>JARDYH010000001.1:305235153-307735153 GCA_029215795.1 Anniella stebbinsi | reverse complement strand
ACAGCTTTTTTCCTGCACCAAATAGCAACTGTGGGAGGGGTTATACTTAATTGAAATTGTGGCACAGGAAGAAAGGATTAAGCCCCTTGTTCCACACACCACAATACTGATCTTGATCTCCTCACACCCTTTGGGTGGCCAGGTGTCCTACAATACAGAGTAGGAGTAGGACGAAAGTAGATCTCCATCATGGCCAATAGTCACCATTCCTGACCACTGGCCATGCTGGCAGGAACTTCTGGGAATTGAAGTCCAAAGCATCTAGAGATCTATTTCTGCCTACCCCACCTTAAAGAGAGGCCACTCCTTTCTTTAAGGATTGTTAGAGGACAGTTCTGTATTTGAAGTCATCCTCTATCTGATGGGCTGCCTGGCTGAAGTAAAGCCAGTGTGGTGTAGTGGTTAGAGTGGAGCACTGGGATTTGGAAGACCAGGTTCTAGTTCCCACTTGGCTGTGAAGCTCGCTGGGTGACTTTGGGCCAGTCACTGACTCTCAACCTAACCTCCCTCACAGCACTGCTGTGAGGGATAAAATGGAGAGGAGGAGGAGTATATATATAAGCTGCCTTGGGCTCTTTGCAAGTGGAAAAACTGCCAGATATAAATGTAAATATAAATAAATAAACAAAAATAAAGGGACATGAAGTTGCTTCTCAACATTTAGCACCTGACCAGCAGAATAACAGGCACCCTACTGTGAGATGTATTTCTATTTAAATTAGAGTAATGATTTCTACATTTCCCTATATAGGTACAAATGAGCAAATGTAAATGATATAGAATCATACAATAGTAGAGTTGGAAGGGGCTATAAGGCCATCGAGTCCAACCCCCTGCTCAATGCAGGAATTCACCTTAACACATGCCTGACAGATGGCTGTCCAGCTGCCTCTTGAATGCCTCTAGTGTAGGATAGCCCACGACCTCCCTAGGTAATTGGTTCCATTGTCGTATTGCTCCAACAGTCAGGAAGTTTTTCCTGATGTCCAGCCGGAATCTGGCTTCCTGTAATTTGAGCCTATTATTCCATGTCCTGCACTCTGGGATGATCGAGAAAAGATCCTGGCCCTTCTCTTTGTGACAGCCTTTCAAGTATTTGAAGGGTACTATCATGTCTCCCCTCAATCTTCTCACTCCACGCTAAACATGCCCAGTTATATTTAGCTTGGAGAAGAGAAGATTGAGGGGAGACATGATAGCACTCTTCATCCTCTTTGGTCCTCTTTTTTGGTGATGTGTTAGTGGCCACCCCACCCACAGCTGCTATTTAACACAAAACCACCAGCAGACACATTAATGCAACCATACATTTAACAAATGGTCTCCCTTGGTCTTGAAAGTAGATGCAATTGAAATCAATGAGACTTTCTTTTGAGTAAACATGATTACCACTGGGCTGGAACTCCAGCAATGTCATGCCTGTGGCTTATGTTCTTGGAACATTTCCCTGCTTAGGTTCTCTGGAAGCGCTCTGTGCAGACCAATTGAAAGGCTAATATGTCAATCAACCTGGCATCATTTAAACAAATTCTCTCTTTCCAACTGGAGCCCTTAAACTTAATCCTTTGATTCCATCAAATTACAACATAACTCTAAGAGAACTACATTAAATTACAGCATTACTAACAGCTATGGAATGAGATTAAAAGACGCTGCAAAACAGACACATAAGTCATTTCCCACAATCTACAGGGCCACTAGGTTATTACTCAGTCGATTACGAGATATGTTGAAAAGCTGGTCCCCTGGTACTAATGTGCCTGTGCTCTAGAAGCAAGTTGCAATAAACAAAGCCTTCCCTTGTTAGTATAGCCTTTTGAACAGGGAAGAGATAATGATGATGATCTCTCTTTTCTTGCTGCTGCTGGTTTTTCTAGACAGACATGATGGGCTTTGCCAAGTCATACTCTCTTTTACTGATTCAGAAATTTCCTGACTATTGAACATGTTTTAAGTATGACTGCTTTCTGGATGTTGGTGTGGATGTATTTTTGTAGGCCCGGTTGCTTAAAGTTTTCGGTATAGTTTTTTGATGTAATGCTGGTGACTGATGTGACTAATGGCAATAATTGTGACTTTTTCCTGTTGACCTAGTTCTTTAACTTCCATTGCCAGTAGTGTATTTATTATTATTATTATTATTATTATTATTATTATTATTATTATTATTTGTAGCCTTCTTTCTCAGTAGCTCAGGGCAGCAAGAATAGGAGACTATCTAATTTTATCTTCACCTCAGTCCTATATCATATGTTAGGCTGGTTTTTAGAGAGCCTATCTACATAACAGTCTTATACCCCTTTAACTTCCTGGGCTTCACCTCCTAAAGTATCCTGGGAGTTGCAGTTTGCCAACTACGTTGACAGTTTTTGTTAATGATCTTTGTTAGGGATTTGATTCCATTTAAGCAGGGATGAGAAATGTTGCTCAAGAACATCTGGAAGGCCACATAACTCCCATTATCCCTTACCATTGGCTATGCTGGCTAGGGATGATGGGAGTTGCAGTCCAACAACATCTGGAGGGCCACACATTCCCCACACCTGGTATTAGGGATGGATCAGGGGAAGATCCAAATAATACCTTACAAACCACATATGTATCCCATTTTGATCTTGCGCAGCTACTTTTGAAAAAGATATATCTAAAGATGCTTTGAATATAATAAAGACATTATCCAAAATTTGTGCAGAAATGTCTACCTAAGCAGTGGTTAGCACATTAATTTTCCAGCCAGAGCAATGGCAGCAACAAAAGGGGAAGATTTCAAGCTAGCCTGGACATTACTCTGCCCATCTCCCAGCCAAAAAAGGTCTTTGTTAGTGCAGAAGGCTGAACCAGAGCAGGAGGAAGAAATCAGGAAGGGGCTTAGTGCATGTAGCAAGGTGCTCACTTATGCTTTACCAAAACAGGAAATGCACCACCAAATAAGAGGATACATATTTGCATAAAATGTCCACATAGTAATTTAGATGTATAGAGGCACATTTAAAAATGATTGCTAACCTTTAAATAAAAATATACTACATCTCCCCATGGTGGGCAACTCTTGGAGGTCATTGAGTCAACCCTTCAGCTGAAAGGAAGGTCTACAATGCAGGATGCAACTAGTGTATCCCTGACAGATGATCTTGCAGCCTCTGTTAAATATGTCCAGTAGAGGAGAGCTCACCACTTCACAAGCTGGCCTGTTCCACTATTGAACAGCTCTCACCATTAGGAAGTTTCTCCTAATGGTTTGTTGAAATCTGCTGCAATTTCCTTCTGTTGGTTCTAGTCTTGCCCTTTGGAGCGATAGAGGACAAGTCTGCTCCATCTTCTGCATGGCAGCCTTGCAGCGATTTAAAGACTGCTATCTTGTCTCCTCTTAATCTTCTCTTCTCCTGGCTAAATATACCCAGTTCATTCAGTCGTTCATTGTAGGACAGCTTTCAGATCCCTCACCACCCTGGTTGACAATTTAAAACCTTGCTAAAAATTCTTCAGTACCATCATAATCTGGACCACTAAATGTCGAATTCAAACAGAATCTTAGGAAGCTCCTGAGACCTAGGCCAGATCTACACCTTGAGCTTCTTTAAACGAGCATTTTATAACACTCTTGTTACTGGCCACTCACAATGTTTGTGGGTCATTCTGATGATGCCATCAGCCTTATGTACATCTCCCACTCCATTTTGCCATTCTAGCACTAAAAATAAAATCTCAGAAAACTCGACTCTTCTGAGATAAATCAATATTTGTCGGGTTTTCCTGCCACATAGACGCAAAGTTGTGCTATAAAATGCCCACTAGAGGGCACTGTCCCATTTAACTGCATTGAGGCCGTACAAGCCATGTAGTCGCTGCTCTATTCCTGCTCTCTTCCTTGTGTAATTATAGCTCGTTGCAGAAATGGAAGAGACGCAGGAAGCAGAGCCATGGTAAAGGAATGCGATTTCCCCCTGTCTGAAGGAGCTCCTTGTGTCAAATCATTATGAATGTGAAATAAAAAGCAGGAAATAATGTTATGAAAGTGGTACATGGAATAAGTTCTGTGCCGCAACAGTTATCAGAGCACTTCAGTACTGCTATAAAACAGTAGTGCAGATTTAGCCCCAGAGTCAAGCACGGGTTTCATCAGTCTCATAGACTTGCACCCATTAAACCAAAACATCTGTTTGCTAGTACAGCACAACATTTTTTTAAAGTGCATTTTGAACCTCCATGTTCAGGGGCAGTGGGCCGGTTTGCATAATCACAGCCCACCATGGATTATTTAAGTCACAGTGGGTTGCAGGGTATGGCGGTGGCCATTTTGAATATTCAAGCTGCAGGCAGGAAGTCACTATGGTTTATCGTGTCATGAGAACCCGGCAAGGGCGGCTTATTCAAAGGTTAAACAACACTCACATAACCTGAAAACTGCCCATAGTTTATGGGTTTTAGAGATGTGCAGAGTGTCAAATCCATTATTTAAGAGACTGTACATTATTGCAGTCTATAAAATAGGTCTGCAATAATGTACAGATCAGCTGGAATCCAATGCCTAAAAGGTAGGGGGCTACAAGATTGCTTAGCCAGATGGTATTCTTCACTTCTTGACTGGGATGTTATTATCAAGCAGGATCAAGACTTAGGTGCAACCCCATAAAACTTATCTCTGAATAAGCCCCATTGAAATCAATAGGAGGTCCGTCTGAATAGACAGGAACAGATACCTGATACATGGTCTGGCTGGGGCAACTTCAGAACTCACGCAGGCCATGTATCAGTCTACACTGGGCTGATTGCACAGTTAGTTTCTTTGTTCTTTGTTTCAAGCCTTTTTACTTAGAGCCGATCTACACGCTAGGTTTTTAACGTTTTATAAGGGTTATGAAAACTCTTTGGGCCACATGACGCACTCCCTATAACGTTGTATATCTGAGGTTTTTTAAAACTCACTTCAGTTATATACAACAGTTTCACTTTTAATAAACTGTTTCAAGTAAAATAATGTGTCCTTCCTTACCATTTGTGATTCATGGGGGCAGTGCTTCGTTTACTGGTGCCCAAATGCTTAGCAGTTGATTGGTGGGGAAGAAAGAGGAAGTGGGTGAGTGAACTACAACATCCACAATTCTTAGCCCTATACTCACTAGGGAATGACAGAGGAACAAAGGAGGAAGTGGGTGACTGAACTACAACCCCCACAATGCCTTGCCCTAAACTCATTGTAAAAATGAAAGAGAAAGAGACAGGGCAGAAGAGTGTGTGACTGCACACATCGCTTTAAAGACTGAAGAATTTTTCTCCTGTAATGTGAGAACTCAGTAATGTGGCCTAAGACGTTTTAGAACGCACCTATTTGGAACGTTTTAAAATACTATTTAAAATGTTCCAAGGGACTGTGTAGATAGGCTCTTAGTCCCAAATCTCCCATGCCTGCATGAGCTCTGAAGCCACCCCAGCCAGGCTATGCATCCGGGAGAGAGAGAGAGAGAGAGAGAGAGAGAGAGAGAGAGAGAGAGAGAGAGAGAGAGAGACTAAGCTTCCCTCAGTTTTTAAAACTCCTCCAATCCTCCCTTGGTAGCAACCACATTTCCACACTCCCAGATCCCTTGGCCAATTTGACATGAGCGGCATCCTGCACTTGGAGCTGAGTAAACACATTTCTGCTTACTAATGAACTTATTAGCATTTAAATCAGGAATTCCAGAAAGAATAGAATTTCTGACACCTCTCCTGGGAAGGCTGACCAGTTTCTTCCAGTTGTTGCCTAGGTGATGGATGCAGCCATATACATACAAGTAAGATACACTAGCATTGCTGACTCCCAAAATGGAGTTGAGTGCTTTTAAAATGAAGGCCTGGCTTTAATGCCAAACAAACTCAGAGTCATCATATTCAACTCCTGTTAATCACAGTCAAATTTTACAGTACTGTTTTTACGATGTTAATATCCCCATTTTACAGAGGGAAAACTGGCATGCAATGAGAACAACTATTCAGCAGGTACGGTGACCACCTGCCCTGCTTTACACAGGACAGTCCTCTATCTGAAGGACTATTTGGTTCAAGTTCAGTTGAAAGATGACCTATAAGGAGGGAGAGCGGCATGGGCTACAAAGTTGCCCATTAACAAATGGACAGCAGACAGGGCAGCCACATGGGTCCCCTGGTCACACTGTCCCCTGCTGTGGTGAGATGTATTGTATTTCTATTTGAATTATAGTAATTATTTCCAAATGTATATCTATACATATAAATTAGCATATGTAAATTTTATGTAAAACTCTATGTTTGTCCTCTTTTTTGGGTGTGTGTGATGCATTTCTTCTTTATTGGCAATGTAACCACCCTACCCATCTGCCATCTGCTATCTGCTTATATATTTACTCAAATAAAGTTCAAGCTTATTGCTCAGCCAATTGGCCATTACAGAAAACATTTACTCATCCAATTGTCTGAATCGATCCACAAAAGTTGTGCTGTAGATTGTGACCCTTTGTTTGATTTTGGAGCATTTTTGTTACAGTAAGATTAAATATATATATCCCCAAATCCTTATTGTGTGACCATGTATATAGCAATCAGTTCATAAATCCAGTTGATTGTTGTGCAACACGTACTTGAATTGAGCTCTTGTGTCTGTCAGGATCCAACCTTGGCCATTGTTACTCCGGGTCAGTGCTTGTTTGAATTCTGCAAGGAAAAGTGGCTTGGATGGTGGGGACATTTCAGCAGATGAGCAGCAGGGAAAACACCCCCTTCCCTGCCACTTTGCTCCACATTGCCTTCTCCCAAAGCCAATCTGAAGAACGGTTTGCTGTGGCTTTGTTGCCTGTGTTTGAAACAGCGATGACTGCTCATGGGGATACATACCCCCATTCTGCTTTTGCTGCTAGTATACAGGATTTCCCATTTTTTGCATTCTTTCTAAACCCTGTTTGACTGGAAACCATAGAAGAAGGATAAAAGGTGTGTGCACACCACCTGACTGGCCACTGGCCCTGCTCTCTGGGGGCAATGGGAATTGTAGTCCAGCACTATTGGAGGGCACTGGGTCAGGCAAGGCTGATCTAATTCCGCCCTGAGCCAACTTTCCTTTCCTTGGTACACAGGCAGAAGCACTGGTGACAGAGTCGCTGTCAGATCTGCCTGCCTGTCTCACTACCTAGCCAACATATTTCAAATGTGCGTATTCCTGACACGCAAGAGCTCCATGCTCATACTCTGAAAGGGGTGTACGTCTGTCAGCCAGAACAATCACTTGCTAAATGTAAACCAGTGCCATGACTCAGTAACTAATTAACAAGTATTAGATAAAGCTATTATCACCACAAACCATCCTTGACGGCAGAGCCACTCTCTGTCAGACACATGCCTCATAAGCATAAATATCTGTTTATCCTTCTGTCCTTCTCCCTCTTCACTCTTCAGCCTGCCATCGCTTGAGTCTCCCATGTCTTTCTTCCCTTCTGCTTTCTGTTTCACTCCCCCACCTCCTCTTCTTTCCATGTCTTGCCCCATCCTCTCTAAATGTTGAAACCTGCATCCCAGTCGCAGTTTAACATGATAGAACTAATCCCTTTAGGTTTTTCCCCTTGTGGTGCTTTTTGGGCAAGCAGCGATAAGCAGTCTGTGGCAGGCAACTGGGTTAGAATGATTCTCACTCAGGCCTTTTTTTTAAAAAAAAAAAGATTTGGGCAAATTTCTCACAATCTCCAGTCAAACAATGTAAGCTGAGATTTTCCTGCCTTCTAAGCCACCCTCGACCTTGCGTTTTAGGGTCAAAAGAGACATTTCTTTAAATCCGTATCTGACAACTATATCTATCTCTATCTATCTATCTATCTATCTATCTATCTATCTATCTATCTATCTATCTATCTATATGGATTGCACGGGTGCCCAATCCAGATTATAAACGACATATCTACTAAATAGTGAGTTAAATTAATGTCCGTTTTGGCTCGCAGTGGCAGTTGAGAGCAGTAACCCTTGCTGAACAGCTAGTTTGCCTGGGGCTCACTTGGAATAGGCGAACCATTAACTGTAAAAGAGTGCATCTGAGCATGCACTGAGTGTGTTTCCCTCACTACTGAAGAACATCATTCCACTTATACATGTGGGTTTTCAGGGGCAGTTTCTTTTTCTTTTTTAACATGGGCTTGATCCCTGATCTCTTTCTTTTTAAAAAGGAAGTAGCCACTACTATTTATGATTAGGAAACTGAAAGATGAGAGAGAGAGAGAGAGAGAGAGCACTTTTAATTTGAAAAGTGATTTCTATATTGTTGCACTTGCCCTCTCAAAAGCCTTGTGAGGTTGGCCTCAATTGAAAGGACGGAGAATCAAAACTGGGACAGGAATGCACATAAGACTAGAGGTATACAATATGAGCCCCCTGGGACCCAGTGAACCCCTGGACACATTTTCTGGCTCCTCCCAAAGTGCCCTACCCCTTCCACTTAAAAAAGAAAAGAATAAACAATCCACTCTTTTTCATACCAGCTGTGAGTTCAAAGGAGTTCAGATCCTACCTATGCCTTGAACTGAACTTTTGGGATAGGTGACTTCTCCTTTGTGATTAGCCATGCCTCCCATAGCAGCCATTTTTGGTGGTGTCCATGACAATTTCTCAAATGGCCAAATCCATGGCAGAGGCAACATTTGTCCCCAGATTTCCCGCTGTACCTGTGTGTTTTAAACATCACCTTCCTGGTGTGCAGAGATGCCCGTTACCTTATGTGCCAGGCATTGGCACCAGTGGAACAATTCACTATCAAGAGCAATGGGGTGTGACAAAGAACAGAATTGTTACAGTAAAGATTTGGCTGCCTTTAACACTAGAGGACTGGGGGGAATAATGCCAGGAGTGTTTACCTTTTATAGGAGTAGCTGGTTATGCCTTTCAGGTGGGGAAAGCGGTATGGAGGCTAGCAAGCCAGAGTAAAACAGATTGTGGAAAGTTGGCACATGCATTGCCAAGGCCAGTGGAGGTCCTGATTTCGGTGGGGTCGTGAATCCATTCTGGTTTTCAGTCAGAAGCAACCAGTCCTCTAAAGGAGCTGTCCGCGGTATAGAACCTGTTTTGGGGCTAGGGTTCAGCACCTCAGACAGCTCCTTCAGGATTCACAGCCCCTTCACTGTGCAAAACTGCCTGCAGCGCGCTGTCTTTCCCTGGGGCAAGCAAGGGACATGGCACACTTGAGTAGGTTAATTAATTTAAATGGATGCAAATTTCAAATTGCTCATTGCTTAGCGTTGAGACAGAGCGAAAAAGGGATGGCTGAGTGCCAGGAGAGCCCCCAGCCAAGTGTCTAAGTGGCCACCCTGCCGCCACTCCAGCATCTCCTGGTGAGGCACCCAGTTTTTCATGATTGCTGCCTCGCCATAATCATAGTGAGGCGGTGGCGCACAATCATCATAATTGCATGGCTGAGCGACATATCCTATGCTAGCAGATTCTCCGTGTCTCAGGTACCGGGGCTCATCTGCATGATAGGTTAAATGCAGGGTAATGTATGTCACTCTTACTTAGCCAGCAAAAAATTAAAATAGACAGCTCTTCCTGGGGAAACAACAGCATCTGGTGGCACCTGAAGGCCAACAAATGTGCTGTGGCATCAGTTGCAGTGGGCAGAGCTCACTTGAAGTACAGTCTGAACTGGCACACACACACACACACACACGTGAGAGAGAGAGAGAGAGAGAGAGAGAGAGAGAGAGAGAGTAAAACAGGTTAAAGATCCGGTCAGATTGGTGCGACTCATTCCCACTAATGATGAATTGACAAAGCAGTCTTCCCAACCTGGTGCCCCCAAGATGTATGCAACTCCCAGCATTCCCAGCCAACTGGAATTGCAGTCCCACACATCTCAAGAGCATCAGCTTGGGGAAGGTTGGTTGGGAATGATGGGAGTTTCAATCCCACATATCTCAAGGGCTCTAGGTTGGAGAAGGCTGGTAGACACAAATATCTTAAAGGGACCAGTACTTTCTGCAGTGACCTGCCCACTAACAAGCTCCAATCCTATGAACACTTTCCTGGGGGAAAGTCCCATTGAACACAGCTGTAAGTCTCTATCCCATCCACATCTGACAGTGTGAAATCTGTATATGATTCCCAGTTGAGTAGCTTAAAAAGAAATAATTTATTTTGCTGAAATATGGCAACTTTCAAGTCTGTTCCTGATTGTCCAGGGAGATAGAAATGCTCCCAAACTGGTTTCTGTGTATTATCATTTTTCATGCCTTGAGTTGTGCCCATTTGTTCTCTTGCTCACAGTCAGGTTTGGCCAATGGAAATGGCAGGAGGCCCACTGCTGGCACACGGCAGCATAGATCCCGTTAGCTGTGGCTGAGTTTCCCCTGAGAATAAAGAGAGACAATAAAGTTAAGTTTATTATCTCGTTAGGCACTGTATTGGTTCATATGTAGAAGAAGCTACTTGGAGCTATTAATGATGTTTGCATTGATTAGTAATGCTGTTCTCTCTCCAGCTGCGAATTAGGGCTTGCGCAGAAGTTCATTTTCTTTCAGAGCAATTCAATGGTCTCAGAACTAGGTGACATTAGCCAAGATCTGGGAAATCATGTGTCATTAGAGAATCAGGAGGGAGCATTTTGCCATGGCGATATCCAGGGATGCCAGCATTGTGGCTGCTGGGTGATTTGTATTTGTGGGTTTGTTTGTGCAGAGCTTAGCCGGGGGGGGGGGGGGTGGACAGCTTATGTCCATCTATCCTAGCCTTCCCCAGCCTGGTGCCCATCAGATGTGTTGGACTCCCATCATCCATGCTTGCTGAGGATGATGGAATGTGTAGTCAGACACATCTGGAGGGCTCCAGGTTGGGAAAGGATGCTTTCTTCTGAAGGAATAAAGGGCCTCTGCAGGGTCTGATTCCCAAGAGTGCCTCACATCACCACTCCGTTGTCTTCTCGTCACAAACATGGTCGTCAATAAAACAAGACACATGTTGAAGTAACAGCTCTTTGTTGAATTGTAATACGTTGGGACCCCTTTCAGCTTCACATGGGCTCTCCAAGATAGAAAATGGATCCTGAACAAAAGGTGCAGATTCTAAAATGTACTTATTTTATGTTTCTGGTAGTGGTTGAACTCCAGGCTAAGAGTAGCATCCGGTTAGGTTGCCTTTTTAAATATGAGATGCAAATTAAGGGAGCTGATGTCTTTTACACTAGAGCACCAGGTTGGGGAATCCTGGCATAAGGCGACTCACAGCACAATTCTATACATATCTTCTCAGAAGTAAGTCCCATTGAGTTCAATGAGCTCAGTCCCAGGTAAAGGGGTGTAAGATTGCAGCCGCCATTGAGGATTCTGGAAACGCAGCTCAGTGGTAGAGCACCTGCTTTGCATGCAGAAAGTCCCAGGTTCAATACCTGGCTTCTCTGGGTAGGGTTAGGAAAGAATCCTGCCTGAAACCCTGGACAGCTGCTGCCAGTCAGTGTCAACAATACTGGGCTAGGTGGACCAAGGGTCAATATTCATTATAAGGCAGCTTCCCATGTTCCTAAGTGTTTTGGAGCTCCACCAAGATGGCAGCCTAGATACTGTACTGTACCCACCCCCCTAACAAGGGATCTGCTTTCTCCATGGGCCTGTTTGCCTTGTGGATGTTTTTCCCAGACTCCCTTGGAATGAAGATGTCACCAAACCCAAACAAGCCACATCCTTTCCTTAGCCCTGTATGCCTTTTGTGTGCTGGGGTGATGATCATATGAAGCCACAAAGCACATCAGCACAGCTAGAAAACAGCCAGACCTTCAAGCGAAAGTAATACTGAGAACCACAGGAGAGAGAAAACCACACCCACGCCCCTTTTTGTCCAGAAGAGCAATCTCAGCCTTCTGATGACATGTGCTCACCCAAGGCAAGCATAATTGTCACAGTCCTCTCTTTTTGGAGGAGAGTCTTTCACCCTTTGGCCATTAGTTCAAGGCAGGGATTCTTGCTGCCATGGTCATTTATTCTGATGCTTTGTTATGACTGTCCTGCTGTTGCTGTTGTTTGGTTAGGTTTTGTACCTGTGAGTTACCGTAGATGTATTTTCAGACTCAGTTTGTTTCAACTGTCATTTCTTCTGTTTTACTTTCATTATAAATCACCTTGGGAGCCATCAAGGCTGGATAGAGTTTGATAAATATAGGAAATGAATAATAATAATAATAATAATAATTGTCAATCAAGCAATTGATTGAGAGCCCCAGCAGTTCCTGTGATGATGTCAGCTTGGAAAATGTGCCCCTGTGAACTTGTTATGGTCCATTGCCTATATCACCAATTTCAGACATTAAGTTTGTTCACATACGTCAGGGATGGGGAACATGTGGCTCTCTGTGTTGTTGTACTGCAATTCCCATCATCCCTCACCATTGACTATACTGGCTGGGACAGATGGAAGTTGCAATCCAACAACAGCTGGAGGGCCACACACATTTCCCGTCATGACATAGGCTCAGGAGTTTCTCTGTACGTGAAAAGTGTCTTGTCCAAATCAACTGTCTGGGGTCCACCTTGCGGAGGAGCACTGCCTGTCAACAAGATCAAAGCTGCATCAGTAGGAGACCAGTGGCAGTGTCACACTGATCAATCAGATGTAACAGTTCCAATCGATCAACACCGCTTACTGTTATCATAGCTAGTGAAGGCTTGATTATTTTTGAAACTTCATTTTCCAGAATCAGGTGTGCCATCTAGTGGCTGCTGCCAGTTGAAGGCCAATGAAGTGTTTCTCCTCTTAGTGAGAAAAAGACAAGCCTGAACCAGGTTCCTATAGAAACTGGATATCTTAGCATCCTTCTGGCATATCCTCCGGGTGAAGCATGGGATCATTAAGGCTGGCAAAATTCTCAGGCACTTTTGCTTTACAAGACAGAAGCCTCCTATGCAGGGCTAGGCTGGCACTGGAAGAAGGAGGGCCAGGGTTTTCCTCCTGCACTGGTGGAAGCTGCTTGGGATCTTTCTCTTAAGTCCATTTTCCAGTGGAAAGGGCCTTAAGGCGTATCCTTTTGATGCAGCTGCTTTGCGAAGGCTTAGTAGTTAGATATCTCTACACATAAGTTTCCTTGATATGCAGGCTCCTGGTGAGGGTGGTGAGGGGGGGAAGGCTGCAGAAGCAGGAAGCCAGGGCCCGCAGGTACATGGTCATCTGTTCTGATTGCCTGATGATATCCAGGTAGGATGGACTGCTGTAAATCACCAAAAAGGAAGACATGCCTCGGCAAATAAGAGGAGAAAAGAGGGTACCAATTTGCATGAAATTTGCATGTGCTAATATATAAGCATAGATACCTATTTAGAAGTGATTATTATAGCTTAAAGAGAAATACAGTATGGCTTAGCATAGTGTGGAAGGCTGTGAACAGATGACTGGCATGCCTTGCTCAGTCTGCTGTCCAGGTGCTCTTGATGGGTAACGTTTAGCTTTTCATTCTGATGGTTGTTTATCTTTAAACCAGACATGGACTGGACAGCCTTTCTAATAGAGGATGCCTTCAAAATAGTTCACTGGCAGCCTTTTAAAAAGAGGACACATGGCCACCTGGGACTTAGGGATAGAAGGTTGTAATTAGTCACTAGGCAGGACGATCTGTCTATTAAATCCCATTGAGTTTAATGGGGCATGCTCCCCTATAAGCAGGTATAGGACTACAGCCTTAACTTTACTGGCAGGGAGGAGAGAAAGCTCTAGCTAAAGGCCCTGTGCCTTCTTGCTGTGAACTCTGAGCAGGGAGAGTCAGTGTGGCCCTCCTTCATCTCTCTGAGGCCATTTCCCTTTTCTTTTGTGGGACACGTCAGGCAGTGAGCATGTAGGATGGAGTGGTTACAGCATCCTTCCCCAAACTGCTGTCCTCCAGATGTGTTGGAGTACAACTCCTATCATCTCCAGCCAGCATGGCCATTTCAAAACCCCAACAGGCAGAGAGCTTCTGACTACTAGCACTAGAGCTAAGAAAAAAGTAAGGGTTGGGGGAGAGAGGAAAACAAGGCATTCGTTACGTTTTCACACTATTTGTGCATGTCTATACTTTTGTCATATTCGTAAATTCATATTCATATTCTGTCATATTGGATTTAGTGTGTCATGCCCTATCCCTGTGAGGGTGGCATACGCAGGGCAAAAGGGCTCAGCTGGCACTGGGAAGAGCAACCATGGCTCCCAGCGCTGGCCATTCATGCCCTGCCTCCCCACTCTTATCTCTGACGGGAGATAAAAGGAGGGATCCTCCAGGGGGCAGATCTTGTAGGTGAAGCCCCACCCCCTTGGAGGAAATCAAGGAGGGCCCGCAAGCTGGATGTAGGACCTCCACAAACTGGATTGGGCCCATAGGCTGTAGATTCCAGATCCCTGAACCAAACCAATATCCCACTTAGATTAAAATAATCCCACATTGACTAGCAGTACAGGCTAGTGGCTCCAATGTCGGTGGGGTGGGGAATCCACTCCGGATATCAGTCAGAACTCTAAAAAAGCTATTCAAGGTGCGACGTTCTGGTTCTGACTGAAACTTGGAATGGATTCACCACTGCATTGACATTGGAGTCACCAGCCTCCACTGCAAATAGAGATATAGATGTGTGTGTGTGTGTGTGTGTGTGTGTGTGTGTTTGTGTGTGTGACTTGAGAACTGGGTGCTATGTGAAAAGAGATTCGGTTATGTAGAGGGAACTGCTGGAGGTGAATGGCAAGCGAAGGCCCCTCAAAGTCACACACAGCATTATGTTTTTGTTTCGTTATGAATCTATTGAAGTTCACCATTTTTGCTAGTTCACATGACCAGCCATTAACTGTAGATGTGTAGGTGCTTTCACCCTCCTCTTGCCATAATGCTTGGAGTGAACAAAACAGGCTGTCTGGATTGTTAATCATGAGTATGAGCCGTTTGCACATTGCCATGCCGCTTCTAAATACGGAATGGGTAGCAGTGTAAAAAAATAGCAGTTTGTGATTGTGATGAATTATTCAAACACACCCATTTACCAATTGCAGGGTGCAAACTGAGCAGAGGACAATAAGCATCTATCCATATGCAGAGTAGTTATAAGAACTGCACACATCAGGGAGGCTAAATTTGTTTGGAATAACACGTTGGTGATGGTTGGGGAAAATGGAAAGTAGCTGAACATTGTCATTTCCTCACGGGAAATTCTGGTGGCCATTTCAAAGTCTCCCATGCCCTTGATAAATTTCAGAACAAGTCATGCTTCCAGGAACAATGATATGTCCTCATGTTATCTGCCTTCTTGTGCTATTTCAAACTTTTTTGTGCCTGATCTTTGGCATTTCAGTGGTAGAATCCAGATTCATGCTGGATCAACTGTGCTGGCAGGAGTGAACTTCCTTGTCCCCTCCTCCCTACAGTAGCACTTCCAGCCTCCTAAAAATTCTACAGAATCCTGAGACCTTGTTGAACTGGGCGAGCTGTGGTGTGTGTGGGGAGGGTGGCGGAGGGACTTTTGCCAAGCAAAGGCCTTTTCCTTGCAGAAGGCGAATCTTGGATCCAATCCAGCATTTTCAGTCGTTTTCAACAAATAACCCGTGCACACAGTAATAGAATACACATAAACAAGAATTGCAGTTGACCCAGCCTCACAACACAATACACCTTGATCCACTACAACTGTGAATAAAACATGCATGCATAAAAGAATGCATAATATTGAATCAAATGATGTGCAATTGGAAACTACTGAAGTTCGACTTGACATTTGGTTTTACCATGGAAAGCCACTGCTCAAGGTACAGAAACAGAACTACAAAATGGAGTCCCTCGTGCAGTGTTGGGTTAACAATTGCTATCACTCTCGTCAATCTCTCTTTTCCATCTTCTCCTCATTGGTCTTTTACTATTACCTCTGCTACCATGTGACTCGTAATAACATAAAAAGAACCCATGGGGATCAGCCAGAGGATGAATTCTACTCCAACATCCTGTTTTCCACATTGACCAGCAACCAGTGGAAAACCCACAAGCAGGACAGGACAGCGACATCTTTCCCGTTTGTGCCCTAGCATGAGGCATTCAGAAGCATGCTGACTCTGACCTGGAGGTTCCATGAGGGTACCACGGCTACAGTGGAGGCTGGTGTTTCCAATGTCAGTGGGGCAGTGAATCCCAGCCAGGTTTCAGTCAGAACCAGCCAGAACTCTAAAGGAACTATCCAAGGTGCAACACCTTGGATAGCTCCTTTAGAGTGCTGTCTGGTTCTGACTGAAACCCGGAGTGGATTCACCACCCCACTGACATCGGAGCCACCAGCCTCCACTTCATGACTGTTGGGCACGGACTATGTTAGCCACCATGAATTTGTCCAAGCCTCCTTTTAAAAATTAACCTAGCCAATGGCCATCACCATATCTTGTGGCAATAAATTCCCTATAATAATTATACAATGTGTGGTTGGGGGATGGGGTGGGGTGGGAATCTTATTTTTGTCTGTCCTGATATTGCTGAGTGGGAGAAAACTCTCTATTTTTCTCTCTGTCTCTGTCTCTGTCTCTCTCTCTCTCTCTCTGTGTCCAGTCTCTTCATACAATTCATAACTTTATTTATTTCTGTCATATCTGCTCTTGGGGAGTAGTAGAAGTGCCACTATGCCTTGAAATGAATCTGACATGCAGCCACATTTAGATTCCTGTGTTGAGTTTTGGTTGCCCTCAGCTAAAAAACAATGATACCAGAGTGACCTGGAGAAGGTACAGGAAAGGAGAGTGACACTGTGGTAGAGCCCCTTCTTTGCATGTAGAAAGTCTGGGGTTCAATCCCTGGCCTGTCCAGGAAGAGCTGGGAAAGACTCCTGCCTAAAAACTTGGGAGAGCCACTGCCAGACAGTGATCAGGTTCACATGGCTTGTTCTAGAGTTTCAGGCTGGTTTGTAAACCACCCCAGCCACCACTATGTTCAGTTTCAGACATCATGACAACCCGTGCCTGGTGACGCAGGGTTGTGCCGAGGTGGGGGCAGTGGGTCCAGTTGGCCCGGGGCCCACGATTTTGAGAGGGCACTCTGACGAGGAGGTGCCCTCTAGCTTACACTACTGCTTCTGTAGCGTAAGCGACTCATCGAGAAGCGAGGAGCCCGCTTTACGGAAACAGTGCAGAAGCTGTCCGTCATGAATACCATGGTCAGACTAGAAGCTCCAGAGGGCCATGCCACATTCGGGGCTGGGATATATGTGCCTTGAGGTGTTGTAAAATAGGTTTAATATGAAGGTGTTATGTAGAATGGACATGTTGGTGGGCACGCCCCCTTGGGGCAGCCATGTTGTCCTCCTTTTTTGAAATGGGGGGGCACACACTTCCCATCTGGCCTGGGCATTTTACCAGCTCTGCACAGGTAATATGCCAATTAGGTGGCTCATGTCAGGCACGTGAGGGGCAAGAAAACAAGCCACCATGGCTTATTTTCCCTGGGTGATTGTGTGAACCCACCCAGTGTAGTGTATAGACAATCCTGAGCCAGATGGACCAATGGCCTGTTATGAAGCAGCTTCCTATGTCCGTCTTAATTGTCTCCCCCCCCCAACTCAAAAGGGAAATTGCTTTAACCCCCTTGATCATTTTGATTGTAAGAACACAGGGAGATTCCTCATGCCAAATCAGGTTGTCAGTCCATCTAGCCCTGTATTGTCCATACTGACTGGCAGCAGCTCTCCAGGGTTTCAGTCGGGAATTTGGAGAACCAGGGCTTGAACGTGGGACCTTCTGCATGCAAAACAGGGCTTTACCACTGTGACACTCTCCTTCCTTGCACCTTCTCCAGCTCTCTGATACCATTTTGTTTTAGCTGAAAGCAACCAAACCTCAACACGGGATTCCAAATTTGGTCGCATCTCAGATTCATTTGAAGAATGATGGTACTTCTTACTGCTCTTTTGTCCCATTACCATTCCTGCAGGTATGTGGCCAGCAGGCACCCCTCAAAACTTGGGGGAGGACAGAAAGAGAACTCCTCCATGTGTCTCTTGCCTTTTCAGGGACTTTGCTGGCTCCTGTGAATCCTGCCTTAAATCATTGCTAAAAGACCCATCCTTGTTCTGCAGTGTTTCTCTACCACCATCCCAGCCCTAACAGGAACATTACAATGCAGTGCTTACTGTGTCTGTCACAAATGAGATCTTTGCCCCATTTTTTCCCCAGTAAGGAGAGGTGTAGAGTTGATCTTAGGAGGAGCGGGTCAACACTGGTTTACGTGCTGGATGCAATCTGCTGCTTTGGACAGGTACCAGAGAGTCTGGGTTTTTTTACACATCAGAAAGGAAATAAATAATCACATCAACCCCTTTTTTTGCTGTCTGGGAAGGAGACAGCCCACCAGCTGACTTCATTCCAAGCTCTGTTCTTCTCCAAAGGTCCTGATTTAATAAGCAAAGATCAGAAGCCGATCCCCTCGGGGAGGAGATTACATTCATATGGCTTCGAGAAATTAATTGGTTTATCTAATTCATGTCATTCCCATATCTACATGTTCCTCCTACAGAGTTATTAGTGTTTGTCCTTTTCCTCCCCTTGGTGATTATTCTTGTTGGGCAGATGCTTCCACTTAGCCTGTTTATAGTCACTGCACTTAAGCCTTTTCCCATTCAGAGATGGGTTAAGACTATTTGAGCAAGGCTGAAAATGAGACTCATTTAAACACATCTGTACACACCACCAGTGGTGCAGCTGGATAATTTTAGACCTTGACATGAATGGTCATATGGGGTGGGATGGGGTGGGGTGTGTGCTTTAGACAGCCATGTATACTTCCATTGTGAAGCTCACAAGTAATATTCCCCTTCTCCCATACCCTCACTGTTCCATGCTTTAACAATGCTTCTGCATTCCTGATGTTAGACCAAATGAATATTTAAAAAACTGTCTGTCTACCCTCATGATAATAATCATAATTAAAAAAGAAATGCTCAGAATATGAGCAGTTTTGCATTGTACATTTAATTCAACCATGGCACCATTATGACTCCGGGAAGAAAATGGAGTTTGCTTCTCCTGCCCTAAGGCTAAGCACATTTACTTTTGTTGAAGAAGATAATATATATTTTTAAGTATAATCAATAAAAAGTGCATCAGTAACCACATACATCCTCACCTGGCCCTGACTATAAAACATTTTTAAGCATAAGGCAAAGAAAGGATGCTGCAATTAAACTATGGAGTCACTACCAGAAGATGTGATGATGGCCACCAATTTGGATGGCTTTAAAAGGGGGTTGGATAAATTTATGGAGAAGTCTATCAATGGTTACTAGTCCTGATGGCTCTAAGTTACCTCCAGTATCAGAAGCAGTGTGCCCATATACTGGGGAACACAGGCGGGAGGGTGCTGTAGCACTCATGTCCTGCTTGTGGGTTTCCCATGGGCAGCTGGTTGGCCACTGTGTGAACTGAATGCTGGACTAGATAGACCCTTGGTCTGATCCAGCAGGGGTCTTCTTATGTGGTTACCACCATCAGCCCAAGTGCTGAAGCTGGGCATGTTTTTTTGCTGCTCCCAACACCTGTCACTCTCTGAGTAGTCATCCCCCCACCCCAGGCTTTGGCCCCAAGGGCTAGACCTTGCTGGACCACTGCACACCACATGCACGCACACACCAAGAAGCCATTGTCCAGTTCAGCATTGCTGCTTTTTAGCGAAAAATTGCTGAGGGGCTCCAGAAAATAAATAAGGGGGAAATCTACGTGGACTTCCATCACAGCACAGGGCATACTTAGTTATACAGTCATACTTAGAGGGGACCCATTGGAATCAATGAGACTTAAGTTAGTCTTGACTATCTTGTCCCATTGATTTCAATGGGTCTCCACTAAGTATGACTAAATATGGATCCAACCCATGTAGTTACCTAGGGCTGGGTTTAGTAGTATGCTAAGAACATTCAATTTTATTTTTTAAAAGCAACAGCACCCTAATCCGGTGATCCTCATCAGTGCTCACTAAGGGTGCATGCATCTTGTGGACATTGTGTGTTTCTCTTTTATTTTCAAGAAAATCTTTTCTTTGACTTTCTATTTTGCTGATCTCTTTAAAACATTTCCAGAATGGGCAGCCTACCTTCCATGACTCTGTAATTCTGTAATTCAGCCTTTATGTCTTTAAATCTTTTTTGCTTTCTCATATGCACTTGAATTGCCTCCAAATAAAATGGATTTTTGCCTTAGAAAATTGTTTTTGGCATTCTGTGTGCATTTTTTTTTTTTTTTTGCAAAATCCTTCCCTATTCTGGAGACCTGGGATAACACATTGATATAAAAAGGGCAACACTTGCTGCATGGAAGGTGTTTTTCTTAGACCTTGCAATTTTACTTAGCATGTGTAAGGGGGGTTATAAGGGTTTGTTAGTGCAGCAGAGGGAAAGAAGAAGTTTTGATAGCATAGAAGGAATTTAAAAGGATGTAGAAGTCATGGTGGTATTAAGGGGCCAAATGGGAGGACAAGCAAAACATTGTATCAAGGGTCAAATACTTTAAGACATTAGTCATTAGAAGCTTGTGTGACTTGTACCAATTGTCTTGTTCCATAGAAGAAAACTAGGGATATAGAAAAGTAGAGTTGTGGTTTAGAAAAGAGAAGTAAACAAGAAAGTTGACCACATGAAAAGCAGAAGTGTTTTCCAGTCTAGACAAGAACAAGTACCTCAGAAAGGATGAGTTATTCTGTGAAGAGGATAGATGATGTGGACCAATGAACTTAGATATTTTAAATAAATTAATATGTATTAGGAGGGAGTCACTACTTTGAGAAGGGTTTTTAAGTCTAAATACGGTTGAGGAGGATGTCGTTCCTTTCCCTCAGGCATGAGATCCAGGATGTTGCTCTGAGCCGAGCATATAGGCCTCAGTGACTCCTTGGTTTTGCCTGGGAGAAATGGAAGTCCCTCTGTGGAGTTTTGCAGAGTCAGTATGAGTGGTGCAGAATTTGGGAATATACCGCTGCAAAGTTTGTGAGTATGACAATTTCATGATCTTATTTTCACACATCTCTCTCCCATCCTGAGTATTGCATCCAGTTCTGGGCATCACACTTCGAGAAGGATGCAGACAAGCTGGAGGGGGTTTAGAGGAAGGTAACCAGGATGATCAGGGGTCTGGAAACAAAGCCCTATGAAGAGAGCCTGAAAGAACTGGGCAAGCTTAGCCTTGAGAAGAAAAGACTGAGGGGAGACATGATAGCACTCTTCAAGTACTTGAAAGGTTGTCACACAGAGGAGGGCCAGGATCTCTTCTCAATCATCCCAGAGTGCAGGACACGGAATAATGGGCTCAAATTACAGGAAGCCAGATTCCGGCTGGACATCAGGAAAACCTTCCTGATTGTTAGAGCAGTACGACAATGGAACCAATTACTTAGGGAGATGGTGGGCTCTCCTACACTAGAGGCATTCAAGAGTCAGCTGGACAGCCATCTGTCAGGCATGCGTTAAGGTGGATTCCTGCATTGAGCCGGGGGTTGGACTTGATGGCCTTATAGGCCCTTCCAACTCTACCATTCTATGATTCTATGTCATTTACATTTGCTCATTTGTATCTTTATAGGGAATTATAGAAATCATTACTCTAATTTAAATAGAAATACATTTCACAGTAGGGTGGCTGTTATTCTGCTGGCCAACTCTACTGGTCTATGATTCTATAGGACCCGGGTCCATATAAACCAGTGAAAAATCTCATCAGGATATCAATAAATAGGCTAACTGGGATGAAACAGGCTAACTGGGAAAAGTTGTGTAATGAACTCAAGGCTCAAAAAACAGTAGAGCAGACATTCACAAACTGGAGCCTTCAGATGTTTTAAACTATAGTTCCCAGCAATTGGCTATTCTGGCTGTGGATGCTGGGAGTTGAGGCCTAAAACATCTGGAGAGCAGCAGGATGGGGAAGGCAACTTTAGAGCAGAGCATGCAGCCTCTAAGGATTTTTTTTTAATGGAGCTATGAGGGAAGTTACCAGGAATTCAAGGGATAAAGTCAGTTTGGAGTGTACATTTTTAAGTTTATGTTAATATACAGCTTTGGCCCTGGGCTCTACTGAAGCCAGGGATCTGCAGGAATGCAACCCTGTCACTGTCTGATTAGCGGAATGCTGAATCATCTGCCACCCCCCCCCCCCAGCCTTGAATTGCCTGTCCCTAGAGCTTAGCTGCCATCCCCACAGAAGCCAGGGGAGGGGGTGATACATTTCTCCAACAACAATATGTTGTTCTGTGTTGTCATGCAAAGTTTGTTAGGGCGGCTTTGTCTTGCATGGGCAATTAAGACCTATTCGCTTTACAAAAAACGTGCTCTAGTGACTGTCATGATGAGTATGTGTGCACTTCAAAATTTACTACTACACCACAGCACAGGAGGTGCCCTGAACTATCTTCTGAGTCTTTCCATTTCCATAGTCTTGCCACAGTCTCCCTAAAAAAATCTGGGGACGTCATTGTCTGCCACTTTGCTTCAGATCTACAACACTAGGCTAATTGTAGTTTGGCAGCTTTGCCATGTCAGGTTCGCTTGCATTGTGTTTAAGCTCACTGACTGGGTTCACACGGTCACCACAGTCCACTATGGCTTATTTAACCTACAGTGGATTGCAGTGTATACTAGCCACCTTTTTGAATATTTAAATTGCAGTGGGAAATCACCAAGGCCAAATGTATCGTGTGAACCCAGCGAGGGTGGCTTATTCTGAAAATCCAAAAACAGCCCATAGGCCCTTGTGCTAAAGCATGGAGGAAATGGGAGGAGGTACCATTTTACTTCATTTATTTCTTTTCTATATTGTCCCATAGCCAAGGCTCTCTAGTCAGTTCACAAAGATTAAAAACCATTAAAAATACAATATAAAAAGTGCAAGAGCATTTACATAAAAACATATAAACAGACAGCACAGAGAGAACATACCGGACAGAAATCAACAGGGGTAAGAAGCATAAGAAATGAGGCGAATGGCACTGGGGTGAAGGGCAGTGGTCTGGGTCAGGAAAAAGTCGGGGAGAGGAATAGAGGAGAAGTCTGGCGAGGGAGGGAGGGAGGGAGGGAGGAATGGCACTGAGAAATTTGTATATCATTCTTATGGAAGTCAGTGTAACCCTTCTATGTAAATATATTAAGGATCAGAGTGTGAATGTCAAGTATAGAGGTTTGGGAAGTGAACCAGAAACTCAGAAGGGCTAAGGGGCTTTCTTTTTAAACATAGAGAGAAAGGGTATTAGTGGGGGGGGGGGGAGGAAGAAGAAGAAGAATACTCAGGGTTCAACATGAGAGCATGAATATGTTTCACGTGTGGGTAGTATTGCTACCTTTTGCTCCAGTGCCTCCAGGGCAGTGGTGCAGCTTAGGTGATTTTAAGACCTTGGACATTGTGGCTTTATGCCCCCCATGCCCCCCCCCTCCCATCTTGATGGCTATGTGTATTATTTCAGCTGTGAAGTGCACAGCTAACATATCCCTTCTCTCCTGCTCCAAGAGTATTGCATGCTTTAAGGGTGCTTCTACATCCCGATATGCTAGAGCAACAAAATTGTTTGCCAATCTTAAAACAAAACAAAATATTCTGACCATGTGCAGTTTTGCACTGTAAGCTCACTTAAATCATAGCTCAAATTGTAAGCTCACTTAAATGACTTCAGGAATAAAACAGGGTTTGTTACTGCCTTCCTGATGCTCCCATCGCTACTGCTCTGTGGATGGTTATTTGGGAGTGGTGTGTGTGTATGGCCTGGGCTGTGGGTTTTGGGACTTTGGCCCCATGGTCCAGTTCTAACCATACCACTGCTCCAGGGGCACAGGAATGGGGGGAAGGTGTTGCGTGACAGACACTGGACCTGTTCAGACAACACGCTAAGCAATGGGTAGGCTGCAAACCCCTTTGCAGCAAATGGTTAGTGAGCCATGTTTAAACCGTGGTTATGTAGCCACCATGGTTAGGAATGGTTCACACAGCACGCTAAGCCATGGTTCACACAGTACACTATGCCATAACGTTTAGCTCAAAATGCTTAACCACAATGGCTTATCGTGTCATCTGAACAGGGGCAGTGTGGCCCTCTTAATCTAGGAAAGGTGTGGTGCATGGGAACCTGGGACTTGCACTGTAAAGAAACCTATACAGGTTTATACAAAAATGGTCAAATGTACCAAGGCAATTCCAAAGATTCTCTCTGAAATTCCAGGGTCCGGATAGCTTTGCGATGTTCTATTATCTGCACAGGTTGGTGGGAAATGATCCCATTCTAATGGCTTAAAATGGCCAACAAGAAAGCTCACGCATATGCTAAACCAAACAATGCATCATAGGCAAATTGCAAACTTTCCTCCACCTCATACAGGAGGTGCGTTGGACTTCCCTCCCCCACCCTCACCCGGGAAAAGGAAAAGTCTTCAAAAAGGGCGGTTGTACTGGGGAACCACAAGGGCCGACGACCGTGTTATAGTACCAGAAATGCCCAGCAGAGGTCAGGCTCCCCCAAGCAAAGCCCTGGAGCGTGCCTCGCCCTCGGCCAGAGAGAACCTATTAGCTGGACTTTTCCCCGGTAGAAAACCTCATTTATTTTCTCTGGCGCTCCATGGATCTGCATAATCTCATGAAATAATTAAAAACAACCTTGCGAGCTACTTCTGAGGCTGCTGCACTCCGCCGTACAAACCACTGCCACAAATAGCTCCCACGGAGAGGGATGAAGGGATCTGAGGGCAGATGGGAACAGCGCAGAAAGGTTTTTCAGACGTTGGTTAAAGATAACACTGGCCTGGGAAAATGCCGGGGCTTAGCGAAACAAGACTGCTCCGGCTGAGCTGACTTTCCCAGGAGGCATGGAAAAGGACATCGCTTTCTCCAGTTTGCCTGGCAGCCTCATGCAGTTTATTCTAGGATGACTAGATTAAAATGCAGTAGAGGCTGGTGGCTCCGATGTCAATGGGGCAGCGATTCCGCTCTGGGTTTCAAGCAGATCCAGTCAGAAATCTAAAGGAGTTATCCAAGGTGCTGAATCCTATCCCCAAAATAAGTTCAGAAACTTGGATAGTTCCTTTAGCATTATGGGTAGTTCTGATTTAAACCCAAAATGGATTCCCAGCCCCACCAAAATTGGAGCCACCAGCCTTCACTAGAAGCATCCATCGTGTGATCCTCTACCTGCAGTCTGAAAGTGGTGCAGTCCTGGAAGAGCTTTACCACCTTCTTAGCTGTTAGGTCAAAGAACAGCCTTCCCCATCATGCCTCCAGATGTTTTGGACTACAACTTCCAGCATGATCTCTGTTAGAGATGATTGGAGTTGTAGTGCAAGCCACAGGCAGAGCACTACATTGGGAAAGGCTGCTGTAGATGAAGAGTCCAAATTTTCACTTACATCCTGTCGCAAACCAGTCCTGTGAGCAAAACTGGCACGGTTCACTGACCCTTGCAAAACCATGGTATATTCTATTATTATTCACTTTATTTATGTCATTAGTATCCTGCCCTTCCCCAAGGAGTTCAAGTTGGCATACATGGAGAGCACCCCACCCTCTCTCTTTATCTTTACAACAACCCTGCAAGGTAAGCTAGGCTGGATGACAGTGCCTGTCTCACCGTCACCCGTGGTGAGTGGGGAATTTGAATCCAGGACACTCTACTCTGAATCCAACAATTTATCTACCACCCTGCACTGGCATCACAGATTTAACATAATGAATTTTGTTTTAAATTTGGTCATCTTTGTTAGCTTGTTCATGAAGCTCAATGGATGAGCTGCAATCGCTCACTCTTTCTCCATCTAACTCAATGTATGGGATTTTGGAGAGGACAAAATGGTACACCTTACAGAGCTCCTTTGAGGAAGAGGCAGGGATACAAATGTTGTGGTAATTCCATTAAACTAGTTAGGCTGTGTGTAGTACCTTCCAAAAATTAAAAAGATATAAGCATGAGACGTTTTTGCCAACATCAGAGATGACCTACGAAGGGAAATATCACTTAAGGATCCCCAATGTTAAAATGCTGGTGCAGAGGAATGGTGAAGAGAAAGGGTCATGCTTAAGCTGTCGCCTCTGCGGGAAATGTTTAATTCTTATTATCTTTATCCTGCCCTTCCTGAAAGGGGCTCAATTTTATCCTCATAACAATCATATGAGGTTAATGAGGATGAAAGAGTTACCAAGCAGCAAGCTTCATGCATGAGTGGGGATTTGAACCCAGGCCTCCCTTTTCCGAGCCTGACATTCCGACCGCTACACCCCACTGGCTCTCCTGCATGCGTGTTGCAGATGTGTAATATTTCTCCAATGTCTTTCTCCCTCCCTTTCTGCAGACTCTGCATACAACTTCTCTTCTCAGCCTGGGCTGATAAGAATGGCCAACTTCACCAATGACAACTTCACCAAGGAGAACACCCCCAAATATAAAACTGTGGAGATGGTCTTCATAGCCACAGTAACTGGGTCACTGAGCCTGGTCACTGTGGTAGGGAATATCTTGGTCATGCTGTCCATCAAGGTGAACCGTCAACTCCAGACTGTCAACAACTACTTCCTCTTTAGCTTGGCCTGCGCTGACCTGATAATTGGAGCTTTCTCCATGAATCTCTACACAGTCTATATTATCAAGGGGTATTGGCCACTTGGGGCTGTGGTGTGTGACCTCTGGCTGGCTTTGGACTATGTGGTGAGTAATGCCTCTGTCATGAACTTACTCATCATCAGTTTTGACCGCTACTTCTGCGTCACCAAGCCACTGACCTACCCAGCTAGACGGACAACCAAAATGGCAGGGCTGATGATTGCTGTTGCTTGGATACTATCCTTTATTCTCTGGGCACCTGCCATCTTGTTTTGGCAGTTCATTGTTGGGGCAAGGACAGTTCCGGAAGGTGAGTGCTTCATTCAGTTCCTCTCCAACCCAGCTGTAACTTTTGGCACAGCCATTGCGGCTTTCTACCTCCCTGTGGTTATCATGACCGTGTTGTACATCCATATCTCGCTAGCTAGCCGGAGCCGTGTGAGAAGACACAAGCCCGAGAGCAAGAAGGAGAAGAAATCTAAGCCGCTCAATTTTTTGAAGAGCCCGCTAGTGAAGCAAAATAACAACTCACCCAAAAAAGCAATTGAGGTGAAGGAGGAGGTGAAAAATGGGAAATTAGAAGAGCAACCCTTACAACAATCAGAGACTACTGGCCATCAAGAGGAGAAAGAAACCTCCAATGAATCCAGCACAGTAAGCATCACCCAGACCAATAAAGAAAAGCAAGTGCTGGAAATTGTACCAGCAGATCCAGGGCAGAGTCCAGCTCACCCGCGGATTAACCCTGCCTCGAAGTGGTCCAAAATCAAGATTGTCACTAAACAAACTGGTACAGAATGTGTCACTGCCATTGAAATTGTCCCAGACAAAGAAGCCAGTTCTACCCCAATTACCCTGTCAAACAGCCGTCCAGCTAATGTTGCCAGGAAATTTGCTAGCATTGCCCGGAGTCAGGTCCGGAAGAAGCGCCAAATGGCAGCCCGAGAGAAGAAAGTCACCAGAACCATCTTTGCCATCTTGCTAGCCTTCATCCTGACATGGACGCCTTACAATGTGATGGTTCTCATTAATACCTTCTGCAATTATTGCGTCCCTGACACCGTCTGGTCCATTGGGTACTGGCTGTGCTATGTCAACAGCACCATCAACCCAGCTTGTTATGCTCTTTGCAATGCCACGTTCAAGAAAACCTTCAAGCACCTTCTCATGTGTCAGTACAGGAATATTGGCACAGCGAGATAATTTGGAACTTAGGGGACTGCTTGGCAGAGGTATTGTGGAGACGTTCTTCTGTTCTCCAGCTAGGCAAATATACTGTTGTAACTGTACTGTTCAATTCCAGATGGAGCCCTTCATCAAATGCATAATTCAAACCAGAGATAAGACACACCACCTCGAACCATTCTTGGCCCTCAAGCATCTGCTAACCAAGAAGTAGCCCTGCCACCTGTACATCTGACTCCTGACTGTGCTTCTCCAGAGAACAAGGGAGAAAGTCATCAGGGATTGGATGCTGAGAGGAGGTGACACAGTTTAATTGGACAGTTATGATGGATCCCACTCCTTGCCTTGTTGCTCTTGAAATATTGATTGAACGTTCATTACCCTTGGATCTCACTGGATAAAACCAGAGTCCCATGCTGATAGCTATGCTAGTATGCTAGGTGGGACATCCCTGAATGAGCACATGGGATAGAACGGGAAGTTCCTCCTTTCGCTGGATGCTTTGATGGCTTTGCATGTGTGTGTGTATGTGTGTGTGTGTGTGTGTATGAGACAGTGCGTGCAAGTGAATGGGATGGTGCAACAGTGCTAATTCATTCATGAATAATGAATGTTAGTACGTAACGGGACTGTCTCAGCTGGCAGCGGATTCTGCTTGGAGTTGTAACTGGGCAGTTGGACTGGGCAGGCTCAGAAAAGGTGACCAACCAATGCTTACTTTCCTACACTTTAGCACTTTGTCCAGTTGGGTTTCCAGTGCCCCAAGTGTGAGGGGCTTGTTCCCTTTAGGGAGTATCCCTACAGCTGGACCAACCTGCCTGATGAAAAGGCTACATGGGAAACTTACAATCTGTTTTGACTTCTTGACTCCCTGTGGAGGCAACGGTGGTGGTGGGGGAGTTGGGACAGACAAATGGCTGAATGGAGAGATTCGTTGCTAGGTTGAAACAGTGGAACCATTTTTGAAAACAAAAAATGCAGACACACACACACACACACACAAAGACACAACAAACAAACAAACAAACAAAAGAGCAACATTTTTGTCCAGGTGCCAAGAGCATGTTTCTAGAAAGATACTTGTGTCGGTGTTCAGAACGACTCTGCCTTCAGCGGACACTTGACAAGCTGCTCTGAGGAGAAAAGAATACACAAAGCACCTGTGAGATAGTGGAAGATTCCTGCACTGAGGAGTCTTTCAAAGGGCGTGTCATCCTTTTATTGTCACCTGGGCTCGCCTTTGGTTTTTGTTGCTATTCCTCCTCGCTCCAAGCTTGCATAAGGGACGTTTCTTTTACCCTACTCCGTATCTATCGTTTGGACAGCCTGGGGGAGGAAAGTGAGAGACCTCTCCCACTTGCTTCTGCTCCAAGTGCCTGAGGGCATACCAGGAGAAGTTCACTGAGCTTTGTAAATGGATGTTGCCTCCCTTCCGGTCAGTGTTGTCATGGAGTCCTCAGCATGTGGGCTCTGGTGTAAGTGTACGGCCTAAACCTCCCGGAGAATATTCATGTTCAGCGTAGACCAATTCAATGCAAGCGTTGCTCAGTCTCTCCAGATTTTGGATGTTGCCAGCGCCCTTGGGGCACATTGTTGTGGAATACAAATCCGTGAGCAGACAGACTGGGCTGGTGCAGGGTGACCACAGGTGTGGGGGTGTCCATCTCACCTTGAAGGGCTCTCAGCCTAGGAGATCCCCTTGTATTTGGCTGACAATGGCTGCTGCTTCATTCTGCTAGGGAGGCAGCTGTACTGCCACTGCCTTTAGAATAATCTGCATAATGATGCTCCAAAACTGCCTTGTAAGCAGTGGAGACTGGTGGCTCTAATGTCAGTGGGGCAGTGAATCCGCTCCAGGTTTCAGTCAAAACCAGTCAGAACTCTAAAGGAGTTATCCAGGGTGGCTTGGAGAGCTCCTTTAGAGTTCTGACTGGTTCTGACTGAAACCCAGAGAAGATTCACCACCCTACTGTAGGCTGA
This sequence comes from Anniella stebbinsi, assembly GCA_029215795.1. NCBI lineage: Eukaryota > Metazoa > Chordata > Lepidosauria > Squamata > Anniellidae > Anniella > Anniella stebbinsi. The sequence continues at coordinate 307,705,476 of JARDYH010000001.1, read as the reverse complement.
CCAGATAAAATCCAGGTCAGGGCTCCTGTAACTTTAACAGTTGTAGAGAAAAGGGAATTTCAGCCAGTGTCATTTGTATGCAGTTAGTTCCTGGTGAAATTCCCTCTTCATCACAACAGTTAAAGTTGCAGGGGCCCTGCCTTCTTTTGTATATGGTCACTCTATGATAGTGCCTGCACCTTTAACTATTGTGATGAAGAGGGGATTTCACTCGGAACTAATTGCATACAAATGACACTGGCTGAAATTCCCTTTTCTCTGCAACTGTTAAAGTTACATGAGCCCTGACCTGGATTTTATCTGGTCAGCCTACCCTACTGACATCGGAGCCACCCGCTTTCACTGCTTGCAGGGTTGTTTTTTTAATTGTTGCAACTACAGTGGGACCCACTTAAACAAATAAAATAATTGAACTAAATTTACCAGATTTTGTTGGTCAGTTATTTTTCGGCCAACCAGACTACTGCATGCAATCCTTTTTCAGCCAGCCAGGTAACTGCATGCAATCCTTTAATCTGCCATAGGTATATGGTAGGTAAAACCTGAAAGTATAAAACTTCTGTGTCTCTTTAGGCTCCACACAAAACCCAGGTGGGGGGCTAGTCTGCCACTCCTATTACCTTGGGGGATTTTTAATAACAGCTCTTGAGCCTATTCAGACAACACGCTAAGCCATGGTTAGTCTGCTAACCATTTTGCAGCAAATGGTTAGTGAGTGTGTTGAATCATGTTTATGTAGCCAACATGGTTAGGAATGGTTTACATGACATGCTAAGTCATGGTACACATGTCCCGCAAAGCCATAATGTTTAGCTCAAAATGCTTAACCACCGTGGCATAGCGTGTCTTCTGAACAGGATTAGTATCTTAGAATTGAGTCTTTGTAAACTCTGTTACACTGCTGACAGGCTGGAGAGCTATACCGACATCCCAAAAATTGGGCAGAAAGGGCTTCCGCAAACAGAGCCCTTTCACTCATGGAAAGCAGATTCTGGACCCAAGCCAGTTAAATACAAAACAGAACATTCAAAGATGCATCAAAAGCTACAGAAAATATGACAACAACAAATCTCATATCATCCCAAAGTTAAACTCACAGATTTTAAAACTGAGAGGGGCAGACAGCATGAATTATTTAAAAGGCCTGGGTAGACAGAAAGGGCTTCACCTGGTACGGAAAATAATACAGGGATGGCACCTTGGGAAGGCTGTCCCATAAATGGGGTGCCAGTAATTAAAAGGCCTTCTTCCTGGTAGCTATCCACTTCACATAATTCAGGGTGGGGTTTAGGAGTCGGGCCTCTAAGGGTCTGAATCATAAGATTTGAATAGGTACATATGGGAGAAGGCAATCTCTCAGGTAAACTGGTCCAACACTGTTTAGTGATCTAAAGCTTAAAGCCAGCACTTTAAATTGGGCCTGGAAATGGACTGGGTGTCTATGCAGCTGATGAAGCTTGGGCGTAATATGGTCAAACCTCCAGACCAAACCCTCCTGTTTTGGACCGATTGCAGTTTCTGAACTGTTTCTAAGGCCAACCCAAACACAATGCACCAAAGCTGGCCAACTTGCATCTCTCCAGACGTTTTGGCCTACAACTCACACATCATTGGCTACACTGTCTAGGGATGATGGGAGTTGTAGGCCAAAACATCTAGAGGGCCACAAGTTGCCCACTCCCTTATAGTCCAAACTGAAGGCTACCAGAGCATGGGGGATTGTGGCTAACCAGGTAAGTTGTGTCTGGTGTATCAACCAAAACTGATAAAAGGTGCTTCGAGACACAGAGGTCACTTGAATCTCTAATGACAGTGATGGATCAGCAAACACTCCCAGACTGCAAATCAGAACCTTTAGGGTGGAGATAGGGAGTCCGCAGGCCAGATTTGGCTTGTGAGGCCTCCCTACTTGGTCTGCAGGCAGCCCCCAGCCAAGGCCCTTCCCCAAAGGTCCTCACTTACCTCAAGCCCTTCACCCCTCCCAGAACATATCCCACATGCCCTTGCCTTCCCCCAGGAACTGGCGCCATTGGGAATGTGTGAGTCTGCTCAAGCATCCAGCAATGGGAATGTCCCTGCCCATTGGTGGAATGCACCCCTGACACATTTGCCCTGAGCTCATGTGGCCCTCCTCTTGAAAATGGTTCCTCAACCCTGATTTGGGGGTGGGGGATGGCTCCATCTAGAATAGGCTGAACACCATTAACCCAGGTGGATGAACTGCTGATCAACAATGCTTTCATCTCGTCTGGTCTGAGTCTCAGTAGTTTGCTTGCCTTCATCCCTTCCAGGGTTGCAGAACCTCAGGCCTGGAGCCTAAATTTGGCACACCCAGTTTCCCGAATTGGGAGTTTCCCAGATGGCTACACCCCCAAGTTGATAAGCTGTCCTGAGCACTGTCACAAAATGGCTGCCATAGGCGTGCACAGCAAAGGACAAATAACCTGCTGAAAAGACCAAGTACAGGGCAAACATGGGGCTGAACCTCAACACACTAAACTTTGAACCCACAGTTTCCAGCACCAACGGAAACTGATTTCACAACGATCCCAGTTAGAAAATGTGTTAATTGAAACAACAACAACAGCAGTGGCCGTGGTAGGGCACCCTAGTGGGTGCTTAAAAATATGACTGGGGGTGCATTGGTGCCTGCAGGTACCGTGTTGTTTACTCCTGGTTCAAGTAATGAAGAGGAAGAGGTATTTACTGTGGTCTTTACTCATAGGATGGACTGGACATTTCACCCTGGAGAGGAAAGGGCTGCTGTGTCCTTGTCTTGAAACAAACCTTGCCATAGCAACCGTCTTTCTCATCACCTCTTGTTTCACTGGAGTCACGAAACCGCAGACGTGCACCAAGGAAAGAAAAACGTCGCAAGACATCTTCTGCTGGGTTAAGAGAGGAAAACTGTCCCAGCAAGCGGCATTTGGGATTAAACGAATGCCTAACTTGAACAAAGCAATGCAATTGAGCTGGGTGTGCGTGTGCCGGAGGCCCTCCACTCTCGTTGCTTCAGGAGCAAGGTTTGGTTTGGCAGAGCCTCCCAAAGGCACTCCTCCGGGAACCCCACTGAGCCAGCACGTGCGTTTGCCCAGGGTATCTGGATATTGCCCTACAAGCTGTGTGCCCAAGAGAGCTTCATCGGCCCTGACATCTGCTTCCAATCATCCTGCAGCATTTCCAGCGCTGTGCTGGTCTGGTAGCAATTATCTTGCATTAGCAGAGGAATTCTAAGGAGCTCAAGAGCCCCAGGCAGGGATTTTGTAATCCTACAAGGAGAAGGGGTGCTCTGGGAGGAGGAGGAGGAGGAGGAGGAGGAGGAGGAGGAGGGATGGGCAGGCATTCCGGCAGCCACCCCTTCATCAATAGGTCCTGGCTATACGGCATGCCTGCCCTCCCAGCCATGAACAGACTTTTGGCCTGGTCTCAACAGAATCGCCAGTTAAACTTACACCGAAAGGTGAGAGGTGAAGGCAGTTTTGAATGCGGAGTTTCCAGTGTAGGTCTTTTGACCCTTGGGGGAGGGGATCCTAATGAAGACAGAGATCCAAGGGCAGGAGACGTGTCAGAAGAAAGTGGAGTAGCCTGGCCTTTCCCAGTCAGAAGAAAGCTAGCAGCAAACCCTTGGGTGGTGGAATACTGTGATAGCAGACAGAAAGGAAGGGAGGGAAAGGCATGGAGTGGAGCTGAGACGAGCAGATCCTAGGAAGACAAAAAGAGTATCTTTGGGGATAGCCCCACTGCAATGAATGGGGATGGAACAAGAGCATATGTGCCTATTCAATTTAATGGGATGTGTAAAGGAGCTGCTCCCTCCCCACAACGGATTGTTCTGAGAGGTAGTGCCAAAGTGAAAATGGTGCATCTTAATCATCAGAATCTCATGCTAGATCTGAATGGATTAGGATTGTAGCAAGCTAATTTATATTGTGAGACCACAGGCCCTACTAGCTCACTATTGTCTACAGTGACTGGCAGCAGCTGTCCAGCAGGGCCAACCCTGCCATTAGGCAGAGTGAAATGTCCACCTCAGGCTGCGGATGCTGAGGGGTGGGGAATGGCAGTGAAGTGCCAGAGAACAGAGCTGTGTGTGCCACTCAGCCTGTACTGTGCCCCCTAAGCTAGCCTGCTATCCTAAGGAGCAGTGAAGGATGCTATCCCACTGACAGAGTTGAAGTATGAATCAATGTCCAGCTGGCTTTTATACTTGGAATGGGGAGGGGGGAATGTCAGCTTGTCCTTTTCCTCAGACACCTGAATGTCTTTGGTCAGTCCTGCTGTCCTGGGTTCCAGACATTGGTCTCTCCCAGCGCTTTCTGGAAATGCAGGGGACTGAATCTGCTAGGGGTCATTACATGCAAAGTATGTGCTCTACCACGGAGCTACAGCCCTTTCGCTCTGGTTCATCTCAGGGAAACTGGGCCAAAGCATTAGCCACAGTGGAGTGTAACACAGCCATTCCCAGAAACTATACATGTGCAGGAGATGTAATATTCAGATGCTATAAATCAGCATTCTAAGACTTTCAAATCCTGTAGACTTCATTGAGTAGAATATTTGATATTGAGGCTGCCATCAAACACTTATTAGGGCATAAGCCCTATTCAACACAGTGGGACTCAAGGCTGGGCCAAGATATTTTCCTGCCTGAGGCCGAGCAGCAAATGCCGTCCCTCCTGAGAAGTCAAGGGGCACAGTACCTAACACCGCTCAAAGATATTTAGCACCAGTGAAAGAAAATCATCCATGAGGACCTTTCTCCCCTCCCTGGCAGTAAAAGCACAGTAATAGCATATCAAATAACTAACCGTTTTCTGCCTTTTCATATCAACCAAAATCAGCTGTCTGAGGTGGCCACCTCACTCTATAGCAACAGAGCTGTTGAACCTCAGGCCTACAGGACCTGAATCCATTTTCTGAATCCAGGACCTGTATCTGCTTACTTACCATAAATGATTGTTTTGTTATTTTTATTTCATTGGTTTTATACATTTATATTCTGTGGGTTCTATGGAAAAAGTAATATAATGTTATACATTTTTGAAACGAGGCAAAAGCTTCATTAAGTATTTGCCAACTTTCCCCTCTCCTTTGAGTGACAGTAACAACGTGAAAATGTCTCAGGTCAGAAATGGGCTGAAGGAATCCAGGGAGCAGCTGGTAAAATATTAGTCATATTTTCACCACTGCTTTCTTAAGTGTTTGTAGTGGTGGAGGACCTTAATTATATGATACCAGACACCTTGAGAGTTAACTGGAAGCCAGTAGCATTGACCCAGCGCTAATAACTGGTTTCCACTATGGTGAAAATAGTCCCATGGCTGTAAAGAGAGTATGAGGAATACGGTAATGCCTACTTCAAACAAAAGGCAAGAAAGATGTGTGAGAGGGGGAGTAAATAGGTCTTAAAAACACAGTTCACAAAATGACCAGTGAAAGACAAAATGGCAAAAGTACAGGGCTGATAACTTGTTTGCTGCAAATTTTCTCAACACAAATTAGAGAAGGTTTTTTGTCTCCTGGCGGATTTATTAACACTTGGTTCTGCTTAAGTTGAAAGGCGGGTTCTGCTCTGAGACATATTAGGACAACCATGTAAATATGTGCACGTTACTGGTCCACAAAAAATCCACAGCCACCCACTGCCCATCATTCCTGTGGATTGGTTGTGGAATAATTAGTGCCTGAAAGAATAAACCCTCCTCCAGTTGACAAATGCTTCCTTCCTTGTTTGCATAGAAGATATTACTTGTCACAGGCAATAGAAGATATTGTCACAGGCAACTGGACCTGGACGTACCTACTGTGTTGTCTTCTTAAAGAGTTGTTAAGAATAAACATAACTATTGAACTGGAGATAAGCCTGGGCCTTGCTCCAAGCATGCTTCTTTTGATTGGTTGCCCTTTGTGCCATCTTGCCCCAGAACTGGTTTCAAGCAGGCCTACAGGAAGCGAGCAACTTCAAGAAACTTACCGTATTTTCCAGCGTATAAGACGACTTTTTAACCCAGGAAAATCTTCTCAAAAGTCGGGGGTCGTCTTATACGCCGGGTGCTGAAACTCCCAGTCCCCCCCGCCCCCCCAAAACAACCCCCCCGCCCGCCGCCTCCCCCCTGCCCCCTGCTTACCTTGCAGGGACGTCCGCTCCTGACCGGTGCTGGCTGCTACTGCCAGCGGGCTTCGCAGCCTGCTCCAGGGTGGCGTGCCGGGTGATGACATCACCCGGCGCGCCACTCTAGAGCAGGCCGCAAAGCCCGCTGGCAGTAGCAGCTGGCGCCGGACGGGAGCGGACGTCCCTGAAAGATAAGCGCGCCGCCGCCCCCTCCCCTGCCCCCTGGAAAGAAGTGGAAAGAAGTGACTTTGGTGTGCGTTGGAAGAGGGGTAGTCTTATACGGCGAATATATCCCAAACTCTATATTTTAACTGGAAAAGTTGGGGGTCATCTTATACGCCCAGTCGTCTTCTATGCCAGAAAATACGGTATATAGAAATTTACTCAGTGGGACACCTGCAATCCTGTTTTAGGCAAGATCCCTGTTGTCTCCCCCCCCCCCCCTTTGTTAATTCTGCACTTTGTCTTTAACCCAAGCATGGCTCCTCTACCTGGTGAGACACAGGGATCTCTGAGAAAACATCCCTGTCACACTTTCCATGACAGGCCGTTTGATTCTGAGAAACTGACAGGTAACTGGAACTTGACACCATCTCATTCTAGCTCTTTTTGGCAAACAGACCCTGCATTTATCCTCACCTTGCCTGAAGCAGTAGTTTTTAATATCTCCATGTCTAGGGTGACCATATAAAAAGGAGGACAGGACTCCTGTACCTTTAACAGTTGCAAAGAACAGGGAATTTCAGCAGGTGTCATTCGTATGCATACAGAACCTGGTGAAATTCCCTCTTCATCACAACAGTTAAAGCTGCAGGAGCCCTGTCCTCTTGACCATGTACAAAAGAGGGCAGGGCTTCTGCAGCTTTAACTTTGTGATGATGAGGAAATTTTACCAGGTTCTGCATATATACAAATGACATCTGCTGAAATTCCATTTTCTATGAAACTGTTAAAGATACAGGAGCCCTGTCCTCCTTTTCATATGGTCAGCCTATCCATGTCAAGTGTGCCTCACTCCGTCTCAGCCTAAAAAATGCACCAGAGAAATCAGAATGGATAGCAAACCCCCTGCCCTGGCCCTCCAGTCCACGTCTGTCAGATTGTTCCTGGCATACTGAGTGTTGTGAAGCATGAAGTGTAGATATTCCTTCAGTGACACCTCACTGTGACTCTTGCCCTCCTTCTCACAGTAGCGACTGGAGCCAATGTGTCCTAGCAATCCCCTCACACAGCCAGCCCTTCCCTAGCTCATGGACTCGTCGCTCCTGACACAGAAACAGGACCCGAAAGAGGAGGATTGTTTTCGTAAAAAGACTTTTATTGGAAAAGGGGGGAAATTGTAAAAAGCAGAAAGGGCTTACCCAGCACCAGTAAAGGAAGGGAAGGCCACAGCGTCCCAGCAAGAATACAGATAAAGGAGGAATGAGGACAGATTGGTGGAAAAAGGAAAAAATGCTCATTAACTCTGGGGAGATTATTTCTTGGATGATGAAGGGGATGCAAGGTGTGGATTTTTGGCAAAAGACCAAGCAAAATCAGCTCATGGAGGATACACACATGTGTACACACCCTTCCCCAGATGGACAGAATACTTATGAACAAGCATGTATTGGAGAGAGATGGGGAAGGCACGCACGCACGCACGCACACACATACACACACGACATGGGAAGTAGGCACAGATTTCATATCTTGTAAAGCTGGAGGGGGGGATAAAATGACACCAAAAAGGCAAAATCTTCCTACTGCACACAGTACCCTTAATTAGGAAAGCGAGTTAGATATGGGGCTTTCCACCCCTTGTTTTCATTGTAACCCGTCCCCCACCCCACCCCATTACATTCCCTGAAACAGTTTCCTTGGCTAGTTTAAATTCAGAGCTTTGTCTATGGGAAGACAAAGCCAAACAGGGGAAATCGCAAGCACTGCTAAGTTTGTAAAGAGATGTGCCAAAAGCCATTTGGCTTTGACCAAGGATCCTAAAGGCGAATCACTCTAGCCACAGCTTAGCCCCATCTCAAAAAACACCATGTTGAATTCTGGGAAACAAACCAGAGCAAAGAACACAGGGGTGCATATACAGGGGGAGGGGGGTGAGCAGGGGGTAGATGGGAGAGGCTAAAGGCAAGGCAAAGGGCATCTTCTTCAGGACAGGGTGGGCTTTTGCTCTCTACAAAACTAGCGATTAGAAATGGAATCTCAGTTAAGGGCAAAGTCGTGGGGGCAGAAGAAGAGTGGGATTTGGCAAAGTATCGCCAAGCTGGGAGGGGCCACGCTGCAGCTCCAAGTGGTGTGTGTCCAAGTGGGTTGAGGCACCATGCCCTGAAGGTGGTGGGGCTCTGTCCACCAGTCTAGTCCTTCCCCTTCCCTTTTCTGGCTGTTTGAAACAATGAAGGTAGAAAAGCATTAGTACAGTGCTTTACATGGAGGTCCCCACCTGCTCTAGTTCATTTGATTTGGCAGTGCCTGGCCTAGTCTGGCATTTACCAGCTCATGGAAGTTGGCTTCTTGACTCATAGTTTGGCTGCTTTAGCATAGATGCCACGAGCAGTTCTAGCCTTGTTACTTTTTGGGCCCTGCACGTGCCTTCCAGCTGGAGAGCTCCTACTCTGGGTTGATAGCTCAGACCACCGGTCTGTTGCCATTGCACCTCGTGAATCCCTGTGGGACAGACACTATAGGCTTTAGGTTCCTCTAACACAGACTTCCCCAAGCTGGTGCCCTCCAAATGTATTGGGCTACAGCTCGCATCTTCCCCAGCCAGCTCCTCTTGGGGAAGGCTGATCGAATACCTGAGGCATCAAATAATTGTAACCTTGTCATTGTCTGGCTGGTTGTGAACCACCTGGGGTGTTTTCTTATAAAAAGCAAGGACCAATGAATACACTCAGAAGACAACATGCTCAGCTAGTGAATCAGCTCCAGTTCTCCATGTGTCAATCTCTCTCCAGCACTTAGAATCTAAGAAAGAGGCACTTCAACCTTTTAAAATGGGGGAAAACTACACAAAAAGTGGGAAACCTCCAAACATTCAGTGGTTGGTGGAGAGGGGCTGTGGCCATCTGGGGAAGCTGATTAGCACCTCAAGTGGGCTGAATTTGGCCCACAGGCCAGAGGTTCTGCAGCATCACTGAGCAAATGGCAGGTAGTCATAGTGGTGCATTAGACAGAACAATGCAAAAGCAAGAGAAGTGTAATAACCTTTATTAGGAACAACTGAAACATCACAAAGTGGTGAACAAGGTGTCGCATCCACTTCGCTCAGCCTTCTCCAAACTGGTGCCCTCCAGGTACACTGGACTGCAACTCCTCATCATTCCCATGTCCATGCTGGCCAGGAATAATGGGAACTGCAGTCCAACACATCTGAAGGGCTCCAGGTTGAGAAAAGGTGAGCTAGCACATTTCAGGCAAGATCTTAAACATAGATGACAAAAAGAGAGGCAGGAGAAGAGAAAGGGTTTCATGTTTCAAGAGTTATCGTGAATTTTAACTTTTGCCCACTATTGTGTAATGTTTCAGTTAGTATTAATGAAGGTTACTTTTGGGTTATCATCACTGGAATTTTTCCAATGACCATTTCTGATGCTGTATGGTATCTAAACCAAACAACCTCTCAGCAAGAATGATTAGACACTTGCACTATAAACCATACCAGTCCCTTTCTCTTTCTTGGGTCACAGCAATCCAGCCAGAGAGAAAATTGAAGGGAATGAGGAGACCCTTGTATTTGGCCAAAGACAGAAATTTTAGGCAAGAATGAAATAGGAATATATTTGGCCAAGAGTCAGAATGCCTTTTCTGAGGACCAATCATGTGCATCTGCTCACACGAGTGGTCTATTTGCGTAAGCTATGTAACGGCACAGCCACAACATGACACAGTTATCATGGTTCCTCTTTTGTGAACTGGAAAACAGTTGTGATTTTTTCCAGTTCATGAAAGCTGAGCCATATTCTCAGATAAGTCTATGGCTCCAATTTCACACTAATGTGCCTTGTGGCCATTATGAATGCCTTAGTTTTATAAGTTTTGCTCAAAGTATCCAGAACCTGATGAAGCACAGGCCTCATAAGGAGCCAGAATTGTCCTCAGGCAATAAGAATTCTGAGGAATAACAAATACAGCCATCACTGGCAAGATGTGGTCATCCCTGGTTTTCACATTTATATTTTCCTGACAAGGTTGAAGAAGATAAAGGAACTCTAATCACTGGAACTGACCTTTGGATTTTGACTTGGCCTTAGGAGAGCAGGGCTTAGTCACTTGAATAGTTTCCTGGCACTCGGCATTGTACAGGGCCTTCTTCAGAGTGCCTGAACGGGCCTTCAGGCCTGTTGCAGAATCACAGCCACCCCAGCTCTCAAATTTGTACTTGCAATCAGCTAGGAGAGAAGGTAAGAGCCATTAGATCTATATAGTACTCATCACAAACAATTGCCCTGTGAGACAACTAAGATCACAAAGAGCATTTACCATGGTTCTACACCAGACCAAAAACCTACCCAGTCCAGCATTCTGTTCTCACAGTGGCTAACAGGTGCCAAAGAAAAGCCTAAGCAGGATATGAGTGCAACAGCACCCCCCTGCTCGTGATCCCCAGCAACTGATATGCTTCTGATATGGGAGGTGATATGTGGCCATCATGACTACTAGCCATTGATAGCATTAACATTGATTTCCTTGAATCATGTCAATATTGCCTGAGCAACAAAATGCTCTGGCCTTCCATACTCTATGGTTTCCCTCTCAATAATATAGTTCTCCAGAGAGAAACCACTGAGTCAGATGGGCCAGAGAGGAAAAAAGTATGTTACAGGCCTCCCAAGGAAAAAAAAGCATAGTAGGAGAGGTGTGTACTGGGGAATTTGGGGTGGCAGTGGCTTGGGCACCTGTGGAATGCAAGGGAGATCCCTGAGGGACACAGGTTGCCCATCCATGCTTTAAACAAACAAATAGGTAAATTCCAAGGACCTGATGCATGGATAAACACCAATATAGCATAAAGAGATAACCCTTGTCTATTTTCTAGTCCAAAGGAGGTTTAAAAACAGCAACAACATTGGGAACGATCCATGATGAAAGAATGCAAGAAGTTGTAAGCTTAGCGTTGATGGGAAAACCTCTCTCCTAGCGAACTGTAGCCTAATTTCTGATTGCAATTAAATAGGGGAGAAGCATTAAAATGACAATCATGTAGCAGAAACAACCGAGTACACGGAGGAGACAAAAGGAATGGGTGATGAGTAGCTTAAGTATACAGGACTTCCAGCTAACATTCAAGACACTTGAGTTTCATGTTATTTACTAGACTCTGCTGTCTTCTGTACTCTTGGATCCTCCTTGATCCCAAAGTTGAGTATTGTTGAGAAATACTGACATGGTCTAAGAGAGAGTTGGCAATCTGGTGCACTCAAAATGTTTGGAACTACAACTCCCATAATCCCTTGCCACTGGTCATACTGGTATGGCTGATGGGAGCTGTAGTCCAAACAGCTAAAAGGCACCTGGTTGCCTGCTTATGGTCTGGGACCTCAGAATACTGGTCTTCCATTCTGGACCATTCCAGGTAATTCAGTTTCCCAATAGGAGGCAAACAAAGTGGAAGCTACACTTTAGCTCCCAATGACGTGGGAGCCTGATAAGAGGGACTCTCTCCTATACTGCCTTCCATTGTCCTATTTATTATATTTTTCTTTCTCTTTGGATCTAAGGCCCCCTACCAGAATCCCCCTGGCCTCCAAGATGCTGAGGGTCTCTCTGATAGGAAATAAGAGACTCACAGCGCAGTAGTAGAGCACGTGTTGTACATGCAAGAGGTCCCAAGTTCAATCCCCGGCCACTTCACACAGCGCTATGAAATAACCCCATTGGAAACCCTGCAGAGCCAGTGCCAGTCAGAGTAGACAGTACTGAGATAGATGGACCCATGGTCTGATTCGGTATAATGCGTCTTCCCAAGTTAAAAGAATGACAACTGCTAGAAACCACAACGCTGTATCTCTATGGAAGGCCTAGTTGACTCAGAAGCCACAGGATATGCTTCTACAATATGGCAGCACCAGAATGAACAGATTACCATATGCAGACTCACTGTAAACAATGCCAACCAACACTGCATCAAAGATAGCAATGAGTTAACACAGACAGCGCATATGCTAAGTGTCTGTGACCATTCTGGACAAAGAACCACACATTCTCTGGAAGTTGGTCCACTGCCTGCCTGGCTTGGCAAGGCCCTGTAAAGATTGGTGGGTCATTCTCCAACCCTCACCATTCTCTCCCAGCACCAGACACATGGGCTGTTTCTACACCATATGGGTGTAGAGGGGGGCCGAGCCCGGAAGTACCTGCTTCCGGGCTCATCGCTCTAATCCAGACGAAAGTGTGATGACCTGGCTTCCTCCTGGGCCGTCGTTGGTTGGCTGGGAGTGCTGTGCTGCTGGCTGAGCCTGAGGAAGTGTTTGTTTGCCCCACCCATCTCCACAGGTATTTCAGCCTTCAGGCTGCTGAAGGTGTGAGCCTGTGGGCGCGAGCCGAAGGGCGAGAGCAAAAGGGCTCTCGGCCTGAGGCTCTCAGCCGTGGGAGCGACGCCGTGGAACCAAACCTGCAGCCATCAATGAAGAGCACAAGAGAGGAGAGCCACCTACACCTACACCCCACCCTTCCTTCCAGCTGTCCACAATGTGTAGGGGAGTGGCAATTTCTGTTGTGCTGGGCAAAGGGAGATATGGCGTTGGCAGGGCAATGTGCCGTTACAGGGGAAGGAGAGATAGTTATCTAACACCGTCTTACCTTCCGATTGCTCTGCTATCCCGGGGAATTTGGAGAACGAACCAGGCCACCCACAGAACCTCTCCTTGCTCCTATGTAATGCCAGGTCGGTTAAAAATAAAACACATGTCATCCATGACCTTCTTTCGGATGAGGAGGCTGACCTGGCATGCTTCACTGAGACCTGGTTGGGAGATGATAGTGGACCGACATGGGCGCAGGCCCTCCCAGCTGGGTACTGTGTTAGTGAGCAGGTGAGGGAAAGTGGGCGGGGGGGCGGAGTAGCTGTGGTCTACAGGGATAATCTTAACCTGATCAGACTTCCTGTTCGTGAACTGAATTACATCGAGTGTGTGTACCTGAGTCTGAAGACCAGGGATAGACTAGGGATTCTGTTGGTGTACCGGCCACCCCGCTGCCCATCAGACTCCCTGGCTGAGCTCACGGAACTGGTCTCGGAGCTGGTGTTGGATTCGCCCAGGCTTTTGGTCCTGGGCGATTTCAACATCCCATTTGAGACTGGTTTGTCAGGTGGAGCTCGGGAGTTCGTGGCATCCATGACAACCATGGGCCTATCCCAATTGGTCTCTGGACCCACACATTCAGCGGGTCATACCCTCGATGCTGTTTTCAGTTCCGAACAGACGGATCTGTGGGCGGAGGTAACAAAAACCTCCGTGTTGTCATGGACAGACCATTTTCTGGTTAGGGTTAGTATCACAGCTACCACCCGCCCCTGCAGGGGTGGTGGACCTATTAAGGTGGTCCGCCCTCGAAGGCTGATGGATCCTGCTGGATTCCAGAAAGCCTTGGAGGGTTTTATGGCTGGTATTGTCGACAATCCTGTAGAAGCCCTGGTTGATAGATGGAATCAAGACCTAACTAGGGCTATCGACACGATCGCCCCCAAACGTCCTCTCCGACCCGCTTCTAACAGGGCACCCTGGTATACGGAAGACCTCAGGGAGTTGAAGTGGAAAGGACGACGACTGGAGCGCCGATGGCGGAAAACTCGACTTCTATCCGACAAGACATGGCATAGAGAACATCTTCGTTCCTATGGGGTGGCAATACGTGCAGCGAAGAAAGCTTTCTTCTCTGCGCGCATTGCGTCTGCGAATTCGCGTCCAGCGGAACTGTTCAGGGTGGTGAGGGGTCTAACCCGGGCACCTTCCCCCCTGAATCCGATTTTAGAGCCTTCGGCGGTTCGCTGCAATGCCTTTAATGATCATTTCACAGATAAAATCTCTCGGATAAGAGCCGACTTAGATGCCGTCATTATAGCAGAGGCTGACGATGGAGTGTCCAGTGACTCCGCGAGTAGAATTATACTGGATCGGTTTCAGTTGGTGAGTACCGAGGACGTGGACAAGCTGCTTGGACGAGTGAGGGGGACGACTTGCCCTCTCGATCCCTGTCCTTCATGGCTGGTCATCCAGGGAGGAGATGTGGTTAGATCGCAATTACAATATATTATGAATGCATCTCTCAGGGAGGGGAGTTTTCCATCATGTTTAAAAGAAGCGGTGGTACGGCCGCTTCTAAAGAAGCCCTCCCTGGATCCCCTGGACTTTAATAACTACAGACCGGTATCAAACCTTCCATTCTTGGGCAAGGTGATCGAGAGGGTGGTTGCCTTTCAACTCCAGGTAGTCTTGGATGACACTGATTTTCTAGACCCATTTCAAACTGGCTTCAGGGCAGGATACGGAGTTGAGACTGCTATGGTCGCCTTAGCGGATGATCTACGCCTGGGTATTGACAGGGGGAGTGTGTCCCTGTTGGTACTTTTGGACCTCTCAGCGGCATTCGATACCATCGACCCTGGTATCCTTCTGGAACGCCTGAGGGGATTGGGAATCGGGGGCACTGTGCTTCAGTGGTTCCGGTCCTACCTCTCGGGCAGGTTCCAGATGGTGATGCTTGGGGATAGCTGCTCTGCAAAGAAGGAGCTGCTGTGTGGCGTACCGCAAGGTGCCATCCTTTCCCCAATGCTGTTTAACATTTATATGAAACCGTTGGGAGAGATCATCCGGAGGCATGGGACGGGGTGCTATCAGTATGCTGATGACACCCAAATATATTTCTCTATGCCTTCGACAACATCGTCAGCTAAGGATAGTGTGTCTCCTCTGAATGAATGCTTGGAGGCGGAAATGGGCTGGATGAGGAAAAACAAACTGAAGCTGAATCCAGACAAGATGGAGGTGCTTGCTGTCAAAGGCCGCAACCTGGGTTTGGAGGTGTGTCAACCGGTTCTGGATGGGGTTACACTCCCCCTGAAAGACTGTGTTCGCAGCTTGGGGGTGCTCCTGGATCCGTCGCTCCAAATGACAGCCCAGATAGATGCGGCGGCCAGGAGTGCCTACTATCAGCTTCGGCTGATACGCCAGCTGCGCCCCTTCCTAGAGTTGGAAGACCTAAAGATGGTGGTGCACGCGCTGGTAACTTTGAGGCTCGACTTCTGCAATGCGCTGTACATAGGGCTACCTTTGTGCCTAGTCCGGAAACTTCAACTAGTTCAAAATATGGCAGCCAGGTTGGTCACCGGTACATCTAGGAGTGACCATATTACGCCAGCTTTAAAATCGCTCCACTGGCTGCCCATTAGTTTCCGGGCGAAATATAAAGTGTTGGTCATTACCTTTAAAGCCCTATATGGTTTGGGTCCAGGTTACCTGCGGGATCGCCTTCTCCCGTACAATCCGCCCCGCACGCTCAGATCCTCTGGAAAGAACTTACTGCGGTCGGCCAAGACTAGGCTGACAACTGTTACCCAGAGGACCTTCTCTTCTGCCGCTCCCAGACTGTGGAATGACCTGCCGGAGGAGACTCGTCAACTTAACAGTCTTTTAGAATTTAAGAAAGCTATAAAGACTGTTCTCTTCCGGCAGGCATATCCAGTGTAATTTTTTAGAATGTTTTTAGGATGTTTTAGGATGTTTTAATGCAGTTTTAATAATATTTGTCATGTTTTAATTAGTTTTATGTATTTTATCATGTTGTTGTTCCCCGCCTCGATCTAGATGGAGAGGCGGGTAAGAAATAAATCGTTATTATTATTATTATTTTGGGATCTGGAGCTTCATGCACAAGCTCTCGTGCGCTAAGGTAATTTTTTTTAAAAAAATTGTGTACGATTGGCCCCCCCACCCCCTCCCTGTCCTCCCGGGGGGTGGCGAAACTGGTGCCACCCCCTCCCCTGATGGGCATGGAGCCACGTGGTGCAGCTCCATACCCATTTCTGCTGCCACACTTACTCGTAAGTACAGCAGCAGCCGGGATAGGAGGCCACATCTCCCGCGGTCCCAGGAATTTGCCGGGACCATGAAAAAATCAGGTTTCCCCAGGGATCTGTTATTCTGGGGAATACCTGCCCCCCTGGGAGTCCCTCTGCATCATTTGGACTCACAGGGACCACCCAGGGGCTATCCCAGCTTAAAAGGCTGGGGTGAAAACGGCAATGCTCACCTCCAAATTCCTTCTTCCAGTTGCAGGGGATCTTGCACTTGAGTTTCTTGCTCTCTTCATTACAAGTCCCTTCACGGAAGCCAACGCCACAGTCTTTGCTGTTGGGGACACAGGGCCCCCAGCGCCATTCCTCACAATCCGAGCCATTTTTCTTCACCTTGTCTGCAGTAATAATGGGGGGGAATAGGCAGTCACTATGGTGCACAATAACAGCCTCTCCTTTCCCACACCTTGCCACAAGGCATAAAAAACAGCCATGTCTCTGCCTCTACCTGTAAACAACCCATAAGAATAGCAAACTGAAGACAGGACTTCAAACCTGCTCCCCCCCCCCCCCCCGGCTCCTTCCCGGTTGTCAGACGTTTGCCACTCACCTTTTTTATTCTTGCCAGCCTCAGAAGATGCAGCCAGAAGAATCAGAACCAAGAGGAGAAAGAGCCCACGGACCTGCATTCTGCACAAGGAAAGGAAAAGATGTCAGCACAGGCATCAAATCCCTGCTGGTCCAAACAGAGGAGGTAGTGAGCATAAAGGAGGAGCCATGGGGCTTAAAAGAGGAGGGTTATCAGTGTTTTTACTGGTCACGCTGCTGTGCTTTGAACTGCAGCGTGGCATGCAGAAATAAAACAGGTGACACTTTAACAGTCACTTGAGCTCCACGCCAGGAAATGCCACATTTGCAAAATATCTGGAATTCAAGCTATAATTAAGGACACTTTAAATAGTTGGTACCCCAAATATAGGAAAACCTCCTCTGGTCGGTGACAAACTTTGGACTCTGCATTGGAGTAGACTGGTATCGTCTTTCTGCATCCAGGAGGAAACAAGCTCTTTACAAAAAGAGCTCTTTACTTGTACCTTTGCTGCAGCAGCAGATTGGAATAATAACTCTTCCTTCTCAAAATTCCCTTGATTCATGTGAATTTGCACTTAGGGATAGCAAAAGAGCAAACCAAGGATGGAGCGTTGAGTGCTTTCTTGAGGCAAGAAAGAACCAGGCTTTGGGGAATATGCAATGTGAGTAGCACCTAGTGCACGAAAGAAGTAGCACTTGTTTGAACCTTTGGGAGAAAGCTCAGTGTGTGTGTGTGTGTGTGTGTGTGTGTGTGAACTTTTCTACTGGCCTTACTCCTGTCACTCACTGATTAGTACGTGCAGGCCCTATTGGTAGTAAGAGGTCCAGACAACTTCTGAATCCATTGTAAGCATGGCACGATTCTAACATTTTCCAGGGGTACTAAAATGTCAAATGTCATCAGGGCACATGTGTGTACATTCCCTCTCTCAGTAGCTGGGTTTAATGCTGCTGCTCCTTTAATTATGTTATATATATATATATATATATATATACACCTCAACCTGAATCCTGGGCAATATGTGCATACATTTAATGAAATGATTGGATAAGTTGTCCCCTTTTACGAGTCATAGCAATCACTGGGTTGGATACAGGTTCTGCTCTCCACTGATGGAAGTGCTCCATTCATGAATGGTTCCTCTGCCTCTAACCCTCTGCGTCACATTTTCAAGGGCCTGGAGGGGCTGCTATAGGAAGGAGGGGAGTAGGGAAATGCACTTCCGCCAGCAACGTTGATTCAGCATAAATGTGGATCCAATCTCTATTTCTTTTCAATGATAACTGCTATTACCAATGTCTATAGCAGTTACCAGTAGGGATGTGCACTGGATCGGATCCGATCCACGATCCGAGTCCGGTCCAGTGGGAAATCGGATAAATTATCCGATTTCCAATCCAACAGCTGGATCGGCCGATCCAGTCCGAACCGATCCGAAAAGGCTCTGAACCGGTTTGGCGGATCGGCGGGCGCCCGCTGGCGCCCACCGCCGCTTCCATTGGCGGGCGCCAGTGGGTGCCCGCCGATGAAAGTGTACAGCGGGGGGGGCGCGGAGGGGAGGAGGGGGGCGCTTACCTTTGAGGGATGTCCACTCCCGTCCGGCACCGGCGGCTACTACCAGCGGGCTCCGCGGCCTGCTCCAGGGTGGCGCGCCGGGTGATGACATCACCCGGCGCGCTACTCTAGAGCAGGCCGCGGAGCCCGCTGGTAGTAGCCGCTGGCGCCGGACGGGAGTGGACGGCCCGGAAAGGTAAGCAGGGGGCGCGCAGAGGGGAAGAGGGGGCACGCGGAGGGGAGGAGGGGGGCCCTTACCTTTCCGGGCCATCCGCTCCCGTCCGGCACCGGCGGCTACTACCAGCGGGCTCCGCGGCCTGCTCCAGCGTGGCGCGCCGGGTAATCACCCGGCGCGCTACTCTAGAGCAGGCCGCAAAGCCCGCTGGCAGTAGCCGCTGGCGCCAGACGGGAGCGGGCATCCCTAAAAGGTAAGCAGTGGCAGGGGGGAGGGGGCTTACCCCCCCGGAGCCGTCCGCTTCTATCTGTGGGCGCCCGCGGGCGCCAGCGGATGGAAGCGGACGGCCCCGGGGGGGGAGGGAGCGCGGGGGAGGGGGCTTACCTGCCGGGGCCGTCCATAGCGGACGGCCCCGGGGGGGGAGGGAGTTAGGCCCCCCCTCACCCACCCGCCGCCATTTTTTCCTCATAGACTTCCATTGCAATGCAAGTCTATGGTGAAAAAAATGGCGGCCGATCCAAAAATTGCCGATTTTTGGATCGGGATCGGACTCGATCCGGTCCGGGGGGCCTCCGATTTTGTCCGATCCGATCCGTGACAAAATTGGAGGTCCCGATCCGGGTCCCGATCCGATCCGGGGGGTCCGTGCACACCCCTAGTTACCAGGGTCTAAAATATTTGACAATTCCTGCATCTCCTCAAACCTCTGCTGTGAGGCAGGCTGATTTTTATCTTTTACTCCAGTTGGTAGACTGGAAATCCAGAAGGTTCAGGAATCAAATTTATATGTCACCTGGTGTATTAATCGCAACATATTTTGAACACATATCTCTTCATTAGAGGATTGTATTTATTAGAGCTCTGTAATAACTTGCTCCAAAGGACTGACTGACGTTGGCAACAGTAACTCATTTGGAGCAAGTTATTAGAGAAGCTATAATAGTCCCCTGATGAAGAACTGGTATACATTCGTCTCCTGCCCCTGCTGGATGTCTGTCTTTTCTGTCTTTTCTGGCTCTGCTGCGCTTCCCTTTTGGTGTGTTTTGCCACTTGGCAAGCCCACACAAGGCCTGCATTTACACACAAGACACACCATTCCCACAGTGGCACTCGTCAATGGGCGCTCCCCTCACAATGAGTCTTGGCCTGTAGATCCTCATAAAGGGCTGCTACTCACATGCGCCAATCCAAACCCTCAGGCCTGCAGCAGAATGAAACTGAGCAGGATTCAAACCTCCCATTTCAAAAATAGCCTTATCCTCCCCCCCCCCCCCCGCACAACACACACACCAGGTTTCAAATCTAGAGCAACCAAGTGGAAACTTGGAAAAGCAAGCCTGCCAAAGGGATTTATGCTGCCCTGGCCTCTGGAAAGCCAGAAGGCTTCCGTGGGCTGGCAATTGGGAGGCCCTGCTCCCCACTCCCCTCAAATGCTCCCATAGTCCCCCCTCATTTCCCAGTGCCTCTTTTATCTTGGGCTCAGCAGGGTACCTCGCCGATGCCAAAGCTCCCCGAGGTTGGGGGGATCTCAGCTGCCATGGAACCTTTATCCAGCTCGAAAAGAATCCAGGGTGGGAAAAAGAAACCCCGACAGGCAGAGGTTTTGAGAACTAAAACAGAAGATTAAAAATAAAAGCCTAGCACAATTAGATCTCATGTGGTGCTTTAGAAGGGAGGCTGCTCCCCCTGCTGGCTCCCTTAATGTCAGTCTATTACCATATCCCTACAAAGGGTCTATGGAAACAAGGCTCTGAGTGAGGGAGCAAGGAGAGGGTGTATGTGTGCATACACATACCATAAGGAAGGGCAATTGCAGGTGTGGAGAAGAAACAGGAGGATGAGCATATGGCCGCAGTGATGCCTCCAGGGTTTTGAAGGGTCCCGTGGGCAAGACTCCATCAATGGGCCTTCTCCTTCAGTCACCAGCTGCTATTGCTCCTCATCCTCTTTCCCATCATTGCTACCACTTGCTTGCTCAAAAAGAAAAGAGCCAGCG
Organism: Anniella stebbinsi; assembly: GCA_029215795.1. Taxonomy (NCBI): domain Eukaryota; kingdom Metazoa; phylum Chordata; class Lepidosauria; order Squamata; family Anniellidae; genus Anniella; species Anniella stebbinsi. The sequence goes on along the minus strand of JARDYH010000001.1, from coordinate 307,685,038 downwards.
AGCAAGTAGGCAGTGACACCTACTGCTCCTCTTTCGCACCACCACCACTGTCTGGGCCAGAGCGAAAGGCAGGTGAACAAGCAGGTTGCAATGATGAAGAGGAAGAGCAAGTTAAGGGGGCTCTCATCAGTGGGACCCTACTGGGGTGTGGGGCCTCGGCAGATGCCCAACCCTTGATGATGGCCCTGCAGTGTAGCGTTGCATATGTTGAATGCTTGGATATGCCTGTCTCCACAGAAACCCAGATGGTGTACCTGTTTCAGCCAGGGCAGATGGGAAGCGTGGCAGAATGTTGCACAGGCTGAAGTGCTGTTGCTTTGCGATTCTCTTCCGAATCCCCCATTGCTTATTTCAAAAAACAGGGATAGTAGTAGGGCTGATGGGAACACTGCAGGAAAAACATGTAACCCGGATTCCTCTTTTTACCCTGCTCATTCATTTCTCCAGTACATGGAAACCAACAGCTGTGCTCCCATTCATGCAATAGGGCAGGAATGCAATTCTTACTTGCCCCAGAGAGCCCAGCAGCAAGGTTGACAGATTAAATTGTCAAAAATAAAAGACAGATGCAGCAAAATAATTTCTCTGGCACAATATGGAGATAGACCAGAAAACAAAGTCCCTGTTTAGCTATACAGAATTTGCCAGTGTACCAAAGGCATCCTTTCCTTGCATATGTTCAAGGCTTTTCAGTGGCATGGATGGCACACTAAAATGATAAAACTGTGGATATGACTTTACCACCAGGGAAATTCCAGTTTGCCACTGGAATGCAGAGATGTGGCCACTTAGACCACATTCATTTTAATAGGTTCACTACTGGAACTCTGAAGTCCATGGTGGTTGCAAACAGACAAAAATGATTTCAGCTGCAATTCCATAGGTCTTAAAATGGTCACAAAGGATCACAAGGAAGTAGATGGAAGCAGCCCCTATTGATGTAAAGTACAGATTTCCCTGCTGCCCTCTTAGTATTTTAATGACTTAGTATTTTCATCTTCTGGCTTCCAAAATTTCTTTATGTGTTGTCCACATAACCTAAAGTGCTAACGCAGGGGTGGGCAACACATGGCCCCTGCTGCCTGAAAAATGTGTTGTTTTTTTTTAAAAAGTAAAATTTAAAAACTTGCATTTAAAACACACATAGAGAACCTAATGTGACCAATCCAAAATGTCAACTTTGCACATGTGATGGAGGATCCACATAGCTCTGTACATATTAAATGTGGGTCTGGCAGCAACACGCCAGGCAAAAGCTAAAGCAGGGACCTGGGCATGAGGACTGGAAACTTTGCTTAGTTTCTTAATCCAAGCTTCCGGCAAGGGTAAGAAGATGACCACCCAGTGCTTTGCAGGCACATAACAAGTCCACAATATCTATGGTACGCTGGAGAATCTTATCAGCACATGTCTTTCATTATATGCACTGAAATTCAATCCCCTTACCCCCATGCCCCAACAAAACAAAACAGAAAGGAAAGGTAGGGGGGCAGACCCTATGGTGCTTTGGACAAGGTAACATGGACCCAGTGCTTTGCTTCTGCCCCCACTGTCAGAGCAGCTCATGGAGGAACCAATTGCACTGCAGACTGGGATGAAACATCCCGTGCTCAGTGTAGGGGAAAGAGATGGCCAGGAGGGCTGAGGCAAAGAAGCACTAGGTCAGCATTTTTGCTCCTTCCCCCACAGTGTCCCTCAGGCAGCCCACTGTAGACAGCAGCTCTGCTCATTATTCAGGCTCCACTGGGCTCACCTTTTGTATGTCTGTTGCTGTGAAGCTGCCGGATCCACTCTGAATTGAACTGTCACAGAGAATTACACAGGCTGGGTAGCTGAAGGCAGGGCCCAAGGGACGAGAGACACGTTCACCCCTTCAGCTGGGAACTATCCTCAAGAGAGCAAAGTGCCTGCCAAAGTGGGGCCCATGCTTCCCTCCTCCCAGGACCAAAAAAGGCAGGTGCTCAGCACCGAGAGCAATCCAGATCCAAACTCCACTGTGACTGGAATGTCTGATGACAATAGACTTGCCAGATGTAGGACTCGGTTTGCGCCATTTCTCCAGCCATAGAAGTTAACAAGCCAATGAAAGGCTGCTGTCAGGCTTAGGAACTGGCCTAGAGATAGAACCAAGCAACCTAAAAGCTCTCTTCTACTTCTGAAGGTTGGCCTTCAGACATATAGTTCCTTTGGGAGATCTGGGAAGTTGAGGTTCATCATGAAAGGTTAACAATATCATGACAGGCATAATATTCAGAGGAGAGGAACATGCAGTCTAGGCCAATTCCTACATTAGTTGTATAGTTTGGTGATTGTTGCTGCTTCAGTGTTTTCAAATCTTATGCCACAAAGGTAAGTTTTGAAATGAGGGACACCAAGAAGGATGGGCAGATGATGCTTTGACTTCCCATGGCAGTGCCTTGCCCTCCAGGAAGTGGTGGCAATGATGCAGAAGTAGCCACATGGTCTGCCTATTCCACATTGTCTTCCTGTTTCAGGAGCTACTAGTGTGGCACAAGACTTGATCATACAGAAGTGGAAAACACACTGAATAATTCATTCAGACAGCAAATCTCCATTTTGAGATTGAGGCCCTTTCCACACCAGGCTGTTTGCCTGGGATGGCCCCAGGCTGCTCCCTGTGCGCAGATGGTGTGTATTAGGTACTTCCGGGATTGCCCTCCCTCCCTCCCTCTACACCCCTATGGTGTAGAAAGGGCCTGAGTCTATCTAAACTGCAGACCACATGGCCACAACCATCTGACCAAATATTGGGATTTTTCTGTTTCTTCCCCCATCCCGTCCTTTTTGTACCATCTAGCTTGATTAAGAGTCCTGATGAACTCCACAGCTTGCACATTTTGTGGAATCCTGGTTGGCCCTTATAAAGGCATTGTCCAACTGTGGACAAGAATTTGCCCAGATTAAATGGCTCTCCTCACCAAATAGTGAATATATTGTATGCACCCAGGAGAACATCTTGGTCTTCATGTCGTTAATAACATTTTCTAAAGAATTTTTACTGTGGAAAAAATTGCTTTACAGTCCCCCAGATGAACCATTTCACAAGAGCCTCTGTGGGATTCTTCAACCTCTTCCCATGCAGTAGACAATGTGGGGAGTGATGTCAGCTAGTTCCAAGGATCCAATAAAATAACTGCCTAAACATAGAAGCAAGACTGAAAGATAGTTACATGCTCAAATTTGCCCAGTGCACTTCCATCCTTGAACCAGAATGCTAAAGCAGGGCAGGGTTAAACATCATGACACATGGGATTCCACGATATTGTCCTCTGCTTAAAAAGAAGGAAAAACAAGCCAAATGCTTTGGCCAGGAGAAATAGGCCAAGCTAGGGACAGATTTCTGATCTCGGCCCGTATGTCAATGTCAGTAAGTAACTGTTATGACCAGTTTCTTCCTTCACCTTGATTTTATCATATTTCTAATGCCACCTCACTCTTTTGTGTTCCAAATTTCATTGCCAACTAAAAGTTTAATCTCCTCTGACCTGGGCTATTACAGCCTCCTGGAGCTCCAACTGTCCTTTTTCCGGCACACAAAAGAAGCATTGATCATTCTCCTCCTCTGACCACATCAAAATCCGGTAAGAGAACTGTTGTTCTTGCTTTTGACAGTCCCCATGGGCTTATTCTGTCCTATGTCCTGGGTCCTCTGCTTTTCTCTCCTTGGTATCAGCCATTTTCTCCAGATTCAGCAATCTATCTCCTCTACACTGGAACATGATTGACCTCCCAACTGTCATCCGTTAAATTATGAGCAAATCAAGGAACATGTTTAGCATGTATACCGGGTGGCAAATGAAAGGGTGAGGGAGAAAGAAATACTTGGCAACTCAAACCGACCAACCTGTTTGGCTGTGTCCATAGCTAGGACCAGAAGAAGAGCAATTTGCTCACCTTGTTGCAGATGCTATTTTCAAAAATAAACAGACTATACAAGGCCTCACTTCCAGACTGATATAGTTTCTCCCATCCTGGTGCCCTCCTAGAAGTTTTGGGCTTGAACACCCATCAGCAAAGCTAATGGTCAGGAATGCTGGGAGTTGTAGTCCAAAACACCTGTAAATCAGCGGTTTGGAAACGCTGCTTGAAAAAGGCTGATACATTGTAGGCAAGGAAACGGGGGGAAGACACTGTTCTGCACAGACAGCAAAACCCTATGCAAGTGATCGTCACATGTTTAATGCCTACATCAAAGTATTTTAATGCCAGAATTTTGTGAGGATTTCCTTAGGATGCAGGACTTTGCTTTGTGCTCCATCGTCTGCTGACAGCTCATTTTGGGAGGCCATTGTCGGTTCCACATTACTATTACCATCCTGACTTATCATAGTTGGAACAGTTATTGATCACTCAATTCAAATGTGTGTGTGACAAGAGATGGGCTCAGGGCTACTATGAACTCATCTGAAGTGAAGAGATGGTAAAACCAGCAGAAAAAATATGGAAAGGTGTCAGGATCCATCAGAAATTATGCTCTGCCACTTCAAATACCTATAAGCCTATATCCATGTATAGCATTCTGAGCACAACGGAGCAAGGATGGGATACAGATACAAATAACAACAATCATCACCATGAAACCTTTCCTTTTAATTCCCCCCAACTGTTAAGAGTTTGAGTACATATACATGCACACAGACACACAGTGTGTATAAACTAAATTTCCTCCCCTAACGATCAAAATATGAAGGGTTTTTTACTGCAATAATCTCTTCCTTTCTCTATTCTTTGTGAGATAGTTTTACAATTTGCACAGCACTAAAGAACAAGACAGAAATGAATGACAAAATAAAACACTATCAGATATTCTACTAGATTTAGAAAAATAAAAATAAGGAGAACAAGTAAATCATGGAGACTGACACAGTTAAACAATCCCAAACGAGAAATTTATTAAGATGAATCTAACGTAAGGGGCATCTCCCCCCTTGTTGCAAAGTGATATTTTTGGTGACCAATTCTCCCTGGATCCCTCAATGACTCATTATATACTCTTGTCACATTTACCATTTAGTGTACTCAGGTCTTGGAGCATACCTCATTCCTGCTAGCGCTTTCATCTCACAGGCTGCACAGGCTGAGCTAAGGCTGAAAGTTTAGACATATTTTGGCAACAGTTTGGATTGCCTAGGATTTGACTAACCTTGGACCAAGTCCATGGAAAACCTCTAGGTGATGTTGGAATGGGATCGTAGGTGCCAAACATAATAATGAGAGGCCCCTTAGCTTTCCCGGGCCTCTCTTCTTTGCCAAGCAAGCTCTGCTCCAGGTGTCACTTTTAACCCAGTTGTCTCCAGTCGGAGACTTAGATGCTACATTGCATCCTCCCACCAGATGAGTCATTTGGCATGCAACAAACTCATTCATAGTGACAATGCACAACTTTAGGGCAGGGTGGGAAATCTTCAGGTTGAGTGTGGCCTCCTACAGTTCCCAATTGGACCTGCAGAGGTTTTCTTCCCAAGCCTTTCCTCCAGGCTCTGCCTCCTCTCCACAGGGAAAGGAATCCCTGCTGTTTTCTGTGATTCCACACTTCTGCAGAAACAACCCAAATCTCTCTTCAAATGGGCAAACTTTCTTGTAACCGCTAACTTCACATAAATTGTGCTGTCCAGGGTTTCTCTGTCTTGGAAGCCACCAGTAGTAGTTTCAGTATATAAGCCCAGTTCACCAGGGTTACATATAACCTTTCTCAGCATGGTCTGCTCCCTCCAGTATCAGAGGCAGCTAGCCTAAATACACCAGTTGCTCGGGAACATGGGTGGGAAGGTGTTGTTGCACCATATCCTACTTGTGATTCCCTGGTCAACAGCTAATGGCTTTGAACAGAATGCTGGAGCAGATGGACCCTTGGTCTGATCCAGCATGGCCCTTCTTATGCTCTTATGTTCTCTCTTCAGAATCCCCTTCTCTTCCTCTTCCTTCTCCAGGTTTCTCCCTCTTCTAATACCAGCTCAATAAGAAGAACCAGTTTCAATCATTCCTAGGTCTGCTGTGCATACGTGTTGCAGGATGGGAGATGAGGGTAAAGGATTAGAAAGCAGAGCCATCATATGAAATACATGGCCCTTTCTCAAACCTTCCTAGAGGCGAATTCTCCTCATTCACCATACTAGCCTTCATCAACTTGGTTCCCTCCAGACGTGTGTTAGACTACATATCCCATCATCCCCAGCCACAGTGGCAGGAAGGCTGCATGGTAAGCATACAAAATGCTTGTATCATTGACCACCATAGAAATAATCTCAGACGTTAAAGCACAGTGGAATTCATGGTCAAGTAGGAATCTGAATCGATGCCTTCAGCCTCTGAAATGCTATCCACTATGTTACAATTACCCCACATACATGTTTTCCTTTATCTCTTAGTTCCACATTTCCTCCACACTAAGTTGAGTTCACACATCCAGCTCCATGACAAGTGTCACAGCTTCCATGTGATAAATTGTAGCTGTCGTGTGATTACTTTTTTATGACACACTAATTATAGTATCATTCTTTCTTAAGTTCGTTAGCTCATCACCAGACAAGGTGAGAAAGGCTAAAATGAGGAGAGTTATCAGTTACACACAAATAACCATAGGATACCTGTGATGTATACCACACAGAAAATGGTTGGATTTGTCACATCAAGAGCACAATCCTATGCATGTTTAGACAGAAAAAAGCCCTACAATTCCCAGCATTCCCCAGCCTGGGAAATGCTGCCTGGGGATGCTGGGAGTTGTGGGACTTTTCTCTCTCTAAACATGCATAGGATTGCACCTTAAGTCATGTGGAGCGTTTAATTAAAGTGGGTGAGAATGAAAAGATTCTGAATATGTGCAAACTATTTCACCAACAATTTTCTGTGAGAACAGAGTACCAGGCAAGGCATTAAGTGAGTTCAGGAAAGAAATTCATTCATTTTCAGCACTTCGTGGAACTTGTCTTTACTGTCTTCTCTCAGCATTTCTGAAACACTGAACAGTTTGGAAATCCTAGTGTCCAAAATTGTGGTGGTGGGCATGGGGGTGGGTGGGGGGAGAGAGCTATGAGATCTGTTGAGAGTCTCTAATATCCTTGAATTAAAAAACCTTCCAATAAGAAATATCCCTTAAAATGTATTTGGCATGTAGCAACTAAAACAATTCTGAATGGAACTGTTTCTTTTATTGTACAACTCTACCTTCTGGCATTTGTTCCCTGCTCTGTTTTGAGAGGAACCACATGCTTTCCCTCAGTCCTTTTCATTATCTGTTTTCCTCTTGGCTTTTTTGCACTCCCTCAACTTTGGCCCAGTCTCTCTCCTTCTTAGCAAAATATATGAGAAATTGGCCACGTCCCCTCATTTTCCCCTGTAGTTATCAGCCTCCTTAGATTTCGAAAGTCAAGTGCAGTTCCAACAATGTGGTTCCTCCACTCCCCCTTTCCCACCTCTCTTCTCTCTGGCTGTCGCCATCAGATCCTGCCTTCCCTGCCTCTCTCGACTCTCAGTCTTCTCCTTTTCCTCACTGTTGCTGTTGTTTCCAGGATATATCGTCATTGGGTTATACCTTGCACAAACACACTCTACAAGGCTGTGTCATCATGGATTTCCCCTCCCCCCCAATGCTGACCTCACACTGTAAAGTTAGCCTGGAAAAGGTGGGAAAGTTACCTGAACCTGCAATCCTATAAACTAGAGCAGACATCTCTAAGCTGGTAACCTCCAATGTGTTGGACTGCAAACTCCCAGCATGGCCATGCTTGCTGGGAACCATCCTCCAGATGGTTTGGACTATAACTCTGATAATCTCTGAACATTGGCCATGCTGCCTGGGACTTATGGGAATTATAGTTCAAAACATCTAGAAGTCGACAGGTTGCCTCTTTCTGCTATACATACGGAGAGTAAATCCCATAAGACTCAATAGATTTACTTCTGAATAGACATGTATAGGATTGCACATGAACCAAACACTACAACTGTTTTCCACAACTGTTTTGCACCCATCCTGCTAGCACACTGCTTCTTTTGTAGGTTAGCAACAATTAGCAAGAGGGCTGGCACAGTCCGCATGAGGCTTTCCAGGATTGGGCGCCCTAAATCAGCATGCCTGACACTAAACAACAAACAACTGCACCCTGCAGCACACAAGAAAAGGACCTGTGTAGAAGAGAAGGCTATCAATACCTACTAGTCCTGATGGTTCTATGCAGTATGCCTATGTACACCAGTTGCTGGGGAACATGGATGGGAGGATGCTATTGCACTCATGTCCTGCTTGTAGGTTTCCTGTCAACAGCTAGTCAGCCACTGTGTGAACATAATGCTGGACTAGAAGGACCTAGGTATGATCCAACATGGCTCTTCTTACATTTGTATGTGGGCCACACAAGGAAAGCAAAAGAAGAGCATTCCAAACAGTGGAGTGATTTAAAGATGACCTTAATGTTGAACGGTGACTAGTTAAAGAGGACGGGGATACAGAAGGAGGCTTTGGTTCTGTGTAAGGTAGAATGACCTCATACAGAATTTCTCGTAACTAGGTTCAAGAATGGGTGGATGGCATAGCTAGAGATGCAGATATGGGGGTCCTGACCCACTACTTTGGCCAGCAAAACAATTGGAATACAGCATGGGGGTGGGGAAAGTAACGTTGCTGATGGAGGACTTCCCAAGAGGTTTACCATCACCAAGCACAAATGATCAGGGACAAGAGGAACCCCTATACCCTCCCAGCCCTATTTTAGCAGCAAACCTCAAGAGATTACAGCTTGGAGGGTGGGGTTGCAAGGATAAAATGATATTATCATCGAGAAATTCAAGGGTAGGAAAGGGAGCATCAAAGGAGGCACAGCCAGAGGTCTCAGTGCTGTCACGGCTTATAAACAAGATGCATATCCTGCAGAATGCCAAGATTCTTGTTTTTTATTCCAGAGTGATCACATTTTTGACTCCTTAGGAGCCCTATCCAGGCATTATTGATGCTGTGAAAAACAACACAGGAGATGGGCTGTGCCAACTAGCTGCCTGCACTGAGTAGACCCTCCCTCTGATGCTCTGATGCCTGCATGTACAGTCATCTGCAGGGAGGGCCCCCTCATCCATACAGATGCCTCCCAAAGATCCATAGTGTTCTTGCAGGCAGGGACTACTTCATGTGTGCAATGGCAGGGGCAGTCTGCGTGGCCCCCTTTTCTCCTCTCATGGTGTTCTAAACAGCAGCAATAGGGCCTGAATAGGGCAATGGTTGCAGACTGACATGTATCTGTTAAAGGCAGGACCTGAAGAGTCTTGTGTGCACCCTCCTAAGCAACTATTGTAATCATCAAGTATTCCAGTTTGCAATGGCGGTGGAGGCAGGGAATTCAAAAACCTGGTGAGAAAAATCCTTGCAAACAGAAGAATGCATCTAAAGTTGGAAAGTATTTGTGGTTTGGTCTAAAATGTACAATTTATTTGGATGCACATTTTAGACAGACACTTCTGGGCACTCTGGCTGTAACCCAAGATTCTTAAGCATACTGGGGGTGGGGGAAGGAAGTGGGAAAGTGGAATTACCTCAATACCTACTTGTTTACCAAATGTTCTCAGGCCATGGATGTGGAGACCATCACAGAACAGGAGTGTCAGTAGAGTCAGTAGAGAGTCAGTAGAGCCTTGCATCTCCCTTGTTAATCTAAGGGATGAAGCCCCAATGTTAAGCAAACTGAGGTCAGGGCTTGGCAAAGGAAATATGCTAAACTCTGGGAAAAGCCATGGTTACAATAGTTAACAAAAAGCGGTTGAAAAGGGACTTTCCCTCTCATAATACGAACACAAAATTAGAATATGCATGTGTGAGTTTGTGTGAGTGTGTGTTGCGAGATGAGGTGTCCTAGTTTCATGGGGACTTCCTTCCTGGAACCACCTATGGGGAGAAACACCATCTTCTCCAGGCTCCAGCAGGTCCAAGACCACAAGCTTTTGAACTGAGGTGCTCAGCTGGCTCGGGGGGGGGGGCTTTGCTCCTCAGCTAAGCTTCAAACTACAGAACGACTGAGGAATGCAGCACTGCCTCAACCGTAAGGAGAAAGGACTAACATTAATTAAAACATCTCCTTTCTGCTTTAAGCATACTAGTGGGGTTGACTGAACAGACACCCCACTTCTCTACCCCCAAAGTCCAGACTAAATTGCCTTAGATCTACAAGGACTGGAAAGGATCTCAAGGTCTTCTGTTGCAGACCCCTGCAATGATCAAGAATACCCCCCACATATCTCCAATCTAAATATCATTAATAGCATTCGCTTAAACAATCCAGATTAGAGTGTGGCAGAAGCAGAAGTAACCCAGATGCACTATTTCGTGTCAGAGTTGCATGTCAGAATTGAAGAAAGTTTACTAAAAGATACTCAAAGTACACGCCAAAACTCACTTACTCAGATGAACTATCTTTGGCACTCTTCAATCCATTTTGTAGCAATCACAATCAGAGTGGCTAAACAGTGGATTTCCTCCTCCGAACCTTTTCCTGGATGCACAGAGCTCTGCCTGTTAGCTCTTTTGGAGTGAGTAATATGAGTGTTCGGGGGAGCTCTTGTTTATGTCGTGCCAGAGGGTGCAAGCAAGCTGGCGCTCAGAACACAGAAGCAATGCACCTTGGCAGCTACAGTTGGGGGAATGTAGAATCCGCATCTTAAGCATTGGTGCACAGTGGCAGAAAGAGACAAAAGAAGGATCTCCTCACTCCAACTCAGATCCCTTTACCCTGCATTTTAGGACACTAGCTTTTCATGGGTAACTGCATGAAGGCAGATACATTCCGGTTAGTTCCTCAGGCAGTACCAGCGTGCCCAAGAGTGCGGCATCTTGGCATCCAGCAAGCAGGCACAGGTGGCTATTTCGGCTTTGGAGGGACGCACAAAATCTCCCATCAAAGATCTTTCCTCTTGGGACAAGTCTTGGCAGCAAAAAGTTACACACACAATCAGATCCCTCCTCCCTCCACTATAAACGGTTATAAAGCCGAGCAGAAAACAACCCATTCATATCAATAGGTCTATTCCAAGTAGAACTAAAACTGTTAAAACCCATGGACATGACGAGAGAAATCCAAGCGAAAGGGATCGGTATGAAATACCACCACGCCGTTTCTTTTATCTCCCCCCACCCTTCGAGAAGTGAACTTTGCGCCCCAAACAAAGCATCATCTCTCCCCTTTTCCTTGAGAAGCTCGAGGAACGCAGAGACAAAGTAGCGCCATTAATTTATGGAGGCCTCTTTCCACCATCCAACCCAACCCTATCAGTAATCAAAGGTATCTCTCTCCGCCCCCCCGCCCCCAATTTCTCCATAGAGTTTGCATCGGAGCTGAGCGCACGTAACTGGAGTCCCGGGAAGGGAAAGGATGTTCGCTCGGGGTTGCAAGAAGCTAAAACAGCATTTCTGGGGAAGCCACAAATATAGGCGCTTTTTGGAGCTTGGAAGATGAAGATCAAGAAAAGCCCTTAAAAAGCCATGTCTGGCGGGTCCCTATTTCTGGGGACTGGTGAGCGGGTGGGGGACGCTTCTCACAAAGGTATGCATGGGAAGCGCTCGGGGTAGTCTCCCCTCCCATTTTGCCCCCCCTTCCCCGGCACGACTTTGCACAGTGGTGCGCCCAACGCCACGAGCGACTGGCCGCCGGTCCCGCGCTGCCGCCCGAGGGCCAGGGCGAACTTTCGCGCTCAAGCGCTCGCCCAGTAACTTGCCTGGATAGATGCAGAGGGGTTGAACAGCCGACGCCTCAATCAGTCTCCTGGCGCTGCGCTGGCTCTGCTCCACCACCGCCTTTGCCCCGTTATCTGGCTCCTTATCTTCCGCTCCTTTCCCTTTGTGTCTTCAGAACTAGTTTAAGCTGGTCACATGTGGACACAACCTTACACGGCGCGGCGGCGGCGGCGGCCCCTGACGTCACGCCCAGCTGACAACAAAAGGTAGTTTGGGGAGGCCAAAGTTACTTGCAGGCGCCTCCCCACCCTCCCTGGTGGAGCTGCACACAAAAGGCGGGACGGCCGTAGAGGGACAAACTCAAGCTACCTAGGACCTAGTTGCCGAGGAGCCCCCCCCAACTTTGGGCGGACCCCAATTCCCGCCTTTTCTCCTCCTCCAGGGGAATTCAGTGCACCGTTTCCAAGAGTCTGGAAACTGCCCTCTTGGCCTTTTCCTTCGCTCAGACACAGGCCTGCTGTGGGGAGGCTCAAGTTTGATTTTTATCCCCCAAATGTGATTTTTATCCCCCAAATATTGTCGTCTTATGACTGAAACGAGCTGTAGACACCGCGCCTCCACTTCGAAACATCTTTCCCCTCACTTTTTATTTCTTCTTCCAAAGAAAAACAGTTTTCTGCAACTCCATTATCCTCATGAAAGATAAGGCTATTAATGGCTACTAGTCATGATGGCTATGTATTACTTCCAGTTTCGGAGGCAACATGTTATCTGCCAGCTACTGGGGAACATGAGGTGGAGGTTGCTGTAGCATTCATGTCCTACTTGTGGGTTTCCCATAGGCAACTGGTTGGCCACTGTGGAACAGAATGCTGAACTAGAAGGACCCTTGAAATGACCCAGCATGGCTCTTCTTATGTTTTTAACTCTAAAGACTTGCACACTGCATTGTGACCTTGAAAATATTTGTTAAATGGATTGTTTTAGTGCAGGTGTCTCCAATATGGCACCAACAGGCTCAAAGGCACCCACATGGCCAGGTTGAGGCACCCTCCAAACTATTTTCCCCTTCTGGATGTAAATGTAGCAATTCCGCCATTCATTTGTAAGAGGTGGGTTGGTGGGTGTCCTAGCCAAAATCGGCTGGAAGAGGGACAAAATCCACACACACCATCAAGGTCCCTGGGGGCAACAGGGTACTTTGCCCCTCCTCCAGCCAATTTTTGGCAGCAGGGCTTTTACCATCCCAGTTAAAGCCGATGGTGCAATGGGGCTGGAGAGGGAGGGAAAGAAAGATAGGGAAGGAGGAGAGAGAAAGACAGAGGAGCCAGGAGAGAGTGGAGCCAGATAGTGAAAGAAAGAAATGGAAGGAAGGAAAAAAGAATGAAAGGAGCCAGAGAGAGAGAAAGAGGGACTAGAGAGATGGAAGGAAGGAAAGAAGAGCCAGAGAAAGTAAGAAAGAGGATTCAGAGAGAGAGAGAGGAGACAAAGAGAAGAGGAGAAAGAAAGAAAAGAAAAAGACGGATGGAAGGAAGGAAAGAAAGAAAGAAAGAAAGAAGGGGGAGAGTGTGTGTGTGAGAGAGAGAGAGACCAGAGTTAGTAGCACACACAATATGGACATTTATTATATTTCTACACCACACCACAGCTGAAGCGCTTTGGGTGGTTTACAAAAATATCTGCACACACACAAACACAGCTAAGGGGTGCTGGTGTTCCGAACATTTTTGTGATTAGCCCTCCACCTTCCTACAGCAACTAATTTATGATGGTGCCCAGTGCACTTTTTTTAAAGTGCCAAATGTGCCCATGGGCCCCAAACAGCTGGAGCCCCCCTGTTTTGGTGAATGTGACTTCCATAAAGTTACAGCAGGACAGGTATTATTGTCCTTTCCTCAAATGATGCTTAACAGGGTTTTTGCATCTCTTGCATCAAAAAAACCTCCATTGATCCATGTATGTTTGATTTAAAATGCCTCTTTCCCATGTTTGATCCCATATGAACAAGTGACATGCTCCAGACTTAAAAGGCATTCGTAGTATCACTAGTAAAAATGCCATTAGAGAAAGTTCAGCATTCTCCAAACAATGTGATTTACTAATCCACCCCTTACTTTTAGCCCAGAAGCAACTGATTCATAGTGTCATCCCATTTCACACATTGCTCTTGGTCATGTTTTGCACTCATAGGAGTTCTCCAAATACACAAGAATTGTAATCTGAGGTGATTCAGCAACATCTGTGTTTTTAAGTATACCAAAATGTTCATGGACATCGTGCAAGTTGTTGAGGCTCTGGTACATGAGCTACTAGTTCTCCCATTAGATTGTTCTCTGAGAATGTAAAGAGTAACTGTAAATCCATTTTCAATAGTAATGATTAAATCACTTTGCAGTTTCCATGCGTATGTGCTGAATGTAAAACCTATGTTGGCTACAATGTATATTCAATTTGAAAATGATTTTCTGTTCCAGGTTAGTAAAAATCATATTCATAAGTGACACATCCCAGAGTAAAAGGCAGTCTTGTGAAAAAGCCCTGAGTGGCCTAATATAAAATGTCTTAATCTGTAGCTATCTAGGGCTCCTTCTCTACATGAGGGATTTACTGAGGTACTACTGCTCTTCACACACGGGTGTGACACATGACATTTCCCCATCTCTGCAGCAAACACGGGTTTTCCTGTCATAAAAGCCAAATTTTCAGGAAAATGTTTTGTGACAGATTTCCCCTTTAACGTGGCTTCTGCGCCATTTCTGTTTGAATGTACCTTCTATCCCTGAAGTAAATGCGCATTAATAGACTTGGCTAGTGGTGTGTCTATGACTGCCACTGCAGTGCTTTGCTGTTATATCACTACAGAATGGATTGTCTTTTTTTAAAAAAAATCCCACACAGTCCTGTGCTCCTCCACTTCTCCACTTTACCCCCTTTGCAGATTCAAATAATGGCAGCTGCAGATTCAATGAGCAAGGACTGTAGTATTTTTGGGAAAATACTTAGAAAATGCTTGATCTGTCTAGAAATGATAAATAGCAGACACAGGCTGCAAAGGGGTAGATAGAAATTCCACAGCCTTATCTCACTGAATCTGCAGCCACCATTATGCAAAATTGCGAAGGGGTAAGGCTGAGGAGCACAGGACTGAGTGGGAAAAAAATAAAATCAAAGGTTCACCTCCAGCAAAGGGTGGACCCTTTGGAGAAAAGTTAACCCTTTCCTCATCAAGCCCACCCTCCATTGGCCAAGATCAGGTTTTTGCATCTACTCGGAAGTAAATTGCATTATCTTCAACTACGCTTATTCAGCATGGGAGACGGGTACAGAATTGGAAATTGTTTTTATTTTAAAAATAAGACAGATTTACTCAGAAGTAAATCACATTGCCTTCAATTGCACTTACTCCCCCTCCCTTCCCAGTTCTTTCCTTTGCTGGATACTTGTTGATGACATGTCATTCGGTTGTAGGATTCTGGTCACATATGCATAAAATTATGCAGTTTCTTCTGCTGACATTTGCCCGGAGACAGTGGTTTTCCCACAAGTTATATGCTGCATTAGCTGGCAATGTGTGCTGGGGGAGGGGGAAGCAAATCTGAAATGATGAAAATCTGGCTTTAAACTGAGTCAATTCAGAAAGCCTCTCCAAGTAGATGAGGCTAAAGTATGGATGAGTTTGACACAAGTGGTCTAGCTCATAAGCAGGACATAAGACTGTGTAATATTTGTTTTGGGGACAACCAGTAGTCCAGAGCTAGGGAGAACAGACTGTCCAACCAGAATGGTTTCTGAACATTGCTACTCCTGATGTCAGATTTGTGTCCATTTATTGTTTTGTGTATAAACTGTGCCGTTTGTACCATGCAGAAGTAGGGCATTGCTGTGTAACGATAAATCAACACAAATCTGACATCAGGAATGACACTGTTTTGTTTTGTTCTTTTAATCACACATGTTAATTAGCTCACCATTGCAATAATGTCTGTGCTAGCACCCAACAACATTTTGTAAATGGCAACTGTTAGTAATCATCGCTATCATATTTTGCATTTCAGTTCCCTCAGCAACACATTTCCATCTCCCCCTCCCCCACTTACATGTGCATAACATTTTGTCAATTTGAATTTAACATTTCAGGAATCCGATGAAGTGGACAGAGTCCACAAAAGCTTATGCCAAAATAAATTTAAGGTGCCACTAGACTGTTTTGTTGTTTTTGCTGCCACAGACTAACATGGCTACCCCACTGGAAATTGTAATTTTAAGATGGTAACATATTATACACGGGGCTTCAACTGTGATCTCTGCCAGCAATCGCTCTCCCCCCACCCATACACTGCTCCTTTTGTTTCTTTGCTGAGGGAGAGTTCTAACAGAGGTATTGTGTTACCGTCCTCTCTTGAGGAATGCACTCTCCCAGGCTCTCTTTCTCCACGACCTCTCTCCCCAAGTTTCCCACTGACCACAGTAACAAAAATATTGGGAAATTTCCCATTTGCTTTCTCCAGCCCAGAGGGGAATGCTGGGGCTGACTCTCCTACTGAGTTGCCAGTAGACAGTGGAAGCTCATGTCATATCTAAAGAATTGGTTTGTGAAGGATGAGACCACTTTTCCAACAACCCCTCTGGAAGAAGTTGCAGAGAAGGCTAAAGCTGTCAAGGGGTTTATGACACTGGGCATTTCCTGCCAAGCCATCCCTACTTTTAGTTGACATATTACTGGCTGTTCCCTAATTCTGCTGTGCATGTGTAGATTCATGTGCAAGCCATTCCTGCATAAGCATACAGAAACATTGAAAAGCCTGCTGTATGTAAAGCCTCAGTGTGCAAGCACAATTCCAACGATGGCCATATTGCTTCTGCATGGCTTCTTTCTGTTTGTACTTCAATATATTGGGGGACTGGCAAACTTTCTCATCATGTTGTTAATCAGCACCCAGAAACTGGCATGAGATACTGGTATAATTCAGACATCATACAAAACCACACCTTGTGCTGTTGATTAGATCTCAAACCATGGTCTGAGCTTCTAAGCATACAGGCAAACCATGTTTTATTGTTGCTGGATCTGCAGAGCCTTAGAATGGGAGTAGGGGTAAAACAGATACAGTTTAGTGGGATTTCAGGCCTGGGGAAAATCTATAACAGATTGTGCTAGTGCAGCCTGAGGTACCTTGGGCTCCCTCTGCAGGACCCTCCCCTCCCAGGACCCATCCCCTGGTCTAGAAGGTACTAGGGACTTGGAGAGGAGGTCCTGCTATCTCTGATGTGTGATAACAGAGCCTGCTTCCATATAACAGTTATTTGTAAAATGTGACATCAGCTCAGCCTTTGTTATCAATGAAGCCTAAGAGTAGGGAAGCATTCCCTTGATTAAGAAAACCAAGCTTATTGGGTTAAAGTGAATGAACACCTTTGCCATAGTATATGAAACTGGTAGCAGGACTCCTGGTTCTCCTCCTCCAGCTCTGACCCCAATCCAGCTCTAGACACAGGCAGGTACATAATGACTGGTGGTTCTGAGTGGGGACATGCATCCCCAAGCACACCCAAGGAACTATCATAATTAGAACTGACTGCTGTAAAAGTCTTGCCATGTAGCACTGCCAAGCAATGATAGTGCCAAAGGGGTGTAGGGATTGTTGTCTGATGAGAACCCGCTCCCCAGCAGCAATGTATCAAGGGAACAATTATTGCAAAACAAGCATGGGAAACTGCATGAGAAAGGAAAGGAGGGCGGTTTTTTTCTGAACTTTTCATTCCCCTTGAAATGGCAACTCTTGCAGCAAAAACCAGCACAGAGTAGTATCTGGATAATTCAGTGGAACCGAGATGAACATTATAAGGCATATGGGTGTGTGGATTCATAAACATTTCTGCACCATGCACAGGCTACATCTTTCTAAGATCTCCTTGGCTAGAAGAAGACAAGTGTTGAGAGTAATTATTTCTTAATGAAGAATGTGATGATGCAGGGCTTTGATGTACTGAACAAATTTGCTTCTCTCTCTTTCCAGCGCTGCTGCCTTCTGCACCTTTTGAAGAACTCAGCCTTTCACTTCCCTTTAGAAATTCCTACTTGTTCACTTCAAACATGGTTAGGGGAACTAAAAGAGCACCCTTTAAAGATATCCAATGTGGTAAGGAGAAAATGTTACTTCTTGATGGAATAGCAATACTAGGAAATGATCTGGTGCTTGGAAAAGCCATATTAATGGGATCACTGCATAAGTGAAGGGGCATTCATGAATGGGTGATGGGGGTCTTAGAACATGGTGGTTTTTGGCTCTGATGGAAAAATGGACATGTAGGCCTGTGGCTATGGAGGTGCAGGCTCTTGTTTACTTGGAAAATACAAACCCAGAACCCATTTCCTGTAACATATGAGCTTTATGCAGGCATTTTCAAAGTGGTTAAAGTAGACGCATGAAGATGGGATACTCTAGCCCCGTCCCCTCCTCATATGTCTCCATCACCCTCTACTTTGGGAGGGGACTTTTGGAAGAGGAGAGACTCTGGTATCCACAGAGGCCACCAATTTGGATGGTTTTAAAAGGGGGTTGGACAAATTCCTAGAAGAGAAGGCTATCAATGGCTACTAGTCCTGATGGCTATGAGCTACCTCCAGTATTAGAGGTAGCTCATGTACACCAGTTGCTGGGGAACATGGATGGGAGGGTGCTGTTGCACTGTGTCCTGCTTGTGGGTCCCACTCTGTGTAAACAGAGTGCTGGACTAGATGGACCTTTGGTCTGATCCAGCATGGCTCTTCTTGCATTCTTATGAGGCTCTCCATGGGACTGAGAAGGCTGGAAAATCAGGGTTCTGAATTGTGTGGAGAGCTTCCATGAATACAGGAACACTATCTCCTCTTGAGATAGTCGCCCTCCATGAGTAAAGGGTGGAAGCACACAAGGGAGGAGTGAGACTAGTGTGCTCCTTCTTCTCATGCATTTGTCTTAATAGGGTTTTAGTGGGACCAGTATCATGGGAATGAACAAGAACACATGCACACACCATTTTAAATAGGAACTGCAAACATGTGCCGCTATCTCTGTGGAAGCATGACATTGGTTGCATTCAGACAATACATTAAGCAACTGGGGGGGGGGGGAAACAATCGTCAGTTGTGTTGCTTACTGTGTTGTGTAGAGGGTAACACGCCGCTCACAAACTACTGACGGTATGCTATTCTGCCCAAATAAGCAACTGAGAGAAACAACTGGCTTGCAAGTTGTTTAGCTCAAAGCCAGTTGTTTAAAGTGTTATGTGGAGGGGTGAGTGTGTTAATGGCGTGTGGTGAGTGGGTTAAAACACAAGCCCATAGAGGCAGGTGGCAAAAGCGACCAAAGCGGCGGCTACCACTCTGCTACAACTGGAGCAACTTGCAGAGGCTGCTGGGATAGAACTGGGAGGACTAAAGGAGGAGGGAGGGTGGGGAAAGGGGCGGGAGCTATGTCAATCAAATGCTGGGTTGACTATTAGTCCACTCAATGCCAGCCCCAACCACCTACAGATGTGTAGGAATATGTTGTGTGGGGAGTACCCACAAAATAACCAACTGTGAGTTGGCTACTCAACCCACCATTGACTAATGTGTTGTCCAAATTCAGCCAGTGTGTTCAGGGCATAAACAGCCTTTCATTGTTGTTGTTGCTGTTGTTGTTGTTGTTTGTATCCTGGACAGGAAGAAAAGCATAGGTCTGATCACTAGTTCTCATATGCATGCTGTAACGCATTTATGGCAAGTTTTCCTGGGGTTAATAAAGCTGCTGGCAGGCTATACTTCTAGGCAGGTCCTGGTGATTTGCTTGACTTGGTCTGTTGCCTCCACCCCTCCCTCTATCACTAACATACTCAACCATTTCTCCTTAGCTTCCCTGCAAACCTTAGGAGTCTTCCTGGCACAATTCCACAGCCTCCTGGAGGCTGTGGAAAGCCTTAGAAGTGAAATGACATTTTTGAAGAGTGATATAGTTTTCCCCAAGTGTGGAATCTGTAGTCCTATAAGAACTATAAAATCCACACCTCTGCCAATAATTTGACCACAGAGCAAACAGAAATTTTGATGGCTCCTTGGAAACCACTGCTGAGGAGAAACTAAGAACTACTCCTTATTTGTACAACAGGCAGGCCCCATCCATGTGTCCAATGGTGAACATGTTAAGCATAAACTGGGAGCATAGCTAGTCAACTCATGCTAAGAGCATCATCAGACTTGGGGGAAATCACGGTTCCCTACCATCGCTGCTCCTGTCCCATGATACTTCCTCTTTCTACCAGGAGAAGAAAGAGGAAGTAAACAAAGACCACGTGGCCCATTCAGAGGTCGTTTTTATCATGGCACTTTTCCTGTGCACAGCAGGAAATGGCAGCACATTGTTTTTAAAAAATTAAGTTGGTTTAAAAGGGGTCCATTTTGTGAGAGAAAACAGGCAAGGAGCAGGACGGAGGCAGACGTTGTTGTCAAATGGACGAGTGAACATCCGAAAGTGGACAGTAGTGAGCATGCGATAAAACGGTTGTCTGAAGACACTCTAAGTCAGGGGCGTTGCTAGGTTCTTAAAAGATCCGGGGCACAGGCCCACAACACAAATTTGCATCTGCTTATGAAATTGAAGCTGGGAGAGGAGAGGTCAGTGCACACTTGTAATATGTGTTTGTATAGATACATACATACATACATATGACATGTGCATTGAATCCCCACCCCCACCCCCGCCACTTCAACTCAGACCTTGATTCAACAGTTTGGAAAACATCCTGCTTCTGCTCAGGCCAATTTGGAGTGTGTCCACTTCAGCTCAGTATCAAACCCAAGTCCAGGTTTGGAACGCTGAGTCTTTATGCTTTCTGTTGACTATCATTGGAAATTTTAAAAAGAACACTGTAACTTTTTTCTCTTGGCCAAAACTGGATAATTGCTGGCATAGTAGCCCCTTAGGAGGGGATTACACCTACCTAATATTAGAAAAATAGGTACAGGTTTTTTTGTGCTGTGTGTAGTTATGCTTTGATTTTCTTTTAAAAGGAACTGCCAGTAGCATTTTTATTCCTTGGAAAAATTGGATGAAAATTTCAGGATTCATTTCCCCATCAGAGATCAAGTCTGCCAAATTGCAGAATGATAGCCAGAATAGTTTTTGTGTGAGGGTAGTTTTGACATTTTGAGGGTCTCCAAAAGAGACATGCATGTCTCCAACGTTCCTTGTGGTCCATTAGAGGCATCCTTAAGTAAGAAACCAAAAAAGGTTCAGAATAATAGATGCAGCAGTTCATGTGGAAGGGGAGTTCTCTAATGTGGGGAGGAAATGATTTGGTTTCCCTTCCCTTCAACTCCCATGGTTTTTGGGTAAATTTGTATGAAAATGCACTGGTCATTAAAGGTGTCCTCCAGACAAAAAAACTGAGAAGTTTCAGAAGGATAGGGGCTACTGGAAGACTGGACATCTCATGGTCCAATCCTGGCCCTCCCCCAAAGCACAGTGATGGGAGACCATGGTAAAAATGTGCCCCAGGTTTAGAAGGTGAACCTATAAGTCATTGAACCACACTCACTCCTCCTGCAGCTCTTAACGGAACAAAAGAAAAATATGTTATTTTGAGACATAAAGACTGCCCATTTCTACTTGGGGTTCAGACTTCATCTGAATTCAGTGCACATATGCATGTAAATTTAGAAGTTATTTACTTTTCACCAATGTTAGCAGCAGGAGAACATGGGTGGAAGGGTGCTTTTGTACATGTCCTGCTTGTGGATTTCCCATGGGCAGCTGGTTGTCCACTGTGTGCACAGAAGGCTGGACTAGATAGGCCATATGCAGAATGCTTTTCTTTCAACAATGAGCAAATACATTCCCCCCTACCAATTATGTTCCCCTCCATGCAACAATTCCTCCTCATTCCACCATCTTCCAGCAACTCTTCATAAAACCTGATGTCTTGTGTTGAGCAACTCTCCTCTACCACCTCGTTATGCACAAGCTCTCATTGTATTTTCTTCCCCATAACTGCATTTGTGCCAAGACTACACAAGGATTCAGCCAATGAGCCTGTTTTTAAAACTAGGGCTAAGTTATGGAGAAACTCTGAGTATGCACAAAGTGCCTTTCCCTCATCCCTGGAGCTAGAGTTCATGCAAAATGAGAAAAACATAAATGATAAAACATGCATAGGACTGGACTGAAAGGGTAGCCAATTCATTGGACTGGAATTGCGTGGGCAGTGTATTAAGCCTATAGTACCATGCTCACAACTCAGGACTTATTTCTGAGTAAACATGCAGAAGATCAGGCTGTAGGCTGACCATATGAAAAGGAGGACATGGCTCCTGTAACTTTAACAGTTGTAGAGAAAAGGGAATTTCAGCCAGTGTCATTTGTATGCAATTAGTTCCTGGTGAAATTCCCTCTTCATCACAACTGTTAAAGTTGCAGGGGCCCTGCCTTCTTTTGTATATAGTCACTCTAGTATAGTGCCTGCAACTTTAACTGTTGTGATGAAGAGGGAATTTCACCAGGAACTAATTGCATACAAATGATACTGGCTGAAATTCCCTTTTCTCTACAACATTTTAAGTTACATGAGCCCTGTCCTCCTTTTCATATGGTCAGCCTATCAGGCTGCAAATCTCCCTGCAAGGTAACTTGTGCTGGGAATTCTATGCACACGTTCCTGGGAGTAAGCCTCATTAAACATAATGGAGCTTAGTTTTGAGTAGGCATACTTAGGATTGTATAAGTGAGCAATATTTATCTCCTCTCCACATCCAACCCTTCCAAAACCCTTACTTTTAATTAAAGCTTTCTGTTCACAGGAACATAAGAAGCAGCCTTATAGTGAGTCAGAATCTTGGTCCATCTAGCCCAATATAGTTGACACTAACTGGCAGCAGTGGCTCGCCAGAGTTTCAGGCAGGATTCCTTCCTGGACCTACCTGGAGACAATGGTGATTGAACCTGGGACCTTCTGCATGACAAGCATGTGCTTAGCCACTGAGCTAATCCCTTCCTATTGCTGGATAATGACAACTGACAAACAGCCCCAGATTCATTCCTCTGCAACCAGGTGAAGCTACTTTTTTTTTGAAGACTTGGGTGAGGAGGAGAAGGAGAAAAACAAACTCTCTTGTCTGTTTGTATAAAGTCAAATACAGTTTATAACTTCTCTTGCCTACCAAATAGAATTCTCTTTAAAAAATTCTCCAAGATATGCTTTGGGTGGAATAAAGAACAGAAAGAAAGACCCAGGATAGGGGTAGGAAGAAGTAAAGAAGAATGATGATTGGAAATGAAGAGGGGGGAGAGAGAATTCCTCAAGCCAAGTGACTCCTTACAGAGAGGTAGCACTTCAGAGGCATTTAGGAGGCTGTGGAGGGTTTGTAAGGATTGTACATAAATAAATTAACTTTATGAGGTGAGGTGACTTGAGGGCTTTTTCTTGCTTTTAAAAAAATCTGTAAAACCTGTTCAAAAGCCCCAGCACATCATGATGCTACATAGTCCTAACCCTGCTTTTGGAATAATCTGATAGCCTGCAGCTATTTAGGAAAAGTGAAAGGAGAGAGGATAAAAATGTTTGTGGAGGCTGATTGAATCCTTTTTTTATGCTGAAGCTACTAAACTTCTGCAGAAGCCAAAGGTTCTAGTTTGGGGCAGTAAAATCAGATGCTGTGTGAAATATCAATATTTCACATGGAGCTCTTCCTGCCCTCCTCTCTCCCTCTTCAAAATGTCATTGCAAACAAGCACCCAACAGTGGGAATGTAAGAGCAGAGAGAGAAAAAACAATGAGCAGACTGTGGAAGGAAAGGTGGCTGTCTCCTCTCTAGCTTAAAAGGCTAGCACACTCCATTTTGGTCTGCTAATGGAGCAGTCCTAAGGTAGGCTCACCAGATAAAATCCAAGTCAGGGCTCATGTAACTTTAACAGTTGTAGAGAAAAGGGAATTTCAGCCAGTGTCATTTGTATGCAATTAGTTCCTGGTGAAATTCCCTCTTCATCACAACAGTTAAAGGTAGGCTGACCATATGAAAAGGAGGACAGGGCTCCTGTAACTTTAACAGTTGCAGAGAAAAGGGAATTTCAGCCAGTGACATTTGTATGCAATTAGTTCCTGGTGAAATTCCCTCTTCATCACAACAGTTAAAGGTGCAAGCACTATACTAGAGTGACCAGATACAAAAGAAGGCAGGGCCCCTGCAACTTTAACTGTTGTGATGAAGAGGGAATTTCACCAGGAACTAATTGCATACAAATGACACTGGCTGAAATTCCCTTTTCTTTTCAACTGTTAAAGTTACAGGAGCCCTGTCCTCCTTTTCATATGGTCAGCCTAGTTAAAGGTGCATGCACTATATTAGAGTGACCATATACAAAATAAGGCAGGGCCCCTGCAACTTTAATAGTTGTGATGAAGAGGGAATTTCACCAGGAACTAATTACATACAAATGACACTGGCTGAAATTCCCTTTTCTCTACAACTGTTAAAGTTACATGAGCCTTGAACTGGATTTTATCTGGTCACCCTAAGCAACGTTATTAGGACCAGCCAAAATTCCACAGAAGTGTCCAAGCATTTGAGTTCTCCAGGACTCTTCATCACCAGGCTAGGTAGTACAAAAAATTAGAGGAAAGGAGGAAAAATAGTCAAGTCCTAAGATTTGGCCAGATGTTGTAGGCATGAAGTCTGCAGTTATAGAACTAGTCTCAAAATGGAAATTTGCACACTGAATAAATTAGTCATTAGTAGGCAGGTGTCAGATTACACCTAGCAGTGCATTCTGGGAGAGAGAAGCAATGACTGCTCCCCATTTCTAAAAACATAAAGGCTGGCTATAACTCAGACCTGAGTTGTCATACAGCAGAATTACAAACATGACAGTCTTTATGTCAGCAAAGCCATAATTAATTTTCGGTGGCGCACTAGGTAAAAAAGTCAGTTGAAGCTAAAATTAGGGTGACCAACTGTCAGGATTTGCCCGGATTTGCCCTGGTTTTTGTTCTATCCTGGGTGTCAGGGGAGATTTTCTGGAATTTTCTATAATGTCCTGGAAGACACACTTTTAGGGTGACCAGGCGTCCGGATCCCCCCGGACAAGTCCAGAAAAAGGGGGCCAAATTTGAGTCCGGGGGAGGGAATTTAAAAATATCTCCCAAAGTCCGGAAAAATTGGGCCTCTCCCATGCCATCTCGGCCTTGTTCTTGGCTTGCGCGGTTGCACTGGCCAAGAACAAGGCACAGATCGGCTGGGGAAGAGGCCGGAATGACACGCGCCCGCACTTCCGGGTGCGCGTCGTTCCAGCCTCCTCCCCTCCGCCATCTGGGCCTTGTTCTTGGCTAGCGTGGTTGCAGAGGAGAAGAAGACAGACGGAGATGGAAGAGGAGGAGAAGACTGACGGAGGAGAAGAACAAGACAGACGGAGGAGGAGGAGGAGGAGGAGAAGACAGACGGAGGAGGAGGAGGAGGAGAAGAAGAAGAAAAAGAAGATGACAGACGGACGGACGGAGGAGGAGAAGATGGAGGAGGAGGAGGAGGAGGAGGAGGAGAAGGAAGCGGCACCAACAGCAACAGAAGAGGAACCAGCAGGAGCAGCACCGGCGTTCAGTGGAAAAGCGGCGGCAGCGGAGGAGGAGAACAACCGGCAGCGGCGGCAGACCAGCATCAGAAGAAGGTATGTAGCGGCGGCACTCGTAAGCCCTTACCCGGCCCTGTTCCCTTCCCTCCTAGACAGAAATGAGACGTAGTTAGTAAAGGATTTATTTTATTTACACCTGCCTTTCCATTAAGAATAATACTGAAGATTGCTTGGATTTTACATTGCCAATGTTTTCCAACAGATGTGAAGAGGCTGGGAGTAAGCTTTATTGAAATCAAGCTTTATTGAAATCAGTGAGACTTATTTCTGAGGTTTCTTTGGACGGTTTTCTTTGGGATGTCTGTTCTCTGCACACTAAGGCAGTGTAAATTCAGGAGGTATTTGGATAAAAGGAGGGAAAGATTCTTGTCTAGCATTGTGATAATGGGCATCAGTTTTGTTCTGTTCTGTTCTGGCTTGTTTACATGGCTAATGAACCTGAGGTGTAATAACACATTTTTAGATTAGTTTCTCACTGATAAACCAGAAGTTATTATTACTGCTCTAGCACCAGAAATGTAGCAGTTGTACAATGTGGAATTGAAATGATTCATTTTAAGATATAAAGGGGGCTGTATGACCATTACATCCAACATCCAAAATTGCTTAACAACACCATTGTAAGCTGGTGTCTGACTGGGCAGGGAGAGGCGCCCAGCAGCCAAACACTGCATTTTGCCATTGTAGACTGTGAGGCTTCTGGCAAGGGGTGAGCAGGTATACTGGCTGCTGTCATGTTTAATGGAGTGCCAGAAGTCTTCCTCACCTGTTGCTTTTTCCAAGCTGGCCCAGAAGTGGTTTTGCTTCCAAAAAGAGATATGAGCAGCAATGTCTGGACTAAGGGGCAAGGTAATATGTGAGTGCATAGGGTGGCTTGTTTGGGCTTGTTTATGTCTGGATTTCCTAGGCTCTGAAAACATCTTTCTGAAGTGCACCTGCTGGTTGCATGATCCACGAGGCCAGGCTCTGGTGGGTGCATAGTCCTCCTTGACAGCAGGAGGGGCTTGCACTTGCTAGAGAAAGATGAACAGATGTGAAGAAGCAGAGGCACCTCTTGTTCTTTTGTGTTTGAAAGCCACAAAGTGTCTTGTGGCATCTTGAAGATTCACAAATTATGCAGACTATGTTCATCTTGTGTGTGACAGACAACTTGCTCCACAACTGCAGAAACCTCCCCCTCCTAATTCTGTCAATGATCCTGTTTTGTGTTTGTAATTACGTTTATGTTAACACTTTAGGATTGCAGGCCCTACTGCAGTCAGTGGGACTTACTTCTGAGTAGACATGTTTAACATTGCACTGTTCAACTTGCTTAAATTCTATCACAGTGAAGATTTATCATGAACAGCAATAAAATACTAATGGCCCTGTGAGCACCTTCATTTAAGGCTGCAATCCTATATTCATTTATCTGGGAATAAGCTTTATTGAAATCAATGGGACTTTGGGCAGTTTTCTTTGGGAAGAGCACTCTCTGATTGGAATTTCTGTTGTCTACACACTGAGAACAGAATTTCCAAATATGTCTTGAATCCAAATATTCGATAAAAGAAGGAAAGGATCCTTGTCTAGGATTGTTATAATTTCTCATTGATAAACAGAAGTTGAAACAAGTTAAGAGGTGGTAATTTTGTTCCATAGCTAATGCTTGAGGGTAATTGTATTTTATACTCTTTCTGAATGCTAGGTTGCTAGTTTGTACTAGATTTTTCTGCACCTATTCAGTGGTAGCAGTATGCTGAATCTGTGAGTATGGGTATGAGAAAGATGATGGGGAAAGAGTGCTAAATGTTAGGAAAGGTGAGACTATGGTCATCCAGTGAAGGATTTGCAGTCAGAAAAGATATCTGAGTGAAGGAGACAATGTAGGCTGACCGTATGAAAAGGAGGACAGGGCTAATGTAACTTTTACAGTTGTAGAGAAAAGGGAATTTTAGCCAGTGTCATTTGTATGCAATTAGTTCCTGGTGAAATTCCCTCTTCATCACAACAGTTAAGGTTGCAGGAGCCCTGCCTTCTTTTGTATATGGTCACTCTAGTATAGTGCCTGCAACTTTAACTGTTTTGATGAAGAGGGAATTTCACCAGGAACTAATTGCATACAAATGACACTCGCTGAAATTCCCTTTTCTCTACAACAGTTAAAGTTACATGAGCCTGTCCTCCTTTTCATATGGTCAGCCTAGAGAATGTATCACACAGAATATAGCAAAAGCTTCAAAGTACAGCAAAAGCTACAAAAGTAGGAGTGAGTGAAGTTAATTTCAAATAGATTGAATGTTTCACTTGTTCTTTATTTCAGTAATTTTAATGTTAAGATGTTATGTAGAACAGGTTTGTCTTAATTGTGTGCTGTGAAATCAGACGTGTCCAGGGCCATGTTTGGGTGGGCACACCCACTTTGGGGCGGCCATGTTGTCCTCCTTTTTGGTTTCCAAAATATGGTCACCCTACACACTTTCCCCTTTAAGGCTGCTATTAGCATGGTGGAATGACCTGTTTTCTGGAGGTGCATCATTCCCCTTCCACTGCTCCAATCAGGACCTTAAAGGGAAAAGGCCCTGATTGGAGCAGTGGGGGCAGGGGTTAGGGTTAGAGGCCTTTAAGATGGCGGGGTGTGTGTGATGATGCACTTTCCAGAGGCCCTGGAAAGCCACTTCCTCCCCCCCACACACAGGGTTTCCCAAATATGGTCACCCTAAGCTAAATTATTAGTTTTTACCTAGTGGGTGGAAGGAATGGAAGTCTCAGTGAGAAGTCCTTCTTCAGGTGGTGGAAGATCTTAAGACACACATCTTCCCTTCTCCCTTGGTGTGTTCCTTGTAGGAAACATGAATTCAGCTGTTACAGTGTACAGCACTTTTAACTTTGGACTTGCCAAGAAAAACATGGTAAAACAAAAGAGTACATATGAAGTTTTAGGCACTAAAGTTCCAGCACCCAAAATTACATTGCTTACAACTGGACTCTTGAAGAGTGGTTTGTACAACAACACCTCAAATCCTACTGCTAGTTTTTGCATTTAATAGGACCATTACTTTTATTTAATTTTATCCTTCCTTTCTGCCAAAAAGCACTCAAGGAGGCTATCTGAAGGACTGAGAATGTGAAAATACCAAAGGGATCCTAGGACATGCATGCATTCTAAGGATTTAGGAGAAAAATCTGGATTGAAGTTAATCTAAAATGGGAATATTATCTGAACATCTTCGAGCTCTCTAGTTTAGGGGTGGGAACCTATAGCCCTCTAGATGTTGTTGAACTCCTACTTCGACCCCCTCTACAAGAATTCGGTTTGACGCCTGGTTCTCCAATTATGCGTATCTTCTCAGAAGTACTTTATGGCAAATGACTGTACGCGGGAGGTAATTGAGCGCACAACTGGTGGCCTTACCGGTTGTTTGAAATGCGCTTTAGAAGTAGTTCATGCGGAGAATCGCTTGTTTACATAGTCAAAATGTGCTTTAACGGGCCGCAGCAAAATAAAACTCGCTATTTAACGCACATTCGATAATGCGCATAATCGAATAGATAACACGTCTCAACTCCCGATTTGTGCTCCGCTCATATAGAAGTAAAAATTTTAATGAGACTTGAAAGAACTTTAAACCCCTTGTGTAGAGGCAGCCTTCCATCAGACCCATTTAGCATTGCCAATGGTCAGGGATGGTTGGGAGGTGAGCTGTAGTCTAGCAACATCTGGAAGACCACAGGTTCTCAACCCATGCTATAGTTAGTGAGTGAGCACCAACTTCTTCAGCCCATTGGGTTGTATCCAATGCTAGTCCTTCTTAGAGTAGACCCATTGAAACAAATGGGACTCAAATTAGACTAACATTGGATACAACCCATTCCTTCTTAGGATCAGTCTTGTTTTAGTAGTTTAGTAATTTGCAGAAGCTTCTGGAGATTTGTGTTTTATATTGCATGTCATGTAATAAGGATTGGACATGTGTATCACTGAAGACATATGTATATCACTGAAGACATATGTTTTCTATCAGGATTTCCAGAATCCTGCTGAATGTGCATCACTGCTATGGAATAGTAATCCTTTCTATGGCAGAAATGGATGCATCCTAGGACATTGCTTTTAAGGGGGAGGCCATAAAGTAATACTCATTTATATTTCAGAATTTCTATCTTCTTACAAAGAGAAAAACTGACAGAAAAGAGGAAATGAGATATTCACCCCCACCCCCCAAAAGTCAGCAAGCTAAACTAGGAACAGAATTACAAGCAGGCCTCGGGCTTAACTTTCAAACCACATATCCTTTTAGGAGATATGACCAGGCAGTTTATGGACAGGGTAGAATGAATGCCAAAGAGTTCTTTTGAGTAGCTCCAAACTAAACATTACTGATTAAAAATTCCAAGCTATATTATGAATGAGTAAATCTATTACAAATGAAAAGGAAAGTCTGGTTCATGTATGCAGGCCTGCTCTTGGAAGCCTGTTGCCCCCTACCAGAATAAAATTGATGTTATAGCCTTCAGGGAGTCTCTGCCCTATACTTCAGGCACAAAGCTGATCACCTCAGTTAAGCAGGGAATTTTCTTCTCTGCCTCAGGCTAGATTGCACTTGGAAGTCCTGCTAAAATAAACAGTACTTACTTCAGAGTAAAGATTGGTTAGGAGCGATCTGTGTAGTATTCATGCACTGGTCACAAGCATGGGGAAAGGATGTTAGCACGTCTGAAGAAGTTTTGAGAGCCAAGATTTTGATCCTAGAAAAATTCCGGGTGGAACTGTGTGCCTGGTGTCACATTATCAGTTTCAAATTGGGCAGAGATCACATCCAAGAATGTGAATTCCCTCCACCTCACATCCCTTCTTCATTAGTACCAGGTCAGTACCACCTATGCCAGAGGCAGATGGTGCCTACTGAGGCCGGTGGAGGACAGTAGAAGACAATGCGTGACTCTTAACAACTCCACAATTGAGCAAGTGTACCTGTTTGTTGGAGGATCTCTCTACCAGAAGTGGGGGGGGGGGCACTGCCCCATTTGACCCAAATATAGAACCGCCTATGCCAACTAACGCCAGGGACGATGGCACTGAAATGAAAATGGAGGGCAAATGTTCTGTTCCAATAGCAGGTTCTTCTGTGGATTTTCTCTGGAGAGGTCCCAAAGAGGAGGGAGAGATGAGGTTCTGCTCCTCAGTGCTGAGGAAATACTCAGCCTCTAATGAAGTACACAGAAGTGCACGCCCAATAAACGTTAGTCTTCAAAAAAGTACCACAAGACAGTTGGGTTTGCTGCAACATTATTAAGACTGATATTCTTTCAGGAAGCCCCCTTGTGCCTATACAGTGCAATATGACAACAGCCACATAAGCATACATTTCAATCCTTGGTTACATGGTCAGAAACTGCTGCTTGCAACTGCTTCCCAGCACAGGAATGGAAACATAAGTGTACATGGCCATTCTCACGACACACTGGCTCAATTCGGACAACACAATAAACAACTGGTGTGGGGGAAACAATCGTCAGTTGTTTTGACTATTGTATCATCCAAATGCTGCCATAGTCAATTCAGCGCTGATCCTAATCCACACCACAGTTGATTATTTACTACCATGTTGTGTGGAGAGTACCCCCTAGACAACTGTAAAGTTGATTATTACCCCACCATTGACTATCGTGTTGTCCGAATTGAGCCATTGTCTATGCTTTTCCTCCCTAATCTAACAATATGTTAGGATACTTTTTTTAAAAAAAGAATTTGCTAGGAACCCCACACCCATCACTGACAATGCCTGCAAGGATAAGGTTGGGGATTAACAGTGGCACAGAGGAGATGCAAGGAAATAAAAGGAAGGAGGGGGGTAATTTGATCTGTCCTCCCTCCTCCCCCCTTTCAAAAGCCTCTCTGAACAGTTGGTCTCTCCAAGTATGTCCACAAAAATTGGAAAGCCGCTGGATTTTCTTGGAGCAGTGAATTTCTTTTCTGTTATAAACACCACCATCATAGGTAGAAAATGAAATAGAGGGGAAGTAAAATGTCCATCGTTATATTTTAATGGCAAAACCCAACAAAACATTTAAACTGTCAAGAGGAAAGCCAACAGAAGCACAAGCTTCCAACACAGTTACAAAAAATACAGTCAATCAAACATGTCCTAATAGTCTGAATCTAGGAGACAGGAAGTAGGTATTGCACGGGGGGGGGGGGGAATCCACCCTCAAACACACTCCTCCCCCTTGGAATAAAACAAGCCAAGGTTTGAATTGCACAGCAACTCAACTTAGGACACGCACGCATGCACAAACACACATACAAAGGGGATGGGGGAACAGTGTGCTTTGAACTACCTGTACAAAATTTAAGAAGACTTATAAAAGGGGGAAAGAAATAACAGCAGGCTCATGGGGTATAAACACTTCCAGGGACTGGCCTGTACATCCAGCTATGACAGAGCATTTTTTTTTACTATTTAAGAAGACCAAAACATGAGGACTTGTGTGACTCTTTCACCTGAGCCACAGTACCCATCATGTAGGATGGGAAGTTGCCTTTATTGGTTTGGCAGTTGTGCAAGGCCGAAAGACCCGGCTGATACAACCCACAACATGGCTGTGAGCTGGCGCCTAGCTTAAATTGCCTAAAGGGCATTGGTTATTTTACCACCATGCCTCTAGAGGGGAAAGCAGGGAAAGAGAATGTCGCAGAGATGAAATTGGAATGTCTGCTTTAGGACTGCCCACATCTCACCCAGGCACTGTGTCCATAGCGCTGTGCAAGAATCCGTATATGTGACCGTTGCATGGTGGCATGTCGAGATTGGGCCAGGGATACAGCTAGATGGGAAGATTAAGGTCTCAAAGGGATCCAAATGGGCACAAGGGCACGTGCCGACATCTTGGTTGCTATCAGGGGTTCTCAATACCTCAAAAGTCAGACCAGCATTAGGTACAGAAAGCTAGCAAAGGCAGACTTGAAGGAAGGCGAGTTTCCAGGCAGATACAAGTTATTCCCTAAAGAAGAAGGACAGCTGGATGAAATGTAGCAAATTCCTGACCCTAATCATGCAAAGGCTTCCAAAATGTGGAAAATCCCACATGTCTGTGCAATTCCTCCCTTAAATTCAACCCTTGTATCTATAGTAAACAAACACTGATTCGTCGTGTGGGCAGGCTCTCTTTCCCACCAGCTTTTCTGTAACTCCCATGTTCTCTAAGATGAACCAATGTAAAAATGTTAAGTGAGCAAACCCATCTTGTACAGCCCCCTAATACACAGTGCTCCTTTGCAGGCCAATGCTATCATCCCACAGAAAGCCACTCATCTTCCAATTGTTTCAGCAAATAGCTTGCAGCCTCATTGAGGTTTAAGCGTTCTTGCCCCAAACTGAAGATTTAAACTCATCAAACCCTTTTTTGTCCACTGCTAGCTCACTTTTCCCAAGGCTAAACAGAGCTTTCACTCCCTTAACCTACTAGTACAATTGCCTATTTATAGAATTGCACTCTCTCCTACAACTGCAAGTCAGCTGGGCCTCTCCGTGATTATTGCTCCCACTCCACATGGAGCCAGCATCAGGCCAGCTGGCTACCTGCTCAATATATTTTGGGGATGACTGAAAGTAGCTTTAACACAGCTAGAGACATGCAGGCTGGTTAAATGCAACTGATCCAGAATACTTGGAGGCCTCTCTATTGAAAACAAGGCTTCTGCTACCCTTGCCTGATCATGTCAAAGAAGGAATTCCTCCTACATTCGTTTTTTTGGGGTTGGTATGTTTTGATGTTTTGTTTCAGCAAAACCAGAGCTAGAGATGAGAGCAAAGAACTTGGGGGGAAATGGAGGATCTGCTTCCAATAGTGCTCAGGGCACCTGCATACTATGAAGGGGATGCATACCAGGTTACAATTTAGGATAAATCTGGACAGCAGGACACTGTGGGGAGGCTGAGTGTGTGGATGTCTAAGAATAAACTGCAAAGGCCATTCCTGTTCAGACATGGAATTAGGAGACTATGCAGGAACTTTTCCAACTCTTATTGCTAGCACCTCTAACTACTGGTCCCTGGATATGTAGATACAGTGTGCCATTAACACTGGTTGATGGATTCAGTTCCCTTTATCTCAGTGTATGATTGTATCACAGGAGCCCTTAATTCGTAACCGTGACAAGGGCTGATAGCCTACTCAGGGTAAGATCTGAGCTTCTGCCCTCTCAGCAAACACCACTGCTGCCTCACCACGTCGTACACATTCACAACAGGCTGCTGTTTGCTAAGTCAGTGAGTGCAAAAGGGAGAGGGAAGGCAATACGTGAGAATGAAGGGGGGAAACTGGGGAAATTGGAAAGATGGGGAGGAGGCACTTTGCGCGAAATGTCTAGTGCAGCAGGCTCAAAGTCAGCTTGGAGCAGCTTGCTCTAAGTCGGATAGGGGGAGAGGGTTTGTCATGGTGTTCTCTGGATGTATCAGGCACTTACATCCTGTTACATCAGCACCTCTTAGAGGGTGGGACACACAGTACAGGGTTAACAGGGCAAGTGGGAGGAACCAAGGTGAACAGGGGAGGATATACTGTGCTTGGGAAAATGCTAGACTGACCTATGGCTTGCTTTGGCTGCTCAGGCTGTTTGCCTGTGTGACCATTACTCAAGGTCCACACAAGCAACTGAACACTGTGATGTGTCGATAGCAGAGGCAGGGCTCTAGCACACCGCCAGCATTCCCATCCCTACATTCAGCTGTGTGTCAAGGATCGTGCCAGCGATTTCCCAGTAACAGGGAATTGCCAGGACAATGGATACTACTACTGATGAAACTATTGAGAAAGGCAGCACCCACTGCTGGGAATGGGGAGGTGGGGTGGTGGAACTGAGCAACAGGAGACCCAAAAGGGTTGCAGACGCCATCCCTTGGAGACATTACACCCCAAGCGCCCAAACGTCAAGCAGGGGCTCCAGCAGTGGTTGGAAAAGAATAAGAGTGCTTTGAGGGAGCAGCAGTGGCCCTCGGTAGGACCTGGAGGCTGACAGGAAGGGTATAATAGGCAGCAGAGTCCCATCCATGGAATGTGGTGTTGGTGAGGTTATGGGAAGTCAGCACTGCTCAACATCCACTACATTAATAAATAACAGTGCCATGGCCAAGCCCAAGCAAAGCTCTGGATCCTCTCCATGCTGGAAATTCAAGGAAAGGCTGGTCAGGCGCCTATGCCAGTCTGAACTTCTGCTCCCTGGGCAGAGATAAGGCACGCTGAGTGCTACACGGCTGTCTCCTGATCCTCTCGTTGGATCATCTGGTAGTGCTGTCGATTTTCGAGGTAGGCAGCCAGGTCTGGGTCATTTGCCTTTTCGGCTCTGTGCTTGGGTGTGTCACCCTGCAAGGAGGGAAACAAACAAAAATATCAACTGGAGATGTTAGAGCAGAAACATTCTTGGCTGAAATGAAGCCTTAATCTCTTCTCCCTTCTCAGGGGAACCAGTGCTCCATCAGCTCTATTGCGATTGGTTGGGGGGGGGGTGCGTTTTAAAAAAACTGGGTATTCTCCATCCCGAAGATTTCAGGGTGAGCTTAAAAAGTAATTACAAAAACACAATACACTTGTGATGCCAAGCCCCTTTTTAATTAGGAACATAGGTAGCTGCCTTCTACTGATTCAGACCACTGGTCCATCTAGCCCAGTACTGTCGACACTGACTGGCAGTGGCTCTCCAGGGTTTCAGGCGGGTTTTTCCCCCCAACCCTACCTGGAGAGACTGGGGATTGAACCTGGGACCTTCTGCATGCAAAGCACATTCTCTATCACAATGAGCCACAGCCCCTCATAGTTTATATAGGTATTCAAGAACTGGGAGACCTTGCTTTTACTTTCAGGATCCATATAATTTCCACAGGTAGCTATTTGGCTGCTGCGTGTGTGGGACTTCATTCAGTCCCACTTCCTCTCATGAACCAACCAGGCTTTGAGCACTGTGAAAGAACAGTGGGGTAAGAGACTGTGTGTGTGTGTGTGACAGAGGGATAGCCAAGTGCAGAAATCTCATCCTTTCCTCTCTTGAAGCCCCCTTTTTACAATTCCACTTATTTCTGCAATCGTCATCTCAACATTGCCAAAGAAAGCTTGCAAATGTGTAGGTAATGAGAGAGTCCAGAAACCTAAAAGAATCTACCAAGCTTTGAAATGATTCAAATCTCACAAGGACACTGCGGCACACATCCAGATGAGGCGATGAACTCAATCTGCAGGATTCTACATCTGCTTAAAAAGCTGGCCATTGTATGTATACTTTTCAATAAATGAGTGGGGCGGTGGAGGAATCTTGTAGAACTGGACTTCTCACGACTTAGGACACAGAAGCAAGAGAGAGCTTCTAGGAAGACCCTGCTGGAGAGAAGAATGGCTTGTGCTGGAATATGTATGCGCAGATATGAGCAGAGGGAGGCTCCCTAAAAATGCCTGTGACTACGATCTATGGAGTCCAGTGTTGCCTCAAGATGCGGGGGAGGAGGGGCAAGACTGGAAACCTGAGGAGCATCTTGGGAAGGGATGTTTAGGGATTGGCAGGAGATTAGCAGTTGACAGCTAGATAGTTCCTCAAGGACCCCTCCTCCCCCAGCCCAGCATACTACTCGCTGGCAAGATAAAAGCCTGTGTTTGTGCATCCTCACTTGAGTCTATGTAAATAGGAAAAGGTGAGAGCTTTGAATTATTGTACCCTGAAATCTAGCAGAAACCCTGAAATCTTGCAGAAGTCTGCAGAAACCAAGATAATATAAGCGAAAGGAGGGGGGAGGGTGTTGAGGTGTGTGCCTTGGGAGTGCCCTGAAATACCACCCCTCCACCTCCCACCCTCACAGCCTTGCTAGCGCTCTTGGATCCCTGCGGAGGCTCACATTTCACGAACTTATTTCAGCCATCTGGACTGCGTCCACTAATGAACTCCTGCACTCCATAAAAAGCAAATCTGTTAACAGCTTTCAGCCATGTCTCCCCCTCCTCCTCCCCCCATTCCACAAACCTCCCCCTCATTAACTACCCCCATACTCCACCGGCGCTGAACAAACTCACTGCTGAGAAAGACCAAGGAAACCTGGCTCTCTGCCGCCTCCACTGAAAGCAAGAGAGGACAGGCCTCCCACACTGGCCCTCGCATCCCAGCAGGGAGAAGGCCGTCATGGGGTCCCAAGTCCCAAGGACAATCGCCTGCTATATTTCACTGACACACACAATGGTTTCAGACATGCAGGGGCTCCATCACACACATCCAGCTGTAGAGACAACTGCAAGCTCCACTGCCCCTCTTGCCACAAACGATGGAGAGCAAAGGCAAAAGCAAAGGGTGTGCGCAAACCCCACCCACGAAGTAGAACCACAGGTTCACATACAAAAGAGGCACGCACACACACGCACACACAGATTTAGCATTGCATAGGGTCTCACTGTCAGCATCTTCAGTACAGAGGGGTGTTGTTGTTGTTTTTTTGCTAAATGGAATTGCTTCTTTTCTCTTGCAAGTGGAGTAACAGCAGAGAGAGAATTTCTCTTCTTGAACATGAAGAATTTAAGCCTGGAATCACCGCTCCCAGGTACCTCCTGCCTGCCGGCCGCTGTAATCTGATATGCTCCGGCCTCATTATTATCTGGTTTGGGCAGCAGGGACCAAATCATGTTTCGGTCATGCTACTAAGCCACACTACTATGTATTAAGAAAGACGGCGCTTATGTTTCCCACAACATAGTTCGCTCTGTCTGCATGATCAAAGTCAAACCATGTTACAGCACAAGCACCTAGCAGATGCCGTATTAAGACAGGTAGGCAAGTTGCGGTATGTGACACACGGGCAGCTAGACAAAGAACAAAAGCAACACAAAATCACAGAATTGCCCTGTTTATTTTGTACCAGCCCACCCAAAGTTTTGGAGATGAACTCTTCCATTGGGGGCTACCTAAAACATAGGACCACGTGATATCATTTTATACACATCCATCCAAAATATACGGCACAAAAAATACCATGGGCTAATTAACTGCATCCATTTACAAGTGCATTGCGAACTTTCAAAGCACACAGTTGTGAATCGATGCAGTTAATTAGTCCATGGTATTTTCTCTACTGTGCATTTTGGATGTAGGCATATAAAAATATTTTGTTGTTGTTGTTGTGGAAGGTTTGGGACACATTTGGGAATGGATGCAGTTACTAGAGCATGGCAAATGCAGGTTGCTCACCTGTAACCGTAGTTCTTCGAGTGGTCATCTGTGTAGTCACACACTATGGGCTCGCGCCAGTGCCAAGCCTCACTCGGGAAAAAACTTCTATAGCCTAGACTCTTTTGGCGGGAACCCCTCCCCCCACCATCCTATCGCGCATGCTCGGGTTCCCGCTTACCTCAGTTCCACGAGACCGCTGCAGCCTCGCAAACGAGATA
Organism: Anniella stebbinsi; assembly: GCA_029215795.1. Taxonomy (NCBI): domain Eukaryota; kingdom Metazoa; phylum Chordata; class Lepidosauria; order Squamata; family Anniellidae; genus Anniella; species Anniella stebbinsi. The sequence continues at coordinate 307,647,325 of JARDYH010000001.1, read as the reverse complement.
AGTAAACCAATTCATATAGAGGAGTGCAGTAAGACATGCATGCGCAATAGTGCTCCCTATGACCTGACAAACAGCGAGGCCAAGAGGGGACGGTGGGAGGGTTGTGTGACTGCACAGATGACCACTCGAAGAACTACGGTTACAGGTAAGCAACCTGCATTTCTTCTTCGTGGTCTCTGTGCATCACACACTATGGGCGATTAATCAGCAAGCACTTACCGGAAGGTGGGTTGGCCCGCTGTCCTTCATTGAAGAATCGCGGAGAGCACGGCTCGACCAAAGGACGAGTCCTTCCTGGCTCTGACGTCCAGTTTATAGTGTGTTACAAAAGTCGAGGCATTCGACCAGGTTGCTGCTTTACACACGTCTGGGATGGAAATACCCCTATGTAGTGCTGTAGATGTTGACATTGCCCTGGTGGAATGGGCTCGTAGTGCGTCCGGGGCCTCCATCCCGGCTAGCTGATAAGCTAGCGTAATAGTCTGAGTAATCCATCATGCGAATCTCTGTGGAGACACCGGATTCCCCTTCTGTCTCCCACCATAGCAGACGAACAGTCTGCTAGACTTTCGGAATGTTGCTGATCTTGATTTGTAAAAGGCGAGGGCCCGACGCACATCCAGCGAGTGTAGTTTAGAGCTAATCGGGTCCGTAGGCGAACTGAAGAAAGCAGGCAATATAATGTCCTGATCCATATGAAATGGGGACACCACTTTCGGGAGGAAAGAGGGGTCCGGTCTGAGGACAACTCTGTCATTGAAAAATTGAGTGTACGGAGGATCCACGAGAAGAGAACACAGCTCCGAGCTTCATCTTGCCGAAGTTATGGCAACTAGGAAAGCCACTTTGAAGGTCAATAAACGAATGTCAGTTGTGGCTAAGGGCTCAAAAGGTTTTGTACTCAGTGCAGCTAGCACCACTGAGAGGCTCCATTGTGGGACCAGTGGACGTGATGACGGGCAAAGATTACGCAACCCTTTGAGGAAACATTTACTTAGAGGGTGTGAGAAGATCGAGTACTGTTGGATGAAGTTGTGATAGTGCGAGATGGCGGCAAGATATACTCTAAGTGAAGCCACCTTGAGGCCCGTCTCATGAAGAGAGTGTAAAAACTGAAGAACATCCTCAATTGGGCAGGACTTTGGGTCACTTCCCTTTGCAGTAACAAAGGCGGAAAAACAACGCCATTTAGAGTCGTAGGATGTCCTCGTGGTAGGCCGGTGGGCCTCCTGTAGAATGCTTAGTATTGGCGCAGGCAAGTCTATATCTTGCCACCTGGGCGTATGCGCCACGCAGTTAGACGCAGCTGATGGATGTCCGGATGTAGCAGAGTAGGTCTGGCTGTAAGGGTAGGCTCCAGAAATTGCTCTTGGCAAGTGTCAGCAATGGCGTGAACCACGCCTGACAGGGCCACCATGGGGCTATCAGTATGGCGTTGGTGCCGTATCGGGACAGTTTTGTAACTACCTTTGCCACCAGTGGAAATGGGGGAAAGGCATAGAGGAGTCCCTTCGGCCAGCCCGTGTTGAAAGCATCTCCCAGTGAGAGCGCGCCCACCCCCGCTCTTGAGCAGAAGGCAGCGCAGACAGCATTGTCTTGGGTCGCAAACAAGTCCACGAGGGGAGTTCCCCACCGTCGGAATAGTTGGTGGAGAACCGTGGTGGAGAGCTCCCACTCATGGTTCTCTTGGAATTGCCTGCTGAGGGAGTCTGCATGCACGTTCTGCACTCCGGCTATGTGAACAGCGGATAGGAGAATGCCCTGCTGAACTGCCCAGTGGAGGATTTGTAATGTCAGCGCAAGGAGAGGGGGGGAGCGTGTGCCGCCCTCCTTGTTGATATACCACGCTATGGTGGTATTGTCAGACATGATCCTGACATGTTGCGTCCTGAGATGCGTCTGGAATGCCAGCAGGGCTTTCTGTACAGCTAGGAGCTCTAGCATGTTGATGTGAAGAGACTTGTCCGTCGTGGTCCATTTGCCCTGGATTGTGAGTGGGCCGCAGTGCGCTCCCCATCCGAGGAGGGAGGCATCTGATGTCAGAAAGCGCGTGGGCCCGCGGTCCCCAAAGGGGAGGCCGTTCCTCAAATTCTGCAAGTTGGTCCACCAGGAAATGTCGGATTGTAGGTTTTTGGGCAGAGACAACCGAATTGATCGTGGGTCGTCTGTCGAACTGTAGTGCGCGAGTAAGAACTGTTGAAGCGTCCTCATGCGCATGCGTGCCCATCTGACGACGTAGACCGATGATGCCATGAAGCCCAACAGCTTCAGCAATGTCAAGACCGCCATGTGACGAGAATGAATGATGGTGAATGCTAGGCCTTGGATTGCAAGGGCACGCTCCAGAGGGAGAAAAGCCCTTCCCTGTGTGAAGTCGAGGATGACCCCTATGAATTGAATAGTCTGTGTTGGCTGGAAGACGGACTTGTCTACGTTGACCATCAGGCCTAGGTTGTGCAGGAGACGTCTTGCCGACTTGTTGTCTCTTTCTGCCTTGGATCTGGAGGGGGATACAAGTAGCCAATCGTCGAGGTAAGGGTAAACCTCTATGCCCGACGTCCGCAGGGATGCACAGACTGTGCTCATACATTTGGTGAACACCCTTGGTGTGGTTTTTAAGCCGAAAGGAAGGACGGTGAATTGGTAAGTCTGATTCCCTATGGTGAATCTCAGGAACTTTTGGTGAGGACGATATATGCTGATGTGAAAATACGCGTCCTTGAGATCTAGTAAGGTGAACCAACGATTCCTGAAGAGGAGAGGGAGCACAGTCACCAGCGAGATCATCCGGAATTTCTTGGTGACGATGAAGTCGTTGAGTTTCCTGAGATCCATTATGGGACACAGGCCCCCATCTCGCTTTGGGACAGTAAAATAACGTGAATAAAATCCTGATGCGAGTTCGGAGACCGGGACTGGAGTAACAGCTCGCTTTCGCAACAGGGTGGTTACTTCTTGTAGAAGTAGCTCGGAGGGAGGGGTAACTTGGGGTCGACCAGGAGGAGGCCGGGAGGAAAACTCGAGGCGATAGCCGTTTCTTATAATATTCAACACCCATTTGTCCGACGTGATAGCTTCCCAGGCGTTGTAGAAATGTGTCAGACGGGTGCCAAACTGTGGGGCCTTGGGAAGAGAGTGGCGAGGACAGTCAAAGCCGCTGCTTTTGTGGCTGGTCCTGGCGGCTGCGTTGCGGGCGGTACCTAGGCTGTTGATAGGACCGCTTTTGTGGGAGGGAAGATGGAGGTCCCTGTTGCTGGTAGCATGGTGGCCTGCCAGAGAATTGCCTCGATTGGTATTGTTGTTGTTGCCTGGGCCAGCGGCGTGAGCGGAATTGCTGTGTGGAGGAGGGCAGGTAAAACCCCATCTTTTTTGCAGTCAGTTTCGCTTTTTGTATTGTGTCCATTGCCTTGTCTGTTGTGGAGTTGAATAACCCCTCTCCATCGAATGGTAGATCTTCAATACGGGTCTTGGACTCTTGTGGGAGGTTTGCGGACCTCAACCATGCATGCCGTCGAAGGGAGACTGTACCAATCATCGCTTTGGACAGGCAGTCCATCTGATGTCATGTTGTGGTAAGCTCTTGCTTGGCCAGATGTGTTGCCTCGTTCTGGAAGACCTGGGCCAACTCCTTCTTATCATCTGGCAAATAGGAGATGAGGGAGGCCATCTTCTCCCATAAAAACAGATGGTACCGTGCCATCATGGCCTGGTAGTTGGTTATTTTCATTGAGAGAGCCGCAGATGAATAAATACATCGACCTATAGAATCCAGTTTCCTCCCCTCCTTGTCCGTCGGTGTGGAGTGTGCTCGAGATGACCGACCTTGCACTGACTCTACAATTACCAAATTCGGCTTTGGATGCATAAACAAGAAAGACGCATCCTTCTCTTGAAGTTTGTAGAGGGCGTCTACACGTTTAGAAATAGTGCCCATGGTAGAAGGGCACTTCCATGATTCCTGAATGGTTTGTAATAAAGTTGGTATCAGTGGGATGGACACAGAGGCATTGGGTTCCGCATACATTACATCAAAAATAGAGTCGATGCATTTGTCTGATGGCAGCTGGAGGTCGACCCCTAAAGACTGGGCCATGCGAAGCATTTGCTCCGTGAAATTGTTGGTTTCTACTGATGGGGAAGCTCGTTTCTTTGTTCCCACATCAGCCTCAGGTGAAGGCTCAGACGGATGGGCAGAGGCTACGGAGGACGAGTCCGACTCATAATCCTCTATTGACTGCGGGGACGCTGGTGTCGGGATGTCATCTGCTTCTATCGGTACCGAGGCGGTTGTCGGTATCGACTGCCCAGGTCCCTGCGGCGGCGCCGGTATCGAGAGGTCGGGCGGTGGAACCGAGAGTGTTGAGGATGGTGGAAGTCTTGGAGGTACCGGTGGGACGAATGCCCCCACATCCCTCAGCCGCTGACCGGTGTAGGGATCGAAGTTGTAGACGGCTTGTCGACCAGTAATGCTCCCTCCCCCTCTGTCGGAGCGCGTAGTCCAGGAGTGGGCGGATCGATCGGAGTATGCATCCCAGTCTCGGGCCGGTGTCGGGGAGCATGACCGGTAAAGAGGATGCGGCAACGGAGACGGTACCGAGCGTTGAGATGGTGTCGGTGACATCGGCGCATTCGCCTCCACGATCGAAGAAGGTGAGGGAGCCCGAAGGAGGAGATCCATCGCGGCGGTGGATTGCAGCGGGGAGGGCCTTCTTCTCGCGGCGAGATGAGCCCGAAGGATGTCGGTCCGGTGCCGAGGAACGGTGTCGATGCGATGCCGAGGATTGGTTGCGGTCCGGCATCGAGGAGCGGTGCCTATCCGGCGTCAAAGGGTGGTGTCGTTCCGGTACCGAGGCAGACAAAGGTACCGGGAGGAAGGCTGTCAACGTCAAGCTGGTAATCGGCAAAGAGATTGATGCCGGCGGCGAAGGCGCAGGCCGTGCCATCGGTACCGGTGAGCGCGTCGGTACCGAGGCAGGTCCTGTCGGTACCGTAGAGTGGGGGATCGACCCCGAAGGTTGTGGTACCGAGGAGCCCGACTTAGACTGCTTCGAGGCTCCCGACCCTTTCTTCGACTCTTCCGTGGCCTTCTCCTTCGGCTTCTTCTTCTGGCCGGTATCCTTGGAGGGGGCCGACAGCTTAGCTTTCTTAGCCTTGGGGCCCTGGAGCTGGGTAGACCGGTCCCCCGTAGTTTGGAGCGACTCTTCGAGAACCGTTGGCAAGGACGCGGCAGGCGCCATTTTAGTCGGGGTCGGTTTTGCCGGGGTATCCACTGCCTCTAAGGCCTTGCTCCAAAGTAGGGAGCGTAACCTGTCTGCTCGGTTCTTCCTGGTCTGGCGAGAGAACCCTAAGCAATGGGGGCAGGTCTTGACGATGAGTGTCTCTCCAAGACACAGCAAGCACAAGGAATGGCCGTCGGATAATGTCAATTTAGCCCAGCAAGAAGCGCACATCTTGAAAAGGGCGGACTGCGCCATTACTTGTCTGAAAAACAGCCTAAAGAGCTACTGCTCAGAAAGGGCTAAGAGTAGGAAAGTTAGATCGAGAAAGGATAGATTAAACGAGAGATTATACTACTAACTTTAAAAAAAAAATTTTTTTTTTTTTTAGAAGGAAGAACGATGAAAGAGTAGAAAAGAAGAGAAAAAGGGAATACTAAGAGAGTCTAAGCAAAAAAAAGGCAATAAGCTACGAACAGTTTCCAGAGAAGTTCTCCCGCGAGGCGAGCAGCACGGCAGTCGAAAAAGAACTGAGGTAAGCGGGAACCCGAGCATGCGCGATAGGACGGTGGGGGGAGGGGTTCCCGCCAAAAGAGTCTAGGCTATAGAAGTTTTTTCCTGAGTGAGGCTCGGCGCCGGCACGAGCCCATAGTGTGTGATGCACAGAGACCACGAAGAAGAATTTGTGGTTGTGTGTCACTTTTGTGGTTCTTTTTTTGGCTATTTGGTGCTTCCTTGTTTTTGGACAGACTGGCAGCTAGGCCATAATGCACAACTAACTTGTTGCAAATGCAGGAGGCTATTTTTTTTTTAAAAAACCCACACAAACCAAGACATGTGCCCTGTCTCAGAAACACAAATCCTGCTGACCTGGGGGTGCTGGAGCTCCTTTGATACAGCAAACCGATTTCTCTCTGGTACTAGCTTTGCGAGAACACACAATTATGGGCAAAGAAAGGAACATTTTGAACTGTGCAAAAGCCTTCCGGGCTTTGGTATGCCACCCAGATCCGTAACCCCACCTTCCTCTCTCACCTGGGCCCTTCTCCATTGCCACAGCCACTCATTCCATTGCCAACTAAATCCACTTTTGCTTTGGCCGCATCACAATGCCCCAGGCATTGGCTAAAAGTTGGGGGGGGGGGGCAAGGGAGCTGCCAAGAATTGGCTATAAAACATCTTCATGCAGTTGGCAAAGGATTTTATTGCTTGTCTGAAATGCTCCAGTGCTTTTATAGCTCCATTAGCAATGACTTTGATCAGGTGAACTCATGGGCCCCAGGAGCCTTTGGCAACATGACATGTTGCATCCCAATTGGCTAAGCTGACTTTTTTGTTTTTTAAAATAAATTTAAGTTTTCATAACAAAATACAGTGAGGAGAAAAAACAAACAAACAAAACAACATAATCAACAACAAAAACCCAATAAACAAGCCCCAAACATTCCCTCCCTGTTCCCTCCCCTCGCTTGGTTTGTTTCAGAATTTTTCCCTATTCTCTATTCCCTGGTGGTATATTAAATCAATTGTATATATTTTCTTCCTTTCATGAGTCTCATAAATTTTTGTACGCTTCTGCCATGGTTTTTCTATTCGGTTCTTTTTTCATATAGTCTATGTATTTTTGCCAGTCGGTCCTGAAAGTATCTCTTTTCTTTTTTCCTCTGTGAACTCTTAACTTCTGTGTCAGCTTTTCGTTAATCGCCATGTTCCAAAGATTTTTTCCACATAGTTATTGTCAACATCTGAGCTGTCTTCCAATTAATTGCTATCAATTGCCTAGCTGCTGTTAACACGAAACCAATTAATACTTTTTCTTTTATCTTTCTATTTTCTTTAACATACATATTCAATAAAGCTAGCTCTGGTGTTTTGCAAATCTCTTGATCAGTAATTTTTTCTATTTCTTGAAAGAACTTATCCCAAAACTTCCTAACCTTTCTACATTCCCACCACATATGAATTTGGGTTCCATTATCTTTACATCCTCTCCAGCACAACGGTGTCAAGTTTCTATTAATTTTTGCCAACTTCACAGGTGTCAGATACCACTTCTGAGCTAATTATAACGCCCCTTCTTTTATTCTTGTAGATATTGTTTGAAAGGGAAATCTCCCCAAAATTTCCCCCCATTCTTCATCCTCAATCCCCTCTTCAAAATCTCTTTCCCATATCTGTTTTATTGTCACATTCCCCCCATTCTCCAGCTTTATTAAAGTTCTGTATATCTGTTATTGTACCCTTATCTCCTGCTTTATAATTGTTCACAATTTTTTCCCATTTGTTAAATCCTTTGTGCTTTGGCCTTACTATCTTCCTATTTCTTATAAATTTACTAATTTTCATCCATGTGATCCATGACATTTCTATATTTTGTGTTCACTTATTCCATATTTCCTGTGTTATGGGATATTGTTGTTCATAAAAAATTCTCATTTGTTTCCGTCCTATTTCTTTCAACTTACTTTTAGCTACTGCTTTCCCTTTTATATCAAATTCTGGATGTATCCAGATTGGTGTTAATGGTGAGATCCCTGGCATTAATCTTTCTTTTTTGAAATACCATACGTTCAACATTCCTTTTATCGTACATTTGCTACTCATTTGTTATTTTATACATTTTCTACTATAGAACGTATTATGTATTTCTTCTTCTTTTAATCCCATCAATTCCCTTTCTATTTCTACCCATTGTATGCTCACCCCTTCCTTTATCATTGTTAATAGATGTCTTAATTGATATGTATCATAATATGTATTAAGTGTGGTATACTCCATCCTCCTTCTTGCACAAATCTATATCTAAAGGCTTTCGCTGTTTGTGGTCTTTTACTTTTAAAAATAAAATTTTCTATCCCATTTTTCCATTAATTGGGATTTGCTGCGGTAATACATTAAATAATTAAGTAAATTTTGGTAATAACATCATCTTTATAGTCATACTCCGATCTGAAAGTGATAATTGTATTCTCTCTCATCTGGCTATGTCATTTTTTAGTTCTTTCCACAGTTTCCCATAATTTAGTTTCAATACATTTTTCTGCTTTTTAGGGATCTGGATTTCTAGATAGCTAAATGCTTTTGTTACTAGGGAAATGCCTATCATTTTTAAGATTTCTATTTGTTCTTGAGGTCCTATGTTCAAACACATCAAACCAGATTTCTTTATATTTACCTTAAGTCCTGCTACCTGTTGGAATTCTGCTAGTTCCCTTATCATTTTTTTATTCCCTTTTTTGAATGGCTAAGCTGACTGTTGAGCTTCAGGTCACAACAACCAGCGGGCAGCAAGGCAGGACTATTCACTTCTCCACTGGCCAGAGATTACATGTTTGTTTCTACTCTGTTTCTAGCCAGCCCCATGGAGCCTGGATACCAAAGGATAACTTCAGTTCTTTCTCCAGCTCTCTTCTGGCACCAAGACATAATTGTGTCTCGACTACTGTATTCCAAGATGACTCTCTGACATTAAAGGTCACACCATTCACATAAGGTGACAGAAGTCACACTTATTGCTTTGGGTCTGCACATTTTAATGCCCTCCCTCCTACGGTGGAGTATCCCCGACCCCGTAAAGGAGGCCTGACAGTCTGCAGCTGGGAGAGGGGAAGTCTACAGCGAGACTGTCCTTACAGTGACCTCAGGGAGTGGGAAGAGGAAAATGAGGCATTTTGGTCCCTCAATTAGAAAAAACCTAACAACACTGGCAGCATAAGAGAAAAAATTAACTCTGTGAGAAGCTGCTGGGTTAAATGCTATAGACCATGCCCAATTCTTCATATAATACATTGTTTGTCTTTCCTTTCTTAGCTCAGTGGTAAGCACCCTAGCTTTGCATCTATCACACCCTTCCTGACCAGTACATTCTTAGTGTCTGTTTATACCAGAGGTGCAAAAGCTCAGCCCCGGGGCCAAATCCAGCCCAGCTGGGGCTCCAATCTGGCCCTCCAGGGTTCTCCACTTGGCCACACCCCCTTTCCCCCAACCAGCTATGGTTTGGTGGTTTCATGGCTTTTGAGTAGTTCTCTCCCCTCCCCTCCCCCCCCCCCATTCTTAAAGGTTGAAATGCTCCTCCTAAGGCTTAAGATGAGACATGCTAGTATTTTGAGGTATTTGGGGCCCATCTCTATGTCCTTCGGCTCTACCCACCACTGGAATGTAGCCCTCAAGAGCATCTCTGAAATACCAACAACTCCCCTAGTTTATACAGTCAGCAGAATCGAGCAGTGAAGCCCCCCCTCCCCACTGACTAAAACGACTGCAGAAATTCAAGTTGCAAATGAAGGTGGCAGTGTGCATGTTGCAGGTCTACATTTTCCCAGCCAGAAAAAATAATCTCCCTATACCACGGAAACTAGCATATCAGGGAGTCAGCTAACCTCAACCCTTCTCCAGGATACACTTATGTTTAAGGATTTGTTGTAGTTGTTGCAAGGGATTGCATGTGTGATGAAATAATTCAAAATTCCCTTATACGTGCCTCTGAAATTAAAAAAGTTAATAAGGTGTGTCTCATGAAGACCTCAAATTAACTTAGCAAGAGGAAAACACATAGAGAAGTTAATGATAGCTACATTCCTAATGCCAAGTTACACAAGATACTACAATAGACAAAGATGTCCGGCAAGATTGCAAAGTTTGTGCGTTTCATCCCTTAGAAGTCAAAGATAGAACTAATTGAATCCACATCAGAAGATTCTTTGAAGCTTATGTTTATTTTAGATAATTTTAGAATTTGTAGAAATTAGTTGCTGTTTAACTGAAAAAGAACCATGTATCCTTGTACGATTTTACTATTTAAGGTTGCTAAAAATCTGTAGCCAACACCATTTCTAGGTTTTGATTTCTAGATGGTCACTTCTTGCAAGATGGAGATTAAAGAGCTGCAGCCAGTTTTCGATCTTACATGTGTCTTTCGTCTGATTGGGATAGTGACGGTTGGGACACGAAACTACATGAGTCTAACTTAAAGACTCTTACCACACATAAAGCTATACAAATCTAGGAAACGTTCTACCTGTTGAGCACAGCAACTGACCCATAAGCTTTTGCTCTGCTGTTCCCAATATTCCCTTCTCTCAGAGCAAGCTCTTACCTGCAGATCCGTTTTCATCAGTGAAGCCCCAGCCTCCACAATGTAATGGCAGATGGTTCGCTGGTGAAGGGCTGCAGCCTGGTGCAAGCTGGTCTCACCACTGGAAAAGAAAGATAAAAATGGAAGACCAGGATCAGCAGCACATATCTTCTCCTGCCCATCCCAAAGAGCAAGTAGTTTACAAAGGTCTAGCAGAAGGCTCGGATGGAGCCAGTGTGTGCACAGGCCATTGCACATTAATGGGCTTAGCAAATTAGAGAGATGGGTGGAGCTATGCAGGTAGTAGTTAGGAATGGCGGCAGAGCCTGCTCTCACAACAGTTTGGAAGGAAGGCTGAAGGGTGAAGAGGACAGACTGGGAAACTTCTCCCCTGGCATTCCATGCCAAGCCATTTCCTTTCTGCTGGCTGGGAGCTCAATGTCTTGAGCTCAATGTCTTGAGCTCACTGCATTGAGCAATTTCCAGGGGGGTAGTCGTGTTAGCTCAGGGGTGCAGAACCTCAGGCCTGGGGGCCAAATCCAGCCCACCAAGGTCCCCAGGTGGCTACGTCCCCTTCCCCTGGCCCTACCTCCTTCCCTGCAACCACCCGGCTTCGCAGGTTTCATGAAGTCATTTTTTTCCGCCACTCTAAAAAGTTGAAATGCCCTCTTCTAAGGCTTAGTTATTGGCAGTAAGAGCTTTAAACTACAATATGCTGGTATTTTAGTCCAGCCCCTTTGGCCTTCAGCCCCCCCACCAGTACTGGAATATCCCCCGCCCTCCAGAGCTTCTCCAAAATAGAATCTGGCCCTCAGGCTGAAAAAGATTCTGCAGCCCTGTTTTAGCCTGTTGCAGAAGAAACAACAAAGGGGCTTCAGCAGATTCATACACACATGCAAGGGTGGGGTGGGCGAGTTGTAAACTGTGTTGTCAAAGAGAATTGAAGTGCAAAAGGAACAGGCCTTGTTGGATGATATCACAGGTCCCCTCTACAAGGATTCGCTTTTGCGCCTGGTTAGGTGATTATGCGCATAATCGCCAACGCGCATTTACGCCTAATACCTCTGCACGAGAGGCAGTGAGAGGCGGCGAAGCGCATTAACGGGTGACCAAAATGCACTTTACAAGTAGTTAATGCGCATAAGCGCTTGTTCACATAGTCAAAATGCACTTTAACGGCCGGAGCAAAATAAAACTCGCTGTTTAACGTGCATTCGATAATGCGCATAATCGGAGCGATAACGCGCCTCTACGCCCGATTTGCGCTCCGTTCTTGTAGAGGTAATTTTTTTAAAGCGCCTTGAAAGAGCTTTAAACCTCTCTTGTAGAGGCAGCCACAGGCATCATTGCAATTGTCAGCTAATTAACATATGTAGTGTGATTAAAACACACACAAAACCTCAGTCAAACTATAGGAAACAGAGTTTAATCTCTTGATGAATTGTACTTCAGCAATTATGCATTGATATCTGACTTTGAAATTCCTTTGTTCACAAATGATGATTTTAAGATTACCTTAAAGCAAATTTGCTACAGTACAATTCATCGCTGCCTGTACTTTTTGCATTTTAATTCCCTCTGACAACAAGCTTTACACCCTGTTCCATTGCACGTGTATATAAATCTGCCTATTTGAAGTTAACACTTCAAGCAACTGATGAAGTGGGTTGTAGTCCACAAAAAAATATGACAGAATAAAATTGTTAGTCTCTAAGATGCCAGAAGACTCTTTGTTGTATTGAGCAAGGCAGCTGGAGCAAGGAGGTCAATGAGAGCTGATAACCTAGCAAATATCTGAGAGACGACTGACGGCTTATATCAGTGGATGCTGCAAAGTTCCTTTGGAGTTCTGAATGAAACCCGGAGCAGATCTACCACCACACTGATACCAGAACCACCAGCCTCCATTGACTTATATACAGTCAGTTCCTTATTCAGTCATTGCAGTTGGGTCTATTTTCTCAGTGGTTACAGCTGGGTCTGTCTTCCTCCTTCTGAGTAGACTCTGGCTCCTGAATTGACCCTTCTTCCTGAGTAAACCCTAGGCAAAAGGGTCTTCTGGCAGCCAGATGGATGCCCTGACAACAATTCTGTGCATTCCACATCGTCAATCACCGCTGGTGCTCTGATGAACCATGAGGTGAGAGAGGAGAGTCAGGAGCCTGGGTAGGGCTCAGGATGGAGGGGTTTCTTGGAATCTCAGGTGATGCATCACTGCAATGGGACTGCTCAGGTTGCTCCATGTCTTCTGCAGGAGTACGGTTTCTTGAAGAATCCTCCTCCTCCTCCTTCAAAGAGGTCTTCCATGAACTTAGGTTGGCCAGGAGTCTGACAGTGAAAGGGAAACAGCAACTTTGGAGCTGAGCTGTGAGAGACAGGAGCATCTGTGCAAGAAGAAGGTTCTATATTTTTCTTGTGTGCCTCTGTCATTTCCTTTCCACAGGAATCTAGTATGCTGTGATGAATTGCAGGATGTCCATCTTCCTTGGGAGTGTAACTGCAGGCAGGAAAACAGGCTGTTCACCTTCCCTTGCAAGCAGATCTACTCACGAGGAAGATACCCCACCCCCAAATCCAGCTTCAAAATGGAGCAACTGTTCCACTAAGATGGCTGCATGACCTGCCAGCAGAGGAGGCGGGGTGGGGGATAGGGATGCAAACAGGGGGATAGGGATGAAGAAAAAGAGCCTGCTTTAGGGACAGGCACCTCTGCTAGTAACACAACCTACAAACCAGAATGGAACTTACTTCTCTTCTTCCGCCATATCCAGAATCTCTGCAGGAGCTGGGGTCAGAGAGAAAAACAAAGCAATGAGGCCAACCTGTATGATGTGGGGGCCATGCCGCTTCTTATCTATCCCACTACACAGTCCACTACACAATGTCTTCTCCTCCACCTCCTGTACACCCACTATGGAGGTGTTGGAGCTGGGCATTCTTCATGGACATCAAAACACTTCAGCAAAATTATGCACTCTGAATACGATTTACAGTGTTTTTTGTACTTACTCCACCACAACCCTTGGGCACCAAATTTGTGGTTTCAGAGACGGGAAAGGGCTTTTTAAAAAATAAATAAATAAATAAATAAATAAATAAATAAATAAATAAATGTTTTGGTAAGGGGGAAACCAGTGAGCTAACCTACTGTAGAAACCCAGGCTACTCATGATATAGGACAGGGCTGCTGCTGGTGAAAGCCAGGAAGGCAAGCAGAAGGATTGATGTGCATGTGACAGGGGGAATTTTTTGGATTAATTAACCCACAATTTGCCACTGTTATGTGTGAACTGGGTCAGTGTAACCAATGTGTATGGGAGACAGCATGAGTGAGTACATGTGAGCATATACATACAGTATGTCTCCTTCCTGTCTTGTATGAGAGATTGTTCAGAGGCTTCTGAGTGGAAAGCCCATTTCAGAAGAAAAGAAGGATTCGCCCATTTTCTAATTCCCATTCTCAGCTAGTTATAGGTTTTCTCTTATACAAATAAAAGAAGAACCCCTGGTGGGGTCAGAACTGAAGTATAGCTTGTTTGCTGCAGCCCGGTGTCCCTATTCCTCTGGTGACAATAAGGTAGAGCATAATCCATCCGATCTCGCAAATAAAAAGCTGAGGCTAAAAGTAACAGTGACTCTGTTCAAGGCCATTCAGCATGCTCAGACTCCAAGATGTGAGCCTATGTAAAAATCCAGCCTCTTTGCTTATTGGATTGCAGCAGTATTTAATTCAAATGTTCACAGTTATTCCATTAACCCAACATGACAGCAAAGAATGCTGTACCTTTTCTGGCCTGGCTTACCATTTTCAATTATGTATTTGACAATCTCCTTGTTCCCTGATTTGACTGCATGATGCAGGACAGTTTGGCCTGTGTGATCACGCATCATCAAGTCCTTTCCAGCATGGTGAAGTTCTTTGAACTACAGCAAGATAGAACAGCTTGAGATGAGTTATAATATAGATTTCTTGAGGAACGTCTTAATCAAGGTAATTTACTGAAAAAGTAAAAACAACAACAACAGCCAAGCAATAATAATCAAGGGCGGGTTGAGAGTTAGCAGCTGACAACCGCTCAGAACATTGTTAACAGGCAGAAGCAGTTTTATTTTAAAAAAGTCTTTTCCAGAGAGGAATGTTTTCATCTCAAAAGAAGTCCCATAAAGCCAGAGTTACAATGCTTTATCCCTCACTAGTACAAAACTCTTCTCATAGTATAGGAATATGGAAAAAGCTCACTTTCACAGACCAGGAGAGACACAGAGGTTCGAATAGGTGCATAACTTTCCCGTTAACTACTTGAGAAGGATGGAGGGTGATATGATGCTTTTTTAAACCAGTAAGAACAGCAACTAGGAAATCTCATCAGAAGGTGAGAAATCATTGTAATTCTTTCTTCTTGGCCACTTGCTTCTATAAATGTACCTCAAAGAATTAAAGGTGCTATGAAAGAAATCCCATGGCGCTCTCACTCTCTCTCTTTTGCAATAGCTACTGTGAATACATGTTAAACAATGCATCCAAAATCAGAATCAGATGTGGTACGCTACAGAAACATGACTGAGATTTCTGGCTTTTGGGTGGTTTGCTGACAGTGTTTGTGTTAATCATCTTGAAGTGAATCAGAATAGGTACAAGGAGGGCACCTCAACACAATATGGCTATATATCTAGGTTGCAGGATTGCCAGGCTCCTGATGTCAGCAGGATGAACAGCTTCTCCCTAAGCAGAAACAACCCCTATGACAACATCAATCTTAATTGCAGTGCAAATGGATGTGGGATGGGTGCATGATACAGTGCAGATCCTGCAAGTGAGATGTGTTCAAAATGGTGCCAACCTGCAACCTTAATACACACTCGGTTTAGATAGCCTGATTAGAGATCTGATAACAATTCTGTTTAAGCTTCCAGGTACCACCCTGACTGCAATAAGAGGTCCTCTTGATGAGCCTGCTAGGAAGTCCACTGGGCACAGGAAGGGTACTTGAAAGGGAGCCCACACTGCTAGGGGTGGGCTCATCCTATGGTGAAGGGTAACAAGCAGGCTGGTATCAAAAAGACAGTTGCCACTACTAAGAAGGAAAGCCACTAACAGCATTGTGTCCAACACTAGAGGAAGAGGAATGACAATGCTGTGGCGAAAGTTACTGCACCCTCCCCAACTTTGCAGCTTGGGTTTGAGCAGATGGTAGCTGTTACCTTGTGGAAATCGTTATTCTTGGCAGCATCTATCAAAGCATCATCTGCAAGGAGGAGAGACAGGTCAGGGTTACAAAACCAAGGAGATAGGGAGAGGGTTGGGTGTGTGTGTGGTGGGGGTGGACAGAGTCCCAAAATACAGCAACTGGGGGTCTGACCACCACCCAAGCTGAGGATAGGAACTGGCTAATAAACCCAGGGTCATGTTCCCAGAGAGCTCTAGGGAGACTGCCTGTGACATTATCTGACCTCTCATGTGCCTAGGAAGCATTAGGCAGTTGTGCACTGCTGTAGAACAACCACTAATGGTCAAGTAAAATTTGTTTTTAATATGCAGTGTGAAGCTACATTGGAGCTTTTTTTACTCAAAGGTAAACTTGGAACAGATTGGGACCCTAGCTTGGGGAGAACTGGGGCTTTAAGCCTTTATCCCCCATTGTGGTCCCAATCTGAAATGTTCCCACATCTACAATTTGCAGAGGGGGAAAAAACCATTTGCTTCAATAGGAGATTCCACACACACACACACACACCCCATGCAAATTGCAGGCACAAGGCCCCTGACATGGATTAGGACAATGGCAGTCAAAGGATTAAAGCCCCTATACATTGGACCACTGTAATGTGTTATATGTGGGGCTGTATTTGAAACCAGTTTGGACCAGTCAGCTGGTCCAAACTAGAGAAGCTAAATTGTTAATGGGGACTGGCTTTATGATTTGCGCTGGCTGCTAATCCATTTCCAGGTTAAATTCAAAGTGCTGGTATTAAACCACAAAGCCTTAAATGGCTTGGGGCCAGGTTACCTGAAGGATCTCCTCATTCCATATATACATGCCCAGACCCTAAGTTCATCCACAGAGCCCTTTTCTGGATGCCCCCACAGAATGAGGCTCACCTACATTGTGCTCTTTTGAGCACCACCTTTTCATTTTCCCAGGCTTTTTTGGCCCGGCAGTTCTAAAATCTCTCTCTCTCTCTCTCTCTCTCTCTGTGTGTGTGTATTTAGAATTTTGTCCAGCTGCTGGCTTTTATCTTGTTAACTACTTTGGTTTTATTAAGATTTACTGTTGTTATATTTTATTGTTTTCAGCTTTGACCAGGTAAACTGCCCAGAGAGCTTTGGCTAATGGGCAATATAGAAATCTAATAGATAGTTAGATAAAACAAACAAACAAACAAACTCCTGATCTGGCTCTGGTCCCAGCACTTTCTTTTGCATAAAAAAAAGGACAGATGTGGCTACACATTAAAAGTCAACATGTAATTTGGTCCTAAGTATCTAAACTTTTCTGGCCTGAAGCAACAAACTCCCATTAGTGCGTACTTGGAGCGTGGGAAGAGGAAGGGGAGGATAAGGATGGAGTAGAGGGTCCAGAACAGAAATAGCTGATGCTAAATGTGAAGGCAGGATGATTTCTGTTAATTCAGCTTTTGCTGAGTATACACTATCTCCATTTTGCTGTTTTGATTTCAGCATTCATCCCTATTGTCACTCTTTTCTTATTTAGAAAAGAGAGTGTGAGTGTGTGTTATGTCTGTGCATGGATAAGTGGAGCATGTACATATGTGCGTACACACAAACTGTATACGTGTGATGTGCATTTCGTATGGAATTCTTTGCTCTTGACAGGTTCCTAGGTACTGTGCTTTCCTTTCCCTCTAAGCCTTAGCTGGGCAGCCATGGGAGAGGACGTTTATCATGGGACTTTTCAAGGGCGTGAAAGTCGCTGTGAGGACCAGACATGTTCCAGAGAGGATTCACAGCTTCATAAGACTCAGTGCCTCAATGAAGCTGTGGGGAGCTGAAGGAATTAACCATGAAGGTAAACCGGAGGGGGATGGGGATGGGGAAGCAAGACCACATGATGGGTAGAAGGAGAGGAATGTTCAAGCAGAGATGAGAAGAGTTTTGACAAAGGTAACTGCAAACCCACTGGACAAGGAACAGAAGGCATGAAAAGGTAAAGCAGAAAGGGTGAGCAGAGGAGGTGGAAAGCAGGCATCCCTGAGGAGACAGTGGATGGGGATGCCTCCAATCAGTGACTCACTCACACTTCCAGGTATTAAACTCTGTTCAAACTCCAGGAAACACTTTCCATTTGCTCAACCAAGCAAGGCCCCCGACACCTCCTGGTGCCTGGCAGAGACTAGCCCTGCTCCCCATCCATGCATCTTTACAGGTGGGAGATTAATCCTGAGCCATGATGGTATTTCCTGACAGATTTTATAAAAGAGCTGAGGAAGACCAGCTTCTTAAGCCAATGCATGCCAGATCTCACCCAGCTAGACATTCTTGTAATGGCTCCCCGGAAGGAATTCCCTGATCAGGGCCTCTGCAGCACTCAATTCCTGCTACAGCAGGGATGAAGGCATTAAGCTCCAATTCTCCTGCATGCCAGCACACTGTGTAGCTCTCCAGTCTGGTCCATTCTTTTCCCCTGTAGCCTCTGCAACTGAAATGCATCCAATTCCAACCTGTTTAAAGCTAAAAGTCCATTCCACCTCAAGCTGTACTAAGATCTCTTGTTTTCAGACCTGGGCTGGTTCCAACACAACCTTTGGAGGCCTCACCCTCATAAGCAGTGGGAATGTAAGCACAACTGACTACTTTCCATAAGTACACATATTCAGATGTACTTTACCATGGACATTCAACTCTCTGAATCATCAGATAACAACCTCAAATACTCTGGGCTAGAAAATGGGCCATGAAAGCAGCTGCCAGGTTCCAAAAAGTTCATCTGTCCTCCATAACTAAATTGTCCTGGAGAATTGCACCCATTTGGATCTGTTCCATCTGTCAATGAAATCGTGGCATGGCACATCTCCTGCTCAGCAGGGATTGTGTGGACATCACCAGATTATCACAGAGAAGAGCTTATGTGGCTGACAGTGTCCAAAATCTGAAGAGGCACATTGAGATGCATCATGCAGAAAACCAAGTACAGCATTTCACTGGAAGCAGTCTTATGTTTTACAGAGGTTAAAGGAGTCTTTGATTAGGGGACTGAAAGACGTGAAAACAAAGCACAAACAATGATAGAGAACTGGTTAAAAGCCACTACCTGAAAACAGGGGTTAGACAAAATACGTTGGAAGCCCATACTGTGAGCAAAGGAGTCTCACCTTTGAGGGAGGGGCAGCTCCCTGATTTTGAGCTGGAAAAACAAAATAAGAGAGATTCAAAGCTAGGAGATCAGATCCTTCCTAAAGTAGCTCTCTCCTTCTGCTCAAATTCCCTCTTAACCCTAACAACTCCTCTCTACTTGCCTAGTCTGGAAGGGCCAGCAATGGAATCAGCTGGAGCTCTCACAGATCCAGATTTCTGCTCTGCCCTACTCATGTGACAGAGGTGGCAGAGCCAAGGAAGGTAGCAGGCAATTCGTATCCTTTCTGGTTTAGCTCCATCACAGACCTTGTTCCATCTTACCAGCTCTGTTTACTCCCTTTCCCATAACAGCAAGCTACTTTGCAAACCTGTTCAGTACACTATCAGATTTACCAACCACATAGTCCCAAATTCACTTCCATCCCAAAATGATTAAGATATGCTGGATTACAGCTCCCAGCATCCCAAGCCAAATTGGGGAAGGCTGAAGCAGATAAACTAATCTACAGCTGATCAATGCTAATCTACAGCTAATCTACAGCTCATCAATGCTAAGGGAGAAAAAACTCCCCAACTCTAAGTATTCCCCAACCCTTGCATTTAATAGGAGAGCAAACAAGATTTAACTAGAGACCTTTTAGATTTTACTCTCGTCCTCTACCCTGAGCCCTTCCTTAAGCTATTCTTCCTTGGAGTCCTTCCCCCAACCTAGCCTGGTCTTTCTTACCTCCAAGCCCCAAGCAGACAGCCTCACCTGGAGACTGGTGTGGATGGTGGTGAAGCTGGGGGAGCAAGGTGTTGCCTTGTGGGTGTTGAGGGCACATCAACAAGGTCAGGCATGGCAGGAGATGTACCCACTGTCTGGGTGCGCACCAGTTCTGGGTCCAACACAAAGAGCTCATCCTGGGAAATCTCCGTCACATAGTTGAGATGTTCCTGAAAAAGTCCAGGTTCGTCATTCACACTATACAGTTATTAACTAGGCAGGGACTCCTCCTGCAACGTGGGATATGGAATTCAGTCAATCGACCCAAATCCTGAGACACTTCAGTTTTCCTTTTAAGAAAGCAAGATTCCAACCCCAGTGGTGGTGGAGAAAAACTGGAAGCATAAAGGGGAAAAAAATCTTCCATAAGGAGGTGGGGGTGGGGAGGCCTAGTTGAAAACCCCAAAAGTGGGATTGTGCCATTCTGCATTTGTACCAGTTCTAGTCCTTCCTCTTAAACAATATCTTGCATCCTTCACCCTTGTCTGTTAATTATCCAGGAGAACCAAGCCTGTTTTCCTAGTCCCCAGCAAAAAGGAACAAAAAAGACATCTACAAATTCAACATTATCACCCACACCCACCCACAAAGTAATAGAAATTGGAAGCATATGCATTTTGACGTATTGAAGAATTTGAGCTCTTTAAGTGTGTGTATTTTTCTTAACATATGGAAGTCCAAATCTCTTGTCTGTAACTGTAAGAGGTTTGAGCCCCCAAACCATTACATACATAGTATGCTCGTGCTACAGAGAAACGATGAGATTTCACTGGAGACAGCTAGTAATTACTTTTCATTTCAGGTCTAAAATGTGCCTTCACAAACCACCCCACTTTTCAAGGCACAGTTCCCTAGACACATGGTGACATGCTGCCCTAATCAATCAATCAATCAATCAATCAATCAATCAATCAATCAATCAATCATCCCTCTCTCTCTCTCTCTCTCTCTCTCTCATTTCTTATCCTCCCACTAACTAATGTTCTCTAAATATTTCTTAAACACCAGTGGATCAAGAATAATAATAAAAAAGGATTGACAAGAAATATCTGTAGGAAACAAATATCTGACCTTAAGACTGAATCCCTTCCTGCCTGCCCCCAGCCCAATAAGTATAAGCAGAGGGACTGAGACATTCTAAAGGGCATGAAAGCCAAGGTGTAGGTAGCATGCACACACACATCCACAGGCAGCATGCAGACAGACAATCACAGACTTCACAGTCTTTTAGAGAGCAAACGGGGGCTTACCTGGCCACGGTCTATTCTATAAAAACGATCTGCTGTAGTTGCTGCAAAAGATGAAGATAATATTTCAGTAATCCTGACACACATCCTGTGGGGTGAGTCAGCAGCCACCCCATCCTGCAGATGCAATGTTGGGGTGGAGAGAATAGTGGCAGGCTTAAGATAGTTTAGAACCACAGGTATTCTCTGGCTCATCACTTAGCCTCTCAGACACTCTCAAGCGATTCAGGTCAGAAGAACCAACTAGAGAGGAGGGGAGTCATGACAATATTTAGATTGCAACCATGGAGTTATATTTAATGCACGTTATGTCCATGTTGTGCCATGGATTCCAAAAGGGAGGTATAAATGCCAGTGTGGTGTAGTGGTTAGTGTTGGACTGGGACTTGGGAGATCTGGATTCTAGTCTTCACTTGGCTGTGGAGGTCACTGAGTGGCTTTGGGCCAGTCACTGACTCTCAGCCTAATCTACCTCACAGGGTTGTTGTGAGGATAAATTGGAGAGTAGGAAGACCATTTAAGCTACCTTGGGCTCTTGGAAGAGGAAAAAAGGTGGGATACAATTGTAATAAATAAATAAATAAATAAATACAGCTGAAAATTCCAAAGTGGCACAGAACACTGCAGTAACCCAAACTTAGTTATGAGCCCTATTGGTGTCAACTTCCCATGCATCCCACCCCCAAAGTCATGCCTGGCAAAATGCAGCACTCATTTGTCATTCAAAGTCATGCCACTTTTAGATTATTATTTTTCTTTTTAATAGCACTGCATGAGCATACCAGTGCTGCAGAAGCAGCCCTGGGGAAATCGATAGATTCTGAAGACAAAATTGTGCTGGCTCTGAGGATGGGGAAAGGCTGGTAGGGAAATCTTATCACTTAGCGCATGTCGCAGGCACTACGGAATAGACTGGTTAGTGAAACTTTCTGGCAAATCATTATCACCATCATCATAATTATTACTATTTCTAATGTTTTTCTAAGAGCTGTACAGAGATTTAATTTTTTTTACAGGCCCTGTCCTTAGGTTTATAATGCAAAAGATACAATGCTAAAGAAAAAAGATATGGGGAAGGAAGATGAATATCCACGCGGCAAGAGAAACTGCCACTGTAGCACATGGTGAAATACATATGCGGCCCCCAATCCAAAGCCTGAGTAGTGGAGTAGCAGAGGAAAGCTTCCCAAATCTGCTTTGCAGCTGTTCTGGGATTTCCTGTGCATTTGGACAGTTTGCTTGGAGAACTGCAGGTGTAGGAACTCTGCTCCCTTGCAAGTCAATGATCCAAGTTTTAAAAGTCTCCATGGGAGTTTATGCATCTTCCATATTGTTACATTTTATAGATCGTTTTATATAAGTGATACACACTGGGTGAATTAGTCAGCTTTTTGAGTTCTAACACTGGTACTGGAAAACTAGATTTTCTAGCCAGTACATATTATTTTCCCCTTATAATGCCTTCATTTACCCCTTTTAATTCTTTCTTCATACAATCTGGTTGGAGATATATAACTGTAGAAGTCGGGATGTGATTGTAGTTGGATTTTTTAAAAAAACAAAAAA
The DNA here is from genome assembly GCA_029215795.1 of Anniella stebbinsi. Classification (NCBI taxonomy): domain Eukaryota; kingdom Metazoa; phylum Chordata; class Lepidosauria; order Squamata; family Anniellidae; genus Anniella; species Anniella stebbinsi. The sequence continues at coordinate 307,625,142 of JARDYH010000001.1, read as the reverse complement.
CCCAAAAAACCCTCTTCCAGAGAGTATTTAGGTTGGGATACTAAAAAAATTCTAATCCACATTTGCAATAATTAGTTTAATGAATCCAAAAATTAAAAAGATATGAATTAACATAATATGGCAATGTTCACAAAAACATGCACAGAAATGAGACAATGGTAGAGAGAAGATGTGGAAAGGATGGAGGTCACAACCCAAAGCACATCATCTTAGAAGTAAATTCCACTGAACACCATGAGTTATTTCCAACATGAGTTGTAATGATGTCTGCTATATTTTATTCATTCTGTTGTTGGAATGTGAGGGGTAAATAATATCCGTGCACTACCTGATCTTGAGAAGAGGTCCTGATGTCCCAAGTCTCTCTCTCTCTCTCTCTCTCTCTCTCTCTCATATTCATACACACAATTATCTCTTTTGGCAGCAGCTGCTCACTCTCAGCAAGGGCTCTCTAGCTTTGCCTTGGAGGGAATCTAGCAGTTCATTGCTGCTTGTGTGAACTGACTTTTACGGTCTAAGCACAGGTGTGTGGTTAACTGCACTATGGTTCAGTTGGAGCAGTCTAAAATGCTCTAATTCTCTCTGGTTTGACCTTGGGTACACAATCTGAGGCATCTCAACTGCCCATTCTTTTGAAATGTGTTTTCACAGGCTGGCCGATGGAGCAAGTAGATCAAGTAGAGAGGATACTAGCCATGGTAGTATCAATCCTCTTCCCAAAAGGGCTCCTGTGGGACCCTAGGAATCACACTAAGCCATTTGCCGCCTTGGTCAATGGAGGATTGTACTCTCCTAATTTACACAAAAGTCATTGCTAGGATATACAGAAGGTTCTGGAGTGCATAATTCTTTGGTTATGGGATGGGGGTGAGGTGAGGAAAATAAAAGAAACACGCATAAGTCAAAACAGGCCCAATAATACTCTTATTTTGTACACACAGACTGTATGACTATGACCAGAGGGCTCCTCATAGGGTAAATTGGGAGTATAGTAGAGGCCTACAGTTCAGGTAATTGGATCTTGTTACAGTGTGGGAGCCTTTGTTATCTACTTTGATTTCCATAAGGCAGAGGAAGGCTGTGGTCAGGCTGAGGTTGCTATGGTTGGGCCCTACAAAGACTGGGGAATTTTTGTTGGGAATAGAGCAGAAAGGGTGGGGGGAATGGAGGGGTGTCCATGACACAAGCCAGAGCAGATTAGAGGAGTGAAAGAGCCTCGTTTATCCTGTCCTGGAGAGAGATTTACAGCCACAGAGCAGTTGATGAAGGCCAGTAATTCAAACATTTTAATGAGCCTGCGTTGCCCTTGAATGTCACTCTAGCCTTTTCCATCAACACATTTTCCTCAGTTTGAAACATGCTGCTGGGAAACTGGCAAAAAAAGAAGAAAATCTGCAACAGGGTCCTCATATGTGGGCACTGAAGAGACTGCCTCCTCTCAGTGGGATTCCATAACTAACCAAACACACACACACTCTATCAGCATTGGTGATCTCACCCTTTTCCTCTGGATCAGAGATTATGTAATGACATACATTTGGAAGAGTGATTTCCTCTAATTCTGGAGAGTGAATGGTAGGAGGGAGTTGGGCCCCCCGCACAAAGCTAACAACTTAGCAGCCAACACTGATGCAATGTTAACACCGTACAGTTCTTTGAGATCCAAGCCCGAGGGGAAAAGACTAAAAAATAAATAAAAACCACCAACTGGGAGCAGAAGAGCGTGGGGAAGACCAAAAGCAACGAAAAGAAAATTCATTTGAAGGAAGGATGCAAACATTCTTCAGGCCATAACTAAGAAAGAGGCTTGACGTGAGATTGTTCCCTTCCACCTTCACTTTGGCCTACCCACTTCAATTTCCTGCTCTCTCTAGGACCTCCTTGCACTAGTATTACATCCCACTGCACCAGGGGCTGTCCCCATCCATTAGGCCTCTAAGGCCTCGTTGTTGGTGCCTGCCATAACGACAGCAGAGGAGGCCTGCTGGCTTTGAGGCTCAGTACAGCAAACAGGCCCAACAGGCCATGCAAACTGCTCCCTGTGTGTTTGGGAACTATTGGAGCATTGCTACAGGGGCACAAAAGCCCCTATTGTCCCAGCCTGTGGGAGAGTCTCAGAGTGTTGCTCAAACCAAAAACTGAGAAACAGCAAAAAGAAAAAAAGAAAGTGCTAGTAAAAGTGAAATGTGCAGCTTGGAAGGCTTTAGGAACACAGCATCAGCTCTTCAGGTGGGGGGCAGAAAGGGGGAGAAGAGGGTCTGAGAAAGCAGCTGGAACAAAGCCGTGTTTGTAAACAAGTCTCCGCTGCCCTGCCGAGCATTTGGGGGGATTCTAGCAAAACACAGTTGGTTGGGTCACAGGCCCAGCAAGAAGGGGAAAAACAGAACAAAACCAGTCACTCTCTCCTCTCCTTACTCTCCCCCCATGCAAAAGCGGTAATTGAATTTGATGCACAAAGAGGAATTTCATGTACAAAAGGTAACTTTAACCAGTCCTAGGAACTAATGAAGGATCAGGCTGGCGAAGCCGCCACATCTTCCTCACCCCTTTTCCTACAGAGCCATCTGCTGGAGAACAGCGGAAGTAATACAGCTCAGAGAGGACTCACTCCAAGGTGAAGAAATGGCATAAGGTGCCAGCGTCAACCCTGTGCTATCCCAGTTCTGTTCTCTGGTGGAATCCAGCGGAGTTGCCTGCTTGGAGGAAGTGGAATTTGCCTGGCCTGGATTCTATTATTTTGGAATACGGGAAGCCACCTTCTTGGTTTATTGGTCCATCTACCTTAGTAGTGCTGCCAGTGGCTGCCAGCTGTTTCCCAGTCTGACCTGGAGATGCCACTGATTGAACCTGGGACCTTCTGCAAGTAACTCATGAGCTTTACCCTTGAACTATGGCCCTACTCTGAGTTCGAAGTTAAAAATAATTAAATGTGGGCTACTGAGTGGCATCATTTCAATGTAGCACCTCCTGAGCTCTAAAACACTAAGCAAAAACGAACTAAAGGTATTGTTATGACAGATCAGAGGGAGACTGTCACTTGACATTTGAGTTAAGGAACAAAGATTAACTACGAAGCTTCAGGCTGAGACCACTACAGAACAACACTACAGGTCTGCAGGCCCAGAAGTACTGTCTGTAGCAGGCCTGTATCTTAATGCCTCTGGAGAGCATCCCCCTCCCCCCGTAGCCAGGGATGAGATTTCACTCGGACCCTTACTGGCTCAAACATACACTGTTCACAGGCCTAGTTGTCTTCCCCACATCACCTTGAAATTATAAAGCCTTCCTCCCATGTCTATTTTATGTAAAAAGAAAGGATAAACCAGGAGACAAAGTAGCCAGTTGACTGCAGTTAAAATTCCACTGAGGGGGCTTTGCCCAGAGGCTATGCCTATGCGCATGGGATATTCTCAAGTGCCTCACTTTTGCTGGATTTCCAAGCTAAGATCTCTGTGGTCCTAAGTGGCGATTCACTTACCAAATGAAACTCAATATAGGACTGATACCAGCAGATACACCAGGTGCAGGAATTTAGTGGAAGTTAGATCAGGCCTGTCCCTCCCCTGCTGAGATGTCTCAGCCAAATCTGGGTCCGTAAGCCCCATGGTTGAGTCCAATTTGCAAGCAGAAGATCCCAGGTTCAATCTCTGGCATCTCCAAATGACACTTGGAAAGATCCCTGTCTGAAATCCCGGGGAGCTGCTACAAGTGAGAGTAGACAACACTGAGCTAGATCGATCAATAGTGTGACTCCGTAGACGACAGCTTCCCCGGAACAGCAAAAGGAAGGATACAAAACGCAGTAGGGGACAACTGACATTGCTAAAATTTACCACCCAGTGCTACTTGGACTCTACACAAAAGAAATATAGAAAATACATAAATATTTTCCATTACAGTGTCTATGTCCCTGGCAACAAATTCCTCCAAGATGGTAGCATTAGACAGTGGAACCTTTGATGCACCACCTATTGACTATAGCTGGGGTGGGCAACCTGTGGCCCTCCAGATGTTTTGGCCTATAACTCCCATCAGCCCTAGTCAACATAGTCAATGGTGAGAGATGATGATGCGAGCTAGGAACGTAGGATGCTGCCTTATATTGAGTCAGACCATTGGTCCATCCAGCCTGGCATTTTGACATTGACTGGCAGTGGCTCTGCATGGTTTCAGGCAGGATTCTTTCCCAGTCCTAAGTAGAGATGCCAGGAATTGAACCTAGGATCTTCTGCATGCAAAGCATGAGCTCTACCACTGAGCTAGGGAGTTGTAGGCCAAAGCATCTGGACAAGTTGCCCATCCCTGGATTATAGAGTTAGTGTATATATACATATCCAACCCCCATCCCCATGTACATATATGTACTCACAGTCCAGGAAGCACCACTTGGGGGACAGCTTCTGGCATGACAGTGTCTTTGGTTTGGCTCCTTCCCCTTCCTGCATCAAAATAAGCCAAAAGAATCATTTCCCCCAAGTCCTTTCCCATCCGGCCCCCACTTTTATAAATCTTTTCTGGCTTCCTTCTGCACAAAGACCTCAGGTAGACCAAATATGTGTGATTTGACAAAGATAGGTAGGCAGAGAGGTAAAGCACAGGCGTATGGCTCAACATAGTCGCACAGAATGTCACTGGACAGATACTGATGCAAACTCATCATGCACGACAGAGGGAAAGGGAAAGAAGAGGCTGCCAGCGAAGGATAGAGGCAGAAGATACACACCTGAGGAAATAGGCTCTGAACAGTGGAAGGGCATGGAGGGAAATCCTGTGGAAAGGGAAGGAGCTGGGTTATCACAGCAGTTATGAGGCACAAGCGTCTCTCCCATAGGAATCTGTAGGGTGCCCCTCACATCTTCGTGAGCAGCCACTGTACCCATATTAGTCTGTGTAATGCAATTAGTCTGTGAGTCTACAAGCCACTGCAGGCAAATGGTCTGAAATGTGGTTAAAGAGATTCCGAAGGAAGGGAAAAAGAAACAGTGAAATCGTGTGCTAAGAAGAAGCCATGAGCTAACAGCAGCCCCCTAGTGCTGTCATTTCACAACAGACAATAGGCTATGCCAATTTAACCACTGTTGCTTCCTATAATTCTCTTTTGGACCAGAATAAAGCTGGAGAGATTCAGGTTTCTTCTACGCTGAACATTATCTACATCCAGTGCTGCATGCTTCTTTACCTGGCTAACACCTAAGTGCTGGACAAAGGGTGAATCAGAAATGTAGGGAAGGAAGAGAAAGAGGCCGGTGGGAGATTACAGAAAACTGAACCACCATCTCATTTCCTTCGTAACCAAGCTCTAGAGCGTAGCCTTCTCCATACATTCACTCGGTTTAGCCAAAGCAGGAAGGCAGCAGGATTTCCCAGCTAAAAGAAATTTGGTGGGTCATTTATGCAGCCTTGGGACAGTAAAGTGCAAGTTCCTCTCAGGCAGCACAGCTCTGAACTTTTGGATTAAGGCAGAATAGAAATCTATGTAAAGTAAACACTAGGCAAAATTGTTGCTGATTGAAATTCTCTCCAGATTTGAGGAATGAGTCAGTTATTACTTTGAAATACATTTGTTAGAACTATTTTTTTCCTATTTGGAATATTTTGCCAGTCATATAAACAACATGGGAATGAATTTGCACTTACTTCCCCTGCCCAAATAGTTACCTCCTTGGATTACATTAACTACTTATTTATTTGTTATGGGTATTTCTGTATTTCCCCCCTTCAATCAAATTCCCAGGGTAGCTTACAAAGAATACTCTACTTCCCCTTTGCCAAAACTATTCTGCACACGATGTCCAGCTTTATTACACCTGGTTTTGTTCATGTATATTCCCCTTTTGAAAGTGGCAGGTTACCAGCTATCCAACCTTTCTTTGATTGGATATGTGAGAAATAAAAGTCTAGACCAGGGGTTGAACCTCAGGCCCTTGGACCGAATCCAGCCTGCCTGGGAACCCATCTGGCCCTCCAGGGTTCCCCAAATGGCCCCACATCCTTTCCCTCAACAGCAGATCGTTTGGTGGGTTCTTTGCTTTTGCACATCTCCCCCCACCCCGTTCTAAAAAGTTGAAATGCTTCTTCTAAGGTTGAATGATTGGCAGTAAGAGCATTAAACAAAAATACGCTGGTATTTTTGGTCAGCCATTCTGCCTTTGGCCATGCCCACCACTGGAATTCACCCCCTGAGAACATCTTGAAATTGAATTTGGCCTCTGGATTGAAAGAAGTTCAATACCTCTGGTTCTGACCCACTCTGAGCCTAAGCAAAGAGAAATAACCAAACCCCTTTCCTGTTCCTCTGTATGCCATGAGTTGGGAGCAGGGGTAACTACTGCTCCTCATTCGAGCACTACACTTCAGACTAGGAGCAATTGCCATTGGGGAAGTATAAATGCTATAGTAGAAGGATTATTCCAGTGCTATGCCACTTAAACGGTAGTAAAATTACAGCAAGGTTGCACTCCCCCTTCTTCCAAGACTTTGTAGCATCTCTCACCTCCTGAAGCCTCTCAATGTGGGTCCGGCATAACTCCAAGTCACTGTCTCCTGGCACAACAATAATTCCCAGGGGCACAGCTGAAAGGTGAAGACATATGGTCAGCAAACATCATTTAGCCTGCTAAGCATATCTGTGAAATATTCGCTGAGCAGCAGCTAGGAGAAAATTCATAATGCAGCCCACCGACGTGATGCCGTGTTTTCAAGCAACTTAACCTGTCACAACGCTCATGGGATTTGTCCAAAAGTATCACCTGGACAAAATCTCTATGCCAGGGCTGGCCCAACCATTGGGCAGAGTGAGGCAGTTGCCTCTGGCAGCAGCTGCCGGGAGGTGGCAGCGAGTGTTTGAGGCGACAGCAGTCACTTGCCCAAGCTACCTTGTTGTGCCCAAATGTGTGCAGCTATAAATTAATGGCCCTAAACCCCAGAATATTCCTAAAGGTTGCTTTATTCCCTTATCTAAACAAGCACCACCAGCCTGGGCTAAGTAGCCAACTACTTACATGCTTCCTTGAGCTTCTCCTTGTCGTAGTGAAGCGCCTCGTAGTCGTGCATGCCGATTCGACTTACGCGGATTCTCAGCCGTTCTGGAACTGGCTGCTGACTGTTGGCATAGCAGGAAGGAAAAGCGACGGGAGAGTTAGGGCTGAACCACAAAAAGGGGGAAGGGAAGGATTTTGCCACAGGCTGGCAAAATCCCAAAAGGCGACAGAAAAGGCTCCTTTAATGACAACAGCTATTATTAAGAGTATCAATATATAATTTTTTTTTTAAAAAAATGTATTATTTTGTGGACAAAAATTCAAAGCAACAGTTGTATGAAGTGTACCCAAACTCCCACTGGAGATACTGTGAAATGCTTGGAATCTGCATGGAAGTTCCTCCCCACTTTGGCATCAGTTCATTAGCACTAAAGTGGGCGGGCTGAAACAAGTCCTTCAAAAACCAGAGGGAAAATCAAAATCCAAAGGCCACACAGGACATCCCTGTGCCCACGTGTTTTCTCTCCCATAGTACTAGCTGTACTACCATCCTAGACTTACAATGCAGACAGGCCAAACGGAAGGGAGCCACAACTCCTGGTTTCTTTGAGAATTTTCACTGATGTGATAACAACAGAATTTTGCAATATAGTCCCATAGACAATGCAGTCAGGCAAGAGACCACATTGGAGCAGAGTTGACGATGGGGGCTAATTTTGCCACTTTAACACTATGATACCACATGCCAAATGGAAACGTAATAAGCAACTGTGTGGATGTACTCTAGATGAGAGGCTAAGCCTGCCTAGAAGGGTATGAATGTGCTAGAAATGAAATATTGGAAGCTATGCACCCAAAATCTTGTGGTGATTGTCAATGTCTGGGAATCATTTCCACTTCCACAAACTGGGAAGGAATTTAATTTCCTTGTGAACCTCTCTGTGGCCTCACATGACCCTGCTTTCTCCGTCCTTCTTTCAAGAGTTTCCTAGGATAAGGCTGAGTCTTCCAGATAAAACCATTTTAAATAGATGGTTAGGTTTTCAGGGTGTGGGGAGAGGGAGCTAAGCTTTAGTGTTCTCTCCACTTTAGAAGATTTAATACAGCACAGTTTCATTGTTTGTAGAGATTTTAATTCTGTCAGATTTCATTAAATGTTACACGTATTATATTTTTATGGTATTAGAACTTAATTTTTTTTATAGTTTCTGGTGCACTGTAATCTAATACAAACCTTAGAGATATAATGGGACAGAAATCCAACTGGACTAAACTCAAGCAAAGCTTGAGATCACAATACGTGCTCCTGCTACAGGAACAGGAAGCTGCAATGTTAGCAAGGCAGAGGCCCTCCACAGTGTCAAGGTTTACACTTTGAACAGGTGAGGCCACCTTTGTTTCTTGCACCATAGCCATGGGGAGGGCCCCCATGTCAGGTAGTACGTACTCGTTAAGAAGAGGCATGGAATTGCGCCTCTTGGTCTTTTGCACCATGTTGGCCTGGTTGCGCAGGGAAATGCGGATACAGGAAGCTCCCAGTTTACAGGGCTCTCCGTCCACTTGCATGGGGATGGGCTTGGTTGTGGTGAGCAGCACCTCCCGGCACTGGTGCAACCGCTCTCCGTGACCACCCACCTGCAGTGCTGCCTGCAAAAGAAAGAAGACCATGAGTGGGAAGGATGACCAGTACCCAACATCAGCAGCAGATCATGTGTGAATTGAACTTGGGTTCCAAAATACTCTCAGTTCATTCTGCTAGGAAGAAGCAGCTCAATGGGACAGTGGGATCTCTTTTTGTAATGCAAATTGCCAGCACAGGGCTCCTGATCTGGATCAGGACCTTAATGTCGGGGTTCAGGCAGCTTTATTCCTTTTGTGATCCCAATCTGGATTGGGTCTTGCGTGCTAGCAATTTACATTGCAAAAAGAGGTCCCATTGAAATCAAAATAAATGCATAAAATTAAACTTTAAAAAGAGTAGTGGGGCTGAGCAGGAGCTGTCTCTGTGGGGGGACTCCAGCTTTACATGGAGAGTCTAAGAAATGATCCAGTAAGCATGTGTTGCATTCACAAGGAATGTACAAGGAGCCCTTTGAGGACTTGAACCTGCAATTGCAGAAGCAGAATGCACAATGCTGGCATCAGATAGTTATCCAGACAAGCTGATGGTGGTGTAACAGACAGAGAGGTTAACACTATCCTTGTCAACTAATTAGGCATAGTGCAGGGATGGGAGCCTCTGGTCCACAGGACTAACATGGCCCATGGGAAGTCCCCATTTATCCTGCCAGCTTCCCTCGTTATCTCCAATTGGTGATGAAGGCAGTCTCCCTGCTCACCCCACATGCTGCATTTAGGTTTTTAAAAAGTCTCCATTGGTGCCAATGGAGGCTTTTAAAAAAGCCTAATTGCAGTGGGTGGGTGAGTGAGTGGGATTTTCGGGGGGAGGTGGCTGCTGGGGATGGAAGGACTAACTCTCCCTTCCCAATACTGCTGTCATCCTCCTTGAAAAATCACCCCTTCCCCATTGAAATCAGTCAATTATTTCAATAGGGGATTATTTCACTCCCCCATTGAAATAAGTGCAGTGGGGAAGGGGTTCGTGTCTGTGGGTTTCTCCACATTCAGCAAAAATCCACAGCCTTACCAGGGATTTGTCTTCTGGAGTCTTCATGGGTTTAAAGATTGGCACAAAACACGCTCCCCACCCCTTGTTTTTGCCAGTTCCTTCCCATATGTTTCAATTCTACTGTCAGCAGACGGCGCTGTTTTATACTGCGTTTTCCATTTATTATTGCATTTTCAGGGGGTTATAAAATGATGGATTCCCACTTGAAAATAGAGGGAGAGGCGTCGGAGGTTGATGACATCATGAAAAGTACCCACAAACTTCTGTGAGTGACCAATCACAATTGTGTAATAAATCGCTTGCATGGAGCAGCTCTTGGTCTGTGTGTGTATTGGGTCTAGGGTCTGGACAATCATGTTGCAGGGCCACGTACCAGCAATCGGGGGACCCACTGCTGGCATGTGGCCCCTGATATGCTTGCTCAAAACCACTCAGCCCAAGGGCTGGAAAGGTTCCCCATCCCTGGCTTAGTGACTGCAGAGAGAGAGAGAGAGAGAGAGAGAGAGAGAGAGAATTTGTTTGGGTTATATCCAGAAGTGTTGCAGAGGCCAGGAGGGACTGTTGTCCCAGGGAGGGGACAGTGAGTCCTTATGTCCCAGTGAGCCCTTGCACCTGATTCACCAACCATTCAACAACTGGGATGACTTACCAGGGATGTCATGGTGAAGCCAATGACCTCAAGGCAACCATCATCATGGCGCTGGGGCTCAAAGTCATGGTGCTCTCCAGGGTTCCCCCAAGGCATGGTGCCTGCACAGTACCTGCACATGGACAGGAACAGTGAAAGTACTATTAGAGACAGATAGTAGCAGAGTTTGAATCCTGGCCCATGGAAATCAGAGGGAGATTTAGGGGGGAGGGATTCAATTTCAAACGCTCTGTGTTTCTCTGGCAGAGAAAGCAATCACTTACCTTGGAATGTTTAAGAAGACAAGACACTGGGGCTTCAGTTCTTGGATTTTGGGTGTCAGGTCTGTCCCATCACACTAATGGGGGGGAAAAGTAACAGTCAGCTTGCCAAGCCTGACTAAAACAGGGAAGAACCTCCTCTCACATAATACTAGAACCCTGGATCATCCTATGAAGCTGATTAGTGGGAGATTCGAGATAGATAAAAGGAAGTCCTACTCCACACAGCACACAGTTAAACTATGGAATTAGCTACCACAACATGTAGTGATGGCCATCAACTTGGATAGCTTTAAAAGGGGGTTGGATACATTACTGGAGAAGGCTATCAATGGCTAGTCAGGATGGCTATGTGCTACCTCCAGTATCAGAGGCAGTATAACTTTCAATACCAGTTCTTGGGGAACATGAGTGGGAGGGTGCTGACGCACTCATGTGTTACGTGTGGGTTTTCCACAGGCAGCTGGTTGGTCACTGTGTGAATGGAATGCTGGACAAGTTGGACCCTTGGTTTGATCCAACAGGGCTCTTATGTTCGTCTAATGCTTTCTCAATCCTCTGTGTGTGGGGTGGTGGTGGACCGAATTTTCACTGCCTCTCAAGACAAGAGACCCTTTCTGGAGATAACATGTCTCTCAAGTGCTTTTCATGGTAATGACTGCTCTTCATCCCAGCCAATAACCTTCTCTCACCAATGCTCTCAAAGAACCTATCTGCCCCCAAACACACTCACCACCACTTTGATGTGTTTTGCTAAGTCTTTGGAGCTCCCCATCAGGAAATCAGAGAATGCCGTCTGCCAGCAGAAAAACAACAACAACACCAAATTAGCACACAGAGGATGACCCTGCACTAGCCCAACCCCGACTTGAGCAGAAGCACAAAAGGCAGATGGATTTCAGCCAATTTCCCAACCTTTACTTGAGTTGTGTATGTGCTGTTTCCTTCATGCTTCAGTCGAAGCAGACAAAATGGTAGAATAAGGTTGCAGTTAAACAGGAGTAATGTAATAAATGTAATAACGGAGCATGGGCAACTCATCAACATACTTCTGAGTGCTCCCTACTTCTCTGACACTCTGCCTGGTTCTGACCGTACTAAAACTGAATACAGATCCTGATGCACACTTGACTTGGTTAAATCAGTGACCTTGATGTAATATCAAGACTCTCATCCCCGTGGTTGCATCTAGTGCTGGGTTGAAAATGCCCCCCCTTTCAAAGCCCCATTCACAGGCCAGAAAAGTGGTGTGTGTGTGTGTGTGTGCTTTTCAGCTATTGTAGGGTGGTGGCAAACTTTAAAGTGAGAAGGGAGGGAAACCACCACCTCTTTCCTCAGTAAGCCCCATGTACCTGAAAAGAAAATCTAGAATTTCCCCCCTTTTGCCTACACTTCCCAATTTTTTGTAGAAAAAGTTTCATGTGGAGCATTTGGCTCAATACTAGTCTCATCCAAGTTTCTCAGTGCTGCTTTTCTTGACACGGCTTTGACAATGCTTTCTGTCTATATACCACTAAACCAGCATTTCTCCCTCTTCCTTCCCCAAATGCTGGCAATGCCCATCGACCCTCACTTGCTCTGCTTAGTAGCTTTCCAATTCAGACAAAATGATTCCCATAGGTATCATTTCAAAAGCATGCCTGGAATGAGATTACATTACGAAGGGATCTACATTCAAATGCTATACATGTTATAGTGAAAAACCTTCTGGGGACTCTAAAAACAGGGCATCAGTTGTTGATTGGCACATGGCAGAATATTTTCATGAACTCACCCCAGCATAGAACATTTTATTCCGAAATCGGCTGTTGAATTTCTCTGGATTGGCCTCTGGAGAAAGAAATTAGTTATCAGTCGCTTGTTCTCAGGAAGCGAACTCCCAACCCCCGCCCCAACCAACTCCACGGCTGTAGTTTTATTTATTTATTTACAATATTTATATTCTGCTCCCCATTCAAAATTTCGGAGCGGTGTACAAGATAAAATAAAAATAAAACAGAATAAAAACACATTAAAAATAGTTTTTTAAAAGAAGCAAAATCAACCGTGGTTTGTCATTAAGGGACAGCTTCCTGGAATAACGACATTTTCAGGAGGTGCCAAAAGGAATACAAAGTCGGCGTCTGCCTCACCTCCAGAGGCAGGCAATTCCATAGGAGGGGGGCACCATGCTGAAGGCTCTTCCCCTGGTGGACTCCAATCGGAGGATGGGAACCACCAGGAGCGTGCCCTCAGATGACCTCAATGACCGGGCAGGTTGATAGGGGAGAAAGCGCTTTGTATACTAGTACAAGGGCTTTGTATACTAGTACAAGAACTGTACTAGTACTAGTACTGCCTCTTCCAGTTACATGCTGGAAAGAGGCAGCTCCAGACAACAGCCGAGCTGCAGCATTCTGCACTAGCTCCAGCTTCTGGAGCAGCTTTAAGGGAAGCCCCACATAGAGCGCATTGCAGTAATCCAATCTTGAGGTTACCAATGCCTGTACCACCATGGCCAAGCTATCCATGTCCAGGAGAGGCTGTAGCTGGCGAACCAGACGAAGCTGGTAAAAGACACTCCAAGCCGCCGTGGCCACTTTAGCCTCCAGCAACAGAGATGGATCTAAGAGTACCCCCAAACTATGAACCTGATCTTTCAGAGGGAGTGCAACCCCATCCAGAGGCAATGAGTCTATCTCCCAGACTCACCCACAGGGCTTCCATCTTGCCAGGATTTAGTTTCAGTTTATTGGCCCTCATCCAGCCTATTACTGAGTCTAGGCACCTGTCCAGGACCTGCACAGCCTCACCTGATTCAGTTGTCACAGACAGATAGAGCTGCATGTCATCAGCATATTGATCAACCAAAACAGGACCAGAGGGTAATGGCAATTCCATAAATGTACCACACTACTCATGGTAGAAATATTTCATACAAATATCAAGCAATGTTTTATTGGCTCATCTGAGCTTAACAATGAGCAAAAACCTACTCGATGAAATTGTACATCAACAGTAATGAATATTTTAACATACAAGAATTAATAAAATCTCATGTACAAATAAATATGTTTGCTCAATTGGCTCTACAATAACAGCAAGTGATAGACAGATAACAAACGGTGGCTCCGGAATTGTGCAACCCGTTTCAACATTTCATCAGTGATTGAGTAGTATTATTCAACTCTGTCACCCGTGGGAGAATAGACACTCCTAAATAAAATGGAAATGCTGATATCTAACCACACGGGCACACCTGATATCCATAATAATCCAAACCTGATAATCATGTTACTGTCCTTGTAAGGACTCAGTTAACTTTGATGAGGTAGTAATTCTGGTATCACACCTATTTAATTGTTCTCACTAAATTACTATATAATGGCAATCTGGTACGCTTGTTATCCACATCCTCCCACCCGTGTGGTTAGATATCAGCACCAGTTTATGGAGGTTCTAAAGATAAGTCTTTTTGGTATTATGTTATCATGCTTTAGGAATAGTTTCAGTATGCGTATTACTTAAAGGATTGTTAACTTTATCCTTATTTATTAAATGTTATATACAGGTGATGATTTACATCCCTGGAAAATTCATAAGGAGGCATTGACTCATTTGGAAGATATTGTAAACCCTATTCAGGAAGGCATAAAGTTTTAAAAGGAGGCTTTGACCCATTTTGAAGAAATTAAAAATCCTATTTAGGAAGGTATAAAGTTTATTTACCTATAAAAATAAATCAACAGTATAACATTTTATGATTTACCACACACTGAGATACTTATTATCTCCATTTTATTTAAGAGTGACTATTCTCCCACGGATGACAGAGTTGAATACTACTACTCAATCACTGATGAAATGTTGAAACGGATTGCACAATTCCGGAGTCACCGTTTGTTATCTGTCTATCGCTTGCTGTTATTGTAGAGCCAATTGAGCAGACATATTTATTTGTACATGAGATTTATTAATTCTTGTACGTTAAAATATTTATTACTGTTGATATACAATTTCATCAAGTAGGTTTTTGCTCATTGTTAAGCTCAGATGAGCCAGTAAAACATTGCTTGATATTTGTATGAAATATTTCTACCATGAGTAGTGTGGTACATTTATGGAATTGCCATTACCCTCTGGTCCTGTTTTGGTTGTTTTATACTTGTGAGGGTTCCTCTCTTTGTTTGTCAGCATATTGATGGCATTTATCTCCAAATTCCCTAATGACCGCTCCCAGCGGCTTCATATAGGTGTTAAATAACATTGGGGACAAGATGGTGCCCTGCGGCACCCCATAGGTCAATTGCCAAGGGGCCGAGGAATGGTCACCCAATGCTACTCTCTGAAAACGACCCCGTAGGTAGGACCGGAAGCACTGTAGCACAGTGCCTCCAATGCCCACCCAACCAAGTCAATCCAGGATGACACCATGGTTGATGGTATCAAAAGCCGATGAGAGATTGAGCAGAATTAACAGGGTTGCACTCCCCCATCCCTCTCTTGATAAAGGTCATCCATCAGGGCGACCAAGGCTGATTTAGTCCCATAACCAGATCGAAACCCAGACTGGAATGGGTCTAGATAATCAGTATCCTCCAAGAGTGCCTGTAGTTGCTCCACCACAATTCTCTCAAGTACCTTCCCTAAAAATAGGGTGTTTGCGACTGGGTGGTAGTTGTCTAGTATCATCGGGTCCAGGGTGGGCTGCAGTTCATTTTCAGCAGCACCTTCTCTATATGCACATCAACCCTACTAGAAAAGCTTTGTAGAAAAGCTATCTGCAAAACCGACAATCCCTTGCCACAACGTAGGGGCCTAGTGCTAGTTCAGCATTAACGATAACATGCTTTTGGCCAAAACATCTGGAGGGCCACAAGTTGTCCACCCTTGTTTTGCCCCTTCTGTTGAACAGAAAGACATTCATAGGACTTCCAAGCCAACTGCCTTCAGTTTATTGTCATGTTCTTCTCCCTCCTCACAACTGAAGGCAGGTAACAACCCTTGTGCCTTCAGCTCATCACCTCCAAAAAACAAAGATGTGGTTTTTGGGAAGACAATACCAACCCCAAATCTGGTCCTCTGTGAGCATCAGCCACATCCCCGTATTTGTTGCCATTTACCTCTGGACTCATGGAATTCCAGCGTCACCCGAGCATCAAAACCAAGGCTGAAGTAATTGTTGAAGACATCAAGAGAGAGCTGAAACAGACAAAAAGAACACTAAGTCTGAGACTGATGAAAGAGAGATGACTTTTCATTAGTCTATAGATACCTGGATATAACTAAGCAAGCAAAGTAGAACTCAGTGAATACAAATTTTCCTCTCTATGAGCTGACTGATGGGAACAAATGGTAGCTACATGATAACAGTCTTTGATTAATCAAGTTCCTTGAATATCATGGGACTGAGAGGGGCCTTCTATGCATTGACAGTCATATTACAAGCTGTCCAACCAGCTTGTTTTACTTTTTTTCCTGCCATAACGCATAACATTTCTCATTATGTTTAGACAATTTGTTCTTATACCTGACCCACTATGAAAGAAACCACAGAGAGACATATTGAACATTCTTCTTTGGGGGGTGGCAGTTGACCTAAAAGTGCAGGATATTAACTTTGTGTTTAGTATTGATGGCATTGTGGGGTCACCTTGTCTGTAGCCGTCTCATCCTTCTCTTCAGGGTTTGCCTCAGGATTTGGCTCTACCTGTAGATTCCAGCGGTCAAGCTGCACAATCTCCCCCTCTTCTACATGCGATAGGATCTTTGACAAGGGCTCATCTGTGTAACCCTGTGGGTTGAGATGTTCTCCGTGAGGGATTGAAGCAAGATAGTGAATACATGTTACTTCCGTTTAATCTCAAGTTTACACTAATTCACAGTGCTGGCCTGGAACTCAGTCAAGTATTGAATTGTTATTGAATTAGCAAAGTCTTACCCCACCCCAGTTCAGCGTTCTTGCCAGGTCATTTCCTGTCCCCAGAGGAAGGACAGCCACAGGAGGTGGAGGGTTCAGGCGTAACTGGTCCAAGATGGAGAGTATCCATCCCACCTATTCAGCCAGGAAAGACATCAGAGATTCAGACAGAAATTCTGCTGGAAGTTTGCAGTGCCTATGCTTTTGCTTCTGCCACTGACAATGGGCAAGTTCCAACGGAAGCCCTTCCCCCCATTGGATCCTGCTCTATATTTCCTACATATACCAACATACACCAAATCAAAAAAAGTGATAAAAAGGAAGGAGTTAAGTATTGGTGGAAGGTCACATGGGTGGTTAGGCCATCATCTATGTGTTCCCAGTTATTCCAGGCTGGCGATGATTAGCCTAAACCAAGCAAAAGAGATATCTGGGAATAATAAGGACTGGCGGCAGAAGCAGCTCATAGTTTAGATTGGAGTGATATGTTGAATGGACACAGCAGAATAGTGGTACTAAAACAGTCACCCAGCTGACTAACCCTGGCCCATCAGCCATTCTATAATCCACTAATATAAATGGTGCTCACAGATACTCCTGTCTCTACCATGTTATTCAGCTTGAATCTTGGCTGAAGGAACACAGTGCAACTTGGGACATGCAATCCTAAATGATTACAGCTGCATTATAAATCTTGGTGGAACCATACTTCTCATCTGAAAGATCAATGAGCATAGATCCAAGTTTTCCTTCTACAGTGTATATCTCCATCCCTCCTTAGTACTAAAAGATGCATCTCATCAAGCACTAAAGGGATCAATGGTCACTTACCGTACCATCTCCTCCACAGGCCAGGATCCGTAGGTTGTGCACTTTACGATACATCTCCAACCTGCACAAAACCCAGAAGGCATAGCAGTTAAAAGGGAAGAGTGGAATGAGCAGTGTGAATCACAACCCTGTCCATGGGACAAAAATTCATTGGGGTGAACCTTGTTTTCATCAAACCTTTTGGAAATGTAGATTTACAGTGTAAAGCAAAGAAACTGAATAAGAACCACCAAGAACCCATTTGTCTTTAGAACCATTCCTCAGCCTGTCACAACAATCAATGCTTCGTTCTGTTTGAGGGAGCTGTTTGCCCAAGTCACAAAAAGGAGGAACTGGGAAAGACTGTGCTTTGGATTATGTAGCTTAGATCACTGGGTATTACCTCCTGGGTCTCAGCTCAAAACTGTTAGGCTCTCCTTCTTCCAAGAAGCAGAAAGATGATCGGTTAGAAAATACAATTACAGGAGTTAATTTTAGTGCTGTGCTTAGTGTGGAAAGCCAGTGCAATAGCTAGAATGTTGTGCTGAATCTGAGAAATCCAGGTTCAGCTTTGAAAACGTGCTTGGGCACCTGGCAGAAGTAATTTTCTCTTAGTCATTCTCTCTCCACCTCTCAGGATTGTTTATTCCATCCATCCCACTCTTTCCTTTAAAATTTGCCAGTGATATTTCACAGTATGTCAGGTAGTACGAGTACCTGTGGTTGAAAAGCCCTGCTTTAGACAGCTAAGAGAGGCCATGGCTCGTTGGTAGACAACATGCTTTGCATACAGAAGGACCCAGGTTCTACCAGCATCTCCAGGTAGGTCGAGGAAGGAATCCTACCTGAAACCCTGGAGAGCCGCTGGCAGTCAGTGTCAACAGCATTGGGCCAGATGGACCAAGGGTCTAGGGCAGCTTCCTATGTTCCTAGCAGCTTATATGGTACTCCCAGTAATGTCTTTTGCAGGTCCACACCTGCTTAGCTTCAACAATGCCACAACTTCAGATGATCCCAAGACCATTCACTGTTGTGACACTGAAGACGTGCCACTTTGTTCTCCTTGGGAGAAAGGCAGGATGTAAATGCAATACAGAGTACATGGGGACTTTCCCAGAAATTTCAGTCCTGTGCCAACTGGAAATGAGGCATCGCTACTGGAATGGGACTAAGACTCCTCTAAAGCGCTACTCACGCCTCTTTGGGGCCTCCTTGGCTGAGATCAAAAACTTGCCGAGGGTTGAGATACCACATAAATGACTGGAATATCTTTGTTCCCTAAAAGAACCGAGAAAGAAAAAAGAATCAGGAATATAGGAAACAAGTTGAGGGAGGACAGAGGCTAAAAGGTGAATGGGTTGGCGTATAATTTGCAGCCAAAAGGATGGAATGCTAAAAGAATAAACTTACCTGATTCCCACCACTCTTGGGGTTCACAAACACCAGCAGTGGCTTCATGAGAGGTGCTGGGATGGGCTTGATGACGAAGGGTTTCCATCGCCCTTCCTACAAGAGATGCCCAAAACTATGAGTGCCAAATTAAGAAATATGAGTTCTTGTCCATGGGGCTTAGGGTTTTTTTATAGGACCCCAGATGCTATAGTCACTAAGTCCTACATTATGGTATCAAAACACATTGTGCAAAACTGGACAAATAGTCATGACTTAACACTCCATGCACTCTCTCCCAGCCTGCACTCTTGCTTGCATGGAATTCATGCCTTCACCTGCATGCAATTCTTGGTCGCCTATAGCTATAGGGTTATGTTTAAATACAAGGCTGGAATATCCATATTTGAATATTTGGCATTAAAGTTTGCAAATTAAACAAGTGATGTTAATTAGAACAATTACATTTTAAGTAAAAGTGATTCTCTTCCACTTTCTCCAGCATGTTAACAACATTCATAAGTGAAGCACTGGAGACTAAAAAGCCTTTAGTCTAAATGTCTAATACTCTCCATTTCTTTCACAGCCTGGCCAATTCTTCACTTTGCTCCTCACATCCTTCTAGTTCTCAGCCCTCCTCCACCGTAACCCTAATCTCTGACCTCAGGCCCCTTCTTGCTGGATTTCCGCTTGAATGATGTCCTCTTTTTCTTCTTACTTGACTTTAGTGTGCTCTAGACGGGGGAAGGAGGGAGGGAGGGAGAGAGAGAGAGAGAGAGAGAGAGAGAAGAAGCCACATAAATGAGGAGCTGATTTCAATGATTTAGAGAGGAAAGAAGCCTGAAGGGCAACATACTTGGGGATGCCGGACCCGCAGAATCCAGGTGGGAGGGATGACAACAGCAGCATGTGCCCCTAGTGAGCAGGGCTCCTCAATGTGCTGCAGCATGAAGCATGAAACTTTACTGTGATACTGAAAGGGAAGCACAAGAACAGGTCCACTTAGCATCTACAGCACAGTCAAGGCCTACCACAGCCTCCTCTGAGCCTGTTTCGAACATTTGCTTGGTCTTCATGTAGCAGAAAGAATGGGAATCAGATGGTAGATTGCTGAGGTGGTGGAACAGATTGTACCAATTCAGAATGCAGGTGCATGTGGGGAGATTTTTTAATGCCCCTCTGCATTAAAAACATGTGACTAGTAGAAAACTGGCATAGCAGGATGCAAGATGGGCTAGAAAGGCAAAGCATTTCTCCCTACTATGCTAGCTTTTTATAAGGAGAAGCTTTAAAACAGTAGCATCCTCCGCCTGCAGTCATTGTGAATTAAGAAATTTCCCACTGTACCAGTCCTACCAACCTGCAAAATACATTCTTGGGAAAGATAGAAGGGAAAATGCAGGTTGCTTACCTGTAACTGTAGTTCTTCGAGTGGTCATCTGTGCATTCACACATATGGGGCTCCGCGCCGGCGTCGAGCCCCAATCGGGAAACTTCACTAGCTAGCTTAGTGCTTTTTTTGGCGGGAACCCCTCCCCCACCATCCATTGCGCATGCTCCGGGTCCCGCCTTACCTCAGTTCTCTGAGACCGCGTTATGGCCTCGTACCAAGGCAATAGATTGGAAGCATATGTGCCCTAAACCTCCTGCATACACCATAGCGTTGCAAAGAGGGGATGGCGGGTGGGTTGTGTGAATGCACAGATGACCACTCGAAGAACTACAGTTACAGGTAAGCAACCTGCATTTCTTCTTCGTGGTCTCTGTGCATCACACATATGGGCGAGTAGTTAGCCAAACTTACCGGAGGAGGGTATGCACGCTGGTGAATCACTGACAAATAGAGGACAGGACCGCTCGGCCAAAAGAAGCATCTCGTGCCGCCCTGACGTCCAGTCTGTAGTGCTTCACGAAGGTTGAAGCGCTTGACCATGTTGCCGCCCTGCAAATATCCGGAACAGTAGCTCCATGGTCAGGGCCGTCGACGTGGCTTGTCCCCTTGTTGAATGCGCTGTGAACGAAGCAGGGGGCTGCTTGCCAAGGACTTGATAAGCAAGGACGATAGTGTCAACAATCCAATGAGCTAAACGTTGGGAAGAAACTGCCAGCCCCTTAGACTTACCCCCATAACATACAAACAGGTTATCAGATTTACGGATTGACTCTGTTCGTTTCTTATAGAAAGCTAACGTACGCCGAACATCCAAGGCGTGTAAGGCTGAACGAAGGGGGTCTGTAGACGCCTTGAAAAAAGTTGGAAGAACGATGTCCTGATTAATGTGGAACGTGGAAGAAACTTTAGGGACGAACGTGGGGCCGGGACGTAACACAACCTTGTCCCGAAAAAACTGAGTATAAGGTGGCCCTACCATTAGCGCCGCTAACTCTGAAGCGCGTCTAGCAGACGTTATAGCTACTAAAAATATAGCCTTGAACGTTAGGAGCCGGAGGTCCACCGTAGCCAACGGCTCAAACGGCTTTGACGTTAACGCCGTCAACACCACCGATAAGCTCCATTGAGGAACAATCTGGCGAATTGGTGGGAACATGTTGCGCAAGCCTTTCATAAAAGTTTTTGCTACTGGGTGTGCAAAGACCGTGTAGCCATTTATCTTATCGTGTTGCCCTGAAATGGCCGCTAGGTACACCTTGATAGAAGAAGGTTTTAAACCCCCTGTATGAAGAGAGTATAAAAAGTCGATTATCCCCTTTATGGGGCCATCATGGGCTGGGAACCCTTTTTCATTAGCAAATTTTGAAAAGCGATTCCATTTTCTAGTGTATGAAGCTCTAGTAGACAGTTTTATAGAGGCTTCGAAAACGGAGCGTAGCGCAGGTGGCATAGTTAGAGATCTCCAGTTCGTTGGATCCTCCACGCTGTGAGGTGCAGGGACTGGAGGTCTGGATGCAGGATCGCTCCCGCATTCTTGGATAGCAGGTGCGGCATCGTGGGTAGACGCCACCAATGTCGTCCTGCCAGGCGAGAGAGGGTTGTGAACCAGTGCTGCCTCGGCCACCAAGGGGTCACTAGTATAGCGTCCAATGAGCATGTGCTGGCCCTGGCTACCGTCTTTGCAATAAGCGGGAACGGGGGGAACATATACAGGAAGCCTTTGGACCAGTCCCACTGGAATGCATCTCCGAGCGATGCAGGTCCAATCCCCGCCCGAAAACAGTAGTCCCGGCAGACAGCATTTGCAGAAGTCGCAAACAGGTCTATCGATGGTGTGCCCCATCTCGCAAAGAGGCGTTCCAGAACGTCTTGAGACAATTCCCACTCGTGGGTGTCCGTGAATTCTCGACTGAGCGCATCCGCCTTCACATTGTCCGTTCCTGCAATGTGAAGCGCAGACAAATAGATGTTCCTGCGAATGGCCCAATGGAGAATGTCCAATGCGAGATTCAGAAGGCGAGGAGACCGTGTGCCGCCTTCTTTGTTGACGTACCACACCACAGTGGTGTTGTCTGACAGGATGCGAACATGCTGTCCCTGCAGGTGTGGTAAGAAAGCGTGCAGTGCCCGCTTTACTGCGAGGAACTCCAGGAGATTGATATGGAGCTGAGACTCTGACTGCGTCCATTTTCCCTGAATTTTCAGGTCGTTGAAGTGTGCTCCCCACCCTTCTAAAGAAGCATCGGTAGTGACGACTTGAGTGGGACCTTTCTGGTGAAAAGGCATTCCTCGGGACAGATGTATCCTTGACGCCCACCAACGGAGGGACGACTGGAGAGAGAGCGGGATCGTAAGTATTATTTTCCTTGGATTCAGATGAGGACGGTAATGTCGGAGGAGCACCTGCTGCAGAGGGCGCATGTGGAGGCGAGCCCAGCGGACAACGAACACCGCAGAAGCCATGAAGCCTAGCAGGCGTAGCACTGTGAACGCTGTAGCCCGCGTACTCCGATGAAGGCGAGAGGCAAGAGCCACAACGGTTGTTATGCGGTCCTCTGGCAGGAACGCCCGTCCGACGGTGGAGTCTAAGACCACCCCTATAAACTGAATCCTCTGCGTTGGGCGAAAAATGGACTTTTCTTTGTTTATTTGCAGGCCTAGGCTGGTGAGACAGGACGTGACGAGGTCGACATCGGAGAGCGCTCGCGACTGGGATGGCGAAACGATTAGCCAATCGTCGAGGTAAGGGAACAGTTCGACGTTCTGTGATCTGAGATGGGCACAGACCGCCGCCATACATTTCGTAAAGACTCTTGGCGCTGTCCGGAGGCCAAAGGGCAGGACTGAAAACTGATAGGCCTTCTTTCCTATAACAAATCTCAAATACTTGCGATGAGCAGGGTGTATTGGGATGTGAAAATAAGCGTCCTTTAGGTCCACCAAAGTGAACCACCGATGTCGTTTTAGGAGTGGTAGAATCTGGGCCAACGTAATCATGCGAAATTTTTTTGGTTTGATAAATTTGTTCAAGTGTCTGAGGTCCATTATGGGACGAAGCCCTCCGTCTTTCTTTGGAACCGTGAAGTAGTGCGAGTAAAAACCCGCTTTTAATAGCCGCAAGGGAACGCGGACGATTGCGTTCTTTTGCAATAGGGTTGTTGTTTCCTGCAACAGTGTGGGAGACGGTATAGTGCTCCTCACGGTGCCTAGAGGAGGAAGAGCTCGAAATTCTATAAGGTAACCCTTTGAAATTGTGGAGAGCACCCATTTGTCGCTCGTTATCGCTGCCCAGCGCTGCAGAAAAGGTTGGAGTCTGGTGGTGTGATGTCGCGGTAGTAACAGGGGAACGGAGTCAAAGACGCCGTTTTGATTGCTGGTCCTGTCGGCGCGTTTTGGTGTATCTGTTGTTTGATTTTTTTAACTGATAGGAAGATTGTGACTGTTGCGTCTGGAATCGCTGGGTGCGTTCCTGCTGCCGTCTAGGCTGAGATTGGAAAGATCGGTACCAACGCCGTGGACGGGACTGCTGCTGCATCTGCTGCTGAGCAGGTGCGCTCATCTTACGTGCCGTTACCTTCGACTTATGAATGACGTCCATCGTATTGTCCGTAGACGAATGGAAAAGGCCCTCACCGTCAAACGGAAGATCCTCTATCCGGGCCTTTGTCTCGATTGGCAACGTGGACGAACGCAGCCACGCATGCCGGCGCAATGCGACTGCACCTGCCATAGCTTTGGCCGCGCAATCAGTCTGGTGGTTGGCCGTTGTTAATTGCTGCCTAGACAGCCTGGTAGCCTCCGCCTGGAACACTCGGGCCAGTTCGCGTTGGTCGTCCGGGAGATAATCCGTCAATGCAGAGATTTTCTCCCAGAGGAAGAGCTGGTATCTCGCCATGGTAGCCTGATAATTCGCCACCTTGAAGCCCAACGTTGCGGACGAGTAAACCCTGCGCCCAAATGCGTCCAACTTTCTGCCCTCCTTGTCAACGGGGGTAGAATGGTTCTTTGATGAGCGTCCTATCGACGATTCTACAATGATGGAATTTGGCCGTGGATGGTGACTCAAAAATGGAGCTTCAACCTCCTTGACTTTGTATAACGTGTCTAAACGCTTTGATGTGGCGCCCACCGTGGCTGGATTTTCCCATGCACTTTTTAGTGTCTTAAGAAGTGTCGGTACTAACGGCAGGGTGAGTTGAGGTGCTGGTTCTGAGTACATGACATCATAGATTTTATCGTTCAAGTCCTCCTGTGGCTGATCGATGTCCAGGCCAAGAGATTGTGCCATCCTCTGCATCTGGTCTGAAAACGATCCTAATTCTAATGATGGGGATGGTCTGTCCTTGGACGCAATGCCCTCCGGCGGTGACGGAACTGATGGAACTTGAGACCTAATAGAAGAAGTATCGGACTCATAATCATCATTGGAGGTCGGTGAGAGTGGTCTCCGCACAACCGTCACTGCTGTTTGTAAGGGTGCACCAGGAGAATGTTGGCGTGTAGCGTGTTGTTGCTGAACCTGCTGTGAGGCTGACCGTCCTATCCTCTTTCCTGTATAAGGATCAAAAAGGTAGCGCGGGGCAGTGCGGTGCCGCATTCTACTCCTAGACCTATCTGAACACGACTCCCAACGTCGAGACCGTGACTGGGATCGGGAACGGGTCCGAGATCGAGAGCGATACGTAATCTTCGAGGATGTCGACATCGGGGATGCCACGACATCGACTGGCGGTAGATCCACATTCTCCTCGACGTCGTGCTCCAAAGACATGTCCGACGGGATAACATCCACGAACTCCACGTCCGAGGAGCCGAGTTCCAAGTCTGCTGACTGTGCGACCGTTGGAGGAGGAAGAGAAGCAGCTCTGTGAACTAGCGAAGTGGAGCGCTGGGAAGGAATAGGTGACGAAGCCGGACGAACAGGTGTCGGTGTCGAGTGCCTTCTTGACGGTATCGACGGCTGTCGCACCGGTATCGACAGCGTAGAGGTCGTCTTCGCTGGGTCCCGTTGCTTCGGTGTCGACAAGGTCGACTTCCGACTCGATGTCGAAGCTGGCCTCGGTGGATGCCTCTTCGACGCCGAAGATTTCCTCGATGTCGACGGTTCTGTCGATGTTGAAGGTCGCTTAGCCGCCAAATGATGCTCCAAAGCCGACGTCGATGGTCGCTTCGGAGTCGAGCGTTCTTCTCTCGATGCGGAATGAACCTTTGATGTTGGCACGGTCTCCGGTGCCACAGTTGGGTGCGCCGACATCGAAGGTTGCTTCGGGGTCGATGTTGAAGGCTTCTGCTTTGCCGACTTAGTTTTACTTTTGCCCGACTTTTTTGATGTCGTGGTCGCCTTTTTGGATGGCTTCTGCAAAAGACGCGGCAAGGGGGCCTCTGCTGCTTCCCCAATAGGGGGTGAGCTGGGCGATGCCGGTGGAGAGCGATTTTGAGGCGTTCGCCTACGCTCACCGGAGTTCGATCTTTCTGCTTCCGATTCCAACGGGTGCGGTGATCGGGAACGTTGCCGCGGGCGGTCAACCGCGGAGAGGGCCTTGCTCCATAAGAGACTACGGAGCCTATCCGCCCTATTTCGCCTAGTTTGGCGGGAAAAAGTCATGCAATGCGGGCAGGAGTCCACGACGTGCCCTTCCCCCAAGCAGACCAGGCATAATGAATGTCCATCTGTAAGAGTCAATTTTGCTCTACAGCGAGAGCAATGCTTAAATAGCGCCGACTGCGCCATAGTCCCAGAGGACAACTATATAAAATACTATTATTTTAATTTTAATTTTTTTTTTTTTTAAAGAAGTTTAACACTATACTAACTATACACTAACACTAAGCTAACCTATAACTATCTCTATTTATTTGTTACAGAGTAATACGAACGGAATACGTTCAACGAAGTCTCCCGCGAGGCGATCAGCAAGCGGTCGAAGAAGAACTGAGGTAAGGCGGGACCCGGAGCATGCGCAATGGATGGTGGGGGAGGGGTTCCTGCCAAAAAAAGCACTAAGCTAGCTAGTGAAGTTTCCCGATTGGGGCTCGACGCCGGTGCGGAGCCCCATATGTGTGATGCACAGAGACCACGAAGAAGAACATAGAAGACAGAAAAGGATATTAGGGAAACAGTGAGCAGCCAAAGTGCTGGACTTCAGTATTTGAGTTGCGATTTCAAGCTCCCATTGCCCCCACAAAAAAAACACACAAACACATTCAGTGGATGAACCTGAGAAAGTCACTATCTCCCAACCTCAGATACTCATTTGTAAAATGGAGACAATAAGGCCAGCTTCTCTCACTGGCCCGTTTGTACGAATGACACAATATTGGAAAGCACTTTTGTAGAAGAAAAATTATGAAGCAGATGTTAGTAAAAAAGTGGCAGAGGCTTCAATAAGGAGCCCTTCAGTACTTATGGGAGTGAGGGGAGAGAGGAAGAGGTGCACGTGTCTAGAAAGAAATGGCAATTTAGCAAACAGGTACATGCTGCACTCACTGCTTGCTTACACCAGGAACAGCTGATGGCTACTATTTCCTTGCTGTGAAAGGCAAATTTCTGCTGGAAACCCTGCAAAGAGAGAAAAAAAGAGGAAGGGGAAAGATGGGTGTCACTTCTAGGTTCCTTTTACACCGCCACAGTGAGATGCTCATGGTCCATTAAGTAACAACAATACTTCAGAAACTACTAAATTCATTGAAATGTGAGCTTTTTCTAGACAAATGTCCTTCATCAGAGATGTGGCTCTTGCCACAACAACACTCTTGTCTTAGTTTTTATAAGTCTTTGCAACTTTTTGTTATTTTTCTTACAACAAACTAACATGGTTACATATCTGACAACAGTGCCGAATGCTCAATCAAGACAAGTTAGTGAAATGTAGTTATGAATCTCAATTACGTTAAAGATAATTAGATATCTCCTTAGATATAGAAGTCATAAGAAAACAGAAATGAATATAGTCTCCCTTCAATGGGGACTGCTATACTAGCATGAGTAGTATAAGAATCCCAGAAGAAACTATAGATTTCTTAAATTAATAAGCATTTTGCAGATCCCAAATCCAACTTCACTGTATTTCCAAGCTAAGCACATGAATGCACACAGTTTTTTCTCACCTTTCCACATTGTCGGCATTTCCCTTCCTGGCGTCTCCTGTGTACCCAATGATGCCGAACGATAGTAGGCTACAGAGAAAAATGTGACCAGGTTCAATAGGAAGAAAAAGAAGACACACATATATGCCCCCCTGAGCACACATCATAGCTGCAGCCCTCCAAAGTACTTAGATATCTAGAATAGAGTCATTCTTCACCTCCCTCTTCCTGCTTTAGAACCTCTCACTCAGAAAGGTAACCTCAACCATTTTATGCTAACTTTCCATTTCTCTGCTGTGTGGTGTTTTACTGTTTATAGACGTTTATGGTTGCATTTAAATTAATTGTTAATGTTTTATTGCTAATTAGTGTTTTATTCTTGCTTGTAAGCCACCCCAAGGGCCTTTATATGAAGGCCATGAAATAAATCAATATGGAAGAATTGAGTATAGGCCAGAATGAGTAAGTGCTTTCCTAATCTCTGATGAAAAGTGGAGGTTGCAAGTGATGCAAATCAGGGAAACAGAATCAGGTGTTTACTTTTACTTCTTTCCTGCATCCCTCTCTTAACACACATTGTTGACACAGATTATTCACCCAATAAACTGTTATAGTGATCCTATTTCTGCAACTATATTAGGGTTAGGGAGCTGAGACTCAGAGACAGACTGTACTTCTGATCCTATGAAATCAGACAAAACAATCATTGCATTAAAGAGGTCAGGATTATACCCTCACCCCACAGCTCTTGCAAAGTGTCTTAAGGGTTAGAATAGAGAATTGGTTACCGATGCCTGTGTACTTTCCCAGCACCTGCTTTCCAATAACAGGCGACAAGTGAAGTACTAAGGATGACAGGCAGCAGATACTGTTTCCTATTTGAGGGGTGGCGGCGGCAGTGTTCCTGTATGTTTTAAACTGCTTATTTAAGAAATACTTGAAGGGAGATTCCCTTAGGATCAAAGGCAGCCCAGGGCCATGTTTTCTTCATGGAGCCCTAAGCATTTGTTTTGTTCAACTCGCCCACCAAGTACGGATGCTGCCTTGTGGTTTGCCAGTATGGATTCTCTTTGGCTCTACCCTCTACCTTTTAGGACTATGGCGAGTTCTTTCACTAGGGACAGCACAAGGTCATATCACCCCAGCTAGAGTGCAATCTGACTTCACCACAAGAAATGAGATATTAAACATTGGCTTTGGTTTCCAATGTCTTAAAACAGCATCTATGAAATATGGAAGCAAGCAAAGACGCAGCCCATATTGTTAATGAAAGCATGTAAATAAGACAGGATATACCTCTTGAGAACTAAATTCTCCAGACCAAGTGCTGAGCAGGTTATTGGTGGACATCCACAATGATTATCCAATGCTTGGGAAAGTTTAACCAACCACACACTCCTGAGCATGCATTTATCCTTTCAGATGTGCCACCAACTCTTATGTTATCTCATATAGCCAGTTTTCTTAGAATAGGAAATTCTATCAAATATAATGAATGGATATCATATTCTATCACTATAATGTATGAACAATCCTTGGTCAACAGATACTGGCTAGCATGAGAAGTCTTACTTCTCACTGTTGCTACTTCAACATGCAGATTCTCAAAGAAACGATCCAGAGGGATGGGCCATAGCATGTCTTCTCTAGCCCAGGCAGTTAGCACCTTAAATTCATGCAAGGGTACAGCAAGGCTACAAGCACTTCACTGCTTCAAGACAAATGCAGGCCAAGTATTTCAAACCTGTTGGCCTCGAGATGGCATATGCAGACAACTTCCGTATGCCACAATGCCATGACAGTCTGTAGAGCTCTTACCTCTCGGACATTCCTTGATCCAGATTCTCTGAAAGAAGGCTTGCATCGGAAATTTATCTGTGAATTTAACAGGAGAAAGGGTAGATTTTAAAATAATTTTTAAAAATAAAAATGCAACACTTCTGCCCTATAGGGAACACTTTTTTCTGACAGGGGACTCCCTCTTCCCTTCCCCCTCTCCCAGTACTTTCAGTGAATGATTGAGCACATGAACATATAAAACTGCCTCGTACCAAGTCAGCCCATTGATTCATCTAGCTCAGTACCAGCTACTCTGAGTGGCTGCAGTTCTCCAAGGTCTCACACAGAGGTATTCCCCGGCCCTCTGATGTCTAAGATTATTTAACTGGAGATGCCAAGGATTAAACCCAGGGCCTCCTAATCATGAAGATATATGTACTTTGGCTTCTCTAAATGCAAACATGATTTGCATTTACAGTTAACAAGGAATAGGAGCAGAAAGAGAGAAGTTGGTTCTTAGGAATTTCTCCCTCCAGGAATAGAAGTGTCTTTGTGAGATTTATTCATTTAATTTATTAACTGCATTTCTATACTGCCCAATAGCTGAAGCTTCCTGGGCAGTTCACAAAAATTAAATGGTCTGAGCAGGAAAGTTCCTTCTCTTTTAGAAGGTTGATCCTATTTCTCCAAGTACAGCAGAGCAGCTTAGCTAGTCTTTGCTTACTTTCTCTAGCTGTTCTATGCAGGGTGTGTGGACAACAATCTTGCAGGCTGCACACTTGCGCTTGGACAGGGTTTTTTGCTGCAAAGAAGGAAAAGAAAAAGTTTACATCATCAGCTAGTACCTGGGGAGCCTGCAATCTTCACTTTCTTAATACAATGCCTCTGTGAAAAAGAACATATATGGAAGAAATGCAGGTATAGAATAGGACTGCAGTAGGTAAAAGCATCTTCAATCTGCATTTCCCCATCCTTATGTATACAGCAGAGGCAAGGAAGGCAACAAATATGTGTACGTGGAGCACACTCCCTTCCCCCATCCTTTGGTCAAGTGGAATCCAGGAACTGGCATGTATGGATTACTGAATGAACCCAGTCCCCCAAGCACAGAGCTCAATCAAAGGGATGTCTGGAAACATGTATTTATTTCTATCAAACTTTCTATATACTTGAAGTAGGTTCTTTTTTTCAATTAAAAACAAAACAAAACATAAACACACACTGTAATAATAAAGGAGAATTAAAAATCAATTTAGATGAATTTTCCAGCCAGTTCCAGAAGGCAAACGCAAGTCTTGTGATTGCATTCCCCCCTGCTTTTCTTTGTTTTGAAATTTTCCTAGAAAACAGCTTAAAAGTGTCTCTCCCGCTCTTTTGAAGCAGATATACAATATTGGGGCTCTTGTTGAAATGACTAAGCCTTAGGCATTTCAGCCTTTTAGATTTGGGGTGGATGGAGGGGAGAGAAACAGCACAAACGCCAGAATGGTCCCCCTAATCAACTTCAACTGGAGCAATCATCCAAAGTGGCTCTGCTATCTCCAATTCTTCTTAGCTGGATGTGCTCGGGATTCAACCTGACGGCTACGCCTTTCTTGGCTTACCAGCCACATTTTTTACTGCTATTGTTCTTTAAAAATAACAATTTTTAATATGGTGTTTTATTCTTTTATCGTTTATCGTTCACAACTCCAGAATCTGTTTCGATGTGGAGCGGTATATAAATATTGTAAATAAATAAACAAACCACAGTCTCCCCTATACATGAAGCTGCTCTATTAGGAAGCTTACTCAGACCATAGCCAAATGAGCTGTGGCTCCCCAAGGATTTAACAGAGCCCTTCTACTTGCAACCAATTTAACTGGAGATTCTAGGGACTGAATGAGGGACCTTCTGCATAAAACATGTGTTCTTCCACCGAGATATGGCCCACTTTTGCTTTGAGCCTTTTGCAGAAGACGTTGTGAACTTCTCAGGCTCCTCCTATGCAACTCATAATGCTTAACAAAAAAATGAACATTTACAATCTTCCCCCACTCAGAAAAGACAAGCAGAAACTCTTGTGTTGTACACTCTGCCCGCTTTTCTGCGAGCTTCCGAACTCCACAATTTCTGCTGCGGCTTCTATAAAATATACAAACCCATAACACTAACCAATAATTGCACCAAGAACAGCAATCTGAAGGGGCATGTTTTCCTTTCACCAGCCTCATCTCTCCAAACAGATCTATTTGTTCCTTTGTTTTAATGATCTCTGGAATGCGTGGCTTAAGACGATGTCCGATTTCTCCACTAGATGGTGCAGTCGCCTCACACGTTGGTTATGTTTACCAGGCAGTAGCAATCTCTTACCAAGACTTACCAGTATTTTTGCTACACAGTTTTGTTCCCCCACGTAGCAGAAGTCCCCAGACACATTCGTTTCAAACCAGATGTGCTCCCCGTAAACTGCAGTCTCCTGAAAGATAGAGGCTATGTTGGGATTCTGCAGTATTCTTAAAAGAATGACATCCAGTTTAGGTCAGGGGTGCAGAACCTCTTTCAGCCTGAGGGCCCAATTCCATTTTGGGGAAGCTCTTGGAGGCCGTATTCCAGTGGTGGGTGGGACCAAAGGCAAAAGGGACATGGCTAAAATTATCAACATATTTTATCTTAGACTTCTTACTGCCAGTAACTAAGCCTTAGGAGACGTAGTTCAACTTTTTAGAATGAGGGAAACAACTGCACAAATTACCAAACGAAACCACTAAATGAGTGGTGGTTGGGGAAGAGCAGGTGGCCATCTGGAAAATCCCCGAGGGCCGGATTTGGTTCCCAGGCCTGAGGTTCTGCAACCCTGATGTAGGGGCCTAGCTGTGATTCCGCTCACATCAGCTGCAGGAGAAGGACTTTCCAACTCAGCCCAAAAAAACATATTTAGAAGAGACCCACCATCTTAGCCATGCCCCAGCTGAATAGTCAACCTGGGTCCCCTCTACAAGGATTCGCTTTTGCGCCCGGTTAGGCGATTATGCGCATAATCGCTGAAGTGCATTTACAGCTAATACCTCTGCACGAGAGGCGGCGAAGCGCATTAACGGATGACCAAAATGGTAGTTAATGCGCATATGCGCTTGTTCACATAGTCAAAATGCGCTTTAACGGCCGGAGCAAAATAAAACTCGCTGTTTAACGCGCATTCAATAATGCGCATAATCGGAGAGATAACGCGCCTCTACGCCCGATTTGCACTCCGTTCTTGTAGAGGTAATTTTTTTAAAGAGCCTTGAAAGAGCTTTAAACCTCTCTTGTAGAGGCAGCCCTGGTGGAGTTCATTGTCACAACCAGGTCAACGTGATGAGCTTAGCAGCCTACTACTAAGCCAGGGCTATTTGTTCCAAGGGAAGGTGAAAAGAATTGATCTAGCAATGAACATCACAAAGCAATGGTTCTGGTGAACAGGAAGAATAGAGTGGCCAGATAGTTTCAGGTGTAGATGCAGAAGAGCTTGCCTATGTGCTTGTTCATGTGGCAGAAAAGAAACGGTTTCCAACAGATGACTCGTGTTTTTCCTTTATATGAGCAACTTCCCATGCTGTCAGTTGAGTGCTGTACTATGGAGCACAACCAGGACTGCAGGAAATGATCCGGGGAGACCCAAGTATTTATTTATTTACAAGCTGCCTTTCTAATCAAAAGTGTCCACAAGGCACTATACCAGCCCTTCCCCAACCTGCCACCCCCCAGATTTGTCGTTACTGCAACTCCCTTACCCTAACACATCTGGAGGGCACCAGATTGGGGAAGGCTGCACTGTAATATTATTCCAGGCACATTTGTCTCCTGCCTTTCTCCCATGGAACTCATGGTGATGTTGATAGAATCCCACACCGTCTCCCCATGCAGGCTCTGAGTGACCCAGGTCAGCTTGACTTCAGCAAGATTTCTGTGCCAAGTGACTTGACTTCAGACCATGCTGTGGTCAAAGATCGCCCTGCACCTAGTACAGAAGGCCAGAAGTTGGTGGACATATGCAGCTGGCCCAGGAGTGGAGAAACCATCCACCTTTCCTTTCCCTCACCCAGGAGGAGGAGGATGTAACTTACGCTCCAGTCGACAGTACTGCGAATTTCCCTCTCCAAGTCGCTTCTCAGGGCTAATGTGGGGGTTGGTTGGGCTACCATGTGCTGGAGACCAGACTTAGCAATGGCTTTTCTGAAAGACAGGAAAAAGAGTGTCTGTAATAATGTTTTGTTTAAATAAATAAATTAATAAATACAACATTCGCAACTTCTATGGAAAAGGAATGCTAAAAAATAAAAGACACAGAAAGGGAAAACAAAAAAGAGACACTCCATGAGTTAGCATCAATCCCATCATGCAGCCTGGAATGAGGCAGAAATCCTCAGAAACCAGAGTGGTCAATACTTACCCAACTCAACAGTAGTCAAGTCTCACTTTCTGCCTATCCTAGTAGCAGTGAGAACCAGACTATATTTTATGGCCACTTTAAATCAAGTCACACTACATAGCAAGCCACCTGCATGGCAGCAGCTCACCATATGGATCGAGCAATTTGTACCATGCCACTGCAGATGCCGGCCATGAAGAAAAGGCCAGCAATGGTCTGGTGAAAAAGCAAAGTGGTTTCATGACAATGGTCAAAGTGTCGGGGTGGGTGGGGGACCGCTCCAGGGACAGGCTATCATTTTCTCAATAGATGATGAAGAAGAAACAACCCTAAAAAGGCACAATTGCACAGGCTCGTGAGACTCCTGAAATGGTGAACGAGAGCTCAAGTTTTCTTGCTGTGTCTCAAGCAAAACTTTCTAAGGCTGATCAGGTTAGAAATGGGATGGCACTTCAGAATCTATGAACACATGCGCAGGATGGCACATGGCTTTTACTCTGATCAATCTATGAGGGATAAGTCATCAATCCTCTCCCTGCCTTTCCCTCCCTCCCCACAAATCAGAGGAGAAGTAGACATTTATCATTTTTAAATTTGATACGTTTTTATCCCACCCTTCCTCCAAGTCACTCAGGGCAGTGTTTGTGCCTACATTTTTATTCTCAGTAACTCTCAAAGGCACTGAGGCTGAGCTCATAAAACTGCCCTGAGTTGCCCTAATAAACTTTGCAACTAAGTAGGGATTTGAACTAGTCCAACATGCTCCCAAGTTGGCTATGAGGGAGGGAAGAGAAAGGAATACAGCAGCCAGCTTTTTAATGGTGGGGCACTCTCTAGTCCAACGGCTGGGAACCCCAGGCCTGTGAGCCAAATATAGTCTTCTGGGATCCCAATCTGCCCTTCTGTGGTTTGCCAGATGGCCACGCTCCATCCCCATTCCCCCAGCCACCAATTGTTTGGTGGTTCCCCAGCTTTTTCCACCATTCTAAAAGGTTGAAATGTCTCTCCTAAGGCTTAGATACTGGCCTTAAGAGCTCTAAACTAAAATATGTCTACATTTTCTGTGTTTTGGCTCCGCCTACCATTAGAACGCAACCCCAAGAGCTTCTCTGAAACCGAATTCGGCCACTGGGCTGAGGGAGGTTCAACACTCCTGCCTTATTCACTTCTCTTTCGCAGCAGCCTCCTGACGCTGCTATTGGAAGGGAACAGGAAACAGCCCATAAAGAAAGGGAAGCGAGGTTCATGGCCATCAGAAAACCAATGTGATGTGCTGGTCAAACTGTTAGGTTGGAAACTCCCAAGTTCAAATCCCTAATTGTTGATGATGCCTATTAGGTAGCCTCGGGCAACACTCTCTGGCTCAATTCAGACGACATATTAGGCAACGGAGGGGTAAATAACGTACTGACCGTGCGTTAGGCAGGAGGAGCTCCACAGACAACATGCTGCAGCCAGTGCTGCTCGGCACCGGCAAACGCCTCGGCTGCTACGAACTTGCAGCGGCCATTTTGGTTGCAGCCTCTCTTCCCTGTGTCCTCCAGCCGTATCCCAGCAGGCACCGTGAGTTCTGCCGGCTGCATAGAGCGGCCGGGGTTTTTTGGCTGCTCTAGGCAGCAGAACTCTATTCTGAAATGGAATAGTCCACGGGGGGGGGGGGGGGGCTGAATTCGGACGACACTTTAAACAACGGGGCTTCGGGATAAACAATGTGCAAGCCTGTTGTTTCGCTCCGTTGTTTAAAGTGCCTGATTAATGCATTGCTTGCATTGGCTGCCTATACGTTTCCGAGCCCAATTCAAGGTGCTGGTTCTAACTTATAAAGCCTTATATGGCTTGGGACCACAATACCTGATGGAACACCTCTCCCGACATGAACCTACCCGTACACTACGATCCACATCAAAGGTCCTCCTCCAGTTGCCTACTCCAAGGGAGGCATGGAGGGTGACAACAAGGGAAAGGGCCTTTTCAGTGGTGGCCCCCAATTTTGGAATGATCTCCCCAACGAGGCTCGCCTGGCACCAACATTGTTATCTTTTCGGCGCCAGGTCAAGACTTTCCTCTTCTCCCAGGCATTTAACAGCATATGATGAGGGTTTTTGTGTTTTTGTGTTGTTGTGTTGTTGTGCTTTGACCCAGAAGGATATTGTAATTTTAACTTGTTTTTATGCTTTATGCTTTTAAATTTTGTATATCAGTGTTTTAATTCTTCAATGTTTTTAATTGTTGTAAACCGCCCAGAGAGCTTCGGCTATGGGGCGGTATATAAATGGAATAAAATAAATAAATAAATAAATAAATAAATAAATAAATAAATAAATAAATAAATAACGTACTGTCAGTTGTGTGTGCGTTGTGTGTTCCTCCCCTCCTCCGTTGCCTAATGTGTTGTCTGAATTGAGCCTCTGTCTCAGCCAACAGCCTCACTGACAACTTCTTAGGGGAAGAACTAGGTAGAAATGTAACCAACAAACTCTGTCCTGACCTCAGAAACACACTGTTCTGCCCGTGTTGTCTCCACAATTACTAGATATGAACAGGCATCGCTGTTGCCACGCCAGAGCTGAGCTGGGATGTTTCCCTCCACCCTTATCACCTCCACCCAAATGAGCTTAGTCCCACTCAGAAAGCCATACATACGGCGACAGGGCACTGCAGCCTTCAGAGGGGTCACTGCCACAGCCACTGTGCGCAGGATCCATTCCCAGGGATTTAAGTGCAGTCAATGACAGCCAACTGGTCCCAACGGGCACCTTCCACCTCCTGGCAGCACGCTTCATCCTGCATGGTTGGAGCAAAGCTCCTGGCTTGGGGGTTTCACTGGAGCGCCGCCGCTGGTTGAAGTATCTGTAGCGCCCTTGCAGCCCATAGGTTGCCCTGCTGTGCACAAATTCTGCAGGTAGGAGGTGGGAGGACCTGCGGCGCAGATAGTGAGGGTCTCGCAGGAGAAGCCTCGGCTCAGCAGGGCGACCGGGATACACTGAACGTTCAGCTTGCAGCTCTTGCCTCTCCTGTTCGGCTGCCAGGCTGACTCCTTCAGAGCCCGAGGAGGCCGCTTCCTCGTTCCAGTCACTCTCCGCTAGAGCCTCCCTAGGGGACTCTGAGCTGGAGCTTTCAGCACAAGGCGCCTGCCTCCTGTCCTCTTCCTCATACACTTGGATGAGGCTTGCCAGGAGCAAGGAGGGCCCTATGAGGTGAGTATCTATGATGTGCACTCGGCCCCCACGCTTCTTCTGGACAGAAAATCTAGGGCTCAGGCGAGGGGTGGTGGTGCTGGATCGCCTCCGGGAAGACGACCTACGCCTACGCCGAGAACCCAAGCAGGACAGCCCTTGCAGGTGGGCGCTGGATCTGCGCCGGCGCTGGGCTAACGAGGCAGAGGGCTGGCCCACCACAGAGCGCCGCCTTGCTTTGCTGGCAGGCAGGGCCACCACGCTGGTGCGTCGAGGCCCTGACGACACAGTCTTCCTCCTGAAGTGCCTTTGGAAAAAGGATTCCATAGCGAATGGGGGCTGTTAACAAAGAAACCAGGTGTTTTAAACAAGCCGCTCGCTTTCCCCTTCTAGTTACCTAGCCTGACCCTCAAAGCTAAATCTAGAAATCATGCGACACCCCAAGTCCCTGAGCATTACTTGGACCTCAGGAGCCTGAAGTCTACTGCCCCTCCCTTCCCCTCCTAGCATCAATCAATTCTTTTAAGGCCATAACCAGCCCTGTGTTAGTTTCCAAACAACAAGCCCTTTGGATCCTTTGTGAAGTCAAGGTACCCTAAGTATTCAGTTCACTACAAGGCATTAAGCAGGGGGTAGGAGCGCCACATATAATAAAACAGGGGACTGCTTATTGATGGAGTTATGAAATAGTAAGCTAGCACTCTTATCATACTTGGGGCCTATTCGGAATTATTTATTGGGCGTGGAAGATGCAAGAACTGCTGCATAATGCTTGGATAGCTGGCATGTGTGGATCTTGGCAATAGTCAGTTCTGTCCTTGATCAAGCTCTGATGCACATAGGTTGGGATCTGAGTGTTGGTGGTTCAATAGTCCACACTAACTGGCTTTGGATAAGAATTGGGGATTGTTTTTGTATCCACTATACCCCATGATAAGTGAAAAAGGTATCTTGACCTGTATATAAATATGAGATAACACAGATAGCAGTTAACTTTAATGAGGAGCTATGAGGAAAGTTGCTTAAACGACTATTCTTTTTTAAAATAGCTTGGTCCAGAGTGAGAAGTGTTTGGGGGCTCAATTTGCATTCTGCCTCTCAACTGTATGTGGAAGATCAAGACAGGAGAGACAAAAACGTCTCCTGTTCAATGGAATGTAAAGCTCAATTTAGAATTTGATCTAGCAAAAAGAAGTCCGAGGCAGATTAGGAGTGAGACGATGAAGTATAACATGAGAGGTCTGAGAAGCAACTGAGAGTTCCATAGATACATGGCAATTAAGCTATTGGAATTCTAAACATTCAGAAGTAGTAGTCACACACTATTGCAAGGTTCAACAACTCTAATCTGTGCTTGGTGTTCCCACATTTTGTGACCCAAACAAAACTGTACGGCAATAGACCCAAGTTTCCTAATCTTATGTGCATCCCTGAATTTCGATAAAAAGGTCCAAGGAGCCCGCAGCAGTTAAAGAGCAACCATGCATCCCACACGTCCTGCCATAACCCTTCCATTTTCAGAAGTCTATTTGCATGGAGAAGGCAACTCACATAGCAGCTCTCTTGCATTAACATTCTTCCAGTCACTTTCCACAGGAAGTTGTTACCGATTCTTTAGCTTTAACCCTTATAAGCAGTGAAGATATTCTAGTCACCCAAATCTGGGAAGCTCAATTTGTATATTAAACATTGATAACAATACAAACTGAACACACAAATGGAAACAGTGACAGGAAAGGAACGATTACTTATTATACTGTTATTATTTGTAAGGTGACAACGATACACAGAGAGCGCTCTTCCACCTGCAATTGTTCCCTATGGCTGAGAACACAGTCCTTGTTTCTGCTGCTGCTCAGTTAAGAGAGGAGGAGGAGGAAATCTTTGCTTTTCTCCTGGATCTTGAACTCTGGGCAACACCCTCAACAAAGCACCCTTCCTTAGCGTATAGAGTTTGGCCCTGGTTAGAAAGAAATAGAATGCCCCTATAGTCAGCGGAATTAAGGTTCAGCCTAGATGCACTTCCTTGTGAGTAAACAGTGTTTATTTCAATAGGTTTCCAACTGTATTACTCTAAACTAGTTGTGGATAGGATGGCTGCCTTAGAACTAATTCTAACCACGTTTGTTCAGAATAAGGTTCCGCTTACATATTTATTTCCAAGCAGGTATTTGCAGCTTTAACATCTAGAATCTGGCCCCTAATCCTATGAAAAAGTCTTCCCAAACATGGAGTCCTCCAGACGTGTGGTACATCCTCAGCCAGGCTGCTATGGAATGTTGAGACAGAGAAGTCAGCTTTGAGGATAGGTAGAACTCAGCATACCAGTCCAAAATGTCAAAAAAAAATGGTTGCAACCCTTCCCTCCAACTCCAGTCAGCTGATTTTTTTATTGACAATTCCCAATAAAAGCACATGGTAGAGATCATTAAGTGCACAGGGATAATTCGTTTTCCTTTTAGAGCCTGTGCAATGCCATCCCAAGTATGTTTATTTGGAAGTTAAGACCAACTGAATTTGGTAGGACATGCTCCTGTTTAAGTAAATAGAAATTGATACGTGTGCACAAGAACAGATTCCTGAAGCGAATGAAAATTTCCCTAGAATTCAGTCTATTTGTGAGGGTACAGCATATAATGGAATTCTGTTAGAGTCTTTTATCTCCTTAAAACACTATCAAATGTATTGTAGCATATGTTTTTGTTTGCTGAAGTCCACTTCATCCTTTATTTGATAAACAAGACTCTAGTTCAGGGAAGATTATGTCACAATACATTTGTGAGTCTTTAAGAGGATACATGACTCTTTGTTAGTTTTGCAGCAATTAACTAACACAGCTATCCCTGTGGAAGTTGCTGCCAAAAATTGATGTTTGAAACCAGGCCGTTTATTAGTTTCATTTTTTAACAACCACTACTATTTATTTAGATTCTAAACAAACAGTTGTGGTTGTTAAAACAAAAAACAAAATAAAAAATAGCCTAGTTTCAAACATTAAATTTAAATATTTAAATAGGCTATGTTCTGCCCATTTACCACTCCTTCCCAGAGCAGTCTCAGACCTGGAATGTGTGAAGTAATAAAGGAAATAGATCCTCTGAGTATATGCAGAGTGCTTTTTAATCATTATTAAATTCTACATTGTTCCAAAAGATCTGAAATTAGGGGATAGGGATTTCTGTAGGCTTAAAACTTGGCAATACACTCACCACTGAACTACACATCTTGATTTAAAACATTTTAATAGAGTCAACCCAGCTCACACCACCATGGAAAGTGATCACACACACCAAGGTCCTGCACAAGCAAAACAAATAACGTACCATTCCATAGGGGGGAAATCAGACATTTTTAAGAAGACAAATCACAGCATGAATAGGACTGCCATGCAGTTTCTTGGGTACCTAGCTGCCAGACCATTAATACTTACAAGCATGCTGTTATAGTACACTTCTGTACATGAATACACTACATGGCAGTGATGCCTGCATTTGAAGTGCAGTGCATATAAATGCAAAGACTGCGTTTACTGATTTGATTTGTATTCCGCCTTTCTACCAAGAAAATGGCACTGAAGGTGTGCGTTGTGAATGCAAAAAACATGCACCTAGTGCTGCCACTTGGTGTTCCATCCATGAATATGCAGGCGGCTGGCAACGTTTTGCATGAGGCTTTCCACATGGGCACGTTGGTATCCCATCCACTGTGTAGGGAATCCAACCAACCCCCAGTAAGGTGGGAGCCTTCCTCCCTCAGTTAAGCAACTGGCTGCCATCTCATCCAAAATTCCACAGTAATAGTCAGACAGTCTCCAAAAACGCAAGGAAGCATTCCACACTGAAAAATGCC
The DNA here is from genome assembly GCA_029215795.1 of Anniella stebbinsi. Classification (NCBI taxonomy): domain Eukaryota; kingdom Metazoa; phylum Chordata; class Lepidosauria; order Squamata; family Anniellidae; genus Anniella; species Anniella stebbinsi. Next base: position 307,584,852 of record JARDYH010000001.1, on the reverse strand, counting down.
TTCTACTCATGTTCAGGGGCTCTTTGCCATTGGCCTTCTTTTAAAAAGGCTTCTTGCCTGGAAAAACTCTGCACGTGTCCAGAAACATACTTGGATGCCATAATTTTTGTAAGCAATAATTTATGCTTAGGGAAACCCTAAACACATTGTAAATACCCACAATATCATAGGATTCCTCTCTCCAAACATTACATTCACCATGATAACTTAAGACAATTAATGCAATGAAAATTTCCCCTCCCCTCCGTTGTCCTATAGTCACGTGTGACTTGAAAAAGGTCTCTCCAGAGGGTTGAGGGATCCTCCTGAGCAACGTGGCTGGTAGGACAAGACAATGGGAAACTTTCCTTCAGTAAACTTCTTTAAGATTGAAATCACTTACCTGTGAATAAGTCCCACTGAATTCAATGGGGGTTACTTCTGAGTAGGCATGGGGTGTACCTAAATTAATGTATCTAAAGTCATAATTTCCTAACAGATGTACCTTTCTCTTTTCTCTCAAACTCTATTCTTATCTTTTTTCCCTCCTCATTTTCTCCCATTCCCTTTTCTTGTCTTTTGCTCTTTGGGAGAGGATGAGACAACATACCTCTTCTAAAAAGCAAAGGGAAAGGACATGGGACTGAGCATCAAAAGGTAGGAGAAAGGGGAAGGTTTTGGGGTGGGAAAATGGATTGGAATGTCAACACACAGACAAGGAACAATGAAGAAAATAATAACCAAAGTAATGATAGCAAATATGAGAAGGCAGAGCCCTTTTCATTGACCATAAAGAACACTTTGTGAGACTTATTTATTTTTAATGCCACTTTCTATAGAAACTAGGAGAAGGAAGAAGATTCACTAATGGAGATCCTGTCCAATTAGAAAAAGAAAAAAGGGAAATACAAAACTCTTGTTTTTTTCTGCACTGAGCAATACTTGCAATGTTTTATATCCACAGGAGTAGCCCAGTTAGTCTGTTGCAGCAAAAACAACAAAGAGCCTTGTAGCACCGTAAATGTGTTTATTATTTATGGAAAATGCTCTTATGGACTAGTGTCCACATGAAGTGTTATTCTCAGTTGGCAAATCTAGAGAAAAATATTGTAAGCAGCGAAGCAAAATTGCCATTAAATACAAGAGTAACATACTGTGACAATTCAATGTAAACTTTAATATATACTAGATATTCACAATGTGCCTCACTTGTCAATCTTAATGGTGACATTCCTCAGTCCTAACACAATGGCAGACAGAACAGGTTTATTTATTTGCATACTTCTCACTAAAGGACTCGCTGAGCAGTGCCTGTGCATTTCCCCTTATCTCTCAAGAACCGTAAGAACTAGAGACTTACTTTAAAAAACAAACAAACGAAATCTGGACCGGCTGATTCTTCATATAGGTACCATATGACATTTTTAGAATCCTGGCCAAAGCTGGCTATCCAGGCAGCATAGCAACATCACATTAAGACCCTTTTATGCAACATATTCCAAGTGATGCCTTCACTCTGGAATATTTATGACACACACAAATGTCCTCTTTCTATCTGTGTGGCAATGATTATGGCTTTATTCACACAATTAGTAAACAAGAGGGGGGGTTTACCATGAGAAACTGCAGCTATTGCGTAAGCACTTTACATAAACCAATATAACATTCATAAAATTTCCCGCAAAGGAGAACCAAGATTCTTTGGTTCATCCCCACATCAAGTTGTTAAAATAACCCAGCTGAATAACAATTCAGAGTTCGGGTGAATAAAGCCATTGGTGCATTTTGCCAAACTGATGGGTCTAATCTATAGAGCTTGTGTGGTGAGAACGATAAACTTTTGCTTCTCTAGAAGTGCAGTTATCATGACTATTACTTTGCACGAACAGGAGCCATTACATGACAGCTGAAGTTTATCTCGTTGAAAACGGCCTACCGCAATTTACTGACAGTGTTAACCCACACCCAATGTTTGCAGTAGGAAGAAGGACAACATTTTTCTTACACATTTTGGAACATTTGAATACACTACATAAAGAGGTCTTAAGAATTTGAATGTGGTGCCTGGTGGTGTGGAAGGAGAGAATTGAGAGGGAGAGAGCAGCAGCAGCAACCCCCTTGCCACACACACACACACACACACATATACACACACACACACACAAGCAGCTCCTTTAAAAGCCCTGGTTCCCCATTGCCCAGTTTTGGATCTTAAGTTCCTTCGCTAACAAAGCCTTCAGCTTTGATCTGCTAAACATCTGTAATCAGGGTTGTGATGAGCTTCACTAATGGGTACGTTTTCTTGAGAAAAGGCAGCTGAAGCTCCAGCATAACAACCACGCTGGCCAAGTCACGCAAGGCAGGTTCCTTCCTCCCATACTTCTAGCAAGAAGTGTGGCTGCCACAATCAAAGCTCGCAGATTCCAGCCTCGCTTATTCCTTAGAGACTAAGGATTTAAAGACTGACTACTAGTCTTTACAGGGCTTGTGTTACATGGCCTGTGTGAACCGAGAAATGTCACTGCAGTTCTGAGGGATACAAAAGACTGAAAACTGAGGCGTCCCAAATCTAAGGCGAGTTTTGGCCTATTGCTTTGGACTCTCCCAACGTACACCAGGCCTGGCAACCCCCAACTCAGGAAACTTGCAGGTCACCAGGCAGCAGACTTCAAAGTCTTCCAATCAGCAATGAGGGTGCAAAGTGGGTGAGCATCCAATATGTGCATAAAAAGGGAGAGAAGTCTCAGAATGCTATTGAAAAGTTTATTATACAAAAGCCCGACATGTTTCGGCCTCTTGTCTTTTAGGCCTAGGGTAGGATGTGGTGTTCCAATGGCCATCTCTTTACCATTTACCCTTAGGATAAGACGCTTCTGTTCAATGCCAGTGTGATGTAGTGGTTAGAGTGCTGGACTGGGAGTTGGGGGAATCTGGTTTCTAGGACCCACTTGGCCATGAAGCTCACTGGGTGAATTTGGGCTGGCCTAAGACTTCCATCCTTACCTACTTAACAGGGTTGTTGTGAGGATAAAACAGAGAGAAAGACCATGTAAAGCTGCCTTGGGTTCCATGCAAGAGGAAAAAAAAGATAAGATACAGATATATTACTGCATTTAAAAAAAATGCAATTGGTTTACTTGTAATACAGGTTAGAGGAGGCTACAGGAAAGTCCATTTGCCTCCCTTGCAAAAGACAGCAGCATACTAGAGAGTATAGTACAGCAAGGGCAGGTCCGAAGTCTGCCAGATGGGTTTTTTCCTATAACACTGGCTACTAGCGTCCCCAGGATCAAGAAACTGCTAAAAGTACAGGCACTATTAATAATCTCCACTGTTGACACAGGGACCTCGTGGGCTCCATTCACTATCGCTTTGCCATCAGGACGCTCAAGAGGCTGATGCAGACGCTTGGGAAGCTTGGCCAGAGACTTCACCCCAACTCCTGCGCAGTTCACATGCCAGAGCTTCCCTTCAGCTCATGTTTCCATACACATCTCCTTACTCCCACAGCCTCCTGACATCGCAAAATGTATTTTCTCATATATGCAGCTGCCTCACCTCCCGACCGCCCTTCATAAACAAGGATCTTCTTTCCATTCTAACTGGGCTGTTGCATGTCCTGCCTTTTAATGCTTATCAAAGTGCTGGTTTTGACCTTTAAAGCTCTAAATGGTTTGGGATCAAGCTACTTGAAGGACCGCCTCCACCCATATCACTGCACTGTAAGATCAAAAAGAGAGGCCTTTCTCACCTGCCCGCCAGTGAGAGATATTAGGTGGGTCTCCACACGGGGAAAGGCATTCTCAGCAGTGGCCCCACACCTGTGGAACAAACTCCCACCGACAATCCGCCATGCACCATCCTTACAGGCTTTTAAGAAGGCCTTTAAAATGTTTTATTTTACTATGTTCTTCTCATAATGGAGTACTGTTTTGCTGCTGTTGCCCTTGCTGTTTCATTACTAGTTTTTAATGTTAACTTTTATTGTTTTAATTGCTTTTCATGTGTATACCGTTTTATATATGGTTGTAAGCCACCTTGGGAGAGCTTCTGCCCTGAAAGGCGGCTAACAAATGTTTTAAATAAATAAATTATCCCAGATTCTAGATCCTGCTGAGCATTGACAAGTGCAGCCACTACACCATGCCACATTTCACCAGTCTCAGCTGATCAATGGTGTTGGAAAGAGCATCCCTTGCTGTGGTCACCAGGACCTATGCTCAACCAGATGAGAACATAGGAAGCTGCATCAGACTGAGTCAGACCACTGACTGGTCCATCTAGCGCAAATATTGACTGGCAGCGGCTCTCCCAGGCTTCAGGCAGGATTCTTTCCTTGCTCTCCCTGAAGGCACCAGGGATTGAACCTGGGACCTTCTGCATGCAAAACAAGTGCTTTACTACTGAGCCGCAGCTCCTGATGCAGCACACAGATTAGACGGGTCATTTGTGGCTAATCAGGGGTAGGAAATCCTATGTCGCTGTGAAGCATGGTGTCTTGATGAAGGACGGTGTGCACTTCTCACAGGGACTTTCCCTAACCCCTGAAGTCATTTGTCAGGCCCAGTTTCCAGTGCACATGGCATATGAGTCATAAACCACATGCGCCCACCTGTCTACTTAATTTTGCCCCCCCTTCCCCTCCTCATCCCCTTTTCTTTGTGTGTCATTTTTTTTGAGATTATAAGCCTGTGGGCAGGGACAGTCTTCTTATTATGGTTGTAAGGTGCCCCAGGAGCCTGTTTGGGGGCTGAGGAGCAGGATGAAAATACTTTAAATAAATAAACAAACAAGAATGTGAGGACAAGTGTGCAGGGAAGGATCCTTGAGACATAAAGCCTCTTGAATTATCGTAGCACTCAAGTTCTTTGGTTACTGGGGGGGGGGGACATACACTCAGCATTTGACTAAGCAGAAGCTGTCCCTCCCTCGTCTGCCTTTTAACCAGAATGGATGTGATCGTTAAGCTGCCCAAAACTCTGAAATGCGCAGACAGTTATCACAGAAGCTTCCTTGGCTTGAGTGGCTGACCTTCAGAGCCAAGTCTGCACATGCGACACAGTCCTGTGGGAAGAGAGAACCAAGCTGGTTGTTGGTAGCAGTAGCCGAGTCCTATTTTAGGGCTCACTGAACTGAAAAGCCACAACGTGTGTGAAGGCCTTCATGAGAAAGAGACACGCCTGCTCAAGCTCAGGCTTGCTATCCATGAAAACAGAAAAGAGTAAATGGGACACAAGCGCATTTTAAATAGCTCATAGTTGACTGTTTCTGCAGATTCGTGGTGGAGGAGACCTTTTGTCTCCTGCAGCTAAACAAGAAACAATTCTACAGTTTATTTATTTACTGCATTTCTACACTGCCCAATAGCCGAAGCTCTCTGGGCGGTTTACAAAAATTAAAACCGTAAAAACCATTCAAAATATAAAACAAAGACAGTATAAAACATAATTTAAAATACTGTATAAAAGCACAACCAGGATAAAAACTGAGCAGCCATGCAGAAATTGATAGGGATTTAAAATACAAATTTAAACAGCAAGGTTAAAAATCAAACAGAAGAACTGTTAAAACACTGTGAAAATAAAAAGGTCTTCACCTGGCGTCTAAAGGAGTATAATGTAGATGCCAGGTGAACTTCTCTGGGGAGCTCATTCCACAGCCAGGGTGCCACAGCAGAGAAGGCCCTCCTCCGAGTAGCCACCTGTCTCACTTACTTTGGCACGGGCTCACGGAGAAAGACCCCTAACGATGACCTTAGGGTCCAGGCAGGTACATATGGGAGAAGGAAGCATTCCTTCAGATAATCTGGCCCCAAGCCATTTAGGGCTTTGAATCAGGCCCGGTTCTGGACCCAGTTCACATGCACAGGATGAATGTGCAAGCAGCCTCGATGCATTTGGTCCTAGGAAATGACTACTCTACACATTTAAACCAGTTTAAATGCTATGCCCTGTCCACTCCAAGGACCCTAGACACCTTAACTTTGTAAACATGCTCAGAAATCTCTAACCTCTTTCACTGGACTATATATAGTGCCTGGGCTGGTCTCTTCAGCCATTAAATGGATTCTGAACTGATTGTGGAGTACTTCAACACTACCAGTGAAGACAGTCCCACTCTAGGGACTAAAGGGTGCTGTTAATTTGCCCAGCAACTCACCATTAGGGTATACCCCTTTTCTTATTACTTCGGCATCCACAACACATACAAGAGAGTTCAACTTCACAATAACTTCAACCATCTGGATCACGAGTTACCCATTTCTTCCTCTAGAAAATATTTGAATGGACAAAGAGATCCTATTTATATTATTAAGCAGATTAATATTTGCCCACCTATTAAGGTCTCAGCATGTGGCTATCAAAGAAGAAGTCTAAAAACAGATGGAACAGCAATTTAATAAACTGCCTAGGGAGGTTGTGGAATCATTTCTCTGATATTTTCCAGTGAAATGATGGCTAGGCATCTCTACTGGAAACAGAATAACTTGTCTAAGGATCAGACTAGATGACCTACTGAAGGTATTTCAATGCTGTGGCTTGATCAGTCAAGTCTATGTTTAAACCTATGTAACCAAACAGGCTTATTAACTGGTGTTGGTGCAGAGGTGGTCTGAGGCTAGACAAAAGAGAGACATTCAATTTATTCTGGAACACTAAGATGATTCTCCCTTACTTTTCGTTTGTTTGCCTGAGGAAATTATATAGTTTCTTGACTTGCAGACCCCTGATACAATTTCTTGACTTGCAGGCAGAGAAAGTATTTTTGCTCCTTTATTGTTCTGTGTTGTATATTTAATTATACGTGACATAAAGTCACACACATTTAGAGATAATAAAGTCTCCCATCAAAAAGTCTCAGAGTGGCTTACAAAAGGCTACCCAGCAGTGTCCATGCCCTGCCCTGACCAGGCCGAGACCCATGTGGCTTTAACAATGTGTCTTAAACAGTATGCGTCCAGCCTTCCTAAAGATAAAGGAAAATACTGAAAAACAGGATTGCAGGATGTATCCTAATGCCTCTCAAACAAACTAGCAGATCCAACAAAAGCACAGCACTCTTTTTTTTTAATCTCACTATTTCTAAGCAAATCTCTCTCTCTCTCTCTCTCTCTCTCTCTTTCTCTCTCTGCATTTGCTTAAGACTTTACTGTGTCCAGGGAGCTTCTTCAACCCCATTCTGTGGAGACACAATGATCTGTCCCTACTCCTAATTCCTGTTGTATATAGTGATCCTCTAACATCTACTCACAGTTGTTGCTCAACCAGCAAGCAGCCTAGCCCAACTTTGTAAGCAGCTTCTGCAATAATATTTTTTAATATAATTCCTGGTAAAGCATATACACTAATGCACAGAAGCAAGGCATAGTCTGCTAACAGCAGTGCAGCCACTGCATTACATATACTTACTTTGGCCATCAGTGAGTACAGACCCAATCACAGAGATTACCAATAGCCAGATATTAAATGCAACATGGGGGCGGGGGGGGGCATAATCTGCAAAACTAATTCTCTTCTGTCCTCCTGCCAAGCAGAATGCTACAATCCTGCCTTCATACAAAGCACAAAAACAATTCACTGTGCAAGACAAATTCTGAGTTTTTTTTCCATTTCAATGCACAATTACCTTGTGCTATGGGAACAGAAGCCATTAAATAAACCTCTCTCAAAGTCTTCAAGTAGCTCCTCTTAATTTCATTCTGTTTTCCTGGCTCCAGTCTGCTCAGCACCCATTAGATAAATCCTAATTTTATACCAGTGCTGAGCTAATATCACAAGATGGGTCTGTACTTAAATGCTTTTCTTTTGCTAATATCAAGGGCTGTGGAACACGAGGATGGCCAGATCCAAATGGTCACAGCAAAAGGAAAGGGAAGAGGAGGAAGGCTCCTGATTCACTGCTTCATTCCCTATCCATATATCACACATTGTACTTCAGCAGGATATAATCTTACTACATAGATACCTAAGATCTGGCAGAAGGCAAACATTCCTCACATTCATGCTCGCGCAAACACTACATAGATGACTGTCAAGACTATGCAAAACATGCTTTAAAATGCGTTCACTCTCAAGTTTAAACAACGCTATTTACAAAACAATACCAACAAAAAGACATTAGTAGACTGCACTATAAGTAGAAGAGACCAACTAAGCAATATTAATTGGTCTCCTTAGATCACTGCAATGCACTCTACTTGGGGCTACTTTTGAAGATGGTTTGGAAGCTGCAGCTCATGCAAAACGAGGCAGGCAGATTGGTAGCAGGGATCCAAAGGTCTGAACATATAACATGTACATATGCACAGTGGCTGCCTGTACATTTTGGATCCCAATTCAAGATACTGGTTTTGATTTATAAATCCGTGCATGGCTCAGGACTGCAGTACCTGATAGAGCGCCTCTCTCAATATCTACCTACCTGTACACTACGATAATCATCTAGTGCCCTTCTCCAAGTGCCTCCTTCAAGTACTCTCCCCTCTATCTTTTATAGTTTGGTTGCAGTCCCAATTTTGACACCATTAAAAAAAAATCTGCCTAGGAACAGTGAGGTTATCACACAGTAAATTAGATTTGGCTAAATTACGATAAAACTGAGAGTAAATTAAATGTAAGGGCAATGCCCACAGTCTGAATAGCTTTGTTTGCCTTCAGTTGACATCATTACTTACCTCACTGCCTATGTGACAACTTCACTGTTTCTTAGAAGAAGACAGTAGATTTAGTGATGCCAAGCAGCAACTGATTTCGGCTGCAAACAGCAGTAAACGGTCTAGGGTGACCATATGGAAAGAGGACAGGGCTCCTGCATCTTTAACAATTGCATCGAAAAGGGAATTTCAGCAGGTGTCATTTGTATGCATGCAGCACCTGGTGAAATTCCCTCTTCATCACATCAGTTAAAGCTGCAGGAGCCATACTAGAGTGACCAGACACAAAAGAGGGCAGGGCTCCTGCAGCTTTAACTGTTGTGATGAAGAGGGAATTTCACCAGGTGCTGCATGCATACAAATGACATCTGCTGAAATTCCCTTTTCCATACAACTGTTAAAGATACAGGAGCCTTGTCCTCCTCCTTTTCATATGGCCACCCTAGTAAAACAACTCAGAAATGGGGGATTCCCCCCTGCCCTAGATCTAGTTTTCACATTTGATTTATCAGAAAATTAAGTTTCTCAGCACCGCTTATTGCCCATGTACCTCAGCTTACTGGCATTACACACAGAGATCCCACAATTGCTAAGATTCGAAAAGCAGGGCACCAAGCAGGGCACCGCCGTCCACTTCTGTTCTACATCCATCCTCTGTCCTACAGTTTTATGAAGCTTTGCTTGCCAGGAATACTGGCTGCTACTAATTCTTCTTATAACATCCTCTGACACACATTGCCAGACCTCTCCATCCACCTCCTCATTTCCAAGCATCAACATCTTTCTTCCCCCTGAGAGAATGTAAAAGCAACAACTAATCAAAACCACGAAAGAAAACAGGAACAGATGTGGAATAGAAGTCAATAATACCTTGATGGCCAAGCTGATTTAAAAGCATTTTACACTTAGTAATGGAGGCAAGTAATAGGAAAGGGACATATGAACTTAAGAGCCATGCTGGATCAGACCAAGGGTCCATCTAGTCCAGCATTCTGTTTACTCAGTGGCTGACCACTGAGACAACAAGAAACCCACAAGCAGGACATGAGTGCAGCAGCACCCTTCTGCCCATGTTCCCCAGCAACTGGTGTACACAGGCTTACTGCCTCTAATATGAGAGGTAGCACAGAGGCATCAGGACTAGTAGCCATTGATAGTCTTCTCCAGGAATTTGTCTAACCCCCTTTTAAAGCCATCCAAATGGACTAAGACCACCCTGGCAACGGTAGATTTTGGATTGTTTTAAAATTATCTATTAGTGCAGAAAGGCGTTTTATGGTTATATTGGGAGGAAAGAGGAAAAGCTTCACTACAAAGATGCAAAATGAAGACATTTGTTGGGAAAGTCTCCCACCTGAATACTGCATATAAAAGAAACATAACAAACCATTGCAGCCTAGAACTTGAGATCTTTGAAGGGAAAACTGCTCTACACACAGACAGAGAGCTAGTGGTCTCTAGGCCAATGCAATTCTATGTGCACTCTGGTGATCCTGCAACATTTTAACCCACAGTATGGTAAAATGCTTGCCTTCTGTTTCATTTATAAAGGGGAACTTCCCTCTGAAAGGCCATCTGAAATGCTTTTATTTTGTTTTTTTGAGCCACTAGAAGTATAAACATGATAAGCAGCCCAATAGAACTGGTTTACAGTGGACAAAACATAGCCACCCACCCAGTGCTTTTTTCTAGGGCTTGCGCACCTGCTATTACTGCCGTGTGGGGGCCATTTTAAGTCACTGCACATGCTGGCTGCTATCATGTATGAGCTGTGGCTCATAATACAGATTAGATCACACATTTTTTCTACCATTATAAACTTGCTGTGGCATGGAGAAAAATGCAAAATGCAAGCAATTAACCACTGTACATGTAGCTTGTCAGATGGCATGATCGAATGGGCCTATTTAAACATATATGCTGGCCCCTGTTTAAACCAGATTAGAACTAGATTATATTCTAGAATTACTGCTATCATGTCTCCAGGTTTTACTATATGGCATGGTAACCCTTACTGCAATCCTGAGACGACTAAAATGTTCTTCAGGTACCTGAAGACCAATCTTTAAAACTTAGTAGTTTAGAAACAGAGGAAGTAAGATTTTTAAAATAATACACAGGAAAAGATGAGTGGCCCCTGAGGAAGGAAATGTTGTGTGGCATACCTCAAGGTGCCATCCTATCCCCAATGCTGTTTAACATCTACATGAAACTACTGGGAGAGATCATCCGGAGGCATGGGGCAGGATGCTATCAGTACACTGATGACACTCAAATATATTTCTCTATGCCTTTGACAACAGCGTCAGCTAAGGATAGTGTGTCTCCTCTGAATGAATGCTTGGAGGCGGTAATGGGCTGGATGAGGAAAAACAAACTGAAGCTGAATCCAGACAAGACGGAGGTGCTTACTGTCAAAGGCCCCAACCTGGGTTTGGAGGTGTGTCAACCAGTTCTGGATGGGGTTACACTCCCCCTGAAAGGCTGTGTGCACAGCTTGGAGGTGATTCTGGATCCATCGCTCCAAATGACAGCTCAGATAGACGCGACGGCCAGGAGTGCCTACTATCAGCTTAGGCTGATACACCAGCTGCGCCCCTTCCTAGAGTTGGAAGACTTAAAGACAGTAGTGCACGTGCTGGTAACTTCGAGGCTCGACTTCTGCAATGCGCTGTACATAGGGCTACCTTTGTGCCTAGTCCGGAAACTTCAACTAGTTCAAAATATGGCGGCCAGGATGGTCACCGAACACCTAAGGGTGACCATATCACACCAGTTTTAAAATCACTCCACTGGCTGCCAATCAGTGTCCGGGCGAAGTACAAAGTGTTGGTCATTACCTTTACAGCCCTACATGGTTTGGGTCCAGGTTACCTGCGGGATCGCCTTCTCGCATACAATCCGCCCCGCACGCTCAGGTCCTCTGGGAAGAACCTATTACAGCTGGCCAAGACTAGGCTGACAACCGTTAACCAGAGGACCTTCTCTTCTGCCCCTTCCAGACTATGGAGTGACCTGCCGGGAGAGATCTGCCAACTTACCAGTGTTCTAGAATTCAAGAGAGCTATAAAGACTGATCTCTTCCAGCAGGCTTACCCAGCCAAATTTTAAGACTTGGTTGATTTTAATAATATATTAATTTTATATGATTTTAACCAGTTTTATATATATTATATTGTTTGTATTGATGTTGTTCCCCACCTTGATCCAGAGGGAGAGGCAGGTAAGAAATAAATATATTAGTAGTAGTAGTAGTATTTCTGAAACGCATCAGGCTTATTAAAGCATTTTCAGGCACTTCAGTATATCTTCTTTTGACATAATGTGTGCCTTTCCCTCTCGTTTTTTTTTGTAAAATGTTAACACAATGTTAAAAGGCAAGACGCATGCTGGAATGCCCTGGAAACTATGCAGACAATACCAAGTCCAATAGAAAGTTTGGGTATAAAGAAAATGAACTGCAGTCTAAATATTAAACAGGTCCCTGCAAATCTAGTTGCCGCTTTGGGAATACACAGCTCTTGTCTCACACAAATAAATTTAAACAGTTTGCCAGGGGGGACTTGCTTTTTACAAACGGATTGTGTGAACAGAGCAACCATGGGTTCACAGATCCCTAGATAGAGGAAATTTTTTTCTTAAGGGTTTCTTTCTTACAAGTTTGCAGCAGAAAATCCGGAGAGCAACACAGCCCTGCTGCAATCTCAAGCCTGCGAACTGCTGATAACAAGAAAGAAAAGTGCCACAATGTCTCCTATTACCGGGGCAGAAACTAAGATACAAATACTGACAAACTGCAGGGAAACTGCACAGGGCCTTAAAAAGTCCTCCTGCCCTCCCATGTTATTTTGAGAATTAACAGCAAGTAAAGATGCATAACAAAGTAAGACTGGAGCATTACTGCTGAGTCCCACCTGCTAGCTGAACCTGCTGGTATCTGGTTTACAAGCCATTTTTTGAGGTGGTGAAGTTCTTACGTGGTGATGTAATGTGCAGGCCTCATTTCTATGGTGTTTCTGTGTATCAACCCCCACCGGAAAAAAATAATAAGTTACCTGGTCAGAACAAAATGGCAGTTTAAGTATTTTCCTCTGAACTGATAACTCGGGTTCTCCATTGTGGATGCAAGTGCACAGAAAGACCTCACGATGTGAAAATAAAAACCTGGGATGCAAATTCAGTAGCACATTGTTGATTCCTGTGCCCCCACCTCATGAAACCATAGCTCAGCACATTCTGACATGCTGACTACACCTAAAACACAACACGTGAATTGGATCCTCATGTTTGCTGCAATAAAGTAAAAACAAAGTCAGTTTGCTCTACTGGATGCATTCATCAGGGACTGAAAATCACCTCTCTTTCCGAGGCCAGGTTCACAACAAGGCATGCAAAGGTGGAAACAAACTCTCTCCAAACTGAATGTGCAGGAGGCTCAGACTGCAATTCTCTCAGACCTAGGGCTGCAAACACAACAGTATTGACCCATATCTACAATCCTTCCTAAAGCTCCCCAAACCCCTACTTAGTAGTTTCCAGCAATGTTTACACCCAAAGATCTCATCCTGCTGTCCTACCATGGCTAAATCCCCTTGACATGGGTCCAATGTCATAGAGCGAGGTCATTTCACATGGAGATCCAACACTTCCCTTCCCGCCCTCAAATGTTTCACCCTTCCTCACCCTGAATGGCAAACCCTAAGCAGAGAATATTAAACAGGGGATGAGGAGGCGGAAGAGGAAAGAACGGACAGAGCCTTTGTGACCTGATCCGAAGCTGAGGCGAGAATTCCTGCAGGTGAAGAGTCTGGGGCAGGGGCAGAAGCCGTGGCTGCGAGGAGGAGGAGGAGAGGCTGCCAGCCCAGTAGAAATTCAGTCCTAGTTTGGCGAGAGAAATCTCTGTTTATCCCTCTGCCTCCTCCCCATGCTGCAAATCATGACAGCCCCTTTTAAAATAACTAGCGGCACTTCCTCCTACAGCAGCTATGGGGGCGGCTACCTCTAGAGGGGGCGGGAATGGAGTGAGCAAGTCAGAGAGGCACACACACTTAACTAACCTCAGCTAAGTTCAGCTCAGACAGTCCTTGCTGAATAAGGAATATGCAACAGAGCTATACCAACTAGTCATTCTGTATTTTAACCAACCCCAAATCTCACTCACAGATATACAGAAGGAGGGGAGAGGAAGTGTAACTACATACACATGCAATTTGATTCAGAAGTATTTGGGGTTGCATCCAGATTTAAACATACTTAAGTCAATGGGAAGCTAGCCATGACTCATGACCAACTTAAATTCCATTGATTTCAATGGGTCTACTCTAAATATGATGAAATATGGATCCTAATATTTATTGTTCTATTAAACTTCTCAAGCATTGCAAACACATAACATAAAAAGGGATTCAGAAAATCCACAGATCTTGGAAAGACATGAATACTTGCCACTGGATTTTGCATCCATGTTTCTGGGCGTTTTTGCTATCCTTGCTGGCATCAGCCTGGTTTTGCAGTGCCACATTTAAAAGCCAAACAAAAGTTTTTACAAGACACCCAAGAGCTAGAAAAATCTCACAAAACTAGAAGCCAAAAACAAACAAACAAACAAAAAACCAGAGACTTCCTCATCTGCCATCTCTCATGAGACATCTCTGGTATTTTTATTCTGCTTGACCTGCTTTTGCTTCAATAAAATGTCACCCTCCTGAGCTATTTCCTCCCCTTCCTTAGTAAACAGACCTTGCTCTCAGACATAGCAACCTTTCACTCTGAGACATAGATTCTTTTTTTACCTCATGAAGTAATGGAGACAGCCATGATAGTCCATTAGAAAAAGTCTAAACAGCAACATCACCATAATGAAGGGCCATCCCAAGACATTTGGCTGCCTGTGATGAAGGACAAGAGCCCCCTCCTCTCCATTCCCATCCCATCCTATCCCATCCCATCCGAAGACTGGCAGATGAACCTGTATTTAACACTGATAATGGGACAGCATCCTTCATAGAATCATAGAATAGTTGAGCTGGAAGGGGCCTATAAGGCCACTGAGTCCAAACCCCTGCTCAAAGCAGGAATCCAGTTAAAGCATGCCTGACAGGAAGCTGTCCAGATGCATCTTGAATGCCTCTAGTGTGGGAGAGCACACTACCTCCCTAAGTAATTGGTTCCATTGTCATACTTCTCTAACAGTCAGATTTTTTTCCTGATGTACATCCAGAATCTGGCTTCCTGTAACTGGAACCCATTATTCCATGTCCTGCATTCTGGGATGATCCTGGCCCTCCTGTGTGTGACAGCCTTTCAAGTACTTGAAGAGTGCTATCATGTCTCCCCTCAGTCTTCTCTTCTCAAGGATAAACATGCCCAGTTCTTTTAGTCTCCCCTCATGGGGCTTTGTTTCCAGACCCCTGATCATCCTCATTGCCCTTCTCTGAACTCCTTCCAGCTTGTCTGCAGCCTTCTTGAAGTGTGGAGCCCAGAACTGGACACAGTACTCAAGATGAGGCCTAACCAGTGCCGAATAGAGGGGAACCAGTACCTTGCATAATTTGGAAGCTATACTTCTAGTAATGCTGCCCAAAATAGCATTTGCCTTTTTTTGCACCCACATCACACCGTTAGCTTGTGATCTACAACAATTCCAAGATCCTTCTTACTTGATGCATTGTTGAGCCAAGTATCCCCCATCTTGTAACTGTGCATTTGGTTTCTTTTTCCTGATGTAGAAGTTGGCATTTAGTAAATTTCATTCTGTTGTTTTCAGCCCAGCACTCCAGCATATTGAGATCCCTTGTTTCTGTCTTCCAGTGTAGTAGCTATCCCACCCAATTTTGAGTCACCTGCAAATTTGATAAGCATTCCCTGCACCTCCCCATCCAAGTCATTAATAAAAATGTTGAAGAGTACTGGGCCCAGGACTGAGCCCTGCACTACCCCGCTCATTACCTCCCCCCAGTTTGAGAAGGTACTATTGATAAGCACTCTTTGAGTCCAATGCTGTAGCAAACTGTGGATCCACCTAATACTTATTCCATCTAGCCCACTTTTAGCTAGGTTGTTAATCAGAATGTCAGGGGGCACTTTGTCAAAAGCTTTGCTGAAGTCAAGATATACGTTGTCCACAGTAATCCCACAGCCCACAAGGAAGGTTACCCGATCAAAGAATGAGATCAGATTGGTCTGATAGGATATGTTCTTGACAAATCTAGGCTGGCTTCTAGTAATCACTGCATTGTTTTCAAGGTGCGTACACATTGACATAATCTGCTCCAAAATTTCCCCATATATTGATGTCAGACTAACTGGTCTGTACTTCCTGCCCTTTTTGATGATAGGGACAACATTAGTCCTCCTCCAGTTGTCCAGTATTTCACCTGTCCTCTGATTTTGCAAAGGTAATAGACACTGGTTCTGTGAGCTCTTCTGCCAGTTCCTTTATTACTCTAAGATGCAGTTCATCGGGCCCTGCAGATTAGGTGTTCCTTGACCATTTGTTTATCAATCTCAAGCTGCAGTCCTGCCCCTTCAGCTTGTACTTCACATTTGCCAGGGGGGAGACTTCTGGAGAAGACTGAGCCAAAGCAGGAACTGAGCACTTCTGCCTTTTCTTTGTCATCTGTTATCATTATGCCATCCTCACTGAGTGGTTGAACCACCATTTCTTTCCTCTGTCTTTTACAGTGCACATAACTGAAGAACGCTTTTTTGTTGCTTTTAGTATCCCTCCCCAACCTCCGTTCATTCTGCTTTAGCCTTCCTGATGCCATTCCTGCACTTCTGTGCTACCTGTCTGCTCTCTTCTTTTGTAGCCTGGCTTTCCTTCCACTTCCTATATGTGTCCTTTTTTATTTTCAGGTCATTGCTAAGCTTTTTGTGAAGCCACATTGGCTTCTTCTGTTATCTTCTACCTTTTTTCCTTGTTTGAATTGTTTGTATTTGTGTCTTTAAATGTTCCTTTTTCTTTCTTTTTTTTAGAAAATCCCACCCATCTTGGACTCCTCTTCTCATTAGGGTCACCTGTTATGGGACCTTGTTTATCATAGTTCTGAGTTTACTAAAATTGGCTTTCCTAAAATCCAGAGTTTGTGTATGGCTACACTCAGCTTTTGCTTCCTTAAAATCAAGAACTCAAGTATGACATGGTCACTTTCACCCCCCCCCCCCCCCAGAGTTCTGGTAACTGCCACTTTATCCACTAAGTCATCTCTGTTAGTCAGAATCAAGTTGATGATAGCCGATCCTCTAGTTCCTTTCTCCAATTTCTGTAGGAGAAAGTTATCAGCGACACACGTCAGGAATTTCTTGGAGGGACCACATTTCGCAGAATTTGTCTGCCAACAGATATCGGGGTAACTGAAGTCCCCCATTACTGCTACATCATGCTGCCTTGAAACACTGGCAATTTGCATTTCAAAAGTTTCATCTTTGTCTTCTCTTTGATTAGGTGGTCATACCTGAAGGCAGCAGGCTAACTTAGGGGACACGGAGCACGATACATGGCACACAGGCCTCTCCTCCAACACTTTACTGCCACCTTCCTGCATCTGCTGCCTGAGACAACTGCTCCACTATGCCTAATGGTAGAGCCAGCTCTGATATAATACCCTTACTAGTTGGGCGTTTACAGCTATTATGCTACTGTTGCTCCTTCTATTTCCCGAGTGAATGGTGAAAGCCCCACCCACAGCAACCAAAGGAAAATGCCATCATATGATGTTCTCCACCAGCCTTCCCCAGCCTAGTACCCTCCAGATATACTGGACTGCAACTCCTATAACTCCCAGCCAGCATGGCCAGAATTATAGAAGTTGCCGTCCAACACTTGGAAGGCACCTTCTGGGGAAAGCTGTTCTGTGCCATGGCAACAAAATTATTCCATTGAGGGGCTTCCTGTACAGGCCAGGAACAAGCTACTGCATGTGCTACAATTCTGTTAACTAGATCCTCCCATACTCCTTTCTCACCTTCGTTACACCTACAGGTTAAAATCTGAAGGGAAGAAAGCTTTGCATTTCTATGTCCACTGCCCAAACATACGCATTTCCCGAGTCACTTTTGCTACGTTATTCTTCCACTGCTTCAAATTTCATTTTGAACAATGTTTGTGTGTACTAGATTGCCACTTACAGCTGGACAAAGGAATTATGGGTAAAGTGTGCCAGGAACAAACTCAGGTAAGATGAATATGTGCTTGCTCTTTTGGTTCCTTGTTAACAAAGACTGTGTGTGCATGCAGACATTACAGCAGCAAATGTAATGCTGCCTCTAATTTGTGAGCAGGCGAGATACTTTTTTTTTTTAATGAAAGGCTGATGAATTGGCTTTATTCTCTTCCCACCCACCCATTTTTGCCCCTTTGTTCTCACCAGTAAGAAGAGATTTTATCAAAGTTTTCTTCTTAACAATTTTCCTCTTAACTAATAAAAATTCCATACAGGAATATATTTAATATTTAATGAAGATAATACTTTCTTCCCCACTAAGTAACAGAAAAACAATTCATAGATTGGAAAGCAGCCTAAAAGGATAGACTAAAAGCATGGTCAACCACAATGTTGAGCACGCTAATTATAAAAATGAGGTTAAAAAATCATACTACAATGTGCAAATATGCATATGCAAATATTAAATGACTCAACTGATCAGTTTAAGTAGTTATTTTCTACACTTGTAATATTATAAGTATGCTTGTTGTGCATATGGTAGCGTTACAAACACCAGTAAAATGGTTCTGCCCTTAACCGCTAACAAACAACATAAGAAAATAGTTTTAAGGGAAAGTATTTGTGTAAAACTTTTAACAACAACTGAATATAAATACTGATATCTTGTTTTTGAAAAAAAATATGTACATGTCTGGGAATCCTAACTGGGATATCATTCCTTCATTGTGTATTTGCTGCATGAAATACCGGTGTAACACTGGTATACATGCAACAAATGAGTTTGCTGCAAGAATCATGGAACTGCTCTTACACAGGATCATTTGGCACAGGCAAAATCAGGGGCCGGAGACTAACATCTTCCCATATTTTAAATATTACTCATTTATGCAATTTCCTCCCATAGTATCCAGAAGAATTTAGTTGGAAAACAATGACTGTCACAGTGTAGAATCCAGAAACTGCTTCTGCAGTATGACCATCCATTCATTTCAAGTTATTTTGTACAGGAACAGCGCTTGGTGATTAGTATTCAACATATGCTGCTATTTAGGAAACAAAAAGAAAAGACATGAATCTCCATGTTTAGAGGGCCAGAATGTAAATTTAGTGTGATTATCATATAATACTACCTAAGCTACTTGTGTCCTGGACTGTTAGCTCAACTCACAGTCCTGCCACATCAAATACAGGAGGGGGAAATTCTTAGGCACTCCGCCAACTGCTTTGCTGCTGCTTTGCTGCTGGATATCATGAAAACCTCACACAGGATATCATTAACCGAAGTAGAAAGACGGACCCCCAGTCTCCACATCAGTTACAGACACAAACAATACTTGGAGAAGGTATCCGTTGCTGTTGCTGATGAAAAACCAAACACTCTTTTCAAAGCATCGAACGCTGCTGCCAAGACAGGATGCCAGAAGTGCAACCTCCAGTATCAGAGGCAGTAAGCCTGTATACACAAGTTGCTGGGGAACATGGGTGGAAGGGTGCTGTTGCACTCATGTCCTGCTTGCGGTTCCCTGGCCGACAGATGGTTGACTACTGTGTGAACAGAGTGCTGGACTAGATGGAACCTTGGTCTGATCCAGCATGGCTCTTCTTACGTTCTTATGTTGTACATCCAAGTAGCAAAAGCAGTTCTGCCCACACCCACCCACACCCCTGATGCATTTTCAGTTCCATTGCTGTGCCAGTTTATAGGAAAAGAAGTATACGAGGTCTGTTACAGCCTAGGAAGCAGCATGAAATTGGCTATTTATTTAAAACACTTTAAAGCCTCCCTCCAACTGAACAATTCCAGGGCAGCTCATAATAGGTTGTCAAACAGAGTAAAACATAAATAACAGCTGACAACAGTAAAAGGCAGCTCTAAAAACAATCACAGCAGTATATGTGTATTTATCAGAAATTAAAAGTCTGGGGAAATAAAAATGTCTTTGCCTGGCTCCTCAGAGACATTTGCCAGGTGAGACTCCCTGGGGAGAGAGTTCCACAAGCAGGGTGCCACAACCAAGAAGGCCCTCTCCTTGGTTGCTCACCACCACACCTCAGGCAGAAGGGACACCTGAAGAAAGACCATCTCTGAAGGTGGGTTAGGGTATAGTATGAACAGGTTGATGTAGGAGAAGATGTTGATAGATTAAATCTACAATGACCCTCAGGTACCCCAGCAAAATGTAGTTTGATGAAGGCCTTTCCTTGGCAAAATATAGACCAGTGCAACTATCTCAAGCCACTCCAGACAAGGCACCATTTTTCAAACTTCCCTCTCAATTATTTCATGAGACGAGCAGACACTAGATAATATGATACTCAGAGCATTGGACAGCCGTAGATGCTCCAGGCCCACGTTGGATGCTCCAAGCCCATCCTGGGATATTGTTATAAAGCTCTTCAGTGGTATGAACCCAGGTGAGCTCCACTGTTCCCCAAACTGGTATAAGCAAGTTGACCTATTCTGGGCACCAGGCCTCTTTTCCCCCTGGCTGGAGGATGATCGTGTGTAAACGACCCTTTGGCAGGCTCATCAATATACAAGGTTCTACTGAAGAAAATACAAAACAGGAATGAGAAGAAGGCAACAGCTGGCCCCATGTATCAAAATTAAAATAATGATACTGGAACATACATTATCTTTTTCTGATTGAGGCAAGCTGCAAGAAGCAGGACAATGAAGAAGAAGATGGGCATCATGGGTAATAATTCTCATGGCTTTAAACACAAGAATTGCAGGCGCTTCTATTAAAGCCCCAGCTGCTAAAGTAGCAAGAACAGAAGTTTTAACTCACAAAAGATCTCTAATGCATAAAGATTGGCACACATATGAAATTTGAATGCCCTAAAGCTCAAGCACAGAAGGAAATTTACATACCCTTACAAAGTTAACTCATGAGTTTGACATTTAACATTCAGGAACTTGTTGCTTGAAAAACAGTGGTGTTTCCAGGATCAACAAGGCAAGAAGCAGCAAAGTTAGGTAGAAGGTAAAAACATCTGCTGAATCAATATGTGTTGGCAAGTTCACAACACACACTCAAAAACTATACAGAGCTTTTCTTCAGACACTTAACTATAAAGTTTGCAACCACTCCTCCAGTGGAAGCCAAGGATTAAAGAATGCTTTGTTAAAGAAATTAAAGAAACTTACATTTAAAATATCTTAGTTGATTAATCATACAAGTATTATTCAATTGATCACTTCATGACAAATGTTTAAATTTTCAATGATTTGCATAAAAGACAAGGATCCTTAGTTTCCACATAATGCACACATGTCACAGCAGGAAACACCTTGATTAGGACCAACCAAATGTCACAAAATAATAAGTAAGCTTTTGAGTACTCCAGGACTCTTCATCAGGATGGATGTAATGCAAAGCAGGGGGTGGTGGGAAGGGGAAGAGGAAAAGGTAGAGAAGGTGGGGATGGATAACATGTCCTCATCTTCTCTACAGCCATGTATTTTGTGAATGCCTGAAGCTGGCCAAGGTGTACATCTAAACAAGGGCTTCAGGATAGAGCAAGAAGTAATGGACAACCCCCCATTTTTGGAAAAAAAAACAAAAACGAAGTCCAGCAGCTACCCAAATCTTTTAAGATGGTGCTTGCCATCATCTGCTGATTTTACAAGCACTTTGAATTAAAAATCCTTTTTGAAAATCTTAGAATATGCTGATTGATTAACCATACAGAATTTTAAGTTGATTAAAAACGATTTCCATATCTGATGTCAGAGAAAGTTAACGAGACCTGCAAATGTCAGTGCACTGACGATAGCTTGGTCCAGATCCTTCACCCTTTCTAACAGTCTTTTTAGCTTACAGCTAAGGCCAGTAGTTAGGCATCCAGAACAAGAGAACAGGGCTCAACATGGGTAAAGGGGCCTTGATTATGCTGACTGAGTTCATCTTGAAAATTTTCAGATGCTGATGAATGATGATAGAAAAACAAGAACTGGAAATCTAGTGAAAAGCTGGCACATCACCCCAAAAAAACCATGTAATTTCCACAACAAGCAAAAATCCCATCCTGGAATGTTTAGCCCTAGCTGTCAACAAAGAAGTGGTGACAGGGATGGATGGGAGGTTGCTGTTGCACCCGTGTCCTGTTTGTGGGATCCTGGTTGACAGCTGGTTGGCCACTGTGTGAACAGGGTGCTGGATTAGATGGACCCTCGTTCTGATCCAGCATGGCACTTCTTATGTTCTTAGGGATGGAAATTGAGAGGAAGAAGTGATTGAAGAAGAGTTGCTCAGAAAAGCAATGGCCCCAAACTAGAGGGTTATGAGGGGAGAAAAAACACCTTGGTTTTGGGACCTACATAAATCTAGAACTGCACTTGGCACGGGTGGGGAACTTCAGGCCTGGGGGCCAAATCTGGTCCTCTGGGGTTCCCCAGAAGGCTATGTCCATTTCCCTGGCCCCATCCCCTTCCCCCAAACGCTGATCATTTGGTAGTTTCCCAGCTTTTGTGCAGTTTTTCTCTGGTTCTAAAAGGCTGAAATGCCTCTCCTAAGGCTTAGTCACTGGCAATAAGAACTTTAAATTAAAATACATGGGTAATTTTATCCCCATTCCCCCCCTCTTTTTTCTTTTTTCTTTCAACCCCACCCACCACTGGAATGCAGTCCCCAAGAGCTTTTCCAAAACTGAATTCAGCCCCCAATATGAAAGAGGTTGCCCACCCCTGTTTTATGGTATGAGGAAGCTATATGTATCCAGTCCCCAGAATGCAGATGCTACACACACAACACCAAATCTGGAAATAAAGCAGTTAGATGCCCAAACTGAACATTTGCCCCCTTAATTCTGAAATATCTTCCCTCAAAGTTCAGAGATCCTCCAGCTGCTCCCCAGCCTCACTGAGATCTGAATAAGTCCCTTCCCCTAAGCACATCTGTGGTTTGGACAGAGAAGAAAATGGTTCTCTCACCGCCTACAGCCCAACCATGCAGCAGAAGCTTCAGTTTTGCTGGTTCACGCATAAACCACAGCACTTAACAAGTGATCCCTCAAATAAATACAGCACATGCAAACTGGGGTGGGGGAAACATCACAGATCTGTTGCTGAAGTCTAAACTAATAGAAATGTATGCTAGGAAAGAGAAACATGCACACAACACTTAACAGTGCTCTGTTATGAGCCCAGGGACATGGGGCTACATCGCAGCAATAACAACACTTAAGTCTACCATATAGTTGGACTAAAATCAGAAACAGGAGATAAAGGCAGGCAGGGAAGGCAAAGGTTATTAAGGGCAGTTTATTAAGGAGAGAATTAGCCAAGTTATAAATGAGGGCAGCATCCAATACATTCACAGTGCTAGCATAAGCCCACACTAGCGCAACATTAGCACTGGCTAGGCAAAGGGGAAAAGCAGTGATTTGCCACCATTTTCTGCAGCAAAATATTGCCTTTTCCCTTTGCCTAACAAACGCTACTGACGACAGCATCAAATACTATCCGAGAACAGTAGCAGCACTTGGGACAGTGAGAGAAGGTGGATTTTGTAGATATCGTCCAGTATTTTGCAAAAATTAGAATATGAGGTGGGTGGGTTGGGGGGGAAAAGAATGGAAGAAGCAAAGCTTCAAGGTTATGAACCAGAGATTTACGGTTGCACCACACATAGGATGTCTAAAAATATGGTGTTCTTATGCTCAGAATGTTTCAGCCAGTGCCCACAATGCAGGAGGATCCCTCTGTAGCTAAAGAGCAAAACCCCGGCAAGGAAACCAAACCTCTGCTGCCAGTGAGGCTACCTGGAAAAGTGACAAGGTGGCTCAGTGGTTAAGGCAGCTGATCGATCATCCATTATGTTTTTGTAAACCACCCAGAGAGCTTCGGCTATTGGGCGGTATAAAAATGCAATAAATTAATAAATTAATAAATAAATAAATGTTCTGCATACATGGGTTGAAATCCCATCACTGTCATATTTTTGTAGGGCAGCAAATTAGACAAGTGGTGGAACACCTGTGTTGGCATCCAGAAGGCCTCAGATTCACTCCCCAGCATCTTTTTAGGTCTGAAAACCTGGAAAGTCGCTGCCAGTCAGTGTAGTCCCGAATGTAGTGCCTCCCAGTTATTCTAGACTACAACTCCCACCAACTCTGACCATTGGCCATGAAGGCTGGGGGTTAATGGGAATTGTAGTCCAAAACATCGAGAGCACCACTTCAGGGAGGGCTGGTGTATACAATATTAAACTAGGAGAACCAGTGGTCCGGCTAAGTTTAACGCAGCTTCCTATGTTCCTATGCGAGTAGAGCAGCAACACAGAAAGGTATTAGGAGGTTTCCACAGCAGTTTTTACACTTAGCCTGTTCTTCCTCAAAGAAACTAGAGCAGCTTATGCATGGCTTCCTGTTCATTTTCCAAACAGACAGCTTACAGGGGCAGAATTGCTGAGTTTCGGCAGCAGAAAAGCATCACATGCTATTCTTTGGGCTATTAAGACAGAGACAGTCCAACACATTTGTTATTAGCCATCAGATCCAGTCCTTGTGGTCCACAACACACATATTTTTGATCCATGACGATTCCTCCTCCAATGCTGCAATGAAGCAGAATTGGGAAAAGAGGCATTATTCCCACAGACACACTTATGAGTAAATGGTCTCCTGCCTTTGAGGGAAATTTACCCACATCCCAAAACAAGACTAGAAAGGATTTTTCAACATCCTTCTAGCCCAGGGTTGGGTAGACATCAAGCTTAGAGGATCTACTTTGTTTTCACTTGAGCCCAAGATCCACCAACCGGAGTTAGTTGGAAAATAAAGGGAAGGGAGATCATGCATTTAAAATTAAGGGGCAGGGTGCCTTTTTGTTTTCAGCAGAACTGAGATCACACAAAAATCTGCTACAGGTTTTCTTCTTTTTTCTTCTAATACAGGGGTGGTGGTGTGGGGGGGGCAGGCAGATGTATTGTTGATATTGGGTGCCTCTACAAGAGGCATTTAAAGCTCTTTCAAGGCGCATTAAAATTTTGACCTCTACAAGAGCGGAGCGTAAATCGGGGGTTGAGGCGCGTTTTCTCTCCGATTATGCACATTATCAAATGCGCATTAAATAGTGAGTTTTAATTAACCACGGCCGTTAAAGCGCATTATGCCATTTGAACAAGTGATTCTCTGCATTAAACACCTCTAAAGCATGTTTTGTACAGCCAGTAAGGTAACCAGTTATGCGCTTAACCGCCTCCCACGTACAGTGATTTGCCGTAAAAGCGATTCCGAGAAGATGCGCATAATCGGACAACCAGGCGCCAAACCAAATCCTTCTAGAGGGACCATTGTTAAAGACTGGGAGATAGAAATTCTTGCTAATCTAACATAATTCACCCAGACATCTCCCAGCAGATCCACCCCTGTCCTAAGGCGACTGCAAAAGGAGAACATGGATGTTGACTTCACTGAACAATCCCTGGTGTGCCTGTTGGTATCACTTAGCAGCTGCTACAAGTCCAGGTGCTAACAGGGTTAACAACATTCATGCAGCGAGACAGAGCACTCTTAGTAGGGAAGCCAGCAACTTCTCATTAACGGCTTCCCCTTTTAAGTGAACTTCCCCTGAGTGCAAGGCTAAGCGTCAAAAAGAAAAGCAGGGTGGAGGCTAATGAGTAAATGCTACGGATGGTGCTGTGCTCTACAAAGGCACTAAACAGCTGCCTTCTCCCTTCTTCTTAGGGAAGCCTCTGCAGAGTTCCATTCCCAAAGGCATAGTTGTGACAATGACCTGCCTCTATTAGCTGGGGAGGAAGCGAGAGATACTACCTTGCAAATATCTGAAGGGAAGTAATTCTTCATGATGTGAAATTAACAAGTTAGCACACTCACTCACCCAATAGTGAGATTGTTGAGGCCAGAGCACTGTTTCTCAGAGGAATATGTCGTTGACACCTTATCACTGGGGACATTTTAAAACAACTGCAAAAAGATCCCATTTTTAAGTCTCTGTCATCTGGCTACATTAGACCAAAGGATCATATATTCCCCCTGGTGTTTAAAGTTCAGTACTACATCTCCCAAACATCTCAATTCTTGAGACCAACATATCTAGGGCAGGGACAGACAGCATTTTGGGCCTGAAGGCACATTTGGAAATTTTAGAAACTGTCCTGGGCACAACCATAAAATGACTGCCATGAGTGGGCATGGCTAGTCAAAAAGAACAAGTAACTTTCCCAGATGCATTCATGGGAAATTAAGGCGGCAGCAACTAGAGTCTCTAGTTTGCTGCAATCCCAACCGCAAATATAAAAATATTTTTAAACTAACTGTTGGGAGGAGTAGGGCCCTTTCTACACCATAGGGGTGTAGAGGGAGGGAGAGCGGGAGGACAATCCTGGAAGTACCTAATACACACCATCGGCACATAGGGAGGGAGGGCGATCCCGGAAGTACCTAATACACACCACTGGCGCACAGGCCATCCCAGGCAAACAGCCTGGTGTAGAAACAGCCTAGGTGTCTCAGTGAGCACCAAGGACGGTGTCCAGACACACCATGTTGCCTCTGCCTGATCTAGGGCGAAAAACTCATAGTAGGTAAATCTTTGCTGATGGAAAGAGAATGCAAGGTTCAGAGTTACATCAAACTACTTTTCAGGTGACTCCACTGTTTCCTATCAGCTTGGATTTAAGTGTGCACATGGAAAAAAGGTCTTCTGAGCTCTCTCCCTGAAACTATGATTCAGTGCAGCTCTACAAATAATTCAAAGGAGAATTGAGCCATGGCACAATGAATCACACTTCATGCCTGTAAGAGTACTCAGTTGACTGTTTTGTTATGAGCAAACTTATAATAGGGCTAACAAAAAGCCACCAACCCAGACAGAAATGAGAACAGTTGGCCCTATGCCTGGAACATTTCCAGACCCCACTACACAGCACACATTGGCATAATGTCATATGAAAATGACAGCCTCCTCGAATTCAATAGGTGGAAATGAGGTACCCCATCCACTTTGCTTGATGTGCAGCTGATCAGGCATCATGAGCAACAGGGAGCGGATGTATCAGCAGCGGAGAAAATACTGCTTAAAAAGCCCGTCTGTCCCCCCCCCCCCCATGATCCTGATCATGAGAGCATGGTGGGGGCGGATGGGAAGGAAGAGGCACTGACTGTGTTCAGACAACATGCTAAGCCACGGTGGTTAAACATTTTGAGCTAAACATTATGGCTTAGCATCTCATGTGAAAAAGTCCTAACCATGGTGACTACATAATCACAGTTGAAACACGCTCACTAACCATTTGCTACAAAAGGGTTAGTGGTTTAACCATGGCTTAGTGTGTTGTCTGAACAGGCCGTGGGTGTGTCCTAGGCCCACCCACTTCCACCCCACTCACCAACAGCCCTGCCCATTCGTGTGGCTCCTGATGGATTCTGCTGGAAGGCAGACCAGATGGCACAAGGACATCTAAAGCACCTTTTGCCCTTGGTAGAAAAGTCTGCCTCCCACTGTCATAGCTCCCCCTGCCCCTCCCAAATCATTCAACCTTCTTAATCACATCCTAACTTCAATATAGGAACACGCCTTTAATAACAAATTACAATTCCCCTCTGATCAATTAAGATCAGTATAAGTACTTAATTTGATAATGAACAACCATGTAATAAAATTTACTTAATTTAATATCTAACAACAATTCAAAAATCAATGATGATTAATCACTCATCCCCCAATCACTAATCAGCCTGGCAATAAAACAATCCAAAAATCAATTAATCAAGAGAGCAATCACATATCCTTATCCCCCAAAAGCTTCAACAGTCACCAAGCCCTTGTCTTTAGCCAACATTAATTTCTACTCTGAAATCCAAGCATATTGCCCCAATGGCATGTAGAATACTCAATTTTAAAATGAGCATAACACAACCTCTTTAAAAGATGTGCCCCCAAAACTAACATGATTAGTAATCTGTTCGGATACAAAAGCTATAGTGAATGGATCCTTGCATCAATACGAACTGTAGCCTCTAGTGGCAAAAGCATTGCATTAAAGTTGTTCCAACATGCTTGTTAGGCAATGTCCACAATCAACATGCAGTTACTCCTTGGCATTAGCTGAAAATTAGCAGGCTTCTCTGGACCAAGGCCTTAGCAGCCCACCATCTGATGCCAGCCATTAGGGGAAAACCTTGTTCTTTAAGGTCCCTCCAAAGAGATAGGTTTCATTGCGTGCACACACAAACACACACACAAGCTTCCAGATTCACAGGTCCAATTCCAGCCCTGAATTCTGCTCTCCAGCACAAAGACTAGTGACTCACATAGACTCCATAAGCAACTTTTGGTTCAGAGGCCACCAGTTAGTGCAGGCTCTAAAAGGGTGAAATGCGGGTGGAATAGAGAACCTTTGCTCAGCAGTAGACGGAGCTGCAGCTATCAGCACTACAGAGCTTGGGCAAGCTAGTAAAAATACCACATACTTATATACTGCCGGCCTGTGCTTTATCCTGTGGGGTCCCCAACGGCCAGGCTGGCTACCTTGGTGGCAAGGCACGACATCACTGTGGGACAGGTGGAGTCTGAGGATACAAAGAGAGTGGTCAGCAAGCCCAAGCCACGCCTGTCACTATACACAAAATTGTTTCTTTTATTTCCCTTATTTGGTTCTACGGCAGAGATATAATACCGATCTCTGTTACACAGCATGGCAATGACATGGATCTGGAGTGCAGGAGAGAGCCCAGCAAGCAGAAATTCCCTCTTTTCCCATTCTGAAGTCGCCAGGGCCAGCTGTCCCCCTAAACAGATACAAATAAAATCCATTCACACAGCCACCGGCTATCCTAAGAAAACCATCAGTTCAAATACCAAAGAGTCTTGTCTCTCCTTAAAGACTTTACAAATTTATTCTGGCATTAAAAAAAAGTCAATCTTTAAAGGTGCCACAAGACACTTCATTGTTTTTGCCGCAATAGACTGTCATGGACTACCCCTCTGGAAACTAAACTCAGTTCAGACACTAAACAGGTGTTAAAAGGGTGGATATAAGAGTCCTGCTGTATTGGACCAAAGGCCCATAAGCAAAAGGGAGGAGAGAGATAAGGAGGAAAAGAGAGACAACGAGAGAGAGAAGGGACTGTGGAAGAACCCCCAACAACAACTTTGGCCCTGCCCACTGCAGATTCCAGCTCTACTTATGCCTGTTACGCAGCGACAGAGATTTCCCTCAAGGGAACGATGCTCTCAACATAAAAAAGGGCTTCTCTGGCCTATCTAATCCAGCTTCTGGATTAGATAGGCCACAAGCAGGACATGAGAGCAATAGCCCTCACCCACTGTTGTACCCAAGCAACTGGTGTTCAGCGGCATCTTGGCTCTGAACCTTGACATAGCTTATAGCCATCATGACTAGTAGCCAATGGTAGACCTCTCCACCATTAAAACTATCTAAACTTGTGGCCGTTGCCACATCCTGTGGCAGCCAACGCCGTAAGTTAACTACGCACTGTGTGAAGAATTACTTCCCTTTGTCCATTCACAACAACCCATGAGACCTCATTACCACTCCTATGTGGTTGCATAATTAGTTGCAAGTTTGAAACCTCTGGTGGGTGGAATACAAATAACACAATCACCTATTAATGATCCAAAAATAGTCACATCAAAGGAACGGTGGTGGCATGAAATTCCTGGCTTGTGTAAATTGAGGTTTTTTGACTTAGAACAACAAGCCTGAAATAGAAAATATTAAACCACCACCATGTAAATTTATTGTTTTTTAAAACAAAGCATCATTAGATTTGAACAAGAAGGTCCATTTATTTCTCCACCTAACTACTAGTAGGGTGATAATATTTGAAAGTCATGAACACGCACCTCCCCGTTCGGAAACTTTTGACAACTGGGCAAAGAACTAGGAAAAGATGTCTTACAATTAGGGCTGGTACCAACCTGATACCTTCCAGTTGTGTTGGACTACAACTCCCACAACAGGCCACTAGCCATGGTGGCTTGGGGATGCTGGACATTGTAGTCCCAAACAACTGAAGGATGGGGAGGGCTTACTTAGTCAGCCAGCCAACTACATTGATTATAGAGGTATTCCTAATAAGCCAGGCAGTAGTTTTTAAACTTTTTAGATATTTTCTCTTTAAACATGTACTTACAAAACTATAGGTGGCAGGTCAGAAGAGGCATTCTCACAACAGGGAATTCCTCTTCTAAGATGGTGCCTGCTGCAAAGTGTGTGTGTGTGCATCATATAAAACCAAACCAAAATATCATTTTTTCCTCGTAACTCTAACTCATGAATACAACATACAATTAATCAACTAAGATTTGTTTAAATCAGCGACAGCCCTACATAAGGTGCTCAAACAACTTGGATGTACGTTCAAGAGTCGCCCTCTCCGGGTGGATCCCAGCTCTTCTGGCAACCCTAAAGGAGAACATAAGGTGCCACATGGTGTGTTCCACCACCATATAGGATGGCGCATGGCAATAATGAGAAAGTCAGTATAAATGCAATTTGCACTCTGACCACCAGATGGAGTCGCCACCCTACCCAGCAAGAGACAAGTAGTATCATCCAGGGGCTGTGTCAACACATTTCAAACGTCTCCTACTGCATGTGTGACCCAGATACTTCAGAGCAAAGCTCTGAGAGGAGAGTCAGGTGGCAGATCTAACAGGAGAGGCTGCATTACCCTCCCCCTCTTCTGATCATTACACCAGTCTGACTCATGGTGCTCGTCAGCAGCACTCACCTTGGCAGCTAGACACAGATATTGATTTGTAATTGAAATACACTGGGACAAGGCACCAGACGTACATTGCACTAAGTGGCCCTGAAGCTTTGTTTAATTGGAAAACAAAAGAAGAGAGGAGGAGGAATTGGGTTTTTTTTTAAGGACGTTTAAAATATAATTAAACACAATTTAAAAACACAACAATAAAAGAATAAAAAGAGCACTCAACCCAAGAAAACAGATTACATGGCAAAAGCCTTCTTGAATATAATTAATCTTAAATAACATGAGGGGTGGTGGTGGTAGGAGAGAGAATAGGCCAGGTTAACAACCTTTGATTTCTTAATATTTCAGGAAGGGGGAATATTGACTGTTTCAAAGGGACGGTCTATTATATCTAGCAAACTCTCTTAGATAAGGTGAAATCTTAGAGGATAAGACACCATAAGTTACCTGCAATTCCTTATTTTCACGCTGTTTGTATTTTCTCTGTGTTTTGACTATAGTAAAACCAATAAATAAATGTTTTGCCTTGGTTCCTCATACCCAGAACCTCTTGAATTAAAGTGTCTTTCTCTGGCACCATGTTCCAAATGAAGTGTCATTGGGAGCGAAAAGGCTCTAGAAAGACCCCTTGGGGACACTGCAATTTTCTCGGTGGTTCCATAACACAATTCTACTACAGATGTATGAAATGTTTCATTTGCATAAAATTGGGCTTGCTGGGCATCTTAGTTTAGGATTGATCTATTATCCTATACAATCACAATCCTATACAATGGGTTGACTTTCTTTTGGACACTGCAACATTAAATTGCTCCCCATTTTTTTTAAAAAAATGGATACAGTAACTCTTCCTCTTTAAAATCCTGTATTATTCTTTTATTTACAGTATTTGCACCATCCTCACTAGGCAATATCTTGTCCTGTGTGTGAAATGGGCCAAAAAATTCAAGCGATTACTTGAAAACGGTATCCTTGGAATCACAACAATTCAGAATGAAAATAAACCACAGATTCCATTCATATGAATTATTTATTCTGAAAACTGGACCCAGGGGCATGTCTGTGGTAAAGTAATCCATCTATGCCTCAGCTGAGGTCCCCAACTGGCTGCTTATTCCTACCCTAGCTCTAAAGCTGCATTAACCAGCTAAAAATTGCCGTAAGAGGGATTCTGATTCAATTCTCACCGACATTTTCCCAGATTGCCACAAAGATCCTGAAGCCACCTTTTAAAAATTGCCTTCTGCCAGCCCTTCCCCCCAACCTGGGCACAGACAAGGTGTTCACCCCAAGAGCCCGGAAGACAAATAATTCCCCAGACTCTGGGGCAAGCGGTGCTTTTTGATGGCAACCCTGTTCAGCGGCTAAGAAGCTTAGTACAGAATCAGGACAGCTCAAGGCAACAGCCACTGAGGGCAGGAGAAGATGCGATACAATTAATCCAATTGAGAGAGAACTTTCACATGAAGCAGACGACATATGGCTTGGCATACTCCCTTCCCTTCCCTTCCCTTCCCTATGCTGTGGGCAAAGAGGTAAGTGTAGAGGGGTGTGTGTGTGTGTGTGTGTGTGTGTGTGAGAGAGAGAGAGATTGAGAGAGAGATTTGTGAGGTTCTGCACTTGGCAGCCTACGCAAAAAGACATGTTGCTAGTCGCAGGGACATTCCCCACCTACTCTTCCGTCAGGCCACAGGCTTTAACCGCCTTGGAGCTAGCTCCTCAGCACACTGCATGTAGGCCCCAGTGGATATCCTAAAACCAGGGAGAATGACAAGATGACAATGACATCAACTAGGATGGGAGAGGGAGATGCCAGGAGATAGGTGTTCAGTAGTATCGGCTCCCTGAACACTTGCGCATTTGGGCTATAGCTGTTGTGTTTTGTGTGACAACAAAGAGAGAGCACCAGATATCAAAATCGAGGGGAGGAGGAGGAGGAAGAAACAACACTCCAAAACGTGCTGTGAACCTGTTTATTAAAGCACTGCAATAGTGGTGACAGTAAGTTCGTACCTCCTGCATGCAAATGTTTCTCCCTGAGAGCATGCACTATGAAAGAAGAAAACTTCCCATGCAGGAAATGTGAAATTATTATTATTGCCTTCAAAGAACAGCAATATTTTATACTCAAAACTGATCAGGCATAGCAAAACTTTCTGGAAAACTTATCTGATGAGACCATCTTCCCTTTTTGGGGGATGCTGTCAACTTAGCGGCTCCAGCAGCCCGTGAACAAGCTGGGCTGTTCGTGGTGACAACTTTTTCTTTGAGAAGTGGGGTGAATATGTGTGGGGATGGAGAGAAGGCCCAAAGGGCTTTTGTACAGCTGCAGTTCTAAGCTCCCTGTCTTTGCAGGGAAACCATGACAAATTTTCACACCTGCAAACAACAGATTTTGGATTGGACATTAATGACTACATAGAATACCACATTAGCAGTTCAGGTTTACTGCCCAAACTACACCAAGGTGATCCAATTTTGGATTCACAATTATGCACATGAAACATACTTGCATGTTTTTTGTTGTTTCATGTATATTTTATCCTTGTTTCAGAAAAGTTGGAACCTTGGGATGATACCTGGGGAAGTTGAAGGAGAAAAGGATATGGGGTTGATCTGCTCAGTGTGCTGAATTCCAACCTATAAGACCAACTCTGGCCCACTTGCATTGGCTGTCTGTACGTTTCCAAGCCTGATTCAAGGTGTTGGTTGTAACTTATAAAGCCTTACATGGCTCGGGACCACAAGACCTGGCGGAACGCCTTTCCAGACATGAACCTACCCATATACTATGTTCAACATCGAAGGTCCTTCTCCGGGTGCCTACTCCAAGGGAAGCTCAGAAGATGGCAACAAGGGGGAGGGCCTTCTCTGTGGTGGCCCCCCCAATTATGGAACGATCTCCCTGATGAGACCCACCTGGTGCCAACATTGATATCTTTTCAGTGCCAGGTTAAAACTTTTCTTTTTTTCCAGGCATTTAGCAATATGTGGTGAGCTTCACTGATCCTAGATCTGTTTTTAAAGTTTATAGTTGTTTTACATTTTTGTTTCTGTGCATGTTGTATGGTTTTGTAGTTTTACATTTTGTATATTGGTTTTAAGTGTTTTAATCTTATGTAAACCGCCCAGAGAGCTTTGGCTATGGGGCGGTATAGAAATGTAATAAATATAATAATAACAATAATAATAACAACCTCTTTGTTATAACTGGCTGTTTTGTTGCCCACCTCTAATTTCTGATCATTTGCAAGACACTACCCAAATATTTTTGTATTTTATTCGGCAGCCCTATGGACTAGAAACTTTAACATTTCAATTTTAAAATGAAAGCTAAGATCCTCAGAATGTCAGATGCTACACTTAATGTTCCTATCTTGCAGAAGCACAACTATCGCTATATCTAAATCTCCTGCCTTAGGGAAACATACAGCTACATTAAAATTGCATTTGAGGGGGAATGCATTTCTTCACTTCAGCTTAACTTCACTGAAGAACAATGGTAGGCAGATGTCTTTGAACTAGACAATCATTGGCTAAAAAGAAGGACCGGTTTGGCAAATTTTGATTTTATATCTTGCATGGTTGTGCAAATTCAACCCCAATTCTCACGCAATGAGAAACTGAGTAGGAACTAGTTGATTCTCGGTAGAATGTTTTTAAAGAAAAGGTCTGTGTAGGAGGAAGGATCTGTGAAGTCTCGGGGAAAGCTGTATGCACGGGGGAAATGGCACAGTCACCTAAAATGCCTGCCAAGCAGAGGATTTGATTCTATTCTGGGAACCCGTGGAATCGATCACCAGATGCACAAGAGATTGAAAACACCACGGAATGAAATAGAAACAAGTTCAGGTGGGGGGTGGGGTGTGATGGAATTTATAGCACAGGTACTGCAGGTCATATGTATGACAATTAGGCCACTTCAGCTAGAAAGCCTACCAATAATATATTTTGAGTACAAGCATGGCCCTAGAATTGAACCTTTGATGAGTCCCATTGAGAAACTGCTGGGGGGTGGGGAGAAGTAGTTGTCCAGATGGCTCTCCTCAACCCCTGGAGAGGGCCTCAGTGCAGCATTCATTGGAATACACCCACCTCCAGGTTTGTGACCATATTTGTATCATGACTAAAGCTTGCCATTATCTGGCCCTGCCAGGAATAGCTTAAGGAGAAGTGCATTAACAGCTCAACGGTGACCATTAGCAATGGCAGGAGATGGTCTGCAGGGCATACAGAAAGCGTTTCAAAAAGCCTGCAAGAGCAAGAAGCAACAGGTGTGAATGTAAGCACATACAGGGGGAGGCAGGGTTAGGGCTGGAATGCCTGATTAAATCCAAACACGCAAGAGACCATACTGTACTCCTTTAGCA
Source organism: Anniella stebbinsi (assembly GCA_029215795.1). Taxonomy (NCBI): domain Eukaryota; kingdom Metazoa; phylum Chordata; class Lepidosauria; order Squamata; family Anniellidae; genus Anniella; species Anniella stebbinsi. The sequence goes on along the minus strand of JARDYH010000001.1, from coordinate 307,549,969 downwards.
ATGGTCTTGTGTAAAAAGTATTGCTGCCTGATCAACAGGAATCAACAACCCAATCTGGCGCTTGGGAAATACTCAATCTGCTGGTAAATCACTTTGGAAAGACAAGAAATGTTTTCTGTTGTTGCCTGCAGAGAGTTATCATACTAGGAGATATGTGCAAATCAGAGGCAGGCTCTCTCTCAAAATAGACCCAGAAAAGGTTTTTTTTAAAGGATAACTAGTGTCATTCCATATATCAGCTTTCCCCAAGCTAGACCCCTCCAGATGTTTTGAATTCAATTCCCAAAATTAGTGACCATTAGCCATGCTGGTTAAGGCTTACGGGAACTGAAGTCCAAAACATCTAGAGAACAATAGGGTGGGGGAGGCTGACATCTATGAGCTAACCTGTTCTGGAGCTGAATGGTATAACATTGAAAGATCACCTCGAAACGACACATAAAGCAGCTATTCTGAGCTTCTTGGAAGCAAAGATATTGGTGAACAGCAAATGTAACAAATAGGGGGGGGGGGGAAACAGTGGCATTTAAGAAAAAAAGCAACACACAAAGAAGCATTACTGGGTATAGGTACAAACTAAGAAGAAAGAGCTGTCCATGTTACATTAACCAAGGCCTTTCCTGCTTCATTCTTTGCAAAGGAACCAGAAAGGAGTCTGACAGTTTTAACAAAGACTTCAGCAGTGACAAAAAGGAGTGTTGCAATGAGGTTTCAGCTCCCGAAAAACCCAAATGATGCCTCATTCTAAATTGATGGCACAGTGCAGCTAACTAGAAGGCTTGTGCTGTGAGAGAGCACTTCTACAACATGCAAGGTTACTACAACTGAACTAAATCAATCACAGCATCGCATTAAATTTAACCAGTACGGGAAGGGAAGGCATGGTAGAGTGCGTAAGCAAAACTCTGGCCAGGATGGCCAGGCACAGATTTTCCTATATTTAACATTTTCCAAAGCACATGAGCTTGATGAAAGGTTCTTGTCTTAGAACACAGGAAATACAAATATGTTTTTGGCGAGCCTGAGGACATTATAGGAAGTAGAAGGACAAGCTTCTCACACACAGAGTAGATAGCAGCTGCAAGAGTCCTTTTGTAAAAGGCAAACCACATTCTGTGGTGGAAAGTAAAATTCAATAGCAACTTGTAATTGATAATGTACATATATTTCAAAAACATGTAAAAGGAGAATAGTTAACTTTACACCACAGCCCCAAATATCTCCTTCGGTACTATAATCAATCCCATATTATCATTAGGTAAGACTCATTATTCTACCACTTTTTTGAATTACTACAAAATAACTTTGGGCCTGTTTCTCCAGTGACCGAAAATAAACACAAGATACTTGTAGGCCTGTATAATAATAATAATAATAATAATAATAATAATAATAATAATAATTTATTTCTTACCCGCCTCTCCGTTTGGATCGAGGCGGGGAACAACAATATGATAAAATACATAAAACTGATTAAAACATGGCACACATTATTAAAACTGCATTAAAACATCCTAAAAACATCCTAAAAACATTCTAAAATTCCACTGGATATGCCTGCTGGAAGAGAACAGTTTTTATAGCATATTCACCAATCATGCAGCATGACGGAGTGTGACATGCAGGTAAGTACTCTGAAATGAGCCACTTACTGTTTGGCCTCCATCTTGTTCCACAGGCATACATAGGCCAAAAACCCAGGCCCTGCACTGAGACCAGAGGAAATCTCTGGACATCGAAACGTGTCCTTCGCTAAACAGACTTAGGGGCAGATCCTGTCTCTAGGAGCCATGACTTTTGATTTTCTGCAGCCACAGAAAACCAGGGATGCTTAACTCATTTATTTTGCACATCAGTCTGAGGGGAGATGTAAGGGGAGGGAGGAATTACCAAATTATAAGGGTCTGTCACTTCCTGCTATATGTCAAGTCCGTCCATGTCCCTCACCACACACAAAACTACGCCATCTGAATAGTCACATTCATTTTTGTTTTTAAAAAGTGCAGATTCTAGAGCATAATTTTGCACTAAAAGTAAATTACAATATATAATCTTATAAAATCCTTATGCTGTATATGTACTATTGGAAGTCTGGAAATGGCAAACCAGTAGTTTGGTCACATCTGAAAATCCTTATCTGCTTACTTAAATGCTACCAGCACAGTTTAGTTATCATAGTTAACATATGATAACATAAAGTGCAAAAACATCTACACCCCAGTGGAACAGGATGAGATAAAAGGCCCCCACCCGTAATCATGTTTCATTGAGGCAATGGGAGCAGATGAAGCTGCCTGAGGCAATGACCTTCACCCCAAAGCTGATCTGATCACCTTGGAAGCAATACCCTCCAAAGGGGAAGAGTTCCAGCTCATAAAGGGAGTGAAGAGGCGTAGGTTTGAGATAAGCATCAGCTCAGGGGGTGACCTGGGAACACAAACACAAAAAGAAACTGGAGCTCCAAAAGAGCAGAGCTGGCGGCTAAATATAGAGGGCTCATCACATCTCCTTAGAAACTGACTCACGGTGTGTCATGCATAGGAGCAAAACAGAGAAAATCCACATGCAACACTCCTCTTCTCAGTGTTGTCCCTACTGCTAAAGGTTTCTCAATTTTCAACCTTCCACAACAGGATATACTGAGGATTCTTCCTATTCTGCACAAATATAGAATTTGATACTTGGGTACAGAATTCAGCATGTTAAGAATTCTCATCTCAAAACACACACACACACTTTGCATTTTTAAATTGATAAGTAGTAGCCTGGTAGCTACAGTGGTATACCTAGGTAATTTTAGATCCTGGATTTAATAGCCTTCAGGGAGCCCCCTTTAGACTGTCCTGTGTATGATTTCAGTTGGGATGCACACGGCTAATATTTCTCTTAGTCTGCCAACTACCATTCCATGCTTTACAACAGCTACTACATTCCTCATATGGTTGAACAACAAAGTGTTTGTAACTCTAAATCATCATCATCATCATCATCAGAGCATGCACAGTTTTGCGTTTTAAACACACTTAACTCATAGCACCATCATGGCTACAGGAATAACGTGGAGTTTATCCAATCCTATATGTACCAGTGTTTTAGCTGATATATTCCAACCATTATGCCATATTCTCTCACACACACAATGCTTCTGGCCACTTCCTTGGGTTCGTAAACCACAGCCTTCAAAATTGTCCTTGTGTGCCTATGCTATTACACTAATGCCAACATCATGCAACCCCTAAATTGTCTGGAATATTTTCCTTCAGCCCTACATTCTCACTGGCTATCGAGTTTTAGTTTATCGCTCTTTCCATTTTTTGTGCACATCTTTCTTTCATTTGAGTCACATGCTCCCCTTAAGTTCCTGCTTATCAGGAAACAAGGTACTTGCATGCACACACTCATTTCTTGTGTACCAAAAAAACAAAAACACCCATATAGAGAATGCATTTTCTTTGCTACTGAACAGCTACAGCTAATCCAACCATCCTCTTTGCACCCACCCACACAATGACAATTAAGAATCTCAGCTACAGAATATATGACATGACTTCCACGCAGGTCTGAGCCCTAGCGACTATTAGAAAATAAGTGCTGCTACACAATCCTCTTCCATAGAATTTCCCATCTTGGCAAGTTCAACATTCTTTCCTCCTACCCAGGACTAAATAGTATCAAGGCTTAGCCGAGGAATCTGTTTTTAATATCAGGGTAAACCCAGAAAGTCCCTAATTTTCCTGCACCAAAAAAAAAAAAAGGCCATGCCAGGTTCCCCACAACCATCTCCCTTCTTTCCAAACCTTTCCACCAGTACCTATGTACACGCTGTCCCTGGCAAGGGTAAACCACACCACAAGTACATTAGAAAAATAAAGTAATTCCCCTGTAATTCTTCAAAGCAAGTTTCTAGCCCTTTGGGGGTTGACGACAAGCTTGAAAAGCCTAGGAGGAGACAATACGTAGCTGTTGCCTGAGTAGAGTGTCCAGTGGTTCGTGATGAGGCTCCTCAGTGCCCTGCATATGCTCCATGGCTCTCAATAGGAGCAGAACCAGTTACGCAAAATAGGCAAATGTAACACTGGAGGAATTATTCACATTAAGGAAGTTAATCTCTCAGAAATGCAGGTTGCTTACCTGTAACTGTAGTTCTTCGAGTGGTCATCTGTGCAGTCACACACTATGGGCTCGCGCCGGCGCCGAGCCTCACTCGGAAACTTCTAGAGCTTAGAAACTATTGGCGGGAACCCCTCCCCCCACCATCCTATTGCGCATGCCTGGGTTCCCGCCTACCTCAGTTCTATGAGACCGCCTGATGCGACCCACAACGAGGTAGTGAAGAAGAGAAAGAAAAAATATGCAGAATGGCATGGCAAACACTCATAGGCCCTCAAGCGAGGTCTAGAGGGGACGGTGGGAGGGTTGTGTGACTGCACAGATGACCACTCGAAGAACTACAGTTACAGGTAAGCAACCTGCATTTCTTCTTCGTGGTCTCTGTGCATCACACACTATGGGCGAGTAACCAGCAAACACTTACCGGAGGAGGGTAGACTCGCTGAAAAGGATGTTATTGGAGAAGCGAAGACAGCACTGCTCGTCCGAAGCTCGCGTCGCTTCTCGCTCTGGTGTCCAATTTGTAGTGAGAGACAAACGTGGAGGCCGAGGACCAAGTAGCTGCCCTACAAAGGTCCGGGAGCGGGATCCCCCTTGTCAGCGCTGTCGAGGTGGCAAGGGCTCTTGTAGAGTGCGATCGCAAGGCAGTTGGGGCTTCTTTCTTTGCAAGTGCATAACTAAGAGTGATAGTACTGACGACCCACTTAGCAAAACGTTGGGCCGATAGTGCTTGGCCCTTTGTCTTGCCACCGTAGCAGATGAAAAGACGTTGAGACTTGCGGAAAGTGGAGGTCCTATCCTTGTAGAATGCTAAAGCGCGTCTAACATCTAGTGAATGAAGTCTTGTACTCAGAGGGTCGGTGGCGTCCTGAAAAAAGGTGGGCAGGACGATGCTCTGATTGATATGGAAGTCCGAGATGACTTTTGGCTTGAAATCCGGGCCTGGGCGCAGAACCACCTTATCCCTATGAAATTGGGTATAGGGGGGGTCAATCATAAGTGCGCATAGCTCAGAGGCTCTTCTGGCAGATGTGATCGCGACCAGGAAGGCTACTTTAAGGGATAGTAACCTTAAGTTTGTTGTTGCCAGAGGTTCAAACGGTTTATCAGACAAGGCTGACAGGACCACCGACAGGCTCCATTGCGGAACTATGGGCCGCACAGGGGGGTGAATGTTCTGCAGACCTTTCATGAAGCGTTTTGATAACGGATGGGAGAAAGCCGAATAGTGTTGAATTAGGTCGTGGTTCGCTGATATGGCTGCCAAGTAGACCCTTATAGAAGCTGCACGGAGGCCCGTCTCATGTAAGGAGTTGAGGAAGGTCAAGATGGTTATGATTCCGCAGGAGTGAGGCGACTCACCCTGGTGATGGGTGATTTCTTGTGCCTCTTTCCAGAGGGCTGAGCTTCCTCTTCAGGTGCTGCGCCGTGGCCCCTCTTATGCCGCTTCACCTTGCCCGAATCATCGGGAAGGGAGGGCTTCGACTTAGCAGGCTGGGTAGCTTGCAACTCCGTCGACGTCGACGTCGAAGGGCGGCTCGGTACCGACACCGGCACGTCTACGGCCCCTAGAGTGGATTTCCACAGGAGCGCCCTCAGTTTGTTCGCTCTGTTTTTACGCGTCTGTCTGGAAAAGTTCAGACAATGGGCACAAGTATCGACAACATGCGCTTCACCTAAACAGAGGAGGCACTTGGAGTGTCCATCCGAGAGGGTTAATTTAGCCCTGCAGCCCGTACAATTCTTGAATAGAGACGCCATTTTGAAAGCCAGTAAAAAGGGCGGGATAGGGGGGGTTGAAAACCGTTCCTGTTTTCCCCCGTAGATCGGTAGCAGGAGTTCCGCTATCGATGAACTATCTATTCCTATACGTATATATATATATATATCTATATCTATATTAAGTAAAACTATCTATAATAAAAAGTTTTTTTTTTTTTTTTTTTTTATAAGAAGAAGAGGAAGAAGAATAGGGGAAGAGAGAGGACTGAAGAAAAGCGGAGAAAAAATAAGGAGAATCTAAGCACAAACTGTTAAGAGAAGTTCTCTGTGAGGCAACCAGCAAGGCGGTCGAAAAAGAACTGAGGTAGGCGGGAACCCAGGCATGCGCAATAGGATGGTGGGGGGAGGGGTTCCCGCCAATAGTTTCTAAGCTCTAGAAGTTTCCGAGTGAGGCTCGGCGCCGGCGCGAGCCCATAGTGTGTGATGCACAGAGACCACGAAGAAGAACTAGCATAAAGTCCATGTCGGCATGGACGCTAGTAGTCCTGCTCCTTTCCCACTTTTTTGCCCCTTAGTCCCCTTACCACAGACGGGCTAATGAATAATGGAAATGTGGTTCATGCACAGTGAATCCCCCCTCCGAAATTTGATTGCAGCGTGGCCCTGACCTCTCCCCTGCATGCCCCAATTGTTTGCCTCCACCCTCTTCAAATTCCTTGCTGGTGGCGAAAACCTAATCGTGCAACTGCGCCCGGGGCCCACCTACGTGCCACAGTGATTGGACTGAGCAGGGCTGCCTGTCATCCCACTGGCAGAGAAGCTGCCCTGCATGTTTGACATGGAGGAAACTAATTTCTATTAAAGCTCGAGCTTTGAACTTTTTCGAACTTTCACATTTTCTGCATGTCTACACTGCTCCAGCTTCAATTTAAAACAAAAATGAGCAAAATCGATCTGATAGTTCTTGAGTAATAAACCTTCCACTACTGTATTCTTATAGATGATATTAGAACCAGGGGTCTCCTATGAAATTGATTGTTGGGAGCCTCAGGACAGATAAAAGGAAGTACCTCTTCACACACCACATAGTTAAACCAATTTGGATGGCTTTAAAGGGGGATTGGACAAATTCCTGGAGGAGAAAGTTATTGATGGCTACTAGTCTTTTGTCTATATGCTACCTCCAGTATCATAGACAGTATGCCTAGATACATCAGTTGCTGGGGAACATGGGCAGGAGGGTGCTTTTGCACTCATGTCCTGCTTGTGGGCTTACCATGGGCAGCTGTTTGGCTACCATGTGAACAGAATGCAGGACTAGAAGGACCTTGGTCTGATCCAGCACTGCTCTTCTTATGTTCTTAGGTTTGCAGAATTCAGCATTTCTTGATACAGAAAGCTGATAATAAAAAGAAGTGGAGAGTATACTCATTCTCTGCCTCCAAAATACAAAGTGACCCAGTCTATGACTTAAAGGCCACCTAATCCAACTGTCTGCCTAAAAGGCAGTATCACCCACGCAGTCTAGACCATGACACGCCACAAGTAGAAAATAAGCGTATTCCAGCCCCCAGACCCAGACCTGAGCTAGTCAGGTTTCATGCAAGTATAGATGTCCCACTAGTTTCAGGTTCCATATGGTTTGCCCTTTCTCAACACAATCCAGCGTTAGTGCCTTAAAGTACAGCAAGGGTGTGGATAAACATCTCCTGCCAGCTAAGGCTCAGACAGTAAGTTCAGCTAGGCTTGCTTTCAGGATACGGTGCTTCTCAGACGCCAAACAAAGTACAAGCAAGATCAAATCTCCAAGCACCCTCTGATGTGTGACAACATGACCCTAGTGGAAAACCTCTCAACATGATAGCAGGTCAGGCCTGAAATTCACCAGAGCAGAAAGAACAAAACTGGCAAACAGCTCAGTACATGGAGAGCTGTTCCTAGCCCATCTATCTTGCCTTCCACTGGAAACCATAAATTAAAAGGTGTCTAAAAGGATCAACTGTTTAAGACTGCTGAAGGTGCAGTTAAACACTACACAACACCTGCCCTCTGCCCATGCAACCACATTTTAAAATAAACAGACATTGCTGGAATTTCCTCCTTCCTCTTTTGCAAGCTTATATTCAGTTCCCATTTCATTGGGCTAATGATGAACCCCACTGACTTAAAGGTTTGGGATATCATCTGGGCCAGGGGTAAGAACCTGGTTCCCTTCAGTTGTTTTGGACTACAACTTCCTTCAGCCCTAACCAGCAAGTCCATGGTAAGGGATTATGTAGTTATAGTCCAAACCACCAGGGCATCAGGCTGCGGAGCCCTAATCTGGGTTGTCTGCATACTTCTGTTAATTCATGGTTTTGAGTATCCTCTTGAGGGGTGGGGAAGGGAAGCTTTCCCCTCTAGCCTTTGAACTACGTGTGTTTATTGTCCTGAACCACGCTCGTGTTCTTTTCCCTAGCAAGACCCTTAACAGAATACCCTTAAGTAGGGTTTTCCCTAAAAGATGGCTTATACATCTTTTACAATGCAATCCTGAACACACTTACCTGGAAGTAAATCTAGGCTGACCAGATAAAATCCAGGTCAGGGCTCATGTAACTTTAACAGTTGTAGAGAAAAAGGAATTTCAGCCTGTGTCATTTGTATGCAATTAGTTTCTGGTGATATTCCCTCTTCATCACAACTGTTAAAGGTGCAGGCACTATACTAGAGTGACCATATACAAAAGAAGGCAGGGCAACATCCAAACTAAGAATACCCTTGAAGAGGCAAGAGCCTCTGTTCACAGCAAAGCTGCAAACCCAGACTTTCCCCATTTTCTCCTCCCCTATTAAGACTATTACAGAAGTTCTTTGCCTTGAAAATTACTACACCTGTCCTTTTTATTGATGGCTGTTAACATTCCACGGTTTTATACCTTCACTGCTTGATCTAGAGAAGAAAAGAAAACTTAGTCCCCATATTTCCCTGCCGGTACATAGTTTTGGTTTTTTTAAATGCACCTCCAGGACAACTGGAAAGCTCAGAAGGCAATTTTATTCTCACCACCTGCAACTCTGTCAGCCCAATTACAAGAATTACCAAGCTACAACCCGGATGTACGTACTAAGCATTTCCCTCAATCAGCGCTGGAGCCAATTATTCTACACTTCCCTTAAGACAATTACGAGGTATAAAAATAGGCCTGTTGTCAAAAGGCAGGAGCCCAACCTACAGCAGCTCTGGGTTCAGAGGAAGCTACCGCTTCCTCTTCCATAACCCAACATCCAGCTCTCAATCAGAAAAAGAGCAATCATCTTCCCAAGCAGAAAGTTGTGGGATGCCTTATTCACATTGATATCATAGAACTGGAGTATCAGTGCAAGCTACTTTGAATTGTTTCTCCCAATACTTCTCAGCAGAGCAGAGAGGCAACAGAGAATTTTGGGGTCAGTAATGTGTGTATCACTCTTGAAAACAGGGTCAGGGATGAAAGCTCAAAATGGTCTCTCAGTTACTCTTCATCAGGACTGCCCCATCCCCAGGATGAGGAGGGTCTAGTCATAAGCCCTTTGGCCCATCAGAAAAATCAATTGTCCCTGAAAATAAGGAGACAGGGTTGAAGCAGCCAATGCAATGCCTTGGTGTATCCACAAAATTTGTGTCAATGAAATACCAGCAAGATTCTGGGCAGACATTAGGAATATAATTTATAAAGCACATGCCATAATAGCTGTGTGGCTTGAATGATGATCCATTCTCTCCAATAAGAAATCATCCTTAATATGCCCCCCAACCCCCCCCCCCCTGCTTATTCCCACTATGCACCCTCTGGTATGTGAAACTATATTCTATACATGCAAAAGCACATAAATGGACCCACATCTTAATCTGCAGATAATTACATGTGCTGGACTATGTACAATGACTCAAAATACAGGCCTTCTAAAACAAATAAAGTTAGATACCAGAGGATATCTTGACAAGCAGTTATTTTTGGATAGAAAACAAGTATCTCTCAATCACGAAGCATAAGGAAAACTCTGGGCCGATCTACACAGTCCTTTGGAACGTTTTAAAAAGTAGTTTAAAATGTTCCAAATAGGTGCGTTCTAAAACGTCTTAGGCCACATTACTGAGTACTCACGTTACAGGAGAACAGTCTTCTGTCTTTAAAGCGGTGTGTGCGGTCACACGCTGTTCTGCCCTGTCTCTTTCGTTTTTCAATGAGTTTAGGGCAAGGCATTGTGGGGGTTGTAGTTCAGTTACCCACTTCCTTCTTAGTTCCTCTGTCATTCCCTAGCGAGTATAGGGCTAAGAATTGTGGGTGTTATAGTTCACTGGTCCACTTCCTCTTTCTTCCCCACCAATCAACTGCTAAGTATTTGGGCACCAGTAAAGGAAGCACTGCCCCCATGAATCACAAACGGTAAGAAGGACACATTATTTTACTTCAAACGATTTATTAAAAGTGAAACCGTTGTATATAACTGAAGTGAGTTTTAAAAAAACTCAGATATGCAACGTTATAGGGAGTGCGTCATGTGGCCCAAAGAGTTTTCATAACCCTTATAAAACGTCAAAACCCTCGTATGTAGATCGGCCCTCTGTTAGCTAATTTCTTCAAATGATAGCACACAAGCTAGGGTTTATTACATTTTAGAGCAGACTTCCCCAACCTGGTGTCCTCCAGATGTCTTGGACTACAACTCCCATAACCCCTAACCAGCATAGTGAATCCACACATTTTGAGGGGATCAAGTTAAGGAAGGTTGATTGAAAGACAAAGGAACAAGGTATTCTAAGGAAGCGTTGTCAGGGAAAGCAGAAGAAAAATCCAAAATGCACAAACTCCTGCACCTCTATCAGCACATATGAGCCTGCCTAAGGGTGCACATAGAGGCTGACAGTGTTGATGTCTAATCACACAATTGCTGTGGGTGGATGGACTTGTGACTGCTGTTTAACTGGTGCCCACTACATCTCTCCTGTAGAGTAGCAATAGCGAGATCTTTGATCTTGCCTGGCTTGGAAAATGTTTCTTTATCATCAAATGTGACACAAATTAATTCTCCCTTCTCATCAGGAATGCTTAGGAACACTGTGCTGCTTTAGGGTGCCAGCTTTCAGATTAAGTGCTCATTCATAGCATACACTTTTTACAAACACAGAGCCTGATTTTGTAATCTAGCACTCACTGGTTGCCGAGGGCAAGCAAAAATTGCCTCCAAGTGACCAGCTCCCCTCCCCCAAGCTTAAATTGCATTAAGCTCTGAGTATAGATGCAGCAGCCCCAACTCTCCATTGTGATCCCCTAGCTGGAGAAACATAGGAGTATGCTTTAGTCAAATTCTCTCTCCCCTGCTTCCTGAGATGTTAGAAAACGCAACACAGCAATGTACTAAGGCCACGACCTGCTCTCATTCTTCTCCTATTCCAGCATTATGCCCAGGCAAAAAGGGCACCAAGATTGTACTCTTCACTCCTGCCAACTGGGCACATTTACTGCTGTTTTTTTTTAAGGAAATGTTTTCCCACTACCACCTGTGTGATCTAAAGTAGCCAGATTCAGTATGGATCAGTAAGGGACATTAGGGAAAATTTCAGCAAGTGCAACTTCTCTCATTGTAGTGCTACTGTGATGGGTTAAGGTGTTTCTGTCAACATTCTCCCAAGCACAGCTCTTAAAAGAGCTCCTGGCTCTCATTCCCGTATTGAGTCTAGCCATCTCAGTAATGAACATGTTCACACTTAAGTCAGTTCAGGGCCACTACAGTATTTCTAGACTTGTGACGTGGGAGTCATTGGATGCTCTCTGACATTTTTAAATGTTCAGCAGCAGAAAGCAAACCGCTCTTCTAACCACCATTATTACCCAAGAGGGGCAAACAAAAAGCAGAGACATTTAGGTATGTAAGGAATTCAGCAAGAGAGAGGTAAGTGGAAATGCCAAAGGATATTACAGGGAATAACTCTGGGGCAGATGGATTTGCATTTCAGGTGAGGTAGTAAATCAGGTGAGATGAGTCATGAGCCTAACCAAGCCCCAAGACAGAGTTTCTACCAGAGAGGGCTTCATAGCCACACGTGAGCTATGAGATTGCCTAGAAGCACCCAGCTGTGGCTCTAGAAAAAATTCTAGCTAGGATTTGTACATCAAAGAAGATATTTATCAAAGGAGGAATAAATGCTGCCGTGAAAACTGTCTTGCCACCAAAGCTGTCACCTTTACACACGTGGCCCAGATGGCTCTTCTGAATTGTGGCACTGTTTGCGCCAAGAGATTACATTATCAGTGGGGCCTTTTGTAAGTAAACACTGAAAACCCAACTAGCTTACACATCAGTGCCCAAAAAGGGTGGAGCTCATAAAGATAAGCAAGCCAGAAAACACTGGGAGATGACCAAATGCAAAAGGTGTGGCCGCAATTTGCCAACTGTGGAACTGGAGATGTGTGTACACAGGGGAAAGGGCACAGACATTGTGTGGTTATGTTGAGACCCTTGCACATAGAATCTTCTTTATATGACTCCATTCTTGAATTGTCCAAGTATGTCACTTGAAATGCCACAAACCTGCCTCATGCCCACTCCACCCATGTACATTAAGATGACCATGAAGTAACAGCACGAACATGAGAGCCAGTGTGATGTAGCAATTAGAATACTGGACTGGGACTTAGGAGATCCAGGTTCTAGTCCCCATTTGGCCACTGTGTGACTTTAGGCCAGTCACTGACTTTCAGTCTAACCTACCTTTAAGAGGGGCCATAGCTCAGTGATAACAGCATAGGCTTTGCATGCAGAAGGTCCTAGGTTCAATCCCCAGCTTCGCCAGGTAGGGCTAGGAGAGATTCCTGCCTGAAACCCTGGAGAACCACTGCCAATCAGTGTCAAAACTACTGGGCTAGATGGGCCAATGGTCTGATTTGGGACAAGGCAGCTTCTTACATCCTACCTCAGTGCATTGTTGTGAGGATAAAATGGAGAAGAGGAGGACCATGTAAGCCACCTTGGGTTCCTTGCAAGAAGAAAAGAGGAAGAATAGAAGTGTAGTAAGAACAACAACAACAACCAACAAGGAGACCTAGTCTACGAATACTGCAAGCTACTAGTTCTGGTAGTAGCCTGCTTATTTGCATGGGTCTGCAAAACCCAGAGCCATTGTCATCTATATTTAGCGCAAGTGATCTGAGTAACTGCTAGCAGAAAAGCTTACTACTAATGTCTAATACCCACCAATTCACCAACACTCAAGTCAACAGCTATTCCAAAATGCAAATGTAAACTATCTCTACAGTACCTCAGTCACCCTCTCCTTTTATGGTATTGACACCCAGCTTCTCTCCTCCCTGCCACCAGTAAACGAAACAGCATACCTAGATTTTCTCCTATATGTCAAATTGCACAAGTGTGTACAGCTTGCTGCTAGGCTTACCACATCAATGAAGCGTCTGAGTGCTGTCACTCTTGCTCAAGTGAGAACGAGTCACCTTCCCAACACAATGGTCCTCATGAAAGTAAATGCTACTAGAAAGATTATACCTTGGAAACACTGAAGAGAACCTGCACAACCTTGCAGGAAGTCTACCCCACTCTGTTCCTGTAATGGGGGGGGGGCAGAATTAGGGCTATTAACCAATTAAAGAATTGTAATTTATCATTTGCCTTTACACCAAATAGATTCAAAAATTAACACGTGGACTCTAAATTCATAGCTCCAATTAAAACGTGCTCTCATTCGTTAACCATGTAAAGCTTGACTCAACTGATCGATTGTTTAAAACAGTTCAAAAAGAATGAATGAAAGAAAAAAAGCTCCTTGTGCTCAGGGTTGTGGAACTATGAAAGGAAGCAGACTGTGGCTGCCTCTGCAAGAGGCATTTAAAGCTCTTTCAAGGCGCATTAAAAAATTTACCTCTACAAGAACGGAGCGCAAATCGGGCGTAGAGGCGCGTTTTCTCTCCGATTATGCGCATTATCGAATGCGCGTTAAATAGCAAGTTTTATTTTGCTCCGGCCGTTAAAGCACATTTTGACTATGTGAACAAGCGATTCTCCGGATGTCAACAGTTTAAATCGCGTTTCGGTAGTCCAGTAATGCACTTCGCCGGTTCTCGTACAGAGGTATTAGGCGTAAATGCGCTTCTGCGAATATGCGCATAATCGCCTAACCAGGCGTAAAGGCGAATTCTTGTAGATGAGGCCTGTGTTTGAAAAGCTTGTTATTAGGAGGGGAAGAAAGATCTGCAATACTTTCATGTTGCATGATTTCTAGGTTCATCTCATGATTTTAAGGGGCTGAATCATGTTGTTGTTGGTGTGTGTTTTACCCTATGGGCAAGTAATATTAAAGCGAAAAACCAAAGGGAAGAGAGCATCTATTAAAGTAAAAAAAAAGAAGAGAAAAGCAGTTCTCAGAAGGCTGGAATGCTTTAATATTATACGCCCAACGCATTTCGGCCTGTAAGGTTTTATTTAGAAGGCCTTCATCAGGGGTTGATAAGACAGGTCTGCAGAAGTTTCTTAACGAAATTATAATCTCTCGTGATGTTCATTATAATTTTGTTAAGAAACTTCTGCAGACCTGTCTTATCAACCCCCTGATGAAGGCCTTCTAAATAAAACTTTACAGGCCGAAATGCGTTGGGACGTACAACATTAACGCATTTCAGCCTTCCGAGAACCATGTCTCTCTACTTTTTTTGACAAGTAATATTAAAGCCAAGGGCTGAATGACTCATGTGGCAAGATAGAAGAAGTTTCCAACCAAGAGTTCAGCAGCTACTACACCTGTTCAGATTTTATGCAAGGGAATTCACAATTGGTCAACACTAAGCTTCACCTTGGAAATGAATAAAATTGCCTCTGGCTCAGTTCAGACCAGACATTTCCCAACGGTGGTTTTAGAACTCCACGGTGGAGTTTTTACACCACCATTGAGAAATGTGTTGTCTAGCGGGAAAACTCCATGCAATGGTGGAGGTTCTTTTAGGAAAACACTCCACACAGAATATCCATGCTGTGCAGAGGAGAGTTCCTGCAGAACCACTGTGTTGCATGTTGTGTGGCGGGCTCCGTGGAGTTTTCCATTGCATTGAGTTAACTTTACCCAGTGGCTACAGAGTTCCCTGGCAAGTGTGGCAAAAGGAAAATGTGCCGCTCTAGGATAGCCGCCAGGATTGTGGTTTTTGCAGCAATGGCTGATGGGATACCATCAGGAGGACCAGGGGACAAAAGGTGGTGGAGGAACTGTCAATCAAACGTCGCAATGGATTTTACTCAACTCCACGGTAGCCCACAGTCACAAAACAGTGGAGTTAGAATATGTTGTGTGGGAAGTACCCCCTAGAAACTCAACCGTTGAGTGGAATTTTCACACTGAATTGACTAACGTGTTGTCTGAACTGAGCCTTTCTCTGCTTACTACAATTCTTCAAGAAACCAATTATGTGGACACTGACACAAGAAGACAACATTTCTCTCCACTTTTCCTTTCTGTATAGACCCTGATCCTTATTAGGAGCTTATAGATGCTATTGGGGTTGGCTTTCCAGAAGAAATACAGAGACAGATGTGCTGCATGACAGCTGCCACCATGTCACAGATCAGCGCAAACAGAAACTTGCTGGCTTCCACCCTCTAGCTCTTGTCCTGCCAAAGAGCCTTATGTATACTGGAATGACTTCAATGCTTCATCCACGAAACTTTCATGTCTAAAAGGACTGAAATGAGATAAAAGAGCAAAGGTGGACCGTCCTGACTGGAGTGTGTGCTTCTCTGAAGTTGGCTTCAGATTGCAGAAATTAATAATTACCCTGACAGGGAGACAATTCCTCAGAGTAACGTCATGCAAATCAGCACAGTACAGCTCCAGCAAACACAAGTGAGAAATTAGCACATCATGCCCACAAGGGAGGCAAAATGTCATCAGTCCCTTTGGAGCCTCAAAACCCAGACATGAGGTCCACATTCACTAAATTAACTTGCAGGCTAAGATCCTACGAAAGGAAAGCAGTGTGTATCTGTGTACATGTGTGTGTGTTGAACATGTTGACGAAGACAGCAAGGATCATCTTCCTCTCCTCTTGAGGACAACAGGGATATTTCAAGTTTAAGGCTGGAGAAAAAAGAAGACAAGCTGCATAAATGCAAAACCAAATCCTACAAATGCAGCTTTTAACAGGTGGTTCCTGGCATTCCTTTATTCACGCTGAATCAGGCCTGGGTCCTACAAAACACCACCATTTCCAGGGATAAAACACACCCAGGTTAAGTTATCCAGAGAGTTATCTTACTAAAGCAGTGAGAGTAAGGGCCACTTTAGCTTCTTTTCAGCTAAAGCCACGTCACCCTTCCTTTCATGACTGAGCACTTCTCATGAACATGGCCTCAGTAGTACAAATTAGTGCAGTGCTAAACGAAGGCAACACCCATATGTACCCATCCAGCACATCACACATGTACCCATGTCCTTCACAGGTGACTTCTGTGTTATCCAGGGCCTACCTATCTAGCTAACTCTAGAACTCAGGCAAATCAATGGGTGAAGAGAGAGCCTATCATTACTACGTATATCATCCAAGAAACAAGGAGTATGGGCTGAATTAGCGCAGGAACCACAAAATACAGAGATATTTTTGTCCTAATCTCTACCAACTAAATTTAGCCTGTTGTATTTTTGCCAATTTTTCACATGCCACAATGGCAAAATTTGGTGAAGCTTGTTCTTATCTACTAATATGGTTATAAGCAAAAGCTGGCCAACGGCCACCATGACTTTTACCAAGCCCCGTCGTTTGCCGTAACATATCATTGACAGGTTAAACAGATACCAGGGCACTGTTTTCTGGATTCTAATTACAACCCTTGAGGCTGAAATTACAGCTTGCTTTCAATCGACACCAATAGCTTCCCACACTGAGGTCTTCCTTCAGCACAGTGAGACAACATTTGTGCAACCCAACAATGAGTATCAGAACAGCTGAGGCTTGCTGTCTAGACATAGGGATATAGGCATCCACCTTGAGCCCCACTCCTTGAAGCTCCTTGGAGGGTGTTTTACAACCATCCATGTGTAGGAAAGGCATCAGTTCTCAAGAGCATTTGCTCATCCTTCTAAATAGCAAAGAAGAGTGTCTGGAATGAAAGGTAACCATCCTGTGATAGGGGTAATTTGTTTGTTTGTTTGTGAAAGGAAGATTGAAAGCTGTAAGATGAAAGTGAAAATCTAGCTACTGCTACAGGGAAAGATATCCAGCTCTTTACAGCTGGCCACCACTTCCCTTAAGAGCAATTCTACCTTACGAAAGGATTCATTGGCAGGATTTTATCTCTATTTGTGTCAATTAGCAATATCCACCTAGAATTCTCCATCTTTCCACCTACCTCCCCCAAGTGAATTCACACTTTATCTAGCACTCACGCTTTGCCACTTGTACAGGTGAAGAGTGAAGGGAAAATGTTGTCTCCAAATATGCAATGGACCAGAAAACTGCACCGAACTGCAGCTCTTTTAAAATGTGTTACCGAAGCATCTCCAGTTCGCACTTCACTAGCAGTCCAGCCTACAAAATGCCCATCTTTCAAGAACCACCTCTCCCAAGCAATAAATTGATGCATACATTTTGCCCAGATGTAACAGACTTAAAATTCTGCACAATTAAAGTCTAGGTATATAAGACTCGTGTGCAAATTGGTTCAACAAGGAACATAGAGTAGAGACCACTATTCGTTATCGTAACGATCAATGTCTCTCACTAGGACGTATATGGTGTAACATGAACTCCAGAGCTGCCCTGACCAGAAATTATTCGTCAATATCTCTGCTTGTAATCCAGTAGTAATAGGTGCCCTGGTTATTCTCAGCCCTGTAAGACAGGCAGGTCTGTGGCAGTAATAGGAAGGGAGAGTCCAATACTTGTTGAAAGAGAGAAAGAAAAGGGAAGAATTCTTTTGATGCCAGTCTCTGGTAAATATTTTAAATAAACCCCACCACTACTGGACTTGTTATACTGGTTTCGGCAAGGTGTGTTTATTATTTTTCCAAATATTCAGGCTACATTTATGATGTGTTGAGACAAAAAATAACAATAGTCCAGGAATGGGCTACTTGTGGTCCTCCAGATGTTGTTGGACTGCAACTCCTATTATCTTCACCATTGGCTATGCTGGCTAGGGATGATGGGAACTGTAGTACAACAACCACTGGAGGCCCACAAGTGGCCCACCCCTGATATAGGGCCAGTTTGCATGACACAGCCAGCTCATCATAGGTTATTTAATCCACAGTGAGCTGTAATGCATTAATAATAATAATTTAAAATTATTAATATAGTACTTTGGACAGGAGGAGAAAAAAATCAGCAGTGTGGCAAGATAAAGCATGTCATGGATCCAGATTCTCAGATTTACCCTTCAGAGTGTTTTAATTTATATAGGCTAACCAAGTTTCACACTGCTGCTTAATACAGTATAGTTGCTAGCATCACTACATATTTATATACAGGCACAGGTGTCCAATTAACATAAATCAGAAGAACTACTGATGGACAGCGTGTGATTCTTTTCTTTCTTATCACACAGCCTACCCAGCTTTAAGATTCATCACCCTCTTCCAAAATGTAGGTATCAGCATGGAACAAGCAGATAGAGTCTTTTATGGGCTAAAGTCCAAACCTTTGACTATCCAAGGCAAACCCCACAAATGTTGTGAAACAAAATGAAAGTTTCTTCAGGAATATTCAGAATATGAATTCATGCATATAAAATGCACTTTAGTTTGATGATCCACTGATTTACATATAAAGGCAGAACATGGGTCACACTGATTTCAGAGTCCTAAGTGCCTCTGCACGCTCAGAGTACTCTCACCATAATTGATAATTGGGTGCACTCTTATCTCTGGCTCCTCTTTTTAGGGTGCAATCTTATGCATATTTAGACAGGGAAAATGTGGCTATCTGGGGAATGCTGGAAGATGTAGGACTTTTTCTGTCTTATCATGCATAGGATTGTCTTTTTATGATTTGTTTATTTTGTGTAAGGAGGGTAGGCTACAGTCTGGGTCAGCTCAGCCTAGAAAGTGGGGCTTCTGGCAGTGACAGCAGGGTTGACTTGCTTGCAATACAATGGCCAGATCTCTACCAACCAGGGTATAACACTTTGAAAACGTTTTGAAAACTGTATATGGGGTGTGTCATGAGCCCCAACAGTTGTCAATACTATTATAAAACACTTTAAAGCAATAGTGTAGATCCTGCCCATGTTAGCTGCCTATCTGCAATTGGGGTGGCATTAGAGCTGGCTTCTGATGGCTTGTTCTCTTCAGCTTCTCTTGGAATGGCTTGATTTGTGATCAGGGCAGCAGCCCAACTGCAGATGGAGGGATCTGGTCTCAGTTGAAGTGTTAATGGCAACACTGGCTTGGTGAGAGCAGCCCCCAAAGCAAGGCAAACCAGCCTCAGCTGAATTCTTTGAAAGTTTCCTGCCATTGTGTGTATGTGTTGTGTGTGTGTGTGTGTGGCATATACACAAACAGTTTTGTACCCTGTCTTACCCTCTCCAGTGTTTTGGATTGATCTATATTTGTATATTATGCCATTGATTCATAAGATCTGTGGCTTGGCTCACTTTCTTGAGCTAACTGCTTGCATGTGTTTTATGTGTATTTATTTATTTATTTATTACATTTATATACCGCCCCATAGCTGAAGCACTCTGGGCAGTTTACAAAAATGTTCTCTACTATGAGTTCAACAGTTGTTCTTAGGTCTAGGCCTCCACGTTCTCCATTTGGAAATGGGAAAAGCGTTTTCTAGACTGTCTTCTAAATAATCTCTCAATAATGTGCTGTGTATACACTGTAAAGTACCATATACCCTGCTAAATAAATGAAGCAGTCTGCAGCTGAGCTATATCTGCTTTGCATGACCCTTTTAGTTCTTGTTTAAACTTCTGATATACTTGCAGTCTGGATTATGCTAGCCATCACAGATCTTCCTACCATGGGTAACTGACAATGCCTGGTAGAAACAGGGCACTAATAAGCACATGCAATTGCTCCAGCTCACAAATTCCAGGGTTCTGGAAAAAAATAGAATTAAAAATCTCACAAGTGTAACATCTGCCACTGCTGGCATAGAAGCCACAGAGATTACAAACATTGGAGAGGCACAGATATTTCCAGCTAATTATGCAGGACTTGAGAACAACACAACAATATATTTAAATGAACAGCCCTAAGAGATACACAAATAACATGTCTGGATATAGAAACTGATAGATTATGGTTCTGTTGCTCTGATTCCCTCTGCTATGAAGAGGAACAGACTCACACCTCCTACTTCTCTATCTTCCAATAAAAAACTATTAAGTCAGTGACCTGTTTCGCATTATCATCACCGCCCACAGTGGCTTGTTTAAGCAATGACAGGTTGGAGTGTGTGCCAGGCGTTTTTTGAATATTCAAGCCACGTACACAAGGGTCATTTAACCCTCGCACAACCCCTGCCCAGGTTCGGACAACAGGACAAGCGGTAGCTGCAACCTGAATATTCAAAATGGCTGCCAACATGGCTTATTTGAGCGTGTGAATCAGCCCAGTTCCTTCTACAATATTTTACTGGCTCCACTAAGGGATAAGTCAAAGGGCGCTTACAGCTGAGGCTTTTGCCATACAATTGACCTGCATCATTCACAGATTTTTATGGGTGTCCAGGAGACAATGTCTTCAACTTCTTCCATCTTTTCTCTTCCACAAAAGATCCATTTAGGAAGAAAAGACAGAATAGTTATACATTGGGTGTTTCCAGATGAGTCTTTTGTCACCCTGCCTCGTTCACTGATTTTGGGGGGAACGGGACGGGAGACAACACATTCATAACATTTTCCCTCCACTTCTCGCATCTTTTTCCTTACAGAGGAAAATCTATTAAAGAAAAAAAGACAGAATATCTGCACAATGCCTTCTAAATACTTTTGGGTGCTTTCAGACAGACATCTTCTAGCACTACCAAATAGAAAGCATTGTTTCTTATGCTAATATTCTTTACTAATAATGAGATACGGATAAATATTGTAAGGTGCTTGCTGGGAGGGGCATAGGGGAGAGAGTGAGGAATTGATTTTCACTGGAAGCTATTAACTTTTTACAACAACCACACAAGAAAGTGAAAAAGTAAAAGAAGAACTCTATTCCTGCCAACAAATATATAAACACTTTCATTTATTGTACAGATAAACTCAAAGATTAACCTCCGAAAAAAACGAAACGAAAAAGAGTTTTGAGTTGGGGAAAAGAGAACTGATGTCCTCCGAAAAGTTTAGATTCCCCACGACGCAGAAACCATCTCTGAGGGCATCCTCTCCTATTTAACCCGCCACAGCACACTGCTCTACGTTACTTCCTCTTCATAATTCGCAACACCTATGAGTACAGATCTGGCATTCAAATCCGAAACGCAGGCTGGAATGAATCCCCACCTCACCATACGCCTGCATTGAGAAAACGAGGTGGGAGGGGTGGGGGATAAGAATCCACTCCGGTTGAGAATCCGGCGAGACAGTTAAACCGAGTTGTGCGAAGTAACCAATCCGCGTTAAGTGATATTTATTACGCGTTCCAGATCGAAAACCGAGCGCCTGGGCGTCATACAAGAGCCGGGACCTCCGCCTCCCTTTCTGCCCAGCGGCAGTGTACCTTGCCTACCCCCAAAGCCTGTCCTGTGCCTCGTATCCCCCTTTAAAGCGTGGGTCTCGCCCCTCACTCACCTGCGCCCGAAGATCTTAAGCCCAAACCTTTTCTTGCTGTGCCTTCGTCCCAACGGGGGGACCTTCTCCGTCTCTGGACACATGGAGGTCTCCGAGCTGGCGGAGGACGGCGAGCTGGAGCAAGCGGTGGCGGCGGCAGCACCGCCGCCCAAGCCCCTTCCGTTGCCCTCCTGTGGCTCCATGCCCCTGCCGGCTGTGCTGCTGTCACCTTCACCGGAGAGCGCCAGTCATACCCGCGGGAAGATCCGTCCCAGACGGCAGCGACAGTCTTTCGTCCGAGTCCATGAATCGCTGCCCGGGCGGAAGAACGAACGTGTGGACGAAGCGGCTTCGGCCCGGGGCTAATCCACGACGCCTCCCACTAAAGAAGCGGCGGCGGCTGCAGAAACGAGAGCGCGACAGCCGAGTAGCATGTCCCCACAACGGGTGTTGCATGCCCAGCTAAGCTCCCCCGGCGTGCCTCGTCGGGAAACTGGAGCCGGGCAGGAAGTGTCAGTAGAAAGCAAGGTAAGCGCCCGAGGACCCCATATAGCTGCCCGGGAAGCTGCCTCCTCGCAGCAGCAGCAGCAGCCCAGAGACCTGGGCAAAGGCGGGCTGGCAGCTCCCTCTGCTGCTGCGGTGCACGCACTGCAAGAAGCCGGGCCTTCGACCGCTGGCCGGGGCGGCGAGAATAACAGAAACGCAGGAGGCCCGAGGAGGCTCCGCGCGCCTAGCTGCAGCCTTCGAGACAGACTGTGAGGGAAAGCAGAAGAAGCCGGAGCTACAACCACCGATCCGACGAGGAGGAGGCTGCTGCTGCACTAGAGCCAGTGCGCGTGCTGTATCTCTGCTACAACTCTGAGAGGAGATATGCCAGGCTCTGATTAAGGAGGGAAATTCCATCTGGGATACTGGCCTTGGTTGTGGCGCAGGTCCCCTCTACAAGGATTCGCTTTTGCGCCTGGTTAGGCGATTATGCGCATAATCACAGAAGCGCATTTATGCCTATTACCTCTGTATGAGAGGCGGTGAGAGCCGGCAAAGCACATTAACGGATGACCAAAATGCGCTTTACAAGTAGTTAATGCGCATAAGTGCTTGTTCACATAGTCAAAATGCGCTTTAACGGCCAGAGCAAAATAAAACTCGCTGTTTAACTTGCATTCGATAATGCGCATAATCGGAGGGATAGCGCACCTCTACGCCCGATTTGCGCTCCGTTCTTGTAGAGGTAAATTTTTTAATGTGCCTTGAAAGAGCTTTAAATGCCTCTTGTAGAGGCAGCCCTAGACGCTCCTGGGCTAAGACGATGGCCTGGCCGATGAGGAATGAAGAGCGCCTGTTGTGAGCCTCTGGATTTGTCAGACCGAGGGGGGGGGGTCTATTTGCTTCTGCTGCAATTGAGAATGGATGCCTTCCTGACCATTCATTTCCCCAGTTACACTGTGTGTGCATCCTGCACTTTACAGTGGAGCTACCTCTGGAATGCTGCTTTATCTCAGAACCACACACCTGCTCAGAGCAAACAAGCAGCAATACAGGGAATGGGAACTGGAGAAAGGAAATCTAGGAATGGGGGGAGAACTTCCATTAGGTGTATGTATGTCTTTTTAGGTGAGGCAGGGACTTTTGGTGATCACACTTTACAAATGTTCTCTCAGCAGAGCAGGTACCAGTTACCTATGGGAATATGTCTGAAAAGCACAGACTTTATTAGAGATTTCCTACCTGAACCAGGCTTATTTAGCTTGTGCCCGGATGTAGCACCAGTGAAAACTAACAATGTCAAATGTTTCCAAGCAAATTGACATATTTTGGTTCCTTTTCCACCGCTGCCAGTGCAAACTATAATCTGTCTTCCAGATGTCATTCATGCGCCCTAATTCTCAGCCATATGTGAGTAGAATTTAGAGCATACAAACACAAGCCAGAGTGCAAGTTCTTGCTAGAAGCTTCATTATCATCCTGCTTCCACTCTGGTCATTTGTTTGCACTTCCAAGTTTGATTACTCAAATGGACCTGCAACAAGATGTCCTCACCTCCTAGCAGGAGGGCTCCTATTGGGAGTTACTGCCAGCCAGCCATGCCTTTCTCCATGCTATTGTATTGCATTCCACTCTCCACCTACTCCCAGTTTTCTGTTTTTCTTTTCCAACTGACACTCAACATTCTGTGGGTACTGAGCATGCTTAACCCTTTTGGGTTGTGCGTGTTTTTTAAGGTTTGTTCCATTCGTTATTTCTATTTTGCTTTTTAACATTTGTTGCATTTCTGCAAACCTCAGATTATTTCGGCAAGCATGCTGGTATATCTCCCTCGTTTCTCAGTTGCCACTTTTTGGTTCCATTTCTGTTTATATTCTCCCATTGATGCCAATATCATATGGAGTGATTAGATTTGTGTTTCTAAACTTTCTGCATGTTTTCATTAATTAGATATTTTTCTTTTCTTTGTTGCCTAAACTATTACATTTGTATACATTTCATTATTTGCTTTGTACTCCAGCTTTCTACCAAGAAAAATGACACCCAAGTTGGCTTACAATCATAAATAAAACGTGATTAAAACAATAATAAAACGAATGCATTATCACATAATTAAAAAAGATAACAGAATGAAATCAACACAAACCCAACAGACCCACTTACATGCGAAAACTTGCTTGCATAAAAAGGTTTTTGCCTGCCAGCGGAAGGACAGCAGAGAGGGAGCAACCTGGACTCCCTCGACAGGGAGTTCTCTCGTATAGCCATCAAATATCTTCAATTATGAATGTTTCATGGCAACAGGGCAGTATCTGTGCAGCACAAATCCCAGCTAGAGTTCATGATCAAAGTCCCAATATAAATTGTAACAGAACAGAATGAAATATTGCTCATGAAAAGTTATAACACTCAGCAACAATATGCTAGAGGAAGGGAGCATATCCAGTCAGTGGGCTATTGTCTGCACAGTTGCTCCTTTTATGGGAGGTAGGGGAAGAGGAGTATTTCTATAGGGACCCATAAAGCTGCCTGCCAAAAAGAGAGCTTCATTCGCCTCCCACACACACACATTCACTCAAAACAGGGGGGGCACCAGGGGGGGCGGAGAGGGGCAAGCGCCCTCCCAAAAGGAGCTTGCCACCCCAGTTGCTAGACTCCTCGCTTGCATTCTGGGGTGGTCGACCAAGAAGGCAGCAGCACTGGGGGTGGAGGTTTGATCCAGGGCCAGTTCTAGGGCTGCTGTTGGGCAACTGCTTGGACGGTGGCTTAGAGGCCTCATTGTCATGGTGTTTAATTATCTGGAAGAAGAAGCATATCCCACATTTTAGAAAGAGGTGGGGCAGGGTGGGAAGATTAGGAAGGAGAGACTGTGCCTGCGCAAGACTCAGAGTGAAGAGGAGAGACGTGCAGGCCAGGCTTCCCAAACAAAGAGCAGCCTTAGCAGATGCTGCCCTGATGCCTTGCTTGCTTGCTCCTTTCGGCATCCCTGCAAAAGCAAAATCCAAATGAAGAGAAAAAACAAGCAGTGAGGAAGGAAGATTCAAGGAAGGACTGGGGCCCAAGTCACTGCTGCCAACTTTGTGCCCTGTGTAAATTAGTAAGTTTCAAAAGATTCTCCCCTCCGTTTCTTTAAGTTACTGATATATTATTTTATTTCTTAAGACAGTCTGCTGGCTTAATCTAGCATTCGATTTATATTTATTTCTCTCTCTTATAAAAACACTTCCTAATATTGTTAATGCTCGACACACTATTCAGAACTTCTGCACTGAGGAACAACCCACTTTTGCCTTTTTGTGGATTGAATCTGATTTGTAGAATATTTCTGTTCTGGTTGCAAAAAGCTTTTTGAGTTTTTTTAAAATGTTCAGCACATTGTCTTCCTTTATAAAAAAAATTTTTTTTTTGCATGTTGCTTTTTGGTATCAGTTTGTTTTGCCCATTGTATAATAGTTCTGCTAAAGTTTTACTGTTTACTGTTTAACCTTTGCCTATCTGGCCAGCTCAGTCTGAGTGGGGGGTGGGGTGGTAGGCAGTTTCAAGAATATCACTATCGTCATCATCCTGGCATGATTTTATTGCTATTTTTTAAATGTTTCTTACTCCTGCTGGTTGCTGATCTCCTTTGTTCATTTCTGGGTGGGTAAGGAATCATTTTCCTGCAATGGTGGGGCATTTCCCTCAGCACAAATATTTTCTTTTAACAAAAAATATTCCCATCAGAGCCCAACAGATTCAAGTAAAAATCTTTTCATGGGGTTTTGACTGAATAGGGAATGTATTTAAGTCTGTGCTGCCAAGTTGTGTAAAAATTATTTGGGCTTGGTGTGTGTGTGATTTGCAGATTGAGAAATTCATGTGTGGGTGGATGGGTGTTTGGGCCTAGAATCCATTTTGTTTTGCTGTATAAACATCTCAATTATATTGTAAACATGTGCTTATCAAGGGAAAGATGGGCAGGGTCAGTGCATGAGGCCCTGTTACTGTTGTGCATGTTCCTGTACCGTATTTAATAATAATAATAATAATAATAATAATAATAATAATTGTACATAACACCTGAAGAGTGCCTCTACTTCCTTTTGAACCTTTCTTGATTATAATGGTCCAGGACCACTGCACTCTTCTTGGCATACCAATAAGAGAAGGCAGAGAATTAGAACAACCAAAATTCAAACAAGATTTATGGGATTTTGTAATATTTCAGTTTTTTGGGTATAGGTTGTTTTGGATACAGGCTGAGTGAACATAAAGCCACCTTAAACACTCTAACAAATAGCCAAAATCCATTGCTACTACATGAGATCTTCAGACAGAAGCAGCAAGCACCCTTTCTATTGTTTCATTTCACACAGAGACAACGAGATCACATCATCTCTCTGTCTGTCTTTGTATTCCTGCTTTTGTTCCTTTCAAAAGTGCTTAACAAAGATGTCTTACAATTAGTTCCAATGGAGACACTTCACCTGGATATCCTGAGTTTTTATCATTCCTTTGTCAAGTCAGACTAGGAATTGATTTACAGAGGTAGTCCTATTTGCCCCATCTCTTTTGTAGCATCTTGTCTGATGAAGAGAACTGGAGATCCTGAAAGTTTGCATGGTTTTTGTTATCTTTGAGTTGGCCTAATAAAAGTTTTGCCCTAATATGGATTTTGGATTGCCCTAATATGGATTCATAGAATAGTGTCAGCAAAAGCCATTACAACATGAATTTTATCCTTCTGGCTACCAGCCAGCCAGCAGTCCAAAGTCACTAGTTTGACAATAGGATACAGAAGGGCTACAAAAGCAGTTCTACTATGATTTTGTAAGACCAAAAAGGCCAAAATATAGAAGGATGCAGTCTCAGTTTATAATCCTTTGGCCAAGGGATGAAGTATCAAAAAGACCAGCAGGTGTCCATGTAACAGTCTGTGCCAAGATAGTTGTCCGTCAACAACTATTCCTGTTATCCATCTTTCCAGGCACTGTTTCCTAGACCAGCCTTCCACAATCTGGTGCCCTCTAGATATTTTGAACTAAAACTCCCATCATTCCTGACCATTGGTCATGCTCTCAGGGGATGATGGGGTTTGCACTCCAAACCACCTGAAGGGCACCACGTTGGTGAAGGCTATCCTAGACCATTTTTGTTCCATTACGTTAGATAGTCTTGGTAATTATACAAAACAAAAGACATTGTACAATAAAATATATTTTTAATAGAACCAAAGTCATTCCTCAATTTTACAAAACGTTCTAACATAGCTTAGTAACAAACCAAGCATCTTTTTCAGCAGTGATGTAACACAGCACAAGAGCACCACCTACAGGTGTTTTCAAACTATTGCTGTGTTGCACAAAGAACATAGCCATTTCCCTAAGTCAGCCTTCCCCAACCTGGTGCCCTCCAGGTGTTTCAGAGTTCAGTTCCCATCAGCCCCAGCCAGCATGGCTCATCAGGCATGCTGGGAGTTGCATTTCAAATCATCTGGAGGGCATCAGGTTGGGGAAGGCTGCTCTAAGTTATTAGCAAATGCACACCATTATGAGGGTGCGGGAGAGGCAGGGCCAGCTCTCTCATGAGTCTGGGTGGGATCCTTGTCTTAGGTGATGGAGCAACAGATCAGGCCCAGGGGCCCTGCCCTTTGCCCTACTTGCATGCTAGAGGGCCAGCCACTGCCATTGTTTCCCATCCCATCACATGCCTGCTCTCCACTGACTGCTGTGGCATTTGCAGGAGGAAAGGGGCTGTTGAGGCTCTTCAGAGTGCCCACCCTGCCCCATGCTCCAAGGAAGGGAGTGAGGCCCTGATGGGTGAGATTGCCTGCACTGCTGCTAACAAAGTGGAGGGGTAGGGAGAGAAAAGAAAGCGGGGTGGGAGAGAAGGAAGCAGGAGGGCAGAGAGGAGAAAGCAAGTCCTTCCACCTCCAGCAGTGTGACTTCTAGCACCTGCCCTAGGTGGGATGCCAAGGTAGGCCTTGCATATTTTAACAGCCCAGATGGGTGAAATAGCATTGTACCTCCTATAGGATCTCTGTGAATGGAGCATGGGCTACATAGTCTTAAGACAGGTTTCAGCCCTTGAGAATCAAGCCTACTGTTGTTTGCCTAACTGTCACACAGTATGAATGTAACTTGTATTGTTGATAAGAATTCATTGTATTTCATAGGAGTGATATTCCTAATTATCTGTATATGCTGGCTGATAAGTGATCAGTAACAGATGTGATGAGTTCTATGTGTATCGTGAGATAACTGTCATGAATGGGTCGGTCAAGTGTTGGAAGCGGCATGTAGTTTACTTTACCAGGGATATCTTCATCTGGGTGTTACTAGTGTCAGTGGCAGAGCTGGTTATATTGAGAGAAATAGGAATAGTGGCATGACTATCTATCAAACGTAAGATGAGGTCATCCACAAAACTGTTATAAAAGCAAAAGTTAGATCTGGTTGTCCAGAGAGATCCTGGGAGAATGAGACATCTACCTAACATGATTACCTCAACACTGGAAACCATGCTTGCCAGATTGGTAACTGTACGATCGTAATGATGATTGCTTTGTTGGTTGAGAGGAACAGAACTTTAATTTTACTAAAAAAAAATTAATAAGCTAGCCACGATTTCTATTATGCTCCTAATCATCCTAACTGCATTATATATAGTAATGTGTTTTACTTGTTTTATTATTGCATAATTTGTTGTTCTCTAATACTGTTTGAGCAATAATTGTATTTTTTGTGGTACCGCTTTGTGTTATTTGGCTTGAGAGAAGTTTCAGAGACCATAACCCCTATATATTAATTCTTGAAGCCCAAAACACTTAGAAAAGATTTGCAAATTCCTCTTTTCCTCTTCTCTCAGGCATTTAGCAATATCTGATGAGCCTGGGTTTGTTTTACTTTTAGGTTTATAGCTTTTTAAAGTTATTATAGTGGTTTTAAATGTATGTGTATATTATGTGTATATTGTATATTTTTGCTGTTTTAATTTTTGTATATTGTATTTAGTTGTTTTGATCTTACGTAAACTGCCCAGAGAGCTTCGGCAATGGGGCAGTATACAAATGTAATAAAATAAATAAAATAAATAAATCTATCACTGAGTGAGATCTGTCATTTAAAACTGTTGTATTCTGTCTTGGTCTGCTGAATCTCAGATGCACCTGTTCAAGTTTGGGAAACAAGCTAGTCAGATGGAGAGGCAAAGAGTTACCTGTCTCAACCCTACCATGGGTTGTGCTTCTTGGTAACACCAGGGGAAACTAATACAGCTGCTATGTCTCCAGGGGCAACCATACATTTAAATTGGGAAGGGCTGTATCTCAGTGGTAGAACACATGCTCTGCATACAGAAAGTTTAAATCTCTGGCATCTCGGGGTAGGACTGTGAAAGTTTCTGGTCTGGAGCCCTGGATTGCTGCTGCTGCCAGTCAGTGTAGGCCACCCTTCCACAACCTGAGGCTCTCCAGATATCCTGCAATTCTCATCATCTCTGATAATTGCCTATGCTGCATGGGCCTAATGGGAGTTGTAGCCCAAAATGTCTGGAAGATACTGGGTTGGGAAGGCTGCTGTAGACAATACTGAACAACATGAACCAATGGCCTGCCTTGATATAAAGTAGTTCCCTATATCAACACCTTTGGTATAGTTCCTAATGTTGACAACCACGATTAACACCTCTGGTATAGGGCTAATAAGTTTTCAAAAAGTTGTCAGCAACAAAGATGGAGACTCAAAAACCAAGACTCAGTGGTTCCTACAAACAAGCATTGGCAGCCAAACCCATCCTAAATGTGTACGCCACTGAAATATTAGGTGAGTGGGACAAATGTAGGGGGCAGAGGAGAGGAAGAAAGAGAGATTCTGGAATATCCAAACAGTTTCTACCACCTAGTGGGGAAAATATGCATTTATTAAATTAAAATAGTGCACCTGGGGTGAAGGTATCCCAAAAAATATTCCCTTAGTTCATTACTGGGGGAAATTAGATTTCCCCAGCATTCAAACTATATGCTAAAATGAGACAGTTGTGGGGGTGGGGTGGGGTGGGGTGGGGTGGGGTACACAGAAAAGGAGTATACATACATTAGGGTGACCAGATAAAATCCAGGTCAGGGCTCCTGTAACTTTAACAGTTGTAGAGCAACGGGAATTTCAGCCAGTATCATTTGTATGCAACTAGTTCCTGGTGAAATTCCCTCTTCATCACAACAGTTAAAGTTGCAGGGGCCCTGCCTTCTTTTGTATATGGTCACTCTAGTATAGTGCCTGCAACTTTAACTGTTGTGATGAAAAGGGAATTTCACCAGGAACTAACTGCATACAAATGACACTGGCTGAAATTCCCTTTTCTCTACAACTGTTAAAGTTACAGGAGCCCTGACCTGGATTTTATCTGGTCACCCTAAGGCCTTTTTAAGGGGGGCACAGGGGACCATTGTCCTGGGCTTCACTCATGGAGGGGACCACATCAACATTGGCATTGCTGCACTGTTGCCAACTTTTTTCTTTCAGAATCCAACTAATTTGAGCTCCGTGAACCTAATAGAAAAAAAAATCACAAAACAAACTCTATTGGTGGTAGTGTCTTTTTGTCATGACAACACAAGCAAGGTGGCTGCAGTCAGCGGCAGTGCTAATAGGAGCAACCCAGCCCCAACCATAGCCAGACACACACCATGGGGTCGTCAGCACAGTGCCTACAGGCACCAATGTGCTCGCAGAGACCTACCAGAGTGCTCTCCAGGCTCTCTGCTCCCTTCATTGCACAATTATAAATTATAATGGCCACCCAATTTTTTCAGACCCCCCCCACCACCACCATTCCGACTGGCCAGCAAAATCAGAAATATAGGAGGTAAGAGAAGAAAAAGAACAGTTCTAATGGACACTACCAGAAGAGAGACCCATTACAACTATTCCCTGTCTTCTCCAATGAGAACAATACTTAGAACTGAGAGAACAGTTTTAACTGGGTGGGACCAGCAGAGAGAAGACAGAGAACAGTTCTAACTGGACACTATCAGCAAGACAGCATGTGGATTCCAAGGATAGAAAAGAAGTGGAGAGAACAAGGCTGCCTCCTCTACAAGAGGCATTTAAAGCTCTTTCAAGGCGCATTAAAATTTTTACCTCTACAAGAATGGAGCGCAAATCGGGCGTAGAGGTGCGTTTTCTCTCCGATTATGCGCATTATCGAATGCACGTTAAATAGCGAGTTTTATTTTGCTCCGGCCATTAAAGCGCATTTTGACTATGTGAACAAGCAATTCTCCGCATGTCAACAGTTTAAATCGCGTTTCGGTCGTCCAGTAATGCGCTTCGCCGCCTCTCATACAGAGGTATTAGGCGTAAATACGCTTCTGCGAATATGCGCATAATCGCCTAACCAGGTGTAAAGGCAAATTCTTGTAGATGAGGCCCAAGTGAGCCGTTGTACCTGTGCCTCAGAGGAAGAAGGAAAGGCAGATACTGCAGGAGAAGAAGAACTGGAGGATCTAGACCATGAGCTGGTAGAGGAAGAAAAAATGGAAAACCCATGGTATGCGCAGGAGAGAAAGGGTGTGCATGCGGGTATGGGGGTATGGGGGTGTATTTTATTTCGAGGTGAAATGACTTGCTTTCTGTAAAATAAGTTATGTTGGAGCAGAAGACTGTAGGTTGAAAGAGGTGCTTTTATGTTTTGGGGCTCATATAACCAACTTCTGCAAGTTACTTATCTTTTAGTCTTCTGTTCACACACCCATGTAGCCACTTTGTTCACACATCCATGGTAGCCATTTTGTGACAGGCCCTGTCCTGCCCTGTCCGTGGCATCCCTTTTGTGACTGTGCTCACAGCACTTTCTCAACTTCCAGATGTGCCTAAGGGGCCAAAAGGATGGCGATCCATACATAGTTGTTGACATAATTATTGCTTTTACTGTTTTAAAGGTACGTACAGAATTTAACTACCTACCCACCTTTTGATAAGTCACCCCTTCTGTAAATCTGAGCCTTTAAGAGAGATGGTTGACTAATACTTGCTAAATAAAATAAAAATGATATCATCTAAATTAACTTCATCAAAATCCATAGGGCATATTTCAGGGAATATATGTTTCGAATGGGACATGGGAGTATTAATGTGAAACTTTCTGTTATTTCTCTTCCAGAAATCTAACATGGGATACAGCTTGGCCACCCATAAATGCACTTATCCCCTTCTGTGCCATCCTTAGAAAATTTGTCTGGTGTTGCCACTGAGTGCCCCCACCATCTTTATGACATTTTGAAAGTGGATCTGCCAAAAGAAATGCAAAGAGGCTTAAAGAAGAATCAGTGAAAAAACACCCCAAATTTACTCTATAATTTCCAGTATCTCCTATCTCTGAAAGCATACCAACAGACTTTGGAGAAGATCCTGCATTTCCTCAGGGATCCTCCTCTTCTCCTCTACAAGAGAGGTTTAATGCTCTTTGAAGTCTCATTAAAAAATTTACCTCCACACCAGCGGAGCGCAAATGGGGCGTAGAGGCGCGTTATCTCTCCGATTATGCGCATTATCGAATGCGCGTTAAATCGCGAGTTTTATTTTGCTCCGTCCGTTAAAGCGCATTTTGACTGTGTGAATATGCGCTTATGCGCATTAACTATTTGTAAATTGCATTTTGGACATCCTTTAATGCGCTTCGCCGCCTCTCGTCGCCTCTCGTGCAGAGGGATTAGGCATAAATGTGCTTCAGCGATTATGCGCATAATCGCCTAACCAGCCGCAAAAGCGAATCCTTGTAGAGGGGACCAAAGTCAGTTATGTCCTGGTTTCCCAGAACTCATAAATTCCAAAACCAATGAAGAGAGTCTAATATACCAGCAGAAGATCTCACCTCTGTCATCTTTCCTTATGTGAGCAGAGGGCTTTTTTACATGAGGCATTGATCATGCACTCATCATTCCCTACTCACTGTTTTTATGGGTTCTTTAGATGACAATATGACCCTCCAGTTTCGCTTCTGTGCCTATCCGGCACTTTGGGCAATTTTTTTTAGAGCAGGGAAAATGCAGCATTTAATAGTGAAAGTGAAAAAGCATGACTTCCACTTGTCTATTTGTACTCCTCTGCTATACCACATTGTGACCTAGAGTTTATGTAGCAGAAATGTATGAAAGGAAATGTTCCTCGTATAGCGCTTGGATCTCACTTCTGTGACAAAACCCAAAGTAAATACAGCAGATTGGAAATTACCTTGGAAGATTGGAACGCGTTGCCAAGTTTGATCCTTTTATTGAGCAGCACTTGAGAAATCATGGAAATAAAGGAAAGGATCATGTTTCATACATTTTCTCACAGATATATGATGAACTTGTTGAGCTAATGGGGAATTAAGTTCATATGAAAATCATTCAGGAGATTAAAGAGGCAAAGTACCTTTCTCTTATTGTTGATCCTACACCAGATATTTCTTATACAGATCAGCTATGTATTGTTTTTCAGTACTGCTTGAATGGAGAAGTGAAGGAGCAATTTTTGTGCTTTGTGCCAATTGGCAGCCACACTGGAGAAAACTTATGTGAAACTGAATTCTTCAGGCGTTTGATATTGACATCAAGAATTACAGGGGACAGACATCTGACAATGCAAGGACCATGAGTGGTCAATAACAGGAGTTTGCAAGCTCACATAAGAGTATGAACAACCATGCTGTATTTGTTCCCTGAACATAGTTGGGCAAAACAGTATGGATCATCGGTTTTATACAGTGGATATGTTTCCATTTCTTTATAGGCTTTATTTTCAGAATCTGCCAACAGATGGAAAATACTTCAAGACAATATTGATCATTGGTCCCAAAAGAAAGGAAGGAAGGAAGAAAGATCACCTTGAGAAACCTGCCCCAAACAAGATGGTCTTGCAAGATGACGGTGCTTGCTGTCAAAAGACCCAACCTGGGTTTGAAGGTGGGTCAACCAATCAATCAACCTTTATTTACAGTCAATAGACCAAAGGCAAAACAAATATAACATACAGTCATGATGCTTGCAACTTAGCTGATATAAAAAGGGACTATAAATCTACAAATAAATACTATAAATAGTGAGTGTTAATATTAATCGTCCGCTAATGATCTGGTTCGAATAGCCAGATTCAGAAACTTAGCTACCTGTTCCGTTATTCGCTTATTTGTACCCTGGAGCAAAATACTTGTTAGGGCCTCAGAAGAACGCCCTGGGAGGGACTGTGTAATTGGCCAAATTAAGTCTACCCTGGCCGATTGGTAAAACCTACAAAAAAATAAAACATGTATTATAGATTCGACCTCGGTGTCATTGCAGGGGCAGCATCTGTTGTGCCAAGGAATTCCCTTGTAGCGGCCCTCCAATACCCTAGATGGGAGAACATTAAACCTGGCTAGTGTAAAGGCCTTCCTATATTTGGGAATTGATAACCACCTTAGATATTGTGCTCCCTCTTTACTAAGGAGCACTGATATCCCCAATGACTGTGGTGAACAGGGGCCCCTTGCTGCCCCAATTAACTCCTGGGTGTCTATATCTGTTAATCTTTGCTTGATGATTGCTCTTGCCTTATCAAGTCCTACCACTAGCAGGTAAGGGGGTGAAAGCCCTATGCTCGAAATCTTGTACTCTACTGCTTTCATCCAGGGAGATACAAATGAGTCTGTTAATACCTTATAGGCTAAAGAGTCGTGAGATATCGCAAGGTGGCACCTGAGCCAGAAGTGGACAGAAAAAATCCAGGCTTGGCATTTTAGCAAGTTAAGACCCACTTCCAAATTTAAAGCACCTCCTGAGACACATCTAGGTACACCGAAGATTAACCTAAGGAAGGAGTGTTGAATTCCTTCAAGGTTACTTTTAAAGAGTGGAAACCATATCGGTGATCCATACAAAATTTGGGACACGACAGTGGATTTATACACTTGGGTAACTGCTGGTATATATTTCCCGCCCTTTGTAAAATAAAACCAGGCTAAAGCCCCAGAACTTTGTTCTGCTTTGGTCTTAGTATATTTTATATGGGCCTTCCAGCTGAGAGCTTCGTGAAACCATATGCCTAGGTATTTATACGATTCCACTTGTTCGATTCTATTTCCTGCCAGAGTCCACTTATATCTCACTTTCCTGCTTGAAAAAACCATCACTATAGTTTTTGAGAAATTAATTGTTAAAAAGTTTGATTTACAATATTCAGCAAAAACACTTAATAGTCTCTTTAAGCCCAACCTTGTCTGTGATATTAAAATAACATCATCCGCATAAATGAGTACGGAGACTTTTGTTTGCCCAATCTTTGGAGAATGTGATGGTAAAGGAGCCAGTGTAGAAGGAAGGTCTGCCAAATATAGGTTGAATAAAGTCGGGGCAAGTACACACCCTTGTCTGACACCTCTAGTAGCAGTGATCTCCTTAGTCACATGGCCCTGTCTGCTACATCGGACTTGTGCTGTTGTGTTTGAATACAAAGACTGGATCAAGAAGAGTAGTCTACCTTCAATGGAGAGTTGCTCTAACTTTGACCACAGTCGGGCTCGAGGTATTGAATCAAAAGCTGCTTTAAGGTCAACCAGTTCTGGATGAGGTTACACTCCCCCTGAAAGACTGTGTTCGCAGCTTGGGGGTGTTCCTGGATCCGTCATTCCAAATGACAGCCCAGATAGATGCGACGGCCAGGAGTGCCTATTATCAGCTTTGGCTGATACGCCAGCTGTGCCCCTTCCTCGAGTTGGAAGACCTAAAGACAGTAGTGCACGCACTGGTAACTTCGAGGCTCTACTTCTGCAATGCGCTGTATATAGGGCTACTTTTGTACCTAGTCCGGAAACTTCAACTAGTTCAAAATATGGCAGCCAGGTTGGTCACCTAGGGGTGACCATATTACACCAACTTTAAAACTTTAAAAATCACTTCACTGGCTGCCAATTAGTTTCCAGGCGAAGTACAAAGTGTTGGTCATTACCTTTAAAGCCCTACATGGTAGGGGTCCAGATTACCTGCAGGATCGCCTTCCCCCATACAATCCACCCCGTAAACTCAGGTCCTCTCAAGGACACCTTTATTAATAATGCAGGTCACTGTTTATTACAGTTTGTCTACAAGTATAATTTGGTCATTCTAAACGGCGTCAACAAAGCTGACAGATGGAGGGAGTATACCTATATTTCATCAAGAAGGTCCTCTGTAATTGATTATGTAATGGTACATGATTCCTTGAGGGAGATGGGCTGCAGTTTTAGAGTTGCTGAACCTATGGGAAGCGATCATCTCCCTTTAGAATTTCAGTTGTCCATTTCTACGCCTATACGGCTGGAGCCCTCTCACCCCCTATTGGAAAATCAGCTCTGTTTAATTGGAGGAAAAAGAATTAGATGGTCCAACGCCACAGCATTGTCCTTCAACTATATTGCTAAGGCGCCGAACACTCAAAAGTGTATAGAGCAGATTTGCACATCACCTTCCCCTGAGTCAATTATTACTGCCTATGAGGAGTTGACAAAGCATTTATATGCTGCATTACAAAACAACACTAGAGAGCCCAAGGGAAATCAGTTTACTCGTAACTGCTGGTTTAATACTGAATGTGCCAATTCAAGGAGAAGACTTTTGGAATTGTACCGACAATACTGCGAAAATAACGAACAACAGCTCCCTAATCTATACTATAAACTGAAGAAAAATCATAAGAGACTTCTGCGCAAGAAAAAGGACTTAGCAGATAGGGAAGCGTGACAAATGCTGATAACAGCTTCAATTTTGAAAGATGGCAAAACTTTCTGGCAATTAACATCGGGAGCACTTAACAACAGGAATGGCTACCCGAATTGTATTATCTCTGCAGAAATCTGGGAAAAACACTTTAGAGAGACGTGCAATGCTAGCCCAACGCCGATTTCGACGCCAGTTTTGCCTCCAGATGCACCAGAATGGCCCATAGTAGATCCCAGTAGCATAGAGGAACTTCTATTAAATCTGAAGCCGGGTAAAGCCCCGGGCCCAGATGGAATATTGCCGGAAATGTCAAGGGACAAAGCCAGTTGGTGGGTGATACCCCTGGCATCTCTTTTTAACCCTCTTGGAGAAGGGCCCTAATAATTCCTATATACAAAAAGGTCAACAAATTAGATCCATGTCACTATCGTCCCATCAGTTTATTATCTACAGTCGGTAAGGTTTATGCCAGCTACCTGAATACTAAACTGAGGGAATGGTGTAGTGCCAAAAATTTATTAGGAACAGAACAGATTGGGTTCAAAATCGGCTGTTCCACATATGATCACAGCTTGGCTTTAATACATCTGGCATTTAAGTATACTACTCCTAAGTGTAGGAAACTATTTGCTGCTTTTATAGATTTAAAATCAGCGTTTGACTCTATTTCACGATCTATCCTCTGGAAAAAATTGGAACAGCTTTCAATAGATAAGAGGCTACTATTTCTAATTAAGTCATTATATCACAATACATCTGCTCAGGTGAGATACAGTAAATCAGGCCATTTCACTCAAGAATTTGACCTAACCTCGGGAGTTAGACAAGGGCTGCCTCTACAAGAGAGGTTTAATGCTCTTTGAAGTCTCATTAAAAATTTTACCTCTACACCAGCAGAGTGCAAATGGGGCGTAGAGGCGCGTTATCTCCCCGATTGTGCGCATTATCGAATGCGCGTTAAATAGCGAGTTTTTTTTGCTCTGTCCATTAAAGCGCATTTTGACTGCTGCCGCCGCCGCTGTCAAAAGTCGCGGCGGGCTCGAGCTGCCGAACTGAAGCTGGGGAAGGCGGGCGACTACCCTCTGCCCGCCGGCTGTCCCTTCCACTCGCCGGAGCAGCATGAGGAGGGGGCTGCCTGGCCGCGGCGAAGGAGGGAAGAGAGCCCGCCCGCCCGCGGGGGGGGGGCCGGCTGGAGGAGGAGGAGGAAGAAGAGGGGGTAAAGGAAGGCGAGGAGGAGCGCTCGCCTGCTGCCCACAGCCTGCCAGCCAGCCAGAGGGAAGGGGAGGGGAGGGAAGCGCCTTTTGTCGCCACCTCTTGTGCAGAGGTATTAGGCGTAAATGCGCTTCAGCGATAGTGCGCATGATCACCTAACCGGGCGCAACAGCGAATCCTTGTAGAGGGGAGCAAGGGTGCGTACTTGCACCCTTGCTTTTGAATCTGTATTTGGCAGATTTACCATCAGCGCTAGCACAGCTGCAAACACATCCTCCCAAAATTGGCCCAGCAAAGGTCTGCATCCTGTTGTATGCAGACGATGTGGTGTTATTATCACAAACACGCTTGGGTTTAAAAAGACTTTTAAATGGATTTGCAGATTACAGCGTTAAAAACGGACTGACAATAAATTGCCAAAAGTCCAAGGTAATGGTTTTTGCCAAGCGGCAAAACAGATTTTCCTGGTTTATGAAGGGGAGAAGAATTGATCAGGTTGATTCTTATAAGTATCTGGGAATCTGGCTCCAAGAAAATTTAAAATGGAACAGACATGGCAAATATATAAAAACCAAGGCCTCACAAACTGTAGCGGCCCTACTAAGATTCTATTTCTCGAGAGGGGGCAAATACTTACCAGCAGTGATACAGGCATATAATACTAAATTGAAATCCCAGATGTTGTATGGGGTCCCAATCTGGTTCCCACTATCAAATGTTAACATCAACTGTGTTCAGTCACAGTTTTTTAGGGCAATATTTGGAGTCCCAAAATGCGTATCTGGGGCTGTACTGAAGCTGGAAGCTGGACTAACTACACTAAAGTGTCAGGCATGGTTGCAAACGCTGCAATTTTGGTTCTGGCAATACCATGCACTCTCTTACAAGTCATTGGCTTCTCAAGTACTATTGGATTCATATGAATCACCGTGGACCAAGGCAGTGGTCCACAAAGTTAAAACACTGGGGTTACCCCCTTCATACTTGTTAGATATTGATCTGGAGAGTGCCAAACGCACAATCAGGCAAAGAATGACAGATATAGATTTACAAGAACTTCATTGTACTGCCCGAGGACCATGTTCTCCTCTGTTCCAGGGCCTGCCGGACTTCGCCTCGAAAGGGGCAATGCCATATTTGGAGTGGTTAGTAGTCCCAAAGTACAGAAAGGCCTTTACACTGGCCAGATTTAATGTACTTCAATCAAATCTTTTGGAGGGCAGATATAAGAAAACATCATTGGCTAACAGGTCTTGCCCGTGCAATAGCGGTGAGGTAGAGTCTATTGATCACGTGTTGTTCTTTTGTAACTTTTATAATGATGCCAGAGAAGATATATGTCGTGACTCTGGCTAACTCTCTAAAGTTCTTGCTCACGACTTCAGGTACACTGATACACAACAATAACAGTGAGATTTCTTTTATTGTAATCACACGGAGATTCAAAGCATAACGGTTTCATTTCTGCAAACACACACTTGAAGTTGAAGATGGACCACACAGCTTTCAGGTAGAACGGCTTAATGAGAACAGCACTCACTCAGGGACTGACATTTAGAGATTAACTCTAGTCCTTAGAGGGCAGGAGCGGCCACGCTGCACTGGAATCCTCTGGAACATAGAGAGACTCTAGGATTAGGCCTCCTAACAGTAGTATAACGGTCAACTGGCAACTAAATCTTCACTCAGCCTGTCAGGGAACGCTGAGCTGACCACGGAAGCCAGAAGCCAGGAAATGAACCTCTTCGACCTAGGGAGCCTTCCCAATTCACGTAGCTTTAGCTCTGAGGAAGGTCCTCTCACAGGTCTCACACACACACGAGTTTCAGAACAGCAACGATCAGCTTCTGCCTCCCTCTGCCCGTAACTTTGGCTCCATGGAGAGAGACAGCAAGCTATAGAACACGAATCCAGAACAGTAATCTCAAGTCCAAATCTATGAAAAGCCACAGTGCACTTCTCATGGCAAAGTTCTTTAGAAGTAACAAGTCCAAACATTAACAGAACATGTATAGAGTGCATCTCACAATTCCAAATCAGAATAGTAACTCACAGCAGTAGCAGAGCAGCAAGAGGATAGACGAGATAATTCCTAGCAACGGAATTACTCTCAGGACCAAGGCAATATAGTGTGGAGGCTGGGCAAATTCTAAGCTACTTTGATAGACAGGGCTTCAGGCCTGTAATCTAAACTCACGTGCCAACAGGGCGGCACGGTTCAACCTCTTCTGATGACGCCACAGTGTGAGGAAGATAGCCCCCACCTTTGCAAAGCATAGTTTAATTCTCAGAGAACGTTCAAGGCCTTCGGCCTACCATTTGAGATAAGCACATACCAGAGAAGCAGAGATACATTTTCTCATGACAAATTGCCAAGTCTTCAGTCTACAATTCACAGGGCCAGCCCTGTGAATTGTCTATGAAGCACCTGACACCCAACAATATAAAACGACCAATTATGCAAAGTTTCTCTACTGGCACCGGGACTTCCCCGCTGTCAAGCCTCCTACAGGGTACTGACAAATATGTAACTCTGCAAGTTTCTAAATTTCTCTGTACAGCAATAAGTTGCAGACTGACGTTATGCAAATGAAAATCCTTCTGTTTACTTTTAATTGTACTAAACTATGTAGTAGATATTGCAAATTGTTTCTTGTGCCAAACATATATTATGTTTTAAAATTTAGCTAAATTTTATAAATTGCGCTGTATGCTGTACTAATGGTCTGTTGACTGCAAATAAAGATGACTGACTCAGGCCAAAACTAGGCTGACAACCATTACCCAGAGGACCTTTTCTTCTGCTGCTCCCAGACTGTGGAATGGCCTGCCAGAAGAAATTCATC
Organism: Anniella stebbinsi; assembly: GCA_029215795.1. Classification (NCBI taxonomy): domain Eukaryota; kingdom Metazoa; phylum Chordata; class Lepidosauria; order Squamata; family Anniellidae; genus Anniella; species Anniella stebbinsi. The sequence continues at coordinate 307,509,173 of JARDYH010000001.1, read as the reverse complement.
AACTTAACAATCTTTTTTACTTTAAGAAAGCGTAAAGACTGATCTCTTCCAGCAGGTCTACCTTGCTGAATTTTAAGATTTTTATTGTTATTTTAATAATGTATTCATTTTATATGTTTTAATCAGTTTTATGTATTTGTATTTGATGTTGTAAGTAAGAAATTATTATTATTATTATTATTATTATTATTATTATTATTATTATTATTGCAGAGAAGCCTTAATGAAGATTACCAATGATTCAAAAGAGAAGTTAGTGGTTCAGTTAGAAGCAAACTCTTTGGTTAAAAAACCCTGAAACAATTTGAAATATCTTTTATGGCAGTATGCTGTGTCAACAAACTCCTACGAAAACTGATTTGACTGTGTCAACAAAGTCCTACAAAAACCACGCCTTGATGTTGTGTCAGGGAATAAATTGCTTTCTTCTTTCATCACCTTTATCCATAACATGCGGAACAACTTTGAAGAAATTGAAGAAGAGGCAAAGAAATTGAGTAATCAAGTGGAATCCAAAAAAAAGATGAAAGATCAACAACTCGGAAATGTAAATCAATTTTCCCAGATGGAAAAAAATACTGCTAAATAAACTGGCAGAGACTAGTTCAGAGTGAAATCATACCACAGTGCCTTAAATAAACTTGAAATGGAATTGGAGAAATACTCCTGTGCTTATATAGAAGTTGTGAATCTATTTTGATTCCTGGAAAAACTGGACCATTTCCCCCAGAACCATGACACGCTGAAAAGGGAAGCAGAAACTTCAGTGAGAGTTTACCCAAATGATCAGCAAATTTCTCTCCTCTGCTGTGAACTAAAATATTTGATTCATTTCTTAGATACTGCAGAGGGCTGAGATGGATCTTGGGACTGCTGCATATAGTACTTTGAAGATAATTTACAATAAGGACCGGGTTGAAGTTTTCCCAAATGTTACCTACCATAGTTCCCCACCTTTATCTAACTGCCAATTTCCAATTGTGAAGGAGAAAGCATTCATTAAATTAGCCTTAATTCAAAAATAAGTTATGTTCCACAATGCTACAGTCAAGACAGTCATCGTTATATGTTATACGTGGTGGACTTGTAAATTTGTACAGATATTTTGGTTAAAAGTATTTGAAGAAGTGATAAGAATAACAGGTTTAAAGCTTGAGATATGTCCTAGGATAGCATTGTTATCAATATATGATAAAGAAGGAGAACAGAATGTTAAAGATTTGATTACAAATTTAATGACAGAAGCGAGATTAATGATATCTAGACAATGGAAAATGCAAGGCAACTACCAAATAGAAGAATGGTATAAAGAAGTATGGAATATTGCCATAAATGATAAATTAACAAGTAACATTAAAGTTAAAAGAGTGATAATAAAGAAAAATGATTTTGGGAATATATGGGGATTATTTGTGAACTATGTATTAGAAAAAGGGAAGGGGTGCAGACCATCAAGGGAATCTATGCAATTTTGGGAAAAAGAGTAAAAGAATATAATAAGATTTGTAGCTGATCCCGGTGTGGGGGTGCACTGTATGGGGATATATGATTTGTAAGTGATGTGTGTGTGTGTGTTTTAATGTATATGTATAGTATATAAAATCAATAAAAACTTTTTTAAAAAAATATAATCTGATCTCTGAATTTGCTGACAAGAAAAGTAGAAAAAAGAAAGTGAGGCCACTTTTAAAATATTCTGAATGTAGTTTATCGTGTGTAAATATTTTCTTTAATTTCCATCATAAAAATCTTAATATTTTAATGTCAAATATAGCTTTTTAGGGAAGTATTATATGTATACTTTTTTTCTTTTCTTTTTTCACAGCTGAGGGAAAAAATGATACTGAAACAAGATGTTATAAGGAGTGGGTGGGGCAGGGGGAGGAGGGCTGAAATGAAAATTCTGTCCCAGGCCTCTCAGGACACAATCCTATCCATGTTTAGATAGGAAAAAATATCTTATCTGAAAGTTGTAGGATTTCTGCATAGGATTGCAATCCTTAGTGTCTTAAAAATACCCTACATACATTATATCCTATATTCCTCCAAGACCATAACCATGCTCTCATTGATGATAGAACTTTACACCAGTTCTAGATATAGCACAAGAAACCTCACCCCCACTGGCTTCTCATTGACGGGAATTTGAATGTATCCTGGCTCCAGAACACACATGGGAACTTGTGCCTATTGCTAACACCTTTCCTAGCTGCTTCAGCTGTTGACTAGTGGTCATTGCACACTCTTTCTCTCTCTGTCTCTTTGACCTTTCTCTCCCCTTGCTGTACACAGGAGCCATGCCACATTTTGTTCCATCAAACAAAGAGAGGAGCCCTCACAAGCATAAAACAACCAAAACAGGACCAGAGGGTAATGGCAATTCCAAAAATGTACCACACTACTTGCTGTATCTACAAATGCTTTTACACATTTTATTGAATTGGTAATTTATTAGCTCATAATGTTTCATGGCAAATGCCTACATACTTCTGTAATCATTTCAGCTTCACAATGACATTTAGCTCTCACATGGATCCTGTTAAGCTTAGGTAGCGATTAGTAGGATCACACCCATTTAACGTTCCCATTAAATTTCTGATACATTGGCAATTTGGGTACACCTGATATCCATAATAATCCAAGCCTGATAATCATGTTACTGTCCTTGTAAGGACTCAGTTAACTTTGATGAGGTAGTAATTCTGGTATCACACCTATTTAATTGTCCTCACTAAATTACTATATAATGGCAATCTTGTACATCCACATCCTCCCACCCATGTGGTTAGATATCAGCACCAGTTTATGGAAGTTCTAAAGATACATCTTTTTGGTATTATGTTATCCTGCTTTAGGAATAGTTTCAGTATGCATATTACTTAAAGGATTGTTAACTTTATCCTTATTTATTAAATGTTATACACAGAAGATGATTTACATCCCTAGGAAATTCATAAGGAGGCAATGACCCATTTGGAAGATATTGTAAACCCTATTCAGGAAGGCATAAAGTTTTAAAAGGAGGCTTTGACCCATTTTGAAGAAATTAAAAATCCTATTTAGGAAGGTATAAAGTTCATTTACCTATAAAAATAAAACAGTATAACATTTTATGATTTACTACACACTGAGCTACTTATTTATCTCCATTTTATTTAGGAGTGTCTATTCTCCCACAGGTGACAGGGTTGAATAATACTACTCAATCACTGATGAAATGTTGAAACGGATTGCACAATTCTGGAGTCACCGTTTGTTATCTGTCTATCGCTTGCTGTTATTGTAGAGCCAATTGAGCAAACGTATTTATTTGTACATGAGATTTTATTAATTCTTGTATGTTAAAATATTCATTACTGTTGATGTACAATTTCATCAAGTAGGTTTTTGCTCATTGTTAAGCTCAGATGAGCCAATAAAACACTGCTTGATATTTGTATGAAATATTTCTACCATGAGTAGTGTGGTACATTTTTTTAATTGTCATTACCCTCTGGTCCTGTTTTGGTCATTTTGTTCCATGGCAGCCATGAGAAAAGTTTCCCCATGATCATCAGGAGTGACCACAATGTTCCCAGATGTTCCTCTGTGGAATTGCCAACCAATTTGCTCCAGACAGGCTCCTGCACCCAGGCAAAGTCCATGATAGACAGTTGTGCAACAGGTGAAGGTGTTCCTATATGGAGCTGGACCATGAGTCTACATCTGCTACCCTGTTGTCTGTTGAGCCAGTGTCCAAGGGACTATCCTAACCTGATGGTGGAAGGACAACAAAGTAGGGACTAGGCAATGCTTCCAAAGCTAAGGCAGAGTCAGTAAGAAGACCCTCTCCCACATCCACACAAAATACACTTCAGTACACTTCAGATGTTGGTAGGACTGAGGGAAGGTCTCAGAGAATCTCAGAATTCAGGCAGGTTTGTACTCCTGTAATCTCTCTTTCACATAACCTTGTCCCAAGCCATTTAGGAAAATGTAAGTGTGTGTGTTTAACGTCATATTTGAAGTCCCTCAGCCTGCAAAGAAGTAACAAATTGGGTATTACAGTCTCAGAAAACACAATAACAAAACTCACCAACCACCAAGAATATGACCAAATTAGAATTAAAGCCCAAATTAGAATTAAATTGGCTCAAATTAAATGCTTTACACATTAAATTCCAATTTAGCTAGCAGTGGGTTTGCCTTTTGTGTTTGACTTATTTATTCACCTTCATTTTTTTGAAAAATGCTGAATGAAACAGTGAAGACAAGAACCTTATATAACTAGAAAGTTACTGTTTTCTCTTGTCTCTGCTTCTTAAAGCCTTGCTTTCCCAATCCCATGCCATTTCATTTGGTAGGATTGAATGAGTTGTACTCATCCTTGCAGCTTGTCCGGACTATCTCAGATATTCTCAGAGCATTCAAGTGAAAACTTAAGAAATAATTGCATCTGTAAAAATACTATCAAGAGATTACAGACACCTTCAGTGGGTCGTGTGTGTGTGTTTGTGTGAGAGAGAGACCCTGTTCAGACAACATGCTAAGCCATGGTGGTTAAGCATTTTGAGCTAAACATTATGGCTTAGTGTGTCGTGTGAAGCACTCCTAACCATGGTGGCTACATAACCATGGTTTAAACACACTCAGTAATCATTTTCTGCAAACGGGTTAGTAGCCTAACCATGGCTTAGCATGTTGTCTGAACAGGCCCAGAGAGAAAAGATGCAATACAGTATATTAGTAGAATAGGACATGTGGATCAGGCAGCAGCACAATATGTTTATGGATGGACATCCCCATGCTATTGCTTCTTGTTCTGAAGGCTTTTTGTTGTCTGATTTGCTTTTGTTTTGGTTCCCCTCCTTCTGCCTTTCAACTAACTCTGGTATTCAAAGCTTTATGTCCCTGTGGTTTTTAGAAATGGAAAGCTACATACAAGTCCAGCTTGTCTGCTCACTCAATATGCACATTATTTGCGCTCACCAAGGGAGATGTTGACTTCACCTAGGAAACCCACACCTGTTCCCTGGAAATAAGAGCAGCTGTCACATCACTCCCTCAGCCACCCCCTCACTTTTTTTTGCAAAGCAAATGAATTTTACAACCAGCTTTTTCCTCCTCCAGTTTTTAGACATCATGCAGGGAATCACTTGGATCTTAGCATATGAGCCAACACAAAGGGAATTTTGCCTGGTGAGCATGGGCAGAAAGGGGAGGAGAAATACACCCCACTTAGTCCCCACAATACTTACTAGACAGAAATAAATGGGTCCATTTCCAGCTTCATCAAGAAAGGGCTTCTTAGCAGGAGAACATTCAGGACTCCTGGAAATGCATTTTTTCCCTCTTCCGTCAATCTCTCTCCCCTCCAGACACCCAAATGCCCACCCAGCAGATTTTTGAATGTGCTAAAGCCATTAGTTTGTCAGGAGGAAGAGACTGGCTGTCTGACTCCCTGCCTGGTTACCCAATCTTATCAGCGATGCAGCTAGATGATTTTAGACCCTGGACTTAATGGTCTTGTGGAGGGGAGCACTGCAAAATAGACAACCAAAAAGTTTAAAAAGAGTTTCTGAGCATGTGCAGAATGTCATGTTTTAAACTCATTATGGTACCATCATGGCTGCAGGAATAAAATTGTGTTTGCTTCTGTTGTCCTGATGATACTAAAACCATTCACTCAGGATTAAGCACCACTGCATTGTAGAAGGTGATAACGTATATTATAACTTTGGTTATTGGGTGGTATAGAAATCTAATAAATAAATAAATGAATAAAAAATATTTTAAAGTAAAAAACAGTAAAATCTGCATCTGTCACCATGCAATCCCCCCAAGCCCACTGCTAACTATGGCCTCCTCCACACGAGACGTTTAATGAGCCTTGAAGGCTCATTATAAATTTTACCTCCACACCAGCAGAGCGCAAAACGGGCGTACAGGCGCGTTATCTCCCCGATAATGCGCATTTTCGAATGCGCGTTAAATAGCGACTTTTATTTTGCTCCGGCCGTTAAAGCCCATTTTCGCGGTGTGAACAAGCGATTATGCGCGTTAACGTCTTGTAAAGCGCTTTTTGGACATCAATTAATGCGCTTCGCCGCCTCTCGTGCAGAGGGATTAGGAGTAAATGCGCCTCCGCGATAATGCGCATAATCGCCGAACCGGGCGCAAAAGCGCATCCTTGTGGAGGGGGCCTATGTTTTAAACGTGTTCTTTAAACACAAGGATGCTGTAGCAACCAACGGCAGCTCTAGAGGATCCTGGCATGCCCATCCCAGCCAGGTGTTGACTCCAGGTCTGCTGGCCACTGCCCCCACCTTCTGCCATTGTCTGAGTTGTCATTGGGGTGGGTGGTTGCGGGCTGGGCTGTGGAGCCCACGAGTACATGTTCCCTGCCTGCTCCACAGGCCTTCCTTCCTCCACGCAGACGGTGAATGGCCCCAAGGGCGAGGAGGGGATATGCCATGGCAAAGGCCTTTCCCCCTCCACAATAGCAGGATGTAAACAAGAGCTCTCCGTGCGAGAGACCAGGGCGTGAGGCCAGACGGCCGAAAAAGAAAGAGGAAAGAGAAAGGAAACCAGCAAATCCCTAGCCGGGCCAGTAGTACCTTGCAGTGGTGCTTTTCCCTGGGGGGCTCCGCGGGACATCCCAGGATCGGTGCCCCCACATCTGCCCTGCGGGGACAGGCTGCAGGTTCTCCTCAGAACACCTCCTCCTCCTCGCGCTTCTCTTGCTGCTGCTGCTTCCCGCCGCCGTGGCTGGGCTCCGGAGTCATTCCCAGCAGGGCAGCCGCCTGCCATCAGCGCTGAAGCGCGCGCGGGGCACTGGCTTTGTTCACACCCTCCTCTCTCCGCGCCCGGCCGGTTCCTCTTTTTATGTGCTTCCTGAAAGGGTAGCAACTAAGAACCAAAGACGGTCGCTGGCTGCACCACGCTGTGTAAAAACATACATTCGCCACACAAACACAACTTCAGCTCGGAGCAGTCCAGGGACAAAGCCGACAGAAACCTTGACACACACAAATAGAAGTCTCTGCTCATGTTTGGGCGAGTAGGAACAAGCTCCCGGACGTGCAAGTCTCTGGGAATCATGGAGGGATTTTTTCTCCCCTGAGGGCAGAAGCGTCTCTTTACATCAGAGGCATCCCCATTACCTCATGGACAATCCCTCACGCTGAGAAATGGCCAGCTCCGAGCGGGAGATACGATGATTAGAACAGCCTTCCCCAACCTGGAGCCGTCTAGATGCATTGGTCTACAGCTCCCAACATCCCCCAGCGGTACCATACTACATTGTGGAGCCATTGGCATTCCCGCAGCTTGGGAGCGGCCCAAGCATCTTTCTCTTTGCACATCTTGCCCCTGCTACCAACGAACAGCATTGGCATACTACGAACACAAGCATCGTGTTTCCTCTCTAGTAACCCTGACAAGCAGGCCTCTCGCTCTCCATTCTCAGTTTCCGGCAGTGGGTATATAGAAGATAGCCAAACGGACTGTCAAGGTTGATATACAAAACTGTGGCTGCTTCAACCATCAAAAATGCAAGAACTGAGGGCTAAACATTTAGCCCTTTCCTACACACACACACACACACACACACACACTAATAAACAGCCAGTAGGATGAAGGGAGCTGGACTGGTACAGTGGTGTGGGAGAAGGGGGCCTTTAACCCTTTAGTACCATCCCCACTGCAATCCCAATCTGAATCAGGAAGCCCATTTGCAATAGAGGAAGGGGAAGGCAGATCTTGCCATGGGGACACATGCCTTCATTACATCCACCTTAGCTGACTGCAATGTGCTCTATATGGCACTTCTTTTGTAAAGTGCCCCCACCAATATGAATCTGCTTGCACACTTTAGTCTTCAGAGGGGACCTTGCTCTGTGTCTTGACACCACTTGAGCATAGTTCATGGGCGCCAGGGACAGGGACTTCTCAGTAATAGTGCCCAGGTTATGGAATTATTTGCCACAGCCTTCTACACAGATAAAAAATGTCTTTTTAGTAAGTTATTCCTTCTAGCAATTTAGGAGCGCATAGTTAAACTATGGAATTCACTACCACAAGATGTAGTGATAGTCACCAATTTGAATGGCTTTAAAAGGGGATTATTATTATTATTATTATTATTATTATTATTATTATTTATTACATTTATATACCGCCCCATAGCAGAAGCTCTCTGGGCGGTTTACAAAAATTAAAAGATTGAACACTAAAAAGACAATATACAAAATTTAAAACCATAAACATAAAACAACTGACATTTAAAACATTTTAAACTGTTAAGCCTGGCCACAATGTCAATCAAAACCTCAACTTGATCTGTGAAAATGCCTGGGAGAAAAGAAAAGTTTTGACCTGGCGCCGAAAAGATAACAGTGTTGGCGCCAGGCAAGCCTCATCGGGGAGATCATTCCATAATTGGGGGGCGGCCCACCACAGAGAAGGCCCTCTCCCTTGTTGCCGTCCTCCGAGCTTCCCTCGGAGTAGGCACCCAGAGGAGGACCTTTGATGTTGACCGTAGTGTACGGGTAGGTTCATGTCGGGAAAGGCGTTCCATCAGGTATTGTCGTCCCAAACCGTGTAAGGCTTTATAGGTTAAAACCAGCAGCTTGAATCAGGCTCAGAAACATACAGGCAGCCAATGCAAGTGGGCCAGAATTGGTCTTATATGTTCGAACCTTCTGGTCCCTGTTACCGATCTGGTCGCTGCATTCTGCACAAGCTGCAGCTTCCGAACCATCTTCAAAGGCAGCCCCGCGTAGAGCACATTGCAGTAATCTAACTTGGAGGTTACCAGAGCATAGACAACTTAAGCCAGGTTATCCCTGTCCAGATAGGGGCGTAGCTGGGTCACCAGCTGAAGTTGGTAGAAGGCACTCTGTGCCACCGAGGCCACCTGAGCCTCAAGTGACATAGATGGTTCTAGGAGAACCCCCAAGCTACGAACCTGCTCCTTCAGGGGGAGTGCAACCCCATCCAGAACAGGTTGAACACCCTCCATCCAGTCAGAGGAACCCCCCACTAACAGCATCTCAGTCTTGTCTGGATTGAGTTTCAGTTTATTAGCTCTCATCCAGTCCATTGTCGCAGCCAAGCACCGGTTCAACACATCCACAGCTTCACCTGATGAAGATGAAAAGGAGAAGTAGAGTTGCGTGTCATCAGCGTACTGATGACAACGCACTCCAAAACTCTGGATGACCGCACCCACATGTAGATGTTGAACAGCATGGGGGTCAAGACTGACCCCTGCAGAACCCCATACTGGAGAATCCAAGGGGCCGAGCAATATCCCCCAAGCACCACCTTCTGGAGACGACCTGTCAAGTAGGAGCAGAACCACTGCAATGCAGTGCCTCCCACTCCCAACTCAGCCATTGGATAAACTCCTGGAGAACGCTATCAATGGCTACTAGTCCTGATGGCTATGTGCTACCTCCAGTATCAGAGGCAGAAAGCTTATATACACCAATTGCTGGGGAACACAAGTAAGAGGGTGCTGTTGCATCATGTCCTGCTTGTGATTCTCTGGTCAACAGCTTGTTGGCCTAGATGGATCCTTCATCTGATCCAGGATGGCTCTTGTTATGTTCTTAGTAATTTAGTAAACATTTACTAAATTTGTACTTAAATAATTTAGTGATTTACTCCTTCTAGTAATTTAATCCTGTTGTATCTGCTTGTCAGAATTGTTACTCGCTGGGCTTTGCTTGTTGGTCTATACTTGTTGTTATTTTGTGGGGGGGGGGAAAGGAAATTAAATGCAGGAAATGGCAATCATATTATTAACAGTGGTGATTCACAGTTCAGTTGCTGCTGATAACACAAACATACAGGCACAAAAAATATATATACTTTACAAAGTCAAATTGTCTTGCTCTCTCTTGCAAAACAAACACAATAGACATAATTTAAACTAAAACTTCTACCAGTCTCCCTCCAGCACTTCCCAAGCATTTTGTAGGAAGACAGGTACAGAGTGTGTGTGTGTGTGGGGAATATCAAGTGCAGGGATAATGTGATTTAGCTAAAACTCCATGAGAAATTGAAATTATCAAGAATAAACAGACTAGGAAGTCCCAAGAAGACAGCAGAAAGTGGTGGTAGGAATAATCCATTCTGGAGACCATATGATTCCACCATCTTGCAGGCACTCTGACACCAATAAGAACAGAAAGATAGCCACTTTCACACCTAGGACACAAAGCAAAGCCCCATTTTTCCATTGACCTTAAGGATTTTAGCAGCCTTTCCTCAGAATATACTTACATAAGCAAAACTGTCAACAACAACAGCTAATGATTTGATCGCCTTCCAACAGGGACATACTTACTTTAGCTTCATAATCCTCAGACAGCAATAAGATGGGCACATTTAACACTTAATGATGCCGTCCTACTGTTGGTGTTCCTGGAACTAAAACCACAAAAAACTCAAGGGCCTTTCTTAAGATTTACATTCAAACTGTACTCAGACCCCTCTTAATGTTCTGTTTGTGGGCTTCCTGGAGGTATCTGGCTGGTCACTAATAGAAACACATTTTAAGAAAAAAACATTGGTTCTTTGAAGGGCAGGATGTTGACCAAAAGTTGAAAGTGCCTGGCACATGTTCTGGTTCTAGATCTGTAATGAATAGTGCCCCTTTTGTTATCAAAGGTGTGTGAGAGAAAAGTATTGGGCAGACCCTGTATTTGGTAAGGATATGGAACAGCATTCCCCATTCTGCTACTCTCCAGGTGTTTGAGATGACAAGTCCCAGCATTCCTGACCATGGGACATGGTGACTTGCAATGATGGGAGTTGTAGTCCAACACCTTCGGAGGGCACCAGGTTGGGGAAGGGCTGCTCTAAACAAAAAAAAAGGGAAGTAGGTGGCCCTAAGTTGTTCATCATCAGTTTTCCACAACCCCACAGTCACCTCTGCATATCATATTCTCCATCCTGTCCTCATGGTTTATCTGCTTTGGGAGAATGAGAATTTCACTTGCACTTTTTGCCTCCTTAGGGAGGATGTGGTGTTAAGGCTTGTGAGCCTTGACTCCCAATTTCCCTGCTTTTTGGTGCTTCGTTGGAAACTGTAGAGCCTTAATGTTGTTTTTGTAAACTGTAGGCTTTTTGTTTAATGCTTTTCTTATGTTCATAACTACAGCCCATTCTATTATATGGGGCCAAGATATCATACCATTGGTGCTGGGTCCATGCTAGTGCAACTATAGTACTTGTCTCCCACCACACATGCACACGCACACAAGTTTACATATTATCTGAAAAATAATGGGTAAAAGGAATGGGTAAACGTTTTATGATATTTGTGGGAATTTGGGAAACTACCAGGGGAAAATCGCAGCATACGTTGAATATGGAGGACAATTGCACTTGAAAAAAATGTCAGAAAACCTAGTGGGTGCAATCCAGCCTCAATAAAATCAGTGGGATGTTTATAATCAACTTCTTTGGGAGATGTATGGATCCCAGAATAGGCAGATGTCCCAAGACAATATTCACACTGTTTTTAGAGTGCTTTAAATAATGATGCTATGAACCATTCTAAACACTTTAATGCAAAGCATTTTAAGGAGTGCATTAGACTCTTATGTGAAAGAGCTATAGCCTATTGGGGATGGTGATTGGGGGGGGAATGGTTTTCAACCGTGCCCACAAAAGCAACAGCACTAAAGGGGTAGTAGTTTCCCATTGCGGTAGAGTATACATGTCTACTTCAGTTGGCTCTGCAACACTCTCAGATGATCAATTCCTATCAGGTAGTGTCCATTTTAAAGTGTTCGAAGAATTCATGTTACATTTCTCGCCACACATGTATATGGTTCCATTTAAGAGGCCATGTGTGCTACAGTTCAAGCATATTACCTTCCATCAATACACAGGATTGTGTTGTTCAACCTCTGCCAATCCTAGCTAGTTTACATGATTGTCAGAAACCAAACCAGGATGAATTATATAGACTATACTTTGAATGGTGGGGAAAAGATACTTGCCTTTTCCAGGGACACTTCCCATGTTTTTACTGTGCACTATAGCATTGAACATGGAATGTAGAAATGCTGTGTGCTATATACACTCCCTTGTAGCCCTTTAAGCTTAAAAATGCTTTACTGTAACTGACTCTGTGGCTGTACATTCTTACTGGTTTAACATTTGTACATTTTAAATTGCATCCTGCATCCTTCCAATGCATAATAAGTCAGAATCTCCCCTTTTAACAACAGCAATGTAGAATTTATACACTTTGGAATATTCAAAGTGCCTCACATGCACTATATCTCAGAACTCGGCAATGATTAATAGATACGGAATTGCAGTTCAAGCTTTCTGCCAGAAGGTGGTGCAAGGTTCCATATTGGGAAGGGATGTCTTGGGGGATGCATGGCTTGGCAGAATGTTGTTTGAGGCCCCGTAGATAGATATTGTGAGTGTTAAGTGAGAGTGGGGTGGTGGACCCGGAAAGCACATGATTGAAACAAAGCTGCTCTGATGATTACAGTAGAATGTTCCTTTCTGCCATTTACAAACCCATCTGCTGCTTTTAGAATTTGTAACAATGTCTGCTTTTGAACCATTTAACAGTTACTTTACTGTTGCTGTATTGTTATTTATTTGTAAGACACCTTGATTATTTTTTGAAGGCTGGATATGTGTTAGAAAGAAAGAAATACATTTCGGATCCCACCATTATCACCCCAAAACCTTTTAACCTTTTAGCTTGGAGATGCTAAGCTGAATCAGTTCTACTCTGCGACATAAGCAGAGGTCCCTGCAACAACATCCGGAGTCGGGGTAGGCATGGTCAGGCACCTGCTGAGAGCCCAGGTCCCAGCAAGGCTCCACTGACAATAAGTCCCTGGACTTGCTTCTCCTTTTCACCATTCCACCTGTGTTTCACTCTGGCCCAAACAATGATGGCGGTGAGAAGGAGAACCAGGAGATGCTACTACCTATTTGCTGGTTCTCTGTCTGTCAAGTAAGCAAGTGGTAGCAATGATGAGGAAGAAGATGAGGAGCAACAGCAGCTGGTGACAGTAGTAAGGTGAACTCACTGAGCGAAGGGGCCCACTGAGGGTATCATGCCCAAGGGCCCTCAGAAACTTGGAGCTGGCACTGCCTGCAACTATCAGCTGGAAGGCAAGAAGCATACTGTGGAAAATGGTGCAGTCCCCAGTTGTCTCGGTGTACAATACATCATCATCATCATCATCATCATCATCATCATATTTCTTACCCGCCTCTCTGTTTGGATCGAGGCGGGGAACAACAGTAAATATAAAATACGATAAAATACATAAAACTGATTAAAAACATGGTACACATTATTAAAGTAGCAACAAAACATCCTAAAAACATCCTAAAATTCCACTGGATATGCCTGCTGGAAGAGATTAGTCTTTATAGCTTTCTTAAATTCTAAAGACTGTTAAGTTGACGAGTCTCCTCCGGCAGGCCATTCCACAGTCTGGGAGCGGCAGAAGAGACGGTCCTCTGGGTAATACCCATCAACCTAGTTTTTGCTGACTGAAGTAAGTTCTTTCCAGAGGACCTGAGCGTGTGGGGCAGATTGTATGGGAGGTGATCCCGCAGGTAACCTGGACCCAAACCACGTAGGGCTTTAAAGGTAATGACCAACACTTTGCACTTCGCTAGGAAAGTAATTGGCAGTCAGTAAAGAGATTTTAAAATTGGTGTAATATGGTCACCCCTAGGTGTACCGGTGACCAACCTGGCCACCATGTTTTGAAGTTTCCAGACTAGGCACGAAGGTAATTCTATGTACAGCACATTTCAGAAGTCGAGCCTCGAAGTTACCAGTGTGTGCACTACTGTCTTTAGGTCTTCCAACTCTAGGAAGGGGCACAGCTGGCGTATCAGCCAGAGCTGATAGTAGGCACTCCTGGCCGTCGCATCTATCTGGGCTGTCATTTGGAGCGACGGATCCAGGAGTACCCCCAAGCTGCGAACACAGTCTTTCAGGGGAAGTGTAACCCCATCCAGAATTGGTTGACACACCTCCAAACCCAGGTTGCGGACTTTGACAGCAAGCACCTCCGTCTTGTCTGGATTCAGCTTCAGTTTGTAATAGATGAGTACATTACATAATAAAGAAAGTCAATCACATTCTAATCCAGCAATGGAGTATACCACTGATCCTAAATACGTGCTCTCAGGCAAAACCAATCTGATTCCATGGAGTTTGCAAGAAGGACTGCTAGGCTACAGTTAACTTGCTACACTAAATTGCATCCAAAGTTGAATAATATCATAACCAACAACAAAGATCAGGTCAGTTGGCCCAAACGCCAGAGCCAGTAAGCAGCACGCATTTCAGAAAGATTCCCACCTTCTAATCTGAAGATTTCCTATTAACACAGAATCGAGCAACAGCCAGTGGTTAAAATACAGCAGCCAGATTGTTCTTTCCCTCAGTTCAGCACTCAAAATACTAAGTGCAGGAAACAGTGCACACCAGCTGGGAGAAGAGGACAGAGCCATATGTAGCCTGGAAGAGAAGAGCAGACTCCAAAGCAAAGGCCAATTCACTGAATGAAGAGGTGGGATTGGCAGGAAGAGAGCACAACAGAGATGCACACCGTGCGTTGGTTCCTGCTGCAGGCTGTTCAATCCCTTTTGGAAAGATTCCAGCCAAAGGAAGGAGGAAGCATTAGCAAGTGAAACCATCTGCCATCAGCCAGGGTGGAAGTTGAAAAACATGGGGGCGATTACCTCAAATTGTTCAGCAACCTAAACTATCTGAAGAAACAAGTGGGTTTAGAAAAGGTTTCTGATGAGGCCAAGCTGGCATATATAGTGCTTTCCTGCACTGGGAGTCAATCACTCACTCAAAGCAAGGCCTGGCCCTGGGGTGCCCAATGTCGCGCTCAGGGACAGGTGTCCTGGAACCTGCCCGGCTCCTGCATCCCCGCCCCATTATTATTTTATGTTTTACGAATATTTCTTTTAGTCTCACCAGTTTGCCTTCTGGGTGACTGGCCATGGCCACCACGATAGCCATTTTATAAATGGCCAAGTCTTCCCTGTGGCAGCCATTTGAGAATGCCCATGACACTCTCACAAAATTCCAAATGTGCCCACTCAAAGGGGCTGGGGACCCCTGATTTGGCCTAGATGGAAAACTAAGGAAGGGGTGGCTGCAGTGAATGCTAGTAAACACTAAAGCCACACATGTCTCAAGAGAAAAGCTCCTCTTCATGGTTAACTAAACCTGTTAGGAGAGAGAGTGCAGAAGAGACACTTTGCTGGTAATTGTGGCTGCTAGGTCCTACAATAATTTCAGGACCCCTTTTCCATGAGTGTGTATGTATACCCTGCCTGCGTGACCAAATTCCCTTGTCCCCATGCCACAGCAATGCCCAGTCATCCTCGCTACCCATCAGATATTAGGAATATTTCAGTATCTACAGCCATGCCCATCCAGAACTCTGAGAGTGCAAACTTCTCCCTTATAGTGCCCGTTTATTTCTCACCCTTCTCAGAATAGGCCAGTTTCACTTTTGGGGGGATCACTGGCAATATTCATGAAAAAAGCAGCATTGTCCAAGCAAGCTGAAGGACATCATCTTAAACATATTCATGAAGCACTGGCCTGTGAAACTTTATTTTTTTATGTTTTTTGCTTTAAGTGAAGCTGAAATACAGGCTCCTGTCAGAGAGCAGCAGGCAGAGATTGGTGGGAAGGAACAAATGGACATTTGATTATGCTATTCTATAAAGCCTGATTAACATTGATTAAAAAAGCTAGTAAGGGTATAAAGGGAAGACTGAGCTGGAAGGTGCTGTTCATCAGCTCACTTCCCATAAAGCATCCATAAAGCATCCATCCCATCTGCACATGGCTTCCCACCTGAGAGCTGACAAATGTGTTCCTGCATCTCATTTCCCAGCACACAAGCACAGTGATAGCAGCATTCCGGACTTCACAGTTGTCAAAGCGGCACAAGCAAGGCCGCTGAGAATTCATGCAGTGCAGCAACAGGGACAGCTCACAGCAGAAACCCCACATCCTGGCCACACAAAGTGCCTTCCTCTGTATAGTGGAGTTGGAGCTGTTTACAATTTTGAGTGTTTGGCATATATCTATCTATATCTATATCTATATCATATATATATAATGTAATGCATTGGTTATTGATTAAGGCAAAAGGAAATGAGACGGTAGTAGATAAGATCTACAATGGGAACGGAAGTACATCAGCTGTTCTGGAGGTATTTTTCTTCCAGTGCGATACGTTGACAGGTTGTGAACTGAAACTCTTGGGCGGGTCTGCATGCCGTACTTTGTGCCAAAAAACAAAGCAAAACAAAATGCTAGGCAGCCTTCCCCAACCTGGTGCCCTCTAGATGTTTTGGACTTCAACATCCATCAGCAACAGCCAGCATATATACCACTTTCATACCGCTTTCATAGTGCAATATCCTGCTTGGTGTAGATGAGGCCATAGATGATGGCCAGGGATCCCAGGAGTTGTAATCTAAACCATTTGTAGGGCACCAAGCTGGTAAAGGCTGTGCTTAGGTAACTGCACACAGGAAAGCTGAACTTCTTCATGTCTACATATGCTTGCACATTTTGCATGCCTTATTCCAGCCTTCCCCAATCTGGTGCCTCCTAGATGTGTTGGACTGCAATTCCCATCATTCCCAGCCAGAAAGAGTGTTTTGGTGGAGAGGAACTAACATAAAGGGGTTGAGCATTTCCACCTGCCTCACCCCACCCACCACACTGGAGCCTGAACATGGTGGAAAGAAACTGAATAATGTCAACTCTGTGGATACGTGGGGCTTGGAGGAGGACTGGCAATCTCTACCTCCCCAGGTGAGAGATGAGGAAGGAACTATGAAAGGAGACGCAATTGCAAATTGGAAGGGAGGCTGCCACATGTGAGAGATGTGGCTGCCAACTTGTGTAAGGAGGCTAATTGTGGAGAACCCGCATGTGGAATGGAGATTTATTCATATTTTCAAATATTTCTGTATTGTGCTGTATTCTCTCTCCTGTTAAGAGCTCTGTTGTTGGATTAGTTGAATTTATTTGTACTGTTTTATTGGATATTGTATGTATTAATATTTCTATTATGTATTTATCTGCCAGAATTGTGGTTGTCTGTCATTCTTTATATTGTACATTTAAAAATATTATTGTGTTTATTGCTGTTTGATATCTTGCAAATTATATTTACTGTTAAATAAATATAATTTACATTTGTTATGTTATGAGCTGCTTTGGGCACAATATGATGGCGATGATGGGAATGATGCTGAATGATGGGAGTACCAGTACAATACCTTTGGAGAGCACCAAGTTGGGGGAAGGCTGCCCTTCTTCTGTTACTTATGGGAAGGGGCAAATTACTTTGCAGGATACAGACATCCTGCCCCCAGCATATTACTGGAAGTCCTGTTCTGCAACTTACATAGCCGGGACTGCACCAAGCTTTGTCCTCCACTTTCAAAGCTATTTTGGAAAGGGCTAGAAACTTGAAAGCTGAGAATCACAGATAACTGAATTCTGCATGCAATGCCTATGTCTGTGCTTCTTTTCTCTATTCAATAGCAGAATCATTGACTATGTACAACCCTGATATTGAAGCCTAAAATAGGCAGTGAAAGTGAAAGATGCTGTATCAAGATTTCACTGGGGTGCATTATGGACAACAAGGTCATTGGACTTCTGTTTTTACCCCCAGAATCCTTACCCAATTTTCAAAATGCTTGTCTTGTTTGTCTTTTGATCTTCCTTGTTATCAAGGGTGGTCACATATGGATTGTCAAAAAGTGAACACAGATTTGTACAAAATTTGCACGTGTCGATTTAAATGTATAGATGCACATTTAGAAATAATTACTAAAATTTAAATAGATATACACTACTTCTCACCTTAGTGGGGAAGACCAGGTGACTTGTGTGCCTACATTCTCAGTCTACTATCCAGGTGATAACTCTTGATAGGCAGCTTCAAGGGTCCTGTTCTCCCTTCTTGTGGTTCTTTATCTTTAAACCAGATTTGGCTTGGAGAGCCCTTCAAACAGAAGATGCCTTCAAATAGAGGATTGTCCTCTGTAAAGTAGGAGATATGACCACCCTATGTATATTCCTGATTTCTGTGCTTCTCCTGGAAACCTCCTCATTAGCAGATGAATGGCTTGATCCTAAAAAGGACTGCATCACTGCATAAACCCATAGAGCTTGAGGTTCCCAGTGTGAAGTTCTCACACCAGTGCAGAGCACACAGGTCCATCCCTAGGATTATACTGCCCCCTCCTTGCCATGGGAATGTGTGTGGCAGGGCTAAGACCAGACCAGCACATAGTGTCCAAACAGAACTTCGGCAGCCCAGGATCTGAGTAGTTAAAACTTTTTGGTGTAGTTAAGAGGTACTCATAGCAAATTCCTCTTTGCGCTTTGTCAGCTAAAGTGGATTTGTAAGACTGGGCTATAAGAGACAGGTTTCAAAGTGCATTTTGTATATGTTATTCCTCTGCATCCCATTCTGTTAATCTCTACATAACCTCAGCCCCTCCCAGAATTAGATCCCACAAGGCTGGATTCCAGATGGCTCATGGAGTGTTTGCTGCTAGTTCCAAGGAAACTAAGGCAGGGCCAGTGGTGGTAACTCAAAAGGAATTTGCTGCCAGAGTCAGATGGACACAAATGGGACTTTTGTGGAGCAGCATAGGAGCCCTGAATGCTGAAATGGTTATGACAGTTTATGAGTGACAACAGTGTGGGGTTTATTGGAAGAGGCAGTTGTTATCTTTGAGGATATAGATTAATCTTCCAGAATTAAGAGGAGGGGTTTTGCTTTTTCAAAGAATCATAAAGCCGGGGTATAGACCATATAGTCCAACCCTTTGCTCAGTGCTTGAGCTGCTACAGCTACAGATAGCTGCTCAGCCTTTCCTTGAGGTCCTCCAGCGAGGGAGAGCCCACCATACCTCTAGGTAAGTGGTTCAATGCATTTTCCCCCCTAATATTCAACCAAAATCTGTCTTCCTATCACTTTAATCCATTTTGTCTAACTAGGCTGACCAGATAAAATCCAGGTCAGGGCTCCTGTAACTTTAACAGTTGTAGAGAAAAGGGAATTTCAGCCAGTGTCATTTGTATGCAATTAGTTCCTGGTGAAATTCCCTCTTCATCACAACAGTTAAAGTTGCAGGCACTATACTAGAGTGACCATATACAAAGAAGGCAGGGCCCCTGCAACTTTAACAGTTGTGATGAAGAGGGAATTTCACCAGGAACTAATTGCATACAAATGACACTGGCTGAAATTCCCTTTTCTCTACAACCGTTAAAGTTACATGAGCCCTGACCTGGATTTTATCTGGTCACCTAGTAATCCTGCCCTTTGGAGAAGTCTTGGGCTTCTTCTGTGTGACAGCCCTTCAAGTGTTTGAAATGTTGAAATATGGTATAAAATTAAAAAGTAAATAGCCTCCCTGTTCCTTTTCCTGCCACAGGAACAGATCAGGTTAAAAAAAGTGATAAGCCCAGGAGATAAGGGTAACTTAGGTCTGCAGCAGCTCCTGAGATTTGTTGCAATTGCTTATTGGGTAAACCACCCAGAGAGCTTAGGCTATGGGGTGGTATAGAAATGTAAATAATAATAATAATAATAATAATAATAATAAACCACAAAGTTATCTGCCTGCAACTCAAGGTGTAGAATAGCCTCCCCCAATCTGGTGACTTCCAATGTTTTCGACTTGAACTCCTATCAGCCCCAACCAGCCGATGGCCAGGAAAGCTTGGAGTTGTCATCCAAAATATCTGGAAGGCACTGGGGTTGGGGAAAGGCTGGCGTTGAGCAAAGGAGGCTGGGGGTAAAAAAGAAGAGGGGAGAGATCATAAAGCTTAGGGTGCAATTCTATGCATGTTTAGACATGTTTAGACAGAAAACTCCCAGCATCCTCCAGCCAGCCACTTCTGTCTAAACATGCATGAGGGGCAGTACAATGATAGTCCTATATAAACTAGGCCCATCTATTTCAAGGGATCTACTCTGAGTAGTATCAATAGATATTGACCTAGGATTGCACATGTATTAATTAATTTGTTGATTTATTTATTTCTATTAAGGTAGCCTTTGGAGAATGTGAATTTAAGCAGAGGAAGACCAGGGAGATGTTAACACTTTCCCTTCCAGACACCGCTCAAAATCCTCCTTCTACTTAAGCAGCTGTGGGGGTTATTTATGGGAAATGGATGAAGCAGCCCTCTTTCCCCACTGCTGTTCTTCCATTTAAACTCACAGGCTGCCTCTACAAGAGAGGTTTAAAGTAGGGGTGTGCATCGGATCGGATCCGATCCACGATCTGAATCCGATCCGCCCCAAAATCGGGAAAATCTGATCCAATCCGATCTGATCCGATCAACCTCCGATCCGATCCGATCTGATCCGACGAGGTCCGATCCGGATCGGACGCCATTTTGAATGCTTTTTCCCATAGCCAAGTATTGTTTTACAAAAACGCCTATAACTTTTTCATTTTTAAAGATAGAAGGATGAAACTTGGACATATTATACACTGGTTAGGGACGGTTATCTGTGAGAAATTTCAGAAAGATTGGTGCATGCATTTTGTGGCAATTAATTTTTTAATAAATACCCAGGAATGCCTATAACTTTGTCATTTTTAATGTTACACACATAAAACTTTGCCACATTGTAGGTGGTACCTTGGGACCTACGTGTATGAAATTTCAGAAACGTAGGTGCTTGTCTTGTGTGGCAATTAATTTTTAGAAAAATGGGTAGTAGTGGGTAAATACATTTATGCCTCCCATTTTTTTATTTTTGAAGATACAAACAGGAAACTTGGGCACATTACAGGTACCACTTGCCTTGATATGTGTGTGAAATTTCAGAAACATTGGAGCTTGCCTTGTGTGGCAATTAATTTTTGAAACAATGAGGAAAGAAACACCTATAACTTTGTCATTTTTAAAGTTACACACATGAAACTTTGCCACATTGTAGGTGGTACCTTGGGACCTATGTGTGTGAAATT
Organism: Anniella stebbinsi; assembly: GCA_029215795.1. NCBI lineage: Eukaryota > Metazoa > Chordata > Lepidosauria > Squamata > Anniellidae > Anniella > Anniella stebbinsi. The sequence continues at coordinate 307,488,131 of JARDYH010000001.1, read as the reverse complement.
TCAGAAACATAGGTGCTTGCCTTGTGTGGCAATTAATTTTTTAATAAATACCCAGGAATGCGTATAACTTTGTCATTTGTAAAGTTACACACATGAAACTTTGCCACATTGTAGGCGGTACCTTGGGACCTATGTGTGTGAAATTTCAGAAACGTAGGTGCTTGTATTGTGTGGCAATTAATTTTTGAAACAATGACGGATTCATTGGACAGTACTTGCCCATAGGAAATCATTGGAAAGCACTTTCCCATTGAGAAATACAGTTATGCCTCCCACTTTTTTATTTTTGAAGATACAAACAGGAAACTTGGGCACATTGTAGACTGGTTAGGGATAGTTATCTGTGAGAAATTTCAGAAAGATTAGTGCATGCGTTTTGTGGCAATTAATTTTTTAATAAATACCCAGGAATGCCTATAACTTTGTCATTTTTAAAGTTACATATATGAAACTTTGCCACATTGTAGGTGGTACCTTGGGACCTATGTGTGTAAAATTTCAAAAACGTAGGTGCTTGCCTTGTATGGCAATTAATTTTAGAAAAATGGGTAGTAGTGGGGTAAATACATTTATGCCTCCCATTTTTTTATTTTTAAAGATACAAACAGGAAACATGGGGACATTACAGGGAACACTTCACTTGATATGTGTGTAAAATTTCAGAATGATACGTCCAGGCATGTGGTGGCAAGGTGTCTGCACACACCACCTTGAAGACTGTAGAAAATTTCTCCTGTAACGATCCTAGCGAGAGAGAGTGATCCTAGGCTCAGCCGTTCTGCTTGAGTAAAAAGTGAAAGTATCAAAGCAGACACGAGCCAAGTGCTACTTTGTTTCTCCTTTTGTAATGGATACTAGCTCAGTTGCAGCCAAGCGTGCAAGGATCAAAGAGATGAGAGAAAGTGTTTCCTTCTTCTTCCCGGGAGGCGGGAGGGTGCAATTGACAGCCCCAGCCTCTGTGTAAAAAAGGTTAAAAACTTTTAATCTAAAAAATTCGTAGCCACCAAATGCCTGGACCCAGCTTTCTGAAATTTTACACACATATCAAGTGAAGTGTAACTTTACAAATGACAACGTTATAGGCATTCCTGGGTATTTATTAAAAAATTAATTGCCACACAAGGCAAGCACCTATGTTTCTGAAATTTCACACACATAGGTCCCAAGGTACCACCTACAATGTGGCAAAGTTTCATGAGTGTAACTTTAAATATGACAAAGTTATAGGTGTTTCTTTCCTCATTGTTTCAAAAATTAATTGCCACACAAGGCAAGCTCCAATGTTTCTGAAATTTCACACACATATCAAGGCAAGTGGTACCTGTAATGTGCCCAAGTTTCCTGTTTGTATCTTCAAAAATAAAAAAATGGGAGGCATAAATGTATTTACCCCACTACTACCCATTTTTCTAAAATTAATTGCCACACAAGGCAAGCACCTACGTTTCTGAAATTTCATACACATAGGTCCCAAGGTACCACCTACAATTTGGCAAAGTTTTATGTGTGTAACATTAAAAATGACAAAGTTATAGGCATTCCTGGGTATTTATTAAAAAATTAATTGCCACAAAACGCATGCACCAATCTTTCTGAAATTTCTCACAGATAACTATCCCTAACCAGTCTACAATGTGCCCAAGTTTCATCCTTCTATCTTTAAAAATGAAAAAGCTATAGGCGTTTTTGTAAAACAATACTTGGCTATGGGAAAAAGCATTCAAAATGGTGTCTGATCCGGATCGGACATCTGGTCCGATCTGATCCCACCATCCTCCGATCCGATCCGATCCGATCCGACCCCCCAGGTCCGATTCCGATCCGCTATCCGATCCGATCCGGGGGGTCAGTGCACATCCCTAGTTTAAAGTTCTTTCAAGGCGCTTTAAAAAATTTACCTCTACAAGAACAGAGCGCAAATCGGGCGTTGAGGCGCGTTATCTCTCCGATTATGCGCATTATAGAATGCACGTTAAATAGCGAGTTTTATTTTGCTCCGGCCGTTAAAGCGCATTTTGCCTATGTGAACAAGCGCTTATGCGCATTAACTACTTGGAAAGCGCATTTTGGACATCCGTTAATGCGCTTCGCCGCCTCTCGCCGCCTCTCGTGCAGAGGTATTAGGTGTAAATGCGCTTCAGCGATGATGCGCATAATCGCCTAACCGGGCGCAAAAGTGAATCCTTGTGGAGGGGACCACAGTTGTCCTGCGTGTGTGTGTTTGTGTTTGTGTTTTAAGGCAGAGGAAGTTTCATGCAATGGCTTTTAACATGTAGTCCTAGCTGAAAGAGGTTATAGAGCAATGCCATGGGAAACCTTGCTTCTGAGAAAGGCTGAGAAAACAAAGAGGAAATAGGTATGAGAAGAAAAAGGGAATGAGAAAGGGAGCAGAAAACGAAATGAGGAAGAAAATGTTGAGAGGGGAAAGGGATATTAAAAAGAACAAGGAAGTTGCAGAACAAATAAAGAAAGATGAAGAGTTGGGAAAGGGATAAAAAGGCATAAGAATCCCATGGGGCTGGCTCTACCATTAAGCAGAGTGAGGCAGTTGCCGCAGACAGCTGGTTTTGGGTGTCATGAAAGGGCAGCAATGTTTAATTATTTAGGGCACAATCTTGTGCATGTTTAAACAGAAAAGGTCCTATAACTTCCAGCTTCTGCTAGCTGGGGAATGCTGGGAATTGTAGGACCCTTTTCTGTTTAAACATGCATAAGATTGCACTTTTAATTTCTTAATCCTATATTTTTACTGCCAGGAAAAGGCAGAGACACTTGGATTTTCTCGTTAGGTGCCACAATAATTTGACTGGCCTTGGGTACTATGCATCTTGATTTGAGGGGGTAGGGGTGACATTTGCTACTTGGTCTCAAGCAGCAAAATATCTTACAGCAGCCCTAGATGGGTGTAAGTGAAAGGGGTTGCCAGGCCCTACACATGGCAGCAGCGCACATGAGAGGAGGAGGAGGAGGAATATACTTCCTGTTCTCTTCAGCAACTCAGATACCAGTCCCCAGGCTCAGTTTTTAAATTGCCTTGGAGGTTGTGTGCCTGGTTTTTTGCACTTCAGCCGTTCACTTGGACTCTTACACACACACTCTTTTACTATTTGTTTGTTTTCATTCTTTATAACCCACCTTTTAGATAGGCTGACCATCTGAAAAGGAGGACAGGGCTCATGTAACTTTAACAGTTGTAGAGAAAAGGGAATTTCAGCCAGTGTCATTTGCATGCAATTAGTTCCTGGTGAAATTCCCTCTTCATCACAACAGTTAAAGTTGCAGGCACTATAATAGAGTGACCATTTACAAAAGAAGGCAGGGCCCCTGCAACTTTAACTGTTGTAATGAAGAGGGAATCTCACCAGGTACGAATTGCATACAAACGATGCCGGCTGAAATTGCCTTTTCTCTACAACTGTTAAAGTTACATGAGCCCTGTCCTCCTTTTCAGATGGTCAGCCTATTTTAGAGCCAAGCCCTCACAAGTGGCTTTCTTTGTATAAATCTAAAATCATCATCTCATCAAACAAACTCACCATAAAACATCAAAACCGCAATGTAAGAGGGAGCATAAAAATGAATAACACTAAAATGGCAGCAGAACAATAAGAATAAATAGCAGCATCCGACTCAACACAATATCATTAAAATATATAAAATTAGCCAGATTAACAGAACAATCTTATACATTTCTACTCAAAAGTAAGTCCGACTGAATTTACCCCAGGAAAATGGATAAAGGATTTCAGCTTAAGCATTTCAAGAGTATTACCTTTAATTGTGGCACTAATTTCTGAACATTAGGGACAACGTAATGTCCCTAAAAGGCACTGCCCGCAGGCTTGGGATATAACCACGGTGCCTCTTTCACTAAGAGGGCCAATATCATACTGCCTTTATACAAATTTATGGTGCAACCACACTTAGAATACTGCGTACAGTTCTGGTCACCATACTTAAAAAAATATATTGAATAGCTGGATAAAGTGCAGGAAAGGGCAACTAAAATTATCAGGGGCTGGAGCATCTTCCCTATGAGGGATGATTACAAGAGCTGGGATTGTTTAGTTTGGGGAAAAAGGAGGGCAAGGGGAGACATGGTAGAGGTGTACAAAACCATGTATAGTGTGGAGAATTTGGATATGGAGACATTTTTCTCCCTCTCCCATAATACTAGAACCCAGGGTCATCCCATGAAGCCGATTGGAGGGAGCTTTAGGACAGATAAAAGGAAGGGGGCGTGGCCATGATCGAGTCGGAGTGAGGTCGCAGATCTTCTGAGCTCCCTAAAAAAGCTTTGAATTAAGCACTAATTCCTTATCGTGAAGAGTAATAAAAGGCATGATATATTGACTGGAAGTGAATAATCATTTGAGTGAGAGTTGGAAACCGGCAAGAACTTGCTGGCTGCTGGCTGCTTTTGTTGGCTGCAAAAGTGAAACTAATTTGCACGGACAACGGAGGAAGCGAGACGCCATTATTGAGGTAATTTATGGACTTATAATTGAAGATATAATGCAGCCTGCTTGACTTATAGTATTAAAAGGCATGATATATTGACTGGAAGTGAACAATCATTAGAGGGGGAGTTGGAAAGCAGCAAGAAGTTGCTGGCTGCTGGCTGTTTCTGCTGGCTGCAAAAGTGAAACTAAGTGTACGGATAACGGAGGAAGCGAGACACCATTACTGAGGTAATTTATGGACTTATAATTGGCAGCCAGCCTGACTTATAGTATACTGGGAGGGAGTTGGAGAAGAAAGTTAATTTCCAGTGAAATTGAAGTTTAGGCTGGAATGCAGCGCTAAGAACAAGGAGTCTCCAGGCAGACGGGGGAGGAGGGAAATTTATGAGTAAGAAGCAGAGACGGCAGAAGCCCTCTATTCCCACCCCCGCCTGGGTAAGACCCTCAAAAGAGCGTGGTTCGGATCGTTCGTGGCAGAGATTGGCGCGATTGGAATCTCAAGACATGCCAGATAAGCAGGTTGGGAAGAAATCTCCTGTTAAGGGCTCTGTATCGCAAATTCCAGAGCCAGCTGCAATTCCAAAGATAGCCAGAGGAGGGCAGCCGGACCCAATGGATGAATTAAAGGATGATATAAAAAAAATGCTGATTGGTTTAGAAGAACGCTTGGCGAAGCACATTTCAGATACGCAGACTGAGCTTATGACGGGATTAAAGCAAGTGGTGATGGATGTCGAGGTGCTCCAGACAGATACTAGAGCTTTGGCGGGAGTTTGTAAGAAACAGGAAGAGCAGCTCTCTCAACATGAACTACGCCTAATCACTATGGAGGATCGGGATCGACGTGCAAATATTCGTATAAGAAAATATGAGGAACAAGAACAAGAGACGTTAAAAGATTTAAGAGATACAATCTTGACATGGATAAGAATACAACTTCCAGATGAGTCTTGGGAGGATGCAGATCTCGAACGGGTCCATAGAGTTGGTTTTAAGCGTAAAGGAGTGCTTCCAAGGGATATAATTGTCAAATTTGCTAATTATTATAAAAAAGAAAAATGTATGCAAGCAATTAGACGACAAGCTTAACCAAAGATTCAAGCAACAGCAGTCGAAATCTACCAGGATTTATCGACCGTGCAGTGGAGGAAGAGTGTCAAAATATGTACAGCAGCATTGAGGAAGAAATCGATAACTTACAGCTGGGGATACCCAGTATTTTTGAGATTCTTCTGGCAAGGGAAGCAAGAAAGAATAACATCGTGCGACCAGGGAATCGAGCTGCTGGAGAAGTTGGGCATAATCGATGCCAAGGATGGGGGAGAATTAGAGCAAGAAGAAGGCGCAGTTGGAGGATCCAGTCAAGGATAAGGGATTAGTGGGGAAAGGAAAATAAAAAGGAGGGGAGGATCGGACTTTGCTCTGTGGGTTGGGCCGTGTTCCCCCCCCCCTGAAGAGTTCTAAAATAATTGGGACCAGTGCCCAGATGTCTGGTGAGGAGGGGGGTAAAAATGGGGGTGTGGGGGGGGGGAAGGGAGGGGGGGTTTGTGTATCACTGACCGAGACCAATTTAATGATGTGGTTGAAAGTAAGAAATGGAGAATAGATTGAGATGTGCAACTCTAAATGTTAAGGGGCTAGGAACGGTGGTTAAAAGACGAAGAATTGAAACATTGTTGAAAAGAAAAAAAATAGATATAATTTTTTTGCAGGAAACTCATCAGATAAAGGAGGGGGCTAATGAGTTACGAATGAGGGAAGTAGGAGTGTATGAAAAGTCATTTGGTACTTCTAAAGCGAGAGGTGTGGCAATAATAATATCGAAGAAATGTGGTATTAATATTCAAAGTATAAAGAAAGATAAGAATGGAAGGATCCTTATAATTTACTGTACGATGGAAGAGGAAGAATTTGTGCTGATAAATGTCTATGCTCCAAATGGGAAACAAATTGATTTTTTTAAAGAAGTATTTAATATGGTGGGAGATCTAGGGAAAAAGAATATTGTGATGGCAGGAGATTTTAATATGGTACTAGATAAAGGGAAAGACAGGGATAATATAATAAGAGGTATTAGAGGAGAGGGGAAGACAGAATTAGCTAAATTAATGGAGAGGAAAGAATTAATGGATGTATGGAGAGTTTTAAAAGGGCAAGAAAGAAAATATACTTTTTACTCACCTAGATTTAAGAGTTATTCAAGGATTGATTATATTTTTATATCAAAGAATATGGTACCTAAATTAACAGATTGTGATATTGGAGTAATTAAGATCACAGACCATGCACTAATGATGATGGATATCAAAATAAAGAAGGATTATAAACAAGCAAAGAGATGGAGACTGGACGGAAGAATTTTTAAAAATAAAAACATAGTGGATAAATTAAAAAAGGAAGTCCAGGAAATATGGCAGATAAATGAAAAAGGAGTCAACTCGCAAGGATTATTATGGGATACGATGAAAGCAGTAATAAGAGGGATCTGTATCAGGGAAATGTCCACACTTAAAAAGCAACAGGAAGTACTTAATAAAAAGGCTGAAGAAGAGATAAGGAGTTTAGAGGAGAGACTGAGACAGTCAAAAGATAAGCGGTTATACGCCCTAATTCAAGCTAAAAAAAAGGAATTGGAGAAAGAAGAAATAGAACAGGTTCAAAAGAATTTATTATATTTAAAGAGAGATTTTTTTGAATATAGTAATAGAAATTCCAGGTTGCTGGCTAGATCCACGCAGTCAGAGAAGGCTAAGAATATGATAGGGACAATAAGAGATAAGTTAGGGAATAGATGTAACGTAATGAAAGATAAATTAATTATTTTTCAGGAATTTTATAAAGATTTATATACATCAGAGGCACTTTCACAAGAAAAGATTCGGGAATATGTAGAAAGGAATTGGAAAATAAGACTGGATGATCAAGATAGGGAGTGTATGGAAGCCTTGGTTACTGAGAAAGAAATTGAGGGAATTATTGGAAAACTAAAAGGAGGTAAGTCTCCGGGGATTGATGGTTTGGGGCCGGAATGTTATAAAATATTTAAGGATATTTTAATACCTAGATTAAAAAAATTATTTAATAATATAATAGAAGGAGGAATGACTCCGCCATCGTGGGACCAGTCCTTGGTTGTTTTAATACAGAAGCCAGGCAAGGACTTGACAGATCCAGCGTCATATAGACCAATATCTTTAATAAATCAGGATGCAAAAATATTCTCAGCAATAATGGCTAAAAGAATGGGTACATTTATTTTTAAATATATTAAAAAAGATCAATGCGGATTTATCTTAGGTAGGAAAATGCTGAATTTAATTGGGAGAGTTATAAATATAATAAATATTATTTAAAAAAAGGAACTTAAAAGCAGGATTATTAGCTTTAGATATTTTCAAAGCCTTTGATTGCGTGGAATGGCCAGCGTTAAAAATAATATTAAAAACATTTGGGTTTGGACATAAATTCATGGGAGTGATTAATCAGATGTATAAAAATAATAAAGCGGAAATAATGGTTAATGATGGGTTAACGCAACAAATAACACTAGCTCGAGGAACTAGGCAAGGATGTCCACTTTCACCAATTTTATTTGCAATAGTTATAGAAATTTTAGCAAATGTAATTAGGGAAGATGAAAGATTAAAGGGGATAGGAAGAAAATATAAGATTAAAGTGAATATGTTTGCGGATGATACGTTATTAACACTAGAAGATCCCCTAGAAAGTGGGGAGATGATCCAGAAACATTTGAGAGAATTTGGGGAAATTACAGGATTACAAGTTAACTGGGGGAAGTCAGAAATGATGTTGTATAACTATAACAAGGAAGAGATGGAGAAATGTAAAGCTAAGTTAGGATTAAGACATAAAAATATAATAAGATATTTAGGAGTTAATATAGATAAAGAATTAGAAAGAATAGAGGAACTTAATTTTGTAAGCTTAAGAAAAGAGGTAGGGGAGAAATTACAGATATATAGAAAATTAAAACATTCTTGGTTTGGTAGAATAGCGGTTATTAAAATGAAGATATTACCTAAGGTTAATTTTTTGTTTAGAATGCTACCTATTAGAATTTCAGTAGCTGAGATTAAAAATTGGCAAAATATGATGCATATTGTAACGGGGACAAAAGAGCTAGGATAAATAAGGGGTTATGGTATAAGGCTCAAAAGAAAGGAGGTTTAGGACTTCCTAATATTAAGAATTATTATATTGCTAATCAGTTAAGATATGTTATTCATGCTATTTTAGGGGAGCAAGATTTGGAATGGTTGGAATCGCAAACAGTAGAGATAGAATGTAAATTGCGAAATATATTTTTTACTAAAATGCAGAAGAAAGAATGGAAGGTACTGGACAACCCATTATTGGAAAATATAGTATCGATATGGGAGAAGTATAGAGGAAAGTTGATACCAGGGGATTCTCCGCTTTCCCCAGTGGTAGTAGTGGGAAACTTCCCAAGAGCATTAAAACCAGAGATAGAAGCGAGACTGAAAGAACAAGATATTATTAAGCTAAGGAATTGGATGGAAAAGATGAAGGATAGTGAGCATATTAAAGATTTGTTTAAAGGACAAAAGATAGCTTGGTTCAAGTGTTTGCAATTGGTAAAATGGACAGAGGAATGGAAGTTGAAAAATAAGAAATGTAGAAACAATACTAGATTTGAAGATTTAATTGAACAAATAGGAAAAAAAGATGAAGCCAGAGCTAAGAAAGGACTCACTAGCGAGATATATAAAATATTAATAGAGGAGGAATTTCAGGACTCACTTACGGTTATAAAAGAGGTATGGGAAGAAGATCTAAGGGAAAAAATCAATGAAGATAATTGGGGGAGGATATGGAATGTAAGAATGTTAAAGTTATTGTCGATTAGAATTAAGGAGAACTACTATAAGACAGTTTGGAGATGGTATCTAACACCTGTAAGATTTCACCAGATTGATAAAAAAGTGTCCAAGAACTGTTGGAGGGGATGTCAGGAGGTTGGGACCTATTTTCATATGTGGTGGAGCTGTGAACAAGTACAAAAATTTTGGGAAAGGGTTTTTAAAGAAATAAGTGATATAATTGGAAGTAAATTGGAATTAAACCCGAAGTTAGCTCTACTAGCAATATGGGATAGTAGGAATAAGCATATAATTAATAGAGAATTGGTAAACAACCTCCTGGCACCCGTTAGAATAATGATTGCTAAAAATTGGAAAGGGCAACGAAGTTATAAAATAGAAGATTGGTATAAAGAAATTTGGGATATAGCATTGAATGATATGTTGACATGTAAAATGAAAATAATGAGGGGAATGTCCAGTAAGAGTGATTTTGGAGATATATGGACTCCCTTTTTGGAATATGTTTTAGGATCGGGAAAGGGACAATCGCCTTCAAAAGAATCATTAAAATTTTGGAAGGATGATGGATGAATGTGAGTAGGTCTCGGGGGGGGTGCACGGGGGTAGTCGAGGGTGTTAGTTTGTTTATATATTATGTATTATGTGTATGTTTGTTTTGTTTTGTTGAAAAATCAATAAAAATTATAAAATAAAATAAAAATAAAAAAGGACAGATAAAAGGAAGCACTTCTTCACATAGCACATAATTAAACTATGGAATTTGCTACCACAAGATGTATTTGGATGGCTTTAAAAGGGGATTAGAGAAATTTCTGGAGGAGAAGGCTATCAATGGCTATTACTGATGGCTATGTGTTACCTGCAGTATCAGAGGCAGTATGCCCATGTACACCATTTGCTAGGGAACACGAGTGGGAGGGTGCTGTAGCACCCGGGTCCTGCTTGTGAGTTCCTGGTTGACAGCTGCTTGGCCACTGTGTGAGCAGAATGCTGGACTAGATGGACCCAGCAGGGCTCTTCTTATGTTCTTATGTCCTTAAGGGTGAAGTGCTGACACCACCATTTAAGAATAACTGTTCTATGTGAGCCCCAGTTTATTGCCATTGGCTGACACAAGCTAGCTATTGAATTTGATAGTGGCTGAATACTTCAGGAAGCATTTCCCCCTGTACATGAGAGGATGAAGAGTGATGTGCTCAGGGTTAATGCAGGCTAGAAAGAATCATGGGGGAGCCTGAGAATCACATATCCATAGGGCGGCCACTCACGAGTTGCCAAAAAAGAGGCAATGCATTACCAAAAAATTCATACGTATAGATGCAAATTTAGTCATAATTGTTATAATTTAAATAGAAATACAGTACATCTCATCATAATGAGGAGGAGTGTGGCTAGGTGACCTATATGCCTGCTGCTCAGTCTGCTGTCCAAGTGGTTCACTGTTGCTGGGCAACTTCAAGGCCCCTGAGCTCCCTTCTTATGGCTCTTTATCTTTAAACTGGAAGTGGACAGGCAGCCCTTCAGAGACCAGTGCTCTGCAAAAGAGGACCCATGACTAACCTACACCTCCAAGTTTTAAAACTGGTTTCCTTGGGGTCTTTCTGATCAGCTTTTGGCACTGATAGAGATCTCAAGCCACAGTGATGGTTTGTACATCATTTTGACAGATTTAAACAACATTTATACAAATCTCCCCCATGCAAACATTGCGAGGAAACCTTTTGCAGTCACTTGATGATGGACATCCACTTTTTCTGAGTTTGTGAACAGTTCAACAAATACAGTATCAATTTAGCAAGCAAGACTACCTAACTTGTGTGAAACTGAAAGGTGAAAGTACTGAATCTTGCATAAGCCGGGGATGCTTGTGGACCTCCATCGTGGCTGTAGAGTGGGTGGGATGGTTGAAAAAGGTAGGCACATGGCAAGAGTGCATAGGCACGTGAATGTACCCACAGGGGTGTTTCACATAACAAAATCAAACAATACATGGTACGTACCTATAGTGCAGGCATTTTTAAAAAAAACCTGCTGTATGGCATACTTCCCCAATCTTGTGCCCTCCAGATGTTTTGGACTACAACTCCCAGGAATCCTCTTGACCATATTGGCTGGGGCTGATAGGAATTGAAGTCTACAACATCTGGAGGGCAGCTGATTGGGGAAGGCTATTGTAGGGTTTTTGCTGCCAATTGTAGTTTGTTACAGTGTGAATGCACATAGACGCGCAAAAAGTGACTCCACCAGTGCTTCAGTTATGTGGTGGGGGGGGAGTTCTTAATGAAACCTACAACCCCACCCCTGAAACACCCTGATTTTTGGCAAACCATGCCCTTGCAGCTTTCTAAAAAGCAACAGATAAGGGGGCCCTCCCAAAAGGTAAGGGGTTGGGCCCCACTGTAATTCAAGCACTGTTTGTCCCTCTCACACATAATGATGTCCATCCATCCACACACAAAGGGTATCTGCTAGTTTTGTAGCATGCAAAAAAGAAAAGGGGGTGGGGTGGGGGTGGAAGGCCATTAGAGAAATGGACTGAGAAGGTTTGGCTTGATTTGGTTCTCTAAACAACTACCCAAATCCCCAATGTGAATCACTTCCAGAGTCAAGTGTGTAAACCTGAAACCTGCTCAGGTTCTTATTGCAGCATGAGCAGCAACGGTTGAAGCCAATAAGCCTTGCAAATCCAATGTCATTAAGAGTCTTGGCTCGGGAAGTGCTAAATATAACCTGTGTTTTCAGCCCACGCTCTACCCGCCTGAGACACCTCCTCACACCATATTCTCTCTATTTCTGGAAGAAACATTTTATTTCCACTGACTTAAAATATCAAGGACGTTCTTTTCCAATCCTTTATGTAAAGGCATATGCCATCCATCCCTCCTGCTGGTTGCCGGAGGAGGGCAGGAACAGCCCCACGGCAGGCAAGGAGAGGCTCAGGCAAGGAGCATCCGCTCCCTTGGACAATTCGCATGGCATGAAATGTTTTGGTCCCACTCTGACGGTCTGGGGAAAATATTGCCTTCCCAGGTTTGGATTGCAATATTTCTAGGCTCAGCCATCACCTTTCCCAGACACCTGTTCAAATATCAGCCTAGCCTTAAATTCATTAGGTGGCCTTAAGCAAGCTGCAGTATTCTCCACCTCAGCCCCACCCACCTTGCAATGCTATGGGAAGAAGGATTAACGTTATACATGTGAAGTGCTTTGGACATTTGAAATGCACTATAAAAATGAGAAGTATTGTTATTTACCAAGAAGGAAGGAGCAAAGTGGGAAAGTAGTAATTGGCAATGGGCAAGACCTGGGGCTAATCTGGCTCACAGGGGGTCTCCCTGGCCTCCTACTATAACCCATGATCCCATCCATCCCAATTCCTTGCATCTCAGCCACTTTATTGCAAGCTGCAACACAAAAGGCTCTTTAACCCACTCATCTCCCAATATGAAGATCAGTGTCAACTCCAAATTTCTAAAGACCCTTGTGTCAAATACCCACAATGGAGATCCTCCCTCAGTGAGTGAACCTTCTCGCCAACCACTGCTATTGCTCCTCATCCTCCTTCTCATTACTTCCACCACTTGCTTGCTTGACAGGCACTGAGCCAGTGAGTACGTAAGTGGCATCTACTGTTCCTCCTCCTCACCACTACCACTGTCTGTGCCAGAGTGAGAGCCAAGTGATCAAGTAGGTTGCAATGTTGAAAAGGAGGAACAAGTCCAGAGAGTTGTTGTCAGTGGGCCCTTGCTGGAGTTTGGCAAGTGCCCAACTATGCTTACTCTTGATGCCTGCACAGATGGAAAGCAATAGAAGCTTTTCCAGAGTCTTCTCCTTATGTATCTCAGCTGTTCATTCTCTCCCCTGCACTAACCAACTACGGGTGTAGAGGGAAGGAGGGGCGATCCCAGACGTACCTGCTTCCGGGATCGTCCTCCCCTTTCTAAATGGACGTGCAACATCCCGGCTTCCTCCCGGGATGTTGCGCCCACCATTTTTTAAAAAAAAGGATCTAGAGAGCGCACTTGTGTTCCATCGAAAAAGGTAAAGCAAAAAAAATTAAAAATCCCGCCCGAAATTGCCCCCTCCCACCACCATCCTGGGGGGGGCAGACTTGCTCCCCACTCTCTCCTGATGGGCATGGAGCCATGTGGCATGGCTCCATGCCCATTTCTGGTGCCTGCTCACTCACGAGTAAGGGGGCACCAGGTGGGACGAGCGCCCACACCTTCCACAGTCTTGGGACATTCCCGGGACCATGGGAAGAATCCGGTTTTCCCAGGGTACTCTTATCCCATGGAAAACCCGTGCCTGTCCCCCCTCCCCGCTTGTCCCAGGAGTCCCTGTGCATCATTTGCATGCACAGGGATGACCCAGGGATGGTCCCGGGTAAAAAGGCCAGTGCAGAAACAGCCAATGTCTCAGGCATAAGGGAGCGAGCAGCTGAGGTGCATAAGGAGAGAAATCTACCAAAGCCCCTGTTGTCACAGAGCTCTTTGCATTGCAGTGTCTCAGCTGAAAGTGTGGGGAGCCAATATTACTGGCCTTTCAATCCAGGCTCAATTCAAAATATGCCTCCTGTTAAAAAGTAGTTGCTGACCAGGAGATTAAAGAATGAGTGCTGAAATAACCCCATGCTCGAAATAAGAAATGCAGCCATATGGCAGCTCTCCCAGAATTGCTGACACTGGCTCAATTCGGACGACACGATAGTCAATGGTGGGGTAATAATCAACTTTACAGTTGTTCAACTAGAGGGTACACTCCACACAACATGGTAATAAATAATCAACTGTGGTGTGGATTAGGATCAGTGCTGAGTTGACTATGGAAGCATTCGGATGACACAATAGTCAAAACAACTGACGATTGTTTCCCCCACACCAGTTGTTTATTGTGTCGTCCGAATTGAGCCACTGTCTCTTGCTAAAGCGACAACTTTTCTCCATTGCTGTCACCATAAAGCCAATCATGTAGCAGAGTGGAGAGCCAACTGTGATCCTGCAGTTGTTTCCCTGTTTAACAAATGCTGAGAAGGACAGGCAGGTATCAGTTCAGTATGGACTGTAAGTGTTAAGTATGCACATCCAACCCATCTCAACACCTTCTGGGGGATGTGTCCTTGGGTTGCTTCCTATCTCATTTCTCTTTCAACTTGGTAGTTATGACTCTCATCTGTCCATGTGTTTTGTTTTGTTTTGTTTTGGCTTAGAAGAGCTTCAGAATTAGGAAACAAGATAGTCTGAATTTGCCTTTTTTGCAAATGGCTTGAATTTGACTACATTTGCATACATTTATCTATGGCACAGACAGATATGATCTATTCAAATACGATCATTTTACCTGAATTTTTTTTAACACTGATACACACTGTCTTCCTGTAGCCAAATTCTCCATTCCTTGATTCAAGCCAGTATTTCAGAATGTCCTGGGTTAATCACAGGGTAGTTCATCCCACGATTTACACTGGATGGGAATAGGATAGCCATGTGTCCTATTTTATAGAGTACAGCCTTCTAGTTGAAGGGCTCTATTCGAAGGCACCCTTGAGTGTATCTCACTGGGTTCGGATGAACATGGGGATGAAAGAACCTATGGTGACTTCTTCTTCTGGGTGCTTCAAGACTCAGGCTGGAGGCATCACAAAGTCTCAGGATGTTGGAAAACCCTAGCAAATGCAGAATATGATGTTCAGGTTCTGTCTCTGCATGCAGCCGCCACAGACCCTTGATTGATTTTTCCTAATGTCTTCCCCAGGCATTGCCAAACAACAACAACAACAACAACAACAACAACAACAGGACTCATCAAGCTGCACCCTTATTCTAAGAGTCACAGGTGGGGATGTATGGATTTTGTTAAATCAGTTCTATCTGTGTTTCATGGATTGTCAAGCATCTTTCCTTACATCATCCACTCATTGATGGAAACTGATTCCCCACCCCCAGAATTTCATTCTACTTGCACTAATGCACATTAGGGCTAATGTGAACTAACTAATACTCACTAGTGCATTTGTGCAACTGCACATTACCATTAGCTAATGTAAATTAGCGCAAATCCCTCCCTCCAAAGTGAAATGCTGGTCTTTAAGCTTGTAGAATCCCATGTGACTCAGAAAAAGCACGTACAGTCCGGAATCTGCAGGTTGGTTTCATAGAAATCTGAATTCATTTGAATCTGTTGCATTTTTCTCCGACATCCCTTGTCCCTGGCCCTCAGTATTCTATATCACCCATCCACTTATGGAGAGGGAATCACGCTCTCCATCTAATCGGTGGTGTAGCTAGCGCTGGACCTTGGGGCCAAAGTCCATGGTCCTGCAGCCCCCAGGACCCCCAAATAACCACCCAGAGTGGTACATGATGGGGCACTGGCAAATATGCTCAGCATCAGCACCTCGGCCAATATAACATGGGCCAACTTTGCTCACCTCAGCACCCTTTGTTTCTTCTTATTTAAAAAAAACATGTTAGAGCCAGGGGATGGATTGTTACAGAGGCTTATTTTATTTCAGAGAATAATTTTATTAGGCTGACCAGATAAAATCCAGGGCAGGGCTCATGTAACTTTAACAGTTGTAGAGAAAAGGGAATTTCAGCCAGTGTCATTTGTATGCAATTAGTCCCTGGTGAAATTCCCTCTTCATCACAACAGTTAAAGGTGCAGGCACTATACTAGAGTGACCATATACAAAGGAAGGCAGGGCCCCTGGAACTTTAACAGTTCTGATGAAGAGGGAATTTCACCAGGAACGAATTGCATACAAATGACACTGGCTGAAATTCTCTTTTCTCTACAACTGTTAAAATTACATGAGCCCTGACCTGGATTTTATCTGGTCACCCTAATTTTATTATTTTTATTTCATCATCATCATCATCATCCTTTTCTACAAGAGAACAATACTTCTTCCCTAGTAACAGTATTTTGTATTAGGGCAGCAGAAGCAAACTTCATTTTATTACTATAGTCATGATGATGCAATAATTTAAGTGTGTTCAAAATGTAGAGCTGGACATGCTTATATATATATATATATATATATATATATATATATATATATATAATGGCTGGAAAACGGGGGTGTTGGGGGCAAGTTGATCAAATGTAGATGCAGTTGCATGGGATTATGGTGGGGCTGGGAGTGAATAAGTTAAATGTGTGCTTCCCAACTGAAGTAAGACACTTGGGCCACAATCATATGTATGTTTAGACAGTAAAAAGACCTATAGCTGATTTTTTTTTAAAGTTGTAAGGCTTTTTTTCTGCCTAAACTTGCATAGGATTGCACCATTGGCTGTCTAAAGGGCCCTCCCATAATGCCATTAAATACAGGGTCTAAAATTGCCTAGCTGTACCATTGATTGTGACCTAAAACTAGTCTAGCATATTGCAATGCAATAATGTGTCCCTATTCCATATATTCTCTCTAGGGAGTAGCCAAGCCTGGTTTACTGATAGCTACATAGGAAGTAGGCCGAGCCTACCTCAGAGACATCTCAAAACTCAACATCCTGTCTCTGCTTTCTCTTTCAAATTCTAGGCTGGGTAGTGATTTTACAAACTGGACCTCCTTGCATTCTGGTTAGAAGGGTTATTGGCATCCACACATAAATGCAGCTGAAGATTAGAGATCTGGTTAATAAAGTATGGACCAACACAGGGTTTTCTGATTATTATAAATGGGATTCAGCCTCCAAATAGAATATATCTCTTCTGCATAACAAGAAAAGGTGTCTGTATCTATTCTAACTTCACTGCTTAAAAAGTGAAGTTTTCAACATCTTGTCCTGACTGACAACACAGTGAGTCACCTTCAACAGCTATCGCAGAATTAATTATAGATAAAAATTGCAAGTGTAGGGGTGGAGGATATGGGTGTGAGGGGTGTTTTGTTGAGTTATCATCAGAGGCATCTGACATTTCTTGCAGGTCCAATTCAGAGCAAAGGATGGACCAGAGCTATAGCAAAATAGCCCTTGGCCAGATAGAAGGATGAAACAGTGCTCTAGCAATACTAGGTAGAATTTGGAGCAAATCCAAGCTAATCATATTAGTTTGCAATATGTTCCATTCCTCCCATGGCGAATTTGGGATAATTGCAGCCATCTAACCAGTCCATAAAATATAGCCTGCACATCTGGAGAAGTACATCTGAGAAAGGCAAATCATGCTCACCTCTCTCATCCCTCACTCTTGGTGGCATCAAGACCAAAACGCATTTAAAACTTCAGAGGCTCGGAGAGCAGCTCCTTGCAAGCATTATATTAGGGCAAATTTTGCCTCCAGTTTGAAGGCAGGCAGCCTCTTTCCATTTACCCTTTCCAAAAGGTACTCTCACCATGACTTAATGAGACCTAGTAACTAGGGGTACTGCCTCAGCATCATGGGTCCCTCAGCATCATGGGTCCCTCAATTTCCCATGGAAGGTATCAGGGCACAAGCATATCAATACAGTGCTTAGAGGAGCAACAGTTTTAGGGGCACTATTGAAACAACGTGGAATGGGAAGAATTCAGCATCTTTTGCAACACTACAAGGTTTCTTTGGCACATCTCTCAAATGTATTTATTTATCTGAATCATTTCCATCCAATTTTTATACTCAGCAATGTAGTGTTCAAGGTAGCTAACGACATTCACAACACAATAAAACAAACAACAATTAAAAGAACTAAAAGCTTTATCAGTGTGATCAGATGAGGTTGAGGCTCTTCCTCATTATTTGGTTAATGGTTGTTTGACATGAGACATTAGGGGGAAATATATTGTTGGCTTGTTAAAAATTGGAACAAACCAGTCAGTTTGCCAGAAGATAGACTTTTTGCTTTACAATAAGAATATCAAGATCTTGAGAAAATTCACTACTTTCCTAATGGCATTAGCTAAAGTCCACACCAGATTTAATAAGGCAGATGAAGTAGGTTATATCAAAGAAGACTGGTGGTTTAATTTTTAAAAAGTTTATCCTTGTACCTTTCATTTTTGGTTTGGTTAACAGACACTTTTATAAAAAATGGAAATTATTTTCAGGGAACTTTTATGGTTAATTTCAATTTGTTAGTTCCAAATTATTAGTCATTTTCTTCTTAACTTGTCAATTTTTATTTAAATATTGTAATATTCTGGATATTTTCTATCATATTGGGATGACCTAGGATTATAAGCAATAAAGGTGAACAGAACTAAAAGCCAAGAGACCCAGAACCAATATAGCAGATAATTAAAAGACTAATCACTTTAAAATACAAAGTTTAATAATAATAAAAAGCTTGGATGAACAAAGTAGACTTCTGGTGGCAGATGCTAAAAAGAGAGGGGCAGAATGGGCAAATGAACCTCCCACAGGGGAGAGTAGCATAGGATCTTGAAGCACCTTTGGTTTCCATGTCTGATTATGGCAAAAATTGGACAGGAGGAGTGATTTTGGCAGCTTTCAGCACTATTGTCCATAGAATCATTCTGGATCACCTGGCAGGGATGAGCCTTAGGGACATTGTTTAGTGATGGTTCTGGTCCATACTGGGAGATTGTGCTGAGCACTTTGGGTTGGCAAAATGCCTGGGGCTAACTCTGAATTGGGCATCTGAGTGACAGGTTTCCTCTATCCCAATTTGGTTCTGCAGCACATAACCTGGAATACATTAAGTGTCCACGGAAAAAGCCAATACATTTATCCTAGGACATCAGTCTGCTTCGTGTGGAAAGCCAACTGGGTGGATCAGACAGCTTGTGCTGGCCAAGTCCTTAAGACTGAAGCCTTAAATGAAGCAGCATGCCCATAAATACTGTGGGAATCAGATATATTAATGCAGCACCATCCATTTTTCTGAATTAAAACCCAATGGGCAGCAGAACTGCTATGCACAAGGATGGTTTGCCCACCTCATCATATCAGAGCCCTACAGACACATTTCCATTCTTAATTTCTTACATTTCAAGCTCATGCTTCCTCCAAGGAGTTCCAGGCAATGTTTTAGCATCACAACAACCATGGGAGGTACGTTAGCCTGGGAAAGTGACTAGCCCTTTCAGTGAGCCTCATAGCCAAAGAGAGATTTGAGCCCATGTATTTTCCACATCTAAGTCCAGCATTCTAGACACTGCAATACGCTGGTTCATCATCAAAGAACTGCTAAGCCAGGTTTCCCAGATGTATGTACATATTTAAAGGAGAGGATATGTCATCCACACACTGTACATGTTTATACTGATGTCCATGCAGCAATTGTGTTTTCCATATAAAATACAGAGCCACTATAATAAGCTATTCAGGACAGCTCCATGAGCATAAGTTACCTCAAATCTGCTATCACTTGCTAATTGCTACAGTGCTTTTATGATAGTGATCACAGAGTGTCAGTGGTGCAAGGTAAGTAAAGCAGCTTCTATGGGAGAAAATATGCAAGCTTTTGAGTATCACAGTGCTCTTCTTCAAGTGGCTTGAGAAAGTTTAAATTTACTACTGCACTTCCTATCACAGTGAACCATGGCTTCTTAATTTAAAATAAAACTGGTGATATCCAGTTTCTCATTTGTTGCTATCAACTCATTTTAACTGCTTAAGTTGAGGTTTTAACTAACTTTGTGGCCAGGCTTAAAAAGTTTAAAATGTTTTAAATATCAGCTGTTTTATGTTTTATGGTTTTAAATTTTGTATATTGACTTTTTAATGTTCAGTCTTTTAATTTTTGTAAACCACCCATAGAGCTTCAGTTATGGGGTGGTATATAAATGTAATCATATAAATAAATAAATAAATAAATAAAACTCTTAGAAGTGCAAAGGACTTACCATAAAGCTGTCATAACTAAAGTGATATTGCTAACTAACAAATTTGGAGTTGTTATTGTTGTTTTCATTTTCCTGAAGAAGAGCTCCATGAGGCTGAGAACGTTTTCACATTTCTCACCTGTAGAAACTCATTTTTTTATCTCTGCAAATGACATAAATCGGTGGTAGGAGGGGTTTGCTGTCACATTTCTCCAGCCTTGGCATCATCATGTAGGAGTAGCTGTCCCTTGGCTTTCTGATGTTCTTGCCCCACCACTCCATTTTAATATTCTAGCACATACAATACTGGTGTGCTCTATGTGCTTCTTCCCAGTCCCTTCAGAGAATGTAACCACAATGTCTTGCCAACACTTTGAATGAGGTCTGTAGATTTATAATGGGATTCATGCCCTGGGCCAAAAAGAACGGAGCTTGTGCTTTGCCAGACACATCATACACATGAGCAGTGGCAACCAGCTCTGAAATAAAATGGTAGCCCATCATTAGGGAGCCAAAAGTGGGCTGGATTGAAGGGTGCGTTTCCAGGATAGACAATAATACAGGAACACAAATGATTGCATTTGGGTTTAGTGTACTTACTGGGTCAAGTCTTCCACCTCCATCTCAGGTTTGCCAGTCATATAGTTCAGAAGTTTTACTACCTCACTTTCTCATCTTCTCTGCCACCTCCAGATGATGGAAGTGTGCATGTGGGGGAGGGTTAAGGTGGGGAGGGGAGGGGAGGCACTGGAATAAAGCTAGGGAATATATCTCAGGAGGATATCAGACCACGCTGGATTCCCCAATAAAATTAAATATGTTCCATTCATCCACCTATATTGTGATGTAGGATTCCCTCTTTGTGCCACTAGAACACTTTTGCCAGAATACATTTACAGCTGATAGGAAAAGCCTAAGACTGTGCTCTTTCTTGGGGGCAAGCCTCTTTAAACTCAACGGAATTTCTTTGCGTGTAATCAGCATAGGATTTGGACCTTACACCCCCCCCCTTTTTGGGGGGTCACTTCTGGTGCAGTGAAAACAATTTGATGAACCATTGGGGGCAACAACCCATCATGCCTTGGGAAAGGAGCCTTATTTCCTTAGAAGAGCCTTCCCCAACCTGGCGCTCTTCAGATATATTGGACAACAACTTCCAACATCCCCAGCACTGCAGGCTGGTGGCTTCAATTTTGGTGGGGCTTTGACGCAATTCTGGGTTTTAGTCTGAACCAGCCAAAACTCTAAAGGAAATATCCAAGGTGCGGAACTATTTTGGGAGTAAGGTTCAGCACCTTGGATAGCTCCTTTAGAGTTCTGGCAGAATCTGACTAAAGCCCAGAATGGATTTACAGCCCCACCAAAATAGGAGTCACCGACCTTCACTGATCCCCAGACAGCTTTGGTGGTTGAAGGATGCTGGGAATTGTAGTCCAACACATCTGGAGGCACCAGGTTGTAGAAGTCTGCCTTAGCATTACCCCCCTGGGCAACTTGACAGGGGGAGAGCTCTTACCTGTAGGACACCTGCTTTCTGATGGCCAAGTGCAGAAACTGGTCCTCCATCTGTGCTCCTAGCGATGGACCCGCTTCAGCGCCAGAAGGTGTTCCCCTCCTTTCCGACGGAGGGTTCAAGTTGTGGCCCAGCTGAAGGCTGGATGGCAGAGACTTCCCAGCTCCCAGCACCCTCCATCCATCTCTGGCCACCCCTTTCGTCCTTCTGGTGACGGCTCCTTCCTCTTCTCCAACGGGATCGCATCCCCTCCAGGTCCTGGGAGCTTCAGCCATGCTGTCTGCTGCCAGCGAGGTGAGCTCCGCTACTTGTTCGCTCCCTGCGCCCTTGCTCGCGGGAGAATTCCGGCGCTCGCTCGGTGCCTCGCTGCCGCTCTTGCGGCGCCTTGGAAGGTCTTCAGAAGGAGAGGAAAGTCCGGCTTCACTCGCCAGGAAGGGAGATGATCCGGCAGCTCCTTAGATGGATGGGCGAGTGGCTCTGCTGAGACTCACTCCTGCAGCCTCCCTCTGGCAGGCAACGAACGCATGAGGAGGAGTAGGCGCCCAACTGGGAACAAGCCGGAAACTTAGGCAAGCCCCAGCAAGCGCCCGGGATCCCTTGGCTTCTTCGGAGGCAGGCAGATTAAAGAGCTCTCTGTGGAGGGGAGGGAAAAGTTAAGGCTCTCGTCGAAGGATCAAAAGAAGAAAAGGAAAAGGCAGTCAACCCGGGAAGGGCACATTTCGCCAAGGGGTGTGGGGGGGAAGCCTGATTCTGGCTCAGGCTGGCTTCGTGACCTGGGATCGGACAGCAAACCAAACGGGGAATCACAGAGCCGGCGCGGATCCTGCCGCTGCGGAAGACAAAGCCAGTGGGAGAGACGGCGAGAGGAGGGGCTGCGCTGCGCTGCGCTACACCGGGGAGCGGTGTCACCTTAGAGACTTAACCCTTCGCAAGCCACAGCGCTAGAACAGTCTTGCTCCTTGCTCCTGCTGCTGCTGCTGCTGCTGCTGCTGTCGCCATAGGAGGCTGGTGGCACCTTGGACATCTCCTTTAGAGTCCTGGCTGGTTCTGACCGAAACCCAGAATGGATTCACAACCCCACCGAAATCGGAGCTACCAGCTCCCACTGCCTGCTGCTACTGCTGCTGCTCCACAGGTGACTTGCTTGGCAAAGAATTCAAGCTGAAAGAGATCCCCCACCCTGCAACCAGGGACCATGTAATCTAGCATCCCCAACCTGTTGTGTGGGACTACAGATGTGTGGGCCTACAAATCCCATCACCCCTCATGCTGTTTTAGGGATGGTAGAATTTGTAGTCCGAATCATTTGGAAGGCACCAGGCTGGGGTAGGTGCCCATAGAAGAACAAAGCCTTTCCCAATCTAGTGCCCTCCGGATGTGTGGAACTACAACTCCCATAACCCCCGGCATAGTTATGCTTGCTGAGGTGGGATGGGAGTTGTAGCCCCACACATCTGGAGGGCACCAAGTTGGGGAAGGCTGATCTAGTTCGACCTCCCTGCACTCGACATGCATTAAATTCCTCCGACATTGCCTGTCTATATAATTTCCTGATGTGGAAAAGCAAAGGGGAGACAGTATAGTGTAGTGGTTGGTGTGTTGGACTGGGACTCAGGAGATCTAGGTTCTAGTCCCTACTCAAACATGAAGCTCACTGGTTGACTTTGGGCCAGTCATTAACTCTCAGCCTAACCTACCTCGCAGGGCTTTTGTGAGGTTAAAACTGAGAGGAGGAAGATCATGTAAGCCACCTTGGAGTTCTTTGGGGGGGGGGGAATGTAAATGTAATATAAATGTAATAAGAAATAAAAAGGAGGAGAGGACTGGAATGGAGGTAAAGCCACACACTCTGCTAGTGCCTGGTATGGTTTGGTGTAAATTGCCCAGTCAGGATCCCACCATATTATTTGAGTCAAATAATGCTAAATATATTTTAAAATATATGTTAAATCCACCAAAACTTTGCTCCATAGCCTCTGTATCTCTATCCTGCTCCCATGTCTCTTGGTTACATTGAGCATTTTCCCAAAGGCATCTAGAGGTTAGGAGAGTGCATTGCACCAGGTATCACCCATGACCAATGGACTAACTATATATATATATATATATATATATATGTATGTGTGTGTGTGTGCATATGCGTACACACACACACACATCATGCTATGGACTGGAGTTCCTTATGACTTTTTCTTGACACCAATAGAAAAAGGTTGTGTCAAGTGAAATACCAAGCCAACAGAGAAAAACAACAGGTACAGATAATTATGATCTAAACAATCAATATGCACTCTGAGCACCTTTAGATGGAAAAATACATTTTTAAAGCTTAACTTGAAATTAAGGAATTTAATTAATTGAGCAACTCACAGTAACGAATACACTTGAGTCCCACCCCACCTTAATTATAATCAAAAGAGTTATATATAATAAATAAGGAGTCCTCCTGGCTACTAATACTTTGTTACTTACTAGTATCTTGGTTTTGCTGCCTACTCATCACCTCTCACATGTTGTCTAGATCAACTTCACTATGGCTGACAGCCAACTTTCTATTATGAAAATGAACAGGAGTCTCTGTGTGTCTTTCATTCCACCAAGGTTTGCTCTTGTGTCAACTTTCTTTTCATGGAACTTCACTATCATTCTGAATGAGGGGGAAGTCCATTGCTCCTTGCAGAGAACTTCAGCAGACATACATATATGTAAGAAGGAGCTGCTAGGGTTTTGTAAGAGGAACTGTGCCTGCTTTTTACAGACCACCAATTACATGAGAAAATCTTATAATAGTAGGACCAGGGAGTTAAAGGATTCCTGAAACTTCAGGCCCAAATGAGAAATGCTACTTATGACATCTCTGTCTTTTAATATCCCCTTGCCTTCTCTTGCTCTCTGTGGGGTTTACGCCATCAATCGCTTGACATCTCTAACCTCCCCACACCTCCCACATCTCCCTACTGCCTTGTCGTGACTTGTCATTTAGCCAAAGTCTCCAGGCTTTCCTTTCTAATCTCTCCCATGACTCAGCCCCATCAACCCCCAGATAGCATTAGTTCTTCTCTTGACTGGCTGTCATCTTCTGTGCTCAAATGACATTCACAAGAAATGTACATTCCTTTTGAAGTCTCTAATATACTCCAACAGTGAAATGAATGGTGCGTTTTCAGGCTGTGGTCTGGATCATGACCTTTTTCTTATCTCCCACCATCCCCAGATCACACCCAGCTCTGGATGGGGCTAAAAGCAGCTAGGTTCTCCAGAAGGGGGCGGATGGATGGATATTTATTTAACTTTAGATTTTGCTCTAAGGACTGGTCTGCTCTTCTGTCCAATGAATGGATCAACCCTGTGTTACTACTATTTTACTGTTCCTCTACTACTGGGACAGGAAACTTCTGTCAACCTGAGGGTCAAATTCCATTTTGGAAGGGGGCATGGCTTGCCACCAAGCAAAATGGAGGCATAACTGCTTAGCTCTGCAGACCCCAAGTTCCTTAGGCACTGATAACAGCAATCTTGATCTACTCTCCTCCCCTCAGTCGCACCCAGATAGGAGATGCAACAGAGAACAAGTGGGTGATACGGTAAGGTACCGAAACTCACATTCTGTTCCGATATAGCTGCTGACAGCTCAGAAGGCCTTAGCTAGGAAGAGGGAACTGACATGGCGAAGGGAGGGCTGAAAGCCTCAAAGGGCACAAAACTGATTAACACCCTTGCAGCAGAAATTGACATACCCTCTTTAAGTCAACAACCCAGGGCAGATTTAGCAGAAGATTGGACTGCAGCCCTTAAGAAAGAACTCTCTCCTATAGAGATGACCTTAGACTCAGTCTCAGCACAACTTGCAGGGATTTCAAGTACTCCTAATGAGGCTATAAACCTAGGCCTTGCGCAAGAGTCAAAAATACAAAAACTGACAAAGATAACCAGGGAACCGCAAATGAAGCTAGAGGAGCAGGAAGACAGGAATCGCCGTTACAATTTTAGGATTCGTGGACTGCCAGAATCTGAGGAAGGGGAGGATGTAGTGGGATTCCTAATAAAGTGGATGACAACTCTAAACTTAAAAACTACAATCAAAATGGACGACAAAGAGAGAGCACACAGAATGCTAGGACACAAACCTGTAGAGGGCGCTCAACCTCGAGACATAATAATCAGGTTTGAAAAGTACTGCCTGAAAGAAAAAGTCTTCCAAGAGCTACGAAACACTCGTGATCTTCAGTATAAAGGTAGAAGGCTACAAATCTTTCAAGACATTAGTGCAGGCACCCTGCAGCGAAGATGGCTATTTAAACCTTATACTGAGAAATTGAGGGAGAAGGAATCGCATATCGCTGGGGATTTCCATTCAAGCTAACAGTAAAATACAAAGGCAGATTCCTCATGGCTTCTACACACGAACAAATGAAGAAGACATTAGCACTTCTTGGCCTGGAAGCCCCACTACCACCTGCACTCAACGATGAAGACCTGCTA
Organism: Anniella stebbinsi; assembly: GCA_029215795.1. NCBI lineage: Eukaryota > Metazoa > Chordata > Lepidosauria > Squamata > Anniellidae > Anniella > Anniella stebbinsi. The sequence goes on along the minus strand of JARDYH010000001.1, from coordinate 307,462,036 downwards.
TCCTACGAAGACATAGCAACTGGATGGAGAATGAAGGAAAAGAAGAAAAAAGGCAAACCCCAACGACTGGAAACAACAAGTGATCTACCAGACAAGTTGGTGGCCACCGTGGCAGACTGATTTCTCAACCCACAACAGTAATAATGGATTCCCTGCAATGACAAACATGAGGAAGGGTCCCTTTAGACATTTCCAAACATAAACAGTTATGCAGTTGGGACAACATGGCTGATATGATCACCTATGCAGTTGGGTAATGTGAGAAACTGGAGGCAGGGGAGGTGGGATATAAGTGGGAATAAAATTAATACTATGCTGTTATGTAAAGCTTAAACTAGACTAACAACTGGAGCTGAGGGAGAAAGAGTTAGCACTTCAAAGAATGGGTATATGGGGTACAATATAGCCCCCCAAAATCCTCCCCTATAAGCCACAGAACTGGTGGCACAAAGTTGGTATGGTTCAGATTCTGTTTTGGTTTTATGTTTAATTGGTTCGTTAATTCCTATTCCCAAGGTACATGCTTTAATATGGTTATCCATGGTGACTACGTGGTCACCTCTTGTACACTTAGCTTAAGATATATGCAATGACAGAGCAACAAGTGGGAGGGATCTTTCCCTTCTAACTCTAAATGTTAAAGGACTCGGTACTCCAAATAAAAGGGCCAGGGTGCTAGCAGAACTGCATAGGCATTGTCCAGATGTGGTTTTCCTCCAAAAGACGCATCAAAAATCAGTGAATCATAATGTATTAAAAAAAGGATGGATAAGAGATCAGTTCTGTGCCCCTGGCACCTCTAAGTCACGTGGAGTCTCTATACTTATTGCCAAGAAATGCCCATTTGTTAAAGTGGCAGTACTCAAAGATCCAAATGGAAGGTTTATTTTTGTGGTGGGACAGATAGAAGGCAAATTGGTAACATTAGCATCTATTTATAGCCCTAACAAAGGACAATTGATGTTCTTGACTAACACTCTTATGAAACTCCAGAAATTTAAACGGGGAAATAATCATTGGAGGGGACCTGAACATGGTTGTGGAGGAATGTCTGGATAGAAGCAAAAATAAACAGCAAAAACACTTGGGAAGGCAACTAACAGAATTACTTCAATCCCACCAACTGTTTGATGCATGGAGGAAAATGCACCCTACTGTCAGAGATTATACATATTACTCAGCCCGGCACCAATCCTATACTAGGATAGATTATGTATTGGTTTCACAAGGTCTTTGGGAGTGAGTACAGGACACACAAACTGGGCTTATAACCGTGTCAGATCATGCTCCAGTTGTGGCAACAATACACATACAAAATGAGGAAATAAGACCGCTTATATGGCGTTTCAATTCGAACTTAGTTACCCATCCAGAAGTAGTTGATAGGCTGAAAGCAGCTCTCCTTATTTTTTTCAATAAATTCAAATCAGGAACAGACCATACCCCTAATCTGGGATACAATGAAAGCAGTGGCAAGGGGCCTCTGCATAAAAGAAGCCAACGCTCTCAAAAAGAGGCGCTTAGCAGCTAAACAAACTTTATTACAGGACATAGCCAAATTAGAGATGGATCACAAACGGACTGGGAACCCTAAGGTGTACAGAATTTTGCTGGGAAAAAGGTGTGAACTGGAGGCACTGGAAATAGGCACAATACACACAGCTATGATGCATCTGAATAGAAAATATTATGAGTTTGGGAATAAAAACTCTAGACTCTTAGCATGGGCGTTAAAGAAGCAACAAACAAGAAATATAATACCACTTGTAATGGACAGGAAGTGTACCAAACAGACAAATTCTAAGGATATTGTGGCAGCTTTTGCTGTCTTTTACAGGAAACTTTACTCTTCAGGCAAACCAGATCTCACCACCATACAGTCTTACATAAAGAAAACTGCACCCACACCCCTCTCAGAAACACACAAAGATCTACTAAACCAACCTATATTGGAAGAGGAAATCAAAACTGCCATACAAAAACTGAAAAATGGAAAATCACCAGGTATGGATGGATTTAGCGGGGAATTCTATAAAACTTTTGGTGAGCTCCTGATACCCCATCTAAAACTTCTCTATAGCAGCATCCTGGAGGGGGGTCTGATCCCTGACTCCTGGAGACGGGCAAGAATTGTGGTGATCCCCAAGCCTGGTAAAAATCCCGAAACAATGGGATCGTATCGACTCATCTCCCTATTAAATCAGGATGCCAAACTTTTCTCTTCCATACTGGTAAATAGACTTAATACAGTCATTCACAACTACATCGATGCAGACCAATCTGGTTTTATACCAAAGGCATCTACCTAACACAATTCGATGTGTGCTGAATATAATTCACTTTTGCAATGCCCATACTCTCCTTAGATGCCTTTAAGGCCTTCGATAGTGTGGAATGGCCCTTTTTCAAACAAATCTTGGAACAAATGAATTTTGGGAAGAACTTTATGAATTATATTGCACAAATCTATTCAGAATCCCATGCAGTGGTGAGAGTAAATGGCATAGAATCTGCTCAGTTCTCCCTGACCAGAGGCACAAGGCAAGAATGCCCCCTCTCTCCTTTATTGTTTAATTTGGTCATTGAAGTGCTGGCAAATGATCTAAGGACAAATGGTAGGCTTAAAGGCATTTCCATACAGGGTAGATCACACCTGATCAACTTATTTGCTGCTGATGTTTTAATAACACTCAACAACCCCAAGGAAGCCATACCAACATTGCTGGAGAGTTTAAAACACTTCCACCTAGCAGCAGGGTTAAGCATAAACTACTCAAAATCTGAACTGATCTGCCTCAATATGCCTTTAGAGGAACAGGAAGAGCTACAAAAAATGTCAGGGCTACAGTTGCAGCCAAGTTCCTTCAGATATCTCGGGGTCATAGTTCCTAAAGATTTAAAACAGCTGAGAAAAAGAAATTATGCCCCCTTGATACGGGAAATCAGACAGGACCTCCATGCCTGGAGCAAATTAAATCTGTCCTGGCTGGGCAGAATTGATGGTTCTACCCAAATTCCTGTTCCTCTTTTGGACTCTCCCTGTCCAGGTCTCAGAGAGATTGTTTAAGAAGTGGCAAAAATTACTTGAAGCTTTTGCCCACAGAGGGGAAAAACCTAGGCTTCATAAGCTAGCTCTTTACAGGAATACCAAAACTGGGGGCGTGGGATTTCCCAATTTGAGGCTTTACTATCATGCTGCCCAACTCTCTCAATTACTCCACTTTATTAACAACACATCGGATATCCGCTGGGTACAAATGGAAAATGTACAAACAGTTCCATCATTACGGGGAAAGGTTTTCCTACCTATTAGGCTATCAAACCTGGCACACATTACCAACCCATTTACCCAGGCTACCTTTTCAGTTTGGAAGCAATGGGTGACAAAGCTTGCTCCATTTCCCTCTCCTCTTCTACCATTCCTGGACCACCCTGCGTTTTGTCAACGGGACAAATATGGACAATACAAGGAATGGGAAACTAGAGGACTTTATAGACTGAGGGATCTTGTTGACAAAGGACAACCCATTTCAACTGCAAAACTAAATGACTTATTAGTTGGAACACAAGCTGGGTGGATGCAGAAACTCCAAATTAAAGTATTTGCTCACAAGGTGGCCAAAAACATAGCCGTAACCAGATCATTAACAAACTTTGAATCTTTGTGTCTTCAAACCACAGAAAACATGAAAGGACTCTTATCTATCATTTATAACATACTTTTGGAAACAACTACAGGTGACATGCAAAGTTTAAAGACAGTCTGGGAAACTGACCTGCAGTGCCAAATAGACAATGACAGTTGGAACAAACTTTGGACTATCTCCGCCAATTTGAAAGAGTTGACCATTAAAACAATTTACAGATGGCACTTCACTCCAGCCAGACTTCACCAGATGAACCCTTCCCTGTCGTCGCTTTGCTGGAGGGGATGTGGGAATGTTGGGACGCAGGTCCATATGTGGTGGGACTGTCCCCAGATTCAACACTTTTGGTCTGGAGTATTTGGGGTGATTTCAGATATTGTTAGTTGCATCATTGTGCCAGAACCCCTGTTGGCATTGTTATCTCTAATGGATAATGTAAGAGGCAATTTGCCACACTGTGAGGTAATCCATTTTTTGTTACTAGCAGCACGCCTAGAAATAGTGCAATGTTGGAAAACAGGTGCTTGTTGCACAATGCAGGTATGGTTCTCCAATATCTGGAAAATTGCACTTTCAGAGAGGCTAACCCACCATAGCAGAGTTCTGAGAGGGGTGGCCAAGTATGACCACTTCATAGAAACCTGGCTTCCCTACATTGCGTTCATCAACAAAGGGATTGGGGCCTATAAGCCACCGATATCCCAAACATCATTCTGGAAGGATCTCATTAAATGAGTGGTGCTGTAAGAACATTCTACTGTTTGTGTAACTATGGCTGCCTCTACAAGAGGCATTTAAAGCTCTTTCAAGGCGCATTAAAAAAATTACCTCTACAAGAACGGAGCGCAAATCGGACATAGAGGCGCGTTTTCTCTCCGATTATGCGCATTTTTGAATGCGCGTTAAATAGCGAGTTTTATTTTGCTCCTGCCATTAAAGCGCATTTTGACTATGTGAACAAGCGATTCTCCGCATAAACTACTTGTAAAGCGCATTTGAAACAACCAGTAAGGTCACCAGTTGAGTGCTCAATTACCTCCTGCATACAAGCATTTACGATAAAGCGCTTCCGAGAAGATGCGCATAATCGGCTAACCAGGCGTCAAACGGAATCCATCTAGAGGGTGTCTAAAATAAGAATGGGAAGTTTCTTTTTATAATTTGGTTTGAATAGTTGACTGTTATTGTATTTGTTGACTATAAGCTCATTGTACAATGCAAAATAATTGTACTATGCACAATAATTGAATAAAACAAAGTTTTAAAAAAAATCCATTTTGGAAAAGCTCTTGGGAGCCATATTCCCAAAGGCAAAAGGGGTGGGGCCAAATACAAAACGACAACAACACCCTGACATATTTTAGCTTAAATGTTTACTGCCAATAGCTAAGTCTCAAGAGAGGTATTTCCACCTTTTAGAATGGGGAAAAGCTGCACAACAGTCAGGAAACCTCCCAATGGTTGGTCAGGGGGAAAGGGGGTGGGGCCACATTGGTAATTCTGCAGGGCTGGAATGGAACCACAGGTGGGCCAGATTTCTCCCCTGCTAGTCTTGTAAATATGGAGCAGAGTTAGGGTGACCAACTGTCAGGATTTCCCTGGATTTGTCCTGGTTTTTGTTCTATTCTGGGTGTCAGGGGGGATTTTCTGTAATTTTCTATAATGTCCTGGAAAGACACGCTTTCCCTTTAAAGGCTGCATTAGCATGGTGGGAGGGAATGACACACCTCCTGGAGGTGGGTCATTTCCCTCGCACTGCTCCAATCAGGGCCTGAAAGGGGAAAGCGTGTTATTCCCTGACATTACAGAAAAGGTCCTGATTGGAGCAGTGGAGGGTGGGAATTACACACTTTCCCCTCCTCCACCCCATTTCGGGCCTTTAAGGTGGTGGGGGTGAATGACATGCATCCCAGAGGCCCCTGAAAGCTGCTTTCCCACCCCCACCCCACTGGGTGTCCTCTTTTTTAGTTTCCCAAATGTGGTCACCCTAAGCAGAGTAGAAAATGAAAAAAGCCCCGAAGTCAAAAGGACCAGTATACATAGCGCTGTGATGAAGACTATATTTTTAATTCAGGGGAAAGCACAATGCAGAGTACAAAGAATCCAACAGAAGTACAAGAAAATACCAGTGATTTCTTATTGGGTGATGACAAGGCTATCAAATCTCAAGATATTTCTTTCTTCTGCTCTGTAACAGCCCACACTTTAACCAGGTGTCAGGAAAGTTCCCACACTCCCAGCTCCACCCCGTTTCAGCATGACCATCATCACTCAGTCACAAAGATAGTTCAAAGCATTCCACCTAGATCTCCGTCTTCCTTACATCAACCCTATGAAGTAGGCTATTATTAATATCATCATTATCATGAGAATTCCAATAACGAAGATGCAGAGATGAGACAGTGCAGCTTGCCTATGCCTGAGAAATCGGAAAGGCCTGCAGAACGGAGGCGGTGGGTCTCCATTATACTTTGCATCATCTCATGGCATTGTGTTGCCCATGAAGGGAGCACGTAGCCATTATTTCACTTACGCAGGCCAGTGGGAGCAAACAAGCTGTTGGCATTAATGCACCACTTTGTTTTCAGAGCAAGACAGCAAGAAGAACGGTGGGGGAAGGAGCTCAAGATAATCGGGGAAGGGAAACATGAAGAAGATCTGCTCTTCAGAGGAGCTGCACTCAGCTGGAATTGGGGGGTACTTGGCGCTTCTGAAAAGCAGACCCAAGAGAGCAACCATCCATCATGATCATCAATGTTGAAACCATCCTCCGTATCGCTTCCAAATTGCGTGAGGTACTGGTTCCCCTCTATTCGGCACTGGTTAGGCCTCATCTTGAGTACTGTGTCCAGTTCTGGGCACCACACTTCAATGTGGTGCCCAGGATGCAGACAAGCTGGAGGCGGTTCATAGGAGGGCAACGAGGATGATCAGGGGTCTGGAAACAAAGCCCCATGAGGAGAGACTGAAGAAGAGAAGACTGAGGGGAGACATGATAGCACTCTTCAAATACTTGAAAGGTTGTCACACAGAGGAGGGCCAGGATCTCTTCTTGATCATTCCACAGTGCAGGACACGGAATAATGGGCTCAAGTTACAGGAAGCCAGATTCCGGCTGGACATCAGGAAAAACTTCCTGACTGTTAGTGCAGTAAGACAATGGAATCAGTTACTTAGGGAAGTCGTGGGCTCTCCCACCCTAGAAGCATTCAAGAGGCAGCTGGGCAGCCATCTGTCAGGGATGCTTTAAGGTGGATTCCTGCACTGAGAAGGGATTGGATTCAAAGGCCTTATAGCCCCCTTTCAACTCTACTATTCTGATTCTATAAGAAACTCAATGGCAGGCCTTCTCTGTAGCAGCACCCACCCTTTAGAAAACCTCCCTTGTGCGGTTCGGGTGGCGGAAAAGTAACGTCTTTTAAACACCTCCTGAAAACATACTTTTTTTTACACAGGCTTTCCCTGGTTTTTAACTTAACTGGGTTTTATATTGCTTTTTAAAAAAACTTTTAATGTTTTAAATTTATCTATACCTGTTTTATGGTTTTTAATTGTGCATTACCCAGAGAGCTTCGGCTGATGGGCAGTATAAAAATGTAATAAATAAATAACCAACGGTTGAGCGATGAAACAACTTTGCAGCCAGTTGTTTTTCTCCATGGGTAATTTTGATGAAATTGTCAACCGTGGGGTGGATTTTGCCCGACAGACAACACAATTACCAATGGTTGAGCGCTCCACTGATGGTTGAGGGTGTTAACAACAGTTGGTAATTGTGTTGTCCGACCCCAAACATTACCTCTTTATATCCAGTCAGACAGAGAGTAGTAGGCAAGGCTTTGAAATGATTCTGAGCAAAAGAACAAGATTAAACAATAGAGCACACGATTGGGTATATAAGAAAAGGAATATTGCAAGAATGTAGCTAATTCTCTGACTTCAACGGAAATGGAAAATGCTTTTTCAGTCCAAGATACTGAGGGTTGGTCTAGTTGTTACCTTATCTGTATGAAACGCCACTTCCACATGGCCTCCAGCCCAACCCTCTGGCAAAGTCTAGTGTGGTCCAATTCATGCGCAGTTGTGCAGCTAGGTAATTTTAGACTCAGAACTTAATGGTCTTCTGGTGGTGGTGGTGGTGGGTTTTAGACAGCCTTGTGTATTACTTCAGTTGCAAAGCACACAACTAACACCTCTCTTTGCCACCATTCCATGTTTTACAACTGCTTCTAGAGTCATCAGACGGGGCAGGGGGAGAATCCTTACCATCACTTCTCTGCTCCCACTTCTGTCCCACAATACTTCCTCTTTCTTCCTGGTGAAGAAAGAGGAAGTAAACAAAGACCACGTAGCCCTTTCAGGGGCATTTTTATTGCTCCGCTTTTCCTGCACACAGCAGGAGATTGAGGCACATTCCATTTCCAAAAAAGACAGATGGGGGTCTATTTTATGATGGAAAGAAGGCAAGAAGGAGTGGGAGGTGTGCCGGAGGTGGATGGCATAATCTACGGGACACGCAAAAAAATAATAATGAGTGGGCAATAGCAAGAGTGCAATAAACACTCATCTTATGAACCCCTACATTCCTGATGTATTCAACCAAAGATATTTTTTGTGAACCGTTCAGAGAGCTTTGGTTATTGGGTGGAATGGAAACGTAATAAATAAATAAATAAATAAATAAATAATAACAAAACTGCTTGCCAACCCTAGTTTTAAAAATGTAGACTCGGAGCATGACCCTTGAGTTTTGCATTTTTAAACTCACTTAAACCATAGTACTGTCATGATTACAGGAATGCAATGGAGTTTATTTCTGCTGTCCTGGTCACCCTCCACTCTCTGGGTGGCGATTTGGGAGTGGGGTTAGACTGCAGGGCCCTGGACTTGGTCCTAAGGCCTAGCCTGTGTTGCTCCACTCTTCATGCAGTGGTGTAGGAGCCACTCCATGGCATTCTGGTTTCCCACTTCTCTAGCAATGCAAACTGAATGAAGTTATTATTTCCTTTCCCTTCAGTGTCACCCTCCCTGCGAATTGGGCAATAGTACAGATGGAGGAAGGCACTATGTATGTATAGGGGGCATTATTTCTAAGCGACTACCTACTTCCAGTGCTGCTTAGGGTCAACAGGAACCCCTGCATCAACAGGAGTAAAAATTCCAGCGGGTGGGGCTTTGTTGTAGCTGAGTGTAGGATTATAGGAAGCTCCTCATACTCAATCTGATCATTGGTCCATCTAGCCCAGTATTGTCGACACTGACTGGCAGCAATGGCTCTCCAAGGTTTCAGGCTGGAGTATTTTCCTGTAGGGATGTGTACGGCCAGAAATATTGGTATCGTTATCGGGATTGGAACTTCTGATATCAAGAATATCATATCGGATGATATCAGAGGTCCCAAGTATAATATCGGATTTGATATCCGATAAATATCGGAAGTTTTGATCCCTATATCGGACCACCATTTCTGTTGTTTTCCCCATAGGCTTGCATTGGGGGAAAGAAAGCTTTCCCCCAATGCAAGTCTATGGGGAAAACACTGGACCAGACCTCCCTCCCTCCCCCCACTCGCGCTTCTTACCTGCTGCGTCCTCGCTGCCATGTGCTGCGGCCCGCTGGTTCCGTACTGCTGAGAATTAGGCTTTGCGGTCTGGATCTCAGTAGAGTGACGATGCGCTGGGTGATGATGTCACCTGTCATGCCATCACTTTACTGAGACCCAGGCCACAAAGCCTAATTCTCAATAATACGGAACCAGCAGGTGGCAGCGGATGGCAGTGTGGGACAGCGGCAGGTAAGGGGGGACCTCCCCCTACCTCCATCCCCCCCAGGCACACTCCTTAACTGCTGCTGCTGCCCGCTGCTTCCGTACTACTGAGAAACAGGCTTTGTGGCCTGTTCCTCAATAGAGCAGCAGTGCACCGGGTGACATCACTCTACTAAGGAACAGGCCACAAAGCCTGTTTGTTCTAGACCCATTTCAAACCTGCTTCAGGGCAGGATATGGAGTTGAGACTGCTATGGTCACCTTAGTGGATGATCTACGCTTGAGTATTGACAGGGGGAGTGTGTGTCTGCTGGTACTTCTGGACTTCCCAGTGGCTTTTGGTACTATCGACCATGGTATCCTTCTGGAACGCCTGAGGGGATTGGGACTATCCCCAATGTTGTTTAACATCTACATGAAACCACTGGGAGAGATCATCCGGAGGTATGGGGCAGGGTGCTATCAGTATGCTGATGACACCCAAATATATTTCTCTATGCCTTTGATAACAGCATCAGCTAAGGATAGTGTGTCTCCTCTGAATGAATGCTTGGAGGTGGTAATGGGCTGGATGAGGAAAAACAAACTGAAGCTGAATCTAGACAAGACGGAGGTGCTTACTGTCAAGGGCCACAACCTGGGGTTGGAGGTGTGTCAACCAGTTCTGGATGGGGTTACCCCCCCCCCCGAAAGGCTGTGTTCGCAGCTTGGGGGTGCTTCTGGATCCATTGCTCCAAATGACAGCTCAGATAGATGCAACGGCCAGGAGTGCCTACTATCAGCTTAGGCTGATACACCAGCTGCACCCCTTCCTAGAGTTGGAAGACCTAAAGTCAGTAGTGCAAGCGCTGGTAACTTCAAGGCTCGACTTCTGCAATGCGCTGTATATAGGGCTACCTCTGTACCTAATCCAGAAACTTCAACTAGTTCAAAATATGGCAGTCAGGTTGGTCACCAGTACACCTAGGGATGACCACATCACACCAGCTTTAAAATCTCTTCACTGGCTGCCAATTACTTTCCTGGCGAAGTACAAAGTGTTGGTCATTACCTTTAAAGTACAACGTGGTTTGGGTCCAGGTTACCTGCGGGATAGTCTTCTCCCATACCATCCGCCCCGCACGCTTAGGTCCTCTGGGAAGAATTCACTACACTCAACAAAAACTAGGCTGACAACCATTACCCAGAGCACCTTTTCTTCTGCCGCTCCCAGATTGTGGAATGACCTGCCGGGACAGATCAGCCAACTCACCAGTCTTCATGAATTTTAAGTGTTTTTATTGGTATTTTATTGGCATTTCAATTATGTATTGGTTTTATGTGCTTTTAAGCAGTTTTGTGTATTTTATGTTTGATGTTGTTCCCCGCCTCGATCCGGAGGAAAAGACGGGTAATAAATAAATAAATATATATATTATTATTATTAATTATTATTATTATTCGCAGTAGTACAGAAGAAGCGGGCGGCAGCAAGGAGGCAGCAGGTAAGGAGCGCGAGGAGGGAGGGAGGGAGGGAGGGAGGGAGAGGGAGATCCCCACTCACCTGTCGCCATGTTTTCCTCATAGACTTGTATTGGGGGAGAGCTTTTTTCCCCCAATGCAAGCCTATGGCAAAAAAACAAATGAAATATATATATATATATATATATATATATATATATATATATCGGAACTGAACATATCGTAAAACTTCATATCAGAGTTCTCTTGTTTCATATTGTTATCGGATATTGGATGTCCGATATCCCCTGTATCATCCCTGGATCGTTCATCATACATGATACGATGCACATCCCTATTTTCCTGTCCTACCTGGAGATGCCAGGGATTGAACCGGGGCCTTCTGCATGCAAAGCATGTGCTCTACGACTGAGCTATGGCCTCTCCAATGACATGATAATGATACATATGATAACCTGCACTTGCTGACATCCTCCCTCCTACATTAAAGTTAGAAGATCCCCGTCTTCTACATTTGGTCACCCTAGCTGTGATTTGCAAACAGTTTGTCACATAGCTGCACTATTGAGCCATCCCCTGTTCCAAAGCCACACACTCTCCTCCGCAGTGAGAAGGAGCAACGGGGTCAGAGAGTTTTCTCCGCATTTGCTCCTCCTCACCTTATTTTCACAGTCCCTGTCTCACACTCACAAACAAATAAATTGATAGACACAGGGAAACACTTTCTTTTTGCCTTGCATGTACCCAGAGGCCCTTGGCTTTGTCAAGCTGTAGAAATATCTGCCATAATATGCAACATAGCCCCCTTCACAGTTTCCATCAAAGCAGCCTCAGTTGGTCTGTGTGATGACAGTCAAGGTCCTTAATGAAGAAAGCCAGAGGAGAGTGGTGGTGGGGGTAATGGCATTTGCTTGGGAGTAAACCTCATTGAGTTCAATGGGATGTGCACCCAAGTAAGCATTTGCAGGATCAGGGTGCATGTCAAATAACAGGAGTTATATTTCAACAAAATCTTTTCCTCCTCTGAACGAAGTTCTCATCTACAAATGCAGCAGATTGAAGTGGCATAATCCTGAAGTGAAAGAATGGGCTGTACCACTTTAAGCTACAGATGCCATTATTGAATGCTCCCCCACATGAAAGATTCTCCCTTAAGTTTAAAAACTACCACAAACACATCAGGAAGCCCAACCCACTCTTTGGGGAGATCATCCCCCCCCCCCCACTGCAAAAATATGAGGAGCACTAAAAAAGTTGATCCTCCACCTGCAGCCTCCACCTGCATCATCTCAGGATTCTGCCACCTCCTTCTGCTTCAGGTGTAGTTAGGCTGACCATATGAAAAGGAGGACAGGGCTCATGTAACTTTAACAGTTGTAGAGAAAAGGGAATTTCAACCAGTGTCATTTGTATGCAATTAGTTCCTGGTGAAATTCCCTCTTCATCACAACAGTTAAAGTTGCAGGGGCCCTGCCTTCTTTTGTATATGGTCACTCTAGTATAGTGCCTGCAACTTTAACTGTTGTGATGAAGAGGGAATATCACCAGGAACTAATTGCATACAAATGACACTGGCTGAAATTCCCTTTTCTCTACAATAGTTAAAGTTACATAAGCCCTGTCCTCCTTTTCATACGGTCAGCCTAGTAGAGTAGAAGCCTACAATTTCTGTAGAAGAAGAGATGAACTATTTGTTGCTTAATACATTTCAGTTTATCCCTGGTATTTGGTTTACTCTTCTCTGAATTGTATTGGTTTGATGATACATTATACAGAAAGCCGCTGTTACATCCGAATAGCGCAATATGTCCATAAAGAAAAAATAATGTATCTGGGAGCAAGGCTTAGGGCTTCTCTACATTAAGGAAAAATCCCGCAGCCTTACTGGGGTTTCACCTTCCGGAGTCTTTGCAGATTTATGATGGGCCCATTACATGTTCCCCCCCTTTGTTTTTCCTGGTTCCTTTGTGCACATGTTTATACAGACAGTAGATGGTGCTGCAAAATTTCTACAAGATCCCATGATTCTTGAATTACACCACCTCTTCGATAGCGATTTTTGGTGGTGGTGGTGGAGTTGATTACTGCATTTTCGGTGATCTATAAAATGGTGGAATAAATCTAACAAACTAGGAGAGAGGCTGGAGGTTGACAACGTCATTAAAAGGAGCCGTGAACATCCTTGAGTGAACAAACACAAGCGCATGATAAATGCCTTGTGCAAAAATGTCCTTAGTTAATGCCCAGCTGCCTCAGTATAATCTTTATACTGATTCGTTCAAGATTTTATCAAGGGAAATGATTGAGTTTGTCAAGCATGGATTGTTCCTTATAAACCTTATTACAATGATTTCTTCTGGGTCCATTATTCTCCAAACGATCTCTCTGCCTGTCAACATATGCTGTGTGATAAGTTACAGCAGCAAGTCAAGGAACTGCCAAGATGCAATGCAATGGACTTTGCACAGTTTCTCCCCATTCTAAAAGGTTGGAATGCCTCTCCTAAGGCTTTATTACCAGCAATAAAAGCTTTAAGTTCCAAATGCTGGTATTTTTGGTATTTCAGCCCTGCCCCTTTTGCCATGGGCCCATCCCCTTTGCCTTAAGCTCCACCCACCCTGGAATGTGCTTCCCAAGAGTTTCTCTGAAAATGAATTTAGTTCTTGGGTTGAAAGACATTCAACCCCCACCCCACCCCCCAACCCCACTGTATTTCATCTGGTTACTCTATTTCTGTGTCTTTTCTGAAACAAACTGGAGCCAGTTATCATTATTATTATTAATTATTATTATATTAGGCTGACCAGACCCCCCGGGGTTTCCCGGTCCTAAACGGGAAAAATGGGCCAAACCGGGCCGACCAGGCCCCAGGGGGCAACCTCCGGGAAACAGCTCGTTGTCCTCCCGCGAGGAGGGGGGGCGGCGCGGCGCAGGTGGGGCAGGCGGCCTGTGCGGGGCGGGCGGCGGCGCGAGGCACTTACCTGCTGGGGCGTCTGCTTCCCTCTGGTGCTTGGAATCTACTGAGAAACAGGCTTCCTGGCCAATCCCTCAGTAGCGCGCCGGGTGATGATGTCATCACCCAGCGCGGTACTGAGAGACAGGCCAGGAAGCCTGTTTCTCAGTAGATTCCGAGCACCGGAGGGAAGTGGACGCCCCAGCCGGTAAGGAGCGCGGGGCGGGCGGGCAGCGCGGGGCGGGGGGGCTGCGCGGGGGGGGGGTTGTTTTGAGTGGGTGGGGTTCCGGGATTTTGATCCTCAAAATCTGGTCACCCTATATTATATAGGACTATCTATGCACATGGCATTTTACAAAGTACAACAGGACAGATACCTGCCCTAAGGAGTTTTCAATCTAAAATTGGACTCAGGGGAGACACTGCAGGAAGGGATTGGAAATGGAGGCAGGTATAATCCAAGAAGCATATGCATTTATTTTAGTTATGTGACCTTGAGGTTAAGTTGCAGTAAGATATGAGGATCAAGGCTAATCCATTTGTGTCCACATATACTCCGCTTATGGTCTGTGTTTGAGGCTGTCAGTCAATTAAAATATTTTGATTCATTATGCACCTGGCCTTCAACTAAACAATTCATTAATTCTGTGCCACTGGGACTTATGTTATTTTGATTTTATTAGCTGCCTGTTCCAATGCTTTGGGATGGGGTAAACCATACATTTTTAAAAATCATTTAAATTTATTGGTATGTTGTCAAATCTACAATTTGGATGCCTTTTGGAGATATGATGGAAGTGCACAATAATTTTCATTTCAACAACCCAAAATTATCAACTTAGTTTGGATAGATATGCTATTTTTTAATATTGACTTTTTATATAGCCTATTAGGAACACTCCAGCATCAACACAGCATTTATATAAATCAATCAGACAATCAAACACAAATTTGTTCTCAACACTCGTTAGCTTTACAGTGCAATCCTATGCACACTTACTTCTGAGTAAAGCTGCACAGGATTCCTCTATTAGTTTATTAATTTACTGGTGAACTCAGCTAATAATGCAATCCTATCCATATTTACTGAGAAGCATATCGTAGTGAATTCAGTGGGATTGACTCTCAAGGAAGTGTGCATAAGATTGCAGCTGGGACCTTCCAGCCATAGATGTGTCTCTTGGGGTGCCTCTACAAGAGCAATTTAAAGATCTTTCAAGGTGCATTACAATTTTTACCTCTACAAGAGCGGAACACAAATCAGGGGTCGAGGCGCATTATCTCTCCGATTATGTGCATTATCGAATGTGTGTTAAATAGCGAGTTTTAATTTACCGCGGCCATTAAAGCGACTTATGCCCATGTAAACAAGCGATTCTCCACATTAAACACTTCTAAAGCGCGTTTCATACAACCGGTAAGGCTACCAGTTATGCGCTTAACTGCCTCCTGCGTACAGTGATTTTCCGTAAAAGGGCTTGTGAGAAGATGCGCATAATCGGAGAACCAGGCGTCAACCAAATTCTTGTAGAGGGGGCCTTGCTCTCATTTTAGCACTGACCCTGTTGGCTTAGGGCTGCCAGCTTGAAAAAACAATATGCAAGGCTGTGCTCCTGTGCCTTTAACATCAGCCTAATATGCTCTCCACATCTGTAATTCCATGATGGGGGGAGGGGAAAACTTCACCTACTTAATTTCTGCCTGCCAGGCTGCTGTTTAAAAAGCTGTAAGAAATCTGCAGCAGGGTTGTCCCCCTACTTTGACTCTAAGAAAGGAGAGACGTTAAGCATTGGCTACAGGAGGAAACCCATGGCTGCAGCCTAGCAGAAAACTGGGCAAGAGAACACCCCACTGAGGGCAGAAGAGAGGATTCCTCAAGCTGTAAGGAGCGCAGCAGGAGTAGAAGCCCCCATGGGAGCTCAGGGCAGCTGCAGCCTCTTCTTTTCCCAGCAGGAGGCACTGTAGGAGAGATCCCGGTGACTCTGTTTACCGATCCATGGCATTATTTCATTAGTGCCTTTTATCCTGTGACATTTCCTCCGACACCTGCTCGACACCCCCAGGGCTAATTAGCAGAGCAGCCAACAGAGAACCCGGGGGTGTGATTTCCAGTCGGCTGGAGGTGGCATTTCCTTCCTTGAAGCTGCTGCTGCTATGGCTGACGTTGAGGCATTGATCTCAAAGCAAAGGGCTCTTGGGAACACTGGGAAGAACCTTAACAGGAGCAGCTCGAAATTCCTTCATTTCACTGAAGCTGCTCTCTTGTTTTAAGAACACAAAAAAGAATTATGCTGGATCAGACCAAGGGTCCATCTAGTCCAGCATTCTGTTCACACAGTAGCCAACCAGCTGTTAACTAGGGACTCATGACAAGCATCTGGTGCACACAGGCTTACTGCCCCTGATACTGGAGGTAGCATAGAGCCATCAGGACAAGCAGCCATTGACAGCTTCTCTTCCAGGAATTGATCCAACCCCCTTTTAAAGCCATCCAAATTGGTGGCCGTCACGACATGTTGTGGAATTGAATTCCATAGTTTAACTCTGCACTATGTGTAAAAGTACTTCCTTTTATTTGTCCTGAATCTCCTACCAATCAGCTCTGTGGGATGATCCCAGGTTCTAGTATTTTGAGAGAGAAAAATGTCTCCCTGTCCACTTTCTCCACACTATGCATAATTTTGTACACCTTTATCAGGTCTCCCCTTATCCTCCTTTTTTGCAAGCTAAACAATCCCAGCTGTTGTAGCCTTCCCTCATAGGGGAGTTGTTCTAGCCTCGTTTGAGTTGGCCTTTGCTGTACTTTTTCCAACTTGACAATATCCTCTTTTAGGTGTGGTGACCAGAACTGTACACTATATTCTAAGTGTGGTTGCACCATAGATTTGTTTTGAGGGGCTGGAAGTGGGAATGGTTGATAACTAATTCCTCTCCCCCTGCCCTTCACCTTACCTTGAGCAGCACACTACACACCAGATTTCCCCTGTAGGGAAAACAAGGTTGAAGGAACTATAGGAAGACCAGGTTGAAAGAGATGCCCGATTCTTGTAGGACTCTGAGCTCACCACTGCCATTCTTAAGATAGGATGGGAGGAGCATGGGACCTTACAGATGTTGTTGGACTTCAACTCCCATCATTCCTCACCTTGTTGGCTGGGGCTGAAAGGCGTTTCAGTCCAATAACATCTGGAGAGCCACGTTTCCTACCCTTGAATTAGGAGATTAGAGCATAAGAAGAGTCTTGCTGGATCAGACCAAAAGTCCCCCCCCACTTCTAAAAGGTTGAAATGCCTCTTGTAAGGCAATAAGAGCTTCCAGCTAAAATATGGTGGTATTTTTTGTCCCAACCTTTCACTGGAAAGGTTGGGACAAAGAGGTTCATTGTCCCTGATATAGAACAAATTTGGGGATACCTGCATTTATTTGGGGATACCTGCATTTATTTGGGGTTGGATCCTAAGAATTTTTCTCCACATTTTGCCCTGTACAGAGCTATCAAAGGTCTTTCTAGGCTAGCAACAAAAAGGGGAAGATTTTTTATAAGATTAGCAGGGGAATCTGCACACATCTACATGTATCCTTATTCCCTAATCAGGAATAGCATTAGACCCTTGGTCAATCTACCCCAGTATTGTCAACACTGACTGGCAGAGGCTCTCTGGGATTTCCAGCATGGGTCTTTCCTAACCCTACCTGGTAATGCCACGGATTGAACTTGGGACCTTCTGCATGCAAAGCAGGTGCTCTAGCACTGAGCCAGAGTGCCTTCCCTATGGGTCACTGCAATGACTTCTGCAGTCAGGAAACCATCTGTGCTGCCACTCACTGTTGCTCAGTAATGATGGGCCCATCAACATAGGAGCAGGCCCACTAGGAGGCCCTTTTCCAATGACCCCCTCGAACCCTGGGCCTGGGAATGGCCTGTAGCTGTAGGCACAGTTTTATGATGCAGTTTTACAGCTGGAATTGGGCAGTTTTGGTCTTGTAAGCTGTCTGGATGGGAGACCATATGGGAATCAGGTATAAGTTACTGGAGCTCTTTGGAGGATGAGCAGAGTGTAAGTGTAATAAATAAAATAAACTGACATCAGGCTTGGTCCAGGTCAAAGTCAGAATTCACAAGATCGGGGGAAATACAAGCATAAAGATCAGCTCAGGGTTAAACATTTGGAACTTCTAGCTCAGACTTCCTCAACCTGGTGTTGTCCAGGTGTGTTGGACTGCATTTCCCATCATTCCCAGCCATACTGACTGAGAATGATGGGACTCGCAGTCCAACACATCTGAAGGGAGTCAGGAGAGCTGTTCTAGATTCCATAAAGGATTGTGTCTTGGAGTGGCTGGTGATCACAGAACCAAAAAGTCCCCCCATCTTTTTTATTGTGAATATTAACAAAATAGAACAAAAAATAAATCATGAAAAAAGAAAAACAAAGAAACATTACATATATAGGAATATCGTCATTTTTCCCATCAGGTCTACTGTTTATTTATTTATTTATTTATTAAAAAGGGAGAGAATTATGCATAGGTTTCAAGAAAAGCAGACCGTATAGCCATGTATTTATCTACTCAAGTCGCACCTATGTAACATCTGTTCAAATGTTGATAACGTTACAGTAAGTCCTCAATCCATTGCGTTAGGGGAGGTGCATTTGTCCTTCCAACGTGATAATATAAGTCTTTTAGCTGTCATAAGGGCTACAGAACCAAAAGGTTATCTGCTTTGTCCAGTGAGTGTAAAAGCAAATGAAAAATGAAAGAAACAACTTCAAGGCGGGGAGGGGGGGGAATTGTTCCAGCTGAAGGCTTGGCCATGCCACTGATAGTTTTGCACTGTAGTTCCTCCTATAGAAGCTGTTTCTTCCTTCTGGATCGAGGCTCAGGCAAGCTGAATCCTGCCGATAGTGCGCCTATCAGTTGTGACGACCTTCATTTAGAAGACCATTTCTCTCCTCTGTCTCCCTGCCCACTCCACCCCCTCGCTTTCGATCTAACCCTGGTGCAAGTGGTAAGCACTGTTCAGCTGCTTGGCAACGGTGGCCACAGCCCCATTTCAGCTGACATGCAAGTGGGTGGGAAATTGCTCTGATAATCCGGCTCAGTCACTTTCCTTTTCAAAAGGGGGAAATTAGTCAAAAATTAGAGGATTAGTCAAAAGGCATCTGAAAATTGTATAGTTTGGAAGATCAGTTCACTTTAGGCAGTTTGGAAGCCATTTTAAAAATGCTGTCGAGATTCAGATTTATATACCATGAAAGTGAGCAGCATCATGGCTTAAAAAGCAGAGAATAAAAAATAAATAAATAGAAGATTTCTTGGGGAGGGGAGAAATCAGAGGTGTAATGGAGTCAGGGCTCGAAGGGACGCAGCCTTGACCCCTTTTTATTATTATTACCAGCAACACTGACTCATCTGCCAGAATTCCCTGGTTTAGCTGCAATCCTCAAATTAGTTGGGGGGGGGAGGGGATGAATTTTCCCAGCAACAGTACATTTTCCCCTGTTGTCATGCAGTCTTTTAGGGAGGCTTGGTCTTGAATGGGCCATTAAGACCCATTAGCTTGACAAAAGACCTGCTCCTGGTGGATATGAAAATTCCTAGCAGTGGTTTGTTGATTTTGAGCAACACAGCAGTATGATAGAGCCCTCTAAGACCACACACCCATTTCTTTTGTCCTTGGTCTTTGCCCATTTTGGAAACAGTACACAAACCTGCCAAATCTATTTGCCAGAGGCAAAAGTGAACTGTGTGGGAACACCACAAGCAGCAATGCCTTAGTCTTATTGTCTTCAATTTTGGGGGGCGATGGGGGGGGGCTAATACTATTATGTTTCCAGCCTTCAGCACATTTAGCGTAAATGTACAGTAAGGAAGACAGAGAAGGCCTGTGTCAAGAGTCAAATGAAGCTCCTAATAAATATGCCTTACTGCATTAGAAATCTGGTACAAAGTGGAGGCCGCAAACAAAGTTACTGTAGAGTTAAGTAACTACATCATAAATTGCTGCTGCCAGATGACATTCATTGTAAAATTCTTATAGAAATAGAGTTGTCAGCTTATTAGGAGCCCTCCGCCCCCCCCCCCCCCGAACCAGCACCTGATCTGCCCCGTGCTTATTTCCATGCTTTCCTGGCTAATTTCTGCATAGCAAGCTGATCAAGTGGCAATTCTGGTCATATGGCAATTCTTTCTGGTCAAATGGCAATTCTTCTGCAGATCCCTCAGAGCAGCCTTCCCCAAGCTACTTCCCTCCAGATGTACCTCACTAAAACTCCCAGCATCCCCCAGCCAGCCATGTGTTATACTGATTGGATGGGAATGCCTCTCATCTATTAATCTACCACTAAGTAGATGGCAGGGAAGAACTTCCGCAGCTAGAATGCATGCGTGTGCTTGTGTTTGTATGCACATGTGTCCACCCAGCAACCTCTATCTTTGCCAGGAGCAGGGGAGAGGAAGAGGTGTCACTAGATCCCCCAGCTAGCGAGGAATTTTAAGTGTTTGAGGGAAGTCAAATAAAGGCCGCCCTCTATCTGGCTTCACAAGATAAGCATCAAATGTTTAGTACAAATCTGGCACCACCAGAAGACTTCCTCGGAGTATAAAATATCCCAGATGGTGGTGTGGTCATGGAACAAAAAGATGGCATTTCTAATCCTAATGGGAGAAAGAAGCATACAATGTGAATTTATGCCATTCACAGGGGTGGAAGCTTGATTGTTCGAGTGAAGTGCTGGGTCGAAAATGCCTCAGGTTGGCATTTAACATCAGATGAATGCTGAAAACGGTTACTTCAGCAATGTGTTGAGAAAAGGTCTAGCAAGTAGCGTCCCCAACAGAAATCTTACCCAGAAGATAAACACATATGTGTTTTATACCACTTTAACTATCATGGGGGGTTGTAAAACAATTTTTAAAAACTGCTGCTGATGTTATTTTTACTGATATGTTTGAAACTACATTTTAAAATCATCCTTTTCCATGTTTCCGCTGCTTTGATATTTACCTCTTTTAAAATTTGAAATGACTGTTGCTGCTTTTACAGCACAATTCTATTCATACCTATTCAGAGTTAAGTCCTATTGAGTTCAATGGATTAGCTCCCAGGTATGCACGTATAGGATGGCAGCCTTAATGTGTTTTATCATGTGGAGGGGGGGTGGCGGTTGTATTTGTTTTGAGTATGCATGTTGCCCTGAGAGCTTCAGCAATATGGCAACTCATGAATTGAATGAATGAATAACTACATAAATAAAATTTGTGAGCTACAGCAAATTCTCTCTGCACTCCTTGTTCGGAGGGGGGGTGTTCAGTGGTAGAACACAGTGCAGAAGGTAGGGCCTCCAGGTAGGGCAAAGAATCTGCCTGAAACCCTGGAGAGCTGCTGCAAGTCAGTGTCAACAATACTTGGCTAGATGGACCCATGGTCAGACTCACCACACATCTCCCTTGCAATGGGAACCTGTGCTAGAGCAAACCAAGAACCAGGATGACAAGAGTAAATTCAGCTGTGATTATATCAAGACCACACATTGCAGCAACCTGCCTTGGGGATCCCTGCTCTGTTGACAAAAAAAAAGAAAATGTTCCCGAGTAACTAGAACTGTTACTTTAAAATAGAAGTCGTCATTCCACTTTCACATCATGTCTGTGCCACTCAGAAATAATAACCTAACCTGTTTTCCTTTGACAAAAGCACCAGGGCTCAGTGTAGAGATCACCAACCCACCCGCTTCCTGCAAGGTATGTGAGGGAAGAATGATGCGCCCACTTGGGGGCTGCCTCTGCAGAGGCGTAAATGGCACTGAGCTCAGATAGGAAACGTAGCCCTCGTCACATAGCAGTGCAGAGGCCCCCATTTGAATTACAGCCATATGTTTCAAAGGGTTTGAATGGTGCAGTGCCTAATTTGTACCTATTAGGGAAGCTTTTCTGCCAGACAGGTCCGTGGTACATTAGCATATGGAGCCAAATGTGACATTATAGAACAGGTTTGGGAGTTCCTTGCTCCCAAAAGAAAAGCATGCCCGGTTCTGCCTGGAAGAAGTTAAGTGGATTCAAAGAGCAATTCTATGAAGCGTGTTACACTGACCACGGGGATGCCACTGAAAACAGCATCCCCGTGGTGAGCTTGCCACACACGCCCAGCTCCATAGAACGTAAAGAATAACCACATTTTCAAAATCTGAAAATACAAAAAGAGCCCTGCTGGATCAGGCCAAGGGCCCATGTGGACGAACATCCTGTTTCCAACAGTGTCCAGCTAGATGTCTGTTGAAGATCTGTGTATAGCAGCTGAAGGCAACTGGCCTTTCCATTGTTTATATATTCAGAGATATACTGCCTCTGAACATAGAGGCTCCATTTAATGATCCAGGCTAGTAGACACTTGTTACACCTACCCTATATTATGTGTTTCTACACCCCTATTCCATGTTCCTGGTAGGGTAGCCATGTGTCCTACTTCACAGAGTCCTCTATTCAAAGGCATCATCTGTTTGCAGGGCTGTCAAATCCAAGTCCAGTTTAAAGATAAAGAACCATCAGAAGGAAGAGCTGGGCCTTGACATCTCTCATCAAGTTAGCCAATCCTGGGCAGCAAACTGAACAGGCTGGAACACAGATCATCTGGTCACAATCTTCTCTACTATGGCGAGATATATTGTGTTTCTATTGAAATTACAGTAGTTATTCTAAATTTGCATCTCTACTTACAAATCAACACATGAACATTGTTATACAAATACACACCCTCTTTGTGTGTGTGTGAGACACGTCGTCATCATTTTGGGGGGCCATCTTAAGAACTGTGGCTTGGACATCTTCCTAAGTCCTGAAGCATTTGCAGGCTCTGGACGGACCCAGCCACCCAACCAGGCTGGCCATTGGGCACTACTGGGAAGGAAGACCTATGAAAGTCTTATAGTTTTGGCTAGCACTTGGTTTAGTCAACAGCAGTTTTCTTGATTCCAGGCTTTGTCTCTGTCTTGTTCTCCCGGCTTGATCCCACCCCAGGTATAACCAAGCTCTCTCAACCCTGACAAGGACCAACTACAGCTCCAGTGTGGTAGTTGTGTTGCCATCAACATGAACATGAACTGAGGCGAGGCGAGGGGGGGAGGAACACTTACATTTTTTTGCAGACTCACTTCCAGCACTCCTGGTGGGACACTACAGCACCAAACAGGAGGTTGATCCTCTATTTCCTGTTTGGTGATGCAGTACTATACCCTGTATAGAATTTCAACCTAAATGTCCTCCAACCAGCTTACACATAAAATATATAACATATTCCCAACACCCTGCAGGTGAAGGAGCTATGACATGCATACAGATCTCCCGATAGCTGAAACTTTCCTTTTGATGCTGTGAATACTGTAATTGCAGGCTACAGAGCGAAAGAGCCAATTTAAAGATAAACTTCCATTCTAAGTACTGTAGTTTCTTTTTTTAAAAATCAAGCGAGAAATGCAGATATTTTTTTAAAAACCCAGTTATAATGGGACTTGTGAAAGCAGTCTACAAATATTTACTCAGAGTGTAAGGGTTTGTTCCCATTTTATGGTGGAAAAAGCAATGGCAATTTCCCCAAAGCTATGATATTTTTAGATTAGTGGGTGGGTGTAGTGCTGGAAGCCTGTTTGAATATTCTGAAGCAAGATCTGCAGGTCCTTACTTGCAGGTAGATTTTCTCAGTCTTAGTATTTCTGAGGCTCTGGCTGGGTATTGTATCCTTGGGGAAGGGCTTTTGAAGGCTGACACCACTGTTGCAGCCTTTAAACAGTGGGAGTTTAGCACCCGTGCACACGTTTGTATTCCTTGAGAGATGGTTGTGTATTTGTAATTGATTGTAAGGAATACCCACTTCGGGCCTCTGGGTCATGCTGCTGCCACTGATGGGAACCCAGCACTAGCTGGTGCTTGCTGGTGAAATGGGATGAAATTCCCCCCGCTCCTTGCCAGAACCATCCCTGCTCTGTGCAACGTGGTAGTGCAGCTGTCACGGGCACCAACTGATGACAACAGATACTCACTACACCGCCACTTGCGCCTGTCCACATTTTAAAAAAGGGTTCATTTTCCCTTTTAAAAAAAGAAAAGAATCCAGAATGCAAACTTCCCTGAAATCCATGTGCATTCAGGTGCCATTATTGAGAAACAAACAACAGAAAATCCAAGCCAGCTTCCCTCTTCTCCCATTGTAATGCCCTCCTATTTCAAAACATTTTTTTACTATGTTATTTTTCTTAAAGGATTTCCTCTCTTTTTCCTGGCAATTGAGAACAAATATTTTGTTTTTAAAGAAAATATGCTTTTCTCCTGGCAGCAAGAATAGCCCCAACAAGCTTTCTTCCCCACCCATTGTATATTATATTCATTATATTATATTATATTTATATTACATATAATATTTTTCAGGTGATTGCTACAGGATTGGGGTTACTGCAATGATAGATCTAAGAGGGAAGCTGCTGCCATTATTCATCAGTAATGAAGTTTCTGTACAAGCCCTTATCAGCTCAGCTTGGAGACCTCTGTGCATGTTGTAAGGGCATAGCTATTATTCCGTGGATTGACTTGTACAAACATGAACTACATTAATAACCTCTCAATTAAATAATGAACAATTTGAACAACAGAGCTGATGCTGCATCTTTTTTTTAATTTTGCTGCTTGAAAGCGATTGCAGAGCTAGTAACAGGAAGAAAACAGTGATATATTAAAGCAAAAACAAAACAAAAAAAACAAGGCAAACATCAGATGCTAGACTAAGAGGAAACAGCACCTTGCAAAGAGAGGAAGTTCATAGAGGCCAAGCCCGCAATAACTCTTAATAAAATACAATACAGAAAATAGGATCTGAGAGTCTCCAAAATACAATATCTTAAGGGATTGGCAATAATACAAAATAAGGTTCATTATGTACAAACAATTTCTGCTTTTGGTCTCTGTACAACGGTATGAACTCGAGGCACGCATGGACTATGCCTGGTAGAATTTCTGGCTAATTATATCGCTGAAAAGGATACACACTAACTAAATAGTGCTTCTTTAGGCTGGTTTTGGGTTGGGAGAAGGGTGTTTTTGCACTGGGGGGAATTGCAGCGGTATGTGTTGGTCCTACTGGACTTTATTGGAGAAGAACTGCTCTGAAGGATCTCTGCTGACCTTTACATCTGGCACCAATAAACATTAAAAGAATGGGGCAGAACAGGGAACATGTGTACATCCTGGCTATCTCTGCCTAATCTTCTGCTCATTGATAAGGAACATTTGTTGATATGGCCCAACAGATATGTTCCTTCAACTGATATGAAGGGCCGTCCAGTTTGCAGTCTCATGTTTTAAAAGGGGAAATAGAAGAAGAAAGAAGGGTCTCATTACTGCTGCTCGTTTGGAGGAAATGGATTCCAAAAGCTATCTGGAAGGAGAACAAAAAAAATCTGAAAGGAGATGTAAGGTGATTCCTAATTCCATATGCAAGGTCCTGAGGTCCCTCCTTTATTCCTGGAACAACTTTGGGCTTGAATTATGCTCAAGATTTTCAGATTAGAAAGAAATATGCATTTCTTTTCACTGATCTGGGGAAAGAGAATGGGTTTCAAAGCAGTATCAGACCAAACAGAGTCAATAACTGGGTTCGGACGATATAATAACCAACGGCGGATTAAATAGTCAACAGTTGGTTATTCTGTCGTCTTTCAGGATTTTTTCACACCATGGTAGGTTATTTGGTCAAAAAAACCAACGCAAATAACCAATGCTGTGCAGAGTTGATTATTTGAATCATCATTGGTTACTGTATCGTGTATTGGGCATTATTGACTATTTCATCACACACAGTTCGTTATTTTCTGTGACTACAGAGTTCCCTGACAAGAGTGACCAAAGCCGTGACTGTTGCTCTAGTCCAGCCGGCAGAACTCAAATCATGTCGTGCGGGGAGTACTCCCTTGATAATCAACCATGGAGTTGACTATTACCCACCATTGACTAATGTGTTCGAATGTAGCCAACATTTTGGACCAGAAGATGGGATAGCCAAATTTTATAGCATTTTACGCACTAATTAAAAGTAAACACCATTGAGTTCAATGACATTTACTCCCGGGTACATTTCTATGGGATCACAGCCACCTTCATCAGAGCGGAACTGATATTATGGATTATGATTTATGAACTTTGATTATTCTTTATTGTTTGATGAGTGAAAAAAACACTTCCTTTGAAGACTATTTTTCCTCTCATCAGAATTTAATTGTGATATTTTCTTATATCTCTGCCTTTGAGTTCTCTACATCTTGTTTGTTTATGCAATTATGTATGTGTGTGTGGAGGGAACTAATACAAAGATTAAAACAAACCAAAACAGTACCTGACAAGGAAGAAATTACATTTTTCCTGACATAGAGGCAGGCTGAGGATTATTTATATAGTACAGATTTAGAACTGTGTGCTGAGAAGTTGATCACTTTTGGGGGCAGCCTGCAGAGAGAAGAAAGAACATAACCACTCCAGTGGCCATGGCGATCATGACTGGCAATAAATGAGAGGGTGGAGGCTTCTGTCTATGTTGCCAGGTGCTATCCCTGATTATGGTGATCACTGACAGAAAGATCTGTATTGACAGTGGTGCCCAAGGAAAGAGTAGACAAGAGACTGAACTCAAGGCCAATCTGGAAATGACTAAACAGAGAATCTTCTCCCATTTACAGTGCAATCCTATGCATGTTTACTCAGATATAAGTCCCACTGAGTTCAATGGGACTTACTCCCAGGTAAATGTGCACAAGTTTGTAGCCTTAAGTCACACAGTTAGGAAAGGATCTTGCATCCAGACAGAAGAGGCCCTGAGAGCTGGCAGCTGCTACAAATATTCAGCTGTATCAGTGGAAGTTCTGTCTCTGCAGAAAAGAAAGAAAGAAAACAAAATCACCCATCAGCCATTTTGTCACCTGTTGCCTCTCCCAAGACACAGCCCTCTGAGGACTGTTCTGATGCCTCTCCCACAGTCCTTCCTTCCATTTTTTTCAGGGTGGTTAGTTAGGTCAGCTGAAGACCTTTCTATTTCCTTATTTCCCACTGTCCTAGGGTCACATCAATCTTCAGCTGGAACGTGTTGTAACTGTCACAATCTCTGTCACCAACTGGGTGAGGTAGGAGTCTCAGCTGGACTGTAGCTCAGTGGTAGAGCGCATGCTTTATAGGTAGAAGGTCGCTGGTTCAATCCCTGGCTCTAAAACAGACAATACATTTAACTCAATTCCTCACATGCATTTGCTTTATGTAAGGTATCTGTATTGTCTGTTTTATAGCCCCTAAAGAAAGCCCCAAAGAAAATCTGGGCCAAAATGTGTTGGGCTTTCTTAAGAATAATGCCATTTTTCTAGCATTCTGAGATGTGGCCTTCACCAAGACAGAAGACTTGGTACAAGCTGGAAGGAAAGTCCCACATCGGCTTACCTCTCATGGAATCGCTCCTTGTGGTGACTGAGAGATGAGCTGGTCTGGTTCTGATTTGGCCCCTCCCGGCGGGATTTGTTCAGATATTTGGCTGTTTCGTGGGCCAAGGGACTGTGCACATGCTCCGGAGGCTGCTCCTCTCCCTCCTCCTCACTTGGCCTCTTTTCAGCCTCCCACTTTTCCGGAGGCTCCACAGAGATGAAGGAGCTGTAGCCCTCCTCTAAAGAGCCCCCATGCTCATCGTAGAACAGAAGGCTCCGTGACTGAACTGCAAAAAGGAGAGTAATTTGATTGATTGATTGATTGATTGATTGTATTACATTTTATAGCTGAGGCTTTCTGGGCAATTCATGATGCTGGTAGGTTTCTCCAAACCCCCTCCCCCCCGCCTTGTGCTCTTAACAGCTACCGAGCAGCGAGAAATGCAGCAAGCAAGGCAATCCTCTCATGCCTCTCCAAGTCATAGATGAACGGACCGAATTTGCACCCCAAGAACCAGTCAGTGAACTGAAATTTATATTATTATTATTATTATTATTATTATTATTTATTAAAACACTTATATCCCGCCCTATATCACAAGGACCTCAGGGCAGCGTACAGATCAAATCATACATATAAAATAGAACAATAAATATACAATTCTAAAACAAATTAAACCATTAATATGTTAAAACCAATATTAAATTTTAAAACAGTAAAATCCAATTAAAACGAGACAGTGTGCAGGCTGGTGGATTTAGCCATCAAAGGCTTTGTTAAAAAGCCATGTCTTAACCTGGTGCCGAAATGAAGCCAGTGCTGGCACATGTCAGGCCTGCAGGGGGAGGGCATTCCACAGTCAGAGCGCCACAACAGAGAAAGCCCTCTCTCATGTCCCATCATAGCATATATCTCGTAGTGGTGGGGCACCGAGAAGGGCTCCTCTGACAGATCTCAAGTCTTGGGCAGGCAGATATAGGGAGAGGCACTCCCTTAAGTATTGAGATCCCAAGCCGTTTAGGGCTTTAAATGTCATTACCAACACCTTGAATTCTGACAGGAAATGTATTGGCAGCATATATAACACCTTTGAGACCGGTGTTATATAGTCAGCAGTCTAGCTGCTGCATTTTGCACTAGCTGCAACTTCTGAGTCGTCTTCAAGGGCAGCCCCACGTAGAGTGCATTGCAGTAGTCTAATCAGGAAGTTACCAGTGCGTGTATTACTGTGGCTAGGTCATCCCTGTCCAGGAAAGGCCGTAGCTGGCAGATCAGCCAAAGCTGACCTCAAGTACTCTGGGCCACAGAGTCCACCTGGGTCTCCAGTGACAAGGATGGATCTAGGAGTACTCCCAAGGCATGCACCTGCTCCTTTAGAGGGAGTGTAACTCCATCCATAACATTCCAGGACTCAGGAGTCACCAACCAACCAACCAACTGAGCTTCTGTCTTATCAGGATTCAACTTCAGTTTATTAGCCCTCATCCAGCCCATTACAGCCTCCGGGCACTGGTCCAGCACTTTCAACACCCCAGCTGACTCCGACGATAAGGAGAAATAGAGCTTAGTATCATCAGCATACTGATGGCACCCAACCCCGAAACCCCTAATGACCTCTCCCAGAGGCTTCATATATATGTTGAATAGCATGGGGGAAAGAATAGAGCCCTGTAGTACCCCATAGCTCAACAGCCATGGGGTGGAACAGGAATCCCCCAATACCACTCTCTGGAATCAGCCCTGCAGGTAGGAGTGAAACCACTGTAACACAATGCCTCCTACTCCCATCTCGCAGAGCCAATCCAGTAAGATACCATGATCAATGGTATCAAAAGCCGCTGAGAGATCCAGGAAGATCAACAGGATAGCACTCCCCCTGTCTTTCACCCGGAGTAGGTTGTCAGTTAGAGCATCCAAGGTTTTTTCAGTGCAGTGCCTTGGCCTGAAACTAAACTGAAATGGGTCCAGATAATCCGTTTTTTCCAAGAATGTCTGAAGCTGCTCAGCCACCACACACTCAAGCACCCTGCCCAAAAAGGGGATATTAGCGATGGGGTGGTAGTTCTTACATACCTCTGGGTCCAGGGAGGTCCTCTTCAGGAGAGGGGCACTACAGCTTCTTTCAAGGCAACAGGCACCACCCCCAGACAGAGTGAGGAATTTACCATCCCCTTGACCCACCCAATCAATCCACCTCTGCTAGAACGTATTAGCCAAGGTGGGCAAGGGACAGACTGATTCAGAAATTCCCACTTCAATGAATTTTGCAATACTATTCTTCACTCAGAAAAAGGCATACAAAAGGCATACTTTTTGTATACTTTAGGAGGAAGTGGGCACACACAAAAAAACATACATTACAGAAACACGCACACAAAAATGTTTATATTTGTGTGAATTACATACAAAAAAAGCATTATACCAAAGAAAATCACTTGCCAAAAACGTGTCTGTTAACAAAAAGTGCGCACAAAAATGTTAGAAAAATGTGCACACAGTCATGCATATATTAGAAGTGCGCACAAATGCATATATAAACTTTAATGCTAACTTTTTACCAGAAAGTAAATAAACAATGCCCTGATGCTGAATCAGGCCAAAACACATGAAAGGTTTGAAAATGAGAAACAGCTGCAGTGAAATGGGCATATTCCCCCATCCTTAGCATAGACTATTTTGTTTGTGCCCTGGGTGTGCAGACGGTGATAGAACCTTTGATAATAATGTCTGTGTCTTTAAGGAACAAGTAATCCCCTCCCTCTGCATGCAAAGTCTCGGCATAGACATTGTCAAATGCTAGGAAATCTCTGGGCACTGGGTTGACTCATAGTAGACCTGGCATCTAACAGCATGCTCAGAGAACATCCTAAATCAGCCTTCCCCAAAAGAACAGCAAATATGCGTCTACTAGGGAGGGATTGGCCACTCATAAAAAACACAGGTTGAAAACATACATATGTTTTACTCTAGGGTGACCACATGAAAAGGAGGACAGGGTTCGTGTATCTTTAACAATTGCATAGAAAAAGGAATTTCAGTAGGTGTCATTTGTAGGCATGCAGCACCTGGTGAAATTCTCTCTTCATCACAACAGTTAAAACTGCAGAAGCACTGCCTAGAGTGACCAGATACTAATGAGGGCAGGGTTCTTGCAGCTTTAACTGTTGTGATGAAAAGGGAATTTCAACAGGTGCTGCATGTATACAAAGGACACCTGCTGAAATTCCCTTATCTATGCAACTGTTAAAGATACAAGAGCCCCGCCTTCCTTTTCATATGGTCACCCTATTTTATTCAGACTTAGTTGTGTCATACTGGAGGATGGAAAAAGGGACCATTTACCAGTATTCCTTGAGGTTGCTGTATCATTGCCTTCCCCCAACTGGTGCCCTTCAGGCATGTTGGACTGCAATGGCCCTGCTGGCTGGCAATGATGAGAGTTGCAGTCCAGCATATCTGGAGGACATCAGGTGGGGGAAAGGCTGGTCAAAAACCACACAATGCAGCTCCATCCCTAAATCTAGACAGAGCTGAGTCTGGCCAGTGCTTGACTGGCAATCTGAGGTTGCTCCGGCCTGTTTAAAGGAAGGGTGGGACAGAAAAGCAATGGAAAAGAAATACACCATCTCATAAAATAGAGGGTTTAAAACAGACCATATACACCTGCTCAAGGCCCTAAAACTGACTGTTCAAATCGAGAGAAAGAGAGATCGATTATGCCTGCCTTCGTGGCTTTCAATTATTCTGGCTGCCCAACGAGAGAGTGGTATGTCAGAAGCCCATCTGCACACTGTAGCAGCCTCCATGTGAGGTTGGGGTTCAGGTCATAAACAACATCTGTGTGGTTGTGGTGTTTAAACTGCTTTAAAGCAGTCCCCATCTGGCTATGTGCATATATACGGAGCAATACATATTTAACACTTGCCGTTAAGGAACTGTCTGGGGATTTTAGATTCCCCCCCACTCTGGAATGCTGGTTTCAGTGGGATGTGGAAGCTCTTGGGTCTAGTTCTCCCAGAAGGCAGATGGGTTGGTAAACCACATAGGGTGACCATGTGTCCTCATACAGAGGACAGTCCTCTGTTTGAAGTGGTGCCCTCTGAAGGCATCCTAATTTTGAAGGGCCGTCCTATCTAATTCTGATTTCAAGGTAAAGGACAATGAAAACTGTTGCTGATCAACAGAACACATGGCCACAATCTTCCACAGCATGGTAAGGTGTAAAGTATTACTATTTAAATTATAACAATTATTTCTAAAGTTGCATATGCAATTTTATGGAAATGTGTGTCCTCTTTTGTCCTTTTTATTGGGGATGTTTCCTCTTTGTTGGCTATTCTTAAGTGGCCACCCTATAAACCAATGTCTGGTTGATGATACTATTTCAGACTCCAGGTGGGAGTTTATGAGGTGAAATGCCCCTTTTTTATTTATTACAGATTTATCCCATCCTTCTTCCAAAGAGCTACGGGCAGCATATCAGATTTTTCTCCACCCTGTTAATCTCACAACCACCCTATGAGGTAGCTTGGGCCGAGAGTTAGTGATTGGCCCAAAGTCTCGCACAAGGTTCGTGGCTGAGTATGGATCGAAACCTAGCCCCCCACCCCCACCGTGCTAGTCTGACACACTAGCCACACTGGCTTTCCCCTTCATACAAAGGAATTTCCTCTTCACACAAACAGAAAATTAGATGTCCTGGAGACTTGAGTATATCTTTTGAATATAAGAAGCCCGGAGTTCAACCCCTGGCATCTCCAGGTAAAAGGCTCAGGTAGTAGGTGATGGGGGAGGGAATTTCTACCTGGAATTCTGGCCAGGTGCTGCCAGTCAGAGTAGACCAACCTTCCCTAATCTAGAGTCCTTCATTTGTGTTGGTCTTGAATTCCCATCATCCCCAGCCAGCCTGGCCATTTTGCTGGGGCTGCTGGGGGCTGTAGTCCAACACATCTGAAGGGCACCAGGGTTCTAGGTAGAGATACGAGAGGCATCAGGTTAAGGAAGGTTGGGACAGATGGCATATGGTACAAGACTGGAGCAAGGCTGCTTCCTATGCTTCACCCTGACATGCTAGTTCTCTATGGCCAGGATTTATTGTTAATGTTGGGGGAGCCAATGTTGGAAACCCTCCCACCTGAAATTTAACATAGAGGAGTCCTCACAGGTTTATCACCTTGTATGCTTTTAACTAGCCCCTTGTTTCTAGCTTGTGTTGGCACTAGAGAGACCATTTGCTAATTTCCATGAAGCAGGTAAATAATTTAAAAGAGTATGTACATCAGTGAATATTAAAGACTGTTCCAGGACAAAATTTCTGTGTAATAACTCCACCACCAAAAGAAGCAACTACTCAACACTGGCAAAATGTATGTTCGAAAGAAGCATTAGCTGTACTCCACTGACAGCAATTAGCTGAATTAGACAATCCCTCAGTAAAGAGATATTGCAGTAGAAACAAAAGTTTTTCCTGAATATGACACAGCTTAAGATCCACAGATGTGACAGACTGCCCAGAACAGTTCCTCAAATTCTCCAGTATGTCCACGGGTCCAAAGAGGTTCCTGCACTAGTGTGTCATGGTTTAAAAGGATCAGCTTAGTTCATTGAAAATGAGAAGATCAGATTCAGGATAGCCACATGTATTGGTTTGGCACATCTAAATTTTAAACTGCTTGGAGCTGGGAGGGGATGTGGAGGACAGAAATGGGGTAGCCATTTACACATCACTCACCCCCAAAATGATGAAACATGTCATAAAAAAAAAGAGGACGAAAGAGGACACAGATTTGCATGAAA
This sequence comes from Anniella stebbinsi, assembly GCA_029215795.1. Lineage (NCBI taxonomy): Eukaryota > Metazoa > Chordata > Lepidosauria > Squamata > Anniellidae > Anniella > Anniella stebbinsi. Next base: position 307,428,963 of record JARDYH010000001.1, on the reverse strand, counting down.
GTTGTCCGTGCTAATTTATATGTAGAGATGCAAATTGAGAATTGTTATAATTTAAATGGAAATACAATGACTCTCTTCAGACGACCTGCTAAGCCATGCTGGTTAAGCATTTTGCGCTAAACATTATGGCTTAGCATGGTGTGTGAACCATGACTTAGTGTGTCGTGTGAACCATTCCAAACCATGGTGGCTACATAACCACAGTTTAAACATGCTCACTATTTGCTACAAAAGGTTTAGCAGCCTAACCATGGTTTAGTGTCTTGTCTGAAGAGGCCCACTATGGCCATGTCTACACCAGTCATTTATTCCAGAATATCACAGTCGTCCCTACTGGGCCACATGACGTTCACCTACTCCCACGGTGATCTCACGTCGACCTCTCAGTTATTCAGGAATATAGTTATTGGATTTGTCACAGCTTTTCCGGCTCTTTCACTACAATCCCAACATGCTCCCCTCCCCGAAGCTGTTGCTGATTGGCCCAAGCTGCCGGTTCGGCAAACAGCCAACCCGCTGTCAGGGGTGTGTCCAGCAGTTTCGGATGTGTGCAAGACTGGGCATCCACCATTTTCGGCACATTTTTTTGATTGGATATTGGTGTGTTTTGGCACCGACCGTGTGTATTTTTTTTTAACACAAACATATCGATACGCAGGAGCACATCTTCGATGCAGTACCTATTCCCCCCCCCTTGCATTGCTGTGTGTCTGCGCTGGGGCGCATCTCAGAGGAGTTATTAAAATAAAAAATTCCACGACCTATACCCATTTGTCCAGTCCTGCCCATTCCTGTCGATGCACATTTGGAACTGCTGTCACAGGGCACACGTCCTCCCACAACGGCTCTCCTTTACTTGTGGGAAATTTCCCTCACGTGTGCCCAGTGAGCAACGATCACGGAAGTGGGAAACCTCACAATTATCCCTCCTCTGTTGCAAATGGGCTGTAGGTGTAGGTTAGCCCTATATCTCAATAAAGTGGGGAAAACAGTGACCAGGTGACCAGCGTGTCTAGTCAGTCTGGTGCCCAGGAGATAGCTAACTGTGGATGGGTAACTTCAAGGCCCCTGAACTCCTTTCTTATGGTTCTTTATCTTGGGCTGACAAGCCCTTCAAACAGAGGATGCCTTCAAATAGGGGACTGTATTCTCCAGACTCCCTGAAGCATCCAGACGTGGTCACTTCTGGACACAATACATGGAGAAATATTCTTACTCTTTCCCAGAAGTATGGTGGCATTTTCGCACATGACAATAGAAGTGTGTTTTGTTTTTCCTGCATCAACTTTTTTTTTAATTGGCAGTGCTCCTGAGCCTCTCGCAGCAGCCTGATAGTGAACAAACGAACTGGGAGATCACGCATTTATTTGAAACTTGCTTTTGGGTTTTATCTTGTTAGGTCAAGAAGACCTCCCAGTTAATTTGTTCCCTTCTTCCCATGGTGGGAGAAGCAGGGGAGAGAGCGTCTGAGCCTGGGAAAAAGAAGGAGAATTAATCATTGGAAAGGCAAAGAGTCCTCTCCTGTACAGCTTGGGTACAGGGCCATGAAAAGAATAAACTGAAGCCAACAGCAAAAGTTACCTGGAAAAGAAGGGTAACACATCTTTGTAACTGAATGATACATCCATGTAAATAAAATAAACCACATGGACAAAACTTGGGTGGAGAGGATTACTCTTGGGATAGGAGGGTAATTTTGCACTATATTCAAGAAATGGTAGGGCAGACACAATAAAGAATGAGATCATATTTGACTCACTTTTACTGGTTGTGTAAATGTCTGGTGATGGAGCTGTTTTGACTGTCTGTGATGTTGCAGAGAATTCTGGGAGACATGGCATCACGGAGCCCAGAACCAGAACAAAGCACAAAACTAGGACCTGTGGAGAGGAGACACGATAGAGATAGTCAATGTAGCCAACTAATAGAAAGGATGTGGGTGTGTGCAGATGTGTTCATACTGGGCAAATGAGGTGAAAAGTAAATGTGTGTGTGTGTGTAGGGGGGGGGAGAATAACAAGTCATTCCAGTGCTTTTGAAAAATTGGTAGAATTCAGTTAGTGGGGACATGTTTAGTTTAGTATTTAGTTTGACAGATGTACTTATTCCAAGAGAATTCTAAAGTGCAGTTATAATTGTACCCAAACCAAACCATCTGCCATCTGAACATTAGTGTTAAATACATTCAAGTATTTGGTCCATTTTTATCCTGCCATTCCTTCAAGGAGCACAGTGCAATGTACATGGTTTTCACCCCACTCCACTCCTTTCCTCACAACAACCCTTTGAGGTATGTTAGTTTGAGAGATACTGACCAGCCCAATGTCATTCGCTGACCTTTGTGCTCGAGTGAGGAGCTTGAACCTGGATCTTCCTGGTCCTAGTCTGGAACTCTAACCACTATACCCTCAGAAGAGATTGATATTCAGGAGGCCCTAAAATATAACATTTATTTCTTGTTCCTACAGCTGAGAGCTTTTTTTCTGGCAGGGCTGCTCTGTCTAACAGCTGTACAATAGGCAGAAGATACAGTGATGGTGGAGGAAGTTTCACCTGTTGAATTTCTGCCATTACAAAGATGTTACAGTCATGGGACCTCTGCCAGAAAAGTAAGAGGGAACTCTATGTTCATAATGCACTAACAAAGCAATCCTACTTGTGACTAGGGTGTGGGGACTCCAACATCGGAGGGTCAGAAGAATTCAAAACCCTGTTGGGCTCATGCCAGCAAGGCAAAAGTGAGGGAGGAGCAGTGCTCCCCCCCCCCCCACAAAACATGAATGTTTGTGGCTTCAATGGGAGGGACTCCAGAGCCTCATTTCCTCTTGAAGAACTAGCCTTGGAGGTTTCCACAGTTGCTGGGAAAGGGATTCCGAGGTTGGATCTCACCCTTGGAGGGCAGCCCTCTCTTTCCACCCTGAGAAGGGGAGATCCATCATAGGAGATGAAAGTTAGAAGCAAGAAAATGACATCTCCTGTGAAATCTGCCAACTGAAACAAGTATTCTATGTCAGTTCACGATATGGCCAGCCCTGCTTAGTAGGATTCTGGGATTACATATTAATGGATAGCAAGAATAGTCAAAGTTACATTCGTGGGGATTAAAAGTAGTAAGAATACAAATCTTCTTAATATAGGGGATGTCAGTCCTCACCATGTGTGTGTCTGTGTGTGTGGGAGGGAAGGGGGGAATTATTTATTTATTTATTTATTATATTTCTATACTGCCTCATACCTGAAGCTCTCTGGGCAGTTTAAAAAAGTTTAAAACATTAAAAATGATTTACAACATTAAAAACCATAAAAACATACAACAGACAGTATACAAAGACAACAAATGTCTAAAAACAACTTTGAGCTATCAGCCAAACCTAAAAATCAGATCTGTGATCAATTAAAATTGCCTGCTAAGCAACTAAATTCAAAGTTGTTCACTCCTACTATTCTTGTAGTGCAACATGTAATATTAGGCCTTGTCAAGACATTGATTGGTGTATCTAATTCCACCTCATGGTGCGTTCATATTGAAGCTCTCCTTAGTAGTAGATGTGGGTTTAAAGTTGGGATTGCTACCAAACTCCATGCAGATCCAGGTTAGGGTGACCATATGGAAAGGAGGACAGGTTTCCTGTATCTTTAACAGTTGCGTAGAAAAAGAAATTTCAGCAAGTGTGATTTGTATGCATGCAGCACCTAGTGAAATTCCCCCTTCATCACAACTGTTAAAGCTGCAAGAGCCCTGCCTAGCATGACCCGATACAAAACAGGGCAGGGCTCCTGCAGCTTTAACAGTTGTGATGAAGAGGAAAATTCACTAGGTGCTGCATGCATACAAATGGCACCTGCTGAAATTCCCTTTTCTACGCAACTGTTAAAGATACAGGAAACCTGTCCTCCTTTCCATGTGGTTATCCTAACCCAGGTGCCTTATGTAACACCAATGTTCTGATGAACGTGTACTGCAATCACAAGTTATGCTGCATCATACATGTGATTGTATTGTAAAGTACAAAGCCCATGATGCTATAATTGCAGCATGTGTGTGCATGAACCTCTGAGGCCTTTACCAGCAGAAAAAGAAAGCATGGCAAAAGGAATCGGAGAGCATCTGCAGAAGCACCACCCTTCCTAGCTATTAAAACAAATACTGTAAATCCTGGGAAGGGAATGAGATACATCAATACAAAGCAGTAGGGCTCATGACAAAGAAAACAAGGAATGGATAACATGTGGATCTTACCATCAGGCAGGTCCGTGTCTGTGTGGAAGCCATTTTGTATGGCTTTGAAACCTTCCCTGCTACTAGAGCTTGTAGCTTTTGTAACTGTTGAAGGAGAGTCCTGGAAAAGAACAGTTTTTGAGGGGGGGAAACCAAACTTTTAGTAGAAAACTTTTTTAAAAAATCGGGGAAAGTAAAAAACAACAAAATAAAACCCAGTACATAAAAAATTCAGAAAATAATTATTTTCGATTCAGCGTACGGGAATACCATATGCACTGTATATTTTAAGACATGAAATGGATGGTGGAAGAGCTCAATAGACTCCTAAACACACAAGGCATGCAAATGGAATGCTTCCTTAGCCAACACTAAATTTGTACAGACAATTTAAAATATTTGACAGAATACGACGGGTGTTTTAATGTTAGTTGGGTCCTAGTAATTTATTAATTGTTTTTAGTTGTTTATGTTATGTTTTATTATGTATTTTAGGGTTCTGATTTTTGAGAACTGCCTAGACAGTGTTGGTTATTGGTTAGTATAGAAATATAATAAATTAATTAATAATAATAATAATAATAATAATAATTTAATGAATAAATGAGAGCTTCACCTATTGGGCGATATAGAAATGTAACAGACAAACAAATAACATAATGCACGACATATCTTGGAACTGCTGCTCTGCAATGGTAGGGTTCATGCATTGTCAGCAGTAGGTAAATGCTTGCTTGCTTATTCATTCATTCATTCATTGCATTTCTATCATGTCCAATAGCCGAAGCTCTCTGGGCAGTTCATAGAAATAAAATTTTAATTAAATGTCTTTGGGTTTTAGTGCTGGAAAGCCTTCAGTAGGCTGTAGGTTTGATACTGCATTTCTTCACTTTATACTATCTTAAAAAAGAATGATGTGGTCAATTTGAGGGTGAGATAATGACCCTGTTCAGATGACAAGCTAAGTCACTGTGGTTAAGCATTTTGAGCTAAACATTATGGCTCAGTGTGTTGTGTAAACTATGACAGCGTGTCATGTGAACCATTCCTAACCATGGTGACGACATAACCATGGTTTAAACACACTTGCTAACCATTTGCTGCGAAAAGGTTAGGGGCCTAACCATGGCTTAGCGTGTTGTCTGAACAGGCCCACAATTACTCCTGCTCACAGTGAACCATAGATTTAGACCTCCATTGGAATACGTAAAGCTGGGGGAACAGTTTCAGCATAACTACTTTGAGGCACACAGACAGGAATTACCAGGGGAGGAGGGGAGAGTGAGGGGGGAAGGTAGAGGGATACGCAGCAGTTCATTCATTGTCCAGCAGATGGCAGGCATCAACCATCAACATGGCAACTTAACCTAGTGAGGAGCATTAAGCCACTGAAAAACAGAGACTATGCTTGACACTTCTCTGGTCTCTAGGGAGCAGCATCTAACCAGAAAGGCAGGATCAGAACAGGCTATTAGGCAACTAGAGGGAATGAGTGTGACAAAGAACCTCGAATGAGGACAGAGAAGGCAGGAAGGCTCCTGAAAAGCTCATATGTCAGGTCAAATGCGCTGGTAAGATTAAGTGAGGGGAAACGTTCTGGATAACAGGGTCACAGAGAAGAAGAAGAAGAAGAAGAAGAAGAAGAAGAAGAAGAAGAAGAAGAAGAAGAAGAAGAAATTTATTTATTTATTACCCGCCTCTCCCTCCGGATCGAGGCGGGGAACAACATCAGTACAACAACATAAAACTGATTAAAAGCATATAAAATTAATACATTATTAAAATCAACAAAGTCTTAAAATTCGACTGGGTAGGCCTGCCGGAAGAGATCAGTTCCCTATATAGCGTTCCCTATTTGACTGAAGTCTCACAGACCCAAGGAATCTCTGTGTCCAACTGGGAGAGCCGGGCAAGGGAGCACTTAAGGCTGTGTACACTACAGCATTAAGCAAACCATGTTGAAGGCTTCTCAAGAGGTTAGTCAGAAGGGCCCTGCTTTATTCCTGTACTGTTAGCACATGTACCTGATGCTGCCCATCCACACACACACCTGCCCCCCTCCTCAAAAATGATGACACGGACACAGAAGCCATGTGGGGGACATCCCAGAGTTCTTTTTGGCTCAGCTTCCTATAGGGCACGTAGCCAGACACTCTGTGGTTAATAGAGGGATGCTGGAAAGAGAAGGCCAGAGCCGATGTTTGTGTAATGTTCACGTAAGCAGTACAGGAGATAGAGTACGAATCCTTTTTAAAGTGAAGTGGGTTTGATGTAATTATTGGTGTGAACCTATAGGCTAGGAAGGAAAATAAAGTGAAAGTAGAGCACAGTAGCCTAGCGTAGAGCAGGAGGATGTGAAGGCGTTGTCCACAAACTTGCTGTCATTGTCCATGTTTTATGAGCTGACACTTTGCTTTGCTTTGGCCCTTCATGGGAGGCTAGGTAAACTCCAGGTACTTCCTGCTGTTTTCTCCCATTGCTACATGAAGTAGATATTTGTCTCCTCTCTGTAAGCATCAAAGGAAACAAATTCCTTGGGCAGAGATGCTGCCAGATGGGAAGAACGGGGCCCCTTGGATTGTGCAGGCAGAGGTCCAGCTCGTGGTAAGAGGATATCGGCTTCTTTGTTATGGCCACTGTGATACCTTGGATAGTGGGGAGGGGAGGCAATAGGCCCTAACCAGAGCCTAACAACAACAGACCTCCCTTGAGGGGAATGGAGGACAAGAGCATAGGCTGGTGTCAGTCAGGAAAAGGCTGGCTGGTTTCGCACAACACATTAGGCAACCGGGGGGGGGGGGGGGGAAGCAACCGTCAGTTGTGTTGCTTATTATGTCGTGTGGAGGGTTACACACCATGCACACACAACTGACAGCATGCTAATCAGCCCAATTAAGCAACAGAGAGAAACAACGGGCTTGCACGTTGTTTAGCCCGAAGCCCGTTGTTTAAAGTGTCGTCCGAAACCAATCCCCCTCGCTCCATGGACTATTCCGTTTGGGCATAGAGTTCTGCCGGCCAGAGCAGTCAACCCCCCCCCCCCCCGGCTGCTCTGATACAGCCGGCAGAACTTGCGGTGCATGCTGGGATACGGTTGGAGGACTGAGGGGGGTGGGAGAGAGGAGACGCTGCAGCCAAGATGGACGCTGGAACTTTCAGCTGCTCAACGGACGAAGTAGCAACGTGTCGTGTGGGGAGCACCACCTACCTAACACATGGTCAGCATGCTATTTCCCCCTCCATTGCCTAATATGTCGTGTGAAACCAGCCACTGACTTCTTAGACTATAAGACAGAGGCTGCATTCAGACAACACGATAGTCAACAGTGGGGTAATAATCAACTTAACAGTTGTTTATCTACGGGGTACTCCTCACATAACGTGATATTATAATAAACCGTGGTGTGGATTAGGATCAGCGTTGAGTTGTCTATTAGCCCACTCTGAGTTGACTCACTCATCCCCCACCCTCTCTCCCCCCTCAGTCCTCCCGCTAGTATCCCATCAGCCATTGCTGCCGAAAATCTATCCTGCAGCCAGGTGGACTAGAATGGCAGCCACCGCTTTGACCACTCTTGCCTTGCCATTTTGTTGCACACAGCTGGTTATTTTCGATGATTACAGAGTCCCCTGGCAAGAGCAACCAAAGCAACAGCTGCTGCACTAGTCTAGCCAGAAGAACTCGCAATGGCTGATGGGATACCAGCGGGAGGACTGAGGGGGGAGAGAGGGTGGGGGATGTGTCAATCAAAACACCATTGACTAATAGTCAACTTGACTTAATCCACACCATGGTGTGGGGAGCTCCCCCTCAATAATCAATCGTGGAGTTGTCTATTAACCCACTATTGACTACTGTGTTGTCCAATTGCAACCAGATCCTATTTCCTGCCTATTCTTATACACTGTTTGATTGTTTGCTACAGGACTTCCATCAAAGCCCCCTGTGCCCTTTCCTAGCCTCTAGACAGCATTCTTCTCTCATCAAATAACGTAGGTAAGAGTCCCATTTAATAAAAACAGAGACTAAGGCCTCAACCACTCAGACAGCACAGAGGGCCTGGGAAGAAGTAGGGTTTTCCCCACAGTTCCCTGTTCAGGGACCTCTCAGGATCTGATTGGCTCTGAATTCAATTGGTTGTGTCCTCTCTCTACAGATAGCACTTCTGGTGGTGCCATAAAGGCAGAACTTTGGGGGTAGACAGTCAAGACACCATTCAGAAGAATAAGCAGAAGGACCCCAAACACAGGATTGCTGGTGTACCACATTTTGAGATAAGTGAAGTTACAGCCTATAACTTCCATCATTCAACTTATACCCACAGCACTGACCACTACCCTCACCCTAGAAACCAATCCCAGCTGACAGCCAATTGGGTCTAAGGTCAAGTAGATCACTGACAGAGGGCCAGGCTCATGAGAACCGGAAGAAGTAGTCAACTTCTGAGTTGCTCTGAAGGCAAGCTCAGCAGTGGAGCTTGAGTACTAGAGCTGGGATCCATTGAGATTAGAAGGAGGAAGTTTGCCTATATTCTCCACCATCCCCACCACCATTTATCCAAGAAAACTTCTTTTCTGGCTGTCCCAACACAAGCATTCCTCATTTGCTAATCAAACCCAGCTGACTTGCTGCTGTTGATACTGGAGGAAAAAAACAGGGGTTGCAAAGTAGCTGAAAGTCTGCCAAGAAGTGTGTGTGTGTGTGTGTGTGTGTGTTCTTCTCTTTTTGTTCCCAGCATTCCCCTGGCCTCCCTGCTTGGCAACATCCTTCAAAGATCAAATTTGGATTCTCCTCACCTGTTTGCATTTTCTAACGTCTCCACTTTTTTCCACAGTTCATTGTTCTCAGATGTATATGTTTCTACCCTGGAGAAGTAAAAACAAGGCCCTGTTACAGGAAACCATGCACATGATGGATACCCATGTCTAGAATCTGGTTCCTAAGGACCAAACTAGATGTGATGTTAATTGTGTGAATGCAATAAAAGTGGATGCTAAACAGAAGCTGTAAGGAAGCCAGAGTCACCTCAGGGCTGTGTAGGGCAGAGAAGGGGAGTTAACTCTTTTTCTCCCTGCCACATTCCTGACATTAATGGTTACTCAGGCTTCCCCAGGGCTGCTATTTACATAACAAAAATGTACATGTGATGTCAGGCAATTCACATCACATCTAGTTAGCCTTAAGCTCTACTATTAATGTTACCTGCCTGAAAAACATGCTTGGTCTGTTCAAAATGATCTGTGCATCAGATCGAGAGATATTTAGGGTGGATACTTTTGAAATGAAAGCCCTGTATGATAAACTGTAAAATCATATAATCCTGAGAAAGTGGACGTATTACGAGATATCACTCATAATTCCCTAAGCGTTGTGGTAAACCCCATGTTATTATACATCTTCTTAATCCTCATTAAAAAAATGCAACTTTTTTGTTCATGAGTATTCTTTCGAAAGTTGAATAGTTTTTGAGTAAATCATGGTTAAACATCACACATAACCAATGTGAACACTGATTTTATACGTTCAAATGAAATTATTTCAAAAACTAATGGAGTTAACAAAAAATGTGCAATTACAAAAAGTACTTGTCATTTAATTTGAAACATTTCAGAAAAAAATCATCTCTGTAGCATAAACGGGTGAGAAGTTATGCATATTTAAATGTGGCAACTGCATAATAGCACGGCAACCATATTGATGATGTCATCATGCAGCCCCACCACCACCACTGGAATTTTGTAAGACTCACTTTTCTGAGATACTTCTGTCATATATAAACAAAAAATATTCACAAAGCTTTTGCACTCTTTGGGTAAATAAATCCTGGCCTGGCTCTGGGACTATTAGTCTGGGAAGTGCAAATCCGGTTGGTCTGCTTAATAATGCAGACCAGGCAAAATTCCCCCAGCATCTCTAACTGGAGGTAAATTAATCTTCAATGTACAGTCAAGTGCAAGACAAACCAGTGGCCTCGCTAGCCCAGAATTAACGTAGTGTAGCTGCTCAGGGAGAAGAAATGACTTACTTTTTCTCCAAACACTCTACATATTCTTTCTTCTTCCTGCGACTCTCCTGTGCAGAAATCTGAGGAATGAAGAATGCAAACATTAGCAGAGCTCATGTGACACAAACATACCCCTTATGAACCGTTCTCATATTGTCATTCGAAGGGTCAAACTAAATACAGTGTAGGAGATTGTGAACAGGATCTTCCACATTTTTAAAAAAAGAGCTGCAGAGGGGCCCAATTTAGATCAGGAGCACCATATTCAGGGATGTTCACACTTCGCTTGCATCAAGAAGCTGCTATCTGCTGTGAAGGGCAAAACAGAGAGGTGCTATCTGGGTGCCTGGATGGCAGTAATATGGATCATCATCATCATCATCATCATCTTTATATGCCTCAAGGCAGCTTTACAAAATTAAAACATATACAGTTAAAAGCTATAAATAAGAGATATACAAAAGTTAAAAATATAATTAAATAGGTTTCAATATTAAAACATTTCAACATTTAAAATACATATTAAAATTTAAAAGTCTTCAAACATAGATGGGGGCCCACATTATTCACCAAAGACCTGCTGGAATAAGAAAGTTTTGCGTGCCTCTGGTTTCCCAGGGCTCAGCTATCAGCTTCAAAGGGTCATGATTTAAATTGGATAAATGGCATGGGAGGAAAGGGCTAAAGCCTGCTCTCTCGGCACCATGGCCCTAATCTAACATAACTCCCCTGAAGGGCTTTTAAATTAAAACAAATAAAAGTTCTGGAAGTTCCCATTCATGGATTTTTCAGTGTGATGTCCTTTCTGGCCCATGGACACATCTGGCAATTTGAGAAACTGTTCTGGGCACTAACACAAAATGGCTGCCACAGAAGGGGTGGCAAAGGACAAATAACCTGCCCAAAAGACTAAGTACATGGCAGAGGTGGGGCCCAAGCCCTAACACAGTGAACTCCTTTCAACTCACAATTTTCAGCACCAACAGAAAAAGAAATCCCTGCTGCCAGTAAGAAAATGTGTTAATAAAAAAGAAAAGTGGGAGGGGCAGATGGGTGCCAAGAAAGGTTTACGGAGCTCCAGAATAGACTGCTGGGTTCAGTATAAGGCTGTTCCATATGGCATATATTAAACTGAATATTCATGTTCTTGGAGTTGAAGCATCCGTCTGTGTGCATCCTCCTTTCCTAGGATTGCCCCCACCCCCACTTTCTAAAACATTTGCTCTAGGATATCTGCTGTTCTGCCTGAAACATCATCATCAAGTTCCCACAAGATCAGCATAATATGGTGTTTCATGAGTGGTGCTAGCATCCTATTTTAAGCACTTGTATGTTGATGAATCACATTTATGTTATGATCAGAATGCAAATCAGCTTGTAGACAACGTCTATGACTTCACTTCTTTGGGGATCAGAATTTCCAAAGCCAGCTGAAACATTTACAGGATTACTGTATCTTGTCCTGAAAAGTAGCTCTGAATCACAACAGGTGACTAATGCCTAGTGTGGGTTCTTAATATGGGAGCTCACATTTAGTGGGGACCCGCAATTAGTATTTATTATTCAATAACACTTTGCAGACAATTGCTTGTTCATTCACTTGGGCGAGAAACAATTCCTTCCGGGCAATTAGCTGATGAGATTAACCATTCACATTGCCCATTATGTAAACAAAGCTACAAGTGAGTAGGTGGAACATTGCAAACAGTTTTTGGTGGAGTGGTAAACTTATACTTATCTTCAAGACTGATTTAATATTTAAATATATGAATACAGGAAGGGGCAAACGTGTGGAGAAGAGAAGTCTAGTGTTCTAAATTCTGCAATCAGAAGGCCCAAGTGATGTCATCACATGAAACAATGCAAATGGATATCAATGCCCCTGATTTCTCTAATTTATCTCAGGAACTTCATGAATATTGTATATTGTTAACATTGTATATTGGAGGAAGGAAGGGATGATTGAAGTACGAAGGGAGGGCAGTGAGGAGCAGCACATGAGTCAGGTTGGATGGAAGAAGAGGCTGATGGACTATGAGTAAGGAAAGAGTGGGTGCTTCCAGATGGAGGATTCCTAGTGCTACCAATCCAAAGACATTGTTTAGCTATTCCATCTTCCTCCTTGCCAGATTTTCTGCGGTAAGGAAAAAGACAGAAGTAGCAGTGGGAAAACACAGGAGGGATACAAATGTAAGATGATGCTGTCTGGATCCCCCATAAAATTCTGTAGATGAAGTAGGATGATGGTGTGATAAAAGCCTCATATGGAAGTAACTTTTCAAATGCAGACATCCAGCTCTCTAACCCTGACAAATCCTTCCAACTTCTGTATCTTAATTGGAGACCAGCCATACATTTTGGGTGTTTTTCTCCACGAACATGAGGGCTACTATTTGTCTTCTCCTTAAGTACCTATGCATGGGTTAGACAAGAGTAAGCCAGGATACCTGGAATTCATTCATTCATTCATTCATTCATTCATTCATTCATTCATAGCGTTTCTGTCCCATTCTTCAGCCAAAAGATTCCCAGAGCAGCTTACAAGAACCAAAAATCAGTCTCAGTCTAAAAAGTCACGAGACATAAAGAAAGGGATGGCGGGGGGGGGGGGGGGAAGCATGATGGCGATGCTTGAATGAGTGATGCTTGGCTTATCTTGACTTGCGCAGGTATTTGTCAACTCATCCCACTTCAATGGTTTTCATCACTAAGCCCAAGCAAGTATAACTGCAACAACAGCGTATTGTTTCCCTGCTTACCCCTGACTCTGCTTCCTTCCCCTTCCTCTGTAGTTCTCCCTGTGCCAAACTTTAGATTGGAGGCTCCTTGAGCAGGAGCCTGGCCTTTCATACTCTGTAAAGCATCCTGCACACTGATGGCACCTGACCAGGCATTGGCAATGTGCTGCCCACAGGCCCCAAATTGCCCTCAGACACCGTTCTTGGTGACCACCAAAATGCCTGAGCCGTCCCATTTTTTTTTAAAAAAAATCACATTTTCTTACCAACAGCTAGGATTGCTGTGAAATAGGTTTCTGTTGGTGCTGAAAACTCTGGGTTAAAAGGAGCTGTTTAGTGTGTTGGGGCTCAGAGCCCACCTCTGCCTTGTATGCAGGGTTTGGGGCAGGTTACTTGTCCTTTGCCATGCTTCCCATGGCATCCATTCTGTGGCAACGCCCAGGACAATTTCTCTAATTGCCAAATGTGCCCACAGCCCAAAAACGTTACCTACCCATGCACTAGATAGATGATAGATAGACAGACAGCAGACATTCAAAAATCATAATGTTGGAAGTGACCTTTATGTAGAATTCCTTCTCCAAAGTTTATGGCAGTATGCAAAGCCTTACTAAAACAATTTAATTTTACCAGATGAACAGTAGACATAAGAGGCAAGAAGTTAAAGATACATGCTTACATGAGTCTCTCTCACACATGCACACACACACGCAGAGTCCAGAGTTATCCAATACAGACCTTGTTCTTGATCTTTCGTCTAACTCTCTTCAGTGCCTTCTCCTCTGCTTTGGTGAGGGGCAGTTTGGTCGGGATGGGATAGCCCTCAGCGATTAGGGTACGTTTCTCCTCCTCAGTTAGGAGCAGGGGTCCTGAGGTCCCTTGTAATTTCTATAAGAAAGAAGAAGAAATTGCCAACGTTTTCAGAATATCCACCAACAATCCCATCCCAAACATCTCTATGCAAAAAACCTTGCCAAAAGTTTTCATTGCAAACACCGTGAGGATAAGGACTGACAGAGGGAAGGAGATTCCTGGCGAAACACCCAATCAATGCCTTCGCTCTGTATGGGCTTATTTATTTTATTCCATTTATATACCACCCCATAGCCGAAGCTCTCTGGGCTTACCTACACATTCAACTGCAATGGTCCTCAAACCATTCTACCCACACCATCGCCACCTGTAATCACTGTAGTGCTGCTGAAATTTTGAAGTACTATACAGCTTATGGGAAAAACACCATTCCCCATACCCACAGTCCTCAATCACAGTTGAGGCAGGGTGGATTGGAAGATGGGGCATTTTATTTATTTTTTCCCTTGGGAATTTTGTAGCACTCCACTCTGCACTAAACACAGACAAGAGACTTGTGGCACCTTACAGATGTGTATCAGCCTTCCCCAACCTGCTGCCCTTCAGATGTTTTGGATTTCAACTCCCATCAGCTGCAGCCAAAATGGTCAATGGTCAGGAATGCTGGGAATAGTAGTCCAAAACATCTAGATGGCTCCTGGTTGGGGAAGACTGATGTATAGATAGACAGACATTGATAGAATCAATTATCAAAAAAACTTGCCAATTTAAGACCAAGGTTAAGGTTATTTCATGTTGGCTCAAGCTCCACGAAGCCAGGAAACTGGAAGTTAAGGCTGATGATGCCTTAACATCAGCCCCAAGATCAGTGATGCTGTTTTTCAATGTCACAAATTGTGCTTGCTTAAAACTTACCCTTCATGCTTTCAGTCATCTTTGCCTTGCCCATTGGAATGCACACACCCTGTCCCAGGAACTTCTCCAAAACTGAATTCGGCCCTCTGGCTGAAAGATCTAGGGAGGATGCGAGCGTCTGCAGGAGGTGATGGAGTCCGATGGATTCCCCTGCACTTGCCCTCCCAGTCCCTGCTCACCAAGAAGTGCTCATCAGGCAGCCCCCAGCACAGCGAGCACCCGGCTGCCACCTGCCCTCTTAGTGAGCCACCATTTTATGCAATTATGGCGGCTGGGGGGTTCTGGGAAGGTGATGTTACGTGAAATGCATCCATAAAAGGGCCATTTACGTGACATTGCAGGTGCACGCCTGTGATGTTGTGTAAATGGCCCCTTTATGGCTGCCATTTACGTCACATTACCTTCCTGGAAAAGCCTGAGCTGCCATGGTTGTGCAACATGGCGGCTCACTAAGGGGGCAGATGACCCTGCGGCTTCGTTGGGCGCTCCAGAAGCTTGTCTGGCGCCGTGAGCAGGGGCGGGTGCAGTGACGGCTCAGCAAGCACCTGATGAAGCCAGGTGCTGGTGAGCCCATCCATCCCTAATTTTAACCCCCTGCTCTATGTAATCCTGATTTGTGGAATTGGTTATGAATGATTCCAGTGTCACAGTCCTGATCTGGAGCAAGCTGTGGTTGTGCCAGTCCTGGGAACATCAACCCGTGAGTACATGAAGAGGTTTTCTATTTCCACCTCATGCAAGATCTCTGGTCTCCAAAGAGGTGCACCAAATCTCCTGCTCTGAGCCAGAGAGTGTCTCTCATTGTTAGTCCACTAGCCCCCTTTTTCAAGCTTACATGTGGTGCTGTGAGGAGAGGAGAAGAGGAGATGGCTGTGGAGGAGCGAGCAGTGGGGCGGGCTGGGCTGGAGGGAGGCAGGGACCTTGGGCTCTGAGATCCGTCACTGTCACTGCCGTGGCTGCTGGGAGGAGTCGGTGGCATCTGCACCAGGTCATCTAACGTGGGAGATACAGGGAAGAGGTTAACAGCAGCAGCAGAACACAGAGTCCTTCATGGATGGCAACATGTCGACGGAAGTATGGAAGGGAGCATCCTGACTGGGGAGTCACTCGGTAATAAAGAGGCCGCATACCTTAAGAGAAATAGCTGCAAAACCCAGGAGACCTTACATGAAGACACCGGCACTCAAAAGTACAGATTACACTGTCAGGTTTCTAGATGAGGCAGAGTTAAATGGAACCAGGACTGCTCTTGTGTGCCCTGGCAGTGACTTTGAATTAAGGTTCATTAGGGGGGTTATGGCTCAGTGGTAGAGCACATACATACTCCATTATCTCCAATGCAGAATGTCCCAGATTCAATTCCTGGCCTCACCAGCTAAAAGACTTTCCTCTGACAAGACCTGGGGAAGTTGCTGCCAGTCAAAGTAAACCCATCTGTTTTAGATGAGCCAATGGCCTGACCTAACATAATGGATTTCATTTCAAAGGAGTGACTTTGGGATAACTCAGCATGTTGGTTGTGTTTCTACCAAGGTCTTAAATGGAGAACATAGATGCAACAAGGAAGATATGCTAACAGCTCACGGTAGAGCGGCTATTGCCTTTGACATAACATGAAGCTTGGCTCACTTGCTTGATTCCTCTGGAGCTAATTATTCTGCTTGCACCATTATGCTATGTAGTTGCTCTGTGGGATATTCTACAATCAGGGAGTGTCTTTATGCAAGGAAATTATACCATACAGCAGCCACCTTCCACCCACCCCCGGGGCTTTCCTGTGAAGCTGCGAAACAAAAAGGTCGAGGACTTACCCCGACTTTTTTCTCCTGAGCAAGGCGAAGATGGTGCATCTGCCATCTATGATCGCTCTGGAGGCGTGGCGTAGGCGTGGATGGGTAGCTGGCGCCCCCTGATTGGTCACCATCCGCCCAGGCAGAGGGCAGGATGTGAGCCCAGCCACTGCCACCCAGAAGCAGCAAAAGCACTGGGTTGTGCTTATCATGGCAGCAACGCGCTGCCGTATAGGCAGGCGCCCTGGGACAGGGGTGGTGGTGGTTCACCCCCGTGTCTCCCTAGAACTGCAAAGCTTCGCATTTAAAGACTTGTTTTTTAAAGAATGGAGCAAACCACCGGCATCCCCGGTACCTGAGCTGCAATGCACGTTCGCTCCTCCTCCCCTGTAAACCTTTCCCAAGCCAAGTGGCAGCAACCGTCTCCGCCCATGTGCTCCCTCCTGCTTCCTACAAATGGCCTCCCTTCCTTCTCTCCCCGGAGTTTGCTTAATATGATCTTAGGGGAAAATACAGTGTGTTGTTTTACCATAATTTTGCAGTTTCAGGCTGCCGTACTATTGTATTTGCGCAGAAATAAAATAATAATTAAAAAATAAAAAAATGAACTGCAGGGGAAAGGAGAATGTAGGGGGCGGGGCAGGAGATTTCACCAGCATAGTAGAGATCCAGGTGAAAAGATACATGGTCTGAAATAGCGCAACAATGCACAGATGTGAAAGTGCCCAATGCTTGACTCGCTAAGGAAACGGAGGAGGAAGCCATGGATGCAAACCAGAAAAAAAGTAGTGTGATGGAGCTCTATATGATCACTTTCCCCAAAGGTTCCTGCTACATTAATCTCAGTGACAAATTGTTGTCTATTGATTAAGATCAAGTCAGCAATAGGTGATCCCCTCATTCCTTCCTCCACCTTCTGGAAAAGGAAGCTGTAAGCAAGGCATATCAGGAATTTGTTGGAGATTCTATGCTTGATGGAGTTTGTCTCCCAGCAGGTATCAGGGTAGTTGAAGTCTCCCATTACTGCTAATTCATGCTCCCCTGAAAGTTAATACTTGTAATTTGTTTCAGGTAAACATCATCCACATCCTGTACTTGTTTTGGCAGTTTGTAGTCAGGGCCGTGCAGAGCTGGTAATATGCCCAGGCCAGATGGGAATTGTGTGTTCCCCCCCACATTTCAAACTGCTCATTAAGTATTTTTTAATCAGTGGCACTGAATTCAGTGCTAAATACATATATGAACTAGAAGTGCCCCCTCAAAATCATGGGCCCCGGGCCAACTGGCCCCACTGCCCCCCCCCGCCCCCCCGCCCTGCCCTGTTTGTAGCAGAATGACTACAGTGGTTGTGTTTTCTTTTATTCAGTTTTTTTAGCCAGTTGCTCTCCACAGGGCTAGCTTTTTCACTCTCTTGAATTTCTGTGCAGGTATATCCATTTTTGTCCTATACATTACTCCCCTCCCTTTCTGTTCCATTTATTCCTTTTTGAACAAGTTATATCCTTCAAATGCTACATTTCAATCCTGGGAGTTGTCCCACCAAGTCTTTTGGAACATACTCCGCTTGCCAGAATCTGGATTTGCTAGCTGCTGCCTCTCCACTGTGAACTCCTGATTCCTGGGCTGTTAATGGAAGATGGTGGACTTGCTAATGGCTACATTACAAAGAAAGCCTGTTTTGTTGGGATAAATAATGAGCCAAGCATTCAAGAGGGCCTAATATTTTGTGTGAAATATTGTTTGCTTCATTGAATATGAGTGTCCAGCGCCTGAGAGGGATATTAGATTTTGAGAGTAAATAAATAAATGTGCTCATTTGTGCTAAACAGACCCCTCTGTGGTGTGTTAGCAACAGCCAAGCTACATTCTTGATGTCATTATCCTTCTGGAAACAAATCTCATATTCTTTACAGTGATACCAGACACACAGAAAGCTGGCGTCCTCCACTAATATTCTTCCAATGACTTGATAGAAAAAATGCCTGCTGGATTTTCAAATAGGGGTTGCTGGAACTGCGTAAACTTTAAGAGACTTCGTTGCAAATGCTGCCATCTTTACACCTAAACCAAGCTGCTGCAGATCTTTGCAAGGTGAACAGATATAGCAATGGTGGGCACTGTACAAGGATTATCGTTTAAGGAAGAATGTTGCAAAGTCTGATATGCTACTGACAGCTTCTTGTACCTAAATATGCCTTCCAGCACGCAAGTCAGGCAAACACATGCACATTATGCATGGCCAGCACAAAACCATGCGCCACCTGAAGCAGGCAGACCTGCCTCCAACTCTGCCTCTCACCCTAACCTCCGCTTGCCTTTTAAAAAGTACTTTGCTGCTCTGTTATTGGCCACAGCGTGGTGCCCTCAGGCTTTCCAGAACTCTCTCACCCCTCAATGCCATGCTCTGACAAAGAGGTCCTTTTTTCGGAGTGAGGCATTGTGGGTGTGAAGGCCCCAAAGAATGCCTCTGCTGCTTCCACTTTGACATCATGGCAATAAATAGTGTTTGAAATTACTTTACAGTTTAAAAGTAATTTTAAATACAATTTGCCTCTTTCATGTCAAAGTGGCAGTGGCAGAGGCAATCTCCGGGGCAACCTCTCCCACAATGCCTCGCTCTGAAGAACGACTTTTCCTCAGAGCATGCAGCAAGGCATGGAGTAAGCACTCTTAGGAGCTCCACTGCCTGCTGCTTTCTTGCAATGACAAATCCTGACCTGAAGCAGCAAAAACATTAGTGGAGGTACGCCATGGCAGGCGGACAGAAAGACAACATCAGAAGCCAGCCAGTCAATTAGCCAAGTGGATATGAGTGTGGTAGCAGCAGCTGGTGATGCAAGCCAAGTGGGGGTAGGCAGGGGGGCAGATTCAATCCGCCGTTCCCATCCCCCCGATCTGCTGCCTAAGGCAAGGATCTCATCCAGCCTTATGGGAGACCCTGCTCCAATCTGGATGCATAGATATTGAACCCACATCAGCTGTTTCTAAGGACAGGAGCTGTGAACCCTGAACCCACTCAGAACTCACCATTCATGGCCAGTGGAATCATGAAAGCACTAACTGCCTGGATGGCAAAATTATATCCAGAGAACACAAGTACTTTCATTACTCGATTTAAAAAATGGACAAGGAGTTAACAATTATTTCTTGCATTCTGCTTAAGTCTGTGCAGCTGCCACCTTGACATGATGGCAATAAACTGTGTTCGAAATAACTTTAAAGTTTAAAAGAGTTATCTGGCTGCTCAATTTTGAAATTTAGATCCGGTGATACTCACAAGTAACAGATAGGTGTAAATGCTACTGATACATGCTCTTGGCTTGATCTGAATGTTAACTTCCTAGAATGCATGCAAACGTTGCATAAAAGAAGATTAGAAGTGAATCCTGCACTTCTACAGAAAACACAGAGCCCTCTTCACAGTGCCCACTGCACATGAGTTTGGGTGCAAATGGGGTGGATGGAGGATCTTCTGCAATATATGGGTTGTTGTTGTTTTTAACAATGAACGATATGAGGCTGGAAGGCCAGCAAAAGCTAGATGAATCTATCCTCTTACCTGTTGGCACATTTAGAAACTGGTTCACCTCTCTGGGTTCAGCTTTGATTACAGGTTGGGGTGTCATTTCTATGGGAGCCTGTAAAAGAATACCGATATGAGTACTTTGTTTTCTCAAAGGCAAATCATGCATGTCTTTGGCCTAGCCTTCCCTGCAGATTAAGTGGTTTCTTTACCATGCCATGTAGGCTCACATCACTCACAAGGCACCAACGGACTGCGCTGTCTCTTGTCACTTGCTCCTTGGTGTTCCTGGGTTAGAACACACAACCTGGATTCATCCTGAGGTGTGGTGTCATTTCTTTCATCTGCCCAGACCTCATCTAGGCTGACACTTCTTTTTCTATTGGTGAAATTCTGTGGCACTCATTGACACTGGCAGCAGTGGGTTTAATTTTCTTTTTCATACGAGGGATTGTCACTAACGTATCCATGAAACATGGAAATAGAAAGAAACTCTGAGGAATTAGAATTGTTCGAGACTGCAGGTTAAGCATTGACACCATCTGGGCCTCTGGTCAGAAGAAAGAACTGCAGGCAATTTAAGCAGGGTGCTTACACCAGAGGCCAGGATCCTTCAGAGATCCTGAAGAACTAATCCTGTGCTACTGCCTGGTATATAGTCTACTACATTCCTTCAGTCAGGATAATATGTCACTGAAGGAAGTGAATAGGTAGAGTGGTCCTGTGTCCTTCTTTATAGAGGACAGTCCTCTATTTGAAGGCATACTATTTTTGAAGGACTGTCCAGTCCAATTCCCATTTAAAGATGAAGAACCATTAGAGGAGACAGCAGGGGCCTTGACATCGCTGATCAACAACTACCACCCGGACAGCAGACTGTGAGCTTCTTTAGATTAAAGGAAAATCACGTTTGCTTACCAGCACTTTGCTTCTTTTCTGCAATTGTAATGAGCTGAATTACACGGGAGGAGGGGGACGACCACATGGTCTGTAACTGAAAACTTCCCTGTTCATATGCTTGAATGGGACAGTGTCCTCTAGTTGGTGCTTTGTAGCGCAACTTCGGCTGCACAGAGCAGGAAATCCCGAAACATTTCAGAAGAATCGGGATATCTAAGGATTGGTGTATTTTTTAATGGAATAACCAGGGGAAGGAGCAGGAAATGTGCAGAAAGCTCATGACATCATCAAAATGACCTGCAAATTTCCGTGACTGCCCAGTCACAAGCGTGCTATAAATTGCTCATTTAAGGAGCCCCTAAGCAGGCAGACACAGTAGTCACGTGGTCACGATTTTCCCCACTATGATGAGATGTTTATTTCTATTTAAATTATAAGAATTATTTTTAAATGTGCATCTATACATGCACATTAGCAGAGCTTTGGCTATTGGGCAGTATAGAAATGCAATAAATAAATAAAAAGTAGCCACCCCATCAGTAGGGTATCCCTGTATGTCCAGACTGGTTACTTTCCTGCATGCTGTTTTCTCCGCTTTGGGCATGTGCTGCCTCTCCAGGCATTGGGGGCTGGACTTTGTCAGCACTTTCCCCTTGTCCATGCAAAGCTTGTGCTCTACCATTGAGCTGTGGCCCCTTCCAGATGCATGCTAGAATGCAGAAGCTGCAGGTCACTGGTGGACAAGCCAACTTCAACCAGCACTCACCTGGAATAAAGCTTGTTGTGTGTACCAACATGCCCTGTGATTGCAGCCACTACCTTTCTAGCTTTTCCTCTGTCCCTTTGGTGAACTAGAGATGGTCTCCTAGTTTTCCTGATCTACCTTTTCAAACCCACTTAAGTATCAAAAGCCTATTACTCACAGGCAAGCAGAAACCTCCAAAATCTTTTGCATCCAGGGAAGACACCATCCCAAGCAAGAACGCTTTTGCCAAGGGAGAGTGAGCATCATGCAGGTGTGCTATAAAAGCGCATTGCACAGGTGGCATTTCCATAGTGGCCAGAGTCACCTATGCTGTTGTTACCTCCTCTCCTCTCCAGCCTCTAAAAAGGTCTGCTTAAACTTTTTCTCCAGATCCAAAAGGGAAGCCTTTCTTTCCTCTGCTGTGATCTGAGCAGTCTGAATTTGCATAGGGCTTTGGAGATACAGAATACCCTCTACTGTTCACTGGACTTTCTGCAGGGCCACACTCAACAGCTGTTTCTGATCAAATGAGATGAGAGTTAACATGAAGAGCACTTCATTCCCCCTGCCCCAATGTGACTGATCTTCTCTTACAAGCCTTCCTAGCCCACCAAATGCCAGAAAGAGAGAAAGAGAGAGATTTAAAAAACATTGAACAGACTGTAAACACAGCTTGGGGATTGAACGTGGTCCGGCTGTCAAATACACACATCATGTGGATCTGCATAGTAGGCACAGTGAGTTCAAGCTGAATAAACAGAGAAGGAAATTTTGTGTACATGCTTAGCTTGAGTCACTGGCTTGTTTCCTACAAGTTCCTTTTACCCACCACAAGTGGAAGGAAGATCACCCACTCTAGACTTTATCGCTTCACAGGGGACAGCCGGAAGGTTGTAGGCGATGTGAGTGAGAGCTGCTTCTGACCTTCCAAACTGACCCGTGCATAGTAAATGGGGTCTCAATGCATCCTTTACCTGCCTCAGACCTGTTTTCCCCAGGTGATTGACTTCTAACCCCAGACATGTCTAGAAATATCTCCACTGTTCTAAACATCTCTGAAAACATCCTCATAGCAGCAAAACACAGTGGCAGGAGTAGGGAGATCAGTAGTATTTAGGGCACTCCTTTAAGCATATACTTTAAGTATTACTTGGGGTCACACTCTAATTCACATATGTAAATAGGAAACTATCCCCTAGGAGACCCCTTCTGCCAGGGTCCAGGGAGGGATTGTTGCATGACTAGGACCCTGGCAGAAGGGAGTATTTTGAGAACTGTTCTTAGTGCTTTTAGATCACAGCACTTTTATTCCTGCTGGTTTCATATGCCGGAGTGTTTTACTCTTTGCAGCTGATTTTATCTTGCTGTTCTTATTCATGGATTTACTCTTTGTATTTTATGTTCTGAATGTATTGTGCACCATCCAGAGAATCTGAGTTATTGGGTAGTTTAAAAGCATCATTAATCAGCCAGTCAATAAACCAAACACCCAATCCGCATTGCTAGTTGGAAGAATTTGGGCACCTCCGACCAGCATCATGCAACCAGCCACTCTCCCGCTGGCCTTTCCCGAGAAGGGGGTGTTGGATAACTCTGGTTAGAGGTGCAGGATGCCTCTGACCAAGATCATGAACCAGTGGAAGAGAAAATTGTAGTGAAGCTGAGAAGAAAGGGGGCAGGCCAAGGAGGGGAGGCTGCTAGCCAGATGAACAGGTGTGGTGGCCAAGGGGTCTCCATCCCTGCACTAGGGGATGGCGTTGAAGGCAGTTGAATAAAATGCTGACTGCAGCACTCTCTTCTAAGCTATACTTTATACATAAACCAAAAAGCTTTCAAAAGAAAGGGATCACATATGAAGGCCACCCCAACATGCCAAGACAGAGACAAAGCTTGGTCAAATTTAGATCTCTCCATCTCATGTTAATCATGGTTCCTTAAATGTTACCCTGGATTTATGATGTTCGGTGAAGCACCAGCAAAAGGCTCGGCACTTTGAAGAAACAAGGCAAGTAGGAAGAAACATCAGCTCAACAGAAAAAGAGCTTTCCTTAAGCAGAATTGCTAGGGAAGAATTAAATGGTTAGTAGATGACACACAGATCGTGTCTTCTTTTGGAAATTGGGCAACTTGTAATTACTGAACCCATTCCACTATAAAATGGAAGCTTACAAGTGCCCTGTTGTACCTCAGCATCATCCAGATGGCTGCTTCCTCCCCATGACTCATTTAACAGTGCAGTGCTAAACCTAGAAACAAAGGGGTCAGTTAGGTACCTCTAGGAAGGGGTACCAACTAGGACAAGTGTTTTGTTGTACAGTTTCTGTTTTGGACTGCATTTTGCCACTTGTGCTCATCATACCAATCCTATGTACCATTTGGATGAGCAGCAAGGAAGGAGTTCAGGACAGTTCCCATGTGGGCAGCCTGCAAATTTTAAGCATAGATTTCCAGAGCCGGCGTTTTGTGTTCAGCACTCAAACAACACTCCGTCCAGAGATGCTTTAAGGTCCTTATTTCCCTTTGCTCTGTTAGCTTTTTTTTTATTTTTTTAAAGGAGTTCTTAGTTATTTCAAATCAGCAATGACTAAAATGAGAAATAGTTAGCTGTTGGTGTTATCATTTATTTTCCACCTCACAAAGGCCCTTTCACTTAGAATGAAGGGCCTGAAGTAACCTGAATGTAAACTTTTGGATGCTCAAATTATCACACTCATAGGCATTCCAAGTGCAATGAACTCACCTCTTCAGGGATAGGCAACCTTTGCAGTGGGTTAAGGTTCAACATGGGCACTATATTAGCTGGCAGTTGGGCCTCTGGAGGTTCGGGCGCCATGTTCTGCTCCTGCTTCACCATGACGGAACAGAGCTTGTGCTGGAGGGACCACATACCATTTTCCAGCTCTGAAGAAGAAACAGACATCAAAGTCAAATTTTACAGAGATTTATGGAGATTTATCAGTGAGATGGGGGGGGGGCTGTGTGAGTGTTGTGTGTGTGCCTACCCCCACCAAATGCCTTCTAATACCTAGTCAGCTTTGCAATTAGTACTGACGTTTCAGAAGGGAACACATGTTCTATTAAACTCTAACAATAGGGAAACTTGTGCCCTCTAGGTGTTTTAGACTACAACCCATCAGCCCCAGCCAGTCTGGCCAGTGGACAGAGATTGTGGGAGTTGTAGTCAAAGACATAAGAATTAAGAAGGGCTATGCTGGATCAGACCAAGGCTTCATCTAGTCCAACACTCTGTTCACAAGTGGCCAACCACTTCTTGGTTGACCAGGCACCCACAAGTAGGACATGGTGCAACAGCACCCTCCTACCCATGTTCCCCAGCAACTGTGTATACAGGCTTACTGCCTCTGATCCTGGAGGTAGCACGTAGCCATCAGGAATAGTAGCCCTAGATAGCCTTCTCCTCCAGGAATTTATCCAACCTTTTTTATAGCCATTTGAATTGGTGGCCATCACATCTTGGGTAGTGAATTCCATAGTTTAACAATGCACTGTGTGAAGAAGTACTTCCTTTTATGTGTCCTGAATCTCTCCCCAATCAGCTTCATGGGATGACCTAGTATTATGGGAGAGAGAGAAAAATGTCTCCCTATCCACATTCTCCACACTATATGCATAATTTTGTACACCTCTATCAGGTCTACCTTTTTTTCCAACCTAAACAATCCCACTTTTGTAACCTTTAGTCACAGGGAAGATGCTCCAGCCTCTTGATAATTTTAGTTGCCCTTTTCTGCACTTCTTCCAGGTCTATATCTTTTTTTAGCTGTAGTGACCAAAACTGTACACGGTATTCTAAGTGCAGTTGCACCATAGATTTGTATAGAGGCAATATGATACTGGCCATTTTATTCTCAATTGTTTTCTAATAATGCCTAACATGGAGTTTGATTTCCTTACAGCGGCTGCACACTGGGTTGACATTTTCATCGAGCTGTCCACCACAGCCTCAAGATCTCTTTCTTGGTCGGTAACCGCCAGCTCCAATCCCATCATTTTATATTTGAAGTTAGGATTTTTTGTCCCAAAGTGCATCACTTTATATTTCCTTACATGCACTTGCCATTTGGATGCCCACTCTCCCAGCTTGGAGAGATCCTTTTGGAGCTCCTCACAATCCCTTTTTGTTTTAACCACCTTAAATAATTTGGTGTCATCTGGAGGGCACCAGCTTGTCCAACCCTGCTCTAAAATAATTTGATCTCTCTCCTCAAGAAAATGACTAACATTTAGTTCAGTCTTCCACAGCCCGGTGCCCTCAGATGTGTTGGACTATAATGTATTTACCACAAAATACAGATTATCCCTGGTAAACAGGAACAGATGGAGTGTATGATAGGGTTGTTGTGAGGACTGAGCCCATGCACACAAGTCTTAGTGTCTGGAGAAAAGACATTATATCAAAGTCATCCAGTATAAACGTCTTCCACTTCAATTGTCTTGGACTACAAGAAAGAAAACATAAGGGGAATGTGTGTGAGAGAGAGAGGGAGAGGGAGAGAGTGTTCAGTGGGCACAGGATGCTGGGTGATGTGATGGGAGGGAATGGAAAAATAATGGAGGGAAGGGGTAATTTAATGGAATATCCTGGCAGATTTCATATCTGACTGAATCATTGAACAGGAGGGGCCACACTGCAACATTTTGTCACAGGTAAATAAATAATTCCATTATAAGTACAATGGTCAGCATTTTCCACTCTTCCCTCCCCATTCCTTTTTCCTTGTGTGTCATGACTTTTTAGATTGTAAGCCTGTATTGTTTAATTTATTATATGTAAGCCAGTCTAAAAACCTTTTTGGCTGAGGAGCAACATAAAAATACTTCAAATAAATCAATAATGTCATGGAGGTTTAAAGCCACATATCACTTTCTTTGTGGGGAAGAGGCATAGCATATACCTTTGTTTGCGATGAGCTGGGCCCCCAAATCACATAATTTAAATTCTGATGACCATTTTAAGAGATGATAGACACATTCTAGTTTAAAAGATAATAAACACCATTACCCAGAGACACAGAAAGCAACCTCCTCTTTTTTCTCCCATTATGGATTGAGAGCCAAGCTAGAGAAAAGGGAGGCAGATCCATCTTTTCAAATCTACATCTGCCCTAAACCTATATAAAACAAGAGGAGAGGGGGATTTACGAACAAAAGGGACATGGGGGCATGCTAAACCTAGCCCTTCTTGGGGCATTAACTGTCACACAGCCTCATTTTCTGTGAGCTGGGTTCCTTCCAAGTGAGCGCAGCTAGGAGAAAAGTGCCTGAGAGGAAGGACTGTGGTGAAGAAAGAAAGGGGAGGAATGAAGAAAACACCTATCTACTTGGGTAACCCTGCTTTTCTTTAAAACTGGACTCTCCTTTGCTTTATACATGATTTTAAAGAGAAGAGTCTGCCGCCATTTTGTCTAGTTTGGGCCCAAGAACTTTATTCCTGAAGGAAATGTACAGGAATCACATCCTCTGACCTTGTCTTCCAGTGTGAGAGCCCATGGGATGTGATGATTAGAGTAGACTAGGGCCAGATCTACACCTTGTGTCAAATCATTATGAATGTGAAATACAAATCAGGCTATAATGCTATGAAAAAGGTATATGGAATGTGTCCTGTGCCCAAATAGTTATCAGTGCACTTCAATTCTGCTATAAAGTAGTAGTGTAGATCTAGACTAGGAGTGCTTTCAGGCAGGGGGAAATCACATTTCCTACCATTGCTCTGCTTCCCGCTTCTCTTCCACATTTGAAACAAGCTGAATTACACGGGAAGAGAGTAGCGACCACATGGCCTGTAATATAAAACCTCCCAGCTCATATAGTTGAATGAGAACAGTGCCCTCTAGTGGGTGTTTTATAGCACAACTTTCTGAAGAATTGGGTTTTCCTAGGTTTAGTTTAAAATGGAATAACCGGGAAACGGAGCAGGAGACATGCAGGAGGCTCATGACCTGTGAACATCCATGAGTGACCAGTCACAAGCATGCTATAAATCACATGTTTAAAGAAGCCCTATATTATGTAGTATTTTCTGGTTTAAATTGTTGTGAACTATTGGGTGGTATAGAAATGTAATAACTAACGAACTAAATAAAATATCAGGAAAACATGAGTTCAAGTCTCCATTTAACCGTGAATCTTCCTGGGTGACCCTGGGTCAGTCACTATCTCTCAGGGAAGAGATAAAAAAGGGAAGAGAAGAGCCGGAGCAACTTGGAAGAAGGGAGGGATATAAAAGTAGTTATTTGAAGGCGATGAAAGCCAGTGTGATGCAGTGGTTAGAGCACTGGTCTGGGACTTGGAGATCCGGGTTCAAGTCCCCACTTGGCTGTGAAGCTCACTGGGTGACTTTGGGTCAGTCACTGATTCTCAGCCTAACCTACCACACAGGGTTGTTGTGAAGATAAAATGAAGGGGAGCATGTCAGCCACCTTGGGTTCCTTGCAAGAAAAAAGGCTGCTGATAAATGTAATAATACGTAAACTTGCACTCACATTCTCCAGCACTGTAGTGCTTATCTATCCACCTGTATGAACTTCATCATCAATTGAGATAAACCAGAGAGGCCTTCTCCATGTGCCACACCCCCAGAAGTTAAGCAGTGGCTACTGGTGAGAGGGGTGTGGAATTCCCTCCCCAGATATATTCACAATTGTCCAGTTAATTGTCTATCTGGTTAAATGCCAGAACATTTAACAGTAAGTTTTATTGCAGGGGTAGAAACCTATGGCCTATATTGCTGGATAATATTTCCCATCATCCCTGACCACTGGCCATGTAGGCTGGGTCTGATGGGGAGCTGGAATCCAATAACATCTGGAGAGCCAGATAAAAACCCAGATCTATTTACTTTAATTAGTCATTGTACTGCTAGTTTGATCTATTTTAGTTGCTTTATTATTTTTAAGAGATGATAAAGTGGGGAATACAATAAATAAGTTCTGATTTTCCCTTAAAAAGAAGTGAACAGAACTATCACTATCTTCCACCGCCACACGCAAACACACACACACACTCCCAATTGTCTTTGAATGAGGATTAGCAGGGGTATCATGGGTGACCATATGAAAAGGAGGACAGGGCTCCTGTATCTTTAACAGTTGCATAGAAAAGGGAATTTCAGCAGGTGTCATTTGTATGCATGCAGCACCTGGTGAAATTCTCTCTTCATCACAACAGTTAAAGATGTAGGAGCCCTGCCCTCTTTTATATCTGATCACTCTAGTATAGCTCCTGCAATTTTAACTGTTGTGATGAAGAGGGAATTTTACCAGGTGCAGCTTGCATACAAATAACACCTGCTGAAATACCCTTTTCTATGCAATTGTTAAAGATACAGGAGCCCTGTCCTCCTTTTCATAGGGGTCACCGGGCATGCACTTGCTTGCCAGCTTTATCACTGATCACCATAGGCTACCAAAAGTCCTGCCACAGTTCCCCAAATGAAGCCGCACAATCTGAGTCTAAGCATATACCAGAAGGAGTAACACAATGGAAGTTTGGCAACTTCCAGGTTAGCTCTGAGCCAGGCATTTCCCTCTCTGACCATCTATTCTCGAGTTTCTCCAGTGGGGTAATTTGCTACTAGAGTCACCATTATGTAATATTATATACTGCCAGAAGAGCACTGTATACACTCTTTCCCTGCTACTGTTCATGCAAATAACACCATGCTACTTCAACCAACAAATCTGGGTGTTTAGAAGTGGATCTCTGTGAAATTTGAAAGGGAGTCTCTTGGGGTGACCATATAAAAAAGAGGACAGAGTTCCTGTATCTTTAACGGTTGTATTGAAAGGGGAATTTCAGCAGGTGACATTTGTTTGCATGCAGCACCTGGTGAACAGTTAAAGCTGCGGGAGCTATACTAGAGTGACCAGATACAAAAGATACAGGAACCCTGTCCTCCATTTCATATGGTCACCCAGCAGGAGTGTACATTAAGAAACAGAATGTAAAAAGTCAGGAATGGAATAATGTCACCCTATCAACACTGAAACTGGCCCAACCTGCAACAGGCTAAAGCCATAGGCTGTTATCACATGGGTGGTTTTAAGCACACCCACCTCGGCTTTGCTCCACTTCTTCAGTGCTGGGTTCACATGACCTCTTCCCTTGCTGCTGCTCTCCCGCCTTGAGTGCTCTGTTTTTAGTTTCTGTTTCGATTTAAAACTGAATGGGCAAAGTCCACTTCAGGCAAGTTCAACAGGCTGAGCTGAGGCTTTGGAGTAAAACCGACCAGGTGTGATTCAAAATGCTAGATTCGCATAGGAAACGGAAGGGTAACCCGCAGAAGCAATCAGGGTGGGGGGTGGTTGGGGAATGGTACTGTGATAAAGGCCTTATACCCTCATAAAAAAGATATCTTCCCCGATCTAAATGTAAACGGCTCCCCAAAGGTGTGTCCATTAGGCTGCATTTTATGGAAGCGCATCCTTAAGTTTCCTTGTCTGTAAAAGGAATGAGGGGCTAACTGCATTATACTTACATGCCACACCACTTCTCTGCTTTAAATTCCCCTTGCAAAGTAGCTCTTCATTAAAACAAGCAAATGGCATGAGCGCTCAATTAAAAGTGTCTGCATGAAATGTGCGGTCAACTCCTGAGGGTCTTACCTATCAAGGATGCTGGGATTTGAATCAGGAACCTGCTGGGCTGGGCTGGGCCTAGGCCAGTGGGCTACCTGAGACAGGCATTGGATGCTTAGCTCTGCATGTTAGTTAGGCACAGAAGGAAATAGGGGTGTGCCAGCAGCTTAAGCCAATGAGAGTGGCAGACAGTGTGATGCCTCTGGATTGGCCAAGCTTGCTACATCCAGTTTAATTACAAAATTAAATGCAATGGCGAAAAAAGGGGACACTGTTATGTTTCTTCCCCCATCCCCTGCTTTTTGTTCCACCAAGCCCGATAAAGCGTTCTGCAGATCATGAAAGTTTACACATTTTTGTGGAATAATGTTATGATTACTTCATGTTAAAAAAGAAAAGAAAAAAAGAAACTACTTCAGAAGGCAGGACAGGACAAAGCGATTGTTTATGAGCAAGTGATCACAACATACAGTAGAGAGAGGAGAGCTTTCAGAGGAGCTCAGGTTGTGAACCTAGGTGTGAGAAAAGTAGAGATTAAAGAGCTATGGTAAGAGCCGAATTATGAGAAGTCCTTTTCAACACCCTCACTCCACAGGCTCACTGGAGATTTGAAAGGAAGAAATGAGCTACGAACAGTGGAGCGGCAGATGCCCCCTGCTGTATTAGGGATGCCAAGAGAACAGGCTTGAGCAATCTCCCCTGGATACTATGTTTATATAGTCAGATATATGGAATGTGTGTGTGTGGAAACAGGGTGGACCTATGAGAAAGCCATTGAATCTCCAGAGCTGCACAAGGCCACTACGGGGAGATGAGCTGTCAGGGAAAGCTACTAAATGCACCATCTTCTTTTCTCATCTTGCCTTTCATGCTACCCTAACTAAATTTGTACTTCTCCATTCTACAGAACAACAGTCCATTCACTATTGCTTAGAGCCAAAATTCCCCCCACCCACCGACCCCGCTCTGAAGAAATGCATTCCTGTGTGAAGAAGTCCTTTAAGTGGAACCAATAAGCAGCTAGCACATTACTTCCACAAAGACACAGGATTCTTGCTCATCCAGTTTTACAGGTGGCCACCTTCCTGCTCAACTCTGGCTTGGGGAGGTTTGTACTGAGCAGAAGGCCATGGAGAAAAGTGATAAGCCAGAAGGTTATGCATTCAGTTCTGGAATTCCTGTGCCAGGAGGAATGGAAATATGCACAACCTGTACCTGAGCACACACCACACGGTGTATAATAAGATGGCAATCATATATAATAATAGCCATCTCAATCCTCTGAGTACTGGTACTAAGGTATCCAAAACGGCACCATCCATGCAGAAGAAAGAGATATCAGCAGATTTGGAGGAACTCCAAAATTTGCAGGAGTTCAAAAATGTTTAGAAAAAAACCCCATGGAGTGGGGGGAGGTGAGTGCCCCAAAATGAGGACTGACTAAGCCCAGTGGCCACAAAATGCTAACTGACTGTTGGAGAATGGGCAATGGGAAACTAGGGGGTGTGGAATGGCATATCCTGGAAAGAGCCAGGGTTCCAGCCAGCCATGAACAGGAGCACGCCACTTTGCCACATTTGCCCGACTTATCCTACTAAAATATAAACCACATGGATGTGGGGGTCTCTGGGGAATTCCTTTCCCTCCAGGCATGACTGAACGCAACCCCTCACCTGAAGTCTGAAGCGGTACGGTCCAGGAACAGGTTTAACTCATAACTAGCTATTTCTCTAGAGAGGACCTGCCCCTACAATGAAAGAAGAATGAGCTACAAAAAGGGGCCATTTCTTTGCCTCCTCAATTCTTGAGGTTTGGTATCACTCTGCCTGGATAATCCCTGACCACAGAAGGGAAACCTATTCCTTGCTTTCACAAAAAGGAAGGCCTTTCTTCTCTTGTATATAGTGAATCTGTGCCATTCCCTTTTCAGGCTGACTGTTGTCCTTCAACCGCTGGAACACCCACATGGTTCCACAAATTACAGGATCCTCTGTTGGGATTGCTCTAAAAATATTCTGCTGTCATAAATTATCTTAAAATGAATTGTTTTAAAAATAGGTTTTGGAATGACTGTTCCTCTCTGTGTCTCCTGCGGAGAGATCCGCTGGTAAGAAAGAAAGCCACTTAGACTTCCACACGCGCCAGTAAGCACTGGCTGCAGGCAGTGGCTTCCCCTCCGTCGACGCCCAAACCAACAGTGCCAGGGGAGGCTCACAGTTCTGTGCATCCACACCCAGCAACCTCTCGGCTCCTACCCACAGCATGCGGAAGGAAAAAAGAGGGTAAGTTGACACCTTTTATTAGGCCTCTTCTCAGAGTGGGAATTTGACAGAACTTTTCCAGGCAGGTAGCAGAAGCTTAGGCCTTAATGCAGTGGAGGCTGGTGGCTCCGATGTCAGCAGGGCAGTGAATCCGCTCCAGGTTGCAGTCAGAACCACTCAGAACTCTAAAGGAGCTATCCAACGTGTGAAGTACCATGGATAGTTCCGTTAGAGGTCTGATTGAAACTTGGAGCGGATTCACCATCCCACTGACATCAGAGCCAACAGCCTCCACCGCCTTAATGCAAACAGAGCAGCTTTGATTCCTGGGCAGACTTGTGCTCTGTTGCTCTAGATGGCAGGACGTGAAAAGTGTGTGTGTGTGTGTGTGGGGGGGGGAACTGTAGGGAAGCAGATTTCAGACAAGAATGAAGAGATGCTTCCTGGAGAGCAAGTGTGGTGTAGTGGCTAGAGTGTTGGACTGGAAGTCAGTAGATCTGGGGTCTAGTCCACACTTGGTCATGGAAGCTCACTGGGTGACTTTGAGACAGTCACAGCCTCTCAGCCCAGTTGTTTCTGTGAGGATAAAAATGGAGAGGAGGATTATATATGCCGCCTTGGGTTCCTTGCAAGAGGAAAAAGGGTGGGATATAAATGCAATAAATAAATAAAAATAGTAAGAGCTGTTCAGCAGTGCAACAGTCTGCCTTGGGAAATGATGAGCTGTCCTTCACTGGAGATATTTAAGTAGAGTCTGGATGGCCAACTCTCAGGGATGCTCAAGTTGCATCCTGCTTTGAGCCCAGGTTTGGACCCTCTGACCTTCCAGGTCCCTTCTAATTGTAACATGCGATGATTCTACTGCTACCATACAATCTGTGGTCAGGAGGTGTATGAGTACTGTGATCCCACACAAGCACAGAATGTGATCTACATTGGCCTCAGAATACATCTTTCTGCGAATCTCAACTTCCTTTCTTTTTAACATGTCTTTCTTTAAATTAAAGCAAGTTTCCAGCTCTTATGATTGTGAAGATATGTTTGAGAGTGGATGGTCAATGCCTGGTGGAATCTCAGAATCTGGAAGGGCTGCTGATTAATATTTCCTGATTGTGGAGGCAGGGCCACAATGTTCCTACGGCTTAATTTGAACAGAAACTCACTGAAAAGCACCCCATTTCCTAAATGGAGAGTGTTGTATGAGCCTCCTTGAGCATGCAAAGAAGCAGACTGCTCAGACAGAAGACATCTGCATCTCTGTAGGTCAGGTGAGCTGACATAAGAACACAGGAAGAAGCTGCCTTAGGCCCTTTCTACACCTACGGGTGTAGAGGGAGGGGTATGATCCTGGACATACCTGCTTCCGATCGCTCTGTGTCCAAACGGGAAACGCGATATCCCGGAAGGAAACAGGGACGTTGCGCCTGCCATTTTTTTAAAAAATAAAAAACAACCCCGGAGCAGGGAGCGCAATTGCGCTCCAGCAAAAAAGGTAAGTAAAAAACAATCCCCCCGAAATTGCACACCTCACCCCACCATCCTGGGGATGGCAGACTTGCTTCCCCCCATTCCCCTGAGCCACGTAGCTCCATGCCCGTTTCTGGTGCTGTGCTTACTCGCAAGTAAGCGGGCACCAGGCGGGATGGGCACCCACACCTTCCACAGTCTCGGGACGGTCCTGGGACCGCTGGAGGAATCGGGTTTTCCCAGGGTTTCTTTATCCCTGGGAAAACCCGTGTCCATCCCCTCTGCCCCCGGGAGTCCCTGTGTATCATTTGGACACCCAGGGAGCACCCAGGGACGGTCCCAGAAAAAAGGCCGGTGTAGACATGGCCTTAGACTGAGTCTGGCCCTTGGTCCATCTAGCCCAGTATTGTCAACATTGACTGGCAGCAATGGCTTTCTGGCTCTATCTGGAGATGCTGAGGATTGAACCTGGAACATTCTGTATGTGCGGCATGTGCTCTGCCACTGAGCTAAGGCCTGCATCAGATTGGCTCAGAAATAAGCCAAGCGGTTTCCTCAATAGTCAGAAATAGCTAGGAATAATAATAATAATAATAATGATGACAAATATACACCACTGGCCATGGAAGTCAAAGAACTATGGCAACAGGAAAAGGTTACAATTACTCCATTAGTCACATCAGTCATCAGCATCACGTCAAAAACCTACATATACAGAAAACCTCCAGAAACTGGGCCTACCAGAATACATCCACACCAACATCCAGAAAGCAGTCATAATTAAAACATGCTCAATCATCAGGAAATTCCTGAATCAATAAAAGACAGCATGACTTGGCAAAGCCTGTCATGTCCATCTAGAAAAACCGCCACGAGTGAGAAAGAGATAATAATAATAATAATAATAATAATAATAATAATAATATTTATTTATTACCCGCCTCTCCCTCTGGATCGAGGCGGGGAACAACATCAAATATAAACTACATAAAACTGATTAAAAACATATAAAACTAATACATTATTAAAATACCAATTAAAATACCAATAACATATGAGAAATTCGTTTCAGTTTGGGTTTTGATCAGGATTTCTCCAGTTCATACCTCCCAGACTGAACACAGACTCAAATGCAGCCCGTGGTCAAAGCTCACACCTTTCCAAGCCTGCCATGTGATTTGCAAGCCTAAAAAATACATTCGACAGCATGCATGCATTTGAAAAATGCACATAAAAAACGCGTACTTTTAAAAAATGTGCACAAACACCCTTTAATCAATGGGAGAAGATTATGCTGTAAAGAGGCACAAAACGATTGCATACATTTCATGGGAAAATGTGCATGAAAATGCGCACAAATTTGCATGCAATAAGAAAAAAAAAAGATTGTGGTCTAATATGGACATGAGATGAAATGAGCTTCAAGGTGGAATTTGGAGAACTTTGATGAGCTCGTGTTTTACTTGCAATCATAGCCTTGGGTCCCCTCTACAAGGATTCGCTTTTGCGCCTCATTAGGCGATTATGCGCATAATCGCTGAAGCGCATTTACGCCTAATACCTCTGCACGAGAGGTGGCGAAAGGCGGCGAAGCGCATTAACGGATGACCAAAATGCGCTTTACAAGTAGTTAATGCGCATAAGCGCTTGTTCGCATAGTCAAAATGCGCTTTAACGGCTGGAGCAAAATAAAACTCGCTGTTTAACGCGCATTCAATAATGTGCATAATCGGAGAGATAACGCGCCTCTACGCCCGATTTGCGCTCCGTTCTTGTAGAGGTAATTTTTTTTAAGCGCCTTGAAAGAGCTTTAAACCTCTCTTGTAGAGGCAGCCCTAGAAATAGCTGGGCTTCTTTACCAAGACAAGCCAATTTCTGAAGACACCTGCCTCTTCCAACTACAGTTTAACTAAAGTCAGTGGCAGCTGGTGTCTCTGATGTCAGTGAGGCGGTATAGCACCTTGGGTAGCTCCTTTAGAGTTCTGACTGGTGCTGAGGGAAACCTGGAGCGGGTTCACCACCCTACTGACATCAGAGTCACCAGCCTCCACTGCCTAAAGTCCACCAGAGCCTTTCCTCTGGGAATGCTAGCAGGAGGCCTGAAAGGGAAGGGAGGGGGAGAACTCCTCTCTTCCTCCTTTCCTCTTTTTGTATTACTGCTGTGTGAGCTAAAGAAAAGTGGGGAGGGGCTTGGGGGTACTAGGTGGGTGGAAAATGAGAGGAGGATTGGAGGGTTGCATGTAAGATGAAGGATTCTTCTCTAGTTTGGAATTGAAGGAACTTAAAAAGCTGCCTTATACTGTGTCAGACCATTGGTCCATCTAGCACAGTATTGTAGTGACGGCCACCAACATGGACAGCTTTACAAGGGATTAGACAATATCCCCTTTAAAGTTGGAGAACATGAGTGGGAAAGTGCTATTGCACTCATGCCCTGCTAGTGGGCTTCCCATAGGCAGCTGGTTGGACACTTTGGGAACAGAGTGCTAGACTAAATAGGCCTTCTGTTTGATCATGCATGGCTCTTCTTATGTCTCCACTAATGACAGCAGCGCTACACAGCTTCTGGCAGGGGCCTCTGGCAGGGAGTGAATCTGGGATCTTTTGCATGCAAAACATGTGCTCTACCACTAAGTTACATTGAACACCTGAACAGAGCCCTGGGGGATACAACTGTATACATAGAGCATTCTATTCCTGATGATGCAGACTTCTTGGCATGTACACCTGTATGCATGGGGTTCTGCTCAGTTGTTCAGTGAATGTGGGTAAGGAGACAGTTGGCATCTGCCAGACGTTCAATGACAATGTGATCTGAAAACCTCAACAGAGCACAGTTCTATGCGTCAAACTATGTTTGGCTGATTACTGGTTCCTTTGGCCATAACTAGCTTTAGTTGTATTTTAGACTGGACGTTCTAATGAAGAGCCTTTAAAAATGGCTACGATCATTCTTTGACCACCCAGATCCAGGCAGATGATTCTACAAGATCTCACTGCCAGCAAATCCTGGAAGTAACAATTATTTTTTATTATTTTTCTGTGTTTGCTTCCATTTTTTTATCATGTCCATATTGGCCTCAGTACATGCAGATTTGTCCAAGTTTGGCTGGATGAAGACACAGACAGAGTGAATTAGGAGCAAAGTGGGATATATCCCCAAAGGATCTTACTTATTCAGTATGTTTCAGAAGCGACCAAAGTTTGGGCAGCCTGCACTGCTTCAAAATATGGAAACAGCTATAGTAGTGGATATTAAGAGTTGGTACTGAGAAGTCAGTTTACTGGACAAGATCCAGGATGGAAATAGCCAGTTATCACATGAAATGACTTTAAGACAGTAAGTTTCCCCCCTTTTTAAAACAGTGGGTTAGTGACTCTTTGCTTTGAGTCATGCAGCCAAAATCCCTGTTTAGTCTGTTGTTGTAGACCCTAATGAGGAAACAGAGGTCACTGTTAAGTCTGGTATACTTTTTTTCCCCCTTATAGCAGAGCTCAGCTTTTATCTGAAATGACCTGTTTGAGCCCCTTCTATTATTGCTGCTCTAAACACAGGACAACAATAAAGGAGGCAAGCTGAAATTGGTGTCCTTTAGTTTGCTAAAATTTTTAGTATAATCCTATACATGTTTGTGTTCAATTAGGGCTTATTCCTTAGTAATTGTGGGTAGGATTGCAGCCTTAATCCCTTACCTAGGTTTCCTTTCCTGGGCTGTTCCTTATCTGGTTTTAGCACAGTCACTCAACTTCTCCAGATTGCTTCTCAGAAGGCAGTGGGCTTCCTGATATAATATATATTCCAAAAGAAGAGAGGAAGAAGGACCAGGGCATGCACACCTTTCCAGTTTGGAGAAATTGTATTTCCTGTACATAATTTCATGAACAACTCCAGCTCTGTAATCATTAGGTGGATTCAAATCAAAGTGAATCAAATTCCTTGTCCAGGGCAAATTTATCTCTAGCCCACCCTTCCCCCACTTGGAGTCCTCCAAATATTTTGGACTACATCATCCATGGCCATTGGTCACTATGGCTGGTGCTGACGGGAGCTGTAGTTCAAAAGACATCTGGATTACACCACTTCGGGGAAGGCTGCTCCAGCCCAAGTGTACTGAAACTGGAGGCAAGGACAGTTCCTGTTTGTTAGCCAGAGATCATCTGCTTCCAAGGGCATAACCTCTTGGAAGAGCGCACACCCATCGTGGCCCTGTACGAGCCAGCTTCCCTGTTCTGTTAACAGGACTGTAAGACTTTATGAAATGTAGGCCTATGTTTCGGGAACCAGCATGCGCTCACCATTGGCATTTTCTTCTGTCTTGACAGGCATGAGGGGGCTCTGTGGAGCTGAGTCTCCACTCAGGGAGTAGCTGTGCTCTGCCTGGATGCAAGGAGTAGGAGGATCCAGATCCATGTCCAGCAAAGGGTTCTTTTCAGCCAGCATGGGGTCGTCAAAGAAGCTGTTGAACAGTTCATTGGAAAAGTCCTCCATATTCTCGGAGAAGTGGTCAAAGCTCTCAGAGAAATGCTGAGAAAGGGACAAGCAAAAGAAGAGAATTAGCATCACCTCCGTGAGAGACTAGAGGGCCTTCCACTGAAACATATCTCAAGCCAGACACATCAGGAGCCAAATCATTTGGATGAGAAACAACTATATCCATCTTTTATTCTTACTGTTTTCATAGCTACAGAACACTGTTGTCTTTTAAAAAAAGCGAACAGGCCAAAATCCACAATGATATATCTTCCTGTCTGTCTTTTACACCTTAATTTAACCATCCTAATTTAATGGTCTCCTATCCCCTTTGTACTCCTAACCGTCCATCAGTCCATCTTTTCCAACAACAGCCTTGCATTTTAGAGTGATATTAACTACCATGGACATCAGATTTACTGGTTTGTCAACCAATGGGAGAACACTTGAACCTCCAGGGATACACTGTTAGTGACCTTAAAGTGGCCATTCTTGAGCAAAGGAACTTCAAAGACAATTTGCAATGTGAAATTTCCAAAGAATGCATCAAGGCTTTCATGTGTATTATCTGGGGTTTGAACAAGGACAAAGGGTGTATTATTATTATTGTCTCTTTCTCACTCGTGGCGGTTTTTCTAGATGGACATGACAGGCTTTGCCAAGTCATGCTGTCTTTTATTGATTCAAGAATTTCCTGACGATTGAGCATGTTTTAATTATGAATGCTTTCTGGATGTTGGTGTGGATGTATTTTGGTAGGCCCAGTTTCTGTAGATTTTCTGTATATTTTTTTGATGTGATGCCGGTGACTGATGTGACTAATGGGATTATTATTATTATGCTGCATGTGATCAGCTCACCAGTGCAGTGATGTCTGTGTTATCACACAAAAATATTTTGTGAATGGCCACTGTTGGAGGTCCCCATAATTTTCACTAGCTGTGCTTCCTGCAATTTTAATTTCCTCTGACTCAAGGTTTACAATTTCTCCCTCCGACAGATGTGTATACAAACCTGCCCACTTGATGTTAACCCTTCATGCATCTGATGAAGTGGACAGTACCCATGAATGCTTATGCCATAATAATTTTTTGATCTTTAAGGTGCCACAAGATTCTTGGTTGTTTTTGCTGCAACAGGCTGGTATAACATTGTTGGTGTACACCCTCCAAAATATCGGAGGATTTTTGTAATGTTTTCTCTTACGCAGTGATGATGACCAATGACATGCATGCCTACTTCACCATCACCACCACCACAAACATTCCTTCTAAGATCCCCCTCCAGTTAACAAGCCTCTAAGATAGGGGAGGGTAGACTTCAGACTTGTGGGATCTACTCTTTTTTACTAGAATCACGAGGTCTTCTAACTGGAGCTGGAGTCATGCACTGGTATGACCTGCACACACAACTACAAATCTACATCTGAGTTACTACAGATAAAGAATCTGGACAGTCTAAACATTGCTATTGTTAAACAATTGGCAGTTGGAGGCTCTTAATGAACTACTGCAAATTACCCAGAGATCTACCAGTCCACACCTGCTCTAAGTAAGAAGTAAGCACTGTGGCAAAATTGGTAGCAATTCCCATTGCTAACCCCATCATAAAATGTAGAGTGTCGTCTGGGATGTCATTCTGTTACTCATAAATGGTCAGATAAAAACAGAGAAAACACACACACACACACACACACACACACACACACCTGTGATAATGAATTGTTACATAAACAGCTGTATAGGCTGAGGACTGAAGAGTTAACATGAATACTGATGTTACTGGATTACTATGAACCATATACCCTATAATATATGTCATTGTGCAGTACATCCCACAGGATATTTCCATTTATAGGAGATTGCTATGAGAAATCGATGTTCCTCGTAACAAGCCCATAACCCCCAGATATACACACTTCTTTCAATACCCCTATATTTGGACCTGGAAACTCTGACCGGGAAAGGGTTCCAATACATTTGTGCATAGTTGTTAAAAGATGTGCATGCATATGTTGGTTTGATGCCCACATGTTACATGCTTGCTGTTCTTTAAAAAGCTGTTCTACCTCCTTCACTGGTTTAACAAAGTCCCACCAGATCATACCTCTCCACTCTTAGTGGTTCCTAACTTGTTTCTATTAAGCTTTCCCTCAGTGATCTCTTAAGGGTGCAATCCTATGGATGTTTACACAGAAAAAGTCCTACAACTCCCAGCATCCATAGGATTGTATCCTAAGTCTTTCCCCTCCACCTCCTCAGGGAACAGAACTCCCCCCCCCCACACGCCTATTAGGCACTGCAGTTTGACCGCCTGGCAAGGACCAGTGGAGATTCCTTGCCTTCCACCTCTATGCTGCCACCACCACACACCTCATCCATCTTTCATGGTAACAAACACTTGATAGATTTGCTATGATGCCATTTTGTTGCAGATGTCTAAAATCCACCCATCTGTCTAAGGGTGGAAAACAAAGCAAAGGAAACCCCATGCAAAATTAAAGGGAAGCTACAAAACAATTCTGTCCTCTGCAGATATTGCCACTGAGATAACATGTCTTCCCATATGCTCCTTGAACAGCAAGATGCAGCCCTGTTCCCTTGGAGATTACACAACCAACTGTTTCTGCCAGTTTTTAATGATAATGAATTTAATCAAAATAAAAGGAAAGGGCTGTGACATTTTAATTTCCTTTAGGATTCCAGCAAGCTTTTGAGGGCCCGAGGAGAATATCATGAAGTCACATCATGGTGTGAATATTTGGCTTGCTGACAAACCAAAGTTCAAATATGACTTGGTAACACCAATATGATTATACCACTAACATCCCATAAATAATTATATGACTAACATCCAATAAATACAAACAACATTTCCAATTATCCAGCTTCTAATTCAATCTAAAAACTCATTATTCCAAATTTTTCCATTTGGCACAATATTACTTGTTGGCAGAGGACAAAGGGATTCATTGACCAAGATTACGGGAATATTTCACATATTGCATTTTCCCTACACAAAAGTAATCTTGGTGCCCTCCAGAAATTTTGGACTACAATGCCCAGCATTCCTAACCATTGGTCATGCTCGCTGGAGTTGGTGAGATTTGAATTCCACAACATCAGAAGGGCACTAGGTTGGAGAAGGCTGGTGTAGGAACACAACATCTTTCTTACATAAACAACATATTTTGTATCTGCCCTCTTTTGTATCTGGTCACTCTAGTATAGCTCCTGCTATACTAGAGTGGGAATTTCACCAGGTGCTGCATGCTGAAATTCCCTTTTCTATGCAACTGTTAAAGATACAGGAGCCCTGTCCTCCTTTTCATATGATCATCCTATTCTTAAGACCAATCAATGTTCACAAGACAGTATGTGAGCAACATATCACAAAGGATGACACCCCAACTCAGTTTTAATGGATTTCTTTTAAAACTTTTCTGACTGGATTCCAATTCTGTTGCAGAGCATCAATTGCTGAAAGACAGCATTTTCAATGGGGCAAGGAGAGTGGATATAAGTAGGTATTCAACATGGTGTTTTATACACCAGCAGGAAAAAGTGTATTTTAGAGTGTGAGGTGCATGCTTTCTAAACTTCATTGTGCTGTGCGGTGCTTGCTTTTTAAAATCCAGATTGGAAAAGAAAGGCAGTTGTGACAAAATCTCTCAAGCCAGACCTAGCAGCAGAAAGATTGAGGGAGGAGCTGACCTGGGCACCCCGGATACTACAGAGCGCAAGTTCCTGTTTCAATACAAAGGTGTGTTTGTTTTGCAATAGCACAGTACCACTGTGTAAACAGAAGCCACGCAATATGAAGGCTGGTTAAAGGAACAAGTATCAGGCCTCATTTATGAGCCATCAGTCCCTAGACTTGTTCTTTAAAAGGTGGAAGTGCTGGACTGGCATTGGAAGGGGATTATAGTTATATGCTACATCCTCAGCCACCAGTGACTTAGGAGAAGCTACTGTCAGGAATTATTTGTATACTCAACTACTACCAGGAATTATTTCTACACCAGTTATCAACACTGGTGAAAGCTTTCAAAATGCACACAAGAGAACTACACATGGCTATCACAGAATGTGGAATAGCTAATGGAAAATCACCACACGCAAAAACTACAGGGCGAAAACAAACAAAACTTTAAGACTGCGAATGAACTTGGCCCTGTGATGCTTACAAGAAAGGCATATTTGTTCCCATCATCTAGTACTGAAAATATACTGCCTCTGAACATGGACACTCCATTAAGTTACTATGGCTAGCTATCATTTACGCCAAAATAACCACCCACTCTTCGACTTTTTCGTCTTTGTCCTCTTTTGAGAGACATGCCTAGAAGATATTATAAACGGCTATCTTGCCGATTGAATCTGGACATGTTGTGTCATTACAGCAAGGTGAACTCTGGCCAGTTAATCCATTGTAAACTTTACATTTGTTTTGTGAGTAAGTCTTTATTTCCTGAAAGGGGGAAAATGTTTAGATTTGTTAGCAGCCCTTGATATACTTTAGAAATCTGCCCACTTTGTATTTGGCCGGATAAAGAACCAAAAAGGTTGGCCATCAGATGCAAAATAGAATCCAGGAATAGAAGAATCAGCAAAATATGTAGGCAGGATACCAGGCAGCATTATCCAGTGTGACATGTTGCCTAAGTCATATTGTACTGCTGCCTCTTAGGGATCTATGAATCTGCCAGTTTTGCTTTCTCCCACATTTAGATTTTTAAAAATATCAAGTTCTTTCTCTCCTGAATATGAAGAATTTAGCAAATTTTGGTAAATTCTTATCAAAAATGAACTGAAATGAAATTCTCATTCAACTGCAACAGACAAATTTGGTCAGTGCAGCTATTCCCAACATGGAGAGGACCTGCTGTGTAGCTGTAAAAGATGAGAAAACTTCAGGGGGGGAAAGGTGGCAACCCTAATTAAGCCTAACATGGTTGAATACACAGGGATTCGAACCTAGACTTTCAAGAGCTAAGCACTCAAAGCCCTGGGCCACATTCAGATCTTTTTAACCTCATGTTCTTTTCGCCTGAATATGGAGAACTTTGCAAATTTTGG
This sequence comes from Anniella stebbinsi, assembly GCA_029215795.1. Taxonomy (NCBI): domain Eukaryota; kingdom Metazoa; phylum Chordata; class Lepidosauria; order Squamata; family Anniellidae; genus Anniella; species Anniella stebbinsi. The sequence continues at coordinate 307,385,438 of JARDYH010000001.1, read as the reverse complement.
CAAATTCGTATCAAAACCGAACTGAAACCAAATTCTCACCCATCCCTACTGCCTGCTCTCTTCTGAAGAGGGAAAGGAGGTAATTGGGCTATAAGTTACTGGGGGGCAATTTGTGTAAGCATACTTCACCTATAGGTTGGTGAAGAGGGACACAAGGGAGCATTCAGTGGCCTGCCTCTAGTGATCAAAGATAGTCCTTTTCACGATGTACCTGGCTAAATGTGGGAGGGCCTTCATTCAAGCCCTGAGTTCCTATAACATGGAGGATTATTCAGCATGGGGTTTCGAAACCAATATTCTGTGAACTACCATGGCACAGGAACATCAAACCCGCAGTTAGTTAGTGCATCACTTTTGTACTTTTCTTCTTTCTTTCTTTCTTTCTTTCTTTCTTTCTTTCATTATTCTGCCATTAGATTGAACTTGGTCCGTCCCAAGTGCACTGGCATGGTGGAGCTGTCCTAGGCCAAGTGGTAAATGGCTCTCCCATGATGGAATGCCCTTCCATACAAACACATTTGTCTCCACACAGAAAATTGGCATGTCAGGGGGAAGGGTTCCAGCCTAGGCTCCTCTGTGACATGCTAGCTTTCTAGGGGAAGAGATGATGATGATGATGATGATGATGATCATCATCATCATCATCATCATCATTTATATACCACCCCATAGCCGAAACTTTCTGGGCGGTTTACAAAGATTAAAAACATTGAACATTTAAAAACCAATATTCAAAATTTTAAACCATAAAAAGCATAAAAACAAACTACATATTTTACCCTATGGAGACGCACTCCATTGTGTGAATCTGCAACTCCAGCCTAAACTGGTACAGCCAGGCACAGGTTTACTGCCTCAGTGAGAACTAAGCCTAAGCACTGCCAGTCCAAGACGTTTTGCCACCTGAAGCAGAGCTCAAATGGCACTCCCCCCTCCCCTATTATGGCCAACACTTCAAAAAGCATTGCTGAACCATTCAGACACCAATTCCCACCTTTATCTATCATGGTGCCTGCCGCTTGCCGCAGGTCACTTCACCTTCCTGCAGGGCAGGACCAGTCCTGAGCCTAAGAAAAAAATTGATGTAAGAGAGGAGAAGAGGGTAGGCAAGCAGAGGTGCTGGTGAGTATATTTAAGATGTTGAAAAGCCAGAGGTAATAACATCAGGCCTGCAGCATCCTAAAGGGCTGTCACACAGAAGAGGAAAAAGACTAGTGTTCTTCTGTCCCAGAGGACAGGACTGGAGCTGATGGGCTTAAGTTACAGGAGGGTAGATTTTGGTCAAACATTGGCAGAAACTTCTTGACAGGAAGAACAATTTGATAATAGAACCAATTTCCTAGAAGAAAGCCTTTATCTCGTTTACTGGAGGTTTTCAAACAGGCTGGGCAGCCATCTGTTGGGGCCTCTGGATTTCTTGCATTGAGCAAGGAGTTGGACTTAGATGTCCTACAAAACAACCTCCAGCTCTGTCATTCTACAATTCCATCCCCCATGGCATATTCTTGACCCTTTCACAAGTGCAAATACTTCCTCATCAGTGCCTGTCCCTTTTCTCTCTAGATAATTTTTTGTTTATTGGATTAATACTCAACGTGGTATGTCTTAGCATGTGGGTTTTTCTCTCTCTTACTCCCTCTCACAGAGATAAGGGCTTTCTGCAATTAAGGTAGTTTATGCTCTGAGATTACGAAAAATTACAGTTATTACCAAAGATTATAAGAGGAACAGATACCCTTCAAGAAGAAAGTGCTCCTAGTACACTCCAGATTTGGAAAACGGTATTTAATTTTAGGCAAGGGGAAAATCATAGTTTATGCATTCAGGGGGTGAATCAAAGGTTAAACGGACTTGAAAGGTAGTCAACAACACCCCCTGGCAAGATGAAAAGCTCTTGAGTTGCTCTTCTTCTAAGGTCGTTATCTCTGGTGGATGGAGTTTACACTTCCACGCAAAACACCATGACCTGTCAGTGACCCAGAATTATCTGCAATGGTGTGAGTCTGAAGCACTCTTGGATTCTATACCTTCAACATCAGCCTGAGCTCCCTCCCCCCACACCTCCAGATGATGTTGGACAGCAACTCCAGTCAGCTCTAGCTAGCATAGCTAATGGCAAGGGATTATGGGAGCTGCAATTCAACAACAATTCTGGAGGGCCACAAGTTGCTCACCCTAATTTACCATCTACCCAGATGAAGAGTTTTGGAGAATGCGAAAACTTGCACAGTACTTTGTGGCCTTTGGGGTTCACCTAATAAGGGCATTCTTTAATACAGATTTTGGATTCCCCCTCCCCTTACAGCCAACACCTTTGCTTTTTGTGTGACTTGGAGAATACTGTTTGTGTGACTTGGAGAATACTGAATTTAGCTGTTCAATAGCAATTTTCTACACTGGAGGATGAGAGTTTTATACCACTTGAAGCTGGGACTTTATTCGCTGAAGGCACTTCTCCAGCTACTAGGTAAAGCTACCCAGTTTGGCTTTGGTTGACTTTTTTTTAACCTAACACCCTATCTAAAATTATCTCCAGCTTTGTTAATTAAAAAAAACTGTCTAGTTTCGCTCTACTTCTGTTTTCCATCTAGCAAGGAACGTAAGGATAGAGATAGATCTGGGTAACAGCTGGATTTTATTTTTCAAAAAATGGGGAATCAACCAGTGTTTGTTTCTTCATCCCAGCAGCAAAAGGGACAATCCTAAACGCAACCAGAAATCACCACAGCACCTAATAAAGCCTCCTTTGAATGTCTGCAACCTCCTCCCACATTCCATCTTAAATGCAGACTCCATGGCTCAACACCAGCCACTGTTTTTTCTTCCCCAGTGACAATTTTGCTTTATTTTCTTGATGAAGAGTTCTGGAGAACTTGAAAGCTTGCACACTATTTTGGCCGAAAAAAGCTATTGCCCAAATAGAGATTTTAGGACTCCTTCTTTATGAAGACAGAGGTGATGATCTCTGCATAAAACCTTGGCATACATACTTGGAGACACACCCTGAATATTCAGTGTACAAACAATTCCACAACTAAACCAGTAACAAGAAATTGGAAGGTATTGCAGGAAAAGGTGCTGAAAAGGGCAACCAAAATTACCGGAGAGCTGAAACAACTTCCCTGCAAGGAAAGGCTACATCCTTTGGGGTCGTTTAGGGTAGGATCTAATATAGGTCAACAATGCGTGGCCAGCCCTGCTGATTCCAGTCTACGCATGGAAGGCCCCGCCAGCCCTGACCCACAAGCAGCACCTACTGCTTGTGCGACAGATATTGTGCTTCCAGGAACAAGCCCTGAAATGAGTGGGAATGCTCGTTTCTTGAAGGGCAGGGCTCCGGCAGCTTCTTCTCTTCCAGAAATGTGCATTTCTGCTCATTTTGGGGTTTGCCCCCAGAAGCATGATATAGGGTCTGCTTAAGGGTTGGGGCTGGTGGAGCCTTCCATATATGGGCCGGTATTGGCAAGGCTGGCCATGTGCGATAGGCCCCAATTGGATACTGCCCTTAATTGCCATGGGGTGGGGGTGGGGGATGACAGAGGATTATAACATTTTGCACAGTATAGAGAAACTGGTTAGAGAGGCTTTCCTCCCCCCCCCTCCACCTTCTCTTGTAATGCTGTAACTTGATCTCATCCAATGAAACTGACTGACAGTAAATTCAGGACAGAGGAATGAAAGTACTTCTTCACACAACACACCATTAAATTATGGGATTCATTTCTACAAGATATGGTGGTAGCCATCTCCAGTTGGATAGCTTAAAATGGATGGAAGTTTGGTCTATTGGTGGCTAGTAGTCACAAAGAAGTGGATGATGATGATGTGGAACCTCCATGTTCAGAGGCAGTATGCCACTGAATACTACATTAAAAACATAGGAAGCTGCCTTATACCAATTTAGTCCATTCATCCATCTAGCCCAGTATTCTAGACACTGGCTGGCAGTGGTTCTGCAGGCAAGATTTCCTAGCTCTACCGAAATGTCAAGGATTGAACCTAGGATCTTCTGCATGCAAAGTATGTGCTCTACCACTAAGCTACAGCCCCTCCCAAAGTCGCTACTAGTTGCTGGGAAGCAACAGAGGAAAGAGCTATTGCATACATAACCTACAAATAGTGGTTTCACGAAATAATCACTGGTGATGTCTAGGGTGTGCTGCAGAGATAATATTAATCAAGTGCTAATTAGGACCCAACATTTCATAACAGAGAACATTATGGGCTACATAAAAACTTTAAGAGTTTTGGTCATTCTCTTTTGCATTACGGTACTAAGGACATTCCATGGAAAAAATGAGTATTGCTAGGAATAGCACTTAAAAGTAGACCTTAAGGAGGCCTTAAGTAAAAGCACAAGGCCACAGTTGTACAGTGTCCTCCTGATCCAGAATGGTCTCTCCTAGCTGATTTTCAATACCAAATGAGCATCCTCAGAACTGAGTGATTTCAAAGCTGCAGAAGAAGGTTTTTGCAGCAAGCTTCATGTAGCAAGAGCCTCGCTACGAATTCTGTCTACAGGTAAAGAGTCCACCAGTTTGAGGCAAGCCAACTGTGAATGTTGGCAACATCTTTTTGTAAAGAGAGATGCTTCCCAATGGGGTCCATTGTCAAAAGTACAAACTCCACATCCCTGCCATTGGCCATGCTGGGAATGGTAGTCTAACACATCTGGGGGACAACAGGCTATGGAAGGCAGCCATAAACAGTGTTCTTTTCTGTTATCTTCTTTCTTGCTCTCACCCCTGTGTTTGCTTTCATTCTTTCCCCTCCCCCCCCCACTTATTTCACAGCCAAGAAATAACATAAGATGTGTTCCCAAAGCAGTATTGCCAAAAGGGCAGCCAAGGTTCACCAGGCCTGTTGTGTGGCCAAAGCTTCTGACTAGCTCAGCTCTTTCCCATATGTATGGAGATAGGAGGAGACGCAGACCTCTTGATACCACACATAGTGCGGGCACCACTCTTTCTAGCACAGACTGTCTCTCTACAGGAAAATCTGCTCACGTTTAAGCCACCCCATTCCTGAGGCAAGCATGAGAGGCTGTCATTGCACTCGCACTCTCCCAGTGACAGATGCACGATCGGAGGAGCCTTCCAAACATATTTCCACCACATGTTCTCACCATCACACAACCTCCCAATCAAGGCTGTCGGAATGACAACACCAAAGCCGTTGTGGAACTCCGCCTTCTTAGTATACAAGTTGATTTCAGGGGCTATGCGGAAAATACACAAAGATGAACCCTTCCCGCCTCCTCCACCCAAACACTCTCTGGTGCTTGAGGTGGCCTTTTCCCCATGAAAAGCCTGAAACCTTCTTCCTTTGGCTCCTGGCTGTGGCCCTCTCTGTCCCTTTCTGTATGATTTCCAGGAGAGTTCTCTGCCCCCCTTCAGATTCATACGAGTTCTCCCAGTCCTGACATTCCTACACTGAAACTCATTCCAAAAAGCAACCAGCGAAAGGCTAATACTACTGGACGGAAGCCCAAACCCAGAAGATGAAGGCCACTTGCAAGTCAGAGGTTCTCCTCATGCTGGCCAACTGTGCCAAACCGGGAGGGGATTCTTATAAGTTTTCTCTTTTACTTTTTCTTTAAAAATATTTTCCTTCTCTGCCTGCCAAGACAAATCTCCAATTCCAGCTGTGACATCTGCATTTCCCTTCTCTCCTTTCAATAAGGAATGAATTCCCCCCTCCCCTGCACTCCAGCTTCACAGCTGAGGTTTCCTTTACACTCCCAAAAAGTTCTATCCTTCCATCTATTAAAAAAAAGTGGTGAATTTAATGCTCATGAAACTGACAGTGCTAAACAGAGACAGGCAGCATGTGGCTAGCTGCTTAAAATACTTTAGTCTTGCAACCTGGTTAACATACCTCAGAACTGATCCTCACTATTACTGTAAACTTATCCCGTTCCTTCCTTTCCTGTTCTCTAATGCCTATTGTCCTTAGCACATCACTATTTCATTCCGGGACTTCCATGCCTTCCATCATGTAATGGCCACTCTGCACATTATGCTTTTAGTGTGTATGTGTGATCATGGAGACAAATGGATGTTTTGAGAACACACACACAGTGACATAAAACATACACACATGTCAAGTTGTTTAGGGACCTCTGTGTGTGCGTGTGCGTGTGCGCACGCTCGTGAGTGTGTCTGAATGCATGTGTGCATGTCTGAAACATCTTTAAACTTGACTGCCCTAATGGCTCAATTCCAGCATCATGTCAAACCATGGTTTACGCTAACCATAGTTAAAACCAAACAGTGATTTGAGCTTCCAAAGGTCCAAAAGGCAAGTCCTACCCTGAAAGTGCTTGTCTCCTTCCATCATCTCAGCACTCGGTTTCATATGTTCACTCCACTCATGGAGAGTGCAGTGAACAGCTCACACTCATGGAGTGAACAGCTCTCCACTCATGGAGAGTGGAGTAAGCAGCCTCTGGAGGTGGTGCTATGGCTGTAGCTAAGGTTCATCAATTCAGACACCACACTCATTAAATTTGTAGCCTGCCTTTCCACTACATGTTCTCAAGGCTAACAGCAGTGATACAAATACAAGCCAAGCAACAGCCATGGGTTGCAAAACCATTTCAAGCTACTGATCACTTCACCAACTGATCACAAACTATGGTTTATCAATTCAGACATCATGTCTCCTTAGGCAGTCCTGGGAATGTGATGTAGACCAGAAATAAAAAAGTAGGTACTTTTTTCCCCATAGTGTTGTGGTAAGAACAAAGTCAAATGAGAGTGTCACCTCTTTGTCAGGAAGTGAAGGTACTTAAGGCATGTACCGTCAAATAATCACAACCCAGTGACTGTATTTTCACATTTCGATCTCAGACATGTACATTTCTGACACACAATTCACTTTTAAAAATTCGAAGGTATGGAATTTTTCACCCCCCCCCCCACTTTTCTATCCCCTCCCCAACTACGACATAATTAGGGTGACCAGATAAAATCCAGGTCAGGGCTCATGTAACTTTCACAGTTGTAGAGAAAAGGGAATTTCATCCAGTGTCATTTGTATGCAATTAGTTCTTGGTGAAATTCCCTCTTCATCACTACAGTTAAAGTTGCAGGGGCCCTGCCTTCTTTTGTATATGGTCTAGTATAGTGCATGCACCTTTAACTGTTGTGATGAAGAGGGAATATCACCAGGAACTAATTGCATACAAATGACACTGGCTGAAATTCTCTTTTCTCTACAACTGTTAAAATTACATGAGCCCTGACCTGGATTTTATCTGGTCAGCCTAAACATGATCAAGAAAGCAACAATCTTTCTTCTTATATTTACAGGATTACATTTTCATCCTAGTCAATGAAGATACAAACAAATTATCCATTTTGTAAACAAAACACTACCAACCATATAGTATATGCCTTTCCCTTTAATATTAACAGGGCATGGATTTACAGGTCACTCATAATAGAAAAAAACTTACAGAAAGTGTGTTTAAGAAAGAAAAAGAAAACAACAACAGCAACAACAATCACCTAAGGTTTTTTTTGTGTGTGTGGAATTGCAAGAGCTCGGTTCACGCTAGCAAACTGATGGGTAGATATTCTAACAGGATGAGAACAATCGGCAGACATTAGGATCTAATTATAATAAGCCTGCTTTGCTTATATTCAAACCAAACTAATAAACAAATACTTTATATAAGTAGATACAGAGGCCACATTTGGATAATCAGCGGGGGAAACAATGCAGTATGGGCTGTTTTCCCCACTTCCACGTATGCCGGTCACATGACCAGCATTTCCCTAATTACTAGGGATGTGCACTGGATCGGACCCGATCCACGATCCGAGTCCGGTCCAGTGGGAAATCGGATAAATTATCCGATTTCCGATCCCGCAGCTGGATCGGCCGATCCAATCCAAACCGGTCCGAAAAGGCTCCGAACCGGTTCGGCGGATCGGCGGATCGGCGGGCGCCCACTGGCGCCCACTGCTGCTTCCATTGGCGGGCGCCAGCGGGCGCCCGCCGATGAAAGTGGACAGCGGGGGGGGAGGAGGGGGGCGCTTACCTTCTCGGCCCGTCCGCTCCCGTCCGGCACTAGCAGCTACTACCAGCGGGCTCCGCGGCCTGCTCCAGGGTGGCGCGCCGGGTGATGTCATCACCCGGCGCGCTACTCTAGAGCAGGCCGTGGAGCCCGCTGGTAGTAGCCGCTGGCGCCGGACGGGAGCGGACGGGCTGAGAAGGTAAGCAGGGGGTGCGTGGAGGGGAGGAGGGTGCGCGCGGAGGGGGGGAGGGGGCCCTTACCTTGCCGGCCCGGCCGCTCCCGTCCGGCGCCGGCGACTACTACCAGCAGGCTCCGCGGCCTACTCCAGGGTGGTGCGCCGGGTGATGTCATCACCCAGCGCGCTACTCGAGAGTAGGCCGCGGAGCCCGCTGGTAGTAGCCGCCGGCGCCGGACGGGAGCGGACGGGCCGAGAAGGTAAGCAGTGGCGGGGAAGGGGGCTTACCCCCCCCGGAGCCGTCCGCTTCTATCCGCTGGCGCCCGCGGGCGCCAGCGGATGGAAGCGGACGGCCCCAGGGGGGGGAGGGAGCGCGGGGGAGGGGGCTTACCTGCCGGGGCCGTCCACAGCGGACGGCCCCGGGGGGGGAGGGAGTTAGGCCCCCCCTCACCCACCCGCCGCCATTTTTTCCTCATAGACTTGCATTGCAATGCAAGTCTATGGGGAAAAAAATGGCGGCCGATCCAAAAATTTACGATTTTTGGGTCGGGATCAGACTCGATCCGGTCCGGGGGGCCTCCGATTTTGTCCGAACCGGTCCGTGACAAAATTGGAGGTCCCGATCCGGGTCCCGATCCGATCCGGGGGGTCCGTGCACACCCCTACTAATTACCCATGCTGCGACACAGGTTACTGCATTGTCTGAATCCAGCATACAGCATGACAGGGATGAATTCTCACCACCCCACAACCCCTGCTGCAAGCCCTACTGTAATGCAACAGGCATGCGCACGGGCAGAGGAAACGAACTATACTGCATTATTCCCCAGCTAATTGTCCAAACACGGTCAGTGGGTTACATCTTACCTAGCCCAAGCAGAAAGAAACCTCAAACTATAGGATCATCCACTGCTTACTCCCTACTGCCGCTTCCCTGCGATCCCTGAACCTCAGGGATCCTTAGCAACTGTGTGGGATGAGGTGTAGGAGTGCTTGAGAAGGGAGAAATCCCCCAGGTTTGGGCACAAGGCATTTTCCATGTTCAGTGCCATGCTGTTGCCAATGCCAAGAGTTCTCTGATCCTCAACAGAGGCTTCTTGGGGCTGCAAGAGAGAAGCGGGATGGAGTACTCTCCTAAAGTGAGGCTTTCTTGCACTTGCATGAAGTTTGATGCAACCCTATATTTATACTTCACACTACATTCAAATATAAGGTGTTAATTAAGTAAACAGCAGCAATGGACACATGGGGGAAAAGCAGATACCATTCTTGTTAAATAGCTTCATTGGGAGAGAATGGACCATTCAAACACTTTGGCCCTGGCTGAAATTTTCCACATCTTTCCTGTGGGTTGCTCATCCCTGGATCATGAGTGAAGTTCATAGCCACTTTACACATGACCTTTTCTTATATAGATCATTTTCATGGAGGAATTGTACACATCTGAAATGAAATCCCAGTATTTATTTTGCTAAGAATTTTAGAGTCAGGAAGCTGAAACACTGGTGTACATGTTTTTCCATACACGGAAATCCATGCAACATGTGAAACAGCCTTATGAAGTCTACCCTGTAGAATTCTATGAAGACTGAATTTCCATTAAAATAATATGGTATTCACCCACAGTTGGGTGCCTGAAATCTTTCAGTGGTATGGAAAATGCAGGAAGCGAAAGAGACAGGGAGTTTATTTCTATACCTCCCCATAGTTGAAGCTCTCTGGGCAGTTCACAACAATTCATAAAAACACAAAATATTTCAATATATAGGTTACTGTCTAAAGCAGCCTTCCCCAACCTGGTGCCCTCCAGAGATGGTGGTTCAACACATCTAGAGGGCACCAGGTTGGGGAAGGCTGGTTTAAAGCACTATTGCCTTTATCATGAGGTCCCTGCAGTGGCTCAACTGTGGCCCACTCAGAGAGCTATTGTTACCCAGTCATTACTTCAAACTTTTACTTCAAAAGTCCAGATTCATCTTCCTTTCCTATCATTTCTGCAGGAAAGTTGTAAAAAAAAAGAACCTTGTCCAGTTCATTGAGTTCTGGAATCCTTGAGTTTCTAAATGGCTCTGGGGCTGACATTCCTACTTTCCTGCCAGCAACAAATATACGGGTGGGAAAGGGGGCACTTTTACATAATCAAAACCAACACACAGAGAGAGAGAGAGAGAGAGAGAGAGAGAATATTATTCACTAGACCGTAGTGAGAAATATTTTCTTCCTATGTGTTAACATTTTTGAGACCCAACAGTGGAAGGTGATATGCAAAATATACTTTCTCTTTGGCTACAGTCCTTGTCCCTTTGAAGAATCCACAATTTCCATGCAAATCTACTTCCAACAAAAGATCTTTGCCAAAGGCGTGGACTTATAATTCCTCATGTTGGGTCCCATACATGCGACAAAGGGTATCATAAGAAACCCATGAAAAATGGTTTGAATGTTGTAGCAGAACCACAAAAAGTGCCAAGGGTCGGCATTGTCAGGTATTTGCCAGGGCCCACACATCCTCTGGGGTCTCATTGCTGACTTCTGGAGCCTCTTGGCCTATCTGCTTTTCCTCCTTGCTTTCATTGCCTGTTCTGTTGAAATTTCTGAGCAAGTGAGCAATTACAGGCATAAGGAGAAGATGCAGCCTCTGTTGCCTTTCCTTCTCCCTTCTGATGGCCATAGAAATTGGACCTAAAGGAAGGCAGCATTAAAAAAGTAGATACTCTTTCATACCTTTAGGGTGACCATATGAAAAAGAGGACAGGGCTCCTGTATCTTTAACAGTTGCAAAGGACAGCAAATTTCAGCAGGTGTTGTTTGTATGCATATATAACCTGGTGAAATTCCCTCTTCATCACACCAGTTAAAGCTGCAGGAGCCCTATCTCTTGACCATGTACAAAATAGGGCAGGGCTTCTGCAGCTTTAACTTTGTGATGAAGAGGGAATTTCACCAGGTTCTGCTTATATACAAATGACATCTGCTGAAATTCCCTTTTCTATGAAACTGTTAAAGATACAGGAGCCCTGTCCTCCTTTTCATATGGTCAGCCTAATACCTCATGATGAACACATGGAGGCTGGGCATGCATAGTCCCATTCCTCCATGCATGCTTATGGTGTCTGAACAGGGCGAATGTACATATAGTGCAAAGTGACATAAGATCATCTCTTTCCATATACAGCTGCCTAGACCCTTCAATGGTCCTACTCCGGAATCTTCACCAAAGGAAGTGAGGTGGGTTGCTACTAAAAAGAGGGCCTTTTCTGCTGTGGCACTCCGGTTATGGAATGAGCTCCCCAGAGAGGTTGGCCTGGCACCTACACTGTGCTCTTTTGGGTGCCAAGTGAAGCCCTTTTTATTTTCCCAGGCATTTTAGTTTTTCAGTTTCTGTTTTCAATCTGGTATTGTATTTTAAGTCTTTGCAATGCTGCTAGCTTCTATTTGGTTTTTATTTTTATTTTTATACTGTAGTTTTAAACTTTTATATTGTATTTTATTGTCTTGTATTTTATAGTTTTAATTGTTGCAAACCGCACAGAGAGCTTTGACTATTGGGCAGTATAGAAATGTACTAAATAAGTAAACAAATACATAAATAAATAAAGCAAGACAGGTCCCTTTCTCAAAGAGCTTACAGTCCAACCCAGCATTGCCTAACCAGGTGCTCTCCAGATGTGCTGGACTACAATGCCCAGCACCCCCAGGCAGCCATGCTGGTTAGAGGATGCTGGGAGTTGTAGTCCAATATCAGGACGCAATAGGTTGGGGAAAGCTAGACTGGGCTGACGATATGAAAAGGAGGACAGAGCTCATGTAACTTTAACAGTTATAGAGAAAAGGGAATTTCAGCCAGTGTCATTTGTATGCAATTAGTTCCTGGTGATATTCCCTCTTCATCACAACAGTTAAAGTTGCAGGCAATATCCTAGAGTGACCATATACAAAAGAAGGCAGGGCCCCTGCAACTTAACTGTTGTGATGAAGAGGGAATTTCACCAGGAACTAATCGCATACAAATGACATTGGCTGAAATTCCCTTTTCTCTACAACTGTTAAAGTGACATGAGCCCTGTCCTCCTTTTCATATGGTCAGCCTAAGCTCGACTAAATACTGGGCCTCTATGTTCTCTGAAAAGGGCCTCTAGAGGTAATATGCGTGGACAGCAGTGTTGACCATTGTAACGACAGGAACAGCTGTGACAAAGGGTGCTAGCAGATAGACTGCTCCTAGTACTACCTATCAAAAAAACATTATGCCGCTGTTCTATCTCCCCACCCCACACTCCTTTACTTATTAAGGAAAAAACGTTGGGGGGAAAGTAAGGGGGAAAAGCAATGAAAAACACAGGAAGGTTACAATGGAAGACAGCAATGTGTGGGAACTTTCAGATGAGGCTTTTAATCTGCAATCACCTTGCCTCATTTATGGAGTTTTACTGGTGCTTCAAATGATGTTCCTCCATGTTTTCCCACTGCTTCTTCCATCTTTTTTCTTACTACAGAAAATCCGTTAGGAAAGAGAAGATGGAATAGCTGCCCAATGGGTCCTGATAGCATTAGGACTCCTCCGCCTGGAAGCACCCAACTTCTGGACCCGTAAAATTCCATGCATGAGGCAGGGTGTTTGCACAATTTCAATGAAAGCCTCTCCTGGAAGCACCCAAAGAAATCTGGGTTAATTCATCGAGAACATGAGTGGCCCCCTCCACAAGGATGCGCTTTTGCACCCGGTTCGGCGATTATGCGCATTATCGCGGAGGCGCTTTTACTCCTAATCTCTCTACACGGGAGGCGGCGAGAGGCGGCGAAGTGCATTAATTCATGTCCAAAAAGCGCTTTACAAGAAGTTAATGCGCATAATCGCTTGTTCACACGGCAAAAATGCGCTTTAACGGCCGGAGCAAAATAAAACTCGCGATTTAACGCGCATTCGAAAATGCGCATTATCGGGGAGATAACGCGCCTGTACGCCCGTTTTGCGCTCCGCTGGTGTGGAGGTAAAATTTATAATGAGCCTTCAAGGCTCATTAAACGTCTCATGTGGAGGAGGCCAGTGTAAACGTAGGCTGACCATATGAAAAGGAGGACAGGGCTCCTGTATCTTTAACAGTTTCATAGAAAAGAGAATTTCAGCAGGTGTCATTTGTATATATGCAGAACCTGGGGAAATTCCCTCTTCATCACAAAGTTAAAGCTGCAGAAGCCCTGCCCTCTTTTGTACATGGTCAAGAGACAGGGCTCCTGCAGCTTTAACTGTTGTGATGAAGAGGGAATTTCACCAGGTTATGTATGCATACAAACAACACCTGCTGAAATTCCCTGTCCTTTGCAACTGTTAAAGATACAGGAGCCCTGTCCTCCTTTTCATATGGTCACCCTATGTAAACGTGAGGGTCCGTAACGGAGACTCCTTGTGCCTGAGGTGTTTTATGAGAGAAATATGAACTTTACACTCAGACCCAAGGTGGAAAGGGAACTTTGGTTAGCATTTAAAAATGGACTGGGAAAAGTTTTATTCTGGCTGGTTTAGAGGAAGGGGGCTACTTTGACTTTATTTGCGTCTTGACAGGGTATGGGATGAAGGTTGCTGCAAGATTCCAAAGGAAATAGTGCACAGTGGAGGAAGAGGAAGAGCAAGGGGGAAAGCCAGAAGGGAGGGGAGAAAACAAAAAGGGAAGCGTGAGCTCCCTTAGCACACAGCTAATCTAAACGCCTGCAAAGGGTTAACGTACTCCCAGAAGAGGCCTTCGAAAGAAACAATGAGAAACCTGTCAGCCTATTGGACAGCTCCTAGCGACCTGAGGCCAATGGGAAGAGCCTGCCAGCCGAGAAGCCTTTTTGGTGAGCCGATCAAGAGGAGTGCAGGGCTAGAATGGTGCAGCTGTTCTGTTTTGATGCGTTTCTCAGGGCTGAGGTAGGGGCCTCAGCTAGCTCGCTTTGAAGAACGTGCTCCCTCTCTGCACAGCCTGCAAATGAGAGAAAACTCCAGAATTTAGAGAAGGCTGCTCCGGAAAGCAGGCCCAAGAGGCAAAGAGGCGCTGCCAAGCAGCCGAGTTGAGCCTCCTGCCTACACTTCCCGACTGCTGTTGTCACAACCGGTTCTTTCTCACAGTCTCACCCTGAAAAAGGAGGGCAAACGCACCCTTCGTGCTATGGGGCACAGCCGTGACCCCCTCGAATAAGGACATGCCGTTGAACAGCCTCCTTTCCCCAACCTAGTGCCCTCCAGGTGTGTTAGACTACAGCTGCCATAATCCCCCAGCTGACTCTACTGGCTGAGGTATTATGGGAGTTGAAGTCTGACACATCTGGAGGGCCCCTGGTTGGGGAAGGAGACTGTAGAATAATGTGCAGCAGGGATGCAAACATCCCAAACTAGGAAGACAAAAACAAACACCAGACTTCGCTTTCCCAAGTGCTGGTGTGTTTCATCAAGACTTGGTCACACGTTTCCTCCACTGATTCTTTTTGTGCTGCCATGACAGGAATTGCCACCTATTTCAGAAAAGAAATGTGGTCAAATTGCTGTGAGACGGAAAGTCTCCTTCATGCCTCCCACTCCCATGTGGTTCAGATTTAAATGGTATCTGAGTTACGCTTCTTAGAGAAATATGAAAGCAACCAGTCCAGGACGTCCTTACACATTGGATGAGGGGTAGGAACAACCTCTTTATGTCCCGGATTTAGGGGCTTTCGGAAAAGATCTGGTCGGCGAATGTTGCCTTGATGCCAAAAGAATGTGGATGACTTATTTTCATACTCTAGGACCTTGGCCTCCCCAAGGCCCATGAGCCTGTCCCCTTTGAGTCATGTGCTGGGTGTGGGAGTGGGAATCCAGCCACACAGCTAATGTGGATCTACTAATCAGTTACAAGATGCTGAAATCTTGGAACAATTCCAAACATCCCCTCAAGCTCATGAGACTGTTCTACTGAAAAGATTGTTCATTGTTACCAGTTAGCTGATAGCAGTTTACAATAATTAGCTAGAAATAAGCCTGGCGTTTCCAAACTACATTCCATTTATTTTGTTTAAGGTTAGAAAAATCATTCTTCTGGCTCAATTCTGGCTTGCTCTATCAACAAATACATTCTTTGTGTGGACTGCATTGACTGTTGCACTGCAATCAGATAAGCCTGTGGAAACATTTAGAATCTGAGGCCCAGGCTGCAATCCATAAATCACTTATTTTATGTTATTTGATTTGTTCCTCACCTTTCTACCAAAAAAATGGCACTCAAGGCTTCAGGTCTGTTTCTGGTGATCTGGATTGGCTAAGACTTCAGAAGATGGAGCAAGGAGCGGTATTAAAACCCTGCTAATTCAGCAACAAGGACATACTTGCACTTGCAAACCAGACACAGAGGAAAAACTGGAGTGTAGTTATGTCCTGGAGAAGCAGGAACATCCTGCTTCATTGCATAGTGCCAGAGAGTGAGACACAATTTTAATAATGCAACCTCTGCTTCTGAAACACTATAAGATTTTTATCATATTTTCTTGCATATTTCTTGCTTTTCTATTTGTTTTTGAAGTTTTTATATTGTTTTTATTTTGTCTGCTCCCTGGAGAAGATTGTACTTACTCTTAAAAGTAGCCTAAAAATAATTTAAAATAAAATAAATAAAATATAGAAGATAGCTCACTATCCTTTATTGTCTTAAGAAAATACCTGAGGGCCAAACGAGATTACTCACATTTCCCTCCCCCGCCCCAAATTTAATTATGTCTTTATTTACATTTCTATGCCATCTAATAGCTGAAGCTCTCTGGGCAGTTCACGACAAGTAAAACCATAAAATACAAAACTATAAAATACAACATAAAAGTTTAAATTTTTAAAACTGCAGTACACAAAATTAAAATAATAACCAAACTGAACCTCGCAACAATGCAAGATTTAAGACACAATACCAGATTTAAAACAGAAACTGAAACACCAAAGGTACAAGAAGCTACATGGTCTTTGGATCAGAGCTGTGACTTATGGAGTAGGGTGTCACCCCTTTCCTGATATTGTTTCCCCACTTCCATGGTTTCTATTTTCCCTGTAATAAAAAATCATGTAGGTGCCATGCTTGTATGTTTTCCCCTGCAGGGAAATAGCACCTGGGGAGACTCTGAGTTCAGAAATGACATCTGATGAAGGCCTATATATGAGCACTATGGCCCCAGTCCTATTCAGGGGGCTCCCCTTATAGTTTGTCTTACCTTTGGGAGAAAACACACAGGAGATCAGATCACTTCTTATTTGGTCCTCAGATCATACTGGGCATGATGCTATCCATGCCTTCTGTCCTTAGGGAATCTTATAATGACTTGAATGTAGGGTGACCATATTTTGGAATCCAAAAAGGAGGACAACATGGTCAACCCCCAAGGGGGCGTCCCCACCAACGTGTCCGCCCCCAGGGGGCGTGTCCAGTACCCAGGGGGGTGCCCACCTGAACATAGCCTTGGTCACAGGTTTGATTTTACAGCACACAATTCAGACAAATCTGTTCTACATAACATCTTAATGTTAAAATCATTGAAATAAAAAGCGAGACATCCAATGTATCTGAAATTAACTTCACTCACTCCTACTGTTGTAGCTTTTGCTGTACTTTGTTGCTATACTTGGTATGATACAGTCTCCCCTCAAATATATTTTCTGACTGTATCCTCACTCTGCTGCAAGCTGCTGCTTAACAGGGGTTGCTGCCAGCAGCTAGCTGTTTTTTTAAATTTTATTTTTAAAGTTCAATTTTGTCTTGAAACTTGCTAAAAATCAACAGATGAACAGATTTGCTTGAAACTTGGCATGGCTAAAGCCCTACTTAGGAGCTATCATGATGCCAAGTTTCATCTCTTTATCTTTAAAAATGATGTTTTTTTAAAAAAGTATATTTTGTTTTAAAACCTCAAATTTTTTAAAATTCCTAAAAATCAATGGATAACCAGATCTGCTTGAAACTTGGCATTGCTAAAGCCCTACTTAAGATCTATCATGATGCCACGTTTCATCTCATCTTTAAAAATGATGCTATTTCAAAAAATTAATTTTAAAACCTCAATTTTTAAAAAATAATTCTAAAAATCAACCAATGAACAAATCTGCTTCAAACTTGGCATGGCTAAAGCCCTACTTAAAAGCTATCAAGATGACAAGTTTAATCTTTTGCTCTTTAAAAATGACAGTTTTAAAAATAATAATTTTAAACCCTCAAACTTTAAAAAATTCCTAAAAATCAATGAATGAACAAATCTGCTTCAAATTTGGCAAGGCTAAAGCCCTACCTAAGAGCTACCAGTGATCTCTCCAACCACAGGAAGCCAAATCCAGGAAAGCACTGTCCTTGGAGTTTCTTATCATGCAGGAAAGTGGAGGCACGTAACAATATAGTACCCCCTCTCCCCTATATCTGGTTGAAAATAGCACTACCTTCTAGCACTAAATCATCAAAGACTTTGTGATCTGGTCCAGCAGCAATATTCTGAAGGTGAGAATGTTGTCAGATTTTTGATGTTCTCTCAATTGTATACAACCTATCTGGAACATAGGAAGCTCCTTATACTGAGTCAGACCATTGAACCTTCTAGCCCAGTATTGTCAACACTGACTGGCAGCAGCTCCCCAGGGTTTCAGGCAAGATTCTTTCTTTGCCTTACCTGGAGAAGTCAGGGATTGAACCTGGGACCTTCTGTATGCCAAGCTTGTGCTCTATCACATTGAGCTATGGCCCCTCCCACATGCTGCCACTTTATGCTGCTCTAAACCATCTCAAATATGAAACATTCATTTCCGAAGTTCATTTAATATTCCTTGTATATCAGATCTAGCTCGGGGGGGGGGGGGGAATTCTCCTTTCTTCATATAACTTGGGATAAAGTCTTAAAAATAAATTATATTTCAGACTCATTACCTGGGTCTTTCTTTGGATGGCAGTTCTGGACCAAGAGATTTTGTGAGTCAATCTGAACGGTAAGAACTAAATTCCATATTGGTTAGATGCAAACAAACTGTATCGTGGCTGCCCTTTGTTAACATGAAAATACATTTCATAGACTCACAGAATAGTAGAGTTGGAAGGGGCCTATAAGGCCATTGAATCCAACCCCCTGCTCAATGCAGGAATCCACCTTAAAGCATACCTGACAGATGGCTGTCCAGCTGCATCTTGAATGCTTCTAGGGTGGGAGAGCCCACTCATTACCTCCCTAAGTAATTGGTACCATTGTTACTAGGGATGTGCACTAACCCCCCGGATCGGATCGGATAGTGGATCGGAATCGGACCTGGGGGGTCGGATCGGATCGGAGGATGGTCTAATCAGATCGGACCCGATCCCGATCCGCGGATCGGATGTCCGATCCGGATCGGACGCCATTTTGAATGCTTTTTCCCATAGCAAAGTATTGTTTTACAAAAACGCCTATAACATTTTCATTTTTAATGATAGAAGGATGAAACTTGGGCACATTGTAGACTGGTTAGGGATAGCTATCTGTGAGAAATTTCATAAAGATTGGTGCATGCATTTTGTGGCAATTAATTTTTTAATAAATAACCAGGAATGCCTATAACTTTGTCATTCTTAAAGTTACACACATGAAACTTTGCCACATTGTAGGTGGTACCTTGGGACTTATGTGTGTGAAAGAGCTTTGACAGATAAAAAAGGGAGGGGAGGTGGGGGTGGGGGAGGGGGGTGCAATTGACAGCCCAAGCCTCTGTGGAAAAACTTTTGTAACTTTTAATCTAAAAAAATTGTAGCCACCAAATGCCTGGACCTAACTTTCTAAAATTTCTGACAGACAACTGTCAGAAATTCTACAAAGTGAGCAAGTTTCATGTGTGTAACTTTAAAAATGAAAAAGTTATAGGTGTTTCTTTCCTCATTGTTTCAAAAATTAATTGCCACACAAGGCAAGCACCTATGTTTCTGAAATTTCACACACATATCAAGCCACGTGTTACCTGTAATGTGCCCAAGTTTCCGGTTTGTATCTTTAAAAATAAAAAAGTGGGAGGCATAACTGTATTTACCCCACTACTACCCATTTTCTAAAATTAATTGCCACACAAGGCAAGCACCTATGTTTTTGAAATTTCACACACATAGGTCCCAAGGTACCACCTACAATGTGGCAAAGTTTCATGTAACTTTAAAAATGACAAAGTTATAGGCATTCCTGGTTATTTATTAAAAAATTAATTGCCACAAAACGCATGCACCAATCTTTCTGAAATTTCTCACAGATAGCTATCCCTAACCAGTCTACAATGTGCCCAAGTTTCATCCTTCTATCATTAAAAATGAAAAAGTTATAGGCGTTTTTGTAAAACAATACTTTGCTATGGGAAAAGGCATTCAAAATGGCGTCCGATCCGCCGATCCGATCTGGATCGGACCTCGGCGGATTGGATCGGATCGGAGGGTTGGTCGGATTGGATCGGATTTTCCGATTTGGGGGCGGATCGGATTCGGATCATGGATCGGATCCGATCCGATCCGATGCACACCCCAATTGTTACTGCTCTAACAGTCAGGAAGTTTCCTGATGTCCAGCCGGAATCTGGCTTCCTGTAACTTGAGCCCATTATTCCGCGTCCTGCACTCTGGGATGATCAAGAAGAGATCCTGGCCCTCCTCAGTGTGACAACCTTTCAAGTATTTGAAGAGTGCTATCATGTTTCCCCTCTTCTCAAGGCTAAACATGCCTAGTTCTTTCAGTCCTCGTCGGACTTTGTTTCCAGACCCCTGATCATCCTCGTTGCCCTCCTCTGAACCCCCTCCAGCTTGTCTGCATCCTTCTTGAAGTGTGGTGCCCAGAACTGGACGCAATACTCGAGATGAGGCCTAACCAGTGCCGAATAGAGTAGGGTGACCATATGAAAAGGAGGACAGGGCTCCTATAACTTTAACAGTTGCAGAGAAAGGGGAATTTCAGCCGGCATCATTTGTATGCAATTTGTACCTGGTGAAATTCCCTCTTCATTACAACAGTTAAAGCTGCAGGGGCCCTGCCCTCTTTTGTATCTGGTCATTCTAGTATAGTGCCTGCAATTTTTGTGATTAATTATTTAATTATTGTGATGAAGAGGGAATTTCACCAGGTACTAATTGCATACAAATGATGCCAGCTGACATCCCCTTTTCTCTGCAACTGTTAAAGTTACAGGAGCCCTGTCCTTCTTTTCATATGGTCAGCCTAGAATAGAGGGGAACCAGTACCTTGCACGATTTGGAAGCGATACTTCTATTAATGCAGCCCAAAATAGCATTTGCTTTTTTTACAGCTACATCACACTGTTGGCCCATATTTAGCTTATGATCGACAACAATTCCAAGATCCTTCTTGCTAGTCGTATTGTGAGCCAAGTATCCTCCCATCTTGTAACTGTGCATCTGGTTTCTTTTTCCTAGGTGTAGAACTTGGCATTTGTCTCTATTAAATTTCATTCTGTTGTTTTCAGCACAGCGCTCCAGTCTATCAAGATCACTTTGAAGTTTTTTTCTGTCTTCCAGGATATTAGATATTACACCCAATTTTGTGTCATTTGCAAATTTGATAAGCATTCCCTGCACCTCCTCATCAAAATCATTAATAAAAATGTTGAACAGCACTGTGGTACCCTGCTCATTACCTCCCCTGAGTTTGAGAAGGCACTATTGATAAGCACTCTTTGAATCCGATTCTGTAGCCAACTGTGGATCCACCTAATAGTTGTTCCATCCGGCCCACTTTTAGCCAGTTTGCTAATCAGAATGTCATTGAGTACTTTGTCAAAAGCTTTGCTGAAGTCAAGATATATTATGTCCATAGCATTCCCACAGTCCACAAGGGTGGTTACCCAATCAAAAACTGAGATCAGATTAGTCTGGCAGGATTTGTTCTTGACAAATCCATGCTGGCTCCTAGTAATCACTGCATTATTTTCAAGGCACTTATAGATTGACATCTTTATAATCTGCTCCAAAAATTTTCAAGGGATTGATGTCAGACTAACTGGTCTGTAGTTCCAGGTTCCTCCTTTTTGCTCTTTTTGAACATAAGGACAACATTAGCCCTCCTCCAGTCGTCCAGCACTTCACCCATCATGATTTCACAAAGATAATAGACAGTGGTTCTGACAGTTCTTCTGCCAGCTCCTTTATCACTCTAGGATGCAGTTCATCGGGCCCTGGAGATTTGAACCCGTTCAAAACAATTAGGGGTTCCTTGACCATTTGTTTATCAATCTCAAGCTGCAATCCTGCCCCATCAGCTTGTACTTCATTTCTGCCAGGGGAGTCATAGACCCTCTTTGGGAAATGACTGAGCCAAAGCAGGAATTGAGCACTTTGGCCTTTTCTTTGTCATCTGCTGTCAATTTGCCATCCTCATTGAGTAGTTGAACCACCATTTCTTTCCTCTTTTTACTGTGCATGTACCAGAAGAAAGCTTTTTTTGGTTGCTTTTAGCATCCCTTGTTAGCCTCTGCTCATTTTTAATCATTTCTTGTCTGCCCTTTCTCTGTCCCAAACCCTCACAAATTTACTTGAGAGTAAGGTGACCAGATTTTGGAACCCAAAATCCCGGTTCCCCCCCCCCCCGCCAACAACCCCCCCACCAAGCCACCCCCCAAAACAGACCCCCCAAGTCACCCCCCCACCCAAAACAACCCCCCCACCAAGCCACCCACCCCCAAAAAACATCAGCCCGGACCTACCGCGGCGGGTTCTCTTCTGCTGCCGCCGCCGCGCCGCTGCCGTTCCGCCGCCACCGCCGCCGGGTCCCCCGCCGGCTCGTAAGGCCAGCGGCCGCGCGGAAGAGGCAGGGGAGAGCCGGATCTGGAAGTGACGTAATCAGCCATCCCCCGCTTCTTCCGTGCGGCCGCTGGCCTTACGAGCCGGCGGGGGTCCCGCCGGCGGCGGTGCGCCGGCAGCGGCGCGGCGGTGCGGCGGCGGCGGTGCGGCGGCAGACCCGGTGGCGGTGGTGGCGGCCCAGTGGACCCGGCGGCGGCAGCGTGGCGGCAGCGGCGGACCCGGTGGCGGCGGACCCAGCGGCGGCGTGGCGGCGGACCCGGCGGCGGCAGCAGCGGTGGTGCGGCGGCGGACCTGGCTGCCCCAGCAGGTAAGTGCCCCGCGCCCCGCGCCCCGCGCCTCGCGCTCCTTACCCGCTTCCCTCCAGTGCTCAAATCTACTGAGAAACAGGCTTCACGGCCTGTCTCTCAGTATCGCGCCAGGTGATGACGTCATCACCCGGCGCGCTACTGAGGGACAGGCCGTGAAGCCTGTTTCTCAGTAGATTCGAGCACCGGAGGGAAGCGGACGCCCCTGCGGGTAAGGAGCGTGAGGCGCGAGGGAGGGCACTTCCCTGCTGGGGCGGCCGCTTCCCGGGCTCCTCCGCCGCCACCGCCGCCGAGTCTACCGCCGCTCCTTGCTTGCTGCCACCGCCACATGACCCCCCGCCACCCCGGTTTGCCCCCCGCCCCCCGGTTGGGCCGGTTCGCCTCTGGATTCCCGGTTAGGACCGGGAAATCCCGAGCCATCTGGACAGCCTACTTGAGAGGGCAACTTGGAGCAGGGAAATGATGGGCAGGAAAGGGTTTATCTCCCTCTCAAGCTTCTTAGTTTCTCCATAGGCCCTTCTCAAAGCAGCTTTCCAAGTTTTTGTTTATATATTTTTTTAAAAAAGAAGAGCTGTCAGAATCTTGTTACCCACATTTCTTCATGAAACAAATAGCTTGGCCCTTAGAGACCAGGGAAACAGCTCATTTGGGTTTCCCAACTTTATCTGCAGCAGACACAGACTAGCCTGTGTCCACACTGGAAAAAGAAACTGACAGAATTCATGATGATGTCAAGCGCACCCAGACACACAAGGAAGACCACATCAAAACTATGTGGCCAGAAGGATCAAGGCATGAGACACTGCACAACTATTTCAACCTTGTATTCACTGGGAAGGAATGTCAAGAGACCCCCTATTACTTTATTTTAATCCCTTGTGTATGGGGGTGGTGTATGTGTGGTTTTTGTTTTTCCTGTCTTCACTTAAAAAAGGGTTTACGAAACCTGCATCCAGGTCTTTACAACTCATCTCCCATCTCACTCATTCTCATCCTCAGCTTTCCTCAAGCCAGTGCCTTCCAGTGTTGAATTGGTGGCTGAGAATTCTGGGAGTTGCAGTCCAATACCTCTGGAGGGCACCAGCTTGAGGAATTTTGTGGTTGTTGTTATTATTATTATTATTATTATTATTATTTATTACATTTATATACCGCCCCATAGCCGAAGCTCTCTGGGCGGTTTACAAAATTAAGAGATTGAACACTAAAAAGACAATATACAAAATATAAAACCATACACATAAAACAGCTGACATTTAAAATATTTTAAACTGTTACGCCTGGCCACAAAGTCAGTTAAAAACTCAACTTAAGCTGTTAAAATGCCTGGGAGAAAAGAAATGTTTTGACCTGGCACCAAAAAGATAACAGTGTTGGCACCAGGCAGGCCTCATCGGGGAGATCATTCCATAATTGGAGGGCCACCACAGAGAAGGCCCTCTCCCTTGTTGCCGTCCTCCGAGCTTCCCTCGGAGTAAGCACCCGGAGGAGGACCTTTGATGTTGAGCATAGTGTATGGGTAGGTTCATGTCGGGAAACTACAGCTGCTGGTCTAGCCCCACAGGACTTAGTACTACCACTGTCTTCTAATCTGTTTCACTCTGTATTTTTCAAAACATGTTCGCACATTTCCGAACATGCAATCATATAAAAATGTATTCTTTTGAAAAACGCACACTTTGAAATGTGCATTTTGTAACACACACACGTTTTTATACTTTAATCAATGGGTAGAAAGTGCACACTTCTCCCATTCAACTGAACTGAAAAACATGTCACAAATGAAAATGGGAATGAATTGAACTGAGCTTGGAAGCAAGCTCAAATATCCTGGGTTCTCCCATCCTTGCTCTGGACTGTCACTGGTCTCTGAACCTGCTGGTCATGTTTCCAAAGATTGGAAGTACTTTTACAGCTAACAAGAGATGATACACATATATATATGGATGGAAGGAGTGGAGGACAAACATCAAAGACTCACTAGGCCCTTCTGGGAAGGACTAAATCATAGGATATGGAATACTCAGGGGAAGTTCTTCATGATCTGCTCACTGGTTTGGAACATTTGAGTGCATGTAGGGGTGAATCCTGTGTTACCAGATAGAGCCCAAACTAAAGGCCACATTCATTAGTTGCATGAATGAAATTAAGGTGCACAGTTTTTGAAATACAAATAGCAGCTGGGTGGGGTGAGCAGCAGCATCAGAGCCATGGAGTGGAGTTTACCCTTTCCCCATGTTTGCAGCCCTGACAAAAATGGCCTTAAAGCTGCTATTTGCTTTGGGAGAGAAGCCTCAATTGGCATTCCCCCCTGATGGAAATGCAGCTGGAGGAGGAGGGATTTTCATTGTGGGGAAGGGTTAAACTCCTCCTCTCACCTCATGTGGTCCTGATGCTGTTCAGTAGGGATGTGCATGCCCGAAATTGTATCGTTATTGGAAATCCCTATTAAAAAAAAAAGGATCTGATTATATCAGAGGTTTATCGTATCGAATCGTATCGGATATCCAATAATGATCAGATATCCGATATTTAATTCGGTTCCCTATTTTGCCCTATAGAGTTCATTTTTGAGACAGAAATGCCTAAAAGTACTGTATTTTAAAAGTTACAGACTTGAAACTTGGTCACAGTGCTTATGGGGTATGCCTAAGTATGTGTATTAAATTTCAGAACAATCCCTCCACCCCTTTGTTTTATATGATTTTTTAAAAGATTGTGCACCTTTTTTGACAGCTCTGAATGGACGTGGCGAGCTGTCATTCAGAGCTGTCAAAAGTTAAATGATGTTTAAAAAATTTATATAAAATACAGGGGTGGAGGGATTGTTCTGAAATTTAATACACATACTTAGGCATACCCCATGAACACTGTGACCAAGTTTCAAGCCTGTAACTTAAATGGCGGTCTGATAATCTGATAAAATCCGATCTTATCGGACCGAAAAAATTTCAGATCTGATAATTTCGGAGGGATTTCTATCGTATCGTTATCATTAATCGGATGTCTGATAACACCTTTATCATATAGTTATCGGACATCAGAATGATACGATACACATCCCTACTGTTCAGCCTTCCTGCAGCTTCTGTTTATGAGCTCTATCACACCAGTGTTTATCGCACTTTCATCCTGCCTTGTTTGTCGTTTTGCAGCACAGTACTCACATGACATCGTGCCTGTCCTGCAGTCATCTCACCTATTCCCCTCCATTTTCCATGATTTTTTAGAGTGGGGAAAGTCCATTTTCCCCTCCACACGAGATAAAACCGCTCTTCTGTCTCTGTGGATTGCTGCCCTCACGCTATATCGCAGAACCTCCCTTCTTGGGGACGTCTGCATTGAAGAGCGGTCTTGCTCATGAAAGCGGAGGGCAGGGCGGTTCTCTTCCAGTCTGTACAACTGCTCAATCAAGAAGGGGTTAAGCGGTTGAGTAACCAGGGGAAAAAAACACAACTTGTAGTGATCAGAGTGTGTGAGGAGGGGAGGGTTAGGGTAACACTAGGCCATTCCTGTCAGGCTGGATCATGTTCATTTAATACGTTTGGGGAGGAGATGCTGTTGCTGCTGCTGCTGCTGCTACTACTACTACTGCAGCTTGGAAGCAAGGCAGAGAGGACAGCCAAGAGCTGTGATCAACATGGGGCAGAATGCGCCATGTTGCCTGGGCATGGGGAAGCTTGAAGCAAGGCAAGAGCTGGCTGTGTGGCTGCGCCTCTCCACCTTCGCACAATGGCCAGTGGCGCAGGGCGGGGAGAGAGAAAGAGAGAGAAAGGCAAGCAAGGCCACTGTCCTGTACACGCGTGCCTGGGAGTCAGTCCAATTCAACTCTATGGGTTTTACCGCTGAGAAGGCATGTCTAGGTTTCCTGCATTGAAAGGTAGCGCCCCGAACAGGATGTGGCTCACCAGGCAGGTGCCTCAGGAGCAGCAGCAGGTTGCAATTTCCCTCTTTTTCTCTCTGAGCAGACACTCTTTTTACAACCCCCCCCCCCACATATATATACACATACAAACACACACACCAGACATCAAAGAAATTCAACTGCTCAACCATGAAGGGGGAGGGAGAGAGGGTGCCCAAACACCTCATGCAGAAGGGAGCAACGGTGCTTAATCAATCAAATGCTAAATCATTAAAACAGTAGACAACAATACCAGGGCAAGTGGTGGGGAGGTGCCACATCCATCACAAGGACCATCAGCCATAAGAACCAATGGAGGGGGGAGGAGAAGGGGCAGGGTGGAAAGAGATTTTACCAACACAGTGGCAACATCAGGAAGCGCGAGCCGGCTCGGGTGAAAAGGACACAAGGCAACATAGTGCAACAACATATGCACATGAAAGTGACCAGCGCTTGACACTGGCCTAATGAAACAGAGGTCGAAATCACAGGTGCATACCAGGAAAAAAAAGTAGGTGTGATGGAGCCCTACATTGCAAAAAAAGGTGCATCTGATTTGGGCCCAAAGATACACAGTATATTGCAAAATGCCCGTGCAAAAGCTTGTATCAGCTTGGAGCCCGCAAATCTCCAGAATTCCGAATGTTTAAAGAGTATCCTACATTTGTCTTATCTCTTCTCTGCAAATCACAAACATGCGAAGTCAAGGGCTACCCCCATGCCATGGGCTTAGAATGGGTAGCAACATTTTAAAAACATTATGCATTACATGAAATTGGGAAAGGACTTGGCTCAGTGACAGAGTACATACTGTGCATGCACAAGGCCCCAGGTTCTGCTCAAAGTAACTCCAGTAGCAAAGCTGGGAAAAGGCTTTACTCAACATCATGGAAAGCCAGTGCCAGTAGGGGACAATACTGAATCAGATGGCGCTAAGGTCTGACTTGGAATAAAACTATTTCCTGTGAATACTGCATCTTCTAATTAGGCAAAAACTCCTCAGTTACATCACAGAGACTAAGAAAAAGAGCAGATCCTAGAGATCAGCTTGAATTGCGGGAATGTAAACAGTGACTTATATTTTTGCTGTTAAAGCTAAATTCAACAGTTAATAAGCAGGACCAGGCCTGTCATTAGGCAGAGTGAGATGGCTGTCTCAGGCAGCAGATTTTGTGTGTCATGCAAAGCCACAAAATTATTAGTTAATTTGTTGTTAATGGTGTTTGTTTGTTTGTTTGTTTGTTTTACTATCATGTAGGCAGAGAACTGCTTGTGGAATTTTCTGCCTGAAGTGCCAAAATTACTTGACTGGCTTTTGGAACTATGCACATCAACCTGGTGGGTTGTTGCTCCACCTCTGGCAGAAATGGTCTTGGGCCAGCCTTGCTGATAAATCAAGCCTATTTGGCCATCTTTTGCTCTACCTGTTCAAATAATCCTTTCTACTACCTAGGAATAGTTAAGGGTTGCAACAACCTTCCTTGTCATGGTGGAATCAGTGGTCATGTGACACAAATGGCCAGGCGACTCAAGATTGCTTGGGATCCCAGTATCAGTATTCAGACATCATGTTAGCACCCTGTCTTATGAAATGCTCTTGCAGTGCAGTCTTGGAGCTGAACTGCTTTGCATTCCTCCACTACTATATTACGGTTAGTGACTTTGTAAATTTGTAATTTGTTAATTAGCCCTAAAAAAAACCCCTCTTTTTAGCTATAATTGTAATAGCTCTTTGCCCTCCGGGGGGGGGGGGGGAACATCAGCTCAACATCTTCTGGAGTGAAGACTTGTGGCAGGGGGATTCATTTAGCGTGTCTGTTATCTCTCTTTCTTCCATCAGGATTCTTTCTTTCCTTTGACTTCTAAAGGTTGAGCTACCTCCTTGGCTGGTTTCCTCTTTCTGATATACCTAAAGAAATATTTATGGTTTGTTTTAATGGTTTTAACAATTTGCCCCCCGAGTTCATTTTCATGTGCCTTATTCTCAACTTACCTTTGTTTTGCCAGAACTGATGGTCCTTTTTATTTTCTTCATTTGGACAAAACCTCTTCTTTTTAAAGAAAGTCCTTTATAGCTTCCTTGCCTTTGCTTGTTAATCACAGAAGCATATTATTGGATGATACATTTTATCTGGCCTTCTATTATAGTGGTTTTAAATAGCATCAAGCATCCTGAAGATATTTATTTAACCTGCTGAGTTTAAAATTCCATTAAACGGATCTCTTCACATTCGAGACATTCCCTGTGTTGAAATTAAATGTGACTGTGTTGGACTTTCTGAGTGACTGGGGAAGAGTGACCACAGTATTTTCAGATTCTTGAATCTGAAAATACTGTGGTCACTCTTCCCCAGTGGTTCAACAATACTGATATCTCACATCTGGGCACCAATCAAGGTTAAGTCAAGGGTCATCTCCCCACTAGTTGCCTCCATGACTAAGTGTCCCAACCAATATTTGGGTCATTGCAACAACTCATTACTACAGGGTTGGGCAACTTTGGGAGGTCTGGTGGCCAAAAAGGTCAAAATTAGCTTGCAAACAACCTCCAAACACCAATACTCTTTTGGAGACCCTTTGAATTTTGGAGGGTGAGAGAGGCTGCAATGGGGGGGGGGGGTTGCAGGGGCTGCATTTGGCCCACAGGCTGCATGTTGTCCACCCCTGCATTACTACAACATTTTTTCTTTTGGCTGCTTCCTCAATCTCAAAATCACAATCAGAGTTATAGTCAGAGGTGCATAAGAACATCTCCAGTATTAAATTACATTGGGGAATTAGTGATTCTGTGGAAGAGTTTGCTTCTCTTATGGTCCAAAACATCTGAAGGGCATCATGTCAAGGAATGGTTCCCCTCTAAGATGGCTTTCCCCAAGCGGCCACCCTCCAATTGCTTGGACTATAATTCCCATCATTCCTATCTCACACACCAAATGGGGATGCTGGTATTAGTAATCCAACCTATCTCGAAGGTACCAGCTTGGGAAGTTTGCTGTAAGGAATCCCCAGCCCAGATTGTAGTGCTTCACTAACATTAGAAGCACAACTCATTTTTTTTTCCAGAGGAGTTTGCTTCCATTCAACATCACCAATTGCCTTTTTCATCCTGTTATGACATTTTTGCACTGATTCTAATGATCTGAAACAGCCTTTTCCTTATTGATCCCCAAGGCTAAATCCATAAGAACAAACACCAAGTGATCTTCCATGATCCTAGGAGCAAGCCATGAATGATACGTAAATTGCCCAGGTCTCAGGCTCCAGGAGATCAAGGCTTTTGAACAGGAAAGGAAGTATGCACTATTGTGCATAGCATGCTGAAGCCTTCCAAAACTGGTGGCAAGATTGATGGTTACTATTCTCAGGTTCTTCATGAAAGGGAATGGGATACTGCTGGTTCTCCAAAATAGCATGAGATTAAGGAGAACTATGATCAACCCAGATGCAAAACTCAATTTCATCTAAGTTCTCTTAAAGCCAAGCTGGGAAAGTCTTTAAGGTTACACTTTCGGCAGGATGGTGATGTAATTAGCAGACTGAGCAGGATCTCACCAGCTGCTAGACTGATCATGGTTTGAGTGATGTGATATGTCTAGGCACCATGGCATGCAAGGGCTTTCTGGGAGCCTATTGGCAAAAACGTGTCTGTGTATGTGTGCCTTCAGGCACAGAGAGTGTTTTCCAAGTGCTTTGGCTTATAATGTAGAAGTCTGACTTGATGCCAGTAACCCAATGGAAAGACTGTGCCCTGCAATCAGAGAGGTTATTAACATTGAACTCTTAGTTTGAGAGAGATCATTTTCACCATGACTTTAGGGCTGGGTAATAAAAAAACTGGACTAACCAGCATAAAGTGAAGGTATGTCCTTGCGTGCCAGAAAGAGTTTGGATCTTGCAGAATAAGCAGCTATCTGTTGTGGGTACAGCCAATCAATAGGGCTGGAATGAAATGAAGTTCTGGAGGAACAATATTTTGTAGGCCTGTATCCTATGGAGGTACAAGCAGGAAGGCTGTCACCACCACCTCTGTTGCTGACAAAAAGTCAACTAGGAAAGTATTTTCTCTGATCATAGTCCTAGGGCCAACTGGAGACTTTAGTTTTCCAAGGCATCTATTATAATTTCCATACTTCTTGACATGATGACTGCAAACAAGAATTTCGCCAGGACGCTGACCTCATGATACCACAGATGCCCACAGTAAATGATGTTAAGTTATCAATTCTTCTGTTCGCCCCAAAGATATTTTGTTTATTCAAACGAGGAATGGAGAACCAGGGATGCTTGAATTTGCCAATATTCTCCAAACTCCACTTTGAATCTCAGTTTGCCTCGCTCCTGTTTTCATTTGCGACCTGGTTTTTTTATGTTTGAACTGGGAAAATATACATTTTGAATGGCAAATGTGCACACTTTTCCTCCATTGACTAAAGCACGACAGTGTGTGTGTGTGTGTGTGTGTGTTTGCAAACTGCTTGTTTAAAGTTTGCATTGTTAAACAAATAAATAAATATTTTTCAAATACATTGCAAGCTTAAGAATGTGCAAGCATCTTCCGAAAAATGTACTATGGTCTGGGGTTGTGAATGGAGCAAGTTCTGATGAATCACAAACTGAATCAAAGTTCTTGTACATCCGAAATTCAAACACAGCCCCATACAAGGACAGTTTCTGACAAGGATGCTTACAGAACCCACCTCTTTTGGATTGCACCTGAAATGCTGAGGTTCTGCTTTACCAGATAGATTTAGAGAGCACAACTCAAAATATCAGAAACCATGGCTCTCCTGAAATATATTTCCAGAATTTTGCAAGGTATCTATAAAAAATCAACAATTTTAAATTTTTTCTTTTCATTTTTATTTTTAAAAAGTGGGGTTTTTTTAGAATTGCGGATACTTCCCCCCCAAACGCTCATAAAGCATGTTTTAGTAAACAACATTTATTTTATTTCATTTTTTGTCTGGTGTCATTTTTAGGGTGACCATACAGAAAGGAGGACAGGGCTCCTGTATCTTTAACAGTTATATAGAAAAGGGAATTTCAGCAGGTGTGATTTGTATGTGTGCAGCACCTGGTGAAATTCCTTCTTCATCACAACAGTTAAAGCTGCAGGAGCCCTGCCCTCTTAGTGACCAGATATGGTCACCCTAGCCATTTTCCTCTTGAACCCCAATAATGCAACCCATATACTAAGCCCCAATCTTTTCCCATAGTGTTTCACACCACAAGCAATTGGCTGGCCCTGGGCATGTGAGTCAGCTTGAAATTACAAAGAATGGAAGGATTGGTGGGAAACACCAAGATCCACAGTCAGTCTCACATTATGATGACATTTAGCATTGCTACACACATTTAAGCTCTTCATCCCATGCAAAATTACATAAATAAACAAAGAGGCAGTGAGGGCAGCTGTGTTAAAAGCATTTTGATGTGGGCTGGGGCTGCCCATAGCTAGAAAAGAGAGTACGTGCCTGCCTTACACCCCCTTATGCCAGGCTCACCATACCAGTCCCTTTGTTTGTGTATTCTAACCACACCAGCCCTGTGGGAAGGAAACTGCTCAGGAGGGGTCTTTGCCTTTTCTTTTCTTTTTACAACTAATCCATCCAGAAGGTTGCTCCCCACAGCATGTTTCCTTGGCACATATAACCAAAACACAGGAGAGACACTGTTTTCTTGGAAACCAACATTTCAAGTACTTTTTTTCTGAGATTAATTACACTTTTTATCCTTCGGAAAGGACACAATTCTGCAGTTATTGAAGATTTAACTGTTTATTTATTTAAGGAGTAATTCTTAATTGCCATCCTCACAGACCACGTTGTGCTGAAGCTCCCCAATATTAGAACTGTCATAATTTTAAGAACATTGGGGCTCTTCCAAATGGAGGGCTCCCAGCACAAGAAATGAGAAGTCATAGTGTAGTGATTCTGTCATTTTATTTTTCTTCACTGATTGTCTACAGAAAGAGAAAAGATGGAAGAAGCAGTGGGAAAACATGGGAAGGCTACAAATGGAGGATGACGTTGTCTGGACACCCTGTTAAACTGTGTGAATGAGCCAGAGTTATAGCTCCATAAAAGCCTTGTTTGGAAGCACCCTAAGATTCATATGCTGTAACATAATTAATACTTATAATGGTCCACCATCTTGAGCACAAGGGCTGTTTTGACTCACAAAGCTGATTCAACCATCCAGACAGAAAAGGGCAACTAAAATGATCAAGGAGCTAGTACAACTCCCTCATGAGGAAAGGCTACAATGTCTGGGTTTGTTTAGCTTACTTATGGCGGGGGGAAGTGAATGAGAAAATACACAACAGAGGTGTACAAAATTATGCATGATGTGGAGAATGTGGATAGGGAAACATTTCTCTCTCCCATAATACTAGAACCCAGGGTCATCCCATGAAGCTCAGGATAGGTAAAAGGAAGTCTTTTTCACACAGCGCATAGTCAAACTATGGAATTTGCTGCCACAAAATGTTGTAATGGCTTTGAATGGCTTTAAAATTCAAGACAGTTTGGATGGCACTAAAAGGGGATTGGACAAATTCCTGGAGGAAAAGGCTACAAATGGCTACTAGTCCTATCCCATATAAAGAGGCTGACTGGATTTGCAATTGAATAGTACTTCAACACTGGTGACAGGACAGGGTCCCCTATCACACCCAAGGACAGTTGACTAGGTCAGCAGGTGCAGGACTAGGGTGACCATATGAAAAGGAGGACAAGGCTTCTGTATCTTCAACAGTTATGATGAAGAGGGAATTTCAGCAGGTGTCATTTGTATGCATGCAGCACCTGGTGAACTTCCCTCTTCATCACAACAGTTAAAGCTGCAGGAGCACTGCCCTCTTTGTATCTGGTCAAGACGGCGAGGCTCCTGCAGCTTTGACTGGTGTGATAAAGAGGGGATTTCACCAGGTGCTGCATGTATAACAATGATACCTGCTGAAATTCCCTTTTCAATGCAACTGTTAAAGATACAGAAGCCCTGTCCTCCTTTTCATATGGTCACCCTATGCAGGGCAGGCTACATGGCACACATAGTTCTGCCCTCCAACACCTCCCCATCGCTTGCTCACTCACTCTCTCACTGCTCACTGCCTGCTCAAACAAATGGTGCAATCCAGCACCATGAGTCACCTGAGTACAGAGCAACACAGGCTGACTTGTGTTGCCTGTTGGAATGTCTAGCTGGGGGTAGCTGCCACTCTGCCTGCGCCCTGGGTCAGGGGCCTTTCCTAATGGCACAGCTTGGGATGCGTTAGGAGAAGATCACTAGGAAAGATAGTGGGACAGGAACAAGCAGGCCAGGAGCAAGCAGGCATTGCCATGGCCAGTTGGAGAGCTCAGGGTGAAAGGCTGGGGGGCTATTGCTACTACCCCCCCAGCAACCTCCCCCCTGGGACAGCTCCCCCAATATGAGCATTCAAAGCATACCATAGCAGACTGTACCATGTCACTGTTAACCTAAACTTCTGAGACCTCCATCACACCTAATCCCCCTCCCTGGTTTGCCTCCTCATTTTTTTACCTCTAAGGCAGAAGCGTGTCAAGCTTATGATCCCTTTCACCTGAAGAGCTGCTCTTCCACTCCTTCACTCGTTTGCTCTTCCACTCCACTCCACCCCAGCCCTCCCCTTCTCTTTCTCCCTCCAGTCAGGTCCTGTCAGATGAGTACTTCAACCAGACCGCCTTTCTCCTGGGGAAAAACGGAACAACCCTTTAGTCTGGCTCTTTGGGGGCATCGAGGGAGTTCAATCCTATCTCTGCAGAGATTCAGGCATTGTATGATTTTAAAAAAATGCTTTCGAGCCTGGTATGCAAGGTTTGGGTTTTATATTGAGGCTTGGAGCCGGCTGCTGGGAGAGATGGCTTTTCCCTGCCAGGACCTGATGCAATCCATTCAAGCCTCCCAATTCCTTTAAAACAACACAGAGACTTAAGGCATGATAAATGAGTTTAGGGAAAATAATCTAGACTTTTAGCGTTCTAGGAAAGGCTGAGGAAGAGGCGGGGTGTAAGCAGGGCAGGCACAGCATCATATGAGTATCATGCTGCAAATCCACACACCAGGCATGGCGAGAGTGCACTAAATCGCTGGTGTGATGGAACTCTGAGTCTGATCTTGAATGCTAATCTCAAAGTTGCCCATGGACCAAAATATCAAATACTATTTAGCTACTAGCCTTTGGGTTTAAAGATGAAGCAACACTGTACAAAGGGTTTGGGGAACCTTTGCAAAAAATAGCAGCTGTGTGGGTGAAGGGCAGACTTTTTACATGCTGGCAATATTACAGTATCTGTTGCATTAAACAGCCTTAGAAATATTGTTGTTACTAGAAAAATAATTACTATTCATCATGGAAATAACTGGAAAATATTAGCCAAACAACAAAGTGCATTACTGAAACCACAGTAGGCTATGTATAAAGATAATGTTCTAATAAGCCCTCTACTAAAAAAAAGTACTACATTTTATTTACTTCTTACAGTATCATTCCAGGGTATTGCAAAAACACTTTCCTGCCCCACATTTTTGTAAAGCAAACTCATTTATTATATTGTCAGACAACTTATCTTCACAAGCAGAAGACATCAAATAGCTCTTGATTAATTTAAGTTTGCAAAAATGTGTTTCACAAAGAGATGCATCAGTGATAAACTGAGAAAACAACAGCATGCAATGTCAACACGGCGATAAATATCCCTTATTTCACACTGAAACGGAATTCTCATCATGTCCACTGATAATAAATTGTCCAGTTTTGAGTTCACTCTTTGGCTTTAGCAAACCTTTCAGTTCCCTATATATGTCTGGCCCCATTTAAATCTGTGGGTATTTTTTTCAGCCAAAGCCAAGGACATTTTAGTAGAGCTGAGCATAACCTACTCACAGTTTTCCACAACTATTTTTGGCAGAGGCCAAAAACTGCCTCTGTTTTATGATGAATTTTTTGGCATGGCATTCACAATGAAAACATTCACTTATTCCTGTACATTGCCCTCCATGACATTAACGTGTAGCCACTGCTATCCTGTTCACTGTGTGATTGCTGATTGAATGGACATACCTATGCAGCTCATCCAAGAAGGAGGAAAAAGAAACTGCCAATATTTTTGTTTAAAAAATGTCAGCAGAAAAGCAGCAGTCAGAGGAAACAACAATGCTGAACAGGATTTTGCTTAAAGTGAATATTTGCATACTTTAAGGCTGCACTTGCCTGGGAGTAAACCCCCATGGAGTTATGAATGACCTGAGCTCTACTTCAAAGAGGACAGTCCTCTCTTTGAAGGCATCCTCTATTCAAAGGCCTCTCCAATCCAAGTCCAGGTCAAAAGATAAAGAATCATAAGCAAGGAGAAGCAGCTGCCTTATATTTGCCCATTCATAACTGGAATCTGGACAGCACACTGCATTTCTATTTAAATTATAGAAATTATTTGTAAATGTGCATCTATCTATTTATATAAATCATCACATGCAAACTTTATGAACTATGTCACTTATTTATTTATTTATTTATTTATTTGTGATGCATGTTCTCTTTTTTGATGATGTGCAAGTGACCACTCTATATTGAGGATACATGTATAGGATTACACAGAAAGTGTTGTGGGGGTGGATGGGGTTGGAATGCTAAAACTGCTGGTTTTGTCCAAAATGTTTTAAAACTAGGAGAATATTTAAAGCCACCTACTTTTTGACAGACTGTCGGTATCCCGAGTCCATTGGTGTTTGGACTGAGGCAACCATTTGCTACAAAATTCACATACATGTAACTAGTATTTAAGGCTGCCACACATATAGTTCCCTATACAGAAATCATCTATCTCCCTCAACTCTACAATTAGAGAATCCATAGTGGAATGCATTATTTTGAATGTGGGCTCCATCACACCAGCATTTTATCACACTCTTGTCATGCCTGGTTTGCCGTTTTGCAGCACAGTACTCATAGGTACCGTCGTGCCTGTCCTGCAGTCATGCCGCCTCTTCCTCTCCATTTTCCATGTTTTCCTAGAGTGGGGAAAGTCCTGTTTATTTCCTCCATGTGAGATTAAAGCGCCCTTCCACCCTTGTGTATTGCCATCCTCACGCTATGTCCTTTGTTAGGAGTGTGTGCTTTGAAGGGAGGTCTTGCTGACAAAAGAGAAGGGTGGGGTGGTTCTCCTCCTCCAGAACGCCGTGTCAAATGAACAGGATTGTGCTGACTCAGTTGAACGGGCTTTTGCTGCTCCAACCCCACTCTCATTGCCCGCAGAAACGGCACCCAGCCGAGGAAACATTAAATTGGTAAAACGCTAGACAACAAAGCCAGAGCAAGGGGGGAAGGTGCCTACGTCCATTACAATGTCCATCAACAACAAAAACCAATGAACTGGAGGGGAAAGGAGAAGGGTCAGGGTGGAGTGGGAGAGCAAACAAGCGAAAGGAGATTTAACCGCTACAATGGCGATACCACAAACACACGTGAAAGGGACCATTAGCTTGACATGCTAATGAACCTCAGGTGGAAATCATGGAGGCAAACTAGAGGAAAAAAGTAGGTGTGATGGAGCCCTGTGTTATTTTTTCCACTTTTAAGATAATAGTACTGATTTATTTGCATTGTATTTTCCCCTTGATATTTTAATGTGTTTTTTGTTTGTTTGTTTTTAAATTGTTCTCTTTAAGAACTCATTTTGAATTGGAAAAATCGTTATAAATGCTCAGCTTAAGAAAATAAATAAATGTGACATTGAATACATTTACTCTGATATTAAACTCTCACACACAATAAAGATCTTTCATCTTCTATATTCTTATTCTCAACAACATCCCTCTTGCATCTGTGTTACTTTTTGGATTCCTGATAATGTCTTCTTCTTCTTCAACCAGCTTGTTAGAATTATTTATTGTTTCTCAGTTTCTTATTTCATTCAGGCTAGAAGCAGTAACACCCCAGTTTCTAGTCTCTGAAACTTAACTATGCCATCAAATGATGGAAAGGGTCTCAGATTACAGATGTCCATAAATTGGCCCTTGAACTACATTCAGTTGTGCAGCAGGATCCAAGTTATCCATGAGTACAAAAGAGCATCCAAATTTTGCGGCAACCTGTTGTATATTATGTGACCATCTAGCTGACAGTCACTTTTAATGCAGGAGAACATCTGAACTTCCCAGGACTCTCTGTTACTACCTTAAACTGGACATTCCTGAATAAAGGCACTCCAATGGGACACTCCAGAGTGAAACTGCTGAATTAAGACTTATCAAGAAATTCAGTTCTATCAGTCCTGGCATCAGTTAAATTAATAGGGTTTTTTTTCCAGTACCAGTGTAAATTAGCTTAACAATCACTGTAATCACACGTGGGGTTTGATGCACACCTGCCGCGACTTTGATCCACTTTTTCAGTGCTGGACTCGCTCAGGGTGCAAGAACAGCAAGACGGGGACGACGTCATGCAAGTCCAGTGCTGAAAACGTGGATCAAAGTCGTGGCAGGTGTGCATCAAACCCCACGTGTGATGACGCTCAATATCACAATGGTTGTGTTAGCAACACTGTTTAGTATAACATTACTGTAGTTATTTTACATCCATCTAAGCTTTAATGCAGTTATCACAGTCTGTATTTCTTGCATTTTATTCCCCTCCGATCTCACTGCTAACATACACCTGCCAACTGACAACATACATCTGATGAAGTGGACCCCAATTCACAAAATCCAATGGCATAATAAAGTTGCTGAAACAAACACTTTTTTTGTTTTCATTTTCACTCTAGAGTAGGTGCAGAAAGTCCAATCTACACCACGACCTTAGCATGTGTGTGTGTGGGGGGGGGGATGCTTTTAAAATCCAGATCGGAGCCCCTGCATTGACTAGAGTAAACATTAAATAAAAGGGGTAGCTGCTACACACAGATTTAAAGTAATGTCTGTTTTGGTCCTGGGCTAGATGAACTCAAGGCCTAAAGTAACTTCATAATACACTGCCGCTGCTGAAACTCATTCAGCACCTCTTGTCTCTTACAGAAGAGTGAAAAGGGAACTTCCTTTTCACCTCTAAATGAAATTCTGGCTCTGATGAAGCTAGAGAGCCCTGTCAAAGTCTCTGACAAAACAGAATCACATCTCCAGTCCTCCATCTAAGACCACAAGTTTATGTCCTTTGAGTACAGATGCATTTTAATAAATTTGCAGTACCATCCAAAACATGTCTACACAGAAGTAAGTGTCACTGTGCTTATTCCCAGGAAGGTCTGCATAGGATTGCCATCTTAAACTGTTTGACTTTCATGGTTCCCCTGCTTTGCCTTGTGCCCAGTCAGTCTTTCTATATCATCCCTTTTCTCTCCAGTTTCAAAAATATGTAGATATTGCTCTTCATTCTCCTGATGTTTTGCTCCAATTAGCTGTACATCTCAGGTTCATTTTCCTGGAGGTTTTGAATGGTGTTTTCGAAATGTTCTGCTTTGGACAAAAGAAGCTATTGCTTTGATCTAGACCTAGACAGGGAAGTCTGACATGTCGACTGACATGTCAGATTGTGAGGTTTGGCTTTTGGACTCACTGACACTCCCCCCACCTTTTCTCTTCTGCTCTTTGGTTCTGCACTTTTCTCGGGTTATATATGTGGAGTTTGAGACTCTCCATTATAATCATTACTATTTCTGGCTGTCTTACTGACAGGTGTGGCTCTCTCTGTCACTTTCTCCTAACTATGGAGGGACCAGGGCGTGTACCTACCTCTGTTAATACCAACCAAAGCAATGACTCAAAACCCCTGGCTCATGTTCAGCAGAAGCACTGCTTAGCCAGAAGGATTGGAAAGAGGCCCCTCTAAGGGCTTATTGGCTTGTATCTGACTGTATATTCTGGGATAACAAGCCCCAATTGGCTGGTAGGCAGGGTCTCATTTTTCCCACTTTTGATTTATTTGTAGGGAAACTCAAAGAGAAGGGTCACTCCATGCAAAATAAAGTTTTCATTCCTTCATAATCACATGCAGATCTACCAGGCAATGCAAAGGAGGGGTCCTTCTGAACTTGGGGAAAAGCATTTTCTTCTCTGCCATAAATACAGGCATGATGGCATGTCACATGTCTCCTCCCACAGGAGTGAGATGGAAGTAGGCCATTTGTCCTTTGCATATCTGCTCTTCAGAGTAAAAACGGCAGTGCTCACTGTACAAGGAACTGGCTTGAAGCCCAACAAAGCCAGGTCCAGCTGCTCTGTATTCTAGCTGGACAGCATCCTTCTACTAAAGCTACAAAAAACATAAGCAGCTGAAGAGCAGCTAGGAAATCTCCACATATATCAGCAGGAAATCAAAATACCCGCTCCCAACATGCACTAAATGCAGGGCCATTCAGAACTAGAGGAAGGGGGAGGGGGCATATCAGAGCAGGACTGTGGTGATTACATCACGCCATGAATAAATCCAGGAGTCTGTCCAGCTGAAGCTGGGCCAGTAGGCCCAGATGACTCAGGACTATGCTGAATACTTCTCTAGCTATTTTCAATCTTTCTTCTCCAGTCGTTCTTCTCCACACAATCCCTTTCTTTTCTTGCTTACACTTTCTTCAGGAACACATCTTAATAAAAAACATGTTGCTGCATAGCCTGACCCTGTGAACAGAAGACTGGTCCAGGAATCGGAAGACCTGCATCCCAATGCCAAGTGCTATATCAAGAGTGATTCTTCATCTGCCGTGTCTGAGCCCACTGAAGTCAACAGGAGTTTGTGTTCCCTACCGAGATGTCTGTAGAGCTAGGGCAGCCTTCCCAAACCTGGTGCCCTCCAGATGGTCATTGGCCATACTGGCTGGGGTTGATGGGAGTTGTAGTACAACACATCTGGATTGCACCAGGTTGGGGAATGTCATACTAGTGCCTTCAAATGTTTTTCTTGGTGGGGCAGCTTTCCAGTAGAATAATAATCATCCTTTCATAGCCAAAATATAGCTTCCAGCATGGGCTCTTGCTGAGAGCACAGCCACATAGAGGGCACATTTGAAAATTGATGTTCCGCCTTGCCACAAAACAACAATGCCAGCAACAAACTGAAAGTAATTTCTCCAGTTCCAAATTCTGGGGTCTGCTCAGGGCACAAAACCTACTAGTTACAGGGCTGCTTCCATGCATCAAAGCTCAGTGCTGTGTTTCTTTCATCACACCTGAGGTTCTTGATTTGATTCCTGCCATTGGACTCACAACTGCCCATGTGTTCATCACATCCCAAGTAACAGTTATAGTACCAAAATGATGTTCCAAATAGAAACCAGTCCATCAACCTTGCGAAGTTGCTGAGTTATGAGATACTTGTGCCTCCTGTAGACAAATCTGATCCTATTCTGTATGCTCACAAACTATAGGAAATCTCACTGTACTGTTTCTTCTAAGTAACTTTCTGCCCTTCCTAGTTCAGTTCAGTCAGGCTGCAATTATGTACACTGTTGCCTGAGAGTAAGCCCATTGAACACACTGGGAGGTACTTGTGAGTAAACATGTGTAGGATTACACTGCTAGGTGGTGGTGGTGGTGGTGGTGGTGGTGTTATTATTTGGCCTTACAAGACTCTAGGAATAAGGAATTGCCATCCAGAAACCTAAAAATCTAAGATCAATCCATAAAACAAGACTTTAAAGTTAAAATAAAACAGTAAAAAAGACTTCCTTCAACATCTGCATACATTCCATTGCATTCTGCTTTATAAAATCCATTCGTGACTTGGCTAATACCATTAACAATGTGGAAGCATTTCTATGGTCCTTATTAAAAAGGGGAGGAAATATATTTTCTTTAAAACATCAGCAAGACACATTTGTCTTACCCCATATCAAATGAATTTGGAGGAAGATACCCATTTGCTTGGTCCTGCAGTGACGGAAGCAAAAATGGAATGGAACCTTCGGCATCCTATCCATATAATGGCAATGAGGCCCTCACAATATGGAAAACAAATTCAAAGACACATCTTCTGAAACCACAGAATGCAAAAGGGACCTCAGGCCATTGCAGGTTTCAGGAGCTAGTGTAAAAACATTCGCAGACAAAAGAGAGTAACACGGGCTTCTTCCTGCTACAAGAGGATACAAGTCATAAGAACATAAGGAAAGCCATGCTGGATCAGACGAAGAGTCCATCTACTCCAGCAGTCTGTTCACACAGTGGCCAATCAGCTGTCGACCAGGAACCTACAAGCACGACACAATGCAACAGCACCCTCCTAGCCATGTTCCCCAGCAACTGGTGTATATTGGCTTCTGTCAGCGGACAGAACAATTGCTTCTATTACATGAATATCTTCGGTATTCAGAAAAATAAAATAAGGTTCAATGGACAGATACTCTATATTTAGAATCCATTTGTGAGAATCCGAGGCTATGACCAACACAAGATCTACGTTAAATCATAAACAGCCTTTTAAAGAGAATCTATTAGGCAGCAATCTTGTGGACACCTATTTGGGAATAATTCACACTGAACCTGGCGAGACTTACTTATGTGTAAATACAGTTAGGATGGAGATGTTAATTTGATATGTGTTTTATCTACACATTTTACCCAGGTTTCCCCAAAAAGCAAAGGATAACGATAACAACAACAACAACAACAACAACCATTCTTATCTGTGGTTGTTCTCAGGACCATAGCCAGAGCTTGAGGAATGAAGCTATCTTGATAATACAAGACACCTAGTAAGAACATTGTGAATGAAATGTCCTTTCAGACTCTCTCTTGCCATATGGCAGATGGTGAAGACAAGCTAGTGGTACTGTTTTACTTTTCATCTAAATTCATAGCAAACAGCAACTTCACCTGCTTACAAAGAAAACCATGCATGGAATTGTCCATGACTACTTCCCCAAAGACAACAAAATAATAATTTATGGCTCATGCATATTATGCTTAGTCCAACACATGAGAGGTATAATTCCCTCCCTCCTCTGCCCTACTTCAGTACCAAAGGAAAGCAATTTCTTGAGCAAGATATATGCCTATTCTACCAGACACCAGTGTTACTTCATTATAGTGCCTGCTTATCCTTACAATCCCAGTTGGTTTTTAATATGTTAAAGTCCAATAGATTCAGTTTCTTTTCAGTATTTTTTAAAGTTTTTTTTTAAATATACATACGATTTTTATATATGTACATAGCAATGAATACATATGAAATATATGTAGGAAAATACAACTTACTAGCAATTACATAGGCTTCAACAAAGGCAGAACAGATATCCAAATAAGTATCCATTTGAAGGTGGCATCTATATGCCACCTGTTCAAATGCTGAAGGCATTATAAGGTCCTCAAACCATTGCATTATAGGAGTTGAGTATTTATCCTTCCAATGTTGCAATATCAGTCTTTTAGCTATCAAGAGGGTGTGTAGAATCAATTTACCCTGACGGTTGGTTAATTTCCATGAAGCAGGTGTGTACAACAGTGAATGTTAAAGACTCTTCCAGTACACATTTTATCCATATAATATCCTCCTCCCCAAAAGAAATAACTACTGGATGCTGCCAAAATTTATGTTTAAAAGAAGTATTAGCTGTATTGCACTACTAGCAATTAACTGAATTAGTCAATCCCTTATTAAACAGACAATACTAACAAATACTATAATTGCAAGTATTGCCATTCAGCCATAGCTCGCAAGTCATATTTGGCTTACAGAATAGAAAATGATAAGAACTCCTCACTGGAACCCACCAGTTGGTTCAAACTAAAAATTTCCTTATCTGTCCATGTTCACCACAAAAACATTTTCTCACCAATTTTTAGATCTGGATTGCCCCATAGAGTCAATTTAACATAAGAAAATGAATCAAAGTGTAATTGCCTAAACACTATATCCCACACATCTCTAACTGTAGAAACTGTGGAAGGAATCATGTGCATTCTTCTATGTCTAGAAGCTAATACCATCCATTTAGAGAAAGGAATTAGATAAGAAGATTCCAAAATTTACCAAGGCAGAAGATTCAATGCAGACAGGAAAGTCCAAAATTCAGTACAAGTCAGCAAATAAGTGTGATGATATAAGGCAAGATCAGGAAAACCAAATCCACCTTCTTTAATTGGAAGTTGCATCCTTTTCAGGGATAATCTTGGCAGAGAGGAAACACCCCCCAAAAGAATGTATGAAACAAAGTACTGGTTTTCTGAAAATATTTGCCAGATATAGATAAGGAGATCCCACATATAACATAAACAATCTGAGTTATAGTATTCATCTTAAATGTATTGACCTTACCCCACTAACTCAGCTTTAAAAATGCTCATCTATTAAAATCCTGAGAAATCGTATTAATCAATTTATTCAAATAAATCTTAATCATCAATATTCCAATATAAGTATGATACATTGAACCAACATGGTGAATCTATTGACAATGCAAACTAAGTTCAAACTGCTTCTGGAAGATTTTGCAAGATATGCTGAGTTAACATCTGGATACAAGATATACCAAAATGTCTCAAATCACCTGAATGACCATGTGAATTGGCCTCTAGTTTCCTATCCTAGCTAGCAATCAATACAACATTTATATTCAAATTCTTGCCTCTGCCATATAAATATCCAGCTCCTTCTTCTTTACTTTCCCCCATTTTCTTACGTCTTCTTTCCTCAGCATATAATTAATTTCTGGAACTTGCTACCACAGGTTATGGTGATGGCTGCTGGTAAAGATAGCTTTTTAAAAGGATTAAGATAAATTCATAGAGAATGAGCCTATGCCATAGCTACCTACCATAACAGTTATAAGCAACTTTTGGCATCTGAGGAAGGATACCACTGAATTCCAACATCTGGAGAGCATCAACAGGAGGCATTGCCTTCATGCCCTGTTTATAGGCTTCCCAAGACAATGGTTTGGCTTCTGTGGCAAACACAATGCTAGACTAGATATATCTAGGCTGACTATATGAAAAGGAGGACAGAGATCATGTAACTTTAAAAGTTATAGACAAAAGGGAATTTCAGCCAGTGTCATTTGTATACAATTAGTTCCTGGTGAAATTCCCTCTTCATCACACCAGTTAAAGTTGCAGGGGCCCTGCCTTCTTTTGTATATGGTCACTCTAGTATAGTGCCTGCAACTTTAACTGTTGTGATGAAGAGGGAATATCACCAGGAACTAATTGCATACAAATGACACTGCTGAAATTCCCTTTTCTCTACAACTGTGAAAGTTACATGAGCCCTGTCCTCCTTTTCATATGGTCAGCCTAGACGTATCATTGTCCTCAAACTGGGTGTCACTATTAGGCAGTCAAGTAATGGTTAGGCAGTCAGATCTGCACCAAACCTATATGCTGCAGACTTTGAAGAGGTCAGTCAAAGATGAGCTTTCATTAACTGAGATCAACATCTCCTACGATATTTCCAACATTTTCACTCCTCACTGCTAGACTAACTAGACCACAATAACTAACCAAAATTCAAAAGCTGTTGTGCATCAACTAACTGTTAGCAGCTTATAAAATAGGA
The DNA here is from genome assembly GCA_029215795.1 of Anniella stebbinsi. Lineage (NCBI taxonomy): Eukaryota > Metazoa > Chordata > Lepidosauria > Squamata > Anniellidae > Anniella > Anniella stebbinsi. The sequence goes on along the minus strand of JARDYH010000001.1, from coordinate 307,340,742 downwards.
AGTATGACACTTTCTATGTAGGCCACAGTGCTGGGCTGGCATCAACCCCAAAGACATCTGTGTACCTCTCACAGCAGCTGGGACAGAGCTGTGGAATCCAGCAGAACTGGAAATTGGTAAGAATTCCTGGCTAGACTTTTAGTTCCAACTTTTGGTGGGGGGAAGAAGGAGGGAATGCTCAAGCAGAATTAAATGCACATGGCCCTTTTCAATTAAGTAAGTTTTTTATCCACTGTGACCACAATATTTGCTGTGTTCTTAAAAAAAGAAATAAAACCCCAAAACTATTTATTATGTTTGCCAAAGCTGTGCATAATCTGTTATGCTAATTAAATAGTACATGGTGATTTCAAAATCCATAGAGAAGGTTCTTGTTTTAATTCTTTCCTTTTTCTTTTCTGACTCTGATGTCACAATCTGCCTAGCCTAAGGCCTCCACCTGGACTCCCAGGAGGCCTTGTAATTGCTATCTATCTATCTATCTATCTCTGTCTAGGGTGACCAGATTTTGAGAACCAAAATCCCAGTCCCCCCCCCGCCACCCCACCCACCCAAAACAACCCCCCCACCGTGCGCCCGCCCCGCCCCGCCCCGCGCCGCCCCGTGCCGCCCACATGCCTCGCGCCACCCGCCCGCCCCGCGCCATGCCGCCTGCCCCCCCCGCACGCATGCCTCATGCCGCCCGCCCACCCCGCCCACCCGCCTCGCGCTCCTTACCTGCTGGGGCGTCCGCTTCCCTCCGGTGCTTGGAATCTACTGAGAAACAGGCTTCCTAGCCTGTCTCTCAGTAGCGCACCAGGTCATCACCCGGTGCGCTACTGAGGGACAGGCCGCGAAGCCTGTTTCTCAGTAGATTCTGAGCACCGGAGGGAAGCAGACGCCCCAGCAGGTAAGTGCCTCGCGCCGCCCGCCTCGCACCGCCCGCCTCCCGCCACCACCGCGTGACCCCCCGCCCCCCCCCCGCCGCCCCCCAGTTGGCCCGGATCACCCCAGGGCCATCTGGTCACCCTACTTTTGGGGGGCTAAATTTCCGGATTTGCCCCCCCAAAACAGTTTTCCCCCCCTGATGCGGATTTGCTCCCCATTTTCCGGGCATGTCCGGACAAATCCGGTCGGATGGTCACCCTAGCTCTGTCTGTCTCTAAAGAAGCTCTTCACAGCATTTGCAGCTATATTTGGTCATTCAAAACAAAATAATCTTTCCTTTTAAACACCAATTCTTTATTTTTAAATCCACTCCACACACACAAAACAAGCCTGAACTAAAGAACAGAACAAACCTTTCTTTTCTCCTGAACCATTATCTGAAAGTCTGATGATGATGATACCAATTCAGAATAGGAGTTTTTTCCACAAACATTTGGGTGGTACACTCACTGCCTCCACCAGAATGAGCACAGGAAATATGATCAATATCTGGGAGGATTTATATATTTTGGATTTGTCCAGATTTCTGCCCTCTGGGGCTGGGAGACATCAGGCAGGGATGGAAATGTGCTTCAGACTGTAGCAGACTGTAAATGGCTTGTTGGAGGCAGGAAAAGAGAGGACATCATTGCTGCACACTGCAAAGGGCCTCCCTCTGAACATAAGAACCATTCTACTCCCACAGTGGCAAACCAGATACCTATGGAAAGCCCACAAGTAGGGCATGGATGCAATAGCAGACTCCCACTCATGTTCTGAGTAACTGGCATTCATGTTCTGAGTAACTGGCATTCAGAGGCATACTGCCTCTGATCCTGGAAGTAATACATATAGCTTAGGCTGACCATATGAAAAGGAGGACAGGACTCATGTAACTTTAACAGTTGCAGAGAAAAGGGAATTTCATTTGTATGCAATTAGTACCTGGTGAAATCACCTCTTCATCAAAGCAATTAAAGTTGCATGCACTATACTAGAGTGACCAGATACAAAAGAGGGCAGGGTCCCTGCAGCTTTAACTGTTGTAATGAAGAGGGAATTTCACCAGGTACGAATTGCATACAAATGACCCGGCTGAAATTCCCTCTTCTCTACAACTGTTAAAGTTACATGAGCCCTGTCCTCCTTTTCATATGGTCAGCCTAACATAGCTATCATAACCACTAGCCATTGAGAGCCATATCCTCCATGAATTTGTTGATCCTCTTTTAAAGCCATCCTAATTGGTAGCCATCATGGTAGCAAATTTCATAGCTTGACTATGCACCGTGTGAAGAAGTACTTCCTTTTATCTGTTCAAAATCTCCCAAAATTCCAATTCATTGGATGACTCCAGGTCCTACCTGGTATTATAAGAGAGGAGACCATTTTTTCCCTACCCAGTTTTTTCACACCACACATAATTTTATACTTTGCTATCAAGTCTCCTCTTGGATGTCTTTTCTCTAAACTAAAAGGCCCTGTGCGGAGGATAATGCATGAAGAAGGTTTATATGTGGGAGTGATTTGTGATAGGAAAGATAATGAAGCCATTAGTGGATTTGAATGGACTCATGATGATGGCAAGTTACATGAATCTTTTTGTTGCTTATTACAGATCAGCATCACATTCAACTTCTAACACGGGTAGGTGTGCCAGTGTGATGTAGTGGTTAGAGTGTTGGTCCAGGACTTGGGAAATCTAGGTCCCTTACTCAGCCATGAAGCTCCCTGGGTGATTTTGGGCCAGTCACTAACTCTCAACCTATCCTGCCTCACAGTGTTGTTGTGATGATAAAAGGGTGAGGAGGAGGATCAGGGAAGCCACTTTGCATTCCTTTGAGGAAAAAAGGCAGGATATAAATTAATAATAAAATAAAAACAACATATTTCAAGTTTAATTCCACATACACACACAAAATCAATATGTCAAACTCAAGGCTTCAAAGTACTTATTGCTGACACTTAGGCCCTAACTAGATGTGACACGATCCCTGCAGTTAGTAATTGTGTGAATGGCTTTTAAAAAGTAATGGGGGGCTCAATCTGGTTTAGGACATTGTCATGGGGGTAAAGGACTTTAACCCTTTGCTGCCACTCCCAGCTGCAGCGCTAAAGTGTTGAAACCCACCTACTCCCACACCAATCTAAATCAGCCACCCCTCACCTGCAATTTACTTTCAAAAAGTCATTCACTCAATTGCTAGTGGCATAAATGGTGTTGCATCTAGTTTGGCTCCTTAGCTGTAACCCTTTTAGAACTACCCACTTGCTCCACCTTGCTGTGGTCACCCATTTAGCTTGGCTTATAACTGAGTTAAGACTCTGCTGGGGCCGGTGTGTATATGGTGCTACTTGGATTGAACAGTGAAGTTTGATATTCTATTTTTATCATTGCTTCATGAATTTTAAGTTCCGTTGTACACCAGCTTGGGAAGGTTTGCCCTAAACAGCAGCTTATAATTTTAAAAAATCATTAAGGGAGCAATTCAATGCTCCCCAGGCAGCATCTGGGGAGACATAGGATTGTTCAGTTTCCTGGCTCTGAGCTCATAGATAAGGCTCTGAGTTCAGAGCCAGGAAACTGCGCTCCCCATCTCCTCCTCCTCCCCCTCCCACTTCCAGCCGGCCCATAGAGAACTTGCCAGCTAATTCTCCGCATCTGGTGAAGTGAAGACCCCCCACCCCAGCCACCACTGAAAAGCGGCCCCAAGAGCTTCTCTGAAATTGAATTTGACCATTGGGCTGAAAGAGGTTCTCTGCCCCTGACCTAATAGATTGTTGTTGTGGTCAGCTTTAAGAACACTAATAACCAATTGGGGGCATGAAGAGACTGAAGTCAAGAATCCAAATGAGATGAACCCCAGTCTAATCAAAGCTTGTTGTGCCCATCATCCTTTCCTGGTATGCACATGAAATGGTATGCAAGTAACACATTGCTGTGCATGATGATCCCTGCATCAAAGCCATGTATTTTGTTTTTGCAAGATGCTATTGTAGAGGGGTGCTCTGTGTTTCATGTCATTTTTAATTACATACATATTTGAAAATGAATTTTAAATTATCATAAAATTGTACAGTCATCAGAGAGCAGATTTGTGTTGCCCATCATCCATGACATCACAGGCACTGTCAAGTAGGTGCCTGTGATACACAACCACATTTCTCACGTTCATGACTGACATACTAGCCCAGGTTGCATGTAACAACACCCCATGGGTTGCTTAAACTATAAGTTGTCAGGGCCGAGTACAAGTGAGCACACTGCCTCCCACATGCCCACAACTTACACCGCATCAGCTTGCTGGAACATTAGTTTGTTCTTGGGCTAAAACTCTGGGTTTTTTAATTCTCAATAACCCAGAGTGCTGGTTTGGACATCATAATTAACAACTCAGGAACAGGACGTTGTTTCAGCAAGCTGAGGCAAAGGGTTGTTTCAGCAAACTGCTGCAAAGCAGAAGTGGGAAGCAGGCAGGCTAGCTTGCTCACTCCTGCGTGGCTCACCAAATCATGGGTTATTTAATCCATGAATTAGTGTTATGTGCATACCAGATCACAATTGATGGGGAGAGGGGGTGGGAAATCCCATTTTACCCACAACAAAATGTTGCAGTTAGAGTGCCAGGAAAATGCCATTTCTCAGCAACTCCTACATTAGTTTTCAGAATGATGTCTGGATTCCTCACAATAATGTGTAAGTAACAACTGTGTGTTTATTGCTCCATAATATAATCTGGAAAGGCTCCGAACAAATATGAGTTCATAATCCCCTTGCAATGCCATGCCAGTTTCAACCAATATAAACAGCACTCCCATAAACAGGACAGGGGTGCGGAACAACTGAGGATCTGGAGGCCAATTTTGCACCACTGGGCTGCCACCACACCGCTGAATTCACCACTGACATTTGGTGGCACAGCAGCAGGAACAGGGGGAAAATGGCCATTTGCTGCCTAAATTTGACGGCGCTAAACAAGCCTTTTTGCTGTTGCTGCTGCTTCACATGATTTTGGCAGCAAACTGCCCCTACAGCAAATTTGATGGCAGTGGGGTCTGCACAGAAGGTGGGGCGCACATGTTGGCTTCTTCTAGGAATTAGAGAACCTTGGATGGAGCTGGTTTGGAACACATACTCCGTCGCAGTTCAGCAGGGCCTGGTTTAGCAGCCCTAACAGCCTAACGGCTCCCTCCTATGCACTCTCACCAACAGAGCTCTCTCCCTTTCCTTTCACCACCACTTCTTCCCCTCCTAGGTTCTACCTAAGCCCCAACATGCTGAGGGCAAACTCTTCCATGCCCAGGTGCCCTGATCCCTAACCCCACCTGCAAGCTCCTTTGGTGAGTTACTCTTGGAATCCTGATAAGTCACGTGCAGATGACGCCCAGCTCTATCTCTCCTTATAATCAAATCCTGGTGAGGCAGTGGCTGTTCTGAATGAGTGCCTCGGCACAGGAATGGATTGAAGGAGGGCCACTGAACTGAGACACAATCCAGACAAGACAGAGATCGTGTTAATGGGTGATTTATCTGCCTGGCTAAAGGAGGTTCAACCTGTTCTGGAGGGGGTTGCACTTTCCCAAAAGCATCAGGTCTGTAGTTTGAGGGTGCTCTTGGGTCCAGCATCGTCACTGGAGGCACAGGTGACCTCAGTGACATCAGCTAGGCTGATATACCAACCATGACCCAATTGGAGACAGATAGCCTAACTACAGTTAGCCATGCTCTGACGGTAACATGTTATATGTGGGTCTGTCTTTGAAAATGGTACGAAAACTTACGCTGATCCAAAATAGGGCAGTGAGATTGTTAACAGGGACTGGCCAATATGATGATGCCATATTACAGTTTGCTTTGTAGTCTGCACTGACTTTCAGTCTGTTTCTAGGCCCAATTCAAACTGGTGGCATTGAATTTTAGAGCCCTAAACAGCTTGGGTCCTGATTACCTGAAGGATCATCTCCTCCCATATCTGAAGGTCATCTTCAGAAGCCATTCTCCAGTGCCCCCACCAAATGAGGTGAGACAGGCGACTACTAAAAAGAGGACCTTTTCTGCTATGGCACCACAGTTTACGAATGAGCTTCCCAGAGAGGCTTGCCTTGCTCTTATGTTATGGTCTTCTCGGTACCAGGTGAAGATCTTTTTATTAGTCTCCCAGGCTTTTTAGACCTTCAGTTTTTTAAAAATATATATATGCTAGTGTATTTTAAGATCTTTGCACTTCTGTTGGCTTTTACTTTTATTTTTATTCTAGTTTTACTCAGTTTTAATTTTTTTTATGTTATGCTTTTATTATGTTATTGTATTTTGTAGTGTTAAGTCTTGTTTTGTGGAGTGCCCAGAGAGCTGCAGCTATTGGGCAATATTGAGAAACAATAAATAAATAAATACCACATGGTCCTTTTCCAGACCTAAGAACAGGATTTGAATCACCTTGAGGATAGAATACCTAATTAATTTCTAAAGTTGTCAGCTACTAGCAGCTAGTGTGTAAATCTCTCTGCATTTAAAAACTCAGGCATAGACAAATTGGCTCACCGATGTCAGTGGCACAAAGCCAGTGAGAAAACTAGCAAAGGTGGCTAAAGAGCAAACAAAAGCTCAAAGGGTAACTGTGTTTGAAGAAACATGTGAGAGCTGCCATCTCAGTCACAACATTAAGAAAAACAATGAATGAATAGGGGCATTCTGGCAAGACGAAGCAACTGCCAAAATCTAGTGCTAACAACAGAAAGGTTAAATGAGCAAGTACAATAATATAACTAGAAAGTTCATGGCAATCTATAAGTAAACATGAGAAGGAAGATTAAATTTACTTATGTAGACTCCTTTCATGTAGGAAACTCAAGCACAAGTCTCCAAAGGTCAAATGGGAGACGGGGTGCCAGGGTAGAAGAGAATCTGCCCCCTCCCCACCAGGTCCTCTCTGTGGTCATGGCCACACCCTCTGACATCATTGCCCCGCCCCCAGGCATTTTGCCTTTCTCTGTGCCTCTCCTAGCAAAGAGAAAGGACCAGTGTGCTTCGAGGAAGAACAGCTCCTCCCAGCATTGGCCAAGACCTTGGCTTTGCGCTGCATGGGTTAGATGCACAGCCTCCATGAGCTGGATTAGGGCTGCAGCCCATATTCTAACATGTCAGGAATGTAGAAGCAGTTTTAAAGCACAGAATGGCAACCATCTTTGCACACTGACAGCCCAATCCTAGGCTTGTGCTACAACAGGTACTGGTGCATTCTGGGCCACCCTGCCCCTCTAGCCTCTAAACATATGGGAAATCTCCTTGTGGCTGTTCCTTAGCACAAGGCTGTGCCAGAATTTAAGAAAGCCATAAAGACTGATCTCTTCCAGCAGGCCTACCCAGTCGAATTTTAAGAGTTTTATTGGTATTTTCATAATGTATTAGTCTTTATATGTTTTTAATCAGGTTTCTGTATTTTATATCATTTGCTTTTAATGTTGTTCCCCGCCTCGATCCAGAGGGAGAGGTGGGTAATAAATAAATAAATAAATATATTATTTTATTATTATTATTACAGGTCGGTTCATACTGGGAGAAGCACTCTATCAATACAGAAAAGTTCGTCATTTTTTAAACCGCTATTCTTGAAAGAGGGTGATTTTATCTAAACCGCATCAAAATTATTTTAAAGCCTGCATTTTTTGGGGGTTGTTACTGTTGTTTTTTGGAAGAACAGGGTTGTCATGTGAGTTATCCTTCAATATCTCCTAAATTCTTAAAAGGGTTGTCTTTGCAAAATAAGAGACCTCATTCTGCAACTCATGGCCTGCCCCACTATGTATACAAAATGCATTTTGTTGATTTTACATTCTCACAATGCCTTTTAACCTGGACCAATAATCTATAAAATAAAATCAGTGAGGTCATTACCATTCTATCTTTACAGAACTTTCTAGAAGAAAATGAGATTTTCATCCTTCTTTCAAACACTCTGATTTTGTGAACAGATATGGAAATTGTATGGCATTCTTATGAATGTCCCCTCACAACAAGACAGCAACATGTGTCTTCTATTGTCTACTCATACATAACATATGCTGAGATACATGTATCTGTTGTATTCTGACTTTGAGGGTCATCACATGGGGGGAAATCACTTTTCTTTACCGTCGCTTCTCTGCCCACACGTTTGTCCCTCATTACTTCCTCTTTCGAAAGAGGAAGTAAACAGCGTGCAAGCAGCCCATTCAGTGGGGCATTTTGATCACGCTGCTTCTCCTGCACACAGCAGGAGATAGCAGCAACTTCTGTTTTTAATAAGTTGGACTTACTGGGGTGTTTTTTGTCACTCGAAGAAGGCTAGAAGGGGCAGGAGGTATACGGGAGGCAGACAATGTCATGAGAGGGACCCGCAAAAATCCGTGAATGCCCAGTAACGAGCGTGCAATAAAATGCTCGTCTGATGGAGCTTTTTATCGTGTCAGACTGGAGGAGGAAAAAAGGGACCATTTATCTGTATTCCCTGAGGTTGCTGTACTATGACTATAGTAATTAGTATTGTTAATTAGATCTTTGAATGTCTGCTACCTCATCAAAATTGCAATGACTATCTTGGCTGGGAATGATGGGAACTACAGTCCAACACATCTGCAGGGCATCAGCTGGGGGAAGGTTGCTGTACCCTCTGTGCAATTTTGATGAGGTAGCAAACATTAAAAGATCTAATTAACTATACTAATTACTATAGTCATTGATACATGATCATTAAACAGTTGCCAGTACTACACTGGATAAGAGGAGAGAAATGATTTGGTACCATTTGTTATTAAGGTAGACAGCAAAACTGTTCCATTGCTCAATACATAGGACTTTGCCTTAGAACAGATCAGACTATTTGTCTACTCTGACTGGCAGAAATATTTCACGACTGCTACCTTTTCCTAATTTCAGGTGACCATGTGGAAAGGAGGAGAAGGCTCCTGTATCTTTAACAGTTGTATAGACAAGGGAATTTCAGCAGGTGTCATTTGTATGCATGTAGCACCTGGTGAAATTCCCTCTTCATCACAACAGTTAAAGCTGCAGGAGCCCTTCCCTCCTGACTAGATACAAAAGAGGGCAGGGCTTAAATAGTTTGACTAATAGTCAGTCCAAAATAAAATCTCCCTCATCCATGATTTGATTGTGGATGAGGGGGCTGACCTGGTATGTATCACTGAGACCTGGGTGGGTGAACTGGGAGGGGTTACTCTCACTCAGCTTTGCCCCCCTGGGTACTCGGTGCAGCACCAGCACCGACTTCAGGGCCGGGGAGGGGGGGTTGCCGTGGTCTATAGAAATACGATCTCCCTCTCTAGGCTTCCTGTTCGTTCGAGTGCTGGTCTTGAGTGTCTGTACTTTGTGTTGGGTACCCGAGACAGATTAGGGATTCTGCTGGTGTACCGCCCACCCCGCTGCCCAACAGTCTCCCTGCCTGAGCTGACGGAGGTTGTCTCGGACCTGGTGTTGAGGACCCCCAGGATGGTGGTCCTGGGGGATCTCAACTTCCATGTGGAGGCTCCTGCATCCGGAGCGGCTCAGGACTTCATGGCTGCCATGACAACCATGGGGCTGTCTCAACATGTCATTGGTCCAACGCATGTAAAAGGACATACTCTTGACCTGGTTTTCTCGGGTGGACAGGAGGATGGTGATCTGAAAGTGGGGGAACTAACATCTACCCCCTTGTCATGGTCGGATCACTTTCTATTGAGGTTTAGACTTTCGGCATCCTTTCCCCTCTGCAAGTGTGGGGGGCCTATTAAAATGGTCCGCCCCTGGAGGCTAATGGACTCCAATGGATTCAAGAAGGCTCTGGGGGATTTTCCTGCTGATTTGGCTGGTGCTCCTGTCGAAGCCCAGGTCGCTCTGTGGAATGCAGAGATGACCCAGGCGGTTGACACGATAGCACCCAAGCGCCCTCTCCCTCTGAGCAGAGCTCGGCCAACTCCTTGGTTTACACCTAAGCTGAGGGCAATGAAGCAAAAGGGGAGACGGCTAGAACGCAGGTGGAGGAAAACTCGTGCTGAGTCTGATCGGACACGGGCTAGAGCTCATTATCGAGCCTACTCTGTGGCGGTGAGGGTGGCGAAGAGACAGTTCTTCTCCACCAGCATTGCATCTTCACAGTGTCGTCTGGCGGAGCTTTTCCGTGTGGTTCGTGGCCTGCTACACTCTGGGCCAGGCCGAGAGATGGTGGAACCCTCGGTAGCATGCTGTGACGAGTTTGCACGGCACTTTGAAGATAAAGTCAGTCAGATTCATCTTGAATTGGACACCACGCTTAATGCAGCTCCGCTAGTAGAGGCATTCAGAGCACCGTCTGGTCCAATTTTATTGGATGAGTTTCAGTTACGGAGGCCCGAGGATGTGGACAAGGTGCTTGGCCAAGTCCGGTCAACCACTTGTGTGCTTGACCCTTGCCCATCGTGGCTAATTACATCAAATAAGGATGGGACTGCCGGCTGGGTCCAGGAGGTTGTAAATGCCTCCTTGAGAGAGGGAGTGGTGCCAGCCTCGTTAAAAGAGGCGGTAATCAGACCACTCCTGAAAAAGCCTAACCTGGACCTGGAAGATGTTAACAACTATAGGTCGGTGGCGAACATTCCTTTCCTGGGCAAGGTGCTTGAGCGGGTGGTTGCAGGACAACTCCAGACACTCTTGAATGAAACGGATTATCTAGATTCATTTCAATCGGGTTTTAGGTCTGGTTTTGGAACAGAAACTGCCTTGGTCGCCCTGTGGGATGACCTTTGCCGGGAGAGGGACAGGGGGAGCGCGACCCTGTTGGTTCTCTTGGACCTCTCAGCGGCTTTCAATACCATTGACCATGGTATCCTTCTGGATAGGTTGTCTGCGCTGGGAGTTGGAGGCACTGCGCTGCAGTGGTTCTGTTCCTACTTAGATGGCCATTTTCAGAAGGTGGTGCTGGGGGATTATTGCTCTGTGCCATGGCATTTAAGCCATGGGGTTCCACAGGGCTCTATTTTATCCCCTATGCTGTTTAACATATACATGAAGCCGCTGGGAGAGGTTATCCGGAGATGTGGGCTGAGATGTCACCAATATGCGGATGACACCCAACTCTACCTCTCCTTTTCAACAAACCCAGGTGAGGCAGTGGCTGTCCTGAATCAGTGCCTGGGCACGGTAATGGACTGGATGAGGGCTAACAAACTGAGACTCAATCCAGACAAGACGGAGGTACTGTTAGCGGGTGGTTCGTCTGTCCGGCGAGGTGATGTTCACCCTGTTCTGGAGGGGGTTGCACTCCCCCTAAAGGATCGGGTCCGTCGTTTGGGGGTGCTCTTGGATCCAGAACTGTCACTTGAGGCACAGGTGAACTCGGTGGCAAAGAGCACCTTTTACCAGCTTAGGCTGATATACCAACTGCGCCCTTATCTGGACAGAGATAGCCTAGCTACAGTTATCCATGCTCTCATAACCTCTCGTTTGGATTACTGCAATGCGTTATACGTGGAGCTGCCTTTGAAAACGGTCCGGAAACTTCAGCTGGTACAAAACAGGGCAGCCAGATTGTTAACGGGGACTGGCCAACGAGACCATATTACGCCAGTCCTTTTCCAACTTCACTGGCTGCCGATCCAGGTCCGGGCCCAATTCAAAGTGCTGGTACTAACATTTAAAGCCCTAAACGGCTTGGGGCCAGGTTATCTAAAGGAACGCCTCCTCCCATATGTACCTGCCCGGACCCTAAGATCATCTACAGGGGTCCTTCTCCGTGAGCCCCTGCCAAAGGAAGTGAGGCAGGTGGCCACTAGGAGGAGGGCTTTCTCCGCTGTGGCACCCCGGCTGTGGAATGAGCTCCCCAGAGAGGTTCGCCTGGCGCCTACTTTGTACTCTTTTCATCGCCAGATGAAGACCTTTTTATTCTCCAAGTATTTTAACAGTTAAATTAACTCAATTTTAATCCTTGCTGTTTTAAATTTGTATTTTAATCTGTATTAATTCCTGCTGCTTGGTTTTATTCTGGTTGTGTTTTTATATTGTAAGTTATTTTGTGTTTTTAGATTGTGGCTTGTTTTATATTTTTAAAATTATTACATGGTTTTAATTTTTGTGAACCGCCCAGAGAGCTTCGGCTATGGGGTGGTATAAAAATGCAATAAATAAATAAATGACTACAGTAAAATTGTCTGCAAAGCTGAGATGGTTAGGGAAGTCAGCCACCTAGTGACTGAAGATGACACTGCAGGCTTCAAACAAATGGACAATTTATGTTTATTTAAATTAAAGAATACATTGAAAAAACAAAACAATCACTAGTGCATACTCCTTAGGGTCTCCTTACGCAAAGTTTCAGGTGTCTAGTTTTCACAGTCTTGAGGTTATGGTGCTGATAGATGGACAGACAGGCACACAGCCTCTGCTAGTATAGATTAAATTGCTGCAGAGCAGCATATTTTAAAAGCATTTCTTTACTTGGTAACCAGAAATAATGTGCTCCTTTGCAATAATCACATGTGGTCTGAAATACAGGGATATGTTAATGCTCCTCCCTAAATGAAATCTCAATCCATAGATATTTCCATGAGTGTAAGGAACTCCATCCATGAGCCCTCCTTGGGGACAGATGGTTAGTGCTGAGTTGGGAGCAGGGGATACAGAAAGCAGAGTACATTTAGAAAGGGTCAAAATCCAGAAATGTTAAGAATTGCTGCCTGAGCTGAAAGTAATTGTTTTTGTGCAATGCATTCTCCACCTTGTTCTCTGAATTTTGGAATGGCAATATGAGCATTTTAAAAAGAAACAAAACCCCTTGAAAAAAGACTTTACAACAAGAAGAGAAAAGATCTTAGAGTTTATTTTCCCCACCACAAAAAGTAAATAAGCATAAGTACATCTTTTTAATTATAATACATTTTCTTCTTGATTCCTACTTCATTTCTCATCTAGCCCATTTCTTTGGCATGGAGATGCTCCAAAACAAGACATACTATTTTACAGGAAAGAAACAGATCTTAAATAGGGTTCCCCTGCTCACATCTCAGTGCCTTCCCCAAACTAAAATACAGGCACTGAAATAATATGTCAAAACAGGTTGTGGCATTTCCATTAGCCAGAGTTCCTAGTGCAGCTTTGCTGACCCATCAGAAAAGTCCCTGTGTTTATTGTTTATTTTGTTTTATAGAGATTTCTTTCCCACCCTTCTAGTGTCTATGCACGACTATGACCATGCATAAGACACATTTTTGCACATGTATAGTAGGACCTCCCTGTACTTCTGGAGAAGCTCTTCAGACAGAAAACAGTCAAGATGGAGTTAGCCAAGCTGTAGCATTTAACAAAGACTAAAAAAGACATGAAGGCTTCACAAGAGACATCCCTTTATTCTAGAGTGATTCACCAGTAATAACCACCACTTTTCACTACATTAACAATGTGAATTCAAATTGCCAATGGACACATAATCGTGTGCTGAAATGGGGAATGGCACAGACTAAAGCGTTAACCACATGCACAATACTGATGTTCTGGTCAAAATTAGAGCTCAGCACCACCATTGCTTTAAAGGTAAAACAAACAAGAGATCTAATCATATATCTCGTGTCACATTTGCTCTGATCCTTGAATAGTGAAATATGCATTAAGACCACAGGCTAACAGGATCTCATCTGATTCTTGGCTAGATCTTTAAGACTTGCACAGCCCTTGTGCTGAGCATATGGTACCTGCAACTTTAGGATCATATTGAATCCTTCCCTTGCAATGGAAAAAAATCCTGTGTTGTAAATCTATACTAAAACAAAACCCCATCTGGACATATAAGAATGCATTCACTCAATCATTTGTTCCATGGGGAGATGACATTTTGCACTCAGATCACAAAGGAGGTCCGTCTGGATCCAAACATAGTTAACCAGTTCATGTCTATCTGCCAGTCACCATGCTTTGAAGCAAGCCCTGGGGCCAGTTCACATGTGTATGGTCACCGTTTGAAGCCAGTGGGATCAAATGTTGGAATGGTCATATCAAACCTCAGTAGATTCACTTCACACATTTAGCTGTGAGTCATTCAGTCTTGAGTAATCAAGCGATGCACTTGCATGTGTGAATGAACCCACAGTTTTGAGTTATGTGTGCCAAGCATGCAATGGAAAGGCGGCTGAATTCACAGCGGACCAACGGCTGTGTAAATCCGCATGCAACACGTGTGGCATTAAAATCACGGTAGTTCCCCATGGGTGACAGCCGGCAAACATCTGTCTTAACGTGAGGCTGGAGACAAATCCGAGGGCATCCCAGGACACAGAAAGCCTCCTTCCGCCTCTCCTTTCCACCCCTTATGAATCTCCCCTCCCCTCACCCCTCGGTCCAAAAGAGACACACACCCCAGCCTCCAAAACCTTGGGAGGGGGACTGCTTTACAAACCTCGCCCCCCTCTTCTTCTTTTTGCCCTCATCCATTCATCTCACCCATCGCCCCTTACCACATTGCTGAGGAAATCCGCTTCATTCAGATCGCCCAAGTCCATGAAGCTGGAGGCGCCTCCAGGGAAGAGGCGCTCCGCGGGGAAAGATTCCAGGATACTGTCCATGGTAGGAGAGCCGAGCCGGAGCAGGAGGCGGAGGTGAGGAAAAGGGAAGCCGCTGTCTTCCCCCTCCAACGCTGCGGGGTCCTTTCTAAAGCCGGGCAGGGTCACTCCCGAGAAGCGCCGCGCAGCAGATCCCTGGGCGCTGGGCACAGAAGGGTCTTCATACCTCCTTCTCTCGAAGGAACCCTGTAATCCATGGGGGGTGGGGTCGCTTTCCGGGGGGGGTGGCTAGGGGGCAGCTACACGGGGGGGGGGAGGGATGACTCCACAGGGTGTGGCTGATGGGCGCCACTCCGGAGGGGGCAGGAGGGTGTGCGGGATGTGGGCTGAGGCGGGAGAGGGGAGCGTGCAAGGGGCTGAGGCAGCCTCCTGTAGGGACGGAGGGAGGGGCGCCTTCGTCTCCTCCGGGATCGCTGCCCAGCTGTCACCGCCACACTCCGCAGACCAGCCCCAGGCTCAGCCGCCTGCCACACCCCCTCGCCCCGTGCCACGCCTCGCGCCACGCCCACGCCCGCTCCGCTCTCGGCCTTCTAAGACCGCCCCCTCGACTCCCGATACAACAGAAAGACCCGCCCACTCCCGGCCCTGCCAATGGGAGCTCGGAGCTGACACGCGGGGCCAACGCGGAGCTCAGAGTTAGCCAGCCCGGGCCGCGCTTAGTTTAGGACGCGCTTTACCGTAATAAGTGGTGTATAGGCAATGGCCAGCCCTTTCTCGGGTGGCTGGGAAGCTGCAGCGTCGTCTAATTGCAGGAGAGATCGTGGTGGCAGCAGCGACGCAGGCAGGCTGATCCTTCGCTATTGGCTGTCCCCGGGGAGTCTCTGCTTCTAGTACATTTCATGCCCGGCTTGATTTTCCGTTGTTGAGAGCCGTCTTTTCCTGAGTCAGACCTAGTGGGGGATGGTGGCCCCGATTTCGGTGGGGCTGTGAATCCACTCTGGGGTTCGATCAGGACAAGCCAGAACTCTAAAGGACCCTTCCAAGGTGCTGAACCCTATCCCCAAATTAGGTTCAGCACTTTGGATAGCTCCTTTGGCGTTCCAGCTGGTTCCTACTGAAACAGAATATATTTACAGTCCCACAGAAATCGGAGCCACCAGCCTCCACTGGTCAGACCATTGGTCCATCTAACTTAGTTCTAACCATGGCCTCCTCCACACGAGACGTTTAATGAGCCTTGAAGGCTCATTATAAATTTTACCTACACACGAGCGGAGTGCAAAACGGGCGTACAGGCGCGTTATCTCCCCGATAATGCGCATTTTCGAACGCGCGTTAAATAGCGACTTTTATTTTGCTCCGGCCGTTAAAGCGCATTTTCGCTGTGTGAACAAGCGATTATGCGCATTAACTACCTGTAAAGTGCTTTTTGGGCATCTTTTAATGCGCTTCGCCGCTTCTCGCCGCCTCCCGTGCAGAGGGATTAGGCGTAAATGCGCCTCCGCGAAAATGCGCATAATCCCCGAACCGGGCGCAAAAGCGCATCCTTGTGGAGGGGGCCTTATTTAGTGAATCTTAACCGGGGCCTTATGGCCACCTAGAGGGTGATCTACAAATCGCGAGGGGGAGCAGGATTCAGAACTTGGGGGGGGGGAGGTGAATGGGGAGCTTATAGGATTTAGGGCAGCCCCTTCTTCCCTCTTGCAGCAGCTAGCAGAGGAGAGTTGTTCCATACTGTTCACCTCGACCTGATAAAATCCCAGAGTCCCATTTTCTCCCCCACCCTCAAAGAAGTGGCGGCAGAAAAGAATCAAACAGGAATACCCCTTCCCTGATTTTTGGAGCAAAAGCCACCCAAAATTAACAACAATAATAACACTCTTCCATCCAGTTACAATGACACTGAACTTCCAGAAAGAAAACAGCAGGGGTGGGACACTGCCATAGCAACAACGACCAGAGAGAAACAGGTCCTCCAAAAAGTGCTCAAATGCACCTAAGGAGTAGGGTTGTGGCCATGGAGAACCAAGGTTTCATGGAATGTATGCCTGAATAGCGTGACCCTCATAAACATACCTATATATCAGAAAATACAGTTATCTTGTTAGGAGGAGTGCTGTTTTTTATGTCCTTTTTTTTTACTCATGGCTGGTGGGAGGATTCGATGATAATGTTGTGTACTTGGTGGATAGTAATAGATTAAAGGCTAAAAACCACTGGTCTACTCTGTGGCTCAATTCGGATGACACGATAGTCATTGGTGGGGTAATAATCAACTTTACAGTTGTTCAACTAGGGGGTGCTCCCCACACAACATGGTAATAAATAATCGACTGTGGTGTGGATTAGGATCAGCGCTGAGTTGACTATGGCAGCATTCGGATGACACAATAGTCAAAACAACTGACGATTGTTTCCCCCACACCAGTTGTTTATTGTGTCGTCCGAATTGAGCCAGTATGTCAGTGGCTTTCAAGCAGAAACCTTTTTCCCATGGCAGCCACCTGAGATCTTTTCAACTGCAGATGCCAAGGACTGAACCGGGGGGGGGGGGGGGGCGTTGTGTGGCATCTATACAGCGCTGCTTCACCTACTGATTCCCAAAAAATCTCGCAGCATCGCTGCTGCATAGCAATATCGATAGGGTTACATGGCAGGAGTGAGCGCAGACTATCCAGCCAGGAAAATTCACAGCACCATTGTCACACAGTGGTAATGGGCAATAAATATCGATTGACTGAAAACCACCAAAAGCATTTTCTTTGTTTGTTTGTTTTCTGGCAACTCTGTGCAACATTGTAGCTTTGAAAGCCTGTAGCTGCAAATCTGTGCTGCTCAGATCACTGAATTTGTGCATTATACGTAATCTGTCCTTACTTTCATTTCAGAATGAGACTTTAATGTTGCCATGGTGGCCAGGCTCCACCTGGAGCCTGCCCCCTGCCCTATATTCTCATGCCTACCCTGCACTGGGATCCACCCCTTAACTACGCCTACTCTCTCAATCCGAACTGAAACCACCACTGACACACATGCAAACAAATGTGGTGACATCAGAGCAAAGTAAAAACTCGCAGTAAAACGGGACATCAAAAATGCACAGCTTCACAGGGAATAACATGATGTGGCTGCGAGCTGGCGACTGCATCATATAAAGAATGGAGTGCAACTGCGTAGCCACAACAGTGTAAATACAGCATATAGACAAACCCTGGGACTTACTGCATGCAAGCCATACACTCTGCCTGTGTTCTTGCCCTGACCCCTTCCAGTGGTGTGCCTGCATTTCAAAAATGTACCTACTTTTAAAAAAAAGTATTTGCTGTCAGGAGAGTATTATTAAGAAGACATTCACATTAACCCAAGATCTGGTTATCGTTGTTGTTTTTTTCTTCTTCTTCTTCCTCCTCCTCCTCCTCCTCCCCCTCCCTCTCCTCCCTCTCAAGAGTAAAATGGACAGAGTGTGGCTCCCATCATCCTATTTCATGTAGGAACACATCACCTGTAAAGACCCCTGTCATAGCACTGTAGCACATGAGTGTGGGGTTCTCATGAGCTTTCCTAAATCAAGTAAATGATTGTGTGAGCTTCCCCACAAGCAGTTGGGTTTAAGACAAGCACCTGTCAGCCCTTTCTGTTGTCTTCATCCAGAGGGCAAGCACATACAAAGCTTCTTCTCTAGGGGAGCAAGAAACCTGCAGGTGATTATAGATTAAAAGACTGTGCCATTGTTGCCCTTGGTTTTTTAATGGGCCAGTTCCATGCTTATCAAGTTATAACTGCTGCTGCTATTAAGTGATAAATCTGATGGTATGAAACAGTTCTCACAGATTATTTTCAGTGTTAACTCCATGGCAATTGCTATGCAATGCAGTTCCCTCCTAAGAGATAAATATTCCAACTTTGTTAGGACATTCAGCAACCAGCATAAGGAAGACACAAAAAGAATTGAATTACTCATTTCCTGAGATGTAACATTACATACCAATTTGCTCTTACAGTCATATCTCAAAAGAAAAGTGTATTAGCTATTGAAATCATAACATATTCTGGCATGTCATTACCTAAAATGATGACTCTCAGAGGTCAGAAACCTTAATTAAAGTAGGGTGACCAGATAAAATCCAGGTCAGGGCTCATGTAACTTTAACAGTTGTAGAGAAAAGGGAATTTCAGCCAGTGTCATTTGTATGCAATTCGTTCCTGGTGAAATTCCCTCTTCATCACAACTGTTAAAGTTGCAGGGGCCCTGCCTTCTTTTGTATATGGTCACTCTAGTATAGTGCCTGCAACTTTAACTGTTGTGATGAAGAGGGAATATCACCAGGAACTAATTGCATACAAATGACACTGGCTGAAATTCCCTTTTCTCTACAACTGTTAAAGTTACATGAGCCCTGACCTGGATTTTATCTGGTCAGACTAAATTAAGAGAGCCAGTTTTTGAAGGTCATCATTTCATTTTGATGCATTACAACGTAAGCAGTTTATTTGGCAGAACTATTCTTTGGTGTCTCTAGAACAGCCTTCCCCAACTTGGTGTTCTCTAGATGTGTTGAACTACAATGGCCATGCTGGCTGGGGAAGATGGAAGTTATAGTCCAATACATCTGGAGGACACCAAGTTGGAGAAGGCTGCAAGAACAAGATTTTCTGTTTGTATGAGTACACAAGATGCTGGGACAGAGATAGATTAATTTAGCAACCCTAGTTGAATGGAAAGCAAACAAGTAGATCTGGCTTTGGTAATCCTGAGTTTACTCTGTCAATTACTCAGTCAATGCAGGTGGGTCTATTTCCTGCAGCCCATCTAATGGCTCTGTAATTAAAGATTCAAGCACCATTTTAGATTTCAGGAAGATTACAGGGCTTAATATAAATGGGGTTACAGATCCATGGCCAATCTCATACTCTTTCTGATAGACATCTAGAGAAACTTCTTAGAATAACCTTTTGGAAGAAGCTCAGCTGTTTGTAGCATGGTCAAGTAGCACAATGTGCCTTTCAGAACACTGCCTGCTGTAAGGATTTTCCCTTCATTGCACTGCAAGGCAGACAAACATTGTACAGACTGCAGTCCTGTACCTGGATAATGTGTGATAAAGCCTAACTCAAGTATCATTAATTTAAACTGGTGTCTACACTAAGATAAATGAGTATATTTAGAATCCATTAGCAGTTTAGGATAAACATCCATATTTCCTTCTCTCAAAACATGTTGATCAGTTTGTTCCTTTCTGATAGATTAAAACAATTACTAGTGTCTCTAGTCCTCATGGCTGTCTATAAAAAAAACTTGCATGACTGATAGCCACCATAAACACAGTCCCCACAAGTGCAACTTCTATATGCCCAAATCTACCCCTAGCAGCAGTGTACATAGATCACACTACACTGTATCAATCTTCAGATCACAGCTTACTATGCTATCCTTTCCCATGTGTCTGCCTGGTCTCTGGGGAGGACTACTTTGAATTCATTTGGGATAGCCTAAATCTATGCAGCCAAACAGTTTATTTAGGACATAACTAAAGGGATTTGTTTTTGTTGGCATGTAAATGTTTTATTTTCATAGCACCATAGAGGTAAAATATCTCCGGATAAATATGAGCTGAGCTGTAAATACTAGCAAGGTGAGGAGGAGGAGGCTATAGGCACAGACACAGGAAGATGGAGAGAAGTAGACATTGCAAACATATTCATTTTATACTGAAAACAATATATTACAGAAGCTCTTGGCACAGATTTCTAAGCGCTATTGGTTCTGTTTTGGCTGAAGAGTTTGCTGTGCATGTGCTATGTGCAAATATGTGTAATGGGCCTCCACCATTGTTGTTTGTGCATGTTTTTAAAAAGAAAGAAAAATATCTTGGGGGGAAAGGACAAAGTGGAGAAATAGTGGCTCCAAATTGCCCCTACTTGCATGGTTCAAAATGTATATTTGCCTGTGTTTCAAATCCAGGGAAGGAGAGGCTTTGGTGGTGAGCAATATGAAATGGAGAAACAAGCAGACAGAGAAAGGGTTAAGTAGCCTATCCTCCCTCCCTACTCAGAACCCATTCTAAAGGTGCTTCTTTCTTTTTAAAACCATGGCTTGCGGTCCTATCACATGGATTTATACATAACTGTATAGTTAGCTCCTCAGGCTCTGCTTTTGCTGTAGTGATAACAGACAAGGGTGATGTTCAAATTAGCAGAGCTGCCAACTTATGCCACATGCTTTCTTCGTCATGCACTGCAGTAATCCCTCCCCCGAAACTAAACTGCTAGTATGGTACAACTGTGAGCTGCTAGTATGAAGTGCAATGCAAGACCTGCTAGTATGGCACAAGGAATAGATCAATTAAATAATTAAGGGTGCAATCTTGTGCATGTTTAGTCAGAATAAAATCTTACAATTCCAAGGATGTCTCAGCCACATCACAGAGGATGGATGTGGCCTATATCTCTGCACAACATACTGATCAGTCTTTGGTCTCCTTCTAAATAACCTCCACTGTGGACAAGCAATTCCCTTGTGATTTCTGCATGAGGTGACAGGATGGTTCAAAGTAAAGGGAACAGTTGTCGGTTCCGGCAACTGACTGGAAGGCTCAGGGAGGCTCTGTGCACCAGGATTAATTTTACATCTCGTACATTTTACGTCAAGCTTCTTTAAATGAGCAATTTATAACACGCTCATGACTGGCCATTCACGGAAGTTTGCGGGTCATTTTGATGACATCATGAGCCTCCTGCATGTCTCCTATTCCTTTTCCCAGTTAATCTGTTTAAAATTAAACCTCAGAAAACCCAATTCTTCTGAAATATGTCAGGATTTCCTGCTGTGTGCAGTCGAAGCTGTGCTATACAATGCCCACTAGAGGGTGCTGTCCTATTGAACTATAGGGGCTGGGAGGTTTTAAATTACAGGCCATACAGTCACTGCTGTCTTCCAGTATAATTCAGCACATTTCAATTGCAGAAGAGAAGCAGGAAGCAGAGCAATGGTAAGGAAACACGATTTCCCCCGTCTGAAAGACTTCATCTATGTTTATATTAATTTTGAATCTGTACTGCAGATGTGGATAATGTCTGCAGGTCTGGAGGCCAATTCCACCACCACCCTGAACCTACCAGGGGTTGCACCCCTCCCTCATCACCTTTGGAATTGCTGCTTCTATATTGCTGGTTTTGCTGCAGAAACTTGGCCCTGTAGCAGCAGCACAAAAAAGGCTTCAAAAACATGGACCCTGTTGGGAAAGAAAATCACATGAATGGGAAATTTCTGGAAGTGTGATACTACTTCCCAACAAGGTATGTGCTCTCTGCTTGCCTTATTTTAAAGGGAAATTGTATGTGTTTTGCTGCCACACCAAATTCAGTGGTGGCAGAGGTTGCAAAAATAGCCAGAGAGAACATGCAGCCCACGGGTTGCTCAGCCCCTCTATACAGAGCCTTAACAGTTTTCCTGGCAGCTTTCAGGCTGCGCCTTCCAGAACTAAAGAGACTTCTTGGGTGAATTTGCTGTTTTTAATCTTCATCCTTTTTACTGTTTTATTCCTATGTTCACCGCTCCAGAATCTACTTTAGATATGGAGAAATATATAAGTTTTGTAAATAAATAAAAAAATAAAGTGTCAGGGGAATTTCAGTTTTATACATAGTACACAATGCACATGTTGGAGAGTCAGCACATCTGAAGCTCCACTGTTAAACTGTTTCTCCATCTAAACAAGCATGATTGCGAGGACAGAATGGATTGTGAAGGCTGGAGTTGCATATGAGTTGGAATTTGAATTGCCCTGCAATAGAAAGCTAAGGAATTCACTGTTTCAAGGTCCCACATGTGTCCGGCTTCATGCACTTCCCTACGGAGTGCACAAAAAAGTTACTTGGAGCCGGATTCAACTACTTTCCATTTCCTGCTTCCTTGTTAGTTCTGTCTCTTTGCCAGGTATACCAAACACCTGTTAACACCATTCCTCACCGAAGGAGGAAGAACAGCAATAATATAACACTATGTCACACTTCCTTTTCTTCTTCTTTTGCTATAAGTAATAGAGAGGCAATAACGTTTTTTTTAAAGTTGATTACTTTTTGCAATGAAAGCACAGCTATCTCAGTGTACAGTTGCACTTGTATTATGGTTTGAATCCAGAGAGCATTCTATGTGAACTCTGTGTTCGCATCAAAAGCATGTATGTGCAAAGGAGAACATGTAAATCATTTTTCTCTCTCTTTATTGCTCAGATCTCTAGTAGTAGCTTGAGGGAACAGGGAGGCAGGGAGTGAAAATATTAATTACAGTCCTATGTATGGATAAATTCCACAAACACTGTAGGTTAATGAGCAACCTGAGGCTATGTCAGAAATAAAAGAGAAATCACAAGCACAGTTCTGTGAAAAAAATTATATCTGCTTTGGTGTCTGATAACAATCCAGATCAGAGCCTCAGAGACTGACAGAGGAATCCTATACACCCATTAGGCTGAGGAGAGGAGACAGGCCACCACTGCACTGGTGGAATGGCTGCTGAGGCCTATACATGCTCAGCTCAGAGGGGGGCCTCAGGTGGCAGATGCTGGGAGGCAGCAGCAAGGCGTTGGAGGAGAGAGTTGTGTTCCGCACAGCCTACCCTGTGGCCCCTAAGCTAGCCTGCTGCCTTCTGGCATGGTGAAGGAGGCTGTCCCATAGCCAGTGTTGAAGAAAGAACCCACTGTTAGTCTGGTTGGCTTTTGTGCATGGGATGGGAGGGACCACCATTTGGTAGTGAGGCTGGTGACTCCAATGTCAGAGGGCCATGAATCCACTCCAGGGTTTCAGTCAGAACTCTACAGGAGCTCCCCATGACATCAGAGCCACCAGCTTCCACTGCCGTCTTGTTCTTCGAATGTGTTGGGACGGCACTGAGCACTCCCAGCGTTCCTGGAAACTCTGTCACATCCCACCAATCAACATCCACGTGTCACCCACACACAGAGGGAACAGATAAGGACACAAACCCCATGCACATAACCCTGCATCATCTCACCCACACATGCAACACAAAAAACAATGTCACAGGGTGCCCCCCATATCCCGAATGGCTCAGTCAGCAATGACCCTGCTACTGCCTTGTCCCCAGATATCCTCCCCTACAGGCAGGAGTCCCCTTATGCTTCTCACAAGCACCATTTTTGGGGTACAAAGAGGAGGACAGAGAGTCCACATAACACAGTGGCCGCATAGCTCCCTGGGCAGGATGCCTGCAGAAAACACACACAGTCCTCCCGGAACAATGGTTTGAGACTCACCTGGGAGGAAAACATTCTTTTGACAAGCAGCCAAAGTGTCTGGGGGGGGAGGGCATAACAGGGATGTGGGCAGCCACAGACATACAATAGCCTCCAATGGAGCATGGGGTTGGGAAACAGGAGAGGGGAGTTTGAGCCCCAGCAGGGAAAAGGGGAAATGCTCCCATTCATCATTGGTATGCCTGGCAAAAGTCATGATGGGGGCAAAAATGAGGCAGAGTGGGTAAAAATTATAGCCAGTATCCAATGCTGCCTACACCCACAGCATAAGAACATAAGAACAGCCCTGTTGGATCAGATCAAGGGTCCATCTAGTCCAGCGTTCCGGTTCACAGTAGCCAACCAGCTGCGCATGGGGAGCTAGCAGTTCATAAAGCAACTAGACATTTGTTTCTGGAACAGATTAGATCAGCAGAGCTTGCAGAAGAGACCTCCGCTGACCTGACCCAATCTGGAAATGAGCATTTCCGAGCTTGCTTAGGGCAGCACTAACTCCCCATTGCGCTAGTGGCAGGTCCCACTGGTGCAACCAAATGAGTGGAAGCGCAGTGGCAGTATTAGATACAGCTCGATGTGATAGTGGTCTTCAGTTCTTGTGAAAGAACTATGATTTCCAGGGTTCCATGGAGGAAAAACATGGCATCTACAAGCAGACTTAGCTTTATACTCTCAATCTGTGTGCTGCTCTAAGCAGCCTGTATTCTTTCACAGCTGTTCTTTCCCAGGAACGCATGACAATAATGTCTTTATCAGTTCTTTAGAAAGTTAAATCTAAAAAAGAGAAAAAGGGAAAAAATAAGATCGAATTTTTCTACAGAATTGTACCGAGGGAAAATAAAGAGTAGCAATTCAGTCATGCATCCTCCTCCTCCTCCCAGTTCAAATAACATTGTTTTAGTCTCTGGCAGCCTCACCCAATGATGGCTAATTACAGACTTTCACTTGGGGAAAACAGAGACAAAGTAAAGGAAACCTTCATTAGCAACTCATCTTTCAAACAGAAACTCCCAAATGTAATGTCTGCGGCAGCATGCCAGACCCATTCATCAGAAGAAAGCTGATGTTTATGCTGCAATAAGGTGTGTGTGTGTGCGTGAATGAGATTTCATAGGATCACTTCTTTAAAGCCATTCAGCTACTACATCAGGGAAGGGAAGGGCTTTGGGAGAATTACAGTACTTCCTTCCAATTATTTTTCTAAAATGCCCCCCTTCCCTCCCCTTCCTCACTTATTCTGGGCAGAACAATTCTTTAACCCAGAGTTCCCCATCTGGTGCCCTCCAGAGGTGTTGGACTACAATTCACATTATCACAGCTGGTTGGAACTGGTAGACTGACACATCTGGAAGATGCTAGATTGGGGAAGGCTGCTACATCATGCCACCATGATGTCCACCGAACAAGTATTGTATCCAAGGAGGGGAACAACACAAAACTAGAAAATACAAATAGGGCTGTAAAAATGACAGTCATCAGGACCTCACCGCCAGTTGGGGACAGTTCCACTCACGGCCCACCTGTAACATTGCTCTGATTTCAGCCATTCTACTGGGGTATCTGCCGGTGTTCCACTGGTGTATCTTCTGCAACACTGACATTTCTGGCATTCTGCCCTATCGTTAGGTGGAGTGAGATGGCTGGCACAGGCAACTGATTTTGGCTGTCATGAAAGGGTAACAAATTGTTGTTATATTTTTGCTGTCAGGGAGCTTCTTCAGACGGGCATTTGAAAGCACACTTGTGACTGGCCACTCACAGATCTCCATGGGTGATGTTCCTCCTGTGCATCTCCTGCTCGTCTCCTGCTCCTTCCGCCATTTTTTTCCAGAATAAAATAATCTTCATTAAATGCAACTCTTCTGAGCTATAATGTTATTTGTTGAGATTTCCTGCCATGTGCAGGAGAGTTTTTGCTATAAAACACCCACTAGAGGGCACTGTCCCATTAAACTGAATGGGCCACGTAGTTGCTTCTCTTCCTGCTCTCTTCCTCCATGTAATTGCAGCTCATTGCAGAAGCGGAACAGATGCAGCTTCAGAGCCAATGGTAAGGGAAAGCGATTCCTGCCCCCGTCTGACAGAGCTCTGGGAGGGGGAGAGGTATTTGTGGGATTTTATGCCTCATGTGCCAAAATCACTCGGCTGGTTTTGGGTAATATATACCTTCAATGGGTTGGGTGGTGGGGTGGCATTTGCTGCTCTGCCTCGGGCAGCAAAATGTTTTGGTCTGATACTGGTTCTGCCAGCATAGCAGGGTTTCTGCCAAATCCTGTAGCCCCTAACTGGCAGATATAAGATGGTGCCTTATTGTACAAATAATTGCATGCCATTTTCAGGAGGAGTCAAGCTTTCACCACTACAGAGATGCCTAAAGGCTCCACTAGTAAAGTGAAATAATCCAGATGGCTCAATAAATGAGTCAGGGCAAGAAGAGTACTGCTTCTGACAATGAGAGCAACTTCCTTCTGTGTCCCAAAATATGATGGACAGTTACAGCTGATTCATAAGACCCTTTTAGACTGACAGCAATATCTTTTGAGAAAAACAAATTAAGATGCTCATGTTAAGCTACATTTGAAAAATGTGGCATAGCAAATGAATCAACCATCTTTTAGGCTTGGCTTGGGTCCTAAGTAAGCATCCATGATTGGAAGAAGCCCTTCTATTTATGAAAAGAATCAAGATCCAATGAAGTGTATCATTGATAGAAGGGGGAAACACAGTTTTGGCCTATTCCCACTCCACCTACACTAGAACACTGCTCTGTAACACACAGTTACAGAGGGTCCCCAGTCCTCCAAAGCAGATATCCAGGGGCACAAGAGACTGCAGGGAGAAGGGGTAATCAATGAAACTTACCTCCCCCACCATTTCTGCTGACAGGAGCATCAGTGAGTAGAACTATGTTCAGAGGTCACTCTAACAAGCGTGAGCAAACTCAGAAGCTGCATTCGGACTACACAATACTCAATGGTGGGTTAATAAACTCCATAGTTGATTATCGAGGGGATGTTGATTGACACATCCCTCCTCTTTCCCCCCCAGTCCTCCCTAGACTTGAGCGGCAGCTGTCACTTCGGTCACTCTTGCCAGGGGGCTCTGTAGTCACTGAAAATAACCAACTGTGTGCCACAAAATAGTCAACAGTGCATGACACACAACATGATAACCAATGGTTGTTCAAATAATAAACTCTGAACAGCTTTGGTTATTTGCATTGTTTATTTCAATCAAATATCCAACTGTGGTGTGAAAAAGCCTCAACAGACAACACAATAATCAACCATGGACTATTTAACCCACCATTCACTATTTAACCGACCATTGGTTATTGTGTCATCAAATTTGGGAACATATTGATTTGGATGTATGTTAAAGTATTCACAGATTTCATCGATTCAGAAATATTCTTAATGTTAGCCTGCACAGTCTAGTCATGGAATCCTTGCTCACCAACACATTTTGTTGTGTAGCCATTTCCAGAGAAGCAACCATGTTAGTGTGGGTGGATGGGTGAAATGTGCATGTTAGCTGTGTATGTGAATATGTCTCTGTAGGTGCGAAAATATGGGGGGCATGTGATTCTACCCACATTGTGCAGTGGCTCCCCAATATCCCGATTTTGAACCAATTTTGCCTTTTGGCCAAAAATGTTTCCCCACCCTTGGTCTTTAGCAACAAAACAATGAATTAGGAGGGTTTTTGCAGGAGACATATTTATTATGGTGTAGGTTTTCATGGACAAGAGTCTACTTAATCAGATGTCAGGTGGCAAATATGGAGAATACCCATTCTCTGAATTCTACATTCTCTGTATGGAGGTAGTAGAGAAGGATGGTTAACAGTGGGGGCAAATGGCCATGAAAGAGAAAAAGCACAGCCTCTGACAATTCTATGTAAAACGAAAGATAAGAAAAGTGACCTTTCACAACAGCAGTAATTGGGAATAATATAGTCTTAACATTGCTAAATTAATTAGCATCTGTAATGATACAGGAAATCATTCTCGCAATTAAATCCAAAATGATAAAATCAAACCTTGTTATATCACATGTTTTTTATATATTTTTATTTGTTTAAATATTTTGTTTTTACGTGAGTTTTTATTTCATGCATTTTAACTGTTTTGGTCTTGCCTGATCATGTAAGCCACCCTCATAATTCATTGAAGGGTGGGCTATTATTATGCAAATAAATAAATAAGCAATTTCATACTGAAGTC
The DNA here is from genome assembly GCA_029215795.1 of Anniella stebbinsi. NCBI lineage: Eukaryota > Metazoa > Chordata > Lepidosauria > Squamata > Anniellidae > Anniella > Anniella stebbinsi. The sequence continues at coordinate 307,312,839 of JARDYH010000001.1, read as the reverse complement.
ATGAAACTGCTTTGTTGGACAATGCCAATTTGGGATTATCTCCCAGTGGTGTTTGAATGTTGCCATTTCTGATGTCAGATTTATGTCAATTCATTCTTTTGTGCAGAGATTGACCTCTTTGTCCTATGTAAAAAGCAGAGGGGCATTGCGGACAGGTGACAGCATATATTATGCTGGAAGATGAGCAGGTGACTAAGCCTCTAAAATTGTGACTGATATTATAAAGTCCTGTTGTAGTGTTGCTATTGCCAGAGTGGATATGGGGACAGAGTCGGCATTTTGGGTTTGTTGGAGGCTTTGGTCCCTGTGTAATATGGTCCTGTTGTTTCCATTGAGTAGGGATCTGCAAATCAGCAACATGTGGCGCTGACTTCATGGCGCCGAGTTGGTGTCACCTCCCTCCGAAACACATTAGTTTTGCTCACCTGCAGTGGCATCGGGTAATCCCGACACCAAGGAAGGTGCGCTGAGTTTCTGGTGGCCACCTGGGTATGGGAGCCATTGCCCTCTTCCTGCTGGAAGGCGACCAATCACCAGTTGCCTTCCACCAGGGACTGCCCTGTATTGGCCCCAGAGTGATATCAGACAGCAGAAGAGCCGTACTGACCATGCTCCCGTTGAAAATTCGGGGGAGCTCCCGACAGTTTCAAAGCGCAGCTTTGTGGGAAAGCCCCGCAGGGGCTGCGAAGCTGCAGCTGCATCATATGACAGATCATTGTTTAAACACATGGATCCTGTTTCATTTTAGACTGCTTGAGGGCCTTCCATTATGATTCTCAGGAGTGTGATCTCGGCTACATCCAATGTCACATAAGCAGACTTCTCCTTCTCTTCTCCCCTGCACCCTCTGCCCACCCTACTGATCTATTCTGGAGAGTCCTCCAGCCTTCTGGAGCAGCATTGGAGTGCATGGGGAGTGCAAGGGAGAGGTGGAATCCATTCTCTTAGCAATGTTTGTTCTGCTGGTTGATGGTGGGCACCACTGAATACAACCCTCTGTTGGTATGTTTGGAAAAGCAACAGAAGAGAAACCTTCAAAGTACCCCTGGTGCATTGGGCCTAATGAACTACACAGTGGAGATTTTCTCTTTTGTTGCTTTCCTACTGACACCTTCTCTCCCTCCTAAATTTGGAAGAACCCCACTGACATGGACTCCCTTTATGATATATTTTGAACTTTGACTTTGGAGTAGCAGAAGACAGGAAGTTTAGTCAGATTTTCATTTGTCTGTAATACATTGGCTGAATATTAATCTTCTTTTCTCGCTTCACTGAGGGAGCACAGAAAAAGGGTTTTTTTTTTACCTTCTGGCCTTTCCATTCAGGTATGTTGACATTTCCATTTGGTCTTTCCTCTGATGCAGAGTTTTGACGTCAGGCGAGCCAGTTGATAGCTTGAAGTGTGTCTGACTCACTCAACAGTAGGCTGTATTTGTGTGTTGGGGGTGAGGGGGTGTTTCATAGCATGCCCTCTGCTCTTTTACATTGCTTGGGAGGGTTGGGAAGATTTTTTAAAAACAAAAAACATAAATAAATAAATAAATAAATAAATAAATAAATAAATAACACAAAACCTGATTTACAACTTGAGAGGCAGTGCAGCTCAGCCCAGGCTCTAATAGACATCTCCATGGCAACTGATTTTACAGGCATACTTGAAATGTCACTATTACAGCAAGGCCTCATCATGGTCCCTGATCTGTAAGCTAGAGCAGCATCTTTTCCCCTCTAGAAATGCATCTAGCCAACCAACTCACAGGATTCGCTGGGTTTAACATAAACTCTGGTACACTCTGGAGTTCAAACTATGTTCTCTAAAGCAAACCAAACTGAAATAGTTTCATGTTCTATTTGACTTGTTTACCCAGTAACGAACAGCTACTTTATAAACAAGCTCTGTGGTTGAGGCTACTTTTAACATAAAACCGTAGCAAATGTTGCTTTGAGGTAGCAAGTCTGCTAACTTTATTACCCACAGGTACCCATTGCTTATTGAGCAGCAATAGGATTGCTGATTGGGCAATTTTAAGCTAGCTGGAAAGGGCTGTTGGTTTTTTCCTTGCTCCCTTCCAGTCTCTGTTTTTAGCTGAGCCACAGTATTAAGTAAGCACTGTGTAATTTTGAATTTTAAAACTGTTTAGATGAATCCAGAAATGCAAATGGGCAACAGGTTTGGGGAGCGGTGGGCGAGAAAAGTAGCAGCTATATGCTACTTTTGCCTTTGTATATGCTTCTGTAGACTGGTTGCTGGGGAACATGGGTGGGAGGGTCCTATTGCACCATGGGAGTGCGCAGGAGGGACAAGGGGATACAATTGCCCTCTCCCTCAGATGATCCATAATCCCACTTTTCATTTTTCTGAAAAAGCAAGTTTCTAGCACTTGTAGGGTGACCAACTGTCAGGATTTCCCCAGATTTGTCCTGGTTTTTGTTCTATCCTGGGTGTCAGTGGGGATTTTCTGTAATTTTCTATAATGTCCTGGAAATACATGCTTTCCCCTTTAAAGCCACCATTAGCATGGTGGGAGGGAATGACATGCTTTCTGGAAGTGCATCATTTCCCTCCCACAGCTGCAATCAAGGCCTTAAAGGGGAAAGCATGTCATTCCCAGACATTATAAAAAAGGCCTCGTTTGGAGCAGTGGAGGCAGGAATGACACTTCCAATTGGGGCTTTTAAGGTGGGAGGGGATGACATGCTTTCCAGAGGCCTTGGAAAGCCACTTTCCCCTCCTGGACAGGGTGTCCTCTTTTTTGGTTTCCCAAGTATGGTCACCCTAACCCAATATATGAGTCAAAATATGTGTCCACTATTCTGTCCATATATTTTGTGAGACACTAATCTGCTCCTGCCTTTTAGTGTTTTCAGCCAATGAATGAAGTCATAACAATAGTAACAGGCCCACTATCTAGGTATGTTAACCCTCCTGGGTGTGTTAAGCCTTTTTGGGATCTTTCCTGTTAGAAAGCAATTGCAGCTTCATTAAAAAAAACACCACACAATTTAGAAACCCAGGAGTTTAATGTAGCTGAGTTTGGGCAGTCGTGTACTTGCCCCCCCCCCCAAAAAAAGGTAGCAGCAAAGACAGGAATTCAAGGTTTTTCTAACTCAGGTCTGCTTAATATTTTTCCCCTGAGTTTATAAACATTTTTTTTAAAAAAATCACCCTAACAAAATTAGAAATAATTATTACTTAAATAGAAATACAATACAGCTCACCCTAGTGTGAAAGACTGTGACCAGGTGACCTATATGCCTGCCTGGTGAGTCTACTATCCAGGTGCTCACTGTTGAATGGCAACCATTTGGAAGGTTCCTTATCTTTAAAGTGAAACTGGACAGGACAGCCCATCAAATAGAGGATGCCTTCAAACAGAAGATGGTCCTCTGGCAGCCTATCAAATAGAGGATGCCTTCAAATAGAGATGGTCCTCTGGCAGCCCATCAAATAGAGGACTGCCCTCTGTAGGAGAGGACACCTGGTCACTCTAAGAAATTGCTAAAGAAGGGCAGATTGAATTTTATTTATTTCATTTGGGTAAGTAATGTCGTCTGGGCATCAGGCCTCACTAACGTCTTGTAGCTGCACATAAGTAGTTGTAGGACTAAGGGCTTCTCCACATCAGGCTTTTTATCCCGCAACTTTACTGGGGCTTCTGCTTCCAGATTATTTGTGAGATTAAGATTGTTCTGTTTCAGGCACTTCCACTCCCCCCTGCCACGGGAGTTCCTTTATCTGCAAGCTGTGTATGTTTCATCAGACAGCCACCAGACAGTGTTGTGTTACAGTGACACTTCCACTTTTCATGGAGAAAATCAACTCACAATATTTAAATAACTCATTATCCACGATCTTTTAAAAACCAGGATAAAGGTCAGAAAGCACAGAAGGGGCCCTGGAGTTTGATGATGTCATGGAAAGGACCTGCAAACTTCCATGAGTAACCAATCTCAATCGCAGGATAAAAGCCCCATGCGGAGAAGCCATAAGTAGGATTATCCTTTTTAATTTAAAAAAATGCATTTGATTAATAACTGAATGAATGAACCTGTCTTGGAAGATACTGTGGTAAGAGTAAAGTAGGGCAACCTTAAGGTAACATTACAATACTATGAAGCTGATTGATTCATAATATTTGAGCAGCATGGATAGACAGTTTCCAGACACACCCTATATCCAAAGAAAGATATTCCTGTATCTTTTCTTTTCTGGGCATGTTTAAAAGGATGATGCAAGATAAGTGTATGATTGCTCAAAGTTTGAATGGCTGCAGATATTAATCCATAAAATTATGCTAGATTATTTGGGGAGGGGAGGTTCAGTGGTGCAGCTAGGGTTGAGAGTCAATAACTAATCCTAAATCACCTATTGAATTTCCATGGCCAAGTGGGAACCAGAACCCAGCTCTCCTGACTCCCAGAGCTCCATCACACCAGCAATTTATCACACTCTCACCATGCCTGGTATATCTTTTTGCAGCGCGGTACTCACATGACATCATCCCTGTCCTGCACTCATCTCGCCTCTTCACCTCCATTTTCCATCTTATTTTGGAGTGGGGAAAGTCTGTTTCCCCCCCCCCCCCCATTCCATGCACAATAAAGCCGCTCCTCCCTCCTATGTACAGCTGTCCTTGCGCAATATTTTGTTGGGGGCGTGTGTGTTGAAGGGTGGTCTTGCTAACAAAAGAGGAGGGTGGGGTGGTTTTCCACTCAACTGCTCAACCATGTGGGGGGAGGGAGAGAGGGCGCCTGAACACCCGCGGAGAAGGCGAGCATGGCCACCGCCACCCATGCCCAGGACTCAGTCCCATTCAACTCTATGGTTCTTACTCCTGAGTAGGCATGTCTAGGTTTCCTGACCAAAACAATGTTGGCTTCCCCTTGCCATGCCGACATTGACCACAGACTTCTCCAAAAACTAATTGTAATACTTTCTCTTCACTTATCTTGTTTAATATGATTTTAGGGGCCTGAGGACACGTTAACTGCACTTGCAAAACTATCCTAAAGGAAATGAATAGAACATTTATCCTCCTTTAGAGTTTCCTCAGGTTAGTGGTAGAATTGATACGAGGTCATCACAAGCAGAGGCATAGTAGGGAATTTAAAAATATCACTTTTTTTTCTTTTTGGAGTGTGTGTGGGGAGATCAGAGATACTACAGTACCCGGGAGATCCTTTCAAGATTTATGGCAGCCAGGAAGAGTTACTTGGAGAGGATGACAGCAAACTCTGCATCTTATTATTTGCCTACATTAAACAAACTTTTAACAGCCAAGAGATGTTACAGCCAAAATGTTCAAGTAGAATTCCATCCACTAAAACCATTTGACTCCTTTGGGCAGGTGCTGTTGATGCTGTAGTCTTCAGTCTAGTCACAAAGCAGGGCCAGCCCTACCATTACGCAAAGTGACGCAGTTGTCTCAGGTGGGAGAACCCTGCAAGGTGTTGGAGGAGGACAAAGCTGTGGGTGCCACACATGACGTTCCCTGCACCCCATAAGCTAAACTCTCCATAAAATAGCCTCAGGTGTGGTGGAAGATATTGGCCCATTGCCATTCTTGAAATAACATTCAACTGTCTTTTACCTCAGGCAGCAAAATGTATTGAGTTGACCCTGGTCATTAAGACTGGTTGGGTCTCTTTTCCTTTCATGTTAATTGATTCATACATGTGGACTGGTGGAGGAACCATTCTAGTGGTAGGCAAAAGGAGTTGGGCTAATGGCAAAAGGGGGTGGGCAAAACACCAAAAATACAAAGATATCTTAGCTTAAAGCTCTTCCTGCCAGTAACTAATCCTTAAGAGAGGCATTTTGAATATTTAGAATAGAGGAAAAACCATACAAAACCCAGAAAATCACCCAACTACTGATGGTTTGGGGAAAGGAGTGTTGGCCTGTGGGTCTGAGTTTCCCCATCTCTGCTCTGGCACACAGGGTAAGTGATGTATATCAACCTGATGGCACATGATGGGGGCATGTACGTCAGTTGCTTTTATCAGATCCAGTATCTTATTGTATTTATTTATTTATTTATTTATTGCATTTCTATACCGCCCAAAAGCTGAAGCTCTCTGGGCAGATCACAAAAATTAAAACCATGAAAACCATTCAAAATATAAAACAAACAACAGTATAAAAACACAGTATGAAATACAACATAAAAGCACAAGCAGATAAAACAGAGCAGCGATGCAGAGCTTAATATAGATTTAAAATACAGATTTAAAACAGCAAAGTTAAAAAATTAAGTTGATAAACTGTTAAAATACTGAGAAAATAAAAAGGTCTTCTCCTGTTGTCCAAAAGAGTATAATTTAGATGCCAGGTGAACCTCTCTAGGGAGCTCATTCCACAGCCTTGGTGCCACAGCAGAGAAGGCTTTCGTACTAGTAGCCACCTGCCTCACTTCCTTTGGCAGGGGTTCATGGAGAAGGGCCCCTAAGGACGATCTGAGGATCCAGGCAGGTGTATATGGGAGGAGGTGTTCCTTCACATAGCCTGGTCTCAAGCTGTTTAGGGCTTTGAATGTTAATACCAGCACTTTGAATCGGGCCCGGACCTGGACCAGCAGATACTGAAGCTGGAAAAAGACTGGCGTGATGTAGTCTTGTTGGTCAGTCCCTGTTAACAAACGTGCTGCCCTGTTTTGCACCAGCTGAAGTTTCTAGACCATTTTCAAAGGCAGCCCCATATATAATACATTGAAGTAGCTAGGCTATCTCTGTCCACATAAGGATGCAGTTGGTATATCAGCCTAAGCTGACCAAAGGTGCTTCTTGCCACTGAGTTCACCTGCACCTCAAGTGACAGTTCTGGATCCTTTAGGTAGAGTGCAACACCCTCCAAAACAGGGTGAACATCACCTAGGCGGACAGACGAACCACCTGCAAACAGTACCTCCGTCTTGTCTGGATTGAGTCTCAGTTTGTTGGCCCTTATCCAGTCCATTACCATGCCCAGGCACTGATTCAGAACAGCCACTGCCTCACCTGGGTCAGCCCACATCTCCAGATAACCTCTCCCAGTGGTTTCATGTAGATGTTGAACAGCATATAGAGGATAAAATAGAGCCCTGTGGAACCCCATGGCCTAGATGCCATGGCACATAGCAATAATCCCCCAGCACCATCTTCTGGAATCAGTCATCCAAGTAGGACTGGAACCTCTGCAACACAGTGCCTCCAACTCCCAGCCCAGACAACCTATCCAAAAGGATACCATGGTCAATGGTATTGAAAGCTGCTGAGAGGCCCAAGAGAATCAACAGGGTCGCACTCCCCCTGTCATCCCACAGGGTGACCAAGGAAGTGTTCGTTCCAAAGCCAGGCCTGTTTTCGCAAGGTTTTGTATTAAGTTTTTATGATCTTGTATTGTGGTGTGTATTTTTGTGAACCACCCAGATAGTTTCAGCAATTGGACAGTATAGAACTAATAGTATTAGTAGCAGTAGTAATAATATTATTATTATTAATAATAAAATTGCCACTAGGCCATCCATGCACTACCATCTTTCTACTGCATACCCCAGGAATGGCAGAAAGGCATAAGAACATAAGAAGAGCCCTGCTGGATCAGACCAAGGGTCCATCTAGTCCAGCACTCTGCTCCCAGGTTGGCCAACCAGCTGTCGACCAGGGACCCACAAGCAGGATGTCCACATATTCACATCCCACTTCTCAGCTCATTGCAGTGCAAAGATGAGGGTTTCTTTGCTCTCCCAGAATACAATAGCCCAGAAATTCAAGGAATGCTACATTATTTATATGCTGGTGTAGCAAATTCATGATCATGCAGATACTACATTGAAGAAGAAGAATGTCACAAGTCTTCTGTTGCATGTGACATCTTGTACAGAAGGAAACACTTTTCTTGACAAATGTAGCAAAGTCTTAGCCTTTGCAAGGTCTGATTTCCAATCAAACCTACGTCTTTATTTTGTGAAGAGTTCCAAAAACTCTCAGTGTGCAGTTCTTTTTCCTGATCACTCTAGTAAAAATAACATTTAAAAAATGCCAGGTCTAGGGATGAAAAGCAAGCAAGGCAGCCGGGTTGATCTGCAATGCCTCTAAACCTAAATTGCTCATTCTCTGAATGTGGTTTCGGGCTCTGATTGATACTGGCATCATGTCTTTTTAAACTAGTGTTTCCAATGGGTGGGGGAATGGGACGCAAAATAGCCCTCCTGAACCAGTGGCATTTGTGTTGGGAAGGGTTGACCCATGCAATGCCACAAACAGAGGAAATTAAAACCCACTGTCTCCTCCTGGAATCAAAATTGAAGGTCACAGTGCAAAGGCCCTTATAACAAATTCTGGCATGAAACTGAAAATAATTTCCTTTCATGTGCAAAATAGTGTTTAGATAAGGAGAAATACCAAAATGAATGAAACTACCCAGATGCTCAAACCCTGGGAATGCAACGGGTGAAAGGAAGCACATCAGTATTTAAAACAATACTGCATGCGCAACCATTACTGCTATTTTTGAAAAAAATCATTTCAAAAGCAAACAAGATGATTACATGTTAGCCCGACTCTGGGAGCAGAGCAGAGAGAATAATTGAATAATTGTATCAACATATCACCATTTTCTTCATGGCGGTAATGTTTCTCAGATAGCTTCATCCTTCCACTGTATTCTACATCCATCCAGCATATTGTAGGTAAACAAATGAGAGAGAGAGAGAGAGAGAGAGAGAGAGAGAGAGAGAGAACTACTGGAAAATCAGACTTGTTTCATTCCCACTGAAACCCCATGTATAAGATGGTTTAGTAGACTTATTTCATTATAACCCAACATTCCTTTGAGGAGATCAAAGTGGCATACAAGGTTCTCTTCCCACCCACATTTTATCCTCAGAACCCTGTAAGGTAGGACAGGCTCAGAAACAGTGAACGGCCCAAGGTCATCTGCTGAGCTTCATGGCTGAGTCTCCCCATGCCTAGTCTGACATTCTAACCACTACACCACGCTGGCTGCCTTTACATTCCTGGGCTTCCTCTACACGATCGCTTTGAAGCTCTTTCATGGCGCATTAACGATTTTACCTCTACAGGAGCGGAGCGCGTAACAGGCGTACAGGTGATTTTTATCTCCTTTTATGCGCATTTTCGCATTCGCGTTAAATAGCAACTTTTACTTTTTCTGCACAGTTATGGTGCCTTCTCGTTGTGTAATCAACTTCTCAGCATTCACAGTAATGATAATAGTGGGCAGACTGTGGTGATAATGTCATGCAAAAAGCACTGCCCCTTCACCCCTTTGGCGGGAACACCTCCCACTTTTCTCCAAATCCCAAATCCTATGGGGGGGAAGGAGGGGGGGAGGCAGGCAGCCATGACAGAACATATATTTTAAAAGGGGGCTGGAGGGGAAGCCGGAGAAACAGGGTTTGCTGCCTCATGCCTGAGTTGTGTTCATTTCAGAAAAGCTGAATTCAGTGTTAATTTGAGTAAAAATAAATCCTTTACACGTCCCTTTTCCTCGGGAAAAAACAAATCCTTTACGTCGCCTCAGAAGCCTCATTGGGTTCAATGGGACCTGCTCCCAATTAAGCGAGCATAGGGGGGGAACCTGTGATCACGCTGGGAATAGGAGGAGGAGGAGGAAGAGGAGGAAAGAACAAAGGAGCCTCCATCTGTATTGGCGTGTGTGTGTGCGTATCTCTTCTCTCTCTCTCTCTCTCTCTCTCTCTCTCTCTCTCTCGCTTCTGCTCTTTCATCTCTCGCTCCCTCTCCAGTCCTCAGAGGATTTGTGTCTGGGAACCAGAGAGGCAGCCACGGCTGAGGCAGAGAGGGGCTGGTCACCCGGCTGAGTCTGGAGAGAGACCTCAGATCAAGCAAAATGGGGGGGGGGGGGGAAGCAGCCGTGACTAAAAATATGTTTTAAAAGGGGGCTGGAGGGGAAGCTTGCAAGGCACATTCCCATTTACTCCTGAGCAGTTGGGAGGGGGAACAACGTCAAATGACAATCGGGCAATAGGGAATAGGTAAACCAGGTGATTACCGGCAGGTAACCCAGGTAACCAAAGGCGAGAGATTCTGGTGGGCAGGGTTAGCAAACGGCAGGAACCCAAGGGGGCAGTTCCTCCAGGAAAAAGCGCATTACTTTCAGCAACATTTCCTTGTCCGAGCCACATTTTATGATGCGATTCTCCACATGTAAACAGCTTTAAAGCGCCTTGCAGAGAGCCCGTCATGCACTTCCACATTTCTTGAATATCGGTATTAGGCGTAAACATGATTATCAGGAATCGCACAATCAGAGAATCAGGCGTAAAAGCGACCTCTTGTAGAGGTGGCCCTGGTCTGTTATGCAGCGTTGACCAAGAGGATGGCTGCTTCACAACAGCAGCAGCAAAACAATGTGTTTTACGAAAAACAATCCTATCAGTTGTACAGAAAATGTACCATTTGTCACGGTAAATGACTTATGGTACTATCAAATTCAGACTGAATGGATAAAATAATCACATATTGTTGCTTGTGACAAGGAAGACTGTGGTATACAACAACTGGGAGGCAGTGGTTGGAATAATATACAAAACGAGGGCGAAGAACACCCAACCACCTCAAAATACACTTGGACCAGAAATAAGGTGGATCTACACTGCTGCTTTAAAGCACTTTAAAGCGCTTTATAACAGTAGTGACAACTGTTTTGGAATGCATCCTGGGCCCCAACAGTTGTCACTACTGTTATAAAGCTCTTCAAAGTGGTTTATAACAGTACTGACAACGGTTGGGGCCCAGGACACACTCCAAAACAGTTGTCAGTACTGTTATAAAGCGCTTTAAAGTGCTTTTAAAGTGTAGATCCTGCCCTAATCAATTTAACAATATTTATATTTGCGTGTGAGTGCTGTATATACCCAAACTTCCAAGTGTTTAAAGCTCACAGAACGGTTGAGAGCTGGCATCTCTGGGTCCGTAGACAGACAGAATAATTGGAAGTTTGTATGGAACTGGGGACATCAGTGCCAAATGCAACATTGTAACTGAAAGGCTACACAAAGAATTGCCCTTGAAGCAGCACGTTTCCAAGACGGCCGTGGTTGTTGCTAGGGCGCAGGACATAAGGGGAAGCTGCTGCAAGCATGGTGGGGTGGGAGTGTCCAGCGGCGGATTCTTGGCAGGAGGAATGGGGGGGGGCAGAAGCTCTGTGGGCGGCTGTTCGCCATGGCCATCCAGTACCTGGAAAAATCATGCTTCTATGGTTTTACAATAGGTCCCAAAGCCAATGCTGCCCTGCTAAAAACTGTAATTGTAGGCACACCCAATGTTTAGAAATCATACCCACATGCGAAGTAACACGTGATCGTGATTGGACAGGCAACGGCGAGAAAGTCAGGTGGGTGGGGTTAACGAATGTTGCGAAACTCTGGGGGAGGTACCATCAGGAGACAGGGCGGTGCTTTCGTCAAATTTTCCACATTCAACCATACACCCCTGATCCGACTCTGCAGTGAAACTCCGCATATAAACAATTGTAAAGAGCATTGTATGGAGCCCGTAATTCACCTTAACAGCTCTCGGCTACCGCTATAAGACGTAAATTCGAATATAGGGAAAAGCTCATATTCAGAGAAACAGGTGCCAAAGCGACGTCGTATAGAACCCCCCCCCCATGGCCAACCAATACCCTCCTTGGATTTGCCATTTCCAGATGATGAAAACCCTCCCTAGATTACACTTTGCAGCATTGAACTGAATTCTGTTTCTAAACTTTCCCCTTCTTCTTTCCAATTCTTTTCTTAAGGTACAATCCTATACATGATTAAACAGAAAAAAAGTCCTGCAACTCCCAGCTTTCTCCAGCCAGTATGAGACCTGGGAGCTGTAGGACTTTTTTCTGTTGACACTTTCTTAGTATTGCACCCTTTATTCATTTTTTTTAATTAAGGGCAAAACTAGATGTATTCTTAACAAACACATGGTCCCAAACTCACATTGGCCAAGATAACCGGTATGGTAAGCAATTGCAGGTAGAAGCAATGAGGGAGAGGAATAATAGCAGTTTCCATGACTAATTATTCTGTCAGGCAAATGTCGCCCCCTCTCCACTCATAGGCAGCTTCTCCCTCGAATGAGAAAATAATAACTTGAAGAGGGGGCCATTCACAGGGGAGAATTCATCGAATTTGGACTGGACAGTACTTCAAATTGAGGAGCTCTTCAGAAAGAGGGCTGTGGTCTGTAAAGGAGGACACATGACCATCCTAAGAAGGCCATGCCAGGAGGGGCTTAGGAATCTGGGAAACTGCCTGGCAATACATTTGCTTTCATTTTATAGATCCCTATCGGAGCCCCCCAATCACCACCACTCTGGGCAGGCCCCACACACTTTTTAAAAGGGGTTGCTGTGACCTGTTGCACCATTTGGCAACTTTTCTCCCTGTGCTCCAAAGTCCAAAATGTTTTAGGGGTTTCACCTTACTTTAAAAAAATCTCCTTAGCAAATTCTGTACCCCACCCCATCCCCTCTCCAAGAAATCCCTGCCCTTTCTTTTACCAGAGGATATGGCCTGAGAAAGACCTTAAGGACACTGCCAAGGATGCAGAGGGAGACAGGCACTAACTACAGCTCTTGCACGACATGGGACGGCATCACCAAAGGGCAAAAGCAGCCTAAGCTCATCCCTGTACAGGATGGAGCAGTAAACATGCTTACGCCTTCTTCTGTGCCCTTTTTCTGGCCCACCTGAAGATCTCTTGAGCTTCTTTTCCCCCTTGTCCTTCCCTGTAGCCTGTTACCCTCCCTTTCTTTAATGATTGCCTGGGGATAATTTCTGTCTTGGATCATACAGCCCCAATGCTGCAATTACTCTCTGACCTCAAAGGCCAGCATTCCCAAATTACACTTCATTGGAAAAGCCTCTGTCTAGTGGCTTGTTTTTTATTTTTATACCTAAATGGTTAAATAGTGGGTGTGGACGAGGAGAGCTGGGGAAAAGAAGAAGAAAGAAAGCAGTGTCAGAGCATGGAGGGGCACAGCAAAAAGAAGGGAGAGAAACAGAAAGTTTTGGGTTGGAAGAGGTGGCCATGCTGCGTTGTTCCTCATAATTTCTATGGCACTTTTAATGGCAATGGATGGTTTGTAACTCTTATCCCATTCATGCTTACAGCAGCCTTGTGTGATAGGTTATGCAGCTCCCCCAGTCCAAAGAAAGAATTAACCTATGTGGATAATCTGAGGCCTCCTCCACACGAGACGTTTAATGAGCCTTGAAGGCTCATTATAAATTTTACCTCCACACCAGCGGAGCGCAAAACGGGCGTACAGGCGCGTTATCTCCCCGATAATGCGCATTTTCGAATGCGTGTTAAATAGCGACTTTTATTTTTCTCCGGCCGTTAAAGCGCATTTTCGCCGTGTGAACAAGCGATTATGCGCATTAACGTCTTCTAAAGCGCTTTTTGGACATCAATTAATGCGCTTCGCCGCCTCTCACCGCCTCCCGTGCAGAGGGATTAGGCGTAAATGCGCCTCCGCGAAAATGCGCATAATCCCCGAACCGGGCGCAAAAGCGCATCCTTGTGGAGGGGGCCTTAGTCAGAAGTGGGCAACTTGTGATCCTCCAGGTGTTTTTACCTACAACTCCCGTCTAGGTTGACCATATGAAAAGGAGGACAGAACTCCTGTACCTTTAACAGTTGTAGAGAAAAAGGAATTTCAGCACCTGGTGAAATTCCCTCTTCATCACAACAGTTAAAGCTGCAGGAGCCCTACCCTCTTTTTTATCTGGTCACTCTAGTATAGCTCCTGCAGCTTTGACTGGTGAAATTCCCTGTTCATCACAACAGTTAAAGGTGCAGGAGCTATACTAGAGTGACCAGATACAAAAGAGGGCAAGGCTCCTGCAGCTCTAACTGCTGTGGTGAAGAGGGAATTTCACCAGGTGCTACATGCATAAAAATGACATCTGGGGGATGCCTTGATGAGGGTGCTTTGGTGCCGTGAGCTCTCAATCCCCTGCAGTTTCGCTCCTGTGGGTTTGCGCCATGTTATCCCCATGTGCAGGAACTTGCGCAGGGTTTATATGGATCATCATGGGGGGTGGGGACCCACCACCACCTGTCCCTCTTCTCCCCACTCCAGAGGCAGTGCAGGGGCATTCCGGTGGCCATTTAGTTCACTGGCCTGCCAGCCCATCCTCTTCTCCCTGCCCGGACGGACAGTGACCAATCAGGGGTCACCATTTGCCTGGCCATGCCTCCGCCATGACCCCAGAGTGCAGCAGCTCTAGACAAAAAAATTGGGTAAGTCCCCAACTGTTTTGTTTCAGAGCTGGGGGAAAGCCCCAGGGTGGGTGCGTGGTGGCTTCTGCATCATATAATCGTCGCTGGGCCATTGTGCACCCACTCTGGGGCTTTCATCATGTATAGACCACCCCCTGCTGAAATCCCCTTTTCTCTACAACAGTTAAAGATACAGAAGCCCTGTCCTCCTTTTCATAAGGTCACCCTACCCCCATCAGCTCCAGTTGGCATAACCATGGTGAGAGCTAATGGGAGTTGTAGGCCAAAATATCTGGAGGGCCATAAATTGCCCGAGCTAAGTTTAGCAAACACAGTGAGGAAGGAGGCCTGTGGAATTCTGGGCTTCTGAAGAATTTAAATACAATGGATTGGATCCAGACATCTTGAAGCAGACCCATTAAAATCAATGGGACTGAAGTTAGTCATGAGTGACTAACCTGTACCATTGATTTCAATGGCTCTACTGCAAGCATGACTAACAATGCAATCTGATATATGTCTACTCAGAAGTAAGTACCATTGAGTTCAATGGATCTTACTTCCAGGTAACTTGCTATAGAACTGCAGCCTAAGTCTGGATCCAACCCACTGCATATATTTTAAAACAACTTAGGAGGCTGCCAAGTTACAAGTAACTTTATCTTCGTATATTCCTTTTAAGATGTCCAATATGACAATATATTTTTCTGTTGTTTAGTATATTTAATTAATGTCAAACTGGTGCTCTCTCCACCCTCTCAGAATTAGCTGCATTGTAGTTTAGGATAAACTGATTCTTATCTATAGCTTATAAAGTTCATCAGTTTGCTGGAAGAGGGTAAAATATTCCATACAAGACACATACACACCACACACAGCAATGGAAATCTGTTGTTTTATCTGCCTCAATCTATACAAACACACTTCTCTGTTTCTTTCACCAATTTATTAGAGGCAAGACAGAGCAGTGGTTTTATAGCTGTTGGGTTTGAGGTTAGTTTTTTTTGCAGATCCAGATTTCTGCAGTAATCATAAAAGGAGTCAAGGGGACGTATAACGTGATCTCCTGGCTCGAAAGAATGCACACCTTCCCTAAATTTGATTAAACAGTCCTTTTCCATCAACTTGCATCTGCTGGGTATCGGTATCCAAGGCTGCCGCTACATGAGACGTTTAAAGCTCTTTGAAGTCTCATTAAAATTTTTACCTCTACAAGAGCAGAGCGTAAATCGGGAGTTGAGGCGCTTTATCTCTCCGATTATGCGCATTATCGAATCCGCGTTAAATAGCGAGTTTTATTTTGCTCCGGCTGTTAAAGCACATTTTGCCTATGTGAACAAGCGATTCTCCGCATTAACTACTTGTAAAGCGCATTTCAAACAACCAGTAAGGCCACCAGTTGTGCACTCAATTACCTCTTGCGTACAAGCATTTACAATAAAGTGCTTCTGCGATTATTCGCATAATCGGCTAACCAGGCGTCAAACAGAATCCATCTAGAGGGGGTCCAAGACAGAAGCCAGAGATACAACCCTACAAAATTCTAATTCAGGTTTTTTAAATTAATTCTGGATTTTTTTGGTTCCCTTTTTGATCCGGGGGTCAATCAGCCATCGACAGCCTGGAGAGAAGCTTAATTAAACTCAGATAGTACAGAAAGAGCTTCCAAGAATCCCCCTGCCTCATCTCCCTCCCCATCCGCTGGAAATGTCCTCTGTGTGCACATCTGGATAAAAGCTTGCACTCAAAGAGCAACAGAAAGCATTAGCTTTGGGCACCAAGCCCCCAGAGCAGGGCTGTCTTCCCAAAAAGCATTGCAAATTCTTGCATCATATGGCAGCTACAGAAGAAAGAGCTTCTAGGACACCAGGATGGCTATCCTGGCAACTATGCCTCAACTCCAAGTCATAGAAGGTGTTTTTATTGTATTGTTCTAGTTATTTATCAGCAGCAGCATTTATTTTCTTTATGCCAGACAGACCCTCCTCGGCCTTTTGAATGCTGATGCTGCAAGCAAAGCTGAGCAAGTTCTTCAAAACTGGACGCACAAATCTGGACTCCGCCATTCAGCTCCATTGGTGACAAGAGCCCTAAAGGGGCAGTGTCCAGACTCATTAAATGCACTCCCTCCCTCTTTCCCTCCCAAGCATAAAAGACATCAATGGAATATTTCTTAGGAATTTCCCCTTGATTGGTAGGAGCCTTAATAAACCCCCCTGGATGTCCTGTGACATTTATTCTAAGAAAATGATTCAAAAAGTGAATGTCTATGACTGGCTTCAGCTGGCAAACAATTGAAAAGCCCTGAAGGGGATGTTTTTTGACAATGAATTCCTTGACTGAGCAAATCATCAGCCCCTTTTACAGCACTTGTAAAACGCTGTTTTATGGCAATTTACTTGCAGGAGTGTCATTTACGGGTCGGCGAATCCAAAGGCACCGAAGGAACACAACCACAATTGTGAGATCCTCATTCACGGCATCTCAGAACAGATGTTTGGGTAACAGATGGAAAGGCAGGCATTACCACTACATCAAAGATGAATGGAAGGGGCAGAAGAGCTCATGCTCCCCCCCACACTTCCCCCACCCCCCCACTGACACAACACATTCAGCCTCTTGCAGGACATCTGGGGCTTCTAGAGCTAGGAATGGCAACCCCAGTGTGCCAGTGTTGCTTGTTTCACCCTCCTGGAGTTCTTTGGATTTGCTTCTTTGGAGTTTGGTGCAGGATTGCCAAGGCATCCCTCATTCCTCCTGGATGAGGATTCTACATAAGAACGTAAGAAGATCGCTGCTGGATCAGACCAAGGGTCCATCTAGTCCAGCACTATATTCACACAGTGGCCAACCAGCTGTCAACCGGTGACCCACAAGCAGAACATGGTGCAACAGCACCCTCCCACCCATGTTCCCCAGCAACTGGTGTATATAGGATTACTGTCTCTGGTACTGGAACTACCCCTGGGACAGTGCATTTCAGAGCTGTCATGTTGACCGCTCTAAGCAGATTCCATGCAAGACTATGCATAGGACTTCAGAAGAAGCACAGAGAGCATTGGCGCTTTTATCAGATGCTATCAAAATGGGCTACTATCCCTCTGTAGCGTAGTGCTATTACAAGGTATAGTGCCACTTGTATGTCTCCAAATCTGCTACTAGGAGTCTGTGCATGTGCAAAAGCTTAGGAAAGTGCAGTGTGGCCAGCCTATCTTTCTTAGAACTCCTATTTCTTAGTATCATTATGAGGTCAGACCTAGGATGACCATATGAAAAGGAGGACAGGGCTCATGTAACTTTAACGGTTGTAGAGAAAAGGGAATTTCAGCCAATGTCATTTGTATGCAATTAGTTCCTGGTGAAATTCCCTCTTCATCACAACAGTTAAAGGTGCATGCACTATACTAGAGTGACCAGATGCAAAAGAAGGTAGGGCCCCTGCAACTTTAACTGTTGTGATGAAGAGGGAATTTCACCAGGAACTAATTGCATATAAATGACACTGGCTGAAATTCCCTTTTCTCTACAACTGTTAGTTACATGAGCCCTGTCCTCCTGTTCATATGGTCAGCCTACTCTGAAGTCACATTAAGATAATTCAGTAATGGCCATAACTCTTATCATGGTAATGTATTTACCATCCATCTTGTTCTCCATGCTGGGCCATGTCATACAGCTCAGGACATAGAGATTATCTTAGCCCCTGCCTCCATCTCTGTCTTTGGCCTAGATCCAACACCGAAAGGCAAGGTTGCAATCCTACACATCAGGGGTGGGCATCTTGTTTCCCTCCAGAAGTTTTGGCCTACAATTTCCATCAGTCCTAGTCAGCATAGCCAATGGGATCATGGGAGTTGTAGGCCAAAACATCTGGAGGGCCACAAATTGCCCATCCCTGCTATACACACTTACTTTGGAGTAAGTCCAATTGAACCCCATGCAACTTACATCTGAGTAGACATGCCACAGATTACATTGTAAATCTTAAGCCCATTGGTTTCAATGGACTTGGGTACACAGTTCTTTTTATCTTGCACCTCTATAGTTACAAACTGATTTGACTAATCCCAGCCTTTTCTGCCTCCTTAGGCCATGTGAAGCATGCAGGGGGCCTATCCAAGGAAGTTTCTCAAGGAATTGGAAACACATGGAAGAATCAGGAGTGTTCCCCTCCTTTCTGTTCCCAGAAGTTTTTTATCTCCCTGTAGCTGCTTTTCCCTTGCAGATGTACATGTCTCAAGAAAGATGGTGTAGATAGAAAATGGAGGAGCTCAGCATAGCTCTGATTCATCTCAAACAGGTAAGTCTAGCTGTGTGTCCCACGCCCTTGACTCTCTCTGTGTGTATGTGTGTATGTGTGTATGTGTATGTGTGTGTGTATACAACAGTGAACAAATATCCATCTGAATGTGTATGAGAAGGAGAGTGTATGGATATCCTTGGATCAAGTGTACTTGGCAACTTAAAATTTGCATTGTGTCTCCCTGTAACAATATGAAAGAACTAGTCAATTTAGCCTGAGTAGGTTGTGCTCCCTGGGAGGAACCAGGAAGCAGTTAAGGGCAGCATTCATTGCTTCTGGTCTCAGGAAAGAGGGACCACAGCTTGTATAGAATCCCTTGTTTAAATAAAGCTAGAGAGTTTCTTTGTATAGCAGAGTTTTCTTGAATCTGTCCAGTGCAATCCACCACTTTTGAAACA
Organism: Anniella stebbinsi; assembly: GCA_029215795.1. Lineage (NCBI taxonomy): Eukaryota > Metazoa > Chordata > Lepidosauria > Squamata > Anniellidae > Anniella > Anniella stebbinsi. The sequence continues at coordinate 307,293,894 of JARDYH010000001.1, read as the reverse complement.
CTCACCAGCACCACTGATTCAACCCAAAAGGATTCTTATTCAGATCACAGGACCATGGGCAACCACATATAAGGGGCCATAGCTCAGCATGCAGAAGGTCCCTGGTTTGATCTCCGGCTTCTCCAGGGACCTGTATTGATGAGGGGAAAGCCCCGGGGTGGATCCATAGTGGCAGTAGGTCATTTATATGATGCAGCAGCCACTGTGGAGCCATCCCAGAGCTTTCCCCGAAGCTCCGGTTTAAAGCAGTTGGGGACTTACCCCGACGTTTTCCAATTGTGGTGAGGTGCCAAAGGCATTTGCTGTCTGTTGCCTTGCTCCGGATCTGCGTCAGAGGCATACCCCAGCCAACGCCGACCCCTGATTGATCACATCAGCTAGACAGGGACAGGGGGTGGGCCAGCGAGCCGAATGGCCACTGGAATGTCTCCTCACTTCTCTGGCATGGGCAGAAGGACGCCCATGCTGGAGAAGCACGTAAAGGTTAAAAAAAAAAAGTAAAAGGATTTTTTTTAAAAAGTGGGGGATGCCCTGTGGTGCCCATGCAGTGATACACAGTTGCGCATCACTGCACAGACATGGTGGCATGAGTTTACAGGCGTGGCAGCAATGGCTCCTTCAGAGGCAAACCCCATGCTTGCTCCTTGCCATGGAGACAACCGGCAGGAGCACAACTGTGGGATAGTGGGGGCTCGAGGCACCAATGTGACCTCGTAGAGACACCCCCCAGGGAGGGCAAGGAAAGAATCCTGCCCGAAACCCTTGAGGTCCGCTGCCAGTCAGTGCTGACAATACTGGGTTAGATAGACCAATAGTCTGACCAATAAGGCAGCTTCAACCGATGAGCATTTTATTGCACACTCGCAACTGCCCACTCAAGGTTTTCCATGCATCCTTTTGGTGACACCATCCACCTCCTGTGCGCCTCTTGCTCCTTCTTGCCTTTTTCCATCACAAGGTGGACCCCTTTTAATCTGACTTTTTTTGGGGGGGGGAAACAGAATGTGCCACCATTTCCTGCTATGTGCAGGAAACATGGCACAATAAAAACGCCCCTTGAATGGGCCACATGGTCATTGTTTACTTCCTCTTTCTTCTCCAGGAAGAAAGAGGAAGTAATGTGGGACAAGAGCAGGGGCGGAGAAGCAATGGTAGGGAACTGTAATTCCCCTCCCCCCCATCTGATGACACTCTACATTCCACATATACTTCTGAGCTTGTTGTACAGTCACAAATGTGGAGACTGTCGGTTTATCTTGTTGTTTGTCGGGAGTCCCTGAGTGTGGTGGAGCCAAACTACACTGGATGCTGAGTTGTGTGTCTCTGAGTGGTTTGAGGCATTATTATTATTATTATTATTATTATTATTATTATTATTATTTACAAAACACAGACATGGAGCTGACAATCTTCATTGGAAGACCTGTAAGTAGTGTGGAGGAGAAGCTTCTAAAGCCTTTTCCCCTATGGGATTTCTTTCTGCTAAAAATATTCTCTCAGCTGCTTTTTCTCCTATGTGGGTGGAACCAGTGGGGCTGGGGAATATTAAGAAACTCTCTCCCTCTAGAATATGCAGCCTTCATGACTACAATTTTAAATAGCAAACCAAACAAAATAAAAACTAACAAATAAACCTTTGAAGGAAATATACATGACACAGAATCAAAGGGGTCCACAACATTTTGGGGCCATCAAGACTGGTGGGCGCATTTGGAATTCTGAGGGAGTGTTGTGGGCACTCTCACAGAATGGCTGCCACGGGGGGGGGGGGGTGTGTGTTGCTCATTCATAAAATGGCTGCCATGGAGGATGTTTCACAGAACACTCATTTCCCAGAAGGCAAAATCCTGAGACTAAGGCTGCCTCTACAAGAGGCATTTAAAGCTCTTTCAAGGCGCATTAAAAAATTTACTTCTACAAGAACGGAGTGCAAATCGGGCATAGAGGCGTTTTAAACATCCGATTATGCGCATTATCGAATGCGCGTTAAATAGCGAGTTTTATTTTGCTCCGGCCGTTAAAGTGCATTTTGACTATGTGAACAAGCGATTCTCCGCATGTCAACAGTTTAAATCGCGTTTCGGTCGTCCCGTAATGCGCTTCGCCGCCTCTCGTACAGAGGTATTAGGCGTAAATGCGCTTCTGCGAATATGCGCATAATCGCCTAACCAGGCGTAAAGGCGAATTCTTGTAGATGAGGCCTAAAAGAAAAGTAACTTGCCCAAGAACCTAAATACAAGGCAGAGGTGGTGCTCCAAAACACAAACCCACTCTTTTGAACCCTCCTCATCAATTGGCATTGGAGAGCAGCACTTTGCTTTGCAGCATGCCAGCCTCCCGGTACATTTTTTAAAATTAAAAATATCTTAAGAAATAAAATAAAAATCAGGAACTTGGCAGATGCCAAGAGAGGTGAGGTGAGGGGTAGTAGCATATGTAGCCAAGCTGCTCATTGGGCTGTGCAGGATACCCAGTATTTAAAAGTTTCTACAACATATGGAAACATGATCTATGTTCCCTTCTTATATGTCACTATCATCTGAATGTGGGGAATTTTTAAGGAACTCAACACTGAAAACAACTTACACTATCCAGATCAGGAGAGGATAACTTGTGGGCATCCCGATGTTTTAGCCTACAATGCCTACCATCCCTCAGCATTGGCTATGCTGGCTAGGCTAACACATTTGGAGGATCCCAAGTTGCTCAGCCCCGGTTTAGATAGAGGTTTTCTTAGATTGCAGGAGGAACCCTGGGGGCCTGCTGTCTAGCTTTCTTAGCCTAATAATTAATACAGGCCTTAAAGGGGCACTTCCTTTAGTGGCGGTAATCTGTGAAACTGAAAAGTGGATGAAAGGAAGTTGGAAACCCTGAATATTGAAACAAGACCTGCATTTAACAGGCCTAGGGCTTCTTCAGTAACGGATTTATTTTTAGCTAGTTTGCAACATCTGATTTCATCAATCAAAGTTGTGAAGATATATAAGCCACAGAAGTGTTTAAAATAACATGCCTTTAGGCAACATCTGTCATCTCCAAAATGAGGAGGTGGAGTGAGGCTTAGGCGACATGAAGTTCACTTCATTTGTTGGTTTGTCTTTGAGAGCAGAGTGGTGCCTCTGCCGTCCCCTCAGGCGCTCCTACTCTGAGATTCTCACAGTTTATACTCCAGGAAGAAAACAGTCAGGAACATTTAACAATCCTTTTCAACCTTAATTAGATTTCCTTTACATAAAATCACTGTTGCAAGGAAAATTCACTTTTATTTTCCAGATCTCTATTTCTGATAGCAGGCGAGGAGAATTCTGGCTTGTGCTTTCCTCACATTGGGCCAGTTCACACAATCAAGTAAGTAATGGTGGGTGGTTTGTGCCAGGAGGCCATTTTTAATATTCAAGCTGCAGCGCTGTGGTTGTGCAAGGGTTATGTAACCCTGGCAAAAGCCATGGTTTGTTCTAGGGTCCTTGCACAACCCTTTTCACCTAGGTTTGAATGACACAAAAAGCCACAGCAGTGGCTTAAATATTCAGTAACTGCCTGGCATGAGGCACAGCTCACCATGGTTTAATCATACGAACCAGGTCAGTGTCTCCACCTTTCCAACAACAGGAAAACAGGAATTGCCCTACAAGGCCCAATCAAGAGTCCAACTGTTATAGTAGATAGGAAAAGAAGTTGCCTTATACTAATTCAGCCTCCCCAACCTGGTGACCTCCAGATGTTTAGGGCTACAACTCCCATCAACCCCAGCCAACATGGCCAATGGTTGGGGATGATGGGAGTTAACGTCCAAAATATCTGAAGAGCACCAGGTATGGGGAGGCTGGACTAGGTGATAGCATTAGTAGTCCATCAACCTGGTATTGTTTACTCTGATAGGCAGGGGCTTCCCAAAGCCTTGGCCAGAGGTCTCCCCCAGCCTTGCAGTCTGACATCTTTTTAACTTCTCATGGACTATGGATTATTCACATGCTTTGCTAACGAGCTATATCTTCTCTTTCTCCAAGAATCCATCCAAGTGCTGCCCTTTGGCAGCAGCCAGCAAGCAATGATGAGCTTTCTCATAAGGAAGATCCAGACCTAAATGAGTAATAGCACCTTTGATAAAAGATGGAGTGGGACAACTTTCTCCAACCAGGTGCCTTCCATATGTGTTAGGACCACAACTCCCATAATTCCCAGCCAGCATGGCCAATGGCCATGCTGTCTGGCAATTATGGGAGTTGCGGTCCCAAAGCAGGCAAGAGATTGTAAAAGGCTGAAGTAGGAAGTCTGTTTGCCTCTTTCTTGGTGAACTGCTCTTGATATGTGAAATTACCTTGACCAGAACTGGTCTGTAGAATAGGCACATTCTCTTCTGTATCCCTAGTGAAGTAAGGTTTAGGTAAAGCTCTAGAACAGCTTTTCCTGAACTGGTACTGGGGGTGATAGGAGTTGTAGACCAACACATCTGGAAGGCACTAGGCTGGGAAAGGCTGCTACTAGCTCTTCTCATCTTGACTTCAATGATTTCAATAATTGTGCTAACGGCAGCATACACTAAGTGGGCACAGAATAGATGACAGGCATTTATGCTTGGTCCCTAATGATCAGCGTCTAATGGGGTACATGCTAAGGGTCAGTAATCCTCCTGAGTTCCTTTCTGGCTAGCATCGTGGTTTTAATCATTTGATTACACCTTGGATTCTCCTGTTTACTAACTGCTCAGTGCAAACATTCCAGAGAGAGCTCAAAGCCTCCCTATTTTCAATAAAATAGGCACACAGAAATACCACACAGAAATCTATGGATTTGTGAGTGTAGTTCTGTGTTGGACTATGGTCACTGTTTTTCAATATTATTACTATCTATTACTAGTAATACAGTCCAGAATTGAGAGAGAGAGAGAGCATTTCCTTAGACCAGCCTTCCTCTAGCCTTCCAGATATTACGGAAAAGAAGTCCCATGAGCTTCAGCCACCAACGCCAATCATAATGGATGACAGGGTTGTAGTCTAAAACAGATGGAGGGCACCACTTTGGGGAAGGCTGCCTTAGACAGTGCAGCATAGAGGGACAGCTAGTTTGCTGTGATTTTATAGCAGGGATAGGGAATATGTAGTCTCTAGCTGTCGTTAGACTACAATTCCCATCATTCCACACCATTGGCTTTGCTGTTTAGAGCTAGGGCTTGATTGGCTTTTGGTATTTTATTGTTAATTGTTTTTAGTTGTTTTAAATTGTTTTGCTTTGTCTTTTCTTTTTGTTATGTTTTAATCCCAGACATAAGACACCTTGAGTGCTTTTTCTGAGAAAGGTGTTTAAAAAATACTAAGAACTAAAAATAGGGCTCATGGGATTTGCAATCCAAGAACATCTGGAGGGCCACACATTTCCCCATGTACACCTTCTGGATTTAGGACAGCTGTGAGTATGTTGCCACAAGCAGGGTATGTAAAATAATCATGGAGAACAGGGGACTTCAGAAAGCAGAACACCTAATCTGTTCTGTGCAATAACTCCATTAAAAAAGCAGCACTACCAACATTGCAGAAATGTATGCATTCCTTTCACACTTTTTAATTAAAAGTGTGAAATCCCAGCAGCAGCTCAGTTGTAGCAACTGAACTGAACAGATATATGTGTGATGGCAATTGTTTCTTGAAGTCCAATAGAGTAGTTACGAGGGCTTTCTACCTTAGTGCAGAAGTATAGAAAAGTTGCCCTCTGCTGGCTGGACAAAGCACTTGTCACATTGCTCTTGCCACTAGAGGTAGAAGGGCACTGGGGGCTATTTCATATGAACTCTTCCTAAGAATAGCTCAGTTTTGAAGTGTAGCGCAAATACTTATTGCCTGAACACAAGGGTCAGGACACTGACATGTCAGGGTGTTTCCCTACACTGAAATTATCTCGGTGTAAGAAAACACATCATATACAGTTTATGGATTCTTTGCTAGCAGAAGTACTTCTTAGACTGATGATTAGAGACAAAAACTATCGCTTTAAAAATGCTTTATTATAAGGAAATAATGCTGGAGGGATGTTCTGAATCGTTTACAGCTGCAAAATGATAGGGCCTTCTTCATACAAGAGGTTTAGCAAGCAGAAGGAATTCAGAACCTCCTTCCATTATTATGCACGCCAGCAGAAAACCCAGGAGGGTTTCAAAAGGGAGACAGAGTGAACGGCAGTTCAACGATATTTGAACATGGGCAATGCAGGACAACATGCAGAACAACTGTTGCAGCAACTTCCCCAATGAGTTGGAGTGATAATGCCATGCCAGGCCGCTCTTGAGAAGTCTGGAACCAGCTTAACTCCCTCCCTAGAACCTTCATTGTTCACTTGATTCTCATGGAGAAAATACTCTGGCTGTTTGTAACTCCACAGCAGCACAGGTTGAGTGGGGAACAGGTGACAACAAGGTGCGCCTGGGAACAGCAGCAGCAGCAGCAGTGAGGGTAACCTATTTACCTATAGATAGTCTCGCTTTGCAGGAGCATTGTCCTGGAAATAGAACTGGGAATAAAACACAGTGTGCAAAAGCACATCCATAGCTGCCCTCTTTTAAGACTTTTTAATATTCACTGAGCGAACCTTAGGGGAACCTCAGATTTTCCTGGCTCAACTTTAACATGTTCAACTCTGCTTTCCTTGGCTTGTATCCTGCAATTCTTCAAGTGCCAGAGATTGCGACATTCTTTTTTAAAACAAAAGTTTTTAAAACAAAAGCAGGGTGTGGGGGGGGAGGGGGTGCTTCGTATTCCAAAAGATTGAGGTGTGGCATGTTAAGTAGTTACTGCAAACCATGGGCATTTTAAAAAATATATTTTTTAAAACAAAAATTGTGAAGTCGTTTAGGAGATTAAAATGACAGATTTAAAAGGTGAGACCCACCAACCCATATGAAACCAAAAAAGGTAAGTCGTTTATACCTTGGGAACAGAGGATGCTGCCTTACACCAAGCTAGTATAAAACAGCAGAGGTGGGGGGGGGTAACATGTGAACCTCCAGATATTGTGGCCTACAACTCCCATTAGCCCTAGTCAGCATAGCCAAACTTGTAGACCAAAAACATCTGGAGGTGGGCCACAAGTTGCCCACCCTGATATAAAACATCTAGCTCAGTAATATGTGCTCTGACCAGTTCTTTCTTTTAAACTGGAGGTGCCAGGAACAGAACCTGGGTCCTTGTGCATGCAAAGCCTACATGCTCTGTCTGCTACTGTGCCATGGCCCCATCTCTAAAAACAAACCAAAAACCTTCCGGAATGATGCAGGATCAACTTCAATGCTGGGACTTCAATGCAGGTCTTCAATTTCTCTCATATGAGAATTTTAGTTCCTTGCAGTTCAACTTTTACCAATGCTGAAGCTCTAGGGGTGTTTATACACTGCCACTTTGCAGCTGCTTCCTCCCCCCCAAACCCTGCAGCATTGTTTCTGCAGGGCAGGAGCCCTAAATCTAGATGGCAGGAAGGAGTGGGGGTTATCCAGCAGCCAACCTCTTTATCACAACAGTTAAAGTTGCAGGCACTATCCTAGAGTGACCATATACAAAAGAAGGCAGGGCCCTTGCAACTTTTAACTGTTGTGATGAAGAGGGAATTTCACCAGGAACTAATTGCATACAAATGACACTGGCTGAAATTCCCTTTTCTCTACAACTGTTAAAATTACATGAGCCCTGACCTGGATTTTATCTGGTCACCCTAAGCTGTGGTCTTTCAGCAACATCTGGAAGACCACAGTTTCCTCACCCCTGCTTTATGGATTGATTTCTTACAATACGCTAGCTGTCCTTTTGTGAGAAGGCTAGAGTGCCCCAGCTCTCTGTTTGGGAAGTACTGACAGGCAAGCGACAGATTAAGTCAGCACAACCCAACTTGGGGCATACTGAATTCATATTGCTTGAAAGGTTTGCTGTCCTGTAAGAAAGAAGCATTGGGAAAAAGTCAGGAGGGTTACAAATGGAAGATGACATTTGAAATACACAGCCATAAAAAATCTGTGAATGAGGAATAGTTTGATTCTCAATAAAAGCTTCATCTGGAAGCACCTTTGAAATGCTACCTGAAATAGGGTGACCAGATAAAATCCAGGTCAGGGCTCATGTAACTTTAACAATTGTAGAGAAAAGGGAATTTCAGCCAGGGTCATTTGTATTCAATTAGTTCCTGGTGAAATTCTCTCTTCATCACAACTGTTAAAGTTGCAGGGGCCCTGCCTTCTTTTGTATATGGTCACTCTAGTATAGTGCCTGGAACTTTAACTGTTGTGATGAAGAGGGATTTTCACCAGGAACCAATTGCATACAAATGACCCTGGCTGAAATTCCCTTTTCTCTACAACTGTTAGTTACATGAGCCCTGACCTGGATTTTATCTGGTCACCCTAAGTCCTGAAATGCCCCCATTCCACATGATGTGAAGCAACACAATTCCTCGACACATTTCTGCCATTGTAATGTCTAGCTTGGTCATAAACAGCACTCAATCCTACACACGTTTAGATAAAGGTCCTACAACTCTCAGCATACTCCTGCCAGCCATGCTGGCTGGGGCATGCTGGGAGTTGTAGGACTTTTGTATGTCCAAACACAAACAGGATTGAGCCCTAAATATGTAATTCTATACAAATTTACACAGAAAAAAACCCTACAACTCCCAGCATGCTGGCTGGGGAAGGCTGGGATTTGTAGGACTTTCTCCTGTGTAACTACGCATAGAATTGCGCCCTAAATGAGTCAGTCAGACCAAATTCAGTGTTTTTCGTCGAGAGATTGTGATGTATTTGTCGTCTCAGCAATGGTTTCCACCAATGGCCCACAGAGGGCACCAAAGGAGAGGAAATGGTGACTCGCGTAGAAGCGCCGTTTTGCTAAGCTTTCTTCCGTATGATTTGCTACCTGCCGGGTTCAGGGGGCGCCCGCGCTCCTCTCGCTTTTTGAAGTTACGCTTCTCAGTGCGACGGAGTTGCGTTTCCTCGCTACCCCACCCCACTTCTCCCCTGTTGTTTCAAACTAGGTGGAGGAGAGGGGAACGCGGCTTCTCGGCTCTACGGAAATTCGTTATCTTCATCTGATCCTCCCACAAAAGTTCACCCGAGTCCAAGAATACCGTGCGGCCTCCTTGCTCCAAAGAAAGACGGTCAACGCGCTCGTACGGGCAGCGTTATTCCTTGCAGTGGAAAACATTGCGAGAAGCGAGCGGGAGGCGCCGTTCTCGCCTCCGGGGCTGCTTGCAAGTTACAACTGCGACACGGTTTCCAACGGTTTAGTGAGGCTATCAGATTGGTTCTTCCAGCTCGGCAGTTCAGTAGACTAGGAGCAGTAAGAACCCATCAAAGCATTTAAAACAAGGACGCTTTAAACCTGGTTCCATCCAGGGATTTGCTTGCTCAATTATTGGAAGACTTCCTCCAGCTTTTCATGGGTCGGAATGTATTTTGTTTTTCCTGCACTCTTCAACATGCCTTATCTTCATCATTCTTTAAAAGCTCTGTCTTTTGTTTGAGTAAGGGCTTATTTATTTATTGTAGCTTTAGTCCGTCCAATAACCAAAAAAATACTCTCTGGGCGGATTACATGATCAAGGAATAAAAACGGTATGTAATAAAAACAACAATAACGATAATTGGCACAGCCATTTCAGCCCCCTATGGGCAAATTTAAACGGTACACCAGGTACTCAATTCCTTAAAATATTTTCTACACCAAATCTCGGCTTCAACATGTTAAGTAATAAAGGAGAAGGGTCTTAGGGTAGGCTGACCAGATAAAATCCAGGTCAGGGCTCATGTAACTTTAACAGTTGTAGAGAAAAGGGAATTTCAGCCAGTGTCATTTGTATACAATTAGTTCCTGGTGATATTCCCTTTTCATCACAACAGTTAAAGGTGCATGCACTATACTAGAGTGACATATGCAAAAGAAGGCAGGGCCCCTGCAACTTTAACTGTTGTGATGAAGAGGGAATTTCACCAGGAACTAATTGCATACAAATGACACTGGCTGAAATTCCCTTTTCTCTACAACTGTTAAAGTTACATAAGCCCTGACCTGGATTTTATCTGGTCACCCTATGACTTAGGGTCATTCATAAAGGATGTCACACTTCACAGTGGAGTACAGAGGGCAGGACCTTGTGAGAAGGAAGGGAAGTGGTCTTCCTTGGAATGAGATGCTTCACTTATTTATTTGCTTCTCCAGCTTACATGAGGGCAATAGGTACATTTCCTTCTTTGCTTCTTGTGTAAGGCACCTGTGACTGCCCACCTGGTTCCATGAACCTGAGAAAGCTGCTGGACCAGCTGCTGGACAGGTGGACTCAGTGGCACAGAGCATCATTTATCAGCATAGGTTGATATATCAACCATGTCCTTATCTGGACAGAGATAGCCTAGCTACAGTTATCCATGCTCTGATAATCTCTCTTTTGGATTACTGCAGTGCTCTATATGTGGGGCTGCCTTTGAAAATTGCCCAGAAACTTCAGCTGATCCAAAACAGGGCAGTGAAACTGTTAATAGGACTGGCCAACATGATCATATTATGCTAGTACTTTTACATGTGCACTGGCTGCCAGTCCATGTCCAGGCCTGATTCAAAATGCATTCAAAGCTCTAAACAGCTTGGGGCCAAGCTACCTGAAGGATCATCTCCTCCCCTATGCATCTGCCCAGACCCTTATATCAGTTTCAGCAGTCCTTCTCCAGGAGCCCCATCAAACGAAGTGGGTGGCTACTAAGAAGAGGGCCTTTCCTATGGTGGCACCCTGGTGGTTCTAGAGAGGTTTGTTAGTGCTAGGTAAAGACCTTTTTATTTTCCCAGGCATTTTAGTTTTTCAGTTTGTTTTATATCTGGCATTAGATTTTAAATATTTGCACTGCTACTAGCTTCTGTTTGGTTATTATTTTTATTGTAGTTTTAAACTTAACTTTTTATATTGTATTTTATTGTCTTGTATTTGAAGGTTTTACTTGTTGACAGTCTAGAGAGCTTCAGCTATAGGGCGGTATAAAAATGCAATCAATCAATGAATAAAACATTTTAAAGCATCTTTAACATGCTTAAATGTAAATACAAATTAGGTAGTCCATCCCTAGATCGCAACATCATACCAGACCTTGCCTTTTGGGCCATCAATATCTTGGGCCATCAAGATCTTGCCCCACCACCGTTGCTGACTCTGAGGAGACACCCACATCATTTTAGGTCTCTGGACCAGCCATTTATTCCTACTGAGGCCACCTACCCAATTAAGCCATAAGCACTGGCATGGTGCCAATCTCATAGGTCCAAACTTTGCTTCCCCTGCAAGCTCTCTTTTTATGGCAATCCCCCCGTTGCCAGCCAAACCTGGGCCCTCTTCTCATTCCTTGCTTCCATCCCCAGGCCTTCTGTGTTCAAATTCCATTTCTGGATAGTCCCATGACAGCATCCACCAATTATATTCTTTCTAGGCACCAGTAGCCAGGTCAAATTGGATAGGCCCTTCCTGCAGAAGGAACCAAGCCACTAGTAGATAGAGACATTTTTGGACCACAGATTTCCCCCACTTTTCACTACACATTTTCCACTACCGTGACACCATCCTCCTGGGAGGAGAGAATAACAACCTTAGCGTATAACTATGTCTACTGAAATACCAAGAGCTGGAAGCTTAGATACCACTCAGTCAACTACTAGTTGATGTCTTTGTATCAAGGACCAGAGGGCTAGATTCCATTGGGTCCGCTAGTAGTTAATGTCTTCATATGAAGGGATGGAAGGTAGATAATACTGGGTCAACTAGTGGTTGTTTCTTCATCTGTAGCAATCACCGTAATAGAGTGTGAAATATGACAAGCTCCCAATATAGTATCATAATGTTCTCACTGACCAGATTAGGAAGAGGTGCTCCCTTTCCACAACTGTTGTCTCCTGTCATTACAGTTTTCTGCTCATAGACAAAAACCCTGAGACAGAAGAGCATCCACCCACCAGCATCCGTCTAGAGCCTAAAGGGACAGGCAAAATCAGGGCCATGTAACATTGGTTCCATATGTGCACAGAGTACCAAAACAACAACAACCCCAAACTACTCACAAGTTCCTTTCCGAACAATACGACTTGGCAGGTTCTTTAGGATGAAGTTGTAAAAGTCGTGGATCAGGAGGTCAACCTAGGAATAAAACAATAATAATCCCTCACCAATTCTTTTATATTACCTTTCACTCTCATCAGCACCTTGGCCCTAAGCTGCTGAAAAGTATCAGTAGTGCCATGAAGGCCAAATGGCATTCAGGTGAACTCATACAGCCCCCTGGGGTATATGGAAATTTATCCTTTCTTTAGAGTACTTGGTAAGTGGAATCTGCCAATAAACCTTAGTAAGATCAAGGTAGATAAATATATCTGGCTTGCCCAACCTCTCCAATACCAAATTAACCTGTGGCATGGAATATGTGTTGAATTTAGAAACAGGATTAACTCTCCAAGAATCGATACAAAAATGAATATTCTCATTCAGTTTAGGTACTAACAGGGGTTGACATTGGCAAGGACTATGGGATTGCTCAATTATCTCTGGTTGCAACATTGCTTCAACTTCTCAGTTTGTCACCTCCTACAACTGTCGAGGCCAGGGACATGACAAAAACATTACCACTTCCCACAGGGGTCAATTCCATGTAATGGGCAATCAGAGGTGTACAGTCTAGGAAGGAGATAGACATCCTAGGCCCTTGATGCACTGGCACTTCCGGCTCTAGCTCTGCCTCCTCCTCCTGGATACCATCGAAAAGGGCTTCACAATCCCTCCCACTCCTTTAACAAATGGGCACGATAAATGGACAACTTCGTTCACTTATGAGATCAGCTATTTCCATAATAGACAAGACCAACCAGCCTGTACCACTCCATGGGGCCCCTGCCACCAGACAGACTATATGGATTCAGCCAAGGGTGAAAGCAAAAGCAGTGTGCCCCTGCTTCTTAGACAGCTCTGATGAGACAAGGAATCCAGCCAACCCACATTATTCCTCACTGGAGAAACATTTGTAATGGCCACACCTAGGGTGACAATATCCTCTCCCCCCACATCCTTTACATATCCCACAAGTGATTATGTCAAGGATCTGCATAGATATCTTCTAACCCCTTTTTAATTTGTTGGCTTGAATTGTAGCTCCTAAAATGACCCTTCCAATATAATGTATAATGGAGAGCTATTGTTTAGCACGTTACCCATCTTATAAATCCTTGTTCTCTCTTTCGTATACTACTTTACAGTACATGTATCATTGTCTGCACTTTATTAAAATATTTTTACCACCATGTCATCTGAAAAACAATAGAATCAGTGGAAATAGCAGTGCTCCCAACATCATGCCCTGGAATTGATTCCATAATGTCTCTACTAAATCACCATCCAGATTTCCTGGTGTGATCATATGTTCAATTTTGAATTACCAACAATGTTAAAAACTGTGGACAATGGCAAATCAGCTGACATAAATTTCTAATGTTACTAAGCCTTCGAGAATGCACTGGCTCCCATTATTTTTGTGTGTCATCTGGAGCTTCACAGTATGGAAAGGTCAGTTAAGTTGAAAAAAACCTTGCACAACTGGCCAACTCTACTGACCAATGCAGCTTTGGAGAGTCACTGATCCAATGCAGGCTTCCCTCTCAATGCAAATAGCAGTTTTTGGAGTGGGGAGTTTGTCAGGATCATGAAAAAGGAAAAGTTAAAGAATGTATTTATTTATTTAGATTTATACTCCACCCCTAAATATTTTATCAGGATGGATTATACTAAAATTTTAAAGAACACTATAACTCATATGTAACATAAGCTAAATATAGCAACTGTATAAATCTCTCCAGGTTGGATCCAGATGGCTCATTCTGCCAGGGAAAGGACACCACTTCTGGAGTGGGACTTCCACATCCTCTCCTCCACCGCTCCACCGCAGTTCCTATGTACCTTCCAAATCTGCTCTGAAGGGATGGGGGACCTCCGGAGCAGATTTGGAGGATGCATAGGGAGCTGCAAGGGAGGGGGGAGAATGCGGAAGCCCCATTTATAAGTAGTGTCCATTCATTGTAGGAATGAAGGATCTGGATCCTCCTTCTTTAGCCCCTGTGGTTCTAATACTGCTCAGACTGCTCCCCTATAACTGCTACTTAACATTTTAAAACATGCACATGAATTGCATTCATACAATTAATATCACATCTAGTTTGGCCTTGATCCCAGGGCCTACATATTCATTGTGCATATGCCTGCAGTTGCGATTTCTGTTGTGAGAGGAGGGGCCACAAAGGTAGGTTCCTTCATCCCCTACTCTCCAGGAACCACCTTGTACATGCAATGATCAATATATGATGATCCATACTACTACCCATCACAAGACTATCCCTTGCAGCATCACAGCATAGTAAAAACAAATGCAAACCTGATCGAGCACTACTGTAATTGTTAGACAAAATATCCTGCTGTTTGCTTTGATCCATCTCATGCAGCTTTGAAACGTTCCCACAAAAGAAAGAAATGCTTAGAATGCACAACTGCAGCAAGCATGAACATGAAAAGTAGAGCTGTAAACATATTTCAGCTAAAAGCATTAAAATATCAAAGGGTAGGTTTCCATCAAGGACCCAAAAGAAGTACATGTACAAGTACATGAACCATATACAATATGTTGTTGTTGTTGCTGCTGTTGTTGTTTTTACACACCTTTCTCAAAACCAAAACAGATTCAAAAAGACTTAGAACAAAATTAAAATATACCAAAATTTAAAACAATTTAAACCAGCTAAAACCAATTATCAATAAAAACCCTTCGATCCCATGAAGTGCATCTTCAGTGCATGGGGAGAGCAATCCTCTAGCCCATAAGCAGTATCTGGGTGGGCCATAGGATACTTCAGTTTCCTGGATCCAAGGGCAGAGACAGCAGTCCAACCTCGGAGCTGGGAATCTGTGCTCCCTGCCCCCTCCCCTTCACAGCCGTTGTGGAGAGAACTGTGTTTCCTGCCTCTCCAAAATCAGGAATATGATCTCAGAGGTGGGGAGAGGGGGCATTCCACTCTGCACTGGAGGCTTACAAACATTGGGCGCGGAATAGGATTGCACCCTAAATCCGTTGGGAGAAGCGGGTAATAAATAAATAAATTTATTATTATTATTATTATTATTATTATCATCATTATTATCTGGTGTCTATGTTACACAATCCATGCAGCATAAAGATCTGGTGTTAATTCTTCACTGAATATTCATTCCTGAATATTTTGGGTATAAAAGGTGTACTTTGTAGGGTGACCATATGTCAGGAAAAACCAGGTCAGGAGTTTTGGTAACATTTTTGGTAAAAATCTGGATTTTTCCCATCCTCCCCCCACCCAAAGGACAGCTCTATACTCAATGGGAATTAACAAAAATGCTTACAGCGCCATCATTTTTAAAGTTAAAGAGATGAAACTTGGCACGATGATAGCCCCTAGGTAGAGCTTTAGCCGTGCCAAATCTGAAGCAGATCTGTTCACCTGTTGAATTTTAGGAATTTTTTAAAGTTTGAGGTTTAATTTTTTTTTAATCATTTTTAAAGATAAAGACATGAAACATGGCATTTTGATAGCTCCTACATAGGGCTTTAGCCATGCCAAGTTTGAAGCAGATCCGTTCATTCATTGATTTTTAGGATTTTTTTAATGTGGTTTTAATTTTTTTTTTAAAAAAAACCCGTCATTTTAAAGATAAGGAGATGAAACTTGGCATCATGATAGATCTTAAGTAGGGTTTTAGCCATGCAAGGTTTCAAGCAGATCTGTTCACCTGTTGATTTTTAGCAAGTTTCAAAACAAAATTGAACTGTAAAACAAAAACAAAAAAAATTAAAAGCCAGCCAGTCGGCTGGCTGGTAACAAGTACTGTTAAGCAGCAGCTTGCAGCGGAGTGAGGATACAACCAGAAAAGATATTTGAGGAAAGGGAAGAACGTATCACACAGAGCATAGCAACAAAGTACAGCAAAAGCTACAAAAGTAGGAATGAGTGAAGTGAATTTCAGATACATTGGATGTCTCACTTGTTATTTCAATCATTTTAACATTAAGATGTTATGTAGAACAGATTTGTCGTAATTGTGTGCTGTAAAATCAGACATGTGACCATGGCTATGTTCAGGTGGGCACCCCTCTTGGTACTGGACATGCCCTTTTTGGTTTCCAAAATATGGTCACCCTAGTTATGGAAAACTAACACCTCTCAGGGACACCTCCAAATGCTTCTCTTTTTCATGTCATGATTTACTCTTGCTCTTGGGACACACAAACAAACACACACTTAGAGCGTTGTTCTCATTTACTATGTGATCCCAAATAATCAAGTATCAAGTAGCGAATGTGGTGACATTATGGCACTATGTAGCCGATCATAATTGGCCAAGTGAAAATGTTACTGTGAGCCAATGAACCTTACTGGGAGTTAAGTGAATATTTCTTGGACACAGTCTGCCCTTTTGAAGGAAAAAAACCACCCATACACCTGAGGAAAAATTATATTATTAATATAATAAGGTTTCCCCTCAGCCCTGTTAGTTTCACTGGGGAACGACATGGGGAGAATGGTGAAGGGGATGGCTGTGCTCATGGTCGTGGTGAAGGAGGAAAAATCGTGAATCAAGTGGTTTTGCTCCTGTTGACAGAGATGAAAGAAACACTTGGGGGCTCTCTTCCTGGCTTCTGGTGACTAATCGCCAGTTGCCTTCTGCCAGGACCCCCTGGATCAGCCACAGAGCAAGATGGCGGAAGAGCCGGGGTGACCTTGCTCCCACCAAAAAAGTGGGGGTAATCCAGCGACTTTTTTTACTGCACAGCTTCACTGAAAAGCCCCACAGTGGCTGCAAATCTGCAGCTGCAACATATAACTGACACAGCGCAGATTCATAGGCAGCATGAGGTTTTGAGCGTGTATAGACAGCCCCTTCCATATAGGAACAAGAGGTTAAAATGTAAGTATGGGGGAGCCATTCCCCATAAGGGTGAAAAATGATGGGTGGAGGACTAAAAATGTACTTCAAACAGAATTCATCTGTTCACAGGTGAAAACAACAACAAAAACAAAAAGCCAAAGGAAATGTAAAATGCAGTTGTAAATCCACATTCCTCCATGGCCACCAATTGATTTAAAAAACGGATACAGGTGCATTTAAAGTTGCCTTTCTGTCCTATACATGCGCACCGTCAATAGAAGGAGTCCCAAAAGCACTTTTGTCAGTATGTGTGAAATCCATCTGTGATGTAGAAATCAAGTTGGAAATCATTTCTTCAATAAACTCTTTCTTTGAGACCACTCTTCCCTGAGGTGGTGAAAGGATTTCCTAAAGAGGGATCCACGTTTTCCTGACTGGGTACAATGAAAAGTTACACTCAGTCCAGGACTGCTGCTGGAAATGACAACTTAGGGTTGAGCACTGCCCACTCTCCCCATAACCTTGAACCATGCTTAGCCCTCTTGTGATGTGTTTTTCCTCACTCCCACTTTAGTTTACTACCTGCACTGGTTGGTGGGAAACAACTAAACAACGTGGAGGGAGAAGAACCTAACAGAAGGCAGCCGCACCTGAAGCAGGTTGTCTAGTTCCACCCCTTGTCGTACTTGGAAAGCTGTGAGGGCCATGGGTTGCCTCACACTTCTGCTTAAAAAGTATGTCGGGGGCCGGGGAATCCCTTAGTTGTATGTGATTTTAATGTCCTTGTTTTTGTTATCTCTGGGATCTGAATGTGGCTTCAAATAACTCACACTTCCTTTCACAGAAACAGCTGCTTATTCCCTCCACCCCAAAACATTTGACAGGAGAGACCCAGTGGAGGCTGGTGACTTTGCATCTTGGAAAGCTCATTCAGAGTTCTGGCTGGTTCTGAGGGAAACCCGGAGCAGATTCACTACCCCACTGACATCGGAGTCAGTGGACTGACTACTAACTAAGACTTCTGCTGTAACTGGATGGCCAGAGGCACAAATAATGTCTTCTTGTAGCCCTGGAGAAAGGGGGATTTATTTGCCAGAAATAATAATTTGTCTGGGGGGCGGGGGAGAGAAAGAGGCATGGAGAGCAAGTGTGCTGTAGTGTTTCAATTCCCCAGTGAGCCATAACTCTTGGGGCCTGCCACTTTATCTCAGCCTGACCTCACAAGAGTTGTGAAGACAAAATGGGGATAGAGATCCTTCAGAGCTCTTCACAACCAGCTTTGGTTTTCACTACAATGAATAATTGAGTGTTCTCCTCAAACCTAGCTACCTCACTGCTTACTGCTAACTCTAGATAATTTATGAATGAGTTAAAAAGCATAGGTCCCGATCCAATACAGATCCTTTAGGGCCTCAACTTCTTACTTCTCTCTATAGTGAGAGTTGCATATTTATTTACTCATCTCTGCTTCCTGTTATTTAACCACTTACTAAGTCATAAGAAGATACGTCCTCCAATCCTATAACTACTACATTTATTCAGGAGGCTTTGGTAAGAGATTTTGGGAGCTCTGGAGAAGTCCATGTATATAACATTTAGCAGACAGTATTTCCTAGGCTGACCATCTGAAAAGGAGGACAGGGCTCATATAACTTTAACAGTTGTAGAGAAAAGGGAATTTCAACCAGTGTCATTTGTATGCAATTAGTCCCTGGTGAAATTCCCTCTTCATCACAACAGTTAAAGTTGCAGGCACTATACTAGAGTGACCATATACAAAAGAAGGCAGGTGTTGCTGAAAGACCACAGCTTAGGGTGACCAGATAAAATCCAGGTCAGGGCTCATGTAACTTTAACAGTTGTAGAGAAAAGGGAATTTCAGCCAGTGTCATTTGTATGCAATTAGTTCCTGGTGAAATTCCCTCTTCATCACAACAGTTAAAAGTTGCAGGGGCTCTGCCTTCTTTTGTATATGGTCACTCTAGTATAGTGCCTGCACCTTTAACAGTTGTGATGAAGAGGGAATTTCACCAGGAACTAATTGCATACAAATGACACCTGCTGAAATTCCCTTTTCTCTACAACTGTTAAAGTTATATGAGCCCTGTCATCCTTTTCAGATGGTCAGCCTAGTATTTCCAGACTAGAAGGGGGAAATTAAACAGCAATGGACCTGGGAATAGGTATCAAGGTTGGAAGGGGGGAAAGTAGCAAAAGCATCTGGGATTGGTCAAGGGAAATAATAAAGTATGCAGAAACTGGAAAAGATGGTATAGAGTATCTTTAATATTGTTTATTTAATTCACTTATATCACATCCTTCCTTCAGGGATCTCAGAGTAACCCATGTGAGTGATTGAAATGCCCAGAACTAGGGTGGTCATGTGTGCAGGAGGTTGTCTTCATGGTGCTGGGTTGGTGCTGCCTCCCTCTTCAATCCCACATTTTCCCGCTCCCAGGGTAGTGTCGGGTAATCCCAATGCCAAGGAGGGAGTGCAGGGTTTCTGGGTGGCCATCCCGGTCCCGGTCCCGGAGCCACCCCTACCCTCTTCCTGGTGGAAGGCAATCAATCGCCTTCCACCAGGCTCCACTCCCAGGTTGACTCCGGATTGGCTGCAGTACGATGTTACACAACGGAAGCACCATGTTGATGTCACTTCCTTTGAAAAAGTCAGGGTAAATCCTCGACTTTTTCTAAATGCAGCATCATTGGGAAGCCCCGCAGTGGCTGCGAACCTGTGCCTGCATCGTCTAACCAATGGGGCACAGATCCACAGCCACCGCGGGGCTTTTCCTACATATAGACAGCCCCCTACTTTACATAAGACAGTCCTCTCTTTAAAGTCCTGCCAGAGGACAGTTTGAAGGGCAGTTTAAAATCCGCTTTAAAGGTAAAAAACAATGAGAAGACAGAGGTCCCCTCCACAAGGATTCGCTTTTGCGCCCGGTTAGGAGATTATGCACACTATCCCTGAAGCGCCTTTACGCCTAATACCTCTGCACGAGAGGCGGCGACAAAAGGCGCTTCCCTCCCCTCCCCTTCCCTCTCCGCCGCTCCCCAGCTGGCTGGCTGTTAGGCTGTGGGCAGCAGGCGAGCGATCCTCCTCCTCCTCGCCTTCCTTTACCCCCTCTTCTTCCTCCTCCTCCTCCCGCCGCCCCCCCCCCCCCCGCGGGCGGGCGGGCTCTCTTCCCTCCTTCGCCGCGGCCAGGCAGCCCCCTCCTCATGCTGCTCCGGCGAGTGGAAGGGACAGCCGGCGGGCGGAGGGTAGTCGCCCGCCTTCCCCACGTGTCTCCCCAGCTTCAGTTCGGCAGCTCGAGCCCGCCGCAACTTTTGACAGCGGCGGCGGCGGCAGCTGTCAAAAGGCGCTTCCCTCCCCTCCCCTTCCCTCTGGCTGGCTGGCAGGCTGTGGAGAAGGGGGTGAGATCTGACAATAGAGGGAGGAGGAGGAGCCGCCTCCGCGGGCACCAGCCTTTTCCTTCCGCTCGCCGGAGCAGCAGCCCCCTCCCATCAAAATGCACTTTAATGGATGGAGCAAAAAAAAACTCGCTATTTAACGCGCATTCGATAACGCGCACAATCGGGGAGATAACGCGCCTCTATGCCCCATTTGCGCTCCACTGGTGTAGAGGTAATTTTTTAATGAGACTTGAAAGAGCTTTAAATGCCTCTTGTTGTAGAGGTAATTTTTTTAATGCACCTTGAAAGAGCTTTAAATCGCTCTTGTAGAGGCAGCCAGAGTGGCAGAGGCCTTGAGACTGCCCATCAAGGCTCTGGGTACTTCCAGAAGAGTTTTTTATTAAACAATCACCGTGCCTCATTCACAGAATTTTACAGGAGCTCCAGACGATGCTGTCATCAATTTGTAACCCTCCTGTGTTTTCCCACCACCACTTCTGTCTTTTTTTCTTATCAGAAAAAAAATGATGGAGGAAAAGACTGAATAGCTGCACAATAACTTTTGGTTAGGAACACCAGGAGTCCTCTGTCTGGAAGCACCCTTCTCATTTGTTGGACAGCAGACTGAGCAAGTCACCTGGTCAAAGCCTTCCCCGCAATGGTGAGATCTATTGTATTTCAATTTAAATCATAGTAGTTCTTTCTAAATTTGCATCATATAAATTCGCATGCACACATGTTATGCAAATCTGTGTCCTCATTTTTGGTAATGCATTTCCTTTTTTCCCCCTTCTTTTTGGTTTTTTTGGTGATGCATAAGTGATCATCTTAGCCCAGACAGTTGCCCATCCAAGTGCTCAATTTTTCATTCTTGCCAAGTTACAATACTTCTCCCTTCTCTTTGTGTAGAGTAGAAGAGATGCTGGCTGCTCTTGACCATATACAGCCATTTCTTTGTTCACTATTTGAGGAAGTCACATATTGCTGTTCCCAGGGGTAGAATCCAACTAAATTCCTACTCAGAGTAGTAGGCCCTTCGAAATGAATGGGAGTTAAGTTACCCATTCATTTCATTGGGTCTATTCTACATTAGGGTGACCAGATTTTGGAACCCAAAATCCCGGTCCCCCCCCCCGCCAACAACCCCCCCACCAAGCCACCCCCCAAAACAACCCCCCCAGCCACCCCCCCCACCCAAAACAACCCCCCCACCAAGCCACCCACCCCCAAAAAACATCAGCCTGGACCTACCGGGGCGGGTTCTCTTCTGCTGCCTCCGCCGCAGCCGCTGCGCCGCCGCCACCGCCGCCGGGTCCCCCGCCGGCTCGTAAGGCCAGCTGCCGCGTGGAAGAGGCAGGGGAGGGATGGATCCGGAAGTGACGTAATCAGCCCTCCCCGCCTCTTCCCCGCAGCCGCTGGCCTTACGAGCCGGCGGCGCGGCGGACCCGGCGGCGCGGCGGCGGACCCGGCGGCGACGGCGGCATGGCGGCAGACCTGGCCGCCCCAGCAGGTAAGTGCCCCGTGCCCCGCGCCTCGCGCTCCTTACCCGCTTCCCTCCGGTGCTCGAATCTACTGAGAAACAGGCTTCACGGCCTGTCTCTCAGTATCGCGCCAGGTGATGATGTCATCACCCGGCGCGCTACTGAGGGACAGGCCGCGAAGCCTGTTTCTCAGTAGATTCGAGCACCGGAGGGAAGCGGACGCCCCTGCGGGTAAGGAGCGTGAGGCGCGAGGGAGGGCACTTACCTGCTGGGGCGGCCGCTTCCCGGGCTCCTCCGCCGCCACCGCCACCGGGTCTACCGCCGCTCCTTGCTTGCTGCCACCGCCGCGTGACCCCCCGCCCCCCCGGTTTGCCCCCCCGCCCCCCGGTTGGGCCGGTTCGCCCCTGGATTCCCAGTTAGGACCGGGAAATCCCGAGCCATCTGGACAGCCTATTCTAAATAGGACTTCAGTTGGATTCTACCCCAGGCTTGCAGACAACTTTCCCACTACTTATGGTAGTGTTTTTATTTTTACAAATAATTTTAAGTTCTCTGTCACGTAAAAACCCTCAGATTGGTTATTACATTGTAGATTTGAACTATGAGGACTGGGTTGGTGAAAGATGGTCTTCATCGACAGAACTATGATTGTAAGCCGCTTTGGGAGGCCTTCTGCCCTGAAAGGCGGCTAAGAAATGTTTTAAATAAATAAGTAATAAATACTGGCTCCTTGCCTATAGGAATTCTTAAACCTTTTAATATTTAATACTCACATTTTATTTTTAATCGGCTTTTATCTCACAATTGGTTTTATGCTATTTAAAATATATTAGAGATCTCGGGCATTGGCTACCTGAAGAGCTTTGCACCATTATCAGCACCGAGAAGCTGCAGAATTGTTATTACCATTGTTATTGGCTTTGTTTAATTATATACCAACATGTGAAGCTTTTCTATGGGCTGCTGAGGTACACTTACAGCTTGGCTCTTCATGAAGATTTTTTGGAAATGGGTCCCGTGACCAGCTACCAGCAGCTATGATTGAATTTAGTCTCCCTTGGATTTCTGGAATAATATTTGGCAGTGTGTCAAATTAACCAGTTTTTTTCACATGGCATTTTCTGGGTCTCCAGTACAGTATGATTTCTTTTTTAAAAAAATCTGCAAAGCTTTTTGGGTAATATATACATTGATTGTCGATCATAAACTGATTGTTAAGCAATGGAAATATTAAACTATTTTCATTGCTTATTGTCCCTGGTATTTTCCACTTTTTGGGTTACAGTTCCCATAGGCCAGCCTCTTTTCCTTTTCTTTTCCTGGAGTGCTTTCAAAGGCCTTCTAAGCACGGCTTGTTCCTGCTACGTGCAGCCTCTTGAGGCTCCAGAGCCCTTCAAGCCAATCCTGCATCGCAGCCACTGACAGGAGCTATAAACCCAAGAATGAGAACACTTTGCAAGGGCTGTGCTAAAGCCTCTCACCTGGATGTGGACCAATTTGAGCATCGTTGAGGTTTGATTGCCTGAACTCCTGATCAAGTAACACTGAGCTTGTGCCATGTATATGGGAGTGAACTGGAATACAACAACAACAACAACAACAACAACAACAACAACAACAACAATGTAACAAGGGACCTATGCAGGAAATGCCATCAATTCCAAGAAACAATACAGCACATAACAGGAGGATGTAAAATTCTGGCAGGAATGGACTATACGACCAGGCACAATACAGCTGCAAAAATAATTCACCAGCAACTGGCCATCAAATTCAACCTTATCAAACAACCTGCACCATATTATACATACTCACCTGAAACAATCTTGGAAAACGCAGACCATAAAATATACTGGGACAGAACAATTCATATGGACAAGACAATACCCTGCAACTGACCAGACATAACGGTCATAGACATAAAAGAAAAACACACATACCTCATTGACATAGCAATACCGAATGACAAAAATGTTGTTGAAAAGGAAGAAGAAAAGAGAGAAAAATATACACCACTGGCCATGGAAGTCAAAGGACTATGGCAACAGGAAAAGGTCACAATTATTCCATTAGTCACATCAGTCACCGGCATCACATCAAAAAACTATACAGAAAACCTCCAGAAACTGGGCTTACCAGAATACATCCACACCAACATTCAGAAAGCAGTCATAATTAAAACATGCTCAATCGTCAGGAAATTCCTGAATTAATAAAAGACAGCATGACTTGGCAAAGCCCGTCATATCCGTCTAGAAAAACTGCCACAAGCGAGAGAGATACATAATAATTTATTTTAATTTAATGTGATGTGAGGAGATAGATAGAAAGATAGATATGGATATTGAGATAGCACTAGGATTGAGGTGTCTTTGTTCTAGTCTGTTGAAATTATTGAGCATATGGAGGATCTGTTTACAGGTGTGCTCTTAAAGTGGCATGCATTTGAGGGCTGAATTACGCTCTACATTGAATGAAAGAAGCTTCAAGACAGCAGAGGTACAGCTATGCTGGACTTTGTGGCCATCCCCAACTGACCACCCAGACAGCGGCAGGTAGAAACAAACTTTATTTTATTCTTATTGTCAAGATGGTGTCATCATTGAAATGAGTTCAAAATGCAAAACTGTACCTGCTCTGAGTATTATTATTATTATTATTATTATTAATCTTAATCATCATCATCATCATCATCATCATCAGGGTTGACAAACAGTTTTGTTCTAAAATATCAGTAAAATAGAAGCAGTTTTCAAGCATGGAACAGTAGTTTTAGAATTTAAGAAAGCTATAAAGACTGTTCTCTTCCGGCAGGCATATCCAGTGGAATTTTAGAATGTTTTAAGGATGTTTTTAGGATGTTTTAGGATGTTTTAATGCAGTTTTAATAATATGTGTCATGTTTTAATCTGTTTTATGTATTTTATCATGTTGTTGTTCCCCGCCTCGATCCAGACGGAGAGGCGGGTAAGAAATAAATTATTATTATTATTATTATTATTATTATTATTATTATGTTAGAGGGAGAAAAATGTTGGTTTTATGCTTCACAACTGAAATAAAGCATTTGTTTAACCTTTAACTCCCACCCACAAATAACATCATTAAGTCCAGGCTGTAAAATTATTACCTAGCTGTATCATTGCAAGACAGTGCAATTTGGAGCAGGAAAAGGGGTGGGTCGGTGGATGCGTGCGCGTGCTTAACTCTTCCCCTGCCTGTTGCCTTTCTGCTCCAATGTCTACCCCTCAACCAATTTTCCCTCACTCAAATTCCAGTCAAGATGCATGTTTAACCTCGCAAAAACATGTCTGGAATCCTTCTACCTGCACGCAGGCTAGTCGAGGCACAGGTTACATGATCAATATAATGACGTGTAGGCCCTGCTCAGGCGTGGATGTTCTCTGCTTGGTGCCTGCAACATGAAGAGATGGCTGCTGATTTGTGTGAAAGAGCCATCACAGATCAAAATCCAAAGGTAGAGGTTTCGAATCTCTTCTAACGCAATACATTTTAATGGAGGAATGTGCGAACTAGCCGTAGTTGCAAGCACAAAGCACTGGGTAATGGATTGTTTCCATGAAGCTTTGCTTCCAGAGTGCAAAAGGGAGGGCTTCAGGGCCCTGGGCATCTCTTCAGCTATGCTGGTGAAAGGCCTGACCCCAGTCATAGAATTAGGGAAGTAGCACACCTTGATTGTTTTGCACTAATGATCCCCCCCAACCCTGCAATGAAGGCTTCATTAGAAGTACTTGTGGTATATTGCCTGGTGGAAGATTATGGGAAGGAGTGAATTGTACTGATGGTCTCCTTGTATGGCTGTTCTAATTGCTTCAGAGAGGGAGTTTTCCTGACAGTCCAACCCTCCTCCCTGAAATGAATGACATATTAGCTGCATTGACACAAGTTTGCATTTATATTGCTGCAGAGCAGATCTTTAGGATTTAGTTATAAACCAGCATCTGTAGTAGTATACAACTCCTTTGAGGTTCAACTAGCAAGCCAGATTCTCAGGCATGCTGTAACACAGGTTTAAGAATCTGTA
The DNA here is from genome assembly GCA_029215795.1 of Anniella stebbinsi. Taxonomy (NCBI): domain Eukaryota; kingdom Metazoa; phylum Chordata; class Lepidosauria; order Squamata; family Anniellidae; genus Anniella; species Anniella stebbinsi. Next base: position 307,268,028 of record JARDYH010000001.1, on the reverse strand, counting down.
GACTTTGGAAATCTATTAGATTGCAGTTACATTATTATATTTCCCCCTTCCCAACATGGAAATTAATCTATATATGGGGGGAAATATATACCATAGGGAGAACATGCACATATTATGGGGAGGACATACATTTTGCAATAGTTGCATCACGTGTGTGTGTGTGTGTGTGTGTGTGATACTACCTGTACAAACTGTGAAAACAGTTCCATGTTAGGAGACATGATGTGCAAAAGAGGCCTCTGTTTAAGTGAGAACATTGGAAAAGATGGGTCACAACCTGCTATTGCAGCAAATGATGCTGTTATGTCACAGGAAAGTGTACTTCACTGCCAGGCTTGAGGGCCAGTGGTGGTTCCCAATCACCTCAAGTGTGTCTGTCTGTTTGTCAGTCTCTCTCTCTCTCTCTCTCTCTCTCTCCAGTAGCTACTCACTCTCAGCAGGTTCTCTCTAGCTTTGTCTTGTTTGCTTTATTGGTGTGCTATGATCTGGGCTATCAGAGGAGGCTTTGGGGATAGAGAGTTTGGAGACCTGATGCTCATGAGCTGTAAGGTGGTGGGGAAGAAGAGAACACAGGAGCAATTAGATGTGAAGGGAGCCCAAGAGGGAAAGACAATGTTATAGACAGGTACTGGAGGTAGGGGGGAACTGAATATGTGGGTGAGAAAGGGAGCAATGGGGACTTGTGCTGGGAGATTCATCCCAACCTAAGGACCAAGTAAGCCTGTGGAATTTGCTAGCCCTGTGACATCATCCAAGGCCTTGCTTGCCTTGGATGATGTGGAGGGGTGGGGAGGAAAGGCTTGAAAAGGCCTCTAGCTGGGTGCTGCACACAGCACTGCCACTTGACAATGGGGAAGGAGCCCACCATAGGCCAGATAGGCCAACAAATGGCCTCCATAGTGGTGCCCAGATCTAATGTGGCTCCTTCTTGAAAAACTTTAAAAATCACTATCATAGTATAAAGGACAACAGTAGAGACATGAGACCTGAACAGCTAAGCAACCCACACAAACTTGTAGAGTAATAGCAAGAACCTGAATTAGATAACAAGTTTCTGAGCCTGGTGGCTGCCGAGAATACACATTCCTTGTTTCTCCTGTATGCGTTGATGATTATTTGAGGTCTGGATGGTGCTTCTGTCGTGGCTCAGGGCAATGTCTGATGGCAGCCCAGTTCAACGGTAACGACAAACATGGTTCTAACAATCATCCATGCTCAAGTCAACCTGCCTTTTCTGGTCTTGACAAAACAACAATAAAAGCCCAACACAATTCTAAATACTGTAACCCATCATCATAATTGTGCAGACAAAACCAGGCATGGAAATTAAGCAAATATATGCAAATTGGCATAATTTCCTACAATGGATCTTGAATTTGTTGCTCTTAGAATGTTGGAGTGCGGCGGGGTGGGGGGTGGGGAGACCGTATTCTAGCCTTCCGATGATACTGGAATACTTTTCCAAAGATCTGAGTTCTCTTCTTAGCTCAGCAACACTTTTTCTGTTGGATTATGAGTAAGCAGCTGAATCCTAACCATGTTTTCTTGGAAGGAGGTCACATTGATTTCATTTGGACTTCTCTCCAAGTATATTTGCTTAGGACTGCAGCCTTTATTTCAGTTCAGTGCCTATTGCAATGCCTGTCCAGTGACAATAATAATCTACTGGGTTGGAGAAATAATGAATTTTTAAAATATATTTGGATAAAATTCTAAAGTTCACCAGAGAATCTTAGAATTGCAAATAAATGTACAGAGTCAAGAACATGCTGCAGGCATGTTATTCCTTCTTGAGGGATGGCAAATAACCTGAGCAATATATTCAACAAACAGAAAAGAAAAAATTAGCGTGGTTAAAAAATAAAAATAAAAGCAGGTTTTTACCTATACAGGGGGGAAAATGAATATGTGTTGGATTCAAAGTACTGTGAACAGAAGGAAAATAGCCACTAGCATGAACTATTTTATTTATTTTAAATATTTGTATTCCAACTTTCAGTTCAAAGATCCCCAAGTGGCTACAATATTCACTGAAACAACAACAGTGACAATAAACAACAACAATGGAGGAGAAAAAGACACAAAACTTAACAAAATAGAACAGAGACATAAACAAGAGAGGTGGGGTCTAGCTGATGAGAGAACAGCACAAAAAGGTCTTAGCCCATGTAAACATCAATGGGGGGGGGGGGGCAATCAGGCTTCTAGGTAAGAGCATTCCACAACCTGGGGACCACTACAGAGATGGCCCTGAATGTGTCCTAGCCAGTTGGAGGTTGCACAAGCTCTCGAACAGAAAAAAAAAACAGAATTGGATTTTATTTCACTTTTCTTGTGCAACAATGTAGCACGAGCCTTTTGCATGAGATAGGGCATCTCTGGATCCAACTCTACATAATATATGTATTTTACTATGAACTACATAATATATGTATTTTACAAGAACGTAAGAAAAACCCTGCTGGATAATCCACCAGCATTTTGTTCCCACAGTAGCGAGCCAGTCAGTTCCCTGTAGGAAGCCCACAAGCAGGGCATAAATTCAACAGCACCCTCATTTTAGCTTCAAATATCAAACAATAATCCTTTGGTTCTCAAAACAGTAGGTGATGACTGTCCTTTTTAAAACCAAGCTTATAATTGCTTATAGAGAAAGAAATTCAAAGAACTCAAAGTGTGGTGTAATGGTTAGAATGTTGGACTGGGACTTACAAGACACAAGTTCTAGTCCTCATTTGGCCATAAATCTCACTGGGTACGGTGACCATATGAAAAGGATAGGGCTCCTGTACCTTTAACAATTGTATTGACAAGGGAATTTCAGCAGCTCCTGGCAATATTCCCTCTTCATCACAATAGTTAAAGCTGCAGGAGCCCTGCCATCTTTTGTATCTGGTCACTCTAGTATAGCTCCTGCAGCTTTAACTGTTGTGATGAAGAGGGAATTTCACTGGGTGCTTGCTTACATACAAATGACACCTGTTCAAATTCCCTTTTCTACAAAACTGTTAAAGATACAGGACCCCTGTCCTCCTTTTCATATGATCACCCTATCACTGGGTGACTTTTGACTAGTGACAGGCCCTTTCTACACCTAAAGGTGTAGAGGAAGGGAGGGGGGACGATCCCGGGCTTACCAACTTCCGGGATCGGTGCTCTGTGTCCAAACAAGAACATCACGCCCACTATTTATTTATTTTTTAAACCGGAACAGGGAGCGCAATTGCGCTCCAGCAAAAAAGGTAAGTGGAACCCGCCCCCCCAAATTGGGCCCCAAACCCCATCCTTGCCATCCCAGGGGTGGCGAAATTGCTGCCACCTGGCTCCATGCCCATTTCTGGCGCAGTGCTTATTGCGAGTAAGCGGACACCAGGCGGGCCAACCGCCTATGCCTCCTGCAGTCTCAAGACGGTCCTGGGACCACTGGAGGAATCAGGTTTTCTCAGGATTTCTTTGTTCCTGGGAAAACCTGAGCCCATTCTCCCCTGCCCCGGAAGTCCCTGTGCATCATTTGGATGCACAGGGAGCACCCAGGGACGGTCCCGGGGGAAACGCCAGTGTAGATTCTCAACTTCTTAGATTTTCAACTTCACAAAAAGGTGGAATATAAATGCATTCAATAGATAAATAAATAAAACTGATACAGATGTTAATGTATAGTGCCCCAGGATTGCAAATAACCTCACAAGTGTATTATGAGCCTGCCTGTCCTTACATAATATATTAGACAGTTATTATGACCTAAATCTGTTACGCTTTATTCCCTGTTCACTATGAGCTCCATCAGATGGGGTGCAGTGGGGGGGTGAGGGTGGGAATCATGCTTCCCTACTGTCTCTTCTCTGCTCCCGCTTTTGTTGCTTTATATTTCCTCTTTCAAAAGAGCAAGTAAACCACATGCACATGGCCTATTCAGTGGGCTGTTCTGTTTGCGCTGCTTCTCCTACACACAGCAGGAGATAGTGGCAACTTCCATTTAAAAATATATATCAGACTTACTGGGTGTTTTTTTGTGGCGCGAGGAAGGCAAGAAGGGTCAGGAGGCGTACGTGAGGAAGATGACGACATGAGAGGGATCCGCAAATATCTGTGAGTGCCCAGCAACAAGTGTGCAATAAAACACTCATCTGATGGAGCTCCTAGAGGTGATTCATACTCACCAGAGGCAACCAGACAGGTAGATGGTTGTTTACAAGCTTCTAATACCCTTCTAATACATCACAACCTGCCTTCTTTTGTTTATGGTAACTCTAGTATAATGCCTGCAACTTTAACTGTTGTGATGAAGAGGGAATTTCACCAGGAACTTATTGCATACAAATGACACTGGCTGAAATTCTCTTTTCTCCACAACTGTTAAAGTTACATGAGCCCTGTCCTCCTTTTCATATGGTCAGCCTAAGTAATGATGAGAAAGAAGATGAGAGGCAACAGCCGCTCGTGACCATGGTGGCAAGAAGGCCACTCACTGAAGGAGCCCTCCACACTGAGAGTGTTGTGCCCAAGTGCTGCAGCCAGCACTGAAGGAAGACAGGAAGATCTACATGGTGACTATGAACTGTTGAATAGGCAGGAAAAACAAAAGAGGTACTATATTCTGTTTTGAATAAATTTTACCAAAGCTACTCCACCCCAAACTGCAGAAAAATGGCATCGTGATGGGAACTAAAAAATCGTGATATGAGTGAAGAAGAGATCTTATGATCAGATGGTTTCACTCTAACAAATTAATAAGTGCTGGAGAGACCAGGGTGAGCAACCTGTGGGACTCTTGCGGAAAGTAAGGGAAAAAAGGAAGACGCGGGGGGGGGGGGGGAATGGGTGCATTACAGCTGGAAGACAGTGTCTTTTGGACTCCCTGTAAAATTCCATGAATGAGACAGGGTGATTGCATGGTAAAAACCTCAGCAGGAAGTACCAAAAGCTAGATGAAGTATACTGTTCCCGTGAGTAATTCTCTATAACCTCTAAAGACAGTTTTCAAGCATTGCCAAAGAAAATCTTTAGGAACACAACTGGTGCAAGCACAGCAGAGATAGGAGTCGTGTTACCCGTCACTAGCAGTGACATCACTGGCAATGGCCAACAAACGCTCATAACATTTATACAAACACAGTTCAAACTGTTCTGACACTCACGATGGAGAAAAGGACATTTTCCCAGCAACTCATTATTCTGTTTTGAGTTCTGGGAAAGTGTGGTTTCCCAGTAGAAGATCTGCTGTTGTGTTGAACTACTGAATGTTCTTTTTCTATTTAAATTAAATTTTCATACTATAGTAAAATGCACATTTTATCCATGATTTACATATAGGAAGGAGGAAAGAGAAGTTGACAATGAAATTCTACAACAAAGCAGAACAACTGGGGTGGGCGTTCTGATGACAATAAATATAGATAAAATATTAATAATTTTAATTGTCTAATTATTATTAATATTGTTTTATCTACATTTATTGTCACCAGTACGCCCAGCCCAGTGGTTCTGTTTTGTTGTTGTATTTCTCAGCAGTTGGGAGAAATTTCCAGTTCTGTTTAAGACAATGAAATTCTATCATGCCTTTTCAGAAGTAAGATTCATAGAGTTCATTGGGGCATAGTTCCACATAAATTTATATAGGATCGCAGCCTTAGCCAGCAATCTTATACCACTTACCTGGGAGTAGGCCCCATTGAATTAAATAGGACTCAATTCTGAGTGGACTTACTTTATCTCTGCTGCTATTTATTTTTATACTATCTATCTAGCATTTCAAATAACGTTCAACTGAAATATCCCAGATTACCCCCCAAAATAATGATTCATAGGAATTATAGCTCATGCAGGTTACCAACATTCTACAGTTTTCCTGTAATGCCTTTTATCGCTGATATACTGCTAATTTAATCAATCTGATAACTTCTATAGTTTTATACAGCCATACATGTTTAGTAGGTTGCAAAGAGTTTTTTCCATTTTCTTGGAAAGGTCAGCCTGGCAGCTGTTCTCAAACCCAAAATAGGTTCTTGTAAATTTAACGGTATGAACGTTTTCACATAATTAAGTAGAAACAATAAAGAACCTGGGTTTACGCTTATTTCAGAGATTGCATTAATAGCATTGGCTACCCTCTTCCAATATTTAGATGTTCTGTTGAGGAGCCACTACATGAGGTAGAAATCTGCTTTTTGGTCTTGGCAGTGCCAAAATTTTCCTGATTCATATGTATACATCTCAGATATTTTCCATGGTACAGTCATTTTAAAATAGTTTTCTTTGAGTTGAAAGGATATAGGAAATAATGAACCTCTACTAAATAACCAGATCCATATGTGTATGTATGAAACTTCTACATTTTTAATGTGCATGTCCTTCATGAGGAGGGGGAAAATACCCATCTGGTATACTAACAGCAAACTCATTTTCCAAGTACTAATCCGTAGGTATCCAATAAGGCACCATCTACACTTCAGAGGGAGCTATCTGTAGGCTTGGGAAAACAGAAATAATACAACAACCAGAAAAAAAACAAAGAAAAAATAAACATTTGACAGAAAACTTGGGGGGGGGGGAGGGAACAGCCAAATTAGGACTGAGCATACACAGTGTCCAGAGAATGCTCATTGTCTACAGAACACTGAAGCAGGATCTACGCTACTGGTTTACAATGGTTTATAACAGTATTGACAACTGTTGGGGCCCATGACACATTCCATACATCATTTTCAAACCGCTTTCAAAAGGCATAATCAGATGGGCGGGGGGAGGGGGAATTGCGTTCCTTTACCGTCGCCGTCTTCCCCTTTTCTGTCTCATGATACTTCCGCTTTCTTCACACAGGAGAAGAAAGAGGAAGTAGACAATGACCACGTGACCCATTTAGCGGGCATTTTTATCATGCCACTTTTCCTGCACACAGCAGGAAATGGTGGAACATTTCATATAAAAAAAAAATCGGATTTACCAGGGTCTATTTTGTGATGGAAAGAAGGCCAGAAGGAGATGCATGGAAGGCGGGCGTCGCTGTCAAAAGGACCCATAAGTGGACAGTATCCGTAAGTGGACAGTAGCGAGCGTGCAATAAAATGCTCGTCTGATGATGCTCAAAGTGTTATATCATTGGTTGTTGTAGATCTGGCCTCAGTGTCTGTTAGGAAAACAAAACAGAAAGCCAATAGGGAAGGGGGAACACAATGGAATATCCTAGGAAAAGGGCATAGCTGGCTGGCTGGAACACTGAACAGGAGCACTCAGTGCTGCAATATTTTGTTGTCATCCCCATTTGTAAGCCATAATTCAGAAAGGCCACACACTTACACATAGCTCACCAGCTATCTTTCACATAGGGAAGAAACCACTCCTCCTCCTTTGAATCTAATCATCATGAGTGAACACATAAAAGAACACAGAGAAGTCAGGAATAGAGACAAACCATCCTGGGAGAAAAGTCATCACTGAGTCATATATTACATTCTGCAAGAGTGATTCATGTATCTCAGTCTATCGTCTTCAAAAGTTTCACATTTGAGGAGAAAGAAATAGCGCTGGTAAGGAACTTCACAACTTCTCTGGTAATGAGAGCTGCAGAAATGTGGGCAGTGGCTCATAGTGAAAATGTCACCAATGGAAAGGTGTGGGAAAGAAGAGGCAGTGGGATATTATTTTCTTTAGGCAGCCTTTCCCAACATGGTGTCCTCTAGATGCTTTGGACTACAGCTCCCAGCAGTCCTGACCATTGGCTGTGCTGTCTAGCACGGGTCCCCAACAGTCATCATCACAAATGTTATTTAATTATGTTAATTTATGCAAATTTCATTAACAGGGCTGGTTACAAAAGTGTAGCAAGGATAACCTGCATCAGAGGTGGCCAACTTCTCTCAGAGTATTCTCAAGGGCTATTCTGTTCTTCAGATGGTGATTTGGGGGCAGGATATGTAGTTTGCAGTATGACTCAAAGAGCCCAAGGTCCCCTCTACAAGGATTCGCTTTTGCGCCTGGTTAGGCGATTGTGCGCATAATTGCAGAAGCGCATTTACGCCTAATACCTCTGCACGAGAGGTAGCGACAGGCGGTGAAGCGCATTAACGGATGACCAAAATGCGCTTTACAAGTAGTTAATGCGCATAAGCGCTTGTTCACATAGTCAAAATGCGCTTTAACGGCCGGAGCAAAATAAAACTCGCTGTTTAATGGGCATTTGATAATGCGCATAATCGGAGGGATAGCACACCTCTACGCCCGATTTGCGCTCCGTTCTTGTAGAGGTAAATTTTTTAATGCGCCTTGAAAGAGCTTTAAATGCCTCTTGTAGAGGCAGCCCAAATCTCCCATAGGTAGTCAGGATTCATAATAAATTTGGCACCAGCTTTCACAGTTATAGAGGACACGTAGTTGCACATTTCATACAGGATTAGAAGCTTGTAGCCAAAGAATTAGCTGATAACTCCTAAACAATATGTTAATCTTGATTCTTGACCTTTGTTGCCCCCTTATCCTTAGAGTTGCAAGGCCACAGTGCTGCAGACAGGAGAAGCCACAACTGGTGGCAGAGTTCACCATCTATGTAGATTTTAAATGCACGACAGCACCTTTGAGGATCTAGACTTTTCACCTAGCCGTGTTTCCCCTTGGCTTAGGAGCATAGGAACATAGGAAGCTGCCTTATACTAGGGGTGTTCAGACGAGCATGTCAGTCAAAGGAGCCATTGTGGCTTCCCCCTCCCCCACGCCCACACATGTTGTGCCCCCAGCTGTCATTTGCATAATTCCCCACAATGCAGTGGGGGCTAGTGTGTCATCTTAACTCAGTGTATGGTGCAGCAAGGGTGGCTTCATACCCACCCTACAACCCCTACAATGAGTCGTGGGTTGTAGGATTGGTACAAAGCCACCCCCACAGTGCCATGCAGGAAATTATGCAAATGAAGGCTGGGTGGGGGCAGGGAGGAAAGCCATGATGACATCTTTTACCGATATGATCGTCTGAACACAGTCACTGAGTTAGGCCATTGGTCCATCTCAGACTAGCTTGTTTCTCCTACCTGAACATACATATCTGTGACTCACCTGACCAAGAGAGAAAACTGAGGCTGTATGGAGAGACTCCACTCAGCAATAAATGTGTAAATCTCAGCTGAGTGTTCTGGGCTTAAAGAATTCATTTATATGGGTTGTGGTCCCTGAAACACCCCTCAATCCAAAAACACAAAATGGTATATATATAAAATAACAACAAAAAAAGATGAAATGATGAAACAAGCAAAACACATCACTTCCTAGAATGCCATTAGAATAATTAGAAGCATGATAGAAATAGTGACTAGCAGATTTCTTAATAAAATTACAGTTCTGTTCTTCTTATCTAACAAAGCAGTCATCATTAAGATGTTATAGTTGCCTACCTGGCAGGTATGGTTGGCAGAGCTTAGGTAATCATGTTTGATAGGCTCCTCATTCTCCGGCTGCCTCTACAAGAGAGGTTTAAAGCTCTTTCAAGGCGCTTAAATTTTTTTACCTCTACAAGAACGGAGCGCAAATCTGGCGTAGAGGCGCGTTATCTCTCCGATTATGCGCATTATCGAATGCGCGTTAAATCGCAAGTTTTATTTTGCTCCGGCCGTTAAAGCGCATTTTGACTATGTGAACAAGCACTTATGCGCATTAACTACTTGGAAAGTGCATTTTGGACATCCGTTAATGCGCTTCGCCACCTCTCGCCGCCTCTCGTGCAGAGGTATTAGGTGTAAATGCGCTTCAGCGATTATGTGCATAATCGCCTAACTGGGCGCAAAAGCGAATCCTTGTAGAGGGGACCTCCGAGGATCTCTTTGTGCAACCATGTCAAAATCTCACCACTTGCAACATTCTACCTAGTAATACCTTTAGTTCTTTTATGTTAAACACACATCTGTGCACCTTGACTTTTGGGGCTCAGTCAAAGCTCTTACACATGACCTCAGGAGGCCCTCTCCATAATGCAAGCAGGCATACAGCTTACTCCAGAAGTACCCTTGCAAAAGTCCATCTCCTCATGAGGTGATAAGCTTTTTACTTCCAAGAACTAACCAACCCACCTGTGGCAAGCTTCTTGGTCAGTTACAAGAACACGTTTTTGCACTTAAGCTACCTTATAGCATAGAGAACAAATCACTCTATACTTAAAGTTAGCACCTGCAGAATATAATGAGTAACACCCCTATACTCATATTTCATGACACATCTAACCCAGTATTGTTGACACTGACAGGCAGTAGCTCTCCAGTGTTTTAGACAAGAGTTTATCCTGCCCTACCTGGACATGTCAGGACTTGAACCTGGGAACTTCTGCATGCGAAGCAGGGGCTTTACCACAGCCAGCCCTCTAATCCTTCCTGATCTTTCTGCTTCCTCCTTGTCCCTAGACACAATGTAAGTTCCCCAGCTACTATGAGGATTGTAGGTAAAATCAGAGGGAACAGGGAATTCTGAGGGGGAGCAGTTGATGACAGCATCCCTGCTAATCGAAACATGTATGAGTTTTTCATCTCAGCCAAACTGACAACTTTTCCTTCCCACACAGTGGCTGGTGTCGCACAACACATTAGGCACGGGGGTGGGGGGGAAGCAACCGCCAGTTGTGTTGCTTATTGTGTCGTGTGGAGGGTTACACACAACTGATGGTATGCTATTCCGCCCAATTAAGCAACGGAGAGAAAAGGGTTTGCACGTTGTTTAGCTCGAAGCCCGTTTTTTAAAGTGTTGTCCGAAACCAACCCCCCTCTCTCTGTGGACTATTCCATTTGGGCATAGAGTTCTGCTGGCCAGAGCAGCCGAACCCCCCCCCCCCCCCCGGCTGCTCTGATACAGCCGGCAGAACTTGTGGTGCATGCTGGGATATGGCTGGAGGATTGGGGGAGGGGGGAGATGCTGCAGCCAAGATGGACGCCGGAACTTTCAGCCGCTCAATGGATGGCAGAGCAACGTGTTGTGTGGGAAGCACCGCCTATCTAACGCACGGTCAGTACGCTATTTCCCCCTCCGTTGCCTAATATGTCATACGAAACCAGCCAGTATCTCTATTGTAAACATTCCTTATTTCCTGAGTAGCTGGAATGTTTGTGGAATTGAACCAGGAGAGCGAGTATCAAAGACTTCAGCAATATAACATAGCTGAACATTAAGGTATAGAATATCTCGATCTCACAAAACTTTGAAAGGAATTTTATTTCTCAAAGGAGTGGTATGGTAGGCAAAATAGTGCCACACCTTGAATCAAATTTGGTAAAATGCCAGAGATATTTTTTTTAATGTTTCAGTCCACAGGCTGCCACCTGGTTATCCCTTTCTATGTTAAAAATACATATTATTTATTTCAAAATTGAATTATTCTCCAAAGGTCTTCAAACAGTCATACTACACTTCCATAGAAAAAACACTCTATCTCTCTAGAATGCCCTTCAATTCACTAATGTTGATTCAGCTAGTCTAATAGCAAGTTTATCCAGTAATTTTGGGAAAGCCTTTCCCAGAGATGGAAGCAGGGATGTGATTCTAAGACACCTATCTAACCACTCTAGGTATACCAATACAACTAAGACCTCCATCAGATCAGCGGTTTAACGCACTCTCGCCACACCTGGTATCTGGTTTTGCTGCACAGGACTTGCATGACATCGTCCCCGTCTTGCACCCATTTTGCCTCTTTTCCTCTGTTTTGCATATTATTTTGGTGTGGGGAAAGTCTGAATTATTTTCCTGAAGCAACTTCAGTGCTCCCTTAAGCCTCCATCTAGTGCTGTTCCTTCACTTTTTCCTCTGTATGTGCGTGTGCATGTGTGCTTTGAATGGAGTCTTGCTGACAAAAGGGGAGGGCGGGGCAGTTCTCCTCCTCCAGCACTCCTCCATGTGGCATCTTTGAATGAATGGATCTTTTACTGCTCCAACCCCACTCTCCTTGCCCGCAGCTCTCTAATTTTTAAAGCTAAAGAGATGAAACTTGGGATCTTGAGAGCTCTTAAGTAGAGCTTTAGGCATGCCAAGTTTGAATCAGATAAGTCCATGCCTTGATTTTTAGGAATTTTTTAAATGCAAATTTACCAAAATCTTACATCTGTGTAATTTTTATAGTTAAAGACATGGAACTTGGCATGGTGATAGGTCTTCAGGAGAGCTTTCTGCATGCTAAATTTGAATTAGTTCAGTTCATCCCTTGATTTTTAAAGAATCTTTTAATTCTCCCCCACTTAAACCCTTTTTCTGATAGTTCACTAGTGCAATCTTCCTCCTCTTTGAATTTGTGAAGGATCACTTTTCCTTTCCTTTGATCATGGGAAGCTGTGCATCTCCAGTTCATAAAATAGAGATCAGCTGGTTCCCTTACCCCAGAGTAAATCCCATTGATTTCAACTGCATTTACCTCCAAGTCATACTAAAACACCATTGAACAGAGAGAGACTTACTTCTGAGTAAACACATATAGAACTGACTTAATACTGTGGACACTCAGAAGCTTTTTTAGAAGTCTAAAACAGCAAACTGGAAAGAAGTGCTCTGCAACCCTATGCTTACTTCTGAGAACTTACTTCTGTTTACTCAGAAGTAATCTGTGTTCAATGGGGTTAGGGGGAAGGAGAAGGGGGCAGGTGCAATAGCAGGAGAGCAAAAAGAGAGTTCACCAGTATAGCTACGAACGTGAAAGGGAGGAGTGCTTGCAGCGCTTCTGAAATGGAGGTAAAAATGTGGAGGCAAACCAGGGGGGAAAATAGGTGTGATGGAGCTCTCAGTAGGGTAACATCTCCACGGAACAGCATTCTATCTTAGGCCAAAGATGTGTCTCCCAATTGTTAAAGAGGTAATTGCAAATCAGATAAGCCCAAACTCAGTGGTGTTATGTGAACGGAGTCAATTATGTTTGGCTGAATTAAAATGTAGCCAGTGCTGATGCTGCTTGTTCCTCACTTCCCTGGAACTGATTGACTGACTGCAGCTGTGTTGCTTCCAACATTTCAGCTCCAGGTGCCATAGCCACAATGTGTTTGTGGAAAGGTGACATGCAATCCCTGTAAAGCTACAGCATCAAACTTCTTCCTCTCACCAGGATGCTGGGAATCATGGTGGCATCAAAAGCACCTCTCTCTCTCTCATTAGCATGAATGAAAAAATGTCGGTAATGGCAGAAGACATTGAGAAAGTCGTAAACAGGGCAAGATGTTGCTATCTAATCCATCACTTCTTTTTCGGGTTAGGGGTTATAACAGTGTGAAAGTATTTTCCCCCATCTGTGGGAACCCCATTGCCAGAGCTATTCTTAAGACTGAATTCCCATGGCCCCAGCTGCCATTTCTGCAACTTAGGTCGATCATTACATGAAAAATATCATGCAAAGTCTTTCACTATTTATTTGTTTATTTATTTAAGTATTCTGTACCACCTTTCTGAAACCAAACAAGGTGCTGTATAAAAAACTAAAAACAAACAACAGGGTAAAATAAAAATATGTTTTTGAACCAAACTTGGTCATAGTCATATGTACTTGTTGAAATCAATGGGACAAGTTAATCAAACCCGGACTCATGGTTGGCTACACTGAAATGAATATCCAGCTTCAAAAGGAGCACCAATTTGGGTCTCTTTTCGTGATAGCCTGTTCCATGATTAACTTATTCCATTGATTTCAATGGGTCTGCTCTAAGCATGACTATGCTTGGATCCAACCCTATAAGACAGGAGTAGGCAACCTTTTGGGGCTCATGGGCACTTTTTGCAATTTGAGAAACTGCCCTGGGCATACTGTAGATGGAAGCATCGGCCTGAAGGCACTCGCCATCTTCTTTTCTTAAGAAGGACTCTGAGACCTATGTGTGGTTCAGAGGCATTCATGGTGAATGAAGATGTTTGCAGCTGGAGGCCCTCCATCACCTGGCTTTGAAACAATCCCATCTGCCAGTAAGAAATGTTGTTATTTAAAACTCTCTCACACACAGGTAGGAGGGATAGGGCATGTTCTATCTGCCAGCAATGCATTTTTAAAATATATGTTTATATATAAGAGATTTCTGGATGATATATTGATTGTTTGGAGAGGTTCAGAATAAAAACGAAAGGAATTTGGACAACATGACAGCGGTTTACTGGAGACGATAAACTTGTGGTTAATTATGACAACTATCAGAGTAACATTTTGGATGTATTTCAGGACTGGGACAATTACAAGCAACTCACACTCATGATTGGAAACACTGAAATAAATATTCAGCTGCAAATAGGGGCACAAATTTGGGTTTCGTTTCATGGCACCCTGATTTCTAGAGAAGATTTGTGTAAGGCCTAGAGCAAGAGAACGTGGAGAAGGAGAAACAGACTGGGGATTCTGTAGGGATGCTATCAAGCTTCTTTCACTCAAATACGCTATTTTGGGACTGGGACAATTACAAGCAACTCTGACTCATGATTGGCAACGCTGAAATAAATATTCGTGTACTTCTGCAAAACACCTCAGCATGATGTGGGAAGATTCAAACTAACAAAGCTAATTAGACTGTTGACCAATCGTAGGAATCTCCCTTATACTGACTCAGATCCTTTGTCTATTTAGCTCAGTATTGTCTACATTAGGCAACTTTTTCGAGCCTATGGGCTCATTTGGCAATTTGAGAAACAGTCCTGGCCTGCTGCAGATGAAAGCATCGGCCTGCAGCCACCTACCATCTTCATTTCCTAAGACCTCCATCACACTTAATTCCCACACACACACACACTGGTTTGCCTCTGCATTATTTTTTTTACCTCTGAGGCAGAAGTGTGTCAAGTTTATGATCCCTTTCACCTGAAGGGCTGCTCTTCCACTCCTCTTCCACTCCTTCCCTCATTTGCTCTTCCACTCCGCTCCACCCCTCCACTCCTCTTTCTCTGTCCAGTCAGGTCCTGTCAGATGAGTACTTCAACCAGACCGCCTTTCTGCCAGGCAAAAATGGAATGACCCTTTAGTCTGGCTCTTTGGGGGCATCGAAGGAGTACAATCCTGTCTCTGCAGAGATTCAGGCATTGTACGATTTTATAAAACGCTTTGGAGCCTGGGATGCAAGGTTTGAGGTTTACATTGTATTTATAATCTGTTTTATTCTTTTTAAATTTTGTATATCATTTTTTAATTTTATTTATTTATTTATTTATTACCCGCCTCTTCCTCCGGATTGAGGCGGGGAACAACGTTGAATATGAAATACACAAAACTGATTAAAAGCACATAAAACCAATACATTATTAAAATACCAATAAAACAATGTTCAATGTTTTAAATTGTTGTAAACTGCCCAGAGAGTTTCGGCTCAGGGGTGGTATATAAATGCAAATAATAATAATAATAATAATAATAATAATAATAATAAGGCTTGGAGTCAGCTGTTGGGAGAGATTGCTTTTCCCTGCCAGGACCTGATGCAATCCATTCAAGCCCCCAGTTCCTTTAAAACTACACGGTGTCTTAGGGCACATTAAATGCGCTTAGGGAAATAATCCAGACTTTTAGCATTCTAGGGGTACCTCTAGATGAGTGATTTGCGCCTCCTTGTCTTTGCTCTGACAGCATTTAGGACAGATGAGCGGGGCGTAAATCAGACGTCTATGCGATTTATAGCCTCTGTTAATATGCAATTGCAAGGTGTCAATTTACCGTGGCTTTAAATTTTTCTCCGAAGTTCGAGCGCATTATTGTCATGTAACCAATCTACAGACCATTCGGATTAATGCTAATAGTGGGTGTAGTTTGGTGGTAATGTCATGACTGAATGACTGCCCCTTCTCTGGCTACCCCTCCCAGTTGTGGACAAGGTGGGAGGGGATTGACCCAATGCTTGCTTTGTCATTTCCTGTCTCCTCCCTCCTACTTCCTTCTTCTTCCCTTGACTCATGGACTGCTCAGTAATGGCTGACCTTAAGTTACCGGTACTTAAAGTAAAGTTTCTTTTAAATCTCCACTGGAATCTTTATTTCGCCGAGACACGTGGCTACTCACATGGAGCTGGTTCTACAGAAAGCAAGGGGGTTGGAATAATGATGTGCGTTGTTCATTTTGAGTATAATTTGAGGTCTGCTAAGGCTTCCCTCCCCCCCCACTCCCTTGCTGGGATCACGGCTTGAAAATGGAAGGGAAACTTCTGTACGTGCAAGCCAGTTCCTGCCATTGAGTGCTGTTACTCTGGAGTAAGGCACATTGAGCAGGTGGGGGGACTTGCTCCCCAGGAAGTGTGGCGCAGGATCGGGCATCGGGCTTCGTATCTACTCTCCGTTCTGTCATTGCTTTTACTGGAAGGTGTGTGTGTGTGTGTGTGTGTGTGTGTGAGTGTGTGTATCGTACCAAAAAGACCATTTACTACTGAGAAACCACTGCAACATCTTTATTCTAGACATGGTTACATGTGGTCACAAGCCCATTGCAAAGCGTGGTCAGAGTAATCTGAAAGGAGCCTACTTCAAGGAGGCTAGAATCCCTCTATAGGGTACAGGAAAAAGACGCTGCTTTCTTGTTCATGCATCCATGGCCGAACTCGATAATTGTCGAGTCCTCGCAAGGGAGATCACAGAAAATACATGCCTCACCTGTGGATAAGGAGGGATGCTGTTTGGACCTGCTTGGCCAGCATATTTATTAATCCACCGCTCAAGGCATTAGGGTCATAGACTACCTGGCTATGATGTCCAGGTACCAGCTGTTTTTATGGGAGAAAATGGATGTTCTCTGTAATCACTTGCCAGAGGAGCAGAGAGAACATGCCAGGGCATTTCAAAATGAAGCCCACCAACTCTCCCAACAGCAACTCAATACATAATCTCACAGATTGTGGTGCAGACGTGATGGTCAGGGCCGTGGCACTATGACATCACACCTGGCTCCATTCCACAGGACTAACCCCAGAAGCTCACTCCTGAATCAAGGACCTTCCCTTCAACAGGGAAGGCCTCTTCAGTGTGAAAACTGATGAGGCGATAGAGCCAATACAGAGAGCCAAAATGACTGCGAGAAAAATGGGCATGTTCCCACAAATCCCGCAGCCTCAATATAAGCAATGCCAAAGGACCCAGCCATAGACATACTGCAATCCTACACAGTATTCAGATCAGTCACAGCGTTATTCACAATACCAACAACCGCGAAAGCAACAGACCTCAAGTCGGTACCGACAACCCTGTCAGAGGTCTGACCAAACATCAAAGAAGTGCCTTTGACTTTATCCATGCTCCCCCACACCTCTTCAGCAGATGACCTTTTGGGAACCTGCTTTCCAATTTCCTACTGAATTGGATGGAGATCACATCCAACAACTGGGTCCTCAACATTGTCCAATTTGGCTACCTAATAGAATTAGAAGTCCTCCCTTCCCTTGGTACCGTGAGACTCACTCCTCCTTCAGATGTTCTGATGACAGAAACTACAACCCTTCTCAAGAAGGGTGCGATTCAAAGGGTTATCCCGTATTGCAAGACAGACGGTTACTTCTCACGATACTTCATGGTACCGAAGAGGGACAGGGAACTTCAACTCATAATGGATTTGAGGGGCCTCAATAGTTTTATCAAGGTCAGGAAGTTCAGGATGACCACTCTCACTTTGATATTACTGCTCCTTCATCCAGGAATCTGGTTCACATCAGTGGACTTGAAAGATGCCTATTTTCACATCGCCATACGGGACATCCATCAAAAATACCTCTGTTTTATAGTAGGTACGGAAATGTTTCAGTTCTGGCTGCTTCCATTTGGACTATCGATGGCCCCCAGAGACTTCACCAAGTGTATGGCAGTAGTGTGTGCACTTCTTCGACTCCACAGGCTGGAAGTCTATCCGTACGTAGATGACTGGCTGCTCCTCACATCATCATAGTGAGAACTGTTGGAAGTGATTTCATTTGTCCTGAACCGCCTCGATTCTCTAGGAGCCTATCCACATTGCCCTTAAAACAACTTATATTCTGTTTAAAAACGTGTTTTTTAAAGTCATTTCATTACGTGGTAGGGCACACTGAGCAGTACTTACGTTTCATAGTGACTGCTTCCTCCATTCTCAAAGTGTTCAATGGTGTATTACAGGGTTAATTCCTTGACTCTTCTTTAGTTTCTGTTTTGCAGGCTGCTTGAGTTAGGGAGACAGAAGTGCGCAGGTCAAGCAGCCTGCAAAACAGAAACTAAAGAAGAAGAGTCAAGGAATTAACCCTGTAATACACCATTGAACACTTTGAGGACAGAGGAAGCAGTCACTATGAAATGTAAGTACTGCTCAGTGTGTTCTACCATGTAATGAAATGACTTTAAAAACCACGTTTTAAAACAGAATTGAAGTCACTTTAAGGGCAATGTGGATAGGCTCTCAGTCTCAGGGTCAATCTTGAGAAATCCAACCTTACAACAACCCAGTCAATTCTATTTATTGGCACAGTCTTCAATGTGATGTCAGCAAGAGCTTTGCTACCAAGTCAAAGAGGTCTGGCAATTTCAGAATTGGCAAGCAGACTTTATCAAAATGGCAACACTACAGACTTTACTATACAAAGACTGCTAGGCCTCATGGCATCCACAGTTATGGTGGTTCATTGACTGAGACTTCGGATGCGGACACTCCAAGGTTGGTTCCTCAAAACGTTCCATTATCAACTGCGATGCCCACAGGACCATGCTTACAGTACTGACCTATATCCAGAATGACATTCGGTAGTGGATGGATGTCAACAACGTTTCCAAGGGTCTTTCACTCCAACACCGGTCTCCAAGTCCGTAGTGACGGATGCATCCCTACTGGGAGGGGGAGGACATTGCAATCACCTCATGGCCCAGGGCACATGGATGGAGATGCATAAAAGCGCCACATTGACTTCTTGGAACTCACAACAGTGTTCATGGCCCTTCGCTCCTTTGAGACATACCTGTCTGGTCATCATGTCAGAGTCCTTATGGACAACAAAGCCAACCTCTGGTACTTAAACAAAGACGATGGAACTTGCTTGCGCCATCTGACGTGGCTTACTATTGAGATTTTTGAGTGAGCCATTCAAAGGGACATCCTCCTCTCCGCACTCCACATCTCTGGCAAGGACAATTGCCTTGCAGATTCCCTCAGCAGGGTTCACCTGACCTCGCCCAAGAGGGAGCGGAATCCCACTGTGTTATCCTGTTCTTTTGGTTGTGGGGCCAACCGCAGATAGATCTTTTTGCTACGAACTGGAACAAAGTGTGTCCATAGTACTGCTCAAGGATGGGAATTGGACATCAATCCCTCAGAGATGCATTCCAACTGAATTGGAACAGGACTTTGTTTTACCACGATTGATTCAGAAGATAATTCAGGACCAAACAGACTGCATACTGATGATTCTGTGGTGGCCTCGCCAGTGTTGGTTTTCCCTTCTCAGGAAGATTGCCAGCAACAGCTTCTTTCGGCTACCAAGCATTCCAATGCTCCTGACCAGGGACTGAGGGGAAACCAGATATCTGCACCTTTGAATCCTCAAACTCACAGTTCGGAGAATAGTGCCCCAAGAACTAATTTTGGAGACACTAATGACTCAATTTTACTGGCAGTATGCAAGCCTGCTACTCAGAAGGCGTGTAAGGCTAAATGGACAAAATTCTCACAATACGCTTCCATTCATGGTTTCCTGCTCTCCGCGGCATCATTAAAGGACATGCTGCTGATAAAGATTTTTGATCTCGGCATTGATATAAAATCAAAACCTGGAACATTAGTTTTCCCCAAGCCTCTAAAGAAACATTTTAAGGAAAGTAGAAACATATTTCACTGCACCAGGGTAAAGTTCACACCTCACATTCTAGCATTTCAGAGGAAAAACACAGAACGATATAACCAAAACATCCTCTCACAATAACAAGCCTCACAATCTCTTCCTCCGAATAGACTGTGAATTAGACATGACTCAACGGCCCTCAAACACAGACAAGATAGCACCCCCAAAGTAAATATTTTCAGTTCTTCGCAAGGAAAATTACTGGCCATTAGAGAAAACCAAATAACACCAAGTATCAGTGATCGAAGGTTATCAGGAAACAGTAAATTACTTTGAGGCGTCAATTGCCCCAGATATTGTTTTATTATGGTTTAAGATATTGTTTAGTTGGAACATTTATTGGCATGTATCACAGGAGGGATGGTGTGAGGGGTATGTGACGTCAAAGCCTGTAACAGAGATAAATGAATCAGGTTTGTCTTTGTGATTCAGAGAGCTTTGGTACTACCCATGTGCCACTTCTCTCTCCTTCGTACGTTGTTTTGAATAAACCTGTTGGACTGAACTCTGCCTGTTCCTGGTGATTCTTCAATTTGAGAGTTAGGGAATATTTCCTTAACACTGCTCTTTTTGCGCTCCCTTTATGATAAAGGATTCAAATTGACCTCTATCCATGCTTACCTAGTTGCAATATCGGCGTCATGTGGACCTATACAGGGCTTCTCCATCTTCACCCTTCCAGTGGTCTGTCAATTCCTTAGGGGCTTACGGAATTTAGCACCTCTAGTGCATTCCATCACACCTCCATGGAGCTTGTCTGTGGTGTTGCAGGCTCTAACAGCAAAGCCTTTTGAACCTTTAACTACCATTGATAACAGACTACTCTCATGGAAAATCACGTTCCTGATTGCAATCACTTCGGCATGCAGGTTGGGAGAGTTAACTGCCCTAGAAGTGGATGCACCATACCTCATCTTCCATAAGGACAAGGTTGTACTTCGACTGGACATATCCTTTCTTCCTAAAGTTGTTAAAGAATTTCATTTAAATCAAGACTTGGTTCTTCCGGCATTTTTTCCTGCATCTTCAAACCCACTAAAGACCAAGCTACACTCTCTGGACACTTGCTTTTTACAATGAGAGACTGAATCCTTCCAAAAGTCCAGTAGACTCTTCGTTTGCTATGGGGGGGCCAAAAAAGGACAGCCAGTCTCCTCCCAGCGCTTGGCAGCTTGGATCTT
Source organism: Anniella stebbinsi (assembly GCA_029215795.1). Classification (NCBI taxonomy): domain Eukaryota; kingdom Metazoa; phylum Chordata; class Lepidosauria; order Squamata; family Anniellidae; genus Anniella; species Anniella stebbinsi. Next base: position 307,247,096 of record JARDYH010000001.1, on the reverse strand, counting down.
CACCATCATTAAGTTCTCTTATGAGCTGGCAGGCTTGCTCCTCGGCAAAGGGGTGAGAGCGCACTTGACCAGAGCCGTCTCCACATCGACAGCATTCCTGAGAGATGTCTCAGTACCAGACCTCTGCAGAGCAGCGACGTGGTCACAACGCTCGGTGTTCATTTTGCACTATCGTCTTGATGTTCGAGCCAGAGATGACTGCACCTTCGGCTGCACAGTCCTGTCCTCGGTTTTAACATAGGGCATCTCCACTACCCACCTCCGGTAAGTGAGCTAGTTAATCACCTGTATAGGTGATGGACAGAGACCACAATGAAGAAGAACAGGTTGCTTACCTGTAACTGTGGTTCTTTGAGTGGTTACCTGTGCATTTACACAACCCCCACCCCATCCCCACTCTATGTCAATGTCACTATTGATCATTGATACCGAGTGGATAATTTCCTCGTTATGGGGCCAGAAATTCGATCTTAGAGAACTGAGGAGAAGGGTGGGAACCCGCAGACATGCACAGTAGATGGTGGGGGAGGGGTTCCCGCCAAAAAGTTTGCCTCAGCTATAGAAGTTTCCTGAATGAGCTCCGCACAGGCTCAGAGCCCATATGTGTGAATGCACAGATGACCACTCGAAGAACCACAGTTACAGGTAAGCAACCTGTTCTTATTTTTAAAAAGATAGAAATAAAATATTAACATAAAAATAAAGGAACTTTAAAAATGAATACCTATATTTATTTCCTAGAAGAATATAGGACAAAAGGTTCATTTACCTCAGAATTAGGAAAAGGTCAGGTTTGCCACAAGCAAAAAGATTCCCCTCATATCATGGATCTGCCACAAAGGGTTGTGGCACAGTCCTCAATGTGCTCAAAATGATTACTGAAGAAAGTAACTATCCAACCCACCCACAAAAGCAAAAGCTGTCTTGTCTTGAAGCTGCAAGCCCCAAGCCATTAAGCACATTGCATAAAAGGTAATTAGGAATCCAGAGAATAAAATGAATAATAAGGTAACTGGTACCAACAGAGAAGACACAAGCAAGTTCACAATGCATTCTGGGTAACTGGCATAAGAAATAATGGTCAAGTTGACCTGGATGGTATCCAAAGAGAAAATGTTAAGTAAAAGCTCTGTCACTTGGGCCAAAAAATTATTTGAGTAATGAACAGCTGTGAGACTATACTATTCCAGGTCAAAAGTGTATTTAAAGTTTTCACTTATCAATTAATGAGCAAAAATATTGATGTATGTGCATCAAAAAGCTGGATATTCAGATGTCTAGAAAAATTTAGAGCACAACCCTATCCACAATCCCATTTTACAGTGCAATCCTATGTGTATTCAGAACTAAGTCCCACTGAATTCAATGGGTTCTACTCCCAAGTAAGTGGGAATAGGATTACATCTTTAGTGCATTAATCAACTTGGTTTTTCATAATATTAATTTGCATGCATTTTCATAGATCTGGTGCATAAATATCAGCCTTCCAACCCTCCAGATGTGTTGGACTGCAGCGAAGCTTCACTCCATAAATTTATATCCTTTAAATTCTTACTTAAGTTAGGACTTGTAATAAAGTTTTTGGATTTACAATTATTTAAATACTAAAGACGCAATCGTATGCATATTTAGGCAAAAAAAGTCCTAAAATTCCCAGTATGCGCCAGCCTGCATACAGGCTAGGGCATACTGGGAGTTGTAGGATTTTTTTCTATCTCAACGTGAATAGGATTGCACCCTTAGAAACATTTTTTGACTTAGGGCCTATCTACACCAAGCAGGATATAACACTTTGAAAACTGTAAATGTAGTATGTCCTGGGCCCCAACGGTTGTCACCACTGTTATAAACCGTTTTAAACCATTTTAAAGCAGTAGTGTAGATAGGCTCTTTGTTTTATCTCTGGACCAGTCTTAAGCTTGAACTTAAATTCAATTCACTTAATTCAACTCAATTAAGATTTTAAGTAGGGTGACCAGATAAAATCCAGGTCAGGGCTCATGTACCTTTAACAGTTGTAGAGAAAAGGGAATTTCAGCCAGGGTCATTTGTATTCAATTAGTTCCTGGTGAAATTCCCCCTTCATCACAACAGTTAAAGTTGCAGGGGCCCTGCCTTCTTTTGTATATGGTCACTCTAGTATAGTGCCTGCAACTTTAACTGTTGTGATGAAGAGGGAATATCACCAGGAACTAATTGCATACAAATGACACTGGCTGAAATTCCCTTTTCTCTACAACTTTTAAAGTTACATGAGCCCTGACCTGGATTTTATCTGGTCACCCTAATTTTAAGTATTAAGTATTTTAAATACTATATTCTAAGTATTTTCCAGCATTTTTAATCCTTTTAGTATTTTGTTTTTCACCTTTGAAAGATTGTTAAGAACATTTATCTTTATACCCTATGTCTCATGCATTTGCAATACAATGCTATACATGTCTACTCAGATATAAGTCCCATTAAGTAAAATGGAGGTTACTCCCAGGTAAGGGGGTATAGGATTGTAGCCTTAAACATTTAAGTGTGATATTTAATCTCTTAAGTGCCTAGAGAATTTAGTAACGCTTTAGCTTAGCTTTTGTAATTTAAGTAACATACAAGAGGGAGATAAGGGGAAAATTTTCATATTTAGTATGCTTTAGCTTCAGCATTTATAATTCAAGTAACTATGCAGAAGGGAGTTAAGTGAAAGTCATTTCATGTAACCAGGTATGCTAGTAGTCTGGCTAGCCATTTTGCTCACTACTTTTGTAGTGCCAGCTTTATCAACTGCATGCTTTCTAATTTATCTCAAATGTATGTTACATTTCCTCCCATTGCTATCAAGGCAATCACAGTAGCCCTTCCAAATTATATTCATAACCATCTAATGACCAGCTTTAATATAACATATATTCATTAAACAAAAAACCTACGGTTTACAAAAACAATGTTAAGGCTCTACAGATTCCAGCCAAGCACCAAAAAGCAGGAAAATTGGGAGTTAAGGCTCCCAAGTCTTAACGCCACATCCTCCCTAAGGAGGCAGAAAGTGCAAGTGAAATTCTCATTCTCCCAAAGCAGATAAACCATGAGGACAGGGTGGAGAATATGATATGCAGAGGTGACTGTGGGGTTGTGGAAAACTGATCACGAACAACTTAGGGCCACCTACTTCTCTTTTTTTTGTTTAGAGCAGCCCTTCCCCAACCTGGTGCCCTCCAAAGGTGTTGGACTACAACTCCCATCATTGCAAGTCAGTATGTCCCATGGTCAGGAATGCTGGGACTTGTCATCTCAAAAATCTAGATATGCAATTTGATATGCAGAGGTGACTGCGGGTTTGTGGGAAATGATGATGAACAACTTAGGACCAGCTACTTCTCATTTCTTAGAGCATCTCCTTATGTTGAGAGATGCAACCCAACACATCTGACAGGCACCAGGTTGGGGAATGTTGTTCAAGAACAAGGGAAGGCAGAATGTAGATCTCCAGATGTTTTGAAATTCAACTTGTAAAAGCCCCTATCAGCATGGGCAGTTATCAGGAATGCCGTGAGTTGATGTCCAAATCATCAGGATAGATCTAATTTCTGCCCACATCTGTACTAAAGTATGATGTTTTCCAACCATTAAGATATGCGATCAATCAAGGAACTACAAAAGAACTGCATCACTTTAAATAAACTGTCAAAACCAAATGAAACAACAATGAATGAATCTTGAATACCTAATCCAGATAGCCCTTCAGACATCAACATTAGTTTTCAACACATGGCATAGGATGTCTGTTTCTTGAATATCAGATAAAGGATTTCTCTTACTTGTTCAGCAGTGTGAGATCAAAGGCAGAGCTACCACCTAATACTTTCATGCGTATTATTTTAAAATTAAGTATGAATTGATTTTTGTCTTCCCCATAACACATAACATGGGAGTTACAATGCAACACATCTGGAGAGCACCAGGCTGGAGAAGGTTGACTCCTATACATGTCTTCTCAGAAGCCAGTGCCACTGAATTCACTAGGGCTTTCTCCCAAGAGGTATAGGATTGCAAACTAATCTCATCTGAAAGGTGTTCAAGACAGCCAAACTAAACCTCTTCTGCTCCACTGTTGCTTTGATGAGATGATGTATTGTGCAGGGATTGTGGGGAGTGAACAGTATATTTTTATAAATACATTTAAAGAAAAAAAAACATTGGTTCTTTGAAAGGCAGGATATTGACCCAAAGTTGGAAGTGCCTGGCACATGCTCTGGTTCTAGATCTGTAATGAATAGTGCCCCTTTTGTTATCAAGAGTGCTGCTATATGCGAGATGTGTATGAGAGAAAAGTATTGGGAAGACCCTGTATTTGGTAAGGGTATGGAACAGCATTCCCCATCTTGCTGTCCTCCAGGTGTTTGAGATGACAAGTCTCATCATTCCTGACCATGGGACATACTGACTTGCAATGGGATCCTCTTTGGGGTCTAGGGCCTTGAGCAGTACATTAAAAAAAAGAAAGAAAGTAAAGATGAAGAGGTGAAACTTGGCACCATGGTACCTCTTAAGTAAGGCTTTAGCCATGCCAAGTTGAAAGCAGATTGGTTCATGCCTTGAATTTTAGGGGAAAAAATGAAGTCAAACTTTTAAAAAATATATCCTAAATATCAAGGCACGAACCGATCTGCTTCCAACTTGGCATGGCTCAATTCTAGGGTGACCACTAGGGTGGGGCTTAGTGGCTAAAGTGTTGGACTGGGAGCTGGGAGATCTGGGTTCTACTCCCCACTTAGCCATGGAAACCCATTGGGTGACTTTGGGCCAGTTGCAGACTCTCAGCCCAACTCATCTCACAGAGTTGCTGTTGTGAGGATAAAATGGAGAAGAGGAGGATTATGTATGCCGCCTTGGGTTTCTTGGTGGAAAAAGGTGGGATATAAATGCAATAATAATAATAATAATAAATAATAATAATAATAATAATAATAATAATAATAATAATAAACTGTCAGGATTTCCCCAGATTTCTCCTGGTTTTTGTTCTATCCTCTGTGTCAGGGGGGATTTTATGCAATAGTCTATAATGACCTGGAATTACACACTTTCCCTTTTAAGGCTACCATTAGCGTGGCAGGGGGGAATGACATGCTTTCTGGAGGTGTGTCATTCTCTCCCACTGCTCCAATCAAGGCCTTAAAAGGGAAAAACGTGTCATTCCCAGGCATTATAGAAAAGGGCCTGATTGGAGCAGTGGGGTGGGGTGAGAATGACATGCTTTCCCCTCCTCTGCTCCAATTGGGGACTTTAAGGTGGCCCCAGAAATCCATTTTCCTGCCCCCCCACTAGGTGTCCTCTTTTCTGGTTTCCCAAATATGGTCACCCTACTCAGTTCTTGCACAGGCTGCATTTCCATCCCTAGATATTTACTCAAAAGTAAGACCCATTGAATTTCCTTGGTTCTTGAAAAGCAACACACTTGCTTTTAGATTTGCCAGTCTCAGCATTCTATGTGTGCTATGAACGCCTGCTCTGTCTGTCCCTATAGTTTCCTGCAAGGTCCAGCCAGGGGAAGCCAGTAAATTAAACCCAGGGGTGGAGGGTGGGATTCCCTCAAGTTCATCTGACAGCAGGTGCTAAAGAACATGTACCTTCCAGGAGTGTTGAGGCTGGATTTCTGGCAGACCCAGCCAGGCAACTTTATGGCCTGTTAGTCCCTCCATTTGGTAGCCCGCAGAGCACCTGCCTCATAAGGCAAATGGCCACATGAAAACTGTTATTATGGCCTGCTACTTTGTTTGTCTTTAGTAGTCTGTGATCCAGATATCTTCAGAAGGGGGAATAGTGTTTTGTGGTTGGGGTCAGTCTAAATTATCTCCAGGGGTCCCTTACGCAATGCCTCTGATAGCAAAGAGATTGAGGATTTTCCCCAACTCTGTTACTCTTGAAGTTACTAGGCCTGTTGAAAATAGATTTTATAACATAAGCATGAAAACAGTGAATACCCCTTTTAACTTGCTAAACCAATGAAAACATGCCACACAAGAAGTCTTAAGATATGAATGATTTACAAAGAAAAGTAAATGCAAAAGAACATCAGATACAGAAGTGAAATCTGAAACATTACTACTACTAGTAGTAGTAGTATCCTGCCATTACTATCAGTAGTAGTAGTAGTAGTAGTAGTGTCCTGCCTTGTGCCCAATGCTGGGCCTCAGGGCAGCCTTACAAAACTAAAACATATACAGCTAAAACCTGTAAATAGGAATATACTAGGCTGACCATATGAAAAGGAGGACAGGGTTCATGTAACTTTAACAGTTGTAGAGAAAAGGGGATTTCAGCCAGTGTCATTTGTATGCAATTAGTTCCTGGTGAAATTCCCTCTTCATCACAACAGTTAAAGTTGCAGGGGCCCTGCCTTCTTTTGTATATGGTCACTCTAGTATAGTGCCTGCAACTTTAACTGTTGTGATGAAGAGGGAATTTCACCAGGGACTAATTGCATACAAATGACACTGGCTGAATTCCCTTTTCTCCACAACTGTTAAAGTTACATGAGCCCTGTCCTCCTTTTCATATGGTCAGCCTAAATATACAAAAGTTAAAAATATAATTAAATACTTTTCAATATTAAAGCATTTAAAACATTTTAAATACATAACAATTTAAAAGTCAAAGGTATAGACAGAGGTCCAGATTATTTGCCAAAGGCCTGCTGGAACAAAAACACATCAAGGAGGGAGCCAGTGTAGACTGCAAGGATTAGAAAGAAAATCCATGTGTGTACACTATGCAAAATACACGACAGCTCAACTGTTTCCAAACCTTATTAGAAAAACAGGGTGACTAGGCCGAAACCAACGTTGTAGGCCCAGAAGCACTTTGAAAGGTTTCAACATTGTAATTAAAACTTAACACTGGCCCAAACTAATTAAATGAAGTGTTTGAAGCTTTCAACTTTATAGCAGTATGGACCAAACTCTTAGAAAAGAGGGAACGAGCACAGTGTGTGTATGGGGTGGGGTGGGGGATAGAAAGAAAGGTATAGCCACCTATTCCCAGGAGAGATCTGAAGATTAGGTTACCATGGATCCAGAGGAACCACACCCTGCTTCACCAGGAAGCAAAAGAGCAAACTGGCCTTATGAAGATAGCCCAAAATACTCTCAGAGCCAAAGGAATGCATGTTCCAGAAGAGAAAAGAGAAACTCTTCTTCTTCACTCAAAAGGTCTGTGCTAGAGGCAGCGGACATTTCACTCACCCACCCCACATTCTAAGGCAGGAGGGAGGGGGGAGAGTGACACTACTGAGCATGTGTCGCATTATGAGGGAAGATGGCCGCCTCATTAACTTGAATGAGAGGTTAAAATAGTCCTTAAAAGTCAACCGAAGGGAAATTTAAAAAAACGAAAAGCTTTCCACCAACTACAGTCAAGGAGGAAGAAGACCCTACCACTGGATTAATTAATAAGGCTCTAGAAATTATGCTAATTGTGAGCACAAAACTCGCAACCCGGAAGTAATTTTACAAAAGCAGGGAGGCAGGTTTGTATTCCTTTTCTAACTTAAACTGCTCTCCTTCCCTCAATCTTTCACCAATCTTCTTGAAATTTTTAGGTAATGTAAAACAAACATTTCTTTCTGGCACCTGTAAATTTCAGAAAGGTTGGTGAAACATTTTTGATTTTATAGCTGTTAGCATGACCCCCCCCCCCAATTATCACTTTAACATGGCGGAATGTGTTTTTTACTGACGGCCCTTAACAATGGAGGCACGGCTGTGCCTCCATTAATTAGTTATAGATCTGCACAATTTCTTGACCAAATTTTTGGCTCGTTTAACCACCATGTAGACCATTACATTTTGTATTTTTTTTAAAATAATGTGCTTCATGCATTCCAGTTAAACTCTGAGACTGTGATGATGTTTGTGTCTCTCTGTAGACCTGGTTTGGTTACCCACGAAATGAGGGTATTTCAAATCCAGAGAGGTCCAGATTTCATAATTGATTACTTTCATCCTTGTTGCCAATATGCAATTTAAACTGGTGAACTAATTAGGACTACATTTCCAATGCCTGCCTCCTGCAGTGTGTGTGTGTGTGTGTGTGTGTGTATATATATATATATATATATACACACACATTATTAACATTTTAAACATCTGTTGCTCCATTTCTCAGGGGTGCCTTTCCTGTTGACTAAGGACACAATCCTTAGTCTATCTAAACTCCCAACATTTCCCAGACAGCCATGTTGGGAAATGCTGGGAGTTGTAGGACTTTTGTCCTGTTTAAAATACATAGGATTTTGCTCTAAAAAGGTTTGTACTAGGGGTGTGCATCGGATCGGATCCGATCCACGATCCGAATCCGATCCGCCCCAAAATTGGGAAAATCCGATCCGATCCGATCCGATCAACCTCCGATCCGATCCGATCCGATCCGACGAGGTCCGATCCGGATCGGACGCCATTTTGAATGCTTTTTCCCATAGCCAAGTATTGTTTTACAAAAACGCTTATAACTTTTTCATTTTTAAAGATAGAAGGATGAAACTTGGGCACATTATACACTGGTTAGGGACAGTTATCTGTGAGAAATTTCAGAAAGATTGGTGCATGCGTTTTGTGGCAATTAATTTTTTAATAAATACCCAGGAATGCCTATAACTTTGTCATTTTTAAAGTTACACACATGAAACTTTGCCACATTGTAGGTGGTACCTTGGGACCTATGTGTGTGAAATTTCAGAAACGTAGGTGCTTGTCTTGTGTGGCAATTAATTTTTAGAAAAATGGGTAGTAGTGGGGTAAATACATTTACGCCTCCCATTTTTTATTTTTGAAGATACAAACAGGAAACTTGGGCACATTACAGGTACCACTTGCCTTGATATGTGTGTGAAATTTCAGAAACATTGGAGCTTGCCTTGTGTGGCAATTAATTTTTGAAACAATGAGGAAAGAAACACCTATAACTTTGTCATTTTTAAAGTTACACACATGAAACTTTGCCACATTGTAGGTGGTACCGTGGGACCTATGTGTGTGAAATTTCAGAAACATAGGTGCTTGCCTTGTGTGGCAATTAATTTTTTAATAAATACCCAGGAATGCCTATAACTTTGTCATTTGTAAAGTTACACACATGAAACTTTGCCACATTGTAGGCGGTACCTTGGGACCTATGTGTGTGAAATTTCAGAAACGTAGGTGCTTGTATTGTGTGGCAATTAATTTTTGAAACAATGAGGGATTCATTGGACAGCACTTGCCCATAGGGATTCATTGGATAGTACTTACTCATAGGGAATCATTGGACAGTACTTGCCCATAGGAAATCATTGGAAAACACTTGCCCATAGGAAATCATTGGAAAGCACTTTCCCATTGAGAAATACAGTTATGCCTCCCACTTTTTTATTTTTGAAGATACAAACAGGAAACTTGGGCACATTGTAGACCGGTTAGGGATAGTTATCTGTGAGAAATTTCAGAAAGATTGGTGCATGCGTTTTGTGGCAATTAATTTTTTAATAAATACCCAGGAATGCCTATAACTTTGTCATTTTTAAAGTTGCATACATGAAACTTTGCCACATTGTAGGTGGTACCTTGGGACCTATGTGTGTAAAATTTCAAAAACGTAGGTGCTTGCCTTGTATGGCAATTAATTTTAGAAAAATGGGGAGTAGTGGGGTAAATACATTTATGCCTCCCATTTTTTTATTTTTAAAGATACAAACAGGAAACATGGGCACATTACAGGGAACACTTCGCTTGATATGTGTGTAAAATTTCAGAATGATAGGTCCAGGCATTTGGTGGCTACGAATTTTTTAGATTAAAAGTTATAAACGTTTTTCCACAGAGGCTGGGGCTGTCAATTGCACCCTCCCGCCTCCCGGGAAGAAGAAGGAAACACTTTCTCTCATCTCTTTGATCCTTGCACGCTTGGCTGCAACTGAGCTAGTATCCATTACAAAAAGAGAAACAAAGTAGCACTTGGCTCGTGTCTGCTTTGATACTTTCACTTACTCAAGCAGAACCGCTGAGCCTAGGATCACTCTCTCGCGCTAGGATCGTTACAGGAGAAATTTTCTACAGTCTTCAAAGTGGTGTGTGCAGACACCTTGCCACCACATGCCTGGACCTATCATTCTGAAATTTTACACACATATCAAGTGAAGTGTTCCCTGTAATGTGCCCATGTTTCCTGTTTGTATCTTTAAAAATAAAAAAATGGGAGACGTAAATGTATTTACCCCACTACTCCCCATTTTTCTAAAATTAATTGCCATACAAGGCAAGCACCTACGTTTTTGAAATTTTACACACATAGGTCCCAAGGTACCACCTACAATGTGGCAAAGTTTCATGTATGCAACTTTAAAAATGACAAAGTTATAGGCATTCCTGGGTATTTATTAAAAAATTAATTGCCACAAAACGCATGCACCAATCTTTCTGAAATTTCTCACAGATAACTATCCCTAACCGGTCTACAATGTGCCCAAGTTTCCTGTTTGTATCTTCAAAAATAAAAAAGTGGGAGGCATAACTGTATTTCTCAATGGGAAAGTGCTTTCCAATGATTTCCTATGGGCAAGTGCTTTCCAATGATTTCCTATGGGCAAGTACTGTCCAATGATTCCCTATGAGTAAGTACTATCCAATGAATCCCTATGGGCAAGTGCTGTCCAATGAATCCCTCATTGTTTCAAAAATTAATTGCCACACAATACAAGCACCTACGTTTCTGAAATTTCACACACATAGGTCCCAAGGTACCGCCTACAATGTGGCAAAGTTTCATGTGTGTAACTTTACAAATGACAAAGTTATAGGCATTCCTGCGTATTTATTAAAAAATTAATTGCCACACAAGGCAAGCACCTATGTTTCTGAAATTTCACACACATAGGTCCCACGGTACCACCTACAATGTGGCAAAGTTTCATGTGTGTAACTTTAAAAATGACAAAGTTATAGGTGTTTCTTTCCTCATTGTTTCAAAAATTAATTGCCACACAAGGCAAGCTCCAATGTTTCTGAAATTTCACACACATATCAAGGCAAGTGGTACCTGTAATGTGCCCATGTTTCCTGTTTGTATCTTCAAAAATACAAAAATGGGAGGCGTAAATGTATTTACCCCACTACTACCCATTTTTCTAAAAATTAATTGCCACACAAGACAAGCACCTACGTTTCTGAAATTTCACACACATAGGTCCCAAGGTACCACCTACAATGTGGCAAAGTTTCATGTGTGTAACTTTAAAAATGACAAAGTTATAGGCATTCCTGGGTATTTATTAAAAAATTAATTGCCACAAAACGCATGCACCAATCATTCTGAAATTTCTCACAGATAACTGTCCCTAACCAGTGCATAATGTGCCCAAGTTTCATCCTTCTATCTTTAAAAATGAAAAAGTTATAGGCGTTTTTGTAAAACAATACTTGGCTATGGGAAAAAGCATTCAAAATGGCGTCCGATCCGGATCGGACATCCGGTCCGATCCGATCCGACCATCCTCCGATCCGATCCGATCCGACCCCCCAGGTCCGATTCTGATCCGCTATCCGATCCTATCCGGGGGGTCAGTGCACATCCCTAGTTTGTACAATGCAATCCTATGCATGCCTGTTCAGACATAAATCACATTCAACTTAATGGGGTTTATTCCAGGTAAATTTGCATAGGATTGGAACCTTAATTGGTTTATCTAAGTGAGCAATCAATTAAAGGCCCTCAAGGTGTCTTAAAAGAACATAATCAAACAATAATATCCAATTTCAATATACTGACCAAATAAGCAGGTAGAAAATTATTTGATGTAGGCAAAGACATCCCTCCTGTGGTAATCATGCTTTTAAAAAAAACCTGATGCCTTTACAGTGGGGCAGGGATCTGAGGGGAGTCTGAGGACAAGATTGGAAGCTCTGTGGGCTACATCGGGCTTGTGAGATAGTGGTTCCCCTCTCCTCCCCTGGTTTAGATGAGGAGGACAAGCATTGGGCCCATATCCTCCTTCCTCACCTCCTACCTTCATTGGCACACCAGTTCTGGTTAACTTAAACTACATTTCCAGGTTGTTTTGATGTCAGTTTACTAACCAGGATCTGAAACCACACTCAGACTGTAGTTTAAGATCCTGGTTAGAAAAGTGACATTAAACCACTGTTCTGTTTCATGTGTAATGGTATGCTGGGGTTTAAACTAATAAGGATTGGTGTGCTGATGAAGAGAGAAGAGGAGGGTGCAGACCTTATGGACATTCCTGGCTTGCTAAACTAGTTTAGCAAGGCAGGAGTGTGTGTCTGAATTTAGTTGCTGTTTCAACAGTGATCTCAAAACGAGTTATGTGACTAATAAACTAATTATGCGACAAAATCCTTAGGAAGGCTTAGCTTGGAGAGTAATTTCCAAATTTTGGGGTGGAAAACATTCCCTCCCATTCAGGTTGACTAGTAATTAATTAACCCCCTCAAGAGAATTCCATTAAATAACCTATTGGATTTTTGCAGTGGATTATTTAACAAAATATAGGGGCTCAGTGAATTCTGAGAAAGTACATACCAGATTCTGCCAGGTCTCCCATTATACCAGACCATTGTCAGCTTGCTCTGAGGCCTCTAGGCTGTGGCATGTGATGATAAATGCGTTGGCAGGCAACAAGACCAAAAAGATTCTTGGCAGAAATTCCAGGCCCTGTCTACAAGGGGGATTTACTACGGCGCTACTGCGCCTCACAGACGTTTGTGGCACATGATATTCCCCCCTCTCCACAGCAACTGTGGGTTTTCATGCCATAAAAGCCGCACTGATTTCCCCATTGTGCTGGCTCCAGTGCAGTTTGGAAGTCTGTGTGGCCTCAACTAGCAATACTAGCTTCCGTGCCAGCTGGGGGAGCAAAAGTGATAGGAGGAAAGGAAAGCTGCGTCACTTCTGCCTATCCAGAGGAGCCCATGTTTGCAAAAGGGACGTTTAATGACTTTAAAGTGCTTTGTTTTCCCCAAATAAGCCTTCAGCACATTGCTTTGGGATTCCTGCTATTCTAATGAAATCTCAACTTCCGCCCTGAGAACAATCCACTAAGATAGGGTGACCCTATTTTGGAAAACAAAAAGGAGGACAACATGGCTGCCCCAAGAGGGCGTACCCACCAAAATGTCCAGCCCCCAAGGGGGTGTGCCCACCTGAACATGGCCTTGGTCACATGTCAGATTTCACAGACACAATTAAGACAAACTGTTCTGTGTAACATCTTAATGTTAAAAGCACTGAAATAAAGAACAAGTGAGACATTCAATGTATATGAAATTAACATGTATTTTTAGTTGCTGTACAAATTTCTTTATGGCAGTTCTTTTTGCTGTCCTCATACAAGATCAATAGAAAAGAAATCTGTTCCATTTTTCTAAAGAAAACAGGTCCTGGATTAGGGAGGGGGGGGGGAATAGCTAAAGAACACTGTGGTTAGGAGGGGGTACACCAGTGCGAGACTAAACAGAAAATGGGAAAATTTTCAGCTAAGAAAGATTAGAAAGGGAGGCAAGTGGTGCAATGTGTAAAGAAGTGCATCCTTTTATCAGTCCTAAGTTTCCCACTATTAAGCTTCATGAGATGACCCCATGTTCTAATATCATGAGAAAGGGAGAAAAGTGTCTCCCTATCCACATTCTCCACACCATGTGTGAGAAAAAGCCAACTAGATTTTGATCAGGGATGACATTAATAACAGGGAGCAGAGTGTAATGAATGAAAGCTCAAGAGGTCTGGCAGCTCTAACACCATGCTTAAACGCATACACACCATAAACACAGACCAGTAGAGGCTGGTGTCTCCTATTGCATTGGGGAGTGAATCTTTTCTGGGTTTCACTCTGAACCAGTCAGAACTCTAATGGAGCTATCTAAGGTGTTAGAGCAGTTTGGGAATAGGGTTCAACACTTTGGATTGCTCCTTTAGAGTTCTGACTGGTTCTGACTGAAATTCAGAGTGGATTCACTGCTCCACTGAAATACAAGTCACCGGCCTACACTGACACAGACACAGATGTTTTATCAGGGGGAAGAGGATACTTGGGATGTTTGCCTAGCAACAACTGAAGTCCAAGGCCTGCTTATTTAACCTGGAACATCAAACAGTAATTGAAAGGAATTCATATACTGAAACAATTCCTGCTAATGACCAAGGTAAAATGTTTTAGGGAAGGATCATCACAACTAGTACAGTCATGACATTTTTAGCCTTTTCTGTAAAATTACTAAACATAAATTGCCTCCTTTACTTCACTTTTAATTTAAACAACTAGACCAGCCTTCTGCAACCTGGTGCCCTCCAGATGTTTTGGACTTCAAGGGCGGATCTACACTGCTGCTTTAAAGCGGTTTATAACAGTAGTGACAACTGGTTTTGGAGTGTGTCCTGGGCCCCAACAGTTGTCAGTACTGTTATAAACCGCTTTAAAGCAGCAGTGTAGATCCTGCCCAAGTCTCATCAGCCTAGCCATTATGGCCAATGGTCAGAAATGCTGGGAGTTGTAGTCCCCAACATTTGGATTGCACCAGGTTGAGGAATGCTGAACTAGACTGGGTTTTTTAAGAGGTCCATATAATGGCAAGGCATACATACTATTTTTAAAGATGCACATGAAGGGTCCTGCGCTTTAGTGATACAGCATTTAGACTATAATTCTATACACTTTTACCTGGAAGTAAGCCCCACTGAAAACAACAGGGCTTACTTCAGAATAGCTATGCACAGAATTGCACTGTAAGTGTCCAAGAGCGGAATCCTATGCAAGTTTAGACAGAAACAATGTGTCTATGTACACCAGCTGCTGAGGATAAGATCAGAAGGGATGCTATTACACTCATGTCCTACTTGTGGCTTTCCCACAGGCAGCTGAACACTGGAACAGTCCCACAATATAATACTTCATCATGAGGATTGGGGAGCCTTGGTAAAACCATTCACTCTGATTAGGAGTACTTCCTCTTTTAACAATAGCAATAATATTTGAAGGCTAGGATCAAAAGCCCCATACTTGTTTGCCTGAAATTTGGTAGCATTCACCCCCTTATAAGGTGCAACTTAGCCTACAATTTTTTCAACAAAAAATCTGCCTGCCCTGCCCTGCCTGCTGCCCGCCCGCCCGTGTGCCAGCCTGTCATCACTCATGCTGCCCGCCATCCATGCAGCGTATATAAAAGGCAGGAGCCACACCACGCAGGATATAGAGGTATGTGGTATGTGTCAATGGGCCCCAATTGTTGTTAGTGCCCTTCAGTGCCGCTACAAAGCAGTAGTGTGGCACTTACCTTTTATATACCACTTTCATGCTGCTATATCCTGCTTGGTGTAGATCTGGCCATAGACCAACAGATTTTCAGTAATATTTACTCACTTTAAATTATCAGCAAAAAGTAAAAATATGGCGGAAAGACCTAGTTTGGCAGAGTAGCTAAAAGCGTTGAGTTATGAATTTGATGTCTATGGTTCAAATCTTGGCTCAGTGAACTTATTAAGTGACATTGGGAACACTTTTATCTCCCCCCCCCCTTTCTGTATATATACTTGGAATAATGGGAATAGGAATAAAATAGGCCTACATTGCAGGGGCATTTTGGAATCATAGGGTCATGAATGTGAAACACTTTAAAAAATTAGATGAAAGCGCTACATAAAGGTATCAGTAAGAAGGCCCTTTCATCCTGGGAAAGGTGGGGGGAGGAGCAGGCCGCACGTTCTCCAGGGCCCCAGATTGCCTACCACCATTAGCATGGCCCGGGAGAAGGGCTGGAAGTCGTGTTTTGGATGCACCAAAATGCAACTTCCAGCCCCTCCCCCGAGCCGAACTGGGGATTTTCTTGGCCTATGTGACTGTGCCAGCCAAGTACAAGCCTCGGATGGCCCCTGGGAAGGCAGCAATTCCCGGACTTTTGAAGAAATTCACTGATTTTCCCCCAGATGCCATTTTGGCGCCCTGTTTTCAGACTTGTCTGGGGGAAACCGGACGTATGGTCACACTAACTAAGCATGTCTATTCAGAAGTAATTCCCATTGACTTCTTCTGCACTTTCTCAACACAGAGCGGAGAGAGGGTGGAGAAGCATGTTGTTTTAAATCTGCATTTATCTGGAGGAGCGTACATTCGCAAAAGGATTAATTTCTTTCTTTTTTTTAAAGGAAGCTTGTTGATGCCACAGGACTCCACCCCCATATGCCTGAACTTAATGCCATTTCTCGTGCGGTCTGCCATACAAAAGTGTTTCTTCCCCCCTCTTTCTTTTGTATAGGCCGCTTTAATTGGCTGTGTGTGCCATAGAAGGAACAATTCCGATTTGATGAAAATGCAGTTTTAAACTGAATCATGTTGGAAAGTGTTTCCATATAGATTGCCTCTCCCCCATTCCAAATATAGACAGAATTGGCTCTCCTCCTCTCCTGCAAAATACACAGCAGGTTCCAACCAGCCAGGCCTATACATTGGCTTAAAAAAAAGCAATTCTCCTTTGCTTTTCTGGTTACCATGTCCATATTAGAACCAACTACAAAGTCACAAAATCATGACTTTAACAGTCTTATGGTGCAATCCTATGGCCACTAGACACTGTCCAGATGGCCACAGAATTTTTCAATTTCTGGGAAGTGAGGTCACAGCCAGGGCTCTGACCACAGTTCCCAGAAACTGCACTCCCTGCCCCTACCCCCTCATAGCCAGCGCAGTTCTTCCCCAATTCCATGCTCAGAAACAGAACATGGAGATAGGGAAAAGGGGGCGGTCCTGGGGATGGGGAAGGAGACTATGGAAGCTGTGTTATGCAGCTTCCTATGTGCCACCTGCCTTGTCCCCACTGCTCCGAATCTCCACTGCTAGAGAGGCAAAACTACCCACCTTGCCGAAAGTGCAAGGTGCTCTGGCTGCCCACATTTGGAGGCTGCTGATTAGCTCCATAGGATTGCATCCTCCAAATGGTATACCGGATGAATTATGCATATATTATTGACTGGAGAAAGCTCCAAGAGGACACAGCCATTTTGCCTCTTTGTCCTAAGAGCTTCCTTGAATCTACCTTGTACCTAGTGTACACTGAGGTATTTCTGCCTGATTCCAGAATCAGTGGCAGTAAGCCTATATATACCAGTTGTTGGGGAACATGGGTGGGAGGGTGCTGTTGCATCATGTCCTGTTTGTGGGTCCCTGGTCAACAGCTGGTTAGCCACTGTGTAAAGAGAGTGTGGGACTAGATGGACCCTTGGTCTGATCCAGCACGGATCTTCTTATGTTCTTATGTTTGCCTTTTTGACTCTGGGATCCAACATAGTGTGAGTGGATGTCCACTTGCTCAACGAGATTGCTTTCCTCTTTCCTCTCACCCGTGGGCCCTCAGGTCCCCTAAATATCTGCTCCAGACAATCTCCCAACCCTCCAGAGCAGATGTTGAGGAGTTTGGAGAATTGCAGAGAGGAGGGGGAATTGCCCCCTCCAGTGGAAACTAGTGGCTCCGATGTCAGTGGCGCAATAAATCCACTCTGGGTTTATTGAAACCCGGAGCGGAATCACTGCCCCAGTAGCTTCGGAGCCACCAGCCTCTACTGCCCCCCTTCTGCTGATGGAAATGGTAGTCAGCAGAAAAACTGCACTGCATTTCACCCATCATGCCTGTTTCCCCCATTCCTTATTTTGTTTAACATACAGCCTAATAAAAAGTTGTAAAGATCGTGAAAGCTTGTTGATCTCTTTGTGACTTCTTCTTCTTCTTCTTCTTCTTCTTCTTCTTCTTCTTCTTCTTCTTCTGTGCCAATTCTTTCTTATCATCAATTTTTCCATGTGTGCTGCTGTCTTCAATAGGAAAAATCACTTTTTTAAAAAAAATTGTGGGGTAAAGTATTTCTGAGGCATTCAAGAGGCAGCTGGACAACCATCTGTCAGGGATGCTTTAAGGGAGATTCCTGCATTGAGCAGGGGGTTGGACTCGCTGGCCTTATAGGCCCCTTCCAACTCTACTATTCTATGATTCTATGATCCATTTGACATTTTCCAGAATTTCCAGTCTTTTTGATCTGGGATATTGAATCAAAATATTTGGGCTCCCACCTGCTTTTACAGGCCTAATTTTGTTTCTGGTCCCCAAAATGCAAAAGCTGCCCAAGCTCCTTTCTTTATGTATTTTGGAAGGCATGGATAACAATATCTCAGGGAACTGGTGAGGAGGAATTAAGTTTCTCTTTCTGAAGGAGCTGGTAAACCCTAAGGGTGCTTCCAGGCTTTTATTGTGCAATCATCTCATTCCTTATTCAAGGATTTCCTGTTTCAAGGATTGTTAAGTGGGAACAGACGTCATCAAGACTTAAGATTTTGGTACTAGCATACCTAAACAACTTGGGAAAAGGATACCTGAGAGAGCACCTTCTCCCTTGTCAACCTTCCCAGTCATTGAGGTCATCCCACTTAGAGTCCACCCGGAGAAGAGCCTTCAGTGGTGTGCCCCCATTTCTATGGGGCTCCCTGCCTCTGGAGGTCTGGCAGGCACTAACACAGTGCTATTTCTGGTGCCTCCTGAAAACATCTTTATTTAAGGAGGCCCTTCCTTGACTGACCAGCCATGGTTTTTACCAGAATTCTGTTTTGTTTTGTTTTAAATTAACATGGAGTTTTATTCTTTTATCGCATCTTTGTATCTTTTGTTATTCACCGCTCTGGAATCTGTCTATATGTGGAGCAATATATAAATGCTGTAAATACAATAAAAACATATTGTCCACTCATATCCCACCCATGTTTTCCCACTGCTTCCTCCATCTTTTTATCTTACTGCAGAAAATCTATTAAAGTAAGAAAAGATGGAACAGTTGCATGATGGCTTCTGATCATTAGTGCTGGGACCCTCTGTCTGGTACAGCCTCAGGAATGAATTCAATTTCAGAGAAGTTCTCAGAGGGTCATTCTAGTGGTGGGTGGGGCAGAAGATAAAGGGAGCTGGGCGAAAGGGGCGGGGCCAAAAATACTAGCATATTCTAGCTTAAAACTCTTAAGTTTTACTGCCAATAACTAAGCTTTAGGAGAAGCATTTGAACCTTTTAAAATCAGGCAAATACTGCACAAAAAATGGGAAACCATCAAACAATCAGTGGTTGTGAGAAAGGAGCAAAGCCTTCTGGAAAACCCTTGTGGGCTGGATTTGGCCCCTGGGCCTGAGGTTCCCCATCCCTGGTCTGGAAGCACTCTAAATCAAATGCTTTATTGAACATCACCTGCAGAATGGAACATTCACTTTTTAAATATTCTTCTGAGATGATGTTGGCATCTCTACTGTAAACAAATTCTTTGGGGCAAAATCATTTTATCAGCTTGAAACATCTCTTATTTGCTGGGACCAAATATCAGCAAATCTTATCTCAATCCATGTTTCCCAGTGACCTTCCTGAAAATATTAAATAACCCTGTTCAGACAACATGCTAAGCCATCGTGTTTAAGCATTATGGCTTAGCATGTCGTGTGAACAATTTCTATCCATGGTGACTACATAACCACAGTTTAGACACGTTCACTAACCATTTACTGCAAAAGGGTTAGCGGTCTAACCATGGCTTAGTGTGTCATCTGAACAGGCCCAATCTTTGATCCTGAAATCACTTAGAACAAACCCTTTCTATAGTATTTGATGGAGCCATTCATAAATAAGTACTTTCAGAATTCACATTCACTCTGCTCCTCTCTTAAGTTTACTTTTGGGTTTCATACTCAAGGTTGTGTTGAAGTAACGGATTGATCCAGGACTGGAGTAGAGCTGACTGCTAGGGCAATTGCAGGATGTTACCATAGAAAAGACTGCTAAAGTGCCAGGGGACTATTTTTGAGAGTGGGATTTCAGTGCTTTGAGTGGGGTACTACTTTTAAGTGGCCTCAGTAGCTGTACCTTTCATAGTAAGTTGATGCACAGATATTCATAATTGATCATGCTTGCCTTCATGCTATGAAAAGTTTCGCCTGCTGACTTCTGCACATCACGTTGCCGCTGAAGGCACAAGGGCAAGATTGGCAAGATTTATTTATTTTTCTCTCCTCTGGTCCTTTAGGAACTTTAGCCACAAGTTATACTTGGCAGTTTATGAATTGTACTGCAGCATGCTTTGTATGAGCAGTAATTTAGCACGCAATCGTTTTTCTTAATATGAATATATTCCTGTTACCTGAATTACTTTAACGTAGTTAAGATAACTATAACTAATTACATTAACATATTAAAAGTTAATTTAAATTATCTTATTTGTTTAGAGTAAACTGAAGCCTTAACGTGTGGAATGGGGGCTTTATTTTTAAACTATTTTGTTTTTGTTTTTAAGTTTTTGCAATTTAAATTGCAATACTTTTTTTCCCCTCCAGCAAAGTAAGTCATTTATATTTATCCACTCATGAATTAAGGATTAGTACAAATTATCCTAGAATACTCACGTTGATTGACTAAACATTCTGATACCACCTGCAAAATAATAAATGGCATCTCCCGCAGTGGGGCTGCTAACATCTAAAACAGGAGACTGCCAGTTTCACACAGAGATAATTGTGACAAGAGGTCAAGCCGAGTTTCATTTCATAGTAATTTCCCTCCCAAATAATTCCACTATTTGATAGTCCTGCAGCACAGACTGGGGCCACATTGTTCATGGGTCTTTATTACAACACAAGTTGTGGCCAACATTCCCCCCCTGCCCCCCAATTGGCCCTGTGTCTTCAACAGCTGAAAGCCAGGAAGATCCAAGAGGTCACTTTCCCCCTTACTTTATTGCCATACCAGGGGTTGCCTGTTGAATGTCTGCCTGGCATGCAGCTGCTAGAGACACAAAGTTTCTTTCAGGACAAAGGAACAACCATAACAGCACAAATTCATCTAAACACTAGAATTAATTTCTAGGCTTCTCCATTCTCCTCCCTCTTAAGAGATTTACAGCGTAATCCTATACATGAATCTTAAAAAGTAACTACCATTCAGTTCAATGGGGCTTACTCCCAGGTACTTGAACATATAGGATTGCAGCCTAAAAGCACTTGGGCTCCTGTATTCAGGAGAAGCTCTGTCCCCATTTCAGCTAGCACTAGATTGAAAAGGCAAGTATATACAGATTATCATATATACCAATTCAAAGTTTATCAAAAGTTTAGGTTTTGGTGGACTCTGCAGAAGGAAAGTGCTTCTCTTTATGTGTCAATGCATTTCTTATTGGATGGGTTGAGAATAATCTTGAAAGTTCTCCTGTTGGACTGTGATGATTTTGATGGAGTATGAGAGGAATTTCCTTAAGTTAGTTTTAGGCTCAAGTACTTTGGTCTTCAAAGGTTGGGTGACTTGTGGCTCCTTTTTAATCTATCCTAACATAATTCTAGAGCAGGAGTGGGTAACCTGTGGCCTAGGGTCTAATTTCATGTGTGGGTGGGGGGAGCCCAGAGGGTAAGAAGGAGGACAGGAGGTAGAAAAAGGGGGAAGGCCACAACGAGAGAGCAATGGAAGGAGGTGGGGGTGGTTGGAAACACCACTGCAAGTGATTAGTTGAGACCAGTGGAGGCTGGTGACTCCAATGTCAGTGGGGCAGTTAATCCATTCTGGGATTCAGTCAGAACTCTAAAGGAGCTCTCCAAGATGCTTGGGATTCACCGCCCACTGACACCAGATCCATCAGCCTCCACTGGTTGAGAACTCTGCAAGGAGGTGGAAAACAGGAGGTGGGGAGCTGAAATGGACAAAGCAAAGGAAGAAGGGGAGGGAAAGTCTCTGCAGATGATCTTTAACTATGTACGTAAAATTATTTCTAGTCTACCTTTAAGGGTGAAACCCTCTCAATGAGGCATGCAAGATAAAAACCACACTCAGTGGATACCATAAAAATGCATAAAGACATGTTTCAATAAAATCCATAAAAATAGAGATTGCAAATTAAAATGATTAAAAACTAAACTTCCCAATAAAAACTAACTGTGAGCCTATCTACACACGCAGGATGAAACACTTTGAAAATGTTTTGAAAACTGTATATGGAGTGTGTCCTGGGCCCCAACAGTTCTCAAAACTGTTATAAACCGTTTTAAAGCAGTAGTGTAGATAGGCTCTGTCTTAACTTAGATCCTTTCTACATGAGGCTTTTATTGAGCACTCGTGATTCCTCATTCATGGTAGTTTGCAAATTCTTTACATGACATCGTCATCCTCAAGGGCTTCTCTTGTACTTTGCAACCGTTGTCGTGGTTTTTCCTAATGAGGAAAGTCTAGTATCTTATATAAGAATACAATACTGTAAGGCTTATTACTCAAGATCTATGAGACCAATTTTGCTCATTTTTGTTTTAAACTGAAGCTTGAGCAGTATAGACATGCAGAAAATTTTGGAAGTTTGAAAAAGTTCAAAGCTCAAGCTTTAATAGCAATTAATTTCCTCTGAGTCAAATAGGAAGGGCGACCCCTCCACCAGTGGCATGACAGATAGCCCTGCTCAACCAATCAGTGTGGTGCAAAAATCAGGCCCCGGGTGCAGCCACATAGTTAGGCTGTCATAACCAGCGAGGAGGGGAAAGAGAATGGAGGGGGCCAATTGGGGTGTGTAATGGCAGGGTGGGGCCACACTGAATGCACATTTTGGAAGGGAGATTCATTACACATGACTCATATTTGTATTATTCATGAGCCCGTGAGGTGAGGGCCAAAAAACTGGGAAAGGAGTGTGACTAATAGCGCTCATGGCGACATGGGCTTTACACTATTTTTTTCTGAATGGCGTTATAGAAAACTAGTGTAATTGGGCAATTCTACTAGTGGTTGTATAATGGAACATATAGAACCTAGTGGTCATGTAATGGAACCTATAGAAAGGAAGAGGGGGGAAGGGGAAAAACACGCATAAAGAAGCTGATCTGAATCATGCAAAGAATCTGGAAACAGAAGCCTTGGTAAAAGTGCGGGTTACAAGCCTCATGTAAAAGAGCTCAGAATGGAAGGCCAGAAATAACAGCTGAATCTTCAGAGCTTTATTGAAGACCTGCAAAAAAGGGGCCTGATACATCCCTGATTGAAGTTGATTGCAGAGGTGCAGGGCCACCACTGAGGAGGACCTCTCTCTTGTACACACCAGTCTAACTGCCAATAATAATAATAATAATAATAATAATAATAATAATAATTTTATTGCTTACCTGCCTCTCCCGTTGGATCTTCCCTTTTGCGGAAGGCAGGTGAGGAGAGCCTTTGTTGACAACCTCAGGGTCCAGGCAGGCTGGTACAGGAGAAGGTGGTCCTTCAAGTAGTTTGGGCTCAAACCATTTAAGTTGAAAAACAGCACTTTGAATTGGGCATGGAAATGCACTGGCTACCAGTGCAGCTGGTGCAGCATCAATGGCACATGATCTGATTGCTCGGACCCCACTTAAAATTTCTGAACCATCTTCAAAGACAGTCCCACATACAGTGCATTACAGTAGTCCAGCCTGGTAGTCAGCAGTCTAGGTGATAGGTTCAGACATCTGTCCCTCTCCTAGCAGCTTCATGGGCAGGAAGGAAGAAGAGGAGGACACAGGGGGTGAGAGAGGGGTGTTGGCAGAAACAAAGAGAATGAAAAGAAAGCTCCTCGCCCACTTTTGCTTCTGGCCCTAGTTGACCACTGGTATGCAGCCCACAGACGATTACTACCAAGGGAATGTGACCCTCAACAGAAAAAAGCTTCCTCCATCCAGTGTGTGTGTGTGTGTGTGTGTGTATGTATATATATCTTCTGAGGCATCAAGAGATGCATGGAGGAAATAGTTTACTATTTTTACTAGAAACATTTAGACAAAAAAATTGACTGCTCATTCAAATCGATATGGGACATTCATCTCTCTCTCTCTCTCTCTCCCCCTTTACATTCTTGTCTTCCTGGGCCAAAGTACTGTAAATGGCCTTTAGCTTTGCCTTCTTGGTTCCTACTAAGAGCTTTATTTATTTATTTATTTATTTAGATTATTTATAAGATGCCTTTAGGGGTAAGCACTTCCAACGCAGCATACAGGGGGGGAAAGATTAAAAACAATAATAGAAAAGCAACATAATTATTCAGTGGCAACAACAACTAATAAGAACCAGCAAGAAAGAGGTTTTCTATGGCAGGCTGTTAATCGGGTGTATCAGCTTTAGATTTTGACACAGAATTGAGATCCGAGCACTAGATGAAGAGTGTTTCCTTTCCTGCTTCTTGGCTACATAACCACAAGGTGGCACTGTGGTATGGTGAAATAGCGCAAAGACACAAGAGGAAATCATGATTTCTTTCACTTTCACAATTCAATGCTACACTTTTCCTGCTTTAAAAAACACACACTGAAAGTACTGGTTAAACACAGAAGAGAAACTGGAGGGTCACAGAGTCATTTAAAGAACTCATAAACAACTGTGAGTAGGGAATGACAAGTGCACGAAAGCTGCCTACCCCCAAATTACACATGGCTTATTTGGGGGGGGGGGTGTCCTTAGGTCCCACCTTAATCTCAATGGTGCGGGGGGTGCAAATGGATTTCTTGAGAGGAAAGCATTCCAAAGGTGTGAGGCCACCACTAAGAACATCCTACCCCTTGTACCCTCCATATGATTACTCTTGTGCCTTGGCCCTATTATGTGAGCTTTTTCCTGTACTTAGCCTCCTCTATTTTAAATTGTGGTTGCACATTTGCGAACATATCTTTAATTCAAGCTCACTAATTGGTGGGCCAGGATTGGCTTTAGCTCTTTGCTCTGTCAAAGTATATATTCCCGTACAAACCCAAGTTTGCTACTTGTTTTTACATGTGGAAAGGCCATATACATAACCAGTTTGAAATTTATTATTTTGTTATCACTTAAAGCCAATGGTTATTATGCCTTTCTTCTGATATGCAAATAAAAACATAAGTCATTAAGAAGAATGTGTCTCACCCCTTGGCTGGAACACTAAAACTGAGTTCAATGGTGTGTACTCCCATATAAGTGTGTGTAGGGTTGCATCTGTTCGCATGTGATACTAAATCTTTCTTGGTTGGGATCATGCATTTCACTGCTCCTCCCCACCCACACCAGCCATCTGAAGCCTTTGTCTCTTCTAAGATTAAATTGAGCTTGTTATTATGTCCAGTTCTGAAGAAACTGGTGAATCTTATCTGTGGTTGGTTGAAAACTAGCCAAATTGAATTCACAGTTTATGAAGATGCTTATTTCAACAAACCATAGTTACAATTAACCAAATTTTAAGGTTTGGAAAGTGGGGGGGGGGGGCAGGGAGGAATTTGTCCTTGTAACTCGGCTTGCATTCACTGTCTCAGCTGTTTACTGGCCTGAGATGAAAGAATTATCCAGGGAATTATGGCAACTAAAGTTTATGGCATATTCAATAATTGGCAGTAAAACTGGAGTCAATGGGGGAGTAAAGTCAGAGGTAAAGCTGATTTGGATGCTTTCCCCTGACAACAGTTTAAAGATTAGATTGGCTAAGCAAACCACAACCATTTACAACTTGATCCTAATGCAGAGTAGGTGTGTGCATGTGCCTCTCTCTGTACAAGACTGGGATGACAGAGTTAAGTGTGTTTAAACCTATGGAAATCTGTGGGCTTCAGTACACTCTGTTGGATTGTGGCTCAAGTCTCCGGGAAAGGAATGTCCACAATTTTGGAAAGTTGAGAAGATCACCTGTCCATGTGTTCCTGACATTCCAATTTGGCACACCTAGAATCTTAAGAGGCTCGAATGACCTTTGTACCACCTTTAAGAGTGGCCATATCTGCAGACATCCGCAGGTGAGATATATTACTTGTACTCGTCTTCAGTGTTTCCACATCCAAGGTGGCTTGCACTAGTACATAACGATAAATAATAATAATTCAACAAAAAATCCAAATAAAATGTTACAACTATTAAAACAGCAGAGCAATAAAAATGTTTCAGTAGAGTTAAACCTAGATCAAACAATATTTTGAAAGCCTTGGTAAATAAAGAGGCGTTCACTGGCACCAGAAAGACATCAAATTAGACAATAGGCAAGGCTTCCTGGGAGAGGCTTGCATAGATAGGGTCTCACACCTGAGCATACCCTCTCTCTAGTAACCACATGTCTAATCTCGGAATGTATGAAGACCAGGAGAAGGGTCAAAGAGGATGATCTGAAAATATAGTGAAGTCCATAAGGGAATAGGTGGTCCTTTGTATCTCCATGTTATGAAAAGTTTTATGTACTGATTGGTGCACATCAATTTGCTGTTAAAGGCAGAATAGCAGGCCGGATGCAGTTTTTCTGGTCAGTCAGCAACCCTGCGAAAAAAACCTAGAGACATCTGCAGCCTCTATTTATTCACAAATACATTCGCTGGGCAGGCATTAGGGGGGCAGAGATGAAAGTGCTACCAAAGATAGTCCAAAAGCAACATCAGGATCATGAACCCTAAAAACTGCTTCTGTATTAGAAAATATTAAACAGCTCTGCTAGCCAACCACCCCACCCCACCCCACTGCTTTCCAGTTCCCCTTGTCCACATTCTTTAAGGGAAAATAGTTTGATTTTCATTGCAAAGTCCTGAAAAAATAAATTATACCAAACCCCAAAGGGGCATGTGTTTGTGTGGACACATTGCATAATAACAGCATCATTTGCAACAATATGTTGTGAAACAAGCTACAAATGAAGGCATCCAGCAAAGTTATGTTAGCCTGGGCTTGAAAGAGTCTTAATCTTCACAATGTGTATTGACAGCAATGGATGTTAAAGGTGCCAAATAGCTCTTTCTGCTGAGTTTTCACACAAATGCCAGAAACTTAAGAACCCATGTAGCCTAACCCTATGTTTTCCTAGATGTGCGCATCATGAGGTTAACTCTGAATCAACCTTACAGGTTTTCAATGGGAATTGCCATCTAATTTTCTTGTATTGCAATCTTATGCACATTTTCTTGAAGTTCATCTCATTGAAATCACTGGGACTTTCTTCTAAGTGACTATGCATCCTGAACCTATATTTATTTGCTTGGACATGCTGCCAGGTAATCTTGATGGACATTACAGTCCCATGAATGTTTACTCAGAAGTCCCATTGAGTTCTATATAATTTACTCCCAAGTAAGAGGGCAGCGAGAAAGTGCTAGAGAAGAAGAAGGGAGCAGATGGTAGACTTTGTGAGAAAGGGAGAGAGAAAACCCTCTCTACATTAAAATTTCCAACCCGCAGCAAAGGAGAGCAAGGAACCTGGAAAGACAAAGGCCAGATCTACACCAAGCAGGATATAGTGGTATGAAAGCGGTATATAAAAGGCAGGAGCTACACCAAGCAGGATATAGTGGTATATGGTACTTGTCAATGGGCCCCAACAGTTGTCAGTGCTATAAAGCAGTAGTGTGGTTTCTGCCTCTTATATACTGCTTTCATACCACTTTCATACCGTTATATCCTGCTTGGTGTAGGTGTGGCCAAAGTTGCCTCAAAACTGAGTGATTGAGGAGAGGGAGAAAAGATCAGGGGAGAGAAATCTGGGGTGTGTCCCCATCATGAAAGTTTTCCCATGTCTATCTGTCAGAACACATTATCCTAGGAATCATCATCCTAGGCAGGGGTGAGCAGAAGGAAAATCTCCTGATGTTTTAGACTTCAATTCCTAGAAGCTCCTACCAGCATGGAATGCTGGGAGTTGAAGTCCATAACATCTGGAGATCTACTTTCTTCCCATCCCTGCTGTAAGGGAGTTTAGTGACACCACCCACAAAATAACTCTGAGTAATTAACCATCTGTCCAGATGCACATATTTCTTGAGTGCAAAATTTTTCTAGAAACTGCGCACATGACCTTGCAAATACCCCTCACTTTTCCTGTAATTGCAATGCTATACATTGATGTGTACCACAGAATGGCATTATAAAAAACGTAAAGTGTTCATGTGTGTGCCTGCACAGTAGCACTTGCATTTGAAACAAGTGCTAGCAGAGCAATACCTCGGAAAGAAAAGGGGCTCTGGTGTCTCAGATTGCATTCCCAGGATGACAGCCTCTGTTCCTATTATCTTAGAAAAGACCTATTAAAATGATTGAGTTAAATACAAATAGAATGGTCAGAAATCCTATTTCAAGCAAAGCACTCATGACTGCAAGTGTACCTTATTTCCAAGTAGATGATTGTTTTAAAATGACAGTGATCACTATTACAGGAATTATGACAAGAGACAGCAAAAATGGAAAGAAAAATGTAAAAACTCATATATTATTAATTGGGAAAGGATTACTAAGGATTCACTCTGAATATTGTTTTTTTAACTTCACAAAATACTATGATTACAGAAAATGGAGAATTCACACTAACATCATATTTACATTAATCAATCCTCACCAAAATAAAAAACCGCAAGGCTATATACACTTACAGGTCATTGATATTTTGGGAATGTGTTGCCATCTCTCTACCTGCAAGACAGTGAGAAGTTGCAATACGAAAAACTGAACCAATATGCTTGCAATCCCTGTAAGGGATAGTCTCTTAAAATGCTGTAATCTGCCCTTGTTTTAAACATCTACAGAAAGTCTCAGATTATAAAATGTCTATTGCTATCAAATTACTCTCATCTCTTACTCATCATGACTACATTATAAGTCTAGTTTCACAATTTAGTAATGAGTTCATCCTAGTTCTTGCAACATCTATAGTGATTACACAGAAGCCATAACCTTTCAAAAACTTATTTCAAGGCAGTTTTATTACTGCAGTTCTAAAATACAGTGCATTGGATCCAGACATAGTTATACTTAGGCTGCCTCTACAAGAGAGGTTTAAAGCTCTTTCAAGGTGCTTTAAAAAATTTACCTCTACAAGAACGGAGCGCAAATCGGGCGTAGAGGTGCGTTATCTCTCCAATTATGCGCATTATCGAATGTGCGTTAAACAGCGAGTTTTATTTTGTTCTGTCCGTTAAAGCGCATTTTGACTATGTGAACAAGCGCTTATGCGCATTAACTACTTGTAAAGCGCATTTTGGTCATCCCTTAATGCGCTTTGCCGCCTCTCGCCGCCTCTCGTGCAGAGGTATTAGGCGTAAATGCGCTTTAGCGATTAAGCGCATAATCGCCTAACCAGGAGCAAAAGCGAATCCTTGTAGAGGGGACCTCAGACTAGACCCATTGAATGAATGGGACTTAAGTTGAAAGGGCACCTTTAAAATAATTTAAAATAATTAAAAAAATGTATGGGTCTACTTCAAGTGTGAATAATTTGGATCCAACCCAGTGTTATTCTTTAGTGTTAGGAAAAGTACAGCTCGGGTATCAGAGTTCAAAATTTACTGTTGCTTCCCAAGATACAGTGAGACCAGTTTTGCAATTATTGTTACCTGTAACAGCTTTTCCCAACCTGGCACACTCTAGATGTGTTAGACCACAACTTCCATCATCCTTTGACCATGCTGGCTAGGGATGATAAGGGTTGTTATTTCTTAATTGCATTTCTATACTGTCTTTCTGGAAACAACCAAGATGATCTACAAACATTCTGAAAACAAAGATCATAAACAAATACATAGTAAAATATTAAAAACAAAGCCAAATTTAAAAGATGTGTCTTGACCTGCTTCCTGAATGCAGAGAGAGTAGGGATCAGTCACAACTCCAGAGAGACTGGTCCCAGTTTTTGGGAGCAACGGAGAACGCTGTTCCCGTATGCCTGACAAGCACACCTGTCTAAGCAAGGTTTATAGTCCAACACATCTAGAGGGTACCTGGTTGGAGAAGGCTAACCTAAAATGTGCCTTCAGTACAAGGCAATCTACAGATCTAAGTATATAATATGTGAAAAATATGCCTCATTTTAAAAAAGTACTCTATATTATGAAGTGCAGTCTGATAAAAACAATGCTATGATCCATAGGTCACACATGTAATTCCATGTGCAAAATGGGACGTTTCGAGCCTGCCTTGTTGTAGCTCCAGTTACCCTGCAAAAAGTTGCTTCTGAGGGTTGGGAACCCTCCTGAATAGGATTCAATAGGATCCAAACAGCTACAGTAAATCAGTAACATCTCTTTTTGCACTTTCCATTCACTCATAGACTCTTGGAATCCTGGCCAATGACATTGGCATGTCTGTAGCCAAACCGGGAACGTCATCAGTACAACATTAGAATTACACCATGGTGTGGTATTTTGTAGGTTCCAAAGATCCTCCATTTTGGGTATGTTTATTCTAGAACAACATGTCACCAGGCCTTTCTAGACTATATTGAATCTTATGCCATCTTTAACGAATTTAGAATAGATTTAGATGCCTCTGATGAAGTAGGCTCATGCTGCATTGCATTTATTAGTCTTTAAGGTGCTACAAAGCTCTAATGTTTTTGATGCAACAGACTAACACAGCTACCCTGTGTTAGTCTGTTGCATCTAGGCAATTTCTAGGCAATGTTGTTCCTCACACAGTAAATGTGCAATTTTTCCATGGGATTGAGATTTTTCTTCTTCTGGATGGTGCTTTTATTGCTTGGAGGATATCACATTTACTAAACACTCAAATGGCGATATCTTGTACACCTGAAAATATAACTCTTTCCCCCTTAGTGGTTTAAATTGCTATGTAGAATGTGATTGTAGTACATTTGGCGCAGGAATCTTGTAGGGTTGTTTTGCAATATTATCTGAGACAATATTATCCTGCACAAACACCCATTCTTTCACTGTTATAGGTTTGGCCCTCAAAGGCTGCACCGTTTTATTTCAAAGGGTCGGTGACTTGGGGACAATTTAGAAACAGCTGCAAATACAGCAGAGAAAATGCATGGGCTATGATAAATTCTTAGCTGAGATCTATTCTAAAGGGCGAGTTTATACAAGATCAAGTGCTTAAATTCACCCAGCAGAATTTTAAACATTTTTTCTTTGAACAGATCTCAATTTCAAATAGCTTTTGCCACTCCCGTAAGTATCAAAAGACTTTTGCCATGCAGCCGTTGAGACGGTTTTCAAGAAACACAATTCCAAAGAACCCTTAGGCACATAGAATTAGCTGGAATCTTTAGATGTCACAACCTTTGCCAGGAAAAATCTTTAGGATCTGGCCTTATGGATTTCCTCATATATTTTTACAAATTTAGGGCACTACTGCTAACACAAATTACATTGTGCTACTGTAAATGATCTCTAGTGCAATGCCAATAGTGCTTGCTGGCATGACGGGTTTTCAAGGGAAATCCGTTGCACTAGCAAACACTACGGGCATTACGCAAGACGTCATTTATGCCAGTACAACATAATTTACATTAGTGGTATTGTTGCATTGGATATTTTTATTTTTTATGGCATAAATTGTGAATATTCCTATAAACAGTCTTGCTGGACCAGCCTATCTAATCCAGCATCCTGTTTTCCACAGTGGCCAAGAATATTCCTTTGGAAAAAACAGAGACTGGGCATGAAGGCAGTTATTGCCCTCACTTCTTGTCGCTCTTCAGAGCTGGAGTACTGCGTCTGAATGTGGTGGTTGCATATAGCTATCATGGCTATAGTAGCAGCATATGGCCTATTGAAGATTATGCTTATTAAATGATGAGTCACAATAAATATATTTCCAAGTTTTATCCCAATTCCCTAAATTTTAGAGGAACTTTATCATCTCAAACTTTGTATGCTGAAAGCACCTTCAAGTTTTAACTTTCCATTAATTTAAGTTTTAACTTCCTATTAATTTAATTGCACGATCAAGGCAACAAATATTGAAACTGAAAAACAAAACACTTTATCTCACATCATGAGCCAAACTATATCTTCTTGCACTGCAGATTATTTGGCATAAACTGGCAAATGTTAGTAATATGTCCCATTGAAAACAATGAAATAGGACTTCACTCATGACCATGTTATTGAAATTTGTCTCTAAGGACACAGCCCTTTGCATGTTTAGACAGAAAAAAGTTCTATAAGCCCCAGCATTTCCTAGCCATCTATGCTGGTTGGGGAATGCTGGGAGTTTTTCCTGTCTAAAGGGGCATGGGGTTGCACCCTAAGCATATCATTTAAAATATATTAGTACTGTGCAGCTCATATAAAATTGTGTTTATAAAACCATACATTTCTTATGTTCTAATGGTCTGAGTTACCATTTTTAAAAAATCTATGTTATAATACATCACAATTCCTTATAAGTGTTCATACTTTGCATCTCTAAGGAACCTTTACAAGTTTTAACTTTCTATTAGTTAAATTTCATGAAACAATCATTTACAGACACGTGAAGTGTGGTTTTCCATAACTCATGAGAGCCTAGGAACAGAATTGACACTGTCAAATACAATAAAAATGTGTAAAAGCCTACAGTATTGTAACAATATTAAGAAGAAAAATAAAATCACACTTGGAGAAAAAGAAACTTGTATCCCAATAAGTAAATGTATGTATTAATTCTGGGCAGAACATACTACACAGCCTTAGTTGTGCCTGGGTTGCTATTGTGATGTGTTCCCTCTATTTTGCTTTGGTACTTTAGCAAAATCCCTGATATTTGTCGAGATGTCATTGACACCACCATCCTAAGCATGTTTAATCAGAAGTAGTAAGCACCATTAATTTCAGAGATAATTGTTTCCAAGTAAGTAGGTTTAGCCCTGAAACCTTGCAGTGGAAGAGAGCTGTTTCCATTGTTAGGATGGTGCATGTATAGTTATTTTTGTGTGTGCCCCCCCCTCCGCAGCCCTTGCTGCCCTGTTGCATCAACTTCCTGTGCAAAGCTCCTCGCTTTGGGATGATGATGATTCTTGTTCTTTCTCACACCCCTTTCCCACCTCTGGTATGTCAGCTTCCTGTGCAAAATCCCGTACATTAGATTAAGGATGCTTGTGTTGCCTCTGCTTTGGTGCATCAACTTCCTGTGCAAAGACCCCTTGCATTGGGGCGATTGTTCGTGTGTGTGTTTTTACTCCTGCCCTTGGTGCATCAACTTCCTGTGCAGGATTCTTTTGCAAATGGGGGAAAGGGAATGTTTGTGAGAATCCGATCTTGTTTGTTGTTGTTTTACTATTGCCCTGGTGCATTCGCTTCCTGTGCAGAATTCTTTGCACTGGGGCGGGGTGCGGGGGGTTGAGCGAGCGAGGATGCTTGACTGTGTTTCTCCTCATTCCTTAGTGTATCCGCTTCCTGCGCAGAGCCACTTGCATTGGGGGGGGGGGGGAGAAGATGCTCGCGCGTCTACTTTCCTCTTGCCTCGCCTGCTACCAGCGCCTGCCCCGGTGCATGATCCCTCCCACCCTTCCTTCCCTCCCTGCCTGCCCCGGTGCATGATCCTTCCCTGCTGCCGCTGCTCTGCGAGAGTTTGCTGCCCTACTTCACTCTACTTTAGTTTCACTCACTTTACATCCGGGTTTTTTCCCTAGGCAATGGGTGCCGCAGCACAGCCCGTTCCTTAGGCAAAGGGAAATAAATTCGCTGCACCGAGACGTCAAGTAGTCCCTCAGGAGGAGCCTTGAGGCGCCCCCTCCTCTTCTCGAGGCGGCCGGCCACCCCTCCTCCCTCATTCACAGGGGGGAGAGAGTGGGGAGCCCAGGCGAGGGGGAGCCCACCTCCCCCTCAGCTTTTGTCCCCACCCTCGTCTCCTCCTCCCCTTCTCCGCTCCGGAGAGCGGCCGGAGTAGCTGTGGTGTGTGAGAGAGTTGTGTCGGGGGCGCGCAAGCCGCCAGTCGGGAGCGCGCGCCTCTGGCAGGCCAGGCGAAAGCAAAGCGAAGCGAAGGGAGGCCGGTGGCGGAGTGATCCAAGCGTGCGGGTGCTGCGGTCGGGCCGGGTGAATGGGATTGAAGAAGAGTTCAGCTTCTCGGCTTGTTTTTGTGTCACAGTTTCTCTTCTCCTGCGCCTCTTCTGCTTCGTTCCTTTCTTCCGGCCTGTCCCCTCCTCCCCGCTGCAGGAGGAGCCCCCCCGGGAGAGGGGAAGGAAAAGGACCCCTCAAAGGAGAGAGAAGAGGAAAGCAGGAGGAGGAGGAGGTGGAAGAGGAGGAGGAGGAGGAGGAGGAGGAGGAAAAGGGAGCAACCAACCAACCAACCATCTTCCACTCCCAGCTTAGATTAAAGAAAGTGAGAGGAGGAGGAGGAGAGAGGAGCCAAGAAGAGGGGGACAGGGAGGCCCAGAAGAGCAGCTGCACCACCGTCTCCCTATGAAGAGGAGTCCTTTCCCCTCAAAGAGAGGTCCTGCCAGGGGGACCCCAGCCAGACATCAGCAGCAACATCACCACCACCAGCAGGGTGTAGTATCCCACCTTTTGGATTCTCTACTCCTCCACCACCTCCCTGTTTTCTCTTTCTGTTCTTTCTTTCTCTCTTTCGCTCCCCCCCCCCCCCCAACCTCTGAGTAGGTCTAGTCCTCCCCCCCCCCCCCACCCCCGCTCTACTATCTGTCTTGGGAGTTTATTGTGGGGGAAAATAGAAAAGGATAGATTGTGTGTATGTTGGGGGGGGAGGTGTAAAGTCCACCATGTAAGACTCCCGAGCCAACTTGGAGATAAGGAGCAACAACTTCAGTTTAATTTTCCCCACCTTAATATATTTATATACATATATGAACGTTTATAGCCTAGAGATGCGGGACGGGGGCATGTCCTTTCCATGTCACCTGTAAGGATTGAAGTAAGTTTCTGAGAGAGGAGGGGGGTGGAGCGGGAGGGAGTAGGTGACACATTGGAGTGGGGAGGGGGGGGAGAGATGATACATTTGCAAAAAGGGGAGGGGAGAGGAAGATTTCCCCCACCCCTTCTAATTTTCCCCAGGATGATTATTTCCAGGCCGTTTTCTGTTGGGTTGATTTTCCTCTGTGATGCTGCCGGGGAAGTTTTATTATCTTGGAAATGATGCTGCTTTGATGATTGAGGATTCGTAGTAAAGCTGCTGCGGCGGCGGTTTTTCTCTCTCTCCTCCCTTCTTCTTCCTCCCTTTGCCTTTAATTTGTCTTGGTGGCCCGAGTAGTGCTGGGAAAATTCCGTTTCTTCAGCAACTTGTTATTTTGAAGTCTCTCCTGCCCCTCTCACCCTAGGGCAGCCCTTTCTGCACGGATACAAAGCTCGGTGCAAGGACACCTTTGGGATTTCACACTCCTACTCTGGCACATGTTTGCAGTGACTGGAGACGTGTACCTTCTCTTCTCTCCCCCACCCCTCTTCCATTTCTGAGTGTGTCATGTAGGAGGAGTGGGGTTGTATGTGGGACTGCCATTTGGTCTAGTCCCCTTGTGCATGCGGATCTCGTTACTTTTCTTGCTGTTTTTGCTTCTTTGTTGTTCTGAGCCTTACTACAGATGGGATTCTCTCTCTCCCCCCCCCCCCCCCCGTCTGCAGTACTGTTTCTTCCTTCAGGATTGTGCTGTTAGACTTTGTTGTTGTGGGTGAATGTGAATTGGATCACCACCATTCACTCAACTGTCACAAAATGAGGTTTTGTACTGGTTGGGATATAAATACACATTTTTATAGAACACTTCTTGGTTATTGGGGTGGGGAAGCTTGCAGGAGGCAAGGAGGTTGTTCATATAGGTGTGAGTATGCCATTGCATTTAAATCACATGCTATAATAGTCTTTGTTTTAGATGTCAATTTAGGCTATACAGATGTATTTGAGAATAAGTTCTAGTAAAATCAGTGGGACTTCCAAGTAAATGCGGTTAGGACCAAGGTTTTAAATTTCTCCCAGCTTGCTGTATGTGATGAACTTCTGTGAGTGATTTGTAAAGTTATAGTGAATTGATATTTGTTCAGGCCCATGTATTTGACAGTTGACTTTGCTTTAGTGACTGGGCCCTTAAGATATATTTCCAATAGGTATGTAAGTTTTTAATGTAAGTTAAGATCTCTCCACATATAATATAGCGCATCGTGTGAGGAAGGTCATTTTTAATACAGTAATAAAGCTACATATTTATCCACTGATTAACACTGGGCTTGAAATTAGTATACTTGATCATGTTAATCACAGCAAGACGCTTATTACAATCCTTAGGGAGAAACTGCTGTTCATCTCTGCTGAAATAATATGACTCCTTAGTAAAACATTTTTTAAAAAAGAGTAATGACAAACTACAGAAAAAGGCATTATCAACAACATTCAAAATATTTGTCTGATACTAACAGAATATCATAGGTTAGGATTTCAACACATATGCTTCCCAATCCTAAGCATCTTTTATTTAGAAGTCAGTACCACTGAATCTTTAGGATTGCAGCCTTATTGGAAGTAAGTTTAAAGTCAGAATAGGTTACAGTAGTCTTGTAAGAAATTTAGGAACTCTGCTTTCATAGACTTGCTTGCATTTTATTGATAATGTTCTTTGGTAGCACTTGGATGTCTGGTTTCACTTGTAACCACTTAATTTTTTGTTCTACATGAAGCAACCACCACAATCTAAGGCTGTTTAATTGTACTGTACAGCAAGTAATTCAGTATTTTTTTCCAATGAAAAGTAAGATGAAATAGCGCTAAATGTTTTGCGGGGGGGGGAGGGGGAACTGAAGGTCAACAGTGCAATCCTATACATGTCTACTCAGGAGGAAGTCTTATTAAGTTCAGTGGGGTTTACTCCCAGGTAAGCTGGTATATGATTGCAACCTAAATTACTTTTGTGATCTAGCTGAAAATGTGGACAACCTTGCAGATCCTTAACCTTGACAGTAGTACACTTCATTGAATATACTTTAGATTTTAAATTAGAGAATCATTTTTAAATGGTTTTTCAAGGAAATAATAATAAATAATAATAATAATAAATTTATTTCTTACCCGCCTCTCCAATTGGATCGAGGTGGGGAACAGCAGTAAATATAAAATATGATAAAATACATAAAACTGATTAAAATCATGGTACACATTATTAAAATAGCAATAAAACATCCTAAAACATTCTAAATATTTTTATAATTCTCTTATCAAATATCGGTATATTTAATAAGAATTTTGAGTAAGAGAGAATATTTGTTTTTATATACTGTAATAAGTTGTTCATCCACAATTGAGAATTTTGCTATGGGTCTATGTAGTACTTAGTAATTTCTCTCAGCTTGCTGTAGTACTAAGTGGTAGGGTTTTTGGGGAACCATAACTTGAATCTTAAGTAACAATGAGATTGAATTTTACTGGTTTCTTTTCAGTTTTTCTTAAATGGAAAACTTATGCTTAACTTCTGAATTCTATTTCATATCAGTAGCTCTATTAGTCCATTTCCACTACTTTTTGGAATTTGCAGGTCTGTTCTTTTTGGTTGATATAACTCATGTGAATTTAAGTAACTAAGTGCTGGACTGTTTATGGGAAAATAAGGGGCAAAGGCCATCCTCATGCTGCCTGATGTATAGATCCATCAGGTTAGAGGAATTACTCTTCAGTACAAGGAGCATCTTCAGCTGGCATCCATTCTGTTTACCACCTATATGCTTTGGTCTTATCTGGGCATCAGCAAATTGAAAGCTTCCTTAAGGCTGCAGTCCTGTACACACTTACCTGGGAGTAAGTCCCATTGAACTCGGTGTGCCTTATTTCTGAGTAAACATGCCTAGGACTATGTTATAAACTTTTAGGCTCTTAAGGCAGATTCCCCTCCCCTTTACTTAAACTATTTTCAGATTAGATCAGGTAATTGATAGTAATGTTTGTATTCCTGCATCAGTGTGCATAGAGGAATGTTTACATTGTAGAGACAAATGTAAGTAGTATTTGCTATAAGTGTGGGGGCATTTTTCTGTATTGTACTGGAAAGAATGGTCAAGCGAGAGGTGGTTGGGATTGATTGACTTTCCTGTTCGAAGTATGCCATCTTCATGTTTATAAGCAATTATAAGCAACATGTTTATTGTTTCAAGCTTAGTAGTGAAACACTGTAAAGATTTTTAGTGATCTTTTAGTATTGAATAAGTGTTTACCATTGGGCCCTTAATATTTCTCAAAGTTTTGAAGCTGCAACAAACTGCTTTGGGCCCACTCCAGCCAAAGTGTATAACTTTTAAATCCCATTTGTTTTTAGTGGGAGAGATTTGGACATATATGCTTAAACTTCTTATTGAAATCAATGCAACTTGAAAGTAATTAACTTTAGATGGATTGGCCTCTTTGTATGTTAAAATTATTAATTATAAAAGGAAAAAGATCTATTTTTTTTGGTGACATACTTTTTTTTATAAATACTATAGAACTTAGAGCCTATCTACACAGTCCCTTGGAACGTTTTAAATAGTATTTTAAAACGTTCCAAATAGGTGCGTTTTAAAATGTCTTAGGCCACATTACTGAGTACTCACATTACAGGAGAAAAATTCTTCAGTCTTTCAAGCGGTGTGTGCAGTCACACACTCTTCTGCCCTGTCTCTTTCTCTTTCGTTTTTACAATGAGTTTAGGGCAAGGCATTGTGGGCATTGTAGTTCAGTCATCTACTTCCTCCTTTGTTCCTCTGTCATTCCCTAGCGAGTATAGGGCTAGGAATTGTGGGTGTTGTAGTTCACTCGCCCACTTCCTCCTTAGCCCCTCTTTCTTCCCCACCAATCAACTGCTAAGCATTTGGGCACCAGTAAACGAAGCACTGTCCCCATGAATCACAAACGGTAAGGAAGGACACATTATTTTACTTAAAACGATTTATTAAAAGTGAAACCGTTGTATATAGCTGAAGTGAGTTTTAAAAAAACTCGGGTATACAACGTTATAGGGAGTGCGTCATGTGGCCCAAAGAGTTTTCATAACCCTTATAAAACGTTAAAAACCTAGCGTGTAGATTGGCTCTTAGTCATATATAATTATTCATAACAGAAGAATTGCACCGTTGCATTGTTTCCGTTTGGTATGGTGGAAATAAGTAACCTGATGGTTAATAAGGGTTGTATTCTGTATCA
The DNA here is from genome assembly GCA_029215795.1 of Anniella stebbinsi. NCBI lineage: Eukaryota > Metazoa > Chordata > Lepidosauria > Squamata > Anniellidae > Anniella > Anniella stebbinsi. The sequence continues at coordinate 307,208,255 of JARDYH010000001.1, read as the reverse complement.
TATGGAAAGTTTAAGCTGGTATCAGTTGCCTCAGTATTTCAGGAATTGTTTTAGCATTGCTGTTAGTTCTTAAATCAAAGTGTGTAGCGGTACTTCATTGTATAACTTTAACTCCGCCCCATTTGTCTAACATAAAAATGCTAAGCTAAGGCTGCAATCTTGTACCCACATAGCTGGACGTAAGCCCCATTTAAATCAATGTGACTTACGTCTGAGTACACATGTATAGGACTGCACTGTAAAAGAGTTAAGATTAATATATTTAAAGGAAACCATGTAGTTGCATTCCTTCACTCTGTAGTTATCTGCATTAAATAGCACAGCAATGGGCAAATTTGTTTGGTGTTAAGATGATTTCTGGAAAAAGATGTTGCTGAATTTTTTTGTGGTATGAGAGCTAACTTAAAATCTTATCTAATAATAGAAAAAGCAGTAGGTATATAAGTCTTTGGATGTTTTTGATCTACAGGGTATTTAATATCTCTGGACACTGAGAAGTATTCATTGTGCTGCTATGAAAATACAGTGGTTGTTACCTTGCATAGTTTCTTAGAAAATTTGGAAACAAATTCAAGTCCTCGTCTCGTGTTGTGGAAGCTCCTTTGGGCATGTAAATTGTTTCTACTATGTCTGCTATAAAAGAGTACTAGTTGGTGGAGAACTGCTATAGTTGCACATTTTACTAGTAGTATTTTATTTACAGTGCAAGAAAAGGAGCCAGAATTGCTGTGCCAAATCTGTTAGATGTTGTGGTATATATGTAAGAGGTTGAAAACTAGTTCTGAGGTGAGTGCTATAGTAATGGTGTATTATGCCATAATAGTTCAAAACTTGGGCTGATATGTTCTGATTCAACAGTTTTTAGGATTAAAGTGCATATTGGGAAAAGGCTGTGTATGTTGATTGCAAGAAGGAATGTTTATATTTCATTCCTAACAACTAAACATATTTGAGGATAACATGTTGTAGGTCATATGCATAATCCCTATAGAGCCTGGCGTACATGCTGGTACCTTATTGACAATGGGTAGCTTATTGACAGCAGGAGCATACTGGAAACAAATGTGTTGGGGAAAACAGAATAAAAAAGGTATTTCTTTATTATTTATTTATTGCATGTCTATACTTTAGTTATTATCTATCCAAGTTTTGATGTTAAACTAACAAGGGTGGCCAACTCCCGTTAGTCCTAGGCAGTACAACCAATGACAAGGGAAGACCAATGGGCATCCAATAGAAGGCTAGGTGGCAATTTTTAAATTGCAACATTTTAAAATCCCATAACTGTTAACTCCAAACATTGGTGTCCAAACTATGGAACTGGCTATCACAAGATGTAATGATAGGCCACTATCTTGGACAGTTTCAAAGGGATTTAAACAAATTCATGGAGGAGAAGGCCATCAATGACTACTAGTCACGTTGGCGATATATTGGCCTGGTTTGCATGCAACAAGAAGCCTACCATTAGTGAATTTCCCTGTAGGGCTTCTTGTTGCAAAGGTGGCTGCCATTATGAATATTTGGATGTGTGGGGCACCCTAGCTTGTCATTACTTGTGAAACAGGCGAGGGTGGGTTGTTGGGGTCTTTGAGGAGCCACCCAGAACCAATGGATTGTTTCAAGGTTGCAGGTGGTTTGTTAACCACCTCAATAACCTCCCCACCACTGGGTTTGCATGTAACAACAAGCCATGGTTCAAATCTCAAAATGATGGTGGCCACTGTGACAAAAACCCTACAGAGAAATGTACTCACAATGTTTTCTTATTATGTGTGAACCAGGTCATTACCTCCAGTTTCAAAGGTAGTATGCCTCTCAATGCCAGTTGCTGGGGAACATGAGTGGGGGGGTGCTACTGCACTCATGTCCTGCTTGTGGGCTTCCAGTAGGCATGTGATTGAGCATTTCGTGAACAGATTGCTGGACTAGATATGCCTTTGGTGTGATCCAGCATGGAGGTTCTTTATGCTCTTAAATCTTCCAAAATCATGATAGGATGTGCAAATTATTAATTAAAATTTGTCATCCATATTCTGAGTTTTAAGGATGTAATCATGAAAATACTCCCACTGTCCCTTTAAAACTGAGAGCTAGGAGTTACTTAAATGTAAATTGAGGCTTGAAAGAAATTGAGGCCTGTACAAAAGTGTGCTGAATTTTGCTGCTCATGAGTATAAAGCAGATCTTGCTTTGTAAAATGCCTGACAATTGAAATTTAAGTTCTGAATCATTGATTCATAATGACCAACTTTCAAACATTGTTTTCTTTAAAGAAATACAAGCAAATTATTTGGTTATACAAGCAAATTATTTGGTACATCAGCACTGTGCTTCTGCATAGGTTAGCGATTATAGGTAATTCAGCTTTGAAAATGGAATGGGGATGCCCTTTAATACATCAACACTCATCTGTCTCATTAACATCCACATCCTGGCCCTGACTGCTGCTTGATCTAAATCCGGAATCCATCTCATGTTGGAAATGAAAGGAGAGAGCCTTAGGATTATAACACATTGCATAGTCAAGTTATCCATAGTGCCAAGTAATAGTGTGTTTGCACAGGTGACTGATCCACTAGACAAAATTATTGAAAATATGTTTTCTCAATTACTTGCTCAAGACCAGACTAAGCTTTCAGCAGTATAATAAACATAGCTGCACAACTTGTGATTCAATATTGTATTATTTTTCAGCAATCTAAAAATATAGAGTTGCATCCAATTGTGTTTGTGCACCAGCAGAACAGGCACTACTGGCAATACAGATTCCTTCTCCAGCATACATGGTGCCTTCCTCACTGTTATTCTTCAATGATGGATAAAAAAGAAATTCTGAAATATGTGACTGAAGTGGACAGTAGCCACAAAAGCTTATGCCTGAATAAATGTGTTAGTCTTTAAGGTGCCACATGATCCTTTATTGTTATTCTGAACATTAAACCCTAAGAAGTTTAATGTTTACCTTTTCAAAGCAAGAAAATAGATCTCTTCACCATGAAATTAAGAATAGGTTGCAAAATGTTTCTCGTACAGAATAGGAACACTATGAGAAATATTATATACGTAAGTGTTAAAATGGGGAGTGAAAGAGTTTAAGGCCTAACATCTTGAAGGCCTAAAACTCTGATAGCACTTTTTGGAGTCTGTCAAAAGACCTATGAAAACAACCCCACATAAGTCAAACTATGTTTTTGTTTTGTTTCTTTGGCTGCATACAGAACGCAAACTGTCAGTACATGAAGAGAATGAACACTAGCAGAAAGGCATTGATTTCTTTTTTCCTTTCCCCCTCCTGCTGTGCATCCAAGTATTGTTAACCACGTGTTACTGTAAAAGCAATATACTTGCATGCAAAATCATAGTTTATTTCAGTCAATTAGCAATCCAAGCCTTAGCATCTTTTAAACCCAAACTTCTGAGTAATCACAATTTTTTTTCCTGATAAACAGACTTATAGTAGCCATGGCAACAGCTGTCTTGGCTTTTTATGGACAGGACTGTTGCTGCATCTGCAGGCTTCATCAATACTTTTGCTGCCTACAGAGAGAAGTGCAGTAGAATGTGTCTCATGGTTTTAGCAGCAGTGCACATTGTGCTGTTGCAGTATATCACCATGTGCTTTTTCATGCTCCAAAACTTTATGGAGTGCTTTTCTTTTTCTGCCAAATAGTTGTATAAATTCTGATTTTGCCAGCTCTGGTGAAATGCATTATAAACTGTGTCATGCATTTAAATATGTATTGTGTCTAGATTTTTTTCACTAGCCTTAAGGCGGTTATTTTTTTAAAAAATGGTTGCAAGTGTAGAGCAGATACTACTTGTTGCCTTCTGGTGTAAACTTTCTTAAAATGGATTATCGGAGAAATTCTCTTCACTCTGCTGAACTGGTATGTGGTGAACACTTCCAGGAGGCCTTAACTAAAATAATCTTAACTTGCAGTTATACTTTAGCCTACCTTTTATGCAACAAAAAGGCAAGTTACTACTTTAGTGCATGCTGAAGGGATGGAGAATGGTATACATAAGCAAATCATTATTGTCCCAGACACTTCTTATCTTTCAAATTAAAACTTTGTATTATTGTATGTTTTCCAGTCAGTATGTTCCCAGAAAAAAACCTGTTGCCCTAAATGGAGATCTGATTTAGCATGGTTTACATTTTATATATATATATATATATATATATATATATAGTATGGCATGTTAATTTTATGTACTGTATAAATGTCTCAAAAGATTCCCAGTACTGGAAAACTAAAATATTTGATTAGGGGAAAGGATTCAATAAAGTGCACTTAGTGTGTTTGAAAATTTATGTATTCAAACACATTCAAAGCTTTACTTGAACATTATTTTTGTTGGAATACTTGTTTATATTTTAAGACCTAGGCATACACTTTTCTTACAGCATGCCTGAAGAACCTTATGCATAAAGTGCTTCTTAGGGCTAATCCTGTGAATAAAAATTACAACTTCATTTTTAGATTTGATTACTATGATATCAATTACAGTTGTCCAATTTGACTTGTATGCAACAGTATCCATTTGCTGGTGGATAGGATTGCCCCTTTCTATACAGCTTCACATGTGGATTTGCAATGGGGCAGGTTGGGGAACCCTCTGGGCAGTTTGGGGAGCATGCAAGGCCTATTATATCTGCTGAAGTCTGCTTGTGTGACATTGGATATAACCCATGGTGTTCATCATTGAAAGAACCTAAGAAGAGCCATGCTGGATCAGACAAAAGTCCATCTAGTCCAGCATGCTCATACAGTGATAATCTAGATAAGTGTGCAATGATATGGTTTTTAAAAAAACAATATGCAACTTTTTAGTAGTAGCTATAACTATCAACTACTTTTTGGGAAGGCAGCTTATTTTACATGGTGAGCCATATTGAATATGCTTCTAAACTTGAATACTGAAGTTAATTCATATTTTGATATCCATAGTTAACACAACTTGTATATTATTTGTATGTTATTGATAGCAAGCTGTTGGCTGTGTGAGAGAATTATTATGTAATTCTTGTAAATGCAGTTCAAAACCTCACAAATTGACTTGGAAACTTTGAAATTTGAGAAGCAGTGCTTTGGGCTTTTTTTTTAATTGCCTTTTGGTTTTTGCAGTAAACTTTGCTCAGAAATGTGATTGCAAAGAGGGCTATAAACCTAAAAATGAAACTCCAATTTCCAGTCTTGTGAAACAATTTTGTCAGTCTGCAGGCCACACAAGTGTTTGGACATGTCACTGTTTGTCTAACCTAAACCTCAAAGTTGAAGAGAAGAATTTTGAAACCTGTAAAATGCTGTAGGAATTCATAATGCCTTATTTGGTGTCATACACATTGGGCCCGTTCAGATGACACCATTAACCATGCTGGTTAAGGGTTTTTGGTTAAGCAGCAGGTGTCATCTGACATGTGTTTTTCTTAACCTGGTGCCTCCGCTAACCACATTGTGGTCGGCTTCACTAACCCTGTTCTGCAGCAGGGTTAGCAGCACTAACATTGGCTTAAGGTGTCGTCTGACACGCACCTGTGGTTAAGAGGTCGAAATCATAGTAGCAGTATAGAGAGGCCTAAATAGAAAACTGCTGGCTCTCTTAGTGCAAGGGCTTATGGGATACAGGGCGGAGCATTCCGAGGACTCTAACTGCTTTGTGGCTAGCATGTAGTTAAGGAAAATGGGAACCGGACAGGGTTAATGGTGTTGTGTGCAAGCGTACAGCTTGTGGTTAGCACTTGTGGTTAGTGCTAATCACAGAGAAGCATGGTTAAACTAACCACAGAGCCCTCACTGTCGTCTGAATGGGCCCATAGAGTTTGTGTGGAAACCTAAACCATGGTTTAGCAGTGATTTACTATGGTTTAGCATTACGAGGATGAGCTGCAAAAAGGGTTAGGCTCGCATTCTCTTCCTCTCCTCTGGTGTGGTCATAAGGAGGTGTTTGGAAGCTCCTTCTAAACTATGGATTGGAAGTTTGGAAGCTAACTATGGTTTAGCGTTAAAACAGCCCAATTTCTACCAATATTTTATTTAGTAGATGTTGTCACATTTATTATACTTGGAAAATTTTGACTACAAGTTCATACTAACAGTATTTTTCCGGCTTGATTTATAACATGAATCTGGGGAGGGTGGGCACAGGTGCCTGATTACCCAAGCTTATGGTTTTTTGAATTTTTTTCACAGCCCTAGTGAGATTTTTGCTTTGCTCTCTTAATGCTGTTGATGAACAGTAAAGTTGATATGAGACTGACATTGCCATACATCTGGATGGTCTCTTGATTTTGAAATCATGGACCGGGTCATATTCTTCACATAGCTTAAACAGCCTTTGCACTACTAGTTTTGAAATGAGCAATATTTATAGGCTAAACTTTACAGCAATTTAAGAATATATAGATGTAGCTGTGATTTCTGAGATAACTGATAAGTAGTTATCAGTGGCTATCAGTTGGACAGTTTGGGAATCCGTTCTTAGCATAGAACATAGTAGATTGCTTTCTTATGGTAGGGTTCTGGGTTATCACAAGTTGAAAGCAATTACTTGTCAATCTATGACTTTTTTATAATTGCACTATTTTTATATGGTATTCTAACTGATATTCATGAATGTTTTTATGTGTTTCAAATTAATCAGTGTTTTGAACTATGCATTATTCATCCATAAGTCTCTCCCCCCCCCCCCCCCCCCCCCGGCAGTTCTTTAATTTAAACCAGCCTTCCTCAGCCTGGTTCCTCCAGATGTTTTGGACTACAACTCTCATCAGCTCAGCCAGCAGAGCCAGTGGTCCTGGATGATGGGCGTTATAGTCAAAACATGTGGAGGGAGTCAGGTTGGGAAGGCTGGTTGAACTTATAGCTGTACAATTTCATAGCTTGTATTGTTGTAGTTAAAGGTGAATTGGAAGGCTTCTTACTTGCCAAAGTCTGTCAAAGTTTCATTGGACAAATAGCCACCAAAAGAAAATGTCTGTTTATAATTATTTATAATTTTGAAATGCTGTCCTAAAAGAAATATGATTGGCACTGACTTCATTTTCTGTTTGGCGCCAAATTACAATGTTCTTTTTTGCTCAATCATTTTAACTTTAAAAGTTAAACTTTTTTTAAAAAAAGATTGCTGTGTTTTTGTTTAGTTTAGTTTGTTGGTTGAAGAGTTGTGTTTGTTCTTTTTTGCCTTTTAATGTGTAATTATATGGTTTTTATATCACATTTGTTTTTTAAAATGTTGTAGGCACTACTCTAGGATCCAAAGTGGATGAAGGGTGCTATATAATATTAAAATAAATTAATGGAATGGAATCACTGTTCCCCTAAATCTATGCACAAAAACCTGGAATTTAGTAAATAAGAAATGTAGGTTGTTTGATGTTTTTTCTTCATGTATTCAGTAAGCCTTCCTCATGAGTCATTAATATTTTCTAGGTATAAGACAGTCCTCCAAATGTTTGCCTACAACTCCTATCATCCCTCATCATTGGCTATGCTGGCTGGGGCTGATGCGAGTTGTGACTTTCCAGATGTTTTGGCCTACAAGTTGCCCATCCCTGCCCTAAACTACTAGCTTTTAATATAGTACAGTTAATTCAAATTAATTTAACTTCTTTATATGCGTGTGTTTCAAGTTCAGCTAACTTGAGACTTGCTGTACAAGGAACTAAATAAAGTTGTGCACTAATAAGCCAATTCTTTAGTTGTGTGTGGTGTACAACTTCCAGAAATCACTAATTTAAAGTGTCTCTTCTGATTCTTATTCCTTTGAATTCAGTTTTTTTAATTCTTAAATATAGTCAAGAACTGCTTTTATTTCTTGACTTTGTTTGGGAATAAATGTCTATATTTAATATTTACATCCTGCAAATGTTTGCAAAGCTAATATTTTGGGACAGAGGTGGCCAACATATCTACTCTGGGGTGGTGGGTAATATCCTCCAGGCAGTGGTCTGAGATATAAGTGTAGTTTTCTCACAACTGTAGCCAAACTATACACAATGCAATTAGCAATTGTCTAAATGGCTTTTGAAAAGTAAATTGTAAGTGCAGGGCCCCCAATCTGGATCAGGATCTGGATGCGGATAGGAGGGCTTTAATCCTTTGTTCTCAACGTAGTCCTGATCTGGATTAGGTCCACTCTTCAAAGGCAGTCTCATGAAGAGTGAGTTTAATAGTCCATGCCAGATATAAATTTCGATTCTTAAACCTACCAAAGCACTAAAAATGAAAGGTTGCTTATGTATAGAGTTATGTACAATTTTGCTTTAACAGTAAAATGTTTAATAATTTGGGACATTTACATGAATACTCTTGGAGAGGTTACAGTTGTTGCATAGTGGGTCCTCTAGTCTAAGGAGCCTTCCCGGAGTATATACGATGTTAGAGAGGAGAATTTGCAACCAGGCAGTGCTTTGTAGGAGATCCATAGTTTCCTGGCACTCAGACATTTCTTTTTCATATTGGTAAGAGGTTGAACTCTGCTGTGCTGTTGTGGTAGGAATACTCACCTACCCTTCTGCATTGTGAATAACAACCTGGTAAACTCAAAACAAGATCACCTTCTCCCCCAAATGCAGTGAGTGTCGGGCACTAAGAGTAGGTTGTACATTAAAAAGAAAAAAACCGTGAATGGGTAATTTCTTCATACGAGAGCTGTATCTTCCCTGTGCAGCAAATGTTCTTAGGAACATAGGAAGCTGCCTTTATGCAGAGTTAGACTGCACATTCATCTAGTTCAGTACTATGTACACTGATTGGCAGCAACTTGTCAGGATTTCAGAAAGTAGTTTTTCCCAGCCCTACTTGAAAATGACAGAGATTGAATTTGGGACCTCCTTCATGCAAAGCATGTACTCTACCCCTGAGTTATTATGCATCCCCCCTTCATGGGAAAATGAGATAAAATGCTACAGAAGATAGATCATGGTTGGACAACTCTAGTCTGGAAGTATAAACTGTTGTTGGTGTATGTAAGAGACTGATACTGACAATGTTTGTGGGTCTTGCAGTTGGCCACAAGTGGCTCTTGCCTTCTTTTGTATTTAAGCAATTTGGATTCCTGGTGGGGAAGTGTTGACACGGCCCAACTGTCCAACATGTCTGAGACTTTCCTTCTTATGAAGAGAGACTATTCCAGATGTGTCATTGCTCTGGTGTTGTCATCCCCTTCTCTCTCTCTCTTTTCTCCCATGCTCCCGTAATGGAAGAATTCTGTATACAGATATTTACTCCAAAAATCCTATCACAAGTATATGGAGAATTACGTTTTGCATTTTGGTATTTAAATATCTGTGAACAGGGTGGCATTGGGGAGGAGGATGTATTTAATGAGACAAAATATTTATTCAGTCTAGTATCTTCAGCAGTAATCCAGAAGATTCTAGCAGAGTAGGAGACTGATAGCTTCCCTTTGTCTGTTCCAACATTTGGCTATGCAATCAAAGTTGCCAACTAGAATTACCAGTAGTCCAATGGGGAGTTGAAAATGGGGTGCTGGGTTATTGCTGCAGCTGCAACTTAATTGTCACTTCCCTCCCCCCTCCCCCATCATGTAGTCTGCTATGCGTAAGAGGCTATGCAGTTTAAGTATCCTCTATGTTTCCTTTGCACTGAACTTCCCCTTATATCCAGTGGATGGACTTGTTTAACTCTTCCCCTGCCCCAAAGTTATGGTTTGGAGCAGCTGAACATGCATATTTCTGGACCATGTCCATGCTTTATTAATTTGCATACTTGAGGTCAAATTTGCACACAGCTCCACTCAAGAACATCCCAGTTTTTCCACTAATGCTTTTGCCCTTCATTTTCCTCCATTCCTGTTGAGCTTGTCTTCCAGTGTGGGGAGACAGCCACTGTAAATGTACCTGATACATCACTAATGCCAATTCTCCCCCCCCCCCCCCCCATCTCAAAAAGAGGCCAAGTGTAGCCTTCATATGATTTGGGCAGGTGGGGACAGTGCTGAGTCAAGCTCATGGTCTTCCCCTAGCAGGGAGTAAGTACACAGCTCTTTGTTTGGATATATTTAAAGGGACTTGTGTTTTTTCTCTCTATTTCTTCCTGGCCTTGTTGTGTGTGTGTGTGGGGGGAGGGCTTTGTGTGTGTGTGTGTGTGTGTATAAGTAAACTTGGCTACTAGCTAATGGGTTGGCTGGAGGGGATACTTAACTACCACAAATGAGAAGCTTTTTGAAAACTTGTTTTATCTTGAAATGATTGTTTTCTTCTACTAAAGGACATTGGCAGTTTTAAAAGTATTTTAAACTGACATTTTAGAGTAAAAGACCAAATGAACAATTGAATAAAATAAAGTGTACGATAAAAAAATATTAGAAACACTGGGCAGTATCCAACGGGGCACAATTGCCAACATAAATTATGTTGTGTTAATGTAAACTACTCTAGCACAATGTCAATAGTGTTAGAAATTGATGTGCCAGCTTACACTATTGCGGTTGCACTATAGTTTACACTAGTGAAATAGAATTTACATTAGCAGTTGTGGTCCACTGTAAAGGTCAATTTTAATTATAATCTCGGTGTTTTCAGCAAATATACAATTGGCATATGTGCAATATGTTTTAGCGTAGCATATGCTTATAATTACTATCTTAATACTGTGAAGAGGCTTCTGTGTATATAGTTTTTATCAGATTTGCAATACTGTGAAATATCTTATGGTAACGTGGAGTACTACAACTCTGTATATTAGGGGTGGTCAACTTGTGGCCCTTCAGTTATTTAGGCATACAACTCCAGTAATCTGTCACCATTAGCTGTTCTGGCTAGGGCTGATGGGAGTTGTAGGTCAATACATCTGGAGGCCCACAAGTTGCCCTCGCCTGCTGTATGTTCTCCATGATATCCATTTATACTTTCACTTCTTAGGAGAGAGGAGATTGCCCATGAACAGAATATTAATTTAAAGTTTAAAATATACTAGTAATACTGAAGTATTATGGCATGCATTTTCTTCTCAAAAGTTAAAACTGCCCTGAGTAATGTGTGTTCATGTGCTATGTGATCCTATTGCCTGTTGTGTTCCAGAAGTCCTTTTGCCTGATTTATTTTTTTGTTTTGGGAAGTAGGGATTGAGAAATAGAATACATGGAGAACTGAGACTTTGTACATCCTCTCATCAAAGGGCAAGGAGCTGATCCTTAGCTGTATTGGAGAGTGTTGCCAGTTCTGACTCCTCTCTGGAAAGCATACTGGGAAAAGTTTAGAATTCCATGTTGGATATTATGCTTACCTCCACATAGGTCTGTCGTGTTAAAAATGAGAAGTGTTTTTGAATCCCAAGAATTAATTACAGAACTTAACATTTCAAATATTTTCCAGCTCTGATGTGTATTATGTTAGTATATTGCATGGCATCTTTTGGAGTGTTCAGCCATTTTCAGCCACAGAATGTATGAAAAGTTCCATCAGCTGTTAAAAGTGTTAAGTATGCAGTTCTTAGGAAAGAGAGTGGGAAACCATGCTGGAGAAATGTGTCTCTTTGGATTCTGGTGGTCCAGTTTAAAAGCTGATACTTGAGTGAATCTTTCTCTCCTAGACTTGATCTGCTTATCATATAGACTGCAAAGTCTCTTCAGAATTTTCTATCAAAGCTCACTACTGAAGAACTAGAATCATTTAATTGTTTTCCTCCTTTACTCTCCCCTGCCTCATATGCTTAAGGAGCAGAGGATGATATTTCCTTCTTTCAAGAACAGGATGGGGTTGAGTTCTGTAGCTAACCCTATAGCCAGGTCTTGCCTCTTGAGTACAAGAGCCATAAAGGGCTATAGTTTTAGTAGTAATACATGAGATGATTAAAAGAGAGAAAAGTAGTGAGCTAGTCCATTGGGGAAACAAACACTCTCTCTGTATTTACATTCTTGTCAGGATGACACCCAAGGGTTATGTAGCCTTTTAGTTCACAGCTACAAGACATTTAGATGGCTGCATAACCGTGTAAAAGAACTTTAGTTGTATTAGTCATAAAAGATAATCCTATGTTCTTTATGATGCAGGACCAGCTGATCATTTAGTCATGAAAACTTCAGTTTGAGCATAGTATTTTTGGTGTACAGTTTCTAATATTAGATTCCTCAGAGCTGGGAATGCATATCAACTGACCATTCTCTTCCTCTGATGTAACAATCATCTCTGCTTTAGGAATTGCAGTAGTTCAAATAAGACCTCTAATTCAGGTTATTCCCAAGTATAATTCAACTTCTTAAAGTTATTTGTAGATAATTCAAAAGCTGTAGTTCTTCAAATTCTGTAGTATGAAAATAAAAACGTGAATGTTTGTGGAAGAGTGTTGAAACAACACTACCTTTAAGCCCTGTTTTATGTAATGGGGCAAATTATGGGTTAATTAATCCATACAACCCATGATTTGGCAAGTTGCATGTAATGTGTGAGCTCCTTCTGCTTTGCATAATCAATCTTTGATTGGCCCGGTTGTAGGTTGTTTCGTAACATGTGAACTGGGATATTATGGATTATTTGTGCTTTAAACAACCCAGAGTTAACCTAAGAAATAATTGCGGGTTAATAATAATAATAATATATTTATTTATTTATTTATTTCTAACCCGCCTCTCCCTCTGGATCGAGGCGAAGAACAACAATAAATATAAATACAAAGACCATAAAATAGATAAAACATTAAAACAAATACAACTAATACATTATTAAAAACATTACCGTATTTCATCGATTCTAAGACGCGCTTTTTCTTCCATGTTTACATCTGTAAAAATGGGGTGCGTCTTAGAATCGATGGCATCTTGCAATCATGGGATTTCTCCCGTGTTTTGCAGAAGGCACTAGGGCTCTGCATGCCCCCCCCGGCGACTCGCCCTAGCGGGTCCCGAGGGACCCCACAAGGCCGGTCAGAAGTCCCCCTCCCCAAATACCTTGATCACTGCTGCCTCAGCCTGGGAAGTTTTCAGTACTGGGAAGGAGGCTGCGATATCGGGAGATCTCGGCCTCCTTCCCAGTACTGAAGCCTTCCCAGGCCGAGGCAGCAGCGATCAAGGTAAGGAGGGAGGGGGGACTTGTGGGGCCCTAGCCCTAGCCCTAACCCTCCCCCCTCCCCCCTCACCTTGATCGCTGCTGCCTCGGCCTGGGAAGGCTTCAGTACTGGGAAGGAGGCCGCGATCTCAGGAGATCTCGTGAGATTGCGGCCTCCTTCCCAGTACTGAAGCCTGCCGAGGTAGCAGCGATCAAGGTGAGGGAGGAGGGGGGAATTGTGGGGCCCTAGCCCTAACCCCACTCATCTTGATCGTTGCTGCCTCGGCCTGGGAAGGCTTCAGTATTGGGAAGGAGGCCGTGATCTCGTGAGATCTCGTGAGATCGCAGCCTCCTTCCCAGTACTGAAGCTTTCCCAAGCCGTGGCAACTGCGATCAAGGGGAAGGGTGAGGGAGGACTTTTGGGGCCCTAACCCTCCCCCTCCCCTCCATCACTGTCACCCCTCCTCGTTGCCACCACCGCTGCTCCGCGCTGCTGGCAACGCTCGCCTTGTTACTGGGAACAACGCCTTGCCAGGCCGAGGTGAGCACTGGCAGCAGTGTGGAGCAGCGGCGGCAGCAAGGACGGGCAATGGCGATGGAGGTGAGTGGGGAGGGGGGAAGGGGTGCTGAAATTAAGGTGCGTCTTAGAAGCTTTTTGTTTGTTTGTGGCCCTGAAATTAAGGTGCATCTTACAACCAATGGCATCTTACATTCAATGAAATATGCTATTAACCCACGAATTGCAGGGATGCGCACTGTGTGCTCCTGTGGCATTTGTATGTTGCTTCCATGACATCCAAACCTGGAAACTTGGGGTTGTTCATGGGTTAAACAAACCCAACATAAATCAAGAACAAGTCATGGGTTAACTTGGGGTTGTTTAACCCATGAACAACCCCAAGTGTCCAGGTTTGGACATCTCAGAAGCAATCTATGAATACTGCATTCATAATGTAGTAGTATCTTGTGTGCAGTGCGCATCCTCACAAATCGTAGGTTAATTAACCCACAAATTGCCTCTGGATGAAACTATTACTTCTACAACTGGCCTGAATGGAAGTTGATTATGCAATGCAGAAGCAGTTTGCACATGACGCATACATCCTGGCAAATCATAAATTAATTAACCCACAATTTGCTGTTGTTCCATACAAACTGGGTCTTAGTGGTTTTAAAAAGACTACATGAGGGCTCCTTTTAAATTTGGTGGAATAGCCTAAGATTTTCCAGAGTGCAAATGACTGAGAAAATATTTCATATTATTAATATATTGCTGTTAATGCACCCTTGAATTGCTTTGTGCTATGTTTCTGTGTATTGAAACCAGGACTGGTAGCATCCTCCCTGGTGTCAGTTGAAATTTTTCCTCAAGTAGAACAAGGCACATTATACATATTGAGACAATTACGTAAACAGTACTAATTTTTCTTCACTTGAACACTTTAATCCTATAACAGCCAAAGTTCAAAGGATTTGTTTTATTGGCAGTCACGAGAGATATTTCACTTAAATGGAAAGACCATTAAAGATATCTGTGTATCCATTGTCTGTTTTTGCTGGCCTGCCAATACTTTTTAAGCCAAGAGGGGCAATCTTTTGGTTGGAGGAATTTAAAAAGAAGAGAGCAGGCTTTTCTGAAGCAGACTTTTGTGGTAGAGGTTATTGGTCTGACAACCCAGTCAGTTTCTGAGCTTCAAAAACTCTGTATTCTTTGTCTAACTTTTAGAAAGTTTTAGCCTGAAAAAATATTTTGTTCTTGCATAGAGAATGTGGGTTAAAACTGGTGCTTCCACCTAAAAGCAACCAGTAGTTCACTTTTCGTCGCACAGAGGGATGTCACAAAAGTTGTAACACAGCATGACAAAATCTCATTTGTATTTAATAAGCAGTAGAGTCTGGTGTCAGTGATGGTGTAACTGTTAGAGAGCATCTGCAGAGGATGGAAATGAACACACAGAGGAAAGGAAATATAAAATCAGTTGCATCAAAGAGTCAAGTCTCCAGTGAACACAAGAAAAAAAACTCTATCTTGTCAGGTATGAAGACCCAAATGTTAGTCACAATTCCAGCCCAGGAACTGATTTCTCATTATCTTCAACAGTGTAAATATAGAAAGCTGTTCTGACTTGTTCAGAACGTATGATAACTCTGGCAGCGCAGGAGGTTTGTTGCGCTTCAAATATCTGCCCTTTGTACATAGGAAGTTGCATTTTGCTTATTTGAGTTTCTAGCTGTAAGTGTTTAAGCTATTCTCCCCTGAGGTTTGGGTGGCAATTTACTTCATAATTTTAAACACCCCAAAGTTTAAAACTATTTTTTCTGCTCCTTTTTCAACAACTCTCCCTTCAATTTTTATATAAAAAGGAAAAATATATCTTGCTACCAAATATCACAAAAATACATTCAATAAATTACTGTTTAACCCAAAGTAGTTGTATTTGACACACATACTTAAAGTATATGTTAAAATAAGATATGTGTTTTGAAGAAAAGGTGTCATAAATTACTTCCAACAGAATCTATGAAACGATTCTTTTTTTCTTTGGTTTAACCCAAAATGTCTGTTAAAAAATTGTGTGTAGGTCAGTTTTCCATTTTGCATGGGGCATGTTTTGGAGGAGATATGAAAGAAAACCAAGCTAGCAACATATTATAAAGAATTAATGTCAGTGAAACTAGTTCAGTGCACAAGCAAGTTAAATAAGAATGGGAACTGAAAAGATCTCTTAAGGAATTTTAGCAAAACTACTGAAACAATGTTGCAGTCGTTCCACAATAGAAAGTAACACAGAGGAGTAGCAACAACTCCATTCTTTTAAACTAAAAACAACAACCATGTCCATCGTACTGTCCGCTCCCCTTGACATGCTTGATTACTTAAAGAATTGATGGAATATTACAAATTGATGCTGCTAGAAACAATGCAAACTGCCTTAATTTTTTTGTTAGATGGCCTCATTAATAAATTAGTTCAACATGGCCACCCTGGCTCTCCATCATTTGATGCACAGGTAGCTTATATTTTTTATTTATTTATTTCTATACCACCCAATAGCTGCAGTTATAGGTTTTTTAAACCCCATATTTAATATAAAAATAAACAAAATGACTCAGTAATACAGACCAATACCACTAAAGGTAAAACAGAAAAGCCAGCAACAACTCATAGGCTGCACTCATAAAGAGAGCAGCTCAGAGTAGTTTTTTACTTGTTTCCTATCAAATTTTTGGGAGAATAGTATTCAAGAATCCTCTGAAGGCAGGATCGCTCAGCAGGGCCTCTATTGATGACCATAGTGAATGAGCAGGTTCATATGAGAGGAGATAAACCTTCAGACAGCCCAATCACTTTAGCCCTGTTTAAACACATTGGACCTGTTCAGACAACACATTAAGCCATGGTTGGCTGCTAACCCTCTTGCAGCAAATTGTTAGTGAGCATGTTTAAATTGTGTTTATGTAGCCACCATGGTTAGGCATGGTTTAGACGATACACTAAGTCATGGTTCACATGACACATTAAGCCATAATGTTCAGCACAAAATGCTTAACCACTGTGGCTTAGCGTGTCTTTTGAACAGGATCTTAAACTCATCTAATGGAGAACCTGTGGTGGGGAAGAGCAGAGACATGCTTGTTAGCTTCACCCCCTTCATCATACCACCTTGCCTGGCTCCACAGCTCTAACTATGCAGAGTTCTAAATAGCATGGGGCATGTACTCAAGTATAGCAGGGGTAGGCAACCTTATTGGCCATGGGCACATTTGACTATTTGAGAAACTGTCCTGGGCAGCACCATAAAACAGCTGCCATGGGAGGTGTGGCAAAGGACATGAAACCTTCACAAAAGATTAAATACAAGGCAGAATTGGGGTATGAGTTCCAACACACTAAACTTTGAACCTGTCAGGACCGATAACATCAACAGCTAGACACATGTTAAAGAATCAGCACACTTCTTTGTTACAGCAAAATACAAGCAGCTTGCTGGAGTCCACGGATCAGGGTCTTTAGTGCGATCAAGTTTGATAATCCAAATGACCCTGCGGCAGAATTTTAAAGTCCTGCATTATAATCCAAGACAGGGTTCCCAAACACAGGATTCTAGGTGTGCAGTAGTCTGGGTTCTGTAATATCTGGGACTAACAACATTGTACTCACAAATCTGTTTTGCCTCTGCACTAGCCTGGAGACATGAAGTGGATCTAAATGGTTGCTTTTCCCTTAGACTCTTCAATTGTTGTCATAGCCTAGGAGACAGTCTTGGGCAGGCCCTTCGGCCAAACCTGTTTCCTGCCCGCTTATCGAAGAACGTTCCTCATCCTGCCCACCTACTCACCTGCCCAACCTTGCCCCAATAGTCTTTTCCCATGGTTTGGTCTGGTGGTATTTGAGAAGGAGTAACTTCCTCACTCTTTCTGCAGTCGCCTGTGAAACCAAACAGAAACTAATTCCCAACCCCCTGCCAACTCATAACTTGATGAGGCCCGAAATTATAATCTTCTCTCTCTGAATCAGATTCTTCTTCTAACACCATGATATCATGGTGGCACACATGACAGAACCCAGTTTTTAGTACCAACAGAAACTAATTTTACAGCGATTCTGGTTGCCAGTAAGAAAATGTGTTAATTGAAGAAAAAAGTAGGAGGAGTAGGGAACCTTGGTGGGTGCCAAGAAAGATGTCTGGGGACACATTGGTGCCTATGGGGGTACCATGTTATCTGTACCTGGTTTAGAACCACAGGAATGTTATGTCTGCATTGGGACCTTGGAACTTACTTTTTGGGTGCTCCTAAGGAAGTGAGCTCTCTGTCATGATCAGGCCTATTCCCCTTAGTGTGGGGGGAGGAGTTTCAGGCAATTAATTACAATCAGATTCTGAAACAGAACTAGACTAATACCAGTCCACACAGGAAATGGGGGAGGAGATTTTCCCAGGCTCTTCAGGAGCCAGGGATGAATCTTCACCAAACCTTATCAATGAAAACATAAAAATTCAGAGTCTGTGAGATCTCTGCAATCCTCAGAAGGGGAAGGGACTTCTGAGTTGACCGATCCCAGAGTCCACCGCAGAGTAAAACAGGCAGAGCTAAAAGAAGGCAAGAGGCGATCAGCTGGCCTAGCTTCTCGCCAAAGGCTTCTTCAGATGAAGCCTCCCTGAACTTAAGGAACTTAAGGAAAAGACATTCCCTTTTGTTGAAAGGACAATTGTCTCACTTAGTTTGCATAGTTTTTGCCTAGAAGAAAGTTTAGAGTTTTTAGACTCTCTTCAGGTGAGAAAAGATGTTTATTTGCTAAATAAAACTTTGTAGATTACTTGGCCAACTTCTTTATTGTCTCGTACTGTCTCATTGTTTTTTTTAAATTAAATGTTTAGGTGTACAGTACTATACAGATGTTTGCTTCTTTGTACAGTTTTGGGAAGATGAGGTCACCCTACTTGTACTAATATTTTCTCTTACTAGTATTAGAATGGTAATACTTTATGTATTGTGCCATGTAGCACCTGAACAGCATCTTAAAGAAATTTGTTCTATCGCATAGGTTAGTTCTTAAACCAAACTGATAAGCTCCTTTTGGAACAATAGCAATATATTATTGCTGATGACATGAAAGTTTACCAACAGAGTTGGGTAAGTGCAGTTTCTTTGAGGTGGGAAGAAGTCTTGGTTTGCTGGTGGCAATAGCTGTTTGTAACTTTAGACAACTGGAAATTCGTGATCCTTGTCCAGGCTATTTCTGATGGGGAGTGCAATTGGCCAGAACAGAATTATTATTTTTTCTCCAGACTTAAACTTGAAGTGTGACTTGCAACATGACCCACTTTTAGGTTTCTATCATGTTTCAGTCCTTCTCTCCTTTTGTTTTTTAAAAAATACTTAAGAAAACAGAAAATTGTGACAGTGCTGTTGGTGTGACCCAGTTGGGAGTTACAACCTGTGGATGAATGGTAATGGGCTAGAGCTGTGCTTCCTGCAACCTAATTTTCAGTGGCCTGTGGCAAATGATCTGCCCGCCTCTGTCCTGGTAGCCCACTAGGTGGGTAGGGGGAGAGTAGGGATGGGTTACACCCACTTTTGGCTTTGACCCTTGCCCACTGCTTGTTTTGGCTCTCTAGCTACTGGTGTGAGGCCATCAACAGATTGTGGGAATATGGCACTTCCCTACCTCTGTATTAGAGAATGGATTGGTTTATATATAACAAAAAATGATGAAAAAAAAACTTGATGGGGAAGGGAAATGCTGAATTCCTAATCTTCATGACTATAGTAGTAAGAATAGTTGTGGGTGAGTGGTGGTTTATGGGCCAAATCCTACTTCTAGATAGCCACTGGCTATTCCACCATTTAACTATCCCCAGTGGTTGATAAAAGGAGGCTTTTGAGTCCTATGTAATTTTTTTATGTCTGGCTTCAGGACAGTGAGGAAAATTGCCAGAAACATAATGCATCCCCACCCATTTTGTTTCTTGTAGTCTTCTCCCTCATAAGCAGACTGGGGAGCTTTCAACTTCAGCCAATTGTCAGTATGCAGTATATGTGCCAGGCAAATAAGAAAGGGGAAGGAGTGGCTTGGGTCCTTCGCCTGTTCTCTGGCTAGTTTGCTGACTTACTGCTGTAATGGGGCAAACATCACTGTAAAAGATTCACCAGACTTCTCTCCATTTACCTTCCTAACGCTGACTGTCTTATTTACCCCTTTGAAGAAAAATCAAGCATGGAGGTGACCTTTACAATAAAGAACAGATGGAGGTATAAGAAAGGAATGTGATACAACACTTAAAGAGGAGATAGTCACTGACACTGAAAACAGAAATTCAGATTAAACCTGTAAACAGTAGTATAAAGGTGATGCATCACTTCCAAGGTTGTA
The DNA here is from genome assembly GCA_029215795.1 of Anniella stebbinsi. Taxonomy (NCBI): domain Eukaryota; kingdom Metazoa; phylum Chordata; class Lepidosauria; order Squamata; family Anniellidae; genus Anniella; species Anniella stebbinsi. Next base: position 307,188,366 of record JARDYH010000001.1, on the reverse strand, counting down.
CAGAAATTGGGAATGGACCCTAGGCTCATATGTTCCTTCTCCATGTCACTACATGGATAAAAGATCAAATGAACCAGGAGATCAGGCATTCAAACAAGTGTGAGGTCTCCTGGCTCATTTGTTGACTTCCTTCCAGTGAAAGGAGCTCCTGATCTTCTCCAGTATATAATAAAACAAGCCCAGAAAATTATTTTGTACAGGGAAGAGTTTTGCTGTGTGTGTATTTTTGTTTTGGCAGTGTGCTCTGACTTGGGTGGCTAGCAAATATGCATTATTCATGTAGTAATGTAACTCTACACTTGACCCAAAAAGTTAGTTGAACACCAAAAAAGCTACCAGTAATCTGAACTTTGTCTTTGTTCGTGAACGACACAATTAAAGATCTTATAAAATAGTGACATTATTTGACTGGCTTGTATAGAAACTTAAAGCAACCCAATACACATTTGGTAGTGAAAATTCTCCTTCTAAGTTTCTCAGGTCTTACCTTTCATTATTGATCTGGCTAGGTGTCCCCTACAAAGAGAGCTTGCAAGATCTAGCCCATTGGTACTAGCTTGCAATGCACATGCACACAAAAAGAATATTTAGTAATTTAGGACCAGGGTAGTCATGTTATTAATTTGGGAATGTCTCATTATCCTGTCAATTTTATTTGGAGCAGAAAATACTTGTAGATATAAATTCATCCATTTAACAGGTATTCATTTAAATGTGTTTCATTGTACTTGGTTTCCATGGAAATGGTGTACAGCTAATGTTATTTATAAGGTGAAATAAAATTGGGTGTCTAATGGGACCCCCTGCTGTTCTGATGAGGAGCCTTGGGGGGAATAAAGGCTCATGGGATTCTGTACAAAGTTTAATGGAAGTCTCTTGTAACTGCTTGCAAAAGGACAACATTCACAGTAAACAAATACTTCTTGGTTACTGGAAAATCATACCTTGGAAAAGTTTTCTATCTCTTTTTGAATTGCTCATATTTGATCTTCTAAACTTTTACTCCGTATGTATAGTACTAAAATGTTATTTGAATTAGAAAATCATTCAAAAACTCCATGCATATCTGAAAGTTAAGATGATAGAAGTCCCATTACAATCCCTTGTTTTCACATGTACGTAATTGTCTAAAGTATTTTTTGCTGACATTCTCAATTATTGGTTTTCTACTTAAATGGCTTTTACAAAAACTGGGCTAAACTCTCAGTCATCAATTACATACATGAAAAATGCTTCCATTTAAGTGTTTTGGATGCTTTCTGCTTTGTCAGCCTTATGTCAAAGGCTTTTCTGAATTTAAGTGGTAGAAATTATTTTTCTAAGTTGCCTTACTCCCCAAAGTTGCTTGCCAGTTTGTCCTATAATCCATCCTTTAATAGAGATGTAACATGTTCTCCTTTTGCCACTATACCACAAAAGAAATACTATGCTCTTCCTAATAGAACCTTCTCTTTCTGGAGGAGCGAACCTTTTTCTTCTCCTTCATCCAGTCTCCTAGTGATTCTCTTTAGCCTTTCATCTGCTATCGTCACTATAGTGTTTAAGAAGCAAAATAGTTTCCACTTTGTGTTTCATTTGCATACTCCTGCACACCTCTCGCAGTATAGCATGGCATAGGTGCTTAGCCCTAAGATTTTCTTTATGGTTTTTTTTATTCCAGACTGTCACATTTGGATGGATGGTTCTGACAGGTGCTCTGTTGAGATTTATATAGTGAGGGGCTTCTGGACAAAAATATGGAATCTGTTCTCAAAATGTAGTGGTGGCAGTCTTAAAATGTTTTCTGCCCCATTGAATGCACAAACTCTGATGTGATTCCTTTGTGGCTATCTATCTAAATTGCTCTCCTCACCCAGGGACTGAATGGAGATTCCCAGTGCAGGGATACATTTGAAAACATCACAGAATACATAGCTTGTTTCCTCAACTTTCTTAGCAAAGAAACAATACTAACTCCATAGCCTCCCACAGTTTAAAGCCATACTATTATACTCAGTACCATGCCTGGTGTATCTATTTTCCTGTGTGGAACATTAAAAAAAAATATTTCAAAGTGAAAGAGTGCAGGGAGTTGGCGTAATCTCATGCTCCCATAGTACGTAAGCAGCGTTTGGAACCAGGAACACTATGCTTACTTCTTGCCCTCAGTTTTTCAATACTGATAGGTACCGCTTGTTTGCCATCAAAAATTTTTTTTTACAAACTACTTTGACTCTCTGATCCTGCCCAGTGACCTCTGTTGACTTAGAAATGAATCAGCCATGATCAAATGCAAAGTTCTAATTTTGTTTGTGCAAAGTGGTACCTACAGTCGCCACATTTGTGCTTATAGACAATTATTCTTCCTGCCTTGTGAGTAAAGCATGCACCTAGTCAATGTTCTATTTTCTATCTATACAAAGCAGTAGTTATGATCAGAGTAAAATTTCTGGACCAGAACTTCAGTTGTATTAAGCCCCAATGCTGAACGATTATTAGCGTTGTTCAGTGCACTTGTGAATTATAGACTTGGAAGGGACCTTGGAGGTAATCTAGTCCAACCCCTTGTGTAATGCAGGATCTGCAGTGCAGAATTACAACTACAGCATCACTGGGAGATGGTTGCCAAGCCTCTGCTTAAATTCCTCCAGTGAAGAAGAGTCTCTCACCTCCTGAGGCAGACTGTCAAATAGCTCTTATTGTTAGGAACGTTTAGCCAAAATTTGCTTCCCTACAGCTTAATGTTTAGCAAAAATTGTAATGTTTTGCCAAAATCTGCTTCGCTGCAACTTCTACCCATTGGTTCTAGTCCTGCTTGAACACCAATTCCATGCTTAGGGTCAGCTAGATGTTACAGGAAGCACATGCCTACTGCCAAAAATGGCAACTCTTCCTCTTGGTAACATCTAATAGTAAAAAAAAAAAAATGGTGACATTACTGTGCAGAAAGTTTCCCTGCCCTATCCAGCTTCAATGCCTTATGTTTGTAAGCAGTATTTTTGTCCAGTATTTCCACAACAGAAGCTGTAAAGGTGTTGACTGGACTACACTCATCAAATGAACAGCAATTCTGCATTTATTGCACTGAAAGGCCAAAGTCGTTAGGCTCTGAATGGAAGCTTCCATTCAGAACCCTGTCTTCTTACATCACACAATTTGCGGTATTCACATGTATATGTTTACTAAAGATATTCAACCCAGTTGTATAGCACTGCAGATTAGTTAGTAAGTGGTGGCATATCACTTTAGTAAGACAAGGCATCTATAATCACCACTAGGAGGCACTGTTTTCTCCTTGGTTTCAGGTACTTATGGTGACAAGTTTTCTCTAATGGATGTTGATGGCCAGTTCTTTACAAGTTACATTTTGCCTTCACAGAAAGAATATTGAGGTGAGAAAAATCTATATCTATGTCCTTAATATATTAACAACTTGTGCACTTACCTATGACTGCAACCTACTGCTTGCATTGGCTTATATCTGGTGGTAAAAAATGTGCGTGAAGTAGTCCTGTGCAGTTGAGATGGATCATTTTTCCTCCAGTCTTATGTCTGGTCCAGGGTGCTGAAGGAAATAAAAACAAATGTTTAGTAACTGCTAATCCTTTGGCTTTGTCAACCACTATGCCCTCAGCCATGTTCTTACCATATGGCTTCATCTTATTGGGAGTTAAGTTTACTCATGGTTTCCATTCTTGTTCTTAAAGATATGGTGTATTTTTCATCACTCCTCCCCAAAATTGTTCTCTCAAAGGTCTTTTCTTACGCTGTACTTGCCTTCATAAAATTACCTTGTCAAGGCTACTGTTCTAAAGAACGGCTTAGAAGACAAGTAGAGGCATTGGAATAACCATTCATGACTTCATAACAAGAGAGTGTTTCACTTACCTTTTCTGAAAAGATCAGTTGCAAAATATTGACTGGTGATCCAGAAAGCCAGTTTTAAAGGTTAGCTCTTTTGACCCTCCTAATACGTTCTCGTGTTCCATGACTGTAGTCATCACAGTATATATACGTCTTATTTATCAGAACAATGCTTTTGGGAGGGGAATACAAATACTGCTTGAACTTCAGAAAACTTTTCCTGAGGAGAAACATAGAGTAAAGAAGAAATGTATTATAGAACTGTAGGATGTTTGCCTTTTGTTACTATAGTAGCCACCTGATCATTTTGTAATGTGTGTTTATGCCATGCCCGGCACCCATACCAGTTTGGGTTCCTGTAAACCATTTATGAATTTAGTTAGCACTCCTCTGGAGAAGAACTGGAGGGTTTTTTTTTTTTGCAGTTGTAGCAAACACTGTGAGCTGAATGTGATGAATTATATCTTTCGGTTGCATGATTTTGTCTTTCTGTTCAGCCCAATCCCATTCATATTTCTTAGACGTTAGACTGTGATTTACTTCTGGATAAGCTTGCATATATTCAGCTGTGTGTAAGCTTTCTTGGAGTGTGATAGCACTCCACTTGCCTGAAAAATACCGTGGTTGAGTTGTGAAGCCATCAGATGAGTGCTTTGCCATACTGTTAGCTTTACTGCCAGCTTTAAATGCATATTGGTTTCAGGATTGAATTGGCCTTCTGTCTCCAAATCATTGTTGTTAACCTGGATCTGAACCTCTTGTATACAATTTCTTTACCAGGAGCACAAGACCAAGCTGACTATGATTTTTCAGTTTTGCAATTGTAGCTCTAGTAGAAGTATTATTTATTTATTTATTTATTGCATTTTTATACCACCTAATAGTCGAAGCTCTCTGGATGGTTTACAAAAATTAAAACCATGATAACTATTCAAAATATAAAACAACAACAGTATAAAAACGTAGCATAAAAATACAATGTAAGAGCACAAGCAGGATAAAACCAAGCAGCAATGCAGAAATTAATACAGTTTTAAAATATAAGTTTAAATCAGCAAAGTTAAAAATTAGACTGATAAACTGTTAAAATACTGAGAAAATAAAAAGGTCTTCACCTGGGGTCTAAAAGAGTATAATGTAGGTGCCATGCAAACCTCTCTAGGGAGCTCATTCCACAGCTGGGGTGCCACAGCAGAGAAGGCCCTCCTCCTGATAGCAAAAGCAGGGGGAGACAAGCATCCAAATCCGTTGAAACAAAGGGAGAAACAGGGTCTCAAGATGCTGATTTTTTATTTATTTTTCCAAAGTTGAAGAGCCCTAACAGGTTCTCAAGATGCTGATTTTTTATTTATTTTTCCAAAGTTGAACTTTGGAAAAATAAATAAAAAATCAGCATCTTGAGAACCTGTTCCTCCCTTTGTTTCAACCTCCTCCTGATAGCCTCCTGCCTCACTTCCTTTGGCAGGGGCTTACGGAGAAGGACCCTTGAGGATGATCTTAGGGTCCAGGCAGTTACATATGGGAGGAGGTGCTCCTTCAGGTAACCTGGCCCCAAGCCGTTTAGGGCTTTGAATGTTCATACTAGCACTTTGAATTGGGCCTAGACCTGGACCCGGCAGCCAGTGAAGCTGGAAAAGGAGTGGCGTAATATGGTCTAGTTGGCCAATCCCCGTTAACAGTCTGGCTGCCCTTTTTTGTACCAGTTGAAGTTTCTGCTCTATCCAGAACCATTGTCATCTTCCCATGGATGGGGCATGGGGCAACTTTCATATGAACAAAGGCCAATAGGTGGCGGTCAAGAACATGCCTTCTGTGCTTTTTGAACAGGTTGTTGTTGATTGAAGGTTATTGTTCAGTGATGCAATGCTGTGATATCCAGCGTTCCTCTTGGATAATTTACTTACAGAAAAGAAATAGGTTGCCTTTTTGTGGTGTTCATAAGCACCCTGGAAAGTTGTTCTGAGTTCATATGAATAATCAGTTTTAAGAAGGTTGCAGTCCTGCTCCCTCCATATTATCTGTCTCAGAATTGATTTGTACATTTAGCACACTTTCTCCATATCCTTATGTATAATATTAGGGTGATAAGACTGATTTTTGAAACAATAAAATAATGAATTTTTACTTTAATCAGGATTATTTTATATTTAATTTTGTTATAATAAGTCTCCCTTAAAAATAGCATGGCTTAAATATTTAAATACACTATGAACATCTTAGTTGCAGCCAAAACGCCTTTAAATAGAATCCATGACCTCCTATTCAACATATTTGAGTCAAACTCTGCTTTTCTATGTAAAAGAAGACGCTGCGGCAAAAAAATAACTTGAGGTAAATCAAAATAAATGTCATTACACTCTTGTTTTGTATTCAAATTATAAATATTTGGACAGTTAGTCAAACTGTATTGGCATTTATTTTCCATGATATTGTGAAACCTTGAGTTCCATAACTACCACTAGTGGCTTCTGCAAAAGGTCTAGGCACCACTTCACATAAATGTTTGTGCTTAATGTCCTTACATGATTGTGTTTTGGTGTGTGGAGAGAGAAAGAGAGCACGTGCCAAATAGATGTCCTTAATTTCACAATTGTTCCTGTAAGTAGACATAAATTCTGTAGTGCAAAATGCATGTAGGCTAAATAACTGGAGGGTTCGTATTATGTGCCTGGTAGCAAAATATTCTGTTTTGCTGCAGACATAGGATTTATTTGTTATAGCAACCAGTTAGTATGCATGTTTGGTCAGTAGCTCTGTTAATTAGCAAGTGGGAAACTTGATTTTTACTTATCTAATTAATTACTTGAAATCTCCTTTTGTCTTGTTTTAAATCAGTGATTTAAACTGCTTTCATTTTTCGTTGACCAACCCTGCATAGTATCAGTATAACATATGGGGTAATTCTTTCCAGTATTCGTTGTCCAGTAACAATTTTCTGCTATCTCAACAACAGCACTTTGTTGCCGTTCACTTCAGAGGACTATCTCCCACCTACTTTCATAGGCAATGATTTCCTTTTGGATCATACTTGCTCTTGTGAGAGGTAGTTCTAGGAAAAGGAAAGACTATTATTTCAGATAGGGTGGGGAGATTTTGTTGCATTAAGCTGAGAGTATAAATACACAACTAGATGTGTTTACAGGAAATGTAAGGGGTAGTTCTCACTAAGGTGGCATGTTTGAGTCTGGGCTGTGCCACTTTAGACTGCAGGTGAGGGCTCACATAATGGAATGTTATTTCATACAGAAAACCGTCATGTCAAGAAAGAAAAGTCCTTGCCTTACCTTTCCCCTTGCTTAGTAGTTTTCTTTGTGTAGCAGTATGTTTTCATGGGAGAGAGCCGTCACCTGCAATCTGAACTGGTACAGCCCAGTCAGAAATTTACCACCTCAGTGAAAACTAGGCATTAGTGTGTCCACAAAAGAGAGACCTTTTTTGCTGTAGGATAATCCGAGCTTCTTTGCAAGTAGCCCCAAATGGATGAGATGAAAAGAATAATTTGTTTTATATTATTCCTCTCTTTATTTTGGAAGAATATAATAGGTTTAAATTTTATTACAGAGAATCAATTTAAAATTCAGATTTTTTAAAACCCCTATTTTTGTCATTGTTGAAAATGTATTGCTTGTTTACTAGATAATTAGCTTTTAACTTAGGAGTGTTTTTCTCTCAAGTTGCATTTGAATGGAAATTGAAATTCAATTAAAATGCTCAAAAGCAGCATTTTAAAATTTGTTGCTATTAAATAAAATTACATTAAATGTGTCGGATTGTACAAAAATGAAAGGAGATTTTTTTTTGTTAAGCAGGAACTGACAGTAGTAATTAAGGCAAAAGCTTTTTCTGCATAAGGAAGCAAAGTAGAAGTCCAGATACCTTGGAAGTGAAAACATTTTAATGTTGCAGTATTTTGTTGTTGGTAGTATTGACTATAAAAGCTAGTTGACTGTTCTTTCATGAACTTCCTGTCCCCAGGTAAACCTTTCTTTACTTTCTTACCCAGTTTGCTATAGCCTCACTTATAGACAAAGTTAGTTGTCTAAAAACCTCCTGACTGAGGGCATCTTTTGTGAAAGCTGGATTGAAAATGTATGTATTTCCTGAACCCACAAGAATAAGCACAGTAAACGTCTATGTGCTTACTGCCCCGTTCATAGTTACCGAAAACATATCTGGTACATTTGATTTGAAATGGAGTAATGTGTATGGTTATATGGGGAGAATGTTTCAAAGTCAGGCATCCCTACTGAAATTGACTTTTCCTGGCAAGCAACTACTGTAACTTAGGTGGTAAAGAAAAGTTGACAGGCATTCCTTTGGATAATCTTGTCTCAATACATAAAGAGCTTTAAAGATCAAGACCAACGCTTTAAATTGTGCCCAATAGTGTGAGCACAATGCCCAGTTCCTGTTAGTTCAAAATACAGTGTGTGTGTGTGTATCTGTCTGTCTATACATATAGACACAGACTATATAGACTAGGTTCACACAACACCCTAACCCATGATGGGGGTTTTCTGGAACAACTGATGATGGGTTAGCATTTTGTCTGTGGGATGTTTTTCCCACCCCACAGTGAGTTATTTCCCCCAAATGAACCACTGTGAGAACCCACGGTCTGCAGTAAGGGTTATTTTACCTATGGTGAGTTAGCATGTTGTCTGTTGCACAGCATGGGTTACGGAGATAGCTTACAGAGCTGCTCGGCAAGAGCAGCCAAAAATGCTTTTTTCTTAAGTGTTTTGTGTTCCGCCGCAAAAGAAGCTGGGATACCTGCCCAGCCAGAGGACTATAAGAGGAGGAAGGGGGAGGGATGTGTATAAAATAAAGTGCTCTGTGTAGCTTGTTTGCCTGATCGTCCGACAGGAGCATAGTAGGTTGTATGCATAACCACCTACCTAGAGATATGAAGACCCGGAAAAAAATGAAAACATTCAGGGGAGGGGGAACTGGGTTTTCTGGTTTTTTCCAAAGCCTTTTTTGTTGTTGTTTTTCCAAAAAAAATGGAAAAATTGGAAAAAAAAGAAGAAAAAATGGATTATGGAATGTTTTATTTTAGCATGATGCATAAAATGTTTAAAACAAGGTGTTTATATATTACTTATCCAAATGATTTCTAAAAACTTTGTACAGTATCAGATTATTACAATTCCTGTGCACTGAGGACAAGCAAGTCCTAGGCTGCAAACTGAGACTACAACTCTCAAACTCAAGAGCAAGATGCATTTCTTCCTCTAGGGGGCACTGCCATTGAAGCAGAGACTGAAACTGATAGTGATAGCTATAGCTCAGGAAATTAATCTGATTAAATTTCATGCATATTCATTGAATCTCAGTCCCCCTTTTTTCTCAGTTCTTTTTATGGGAATGGGTGCTTTATGTCTGCTTCATAGAATCATAGAATAGTAGAGTTGGAAGGGGCCTATAAGGCCATCGAGTCCAACCCCCTGCTCAATGTAGGAATCTACTTGCTTGACACTGTGGAGGACTAGTGGAGACGTAAATAATTTTCTTTGTTACTAATATCGATGGTTTCTTCTGTTCGTTTTTAAAATTATTTTTTGCCTGCTCCTCATAAACTGGCAAAATCAAAGAGATTCCTTACAGTTCAGATGTTCCTTACTGTTCAGGAGCTTGTAGCTCCATTTGTTTAAAAAAAAAAAAAAAAGGTAAAATTTTAAAAAAGTAAATTCAATTTGTAATAACTGCTTGAATACGCTATACTTTTAATATACCACATGTGATAATTTTATGACAAACCAACTTGTACATTACTACATTTTATGTTCATAAAATAACAAAGTGACTTTCAATCTGTAAAAAGTGCTAATATTGCATTTTTTCAATTTTTCCAAAATTTATCATTTTTTCCGAAAACCCCCGGGAAAAAAACGGGTTTTTTCCATGGCTTCAAAATTTATGGAAATTTTGCATTTCTACCAGTGTAGCTTGCCACCCACCATGTGTTAGCGTGATGTGTGAACCCAACCATACTGTAGTAGTCTAGCATAGAGATTCCCAAAGCAAGGATAACTCAATCTAGGCTGAGACACATGTACAGTTAGAGTGGGACAGTACAGTAAGTGAGAGGATGATTCTATTAGCATAAAGAAACCTGAAAATGGTGCTTGCTTTTCTGAAATTATAACTCACCCTGTTCTTAAAGGAGACACCTTTTCTAAAGTTTTCTAAAGCAGGAAAGAAACATTTAGTTAATGTTAAATGTTCTGCCTTTTTTGATTAAAGGCAGAAATGGGCAACTTCAGGACATCTGCTAGTCATTTTTGCCACACCATGGACTCCTCTGTGGACTACAGCCTGCCAGGTATCCCAGAAAATGATTTTTAAAGAAAAAGCTACGGAGCTGTAAAAAGGTCAAATTTAGCTACAGTTTGACCTTTTTGATGTTCTGTAGTCCTCCGAATGCCTTTTTAAAAGATTGTTTTTACTTTTTTTCTTAGGAGCGAGAGCAACAGGGGGCAGTGGTTGTCCACTCTGTTTTGAGGGGACAGTTGTGGCCTTGTATTTATGGAAAGTGTGTTTTGTAGAAAATGATGTGATGTGGGTTTTCTAGAAAATTTTGCATAGGGTCATTTGCATAGGATTATGGGAAACTTACGGGAACTCCAAACTTCAGCAAATAGTCACTAAAAGAGTAAACACAAAGGAAAAGCATTCTTACAGAAATTGTTTATGTGCTCATTATTCAGCCTCCTGTGCTGACTATTCCATAACTTTAAATGGAGTCATGAAAACTAACCCCTTGTGTGGCCCCCACTTGGGCCCTGCCACTTGCCGTTGCTGCTGGATTGTTGCTTAAATGTTCCAGTTATTAATTGTTTAATTTTAAATTAAGGTTCTTCTTCGTGGTCTCTGTGCATCACACTAATTGTTTTAATGTGGTTGTAATAAACTTATAAGAATGAAGGACATTGAGTAGTCTCTACTTCAAATCCATTTGGCAAAGGGACTTGAACTCCATTCTGATTTAGGACAGTCTGTAGAAGAGTTTTTCTATGCTGTATTAAACTTTTTTCTCTCTTCTTATCTGGCTGTTATTGTCATCAGTTCTTTAAAAATATTTATTTGCTAGTCTAAATGCATTTTTTTGTTTCAAACTCCAATGTTAAGTGTACTGTCTGATTCCTTCTTATTTCTTCTTTGTAGGGGGGCTAAGGAGCTGAAGCTAATACTTGTTTTCTACAACCGGTAAGCTCTTTTTCTTTTTTGTCACAATGAATTTCTTTGGCAAGTAAATTATTCAGAATGTACATTTTGTCTAGCTGACGTCCATAAAACAAGCTGTAAGGATTTGTTGTGTGAAATGTTAATTTTTGAATGTATTATTTTATAAGGGAAGCTTAAAGAACCAATAAACTTGTTGTCAAGTTTATGTCAAACTTGAAAAAGTTAATAAAAAGAGGATAGGTACAATATTCATTATTATTTAATTTGGGTTTTTATTTATGGTTAAGTGACTTACATGGCTATTAAAACTACTTTCAAAATAAAATATTAAGCATGTCTTGCCAATAGGTTATCAGAAGAAGTAGTCTGTTCAGCTCCTCAATCAATATCATCTTATTTTCAGAAAGCATACTAATATTAGGCTACTTTGTGTAATAACTGCTTGTTTATATATTCTTGTATATTATTTTCTCATTTGTGCAATTAATAGAGCACTTATAGGAAAATAAGGTTGCAATCCTAAGTACATTCACTGGGAAGCAAATTGCATTAGACTTGTTAGGACTTGCTTCTATATAAATACGTAATTCTTAGCTCTGAGTTTTGCAGAACAGTTATGCTGCAAGGGATTCCACTGTGGTGGGTGCATACCGTCTACTAGAAAGTCTTGAGATGAAAGGCAAGGATCATGTGCTTGTGAAGCTTGATCTTGTAACAGCAGATTGTTTTGAACTGGGTATTCATATTCTGTCGTGATACGATAAAATATATTTTACAGCAATAGTGTAAAGAAGAGAAGATTTCCTTAAATCTGAAGCAAGTGTCTGAAGGTGGTCGGGATTTAGTAACCTCGACAGCTCAAAGTGGAGAAGGTAGAGAATGGAGTTGCAGACTCTACAGGAGGCTCTGAAAGTGGAAATTCAGGTTCACCAGGTAAATTGCGTTCTCTGCCTTATGAGCCTTACTTGGAAAACTTAGTAAAAAGTGCTTATGAAACTTTAGGAGACTGATATGTTCTGATATGCCTGTAAAATCTGCACCACAGTGTGATATTTATTTTTATTTATTGAATTCATAGCTCACCATACCTTTTGTGCTTAGAGGTGTTTCAGCAGTTTTCCATAGAGATACATACTTTTGTCCCCAAGTGGCTTACAACTGAAGTAATTGAAGTAATTAAAGGCTTAAGATATAAAGGAGGTAGAAGCAATTTATAAAGATAAAAATTGTGATTAAAAAGCATAATTGTGTTCATTGTTTCATTATTTTCCCCTCAACTACGTAGATTTCCCAGCTTGATCAGTGCTCAGTCTTTCTCACAAGTTTTAGAAACAGAACAAATGTAGAATATATAAACTACAAACAGGCCCTCCAGAGCAGCTGCAACAGGTATTACAACCATTCCCTTACCTGCAGCTTATAAACTAGTTATTGAATCTGAGTTTATAATCTCCAAATCAATGACCCTGCAAAGGCAGCTTTTGGTGACAACTTATGGGTTAATTAATTAACTAACAATTGCAGGGATGCGCACTATGCATGAGCTGCTTCTGGTTTCCAACAACAACCTAAGAATGCCACATTTGTAGGTTGTTTTCATGATGTCTGAACCCAGGCACTTGGGGTTGTTTGTGAGTTAAACAACCCCAAGTTAACACATGGTTTGTTCTTCAGTTACTTTGAGGTTATTTACATCCCCAAGTTATGTAAACAGGGTTCAGATGTCACGGAAACAACCTACAAATGCCACTTGTGTAGGCTGTTGTTAGAAACTGGAAGCGGCTCATGCTCAGTGTATGTCATGAGTTAATTCATGAGTTAATTAACCTGCTAATTGCGGCCCAAAGGTGCTGCTACATCAAAACAGAACCTTACTTTCAATTTGCACAACATTAAAAAGTTAGTGTCATGATGTCTGTTCTATAAAATACTTAAATGGTCCTCACAGAAGGTTTATGCTCTGACTTTGAAAATAGAACACAATAGAACACAGGTAGTACAGAAAATCGCTAAATGGTGTGTTATTCTTTTTAAATTAAATTATTAGTTGTCTTCTGATTTCAAAGCTCTAAGGGCATAATCCTGCCAAGTTAACAAACTTTTCCTCTGAAGAGCTAAATGCTGAATTCTTATGACTTCATACAGAGAGCCATTAGAGCCTCCCTAGCTTGTATTACAAAGACTTGGCTGGATGAGCTGTGAGGAGTTAATCTGTCAACTTTGCCGACTTTGGTTCTTGATGAAGCTCCAACATAGGCTAGGCAAGGTTGCTGTAATCTATAGGTATTCCTGCTCTCTCTTCAGCATCTATTTTTGTCTGTCCTAATTTTGAATATTTTTGTATATGGTATAAGGTAATCAGTACAGATGAGGGATTCTGCTGGTGTACTGACAGCCCCACTGCCCAGCCATCTCCTTGCCTGAGCTAGTTGGAGTGGTCTTGGATTTTATGGTGAAGACTTTTGTGCTAAAGACAAAGTTGCCTTGCTGGGGTGGCTCAGTATTTATGACATCATGACAACTGTGGATTGCTGCAACATATAATTGACCCAACATATGTTGTAGGGCACACTTGAGACTCTTGTGTTCTCATCTTGCCAGAAAGATGGAGATCTAGTGGTAGTGGGGTTTCATTTTTTACTCCCCTATTGAGGTCAGATCATGTACACTCTCTTCAATGGCATACCTCCACAGGGATAGTGAACAAAGTAGAATAATCTGTCCACAAAGGCTAAATGATCCAGATAGAATCCTGAGAACATTCAGGAAGATTCCAGTTGATATGGCTGGGACTTCTGCTGCAGCCCTAGTTCTTCTTCGTGGTCTCTGTGCATCACACATATGGGCTCTGCGCTTGCACGGACCTCGATTTCAGGAGGGTTCCATAGCTGAGAATCGTTTTTGCATGTACCCTCCCCCACAGTCCTACTGCTCATGTCTCTGTTCTCTTTTGACTGCTGAACCTGTTACCTCTTAGGGAACTTCCCACTCTGTAGTTTTTTTCATGAGAAAGCTGAGAATTTAAGTTTTTTCAAACTTTTTGTCTATGCTTGTTCTTTCCTTCACTTTCATTTCTCCCAAAAAAAACCCAAAGCCCTTCTTTTCCTTATTCTGGACTTATTTTGGGCTGCGTATAGCGTTAAAAGTGATTTCCTGAAAGTGTGTTAAATGTGGAATAAATTCCCTCCATGTTACCTGTGGGATGTGAGGATGATTCGAATGTTGATATGATCACTTTTGAATGCCATAGATGAGAAAGAATGATATGTGGGCAACTGCATGGAATTCCATGCAGACAAGTGTGAGGCCTGGTGGAGCAGGATGGACAACTCTGGCCCTTATTTACACCTACCATAGAAATGCAGCAGGCTTCTGGACCTTTTGTTCCTTGTCTGTCAGTCCCCCAGCAAGCTAGTGTTTTTTTTTTGCTGGCTAGTAATTTTTGGGACTTATTTACAAGGTGCCCACATTTTTGGACGAGGAGCTCTAGTGGGTAGTGGCAATGCAATTCCAGACATTCTGAGATGAGACTGATTACCTGGATCCTTTTCATTCTGATTTTTGCCTCCGCTTTGGTACTGAAACTGCTTTTGTTGCCCTGATAACCTACGATGCGAGAACAGGGGAATATGACCTTGCTAATTCTGCTAGACTTCTCAACAGCTTTTGGTACAATCAGATATGTCATCCTTCTTGATCATTGCTCACTGGGGATTAGAAGCACTGTGTTTCAGTGGTTACATTTGTACCTGGGTGGCTGTTTCCACAAGGTGGTGCTAGGAGACTATTACTCTGGCCTATGGCATTTGTGCTGTGATGTTCTGCAGGGCTTTATTTTGTCTTCTATGTTTTAAAGATCTACATGAAACTTTGGAGTGAGATTGTCAAAGGATTTCACATGAGGTGTAATTTGTATGCTGAATGACATCTAGTTCTGGTTTTCCTTTTCTACTAATTTGAGTGAGGCAATGGATGTGTTTTGAATCAATGCCTGGCCATAGGTAAAGGACTGTATGAGTGCAAATAAAGTGAAGTTCCAAGCAAGACAGAGATACTGATGTTAAATACTTCATCAGTGCTTTGCCCCAGATGAGGCTCATGTGCCAGTTGTGATACCACTTGGACAGAGAGCACCTGGGTGCTGTTTATCCATGCTCTTGTTACCTCCAAAGAAGACTAATGCAATCCATTGTATTTGGGGTTGCCTTTAAAGACTTCCCAGAAACTTCATTTGGTCCAGGATGCAGCTGCTAGGGAATGGTCAGATGGAGCATCATGTCACTTGAGGTTTTAAGCAACTGAGCTGGCTACTAGTTGACTTCCAAACACAAATCAACATGCTTGTTTTAACACTCAAAGTCCAAATATAGTAGGCCAGGCAACATACAGAAAGTGCTTTAGAAAATCAGTTGTTAGTGTTGGCAGTGTTAAGATCAGGCACCCATGCCAGAATAATTGCACATAAAGTGGCAGAGATGTTGTGGGTGATGCCACCATCAAAAAATATTACCATGAAGGTCATTTTCAAAGTCACGTATCACTGCATGTGTTGGGCTACTTTTGGGAAATCTGTCAAGGCTCTGAAAGTAATAAACTGATTTGAATATACCTCACATCAAAATGAAGGTAGTGTTTACAGAGTAAGCCATGATAGAATAAAGCAGCATCCGATTATCAGTTGCATAAGAGTATAAGGCAATTCAGTAACATCACAGTAGTACATTTCAAGTCCGTTGTGAAACAAGTGCTCTAGATCCATCACTGTCTGTGGAGGACCAGGTGACCTCCACAGCAAGAAGTACTATTTTTCAACTTGGTTGGTATACTAGCTGCAGCCATTCCTGTAGAGGGATAGTCTGCCCACAGTGGTACTGGTAACTTCAAGATTGGACTGTTGCAATTCATTTTACAGGAGCTGTCTGTGAGGGTGACCTGAAGGCTGCTGCTAGTACAAAACGCCGCAGCTAGGCTGCTGAGTGGGACAGCCTACTATGAACATACTACATTAGTTCTGAAGGAGTTGCACTGGCTGCCAATAAGCTACTAACTCAAGTTCATGGTGCTTATGCTGTCATACATGGCTTAGGTACTGGTACCTGATGAAGCGCCTTCTCACTTATGTACCTGCCCAGATACTACGTTCAAGTGGGGGTGCATTCTTGATGGTGCTGCATTTGCCTGGAGTTCAGTATGTGGCAGCCCAAGAGAGGGTGTTTTCAATACTACTGTGGAATTACCTCCTCCCTTATATATACGTGGTGCCAAGTATTACAAGCCTTTGGCATCAACTAAGGACCTGATTACCTAGTCTTTTGATTCAAATTTTTCTCACTTTTGCTGCATTGTGTAAAATGCTATTGATCTGTTACTGTTCTCCCCTGTTTGATTGTTTTTTGTCAATGCTATATTATTTTACTGCGTGTATTGTTTGAGTCCTGCTTTGGAATTATTTTATAATGAAAAGCAGGTAAGACATTTCTTAATCAATCAATAAATCTTGCTCTGTTGAATTTTGTTTGTCTGGCTAGAACATCACTGGACACAGGAGGTAACTTTGTTCAGACCACTGATAATACAACAGACTCCTTCCAAGCAGAGGTGTGCTTAGGAGTTACAGCATGTATAAGCACTTGATATGCTTATAGTATATCTTTGTCTAATGATTATCATGCACCATTTTTGGGCTCAAGAACAACTTTTGTTGGAGGTAGCATATACATATCATTCTTTCCCTTGGTAAATAGTTGTAGCCTGGCATGTTCAGTGATTTGGGCATTTGGTACCTTACATGTAGCACAAAAATCTCTTGGCCTCTGAGTAATACCCACTTTCTTCAATATTACTAATAATATTTATTATTATTAGTAATAATAAATTACTAATTTATTATTACTAATAATATTTAAAAAACAAACTCCAATTGTTATTTCATATTAAGGACTGGAGTTTGTATTCCTTGCTCATTGGCCATCAATAAAACATTAGTCACATTATCTTTTGCCATATCTTTTGTTTTCGGGGAGACCAGAGGTATGTGGCTGTTTATTTCCCACTCTGTTTATATCCCAGCATGGGTAACAATATCAAAACAATAAAATAAATAATATTAAAATAATAAAATACAGCACATCTAATAAAACCAATAACAATCTGAGAGAAACAAATATACAAGAGAGATCCAGTCATACTCATTGTCCACTCATAAATGCCCATGTAAACATAGGGCTTAGCCTAGTGCAGAAATGTCAGTAAAGATGGCATTAGGTGTGCTACTTGGGGGAAAGTATGCCACAGTCCAGGTGCCACTCCAGAGAAGGCCCCATCTTGTGTCACCACCTGATGAACTCCTCCTAGTGATGGGATGAAATGGGCCTCTTCCTCAGATCAAAGGGCTTGATCAAGCTGGTACAGGGAAAGCCCCAAGTCATTTAGGGCTTTGAAGGTCAATTCAGCCTGGAAACAAATAGGAAACTAACACAGCTCTTTCAGGGTTGCTGTAATATGCTTCTAGATAGCTGTCCCATTCAACATCTTGGCAGCTGCATTTTGCATCAGTGGTAATTTCTGGAACATCTGCAAGGGCAGCCCCATATAAAGTGCGTTACAATAATCCAAATGAGAGGTTATCAGAATATGTGTCACAGTGGCTAGGCTATCTCTGTCCAGGAACAGCCGTAACTAACACACCAGCTGAAGCTAGGCAAAGGCACTCCATGCCACTGAGGCCACCTGGGCCTCCAGTGATAAAGTTGGATTAAGGAGTACTCTCAAAATACACCCCTGATCTTTCAAGGGGAGTGTGATCCTATTCAGAACAGGCTATCCAGTTTCCAGATCTGAGAACGTTCCACCCATAGGACCTCCAACTTGTTAGGATCAGTTCTAAGTTTGTTACTCATCCTTACAGCCTCACGTAACTTGGATGGCAAGAAAAAATAGACCTGGGTGTCCATCATTATCATCAGTGGCTGTAATTATTACCAGTATTTCTATACCACTTCTCATTTGTACAGTTGACAACACCATGAAGCACTTTACCATAAAGCAATTAGACGGTCAGAGTTCCACCTTCCTGGCTGGAACCTCTGACCCTGCTCTTTAAAGATATCTTGCCTCTTTAAGAGCCACACTGTCCCTCTTGGGACCCAAGTTTCCACCTTTCCTTTTTTCCCTCTCAGTAGCGAGGGGTTTTGAGCTGTAGGCGGGTGTGAAATGGAATCTCCAACAACACAGGTTTTAAACCAAAAAACTCTTTACTATTCCAGACATAATAAGGCACATTTGCTTAAGGTATTTACACACATAGAGCTGTTATTTTCAAAGGCAATACAAACAAACAAACAGAAATAAAACCGCAGTTTCATCTGGCTTGACTACCTGAAACTTGGTAGTTAAGTCCAGCTTTCCTCCATCAGGCTCTGGGTCCCTCCCAGTGCCCAATTGTCCTGCATCTCTCTGGGATGACTCAGTCCTTCATCCCCAATGACATGAATGGCTTGAATGCCTCCCCCTCTCCATTTTCTCCTTTTTAAAACTCTCTGACCAGCTATCTCTTCTCATTGGCTCTTTTTTCCTGCTTCTCAGTTTGAACTGCCAACTGCTGTTTTAACTCCACCTCTCTCAGTAATTTTCCTGCTCTCAGCTTTCTACATTGCACCTAGAAACCTGATCTTACCCGACAGAGAGTCGTTAATGTAATCAGGAAACCTTTTGCATGTATGTTAATCTTACTCTGAAATGTCGTCCTCCCATTTGCACTTCCATACCTTCAAGCTAAACTAACCAGGATACCTCCTGAGTGTATTCTGATTCTTAACAGTTTACGCATTGTACATACATTTGAACTCGTTACATCCAATTTAACCCTTGATAATACAGTTGAACCCTCACACAGTGCAATAAATATACAATAGGCATGTGTATCGTATCGTTAAAATGTCCCATAACGATACGATAAGGTCGTCATCAGACATCCGATTAACGATAATGACACGATAGAAAAACCTCCGATAAATATCCGATCCGAAAATTTTCAACCCAATTATATCGGATTTTTTTCGGATTACTGGACCGCCATATAAATCTATAACTTCTGTATGTTCAAAGTTAGAGGCTTGAAACTTGGCCACAGTGCTTATGGGGTATGCCTAAGTATGTGTATGAAATTTGAGACCGATCCCTTGATCCCTCGATTTTATATGAATTTATTAAAGATCGTTAAGTTCTGACAGTTCAGAATGACAGCTTGCCACGTGCGTTCATTCAGACCTGTAAAAAAAAAAGGTGCACGATCTTTAAAAAATTCATATATAATACAGGGGTGGAGGGATTGATCTGAAATTTGGCACATATGTGTAGCAACATGTGCTAGACATGTGTATGAAATTGGAGATCGATCCTTCCAACCCTCGATTTTATATGAATTTATTAAAGATCGTGCAACTTTATTGACAGCTGGTTGACCAGGCCTCCATGCTGTCATTTTGTTGTCTGCTTTTTTCCCCATAGGCTTGCATTGGGGGAAACACGCGCATAACTTTTTTATTGGAAATGATAATGACATGACACTTGGGGAGCCAGGACTAGAAAGATCCAATCTGCAATGTCCAAAAAGTTTCATGTCTCTATCTTTCAAATTAAAAAGTTATAGGGGGTCCCCCAAAAGCCCCACCCCCTGCAGTAACTTCTTCATTTTTAAAGATAAAAACTTGAAACTTATGGGACATTGAAGATGGGATCTGGCTGGTCATTTGTGAAAAAAAATCAGAGCAATTGCTCAAACCCTCGATCTTCTATGGATTTTTTAAAGATCGTGCTCGTTCTGAAAGCTCTTTGTCGCTCCCTTGTACTATCACCTCTGGGCCAGCGTCATTGTATACTTTGACCTTATCAAATCCGTAGGCCTGCAGGCTAATAAAGAGAAATTCTACCTCATCTTTTCTCAAACTTGGCAATTTATAAGAGCACTTCTAGACTCCGTTTAAGCTTTTGCATAACTACCCATAAACAGAGCAGACACACTGAAATGCTTGGCATGAGGTGTGAGATCTCACCCTCAGTACTCAGCAATTGACATCCAATGCCTATTCGGCTTTATTGCAACAAACAAGGCTGTAACTGCGTGGCTTGCCTTCACATGAGGCCACTGCAATCCTGCTTCCAGGACTCCTTAGCTCATCTCCTAGACCTCCTTCATCTCCTAGACCTCCTTCATCAGATCCATCACTTTTGGTTTAGTGGGCCATTCCAAACCTGTTGGTAGGACTCAGTTTTCATCCTCTTTGTCTGTCGGTAACCGTCACAACGCATGTATCTTTTTCAGGCTTGGTGGCTCACTGCAGCTCACTCAAGATACGGAACCACTAGGCCTTACAAGAATGATGACTAGAACAACCGATTTATAATAATCAACTTGAATTGCTAGAGGTCACAAAGGTCTTCCAACCATTTGAACCAACTATCGCTGGTTGCTTGGTCCAGTTTGCCATAGACAACAGCACTGTTGTTTTCTCTCTTTTACTTCTCACCCTGAGTTCCTGGGATTGTGGAGTTACTCGTCACATTATTCCTATTGCCATCCATCTTGCAGGCACATTGAATACAATCACGGACTCATTCAGCAGGTCAGGGACCAAACTCCACGAATGGGAACTGTCTCAGATATCACAACACTGTGGGGGGCATCTTTATGGTAG
Source organism: Anniella stebbinsi (assembly GCA_029215795.1). Classification (NCBI taxonomy): domain Eukaryota; kingdom Metazoa; phylum Chordata; class Lepidosauria; order Squamata; family Anniellidae; genus Anniella; species Anniella stebbinsi. Next base: position 307,167,640 of record JARDYH010000001.1, on the reverse strand, counting down.
ACTGTTCTGCTACATGCCTGAACTCAAAATGCAGGATCTTCTACAGCAGGGCAGGCCACAATCCGGATTCTCTGGGAGATGCCTTTATCCTTAGTTGGGTGGGAACTCTAAACTATTCCTTCCCTCCCTTCCCTCTCATCATATGTTGTGAACAAGACAGAGGAGACAATGCATTCTGTTATCTAATAATCCTGTGGTGGCCATGGCAGTCATGGGTCACAACATTGCTCCTTCTCTCTGACTGCACCTTCTTCCATCTCCCTCGGAGACCAGACCTTCTCACCATTAACAAAGGAAAGATCAGACACCCCGATCTCGAAGCACTTTGATTCACAACCTAGACTTCATCAGTTCTCCAAAGAGATATTGGATGTAATGCCTGCCTCCTGCAAATCTTCCACCAATGCTTTGTACTCTGCTAAGTGGAAGGTGTTTTCAGTCTTATGCCAACAAGACAGAGTCCCAAATCCTGTGACTTTTCACAAGTACAAGTTCCTTCTTTCTCTTCAAAACTAGCGGTCTAGTGCTCTCATCCCTGAGAATATACTTGGCAATGATTTTGGCTAATCCTGACAAGCTTGAGGGTTTTTCCCTCTACAAATGTCCTGGTGCCCCACAAGCATCCTAAAACCAAAGATTGTTCATTTATTTTGGGCTATTTACATTGTTTAACTTTTCTATGTTAAATATTTTTATTCTGTTGTATTTTGTATTTTTATCAATTGTTGTAAACTGCCCAGAGAACTTCAGTTATGGGGCATTATAGAAATAATAATAATAATAATAATGATAATAATAATCACTACAACATAATACAGAACCCACAAATAAAGAGCTGTTGTATGAATAGCTCAGGAAGGGTGAGCTATTTCTAGAAACTGAAGGATTCCTTATACAGGATCAAGTTATATCAACCAAGAACTACCAAAAATACATAATAAAATATGACAGGGTAACAACAGACAAATGCAGGAAATGCCATCAGTTTCAAGAAACGATAGACCATATAACAGGAGGATGTAAAATTCTGACTGGAATGGATTATATGGACAGACGCAATACAGCTGCAAAAATAATTCACCAACAACTGGCAAAATTCAACTTTATCAAACAACCTACACTATACTATACATACTCACCTGAAACAATCTTGGAAAATGCAGATCATAAAATATACTGGGACAGAACAATTCATACAGACAAGACAATACCTTGCAACCAACCAGACATAATGGTCATAGACAAAAAAGAAAAAAACATACATACCTCATCGACATAGCAATACCGAATGACAAAAATGTTGTTCAAAAGGAAGAAGAAAAGAGAGACAAATGTCACACCACTGGCCATGGAAGTCAAAGAACTATGGCAACAGGAAAAGGTTACAATTACTCCATTAGTCACATCAGTCATCAGCATCACATCAAAAACCTACATATACAGAAAATCTCCAGAAACTGGGCCTACCAGAATACATCCACACCAACAGCCAGAAAGCAGTCATAATTAAAACATGCTCAATCGTCAGGAAATTTCTGAATCAATAAAAGACAGCATGACTTGGTAAAGCCCATCATGTTCATCTAGAAAAACTGCCATGAGCGAGAAAGAGATACATCATTGTCGTCGTCGTCATCATCATCATCCAAGCATTTCCACCTTCTCAAGAATCTTGAACGAAAAAAGAGATATTTATAAGTGGGTGGTAGTTTTCACAATGTCTAGGTGCAATGTCTAGGTGCACCATCCCCTCTCCCTGTTACCAGTTTCTGTGACTTCTGTAAGTCTTATTCTGAACACACTAAATTTCCTCAATTGCTCAATCATCTTTTTTTGTACATCATCTGCGTCACATGTCCATTGTTTAGGGAAACCATCAAGAGTGTGTATGAATTCAGCTCCATCATTATCTTTCTAGGCTGAATTGGCTTTCACATCCTGTGAATAGTATGATCACTAAGACATTTTACACATAGTACTTAACTCCTGACTTGGTCATTCCATGAGATGGCAGGGATTCTATTGTGCATTTTGCAGATTTTGTTTATTCTGTTGCGTGCTCTACATATAGTTGCCCAAATATATATATTTTACTACTTCGCCCATCAAAGAGAGATTTCCACTCTTTGATAGGCCAAACAGAGAGGCTATAATATGGTTTGTAGCACAGTTTCTTGCCTTCACTTTGATGTATAGTATGTCCAAATCGGTTCATTATTTTCAGATCTGTGAGATTTTTTTTTAATGTAGTCCAAGCCATGATGGGAAGTGATACGTGACCTTGAAAATGCTCTTCAAAATCATTTCTGAGGCTGGTATCCACCCACATCTTCTTTGTCACCCTATCTACAATTGATCTGGGATACATGCCTACTTTTAAAGCACTGACCGGTACAACTAAAAATGACATTGTGGCTGGCCTAATATCTAAAGGATTGCCTACTGCCATGCCAATGTGCTCAAAGATTGAGATGGTCTTCAGAGGCCCTTTTCTGGGTGCCCCAATTTCAAGGGTGAGGGTAATGATCAGGGAAATACCTTTTTCAGCAGTGGTACCTCTTTTGGAACTCTCTCCGCAGAGGAGCATGCCTAGTCCTGAGTCTTTTTTTCTTCACTATCTGACAAATGCTTTTTTATTTGCCCAAGCCTTTAATCTTCCACTTGGATTGTTAATTGCTGTTTTCATTTTAGATTTGTACTGGAGTTTTCATGTTTTTATTGTATACTTGTAAGCTGCTCTGAGAATTCTGGTTGAACTAAAGAGTGAAACGTTTTATAAACAAGACTTCAGAGATATTTCTTAATCTATTGGTTGTCCATTTCTGCTTTGAATTTTCTGTTTTCAAGTGTAGACAGCACTGCAAATGTATTCTTCTGTGGGTCAGTTAATATGCTTATTTAGTATATCTTAAAGTGATCTACTTATGGCTTGCAACACAATTAACTCCAGACTTCAGGTGGCAGGCATGGATAACTTATTGTACAGCATTCTTGATTCTTGCAAGTCAGAGATAATACTTGTAATGGGAGGAATGCTTGCCTAGAGGTGATGAGCATCCTATACCACTAGGTGTTTGAACTGTCACTTTATAAAAACTTTCAACCTTTTTCAATATTGCAAGTGCCTAGGGAAGCAAGGAGAGATTACCCAAAGAACTTGGTATTGTTGTTTTGCAGAAAGCAAGAAGCTTAATCTTTTCTCAGTTATTGTTTTTCTTGTATTATTTTTAAAACACCGAAGTACGTGGTGCTATTGTTAATGCCAGTTAACAGCCATAATAAGGCTCTGCCCTCTGGTTTACAATTTAATTAATGTAAAGTAGCACAAAGAAGCAGGGCAAAAGGAATGAGATAGAAGTAAAGTTGTAACATACTGAACAGAATAGTGATGAACCCCCACCCCCCAAGAAAATACAAAAATACAAAAAAGAAGTCAAATTCGAATAAACTTTTGTTCTCCATTGCTGATCTTCATTGGTTCCTGAGAAATTTTCTTTGTCTTGGCAAATACAAGCAATGCTGGAGCTGAAGGAACAAGGCAGTGAATAAATCTGGAGGGTATCTCACATGATTCTTTCCGCTTATTCAGGGAAGTAGCAAAGTTTCTTCCAAACATGAATCTTTCATATTGTATCCACCAAGATTACATACCGGCAGTTCTAAAGTTTTTGATTGTGGTGACAGATATTAGATTAGGTTACTCAGATGAGTTAAATTCGTTTCCCCCCTCCAGACACTTCTAGAATTTTTTTAGCACCTCCATTAGTAGCATACTTAAAGATGTGTATAATAGTGATAGTAATAGGCAGCATGCTTTATGAGAGCCTATAGTTATATGAATGCATATAATGTTTGAAGTGATTCCTGAGCATGATAACACTGATTCAATCTTTAACTTTAGTCAAGATACATTGTATAAAGTACCTTTGCAGAACACTCAATAAACCATAGAAAATACTAATGACACTTGTCTTCTCGTTTTAGAAACTGGTTGCCCAAATGAAGCAGGATCCACAGGTAAAATTTTTTTTTTCACACTCTTTATGCCATTCTTAAAGTTGTAATACAAGAACTGTCCTCGGGTTGCATTTCCCTGGAGCATTTTCCAAGGTGGAATAAAAAAGTGTATGGAATAATATATTGAGTATATTGCCTCAATAGTTTCATATTTGACAAGGCTGGTTCTGTCTATGCTGCATTTAGACAAATTTCTTGCAAATCATCCCAAGACAAAGATGGTTGATGGTTTTTTATTACATAGTTTATAATATTTGTTTATTGCTTTTTCAGCTATATAATGTTTCTCAGTGTGATTCATACAATAACATGAGGTTTATAGGCAGATATTGCCTTCACAATGACAGATCTGGGATACCAAGTGCTGTTGATGATATCATGTGGTTCCTGTTCTGCTCCCATGAAGGGGACTGGTAGCAAAATGGGATACTGGCATGCCGTCTTCCCCTTACATGCTCTGCTTAGATCATGGTTTGTGCCAAATCATAGTTTACTACTGCAGTCAAACCAGCAAACCTTGGTTTATGCTTGTTTTAAATCATGATTTGCATTTTTGGTTTGGAAAGCAAGTGGAAATAGTAGTTTGCCAGTTTGGCCGTGATGGTAAACTATGGTTTGCTGTTAAACCAGGAAGTAAAACTAAGCAGGAAAGTGCAAGTGGAGGAGGGATTGCATGAGCCTGATCATGCAGCTCTAAACCATAGTTATATGTGAAGTAACCCTATATTACTTGGCAAGGTAATGATACAAGATATACATATCAACATCCTGTAACTTGTGCAGCTACCTGTTCATAGTTCTTAGAACTGAGAAATTACCCTTGAAGTTATTTTTTTTTTTTGAAATAATTTTATTAATTTCAACATAATAATAACATAAACAAACACATAAAATACATACATAATCCTCGACAATCCCCCCCGTGCACCCCCAATCCAGGAGACCTTCTCTTAATCTTTTATTCTATCCAGAAATTTATCGACTCTTTTGAAGGTGTTTGTCCCTTCCCCGATCTTAATACATATTCCAACAGGGGACTCCATATTTCCCCAAAATCATTTTTACCGGACATTCCCCTCTTTAATTTCATTTTACAAGTCAGCATATCATTCAGTGCCATATCCCATATTTCTTTATACCATTCTTCTATTGTATAGCTTCCTTGTCCTTTCCAATTTTTTGCAATCATTAATCTAACAGGTGTCAGGAGGTTGTTTATCAATTCTCTCTTATTTTTGTCCTCTTCCCCTTTATCCCATATTGCTAGTAGAGCAAGCTTCGGGTTTAATTCCACTTTACTTCCCATTATTTCACTTATTTCCTTAAATACCCTTTTCCAAAATTTTTGTACATATTCACAGCTCCACCACATATGGTAATAAGTTCCAACCTCCTGGCATCCCCTCCAACAATTTTTAGATATTTTTTTGTCTATCTGGTGAAATCTAACCGGTGTTAGATACCATCTCCACAATACCTTATAAAAATTCTCCTTAATTCTGATCGATAGCAATTTTAACATTCTTGCATTCCACAACCTCTCCCAGTTGTATTCCTTAATTTCTCCATTTACATCCTCTTCCCAAACCTTTTTTATTGCTTTAAGTGAATTTTGAAGTTCCTCCTCAATCAATAATTTATATATCTCACTAGTCAACCCTTTCTTATTTTTCTTTTCTTCTTTCCTACCTTTTGACTCTATTAAGTCTTCAAATCTTGTATTATTTCTACACTTTTTATTTTTCAATTTCCATTCCTGAGTCCATTTCCCTAATTGTATACATTTAAACCATGCTGATTTTTGACCTATCAATAACTCTTTAATTTGCTCATTATCCTTCAGCTTTTCCATCCACTTCCCTAACTTAATTATTTCCTTATCTTTCAATCTCGCTTCAATCTCCACTTTTAACACTCTTGGGAAATTCTCCACTACTACCACCGGGGCAAGTGGTGAATCTCCTGGTATCAACTTCCCCCTAAATTTCTCCCAGATCTCCACTATATTTACCAGCAAAGGGTTGTCCAGTCCCTTTAATTCTCTCTTTTGAATATTTTTTAAAAAAATATTTTTCAATTTATAATCTATTTCCCCCGTTTGCGTCTCCAAGCACTCCAAGTCTTCCTCCCCTAGAATACAGCTTATAACATATCTTAACTGATTAGCTATATAATAATACTTAATATTTGGAAGTCCTAAACCTCCCTTCTTTTGAGCCTTATACCATAACCCTTTATTAATCCTAGCTTTCTTATCCCCATTACAATATGCGTTAATTATATTTTGCCAACTTTTCAGCTCTACATCTGATATTTTAATTGGTAACATTCTAAACAAAAAATTAATCTTAGGTAAAATCTTCATTTTAATAATTGCTATTCTACCAAACCAAGAATGTTTTAATTTCTTATATACTTCTAATTTCTCCCCTACTTGTTTTTTTAAAGCTACCAAGTTAAGTTCCTCTAGCCTTTCTAAATCTCTATCAATGTTAATCCCTAAGTATCGTACTATATTTTTAAGTCTAAGACCCAACTTAACCTTACTTTCTTCCAGCTCTTCCTTATTATAATTAAATAACATCATTTCTGACTTCCCCCAATTTATTTTTAATCCCGTAATTTCTCCAAATTCTCTTAAATGTTTCTTAATCACCACTGCACTCCCTAAGGGATCCTCTACTGTCAATAAAGTATCGTCCGCAAACATATTCATTTTAATCTTCTCCTTTCTTCCTATCCCCTTCACTCTTTCATCTTCCCTTATTACATTTGCCAAAACTTCTATTACTATTGCAAATAAGATCGGTGAAAGAGGACATCCCTGCCTAGTTCCTCGGGCTAGTGTAATCTGTTGTGTTAACCCATCATTAACCATTATTTCCGCTTTATTGTTTTTATACAACTTATCCATCACTCCCATAAATTTATCTCCAAACCCAAATGTTTTTAATATTGTTTTGAGTGCTGGCCATTCCACACAATCAAAGGCCTTGAATATATCCAATGCTAACAAGCCTGCTTTTAAATTCCTTTTTTTTATAATACTAATTATGTTTAATACTCTTCCCATTAAATTAGACATTTGCCTACCCGGAATAAATCCACACTGATCTTTTTTAATATATTTACAAATAAATGTGGCCATTCTTTTTGCCATTATTGCTGTAAAAATCTTTGAATCTTGATTTATTAAGGAAATTGGTCTGTATGATGCGGGATCGGTTAAGTCCTTACCTGGTTTCGGAATTAATATAATCAGGGAATGATCCCATGATGGCGGGGCCTTCCCCCCTTCTATTATAGTATTAAATAATTTCTTTAATCTTGGTATTAAAATTTCTTTAAAAAGCTTATAATACTCCGACCCCAATCCATCCATTCCTGGTGATTTTCCTCCTTTCAGTTTATCAATAACTCCCTCTATCTCTTTTTCAGTAACTAAACCTTCCATATAATCCCTATCCTGCTTCTGCAATTTTATTTTCCAATTCCTCTCTACATATTCCAATACCTTAACTTGCGGTCCCGATCCTGATGTATATAATTCACTATAAAAATCCTTAAATATATTTAATTTATCTTTCATTAAATTACAACTATTCCCTGACTTGTCTTTTATTGTCCCTATCATATTCTTAGCCTTTTCCGACTGTGTGGATCTGGCCAGCATCTTAGAATTCCTGTTGCTATATTCAAAAAAATATCTTTTTAGGTACAACAAAATTTTTTGAACTTGTTCTAATTCATCTTTCTCTAATTCCTTTTTCTTAGCTTGAATTTGGGCTATTAGGCGTTTATCTTTTGTCTCCTTTAACTTATCTTCCAAACTCCTTACCTCCTCTTCAATCTTTTTATTTTGAGCTTCCTGTTGTTTTTTTAATGTACAACTTTCCCTAATACAAATCCCTCTTACCACAGCTTTCATTGTATCCCATAATATGTCTTGCCGGTTATTCTCTTTTTCATTAATCTCCCACATTTCCTGCAGTTCTTTCTTTATTTTCTCCCTTATGTATTTTTTATTCAACAACCTAACATCCAATCTCCATCTCTTCGCTTGTCTATAGTCTTTCTTGATTTCCATGTCCATTGTCATTAACGCGTGGTCAGTAACCTTAATAACTCCAATATCACAATCTATAATTTTGGGTAACATATTTTTTGATACAAACATGTAATCTATCCTTGAATAACTCTTAAATCTCTGTGAATAGAAGGTGTATTTCCTTTCCTCCCCTCTTAAAACTCTCCACACATCCAATAATTCTTTCCCTTCCATTAATTTGCTTAACTCTGTCTTCCCCACCCTCTTAATATCTTTTAATATGTTATCCCTATCTTTCCCTATATCTAGTACCATATTAAAGTCACCTGCCATCACCATGTGCTTTTTGCCCACTTCTCCCAGCACGTTAAATACTTCATCAATAAATTCCATTTGTTTCCCATTTGGAGCATAAACATTCACCAATACATATTCCTCTTCTCCCAACTTGCAGAACATAATAAGAAACCTTCCATTTTTGTCTTTCTTTACACTTTGAATAGTTATACCACATGTCTTTGAAATTATTATTGCCACCCCTCTCGATTTCGAAGTTCCATATGCCTCCTGCATATCCAAAGCACTCCTGCATATCCTCATTAATTAAGCCTTTCAGTGTCCATGAACATTGTAAAGAGCCACTAAACCATTGTTAACATGGAGCAGTTCAAATATGCTTCACTGTTGAGACATTTAAGCACTTTGATTTGTTAGTCTATAAGTGCTTTATTATTTGTAGCATATTTTAGGGTTCCTTTAACTTCTGCTACTACTATTCTATGTTAATGAGTGAAGTAGATTTCTCACAGATACTTTTTTTTTCTAATCAGAATGCTGATCTGAAGAAGCAGCTTCATGAACTCCAAGCCAAAATCACAGCTTTGAGTGAGAAACAGGTAGGGAAACTGGTATATTTTTATCACATGTTCTAAAGATATGTCTCCTCCCAGCTACCAAGAGAACTGCTAAAAATGTTCATGTGTGAAAATAAGTGTGGGCAGCCAACACTTTGGATCTTGTTTGATGTATTTAGCAAAACAAAAATAAGTATTAGATATACTAGTCATGGAGAAAATGTAATCTACATGGTGCTAGAAACAATAGCACTAAAACTGTAGCATTGTGTAGACTTTACAGTGTAAGTGAGAATGGATTGGGCATATTGAGGATTTCACATTTTAGAAGATCATATATTTTTACAGTACTCTTACCAAAATAAGTTATTCAGTTTGTTCTTGAATTACAAATCTGTCAGATTCTTTAAAAAATATGAACATCTGGTTGATAATTGTTTGGCTTTTTAACTTCCCCTCACACTTTATTTGTGTGTCATGTGTTTTTGCAATCTGCAAGGGCTTCAGTTGTTTGCCTTTGTTTGCAGATATTATTTTGTATTTCTAGCTGTTATCTCAGTGTACTTTGCCAGTGGGTTTTAGAGTTCTTTAAATCTAGAATGAGATTTCTGAGCAGGGTAAACAAAAAATAGTGGTTATTCTAAATACTTTACATTTTTGTTTAAAAATTCAATTACAGTGTTCCTCTTTTTTTAAAAAAATCAGGCTTAAAATGAAATCTGAATTTAATACAAATATAGAAGTCTACTGGCCACTCACAGAAGTTTCCGGGTGATGCTGTAAACCTCCAGTGCCTCTCTCATACTTTGGAAGGATTTCCACAGCTTAATTTGAAACGGAAGAAAATACCTCCTTTCTATTTCATCATAGAAAGAGGAAATCACGATAGAAGAGGCAGACTACAGTATAAATTATATAGAACTCTTGGTTAAAAGGGGGAAAGGGGAGGGGAATTGTGTGTAAAGAGGGTACATCGTAATTGTGAGATGAAAATGAAAGCAGAAAGCTGCGGTAAAGTTGTGGGATTTTCCCTGGTGTAGAAATACTCGTAATCTATTAGAATTTAATCTGTCATTTTTTTTTTCAAAGACATAGACTTAAAGCCTATTTGACTTTTCTCAGTGCTTCTTTTTGGAAAGTTCTGGGTAGTTAGATTTTGATCCAAAGGACTGCTTAGGATTGTACAAGAGACTTGAACTAGCATAGTGGATATTTTTTTAAAATTTCTAAATATCTGATTTCCCTCACATGACAAACTGCTTTTGAAACTACCCTCAGTTTCCAGTTAGCCATATGGCATGGTGGGGAGAGGCTGCTTTTTGAGGGAAAAATAACCCTAAAGTCTACAATTAGTTTTGTAATTCTTTGTATCCTGACTTTAGCCTTCAAATAAGTGATTTGCTTAGTACCTTTGTTTATGTACAGAGACAGCCAGATGGAAATGGATCAATTTCACAATTGTCCCCTTGCCTCCCAGCAATTGTAATTATACACACGGCATGAACGGTAGAAGACCAAAGTTTTGAGAATATGTTCCTAAGTAGTAGAAAGATGCTATTTAGTTGTAAATTGATATATTTTCATGTATTATTTGTTTATTTATAATATTTATATACTGCTCAATATAATAAAAGCTCTAAGTTGTTTACATGTAAAACTATTTTAAAAATCATTGTTTAAAAAATACCATTAAAAGCAAACTCAGGTATAGTAATAATAAATAAATAAATAAATGAACAATCATGTTGCAATTAGTTACAAGCCAAAAAAAGCTTGCATTACCAAGTGTGTTTTCATGAGGCATTTAAAACATACCTAATTTTCTGCATTGCAAACTGCATAGTGGAGGGTGGGCACTTTCAAGCCCACTTTCAAGATGTTACATGACGACCTTCTGTTGGTCGCAGAACAACAGGCAAAGCCTCTTCTGAAGATCTTAACAAGTTGGCTGGGTGTATATCCAAGGGAAGGCAGTCTGCTTCATTGTGCTGGAAACAAGGTAGTAAGGAGGCTTATTCTAGAAATATATGAATTACAAAATGAGAATTTTGATTTTAAACTAAAGGGTTTGAAATGGCTCTTTCTTGGTGATTTAAATCATAACTTATATAACTAATTTACTTCAGTACATCTTGCCTCTGGGTGTAGCCCAGTGTTATGTTATTTCAGTGTTATGAAGTAGGGATGGATAGCTATATTAAATAGAAGTGGCAAAGGATGAACTTTAAGAACTTGCTGACAAAATTAACATTTGGAATGGCTTAATAATACTATCATTGAGAGTTCCTAAAGAACTCAAGTCTGAATTTGATACTAAAATTAGCCACCTAATTTAGAATTAGAAGGTAGCCAATGTAACATTGATTCTTTTAAAATAGAATTTGGTGGTGATACAGAAAATGTAGAGGTCTGACTGCATCCCACATAAACTGATTGAAAGGATTTATTAGGATTACAATTGTTAAGCAAGTGGGACTACAAGCCTTGCTGAATAAGAATGTATGTGGCTTCTTGAAAAATAACTCTTTCCTCTTAGAATTTTTGATTGTGTCACATACATGGGCTGATTTGCCTGATCGTGGTTCATGCCGGCAGCCATTTTGAATATTCAGCCCCTGGTGGGAGAATTACCATGGTTTGCCTTGGTTGTCTGCTGGGCGGCAGAGGTTACTGGAGGGGGAAACAATACTCAAATAACCCTTCCACAGACCATAATGGCGTGCGTTGACTGTGTTAACCCAGTTGTAGATAAGGGTGACATAACAGAAGTTTACAAAGTGGTGAGCAAAGTGTTTAGAGAGATTTTACTCCCATCTCTTATAATGATAAAATGTGGGTCACTCAATTAAATTGATTAGTAAGAGATTTAGAACAGACAAAATGAAATATTTCAGACAGCACTTCATTAACTTAAGGAACTTACTGCCACATGATGTGGTGACAGCTACTAGCTTGGATGGCTTTAAAAATAGATCAGACAAATTCATAGAGGATAAATCTATCTATTGCTTTCAATCACTTCCTCAGAGGACAAACAAAGGTGGTAGAGCCATTGCCTTCTTGCCCCGCTTGTGAGCTTGCCAAAGCATGTGGTGGACCACCAAAATGGAATGTTGGATTAGATACAATTTGAACTAATCCACTGGGGCTGTCATTGTCTAGGACAATAAAAAGTAAGATTGAGCATAATTTGAGCGGTCCTAGTAATCAAAATCAGATCAGGAGTTTTGAGTACCTGGGACTTGAGAGTTCCTACTTTCTGTTCAGCTGGAATTATATTTTTCATAGTGTAATAATCTTAGTAGCGTCTTCTGCCCCACAACCATTTTTTTTTGCATTACTTTGTACAAGAAACATTGATGATTGTGCAAACCAGAATGTGCAATTTTAAGAGAACTATAACTAATGTGCAATTTCTAAGAGAAATACAACTAATTTATAAAATATGTCTTTGACCTGAGTGGCTATGTGTTTTGCACTTTTATAAGTTTACATGTGAACACTAAAAGGTTAAAAACAAAAGATGTTTTAAATTACACATGGACTGAGTTTGGATGACACAATAATCCACAATGTTTTAAATAGTCCACAGTGGGTTACTTAACCCACTGAGGGTTATCACGTTGTGTAGTGGTTTTTTTAACCCACAGTGGGTTATTTGGCTGAAATAACCCATGCAAATAACCAACAATGCACAGAGTTGGTTATTTAAACCATCGTTGGTTATTGTGTTGTGTGGTGGGCACCGTGGGCTATTTCACATTCCTACAGAGTTGCGAGTTAAGATGGATGAGGAGGTGCACGGAATGCTTATCAGATTTGCAGATGACACAAAATTGGGTGGGATGGCTAATTCCCTGGAAGAAAGAAACAAACTTCAAAGTGATATTGATAGGTTGGAGCGCTGGGCTGAAAACAACGGAAAGCAATTTAATAGAGATAAATGCCAAGTTCTACACCTAGGAAAAAGAAACCAAATGCACAGTTACAAAATGGGGGATGCTTGGCTCAGCAGTACTACAAGCAAGAATGATCTTGGAATTATGTAGATCACAAGCTGAATATGAGCCAACAGTGTGATGTGTCTGCAAAAAAAGCAAATGCTAGTTTGGTCTGCATTAATAGAAGTATAGCTTCCAAAATGTACAACTATTGGTTCCCCTCTATTCTGCACTGGTTAGGCCTCATCTTGAGTACTGTGTCCAGTTCTGAGCACCACAGTTCAAGACGGATGCAGACAAGCTGGAGGGGGTTCAGAGGAGGGCAACAAGAATGATCAGGGGTTTAGAAACAAAGCCCTATGAGGAGAGACTGAAAGAACTTGGCATATTTAGCCTTGAGAAGAGAAGACTGAGAGGAGACATGATAGCACTCTTGAAATTTATTTATTTATTTATTGTAAACCGCTCTCTGGGCGGTTTACAAAAATTTAAACCATGGAAACCATTAAAAATATAGAACAAACAACAATATAAAAACAATATAAAATACAGTATAAAAGCACAACCAGGATAAAACCAAGCAGCCATGCAGAAATGAATACAGATTTAAAATTCAAATTTAAACAGCAAGTTTAAAAATTAAACTGATGAACTGTTAAAATACTGAGAAAATAAAAAGGTCATCTGGCGTCTAAAGGAGTATAATGTAGGTGCCAGGCAAACCTCCCTAGGAGCTCATTCCACAGCTGGGGTGCCACAGCAGAGAAGGCCCTCCTCCTGATAGCCACCTGCCTTACTTCCTTTGGCAGGGGCTCACAGAGAAGGACCCCTGAGCATCATCTTAGGATCTGGGCAGGTACATGTGGGAGGAGGCATTGTTCTGTTCTGGATGGGGTTGCACTTCCCTAAAGGATCAGATCCGTAGTTTGGGGGTGCTCCTGGATCCTCCGTCTTGTCTGGATTGAATCTCAGTTTATTGACCTCATCCAGTCCATTACCATGCTCAGGCACAGATTCAGAACAGCCACCGCCTCACCTCAACTTGAAAGGTTGTCACACAGAGGAAGGCCAGGATCTCTTCTCAATCATCCCAAGTTGCAGGACATGGAATAATGGGCTCAAGTTACAGGAAGCCAGATTCCAGCTGGACATCAGGAAAAAATTCCTGACTGTTAAAGCAGGATGACAGTGGAACCAAGAGAGGTCGTAGGCTCTCCTACACTACAGGCATTCAAGAGGCAGCTAGACAGCTATCTGTCAGGTATGCTTTAAGATGCATTCCTGCATTGAGCAGGGGTTTGGAGTCTATGGCCTTATAGGCCTCTTCCAACTCTGCTATTCTATGAGTCTATGTTTTTAATGGAAAGTAAGCTTCCTGACATTTAGTATTGAGTAGTACATTTAACATAGCATAATATGCGGTGGTATACTGAGGGGGACAAAATCCACTGTGTCTCTGAAATGGGGTGACATAAAATGAAACTCCACAAATTTCCACAATTTCTAGCACACAGTTGAAAAGTAATCAAGTGAAGCTAGTTCATGGTCTCTGTGACTGGAATCCATTACAGCCAGTACTAACTTTTTATTTTTCTCTTTAAAGAGGTTAAAATGTTTTTGAATATGGTTACAAGCAGAATGTTAAACTGGATATTGCTGGATTCTGTACATAATAACTTTATGCTGATATGTAAGCCATTTCAATTTTTGCTTAATTTTCTTCAGTAAAAGTGGTTTTGTTAGTTCCATAACATAAACTATGATAGCCAATTCTTGTTGGTTCATTTCTCAGGGCTAACGTTCACACTCAAACTTTAGAGAAGTGTCAGCTTTCACTTTTTTTCTGAAAAAACAAAACAAAAACAATGTGTTGGACCCCCAAATGCAATAGAGTGTTTCACTGAATATCAGTATGATAGCTACCAGTTGTGTTTGGAAGGAAAGGCCTGTCAATAAATGAAGTATTTTTGGTTAATATTGGAGAATTGGTCTCTGAAGTCAGATTAATCCCTGTGTCATTAAATTCTTTAAATAGCTCAGAGGGCCCCTGATAGTTTTGGGGCGATTTTGATGCAATGCCAATAGATGAGTCACATTAACTTACCGATTCATATTTTGAGGCAGGGAGAGACAGTTGTATATTGATGAAAGTGCTGTGGGATGGATCGAGCCAGCTGTAGTAAGGTTTGTATTTTGATAGTAAGATGATTGTAGAACACATTGATTTTACTCACTAAAGTTTGAGAAAGAGCAAAATAGAAAACTTGAACATAAGAAGAGGAATGCTGGATCAGACCAAGGGTCCATCTAGTCCAGCATTCTGTTCACACAGTGGCCAGCCAGCTGCCCACAGGAAACCCACAAGCAGGACATGAGTCCAACAGCACCCGCCTGCCCATGTTCTCCAGCAACTGGTGTACATAGGCATGTTGCCTATGATATTAGAGGTAGCATATATCTATCAGGATTAGTAGCCATCAGTAGTCTTCTCCTGGAGGAATTTGTCCAAGCCCCCTTTAAAGCCATCTAAATTGGTGGCCATCATTTCATCTTATGAAAGACATATGGCTGTGCAGTAATAGAGTATAATGGGTAGTATTAAACTGTTGTTTCCTCTTCCAGAAAAGTTAAAATTTTTTCCAAATGTTAACTCATGATATGTACCCGTTTCCGATTTGTCCTCACATACCACTAGCAGGATGCAGAAGCAAAGACATTGCGCTATATCAGATATTAATTCATCTAACCACCATTTTGGGAGACTTATGATAGACTTACCTTGTAATAAACAATAAATCAAACATTTAGTAAATATTTTTATTTTAGTTTTGGAACTTCTGGACTGATAGCATGTCACATAGATGATGACACACTGCAGTTCATTGTGGATTGTTTAACCTACAGCAAGACACAACACCCATGGGCATATTAAACCCTATTAAAGGGTTGCCATGTTCTGCAAACCAGCAAGTATGGGTTATGTGAGGGTTGTTTAACCTTCAAATAGCCTACACTCCCCAGGTTCATATGATAACCTCCAAACTGGGGCGGCATATTCAAGTGGTGGCTGCACAAGCCCCATAGTGTAAAGATTTTGTGTCAGAAGGTGTAAATGAACTTTCAAAAGATTTTTTTTGAGATAGTGTTTAATATTAAAGCGGTAGTTTTCAAGATACTTGGGGGGAGGGACAACTGAATTAAGAGGAAAATCTTTTCATTCCAAGTTCCAAAACTTTATTGTATTTGGAGATGGCCTACTTAAAATATGAAACAAGGTGGCATGGATTAGGAATTTAAATGTAGCACACTCTATGCCTTGTGATGCAGTATTCCTGTTTTACTAGATAAAGCTATGTAACTAGGGCAGTTTTGTTTACTGTCCCTTGGAATTTCTAAATAACTATTGCTGACATGAATAGCTCTTCTTTTGCAAAATATGGGGAGGGGGGGGACATTTTTGTACATAGAAGATGGTATTTTCTGATGGGCTCTTTTTGTTTTTGTATATTATTATTATTATTATTATTATTATTATTATTATTATGCCTTTTTCCCAATAATGGGACTCAAGGCTGCTTACAAAATAAAACATGTACAGTTAAAAGAAATAGCGATATACAAAAATTAAAAATATAATTAAACATAGTACAATTTAAAAATATTTAAAACATTTTAAAACATTTTAAACACACATAATTAAAATTCCAAACTATAAGCAGTACATCCACAAAGGTTCTTTTTTATATTACATGGCTGCAATCTTATCTAGGAGTAAGTTCTATTGAATTCTATCAAAACTATGGGACTCACCTCTAACTAAACATGTATAGGCCTCCACTGTAACTCACAGGTTTAATATCTTCACAAGAAGTTAGGCAAGAGACTAACTTCTGCCTGGCCACTGAACCAAACTGCTGTTTCCCCCTCCCCTCCCATTTATCAGAATGCATTTCTGTACTTGAAAACTCCTTGCTATAGTAAAAATGGCTTATTCTTCCACTGCCTTTCTAAAAGAACAGATTTTTTCAGGCAACAATACTCAAAGTACTAGCTAGAGGGAGTCATTACTCCCAGTTACAACTATATTAAGAATGAAAAACCTATATGATGTTTCTCCCCTGCTTATTTGTGATTCCTAAGATAAGCAGAACAAAAACACTGTGGTTTTGGCAGAGAAACTGGGAGAAAGGTGATGCTTCCATACTGCAAAACATCTCCACACGCTTAAAGGAATTTGCTTCCCCTTCTTGCTTTTTCTTCTGATTTGATTTGGCACAAGGTGGACTGTAAGATAGCAAGGGAAGTAAAAGTTCATTTAGCAATATGTTTGAGGATTAATACAGGTGCCTAATAGGCACACTTGCAGATCAGCAACCTAATTGTGAGGGGGGCTGCTTATAGGTAAAGTTGGCTCCACGCTTTTTTTTTTTTTGGTAGAATAAAACTAAACTTCCCATTCTGATTTGTGACTGCTTTTTTGTATTTAATATGAAAAGTGTTCAGATTTCAAGTGGACCGATTGGATTAATTCCACAATAATAGAATTTAATTCTGAATGTTAGGTTGCAGAATTATTTCTTGTACTTTATTTGGGAGGGAGTAAAAGCTTGACTGCCAAGCCTCCTCCAGTGCAGGCAATTGCATGCAAATAATTAATACAGATTCATTCTATAAAAAAAGCATAGCAATTTACTTGCTTTCACTTGTGAATTTTTATTCCTTGGGAAAACATGCTGATAGTTTTTAACACTTTTTAAAAACTTCTACATAGTAGTGTATTTCATTGACAAAATACTGTCAAATGTGAGTAGCATATGCCAACAGCACATGCTATAAAGTAATTCCTGTTTTTAGTGGTCAGCATAGTTTATGTACATCATGCTTTTATTGAATTTCATAGTAAATGTCACATTCTCAACACAACTTTATACAGAGGGAGTGCTCTTCATTTCAAAGTACTTTATAGAGTTCACTTGTGTTTTATCTTCTGACCAGAGTTGCACACTGAGTGGTCGATGTGTGATTTTCACGCACACCTCCCTGGTTCGACCTCAACTTTCTAGCCACTGAAGTGCACTGGTATTCTCAAGCCGGTATATCTCCTGAATTTATATTTTTGTAAAGTTTAATGCATTCCTTAACACAAAGTCAGTTTTGTATTTTTTCAGAGTCCTTGCTCCTAGACCAGAAATAAGTTAATTACTTTTTAGTAGCTTCAAAGACCTGTACTTTTTCCGAGAGTTACACATAAAAGGAAGAACCTATGATCTCTAGTATTTAAGAGATATCTTAAATTGGTAAAAGGTGATGCAGTATTTCAAGTCATACACTATTTATTTATTTATTTAGCACCATCAATGCATAAGGTGTTGTACATAGTAAAACAATAAAACAGCAATGCCCTGCCACATAGGCTTACATTCTGATAAAATCGCAATAAAACAATAAGAAAGGGAAGGGACTGCACCAAACGGGCACAGGGGACAATAAAACTAACATTATAAAAGTAAGATCGAAATCAAGTTCTAAAAGCTTTAGAAAAAAGAAAAGTTTTCAACTGAGCTTTAAAGACTATAATTGAACTCGTGGTCCACAAATGCTCTGAAAGAGAATTCCAGGCATAGAGGGCAGTGAGAGAAAATGGACGAAGCAGAGCAAGAGAAGTAGAGACCTTTTGGTGATGGGTAAGAAACATAACATTCGATGAGTGAGGAGCACGAATGGGGCAATAATGTGAAATAAGAAAAGAAAGATAGGAAGGAGCTAGACACTCTGACAAGCAATGAAAGTCAATAGGAGAAGCTTATATTGGATTCTGAGGTGAATTGGAAGCCACTGAAGGGATTTCAGGAGTGCAGTAACATGATCAAAGCAATGAGCTAAGAAGATGATCTTAGCAGCAGAATGATGAACAGAAACCAACAAACTAACGTGAGAAGAAGGAAGGCCAGTCAGGAGAAGTTTACAACAGTCCAGCCGAGAAAGGACCAAAGCGTTGGACTCAGAGTCGGGAGATCTGGGTTCTAGTCCCCACTCAGCCATGGAAACCCACTGGGTGACTTTGGGCCAGTCACAGACTCTCAGCCCAAACTACCTCACAGGGTTATTGTTGTGAGGATAAAATTGAGAGGAGGATTATGTGTGCTGCCTTGGGTTCCTTGGAGGAAAAAAGGCAGGATAAAAATGCAATAAATAAAATAAATAAATAAAATAATCATGATCAACTATGTCAAAGGCTGCAGTAAGATCCAGGAGAATAAAAACAGAATAAAGGAGAATAAGAACAGAAGATCATTGGTAATCTTTGTAAGGGCTTTCTCAATGGAATGTAAAGGACAGAAGCCAGATTGAAAAGGATCCAGAGCAGAGTCACTAGAAAGAAAATCAAGGCAACGGGAGTAAACCACTCGCTCCAGGATCTTTGAAACAAACGGCAACAAGGAAACAGGACGGTAGTTAAAGAAAGCATATAGAGAGAAGGCTTTCTAAGAATAGGAGAGACCGTAGCATGCTTAAAAGCAGAAGAAAATGAACCAGAGGACAAAGAAATATTAACAATATGAAGCAAGGAAGGGAGGATAACAGGAATAATATTGATAAAGGCACAAGAAGGAATGGGATCAAGAGAACAAGTGGAAGGCTTTGAAGAATGCAATATTCTAGACCGTTCATCAGATGAGACTGAACAAAACGCAGAAAGAGTTGCAGGAGGAACTGACATTTGAGGAACAGGAACTGGAAGAGGGGCAGAGATGGTGAGATCGGAGTAAATAGTTTGAATTTTGTTATTGAAGAATGAGGTAAAGTTGTTAGCAAATAGAGGGGGCAGGAGAGATGGCAGACTAGGTTTCAGAAGAGAATTGAAAGACATGAAAAGCTGCTGAGGATGCTTTGCATTCAACTGGATTAGCAATGAGTAATACTGCTGTTTGGCCAAGGAAATAGCAGAGGAGAAAGAACAAAGAACAAATTCATAATGGACAAAATTCGTCTGGTCCCAATCCTACGCCAAAAGTGTTCAGTTGCCCAGATACAAGAACAAAGATAGCGGATGAAAGAGGTGAGCCAAAGTTGGGGTTGTGAAGGATGAACCATCTGTATCAAAGGTTCAGCAAAATTGTCAAGAGTTGAGGATAAAGAATTAGAGAGACAGCTGATTCCAAGGAGACAGCAGAAATAACTGAAGGAAGAGAGGAATACAATGATAGAGAAAAAGCCACATAATTAATAGGTTGCAAATCACAATAAGAGCAAGAAACAATGCAAGGAAGGAGGATTATGAGTAATCATAAAGAAAACTAGATGATGATCTGACAAAGGAAAGTCAACAGTAGAAAGCAATTCCTAGTGAAGACAAGATCCAGACAGTGTCCAAGGGAATGTGTGGATGAGTCAGACCAAAGCTTAAGATCAAAAGATGATGATAATGAGAGAAAAGGTAAAGCTGCAGAGTCTTGAGGGTCATCCACATGGATATTAAAATCAACCAAGATAAGGGTATGAGAATTATTGGAGAGGACAAAGGTCAGCCATGAATCAACATCAGAGATGAATTTCAAAAGTGGGCCCTGGGGGTGGGGATGTTAAACAACTGCAACCCGCAGCCTCAGTGGATCTCTTTGTGGTGAAAAAAAGGAAGAGTTGCCTTAAACTTGCACACTCTTTTGCTAAGGGCTCAACTAGATGTGGTGTGTAAGTATATGAATGCAATTCATATGCACATTTTTGTTACATAGATAACATCCATGTGGAAGCCTGAGCAACCTTGGGAAGGGGAAGTTTAACTCTTTCTCTCCCTGCCACAGTCTCCCGAAAGATCACTTATCCGAAGCTGTTTGCATTTCAGTGAAGGTCTCCATTGGCACTAAGTGTCCAGTTGGTACCTTGAAATGTAAATAGCTTTAGAGAGGTGATTTTTCTGAGACTGTGGGAGGGAAAGAGTTAAACCTCCCCTTTCCACAGCTGTTCAGACCTCCTCATGGCTGCTATTTAAATAATTTTTATTTTATTATTATTTATTTCATTTATATACCGCCCCATAGCCGAAGCTCTCTGGGCGGTTTACAAAAATTAAAAACATTGAACATTTTTTTAAAAAGATATACAAAATTTAAAACCATAAAAAGCACAAAAACAGGTTATAAATACAATATCATTTAAAACTATTCTGGGTCAAACCACCACCACCACCACAACAAAACCCTCAACATACACTGTTAAATGCCTGGGAGAAGAGGAAAGTCTTAACCTAGCGCCGAAAAGACTTGTTGTCTTGTAATGTATGTCCTTAAAGCTGGCTTAGGTATTGCTTTACTCTACAGAAAAAGGTGCTGTCATTGCACTGCTGTGTACATGTATCCATCTTTATCCTGGCTAGTACTTGCAGCAGTCATGCCTTTCTTACTCTGGATGTGTATTATACGTGTTACACATTCTTTTTATTTTTAGAATTTGTATACAATAAAAGTACACATATTATGGCTCTCTTCAGTAGAACTCGACAAAACATGCACAGGATTCCCAGGTGCTCTCCCGGGCAGGCACTGAAATTGCTTAGCTTCCACAAAGCTGCTGCATTATGTGCCTTCAGACTTTCACTTTGCTCCCAGAGCAAGCATAGTCTCTTTGCCAGGTGGTTATGTTAAGAAGAGTATGAGATGCTGAAACATTCATGGCTTGCTATGGGGAGACTGAAATGCCCAGCAAGAACTGACATTTCTTTTTCAGTGCACTTGCAACTGTAGTTGAGGTCTTTGCTCTTTAAATTAACAAAAGGCAATTTGATACTGACACCTGGGTGCTGTCAGTATGTTTTCTGTTTATCTCCAGTGAGTTGCCTTATCCATTTTGCCTGTGGAGACTATGGATTGGAGAAAATGATTCAGGGCTCGCATTAGTAAAATTTCATTATCATAGCTTCCATACTCATCTATAACTGCAAAGTTGTAATGATACAAATTAACACTGTTTCTAAAAAATAGTTCAGGAATGGAAATACAAAAGTTGGGTTGGATCCAAAGGCTGTGTGTGTGCAGAATGCTGTGCACACAACTCAACATTCCCCTTCCCATGTGCCCCCTGAAAGCCTATCCAGAGGGTTGGAGGGCCATTTTGAACAGTGTGGGCTATGTCATGAGTGGTTGCTGGGAGAAGGCGAGAATTGCACAGAAGCAGGTGGAGGGTATACCAACTGATTGAAACCTGCCTTCGGAGGTTCCCCATGATGGTAATGGTATTTTTTTTCTCAATAGGAAGTATGCAAGATTATCTAGAGGTTTAAATTTGTAATTTTCTAAGGGTTGCTGATCTGGGCAAGTCATTTTATGCCAATACTTTTCAACATGGTCACATTTTGTGACTCTGAACAAGCATTTTGAAATTCATTAACACAGACAGACAATTTTACCTGCAGAAGAAGGAAACAACAAACAAAGAGATAGGCTCCTTCCCTACTGGGAAGCATCTGAGAATTTCTGGTCTCAGAAGCACAATTTTAATAGAGAAAATTATGACCTTGAAGAAAAGGAAGAGCAGCAAGTATCAAGTTACTGCAACAGGAAGACTAAGAGATAATTGTATTTTTGAAGTTAAGTGAGCTATCTCCTTGCTTTTTTCTTTCATAACAAGAAGCCGTAGGAAAAAAAACATGTATTGGCATGTTTCACGTCATTCCTCCCTAAGAGAACCTGTATTCAATAATATATGTTGTATTACTTTTCTAATGGAAGGTGTTTCAAACTATATTCCTTGTATTGAGTTTTGCTGGAAGCCAGGATAACAAGTGTGTATTCTATCAACCAGATGGGACCAATGGGGCCCATAACCAAGTCTTGTTAGATTAAGGAAGGTTCTAGTCGAAGACCAAGGAGTTGGATCAGTTGTTAGAGAAGGGAGAAGTTGGGTCAGAACTGAAGATAATGTCTCTAGTAGAATTCATTAGGGAATGCCTAACTGGCTGGTCATAGCTGATGACTGAATAGCCAGGCTCTAACTGAGGCATCAGATTAAAATATTGTATAACTTTATAAAATCATAGAAATCTATTTTGGTAGTAATTAGGATCTTTGCTGTCTTGGCTACTAGAGAGGGGAGACTATTCCAGAAGTTTATACCTCAGATAATTAAATCTCCTTCTGGTACTCAATTTAAACTTGTTAATAGGCAATCTACGCAAGTTAGGGGTGTCAGAGTGTTATATAAAGTTTACATACCAGTCAGTCAACTACATGTTTGGCCATAGTCAAATATTGTACAATATTCCATTAAACAAAGAAGGCAGGTATGTAGATAGCAGCTTACTTTTTTAAAAACTTTATTATGATGTGATTTGTCAACAAGACAAAAGACGGTAGTGCACGCGCTGGAAACTTCAAGGCTCGACTTCTGCAATGCGCTGTACATAGGGCTACCTTTGTGCCTAGTCCGGAAACTTCAACTAGTTCAAAATATGGTGGTCAGGTTGGTCACTGAGACATCTAGGGGTGACCATATCACACCAGTTTTACAATCACTCCACTGGCTGCCAATTAGTTTCTGGGTGAAGTATAAAGTGTTGGTTATTACCTTTAAAGCCCTACATGGTTTGGGTCCAGGTTACCTGCGGGATTGCCTTCTCCCGTATAATCCACCCTGCACACTCAAGTCCTCTGGGAAGAATTTACTTCAATCAGCCAGAACTAGGTTGATGAGTGTTACCCAGAGGACCTTCTCTTCTGCTGCTCCCAGACTGTGGAGTGGCCTGCCGGGAGGGATTCGACAACATAGCAGTCTTCTTGAATTTAATAGAACCGTGAAGACTGATCTTAGTTGAACTTCAAGATGTTTTTAATAATGTATTTGTTTTATTTGTTTTCAATGTTTTATCTATTTTATAGTCTTTGTATTTATATTTATTGTTGTTCCCTGCCTTGATCCAGAAGGAGAGGTGGGTAATAAATAAATAGATATTATTATTATTATTATTATTATTATTATTATTATTATTATGAACATTAGGGAGGGCATTTTATCCCCTAATCGTGCAAGAGTAGGGAAAATCTAGGAGCATAGCTTCTTGTTATAACTGCAGGCGTCTCCAAATAGGAATGTAAGCAGTCATATCACAGTTTAGGAGCATCTGTTTTTCCCTATTGTTTGCTGTAGGAACCAAGAAATACCCGCTCCACATGGTCTGGTTGTCTGCTCTGTAAAGCAGTATCAGGAGACTAGTGGATAGATTTTTTAAAATACATGAATAAGTGTTTCAGACTGAGGTTTTAGTAATGGCCAGGTTCTTACATCTTTACTTGCTCTAAAAACACTCTTCTGATTTCTAAACCTATTAATTTCTAAACTTATTAATTTATTCTTCCATAGTCTTTCTCAACTTTAATCTTCTGCCTGCTATAATATCCCTCCCGTGCTGTGTTTATAGAGTATAGTCATGTAATCTGGTTTTGATAAAGCTAAACAGACCCAGCTCTTTCAACCACCTCATCTGAGATGGGTTTTCAATTTCTGTATTCATTTTAATTGCTTTTAACGCTTGTTTTAGTTTGACTATTTCAAGGGGAATGAATTTGACTTGAATGTAGCATTCCCAATGAAGTCTTGTCAGTATTCAATGTACTGTCGTACAGAGACTGAACATGAATACTGACTACTTTGTGGCCCTATTGTATTGATGATTCTTGTTAATTAATTTGTTGATGTCTGTTTTGGTCATTGTAACGCTGTCCTAATAGTGTAATATATTTACACTATTAGGACAGTGTAAATATATTACACTATCTACTGCACACTGAATTAAGAGTAAAAGTCTGAAGTGGTGTTTCTTATATTCTGCCAAATATAATTGTATTGCCACTTCTATTATTATATTCAAATAGAGTGCTTCATAAGCGATGATCCACATTACTCTAGTTTTCCTCTATTGATTTATTAATTTATACAAAAATATCATATCTTCCTTTTATCCTCCAAAAAGAAGTCACTCAAAGTGGCTAACAAAATATTAGAAAAAAGTCTATTTAGGTAAAACATGAAAGAGGCGTACAAAATTAGGCATGGAGTGGAGAAAGTGTATAGGAAGACCTCTTTCTCCTTCCCTCAATACTAGAACCCAGGATCGTTCTATGGAGTGAAATGGTGGGAGATTCAGGATGAGTAAAAGGAAGTACTTCTCACCACACAATGTTGAACTGTGGAATTTGCTAACTGAAGATGTAGTGATGGCCACCAAGTTGGTTCGCTTTAAAAGGGGATTAGACTAATTCATGGAGGAAAGGCCTATCAAAGGCTACTAGTCATAATGGTTACATATTACCTCCAGTATCAGGGGCAGTATGCCTCTGCATTCTAGTTGCTGGGAGCATGAGTGGAAACATACAAGCACTTGACACTACTGCTGAATTTTATTCATTCTTTCATTCATAGTTGGGGGGTTATACTTTGTAAGTTGCCTTTATTACTCCCTTATTTGGATGGGGAAATTGAGGTAAAATCCCTTAAATAAATAAATAAGCTGCTGTAATACAACCTCCCTTACCGAGCATTCTTGCTTGCCAAGCTAAAAAAAATTCTCACTTGTGACTTATTGGCAAATGGTTTGTTGAAAACCAGTTGCCCTGCTCCTTTGCTCCGAGTCTCTAAATAGGTAGTAAACCAAGCAGTACATATGGAATAATTGTATTAGTTAAACATCTTAAGAATTTTTGAATTCAACTAGGTCCTCCAGGAAAATCATGTTGATCCCACAGGTCTTAATATAAAAGTTGTCCTTTCCTCAACCAGTCTTGTTTTAATGTTGTATTTGTCACTTCTTTTGCTGTCCATCTGGGTAGATTATGAATAAATGTATTGAAAAAGAAATATATAGATATACACACAGAGAGTGAGAGAGAGACTACTCTAAAATACAATGCAAACCGAAGCACTCCTGTGTGTTCTAAGATATAATATAGAATTTTCATGGAACTAGATATGGATTAGAGAGGCTAGAACAGTATGTCCAAGCCTGTGTTGGCCTGTTGTACAGCTATTTAATTAGGTCCATGTGAGAAGTAAGACAATTGGTAGAGGGCTGCAGGTGCCTGCAGTTGTGATTTCTGGCCCAAAATAGATTATCCTGGTCACAATCACATTAAGTCAGTGACCTTTTTAAAAACATAACCAAAATCCCCTACAAATTTTTGCTCACACAAATAAAGTTAAACACGTTTTTAAAACAACTGTTTTTTTCTCCAAAATATTTGTCTAAACGAAATACAAATCTTAAAGAGATAGTTTCTAAAGGAGAAAGAATATATTATCTACTAGGGCTGTGCAAGCGTCAAACCTTGGATTCGAAATTCAAATCATGGAGGCCATTTTCTGCCAGATCTGCCAATTTGTGATTGATCCGCCATTTCCTCACACAGCCGTAGGTCCCCGTACAGCCTACAACCCCCAGCATGCAGTGCCTGGGAGGACTGGACTTCCTGGGGCCTAAGAACAGAGGGCATCCGTGTCGTCGGCGATAACATTGCCCGCTCCTCGGCACGATTGTCCTACTGCCTGGCACAATCTCGCCCGGCGCCCCTGCGATCTTTTTGTTTTCTTTAGTATTTTAGATGCAATTTTAATATTGCTGACTATTTTTATGCTGTTTATATGATTTTGTGAATTATTTTTAGCTTATTTTGTTTTCTATATTTATACTTTAATGGTTTGGGGTTGTAAGCCACCCTGGAAATAGGATTGAAAAATGGCACAAAAATACTTACAATAAATGTGTTAGAAACAGATTTAAATAAAAACAATGATAAAGGTAGGGGAGGTTTAACCATTCCCATGTGTGTTAAAGGCCTCTAATATGATGCTTTCTCCCCTCCCTTCTCTCCTTAGGGTATTTGTAAGCACTAGTCCCTGAATTTTGTCCTGTATATAGGGGTCCAGTCAGCAACATATCTTAATTGAAATCATTGGGGTTATATGTATGTAAAATGTGAAAGAAGTGCGTTGGAATAAGTTAAAATAACTTATTTCAGCCTTGATGTATTAAAAATCAGTATAGTGAGGTACAGCTCTATTTTGAGCATAGTATAATAGGATAGCTGGTTTCGAAGTAAAATGTATAAAAGTTAACTTGATATATTTATTCTGGAGACATCATGAGAGTAGATCTATACAGAATTGGTTTACACGAGTCACTGACCTGTATGACACTCTGCAAGTGAAAAATAAATTTTCCCCTACAACTTCTATTTGCAGTTTAAAGGATTATCATTTTTATTAGATTTTTCTACCACTTACTTCAGGGGGATATTTTAAAAGAATAATGAATGAAGTGTAGCACTAAGCAGATAGTACTTGCTGTCTGTCTTGATCTTGCTTGTGCAGGGGAGTAGGGACCAAGTTCACTGAGGTGCAAATATTTTAGTTTCTATTTCTCAAAAACTCTATTTGATAAAAAATCATCCCAAGTTTTTGGTTCTTAATTTGACTTGTATATGAATAGGACTTGTTGAGCACTCATTTGGTCAAATTATAGCAGTTACTAAAACAACCTCTTTTTAAAAGTGAAATGATTTCAAAGTGATTCATTGGCTGTATTTGGATGACACAATAGTCAATGGTGGTTTAATAGTCAACTCCATGGATGATTATCAAGGGGTTACTCCCACTAGTATCCCTTCAGCCATTGTGTGTTCTTTTGGCTGGATTAAAGCCGCTACTTTGGTCACTCTTGTCAGGGGACTCTATAGTCGCTGAAAATAACCAACTGTGTGCGAGAAAATAGTCAACGGTTCCTGACACATGACAACCAACGGTTGTTCAAATAATCAACTCTGCACAATGTTAGTTATTTGTGTTGGCTGTTTCAGCCGAATAACCAACCGTGGTGTGAAAAAGTCCCCACAGACGACACAACCGTTGACTATTTAACCCACCGTTGGTTATCGTGTCGTCCGAACCTCGTCAATGATTTGTATGAAATGGGAGCTCATGGTGAATTCTTCTGAAGGAAATCTGACTTGAACATCCTAACTCATGCTAGTTTTGAGTTCATAGGAACATAACATTTTGTAAAAGCTGATTTTCCCCTTTAGAATTAAATTGAATTTAGAATAAACTGTTGCAAAAAAGAGTATATTTGGCAGATGTTTAATTTTCTCAGTGGAGCTGCTGTAACCAGTGGGCAGAATTTGTCTCTGCAATGGAACATGTTATAAATGTAGATTGAGCCACAAGGAAAGCTGTTTTCCTAAACTGTATTTTTGGGAAGGAGTTAAAATAAAAAATAGGTCTCACTGAAATAGTCATGGCAGATAGATTGCACAGGAAATAGAACTTTTCAGTATTTGGTATCAACTATTCTGTCGGTAGTTCTCCAGTGCAGAATTTTACTAGTTAATTTTAGAGAATCTTGTAATTTGGCACTTGTTTTTATGATCTGTGACCAATTGCAGCCTCCTAGTTAGAGTGCTGGTCCTGACTCTCAGTTGTCCCAATTGCTGCTATAATTGACTAATGTTTCAATACTGACTCTTTAATGTCCACGTTCGGACGTCACAATGGGTTAATAAGCTACTCACAGTAACTCATCATGGAGGGGAAATCCAAAAAGGGGAAGTGGCTAGAAAACCTTGGGGGTTTGCTGGATCAGGACCAAAACTCCACACACAGCCTCTCCTAGTCAGGAGGCACCTGATCCACCATCAAACACTTGCACATTTACTACACTAATTAAATTGTTAACTATCTCTATCCTCTACTCCTCCGATTTACTGGATTTCTAAACAACCGATGAGGACCATTACTTTGATTTAACATTAAATTGCAATTCTCCCCTCCAAAGTAGCTACTCCCAGTGTTGGAGAATTTTGTTACATTATGATATAGATATATCGATGTGTGGATATATCATCATGTAGACATAAGGATATATAGATTTATCAATATGTGGATATATCACTGTGTAGATATTTCATTGTGTAGATTTAAAGATTTACGGATATACGGAAGTATAGATATATAGATATGTGGATATATCACCATGTAGATATTTCAACGTGTAGATATATCAATTTACAGATATATCAACATTTTCTTAGTAACAGGGAAGTTCTTAGGATACCTTCTACTATTATTTAGAGGCAAAATGGGCAAGCAGAGGTGTTGGTGGGAAATTGGGTACTCAGGTTTCCAGACAGAAGACTGTGCTTTTTTCTGAGGATGCCTTATTCCCCTCACCATGCTTTTCTTTTCCACAGCGCAGGGAACAGAAGGGGGCGGGAGAACATGTAGGCTGCCAGGACTCCGCCCAAACCATCAAAAAAATTAAGCATGACACGATAACCTACAATGGGTAAAATGACCCACTCTGCAGACTGTAGATTATCAGAGTGGGATATTTTGGCCAAACAAGCCATTGTGGGTTTAAAAAACCAGATGACACAATAATCCATGATGGGTTAATTAAGCCATCATTGCTTAATTAACCCAACATGGGTTGTTGTCATATCCGAACCCAGTCAATGGCTTCAGGAAAGTAGAAGGAATAGAGTGGTGTGCCCAGCCACCCTGTTTAACGCAGGACATCACTATGATGGCTACATGTATGGCTCCTTTTTGACCTGATACCTATTGGTCCTTTCAAGACCGGAAAGAATAGGGAATTACATTGTATGTTCATTTTTGTTCCTGCTCTCAGGATGGAGAGCAATTTGTGACAGCAGCATTGGTGTAGAGAGGAGGAGCAGAGTGACTTCAGCAGGGGGTCAGTTACTGCTCCTGGAATGTGTATTAGTTATGCTGATTTTAGAGGTGAAAGGAATGACCAAATCAACACTTCCGTCCAATCAGGGAGGCTGTATAGCTCAGCCTTGCAATAATGGTGGGATGGTTGTTTCCCCATACGTGAAGCATTTACTTACTTATATTCGTGCTAGAGTGGTTATATTGGGTCTATATTAATGAACTATGAAGCTAAGAAGTCACGTGTTTTGCCCCGTTACTAATTCCAGTTTTCTGATGGGGGAACTTCAAACAGTAATAGAAATAAATATCCCATCAGGTATAATATTTGGTTTTGTAATATTTATGCCTTTGGTACACTGTCCTGGAATCCTTTCAAATGAAGGGTAGTTTAGAAATCTATTCAGTAATAGTTGTCCTTGTAGTTATGTGGGATAAGCAAATGTGTTAAAGAAGTGGCCAAGATTTGAGGAAAACTGTTGATACTCTTCAAAGATGTGTCTGGGGTTCTTTTTGTCCTCCAGAACTAAGTGGTTGACCTGGATTTCTGTTCTTGGCATTCAACCAATATATGAAAACTTACTGAAGAACACATACTATGTCTGTGTAATCCTCAAAGGGTATCAGAAAATGAAACTTGGATTGTGTGTGTAGTTCAATAACCTTTCTAAAGGTTTGCAAACATTAACATTTCACTCACAGTGGTAGAAATAACTTGGGATAAACTTTTTAATGTATTACTTAAAAAGCATTGAACTTGTGCATTTAGATTTTACTACTTTGGTCAAATTCCAAATTCCCCCAGTTTGGACTATGGCTATAAAATGTTCTAATATTATTAGTCAAGATTTTTTTTCAAACTTCAGTTAAACTACCAGCTGCCTAATTATGTAAAGAAAAGCTCTTGCTTCTTCTGGTGTATTAAGCAGACTGGTGCATTATACACATGTAAGTCAACGGGATTAGCACATATGGCAACATTTAAGGAGTGCATCTTTTGCCCCCCAGTATTTTTGATCAGTAAAATGAAAATAAACTAGGTATTTCTGTGTCCACACCATTATTGATTTTCATTTTGATTTATTTCTTAGTTCCTATGTGGCTGTTCAAGAATGTATTGTACAGACACAGACAGTACAGGAATAAAAATGGAGAAAAGACACAGTGAAGGACACATGGCAGGCTGAGAGCAAAAATGTGTTTGCTGCTGCTCCAGAGGACATGACTATATCCAATAGGCTTAAGTTGCAGGATTTGGGTTGAATGTTACAGTACACTTATTAACAGAAAGAGTAGCTTGCCAATATTACCAATTCCCTTGTGGGTGGGCAGGCAGGCTGTCCTTCGCTCATGGTCTTCCTGCAGAAGCTAGATGGCCGCCTGTTGGGATTGCTCTTGTTCTGGATTTTCCACCTCAAGCAGGGGGTTGGATTTACTTATTTAATTAATTCATATCCTGCCTCTCTGCCAAGAATTGGTGCTCATGGCAGCTAGCAATAACGATAACAAAGTATAGATTAAAAACAAAGTTTAATTTAAACATAACATAAAACCAGATCCATTAAAACAATGAAAAAACACAACAATAAAATAGATAGTACCCAGCAAACTGAAATTCCCTTCAGCAACAGACCAGCTTGCATGGATAAAAACATCTTTGCCTGCTGGTGGAAGGACAACAGAGAGGGGAGCCAACCTTCCAGAGCCTGGGGATGACAACTGAGAATGCTCTCCCTCATGTCCTCGCCAAATGTGCCTCTGATGGGGGCAGGACCAAGAGAAGGGCTTCCCCTGAAGACCTTAAAACCTGGGCAGGCTCGTATTAGAGAATATAGTCTTTCAGGTAGCCTGGTCTCAGGTTGTATAGGGCTTTATAGGTCATAACTAGCATATTATTATTATTATTATAAAATTTATTTCTTACCCACCTCTCCCTCAGGATCGAGATGGGGAACAACAATAAATATAAATACAAAGACCATAAAATAGCTAAAACATTAAAAACAAATAAAACGAATACATTATTAAAAACATCTTAAAGTTTAACTAGGTAGGCCTGCCGGAAGAGATCAGTCTTCACGGCTCTCTTAAATTCAAGAAGACTGCTATGTTGTCGAATCTCTCCTGGCAGGCCACTCCACAGTCTGGGAGGGGCAGAAGAGAAGGTCCTTTGGGTAACACTCGTCAGCCTAGTTCTGGCTGATTGAAGTAAATTCTTCCCAGAGGACCTGAGTATGCGGGGCGGATTATACGGGAGAAGGCGATCCCGCAGGTAAGCTGGACCCAAAACATGTAATGCTTTAAAGGTAATAACCAACACTTTATACTTCGCTTTATACTTTGAATTGTGAATGGAAACAGATCTTGGTAGCCAGTGAAATTTTTGTAGCAAGCCCCGATCAATAGTCTGGCTGAAGTATTCGGGATGAACTGAAGTTTCTGAACACTTTTCAAATGTAACCCACATAGAGTAGGTTACAGTAACCCAGACAGGATGTAACTAAGGCATGCATGATCATGGCCAGATCAGGCATCTCTAGAAACGGGAATAGTTCATGCACTGGCCTCAGCTGTGTGAGTGCATTCCTGGCCACCACTGAAACCTGGGCATCCAGGCTCAGGCTGAATGCAGGATTACCTCCAAACTACGAACATAACTCTTCATGGGGAGTGTAATCTCATCGAATATAGGTTGAATTCCTTTTGTTTTATCTGCCTTTCAACCTGTCTTTTCTGGCTTAAGCGTCAAATTGTTTGTCCTCATTCAGTCCTTTACCAACATCAGACACTGATTTAGAACTAGATCAGCTTCCTTGGATTTAGATGGAAAGGAGAGGTAGAATGCATGTTATTAGCATACTTGGTAGCACCAAACACCCAAACTCTGAACAACCTTTTCAGTGGCTCCATGTATGTGTTCAGTGGTAGGGGGACACCGCAGGCCAACAGCCACCTTCTGAAATCGCCCCTCCAAGGAAGACAAGAGACATCATAGAACAGTGCCTCTAGATTCCATCCCAGACAGATGCTTGGAAGGATACCATGGTCATTAGTATTGAAAGGTGTTGAAAGGTCCAGCAGAAGCAACAAGGATGTACTCCCAATGTCCATTTCCCTGTGTAGACCTTCCACCAAGGTGACCAAAGTCCTCTCTGTCTCATAACCAGGCGTGAAGCCAGATTGATAATATTCCTCATCTTGAAACTCCTGGAACTGAGAAAACACTGCACACTCTAGCACTTTACCCAAGAATGGAATATTGGGAGAACAACCAGAACTTTTCCAATTCAGGGTGGGTGGATGGTTTGAGCAGAGCTTTTACCAGTGCTTCCTTTAGGCAAGACGGAATCACACCTTGCTATAAAGAGGCATTTACCACTACCCTTACCCACTCGGGCAGTCCCCACTTTGCTGCTTTTATAAGCCAGAAGGCAAGTTCCAGGACACACATGGTAGGCTGCAACTCTGCACCCCCCCCCCCTGATGCTATTAGCCTGAGTAGGTCACATGTGAGGAAGGAATCCAAACTGCTGCTTGAAATAGACAGATGTTTCTGGGGATATGTCCCAGCTACCTTGGAAATGGTTGAGCCATATTTTGAAGTCTGCTCCAAGGCAGATGCTGTAGCCTATTATTTTAAGTAGTAAACTTGCAAGAGCAACGTTCCTTGTGAAACATGGATTGATACCACAAGGATTGCTGTGGGGAAGCTAGTAACTCTTCAAGGTCCTCTGAATCATGGCTGTATGCCTGGGGTGGCGAACCTGTGGCCCTCCTGATGTTGGACTCCAGTGTCAACTAATATCAGTTCTTGTCAGCATGGCTAATAGTTAGGGATAGTGGAAGTTGTAGTCCCAACACAATCTGGAGGGCCACAGGTTCTGTACCCCTGCTGTATGCAATACTTACCCACTTTTAATATAGTTATGGGCACCTTGTAATTAGTTTTATTTTTCTGATGTTCCTAAGAGAACATTTGGTTTCCCCCCAACCTTTTCCCAAAAGAGTCACCCCCCCAAAATTTTTGGGGAAGCTTGTCGCTAGCCAGCCTCCCTCTCAGAACTTGCCCTAGCAAATGGGGTAATAGAACTACTGTGATTGCTTCAGCAGTCTCTCATGCTAAGGCTTCGACTCTTCTGGATACTTCGAAGCGTTCCAGAAGTTCCATTCTTCTGGGGAGCTGGGAAATAGTCCCGAATGCCTCTCCGCTTAATAGATTCAGCTAGGATAGATTAGGATCTACTTTCCCACACGATCTTGGGCAGGGAAGGAGGCCATTGTACCAAATTCCATAAGAAGGTGTATAATCAGTGCACCTCAGGAAACTGATTCATAGCAGGGCTAGGGCCTGGAATTTGGTATATAGTAGTGTCTCAACACTGGAGAGTTGGATGAAGGTGGTTTCATGATTGTCCAAAAAATGTTTGATAAGTTTGCAGGAAGAAACATCAGGAAAAAGAGAGAGTATGTTTTACACTGGTTCATTACTAGGTTTTCTCACTTTGATTAATTTTCTTGAATATAGCCAGCTGAAAGAAAACTGATTGGGAACTAAATAAAGTATACTTTCTTAATCCATCTAATGAAGCTCATTATGATGTGGATTAATAGAAGAATTTCCTTCCGTCATTTGACATGTGTATTTTTGTATGTTCCAAAGTTTCTTGAGTTGTCTGTGTTTTTTAAAAGTTCTGGTAGTATTTGCTACATTCAGTCTTTGTTTAGTTGAATCTCGATTTCAGTAAATGTTGTAGGTTAGCATCATGCTAAACTGTGTGAAAAACTTTGTTGCAGTATACAACAGACTTCCCCAAACCGGCGCCTTCCAGATATGTTGGACTACAACTCCCATCATTCCTAGCTATGCTGTCCAAGGATGATAGGAATTGTACTCAAATACATCTGGAGTATACAGGTTGGAATAGACAATAAATGTAAGTTGCTGTTTTTACAGTATAGACAACATTACAGCTGTTAGCCACAAAAACAAACTTTTCTCCCCTATTTCAACTGTCTTTAATATGCCCACTAAATGTGCAATTTAACATTCTATCTGTTATCTGTCTGCCTTGTTTTCTTTGAAAACACAACTCCTGTCTCCACAATTGTTAGACTGTGAGAGAGTAGGTTAAATTATTAGAATACTGTCCTCTGAGACTCCTAAGTGAATCATTAATGTCAGAGCTGTTGTATGGCAGTACAATCTTTCCAGATCAGCAGCACATGAGAAGTACAATATGCAGACTGGATTTTCTTAAGTCATCATTTTTATTTAAATATTCATCCTTCAACAAAGAAGAGAAAGCTGCTGACTTATGAAAATGTGCCTATTTTTTATGGCCCTTTTGGCCATTGGAAGTGTGTGAATGCTATCACAGACCTACAAAATTGCTTGTCAGTATTTAACTGCTTATGTCTACATTAATGTTAGTGTTAGATATATATTTGAATTGGCTGTAATTTCTTTGTAAAAGTAAAATAATTTGCAAATAATAATTTATCTGTTCCTCTTAATGGATGAAGGGACATGTTCCAGAGAGGCAGCTGAGTTACTTATTCTATTGCAGCAAAAACAACAGTGTTTTGTGGCACCTTCAAAAAATTAATGGCATAAGCTTTAGTGGCCAAAGTATCATAAAACTCTTGATTGGTTTTGAATGAGAGGAGATATCAGCCATTTGTATCTGTGTGTGTGTGTGTGTGTGTGTGTGTGTGTAAAATAAAGTCTTAGAAATCAATTTGCTTTGATAAAACTGAACAGCGTCTGTGGCAAAGGAATTTAACAAGAGCACAGTTATTTTCATTAAGAACTTCAGACATCTGAAACACTAATCCAGCCTTCTTGTCCAGAATGTCTTTTTTATTTATTGAAAATGTTGTGTCCTGCCATATCTGCTCCAAAGACTGCCTAATATAAAAGTAATATATTTCCAAATACATAAACAAACTTTAAACTATAATAATATAAGACAGGAGAAACCCCCCCCCCCAAAGCACAGAGTCAACTTACTCCCTGTTTCCCTTCAAAATCACTCTGAAAGAACAATTTTAACCTGTCTCTGAGAAGAAAGGAGGGATGGGGCCTGCCGAATTTCTCTTGGAAGGAAACGTGCCAACAAAAAAACTACTGCTTCTGGTAACAGCTAACCTAGAATCGGATATAGGCAGAACATTTCTTATTGTTTTTATAAATAAATTATGTACATATCCCAGCTTTCTAGGCATATGCTGCTAACTGAAGGCACTGTAGAAGAAAAAATACTATTACTGCTGCTACTACTACTACTAATAATAGTAAGTGTAGTAAACAATTTAAAATAAGGCTTGCTGCTATGATTGTTTCTATCAGAAGGCCCTAACTTAAATAAAATGCCCTCCAAAATGTTCAAAGTGTGCTTCAAAAGCTGACAAACAAGTGACTATACATACCTCTCCTGGGATAATTGTTCTGTAGTCTGGGCTCCACAACCAAAGAGATGGTTTCCTTTGTCCCCACCAGCTGGACTTTGTGTAGCCCCTTCTTTTTGTTCTGCTGTTGACAGACATTTTTGAGCTAGCTGATGTGGGAGGAGGTAATTCCTGAGAGACCCTCGTCCTAGGCTTTTAAGGCTTAAGTCAGCATTTTGAATTGAGCCCATAAACAAAGTGCTGAGATAAAACTAGCATAATAAGGTCTGTTATACTAGTTCTGGGTAATAATAGTCTGGCAACAAAGTTCTGGGCTGAATGAAGCTTGCAGAAAATCTTCAAGGATGATCCCATTTAGAGTGCATTACAGTAGTCCAGCCTAGAGGTGACTAAGCCATAAATGTCTGTGTCTATCTTCTTGTGAAAGGAAGCAGCTGTTCAACCAGATAGTTGATAAAAGGTATTCTTAGCGATATACGTTGTGTATGAGGTCATGTACTGAGATCTGTCATGAAGTGGAGTACATTGTGGAACAGCATTGGTATATTGTATTTCTAAGTGGGATTTGCAACAAAATGTTATAGACTGGTGTGTTCCTATTCAGGGTTTCAGTCAGCCAAGGTGTCTTTCCAGGATACCTCATTCAATTCAATCCCATCCCTACACAGTTTTCCATTTTTCTTCTCTCAACAGCGAGGCATCATTCTGTGGCTAGTTGTTTTATGGTTTCCCCCTTAATTATTATTATTATTTACATTTTTGTACTTTTGCCAACTTTGGGCTCCTCTAAATATGTAGATACTTCCCCCTTGTGCTTGAGTGACCCAGTATATAAGGATCCACATTGAAGAATGAGTTCACTATTGATATATAGGGCAAGTGGACCTGCAAATGAGGAGTGTTCCTTTTCAGAATAATCCATTCCATTCCACTTCCTATCCAGTTTTGTTCTCCTATGCTCACCTTCCAC
The DNA here is from genome assembly GCA_029215795.1 of Anniella stebbinsi. NCBI lineage: Eukaryota > Metazoa > Chordata > Lepidosauria > Squamata > Anniellidae > Anniella > Anniella stebbinsi. The sequence goes on along the minus strand of JARDYH010000001.1, from coordinate 307,130,686 downwards.
CGTAGTCAGTCTGTCCATGGAGCATGCTCAGTCCTCACTGGTCCTCATCCTTTGGTTTCTCCCCCACCCCCAATATTCTTTGTACTTCAAACTTTAGGGTTCCCCCAAGCCTGCTCATACCTCCCGCCTGTGCATGGATGGTGCCATTTTAGTTAAATAAGAATTGGCACTTGCAGAATTGAGTTAACCATTAGTATATATGATATTTCATTTATAGAATGTCTAAAAATGACAAAGATTAAAAAATACAGACCCTGCCTGTAGGTTTACAATCTAAGTGACATGATACAAAAGGCAAAAATGATGGGGAGGGAAGAGAAGAGAAAAACAAGCAGATTCAGCTGCTAATTCTTCATAAAGCCACATAATGTTTTGCCAGGGAATTTCATGACCAAGCACCTTTTTATGTACTACAATGTCTGAAATGTTGCTGGCATAGTTTGGCTTTTACAATTTACCTATATCTGCAATGTAGTCTAGTATGCCTATTACCCATGGGGCTGCCTTTCTCCTGAGGCCGTTCGTTTGAAATTACTGTCAAAACAAATTAAAGTAAAATCCCTAAACAGAGATTTCAGTTTTTCTTATTAGTACAAATAACTGTAGTTCCTATGCTTAAAGGTGATTGGAGGGTGCAAAAAAAAGCAAATGCTATTTTGGGCTGCATTAATAGAAGTATAGTTTCCAAATTGTGTAAGGTACTGGTTCCCCCCTATTCGGCATTGGTTAGGCCTCATCTTGAGTATTGTGTCCAGTTCTGGGCACCACATTTCACGAAGGATGCAGACAAGCTGGAGCATGTTCAGAGGAAGGCAACGAGGATGATTAGGAGTCTGGAAACAAAGCCCTATGAGGAGAGACTGAAAGAACTTGGCATGTTTAGCCTTGAGAAGAGAAGACTGAGGGGAGACATGATAGCACTCTTCAAATACTTGAAAGGTTGTCACACAGAGGAGGACCAGGATCTCTTCTCGATCATCCCAGAGTGCAGGACATAGAATAATGGGCTCAAGTTACAGGAAGCCAGATTCCAGGTGGACATCAGGAAAAATTTCCTGCCTGTTAGAGCAGTATGACAATGGAACCAATTACCAAAGGAGGTGGTGGGCTCTCCTACACTAGAAGCATTCAAGAGGAAGATAGACAGCCATTTGTCACATATGCTTTAAGGTGAATTCCTGCATTGAGCAGGGGGATGGAGTCAATGGCCTTATAGGCCCCTTCCAACTCTGCTATTTTATGATTCTATTTGGGACTCTAATGGCAAAGATTCCAGGATTGAAATCTGGGAGTGGAGTTGCTGGAAAATGCCATTCTAGTTACCTTAGTCAAACTCCCTCTCCGTCTCCTCTCCTCCCAGACTGATCTCTTTTGTCTTCCTGATTCAGACAGATATTCCCTGCACTGGTAGATGGTTTCAACAGACCTCTCACGGGGCTCAACTTCTAGAGTCCCCATCTGTCTCTAACAGTTGCGCTTCATGGTTGGGAGTCCACTGTGGTTCACTCATGATCAGAGGGCTGTGGTCCTATCCGGAAAACACTTGAACATCAACCAACTTGAGCTTCTTGCTGCAGCCAAAGCCCTGGAGGGAGGCAATCCATCCAGAGGCAATCCATTCAAATTGCAATGCACAATACCACGGTTGACTTCTATATAAGCAAATAGGGGATGGAACAACATCCCCATTCCACCTTTGACTCACCCTCAATTTTTGGGAGTGGTGCGTATGTCATCACACCCTCATCACGATACACCTTGCAGGAACGTCCAACACTCGTGCCAACTCATTCAGTGGGCCCTCACGAGTAGAACTCTCTCCTGGCAGTCACACAAGAACTCTTTGATATGTGGGGCATCCCAACTATCAACCTTCTTGCTACAGCACTAAAAAACGGAATGCCATTCTTTCTGCAGCACAACTAGACACGACCTGGATTCTCTGGGAGATGCTTTACTTTAACCTACTCATTCCCCCCCCCTCCCTCTAGTCACTTGTATCACGAACAAGATGCAGGATGATGGGGCTCATTGCATCTTGATAACTCCATAGTGGCCAAGGCAAACATGGTTTGTGACACTTCTCCTGCCCTACCAAATCTTTCTCTGTCTTTCTCATCTCCCATATCTCCTCACAATGTGCAATGGGAAGATCAGATGTCTGGAGACTCTGCATTTCACTGCATGGAAAATAGGCAACCTCACTGATTCTCTGACAAGGTCTTAGAAGTAATGACTGCTCACTCAAACCTTCCACCTGGGCCTTGTATGCTGCCAAGTGGAAAGATTACCTGAAATTTCTCACTCCAACAGAGCAGGACCCAAAGTCCTGCAGTTTGCTGAGTATATTGAACTTCCTTCTTTCTTTGAAATCTCAAGGTTTAGCACTTTCCTATATCAAAATTTACTTAGCAGCCATATTGGCTAATCATGACAATGTTGAAGGTTTTTCTTTCTTCTCACATCTTTGCATTAAACGGTTCTGTAAAAGACTTGCTAACCTCAATCCACCAGCTTCCTTGCTGGTTCCGGCCTGAAGTCTGTCAGTAGCACTGGCTCAATCAATGGCCAAACTGTTTGAACCTATGGTCATGGCTGACCTTAGGCTCTTCATGATGAAAGTTTTTTCTTCATTACTATTGCTTTGGCATGCAGCGCGAGCACACTGTGTTCTTTAAGGCATGACCAACTCTTCTTTTCTTATGGACAAAGTAGTGCTACTCCCAGACTATTCTTTCTTCCAAAGTTTGTCTCTGGGCTGTTATTTGGAGTGATGGATCCAGGAGCACCCCCAAGCTGCAAATGCAGTCTTTCAGGGGGAGTGTAACCCCATCCAGAACTGGTTGACACACCTCCAAACCCAGGTAAGGGCCCTTGACAGTAAGCACTTCCATCTTGTCTGGATTCAGCTTCAGTTTGTTTTTCCTCATCCAGCCCATTACAGCCTCCAAGCATTCATTCAGAGGAGACATACTGTTCTTAGCTGAAGCTGTAATCAAAAGCATAGAGAAATATATTTGAGAGTTATCAACATACTGATAGCACCACACCCCTTCTCCTGATGATCTCTTCCAGTGGTTTCATGTAGATGTTAAACAGGATTTGGGATAGGATGGCACCTTGAGGTATGCCATACAACAGCTCCTTTTTTGAGGAGCAGCTATCCCCAAGAATCACCATCTGGAACCTGCCCAAGAGGTAGGACCAGAATCACTGAAGCACAGTGCCCCCGATTCCCAACCCCCTCAGGCATTCCAGAAGGATACCATGGTCGATGATATTGAAAGTCGCTGAGAAGTCCAAAAGCATCTTGTCAATACTCATGCGAAGATCATCCACTAAGGCTACCATAGTGGTCTCAACTCAGAATCCCGCTCTGAAGCTTGTTTGAAATGGGTCTAGAAAATCTGTATCATCCAAGACTGTTTGGAAGGCAACTGTCCTCTCGATCACTTTGCCCAAAAATGGGAGATTTGATACCGGTCTGTAATTATTAAAGTCCAGGGTGTCCAGGGAGGGCTTTTTTAGAAGTGGGCGTACCACTGCTTCTTTTAAACATGGTGGAAAACTCCCCTTGCTGAGGGATGCATTAATATGTTGTAACTGTAGTCTAACTGCATCTCCTCCCTGAGTGACTAGCCAAGAAAGACAGGGATCGAGAGGACAAGTTGTCTTCCTTACTCGTCCAAGCAGCTTGTCCATGTCCTTAATACCCACCAACTGAAACTGATTCAGTATAATCCTACTTGCGGAGTTGCTGGAGACCTCATTGTCAGCTTCTGTTATAACGATGGCGTCTAAATTGGCGCTTATCCAAGAGATTTTATCTGTGAAATGATAGTTAAATGCATCACAGCGAACTACCGAAGGCTCTAAAATTGGGTTCAGGGGGGAAGGTGTCTGAATTGGACCCCTCGCCACCCTGAACAGTTCTGCTGGACGTGAATTCGCAGACGCAATGTGTGCAGAGAAGAAAGCTTTCTTCGCTGCACATATAGCTACACCTTAGGAATGAAGATGTTCTCTATGTTGTGTCTTGTCGGATATAAGCCGAGTTTTCCACCATCGGCGCTCCAGTTATTGTCCTTCCCGCTTCAACTCCCTGAGATCTTCTGTGTTCCAAGGTGCCTGATTGGAAGCGGGTCGGAGAGGACATTTGTGGGGAGATCATGTCGATAGCCCTAGATAGGTCTTATTTTCATCTGTTTACCAGATCTTCAACAGGATCGTCGACAATACCAGCCATAGAACCCTCTAAGGCTATCTGGAATCCAAAAGGATCCATCAGCCTTCGAGGGTGGACCATCCTAATAGGTAAAGATAAAGTAAACAAGCAGTAATTTGACCATACTTGTGTGTTTGTGTGTTTGTTCTCTGTTTGTATTAAACAGTGCTCCCACTTGCTATTGTAAACTCTTGGAAAATGATATTCATTACACAAGTAATATAAAGTAAGGAAAATAATGGAGGCTGTTCAATGAACCCTTTGGAGAATTAAAAATCCTACCGTGATGAAAGTTGTCATTAAAATTGACTGATATAGTAACAGTCTAACAGAACATTTTATGTTAACTTTTCCTTTGGCCAAAGTAATGACACTTAATATTCAGCAAACAAGAAAATAAAATATGAGCCACTTTACTTATTAAGTATTTTCATGAATTATATGCTGAAATCTGGAAAAAATACAATAATAATTCTTTTAAATAGATATTCCCTGAATACTAATTATGATAGGTGGTGTTTATTGCATTTCAACATTCACAAGGCTGCAAGAACCAAAGGCTTAATCATAGTCTTTTAGCGATGTAAATATAAAATGAAAAACATTTCATGCTTGGCTTCATTTTACTGTTTGCAAATTTTTAGTCAAATCTGTCCATCTCATTGGTCTGTGCTACTGTTAAATAAAGAATCTGAATTTTAAAGAAAATCCTGGTGTTTGTGGTTTAAGTGCTTTTCACATGATAGAAAAGGAACTGGTTGCTCAGGTGTCTTCATAAAGAGAAGCTTTGTGGTTGGCTGTGTGTGAGTACTGAATTATAAATGCAGAATGCTTAATCATAACTCAAATGCAGGCCTGTAAATCCTTCTGTACACGACAACACAAAAAGAGGGTAGATTTTAGAATTTGATTTGAATAATCACAAAAACAAATGCAATTGTGCATGTTGTGGATATATCTATTACAACAGAAGAAAATATATATACAGAAATCTCTATCATGAAAGCAATCTGAGAGAGCGTGAAAAGTGGAGTGGTGGGAGGCAGCTGCTACTGCTGCCTGAATTGGCAGCCTATTTATAATCTTGCAGGCTGTTAGCTGAATTACTGTGCTGTAACATTTTAGAAGGAAATGGTCGTACATATCACCAGTATTCTAATTTTTAAGAAAAAGATACACTTTATCAGAAAATATATTGCATTGATAAACACAACTTCCTGAACTTAAGCTGAAGTAACTATTTAACGTGGTGCTTTCTTGTCCAGGACAAAACTATTTAATAGTACTGTACATTGAACCATAAAATGATGCATGATCCCGTTTGATTAAAGTACTTTTGGCTATGCATAAAAAAAATGTCAATTACTGATATATTTCAAAGTTACCAGTCTCTATATTTCTTTTTTATAAATTCCACATTTAAAATGTATGCAGAATTCTGAGCAGTAGTACTTAGCATGGAATTTATTTCTTTATTTTTAATTGAAGTAGTTCCACACCCATTTCACAAATGGAATTATGAAAGACAATTGAGTTGTTCTTGTTATTATTATTATTATTACTATTATTATTCTTCACACTTCTATTCCACTGCATAGCCAAAACTGTCCGGGCAGTTTACAAAGATAGATGGATCTCTCAACAAAGTCCAATTAAATGTAGAATATGGTAAACTCTTACACATCTTAGATTTTGGAAGAAAAGCTTTCTTCTAGGTATTTATTTTTAGTTGTTTATTAGTTATATTTCTATACCGCCCAATAGCTGAATCTCTGGACAATTCACAAAACAAAACCTAAAACCATAAAATACAATGGCATAATAAAATAAACATAATTTAACAAAATTTAAAAGTTCTAAACAGCATCAAAATAGAGTTTAAAAAACCCAAAGTAAACAGCAACAGTTCAAGGATCTTAAATCATACTAACACATTTTTTCTAAAACGAGAACAGATTGAAAAGCCTGGGGGGGGGGGTTCACCTGGCACTGAAAAGCTCACAACATAGATGCCTTTTTGGGGAGAACATTCCTAAACTGGAGCTCCCCCGTCCCCATCCCCATTTTGAGGAGAACGAGGTGGGATGCCAAGTATCTCCTGCCACTTGACAGTGGTGGAATGATACCTCCTGTGGTTTGACGTTACACATCAAGGCATGGGAGACATCCTTTGCCACCCCCTGCCCCGAGATCCATTTGGATATTGGGTCAAGGGGATGGAAGGACACTATGCGGCAGCTCTCTAGCATCTTCCTCCCCCCTTCGCCCTCCCTACTGAGTGGCGCCACTAGTTCCCACTTTCCATATTGGGACGCTGCGGAGAAAGATGCAAGAGAACCGCTTGCCCTCTCAGCACAAAGAATTGAAAGGGCGGGTGGCTCTCCTGCATCTTTTTCTGTGGTGTTCTGCTATGGAAAGCGGGAACCACCGCTGCCATTCGATGGGGAAGGTGGAGTTGGGGAGAGCAATAGTCAACCCTGTGCTAATAGTCTACTCAACGGATTCATAGAGTGGACTATTAACACAGGGTTGACTATTGTGTCATCCGAATGCGGCTTTCTTGGTTCCCCCCCCCCCACTAATTCAAAGTAGCTGTATGCAGGTGCATGAAGCTCATTCATATCTCAGCTTCTTAAGCAGAGATTTGATTGTACGAACACATCCTATGTTTTCTTGTTTCAACTAACTGTAGTTAAGATTGTGTAGTTTGTCTGGGTTTAGACAATACTGCAAGCTGCAGTTAATAAAAACAGATGCAGAAGCATTTGATCCTGTAGCCTCACCAGAAAGGGGAGGGGGAATGCACAAACTGAGGGTTAGTCTAGTCTTGTTCTTGTGATGCTAAGCTATGTTTTAGCATTATGGATTAGTTCAGACAATCTGATAAAGTGTTTGTCAACTGCAGTTTAGCCTTTCTGAGGGTAGTCCTGCAAATCCCCATTCAAGGACTGTAGCCCAATATCTGTTCTACACACAATGGGTGAGAGGAGCTACATTGCAGTAGGCATTCACCCCTTTGTAAGTAAGTAAATAAATAAATAAATACCAAGATGGGAGTGCCCAATCTCCTGAAGTGAATATTTTAAAAGAAAGTGATACATTAATCAACTAGCAGGACATTGTTTCAGGAGAAGAACAGTGCCCTTACTGATGTCTGCCACTTTTGTGTTTCTATACATGAACTGAACAGTGTGTGAGCAAGCAAGCCCGTGACGTAGTACAGAAATTATGCAATTTTAAAAAGTCACAAAATAAGGCAAACCAGAGGTGTGGGAAGGAAGTACTGTTGCTCTTTACTAGAACTGTCACAGATATCATCAGACAATTGCCTACAGTTTTCTCACCATTGCTGTGTTCGGTCTAAGTTGCATACATAATTTGAACGTTTTTTTTGCCATGGATATTTAGAATAAGATGTGCATAGTGTGCAGTAGTAGTGAGGCTGTGACAAATCATGCCCCTGTTTTACTTCTGGCAGACTGTTAACACAAGATTTGCATGTCAGCATGTCTGCTATTCATATTGCCAATAAGTGTTTACTTACTTCAATGGCCACTTACTTGTTAAAAGCTGAATCTAAAATAAGTGGCCGTTTATACTGGAGAGCAATTCAGTCAGTTCAGTACATGCTAAATCATTTTCTTTATTCAATGGGAGGGATTACAATTCAGTTTGCTTTTGAGATGCTGTATAAATTAGAAGTGTTGCATATTTTGCATATTTACTTACCTTATTTAATAAGGATGTTCTTGAATAACAGCTGATTTGAATTTCCTGTAACTTTTTAAACTGAAATGCCAAGCTTATCAGAATGCATGAAAACAGACATTTCTCCCCCATAAACCATTTAAGTGATCTCTTTCTATATTCAGAAAAGTTATAATAAAATCCATTCCTTTCCTCAACTTTTGCAGTTCCTAACTTTCAGTGCATTGCATATCTAAGAGAGCCTTCAGAAATGAAAATGTCCTATTAAAGTTTTAATCTGAGCCATTAAAGACATGCTGATTCTGCAAAGGAAACTTATAGCTATGCCACCACTCAGCCTCACTTAAGTTACATCAACAATATTCTTTAGAGTAGGAAATGATTTGTAACCAGGGGGCTGTCTAAGCTAGAACTTGAAGGAAAGTAAATTTACTTTATGAATGTTGAAGAAAGTGCTTTGTTGTCCCCCAATTTCATGTGTTTTGTTTGAGAGCTAGTTTCCTTTTAAAGTAAGGCTAGAAACATCACTTGACCCATACTGTTTAGATGACAGAATGTATCACACCAATAACATATTAAATATCATATATTTTAATGTCAATTTGAGTCTTCCTGCACTCTCAGAGCTTTAGCCACAACTACACCATCCATGTGCAAGAGACAGCTAAATATCCTTGAGCACCTTCTTTTCCAGCCTCAAAAGTTGCTGATCCTAACCCATCAATTATTTTTGCTTACAAATGGAGGCATTTGTAGATGGCAAGATCTATGTCTTCCAACCTTCTTTCTGAGAGCTGAACTACACTTCTAATATATCCCCCTTCCTGGATTGGATTTCTTCAGTCTGTAGGCATGGAAATTGTGTGTGCGTGTTTTTAAAAAAACATGTCTGTGGAACACTAATATATCAGGAAGAAGGGTTCTAGGCTAGATTTCTCACTTTTCCCAATTGACGATAGTAGAGCATTCAAACATGTGTTCTCCTTACCATCACCTCAACTGCAAACTGTCCAAGAAAGTCCAGCCATGTGACAATTTAGAACATGTAAACATGTCTGTCATCTGTGTCTTCTTTTCTAAGCCTTTCTGCTTTCAGTTGCATAGATACAGACCGGAGCACCTCAAGGGATCAGTCTCATATCATACAATGGGCCTTTTTTCTTTCTCCAAATAACAACCCATCTCTCTTCCCCAAATGCTACATCACACACTGTCTTTAAAATACCCAAAAAGTTTAAAAGACTTATTATGAGGTATAGAATTTTCTTTGCAAAGGGGAATCCTGCTATGGATAATCGATGTACTGAATCACAGCCTAGGATTCCATACTATCTGAGGATCTTCTAGCACAGCGGTAGGCAGCTTGGTGCCCTCCAAATGTTTTAGACTATAGTTCCCCTAATCCCTGACCATTGGCCATGCTAGCTGGGACTGATGGGAGTTGTAATCTAAAACCTCTAATCTAACATGACCTTTCTAAAGGATAATTCTCAATAAATTGTGAAAGCCATGGCTGAAATCTCTCAAACTACCTGTTCCTCTTTGAGAATATCTGCTCTGGCCTATCCTGACTACCTTCTTGACAAAGCTATTGATACCCTTTGAAAATGAGATTCCCATACCAGCACCAAGAGCCTAGAAAATGCACTGCTGTAGTCCACTCTTATCTCCAGGTCACCTGAGAACATGTAACTGTTGGCTCTCAGTTGTGTCCTATGGGAAGTTGGCTGTAGTGTTCATTGAACTCCAAGTGAAGTATGTTTTAAAATAATAAAAACATAAATGGCCTTGGTTCTATTTTTAGTTTGCAGCTTACTAACTTGGCCTGTCCTCCATTATAAATCAACCTATGTGACTACAAGAAAATATAAAAATGATATTGCTGGAGATTGTTCCATCTAGTTCAGAGTAAACATTCTTTTCCCAATAGTGTGCAGCAAAATGTCTTCGGGCAGCTCATAAGCAATCACAGAGAGAGCCAACCCATATTTGTCCCTACATTTTGATAATCATTACAATGCAACTGAACATGGACAGTCCATTCTTTGTTACTGTGGTTATTAGCCACTGATAGACCCAATTAGAAGTTGTCTGTTAACAAAAACTTAGCTAGTAAGTAGCTATTGCATTACCAAAAGTTGATATTGTACTTTTTTTTTGCTTAGTTGATGGTCTGGAGTTCCAAGTCCTAATGGTGTTTGTGCACATACACAAATATGCAAGCCTTCCACATTCTCCAGCTATTGAAGATGGTTCAAAGCAGCTTGAGTATAATTGACTAAAACTAAATGTAGTATGATAAGTGTAATGTGTGCTCATTTTCCAGCCAGAATCCTGTAGAATGCAGTATATATTATTTTTAGTAGAAAAGGTGGTATACAGCTTTTTACAGTGCCTGGTTTGCTGCTAATAGTATTTGCATGCCATCTGTCAGTGATTAAGACAAATATAGTAACCTTTATTGAAGAAGCTTTTTTCTTTTTATGGAGTATTACTCCATCTTTTACTTAATGGTCATGGTGAGCAATCTTCAATAGTGTAATAATAAAGAGACTAGATTTTATCAGTAGTTTCCATTCGGGTAATTCAATTATAGACCTGGCTTAATTGAAAATCTTAAGAGGCCCACTAGATGGCGATCTCAACAACTGATGCTGCATTGCTTTCATCTTTCTGCTCAGGTTGGCAAGAATTTATGGATAAATGTTCATCTTTAATTCATTTTGAGGTCACAAATTCAAGACAACCACTCCAAATACCTACGTCACACACGGCCTATGAAAGTGTATTGAGATTGTGTCTAGCAGTAATCTGGCTCACTCTAAAAGAAAATAGTATTTTAGAATGCAATGTGAAAGTAATATTGCTAACTTAATTTTAATTTATAAAAACAATGTTGCCATTCACCTGCAAAAGCTGAAATGTTGTCAGTGACTTCAGAAAATTGATTTATTATTTCCATTGTTAACCCTGCTTGGTGATTATTTGGCTACAGTCCGAAGGTTGAATCATGGTTTTAAGAAGTTTTTCCTTGTCTGTTTTCTCCTCAGTGTACATAAGCAGTTTCTAGAAGCATTCATCCACTTCTCAAGGAGAAGTGAAAAGTGTCTCCTTCGGCAGTGCTTTGTAGTCTTTAGTTTAAAGTTTTTATTCATGCATTCATATGCATGGTAATTAAATGCACTTCACAGGAGTCTCCACTGTGGAGAATTTCAAGGTTTTTAGTTACTTGGGTTCACCAGACCAAATGATGCTGTAGTTAATGGAAGTGGGACCCCCCCCCCCTTTAGTTTGAGCAGCTTGAACATATTTGCCAAGTTAAATTATTTTTAGCCTGAAAATTAAGTTTGTTGTGTTTAACATAGTCATGCCTGTAACACTTGAGCATTCTGATGGATGTTCATGCTATTTTGAATTTTCTAGCTATCTGTACTTTGGGGCAGTTTTACCAAGATGACTTTGCATTAATTAATCTCAAGGAGGGATTGGGGTATGGGGTTGTGCTTAATTTTGAACCAGAAGTTTAGATTCTTTCCATCCTGGTGTTGAGGGTAGCAGCTTCAGGCTTGATCTGCTGGGTAGCCTGATCATAAGGGGCTGCTTTAATTGAAGCAGTAGAGGCAGGCTTGTACTGCTACAGTTAAGGCACAATCCAGAGCAGCGTTCAACTGAAACATACTGAGCTCTGCTCCCCTTGCCATAGAAAAGCCCTTCCACCTAGAGATGTGGGGAACATGGAAAAATTTGGGGTGGGGGTGGAGAATATCCCCCCCCCCCCGGATCATTTTTTGTATTTTTCCAAAAAACTGAACAGCTTTGGATTATGAAATATTTTGTTTTAGATAAAGTATTTATATATTGTTACCAAGCCTTTTCTAAAAACTCTGTACTAAGAAATATATGGAAATATTTATTTATTTATTTATTTTATTACATTTGTATACCGCCCCATAGCCGAAGCTCTCTGGGCGGTTTACATAAGATTAAAACAATTAAAAACAATATACAAAAAATTAAACAGCAAAAACATACAATATACACACAAAATACACATACATTTAAAACCACTATAATAACTTTAAAAAGCTATAAACCTAAAAATAAAACAAACCCAGGCTCATCAGATATTGCTGAATGCCTGAGAGAAGAGGAAAGTCTTGACCTGGCGCCGAAAAGATAAAAATGTTGGCACCAGGCGGGCCTCGTCAGGGAAATTGTTCCACAATTGGGGGCCACCACAGAGAAGGCCCTCTCCCTTGTTGCCGACCTCCGAGCTTCCCTCGGAGTAGGCACTCGGAGGAGGGCCTTAGATGTTGAACGTAGTGTATGGGTAGGTTAATGTCGGGAAAGGCGTTTTGTCAAGTACTGTGGTCCCAAACCGTGTAAGGCTTTATAGGTTAAAACCAGCAGCTTGAATCGGGCTCGGAAACATACAGGCAGCCAATGCAAGCGGGCCAGAGTAGGTCTTATATGCTAGAACCTTCTAGTCCCAGTTATCAATCTGGCCGCTGCATTTTGCACAAGCTGCAGCTTCCGAACCGCCTTCAAAGGCAGCCCCACGTAGAGTGCATTGCAGTAATCTAACTTGGAGGTTACCAGAGCATGGACAACTGAAGCCTGGTTAGGGGCGTAGCTGGGCCACCAACCGAAGTTGGTAGAAGGCACTCCATGCCACTGAGGCCACCTGAGGCTTAGGTGATAGAGACGGTTCTAGGAGAACCCCCAAGCTACGAACCTGCTCCTTCAGGGGGAGTGCACCCCCATCCAGAACAGGTTGAAGACCCTCCATCTGGTCAGCAAAACCACCCACTAACAGCCATGGGGGATTTTTTTCAATCCCTTCTGTAAGTTATTTCTTTTTTATGGCAAGTGGAGCAGAGCTGAGTATGTTTCAGTTGAACACTGCTCAGGATCGTGCCTTAACTACAATTACTGATCTAAAGTATATTTTACTGATAGACATTTATGCTCAGTTTCCCAACATGAGAGTAGAGTCACCATTGTGCATACTTGACAGTAAATGTGCATTCTTGACAGTTTGGGTTTTGTTCTATAGAGTCCTGTGTATCTGATACTGTAGCAGTCATGGATCATAGAATAGGATCTTTAATAAATATTGAGCAGTATCCAACTGTGTCATTCAGTTAGCGTAAATGATATTGGGCTAGCAGAAACTAGGTTCTGAACTATGTGTAGGAGAAGATTATCTAACTAAAGTTACATTTGCACAAACACGCTTGTGCAACCCATTGGGCAGCCCTGTGCAACTTGTTGTGCAACCGTGCTTGTGCAAACATAACTTTAGTTGTTGCACAACTAGATGCTAAAGCGCACTTGGCAACGGCTTGTGCAATGGAAAGATTCAGTGGAGCTCTGCTAGCGTTATTTGAGTTTGCAGAATGACACTGCAGTGCAGTCCTGGAAATGATGTCCTGAAATGCAGTTAATGTCATCCTGAAAATAACACTTTATTCCTATATTATATGCCCATGTTTGTTGGATCATATAGATTAATATTTATAGTTTAAATTTAAATATATTTGGAAATCAAGATATATCCTGTCAAAGAAGAATAATAGTCTACATTTAAAACTATGTGATGGTATCCCTTGAATGTTCTGATCCCCCCTTCCTTGTGAGTCAGAAGCAAATTATTTGCTGTCTTTTGAAGTAGACCCTGGACGTGGTTTTTAGAAGTATCTTTTGCAGCTAAAATTTAACATATCAAAGCATTTTTCTTAGGGTGTACATATTTATGTAATGATTCACTTGTAAGATTGAAACACTAGTGTGTGTTGAAAAGAAGTATGTGAGCTTGGATGAATAGTTGTAGATGGCAATACTGAAAAAGGGAATTATTTATGAAAGGCAAGTATCTGCAGGTTTTAATAAAACATTTAAAGATATTTGCCTAGGACCTGATCTTAAAGCTCTTTCTCCTAATTTTAAATTTTACAATGCCTCCAATAGGGGATTTTTTAAACCTAAACTCAGCTATTAATCTCTTTTCTTGTTGTCATCACTGCAAAGTTAAATATCTTGAAACTGCATAGTGCCTTGACCTATAATAGAACATTTTAGCTAGTATATGTTTTAAAATGTTTTTGCTTGGATTGTCCTTATTTTAGGAAACAGGATTTTACATTTACCTCATTCAAAAATTATGATGAAATGATACATAAAGTAGGGAAGCACATTATAACCTGAGAGTGTACATACCATGTTATTTACACACATTTTCTTTAATGTGTAAAATTAATTTAATTTTTAGTGGGCAAGAAATATGAAAACTCTTGGAACATGAAGTGCTTCAGAAAGTAAGCACAAAGGGGTTTTATATGTTGCAAATATTAATTACTATTACTTTATGAAAGCATATTCTGTATAATTGATATATTCTAGTGAGGTGGATTTTTGGTAATTCTCATTGGCAGAAAATATGTAATTGTTGGTTGGTAATATGCATGTTCTTGCTAGATGACTTCTACAACATGCAAATCTTCACTTGATGTTAGTGAGACATTTACTTTTACATCAGCCGATGTCACCTCAAGCACAGTGCTCTTAGTTGAGTCAGTTCAAACATTCAGCTTCTAATCATCAACTGATGGGAAATCAAGTGAATTATATGCATGTGTGAACCTGCCCTTACTGTGCATGTGGTCCCTGTGCAGTCCCACATAGTTTGCTCCTGCAACAGAACAGCAACATTTATAAGAGCTACAGAGCAACATTTCTAGAACTAAGCTAGTGACATTTTTTGTGTCTTGGAGGCCCACTCCAACAGCCACAGTGCATGCCCATTACGGTGAAGCCAGTACCTTCCAGCTCAGTTCCTTTCTGATTGGCACAGCCATAGCAGTATTTGGAACATTCTCCTCTTTGTGAGCTAAGAGACCTTTTCTCTTCCAAGGAAGCCATACAGGTGATAGTCCCTCCAGAAGAAAGATTGAAGTCCTACTGTGGGACCAAAAATCAGCACAAACAGGGCTAATAACACTGCACACATCAACTTGGTTTGCACGATCAAAACAGCCGCCATGGTGGGCTGTGGTGTGTGCTGGGCGGGATTTGCATATTCAACACCCAGCCACAGCTTGTCATGTTTTGCGAACCTGGGGGCCATGAGTCATGTGAGGGTTAGACAACCCTTGCATAACCCAAAACAGACTATGAGAAGAATTGAAGCCACAACAGCAACAGGAATCCCCTAGTAGCTGATGAGGGTGAGGGAGCATACTCCAATGGGAGGAGTGGTTTGAGTCCCATTCTTGAGTCATGGAAATGTAGCCTCCACAAAACAAAATCTACCGTTTGGTGGCCTGGCTAGCAGTAGGATTTTTGAATAGAATAGCATGAAGGCATAACATAAGAGATCTCATAACTTCCACTTCACAAGGTAACACACTAACTGTAAAAGTACATAAAAAGATTAGCTTTGCTGGAGTAGACGAAGGACCAACATCCTGTTTCCCACAGTGGCAAATCAGATGCCTCCAGGAAGCCCACAAGCAGGACATGAGGACAGTAGCCGTCTTCCGCTGTTGTTCCCCAGCAACTGGTATTCAGAGGCATGGTGCCTCAAACCTTGACCGTCACAACCAATCACCATTAATAGACTTATTATCCATGATTTTTTCTAATGCCCTTTTAAAGCTATCTAAATTGGTGGCCATCATCAACTCTTGAGGAAGCAAATTCGATAGTTTAACTACGTTCTGTGCGAAGAAATTCTTCCTTACGTCTGTCTTAAATTTCTCATCATTCATTGGATGTTCCTGGTTTCTAGTATTGTGAGTGATAAAAATAACTTCTTTCTGTCCATTTTCTTCACACTGTGTATTATATTATAAACCCCTATCATTTCTCCACTTCCACACTTCTTTTTTCTAAACAAAAATGCCTAAGCATGACAGGCAGAAGCGTACCACTAGCTACATTACTTCTGTCTTTATAGTAAGGTAGGGTGTCATCAGTACACAGTTTTCCCTATCACAAGAAGCGGAGAATACTCTGCAACTGTGGGTGCATAGCCATCTCTTTTCTTAGTGGTCTTGTGGGAATGGATGGAAGATCTGCAAAAGTCATGCTTTGTGGCATGGTCTCCACCTTGTTTACCTGGGGTTCTTTGTCCTTGTAATTCTAGTTATAGCAGTGAAGTTGGGAACCATGTTGGATATTTGTGACTGAAGTTCTGAGGCAGGATGTTTGTAGGGCAGGGGTAGGCAGTGTGGCATCCATGGGCACCAGTGCACCCTCAGACATCTTTCTTGGCACTTGCCGAAATGTCCTACCCCTCATACTTTTTTTTTAGTGTCTTTCTTCCAGCTGGGATTGCTTCAAAGCAAAGTGCGGTCCTCTACCTGCTCTCATCTTCTTTTCCCAGAAATGCCTCTGAGGAACATGCGGAGCTCAGAGACGTTCTTACGAAATGAAGAAGGCGGGTGGTTGTAAGCCAATGCTTTAATCAGCAGTGCGCCTAGGACAGTTCCTCAAATGTGTCCATAGACCCAAAAAGGTTGCCTGTCCATGCTATAGGGGCTTCTGAGAAGACAGATATGCCCCTTCCTATGTTTGTTGCTAGCACTAACTGCTTGCGCACAGTTTGCTTTTTTCTTGTGCCAAGTCCTTTTCCCCAAAACTTCCATCCTCAAAGTTCCCTCACTGTGAGCTCTAAGTTCTTTGGCACGAAGTCAGAATAATGTAGCCCTCTGTTATATGCTGGCACAGTGGTTACACTAGAATAATGTAACATCAGCATGATGGTATCACTATGCCAGCATATCTTTTGTGTTCCACTGGGGTAAAGGTTTTTAGCAGCATTCCTATCTGGCGCTAGTAGAATAAATTGAGAACAGAATTACACTGTTGGTAAATAAGGTTATTCTTATTTAAACCTGCCCACTAATATATATTAATGTAATCCTCCTCCTCCTCCTCCTCCTCCTCCTCCTCCTCCTCCTCCTCCTCCAGGAGAGAATGTTCACATTTGGTATTACAATGCAACAGCAACTCATGTATGATATTGTTCTTAAGTTTAGTATTTTAGCTTTTATAGAGTAGTGCAAACTCTTGCTTAATTTGATTTTACATTTGATTTTACGTTTCAGCAATTGAACATTTGTAAGGATCTTGTATTGTGGCCCATCTGGGTTACCATAGAAACGAGAGACCTTCATCCTCGTTATTAGAAATGGAATGCAAACAGGGCATCAAAGTGATGTGTTTCATGTATGAATGGCAGCTCCTGTGAAGATCCAAATTGAAATATTTGTATTGGTTCTCTTCTGTCATGAAAAGTAATGTTCAAGGAATATGGCAACTGCATAGTTTTAACATATTGCTCCCCTCCCCATTAAAATTTGTGGAAAATAAATTGTGGTGTTAATACATGGTTCCTTTTCTGTATGTGAATGTAACTTATGGAGTAGCCTGGTTTTTTTTCTTATCAGCTTAAGTGTTCTAAGTAAACTATTCTGCAAATAAAATGTGGGAGCAAGTTTTACTGTTGCAAGTTAAGTGGTTTTAAATAATTTTACCCATTCCTTGTGTATTCTTTTACATAAAAAGCTTGTTCAGTATTTCCCTTTAACAACGGAGAATTCATTTTTAATGTAATCATTCAGGAGACTATCCATCTGACAGATGTGTTTACAAGATTTTATACAACTTCCCATCCTCTCTGTATGACTGTGCATTCAGCAGTATTTCAGGGAATATTAATGCCTGGTCTCCATGACAAAGAGCCTCTGAAACTCACCACTAAATGCTGACTGACTCAGCTGCCTTTGTGCCTCAGAGTGAATTGCTAATATAGGCTAAGAAAATGTCTTTCTAAACAACTTGCTCATCAACAAAAATGGCAAGCTCAGCCAGCACAAAGTGCTAGGAACAGTCTTAATTTTAAGTATGTGGGGAATACTTCATTATTTTCTTAACCAGTGTCACTTCTGTGTAGGACAAGGCATATAACTGTTGTTACTAACAGAGCAACTTCTAACATTTCTCTTAAGAGTACCACATTACTGATTTAACTATAGAAAAACATTTTCGTTCTAATATCAATTTGATGTTTGCTTTACTTGTAAGCCCATTGTTTGTTATCTCAAGATGTACAACTACTTCTAACACTGGGATTCTTAATTCCCAGAAAAATGTCTGAAACCATTTTTGCCTGAAGTCGATTGGAACTGGACATATAGTGTACATTGGGCCAGCACAACTGATTATAAGCATTTCAAAATGATAAAAAACAAGCCGCTTTTAAACTTATTTAAAATATGTTTGAAACTATTTATCTAAGCTGCCAAAATATATATTCTTTGTAGCATCCAATGATATATGTACAGACAGAGATTACCATATGCTTTAAACAAGCATCTTCATGAAAATGTTTTGGAGAGGTTCTCAAAGGATTTGGGCTGTGGTATCACTAATATGCAGATAATATCCAGCTCTAGGTCTCTCTTCCATTTGGATCCAGGGATGCTGTGGAGCTCCTGAGCTGTTGCCATGGATTAGCAAAAACTGGATTGTGGGTTAATAACCTGCAGCTTAATCCAGACGAGATAGAAGTACCATTGGCTGATGGAACAGCTAATCTTGAGTAAGAATATCCTGCCTGAGAGCAGTTACACAGTTTGGGATTTCTCCAGGCTCTGACATTGGTCCTGGACAGACAAGTGGCAGCTGTAGCCAGGAGTATTTTTGCCAAATTTACTCTGGTGCGCCAGCATGTCCTTCCCCAGAAAGGCAATCCTTGGCCCAAGTACACACATCTTAGTCACATCCGGCTAGGTTACTGTACTGGTCTCAACATAGAGCTGCCTTTGCAAAGTGTCTGGAATCTTTAGTGCAGAATGCAGCAATTAGGCTGCTGACAGGAGTTGGTGGGAGGTGGCCATATTACATCAATCTTAAACTATGTTCACTTGGTCCTCTGTGATGATGATTGGTGATGTCATAAGTGTGCATAGAAAACAAAAGGAGGTCTCTTCCCCATGAAGTTTACAATCTAAAAATTCAAAATGGGAAAAAGAGGAGGGGGAAATGGAGGCAGGGGTAAATAGGAGGAAAGGAAGTAGTTGTTTCAGTTGCATGTGCATGGGGTTCATTACAGGCTCAATTACAGTAAGACATAGGAACAAGGAAATTGTGCCAAATATTTAACCGAAAATATGGATTTTGAGGAGGGATTTAACAAATAAGAAGCGGCATTGTTAGGCAAGAGAGAAAAGGCAGAGTTTTTTTGAGAGAACACAAGACCATTGGATGGTGGAGGGTGCTGGAGTTGGAGGAGCGAGCATCATAGGCAAGCAATTATTGGAATATAAGAGCAGAGAGATGGGGGACAAGCCAGGAGCAGACAGGGATCCAGTGTAGGGATTTAAGGAAGGGCATCACTTTAACAGAGGCTCAGTTCGGACGACATATTAAGCAACGGAGGGGTAAATAACATACTGACCGTGCGTGAGGCAGGAGGAGCTCCACAGACGACACACTGCAGCCGGTGCTGCTCTGAACCGGCAAACGCCCCGGCTGCAAGGAACTTGCGGCGGCCATTTTGGTTGCAGCTTCTCCTCCGTGTGTCCCCCAACTATATCCCAGCATGCACCGTGAGTTCTGCCGGCTGCATAGAGCGGCTGGAATTTTTTGGCTGCTCTAGGCAGCAGAACTCTATTCGGAAACGGAATAGTCCACGGAGAGGGGGGGGCAGAATTCGGACGACACTTTAAACAACGGGGCTTCGGGCTAAACAACGTGCAAGCCCATTGTTTCGCTCTGTTGTTTAAAGTGCCTGATTAACGTACTGTCAGTTGTGTGTGCATTGTATGCTGCCCTCCAGATGACACAATAAGCAACACAACTGACGATTGTTCCCCCCCTCCTCCGTTGCCTAATGTGTCGTCCGAACTGAGCCAGAGTGTTGAGGAATGGTGAATGGTTTTGGTAGCAGAGTGCTGGGTAGATGTGAGGGAACCATGTTGAGATAGTGGAACCCCAGGGGAAGGGAAATTACAGTATTCTAGGTAAAAGGTTATCAGGTCATGGACCAGATTTTTTGCGGAGGGAACCTAGATGGGGTGACGTATTTCTGCAATGTTATAGAAGGAGAAGCGTCACAACTTGGCTATGGATGGATGTTTCCAGATCTAATTAAAAATGTTGCTCTTAGCCTTTAAAACATGAGTGGTTTGGGACCAGGATATCTAAAGGCCTACATCCTTCCATTAATTTCATTTCTATATCACTCAATAGCCAAAGCTCTCTGGACGGTTCGCAGAACTTCATATAACCTGCATTCATTGGAGGAGGTCTTTCTCATCCCCAATAAAGAATGGGAGTGGGAAGATGAGATTTGAGTGCACATGGGGTGCAGATTTCCTGGTGATGCCACCTGGAATCTGAAATGCTATACCATGTGATGTTTGACTCTTTATCTCACTGGCTTTCTAGGAAGCTGAAAACCCTAGTTGATGGATTTTTGTCAGTACTGATTCTATCATTTTTAAATTTGATTTCACATTCTTTGTATTCTTTTTATCACAATTGGTAGCTGCTCTGAATGTCCCATTTCTGGAACAGATCTCTCTCTCTCTCTCTCTCTCTCTCTCTCTCTCTCACACACACACACACACACACACACACACACACACACACACACCACACACACTCCAAGCAGTTACCAACTTAAAGGTTTTGTGATTTGAAGGGGAAGCATAACCATACTTCTTTCCACTGTTCTAGAGCTCCCCATCCCCAGCAAATGAATACTACCCTTAATCTGCTCGTCAGTAGTGGGGGAGATTGCAGACACATAACCAGCCTGCTTTGGAAAGAGCTATTGTTCTGCACATTGCCATATTGAAAAAAGGTTGAAGAAACTGATAGGCATCTTCATTTTTCAACCCAGCTCTGTTTTTTTCATACATTGCCACTAAGGGTTACATCTGGATGTGTGCTTCAGGTACCTACTAAAAGAGAAGATAGTATTGCACACGTCTATAAGTGGCCTTGGCCTTTCTTGTGGAATGGCAGGGTGTAAATGTTGCAAATAAATATGCTGCCATTGCAGCATGGAAAATAACTACACACCCTGTAGCAACTGATTGTGGTCCCTTTAGTGATTGCTGTTGCTCCAAACGTGAGGGGGAAAGAGCAACTATTGAACAAATCTATACACAATTTATTAAGACCCAGTGCATTTTGAGTCAGATGTCTTTTTTTAGGGGGCAGTTGAAGCAGTTTAGTCAGACAGCTAAAGGAATTCTGTATGCTATTTTTTCAGCTACTACTGAAGATGACCAAAACAACAAAGTGAAATAATCCCTTTGTATACTAATACAACAGATTTTCATTCAGTTTACTGTTGATTAAAATTAAAAACAAAATATTTTAAATACAGAAAATGTCAAGAAATTATTTACAAAATAACTTTATTGTGAGACGAAAAGTAATTATTTACATTTTAAAAACATTTCTGTACAGCTTGATATTATATAAATTCAAAGCAGTGTACAAATAAGAAAATCCTTCGTTCCAGGAAGTTTTCCCTGAATAACCGGCTGCGGTTTTATTTGCACTTTGCTTCTTTTTAAAATGTAATTTTAATGTGTTTTTATTCTGTTTTTATTCTATTTGTTCACTGCTCTGAAATCCTTGGATGGAGAGCGGTATATATTGTAAATAAATAAATAAAATACAAAAAATCACAACTAAAACAAGATAAAATCCAGAATGAGTCATAATAAATACAATCTGGTGGTAGTGTATGCTGACAATATCAGTAGCCAAGAAAAACCTGTTGAAACAAATAGATTTTCAGCATGCAATGAAAATAAATAAATGCAAAATACCCTTATTGTGAAACAAAGAGTAATAAATCTAATCACCAGTGTATATGGTGAGTAGTGATTCTAACTGTCAGCCGCATTTTGACCTTGCAGTCATCGTTAGTGGCATAGTGGATTAGCTGCTCAGAGTAGAATCAGATTTAGGCAGTCTGAAGCAGCTACCGTATTTCCTCAA
The DNA here is from genome assembly GCA_029215795.1 of Anniella stebbinsi. Lineage (NCBI taxonomy): Eukaryota > Metazoa > Chordata > Lepidosauria > Squamata > Anniellidae > Anniella > Anniella stebbinsi. The sequence goes on along the minus strand of JARDYH010000001.1, from coordinate 307,108,725 downwards.
TTCCAAGACACACTTCCCCCCCCCCCCCCATATTTACCTCTGTAAAGATGGAGTGCGTCTTAGAATCGATGGCGTCTTAGATTCGCCGGATTTCTCCAGCACTGGAATGGGTTTGGGATATACCCACCCACCCATAGAGCCTTCACAAAGGGGCTCTGCATGCAGCCCCCCCAGCGACTCGGCCTCCCCACTCACCTCCATTGCCGCCCTGGTCCTTGCTGCAAGCGGCACTGGCAGCGAGGACCAGGGTGGCAATGGAGGTGAGTGGGGAGGCCGAGTCACTGGGGGGGCCGCATGCGGACCCTCGCTGCCGCGGCCGCTGCCTCCGCCCGACTCTCTGCGCCCTTCCCTTCCCTTTCTGCTTGTCGCTTCTTTCTCCTCCCCGCCACCGCCGCTGCCACTCCTCCCTCGCCTGAGCCCCGCTACTGCCTCTGCCTGCCCCCGCTCGACCCACTCTTTCTTTTTCATCCCTTCCTGGGATTCGGCGGTGGCGGTGGCAGCAATGGTAGAGAAGGTCTGAAAACGCAGCTTTTCCACGAAGTAGGCCGCGATCCCGCGCACTGGCGGTGAGGACTGGGGTGTGAGGGAGGTGAGTGGGGAGGCCAAGTCGCTGGGGGGGGGCGCATGCGGGCCCTCGCTGCTACAACTGCTTCCTCCGCCCGGCTCTACGCGCCCTTCCCTTCCCTTTCTGCTTGTTGCTTCTTCCTCCTCCCTGCCGCCGCTGCCGCCACTCCTCCCTTGCCTGGGCCCCGACTACCGCCTCTGCCTGCCCCCGCTCAACCCGCTCTTTCTTTCTCACCCCTTCCCGCTTCTTCCTTCTTGCCGCCGCCACTGCCACTCCTCCCTCGCCTGGGCCCTGCTACTACTTACCGTATTTCTTCGATTCTAAGATGCACTTTTTTCAAATATAAACGTGTCTGAAAATGGGGTGCATCTTAGAATCGACGCAAAGCTTTTTACCTATTGGTGGCCCTGAAATTAAGGTGCGCCTTAGATTCAATGGCGTCTTAGATTTGATGAAATACGTTAATCCATCGTCACACTGTTATGTTATACTATAATGTTCCTGATTTCTATATTGTTTGCTCCTGTAGAAGAGTCATCAGGCTCAAAATTGGGCTTAAAATGTTTTAAGTGCACTTACACTGCATTCTTGTGCTGGTGCTTTCCCTCCTTTCCTGAGGAAAGAACCAGCTCAACACTCACAGAGCACCTAATTCTCTAATAAATACTTGACAGCACTGTGGCTTTCATTTATTTGTTTTAATTTAAAGTATTTTTACCCGAGCATCTTACAAACATCAATAAGGTAGTCCCTGCTTAATTTGTTTGGTATGTGTGTAAAAATCTCAGTAGACTAGTTAAGAAGTCATCGGCTGCGTTCAGACAACACGATAGTCAACGGTGGGGTAATGATCAACTCAACAGTTGTTTATCTAGGGGGTACTCCCCACACAACATGATAATAATCAACTGTGGTGTGGATTAGGATCAGCGTTGACTTGGCAATTAGTCCACTGTGAGTTGACTCACTCATCCCCCGCATTCTCTCCCCTCTCAGTCCTCCCACTAGTATCCCATCAGCCATTGCTGCCAATAATCTATCCTGCCAGCTGAACTAGAGCAGCAGCCACCATTTTTGCCACTCTTGCCTTGCGACTCTGTGGCTGATGAAATAACCAATGGAGGCCAAGGAAATAACCAGTGGTATCCTCAACACAACATGATAACCAATGGTGGTTCAAATAGCGAACTCCACACAATGTTGGTTATTTGCGTTGGTTATTTCAGCCAAATAACCAACCGTTGGTTTAAAAACTCCCTCCACGCAACATGGGGTTAAACAACCAATCGTCGACTATTTAAACCATCATTGGTTATTGTTTGCCTGAACTAGTCATCCTGTTCTAAAAAGTGTAAATGGTCTGGTCCCAACAGTAAGCATCCTGGTGGCCTCCAGATGTTTTGGACTATAATCCCCACAATCCCAGACTATTTGCTCTGCTGGCTGGGGCATATTGGAAGTGTAGTCCAAGACATCTAGAGGACACCAGGTTGCCTACCCCTGGTAGTTCAAGACAACTGTTGAATTTTCAGAATTCAAAAATGTTTTGTTTATTTATTACATTTATATCATGTCCTCCTTCTAAAAAGCACAAGGCACCATACACCCCCCTTCATTTTTATCCTCTCTACATGTGGCTGGCCCATGTATGTTATACCTGTATTTGAAAATAAAGTTTGGGGGAAGCAGGTGAAGATGGCACCTGCAAGATACAAAATATCGCTGAACACTGTAAAACTAATAAAATGTTGGTCACCATTCCAAATGGGGTGTCTTCTTACAGAAACATGTTGTACACAAAATAGGCTACTCAGTGTCAAGGATAGAGGGTAGGTGTCCCTATTTAATTTTAATTTATTTTAAAACTTAATTGTAGTCCTTTAGTTTTAAAAAATGTCCAGAGTGGCTAACATTAAAACAGTACAGTACAATAAAACACAAATATTAAAATTACACCACAGTAAAAATCCGGTGAAGTCAATAAAACCATGAATTTTAAAAAGTTTCAGTAACTTCTTGGAAGTCTTGCCAAATTAAAAGGTTCTGTCTGGTGTCAAAAGACATCAGATTTGGCAGGAGTCAAACCTCTCTGAGGCGGGCATTCATGCATCGGGTGCCACAATTGAAAAGCCCCTTTCTCCAGTCACCATATGCCTAACCTCCAGAATGCAGGAAGATTAAGAGTAGTACCTCCAATGACAATTATAATGTTTGGGGAAGGCTCATGTGAGAGAAGACAGTCCTTTAAGGTAACTGGGTTTCAAACCAATTAGAATTTTGTGCTCTCTGACAGTGTTCTGAGTGCAGCACTTTTTTCATAAAAAATAAATAGCTGTTTATTTATATGAGAGAAATGTAAGGGGTTCACTTGGGAACACCATTTGAATATAGACTGATCTTCTCCCTGTCCCTGGGCAACCCCAGCCTTTGAGAACTGAGCCTGCTCATACCCACACTGTTCTGCCTCCACTTGCGCAGACAGCACCATCCTAGGTTCCTGTTGTGGGGTGGGTATGTTAGTGTGACAGAATGTGGGGAAGTTGTTTTTATAAGTATTTAAAACAACAACAGACTGGCTTATCACGTTGTAAAATATTCTACCACTTGGTTGCTTGGCCTGTGTGGGTGGGTGGGTGGGTGGTGGGATGTCTGCCACACATTCCTGTGTGTAGTGAAGGCTGGAATCATTACCAAGTGATAAAGCTTCTCCATATTTCCCAAGTAGTTAAGTAGCTGTCTATTGGTAACTTGTCTGGTGAACCTGAGTATGGAAGGGATTTTCCCTGAATGATAGCGTTAGTTTCATGGCTTGAGTTTTCTTTTAAGGAATTGTTTGTCTTTCCTGTTCTCCCCCCCCCCCCCCAATAGTTTAAGAATTTCACGATGTCAAGTGTTTAACTGTCTCAAAAAAGATACCAAAGAGTTGGAACCGGTGCAAAAAAGGACAACCAAAATCATCAAGGGGCTGGAGCAACTCTCTTATGAGGAAATGTTGCAACATTTGGGGCTGTTTAGCTTAGAGAAAAGGCAAGCAAGGGGGATATGATAGAGGTGTATAAAATAATGCATGGTGTGGAGAAAGTGGATTGGGAGAAGTTTTTATCACTTTCTTATAATACTGGAACCTGGGGTCATCCCATGAAACTGAATGGTGAGAGATTCAGGACAGTTAAAAGTAAGTACTTCTTCACATAGTACATTGTTAAGCTATGGAATTTGTTATCACAAGATCTAGTGATGACCACTAACTTGATGGTTTTAAAAGGGAATTAGACAAATTCATGGAGGGTTTAGGCTCCAGTGTGAGGTGCAGTATGCCCCTGTATGCCAGTTGCTGGGGTATGTGAGACAGAGGCTACTGTTGCACTAATGTCTTGTTTGTGGCTTCCCATTGGGGCATCTGGTTGGAAACTGTGTGAACAGAGTGCTTTATTATATAGCCTTTGTTCTGATCCAGCATGGCTCTTCTTATGTTCTTAATTTTGGGGGAAGTCCTAAAATATTTTTCATTTTGTAGAGATTGTGCACATATGTGTACAATAGACAACCCATTTAAAAAGTATACAGGGAAGCGCCTTTAAAAATCCTTACATATTTGGAAAACAATGCAAACACAACTGGCACTATGAGTTAAGTTTTGAAATTGTGAGAACAGAATTAACCATCAGTTCAAGTGAACGAAGAATCAAGAGTTAGTGATTTTAAAAAAACCTGCAGCAATAAATGGGAATTGGTAGGACCAAAGTTGTCTTCATCCCTTAGCAACAGCAACCACAGACTACTACAAAACCAACCTTAATCTTATGTATTGTTGTAGTTTAGTATGCATATAAGAAATGGGGAAATTTGCCCACATTTCCCATGTAGTAAATTAGTCAGCTGTCTTCATCCAAAATATTTCTATTTTTAAAATAATAATTCAGGCTACATTCTGGATTACTTTGCTCCAAATCTTAGTTTCTCTCCATTGGTTTCACTGAAAGCTGTGTAAAGCGTGATAAGCAGAACCAAGCATCAAAGAAAATAGCATTCCTGGCATAAGGCTAAAAACGTATGGAGGATACATTATTAATAGAACCACCTTTAAGAATAGACTATTATCATTCTCATTTTTAAAAGGATATAGATAGATCTAATGCTAGTTGCTAACCAGTTTGTTTTTATTTAGACATTTTTACTGGAAAGAAAATAAAGATATATATTTTTAAAAAAATATTCGAGTTAAACAGTTATCTACGATGTATCTAGTTCACTGCTACTTTCTGGCATATATTGCTCGGATTGTTTATATATTTAACCTTCTTCTTTTGGGAACTTCCACAATTAAGACAGCACAGAATCAATGTGCATTTCAGTATAATGAATAATTCCTCGGTTGTTTCAATCTGTATTTTTTGTGTTTGTTTACCTGAAGCTTTATGGGAAGATAGAGAGAGAGGGGCTGGTTGCAATTCTTGTCTAATTGAGCTGAGTGTGTTTACTGTTAAGTAACAGAACTGTGCGTTGGCTTATGCTTATGTCAGTAATATTAAAGTGTTTCTTTTTGTTACACTTGCTGGTCTTGCAGACTCCATAGAGCCTTATCAGACATGGACAGTTGGTGCTGTTGGTGTGAAAGCACAAGGGAACTCTCATGTAGAAGGTTAATGGAGTGTAATTATAAAGAAAAATGGACTGTTCACCCACTCTATCTCACTATACCTGCTCTGAGAGTGACAAGTACTTGATCTTTTATAAACCCTAGAGCAGAGGTTCCAACAGTCTAAAATTATGACAGTGTGACTGTCAAACAAACATACTATGAGATATGTGTGAACTTGATAGGAAACTTTTCATTTTACAAGTGGCATTCCTGGAAAAGATCTTGTAAAATATAATTCTTCTCGGGTGCCCCCCCTCCCCCCCATTCTGCTTATTCCATATTGTACTCCTTTTTTAAAAGGAGCTTTTTGTTTCTTGGTAAATACTGGTGTTCAAAGGTTTATTTGTTTCTTTTCTTGTAGTGTCCATCAAATGACAAAGAACATTAAAATCCATGCTGCTGCTTCAAATCTGTGTTGTCATGATAGTATCGTTCCTGCTGGGAAGAAAGCAGTTCGCTCTTTTAAGACACTTTGCCTAAATGACCTTGTAGATTAGGTTTCAGCAGATACCGATATGGTGGCAATAGTGTCACCCTTCAAGTGCTAAATGAAGGTTGCCTTGGGTCTGTCTGTCATTTTCACAAGTGTACAATACTGGATAGAATGCAGCTCTTAATTATAAAGCTGAAAGGGGCTAGAAGGTCATTGAGACCCCTGCCCACTAAGACAATGGCCTAGTTTGCACAATCAGCAGGCAGTTAACAAACCATGGTGGCTTCTTAACTATATTGTGCATGTCATTCACATGCTGGGGGGATTTGCATAATTATGTTGGCAGCACTGCTTGTTGTGTCATGTGAACCCTGTCAGGGTGGCTTGTTGCCATGGGTAACAAGCTGCCCAGAACCCATGCACTGTTATAGGGTTCCTGGTGGCTTCTTATCCACTGTAACAAGTCACCCTATCTGAGTTCACTCAACACAACAAGCTGCACTGTTGAGGGTAATTATGCAAATACTAACAAGCCACTGTGACTTGTTAACTTCCTGCCAATTGTGCGAACTTGGTCAGTTTCTCAACATGATAGTTCCCTACAGATAAAACCCCAGTGATCTAGATTACAGTGGGTGAGATTGCAGATCACACTAAGCCATGGTGGGTATGTGGATTGTCTGTTACTCCTGACAGATGATCACTCACTCAGTGGTTTGCTGTGGCTTGTTTCTCCCTCATTCCCCTCATTCCTCCCAGCACGTATTCCAGGGACCTTTGCAGCAAGACTACCTGTCCACTACTGAGCCCAGCAAGCTATATCCCTCCTCTTGTCAATGTCATCAGTTTCATCCTCTACTTTGGGGCTTCACTTACTAGGGTGTTTCATGTTCTAATGAAGTAATGACACCCATACCTAAAACTCCTTCTCTCCTGCAGCTTTTGGCTCCCCCCCCCCCCCCGGTTTGTACTTGTCACTTCCATTCACAGGTCTCTGTGTTACAGAGCAGTAACCCTTATGTACATCTAATACCCAAATTTCAGGGTTGAACTGAGTGGGTAAACAAGTGAGGCGGTTCACTAAAAATACACAAATTGCATGGCAGAACATGAAAACAGAGGGAAAATCACACACATTTCAAGGCAGGGCAGTTAAACTGAAGGGAAAACTCTGCAAAATTCCTAGCAATGGACGCAAAGGGCACTGAGAAGGGATGAGGAAAAACTACTAGCGAGATCGTGAGGAACGGTAAGGGTTTTCATCACTCTTGCCAGGTGCTCTCTAGTCATTCTGACGACCCATGATAAAATCGAATTTGGCCATCACAACAAGTCACCCTAAATAATCATAGAATCATGGAATAGTAGAGTTGGAAGGGCCCTATAAGACCATCAAATCCAACCCCCTGCTCAATGCAGGAATCTACCCTAAAGCATCCCTGACAGATGGTTGTCCAGCTGCCTCTTGAATGCCTCTAATGTGGGAGAGCCCACCATCTCCCTAGGTAATTGGTTCCATTGTCGTACTGCTCTAACAGTCAGAAAGTTTTCCTGATGTCCAGCCGGAATCTGGCTTCCTGTAACTTGAGCCCATTATTCCGTGTCCTGCATTCTGGGTTGATCGAGAAGAGATCCTGGCCCTCCTCTGTGTGACAACCTTTCAAGTATTTGACGAGTGCTATCATGTCTCCCCTCAATCTTCTCTTCTCCAGGCTAAACATGCCTAGTTCTTTCAATCTCTCCTCATAGGGCTTTGTTTCCAGACCCCTAATCATCCTTGTTGCCCTCCTCTGAACACGCTCCAGATTGTCTGCATACTTCTTGAAGTGTGGTGGCCAGAACTGGACGCAATACTCCAGATGGGGCCTAACCAGTGCCGAATAGAGGGGAACTAGTACCTCGCGCAATTTGGAAGCTATACTTCTATTAATGCAGCCCAAAATAGCATTTGCTTTTTTTGCAGCCACATCACACTGTTGGCACATATTCAGCTTGTGAACTACAACAATTCCAAGATCCTTCTCGCTTGTCATATTGATTAGCCAAGTATCCCCCATCTTGTAACTGTGCATTTGGTTTCTTTTTCCTAGGTGTAGAACTTGCCATTTATCCCTATTAAATTTCATTCTGTTGTTTTCAGCCCAGCACTCCAGTCTATCAAGATCACTTTGGAGTTTGTTTCCGTCTTCCAGGGGATTAGCGATCCCACCCAATTTTGTGTTGTCTGCAAATTTGATAAGCATTCCCTGCACCTCCTTATCCAAATCATTAATAAAAATGTTGAAGAGTACTGGGACCAGGACTGAGCCCTGTGGTACCCCGCTCGTTACCTCCCCTCAGTGTGAAAAGGTACCATTGATAAGCACTCTTTGAGTCCGATACTGTAGCCAACTGTGGATCCACCTAATAGTTGTTCCACCTAGCCCACTTTTCACTAGTTTGTTAATCAGAATGTTATGGGGCACTGTCAAAAGCTTTGCTGAAGTCAAGATATACTATATCCACAGCATTCCCACAGTCCACAAGGGAGGTTACCCGATCAAAAAATGAGATCAGATTTGTCTAACAGGATTTGTTCTTGACAAATCCATGCTGGCTTCTAGTAATCACTGCATTGTTTTCAAGGTGTTTACAGATTGACTTCTTTATAATTTGTTCCAAGATTTTCCTCCTTTTTGCCCTTTTTGAAGAAAGGGACAACATTAGTCCTCCTCCATTCATCCGGCACTTCACCCGTCTTCCATGATTTTGCAAAGATAATAGACAGTGATTCTGAGAGTTCTTCTGTCAGCTCTGTCTCCCAACCGATATCGGGGTTATTGAAGTCTCCCATTACTACTACATCGGATTTCCTTGAAACACTGGCAATTTGCTTTTCAAAAGTTTTGTCCTCATCTTCTCCTTGATTGGGTGATCGGTAGTAGACTCCGACTATCATGCTCCTTTTATTCCTTTCCCCATTTATTTTAATCCAGATGCTCTCGATGGGGCTCCTAGGCTCATCCTCTTGTATTTCTGTGCAGGGATAAGTATTTTTAACATATAGTGCGATTCCGACTCCCTTTCTGTTTCTTCTGTTCGTTTTGAACAAGTTATATCCTTCAATTGCTATATTCCAGTCATGGGAGTCATCCCACCAAGTTTCAGTTATACCTATCAAGTCATATTTGCCTCCATGTATTAAGAGTTCAAGTTCATTCTGTTTGTTTCCCATACTCTAGGCATTAGTATATAGACATCGAAGCCATGTGCTTTGCAGTCTGGCTTCTTTCCTACATTGTTGTGAACACTGTTTTGGGGCACTATTGGAACTGTTTTCTCTGTTATGGTGCATAAGCCTTCATCCGTTGTTGCCTCAAGGTTTACGTCTCCTGCCCTCGTAGGATTCAGTTTAAAGCCCTCCTGATGAAGTTCTTCATGCTGTGGCTGAACACATTCTTCCCAGCCCTTGTGAGGTGCAACCCATCCCTTGCCAGCAGTCCATCTTCCAAGTAGCGTAGCCCGTGGTCCCAGAATCCGAATCCCTCACGGTGGCACCACCTTCGTAGCCAGTTGTTCACCCGGAGTATTTTTCATTCCCTTTCTATTCCTCTTCCAAGAACTGGGAGGATGGATGAGAAAACTATCTGGGCCCCAAAGTTCTTGAGATTCCTTCCCAGAGCTTCAAAGTCTGATGCGATTTCTTCGTAGCTCCGCTTGGCAATATCTTTTGTTCCCACATGAATGAGAAGAAAAGGATATGTGTCAGTGGGCTTGATGAGCTTTGGCAACCCTTCAGTCACATCTCTAATCTTGCAATCCTACTATAAGCCATAGGTTCTCAGGGTCAGCTTTTGAGAAAAACAACCCACAGCAGAAAATCCACTCTGGGTTTGGATGTCATACTAAGCTACCCTGCAACCACCCGCAATAACAACCAATCATGGTTTAGTGTAACGTGTGAACCAGGTCAGTGTGTAACAAGTAAAGAGCAAAAGTAAATTAAGTACCAGAAGAGTGGAAAGCTCTCAAAAGACCCAACTGACCCTGGCCCCATGTTATAGGAAAAATGATGTCCTTTATGGTTGCTATCCTAAGTTTTCTGAGTTTATCGGAAAGTGCTCTTTCACATAATTCCCTGACTGCTTTTTAAGCTTCCCTCAAGTCACAACATATGTGGAAATATAATATGGAAGATTTTGAAATGGGAAGCTGGGGAAGGTAATTTCTAGAGGGTTTGCCATGTTCAGTCTAGCAAAAATACCAAAGTCTTGTGACACCTTAAAGACTAACAAATTGATTATGGCATAAGCTTTTGTAGACTAGAGTCCACTTCATCAGGTGCATGAAGAGTTAGCCTGGGCTGCAGGTATATATACACATGGCTATTAATCTTGATAATTAAAAAAAGAACTTAGACCAGTTTCCAAACTACTTTTTGAATTCAGGATTCCTTGAACTGGCAACCCTGAAAATAATTTGGGTGCATGTGCTCTAGCTCACTGCCAGTATCTTGTGGTCCATCTGTTTATTTGCACTCCTGGCTATTCCAAAGCTTTATATCTCTCCCAAGTATTTGGCCTCAATTTATTTGTTTATATCTATTAGTCCATGTGCCCATAGCTTTCTCTCGATCTAATGAGTTTTTGTAGAATGTCCTGATTTTAGTAAAATGTCTAGCAATTCTTTTTTCCTCCTGAAGACAAATAGCCAACTGATTTTGTTGTTCTTTCACCATTATGTAAGCCACTATTGTGATTTATTTCAGCTTTCTCAGACAGAGGTGATCATAACTGGACACAGTATTCCACAAGATGTGTAATCAGAGTATACTTGTGCAATGGCTTTAAGTTTCCCTCCTCCTTGCTGGAAGTGCTCTCTCAGGTAGAATAAGTGAGGTGGAGTTTCAAATAATTAGCATGCAAGTCAGAAGGAGCCTTGGTGTTCAGGTTTGAGCCTTTTCAAAATGAGATTTCGCTAATTGCCAAGCAGCTTGTTCTGTAAATCTATACTAAACATTTTGTAGCAATAAGTATTACTGCCATCTGAATTAGTTTGTATAACAAAAATCAGACCTTAAATCAAGTTCTTGTTGATACTAAAATCATTTAGAGCTTTGTGGCCCAAATTTGGAGTAATTTCATGTGGAAATTGTGACTGTGTCAAAAATATAAGGCAATTTGTAATACTAGATCCGTTGGACAGTTCTTGGATGGGGGACACTGAGGACAGTAATTTGGTAAATCCACGGGGATCTATATCAGGATATATAGGAACCCAAGACTTTCCGTTATTGCTACTGTTCAGTGGTGAGAAATTACACTAATTTGTAGGGAAGATTTATAGAATAGTTCATTGCTTTAACAGCTGTTTTCTAGTCTACTCTCACTTTAAAAAATAAAACCTTTTTGCTTTGGAAGTCCATCATTGGTATTTCTGATAACTGTCATTCAATCCTGTGTAAACCTTTTTGTTTTTGCATTTCCTTTGCTTCTGAAGTACTTCATTTTCAACTGCAGTGGTTTAAAATGGGATTTGCTTTCATTTATATTTTGTTACCCTTTCTCTTCCCATCCATCTCTTGTCTCTCCTGACGTAATAATTTGATCAGACTTCAAATTATAAGTTCTTCAGAGCAGAGACTAGGCTTTGGTGCCCAGGAAGAAGGAAAGCCAGATAGCTCCTACTTACATGATGTGGTGAACCACCATGGGTCTGCCTGGCTTTCCCAAAGACTTCCACTCCCACTGTTACTCTACCCTTGCCAGAGAGAATGAGATACCTGCAAAATCTGATGCTCTTTTTCTGTGGCAAGGGAAAGATCAGGCAGTTACAGCAGTGCTTTGGAGGTGAGAGGAAAATATTCCCCAAAGGTAGTTTTGGTTTTACATAGGGCACTGTCCAATGCTACCTGCCATCCCAAAATGGGAAGCTAGCAGATCCTGCAGCAAACTGACAGGCCAGGTCAGCAAAGCATGCAGAAGGGAGCTCTGTTGACTTGTCCTGCTCTAAAAATGAGTGTTTCCACTTCTTTACAGGATTGCTGTCAGAAGCATTAGTTCCTGCTGTGTGAGTGGTGGGTCCTACTAGGGCAACAGAAAGAGCAAGAGTGCAGTGGCAGTATTGGATACTGCTCATAGTGAAAAGGAAAGGCATAAAAGAATAAAGAAGTATGAAGACAATGGGCATTTTAAACTTTAGACAACATAGCATAAGCCAGCTCCTTTGGTGGTAAGGTATCCATATTATTAACTCATACTGTAATGTAATTTTGACATATTACTTCTTCTTCGTGGTCTCTGTGCATCACACATATGGGCTTCTGCGCCTGCGCGGAGGCTCGATTTGGGAAACTTCCATAGCTATTAGTTAATTTTCAGCGGGAACCCCTCCCCCACTGCTGAGTGCACATGTGTAGAGGGGTTCCCGCCCGATACCTCAGTTCTTCTTCGACCGCCATCGCGGCTGCATCGTCGGACTTTTGTAGAAAAATAAAGAATTCAGCTTTAAAGATAATTGGATATCATTTAGAGTAAGAACTTACCTCCAGGTTTTTCCTATGGTCCTCCAGGCCCCCTTTAAAAAGTGTTCCCGTTGCGGTAGCAAGCTGCCGCCATCGGACGGCCACAGCTTGTGCCTCTTTTGCCTTGGCGAAAGCCATAAGGTTGCCGCATGCTTGAGTTGTCAAGCTTTTTCAAAGCAAACCAGAAAACATCGAGCGGACAAACTCAGGGCAGAACTTTGGGCAAAGGCATTGGCAGCAACGGACTCCCCTCCAATGGGGTCTCCCTCGGCCACCTCCGCTCGCGACCTGGTTATCCTTTCGGTTCCAGGGTTGCCAGCTAGCTCCCAGCACGGTAAAGCTCAAAGAGGTACACCCAACATACAGGGAAAACCTCTTGGAACTGCGGTGGCGAAGAAAATCCCTAAAAAGGGTCTAACGCAAAAACCGCTCGAGGAGCAACAAAAGAAAAAGAAGAAACGGAGGCACGACACCGAAAAAACCCATCAGCCAAAACATGTAATGTCGACGCCGAGGCTCGATGCCGAGCCAGGGATCCGTCGACGTCGATCTATGCTTCGATATCTACACCGAGACTCGATGTTGACTCACAACCTACAGCGCCCTCAACGAAAGCGAGATCTGTGACTTCCTCGACACCGAGGATTGACTCCCCGCCGACACGGAGAGCATCTTCCTCGTCCATCTCGAGAATCGATACGGAGCATCGCCGTTCGACACTGACCTCCACAGCAGGAGCTGAGTGCATTTCGACGCCGAGGCCTGACACCGACACCATACAATGCTCGACACCAAGGCAACTGCTGGCATCGATCTCGGAAGGCGAGATTCAAGACTCACCACGATCCTACCCGGAACCGGGTCAAACTACGGCAATGCCTCCAACCCTATCCTCTCCTTACCAGGACAGACCATCGCAGGGCTACTATAGAGGATGTCCTCGACATCGAGACCTCTCATACCAATCCCGCTCCCCAGCATCAGACTGGGATAGACGCTCTCAGGCGTCCCAATCATCCTGACAGGAATATGGAAGGGAACGCCAAGCGCCTTATAGGGAGTTTTGTGGGGACCCACCTAGACCCCCCCTCCAGACACTCCCATCGAGACGCTGGAACACATTGGCATACAGAGCAAGCCCCGGCCGCCGCAGAGTGCCACACGCCCCATACGTACCGCTACTACATCTCCTATGTCGACAAGGGCCAGACATTCACGTCGCAGCTGTCTCTTCCTCCAGGTGAGATCCAACAGCTCCGCTCCGAGTCAGACTCAGATGGTTACCGCTCTGACCTCATCTTCCGTCTTGGGGGTCCCGTTGACAGCATCACCGAATGCCTTGGTGGCATCTCAGGAACCGATTTCACCCTCTGACGATTTCGGGTCCTTTTTGGACCTCATTCAGCATATGGCACAATCCCTAGGATTGGAAACACATCAACCTGATCAGCGAGTGACGGACACGATTTATGACGTCCTCCACGCAGAGTCCGCCTCACCAGTTGCTATCCCTTTCGTTCCAACCCTCCTACAGACTGTGCAGCAAGCCTGGAAGACACCTGCCTCATTGCCACCTACCTCCAAACGTTTGGAGGACATGTACAAAATTCTTGACAAGAACACGGAGTTTCTTTTTTTTTTTTTCGAAATAATTTTATTAATTTCAACATATAATATTAACATAAACAATAACATAAAATACATACATAATCCTCGACAATCCCCCCCGTGCACCCCCATTCCATGAGACCTTCTCTTAATCTTTTATTCTATCCAGAAATTTATCGACTCTTTTGAAGGTGTTTGTCCCTTCCCCGTTCTTAATACATATTCCAATAGGGGACTCCATATTTCCCCAAAATCATTTTTACCAGACATTCCCCTCTTTAATTTCATTTTACAAGTCAGCATATCATTCAATGCCATATCCCATATTTCTTTATACCATTCTTCTATTGTATAGCTTCCTTGTCCTTTCCAATTTTTTGCAATCATTAATCTAACAGGTGTCAGGAGGTTGTTTATCAATTCTCTCTTATTTTTGTCCTCTTCCCCTTTATCCCATATTGCTAGTAGAGCAAGCTTCGGGTTTAATTCCACTTTACTTCCCATTATTTCACTTATTTCCTTAAATACCCTTTTCCAAAATTTTTGTACATGTTCACAGCTCCACCACATATGGTAATAAGTTCCAACCTCCTGGCATCCCCTCCAACAATTTTTAGATATTTTTTTGTCTATCTGGTGAAATCTAACCGGTGTTGGATACCATCTCCACAGTACCTTATAAAAATTCTCCTTAATTCTGATCGATAACAATTTTAACATTCTTGCATTCCACAACCTCTCCCAGTTGTATTCCTTAATTTCTCCATTTACATCCTCTTCCCAAACCTTTTTTATTGCTTTAAGTGAATTTTGAAATTCCTCCTCTATCAATAATTTATATATCTCACTAGTCAACCCTTTCTTATTTTTCTTTTCTTCTTTCCTACCTTTTGACTCTATTAAGTCTTCAAATCTTGTATTATTTCTACACTTTTTATTTTTCAGTTTCCATTCCTGAGTCCATTTCCCTAATTGTATACATTTAAACCATACTAATTTTTGACCTGTCAATAGCTCTTTAATTTGCTCATTATCCTTCAAATTTTCCATCCACTTCCCTAACTTAATTATTTCCTTATCTTTCAATCTCGCTTCAATCTCCACTTTTAACACTCTTGGGAAATTCTCCACTACTACCACCGGGGCAAGTGGTGAATCTCCTGGTATCAACTTCCCCCTAAATTTCTCCCAGATCTCCACTATATTTACCAACAAAGGGTTGTCCAGTCCTTTTAATTCTCTCTTTTGAATTTTTTTAAAAAAAATATTTTTCAATTTATAATCTGTTTCCCCAGTTTGCGTCTCCAACCACTCCAAATCTTCCTCCCCTAGAATACAGCTTATAACATATCTTAACTGATTAGCTATATAATAATACTTAATATTTGGAAGTCCTAAACCTCCCTTCTTTTGAGCCTTATACCATAACCCTTTATTAATCCTAGCTTTCTTATCCCCATTACAATATATGCGTTAATTATATTTTGCCAACTTTTCAACTCTACATCTGATATTTTAATTGGTAACATTCTAAACAAAAAATTAATCTTAGGTAAAATCTTCATTTTAATAATTGCTATTCTACCAAACCAAGAATGTTTTAATTTCTTATATACTTCTAATTTCTCCCCTACTTGTTTTTTTAAAGCTACCAAGTTAAGTTCCTCTAGCCTTTCTAAATCTCTATCAATATTAATCCCTAAATAACGTACTATATTTTTAAGTCTAAGACCCAACTTGACCTTACCTTCTTCCAGCTCTTCCTTATTATAATTAAATAACATCATTTCTGACTTCCCCCAATTTACTTTTAATCCCGTAATTTCTCCAAATTCTCTTAAATGTTTCTTAATCACCTCTGCACTCCCTAAGGGATCTTCTACTGTCAATAAAGTATCGTCCGCAAACATATTCATTTTAATCTTCTCCTTTCTTCCTATCCCCTTCACTCTTTCATCTTCCCTTATTACATTTGCCAAAATTTCTATTACTATTGCAAATAAGATCGGTGAAAGAGGACATCCCTGCCTAGTTCCTCGGGCTAGTGTAATCTGTTGTGTTAACCCATCATTAACCATTATTTCCGCTTTATTGTTTTTATACAACTTGTCCATCACTCCCATAAATTTATCTCCAAACCCAAATGTTTTTAATATTGTTTTGAGTGCTGGCCATTCCACACAATCAAAGGCTTTGAATATATCCAATGCTAGCAAGCCTGCTTTTAAATTCCTTTTTTTTATAATACTAATTATATTTAATACTCTTCCCATTAAATTAGACATTTGCCTACCCGGAATAAATCCACACTGATCTTTTTTAATATATTTACAAATAAATGTGGCCATTCTTTTTGCCATTATTGCTGTAAAAATCTTTGAATCTTGATTTATTAAGGAAATTGGTCTGTATGATGCGGGATCCGTTAAGTCCTTACCTGGTTTCGGAATTAATATAATCAGGGAGTGATCCCATGATGGCGGAGTCTTCCCCCCTTCTATTATAGTATTAAATAATTTCTTTAATCTTGGTATTAAAATTTCTTTAAAAAGCTTATAATACTCCGACCCCAATCCATCCATCCCCGGTGATTTTCCTCCTTTCAGTTTATCAATAACTCCCTCTATCTCTTTTTCAGTAACTAAACCTTCCATATAATCCCTATCCTGCTTCTGCAATTTTATTTTCCAATTCCTCTCTACATATTCCAATACCTTATCTTGCGGTCCCGATCCTGATGTATATAATTCACTATAAAAATCCTTAAATATATTTAATTTATCTTTCATTAAATTACAACTATTCCCTGACTTGTCTTTTATTGTCCCTATCATATTCTTAGCCTTTTCCAACTGTGTGGATCTGGCCAGCATCTTAGAATTCCTGTTGCTATATTCAAAAAAATCTCTTTTTAGATACAACAAATTTTTTTGAACTTGTTCTAATTCTTCTTTCTCTAATTCCTTTTTCTTAGCTTGAATTTGGGCAATTAGGCGTTTATCTTTTGTCTCCTTTAACTTATCTTCCAAACTCCTTACCTCCTCTTCAATCTTTTTATTTTGAGCTTCCTGTTGTTTTTTTAATGTACAACTTTCCCTAATACAAATCCCTCTTACCACAGCTTTCATTGTATCCCATAATATGTCTTGCCGGTTATTCTCTTTTTCATTAATCTCCCACATTTCCTGCAGTTCTTTCTTTATTTTCTCCATTATATATTTTTTATTCAACAACCTTACATCCAATCTCCATCTCTTCGCTTGTCTATAGTCTTTCCTGGTTTCCATGTCCATTGTCATTAACGCGTGGTCAGTAACCTTAATAACTCCAATATCACAATCTATAATTTTGGGTAACATATTTTTTGATACAAAAATGTAATCTATCCTTGAATAACTCTTAAATCTCTGTGAGTAGAAGGTATATTTCCTTTCTTCCCCTCTTAAAACTCTCCACACATCCATTAATTCTTTCCCTTCCATTAATTTGCTTAACTCTGTCTTCCCCACCCTCTTAATATCTTTTAATATGTTATCTCTATCTTTCCCTATATCTAGTACCATATTAAAGTCACCTGCCATCACAATGTGCTTTTTGCCCACTTCTCCCAACACGTTAAATACTTCATCAAACACGGAGTTTCTGGTTACTCATCCTCCACCAAACTCGGTCATAGTAGAAGCCTCACAAGGACGCTCACAGAAAACACATTCTGCTCCTGTAGATAGGGAGGGAAGAAAATTAGATATGATGGGTCGCCGTATTTACTCCACGGCAGCACTCAGTTTAAAGGTCTCCAACTACCAAGCAACAATGGCGCGCTATCACCTCTTTCTTTGGGAGAAGATGGCATCCCTGTGCAATCATCTTGAAGGAGATCAAAGGGAGCTCGCACGAGTTTTTCAGACGGAGGCGGTGCGCCTCGCCAAACAAGAACTGCATATTGCACGTCACCAAACCGACTGTGGCACAAAATTGATGGTCAGCGCCATTGCCTTGCGTAGGCATGCTTGGCTCCACTCTGCAGGCCTCTCACAGGAAGCACGCACACGAATTGACAACCTGCCCTTCGATGGCACCGGACTTTTTCACGCAACAACTGATGATGTCATGGATACTGTCCAGAAGGCTAAGACCACAGCCAAGAAGATGGGCCTTACGACCTTCCCACAACGCTCCAGAGCAAAGTGTTGGTCCCGCCAACCCTTCTCAAATTCAGGTAGATATCACACTGAGCGCACATCGCTTAAACAGCAGCCTCAACAACAACAACAATCCTCTCAACAACTCAAAAGACAATCCTTTCCATCTACCAAGTTCCGTCCCCAACGTAAGAAGAGTGAGTATGGAGACAGGCGGCGCCTTTGACTCCTCCTCCCCCGGCATTATAACCTTCGGAAATCGTCTTGCCCCATTCTTATCAATGTGGGAAAGTATTACATCCGACACCTGGGTCCTCTCGATCGTAAGAGATGGTTATTACATCGAATTCGATACCCTACCACCATCTGGGGTATTTCAGACAACACATCCATCCGCCCCTCTTTTAACAGAAGTCAGTGCTCTCTTGGGAAAAGGCGCCATTGTGCCCGTGCCACCTTCCCAGAAATACCAGGGGTTTTACTCCCGGTATTTCACTGTCCCAAAGCCGGATGGAGGATACCGTCCCATTTTGGACCTCAGAGATGTAAATGTTTTCATCACTACCAAAAAATTTAGCATGGCGTCAATCGCTACAATTCTCCCTCTTTTAATGAAGGACGCTTGGTTCGCTTCCATCGATCTCCAGGATGCATATTTCCACATCGATATTCACGAGGCAAGTCAACGATTTCTGCGGTTCGCCATCGGCCGACACCCCTTCCAGTTCAGGGTCCTACCATTCGGCCTCTCAACAGCACCCCGAGTCTTCACCAAATGCATGGTGGTCGTGTGTGCGTTCCTAAGAAAACAGGGAATTCAAGTCCACCCATACCTGGACGACTGGCTTCTCGTTGGTCACTCTCACACTCAGCTCACCAAAGACGTTGACTATGTGCTCAATCTTCTCAACCAACTAGGACTCCTTCTCAACCTAAAGAAATTGTCACTCGAGCCACAAAGGACCATAAAGTTCATAGGCTCATTCCTCAATGCACCAGAAGTAAAAGCTTACCTCTCAAGAGACAGAGCTCTCACCCTAAAATCTCTGGCCGCTCAGGTGGTGCACCACCCACGGTTAGCAGCACTCAAGATTCAGCGCTTACTAGGCCACATTGCGGCGACAACCATGGTCATCCCCTTTGCCCACCTCAGAATGCGCTGACTTCAACTCTGGTTCACCAGAGCCTTCCATCCTCAAGCAAATGCCAGATGCATCCTTCTTCGGGTACCACCGGGCATCATAAGGTCAACTTTCCAACTTCCTCCAGGGCGTCCTGTTCCTGCCTCCAGCGCCAACCAGGATGGTGACCACAGACGTGTCCTTAGTAGGATGGGGAACTCACTGCGACTCTCTTCAGGTGCAGGGTTCCTGGTCAACCAGAGATCAAACGGCCCACATCAACCTCCTCGAACTGTTGGCGGTACAGAAAGCACTCAGGTCCTTCGAGCGACATCTGCACAACTGTCATGTCCCGATAACTTCGGACAATACCACTGTGGTTTATTACATTAACAAATAGGGCGGCACCAAATCCCCAGCATTGTCAAAACTTACCATTCTCATTCTGGACTGGTGTCTACGCAGAGGAATCACGCTGATGGCACTCCACATCGCAGGTCATCACAATCACCTCGCCGATCGACTCAGTCACGAGTGGCAAATTCACTGGTTCACGAGTGGCAAATTCACCCTCAGGCACTCCAGTCAATCTACACCCTTTGGGGCCATCCCACGTTCAACCTCTTTGCATCAGCAGACAACGCCATATGTATTATTTTAGCATACCAACTGGCAAGACTTGAGCTACCAGCCTCAGTCAAGGCACATTCCACCCGAGCAATGGCCACGTCTTCAGCCTTCCACCGAGACATGTCTATCCCAGAATTCTGCCGTACAGCCACCTGGTCCACACCGCTCACCTTCGCCCAG
The DNA here is from genome assembly GCA_029215795.1 of Anniella stebbinsi. Lineage (NCBI taxonomy): Eukaryota > Metazoa > Chordata > Lepidosauria > Squamata > Anniellidae > Anniella > Anniella stebbinsi. The sequence goes on along the minus strand of JARDYH010000001.1, from coordinate 307,088,902 downwards.
CACTATCGTCTGGACGTCAGGTCTCGTGCAGACTGTTCCTTCGGCAGAGCCGTGCTCTCATCTATCCTCACCTAGAACCAACCTCCCGATCTCTGGGTAAGTGAGCTTGCTAATCGCCCATATGTGTGATTCACAGAGACCACGAAGAAGAAGGACAGGTTGCTTACCTGTAACTGTTGTTCTTCGAGTGGTCATCTGTGCAGTCACATAATACACCCGCCATCCTCTCTGGATGGTGTTCAGGCCTAAAATTGGATATCTGAATATTATTACTTCAGCCTGAACCCCTTCTCTGGGGGTCTCAGAAGAACTGAGGTATTGGGCAGGAACCCCTCTATGCATGCGCACTCGGCAGTGGGGGAGGGGTTCCCGCGAAAATTAACTAATAGCTATGGAAGTTTCCCGAATCGAGCCTCCGCGCAGGTGCAGAAGCCCATATGTGTGATTGCACAGATGACCACTCGAAGAACAACAGTTACAGGTAAGCAACCTGTCCTTTTTTTTTTTGCTTAATTACTATTTATTTATTTCTTACATTTTGATATCAAAGGGCTGCAGCGGGGAGAAGAGAGCGAGTGAGCAAATCCTACCACAGTAGACTTTTGTTAACACAACGTTGGATTTAACCCATTATGTATTGCAATGTGTTTTCAGTGTATGTCAGTTTGCCCATCTGGCAAATTACTTTTAATCTATGTCCAAGTACTATATATTATAGGTAGGCTGAAAAGTGATGAAGTTCAAAATCAGAATAGGATTTTGCATATGTATAATAGAGAGCTCCCAGTCGTTATTAGCAGTGATGATGTTTCTAAAATGAGAACTCTACGATGAAGGCTTAATTTTCCTGTATGCAAAAATACAAGTGAAAGGCTGAAGTGTACAGCTGCAAAAGGAAATGTGACAGTTTGTGGGACTTGCTTTAAATAGTTTTTCTTAGTATAAGCAATACAAAATAAAATATTTCAACCCCAAACAATGGTTGTGTATTTTGCTCCCCTCAACAGTTTCACCTTTGCCATTCTCCCCAGATAGACTGCATCTATCACCCAAGCACAAAGTAGTTCATCGTATGGGGTTAATTGAGGCTGTATTCCTCAGCTTACATGTGAATTTGGAGGTCCTTATGGTTGCAATTTATTACTAACTGAAAGGTTTAAACTATGTGTTGAACTCGTACAGTAATTCAGTTTTAGATTGCCATTTTAGAATTTTAAACTCTATATTTTATTTTCAATATAAGACCAAGAACCTTGTGAATGAAAGAGTTATGTTGAGAGAACAAATGTCCTAATTAAAATGACAGAAGGGTCTACTGTCACGGATAGGAAGCTGGTCAGTTGGACAATCAGCCAAACTTGGGGTTGTGCCAGCAGCATGCCATCCATCGTGCTGAGGTAGAGATGGGGCTTCAGGGGCTCTCCATCAGCTCTGTTGAGAAACTAGCTGTATCAGCTAGCGTAATGTTAAATGCTGGTGCCCCAGTTTGCTTTCTCCCCATCTTTCTTCACCAATCTTCTAACGTTGTGTCCTTTAGATTGTAAGCCTAAGGGCAGGGATTGTGTTATTAATCTTTGTAAGCCCCTCTGAGAGCCTTTTCAACTGAAGAGCAGGGTAAAAATGCTTTAAGCAAACAAAATTCTACTGACATTCTGTAATGTAATATATCAATTCTAAAAATTAGAAATACCTAGGTTAGATGTTATTTCACAATAGCGGTTAACTTTTTTGTTACTTTATTTTAATGAGCATAAGCAGGGCTGGGGGGGATATAACTTGTCAGGTCACTGTGCGAATTTTAAACAGTGCTGGTGACAAACAAATGTGACTGTTGGATTACTAGATTGATTATATACGTACGCAAAACAGAGCTTCCGTTGAATTTCTGAAGACAATACTGGTTTGGGAACATTGATTGGGAGGGGTTGTCTACAAATATTTCACCACTTGGTGGGCACTTGAAGAGCCCATATTACCCTTCCTCTCTCTGCTGTGATCATTATTGCTGTGTGAGCATATAGCAGCAATTTCCATCTGTGCTGTCTATCTGAAGTATTGTTTACTAGTAGAGACAAGAATTCGAGGAGTTGTTTGCTTGGCAAGAATCTCCTGTTTCTTCTATCCTTTCCGAAATGGAAGTGGAGGAATAGATATCTGGGTCGTGGAGATCCTGTGCACAAATAAACCTGATATTTGGCCAGGTCAGGTATTAGACAGAGTGAGGGGCAGAGCAGGAATATGTACAAATCCAACACTTTTTCCCTTTCACAGTGAGTTGAAAAAGTAACATCCTGCCTGAGGCCTAAGGATCATAGATATAGGCCCTGTTCATGTGTAACAGCAGTGTTCAGCAGGAATTTGTTTGCAAATTAACCTATGAATTGTTTGGATGCACACTATGTGTGAGCTGCTTCCGGTTTCCAGCAGCATTTGAAGCTTGTTTCAATGATATCTGAATCCGAGGCATTTGAGGTTGTTTGTGGATTAAACACCCAAGAACCAAGCCATGGGTTAACTTGGGATGGTTTATCCCATGGTCAAGTCTAAGTGCCCAGGTTCGGATGTCACTGAAACAATCTACGCATGCCGCATTTGGAGGTGGTTGTTGGAAGCCAAAAGAAGCTCGCATATGGCGTGCATACCCACAATTCCAAAACTCACTGCCATTACATCTCAACATGGTCATAGAGAAGCAGCACAGTGCACATGCATAATGGCACATGTGAGTTTCCTCTATTCATGCAAGACAAATATTATATCTGTTGCACAGGATTCTATGGCTTGCTTACAGTTATATGCTGCCAATGGTTTCCCTCTCTCAATATTCAGCTTTACTTTTTGATACGTTTTCATTTAAACATTTAAGAAATAAAATATAAGCAACATTTACTAAACTCCTTAATCACTTTAATTTTGTATATTATTTTTATAATTGTATTTCGAAGAGTGGTATGTTGTTTTAAAGGCTCACTTCAGGGAGTATTCTGGAGAAACCTTATTAAAGGTTTGACACGATCTGGCAGATAGTGATAGCTGAAAACTTGTAACATTTAAAAGAATGACACACATCTGGCTGAAAACTTGTGACTTTTAAAATGAATACAATTAATCAGTTTTTGTGCTGGTGAATATTGGTGGCCCATACAATTTGATGCATACTGCGTGGGAAACAGTCTTTCTTGGCTCCAAAGGGAACTGAATCTAAAAGCATTAGTGTCTCTTAATGCAATCCAGTTTGAATTGTTCGTGAAATACAAATGTTAAGAACACAGGAAGAGCCCTGCTGGATCAGACTGAAGGCTTATATAGTCTAGGATTCAATTCCCACCATGGCAGACCTGATTCCTATAGGAAAACCCACAAGCAGGACATGAGTATGATAGGACCCTCTCACTCGTGAAATCCAGCAGCTGGAAGTCAGAGGCATACTGTCTCCAGTACTGAAGGTAATATCTAACCATCATGACTAGTAGCCCTAGATAGCCTTACCATCCATGAATTTGTCTAATTCCCTTTCAAAGTCATCCAATTGTAGTCATATCGTCCAAATACAAGTATTGTTTATGTCTACTTCGAGAAAAAACAACATTGCAATTATATGTCAAGTGCTCTGTGAAGCTTTTTTGTAAATATATCTTGATGAGGCCTAATGATCAAGAGGTTGTCAAGGCAATAAAGAGCCTAAAATTGCATAGCATGTCTATAGTTACGATTTTGAAGTTAACTGTATGAACTATGGCTAGACATGGTAGAATACATTGAGCAAAGTATATTAATATGAATTTAGTTTTTCAAAGATAGGGCGTCTCTCTCTCTCTCTCTCTCTCTCTCTCTCTCTCTGTGTGTGTGTGTGTATACGTATGTGTCCTGCAGTAAAAGCTGAGCACCAGGGACTGATTAACTGCTGTTATTTGCCTTGGACCCTGGAATCTTCTGGGTGTTAGGCAAATGGCGGTGCTTATGGCACTGCATCTAACTGGAAAAGCCCAACTCAGCAGGGATAGTTTCTCTGCTGCTGCTTACATTTGAATCTGGGTCAAAGTTGAGGTGGTTTTTCACTATCTTCACCCTCCAAAGGGTGGTCCTTGCAATACAGCATAACACTACGTGGCTTTGTTTAGTCACCTTTCCTTCTCAAAACTGTAACCCTTACGGTGCTAATTTCTAGAGGGGTAGCTGTGTTAGTCTTCTGCAGCAAAACCAACAAAACTTTTTCTTTGTGGTCTCTATACATCACACATATGGACTCTGCGCATGTATGGAGCCACGATTCAGGAAACTTCTAAAGCTGAGGAGCGCTGTTTTTGGCGGGAACCCTCCCCCACCGTCTCGCTGCGCATGTCCCAGCGTCTTCCCACCTGCCTCCTCAGTTCTCTTTCGACCGCTTTGCTAGACACTTCGCTGGAAGCGTCTCAAGAGTGCTGTTCTTCTCTCCTTTTCCTTTGTATTCTTCTTCTATTCATCTTTCTATCACTAAAAATACAACAACAAAAAATTCCCCCCTATTCCTTTTCTTCCTACGGCAACTCTTGCCTCTTTCTCTGCTGAACGCATGGCATTAAAAGCGCCGTTTAGAAAATGTGTTTGCTGTGGCAGTAAATTGTCTCCTGTGGATAGACATTCCCTCTGCTTAATTTGCCTTGGGGAATCTCATGTAGTCTTGCGCTCACTGCATGAGCTTTTCAAAGCAGATCAGGTGCAACCATTCAGATCGCCTTAAGGCAATCCTTTGGAAGAAGACCTTGCAAGCTGTCAATCCTAAAAAGCCACCAAGTGCCATAGGGACTTCTACGTCCCACCAAAAAATCTTGACCCTAATCATGGGTTGATTGGATCCTCCAACTCCCAGCCGCTCACTGGCAATGTCTGCCACACTGAAAATGTTAAAAAAGGCCAAGACATTGAAACCCTCTTTGGATACTCTAAATCAGAAGAGAAGGAAGACTCTCCAAACAGGGTCCAGATGCCAAAAAAGTGAAAGAGGTGTCGGCGCAACCGATTCCACCCCCCCCCACCCCATTATTGGATTTCCAATTCCACCTGCACAATCTCTCTCAAGACCGAGGCAGTTGACACCAACACCTTCTACAACAAGACCACACCCACCGAGACTACTCTCGGTATCAATTTCATGGCAGTCTTCTCCCTTGACATCAAGGCGAGATCGAGCAAATACAACATTGGTATCAGAAGGAGAAATAAGAGACCCCTCACCACAGTCATTTGTACATGCTATAGACCTACTGTCTAGACAAGCACCTCAGCTTATGTTCCGGGCTCGCTTACTCACCCTGGAATCAATACGTTCCGGGGTTCCTATGATTCAAGATTCAGTTCCTGTCTTAGGGACAGAGACTGGGACAGAGACTTGGCATGGTCTCTCCCCCCTCACCAGCACTACTACTACGACAACTGGCAGGTTCCATGGAATCAAGATGTCTTCTACGAGGGATCTTGCTACCATGATGAGTGTCACAGTCATGGTGCAGTATCGATTGTCTCTCACCACCCACCCTCGACAACGATCTCACGCCCACCAGAGGAACCAAGCTTTCCACCCCTGCTGCCAGTACCACCTAGGGGCACCTCATCACAACCGAGAGCTGTGCCCAAGTCCCTTCGATATTGAAGGACTGTCGCCCAACCTGCTCTGTTGCCAACCATACTCTGTTACAGCCACCTAGCCAACAAGGTGTTAAAGACACCGATTGTGTGTGTGTGTGTGTCTCTCTCTCTCATCTCACTCAGTCAATAAGTATATATTGGATTCTACATTGATTTCCTCTGTTCAGCCTTCAATTTCATTCCCTGATGACGGGACCTCTCCCTTGCAGGATTCCTTCCACTTCACTGACCAGGTCCTGTGTATGGCCCAGGCACTGGGTATAGAAACCCAGCAGTCTAGTGAGAAAATACAAGACGCTGTCATCGACATCATGTATACTGAAGCATCAGCACAGGTATCGATCCCGTTCTTGCCCACCTTGCTACCTCCTTCCATGTCCAGAGGCTATTGGGACACATGACTGCCACAGTCTCAGTCGTCGCTTGGGCAAGACTCCATATGAGGCTGCTCCAGAATTGGTTCCTAAGTCGTTTTCCTCCAGAGCCAACGCAGTGAAGTTTTCTGTAAAGTTACCAGCTGACATCGCAAATTCCCTTCGTTGGTGGATGGACCTAGGCAACTTACTGCAGGGACTGCCCTTCATCCCTCCTCTTCCTTCCTGAGTGCTAACCACCGATGCTCCTCAGCATGGGTTGGGAGCCCACTGTGACTGGAGTGGGCTCCCAAGGTCGTTGGTCTGCCTCGGAGAGCTCCCTCCACATCAACAAACTTGAGCTCTGAGCAGTCCAAAAAGCCCTTCTGGCCTTCAGGGATTGTCTCTCCAACCAGCATGTCCAGGTCCACACCGACAACACAGCAGCGCTATGGCACCTCAACAAACAAGGAGAGACTCATACCCCTCGTTTGGTCAAACTCACCACAGACATTCTGAATTGGCACATCGACAACGACATTCTCCTCTCCGCACTCCATATCCTGGGCAAGAACAACCTTCTCGCAGACGCTTTCAGTTGGAAGTGCTCAACTTCCTATGAGTGAGAACTAGAGGAAGTGGTCTTCTTCAGACAGGTCTATAGATGGGGCCTATCAACGGTGGACCTGTTCACAATGGAACACAATACTCTGTGTCACCTTTACTGCTCGAGGGGAGGTGTGGGTCCCCGCTCCCTAGGGGCATTTTCCAAATCCAATGGTCAGGCAGACTATATTACATGTTCTCTCCGATCCCCCTGATTCCCCGAGTGTTGCAGAAGATCGGGACTGACCAATCCAATTGCATCCTCCTCACACTGTGGTGGCCGAGGCAACCGTGGTTTGCACCTCTACTCAAGATGGCTCAGGATGAATACGTATGGCTTCCACGATCTCTTACCCTACTAACGAGGCAGCAGGGCAACCTGCGTCATCCAGCCATTGAGACACTTTGACACAATGGCATGGAGGATCTGTGGGGAATGCCTACAATCCCAGAAGAAATACAGACTGTTCTACTAGCTTCCTGGAAACCAGCTACTAGAAAAGGCTATGGGGCAAAATGGAAAAGCTTTCTTCACTTTGCTAACCTCCATGGCATCGATCCTTAGGCCAATTCAGTAAGCGGGATACTATCCTTTTTGCATTTGCTATTTCAGAAAGGGCTTAAGCTTATATCCCTAAGGGTTTACCTGGCAACGATAATAGTGTATCGACCTCTCATTGATGGACACTCTCCCTTTTCTCACCCTCTGGTGCGTTAATTTCTTAAGGGAGTGAATAACCTTGCTCCTCCTTTTTGGACTCATATTCCACCATGGAATCTTTCAGTGGTACTCAAAGCCCTGCTGTCAAAGCCCTTTGAACTGTTAGTCACAGTAGATCTTAGACTACTTACCTGGAATGTGGTGTTTTTCGTTGCTATATCGACGACTAGGAGGGCTAGTGAATTATGTGTCCTCAGTGTTGATCCCCCCTTTTATGGTCTTTCATAAAGATACGGTTGTATTGCAGCTGGAAATCTCCTTCATTCCTAAGGTTGTGTTGGAATTCCATGTCAATCAGCTTTTTTCTGTCTCAGTCATTGCCTTTGGCAAAGACACTTCACACGCTTCTACAAGCACAGAACTTCCAACCTCCGTAACAATCAGTGCCTCTTCATATGTTATGGAGGAAACAAAAAAGGGCTGCTAGTCTCAACTCAGCGGTTCACATCCTGGATATTGCAGACTGTCAGATTGGCCTATCAGCTCGCGGGTCTCAAGTTGATGGACTCCATGCGAGCACACTCTACTCATGCAATGTCTACATCAACAGTCTTTGTGAGAGAGGTGCCGATTCCAGAACTGTGCTGTGCAGCTACATGGTCGAAACCATTGTCGTTTATTACCGACTCGACATGAGGGCAAGAAAGGACTGCAACTTCGGTCAAGCCATTCTCTCTTCTATACTACAATGAGGCATCTGCTACACCTACCCTCCCTTGCTAATCTCCCATATGTGTGATGCAAAGACACAACGAAGAAGAAAGGCAGGTTGCTTACCTGTAACTATAATTCTTTGAGAGGTCATCTGTGCATTCACACAACCCACCCACCATCCCCTCTTTAGTGTTGATGTACTTTTATGTCGATGTCAACAGAGGCCTTGTCTCCTTGGTCTTGAGGCCAACAAATCGGTCTCTATGAACTAAGGAGGTGGTCAGGAAGCCACCGGGACATGCACAGTGAGATAGTGGGGGAGGGTTCCTGCCAAAAACAATGCTCCTCAGCTTTAGAAATTTCCCGAATCGTGGCTCCACGCAGGCGCAGAGCCCATATGTGTCAATGCACAGATGGCCACTCGAAAAACTGCAGTTAAAGGTAAGCAACCTGCCTTTCTTGTAGCACCTTAAAGGCCAACACTATTACACAATGCTTCTAGATCTTCAGACGTAGTTACCAAGGGGCAGTTGCTACATTTTGTACTGTAGTACATTTCTTGCATTTAATATCAGCTTGTAATTATGTTTTTTCACAAACAAATTAATGTTGTACATTGTTATAGAGGTTTCTGTGATTTCAGCAGCCTTCCCAACATGGTGCCCTTCAAATGTATTGGACTACAATGCCCAACATTCTTGACCATTGACCATGCTGGGAATTGAAGTGTAAAACAACTTGAGGACACCAGCTTGGGGAAGGCTGGCATAAAGGAACATCTTGAAAGAATTGCAAAGCCTTTAGATAACTAAATTCAGTAGGAAAATGTGCCTAGATAGTCTAGGAGCTGTTGACTTGATCTTGCAGTGTCTGTACATCCAGTAGCATAAACTGTGTTCGTAAGCAAAAAAAGCAGATACAATCCTGGCAGCTTGATTCTAAGGACTGTTCTTGAACAAAATGTACTACTATCTTGATTGGAGGTAGTTCTGACAGGGAAGAGACGCAAGTAACCTAGGCCCAAGGAAATGTTAAAATTAGAAAAATTAGATAATATAAAGTATCGATGGAGAAAATGAGTTTATACTTGTGATATGTGTAAAGAGCATGTGTAATTGGCGGTCAGTTACAAGGCTTAAAAATCACTCAACTGTCAGAAGTTTATAATAGGTGAATTTTCAGAAGTTATTTAATTGCCTTGCTAGTCCCCGTTAGTACTCCTCCCCATAGCCTGATCTGATGTCACAGTTGGATTGTGCTTTGGCCCTGCTATGATGCTATTGGCTTAGTTGCTTTGATGGCACAATGGCAGTTGGAGGTGGTGCCGTGATCTGATGTCATGAAGGTCATAGGCCATGGCAATGGCAGCTGGTGCCTCTAAATAGTGGGAGTGCTGCTAGTTCAGTGATCCTGGAAAGACACTCCCACTTACACAGCACAGTAGCTTGGTCTAGAGCCCAGTGGATCAAAGAGTGGAGCCTACCAAAGATGCTCTGTTAATATCAGGTGTACAGTTATTGCATGTGCTCATAAATACTCAGCCCCCAAGCAATACCATCTCTACATACTATAAGGCCATCTCTAATCAACACCATACAGATAGTAACTATGGCACAATCAGAAAACAGGAGGTAACCTCTAAGTACAGAGCAGACTCCTCAAGAAGTGAGTCAGGTTGCACATGGATATTTATTACATGTTTGAGGAGGTTAGTGAGGTCCACTCTACAAGAATTTGGTTTGGCACCTGGTTGTCCGATTATGCGCATCTTCTCACAATCGCGTTTACACCTAAATCCTGTAAACGGCATGTGGTGAAGCTCATAACCGGCAGTATGAAACACGCTTTAAAGTGGCTGAAATGTGGAGAATCGCTTGTTTACATGGTCAAAATGCGCTTTAAGGGCTGCGAAGAATTAAAACTTGCTATTTAACGCACATTCGATAATGCGCATAATTGGACAGATAAAGCGCCTCAACCCCTGATTTGTGCTCCGCCCTTGTAGAAGTAATTTTTTAATGCGACTTGAAAGAGCTTTAAATTGCTCTTGTAGAGGCACCCTGTGTTGAAGACTTTTTTTAGGGAAACATAGCATCAAATCTGAGAGGTGGCAACACACACAGCCTTCTTTTTCCCTGAATTCCAGAGCCCTGGTGTTAAGCTTCCCATGGGCAGTTTTCTCCCTCCCTTTCCCCCTCCTCTTAGAAGTGTTTAGTTTTGCAACTCTAAACCATAAAAACGTGGGTAGTTCCTTTAAGTTGAGCAGTCTTTTAATAAATTGGGGACAACAGGAAGTATTCCTGCCAAGCAGCTTTTCATCCTTTACAAAAGGGCAGCGTAGATGTGCAGAGAAACAACTTTTCTCTCTTGTATTGTCTGCTCTGTGTGTCAGTAGGCAACCGTTTAATAGTTCTGTAATTAATGAAAGTTTTCAGGTGTTTCAGCTTTTCTGGGCTTTGTTTCAGGGCCTGGGAGCGGAGGAATTGTGAATGTGATTGTGACTCACTTAACTCCTACTCTCTCTAATTCCTGTTATGATTGGCTCTTGCTTTTTATTGCAGCCTGGCTTAGAAGTACTCAGGCTTAGCCTTCCCTTCTTTCTTCTTTCCCTGCTGTTCTGTTTTGTGGTAAAGGACATGGAGCAAATGAATTGTAACGCTTTGCTGCTGGCTTTCTTGAACTAAGGAACTGGTAGAAAATCACCCTTATCCCTGAACTTCAGAAGTTACAGCTATAGAAAACAGAAACACCATGCCTGATTCCATCGGGCACAGTAATACAGTCTCCTGTGCTGTTAATACGTGGAGTTATTGTTTGGCAGGTGTAACTGGTTTCTGTTCTATTATTTCTTCTACATTTCTCTGCTTTCTGGAAGTTTCCTTCTGTTCCTGTCTCTGCTTGCTGACATAGCATTTTAAATAGCTTGATAACACAGTTGATGTTTCAGAAAGCAACCATAAATGGCTGATCAGTGGTTGAATGCATAAATAAACTAAAATATGGAGCAGATTTCTTTGCTTGCTGTCAGCCCTTTATGTTTTAATTTTCACATATAGGTTTTCAGATAAACTAGACGAATATATTTAACTAGCGCATGATTCTATAAAATATAAATAAAGTATTTTAAATTGGCACTAGTTGCCTGATAAGAATCATCTTCAGGTAACCAGGCAAGGTAGCTTTTGTAAAATGGAATAGACACACTTCAGTAATTTCAAGCCACAAATGGCCAACATAGGAGGCATTTGTAGACAGGTGGGCTGGTAAAGTAAGCTAGTAACTTAATGGTCTTCTGAAACAAGCAGTCATTTTGGAAAGCCAAGTTCCTAGAAAGGTCAGAAGCTATAGAGTTCTAGAACAGTTGACAGAAGACTGGAATATACCCCAGTTTGGCTGAGAAGGACATGATAGAGGGTTGGACTGAGAGGGCCCTGACTGGGTAGCTTTAATAACTGATTGTTGAAGGAGTATGGGGAGGAGACATCCAAAGGGTCTAAAACATGTTCTGCTAGCTGCAAAGGACGGAGCTGCAATACGTAGGATTTAGATTATGCCATCGTCCAAGTTATTGCTGGTTAGTGAAACGTGGCTGCCTTAATGGTGAAACACTGAATTAGGCTGCGTTAGAGGTTGGGATCAAACCTTCTAGTGGAAGGTTTGAACTGTGAATGTCTACTCCAAATCCTAGGCTGAACTGTGAAGGACCAAAAGTCCATGGGATGATCATAATTTAAATGTCTCTTAATTTCTGATTAGAGTGTTATATTATTCTTACTTATATTGGTTGATTGTTGCATTTAGGCATTTGTAAAAATTGACTTTGTTTCCTAATGTGATGTGTGCAGTGTTAGAATTTTAAAGCTTTTAAGGTAGCATATATTTGCTTATTCGTGTTAAAGATCTAAACTGCTATAGACAGTGGCAAAGTAGTTTGAAGCACTATAGCCAAATAGGACACCCTTATTTTGCATTTATTTCCTTGATTTCAAACATGATGTAGTCCTACTTGATCTTACTCTTAGGATCCCTTGAAGATTCTGAATACGTGCTAAGCAGCTTATTAAGCAGCAGCTCTGAATTAAAGCCCTACTGGTTTGAGAGATCTTAGTGATCCTATAGATGTATGTAGCTATGATGGCATAGGGAATTGCTCTACATGCATGGCATCTTGAAGGACTTGTCCATTTTGCCACGTGGCCTGTCACTTACACTCCCATTATTATAAACTACTGCCATATCAGGCATAAGAGTCAGTGCTGACAGGGGTGGCTTGGCCAACCCTAGGTTAATCTATTAAAATCCAAACAGTGAGCAGGTTTTTCTTTTAATTGAACCTTCATGTGTTTCAACTTAAATAAAGTAATTTGTGTGTGTGTTTCCTTAATAGAAAAGAGTGGTTGAACAGCTGCGGAAGAATTTGATGGTAAAGCAGGAACAGCCAGATAGTAAGTTTCAAATACAACCATTGGCACAGTCAGAAAATAAAATACAAACGCCACAGCCACTACAGCTACAGCAGCAGCAGACCACTGCACCCTCTCCAAACCTGCTCGGATCACAGGTAAAATGTTTGAAGATGTTACCTTGATATTCAAAATGCATTCCTTACTTAGAATGAAATCTGTCGCTATTTATTTATTTATTTTATTTATTTATTGCATTTTTATACCGCCCCATAGCCGAAGCTCTCTGGGCAGTTCACAAAAATTAAAACCATGAAATCATTTTAAAAATATAAAACAAGCCACAATCTAAAAACACAAAATAACATACAATATAAAAACACAACTAGAATAAAACCAAGCAGCAGGAATTAATACAGATTAAAATACGAATTTAAAACAGCAAGGATTGAAATTGAGTTAATTTAACTGTTAAAATACTGGGAGAATAAAAAGGTCTTCACCTGGCGACGAAAAGAGTGCAAAGTTGGTGCCAGGCGAACCTCTCTGTAAAGAACATAACATAAAATCAGTGTTAAACTATTTTGATGTAGTATTATGTTCTAGTGCACACTTACTAGAGAGTAAGCCATGTTGAACTCAGTAGGATTTATTTCTGAATGAACATTTGTAGGATTGGGCTGCAAAGCTATCAATCTTTGAGTGAAAAAAAAGCATTTAATGATCTTGTAGTTTAGCATGAGTCACATCCCTCTCTCTATCTCTTCTCCTTTCCATTCAATGAAAGCTAAAAGTAAATTGCTGGTTTTGAAGTAGCAGTTCAACAAAAAAGTTGATTAAGACCCATATAGTCCACTCCTGTTTACAAAGATCTCCTATTTACAAAGCGTGCATATCTAAGATATCTTGCTTAAGAAGAAAAGAGCTGCCTTGCTGGGTCAGACTAAGGTCTGTGTAGTCCAGCATTTTGGCAAGAATTCTAGTACCCAGTAGGCACTTGGGGACTGGCTTCACGGCGACATGTTGGTGCTGCTCCACCGCCAACCCCCCCACTATCCCTGGTATGCAGTGGCAGCAAGTTCTAATGAGGGGAGGCAGCGTGGGCTTTCTGGCCCTCCCCCTCTCGTAGCTTCCGGCGACCAATAGGAGGTCGCCTTTTGCCTGGGAATGCCCCCAGAGTGGCTCCAGGTGAGAACAGACTGGTGGACGAGCTGGGCTGACCTCACTCTGGCTGGAAATGTCGGGGTAAGCCTCTCATCTTCGCCTCTTTGGTGGTTCACCGGAAATTAGCTAGTGGGCCACTGTGTACTGCAGTCTACCTTCCACTGAAACTTAACTTAAAAAACACACATCGTCAAAATAGATTTGTGTACTGTGTTAAAGTCAACTTTTGTGCTTACATCAGAAACCAGTACATGCATAATATGGAGACAACAATCCTCAGAATATAGCACTTTCCAGAGGGCCTTTTCCATTACAGCCAAGGAAGCAAGTTTTGAACCAAAAAAAAATTTCTGTCTAAAATTGTATGTGGAAATTTCATGTCAAGTTCTCTTTTGGGCCTAGCATTTAAACAGAAAAAAATACTACATTTGATCAGCAAAAATATTCAGACATTCACCTGGAAGCTATGTTTCACTGGACAATAATGTAGAATTGCATTCAGTTTCTATTTTTTGGTAGAAGTTATTTCCATCTAGCCTACCTGCCATAGTTGTTTACCAGGGAACTTTAAGTGTCTAGATCTTGGTTCGATTCAATGTATTTGTTGCAGCCACTGGGCATTAAAAACAAAATTAGAATACCAGAAATAATAATATAAAACCAATCAGGTTGTAAACAAAGAAATGCACACAAAGGAGAGCCACCATTAGCAATATTTTGATGCTAACCGACATTCAGCAACAAACATGTTTCCAGTTTAGAGCATATGGAAAAGGTATAGAAAAGTGTAACCAAAATCAAGGGGTGACTGCAAGTCTCTTATAAGGAAAGGTTACGACATTTGGGGCTTTTTAGCTTAGAATAGAAAAGATGACTAAGGGGAGACATGATAGAGTTATATAAAATTATCCATAGGGCAGAAAAGTGGATAGGGAAATGTTTTTCTCCTTCTCTCACATTATTCGAACCCAGGACCATCTTATGAGGTCAAATGGTGAGAGATGCAGGACAAGTTACTTTTTCACATTGTGTATAAACTACGTAATTCGCTGCCAGAAGAAGTAGTGATAGCCACCAACTTGGGCGGCCTTAAAATTCAGGACAGACACAAGGAACTACAGCTTCACACAGTGCATACTTAAACTATGAAATTGGCTTCCTTAAGATGCGATGATGACCAACAACTTAGATTACTTTAAAAAGGAGATTAGACAAAATCATGGGGGATGAGGCTATCAATAGCTTCTAGCCATGATGACTATAACTTCCAGTACTGAGGAACATGAGCAAGAGGGTGCTATTGTGCTCATGTCCAGCTTGTGCACTTCCTATGGGCATCTGATTTGCCACTATGGGAAAAGGATGCTGGATTGCACAGAACTTTTGTTTGATATAACACAGCTCTTCTTATGGTCTTAAGTTTTGTTTTGTATTCTGTTTCAACAGCTGCCAAGGCAAACACAGTTATTACATGAGAAATTTTATTGTTGCTATTGGTCAGGAAAAACTACTGTTGGTTGAAACACTGTTCAGAATGTTTAACAGAAATTTACTCCAAACATTGCCATAGAGTACACAGTGGAACATGTAGTGAGGAATGTCTTGTATCTTCTTCCCACAAATACAATAACAGATTAATACTGCTCATCTATAATGACTGAGGGCATTTGCTGTGATCTCAGAAAGCATAAATTCCAGGTCTAGCTTTAACTAAAATGTGGACAGATCTAGTATGTTATTATCCAGTCCATGTTGAAATTTTATTATTACATACCAAGACTCTGATTTTACATTAGGCAATAAAAACATGTGTGTGTCTGTGTCTAAGGCAGTGTTGTAATTCTAGTTTAACTGCTACTTGCTGACTTTCATTAAAATTCGATTGGGAAAAAGCTGTATGATTGAATAGTCAATTTGGTGAAACCAGTTGGTTGAACTAGCCAAAAATAAAATTGAGAATGTTTTTGTAGACAGAACTTTGGCACCTGTTTTCTAGTATTGGCCTATTTTGAGGTAGGAGAGAGTAAACTGTCATCTCAGCAGGGAACATTTGTATTCCTGTTTTTAATGTGACAGAGGATGTGCTCCTAGGAATTAGATCTTGGTGAAAATAAAGTCGTTTGCTATTTTGCATTCTATTTTCTAAATAGTGCTGGTTTAATATTCTGTTTTTCTGAGAGACACTTCACTGCCTCCTTTTATTACTTTGGTCAGGGAGTGCCCAGAATTTGGAGGAAGGATGTTTAGATGCTGTTTACAGCTGTTTCTTACAAGAAGAGCATAAGCCTGCATCTAGAGCACTTAAGACAATGCTTCACTGATAATTATTGTTGTCTTTTAAGCAATCATGGAGGCAGCCAATAAACTGAACCTTTGGCCTGTGAACAGTTGGAGTTTTCTCCTGATGGCCCTTTGAGACACTGAGAGCAGAACTAAACACAATAAGGGGATGCTGCTCCAAACATCAGCAACATTTAGTACAACTTGCCCTGTGTCCGGAAATTATTAGACTGTGTGTGTTTTCCTGCCACAAGCAGTCAATGATGTGAAGCAGCGAAATGTGCAATGTGGTGACAGCAGGGCACGTGTACAAGATGTTACAGAAAGAGAGGAGGTACTTGATATGACGCTTCTGGTTTGGGCACATTAGTACATCTTGTTCTGCCCATGGAGATTTCACTTAGAGAGGGGTCATTGCTCAGTGGAAGAGCACACACTTTGCATACAGAAGATGCCATTCCAGGCATCTCCAGGTAGGGATAAAAATGGTCCCTATCTGAAAAACTGGGGAGCCACTGTGAGGTGACAATACTGTACTATCTGGTCCAGTGGACTGACTCGGTGTAAGGCAGCTTCATCAGTTCATATGTTCACTTAAGTTGTGTGATGTTCATTGGCCCCTTTGGAGGACAGCGTAACAGTGCACCATTACTATTGAAAGATACACATATTCCAAAAGGTGACAAAAGATGGGGATTTGCCTGCTATGAATGTCTTATGATCAAGTTGTGTTTACACACATGATATTACAGAAGAATTTGCAGAATACTTATTATTTAATTTACAAGGTTCTACATTGTATGGAGATCTTTCACCTGGAAATAGGTATTCTATTGGTTAGGGCCACTTTAGATATTACATGTTTTTAATTTCAAATTTGTCAGACTATTAAAATTAATATGCTATTTAAAGACATTGATGAAAATTAATAAAATATTTATGAGGGGGTAAAGTGTGTATTAATAAACACCTTGGAACATTTATGATAAATTTGTGAATAATTTGCTTTTCTCAAGAGTTTTGACTGCAAAAGAAATGTATTCTATGTTGTGCACTTTGAGATTAACTTCCAGGTCATTTGCTCTGTTTGTACAAACTTATGTTCAAAGCTAAAGAGCCCTCTAGCGAAACTTCCTTGAAATTGCTACCATCCTTTTCCTCACTAATATCCAATTAGGGTGATTCTTAGAAAGGTGAGCTGGGATTAGGGCTTTAACAGTACTTATGGTTAGTTTCTGCAATTCAGCTTCACAACCCATGGTTTGATGGTGTTTTGTTTGAAGTTAACAATAATTACTGCCAACTACATTTTTTCATTCCATATGACATGACAAACCAGTTAACCAAAAGCAAAAGCTTCCAAACTCTTCCTCCTGGTTGCATTGGGGGAAGGAGCCCATGAATAAGCTCAAGGCTCCAATTCAGTTAAAATAATCTCATGCCAACTGGACGCAGTGCAGCAGTATTAGTAAATCCAGTAGATCTCTGGGGGAAAACCTCTGCTAGAATAAAATATACTGAAGCCTCAGGGTTCCTTAGGTGCATGTTTGCTGTGCACCCTATCACTTCTCCCCTACATATTGTGCTCTCTTTCCATTGGTTTGCAAGTGTCATTGGCTGGGGTCCCAGACTCATGTCTGCAGCTAAACATCTAGTTCAGCCTTCTGTCAAGGACAGTAACAGGCAAGTGTATCTCAGAGCACCTAAATTCCCCAGCAGCATAATCTCCATCTTGTCTGGATTGAACTCAATCACTTGACCACAGCATTAAGACATTGGTTCAGAACAAAGCCATTTCACACATTTATGGTGTGTTACGGTACGCTGTTGTTTACTTCATTAAACATATAAAATGTTAAAAGGAGACATGCCTATCCAGACATTTGGGACATGAAACGGACGTGTGCCGGGGAGCTGAAGGGGGAGGGGGACAATGTGCTGAAGCACGTGTTACCAAGTCATGATTAATTTTACACACTGTTCACCAGAGGTATGAGCAATCCATGACATATTACTTTCTATGTAATTGCAAGTCTGTATGGGGTGGAGTGATTCCATACAGTTTTCACAGGCGGACTATCGATATTTAGAATATTTCCAATGCTGCTTGTGTTTTCTTACTAGTGAATTCAAGAATAAATTGTTCCCGTTCTGATGAAAAGTTCCAGACTCTTTAAGTGTGTTTTCTGTTTCTCTTAGAAGACTGTAACTACAGCTTCTATGATCACCACTAAGACACTACCTCTCGTCTTGAAAGCAGCAACAGCAACCATGCCTGCCTCTGTTGTAGGTCAAAGACCTACAATTGCCATGGTGACTGCCATCAACAGCAGCCAGAAAACTGTCCTTAGCACTGATGCACAGAACACACCAGTCAACCTCCAGACAACAAATAAAGTCACTGGTCCAGGAACAGAGGCAGTCCAAATAGTGGCAAAAAATACAGTCACGTTGGTAAGCAGGCTCTGGTGCCTAGTGCTCAGTGCAATTTTAATGGCTATTTTTTCACAATTAAGGAGTGTATGTAAGTGTGTTGTGAAACCTTGCTTAAATTTCTATGAGTAAATATTTTTATTTTAATAGTCTTAAATTTTAATAACTATTTCAACAAGTGATTTTTATCTGATCACCCTTTATGTTTCTTTGGTGTATGATGAGATAATAATTGAAATTAATTTCCCTATATGATTTTTTACAATGTGCAGATTTCAAGGAAGACACCATTTTGTACCCTATTTCTTCGATTCTAAGATGCACTCCCCCCCCCCATATAAACGTCTCTAAAAACGGGGTGCGTCTTAGAATCGATGGCGATTTTCCCACACTTAGAATCAAAGCTTTTTTTCTGTTGGTGGTACTGAAATTAAGGTGCATCTTACAATCGATGGCATCTTAGAATCGAAGAAATACGGTAATTTTTATTTAGGCTTGTGCACATTCTTTTCTTATCTAAGTGGTGTGGCTTCTCATCTAGATTACTGTTGCAAATGTTTTGTTCCTTCACATACATTGCTGTATTTTACTCGTGCTGGCCCACAAATACAACATCCTGCATAATGGGATCTTGCCAACATTTCCTCAGCCTGCAGAGTAGACTTTCTCAGGGGAACTGTTGCAACTAAGTAGTAATTCTGAGAATCAGTTTTGGTTTTGCAAAGTACGAAGCAGTTGAAACCTGTTTAAATGTGAAAAGATACTTTGGATGGAATATTGAACCTTATGAGTGAGGCCAAGCATTTAAACAGAACCATCTGAAGCAGAATTTTACTGTTTAAATAAGAATTGATCTAGAGGTGCAGCTGTAAGTAAATCCATTTATAGCTGTTCCAAAAGCAAATAGCTTTGTTTGCAAACAGTATTCTGCAAGTTCCAGCACCTTAATGCATTAAATCATTTATGAAGTGCATAGTGCTGAAGCTTCTAGCTATTTTGAATATGAATTTTTATGCCCTCTTTGTCAAACATTTCAAAACATTTCCCCAAATTACTAAGCCTTAGCAGAATTAACCAACATGTGAAATCCATTGGAATGGGCAGTCAAACCTGATAATACTTTTGGATTTTCATGAAGTTTGGGCTCATAAAATATGAGAATTCAGAAGCTTCACAGATAACTGGTTTATTTTTTTTTAAGCAGAGGTCTTAGGTTTTATATTCTAGTGAAACAAAAGGATGATGAGCTTCATTCTGCCGAGGTAAGGCCATTTCACTCTTCAGAAAGGCTTTGCAATCTGCCTACTGCAAGAGAGGCAGGCTGTGCTTGCATAGCTTTGAAATCACTCAACAAACCCATTCCTTTACTTAACTCTACCTTCCTTCCCCACCCGCCCCGTTCCTGTTGTTTAGCAGGTTCAAGCTACGCCTCCTCAGCCCATCAAAGTGCCACAGTTCATCCCTCCTCCCAGGCTCACACCTCGTCCAAATTTCCTTCCACAGGTGAGTCTGTCCAAAAGATATGAAGGAATCTCTGGCTGAATTCGGATGACACAATAAGCAACTGCGAGGGAGGAAACAATCGTTAGTTGTATTGACTATCATGTCGTCCGAATGCTGCCATAATCAACTCAGCGCTGATCCTAATCCACACCACAGTTGATTATTTATTACCATGTTGTATGGGGAGTACCCCTAGATGAACAACTGTAAAGTTGATTATTACCCCACCATTGACTATCATGTTGTCCGAATTCAGCCTCTGTGTGTGTAAGGGGGGGGGGGGGTTGCCCTAAAGGAAACAAAAGTTGTAAAATGAACCCTCTGTGTATGTAGAAGGGAAAGTAGACTGTGTACAACAACTCTGAGAGGTATGACTTTGATATGAAAAAGGACAACACCAGATGTTCCATGCATTTAGTGATAATTGAAATCTATCCAATGAACTCTCCAAGTTAAATCTCTAGCTTTGCTACCATATTTTTGTTTGCTCTGTCTATGCCTTACAGTGGTTCTGTAAGAATGGAATGAAGTTAGAGATGATAAAGAAGAAATGTGTTTCTTTGACTGAAAAGGCTCTATTGAATGTGAATTCTCCCCCCTTTTGTTGAGCATAGCATAACTAATTGTAATTGATTAGTTAATATAATTTGCTTTAGCTTCCTGCTCCTTTGTTACAAAGGGGAGCAGATTTAGCCTGGAAATCCTGCTTGAGCAAGTAACCTTTTGAAAAAATTCTGCTCTAAGTCCCTGTACCTGATGATGAAAGCATGATGTAATAGATTATTTTCAGTATTTTAAATTACTAGAATCAATTTACTTGCTGTTGCTCTCAGGAGATGCCATCTGCATCTCATTGAAGCTATGCTACTTCCTCCATTTCTACTGTTGCTTTTAATGAAGCCATTATCCAGATTCCTAGACACAGTGTCAACAATCATTACCCAATTATGAAACAGATCAGAAATTGTGCTGCTACAATATAGGTATGCCCATCCAATGCTCCAGGCACATCTATTGTTCCCAAAGAAACTTAGATGGGTTAAAATGGTTAATCTCTGTTTTAAGGAGAGGATTGTGTGATTCAGAAACTTGCTACTTTTGCCAACACTGTTGGCTGAATAATCAATAACATCTGGACCACTTTGGATCCAATCTGGGCACCCTCAACTTTTGAAAATAAGACCTGTGCATTCTTTCAGATCAGTCCAAACATATAGTGATAGTACAAATATAATTGGATTTAATAACAGGCTTAGTCCACATAAATATTTCCCCTACAGTCTCAATATTCCTTGACGATATAGTATTGGAAGTTCTGTATATGCTTTTGAGCTACACTCCCCAAACTCCATTTAAAATAAGGAAAAAATGCGTGAATAGTTTGACATCCCAAAAAGAGATGGCAGTATTGTAGAAGTATTCAACAGCATATGGTAACATTTAAGAATGAGTAGTTATTGCACAGTGCAACCATCATGGATGTGGCTAAACAAACTTTGAAAGAGTTTTCGATTTAATTCCTTCCAATGCTGATATGCAGCACTACATAAGACAACACTATGCTGTAATGCACCACGTTTGTTGACAATTGTTTAACGCATTAAGTTCTTAAAAATATAATATGATGTGGTTCTCTCTCTCTCTCTCTCTCTCTCTCTCTTTCTTGTGTAGGTTCGGCCTAAACCAGTTGCCCAGAATAACATCCCTATAGCCCCAGCTCCACCTCCTCCTATGCTTGCTGCTCCTCAGCTTATTCAGAGGCCTGTGATGTTGACGACGAAGTTCACACCCACCTCCTTACCCTCCTCACAGAATTCCATACACCCAGTCCGTGTTGTGAATGGGCAAACAGCAACCATAGCCAAAACGTTTCCAGTGGCACAACTCACCAGCATTGTTATAGCAGCCCCAGGTACCAGGCTTGCTGGACCTCAGACTCTACAGATCAGCAAACCAAATGTTGAGAAACAGGTACAGATGGAGAAATGCATATTCTGTAGTACTTTAACTTTCATCGTTTCTTTGTCCTAAAGTGAACGATACCCAGGAGTTCTTATGGGCAGATGGTTGGTTTGTGATTTTATTTATAGTACATCAGAATGATTGCAGTTCACTTGTTTTGTGCTTTTTTCTGCTGACTTAGCAGAGAACATTCACCACCCAAAAAATGTTTCCCATAATCTTGTTGACATTTTTGACGAAGCTGACATGCAAATGAGATAATAAATTAAAGGTGGTTCCAAATGTATTACCATTGGTTCCAGCTAACCTTATGTAAGTAGTTTATAATATTTGACAAGTGAAGGGAAATTAGCCATAAATTCAAATATCAAAAGTAATCCTTTAAAAAAACAAAATAAAACAAAAAAAACAAATGCAGGGTGAATTTGGAGTCTGCTGATTTGTGTGCTCGAAAGTTTGCTTGTTTTCAGTCACTTAAGCTGGACATGTTTGCCATGTCTGATTATGATTGATAGGAGAATGACTTAACTTTTTCAATATTTATGAGTAGGTACTTTCTGAAGTAGATATAAGTTGTCCATTGATGCACCTCTCAGCAGCTGTTGTGCAGGCAAGGACTTCCAGACTGAGTCCTAGTACTGAAATGCCATAGAAAAGTACATTTTGCCAGTGCAGAGGGTAAAAATTAAGGTTGATTATATCAGAAACTGCCTTTCAGCCCAGGTGGACAGAGGAAAAGCAGGTTCTAGTCTGGTAAATGGTCTGGTTCCTGATTGTAAATGGCATGGTAAAAAATTTCCTCCGATGAGGGTAGAGGCAGACAGCTCTGTTCCACTTGCCAGTCTTAGGAAGTTGCAATATATGTTTATAATAAAATGTCTATCATACTTTCCCCCTTTAGTGGAGATGTCCAAAGTGGCTAACATCAATTCAGACAAAACAAATAACAAACAATACAACATCACATGTCAGAGCAGTAATTTGGATCTCATGTAATACTCAACCATCATTTAGCCCCTTTCCCCCTTCCTCCTGAATGACTATATGGAGGAGGTGGGAAGTATTTGCTTCCGTTATTTATTTATTTATTTATTTATTACATTTGTATACCGCCCCATAGCCAAAGCTCTCTGGGCGGTTTATATAGGATTAAAAACAATTAAAAACAATATACAAAAATTAAAACAGTAAAAACATACAACATACACACAATCTGTACATTTAAAAACCACTACAACACTTCAAAAAAAGCTACAAAAACAAAACAAACCCAGGCTCCTCAGATATTGCCAAATGCCTGAGAGAAGAAGAAAGTCTTGACCTGGCGCTGAAAAGATAACAATGTTGGCGCCAGGCGGGCCTCGTCGGGGAGATTGTTCCACAATTGGGGGGCCACCGCAGAGAAGGCCCTCTCTCTTGTTGCCGACCTCCGAGCTTCCCTCGGAGGAGGCACTTGGAGGAGGGCCTGAGATGTTTTCAACTAACCACAGTTTATCATTATATCTGAAGCAGGAACTGCAGTTACTGTTTATGTTTTATTTGAACGTGCCAGGATAATTAGCCATGGTTTGAAGTTGGCTTATTCAGATATACTAACATTAAAACTAACCAGCTTATCCCTGTTAGAACATAATGACAAATGGTTGTGATGCCTGCGCCAGAGAGGAGAGAGGAGCGCTCAAGTTAGAGGCTGTGGTTTCGTGTTGTGTGTAAACACAGCCGTTGTGTGTAGCGGGGCAGCCAATGCAAGCTAATGGAAACAGTCCATAGGAAATGAGGTCTAATACAGACTTATTTAAAGCTTCAAAGAAAATGGTTGAAGTTATATTCTGTGTTTTCCATGTTTCCAGATAAATGTATTCAAAGTATCTTTGTTACCTTGGAACAGATTGATACCATTGATACCATTTTGTGACTTCACATCTATGTCATAAAGTGGGGGTTATTGTACAGGCATTTGTGATGCTATATACAAAAGATTCTGCTATCAGTAAGCAAACGAGCTTTAGAAAAATGCAAGATCTCAGGAATTGCGGAGAACTCATTTTCAGGCACATTCCTGTTATAATAAAGTATGAATGAGAGAGGGCCAGGGTACATCACACAAACAGCATCATGTCTACACAAGCTTTTCATGGGAAGTTATCCCATAAGGCATCATCCCATCTGTAGTTGTTCTACTTACAAGGTATCTTTTATGACTGAAATGTAAAATAATCCTTATTACTTGATATGGTTGCTGAACCTGGGTTATTTAAGTGTTGGCATTGTACAATTTCTTGATGTCCTGGGTAATAATTGTTATTTGGGGACAGTGTTTTAATGGTTTAAAACATACCACATAGTTAAAGGAATTCTTGGGAAAAAGCTTCTTCATTCTGGTAAATAAAAACAGTATCACTGTATCGGTTTGTTTTGTTAAAGTAAGAAATGCATGTTCAGTTGCTGTTGTTTCTCTGTCAGACTATCAAGCCCCAAGCAGAAACAGAGGAGAAGCCAACAGAAATTCATATTGTTACCCCTCCTGCACCACCCAAGCCAAAACGAGAAGAAAACCCACAGGTACTAGTACAAATATTCACAAAATCCTTTGGGGAAAGGGATAAACAATACATTCTGCCACCAGAAATATTTATTTTGTTCCTTATCTCACAATTACATTTCCTCTGTCTCTGTTAAGGAAGATTTGCAGTCTTATTTATTATTCCTATTATTTATTTATTATAGTTTTAATTCACACAATAACCAATGTTCTCTGGGCAGATTACAAACAGTTAAAATAATAATAATACAATACAAATAATTGAAAGACTATGGTATAATACAATTCTTCATAGTGTTATTGCCATACAAACAGTTAAAATATAAAATACAATACAAATAATTGAAAGACTATGGTATAATACAATTCTTCATAGTGTTATTGCTGGGATGAAGAGGACTCTCAGACTAGCTACATATTGTTGCTCACCAAGTATTAGCAGGACTTGAGGAACTAAGACTTCCACCATATAATATGCAAAGCAGGGATTCCCAAACTGCCCGGATGATTGCTGCAGAAGCAATTTACTCAGAACATTATGGCTGTATGTGTCTATTTTAAAAAGCCAGCCAAATTATTCTAATCTTAGACAGCTATAAAAAGTGTCAGTGCATGAAAACTGTGAGTTTCAAAAAGTTGTATTTCTCTTTTATCTAACTTGGTTGTTTAGGTCAAGTGTTTGAGAGATGGGACTCCTCACCTTAATTGTCCACATTTTAGAATTCAAGAGACCCTAGTTTTTTGTGGTTGGTCTCATGCCATTTTCACTGTACATTATCTGATGGATTGTAAAACAAAGTCAAGAGGGCTAGAAAAGTATTTCAGATTCTAAGGTTCCCCTGTAAATTAATAAAAGTGGGGTTTTCTCAGTCTCTTGGTACCTTCTCCTTGCAAGGGAAGGAGCACAGGGACCCAAGGCCTGTACTTGATCTTCCTCCATTGCAATAGAATTTTGAGGGTAGAGGAAGGGTGGAATATTTCTGAAGCGGTCCTGAGGGAGAGTGACCTGTTTTTATTTGGCTGACAAGCTGCTAGAATCCAAGTTTCATAGCTTGCACTCTTTGAAAGATGTTGGCAACCCTCTTGGCAAGTAATCTTTTTAGGCTAATACCTATATGATAAATGTTTAAGGAAGAAAAGGTAGCTAAAAAGAAGCTTCAGAGTATTGCTTCTTAAATGTCGCCAATTGCAAGCCTAACTTGGGGAATGTGGGCCTGCATTTCCAAATTTTACAGAATAATGGGGATGCCACGCTTGATGTGGCAATTGTGATTTTTGCATGTACTATTGTGTTAAATTGTTTCTCTGCAACAATGCATAAATTGTTACATATAGTTATGTCTGTGTATCTTTAATACAATTGCGTATATGCTTCTGGGGACTCTGGACTAATCGAGCAGTATCCAATGCTGCCCATGTACCAGTAGGATCCACTGCCAGCGCAAGAGGAAGCTTCTCGCTTTCTAAAGCCAACTAAGAATGAGACAAAATGTTCATTTCTGGAATGGAACAGGTCAGTGGAGCTCATAGAAGGGAGCTTCCCTGACCTGACCCATTCTGGAAACGAATGTTTCAGCACATTTTGGGGGTTACTTTAGGAAGCACTAACTTTCCGTCGCACTGTCAATGGGGCTTGCTGGTGCAACTCTATCAGCAGAGGTGTTGGGGCAGCATTGGATACAGTCTATGGCTCTCACATGCATGTACATGAGTGTTTAAAGACACACACAAATGAATATACATTGACTGGACTTTACAAGTTTGCTGCAGAGCATATCTGTGAGAAAAGATTGTCATGTAAGTTCTCATACGTTCACAAAATTGACCATATCAGCTCTATTTGTACGATGGATTTGCAAGTTGTATCAAGATACATAGTTACCACTATGAAGTACTTTTGAGATGTACAGGTGGTGCATGTTGTTGAAGAATTACAAAATAATACAGTTTCTATTAATAGGTAAGCTATTATGTCACCTCAATATGAATTTAATTCCTGTTTTAATTGTGAGTGCCTTGGGTTTTTCTTTTTCTTATACAGAAACTTGCCTTCATGGTATCTCTTGGACTGGTTACACATGACCATCTAGAAGGTAAGGAAAATGGCTACAGCTGCACTTTTATGCACATATTAGGAAGATGTCCCATATAACTTAAAGGATTTTTTGTCCAAGTAAACATGTATAGAGTTGAGGTGACCTCTGGACTTTAAGCAAAATTCCCCAATATTTCTGTGTAGACTACATTCTTTCCCATACATCAGAGTGTAAAATCTCAACTAAACACACATGAAATATTTTCTCTTCTGGGATGGGAATGGAATGGGGAAAGCTACTATCTCATTACTTGCTATCTGGATTTGAAAAGTTGATCTAAATAGGAGAGCCTAAATGCTAATCTGGTTTTGGGGTATGTTTGACCAAGGTAATGTAAGGTTGTAAATATGATTTATTAAGTATCAGAAGTTCTACTTCAGTAAAAATTTTCCAACATCTTAATTTCCTTCATCTTAAATTACAGTGGACCAGAAGTTGATTTAGATGTATTTTATAGTAGATTATACTATTTTTCTACGTACTGTTTTACTGTATTATGTTTGTAAGTTTACAGGGTTGGATCCAAAATCATTCTTCAGCCCACAGAAGGATGCTGCTGGATCCAACCCACAGTCTTTCTTTGTGAATTTGTAACCCACCTTAGGCTCATTGCAGGAGGAACTCGGCTGGGATAGAAATGAAGTAAATAGATCGATCTCCTTGCATATCTCTGTATGCTGCTGGCTTCTGGATATGTTGCCTGTTGCCTTCGTTAATTTTTTATAGTATGCATCAGTGTATATATGGCAGAGTCTCACTTACCATAGTGGATCCTGAACTAGATTGCCAACAGCAAATTTTGTATAACTCAGAACATGACCGATAAACATCTCTACTGAGAGGTTTGGGGGAAGTAGACATCCCTTTCTTAAGATAATCTGGTAACATGGTTTCTTTATTTATTTTTAAGCCATTTTATATAATATAGACGTTCATTCAGCATTAGGTTTGTACAGAACATATTGGAAATGATAGTTTTTCACTCCTAACTTGCTCAAAATTTGTAGTGAAGTCTTGTGTGCTTGGAAATGCTTTTCTTTCTAACCTAACTACTTCTTTTCTCAAGAAATACAAAGTAAGAGACAAGAGAGGAAACGAAGAACAACAGCAAATCCAGTGTACAGCGGAGCTGTTTTTGAGCCTGAGGTATCAATCTTGCATTTATAAAATAACTTACTGAAAATAATTTTGCTCAGTGCTCTTTATTTTCATGCACCCAGAAAGCTATTACAAGTCTAGGCAGGAGGGAGGGGGAGGGGCTTTCATAGCTTTATATATGAGCATGAGCTACAACAATAAGTGAAAATATTTTTTCTGCTTGCTTTCCCTCATCTCCTCCCACCTTGTTCGCTGAAATGATTACAGAATTGGTATTAGCTTATTTTATTGCTAAATGGGATCAGCACTTGCGGTTTCCTGCTACTTTCCCAGATAATCATTATTGGTGTGAAAGGCTAAAATCCATATTTCCCAAATCTGGTGCCATCCAGATGTGTTGGCCATCAGCTCCCATTAGCCCCAGCCAGCATGCCCAATGGTCAGGAATGCTGGGAGTTGTAGTCCAAAACATTTGGACACCACCAGGTTGAAGAAGGCTGAGCTAGGCTTTCTGTAAGGTTGTATTCAGTAACTGAACAGATAGTGGGCATAATCTAAAAGTTGTAAGAATAGTTGAATCGTATTGAAATTAATGGATTAAGCAATTAAACCTGTTTGTTTCAGTGGAATTTAAACATATATACTTCCCCTGGATTGTGCATATTATGTTGAGATTTTTCTATAAAGTCACTTACTATATATATTTGTGTGTGTGTGTAGTTTTCATTTGCCAAAAATGTTCACTAACTAATTTGTTGTTTTCTTCTGTAAAGCGCAAGAAGAGCGCAGTCACATACCTGAATAGCACAATGCATCCTGGGACTCGTAAGCGAGGTACATTTCTAGTAATAGCACTATACTGTATGCTTATTTTCCTTTCTTTTTGATTGAAAGAAACTATATACAAAATAATCTTCTCGTTCTGAATACACATAGAGGAATTATAGGCAGCTTATCTACAGAAGCATCCTGTATGGGTAGGCTTTGGCCAAGAATGTCTGTAAATGGGGGAAATTCCTGTGTGAAAACGATTGTGGTCCAGGAAAGAACTCCAGCCCAGATCACTTGGCTGTGAAGGAGCGTGGATAACTGTGCTCCCATTCAGAAGCTCTTTACTGCATAGCTGCAGAGTACTATTGGCTTAGTCTAATATATGGGCTTCCGGTTTATGAAATTGTACCTGCACTATTAAGAAATGATCAGGTTACGCTGGAAGGTGAGTTACTTGAATATGAATGAAATAAAGTAGATGCCAAGGTACTCTTAATATTATCCATTAGGATACTTATAAAATTCTCCCCACCCAATTTTCTCCTTGGATTTTGAGGTTCTGAATTCATGCTCTTGAGGGTGGAGTGGCACCAATGCATTAGTGATTTGCAATTCTTCAGTGCTTTATGTACTGTGCTTAGACTGTTAGTCATAGTTTTCAGGTTGCATCTCCCCCCTTTTACAGGATGCTTATTCACATCAGCACATATAAACATTGATTAAAACACTGTGCAAAAAGGAATCCTAATTCAGTGGCCCGAACATATTAGGATTCTCTTTTGCACTGTGATTTAATCAACGTGCACATCTGTAACCTATAAGGCAGCTGGGGATGGGGGATTATGCAAATTGAAAACTGTGGCAAGCTGTGCATGAGCTAATTCTGAAATTAATTTTAGAACTTCTCCATGTGAAACTCGAAGGCAGGTGGAACATAAAGTGGGGCTAAGCCAGCCCACAGAACAGTCATATAACAGGGGACATCTGCTCATCCCTGATGATCCAGACTGCATTGCTTCCACAATGAACATAGTTTTATGGGGAAAGTATATTTAGTATTATAGGAAAGCAGCCAAATTGCATTTGACATGGTGTACATTGTTAAGTGAAATATACCTCCCAAAAACAGTTTTCCTTGATCAGGGAAGTTTTCAGCCTTCAACTTACATCTTAAACCTTTAAGTGTCTTTTGCTCTACAAGAAGTAAATGATTTTCAGTTTTTGAGTTTTGAGATTAGAACTTGTGCCTCTGTAGGCAGAAATAGCCATCAGTATTGTTGAGTTCAAAAATGGGTTAGTAAAATCCTAATGCTTTGGGTGTTTCTAAATCATTGCCATAAAATCATTGCTGAATTTATTTAGTGTAAGCACTACATCATGCATACCTAGTATTGCTAAAAGATTCTCAAGCATTTAGATGTTATGTTTGAGACAAGATACTGTTGATCTGATCTAGTGTGGTGGTTGTCACAATTATTAGACGCAGCTAGCTGCACAGTATATATGAGTTTGGCTTTGATATTAATTTATCCTGATTTTATGCACTGCCAAATATCAGTGGTGAGCACTGTATGTATATGTGGCCCTGACTTCTCTTAATGCTTCCTAATACTTCTGCTGCTGGGCTTGATGTTCAAAAATAAACGACCAAGTCAGTTAAGTGTTTCAAAGAACACATAATGCAAACAGTATAATTGGTGATTTTTAAAAGGATCCTTCATATTTAAGATGTGCAATGATAAACTCGTGGCACCATATATGCTGCAGAGAGAGTGTGTGCATGCACATGAGAGCATGAGTGGCTAGGTGGCTCAGCAGTTTCAGTGGAATATATGTCTTAGTTCATTAATTTAATCTCGCCTGATATGATAGTAGTACCTGAAAATGTTTTAGTCTCTGGAAACTAATTGGCATCTTGGAAATGAAGTGGTGCTCTCACTGCAGGTTAAATTGAGCCGGCCTTCCCATTTCCCAAATTGTGCACTGCAATGGATACAACTCCGCTATTAGTGTATTTGGCCAGGAGGAGATCAAACGTCCCCATGACCCTTATCTTTTCAGGCATTCTTTGATTCTGTCCTAAAGAAAACTCAGACATGTTAGGGTTTTGCACTACTGTTGGCATTCTGTCCCTGAACACTCAAAGGACGTTGGCCTTTGGTGCCACTTTTCACCAGACTTCACTTGTGAGGTGCCACCTACAGAAAACAATGTTTCCTTTGAATGCTTAATTCTGTACTTCTGTCTCTCAGTCTCTGATTGTGCTTATGACTGCTTAAACATCCTTACAATTTTCCTCCTCTGAGCATATGCCTCCTATCAATCATTAGAATAGTAGTGATATAATATATTAAAAAGCAAAGATTTGGTGTTTCCTGTAATGTTGTGATTTCAGTTAGAATAATGGTGCATTTAATTGTGAGTTGTATCTTCCTGAAGTCCTTCGAAAATCCTACTTGCACCTAAAGTACTGTAAAGCTCCATGTGCTGATAAAAACTTAGGTAGGGCTGTGGGGTTAGGCCATAGTTTTCTCTTGCATTTGTGAGATGCTGTGACTTTTGGTTAACAGAAATGTGGTATTTACATTTATGCTTCACTTTTAGGCTCAGGATTATTTATGAGTTGTCTGCTTTTTAAAAATAGCTGTTCAGACTTAAATACAGTTTAAAATATTCTCCAAATTACCCTAGATTCTAAATCCTTGCCAAATGAAAATGTTATATATAGTCAAATGATGCTTGAAGTTGTCAATTCTCTATGATGGAGGAAAGGGGAAAAAGGTTTAGAAAAAGTATCTAGTGTAAGTGGATATCATCTGTCATAAGAGTGTGAGGGAGATATCTCAGTAAATCAAAGTGGAAGAAATAATTGCAGCTTTTTTGGTAGCAGTGGGACTTGGGGGTTAGGTTAAAAGTTCCAAGCATTAAATAGTGGGGGTGGTATAGATATACCTGGCATATTACTCTTTGATCTTCTGAAGAGCTGTGCTTTCTCCCTTGTGAAACCATCCTTCTTCGTGCAATTCTCCTTGTGTCTTTAAAAAATAACTTACAGTCTTTACCTGGCTTTCTTTCACTCGTGACTATTACACTAACTTCTTCTCTGTACTACATCACTTCCTTTTTCATGCTAGCCAATGAGGAGCACTGGCCAAAGGTATGTAAGATTATTTTCCCCCTTTTTTGTTCCCTTTTGTTAATGTGTAGGTCGTCCACCTA
Source organism: Anniella stebbinsi (assembly GCA_029215795.1). Taxonomy (NCBI): domain Eukaryota; kingdom Metazoa; phylum Chordata; class Lepidosauria; order Squamata; family Anniellidae; genus Anniella; species Anniella stebbinsi. The sequence goes on along the minus strand of JARDYH010000001.1, from coordinate 307,057,472 downwards.
AATACAACACGGTGCTGGGGTTTGGGGCTCTGACCCCCACATCCCCTCTGTCCAGTCATCCTGACTCCCCAGAAAATGAAAAGACAGAGACCACATTTACTTTCCCCGCAACTGTTCAACCTGTGTCCCTGCCCAGCCCCAGCTCCACAGACGTAAGTAATTCTTGCTGAAAGGTTTGCTGCTTCATGAAAACATGCAGAGCTAGCCATGGTGGAACTTCAGAATGTGTTTCTTTAGATACACGATTGTTGTGGTAAAGTGCACCAAGAGGCACACCCTTCTTCAGGCCCCTTCACTTCTTCTTATGCCTCTTCCCCCACCCTGGCTAGATATATTCTGTAACTAGTACACTGGTATCCATAGGACCTGCCAGAATGTTCTAGATCTACATCCCTCTACTCCCTAGTGCACAGGGAGGGTGATGCAGTGAAATACATCTATCTCAGCAATGTAATTGCTGGAGGAGAGTTGGTCCTCTTGTATAGAATCTGTCAGAACAAGTGATGATGACTATTGAATCAATGAAGTTGCTCATGATCAGTGGAGTCTGAGAGGAGCAGTTGTCTGCTTCCTGTCTTCTGTGGGTTTCAGCAGACCTATTTGGTGAAAAAAGAATTCTTTTTTGTGAAAGTGTCCCTCTGTGGTAAATAGGCTCTGTGGAGTTGCCTACTTTGGCCGTTTACCAAAGGTTATTCTGAGTTGAAGCTGATCCTAACCCGTAGCTGATTTGTAGCACTAATTTTTAATTACTTGAAAGGGGAGGAAAATCCACCCTTCTCATGGCAACAGGGTTGGAATTGGAAGTACTGGACTCACAAACTTGGTCAAACCTCATTGCTTCTTTGTGCCTTTGTTTGCTCATCTTAAATAGCTCCATGACTGTTGTAAGACCCAACTAATGAATACATTTTACACACAATCAGTCATCTGTAACTTATGTTTTATGTTCTGTTGGGAGGCAAATGTGCCTTCAATGTGCTTTTTATGCTGCTGAGCTGAGAGCCAGTATATCTCATTCATGAAATAAGCAGCTTGAGGATTGCTTTAACTTCCTTGGCTGTACTGTGGCCTTGTTGTTGTAGCAGCCAACAATAGCCAAATCAGCAACTATACATCAACATCTTTTCAGCACCATTAGGTATTGCAAAAGATGAAATTAACATATAATATTCCTATGGAGTGTATGTTCTCTGTGTTGAAAGTCAGAGTCATACATTCTGTGGGTATTATGTTATGACGGAAACTTCCAAATTGCCAGAATCTGGTAGCGAAATAAAAGCGATCTGAAGAAAGAGGACTGGATTCTTCTTGTTAGCACATTTGTGCTTCTAATGAAACAATTGAATGACAAGCTTTTCCTCTCTGCTATTCCATTTTAGATAATGTTCTTAGCCTTCAGTAATGATATAAATCAGATTATTCTTCAACGTTCAAGCCCAGAATGTATGTTATGTTTCTGCAAAACATGTACGCATCTCACAATTGCATCACTTCTAGAAATCTAGCTTCCATCTCCCTATTGTCATCATTCTCTGGAGAGTTTTTGTTTCATGCTGCTTGATCATTTGGATCCTGTAAACTTTTGAATATCTTTGGCTGTTCCCACAGTAGTCAGCTGTAGAAATGTTCACTTAGAATTGAGATGCTCATTAGGCTTAGGCTCCATTTCAATAAAGAATTTCAAAAACGAAGAGTTCCCTAGTCCAAGTATTCAGAACTATTCAAGAGGGGTGTGATTCTACAGTCAATATGAAACTGGCTTTGACAGTAAAGGTTAAAGTAGTATGGAATCTAGCAGTGCTCAAATTGCAAGTGGGGCCCAACCCCCTACCATTTTCAGGAGGTGATGAAGAGGGATGCATGATTTGGCTAAAATTCAGAGGAATTGGAATAGGTCTTGTGGCTTTGGAATCTAACACTCATTTGACATGTAAAATCTGCAGAATTAAAGCTTGATTTCATTTAGATGTCAGGATAGCATATTAACCCTAGGAATTTAATGAAGGAGAGATGTTACTATCAGAGCATAAACCCTTGATTTTCAGAGTTGGAAAGATTAAGCCTTAGGCAATGCTTTTCAGTAATCCCCCCTCCCCAGTGGTTGGAAGTCTAGCATTATTTAATACATTGTCCTGAATAAAGATATAATCACAAGCAAGCTTTGAAAGGTAATGGAAACTAACTGGCATAATTCAAATCCAGTTCACAAGCAGCGATTAATCTTGCCACTGCTCAAATTGAGGATTGAATGTCATATTTTAAGGAAGGTGGGATATTTTCCTTCCTACAAATTTCTCCTTCTGTACTAAATTTGAAGAGAGGTTCAGGGATTGGAATTCCTTTTCTGTCCTCTTGGTTCTGTACTTTTTAGCTCTTTTCCTCTTTGCACACTTCTGTACAATGATCTAGTAATAAAAATAGCAACTGTATTAGCTGGATTCACCAAAAATGAGTAGATAAAAAAGGAACCAAAGAATAATGCAAAATATGAATAAAACTGACAATTAGAACTGGTACCATTAATTAGGCCTTTGTGAACATTAACATTTTTCAGCTGAGGATAGTGTTTAGTTTTGATGGTCTGGCTTGGTCACTGATTTTCCTCTGTTTTGTCCAAGGATAATTAAGATAAATAAAAAACAAAAGCAACTATTGTTGGATTTGAATTGAAATATATGGGGTTGTATCCAACAGTAGATGGTCACCAGCAGAATAGACACAAATAGCAGAATCTGCTGCAGCGGGTTGGAGGACCCCCTGAAACAGATTCAGGGGGCGCAGAAGGTGGAGAGGAAGGGGAAGTGACTCTGGGCAAGCAGTAGTAGTCCCTATTCTGTAGTGCTCCACCAAGACTAAAATTATCTCAGAGATCGAAGTGGCACATTAACTTTAATTTCTCATTTTATATCCAAGATACTGAAAGGATGATGCATGTGAAACCTTAGTACTTAAAGTCCTCTCTTAAAGTTAAATACTGCTCCCGCCACATGTCGTAGGAAAGTCTGTGAGTGAGGAGTTGAACCCAGATGGAGTTATGTTGATGCTCATAGGTTAAGAGTGCCCATGATTGCAGTCCAGAGTGCCTTTGCAATCAATCACTTGATTGCACAATCAATATGTGGCTCTTATTAATCCAGATATCTTTTCCATGCAGTGCTGTTGCAGGGTGATTGTATTTTCCCAACACATAAAGCACAATTTTTTTGTCTGTGAAAAGTTGTAATTATGTCCTCCCTCTTCCCTGCATCTCCCAGCATGGAGTGCTTGTGGAATTTGATTGTCTAGCTATCTATCACAGGCACCTATCAATGGCTATGACATTACTGGTCAGTCAGTGTAATTCTCCATTCCCATGTGTTCATTTAGCCATTTAAAATAAACACAACAGTGGTAAACACCACACAACGTGATGGCTCTCCACTAGCAATGGCTAACCATTTTGTGAACTTTTATTCCTTGTTTATGTCTTAGTTCTAGGCTGAGAGAGGTCCCGCTCTCCAGCACTAGCATGTACATAGTCCTTATTATTTATTTATTTTAATTTAAGTGTCATAGATTTGTGTACTCTCTGTCCGCCAAAACCAAGGTGTCCTCTTAATTTCTTGTGTGGAACATGACATTGAGCTACTAGCATTGGAGCAGGGCTAGACTGGCATAGCATTTCAAAACATTTTCAAAGCTACTGGCTCACTGGGACATTCAACGTGCACCTACATTCATTTTCTTGGGAATAAGATAAATGAAGTTCTTATTAACGTATGCTTAACAGTTTGTAATCGTACTAAGAAAGAGATTGTGTAGTTTTACAAAATTGTGCAGTAGATATTCATTGTGACTTTTCATCTGGGAAAGATGGAACTAGTTATACTTGAGACACCTTTGGAAGTTTTCTTTTTATATGTCATGAAAAGCACATTTATCTTTGGGATCTCATACAAATATATTTTACTTCGAACAGAACTGTAGATTTCAAAGGTTAAAAGTTAACTCTCCCCCCTTTTATCCCTTCCCCTTGATTTTATAGGGTGATATCCATGAAGATTTTTGCAGTGTTTGCAGAAAAAGTGGGCAGCTGTTGATGTGTGACACATGCTCACGGGTGTATCACTTGGACTGTCTGGACCCACCTCTGAAAACTATTCCCAAGGGCATGTGGATCTGTCCCAAATGTCAAGACCAGGTATTGTTTGACACAAACAGAGAAATCATTCACAAGGGCTCTTTGCATGGGACAAAATGGTTGGCCGTATGGCTTAGAAGATGGACTTTGAGGTGCTGACGAACATGTAAGCTACCTGTCCTGTGATTAGGCTTTTATGATTTTAACCAGTTGACAGAGCCTCGTAAACTCAGTCATTAAAAGTTTGCCATTGGATCCCAGAGTTTTTCTGCCATAGTTGTGACATAACACAACATGTGCTGTTGGGGGCAAAGTTCACAGACTGGTTAAAAGCACCTTTCAACCCATAGGTACTCTGTTGCATCATTTCCAGTAACCTATTTTTCCAGTCACAAATGCAACACTGGCTTCTTTCTATTGTACGTGTGTTAGAAAGTCCAGTATTTGGAGCTACTTATTGCATTCTGTGTTTGTATTCTAACACTAATGCAGGAGCAAAAGGCATATTCAGGAGAGGCAAATTTAACCCTTCCCCACACCTGCCAATACTTCCTGTGCAGCCCATTTAACCGTGCAGCCAATTTTTGTTTGGCATAGTTGTCTCTGAGAGCAGACATGTACCCAGCTGTTTGGGGGTGAAGGGAAGGGTGGCTGTGATGGAGAGTAAGTAAGTGGCTAAGCACCCCTCTCCCACCCACCAATTCTTCCGTGGAAATGCACTCGCCACAAACATTGCCGTTAACCAGCAAACACATTTGTGGGAAATGCATGTTTGGCAAAGTAACATGTACGTCTCTCCATGGAGACTGTCTTTGGCTATCAGGCTCCCCCCGAGCTACTTAGATCAGCATTTCGTCTGTGAGTTATGAAGTCACAATCCTCTCTACTGGCAAATTTAAGATCAGATATGTTGTCTTTTCATTCTTGTTCAGCTTGTTAAAATTTCATCAGCAGAAAATGTTCGTAGATGCACGGGAATGTACAATTTTGCTGACACTGTGATTAAACAGGCCTCCTTTGTGGGAGGTATAGCACAGATGTGTGAGATTTTCATGCTGTTAAATCTAAAGGGTTTTTCCAGATGAGGTTTTTGTGTGTACAATAAATGAAGTGTTTACTTGTATGGGGAGTGTGGTGAGGGGAGGTTCAGATCTCTTTTTTTCTAAATAATGCTGCTGCTGAGGAATTTTCCCAGTGCTCAAACAACAATATTTGTTTGCTTAGAAAACCTCTGTCCCACCCAGCCCTCCCCATTTTGGCATAGCAGTTCTGAGTGCTGTGAAAAATCTGGTTGTAAATATAACAGGCACGTGTGGATTATTGACTAGGAACACAATTCCCCTTCCTCCTGCCAATGCCTTGCTATTTTGTCAGCTTTGAATAGTTCTTAAAAAGTAATTATTTAACGTAATTCTTTAGAGGCTGAAGGTCTCGCCCACTGAAATAACCAAGTACATAAGTCACCATGGAACCTCCTTTATTTTTTTTACAACTGCCCCTTTCTTTTCTCTTCCCTCCCCACAATCACCTACCATATTATGAAATGTATCCCTTCTTATGTGATTCTTGGAACGCACACATGTGCAGGCACATGCACCATCACTGTTGCACAGTCCCTCACTGTCTTTAGTACATAGATATACTCTTGTTAATTTCTCTTCTACAGCCTCCCCCATCCCCGTCTCCCACCCCAATTCATTACATGTGGACAGGGTGTCTGGCTACCAGAACTAGAAGCTGCACAAGTATAATACTATCTTGCTGTATGGGAAGGTCCTGAGCAGGGAATTGGAAAGAGATGTTTTAAGAATGGCTTTAACGATTGCTGCGAAAGAAACTCTTTTGTGTGTGACCCTCTCTGTCTTCGTAGAGGTAGAACATCTCAGCCAAATGTTCACACTCCTTTCTTTCAGATGCTAAAGAAAGAAGAAGCAATTCCGTGGCCAGGGACTTTAGCAATTGTTCATTCGTATATTGCATACAAAACAGGTAGGGAAACCGTGCTGGGCTTGATTTTCTTTTCTTTGGAAAACGTTACTTAGGAAAAGGTACTAGGATGTTTGTTTGCAAAGGGAAATTAGGAATTGAATACATGATAACTCCAATCATCAAATGGAGGAGGTTATCTCATGTGACTCTATGTTATCGACCTGCAGCTTCAGGTACGGCCCAGCATGATAACTACTAGCATTTAATTCTGGTGTTCCATTGTGGAACAACTGCTGGGAGATCACATCTGTAGGGTATAATTGATACAATTGCTACCCTCTCTTTCCACAGCAAAAGAAGAGGAAAAACAGAAACTACTGAAATGGAGTTCAGATTTAAAACAGGAAAGGGAACAACTAGAACAGAAAGTCAAACAACTCAGCAATTCTATAACAGTAAGTATTGCCTTGCTAAATGATACTTCCTTATACCCTATGCATTCTGCTTGGTGCTATAGTCATGGAATCTGGAAAAAATGACTTTATTTTAGACTACAGTATCAATTTTGAGTCATTATTTACCACACCTGGGTTTTTCTTAAAGAAATCTCAAATGCTGCTAAAATACTTCCTTAGATCTACTCTTTCTGCCTAATATTAGTAGGTTTCCCTATTTTCCAGAAATCATAGAACATGCTATATCAATTTAACTTTTAGAAATGCAAATGAAAAAGCTATGTGTGTATTTTTCTAAAAAAAAAAAAAGGGGGGGGGAGGAAAGGGAAATACAGCGTTAAGGTAAATTAGTACAAGACCTCTTTGCGCCCAGAAATATCACTTGTGCGTTCCATGTTAGCTTAAGATCTTTTAAACTAACAACCCCATTTCAAGAAAACTCCTTGGCATCCCCCGCCCTCTCTCTCTCTCTCTCTCTCTCTCTCTCTCTCATGCACACACACACACACACACACACACACACACACACAGGGAAATAAAGAGTTTAGGGTATGTTAGATGTTCCATGTTAGATAGCAGTTTCCAGTGTTTCTGTTTGGATAAAACCTGTAACAATTAAACTAATTTAAGATCCAGAGATGCTCTGCAGAATACTCTCTCCCCCTGACCAACCATATCTTTTGAGTTGCAGTGGAGGATGACCTGGGTTCTGCCCCCTCCCTCCAAAACAGGTGCCCTAGCATGGTCAGAATAGACAGTGCCTATTGTCATTTCAGCAGCACAGAGACCATGCAGAAATGCCCCAGTGCTGAGTTCATGCCCCTTTTTCAGATATGTGTAGAAGACCCATTTGCATGCGGAAATCTATTTCCTTGCAAGGAACAGCCTTGCTGGATTGGGTTGAAAAATCCATCACAAGACATGCCCATAGGAAGGACAAAGATGGAATTCATGGGGAGGATTCAATCTCTGCCTTTCTCTTAAGATGGAGAATGAAAGGGTGATTAGTTGAAAGTGCTGAGTGTGACATTTATGGTGCTCTTACCTGTCTACTTACCTGTCTTAGTCCAAATGCATGTGAAAGTTTATGTAAGCAAAGTATTGTAAGAAAAGCCATTGTGACCTATATGTTGGAGTTTTGGCTGTTAAAATCCCACTTTCAGAAAGGCCCTTTGCTTTCTCTTCTTTCTTTGATATCTCTGGTTCTGTTGTGTCAGTTGCAGATCATACCTGGCATGGCAGCCATGTATTGCAACCCATCCAGTTCTTGATAAAGAATCTGTTTTTGTAGTCTCAGGTGGATCTTGGGATCACTTTTGTTTTGACTTTAGTTCTTCTTAAGGGCTCTTTTTATTAGTACAGTCATTAAGTTTTATGTTATTCCAATTTGCTTCAGAAATGTATGGAAATGAAGAACACCATCCTGGCAAAACAGAAGGAAATGCACAGTTCATTGGAGAAGGTAAAACAGTTAATCCGCCTCATCCAAGGCATCAATCTTTCAAAATCCATAAACTCTGAGGGCAGTTCAGCCGCCATCTCCAATGGCATGGACTCCACCAGTAATGCGAATGCTGTCGCCTCCGCCCCAGCCTCTTCCCCATCCCAGAGCTGCATGGTGAACTGTAACAAGGGCAATGAGACTAAATAACAGAGCACAGTAAGAAGGAACCGGGGGAGATGGCAGCAAGGAGGAGGAGCGAAACAATAACTCTCTAGAAAAGCAAAGCTGGATTTCTTCTGGAAAGCGCAGGACTCTTTGGTTCCAGAACGAGCGTGAAGATGCTTGTGCCAGGCGGCACCAGAGTTGCCAATCGATCCTTCTTATTCTGTGTGTTCGTGCAAAGTTTGGACCATGTTACATGAATAGTGCCAGCTGGAGGTTCTTAGCCAGCACCATGCCAAGTTAAATAATATATTTACTCTCTCTATATTTTACACCAGTGTGTGCCTGCAGCAGCCTCCACAGCCACTATAGGTTTGTTTTATTTTTATTTGGGGGTGGGGAGCAGGGAGGAGGAGCAGGTTTCAAATCTTATCTGCAAAAACCAGTTTGTTTAGCTAGGGAAACTTCAAGTCCAAAGAGCCCATGGGCTTATCCTGTTTCTAAATTCTCTCCGTACTACTAAACCAAAAATCCAGAAATATGAATTAACAAGTCCTAGGTCCAGGAGGGTGGGGTGGGGTGGGGGTGAGGGGATCAAGCCTATCCAATAAGCAGTATTCACTATTGTTTTGACAGGAGACACGATAAGGAATAAGGGACGGATTTTTCACTTAAGTATCCAGCAGGATATAGCAGGCTGGAGATTACTAGACTGGCAGCTTTGGGTTATCCTCTGTTTTTTCAAATACACAAATGAAACGCATTGCTGATTTGGTCATCCAGTTGACCCAGGAAGCTTTTGCTGAGGAAGAGAGAGAGGTCGCGGGGACTAATGGGATCAGCCTGCATTTTGGGGAAGTGGCTTAAGACTGAAAAGAAAATCCCAACTTTTTTTGTTTGTACATTTGTCAAGCAAAAACAATATCCCAAACAGTACAGCACATGTCCCAAACGTATTGCCCAAATAGTTAAAATGCCTGTTTCCTTGGTTTCCTTTCTCTTTTGGTTACAAATGTAAGGAATAGGAAAAAAAACTGTTTTTTCAGGCTGACAGTCCAATTAAAGAGGTAGATGGGACCTTGCATGGTATAGATTAGAAGTAATAGTGTCAGTGAGATACAGTGAGTCTTTGTGAGTCCGTGTGTCATCGTTTTGGGCACTGTTTTTTATGCAAGGGCAAAATCTTTGTATCTGGGGGAAAAACAACTTTTTTTAAATTAAAAAAAAAGATATTGAGGTCTTCCTAGTGTTACTTAAAATAAGATCAAGGTAAGAAACATTGTAAAAATTACAAAAGTGCTATTTGTTTCCTAAACAAGTGATTTCTATTAAAAAAGTGTCAGAACTGGAGAAAATGCTGTGTACTTAGAATTTTTTAACACAGAATTTGCTTATGATATTGCCATTCTGAGTGTGTTTCTGTTTGAAAATGCCTGGGGGCAGGTGTCCAGAGATTGTCATGCCATTCAAATAGCCTGCAAGATTAAACTGTATCCAATCTGCAACCCTTCCTTCAACTGGGGGAATCTCTCCTCTGTTTACTTCTCTTAATTATCTCATGTGCTTAAAAGCATAGAGAAAAGCATTGGCAGCATTAAAACACTTTTTATTCTATTGCAATACCGCACCTGGACTACTAAGACGGTGGACATGGAGTTTCATGTTGACGTTTGGTTCTGGGTAGCTCAGCTTGTCTTATCTTCTGAGGCAAATTGCCATAGTAATTTCATGCTATAAAAATGCTGATGCTGGACATCAAATGAGTATCTGAAAGTTTTGTATATAAGTGCAGTCAGCCAACCTTTTGTAGCCATTTCTATCAGCACTTGTCTGGCCATAACTCATGGCAGAGTTGGCCCCAGCGTTCTCCAGGTACATGCAAAGCAGAACACTTCTTTCAGCCAACGAGTGAGGGTAATGACATGTTTTCACTATGCATCCTAATGCACTTTATTTACATTCCCATCTGATTTTTGTTGCTATCACACCCACATTATTGCGGCAGTTTCATTGCTTTTTTTTATTATTCTCCATTCTTGTCCCTCAAGGACTCTTCCAGCTCTGATGGCACTAAGTTATGCTTGCTGTCCAGCAGCTGATCTTGTATTCTTATACTTAAAGGTGAAGTGTAAGAAGGATTCTTTTCAAAAGTCAGGCCTTATTGTCAACTGTTGGTACTTTGTAGTGAAGTGAGTACATTTCTAAGGACCAGATACCACTAGTAGGTAGAAGGCAGCCAGTCAGGCACAGTGCAAACAGCTTGTTTTACAAGAATGCACAGAGCAAAATATAACTGGGCTCACCATTTTGACATCGTACCCATGCCAAGCCAAATGCAGCCCACCAGATACTTAATAAAACTCCTGGTATTGTTGCTTGCCTGGGAGTATAAAAAGTTTGGTGATGGGTTGCGTGTGGCTTGGTGGGTCACAAGATGTTCAAGTCCAGATCAAGATACTTCTGAGAACTATGGCTGAAAATACTTAAGCCTTCACATTGCAAGGTACAGGAAGAAGCCAGCTATCCTTTGCAGGTTGAGCAACGCCTATTGGCCTCTGATCTAGGCAGGCAAATGAGATTTTTTATTTTAGCTATTCCCGTCTGCAAGTGGTCTTTCCTTCCCCTCACTCTATCCTTGTATTCCTTTTCCTACCCTCCTGGGAGCTCTACTTCAATTAGGATGGGCAAACATTCATCAATTTGGGGAGTGGCCATGATGACCTCTTAGCCTGTGTAAAGTGAGCAGAACTTACTTCATAATAAACATGGAACAGCTGCCAAAAACAGTGGCACCCTGTTGAATTCTTCCCCTCCTTTGCATGTAGTAAATCTTGTGCAATGCAATTACATCAAGACATGGTAAGTTCTACTACACATTACAGACTAAGAGAGGAGAACTCAGTCTGGAGCTGCTATTTTGAGGGGCAGCCCATTGTTTATCATGATAGTTTTGCTCTAAGAAGATGGGGATTGTCTGCTACCTTTTACTTTTAAACTTTTTAAAAACGTTGCCTCAGCAAAGAAGCATTAATAGCACACTTTAAGGCCTCACAAGGAGTTCCTTTACATCCTTTCCCCTTCATAAGGGAAAGTGTTGGGGTCTAACTCCTCTTCATAGTAGCAGGTTTCCCATGTGTTGGAAACTCACTTTGGATTTATCCTGGATCATCGGTCTTCTTGGCCTTTTGTATCTTTGTCTTCCCCTGCCTAGTGACATCACTAATATAACTTTGCTGAGCCTACAACATTTCTGTGATCATCCAACAATGTTTTTAAGAAGCAAAAGCACACAATGCTATTCTCTACTCTGTCCACCATTTTGTGACCTTTAACTTTGTAATTGTTCTGTTACTCTGTGCATCCCCTCCCACCTCCTGTCCTGGAATCACAACCAGCTAGGTTTAAGAGAGAAAGAGAGAACTAATCAGCAAAGCTATTCCCCTTTCACTGTGTGTCATGCAGATGGAATATTGCTGCTGGATTCAACTTGTAGAAATACAGCACAACGGATAAAATAAACTTTGGACATGTTATGTCTGGTTGTGTAGAATGGGTAAATACGTGATTTGCTGAACAGGAAAGCTCTGATGTGTAAAGCCCCACAGTGTGTTTCAATTTTTCTCTTACCTTGAGAATTTTCTCAGAATGTAAGGGAGCCACAGGGCATTTGTGTATCAGGATAATAAGATAAAGTCTTTCTTGTTGGAAAACAGATTACCATCCTAACTGATTTTATTAGTTTGAATTGTGAATGCTCTGTTGCAAAAATTACTAGGGTTGTGTCAATGTAAGGAACGAGCCAGAGAAATACATAGTTCAGAATCACTAGTACTATGACAGAGGATAGATGAGTTCTTTTTACTGGAGCTGAATCCTGGGTAGTTTCTTGCAATTAGACTTGCTCGTTTTTCCTCTCCTAAACATTCTGCAGCTCTGCCCACTGCTACATTGGCATGTTTGGGGCATGCTGAGTAAGTGTGAAGGTGTGCCTTCTTCTAAACATGTGCTGGTGCTGCAAATCGTGGAATCAGCTGTGCATATTTGAGGATGGAGCTGGAAGTTTTAATTCTGTTACCTGCAATGTGAAGGTTGAAGGAATGGAACATGTGGGCAGACCCATTTGGGGAATTGCAGTTTTGCAACACTCTGTTAAGGTTTTGGGAGTTTGCAGTAAGCATACCCCATGCATTTATTAGTGCAAATTATAAATTGTGGTTGCATAAGTACCTCAGATCTGTGATGTCTTGAGGCCCAACAACACAATTCTTCTCCTTTGGTGCAGCACTGTGTACTACATTAACTTTTACTGTTTTTATTCCACTTCTTTCAAGACATTTAATTCTGATTATCGTTAACTAGTCCCTTAAATCCCCCTAAAATGTGAACACAAGTAAGGCATTCCCATAGTTACCCTGTCCTTTATTTGTCCTTTGAAGTTTCTGGATTGGATCCAGATTTATGCTAGATCATCTTTGCTGATTGAAGTAGACTTCCAAGTCCCCTCCTGCCCTCTGAAAATGCTATAGTCAGGAGACCCTGCTGAATGGGGTGAGCTGTGGCATAGGGGGATCCCTAAAAATGGGGCAGAGGGATGTTCCACAAGCAGAGACCCTTTCTTGCAGAAGACAGATCTTGAATCCAACCCTGTTTGTTTTGTGCCCTTAATCAATCAATCCAACACTGCAGTGCATAGCTAATTTGACACCCCCCACCCCCAGCTATGTTCTGCAGTGCAGTTATTTCCTTCACCTCCAACTGCAAGAGGAAAGTCCCACTATTTGGTCTGAATCAGGGTAAGAAGAATCACCTGCTTTAAAAAAAAAATTGGGTGGGCTTTTTGTTTTTATTTTCCTAAGATTTGCATAAAACTTGATTATGTGCTAAATCTCTGGACTCTGCAAATGAGGCTACAGATTGAGCACAAAAACGGAAGGTCCTATACTCAGCTACAACATCTCAGTTCCTTCCCATCTTGTCTTCCTGTTAATAGAGGATGAGGAGAAACTTTGTTAAGGTTCTATAACATTGTGCAGGTGTTGAAGTATCTCTTTTGGGTGACCAAGAATAGACAATAGCAAACATTCCCAAGTAAAGCTGGTTGTTGTTAACCAACATCAATCATGGCAGCTTTTAGAAGTGTTTCTACACAGCCCTTCCATTATTATAATAAAATAATAATAATAATAATAATAATAATAATAATAATAATAATAATAATAAACAGTTATTGACTTTAGCATTTTCCCTTCCCCTTCAGCTCATATTCTACCTCAATATAGTTGTTCCCCCTTTTTTAAACATAACTACGTGATCTTTGGAAGGAGTCCTTTCCCAGCCATTAGCGTGCTATTTTTGTTCTAGCCTGTCCCCACCTACTGCCCTCCAGATGTTTTGGACTTGACCCCCAACAACCCCAGCCAATAAGGCTGCTGGAAGCTGTAGTCCAAAACATCTGGAGGGGGTACCAAGTTGGGGAAGGCTGCCTTATTTCATCTGAACTTGTTTGGGAGTCCACACACTTCCACATCACAGCCCTGATGAAAGGGAAATGGTGGTTGGATCACAGTGAAGTAAAAGCCCTTGTTCCATGAAATCTTGTATTCCAGCAAGTATCAGGCTAAACTTTTCAGTTTTTGTTTCATGGATAAACAAAGGAAGAGACATACTCCCTTGCTGGTTTGAGTTTCATCTTTAACTTAACACACCAATGAGAAATTCAAGTAGTGCCAATTTATGTTATGAACACCAGACCAGTAGGAACTGCACCAAGGCCAAGAATTAATGGATAAAGTTGCATTTGGAAGCGGTCAGTTTGGTCATAACTGAGTTAGCAAATGCTGAATATCCTGCTTCGCTCTCCTGTTCTGTCAAGTTTAAGTGGTGTCGATGTTACACTAATTTGTGGCTTATTTTGTAGCTTCATTCCGTTTGGCAGTAGCAGAGGAAATTGCTGCGTGCTGTTTAGCAACCAGCTACCTACCTGTTTTAAGACCAGATGCCATTGCTGATGCCAAAATATTTATAGTAATTGGAATAGGACTCCTCGGAGTGAGCTGTGTGTGACAAGAGGTCACTGCCCTAAAACGAAGCTCATAAAGCCCTTGCTTTTAGGGCAGTGGGTGTCCAGCCATGTATATTGATGTCACATATGCAGGAACACGGAACCTCGTATGTCGTCAGCAGATCCACCCGCCCAGCCCCCCAATATCTTTTCCTCTCCTGATATTTATACCAGATAAACTCAATCTCACTTGTGCTGCCTCTGCATCCTGAGTTCCCATATCATTTGTAAGGCCTTCTTTAAATGAATTGGGTACAACATAGTGTTCACAGATCAACACCCTGTGAATGGTATATGGATGCATGGTTTGGTTTGGCTAGGTGGTTTTTTTGTTAACTTTTTTTTAAAATAAACGAATAGCCTGGTGCTCATAGTGATATTCAGTCTCTTTGCTGCCTTCTTTCTGTAGCCTTCCAGTCCCTTGTGGGTTTGGTACATTGTGTCTAGATTTTAGTCTATCAAAGTGGGAAGAAAAGGAAGGGGTCCAGAATAAATGATCAATTTGTATTTATTTAACATTTTACTAAATAAAACAATAAAATCTTGTGTCTCCATTGTTGTACTTATAATGCGGGTGGTGGGGGCAGTATGGGGGGGTTTCCTCACTTGCTTTGTCCACACTGAGTCTGTGACCTACAAGACAGCTTCTCAAAGCAAATTTGAAGCTTTAACTGCAAATAAGCATCTTTGTTGCACCTCAGAAGAGGAAGATCACCTGTATGAGTTGGAAGAGAATCTAGCTATAGGGGGTCACTGGTAGGGAAATTAGAACATAGGATTCTACCCCCCCCCACACACACACACACTTTGGCTCCCCTGTCCTTTTGGAGACCCAATCCTCCTTACCTCACGTTTTTCTTGCCTGTTTACTTTCTTTCTGGCTTCTGCGCAATGGTTTGCTACAGTTCCCCTTTCTCCGTAACTCCTCCTTTCCTCAAATCCCTTTCTCCTTTGCTCCCTCTTACAGCCAGAGCCTTACTTTTCACACGTTTTATTCTTTCTCCCCACCCCCTAAACCACGTAATTTCTGGACCATCTTTTCTCCTGGCTTCCCAGCCACACTAATCTTACACTTCCCTCTTTACACCTCCCTACAATTGAGGCAGAGCAGTTGGAAGATTTCAAATATTCCATGAAATTGCAGCTGCTCAGCAGAAAAGGCAAGTAAGGGGGAGCTTTAAAGTACAGGATGAGTGAAGGGAGACAAACTTGTCCTGTACCTGTGCATTTGCTCCTGCTCAAATGGCACGCAGTGCCCTTTTTCCCGTTTCTCTCCAGTCTTCCAGGAGAAAACTGGTATTTAAAAGAAATGATTTGGAGTAGAGAAACGGGCTTAGCTCCCAATACATGCAAATTGCACTTTGAATCTCTCTGCCAGTGAGCTGACCTTGGTCAGGCCTGCCACCATCACATGTAGTCTAGCCATAAGAGGTTTGCAGAGTAAGCCCCTTGGGAATCATCCTGTATGTTGTAAGACCTGTGGATTACTGCTTCTTCCTAGCTTCTCCCTCTTGTTCCTCATTTTCATGACTAGCTTCCAGTCCACCCTGCCTTGGACTGAACACCAACATATTTACTATGTAAGGGAAGCAGAAAACTCCTGCAGTGAGAACAGAATGCTGCAAGGTCATCTTAACACACACACTGCTGTGCTGGCAGCAAAATGCACAGGCCGTGCCTCACCTGTTAACATGGAAATGGGGAAACATGAACATTACTGAGACAGGTAATGTATCTGAAGTGCTGTGGAAGTTACTTGTGACAAAATAACCACACAACTAACTCAGAGGCTTGAAAAAGAATTCTAAAAACTTTTAATTTTAAAAATGGCAGGAAACACATGTGCCCATTCTGTACAATGCTCAGTTTAGGCCAGTCTCAGCATTCAAGGTGCTTCCAGACAACGCTGTCCCCCACACTCCCCCCCGTGCCATTTGCCCTGCCTCATTCACGGAACTTTATAGGTGATCCAGACAGCACCTTCCACTCGTAACCTTCCCAGGTTTCCCCACTGCTGCTTTCACCATTTTTCTTATCACAGAAAATCTGCTAAGTAAGAAAGGTTGGAATAGCTACACAAGAGCTTCTGATTGTTAGTCCTAGGACCCCTCTTGTCTGGAAGCACCCTTATATGAGCCTGCCTTATCTTGGGACAGACAATCTCAGTCCCAGCACTTTGGAAGCGCTTGCGTTCCAGCTTAATACCAGGAAGTCAAAGTAGAAACCAGAGACTAGCAACAGAAGGCCCCCGAGATACTCTAGAACCAAAGTGATAAAAATAAACCATTAGAAAACCCATGACACCCAAACAATTTTACACCTTGTAAGAAATCTTAAATTATATAAATAGCAAGCAAGGAAAGTGTTTGCAAGTTACGCCCATCTCCTCGTGCTCCAGTGTTTGAGAATTGTGGACCAATGCTGGGCTGAAGCTGCTCCCAGCGCAGGTATCCAGCTGCAGCATTCACTAAGCATTTTGATGAATCCTCCTCAACTGACAGATCCAGCTTCCTTCCTTCAATGAATCAGATTAGTCCTTTTCAAGATCAGGTTTTCCAAGCAGCTCTAAGGACAGATGCCTGCATAGGATGCCTCATACCTCCTTCCAAGGTTGCAAAGAATAACATAGCTGATTACAGATTTGGACACCAGCTCCAACCTTGAGCTGGGAAAACAGTCATGAGTCCCAACTGTGTATGTTTTGCCCCTCAGAAGAGGATCTGAGCAAGTGTTAGCTGACAGCATTAGTTCAAGGCCACATTCCAATTGATTGGAAGAGAAGGACAGGATTTCATATTCCTCCATGGGAGGGGGAAAGAGCTTGCGTGGCAATGATGTGCAACATCAAAATTGCATCTGAGCAAGGAAGAGGCAATGTTTATGAGTTGTGATAGTGAAACAGAACCTCCATGTACAGTGGCAGTATAACTGCATTTCAGTTTGTGGGGTAGAGGAAGAAGGCACCAGAAGGGCTGGCTAGCTCTCAAAGAGTCTGCTTATAAATTTCTCAAGGGCACTTGATTGGCCGACATCTATTGAAAAAGAAGTCTGGACTAGACAGATCTTGGTTTAAGCCATGTACTCCCAGCAAAACTTTCCATCCATACATTAACCATAGCTATTGTCCAAATTTGGGGGCGGGGGGTGCATTACCCATATTAGGACTGTTTCAGAATAGGGCAGGATGGTGTCACAAACCACATCATTCCATGTCAGTGAATAGAGTCCTATCCACAATATGTTGGCAGTTTCACAGTTATGTAAGAGAGAGATACATATACATACATATAGTCCCTCTTGCATTTGTTTTGCAGGAAGGTATTCAGGAGCCAAACATCCTGCAGCTAGAAAAAATAAAATAACTGTTCCAGCCACTTAATTAATTTAGAGAATTTAGTCATAATTGCCAGAGTTCACATTTTCAGGCAAAATAAGAGAAAAGGGAGGTGGAAATACGGCAACATAAAAAGTACCTAAAGGTGTACCTAGTCCAGTATCCTGTCCCCATAGTGACCAAAACCCTCCTACTCATGTTCTTCAACAACTGGCAAACGGGCATACTGCTTCTTACTGGAGGGAATATAACTCAGTCATGGCTAGTAGCCATTGATAGCCTTATCCTCCAAATAATGCAGGAACATGGATAAGAAGAGAGAACTATGAGGAGAGCAAAGACACTGACTGATCTCGTTCACATAGTCAAACAGTCCACCGTGCCTTAAGCCATGCTTGATTGCGGGGTGTGCTGATGGCCATTTTGAATATTCAAACCACAACTGCACCTTGTTATGTTATCTGAACCCAGGGACCACAGGTTATTGAGGGCCGTGGGTTCTGTGAGGCTTTATTATCTCTCGCGTAACCCACAGACCCTGGGTTCGGACAATACAACAGTCAAGGCAATCATGCAGACCCAGTCACTGTAGAAAGTGCAATAGTCCTGCCATAAGACTGGCATGGAGAGGCAAAATATTAGAATAATTCTGGATCTCCATGTGCACTATAGAGCTACAAACTAAAATCTACCTTTCCACCACAGAAACTAGGTGAATGCAGTGTTAAGAATGGCGTGCTGCATTCAGAGTGGGCCCAGAGTGTGTGTGAGGAAGAGGGGATTCAAACCCCCATATTCACTTCACATGCCCTCCTCGTCTTCCCTTTAATTTGGAAACAATATGCAAACAAAAGCAGATGCATACAAATGTAATTTGCTTAATTTAGTCTGAGAGCAGAATTTGCCTCTTAAGTAGGCATAGCCCTGAATGATGGGTGCTCCCCAGACTGGACGCAATTGTACCCACAACCTAGGCCAGAGTTGGACGATTTTGCTGCAGGTTTGAACCTCTCCAGGAAGCAAGAGCCCCTGCAGGTCTCCCAGAGTGTCCTTTGGTGTCCAGGTTTCCATTCACAGGCTTCTCTCAGCAGTGAGGTATTTGAGTGCAGCTGCACCATACTTGCGCGACAGGTCCTGATGAAACTCTTCCCTCAAGGTCTTCAGGCAGTCCCGGTAGCTGGAGCTCCGGCGGAATTTGGAGATATCGAAACTGGGCGCGTGAGGCATGTGGATCATGAAGGCGTTGGGCAGCACCAGCAGCTCATACTCCTGCAAAGAGGCAAGACGTTGCTGAGAGGGGCAGCTCCCTTGGAAGCCATTCCCTCCAGCCTGTGCTTTCTGGGAACTCCCAAGAGGCAACCTACGGGAAGGTCCTCCCAGCACACTCACCTGGGCATCGAGCTCCATGATGTGGGACACCTTGTTCCAGCCAAAGCCTACAAATCTCTGGTCGTACCGGGGGCAGTCCCGCCTCACTACAACGTAAGGCTCAAAGTGTGGCTGCCACTCCACTTGATAGGGCACTGTGGCTGTTCGCCACTTGGCGTAGTCTGTTGGGGCATGACCCTGTGGCCACACGTGGTACCTATGCACAAAGACAGGCCGGATTAGGGAGATTTATCTTTTTGTCTCCAGATGATGGTCTTTTTGCACGGAATTGGAAGAATGAACAAAACTCTGCAAGTTGCTTGGATCATTTTATTGTCCCCTTCAAGAGCATCATGCTTCATGGATGTTCACAAGGTACCACATGTTGTATTAAATGGGAGTAATTACCATCTGGTTCTGTATTCATCATCAGTCATTTCATTTTACTAAGCATTTCATTTGTTTTCATCCTGCTGCTACTCCAAGAGGCTCAGCACTCTGCCCGCCTCCCCGCCCCCACTACAGCAACCCTATTAGGTTAAGCTGAGTAGTAGTAACCAACCCAAGGTAATCCAGTAAGTGTTGTCTGTGGCTGAGGGGGGATTTGAACCTATGCCTCCCCAGTCCCAGTCTAATACACCCCCCTGTCTGGTGTAGCCAGCCTAATGGAAGCATGATGAAAGTTGGGCTGGGATAAGGGAGACCTGGCTTCATGTCTTTTCTCTGCCATAAATGTACTGCATGGCCTTGGCAGAGTCACCTTGTTCTCCACTGCCCACCTGTAAAATGGGGACAATACAACTAGGCCTGACATGTCCTAAGGAGTGCAGGGCTGGATCGTAACAGGAGGTTGGGGGCTGGATGAGAAAAGGGCCTGAGGCAACTGCAGGCCTAGGGAAGGAGAAGCAGAGCAAGCACAACTTCTAGAAAAAGAAGATTGGGACTGAGGGGAGAGGTTCTATTACTTGTTAAAAATATTGACATCTGGCCTTTCTGACCTACATGGGATCCTCCAGAGGGGGCTCATGACATGGAATGCCAACAAGGAGGGGGCTTCCCAGGGGCTTTCATAATTTGGGCATCCCAGCTGGCTAATACTGACAAGAAGCGGAGCAAGGCCTCCATTTCTGGCCACAGGTCAGCAGGCAGGCAAGTGGGCTTGTTTAGGTGACGGCGGCCTTTCAAATATCCTGGCATTGGGCTTGGTGGCTTTATAAGCAATAGCCAGCGCTCTTGAATTGTGCCCAGAAGCAAACTTGAAGCCAGTGCAGAACAGAAACAGAGTTACATGTGCCAAAGAACAGGCCACATTCATATAAGAAGGAAGAAAGAGAAGAGGTCAGAGGAGTGACGGAAATTGGGAAGAGAGCATGGTGCAGAGGAGTGGGGAGGCCGTGGGTGTAATGGAAAGTCAGAAATGAGGCACAAGAGAAGTCAGTAAGTGTAGAGATGAGTGGGAAAGAGCTGAAAGGGAATGAAGAAAGTGAGGAGATCAGCATAAGGGGGGCTGGGAGAAAGACGGAGAGGAGAAGCGTTGAGAACCAGGACAGAGGCCACGTGCCCATTTCAAGTCACTAGCTAAATCTTGCGCTGCAAGTTGATAATAAGAACAGCAAAGAACTAGGGCTGATCATGTCCTTTGGTGCCAGCAATGGTTTGACCCTGAGCTTCAGCTGCTGGTGATGGGCTTTGTCTACCCCAGCACCTACCTGAAGGTATAGAGGGAGCCCATGTCCAGCATGGAGAGCAGCTCCGCTTTGGATTTGGGAAAGGTGAGGCGGTAATGCAGCGTTTCAAATGCAGGCACAACGAGTGCTGCCTTCCTTTGGGGCAGCTCCAGCTGCAAGATGGAGGTCCTGGAGCACAAAGGGAACAAAGTTGCTGGTTTGTTGCTCCGTGGAAGATTTCCAGAGACATTTTACTCCCTTCCCTGTGGAAAGTGTTGGGTACACATTTTGGGCCTGAGGCCTACTATTTGAATGGTACCGACACTCTCGGGGATGGCGGGAAGCCATCCTTTCTCAGTATGGGTGGGAGAGTCTAAGCTGCACATCAGCTTGGAAAGGCCAAGTCCATGGCAAAATTCAGGGGAGAAAGGAGGTGGATGGACCAGATGGAGGGGAGGGCTAACACGGGGTGGTGGGGAGAGAGCTATGGAAGGAACGTCTGGCGAATCCCCACATTTCAGGATCTTAGGAGATGGAGCTAAAGGGCCCCACACTTGCCCTTCCCCCAAGCCAACAACCCACTGGGCCCCAGACACACACCTGAGGTAATCATAAAGGCCATACATAGGCAGGAAGTCAACATCAGCCAGGAATACGTGAGTTGTCTGTGCGTTCTTCAGTGCTACGTTGCGCAGGAAGTTCACTGGATAAAACTGCCCTTCCTTGTACACAATATGATAGGCAACGTTCCTGCGGTTGCTCAGCACCTCGGAGGCCTGGGCATAGCGCAGGAACTGCTGGGCCTCTGCGTCAGACATATACAGCGCCAAGCTAATGGGGCCTGCCCAGTGTTTGCAGATGGCCTCCAGCATCTGTAGCCTGCAAATCAATGAGACAAATCAAGAGCACAGCAGACACTCAGCAAGGGACCACAAAACATCCCCAGGGCCAAACTCCCCAAGCCTGAATGAGCGTCTAACTCTCAACTTCAACAATGTCCTTGAGACCCAATAAGCACCGTGGCTGATGCTCTTATCACTGCACCCAGTGGTCCCCTTTTACTCCACCCCTATAGCTTTTCCTATAGCTTTTCTATGACCAGGGACTGTTGGAAAATAAACCACGTGTCACAGAAGGTGGCAGATCTCCCCCAAAACAGGCTTGCTCTTACACAGTGCCAAGCACAAGAACTTGCACCCAGACCAGCAGGACATTTGTTTCTAAATACTTCTCAGCGACCCTGAGTACTAGAAACTTGTTCTTTTTTAGAAACAGAACAAAAGCCTTTTTTCCTCCTAGGAACCCCAAATCCTCTTCCTCTGCATTTTATCCTCACAACAACAACAACCCTGAGAGGTAGCTTGGGCTGAGAGGCTGTGACTGGCCCAAAGTCACCCAGTGAGCTTCCATGGCCGAGAGGGGACTAGAACCTGGATCGCCCAACTCCCATCCCAACACTCTAGCCACTGCACCACACTGGCCTGTCCACTCCTGCAGTCAAAATTACAAAACTGTACGTCGTGCAGCGAGATTACAGCCATAGAGATTTGCAGTTGCAGTTACTCAGCTTGGGCACAGAGGCCTCCTGAACCAATGAGCCCATAAGAAAAAGCCACAAACTGATGAAAAGCAACCAAAATGATCAAGCGGCTGGAGCCATTTCCCTCTGAGGAAAGGTTAGAATGTCTGGGACTATTTAGCTTAGCAAGAACAGGGCTAATATGGGGGGACATGATGGAGATGTGTCAAATTATGCATGATGTGGAGAAAGTGGATAGGGAGAGGTTTTTCTCCCTCTCATACTACTTGAACCCGGGGTCCTCCAAGAAAGCTCAATGGTGGGAAATTCAGGACAGCTAAAAGGAAGTACATCTTCACATAGCACATAGTTAAACTATGGAATTCAGTCCCACAAGATGTAGTGATGGGCTCCAACTTTGAAAAGTGATTAGACAAATTTCTGGAGAAGGCTGTCAATGGCTACTAGCCCTGATGGCTATAGGCTACCTCCAGTGTCAGAGGCAGCATGTACATCAGTTGCTGGAGAACATGAGCAGGTTGCACTCTTGTCCTATTCGTGGGCTTCTCAGTCATCTGGTTGGTCACTGTGCAAACAGAATGCTGGACTAGATGGGCCGATCTGATTGAGCATGGCTTTTACGTTCTTGCGGTCTAGCTTCCGAGCAATGGACTCTGTCCAAGAAGGCACAACATCTCCCCGCGCCCTTCCTTTCCAAGCTGGTACCTGTCCATGGATAGCTGAGCTACGAGAGTTACATCAGTTGCATCAGCTGAGGCAGGGAAGTCATATTCCAGGAAGAAGAGATGCACACGGTGCTGAATAAGGCTCTGCCTCCGAAAATCATAGCAAGGATCATCTTCATCTAGCTCCTCTAGGGCCTCCTGGAACTAAAATTTACACAGGAGTGAGAGAGAAGGAAAGGTAGAAGGCTACACTGGTACATCTGTCAAAAGGAGCCACAGCATATCTTTTAAAATATGGAACGGCCAGAGGTCCAGAGTTTTGTACTACATTGAAAAATAAAATATCAATCAAGTCACCACCAGCTGGGAACTGAGCTGGAATGAAGTTGCCCTCCTAAAGAAAATAAAGTGGCTGAAAAGAGGTTGGGGAGGTAGCACTGTGTTGCATGCATTTGGGAGCCTTCCACCCCCATCCCAGTTAAGAGAGCAGCTAAATGGACTGGAAGTCTGAAAGGACCCTCCATTTCGAACATGACACGGAGAAGGACAGGTAGGCCACCTCTCACCTGGCCACTGGGCAAGCTGGGCAGGCTGGCACAGCCAAAGAGCTCCCTGCGCAGCAGGTTGCCATCATATTCGAGGAAGGTCAAGTAGAGGTTCCGAAAGAACTCCACGTGCTTATTCTTCACTCGCAACTTCTTGGGAGAATTCCAGTGAATCACCTGAGAATGCAAAGTGAAAGCTTCAGGCCTGTCCCCGATGCCAATTCCTCCATGTCCTCCGCAGGGGACAAGCCTCTCCAGCACCCCCCTTGTCTAGGCTGGAGATCCCTTGGAAGGCTCAGCAAGAGAGGCCTGCTCACAGCTGCAAGAGGCATCCAGAGGAGCCTCTGCCAGGGAGGAGACACCCACCTTGAGGTCAGTCACCTCTGAATAGCACTGCTCTGAACGGGTGTGATCCGAGAGCTGCACATTCCAGAAGCATGGTAGACGGTACACTAGTGCTGGGCTCTGCTTGATCACCGCATTAAAGATGTCCTAGAAGAGAGATTGCAGTTTGTACCTCGGGCACTCTTGAAGAGGAGAACGCCCCTGGGGGAAAAGCAAAGGTGGAGTCCCGCTAGGAGGAAACCAAGAGGGTCACTATCGCATGGCAATGTCCAGTCCCTGCACAAGGTGAACCAAAGAGAAGGCGGGAGGGAGAGCAAAGCATGCAAAGCTCAGGAGACTCGCCTGATCTGCAAGCGAAGTGGACAGCATGCTCATGAGCTCCCGCTCTGCCGTCAGCCGCCACATCTGCTCCCAGCCAATTCGGCGCAGGCGCTCCAGCAGCAAGAGGATCACGCCTAGGGAGGAGGAGAGGAGACCAGGGGTACCTCTGACGAAAGCACGGACTGCATCCCTGAGCCCCGCAGTGGGCCACGTGTTCCACAACATAGAACTTTTAGGGAGCAGAAGATCGCTGGATCCCCAACCCCATGGCAATGTTCATTCTCCACTGCAAGGCCTATTGGCTGGGGATCCAGAGCAGTGCCTACAGGACACCTTCAGAAAACAGCCAAGGCTAGGAGAACCCACATGCCACATAAAGACAGTGAGGACGGTCCTGAGAGGGCTGAATTTGTCCTGGTAGAAACCCAACTGCCAGGCTGCAGGGTGAGGAAATGGCTCTCTTGGTCCTCTGCATGGCTGTCCTCATCTTGGCCCTTGATTCCAGTATTCCCTTCCACCCAAAGCAAACCAGTTTACAGGGTGAGCCTCTATCACACAATCCCCAAATTGACACTGTCCTGTCTCTTGCACACGTGCATTTCTAAGGAAGAGAATTCACTGAGCAGCACACACTCCATGTATGATGGGGGAAGGAAGCCAATCTAGCAAGAATGGAGGGGGGGGGGGTGCAGGGCCACATGAATTCAGAGCAGACTATCAAGTGCCTGGAGGAGGAACCATGGAAATAAAAACCTTGCCACAAAAAGTTGTGGCTAGTCCTCAGTGTGGCAATCAAGCCAACTGGTATGGGAAACCAGCCTCCCATGTCTCAGTGGAAGGAAGGAGCCCAGATCTCGGCCAAGGGGAATCCACCTCTTATTTTATTAATTATGGGTAAGATGACCCAAGAGCCTTTTGGGCTGAATACCAGGATAAAAATATTTTAAATGAACAATCAAATGAATAAATCTCCTTGGAGACCCTGCTAGAATAATCCGTTCTGTGGACAACCACCAGGTGCTGTCAGGCAATACTCCAGACCTGTCAAGGAGAGCATCAACTACAAGTGAGAAGAGGCGTATTTCGGGGTCTGCTCTCTGCCTGTCCCAAAGTGTTGGCTTGCACGGCGAGCTCAGCCAGGCCTCTCAGCCTAGCATCATCAGGGTTGGTGAAACTATGGGTGATCAGCCACATGCTAATAGTAGAGTTATTGAGGACCGGAGGCAGATACCCGAACCTAGACTTCCCCACATACAAACCCAGTGCTCACGCTAGTGCGCAACAGGGACAGGGCCTTGCTCAGTCCAAACTCCAAGCTGGCACACCCAGGAAACTCACACCTCCACGTACACTTTGGAGCTTACCTGTATTGAAGCCACGCCCCAATGCTGGCCACGGCTTATGGTTCTTCCAGAGATTCCCCAGGTACCAATCACTTTGGTTTTCCACCAGACCAATCACCTGTTTGTCTGGATTAAGGGACAAGGTCAATGAGACCAAATGCAGCTAACAGGCTTTGCTCATCTTCAAGCCAGGTTCCCAGCTCAGTACTCCGGAACCCAGAAGCGCTAATTTTAAGTTCTGAGAGGTTCATAAGGAAGTCCACTGTCAAGCCTGCTTCTCATTGTATATCAATTTGCAAAGGAACACTGGGAAGCCCATTGATTTGGGGAGAGGCCATTCAGCATCAAGGCACAACAAAGCCCAGGGCCCTTTGCATGTCTTCCCCCCCCCCCCCCCGCATTCTAAAAGGCTGAAATGCCTCCCTTAAGGCTTAATTCCTGGCAGTCAGAGCTTCAAGCTACAGTATGCTGGTATTTTCTGTGGGTTTGGGCCCAGCCCATTTGCTTTTGGGCCTGTCCATCACTGGAATGTGCCCCTCCCTTAAAAGACAATCCAAAATGGTATCCTGCCCTCAGGCTGAAAGAGGTTCAGCTCCCCTGGCCGAAAGGCTGGCATCCCACCCACCCATACTGAATGCCTGCCAATTACCTGAAAACTTCCCAAAGATGGCCCACAATTCAGCAATGTCCGTGGCAAAGGTGATGTCTGTGTCCAGGACAATGACCTTGGCGAGGTCGGAGGGCAGAGCCTTGGTAAGCGTGAGCTTCATCAGCCCATAGATTCCAGAGTAGTGCTTGTTTGGGATCCAGGAAATGTCTGTCTGTAACAACAACAAAAGAAACTTTTATGAACAGGGGAATAGCAAGCCAGTATATGCATCTAATCTGTGGACGAGACCAAAGCCAAAAACTGCAACTGTTTCTACAGTTTGAATAATGAGAGCACACCGAAAATAGGAACAGGACATCAAAGTCTCCTGTTACGTCCCCACTGAGCTCTAAAACTACTCCACAGAAATCAGTGGGGCCGAGATGTTGCAAACTGTTATGTAGATGAGACCTGCCATGCAAAACGTGCCTCCATCCTACCAGACTGCATTCTTGCTGGTTTACAGCAGCGTTAAGACAAGCGGATGGGGTCAGCCCCCCTGGAACCAGCTCTTACACAGATGCAATTCCAAGCCGACTCCAGGGGACTTACTATTCTTGAGAAACAGACCTGCAAGCCTGCAAAAAGACATTCAGGGACTAGCAAGTTTCTGCTATCCTAGTCGCTACAAATACTTTTTAATGGGTTATAGTGGGACAAGACTTCAAGGAGTGTATGGAGACTCAGGACCTGCTCATACTGCGATGGCCCCTGAACAAGAGACCTGTGGTCCTCCCTCCCACACCAAAGACAGAGCACACCATTTGCTCACCCACAATCCCAAGAGAGAGAAAGGCGCGCAGGGTGAATTTGGTGTGATCGGCACCTCCAACGCATCCGCCTCAGTAGTCTCCAGTGCCAGCCATGCAAACTGGGCTTCACCAGTTAGTTGTTTGAGACACTAAAGTGCCCACAGGAGGCCTGCACGGTCCCCCACAGGAGTTCTAATTTTATTCATTTGTTTTATTTAAAATTATTGTTAGTCTGCCTTTAAGTGTGGAAACTTCTCCAGGCGGCATTTTATTTTCATCTGAGGTATCCAATGCAGAAAGAACATCGGAGCTGCCCCCTCAATTACATCGGAATGAAACAGTTCCATGTCTGAAAACCCCAAGTTAACCCTGATCGTTCTAACAGCTTTAATTCCAAAACAACTGTGTGTGTGTTTGTTCATTTATTTATTTATTTACAATATTTATATACCGCTCCATATAGATAGATAGATAGATAGATAGATAGATAGATAGATAGATAGATTCCAGATCACTGCAGATAGAAATAAAACAGTAAAAAGAAAGAAGATTTAAAAAAGCTAATTAAAATTGTTCAGTTTAAAACAGTAAACCAATAAAAGTGGTGACTGGTCAGTTGAGGAATGCTTCCTGGAAAAGAGGTGTTTTCAGGAGGTGCCGGAAGCAATAGCGTTATCGCCTGCCTGACCTCCAGGGGCAGGGAGTTCCAAAGAGAAGGGGCCACCACACTAAAGGCTCTTCTCTTGGTGAACCTCCAATTGGCCCAAAGGTCCATGTGGAACCACCAGGAGCATGCCCTCCAATGACCTCAGTGACCAGGCAGGTTGGTCTGGGAGAAACATTTAGCATGTGGGAGGGTCCCTGCTGGCTCCTTGGAAATTTCAAAGCAAAAATAAACTGTGTTTCTAGTCCTTTTGATTATGGAGAGCAGGTTGTACATAATGGCTGAATTCGGACAACATGATAGTCAATAGTGGGGTAATAATCAACTTTACAGTTGTTCATCTAGGGGGTACCCCCCACACAACATGGTAATAATCAACTGTGGTGTGGAGTAGGATCAGCGCTGAGTTGACTATGGCAGCATTCGGACTACACAATAGTCAATACAACTGACGATTGTCGTCCCCCCCCCCAAGTTGCTTATTGTGTCGCCGAATTCAGCAAATGTCTATTCAATGGCTAGCAATGGATCAGAAACCAAAGCAGGGCTGGCTCAGCTCCTTTGGTCACTGGGCATGGTTTTATGGCCCTGGACAATCCTGTCTCTCTCTTGAACAGGCACTGCTCCAGGCACCCTACCTCTAACCTACCTGTCCCTTCTTTCACTTTGCTAAGAGGATTCACATTCTTAAAAGGCTGAACTGGGGAATGTTCTTTTATGTAAATTAATTATATTTACTTGTGTACATTTCAAGTGCATATCTTAGCTAGTCTTCAGCTGCAATTATATGCAGCCTCCATGAGTGTTTGTGACCTCTTGCATCTCAGATCCAGCCCTCTTGTAGCTATCCAAGCCTTTCTCACTGCAGCCAATGTAAATCCTCTGCCTTAAGCGGCAGGCACCCATATAGCACTTCTTACCCCTGTAGTAAGCCAATGGAGTGACAGCCCATTCGCAGACACTGAGCTACGCACCCATTGGAAGACTCCGTTTCAAGTGAAATGTTTCAAACCCAGTCAACAGGTGCTTCCCCCTACCCACAATAAAACAGTAAGAGGAGTGAGTGACCAATAGCAAAATAATAGATATCTCCTATCTCCAAGTAAACACTTCTTGCCCCAGGCCTTCCCTACGGAGCTGCTCACTTCACGGAAACACAGATTCTGGAAGGGGAAATTCAAAAGGAAGGAGGGAGGGGGGCAGCAAGACAAGATTAGGACTAGCTCCCCTGCCTTCAAGTCATCCGCATTGTAGAAGCTAACATGAACCGAGGGCACCATCCAGGACTGGAACAAGGTCTGCAGGATCTGGCGGGCCACCGAGTCAGTGATGAGATGGAAGTGGAGAGGGTTCTTCCTGTCAAGGAGGGAAACAGGTAATGTTCACAATAGCAGAAAGCTAATTTTTTTAAAGAAATAAATTCAGAAGATGGCCTAGGCTAGCCTTGCCCTCTAGATGTGTTGGGACCAAAACACCTATAATTCCCAATGGCGATGCTGGCTGGGAACTATGGGAGTTGCAGTCCATCACATCTGGAGGGGACCGGGCTGGAGAAGGCTGGATGAGACCATCTTCTGAATCCCTCGCCAGGCAATCTCCCACCTGTACGCTGCAATTGATGCCTTCTGGGACACCATCCCCTTCATTGTTCATGCAGCACAACTAGCAGGGGAAAGGGCAGAGGACAGAAGACCAAACAAGCCTTCCCCACACCAGGCTGAGCATGTCCTATGGCTTCCCTCCCACTTCCAGAATGGCAGCTTGGAAGCCAAGGTGCAGAAAGGACCTGTGAGTCCTCCGAACTTCCGTGGCCTGGAAGAGCCAGAAACCTCACTACCCACTCAAAGAGAAGGGAAGGGGGAAGCAAGCAGGTTACCTGTGGAAGAGGATGGATTTCACCAGGGTAACAACATCCCGACTAGCATTGTACCCAGCACACACAATCGCAACATGGAGGAGCTGTCAGAAAAAAAAGGAGCCATCAGGCCTGATCCCCAAGCACAACACATGCAAGAGGTCATCTCCCATTTTTCCTCCATCAGAAGTGGGCATTCAGACTTTGCTTTCCTCTCCACTCTACAGGCAGAATCTACATGCCGCTCAGCGGTACAGCGCATACTTTGAGTGCAGAAGGTCTGTGGCTCAATCACGGTCTTCTCCAGGTAGGGCTAGAACAAAACCTGCCTGAAACCCTGGAGAGTCGCTGCAAAGTCAGGGTTGACAAAAGTGGGCAAGATGGATGCATGAGGTGAGCACAGCAAGGCTTTTCCCAAGAGCAAAATGGATAAAGCAAAACAGGGCTGAAGTTCAGGCACAAACTAGTATTGCCTCCCTGCCCCAAGTGGACTATCCCACGAATCTCTTCTTGCAGGATGAGAAAAGCATGCAGCTCTTCTCTTTCATACCATCTGTGGCCAACATTATGCCAGTACTTTCCTAGCTGCACTGGCTGCCAGTCCCTTTCTGGGCCTGAGTCAAAGTGCTGGTATTAACACTGAAAGCCCTAAACGGCTTGGGGCCAAGTTGTCTGAAGGACTGCCTCCTCCCATATGTACCTAAGACCATCTTCAGGGGTCCTTCTCTGTGAGCCCGTCAAAGGAAGTGAGGCGGGTGGCTACCAGGTGGACAGCTTTCTCTGCTGTGGCACCCCGGCTGGGGAATGAGCTCCCTAGAGATGTTCGTCTGGCACCTACGTTACGCTCCTTTCGGTGCCAGGTGAAGACCTTTTTATTTTCCCAGCATTTCTGCAACCTAGTCATTTAGCTCTGCTGTTTTAAATCTGTATTTTAAATCTCTGCATTGCTACTAGGTTTTATTCTGGTTGTGCTTTTATACTGTGGTTTTAAGCTTCCTTATTTTATACTGTACCTTGTGGTTTAATTTTTGTGAACCGCCCAGAGAGCTTTGGCTATTGGGTGGTATAGAAATGAAATGAAATGATATAAATAAATGAATAATAAAATAATAAAATAAAATGCCACAGTACCTAAAAGGACATTAGATGGCAACATGCTGTGACTTCCAAGCCTTTCCCACTTTTGACAGAATTTGTTGCCCACATATGGGCAGTCCACACGAACCACACCTCACACTTACCTCACACTTCTGAACCATCCTCTGCTTGGGGCAGCCAGTTTGGTTGTTCCTTCCATCCTGGTCCTCTATGAACTGCGCCCCCTGCTGGCTGTTGTCAGTGCCATCCACCCTCTCCTCCTGTGCCTGGGAGTGGCTGAGCTGCAGCCTCAAGAGCTGGTTTTCCTCTTCCATTTTTTGTACCTGGGACACTAAGGCCTCACGGTCAAGGTACCAGCTTGACTTCTCCCCAAAGCAAGCGGGAAGCATACGGGAACATCCATCTATAGAGGGAATCCCCCAAAACACAACAGGGCAGTAAAACCTACAGTCGGGGAGCCTCTAATTCACACTTCAGTGAAGCTAGAAGGATAAGTAGGGAAAAGAAAATCCCAAATTCCCATGACAGCAGGAACAAATATTTAGAGTAAGTTGTTTCAATTCATATTGAGAAGTTGTAAAATTCAACACCTTGTAAAATACTCTCCCAACTGTACACATTGCTTTGCAATTTACCCATTCAGATTTCATTTACATTAATTTCACCTATTATTTTTCTCTAGAGTCAAAAGGCCTACCTGTTGAACAGCTCCTTTAACACTACAAAGCAAAGACATATGAAGCTCTCCAAGGGCAGGGGAGAAAGTAGCAGTGAAAATAGCAGAGAAGGGGCATAGCTCTGCACTTAGTTTTCCCCATTCATAACTTTGTTACCAAATGGTATTCAATTAGGAAACTGAAGGGAATAATACGCCGAAGCCCCAGAAATCTCTGGTCTGTATGCTGCTACAGCATATTTCATATTGAAGCATGTAGGTGTCATTGTATGGATTTGCCACTGGCATCAGCAAGGGAGAAGAGCCCCTCTGTTGAGCCCTCTACAGCGAGGATCTACAGACTTTCAAGCCAATAGCCGGTCAGAAAAACTGCACAGCATGGGCAGCCCCAACAAGAGGGCTTCCTCAGAAGGTATTGGTCCTCTGATGAGGCCATCATCTGTAGGGCAAGGTAATCTCTTGGTTTGTTTCAATGTATAAAGTCTAAATATTTCAAGCTGCCTTGAAGACACAAAAGGTGGAAAGCTGGGAAACAAATCTGTTAAACTGATCAATCCATCAGTAATCTGAGGCCATTTTGTTTGATTTCCCCACAACTAGAAACCTGGATAGCTTCTGTTTCTGCATCACCTATGGGGGGGGGGGGAACAGCCACCATGTGCTGTGCTATGAGGACTCCAAGGGAACTGAAGAGAGAGAGCAAAGGCCCAACTTCATCTCCACACAGCACAACCACACAGCCTGCAGGGCAAAGGGATCCATGGCCCCAGTCATCTATATTGTAGCCCTCCATATGTTTCGACCTACAACTCTCATCATTGACTATGTTGGCTAAGGCTGATGGGAAATGTAGGCCAAAGCATCTAGAGGCCTTTCTCAACCTGGCACTCTCCAGATGTGCTGCACTTCAATGGCCATGCTTGGAATCGTAGTCCAAGACATCTGGACAATGCAGGTTGGGGAAGGAGGCTGCTCTAGATAGGCACATGTGGACCAACCCCTGATCTAGATGAATGTCAAGAAAGCTTTCCCAGTCGTTACGCATGAGGAAACTGAAGCCAGGCTTTGCCCAAAGGTCTCAGAGTGAGTCTGCAGCATAGGCATAGCTGAATACTGGAGTCCCAACTCCCAACCAGATGCGTGCTACCCATAGGGCCAGTCTGCAGAAACCGCTTTCCTCATGCCAACACACACACACACACCCCAGCATCCCATTTCCATGAGTTGCCCGTGTTGCCCTCACTCACACTCCAGATTACCCATAAAGAGGTAGAGCCAGGAGATGAGGAAGACCAGTGTCACCGTGACCAGCAACAGCTTCAGCCTCCCACGCCAAGGGCACAGCATGGTGGTGGCAAGGGTCACGTGGGCAGGCCTAGCCTCACCGGAGCCAGCATTCTACACCCTGCAAGAGAACAGAAAACGCATTCAGGGGGTGTTACCAGCAGCCCTGACCCCCCAACGGCGCTCCCTTAGGCCCCAAATGGTCATAGAGGACTTGATTAGACTTGGTTTGCCAGAGCTGAAAATGCAAAAGCAGCTGCCGCTGCTGAGATATCTACCCCCCACACGCAGGTGGCCCATGCCCCATGCATTCTGAACAGGTGACAGCACCAGCACAGCCTCTTGATTTGGGCTCATACAGACCCCCATTGCTTGTTTATCTCCTCCTCTCTCGTGAAGCCCCCTTTGGCTGCAGGGGCCTCATTCACCCTCCAAATGGCCATAGAGCTGGTGGGGTGCTTTGCTTCAGGCTGGGATTGAGTAGGTGGTCCCCAGGACTGCTACTGGCAGTCATGGTCACCAACGGCAACCTGATGATCTCATTCATGAAATCCTGGTCATCATCTCTGGGCCCTACCAGCCAGGCAGTAGCTGAAAAAGCAGCAAGGATCAGCATCACCTCCCCCTCCCTCAGCTCCCTCGGCTTAGTTGTAGATTATTTCCTGCTAGAACTTCCACTGCACACGCAACATCCTGATGAAATCTCAGCTGGCCTTCCCATTCTGCTCAAAGAGCACGCAGTACTCCTAAAAGCACCTTGGTCACCCAAGCTTGACCTAACAGATTGCTAAAAATAATGCACACAGAAAACAAACACCCCTGCCAGAGAGAAAGTTGGCAATAGAATACACTTGCCAGTTTCCTACCACTATGCCTGCCTTCACAAAATGAGATGAGATAGCTCCTCCGAACGCACAGCCCTCGTCAGCTAAAACAATACTCCTTTCACTCAGCAGAGCCAGGCCACAAATGCTTTCAGCCAGAAAGGAACTTCCAGCCCCCCATGTATGCGTAACAGCAAGTCACTGGATACAGTTTTCAGTTGGGAGATACAGGAGATGTAGGATCAAGACCTTGCTTAGAGACAAAGTTCAGTGAACACCCTCGGGAAAAAAACAATCTCTCTCAAACTTAATTTACAGGATTGTGGCGAGCACAAACGATGTTAGAATTCAAAACTGAAAAGGGCCATGGTAGTTATGAAACTAATAACCACATTTCTATTGAGCCCCTTGTCCAATACCATCATACATTATTCCAAACCTCTGACCAACGTAAGAGAGTTTTCTTTATTTTTTTATCTCTTCTCTTTCAAAAAATTTGAAGAGCAACGTCAATATGGCCATGACTTCGGACCTGTTTCTGTGCCAGGGCTCAGCCCTGGCATGAGTTAAATGAAAGCAGAGGGGTGGGGGAGAGTAAAACGCCTGCAAGAATGCACAAGGTAACAATCTCGTTAGGTTTCCCAGAAAGAAAGATATAAACTGCTGTATGAAGCAAAGGCTGAAAACTGAGAAACAACTGGGACATATTTTTATATTTTAATAAAGTTATTAAAAATAAATACTGGCCCTTTAAAAGAGAGGTCATATGGCCCACCAGGAGAGCATCCCAGGGATTTCTCCTCTTAAGGCCAGAAGCAATGCTACAATCCGAGGAGGGGAAATCCAAGTGGTGATTTCCACATCCCGCCCAGCAGCGGTGGAAAACACTGTGGCGGCCTCTTCAGAAGAGGGCCAGGGATGGAGGAAAGGCAGCACAATGGTGGTGGGGGGGGGGGGAGAAGATATGAAACATGGACCCACTGGTTCCACAAACCTATTGGCCTTTGTCCCTGGCCCTCAGACAGGGAAGCAAACTAGATGGGCCTGAGAGGCCTTTCTGGCTAAAAATAGCACGCAGGAGGAACAGGAGTCCAAAATACCTCCATCAT
Source organism: Anniella stebbinsi (assembly GCA_029215795.1). Classification (NCBI taxonomy): domain Eukaryota; kingdom Metazoa; phylum Chordata; class Lepidosauria; order Squamata; family Anniellidae; genus Anniella; species Anniella stebbinsi. Next base: position 307,023,262 of record JARDYH010000001.1, on the reverse strand, counting down.
TTTTCCCGCCATGGTTAGACACGAAGGCTACAAGATTGGAGCCTTCTATCTACAGAGTCTATCATTCCCATAAGATTGTGTTCTGAACTGCTTTCAGGGTGCCATCCTACACATGTTTAGCATTCCCCAGCCACCCATGCTGGCTAGGGAATGCTGGGAGCTGTAGCCCTTTCCTCGGTCTAAACATGCATAGGATTTCCCCCCCTTAGTGACTTGAACACTGTCTTGATATTTTAGCATGGCTCTGTTGCTGACTGTTACGTTTTGAAGGTATTGTTGTTTTTACACCACCTTGATGGCTTCTGTCGAAAGGCAGAATAAAAATATTAAAAACAAACATCCTGATAGTCATCGTTTTAGGAGTCAGAAACCCATTTTCCGTGCATAAACACAGGGTGGGTGCTGCTTGCCCTCATCATGTTCTCGTCCACGTGACTGACTGGGCAAGCACGGTATTTGGCTTTGTACAATGACTCTGTGAATGTCCCAGGTTGGCATGTTCTCCTGGACACTTTCTGTGCTCCTAGTTCTGCTCTCTAGCACTGAAACAAGAGCCAAGAATGCCAAGCGGACACTCCGTCAGAGAGAATGGGCGCCCCAGAACTGTGATGCAGATGAAAGGAAACTCAAAATCAAAAGAGTGCAGAGTTCGTATCAGTCTTTGTTCCACTGCCTGAATCAATGGGGGTGGGGGAGGGGGAGATACCAGTAGTGACATTTAAATGGCTAAATCTCAACCAACAAAAATGGCCTAGGCGCTTTCACTCCAAATGTTCTCCAGTGTACACCTGAACCTTGCAGTCTTCACTGACTTGGATGCACTTCCTTTTTCAGACAAATGCTAAGTCGTAACTGAGCCATGAGCCAAAGGATGGGGCCATAGTTCAGTGGTAGAGGACTTGCTTTGCATGCAGAAAGTCCCTGGTTCTGTCCCCAGCTTCTCCAGGTAGGATTAGGAAAAAATCCTGCCTAAAACCCTGGAGAGCTGCTGCCAGTCAGTGTCAACAATACTGGGCTAGATGGGCCAATGGCCTGACTCAGTAGAAGGCAGCTTCCTATGTTCCTATGACATCTGAACCTCAGCCTGACACAACTCCTGAGACATTTGATGCGCTGGCATCTGTGTGGTGTCAGGAGTGGGCTTGGCACTGGCCCAAGCCATGCTCCACCATTCCCAGTTTGAGTGAACTTTTGCTTCCTGCCAAATATTACGGACAATGTACAGTCTTTGATGCTAGCAACTCAACTGTAAGCACCCTAAATCAGCAGCTTCCTTGGGTTATGTGAGGCAGGTTATGAGTCTACCTCAGCTGCTATGTTAGGCAGTCTGCAAAATCCATACATAGCCGTATTTAGACTTATTTCATTGTACTACCATATTTACATACCAATACATACCATGTATTATAAATTCAACAAAGTGAATGCAAAACCAGATCAGAAAAATAAGAGAAAATAATAGGGTGATGCCTACAAAGTAGGCAGGGCATTTGCATTTGTTTGAGCTTCATGCTTGATTTTTTTTATCTCTGCCATACAAGTTTATGCTGCTTTTATATATTTTGATGTTAATTTGCATTTTTATTTTATGCATTTTCACTGTTTTTGAATTTCTTGACCATATACGCCCCCATGATAATTAGTTGAAGGGTGGAAATATAAATAAATAAATAAATAAATAATTTACAGAAAGCAGAGAAGACTGACTCATCGCTGGCCAGTTAGGACCTCATAGTTCCTGTACATAACCTGACTGCTGCAGAACCTGGCCTTCTGAAAAATGCAGTGTATGATCCAGCCAACTGAACATGGACCAAAATACCTCCCTCCCGCAGGCCACCCAAATACTATAACCTTAACTCTCAGTTCTACAATTAAAAATCACCCTTATCCATTAAACTTTGCTTCTATTGACTAACTAAAGCATTAAGGTCCATAACGTCTGTTGTATGAGGGCTTTACTCAAGCTTGGGGTGGGGAGCCTGTGGCCCCACAGGCCCCATGCAGCTCTCAGCCTAACTTCATGTGGGATAGTGGAGGGAGAGAGAGAAGGTGCTAAACAATCTTGCAATGCTGCAAAGTCTACAAATGTTTATCTCTGGGTTGGCCTCTACCATCACGCAGATAAACTTTGCATGTGAGTCAACAGCATGTCATAAGAAAAAGGTTCCCCACCTCTAACTTGGCAGTCTCATCACCAGGGAAGCGGTATTAGAAGCATAACATGAAGCCAGCTAGGCTGGAGCAGAAGAGAAGGGATGCAGGACTATTCCATCAGCTTTTCTGAAAGAGACAAGCTGCCTTTGCCTGTCCCTTAACTGCAACCTAGCAGCAAACATTCCATCAGATTACCTCGGTTTCCATACCAGCTAGTCATTATAAGACAGGTAACTTTAAGAACTGATGCCCAAGTTCATTCTTCTCGTCCCTCTTCCCCATCCCTTTTTCAACGCCACCCTAGAAGCTTTTTCAACTGAAGGGCTGGTTAAAATAGGGTGATCAGATGAAAAGGAGGGCAGGGCTCCTGCAGCTTTAACTGTTGTAATGAAGAGGGAATTTCACCAGGTGCTGCATGCATACAAATGACACCTGCTGAAATTCCCTTTTCTATGCAACTGTTAAAGATACAGGAGTCCTGTCCTCCTTTTCATATGGTCACCCTAGAAAAAGACTTTAAATAAATAAATTATCACTGTGATGCAAGGCGAGGCAATTGCCTCAGGTGGAGGATTTGGAATGGCATTAATGACATGGGGTTTGTAAAGGAAACATTCCAGTGGATTGTTCCCTATGTTAATTTTTGGAATAACGTGGATCTGGGCTGCAGGTTCTAATGTGGAGATTGTCTAAAACAGGGATGGGCAACTTGTGGCCCTCCATATGTTTTGGTCTACAACACCCATAGCTCCCAACATTGGCAAGGAAGGAAGTGTAAGGTAATTTGTCATCTAACAATTACCTTACACTTCCTTCATTGTCTCATTAAAGTCTCTAGATTGAGGTTTTCGTAATATACAGATTTATTTAAATTGATTTATCAACTGATCACCTGCCATTTGACTAATAAACTACATGTCATTTATGTCAGTCAACAGCCCACCTGTGGGCACAATAGGTAATATCTGTGGAATTAAAAGTATGCAGTCATTCAAAAATAAGAATTTGGGTGTACATGGGGGAAGGGGGGGATATTATGTCAGAAGTGGTCAAAATAATCCGCAACACAGAAATTCAGCAGTCTAGACTTGGAGGCAACTTTTCTCATGTCTTAGTGGCTGCATCTGAGCCCTTTCTTCAGTGACTGTACTGGAGGGAAGCAAGAGTTTCTCATGTGATTTTTCCAGCTTTTCATCCCACTGCTCACAAAACTAATCCTTAAGCCTTCCAGTCCCCCGTGTGCCTGCTGCATTCCTCAGAGACCCATGAGGCAATTACCAACCAGGCAGAAGCTCCATTTCGGCTGAAGGGTCACTGGCTAAACCAAGCAGAAAACACATTAATGACTGCTGCTCTCTGGTCTTCCTCATTTCCTTGCTCACCAGAGTGTTAGAGGCATCAACATCTGTACACCGCCCACCCCATTAACACTGTGGCCTGGTTTGCACAACACATAAGGCTCATGGGGTATTTATCCACGATAAGTCACAGCATGTGCCGGGCACCATTTTAAATATGCAGCCCTGAAGGGGGTTGTGGCGTGTCATCCAAACCCACCCATCAGGAGTTATGTAAGTGTTAAACAATGTAGAGTTATGTGAGGGTTGTTTAACCCTCGCATAACCCCTGAAGGCCAGGTTGGGATGATACACCATAACGTCATCCGGGGTTGCAAATTCAAAATGGCACTGGCACGCACACTCTGGCTCATTGTGTGTGAAATAACCTATGGTGAGCCCAGCATGTCATGCGAACTGGGGTCTGTGTTTCATTTGTTGCTTTTCTTGTACATGTGCAAAACATGAAATACCAGAGAGACTTTGGGAGCAATCCTATGGCCACTGGACAGAATTTGGAGGGGGCCAAAGGATATTTCAGATTCCTGGATCTGAGGTTGGAGACAACACTCTGACATCGGACCCAGGAATCTGAGCTCCCCGCTCTCATCCCCTTGCACTCGGCCCAGAGACAACTGTGCCAGCTGCCTCTCTGAGATCGCAAAAGCGACCTAGGAGAGGAGGTAAAGGGGGTGTTCCCATGGGCATGAAGGGGAGGGGAATGGAGAAGCCGGCTTATGCCATATCCCAAGGCCTCTCCAGCCTCAGTGAGAAGATCAGTAATAATAATATAATAATAATAATAATAATTTATTTCTTACCCACCTCTCCGTCTGGATCGAGGCAGGGAACAACAACATGATAAAATACAAATGATAATAGACAAATCTCTCTGAAAGACAGGACTGCACACTGCAACCAGTCTTCTCTAGCAACATGCAGACATAGTGAAGTGTGAGTCCTGAATGTAAGCAGATTGCAAACCTCCATAATAAGCTGTAATTAAAAAAACAAACAAACAAACACCTCCCATCTTGCCCTGAATTTTCCCTATTTTGCCCCCCTACACAACTAGACAGCAACAACTTTAGGGACAGAAATTATGCCAGATATTACCCATTCCAAACTCTTTGTACAGGATGGGCTACATATTTAAAATAAATATAGAATAGGAAAGAGTAGTTAAATATAAAGCTGGTCACTCTTATGGGGAAAATGAATGTGTCTCTTGGAAAAAAGATTCTGCCTTTCAAATCAGACTTGAGATTCTTTCTGCGAGTAAGCATACCAGTGATCCACATACCATTAACAATAACTATGTTAAAGCAAGAAGGATTACACTGCAACTGAAGGAATGCAACCAACCGGTATGAATAATTCTAATTTGATACTGGTTGTAAACTCACAGGATCAGGGTGGACCTTTCCACCCTTACTAGTTTACATAGCATGGTTTGTCTTCCAAGGCAAGTGGGAGGTGTCTCTCATATCTCCACTTCATGCAGCAAATATTAATTCCACACTTGGGGGGGGGGGATGTGGGACGGACACAAATTGGTAGTGTTGAGGTACCCCGAAGACCTGATTCCCAGGGTGGTTATGGCCATGCTGGTGAAGCCCTCTGTCCTAATCCTATAGCAGAAAGGCAATGCCAATTGCTCTCTGTGCTAGGGCTTTAATCACGGCCCCCCAACCTCACACCCTAGATAAGAGCAGCAAAGAGCATTTGGATCTTGCCTTCTCACCCTCACCAACCTTTCAGTGCACAGGGATCCCATGCAGAAGAGTCATCTTGTTCGAGATGGCACCATACCCAGAAGGCCACCAGTATGAACATCAAATAAACATTAACGGGACATGCAACCATGAACAGAGTGCATATATTAAGGTTCCTTTTATTTATAACATGAACCTCTTGGAATAGGAGGGCAGAGAACCCTCATCTCTGCACTATACCCATGATGGGACTGCTCACATTCCTAAGCATGAAAGGCACCGGTGCAAAATCACCTAAGTGGTCACATTTATCCATCTATGTAACTCATGGACAAGTGATGGGACCCTGGATCTATGCCTGAGTTGGGCATAACAGCTGGAGGCTATTCAGCAGCCTCCTCCTTTAGTCATCTGACTACAGAGGGCTGGATCACCAAGCCTCTCTTCCATTCAGAGCCCTTGAGTCTATTGATGTGCAGAACTTTCCCTGAGCCTCCAGCTGGAGGAGGGAGAGGGGGGTGGGGGAGGGTTTGGAGAGAGAGAGGAGAGAAAAAATGGTGCATAGTTTGTAAGAAAGGGAACCACTTCCCACATTCTTTGTCATAATGCCTCAATAAGGAACATGCAGAGCTGCTGCTCAAACAAAGAATGAAGCCCATCACACAGCAGGTGATTGGTTCACTGAGACAACTGCAACCCTCTCCTGTAGTAGATTCCCGTGCAATGCCCAGATGCAGAGGCCACTGTGTTCCCGCATCCTAAAAACATGAAAAACAACCACAAAGAGCTGTTCAGAGAGGCTGCCGGGACCTACGTCAGGCCACACTTGTGCCATCCTGGTTTTCCCCACCAAGTCTGGAGTGTTGGCAAGTGCCTGGGAGACTCCTGTCCCTTGAGGCACCATGAGCAGCTGAAATCCTGCTTTCTTAACCTTTCCAATAAAGTCACTGTGCCAACTAGATGCAAAGGGTCCAACAGCAACACCTGTGAAGGGCATTGAGCAGTGGGTTGGACTCAATGGCCTTAGAGGCCCCTTCCAGCTCTACGATTCTATAAGAAGATTCACAGGCCACACCTTTCATCTGTCTACACAGTGAAATCTCAACTGAGAGAAAATGACACTGGGGAGAATTGTATTTTCTTGAGAACACTAGTTTACACCAAAGAGTTACTGGGTCATCACATAAATGTGACTGCGAAAATATTTATAGTTCCTAGGAAGGGCCGTATCTCAGTGGTACAGCATGCAGAAAGTCTCAGGTTCAATGCCCGGGATCTCCAGGTAGGACTGAAAAAACACCTGCCTAACACCCCGAAAAGTTGCTGCCAGTCAGCATTGACAATACTGGGCTAGGTGGATTGATTTTCTGATTCAGTAAAAGACAGTTTCCTATATGCCGCCATCACGTTTTTCCAAGTTCCCAGATCCCAATGTCAGAATTTAATTTAGAACATTTTACCCCACTCTTCAGCTGAAAAGGCACCCAGAGAAGCTTACATAATAAGCTCACAACAATCTGAAATGCTCTAGAAAATGGGATAGGGAAGGAAGCCAAGAACACATCCAGACACCCAATTCTTAAAGTTACAAAGTCCATATAACAAAGAGTCTTGCAGCACCTTAAAGATTAAACATTTATTCTAACATAAGCTTTTGTGGACACTGTCCATTTCATCAGATGCATCTGATATCTCCATGAAAGTCTGTGCCAGAATAAATATCTTAGTCTTTAAGGTGCTGCAAAAAAAAAAAATTTTTTTTTTTTTGCTACAACCCACTAATAGATACCCCTCTGGAAAAAGTTGTTAGTTTTTTGCTCCAATGGAAACAGCTTAGGGTGAGGAGCCAAATGTTATGGACCTCAGGAGACTAATAGCCCTGCTGGTGGGTCCCTTCCTTTCAGTCCTGTTCAAAAAGCCCCAACTTTGGTTTAGGAAAGCAAAGAATGCCATTTGTTCCCTCTGCCCATAACATCAAAAGCCTGCCGGTAGGTCGCCCCCAAAGCCATGTGGCTGGCTACGTGTCCTTCACGAGCTGCTAAACAGCTGTCCAAAGAGGGACAAGCTATTTCTTGGCTTCGAACGAAAGACCAAAGTGAAATTAAGTCGCGATCGACCTAGAAAGGAGTCAACCCTTTGACCGCACATGGTTTCGATGGGATGGCCGTAAAGGTGCACTTGCAGCCAGCGAGCCTCCTTGCCCCTGGGCAAGCCCCGCCCCCACTAAACGTGGTTCTGACTGTGCCCTCCGGATCCACCGGGCAATGCCCTCCATGCCCGAGATCCGGACGAGAACAACATGCAAGCACGCTGCCACTGCAACCCCTAAACGGTGGGGAAAACTTGGGCGGGACGAGCCGAGTCGACAAAGTTTCCCCATCTGGCTGGCTGGCCTCCCCCCACCTGCTGCAGAGCAGCCCAGGTGGCCTTACCTACCTTTTGCCCTCTCGCCGCCCACACTCTGCGAGCTGCCTGCGCTCCCCTGGCATTTATACCCACCCCTCCTGTTGGGATCCATCAGGCCCTGTCCTCTTGTGTATTTTGCGCCCCCGAGCCCTCCTCCTCCGGAAGAACAAAGCACCCCTTACTCACCCACACATGAAAAGGTTAAGCGCACTTTCTTTCCCAGCGTAGTAAGCGCCGAGGCAGAGCAGTCGGCCAGTCCAAAGGGAATCTGCCTGCTCCGCCCCCCGGCGCAGTCCGCCCTCCTCCTCCGCTACCTTGATTCAGCTGACCCGAGGCTGCCTCCCCTGCCGTAAGTTTATGCAAGAGCGGCTCCCCCCTGCCTTGGCCAAAGGCGGGTGCGCCGTGAGGGCTTGGGAAAAGGGAGGCCAGCGCTGCCTACGTGAGAAGCGGGACGCGGCGGGGGTGACCACAGCACCTTGGGGGCCGGGAAGAGATCATGGCGGCAATTCATTAGGCAACAACCGGATTTGACCGCTAGCTCAGGACTCCTGGGAGCAGAGGCCTGAAGTGGACTTCTGTTAATTGCACGACGCACACAGCCATACCCCGCCATCGGGGGCAAAAGAGAGCCTTACCATCAGCCTCCTGCCTCTGACCTGAGTCGAGCTCGACCCTTGGGAGTTATTGTTTTAGAGATACTTACGCTGGGGATACGATCCCACTCCCAAAAAGACTGGTCTCCAAAATGGTAAGGGCATCTATCCCAGACCATCCAGGTCTCTCTTATGCCCTGTAGAATTAAACATACACCCTCTTGTGCCCAGTGGTGCATCTAAGTAATTTTAGACGCTGGGCTCAATGGTCTTCTGCAGCCCGTTTTAGATGACCAATTGTATTATACTTCAGTTGTGAAGCACACAACTAACATTTCTTCCCCCGCCCCACTGCCATTCCATGCTTTCCAACTGCTTCAACATTCCTGATACGTTAGAACAGCCAACAAAACTGTTTGCCAACACTGATTAAAAAAAGAAATGCTTTGCGCGTGTGCTGCTTTACATTTTAATCTCAAATCATAGCATCATCACGACTACAGGAATACAACAGGGTTTGCTTTTGCACCTGCCTGTGCCCTGGGTCCAGCCCTAGCTGCGCCACTTCTTGTATTCACAATTACGGACACTAATAAGCTCCACCCAATTCAGTGAGATTTACACCTTTGAATAAAGATGGTAAGCTAGAGTGACTGGCTGTTCGAGCTTGCTCACGACGCGCGCAGGAGTGTAAACTCGTGTGCATGATAGCAAAGGAGGGCAATGAAGAGGTATCTCAAGTCTGCCACAAAGGTCGCTTGCTGCTGAGCCTTTCCCAACATTAGCAGGGAGGCCCGAGATCACTCATCCTTGAAAATAAAAGGGCTTGGAGGCACCCGGGATAAGTTACGGAGTTATAAGTTATTTCCTGAAGTGTTTTAATGACAGCTGTTTTATGGTTTTAAATTTTGTATATTGTCTTTTTAATGCTCAATCTTTTTAATTTTTGTAAACCGCCCAGAGAGCTTTGGCTATGGGGCGGTATAAGTGTAATAATTAATAATAATAAATAATAGGGAGGAAATCCGAACGACTAAAGATGGAAACGCATTATGGATCTACGTCTCCAGCCGCGAGGGCTACGCACGGCAACACGGTGCGGGTGCCCAGGACCTGGGACGCAGGGGGCGGAGAAGCCAGGCGGGTGGGCGACGACCCTGTTGGAATGCCAGCTATGTGGAGGCTGCCTGTACCTGCAACTGTTCCCCTGCTCCTGGCCCCCGAGTCACGGGGGGAGAGTCTCTCCCGGATCCACGAAGAAGCTAGCGGCGCCTGCAAATACACTGGCGTCGGAGCGGGGGCGGGGGGTAAGGGCGCCGAGAAAAAGTAGCCTCTCTTCCTGCCCCGGTTTAGCAAGTGTAGGCCCGCCTGCTCAAAGCACTCCCAGGATGCCCTTGCGGGCTAGGCTAGGCCTGTGCACACGCGGCGAGACGCAGAAATGCCTGCCCCGAGGCGACCGTTTATTTCTATTCCGAAACTGCAACAACGCAGGCAGCCCTTGGGAGTTTCAGTTCTTTTGCTATGCAACTCCTCCTTTAACGGCTCTAAAGGAGGTGGCATGCACGCGGTCCACAATTCGCTCCTTCCCAAGTACTTCTCTGCAAAATCACAGCGGGACATGATCTGCTTTAAGGACACTTTCTTCCGCTCGTTTTACATGAGAGCACTGAGTTCCTCATTGAAAACAGTGCAACTTAGGCCTGGTCTACACATGCATGCAGTAACACAAGCTGGTAGAAACTCAGTCGCTGATTGCAGTACAGCTATAGTACTATTAAGATGATTTATTAAATGTATGCATTACTGCCCGCCACAAAAAAATGATTAACAAGAAAAAAAGTCAATATAAACCGTATGCCTGGGGAAATAAGTATATCTTTGGCCTGGCACCAACAAGATGATAGTCTTGGCGCCAGAAGAGCTTCCTTGGGGAGCGTTCCATACCTCAGAAAAGGCCCTCTCCCCTACTGACACTTCTCGAGTAAGGGGGCACACAGAGAAGGGCCTCTCAAGCTTATCTCAGGGACCAACAGAAAGAGGAGGGAATAGAAGGGACCAGATAAGGAGGTGGGGGCTGAGGTTCTCCAACCCTCTACCTTCAGTCCTAAGAAAAAATCCTCAACAATACAATTGGCTCCTTTTGTTTTTCCTGGCTGTGATCTATCCTCTCCCAGCAGCTTCTTAGACAAACATTGGCAGCAGCAAGCTCAGGGGTTTCCTAATAACAGCATTCTTTGTTACCAACTTACCATTAAGAAGGATGTAGATAAAACCATTCACAGCATGTTGTTTTGCTGCCCTATAGCTAACAGCCTCACTTTATGTGTTTTATATATCCTTGTGGAATACAGCCAAGGAGGACGGGCAGCTTTCTGATTAACTTTTTTAGAACTTCACCTCCGTTTCTCTTTAGGATTATATTTAACATTATACAAGACCAACACTAAGATGAAGTTCTGCAAGGGTGGGGAAGGAACGTATAGCCCTACAGATGTTGTTGGACCACAACTCCCAAAAATCCTAGCCAGCATAGCCCATAGAGAGGGATGAGAGGAACTGCAGTCCAAACAACTTCTGTAGCCCATCACATTCCCCACCCAATTTAGGAGGTTAGGTGGTAAGGGATGGGCAACAGGTGCTGGAGTAATTATGCTCTCCCAAAGAAATTGCAGAAGCCTTTAATACCCCATCCGTCTTCCTTCCATCTACAGTTTGATCCTATGTCGAATTAGCATAGCTACATTCCTTGAACCAGTGGGTTTAGGTGTGCCCAACTCTTCATAGGACTGGGCTACTAAGTTCTGTTTCAAATTCCTTTAATGCCAGTACTTGTACTCCATAGACAAAACCAAATGAGGGCATTCATACACCTGCAAGTATCAAAAACTGGATTATTTTATCACTTCATAGGGGAGATGCTCCAGCCCTTTTCTGTACTTTTTCCAGCTCAACAAAGCCTTTTTTTAAGCTGTACACAGTATTCTAAGTGTGGCCGCACCATATATTTGTATAAAGGCAGTGGTGATGTATTTCCTCTTTTTTGGTGAAGCACAAGTGGCTACCCTATTGGAAGAAAGGCATATATTCATTCATAAATTTCAGGACAGATGGCTTGTCTAGATTTTAGCCATGAAACCTAGAAAACACATATGTATTTTAAATAATAATTATCCAAGGAAAGGAGATGTAGACCATAGCTCTTGATCAGGGTGCCCCATTTCCTATGCTGCCTGGATCCTAGCCCAGAACACACCTCCAACACACACATGCACCCTGAGCCCCTATGGGTAGGACTGGCAGATTTATCCTCAGCTGGGCTCCTAGACCAGTACTTGCGGTGTTTGGCAGGGGTAGCCTCTCCCTACCCCACATTATTTTGCAGCTCTGTAATGGGATAAAGTTCAACAAGGATAGTTTCTCGCATTTCAATACTCTTGAAGAATGAAAGGAATGACCAGAACTGGTATTTTGCAAGCCTACCTGGAGCCTGTATTCTTACCTCTAAAAAGTTTACTGACACACTCCCTAGTCAATGTATAGCATAGCCCCTCCTCTACACATGGGTCCTTCCACTATATTCAGTTCTTCTGCTTACTCACGCCATAATCATTACTCTTGCCTTTAAGAGGTGGGGCAACACATAGCATATTTATGCAGATGACCTCAAATAGATCACCTTAATATGCAGAAGGATAAAGGCTACTGACCCAATGCCCTGCAATTACATGCATGTGCACACATACACACAGCATGAGCAACATTCAACACTGCCACTCAGGATGGGAATTATGCTCACATTTAGAATAGTGGCTTGAAGGACACAAGCGATTGTTTTAAACAACCAGCATTGGTGGCTGCTCCTCAAAATATAATACAGAGAAATCACCTTGGAATGCAAGCTGCCCACAATATCCCAAATTACAGAGTTACAGCTGACAACATGATACATGAGACAAAGATGGATAACAGCCACAGTTGGTGTTCACATATTTGCATGTGCACTGGCACAAATACACAATGCAGTGAATGTCAGCCACCCTCCCAGTGTCAACTTTGGGCAGTTATTTATGGCACTGTAGTATCCTAGCAATAAAGTCTCCACTTCGGCCTAAAGAGAAGCAACCACACTAAAAATAGGGCAAGAAGAAAAGTGGTTAACGCTATCTGCACTGCATAGCTATTTAGTACCTTCCACACCAAAGGCATTGGCCATTTCACAGACAGTAGCTGGCAAGTGCATTATATATAGGGGTAGGTCCTACAAGCCAACTCAAAACAGCTTCCATCAAGGTGAGCAGAGAGATAAGAAGAGAGACTCTGCAAAACTTGTGTTCTGCAGGAGCAAAAAGCAGAAGTATTCAGTACAGACCAGTGTGTAGCAGCTGTTACAAGTTTTTATCTCCAAACTTTCCAAACTAGATTCGGTACATAAGTTGTTATCCATGAGATCCATAGCACAAAAGCTCCTTTTCTGTGGATTGATCCCATGGTGCTATTGTAACAAAGTGTGCTACAGTACATCAAGGAAGATGGTTAACTTAATACTTGAGGAATTGGGCAGCTTAATCTTGCTAGATTTTGGCACACGCTCATCCCCAGAAAGAGCAATAGAGATACAAAACCAGTATTACTAGTAGTAGCTAGAACAAAATTATATAACAAAATATGTTAAACAAAAGATGGGTTTATTTGCATCTATATTTCTACTGCACTTCTTTCTGAAAGATCTGTGACTCTGAAGAAGAACCACTAAAAGAATCCTCTAAATTCTGCAGTGTTCGACTACCATCTTTAGCATTCAAAAGAGAAGAGCATATAGATTATAAAGGGCTGGTCATACATACATTGTTTTTTTTAATGAAATATTATATTAAGCACTTAATTGATTATTGTATATACACTTTCATTCATGGGTTGGATGAGTATTTTTTAAAAAATAGCTGAAAGTCTTCTTGAGGACTTTTGTCAAAGAAGAATCTAAATTAAATGTAATATTAATAAGAATAGGAAAGGTAAGGCACAATGACATCTCACAGATGGACTAAAACAGGCTATTCAGACTCATGAATGAAAGAGTTCCAGCTTTGTACACACTTATTCACATATACATATGATTCTCAACATAATACTTGAGGTTTTTTTTTTACACAAGTTGGTAGTTTTCTTAGAAGAGGGTGGGGTTGGCAATAAATAACTTAATTGTAGTGTTACAATGACACATGCAAGTTTAAAAAAACCCCATTTCGAATGGCTTTTAACTGATATTTTATCCAAAATACTTGTAATTTATTGCTATAGTTTGCGACAGTTGCTTTGTGATGGCCGGATCATATTTTAAAGTATAGCTGTTTATCTTTGGCCTTCTGGAATTTCAACATTTTAGTATATTATTGTAATTGTATGTCTATATTGTTATTCACTGCTTTGAGAGGACTTTGTCCAGAAAGACAGGCTAAAAATATTTCAAACAAACAGAAAGAACCCAAAGACACTGCTGCTTCACACTGCAAATGTTTGCATTCCCTTCCTTCACATTTCTAATTATTTCCTCCAAACCATGAGGTCTGGGGCAGGGTGTGTAGGAGAGGTACGATTCTCAGGTATCTCCTAATTGCATATACTATATTCCACATGCATTACATTGCAAGTTTTTGTATTGAAACTGGATGCAACTCTGACTACATGTAACAACCAAACCCCAGAAAAAGTATGCCCGGCAGAAACTCTTCCCATTTGTCTCAGCTTGTCCTTGAAGCAGAGGGCAGCATCAAGAGCTCAGCAGTGCCTGTTGCTAAAAACAGTCTCTATAGACACCCACAGGGGCATGTTACTGCATGGAGACTGGAAAGGATGGATAAAGGGGTGGGGAAATTAATAGCAGAAAGCAACGAAGATCATAAATCCAAATGAAGTGATGATGGAATTGGAAACCACAACTGAGTGGCCCATGCACTTTACAATCTGCTGAGCTGATTTATGCAGGACCAGGCTACCTAACCTAGAAGTTGCTGTGAAACAAATGAGGAAACAAACCCATTGTGAAAGGATCCTTTCGTTCCATATAATTTGAAAGGGAAAAGCCTTTATTAAAAGGCTGTACAGAAAAAATGTGGCTGTGCCTCTTTATAGTGACCAAAAGTTCCAAAGTCTGTGTGGGAAATATTTGGCTTGTATCTATATCAATTTCACATGATGATTAAGGCTGCAATCCATTACAAACTTACCTGGGGGTAAGTCCCATTGAACCCAGTGGGCCAGTTCACACAGCACAAAGGTGGTTAATAAGCTACGGTGGCTTGTTGATCATCCCTGTATGTGCCAGCTATGTGCCACCCAATTTACCTGATTAACCTCACCGGGCGCAATTGTTCTGACGTCCAAACCTGGCGAGATCGGTGGCTGGGGTGGTTAACAAAGCACCCAGTAACCCTAGTACAGGCCATAGGTTCTGGGTGGTTTATTAACCAGCCAAACCAACCACCCTCGCTGGGTTTGGATGTCAATACAAGCCACACCCAGTGGGTAATTAGGTAAATCAGGTGGCACGTAACCGGCACACTTGGGGGTGGTTAACAAGCCATCATGGCTTATTAACAACCCCCATGTCATGCAAAGTTGGTAAATGTAACCTACAAGTAAACATACATAGGATTACACTGTAAAATGGTGAAGTAACATCTCTTTGTATTGTCAAGCAATGAATGATTCCATACAAAGAGGGATTCTGTACTGAAACAGCGACCAGTGAAGAAAACAACTTGCCTTTTAGTCTAAGGGCCTGTTCAGATAACATGCTAACCTACCGTGGAGCGCTCAAAAACACAGTACACAGAGGGTCAGTGTATCGTATGATGGCAGAATTCCTTCCCCATAGTGGGCAGAGTACCCATGCTCGCTAACCACCTTCTGCTAATGGTTAACAAGCTTTCATGGTGGTTCCTGTGTCATATGACAGGAACCCCATGGGTAATTCTGCCCGTTTCAGCAGAAAAAAATAAATAGCATCAACTATAAAGTCTGTCAGTAAGAGCAGCCCCCACTTCTGATGATGATCTTGCCACTGTGGACTGTCCCTATGGTTGGCAGCCATTTTCCCCCCATTTCCCAAATGGAGCCGCTGCTGCCCACCTGTTTAGCATACTTAGGATAGTGGAACGTGTGATTAAACCATGCGACAGTAAGTGATCTAACAACGGAAGGGGTGCACAGTGGTTCAGTGATTGTGTGGCGGGTCCGCTTGTCATGTTTCCGTTACCCCCCTTTGTGCGCATCTGAACAGGCTCTAAATGTTCTATAATTCTTGTTGTAACCATCCTAAGCATGGGATGGACAATATATAATTGGCTAAATCAATATTTTCTGAGGGTTATATAAGATACTTCTTGAGTCGATATGCCTTCGTTGTAGTAATTTCTTTGGGAAAGGAAGACATGCATATATGCAGGGCAAAAGGACAGCTTTTTTAAAAAAATTAGTCCTTGTGCATAGTTTGGCAAAAATGGAAAACGACTACTGCTTTGGGCTTGGCTATATTTGCCTCTAACAGTGGATTAAGTGCAGGATTAGTACTAACATAGCAGGTTCATTTATTTCACTTCTATTTGGGGTGAGTACTTAGTAATCCTGAGTTTCACATTGTCCATTTTTTCCCTAACTGCTGAGAAGCTATTTCGGCTTCTTAACAACAGAAAGTAGAACATCCACACAAGTTCTTACATCCATGAATGCCTATTCCGGATGACTAAATTAATCCCCACTACAGAGCTAGCCACATTAGATCTTAGTATAGGCAATTAGTGCTTTCGAGAGATTAAATGGAGATGGATCTCACAGAGAAATATTGTGAACAATAGGGCCCAATGGCCATGAAATGCAAGCAGAACAATATTTGACAGAAGATGCCAATTGTTTTAGGGGAGGCACTAAAAAGGGTAGTGGACAAGACATAATTTAAAATATATTTTTTATTGTTTTTTAAAGCTCATTAGCTGAGGGTTCAAAAAACGGAGTCTGTCATTAAAAGAGCCTCCTTTAACACTTGCTTGCCTCCCCTCCCCCATGCAGAATATAAAGAAGCTTGAGATGCAAGGAGGAAGGAGGGGCTAGAGGAGGAGGAGGAGGGGGGAACATTTGTTCAAACAGGAGTGAGGTCAGCATGCACTCCCAATCTATACAGCTTCTTAGCTTATGCAAAAGCAGAGCTCTTAAATTGCCTTCTCTTTTGCACTCCTGCTGCAAACCAGGTGAGGATTCTGAGGTGAAGGTTTGCTGCACAGAAAGCAATAGTTCAGTTCTCTTAGCCAGCTAAGTGGTGAAGCTGAAGGGAGGGGGGATTTCTCTTGTTGCTGAGTGTTGCAGGAGCCATCAGAACTCGGTGCCTGGCTTGTTAGCTTGCTGATAGGACCAGAGGGCTTTCCTGGTACAAGCAACACCAGAGCACGCTCAAACGAAGTAATAACAATAGTGGCAATTTGAAATCCATTAGGGACTTAACAATTTGTTGTCTTTTCCTCCATTAGTAAAAACAATACTCTGCATTTCTAGCTCCTGCCAGAAATCATTACAATAGTCTGTGCCTCAAGACAATTGTTTTGCTTGACCCCACAGTGTCAAAATCAGAGCATCACTCAGCAGTCTTCACAGGCAACTGTTCACTAGGACATCACCGGAAACCCAGGCTGAACTTTTCAAAAGCCCATGTTGTGTGCCCAGTCCCACGCATTGCCTGCCTATTGAAAAGGATTTTGCCACCAATTTCAACCACTCCCCTACCCCTTCAGTTCTTGTGAGAGAATAGGGGGATCAGAATGTCTTCAATATCTTTCTCTCTCCTGACTCTAAGGTCCCTTTCTTCCTGCGGTTCCTTTTGTTTCAAAGTTCAATAAACAGGAAGAAAAGGGAAAGGGTCTTGACAAATCCCATCAAGGCTCAGGAGAAAGTCAGAGTGCCTCCAGCTGACATGCCAGGCCCTGCACTAATGAGAGGTAAGGCGGAGGCACCTAAGGAGAACAGACAACAGCAACCCTAAGGGAAGGACTTGGAGAAGGAAATTATTCATGCTGAATGGTGTAGACAGCTGCACAGATCAGGGCTTCCCACACCTAAAAGGGACAAGTAGGAAATCCTTCCCAGTTCTCTTGTTTGACCAGTTCTACATCTTGTATCCCAAGAGAGGCAGCCAAAGGCCAACAGCTGCATCCAGCTGAGATTGGAATTTGAAGCTGAAAGGCTTTTGTGCAATGGATGCCCCATTACAATAGCCAGGCAAACACACAGGAGGGTCAGAGTTAACTCTTTGATCACCACTGCCTGGGGGAAAGAAAGGAAGATCTTGTAGTTAACATTTCTTTCCAAATTGCATCTGCTATCAGTCATAGGCAATCTGGTGCTGTTTTGACCAGTTGTGCTCTGGATGATTTGCAATAGATTGGTAAGGGTTTCTGATTCCCAATAGCTAAATAATCACAAGTAAAATCATATTATCATTATTTTAAAAAATCTGCTGATTGCTCTTGCGCTAATTTTGTATCTCTTCATCTCAGTTTATCTCTCCTTTAGGGTATGAGTACTAGTTAGTTGCTTTTGACTAGATCTTTGTGCAGTTCTACCAGATGCTTTGAGAATTTTGTATTAGAATCTCTGTTCTATAATAACTCAGATGTAGGTTTCTTTGACTTATAGAGTGCATTGCCCCACAACCATCACCATTTTGCACCTGGCTCTGATTACTGGACCTTGGGGTTATAGTAAAAAGAAATAAAAGAAAAAAGTAGACTACACAAGCCTAAAGTCTGCCCACCCCTATTTTAGATCAGGACCAAAATAGCCCCCAGCCCGCTTGTAATGTTCCAAGTATTTGGAGCCCCAACAAGCAGAAAAAGTCAAAGTCCTTTCCCATTATTCCCATCCTACTTACTCTAAGGGCAGGGGTGGGCAACTTGGGCTCTCCCAATGTTTAGACCTACAACTCCCATCAGCCCTACCCAACATAGTCAATGTTGAGGAATCATGGGATTTGTAGGCTAAAACATTTGAAGGGCCACAAGTTGCTCCCCACAAGTAGGGGTAAGCAACCTTTTTGGACCATGGGTACACTCGGCAATTTGATAAGTTGTTCTGAGCTTCAACATAAAATGGCTGCCATGGGAGGCGCGGCAAAGGACAAATAATCTGCCCAAAAGACTGAGTACAAGTTAGAGGTAGAGTCTGATCCTGAACACACTGAACAACTCCTTTGAACCCAAAGTTTTCAGAACAGAACAAAAACCTATTTTCTAGCAATCCCATCTGCCAGTTTAAAAAAAAAATCTAAAAATCGGTGGAAGGAGTTGAGCACATGGGGGGGGGGGGGTGCCAAGAAAGATGCTTGCGAACACCATGTTGCCTATCCCTGCTTCAGAGCATAATATTGTTTGCACTGTGCAAGCATGAAAACCAACCTTTAGATGATGCCAAGGTGGCTGGGAAGCAATGGAGACAAAAAAGTAGATGAACTGAGGTTAACACACAACGGCTGTGGAGGCTTTTGTTCAACTAGCGATGACAGAGAGCAGACAGGGCCCCACAGTCATCGGGATGACCAAGTTCCAGATGAAGAGTGGATTTCCCTTGTTCACCAGTATCTGAAACATACAAATTGTAAGTCTACAGCACAAAGAGGCTGTGCACGGTCAAAGTACAAGCGATGCATGGACGTCCCTATCTCATCCCAAAATAATATTCTCACCTAGAAGATTTGCTTTACTATAATCAAATCATTTGGCTCATAGAGCTGCACTTCAGCTATACCCCATCTAATTATTTAATTACTACAGAAAGCTGACATCAGATTATGTGTAATATATAAATAATTTTTCTTAAGTGGCAGTAAGTCAAGGGTTACTGTCCTAGATGCACATTCACTCAGTGCATCTAGGACAGCCTTCCCCAATCTGGTACCCTCTGGATGTGTTATGCGTCAGTTCCCATCAGCTCCAACCAGCATGGCGAATGATCAGGAATGCTTGGAGTTGTAGTACAAACTATTTGGAGAGCACCAGGTTGAGAAAGGCTGATCTTGGAAACTGCTAGGAGGAGAGGCCTGAGTTTTCAGCAGGTGGAGTTGCTGACTGAAAACACAGCTCTTTCAAACAAGGAAGGAATTAGCACCCTCAGGATAGTTAGTGAAACTGACCCGAGGAATTGTAGTACAAATCTCATATCTGAACTCTGCTTGGTAACTACCTACAGGCTCTAATTCCAGAAGATCAGCACCTCATTCAAATTGTACTAAATTTCCTGCAACGTTCTTTGAAATATCTGGACAGACATCACAATAAATGTCATTGCTATTGCAAGTTTATAATTTGGATTAGACAGCCAGCACACTTAATTCTCAAGCTTAATTGCAAGTAGGTGCCTCAGTGTACCATTTGAAGTGGCACACAGAAATGCCTCCCTGTGAGTAAACTTACTCATTGGGACTGTTCGCACATAACAGCAGCATATTGTGGGTTAATTAATGCTGTGGTGAATTCAAAAAGGCTGCTGAGCAAATATTACAACAAAGGTTCAGCACTGGTTTTACAACTGCGGCATTGGCAGAATATTCAACTGCCGATTGGTCCTATCAGGGATTGCTACATGACATCCAAACCCAGACACTACAGGGTAACTGTGGGTCAAACAACCCACAGTTAGCCTACTAATTGCATGTTAACTATTAGTTGTTTAACCCATAATTTACCTATAGACCTGACTCGTATGACACCCTAGGCTCAAACACACCGGGCTCACCTGTTTCTAGTAGAGTTATGTGACAGTATTTAACTCTAGAATAACCCATGGTTTCCGGGTTCAAATGACACGGTGAAATCCCATTGGGGATTGCATATTTATAATGCCGGCTGCACACACACAACCCACAGTAAGCCCATATGTCATGTGAACCGGCCCATAGTATCTGGGTTTGGAATCACGTTGAAACCCCTGATCAGGCTGATTGGTGGTTGAATATTCAAAATGACTGCAGTATGCCATTAACCTATGGTTTTTCACTGTTACATGCAAACCAGGTCATTATGTCTGTACTTAATTTTGTGAGTGTGTACTACAAGTGCGGTAAGAGAAGCACAGAATCAAAGTAGACAGTAAAGACACAACAAAGGGGAGAGTGAAAGGAAATGTGATGTGTGCTAGTGCACACACAATTTTAGGCCACCAAAACAGTTGGACGTAATAAACCAAATTTTCTTAACCCATGTCAACAGCAGCAGCCATCACCAGTGTGGAAAATTGCTGCTCCAAAACACTCATGGTTTTGTTAAATCATGGAAGATGACTGACTACTACAGTTGAAGGCACAGAAAAAGTTAAGATACTTAAGAAAGACACAAAATGGTATGTAGTAACAATTCTGCATGCCTTATGCCTTCACCAGCTTCTTCAGACTCAAGTAATAAAGCTTTCTGTAGTGCTACAGAATTGTCTTTAACATGGAAACTCTGCTGAACAGAAAGTCTTAATTATTGCTCTCAAAACAAGTTAATCAAGCACTGTATATCTTCCCAGTCAAATTTTAAGAGTTTTATTGGTATTTTAATAATGTATTAGACTTTATATGTTTTTAATCAGTTTTATGTATTTTATATCATTTGCTTTTAATGTTGTTCCCCGTCTCAATCCAGAGGGAGACGTGGGTTAGAAATAAATAAATGTATTATTATTATTATTATTATTATTATTCAAGAAGCAATTATAAAAATTTCAGAAAATCTACGAATACCAAAAAGGATTTACTAGCGTGGCATCACAACCCATTCAAGTGGGATGAGAGACAGTACAACAGGGAATAGACATTTGTGAGGAAAATCCCATTTACTCATGAACACTATAACAATTACTTAACATACAGTCATGTTCTGGCTAGAGAACTGTCAAATATTTAATGCCATCCCAATAATTATCTTTCTAGAAACATGCAGCAACAACCTGCAGATTTTACAGTGGAATTCTTCACATCAGTTTCTTAAATTCCCTGAACCAATTGTTTAGCAGCATTATGGCTGGTGCATGCACAAAATTTAACAGCCTGACTAAATGGAAATTTCTCTGGCTCTAGGGCAAGAGAAGATGACACAACCTGCCAGGGCTTGAACAACTTACTGTGTTTTGGAAAACCAAACAATTGCACCATTCACCTGAAAACTGCAGGAACAGCAAAAGTTTCCTGTAAACTAACGTGCTGTTTTCTGATTGATTTGGCATTTTGGATTTAGAAAAGACACAGAAAAGTACTAACACCGTTACTGGTTATTGAAGACGATAATGCAAGTTCAGCAGTTCAAGAAAAAGGTGATGCCTCCAGGAAATACTTCAAAAGGCATTATACAATAAATGTGTTAAGCAGAACAAATTTTTTACATAGGCATGTTGTAACACACAGCATGCAGAATTGTAATAGTCAGATCTTACCATCATCGGCTGGAATCAACAGAACACAAAGCAATACTGCCAAGCCATAACAGTTGGATTTAAACCTAAACTCCAGGATCTATACTGCTTTTTGTGGATGAGCAGTGATACACTTTCTATTCAGAGAACCTTGAAATACTACCAGCTGGTTTACACTGTCATTATGCATGAGTCAGAGCTGAATTGGCAAGCACTGCCCTTCAGTGGAACCCTAAATACAACTCAACCTTATGTATGAAGGCTGCTTTAATAGTTAAGGGCTAGTGCAAATATATTGCACTGTTGTTTATCCATTCCTTGGATGTTCGGCTTGCAGGACTTTAAGATCTTTTTTGTCTTTTCTAAGGTGCCTAGGTTGATACAGGCAATCAGTATTACTGATAATATAATCTAAACCAGTACTGAGGCTAGATCCATGGGCATGGATGCTGAGACCTATGAATCAAAGGAACTTCCCGGAAGATTTTCACTCCCTCTCTCACCACCAACTCTTGAAAAGCCTGCCTGGAGGGCTGGGGAATCATCTTGAACTAGGCTGACCATATGAAAAGGAGGACAGGGCTCCTGTAACTTTAACAGTTGTAAAGAAAAGGGAATTTCAGCCAGTGTCATTTGTATGCAATTAGTTCCTGGTGAAATTCCCTCTTCATCACAACTGTTAAAGTTGCAGGGGCCCTGCCTTCTTTTGTATATGGTCACTCTAGTATAGTGCCTGCAACTTTAAGTGTTGTGATGAAGAGGGAATTTCACCAGGAACTAATTGCATACAAATGACACTGGCTGAAATTCCCTTTTCTCTACAACTGTTAAAGTTACAGGAGCCCTGTCCTCCTTTTCATATGGTCAGCCTACTTGAACAGTGTGGGATGGAGTATGAGGGTTGCATTGGGGAGAAGTGCAAAATCAGGTGGCGGCAAGACCAGTGAGTAGAACTCTGCTTTCATAAGGTACCTCCACTCAATTTTGGTCTTAGTTTGCTTCAGAATGCTAATAGGTGCAAGGGGAGAGGGCATTTGTAGGACAGAATGGATGCGTGGAAGAGGGTGCTTTATCCTTTCCATGGCTGCCAGTTTTCCTCTGAAAATGGTCCCTGGGCTTTCAGTCCTCCCCACCCACCCAGCCTGGAAAAGGGCATCTGCAGGGGAAAATTGGCAAGCATGGGAAAGGTTAAGCACACGCACCCTCCTTCTACCTGCCAATTCTCCATTATAAGTCCACTCCATGCCCCATTCACTTTTGGCAAATATAGATTTGGGAAGATATCTGTCAAGATTCGCATGTGAAGACAGCCAATCATGGATTGATTAACCTAACCAATAATTTGCTGTGGTTGGGCTGGGCATGTACCATTGTCTCTTTAAATACGCAACCTCCAAAGGGCCCGATCGGACATTACTCTGTGATGTCTGAATCTAGACACTATGGATTAACCATGGGTTAAACAACCCACAGTTAACCTACAATTAGTAGTTAGGTTAACTCTGGGTTGTTTAATCCACAATTAATCCATTGTCCTGGTTTTCATGACATGGTGAGGCTCTTTGTGGGTTACTTAACCCATGACCAGCTGCAGCACTCATGGATGCCACTTTACATATCCAACTCCCACTAAGGGGTTGTGTCATGCAAACTCAAAGAGTGTGGGTTATGCGAGAGTTAAATAACCCTCATATAATCCATGATCTGTTGTAGGGATGTTCAACTCTCATAACCCACACTTGCCAGGTGAGCATGACACGACATCCCCTGCGTAGGGGTTGGATATATAAAATGGCAGCTGCAAGCATACCACACTTGCTGCAGTCTCAATTTGGGTTGAATAATCCATGGTGGCCTGTCATGTAGTGTGATCAAGCCCACTGGAGGTTGCATATGCAAAATGGTGGCAGCACACACCACAGCAAATTGTTAATTAACCTCCAATTTGCCATGTTACGTCTGAACAGCCCCAATGTGTAGCACTGTCTCTAGGTAAACTCTTCTTAAAAGCTCACAGAAATCCTTTGCTGTCATACAAACATTAGCAGAGGGAGTAACCCTTTTGAAAATGAAGAGGAGCAGATGTTTACCTGCAATATCGAACCAAACATCACATATTGTCAAAGGAAATGTAGCCCTCGGGCCAAGTTCTCCAGTAAATCCCCCAGAGCAGTCCTATCCATCAGAATAACTCCAGCTGAAGCACAGGGTTGCTGGCAATAAAGCAAGCTGTACATTCATGGGACTTGCATAGCTCCCTTTTTCATGGGAGTTTCCTCTGTGATGCAAAGAAATATGAATGCAGAATCTCAACTCCTCTTCATTACTACTACTAACTGCACAATTTGTGAACATTAGCAAAAGCTTTTATTACAAGGCTGGGCATTAACAGAAAGCACTTGGATGAATGGATAGATGCATGGATGGATGGATGGATGGATTAGAGAGCTTATGGAATTTATAGTGGCTTGCTAGTCAGTAATGCAGGCACTGTAAACTGTGATAGTTGGCAATCTTAGAAGTGGTCACTTTAAGAAACCGTGCTGGAGCAAGGCTAGGCAGAGGCAGGAAAACACCATAAAAATTATCTTACCTAAAACCCTTGCAGGGCGTCTATCTAAGGCCAAATTTAGCAGCACCAAACTAAACAAAACTGTACATATTCAGAAGCCCTAGGTCAGACATACCCCAATACACACATATGCCAGGCCTGAATTGAATTCCTCTGAACATGATTAAATCACTAGCCCACGTGCAAGCTCAGGAATTTCTCAATGTTTGGAAAGATTACAATTTTGGGTAGCTATAAGGCTCCACACTAGTTTGCCCATCCCAAATCGCATATTTTGGTATTCAGAATGAGCTGTCCTAACCTTTTGTTTTCAGCCCAGAAGGCTATTGAAGCAACCTGGGAATTGATCCCTTGCCTCTTTCAATCTTTGTCATGTCAGACCTGCTACCCATTATGTCTTTGCGACTTTCAAGCCCTCTGTGTACTGGTTTACCCAGCTGCTGAAATCACTTTGATCTCCTGGTAGGATTCCAACCCATTTTTCAGAGAGTGGCAAGCTTCAAAGTTCCATGACCACTCAGAACCAGATATCTCTTCCACTCATCCTGGACAAGCTCGGATAAACCTGGTAGCTTCCATAAATCCTCGCAAGCCCAGAAAGAACCACCAAGAGGCATTTACACACTGTTGTTCTGCTCCACCATGTTTTTGTGAAAACCCCCCACAGTCTGGCTGCCTAAGTTCTCACCTTATCAAGGCAGAGACCCACTGCAAGCTTCTTTTTAAACAGACTAATTATTCCTCTGAGACCCTAGGAGTTTCCACACAGCCCCAATCTTCAACTTCAGGAACGGGTTAAATCCAAAGAATGGTATCTTAGATCGTATTTTCGAGAGGGCCTCCATTTACAAAGCACAGCCTCCTACTCTACAGCTCCTTTCCTACTGCATGTTGTGTGAGTGTGTTATGATTTGGCCTGCTTTTGGGGAGCATTTGGTTGGAAGCCTAGCTGCTTTGAGCAGCCTTCCTTGGCCAAATAGCAAAAAGCTTTGGCTGACATACAAGTAGCCAAGAAGAAGTGTCTGTGCTGCATCCGTGGAAGCAAACCTGCTTTTCCCAAAGGGAAGACAAGATGAAGTGGACTGTGCACAAGGAGCTGGAAATTAGTGTGTGTGTGTGTGTGTGTGTGTGTTAGCTATAGGTAGCCTCATCCTATTCACCCCTTTTTGTTATTGCAACTGTGCATCAGACTAGACTGCTCATATCACCCACCATTTGGTCAAGTCTCTGGGAAACCTTTCCCTCCTCCTTGCTCCTGCATGATCACCCTAAACCTTTCTTTTTCTCTCCCAATAGTGTTAGAGCTTCATATTGGCCCAATTTGGATTTTCTCTGCACTCAGAAGCCCAGCCCGGATGCTACATGCAAATCAATGGCCTAGTTCACACACTAAGAACTAAGCTAATTTCCCTACAACTTAAACTCAGTGCATGGAACCTCAACCATTCCACTCCAAATATGCATGTTTTGTTTGCATTCTGCTAATATTTTGATTTTTGTAATGAATGGTCTACCATCTCATTTTGCCAATTAATGTGTGTGCATTTCCAATTCTTGTGTGTTTAATAAATTCCCCATTTTTAAGAAGCCTGTGTGTGTATGTGTGTGTGTGTGTGTGTGTGAGAGAGAGAGAGAGAGAGAGAATCACTGGGTCCCCTCCAGCCAAAACACACTATTGCTAAAGTTAAAAGGACCCTTAACAAATGTGTCTTGAGAATGTGCACAAGTTTGTACACATGTCTAGAGTACCAAATTCAGTAACAGAATATAACTCAAAACAGGTGCTTAAGCAGGGAGACCAATAAGTGACAGCCTTCCCTAACTTCAACACTCCCATGAACACCTTTAATTGAAAATGAAATACCACTGGAAATGAGGCTGCTTCCTCTGCTCCCTTGATTTTAGAATTCTTTGCAGGCCCCACTGGGCTATTTTCCAGCTAGCTGCAAACCAAGACAGACTCTAAGAAGCCACGTACTACCCCTTTATGTTGTTGCCAAGCTCAGATAACATTTTAAGGTCACACTGGCTTAAAGTCCTGAGTTATCATCAGAGGGATGGAGAAAAATGAATGGGAGAAAATAATGCAACTACAGATAAAGATGGAGAACGTTCATTCAGGAAAACATAGAATAAAACCTCTAGCGCACACTGAGACCCTGTTCAGATGACATGCTAAGCCACGGTGGTTAAGCATTTTGAGCAAAACATTTGGCTTTGCGTGTTGTGTGAATCTTGAGTTAGTGTATCGTGCAAACCATTCCTAACCACAGTGGCTACATAACCATGATTTAAACATGCTCACTAACCATTTGCTGCAAAAAGTTTAGCAGCCTAACCATGGTTTAGCATGCTGTCTGAACATGCCCTAAGAAGAGATCCAATGTTATTTATAGGGTACAGAAGCACTGGATACTTCTCCCCAAATCCTTATACAGACATCAGAAATAATTGCTTAATCATTTAGATTAGCCAATTAAAAACCTTTTTAATCAACTAAAAAGGCAAACTCAGGAAAATGCCATATATTGACTTTAACCATTGGTCCATCTAGCTCACTATTGCCTACACTGACTGCAAGTGCCTCTTCAGAGTTTCAGACAGGAATCTTTCCCAGCCCTACCTGGAGAAGCCACAGATTGAATCTGGGGCCTTTTACATGCAAAGCATGTGCTCTAGTTAGGGAATATTTAGCCTTGGCCCTTCATGCAATTCGGCTACTCATTTCAAAAACACATTTTACTTTTAGTATAAAAACGTATTCAGTTATCAAAAAACCTGATGGCTTAAGACCAAAGTAAGGCTATCTCCTGTTGGCTCAAGTTCCACAAATCCAGGAAATTGGAAGTTAAGATTAAGTCTTTAATTGACATGCCCCATGAACAGAGATAATGTTGTACGATATCACAAATTGTGCTTGCTTACAACTTATCCTCCATGCATCCATATCTTTGGCCAACACAGATGTCCCATGTTGTCCTGGTTCTTATGAAACATCTAGCCTCACTGTTTAACCAATCCAGCTACTCATGTAAGCAACAAACTGGCATGGGTCAACACCTGCTCCCTGAGGTCAGCCTTCTTTTGTATATGGTCATTCTAGTATAGTGCCTGCAACTTTAACTGTTGTGATGAAGATGGAATTTCACCAGGAACTAATTGCATACAAATGACACTGGCTGAAATTCCCTTTTTTCTGTAACTCCTGTCCTCCTTTTCATATGGTCAGCCTATATATGAGCCTACCTAGGTTCCCCTACTCCATCATTTAGAAGCAAAGATATCTGGAAGGTTCGTTCACAACTTTCTGGAAGTATGTTCAGTGCTAGTGGAACACCAGCAATACTGAAGAACAAAGCTCTTCTGGCTTTTTCCCCCCAAATGGAACAGGCAGAGTTGGCAGATGGCACTTCATATATGTCCAGCACAATCCTATGCAATGTATGTGAAAGCAAGTCCTGACCCTCCTTGCTCACTTCGCAATCATTTTTTTAAGTTCTGATTTGATACTGCTGTTTTAGTCCATTTTAATTGTAGATTGCATTACAGAATTGAGAACAGATTAAAAATAGTTCACCAGCTGCATGAAGTGGGCTTTTGCCCAGAAAATTTATGCTGTAATAAATGAGATACAGCTTGATCCCATCCATAGGTAGTCAGAAGTAAGTGTCGGCATTGTATCAATAGTGATTAATGTTACACTATAACCAGGGAAACTAGGAAGCTCACTGACTGTCTTTGGGCCAACCACCATCACTCAAGTCTAGCCTACCTCATCAGTTCATTGGGAATACAAAAGGGCAGGGGCATGTACTGTGTCCTTGGAAGAACAAGGTAAAATGTAATAAATGTGAGTGTGCTTAGAATTGCAATTCAGTCATACCCAATATTATTTAGATTGTATTTTATTCTTTTAACCTTTCATAATCCAGAGAATGTTAGTTATTGGGCAGATTTAAAATGCTCACTCAGTGTTTATTTATTCAGAGAGGCATGCCTGTCTTTGCAAAGAAATGAACTTTGTTTTTAAGATTCCACAAGTTCCTTAGTCTTTTTTGTAGCTACAAAACCTTAACCACTTTCATTGCCTCCACCTCTGCATATTACTTTCAAATGAAGTAGAAGTACTTCAGAAAGGACTGATATACAGTGCTCCCTCAATAAGCCCATTTCTTCTTGTTACTAGGGAACAGGAAAATGAGAAAGAATACTGAAAAAATAAAGACAAGCACCAACAACTTAAAGGGTGAAAGGTTTCCATTATCTTTCCTCTGAAACTTTCTAGATCATGTGAAAGTGGGGAAGAGGGAAGGGTTTCATGAGGCTTGTCCTAACAGTAGGTGGTGTGATCAGGGTAGTCCTGGCACACAATTGCAATACAAAAGATGATAGGAGGGGGGTACCTATAGCTAACACACACACTTCAATTTCCAGCACTTCGTTCACAGTCTGCTTTCTCTCATCTTCCCTTTGGGGAA
Source organism: Anniella stebbinsi (assembly GCA_029215795.1). Taxonomy (NCBI): domain Eukaryota; kingdom Metazoa; phylum Chordata; class Lepidosauria; order Squamata; family Anniellidae; genus Anniella; species Anniella stebbinsi. Next base: position 306,994,573 of record JARDYH010000001.1, on the reverse strand, counting down.
AGCAGGCTTTTATCCACAGATGCAGCACATGCATTTCTTGACTACTGACGTATTACACAATTCCTCTAGAGCAGAAGGGGGCAGAAAGTAGATCTCCAGATGTTTTGGATCTCAACTCCCAGCATTTCTGACCATTGGCCATGCTGGCAGGGGCTTGTGAGAGCTTAAGTCCAAAATCATCTGGAGATCTACTTTCTGCCCATCCCTACTCTAGAAGATACAGAAATTATCGTAGGGCACAATCTTATGTGTATTTAGACGGAGAAAAATCTTACAACTCTCAGCATTCCCCAACCAGCTAGGAATTGTAGGATGTTTTTTCTGTCTAAAATGCATAGGATTGCACTCTTAAGGGGATATTTTCCCCTATTCATTTACTGAAGACTCATGTCTCTTCTCCACTTCAAGCATTCACAAGGTTCATTTTCCATGGGTTAAAATCCCTGGTCAGCCAGGATGTTCACTGGACTAGAGGTATCACTGCTTCTCAGAGCCATGGTGCTACTTAGTTGCTACACTTGTGAGCTGTAAAATATATTAAGCTGAGCTGCCTCAAGCATATTCAGAATGTGTTCACCGCTGAGTATCCATAGACTTGACTTTAGCCCAGTTATGAAGGATTAGTTGCAGAGTTTACAAACAGGCTGGAACCATCAAACAGGAGACTCAATGGCTCACACACTATTTACTTGAAAGTAAGATGCATTGATGTTAGCGAAATTTATTTCCAAGAATGCATGGTTAGGATTGCACCCCTGTACATCTAAATACATAAATTGCATCTGATGAAGCAGATAGTGTCCATGAAAGTTTATGCCAGAATAAATTTGCTATTCTTCAACGTGCCACAAAACTCTTTGTTGGTTTTGCTGCAACAGACTAACATGGCTAACCCCTCTGGAAATAAAGCGGTGTGATCAGCACACAGGAGGGAGGGGGAAACGGCGATTACTGACGTAGCAGTTACTTGAAAGGGAACGATCACTGTTGCCAGCAATAGAACTCTTACTCCAGCTGGAGCTATTATTACTTCAGGTTTTAACACATGGCGCCACCAAACGGCGTGCCAGGCGCTGCATGTTAAAATAACACTAGGAAACGAAAGATACCTAGTTCTTTTTTTTACCTTTCAGGGACAGGAGGTGGCCTCCGCCGGGGGGGGGGGGGGAAGGAATCATATTAAGATAGGAAGAAGGGAAGGGAGGAGGGAGCTCCTTTTCCAGCCTGCCTCTCATTTTTACCACACACGCTCCCAAATGCCCTCTCAAAAACGGGGTTGGAGCCTTGGCCACCTGCTGCAGGCGGCAAGCGGGACGAGGGGCGCCGCCGCCTAGCCCATCCCCCGTCCAGGCTCATGTCCACCCCACGCTTTCCCCAGCCCGTCACACCAAAGCTGCGACCGCCGGAGAAGCACCTGCCGCAAACCAGAGGTAGGCAAGGAGCAGCAGCTACACCAAGCCTCTTCAGCCGGGTTTCACTGAAGAACGGGCTGTCCCTCAGCAGCCAGCCCTGAAGAGGCGGGAAGCCCCTGGGCGTTCCACCAAGAGTCCGTGAGGGAGCGCGCCCGCCCGCAATACTCACGCCCAGCTGAGGGGCGCGCTACACTCGCGCTCTCCTTCTTCCGCCTCAGCCCTTTACATTTCCCAACCTCTCCTCCAAGCCGGCGCCCGTTCGCCTGAGCAGCTCCGCGCTCAGCTCATTCGCCCTGTCTCGTTCTTTCACTCGGCGCTCGACTCACTTCACCTGCAGATCAGGCGTTGCGCAGGCGCAGAGGTGGGGGGAGAGAGCGGGGAGGGGAGGGGGCGTGGCCCGAGGAGACCAAAGCCCTACCCGGAAGCGCGCGTGCGCGGTTAGGAGTACTCTGAGCGGCTAAGAGGGGGGCGGGGTAGCGGTGCGAGTTTCTTCCTGGGCAGCCATGGCTGGATCCGGGCTGGGGCTGGTAGGGAGGCTGCGGCACCTGTGCGCCCGCTATCAGGATTACGTGAAGCGGCATCCGGCGGCCACTGCCCAGCTAGAGAGCACCGTGCGCGGCCTCTCCTACCTGTTGCCAGGTATGATGGGGCAGGATGGCCCTGGGAGAGGGAAAGCCCGGGGAGGGGGGGGGGTCTGCCCCTTCCCTCTCCGTCCCACCAGTAGTTGTGGGGCAAGCTCACTACGCGTGTGTGTTGCTTTGATTCCCCCACTAGCACCTGGCAGGAGTCGTGTACAGTACATAAGCTTTCCTCAGCATGGAGGCATACAGTAATGCAGAGAAAGCGTCACCTGCTGAACTTCTGCCTTCCATACAACTGTCAAATAAATGGGAGCGCTGCCGGGATAGAAAGTGGAAGCCGTCAATGGCAGAGGAAGTGGCTGTTGTGGCCCTTCTCCTAATCCTGCCTTCCCCATTCTGCCCCCCAGATTTGTTGGGCTACAACTCCCATCGTTCTTCAGCCAGTGCAGCCATGGTGGGCACCACATTGGGGAAGGTTGCCTTAATTCTTTGAGCTTGGCTCCAGATTTTGAGGAGAGTTCTTTCAGCTGCAGCCTGTTATTGGACCCACGGGGTTTTGTGGAATTTTTGTAATCTGTGTTTCAGGCAGCTCCTTTTCACTGCAGTCTGCAGCATTATCTAGTAGGTGTCAAGTGCCTGCAGCATCCAAGCCAAATCATGTCTGTGACAGCTATAATCATTCGTTTGATGATACTCCATTTGGAAAGTGCTCAGATTACACTGGGTGGGGCAGGACAGCTCTGATCTCTTGCTCTAAGATGATCACCTTGGTTGCAGCTTTGAGTAGGACAGGTTGTTTTCCAATCCATAAAAGCCTGAAAAGAGCCCTGCTAGATCTGACCAAGGTCTAGTCCAGCATATTGCTTCCATTTGTGGCAATAGAATGAGCATAAGTGCAGCACTAGTATTGGATATTGCCCCTCCCCCCCCCCCACTAAAAGTTTCAAACACACTAGCCTATTCTCAAAGAGTGCATATTCCAACATTTCTATCCTTTTAGTTGCCCTTTTGTATACTTTTTCCAGCTCTACAATGTCCTATTTGAGGTTGAGTAACCAGAACTGTTCTCAGTATTCCTGATGTGAAAACACTCTTGATAAAGGTGTTAGGATGCTTGCCATTTTATTTTTATTTCCCCCCTCAATAACCCCAAACACAAGCTTTTACTCTTTCGCTATGTAAATATTTCAATACAACCCCAAATTCTCTTTCTGGGATAGTCACAACCAGTTCAGACTAACATCAGTATATATGTGAAACTGGGTTTGTTGTTTTGCCCTTATGTACATCACTTAACACTTACTTAAAACTGAAATTCATTCACCATTTTGTTATTTGGTGCTGTGAAATCATTTTGGAGTTTATTCATAGTGTACTAAATAATTGTGTTTTAAATAATTATGTATCACCAGCAAACTTGGGCTATTTCCTTGTTGACTTCAGATAATTTATAAATCCACTAAGATTGGTCCCAATACAGATCCTTGGGGGAGCTCACTACTTACTTGTGAACACTTGTCTGTTTATTCCTCCTATCTGCTTCCTGTTTTTTGATCCATGAGAGGATCATAGTTTGTTAAGTTTGTTGAGGAGCCTATGGTAAGAGACTTCTTAAAGCTTTTTGAAAGTCCAAGTAGAGAATGTCTATTGATCACCCTTATCCTTTTTTTTTTTTTTTTTTGAAATAATTTTTTATTTTATTTTACAACAAACACACATATAATAGACAAGATACATAACAACAATCTTCATAAGTATACAATGTGTCAACTGGTCATCTTCCCTTCGTACAATTCATTCTCATTCTTCCATTTATATAATTATTCATATTATCATTCTAGCATAATTATTAATTCATCCTTTTATACTATGAACTTTATTTCATTATCATTCCTATTATTTGATATTCTATTTTTTTAATATCATCCTAACTTTTTTTCCAACCATTGATAAAATAGATCCCAAATCATATAATATTGTCTATCTTCTTGTTCTCTTATTTCAAATGTCAATTTACTCATTTCTGCACACTCCATGATTTTCTTAATTACTTCCTCTTGCATTGGTATTTTTTCATTTTTCCAATTCTTAGCAAATACAATTCTAGCTGCTGTTAACACATTTACAATCAAATATTTTAATTCTTTGTTGTAAATTTCAGATATTATTCCCAATAAAAAAAGTTCTGGTTTAAAGTCTATGTTTCGCTTTATCATTTTTTCCAACCATGTGTGAATTCTAGTCCAATATCTTTTTGCCTCCGGGCATGTCCACCACATATGGTAATAAGAGCCAGGTACTTGGTGACATTTCCAGCATTTGTCCGACTTATTCTTGAACATTTTTGCAATTCTCGATGGGGGTAAATGCCATCGGTAAAACATTTTATACAAGTTTTCTTTATAAGCAGTTGACATTGTCATTTTGTAATTTTGTGTCCAAAGTTTTTGCCAGTTCTCTAAATCAATCCCATAACCAAAGTTTTTCCCCCAAGCAATCGTTGTTTCCTTAACTTGTTCATCTTCTAATTTAATTTCTAGCAAATGTCCATACAGTTTTTTAATTATTTTTTCATCAGTACCCATCAATATCTTATCTAGTTCAGTTGGCTTCTCATAAATTCCTCCCTCTTTGGAATCCTTATCAAATCTAGTTTGTATTTGCAAATATGAAAACCAATTCATATAAATACCCTGTTCTGCCAATGCTTGCTTAGATTTAAGTTCACCCTTTTCATTCAGTATCTCACTATATCTAACTGTTTGTTCCCTTCTATATATTATTGAGTAAGAAAAGGCTTCAATCGTCGATATCCATGTCGGGATTTTTAAGTAGTATTGTCTCTTTATCTTTTGCCAGTTCAAAAACAAAGCCTCTCGAATATGATGTCTTCTGAAATATCCCTGTGTTTTAGTTCCCCCATACCAGAGGAAAGCATGCCATCCCAACAGCAGGTCATGTCCTTCTAGCGTCAATAATCTAGTATTTCTCAATGTAATCCATTCCTTTAACCAACTCAGACTTGTTGCTTGATAATATATTTCCCAGTTTGGTAGTGCAAATCCTCCCCTTGTTCTTGCATCTTGCAATAATTTATGTTTTATTCTTGCTTTCCTGCCTTGCCATATAAATCTCAAAACAATTTTATTCAGGTCATCAAAAAATTTCTTCCCTAGTCGAATTGGTATTGTCTGGAATAAATATAGAATCTTAGGCAGTACATTCATTTTGATCGTAGATATTCTCCCAAACAGTGACAATTGCAAATTTCCCCACTTTGTTAGATCTGCCGCAATCTGTTGTTTAATTTTGTAGTAATTATCTTCTTTCAACGTGCTACATCTTGAAGTAATGTATATCCCTAAGTACTTGACTTTATTTGTAACTTGGATTTCTAGAGTTTCCTCTAACTCCTTTTTCCGTCTTGCCGGCATATTTTTTGTTAAAATTTTTGTCTTCTCTTTATTTATTTTCAGGCCTGCAACTTTTCCATATTCCTCTATTTTTTCCATTAATTTAGATGCTGTTTCTATTGGTTCCGCTAATATAAATACCAAGTCATCTGCAAATGCTTGTACTTTGTATTCCTCCTTTCTAATTTTCATTCCTTTTATTCCTTTTTCTTCCCTTATTATTCTATTTAACACTTCTAATGTTAAAACAAACAACAGAGGTGACAGAGGACAGCCTTGCCTGGTACCCTTATTTATGGCTATAGATTCAGTTAACTCTCCATTTATCATTACTTTTGCACTTTGTTTATGATAGATTGTTTCTATGGCCTGAATAAATTTCTTACCAAAGCCCATCTGTGTCAATTGCAATATCATAAATCGCCAGTTCACATTATCAAAGGCTTTTTGCGCATCTAAAAAAATCAATGCCATTTGTTTTTCAGGGTGTGCTTCATAATATTCCAACGTGTCCAAAATTATTCTAATATTGTCTTTAATTTGTCTCTTTGGCAAGAATCCGTTCTGGTCAGGGGATCACCCTTATCCTGACTGTCACAGCTTGCCTGATGGAGGATATGGTGGTCACAAGATAGTGTAATATAATTCGGGTAAAACGATCTCCCAACTGATACATAAGTGTACAATATATGGAGTCAAGCAGAAAAAGTATGTTTCTCCACTCACAGGAATCTGTTTTCAAACTCTCTTCCATATAAGGCCTCCTCCAGGTTTCTTTTAGTTAATAGGGTGGTGATGGAACCAAATGGCAGTTGTCCCATGATCCAAGGTATTTGTTTTATGTGTTTATTAAAAGGGTCCCCAATGTGATATACAACTTTAAAAACAACTCCACATTAAAACTGTTGTTGTTGTTGTTGTTGTTTAAAAAAGCAAATTGTCTTTAAAACATTCAGAAAGTGGAGTAAAACCATTTTAAACCCATCATAATCCAGCCTAATCGAAGATCTAAATAATCAGGGTGCTACCACAGAAAAGGCCCTGTCTGTGTTCCCACCAGCCTAATCTTTCTTGGTGGTGGGACATGTAACAAGACCTTTGAAGAAAATCTTAAATTAAGGTCAGGTTCATATAGGAGGAGCCAGTCTTTCCAATATCCTGGCCCAAAATGATTAAGATAGTAGGATCAAGAAACCATTGAAACCAAAACACAGTAATTTGCCCATGGATCATCTGGAAAAACAACAACAGTGTTTTTAAACTAGTTCTGACAATATTATTGAAGCCATAGGTTCACACTGGCCCCAATATCTGTCAAAAATAATGGAAAACCTAGGGTTACATTCCTAAAATGCTATGACAAAAAAGATGGAAATTGACGAATCATAATCTGTCACTAACCTATAGAAAATGTTTCTCACTGTTGATGAAGATGCAAAGATGCACTCTCTTAGATAAGAGGATACAGAGTTCAGGGTAGATGTTGGATTCTGTGGGAAATGTTAACATCAGGGCAGATTGAGCAACACGTTGGCGTCTTTGTGTAAGAGTTGCTTCAACGGCTATTCCTATGAGAAGACCTGTTTGGACTGTTTTCAGGAGAGTATGTAATAGCGGCTTATGTCTCACCTATGCTTGCTTTTCTAGGTCGGTTTTCTGACTCTCATGAACTCTCTGAGCTTGGTAAGTAGTGCTGGAGGATTTTTGTGGGCCCCCCAGAATTGTGCTATGTAGGGTGCTATGTCCCCCACCGCCCTTGAAGAATTGTATTGTTTGGCTGGGGACTCAAGTCAATCCTTTTTGGAGGACAAACAAGTCTTTGTGAATTTGAGGAATAATCTTAATGAATCATCTTCTATTCCCTACCCATAAGCATTATAATCTGGTTGCAATATTCTGAAGAAGCATTTGCATGCGAAACAGGTGTAAGAAGCCGGAGGCCTGTAGATATTGTATTGCTTAGTCACTGCATACTATTTTTGTTCGCTGTTTGATTATTGCAAACCATTGTAAACCTTATGCTTGGTTACTGTAAACAAATTGTTTTGTTACTGTATATTACTATTGTATGCTCTTATTATATGGCACAAATAATATATTTATATAAACTGTTGGTTCACCCCAGTTTGTTTGAAATGTATTAACATTCAAGCAGTTGTGTGCTGATTAGCATTTTTCTAGTTTGGGTTATTTCAACTGCTGCCTTGTATATTGTGTAATTGTGGCTATGTTGATTAACACTAGATTCAGTTAACTATCCTCCCAAGCTTTTTAATACTGAATTTCCTGGGACAAATATTCCTGAGATCAATTCAGATTATTCATTGCCATGGTAATGCTGTAAGTATTACTATACAGATCCCCGAAGTATCTGCCAGGGAATGGTTAGTATCACTCTGTGAAAATGATGCTGGAATCCCATAAATCTTATTCTTTTGTATACATATATTATAATATATAGCCCTACTTGATCTGTTTTGTTTCTGTTAATTTTTCTATCCTAATTTAGAGGGACAGAATGTTTGCTTAGAGCTATCAATATGGCTCAAGACAAAGGTATTCAGGAGAATATAGGCAAGATTATAGCCATTTTGAAATAGTGTTCAGGATGATGAAGTTGAGAGTACTGGTTGATGCATCATGCGGAGGACAAGGCTGAACTTGGCTGTGCTCTTGTTCCTTTGCACTGGCATATGGAGTGGGGCCAAGGCAGGTGTCTATCTGTGTACCTCCATCGGTTGCCCATAATTGGGAAGATCTGCAGAGAGATGGCAGTGATGACTGTTCTGACTGCAGTCTACCTTCTGCAAGAGACATTTTTTAAAATCTGTGGACTATATTCCTGTTTTTCCTGTGCCTTTCTCTCGCTTCCTCAGTGTATTCTGCCTCCAATTTGCTGGTGCTGCTGAATGACTGGATCCTTAGGAAGGAGCTGCAGCAGTCGCTTCCTGTGGTAAGAATCTTCTCTGTGCAAGATGAGGGGGCGGCGCACTGCCTCTCTTTCCCATGCTCAGGGACTAGAACCTTGCTCTTGCATTTCACTGTCGGTTCTGAAGCTGCTGTCTTATTTAATCTTGGGCAGCTGCCAGCCTTTCCCGGCTCGCAAACTGCAGCATAGGGAGCTACGCCACTCCGGAAGGCTGATGAAAGTTACAGTGGCCTTCAAGCAGTCTTCTGACTTATACTGTGAGTGGCTCCATTCAAAATCCCCCCTACTCCTTTTTTTTTTTTGGTATGTACAAGGGTCACTCCAGAATTCTGCAGTGTTCTTTATGTAATTCCCTCTAGGGCAGGGGAAGCCCCAGTTTTATTTTCATTGAAATCAGGATTGTTTGTATTCCAGGTGGGCAGCATAGAAACTGAATTCTGACATAGATTTTTTTTCTTTTTCCCTAAGCTTTTCAGCTTTTGGTTTTGGGTGGGGGTGGGGTTATAGCAAGCCTCAAATGCTCATGGGTTTAGGCAAATATCAGAAGCTGGGGAGGTAACATTGAAGGGTTGGAGATGAAGGGAGGCAGTTCAGACCTCAGGGGACAGTCAAAACAGATGAGAGGCTGTTGCAATTAGAATAAGCAAGTGGGGCCTTGCAATAAAATGTCGCAGTATGGAGTGCTTCTGTTCAGAGTTCCAGCCAATCCATCTCATTCCCCCTCTCCCTGTTTTCCATTTTTCCTTCCTAACAGTCAGCGTTTTGTGTTCACTGAGCATGCTCTGTCCTCATTGAGTTATTTTGGGTCCCCCCCTCCATTTGGGGGTTGGTAAGTGTGATGGACACACTGGTACCAAATCCCAGCTCTATCTTGGGGTAAACCAAGAAATGACCTATCCAGACCGCAAGAGGTTCTCTGTACCCTTTTTATATTTTTGAGTGTTTTTCATTTCCAGCCACTCCATTCCATTCTCGCTCCCATCCAGTTCCCCCCTACAACTGCTCGCATTCATCACTCCATGGATATTTGGCTGTTCGGGGGAGAGGCTTCCTTTTCTTAGAGTTTTTTTTAGTTTGTTTGTTTATAAAGGGTTTTTTTATACTCTTATCCTGAGAGTTAATGTAGGTGGATATGTATGGGTGCTTCCCTTTGGGCTTTGTAGGTGCAAGCCCTTTCAGAGCTGAATCAGGCATAGAGAGAATGAGTATGCAGATTAGTGCATACACTGGTAACTTCCTGATTAGACTACTGCGATGCACTCTATGTGGGGCTGCCCTTGAAGATGACTTGGAAGTTGCAGCTAGTACAAAATGCAGCAGCTAAACTGCTGACCGATACATCCCACAAAGATCATATAACACCGGTCTTAAAGGAATTGCACTGGCTGCCTATACGCTTCCAGTTGGAATTCAAGGTGTTGGTAATGACATTTAAAGCCCTAAATGGCTTGGGACCTCGGTACTTGAGGGAGCGCCTCTCCCTATATTTGCCTGCCCGAGATTTGAGATCTGTTGGAGGAGCACTCCTCCGTGTCCCACCAGTGCGAGACATACATTATGGTGGGATATGGGAGAGGGCTTTCTCTGTTATGGCACCCCACTTGAGGCATCCCCTCTCCTTGGAGGCCTGACTGGCGCCGACACTGACTTCATTTCAGTGCCAAGTAAAAGCATGGCTTTTTAACAAAGCTTTTGATGGCTAAATTCACCAAGCTTGCACATTATTTAAACTGCTTTAATTGGTTTTTACTGCTTTTAAATTCTTTACTGGTTTTCGCTGATTAATGGTTTAATTTGTTTTAACTGTGTATATTTATTGTTTCATACTCTTTGTATAATTTTATCTGTACGCTGCCCTGACATCCTAATGATATAGGGCAGGATACAAATGTTTTAATAAATAAAATAAATGAATAATTGTGCAATCCTATGCACATTAGCCTCCTTGAGTGCCATTTTTGGTAGAAATACGGGGTACAAACCAAATCAATCAATAATAAAATGTGTACTCAAAAGCGAGTCCCACTGTGTTCACTGGAGCTTACTCCCTTGTAAATATAGTTTAGGATTCACAGAACTTGCATATTAACACAATGTACTGAATGCAGACCTTTCCCTCCATATAAACTGCTTTAATGGTACCGCTTTGTGCTGTCCTAAGAAATGTGTTGCTCATTAACATAACAATCCAGTCAGCCCAATATTGTAAATCCAGTAGTGGCAGCCAGGAAAAGCATACAAAGAGAGAGAGAGAGAGAAAGAGAGAGAGAGAGATTTCCTGTTAATTGCCCCAGAGCCAGTGTGATGTAGTGGTTAGAGTGTTGGACTAGAAATCGGGAGATCTGGGTTCTGATCCCCACTCAGTTGTGGAAGCTCAGTGGGTGACTCTGGGCCAGTCACAGACTCTCAGCCCAACCTACCTCACAGGGTTGTTGTTGTGAGGCTAAAATGAAAGGGAGAAGAATTATGTACACTGCCTTGGATTCCTTAAGGAGAAAAAAGGGTGTGATATAAATGTAATAAATAAATATGCCCCAACATATGCTTTAGTAAGTGTTTAATTGCTTTGCATATGACAGGGATGTTGAGGCCTGAGGGCTGAATTAATTTTCAGAGAAGCACTCAGGGACTGCGGTCCAGTGTTGGGCAGAGCTTGAAGACTGAAGAGGTGGGGCCAAGTACCAGCACAGTTTAGCTGACAGCTCTTCCTCCCAGTAACTAAGCTCTGGGAGAGGCATTTCAAGCTCTTAGAAGTTGGGGGTAGGGGACACACCCCTGCAGAACCCAAGAAACCATCCAGGGAAAAGGGGGACGGGATCCTGAAAGGTCTGATTGGCGCCCCAGTTGAGCCGGATTTGGCTCACAGGTCTGAGGTTCAACACTCCTGGTAGATAAACTCATTTTGGAAAGCCTGTGTTCAGATAGCCTCTCTCCCTACAGCCCAGAGCACCTCTGGCAACAGAATTCTGTCACTGAGTGATTCAAATTAGACAGCTCTAATTGAGCTGCAGCTGGGGGACTCATATGAGCCCAAGCCAAGTCCCTTGGTTGCCTTTGTGCTTAAGGCTCCTGACCCATCAATCCTCTCAGCCTCCAGCAGAATCATTTAGAGGGGCATCTTGGCTATACCTTGAAGCCAGCCAGATCACGTCTCTCACGCTCGCCTGCCTCTTGCTTTGCAGTCCGTCCCCCAGCAGAAACTCCTAACATGGCTGAGCGTCCTCGAATGCATGGAGGTCTTTGCCGAGATGGGGGCTGCCAAGGTGTGGGGTGAGACTGGCCGATGGGCCGTCATCGTCCTCATCCAGCTAGCCAAGTGAGTGTTGAATGGGGAAGAGGGGAATGGGGAGGTGGGTGCAAGGGGCAGGGCCTTTTCAGTGGCTGGGGCAGCACAAATGAGGTAGGCAGATTGTGCAGTGGATCCAACACAAGTATGTGTGAAAGGACTCGTGACCTTGGTTCTGGTCCTGATCACCAATTCCTGGGCTGAGCATCTGCTCAAAGGCACGCTGTTCCTTAATTCTGAGCATATGTCCACTCTCCTGAGCCACTGTTTTGCACCTGGCCTTGGTCAATGGATCTCTGGGTTGTAGTAAACCGTGAAGTAGATCCGACAAGCCTGAAGTCTGCCCACCCCTGCTTTAGACAACCGCCTCCACATGAATCCATTTTGAGCCGTTATTGGAGACGAGCAGTTTCCAAAGAGGAATACAAATGCAGGGGTGTGTGCACATTATCTGCCAATGCCAAGCATAGCTGTGTGTATTTCCAAAACCTTGACTGTGAAGTGCAGGTGCCTGACGCTTAAACCCTGTGTCTTGCTCAAACTCACAGAGCCATCTTGCGCCTCCTGCTGTTGTTCTGGTACAAAGCTGGCATCCAGACCTCTCCTGCCATTGTGCCGCTAGACAGGAGACAGTCATTGCAGCAGCAAGGTAAGTCAAGGGCATTGTACGGCTGCAATCCCTTTGGCTTAGTCAAGAAGGCTAAAATTATGCATGGTGTGGACAATGTGGATAGGGAGACATTTTCCTCCCTCTCTCATAATACAAGAACCTGGGACATCACACGGTGAACAGATACACTGTGGAATTCCCTACCACAAGACATAGGGATGGCCACCAGTTTGGATAAATTCCTGGAGGAGAAAGCTATTAATGGCTACTAGTCCTGATGGCTATGTGCTACTTCCAGTATCAGAGGCAATAAGCCTATATACAGCAGTTGCTGGGGAACATGGACGGGAGGGTGCTGTTGCACCTGTGTCCCGCTTGTGGGTTCCTGGTTGACAGCTGGTTGGCCACTATGTGAACAGAATGTTGGACTGGATGGATCCTTGGTCTGATCCATCACGGCTTTTCTTGCATTCGTAAGACCAATAGGCAGTTCTGGATGTGGCCCGAATGAACAATGGTTATATTTACCAGCATATTTTGAAAAAAAAGCATATGTCATTTGCCTGGGCTCGTTGTTGTTTCCTTGCATTGCTCTGTGCTCGCCTTCCTTTCTAGCGAGCCTGGAATAAGTGCCCCCATCTGGGCGAGTGTGTGCGCATGCAGATCCAGGTTGAGAAGATGCTGCTGCTTTGAGGAAGGATTCAGGAAGAAAATAAGGAGGACTCTTGTGATGTAACCTCTCAGCCAGCGGAGGGTGTGTGTGTGTCATCAGTCCGATCAGTTTGGGTTGAAAACCAGGGAGTTAGAGGAGCAGAGCCACTGCTAAGACAAGTCAGACCTCAAGACCTGAGAGCCACTGTGCTCTGAAAAGAGAGGCAGGCATCGTTGCACCGTGAGGTGTAACTCCACTGGCTCCTTTGTACTTTATAGTACTTGGCATTGGCCACACTGTCTGGGAATGATGGGAATGATAGTCCAACACATCTGGAGGGTACCAAGTTGGGGAAGGCTCTTTGTCAAAGGTCAGGCCACCTCCTACCTAATTTTGCCACTTCTTCTGGAGCCGTGGTGGGGAACGTGCAGCCCTGCAGTTGTGGTTAGACTGCATTTGTGCTTTTTTATGTGGCGCCATTGATATTAGAGAAGGAGCCTCTGACTCTGTTCTGTATGGAATTCCTTTACACCTGCCTTCCCCAGCCTAGCACCCTCCAGATGTTTGGACTACAACTCCCAGCATTCCTGACCTTTGGCCTTGCTGGGTGGGGCTGCTGGGAGTTGCTTTAGACCCTGCCCTGTGGCTCAGAGTGTGTGAGACTCACAGTGTCCCTTTCTGCTGGAAGGCCATATTAGAAAGTTGGAACAGTATTTTCTGGTGCCCTGCAGGGCTTTGCTTAGGGCAGTGGTGGGGGACATGTGGCCTTGCAGATGTTGTTGGAATGCAACTCCCATCAGCCCTAGCCACCATTGCCAAGGGTGAGGTATGCTGGGAATTACAGTCCAACTACATCTGCAGGGTAGCACATCCTCCTCTCCCGCTGGTTTATTGCCTGCAGCTTGCAGAGTGCCCAGTTAGAATGGGAGTATCACTGTTTCCCATTCTTTGTAAGTTTGCTGTTCGTGCCTGGTGAGTGGATATGCTACCCTAAATAAATAAAAAGCTGCAGGGAGGATTTCGCCCTGGCCTGATCGTGGTCTTATGCGGTTGTCTCCTGACAGACATGGAAGGCAACTCGATAGGGAAGGAACAGATATATGTGGGGAAGCGCTCCAGCCGCATCGTAAGGTCCCTCGATAGCAGTAAGTATCTTCTCAGACCATCTTGCAGATAGGCTTCTTTATGGGTTGCCAGGTTGCTCCATTTGGATCGAGGCGGGGAACAACAGTAAATATAAAATATGATAAAATACATAAATCTGATTAAAAACATGGCGTACATTATTAAAATAGCAATAAAACATCATAAAAAACATCATAAAACATCAGATACCATCCGCATTTTGTGGCATACTATGATGCTGTTCAGATGATCAAACAGCCCACCGTGGATTATTTAAGCCACAGTGGGCTATGGTGCATGACAGCTGCCGTTTTGAATATTTAACACAGTGCCTGCAGTTTGTCATGTCATCCCAACCTGGGGACGGTGGATTATGTGAGGGTTAAGCAACAACAGACCATGGTTAGCTGAGGGTTGTTTAACCCTTTCATAGCCCACAGTCCTCAGCAGCTTGAGTATTAAAAAAACCACATCCAACACGCACTGGCATGTGCCACAGTGGGCAGTGGTGATTGAGCAAACCGGGTCTATGTGTGTTACTCATTAAAGTTGTGCTCTCCATGCAAAACCCTACCTTTGACTTAATTTCAGCCCCGTCCCTGCACTCCAGGCACTGGGGAGCACCTCAGCGACGGGAGGAGAAGCAGAACCGAAGAGCAGTGGAGCTAGACCAGCCCCCAACCCCTTTGGGCATCCAGGAAACCATTGCGGAGTCCATCTACGTCACCCGCCCCTTGCTCCACTGTATCCTACTCCCTTGGCTTTCATTGGCTCTTGCAGTGTCTCCTGTGTGCCACTAGAGAGAGCTGCAGCCCCAGTAGAAAGTGTCTGTCTTCCTCCTTCAGGCTGAGATTTTGCTTTAGCCCTGGGCTAGAGGATCTGCTCCAGGTTTAGTGAAGTCGAATTGGTACAGCTCGAGGACATTGACAAGGTGCTTAGACAGTTTTGTGCAATCACCTCTGTATTGGATCCTTGCCCCTCTTGGCTTATGAGAACAGGCAGGGAGGGAAGAGCCAGCTGGGCCAGGGAGGTGATCACTGCAGGGGTGGTCCTGGGCTGCCTGAAAGAGGTGGCGGTGGTGGCGAGACCACTCATGAAGAAATCCTCCCTGAACCTGGAAGTTCTCAACAACTCTACGCTGGTGGCCAGTGCTCTTTTCTTTGGCAAGGTCCTCTAGACAGTATAGGATGGGATGGATTATCTGGATTCATTTCAGTTGGGGTTCAAGCTGGCTTTTGGCACAGAAACAGCTATGGTCACCCTGTATGATGACCTACGTGGGGAGAGAGGCAGGGGGAGTGTGACCCTGTTGATTCTTCTGGATATATCAGTGTCTTTTGATGCCATTGACCATGGTATCCTTCTGGGATGACTGTCTGAACTGGTAGTAGGAGGTACAGTGGTTGCATTTCTACTTGACTGGCTGGCTGGCTCCAGAATGTGGTTCTTTGGAGCATATTGCTTGACCAGGTGGATTCTCCAGCATGGGGTTCCACCGGGATCAGTTCTATCCCCCATGCTAGTTAACATCTACATGAAATGGTTGAGTGCGGTCATTCAGCACTTGGAGTGTGTTGCCATCTGTATGCTGATGACACAGCTCTACTTCTTGTCATCTTCATCAGATGAGGCTGTGTGTGTGCTAAGTGGGTGCCTGCTTGCAACAATGGGCTGGATGCAGACTAATAAAGTGAAGCTCAATCCAGACAAGACTGAGTGAGTGGTTCTTCTGATCAGATGGAGGATGCTCATCCTGTCCAGAATGGGGTTGCACTCCCCCTGAAGGAGCAAGTTTGTAGCTTGGAGGTTCTCCTAGAACCATCTCTGTCACTTGAGAATTAGGTGGCCTCAGTGGCATGGAGTGACTTCTACCAGGTTTGGCTGGTGGCCCAGCTATGCCCTATCTGGAAAGGGATTAGTCTATGCTTCGGTAACCTTCAAGTTAGATTGCTGCAGTGTGCTCTACGTGGGGGCTGGCCTTGACAGTTTGAAGGCTGCCCACTTGTGCAAAATGCAGCAGCCAAATTTATATCAGGGACCAGAAGGTCTGAGCATAAAACACCAATTCTGGCCCACTTGCACTGGCTGCCTGTACATTTCTGAGCTCAGTTCAAGGTGCTGGTCTTGACCTATAAAGCCTTAACGGCACAGCACTGCAATACCTGCTGGAACGCCTCTCTCAGTAGGAACCCCCATGTTCACTACAATCAACATCTGATGCCCTCCTCCGAGTGACTCCACTGAGGGAGGTTCAAAGAATGGCAAGAAGGGAGAGTGTCTTTTTGGTGGTGGCCCCCAATTGTGGAATAGTCTCCCCAGTGAGGTCCGTCTGGCATCAGCATTGTCATCTTTCCAGCACCAGGTTAAGTCTTTATTCCCATGCATTTGATGGCATATAATGAGGCTTTTTAAAATGTGAATTGTTTTTATTGGTCCTGGTATTTTAATGTTATTGTTTAAGCTATTTCAAATGGTTTTAAATTTCTGTATGTTAAAGGTTTTGTATTATGTCTTATTATGTGGTATTTTAGGGTTCTGATTTTTTTATAAACCCCCAGAGAACTTTGGCTATTGGTTGGTATATAAATTGAATGAATGAATGAATGGACTTCTAGTATTCTGTCAACTATTGATCTTAGTTATAGTTGAGCTGCTCTAGCCTGTCTGGGTTCCTGAGGCCGCTTGGACGTTGTTCTGCTTCCACAGGCTTTGCCCCATGTCTGTCCATTCCTTAACACATGTTCATAGTGATGAGTTTAGGATTCTGGGGACAGAGATCATGGAAACCCTGGCTCCTCTCAGCAACGTTGGATATCACAAGGTCAGTTTGCAGAAAAATACTTCATGGTCCTGGACCCGTTTTAAAAATTATTTTATATATTCATTTGTAACCCGAGTGTTTGTTTTTTGACTCCTTAAGAGGTGCATTTGTCCCCAGCTAAAACAGGAGAACCTGGAACAACACTTTTGTAATAGAGGCTGCTGGTTTCTTCTTCTTCTCTCTTTATGGTTTAATTTGAACCAAGATATAGCTGTGGTAACGTCAGGGCTCAGTTTTTGTTCATAGAAGCAATAAAAGAGATAGTGCCTCTGAGCAAGTGCCGGGTTCCTCACCGTTGAAATTAGGCAGTATGGTTTTCAAGCCAGAGAGTGTTACTCTCTCACACCCCCTTCCCCCCAAGAAGGCTTGAGACCTAGAAGTGATTGGGAAAAGAGAAGGTCTCTTCTTGTTGGATGAATGAATGTGGATTTTTGCTCCACATAGTCATACAGTACATAGACCACCCCTTAAGATTTCCCTGCTTTTCCTTCTGCAGCTTGAGCTTACTGAACGACATGAAAGACCTCAACAAGCGTGAGCGTGTGGAGCTGAGACGCCGGACTGTCCTGCTACTGTACTACCTGCTGAGGTCTCCCTTCTATGACAGATACTCTGAGTAAGTATTCCAGGCTGGCTTAGGCCCATTCCAGCAGAAACAAAATCCCACCCCACACAGTCCATAGGAAACCATATGATTTCTGGCTGAGCAGGATGTCTGGGCCCCCTGAAATCTGTGGCTTGAGAGCATTCCTCACTCTGATGGCTTTTGCCCTGGGCTCATTGCTTCTTTCTCTCTCTGTTTCCTTAGGGGCAGGATCCTCTTTCTGCTGCGCCTGCTGACAGATTACGTCCCTGGAGTTGGCTTAGTCACCCGTAAGTAGACGGCAGCTGCTGTCATTTCTCTTTTCGAAGGAAGCCAATCAGGGTGAAGGAAACTGTAGAAGAGGATCCTCCCATCGTGCTTACGTCCCTTCTGTATGTTTGTTTAAAGAGCCCTTTCTTTGTTAGATGCTTAAACGAGAGACTGGCGAGAGGCATAGAAAGAAACAGGGCTGGAAAAATCCCAGCTTCTAACACTTGATGCTGGCATCTATGGAATTTGAAAGATCTCCTCAGATCTTTATAGGGCCCAGCTCCTCAAATCGTTAGCGTCAAGGAATTTAAGCTATTTCTTTTGGGCTTGTGTAAGTACAATCGTGTCTGGTAGAACCATAACTCTACCACCTTTGCAAAACTAAATACATTCACTCACACATGCACATTCAGCTGTGAAGGTTAACAATATTTAGGATCTGGCATCTAGAAGAGCTTGTGCAAATTCCAGAGGAATAATAGTCTACTCCAGCCAGGGTTTCCTCCTCCAACCCATTTTTTCTGTCAAGATATCAGGCTCCATACCGGGGACTCTGTTCTTAGGGCAGAGGTGGGGAATCTGTGAACCTCCAGATGTTGGACGTTCAGTCAGCACGGCCAACTTGGAGATGATGGCGTTTGGAGTCCAACAACATTTGGAGGCCCAGAGGTTCCCCACTCTGAGCACAGGGGACTGAGCAATGATGTGATGACAACTTTCCTGTTTTCACTGTGAAATGGGTCCCTTTGGCCCTGCCCTCTGGATTCTTGTGCTAGCAAAGGCCCACCTATGGTTTTCCTATGCAGGCTAACCTCCTGAAGGCCGGGAGAGAAGGTGGGGCAGTTTCAGAAGCATATTTGAGAGACTCAGGGTGCCTCTACAAGAGGCATTTAAAGCTGTTTCAAGGCGCATTAAAAAAATTACCTCTA
The DNA here is from genome assembly GCA_029215795.1 of Anniella stebbinsi. Classification (NCBI taxonomy): domain Eukaryota; kingdom Metazoa; phylum Chordata; class Lepidosauria; order Squamata; family Anniellidae; genus Anniella; species Anniella stebbinsi. The sequence goes on along the minus strand of JARDYH010000001.1, from coordinate 306,975,962 downwards.
CAAGAACGGAGAGCAAATCAGGCGTAGAGGCGCGTTATCTCCCCGATTATGCGCATTATCGAATGCGCGTTAAATCGCGAGTTTTATTTTGCTCCATCCGTTAAAGCGTATTTTGACTGTGTGAATAAGCGCTTATGCGCATTAACTACTTGTAAAGCGCATTTTGGACATCCGTTAATGCGCTTCGCCGCCTCTCGCCGCCTCTCATGCAGAGGCATTAGGTGTAAATGCGCTTCTGCGATTATGCGCATAATCGCCTAACCAGGCGCAAAAGCGAATCCCTGTAGAGGGGACCTCACTTGCTAACATGTTACTTCAAGGCAGGGATGGGGGAACCTCTTTCAACCTGATGGCCAAATTTGATTTTGGAGAAGCTCTTGGAAGCTGCATTCTGTTGTTGGGCAACAGCATAGGGCCAAAAAATACCAAAACCAATAGCATATTTTAGCTTAAAGCTCTTACTGCCAGTAGCTAAGCTTTAGGAAAGGCATGGGGCCATTTGAGGAACCCCAGAGGGCTGGATTGGGAATTTCCAGGAGGTAATTTGGCCCCAAGTCTGAGATTTCCCAACTCTGCGTTAAGGCCTTCCTCACTGTGTACTCTTAACATTCCTTTTCTCTCTCTTTCAGGGCCATTAATGGATTACTTGCCAGCCTGGCAGAAGATCTATTTCTACAACTGGGGTTGATCTGGCTTAGCTTGGGCTATTGCAGCCAGGGATGGACCAGCCTAAAAGCAGATGCTTGGGATAACAGGATGGCTTTATACAGAGGGAGGCCGCCGTGAGACTTTTTAAAAACAACAGCACATGTTTTTCTACGGCTCATGCTAATGACTTCCAAAAGAAGAGTAAAGGCTCTTTGAGCATCTTTACCCCCCCTTAAGTATCTTGTGAACTCTAAACACTACAAAGACTGGGATTTAAAGTACTTTGCTGTTCTCTTTTGCATTCTGATATAACTGGTTTCAAAGGTGGTGTGGGGGAGCACAGACCCTTTTTTATGCATTTTGTATAGTTATGAATTAATAAAGCTGGGAGACGGCTGTGATTTTGGGCTAAATTGACCTGGTGTCTTGAATGTCAGGACTTGAGCTGCAGGAAGTGTGGTCCCTCGCTGCCAGGCATTCTGGGAGCTGGCCAGGTGGGTGGAAAGCAGTTTCCTATGGCGACTGTCAAGTCTTCATTTCTAAAGGGAGAGCAGTTAGAGCTGAAACCTGCCTGGAAGCCCCCCCCACTCCCTTTTCTGGCATCATGTATTCCAGAGCACGACAAGCCCATCACTGAAAAGCAGCTCCAAGGCACAGATTAAGCTATTACCACTCTACATGCAAACCAATTATTCTTCCTGGCAACTCTACCAGACTTATCTTCCTCTTTGTCTTTCCCAGCAAATACCAGACAGGGAACTGAGCACCGCTTTGGCCAGCTCAGGCAGCCAGCCAAGAATGCTCTTGGGTATGCTTTTCCTTGGCATCCTTCCAGCGGTCCATATGCCACTCAGCTGGAGCCTGGTGTACCAGGAGGCTGTAGCTGCGGGCCTTTCTCTTCTGCCAGTCTGCTCAATTTCCTGCCATTCTCTTGAGGGTATTAAGTTCCACAGCTTGTAGAGTGTCTTCAAATCTGCTTGTGCGTGTGCTGCTGTGAGGCTTTACGGAATCGCCAGTGGCAGAGGAGCTGGCAAGCGGTTGGGTGGGGGTGGGGGTGGGGGTGGGGAGGCAAAAGCCTTGGCAAAGTGGTTGATGTTTGCTGAATTAAGTTTTCTGCAAATGGAACTTAAAGGCTAGTGCTGATGCCCAGGTCAAATAAATTAGAGTTGTTGCCTGAAGTGACAGACCCAAATCAACCTCACCTATTGTTTGTACTGCTTTCCTACTTGTTTCCCACTGACAATAACTCTTGTTGCTCTTCCTGCTAAGGCCACGGTCCTTGGCAAGAACATATGCCATAGTCTGAGTACATCTTGAAGTCCCACCAGTTTCAAAAGACAACAGCAATAGCCCCTCTATAATACAACAAAGGGCTATTGCTAACTTGCAATAAGTTCCCCCCCCCCCAGTAAAAAAAAATCCAGTCTGCAACTCCCATTATCCCCAACCACCACTAGCTGTAGTTTTCTAACACTTTTAAAGGTCAGACCCATGTGGAGTTTGCAATGTGATTTCAGTAATCTAAAAGCCATGGTACACCCTACAATAGACTTTTGAAGTATCAGCCCAGGCCTGATGCTTCAAAAGAAGAAGTCTTGATCCTAAATGAACAGGGAAACAAAAGGGAGCACACCTCATAGAAGAAAACTAGTTTAGTTATTCTCACCTATATACATTTCTCACCTATACACATTATATAATTCTAAGGATACCGAACCACAAGGTACAACCATGTCTTCTTCCAGGCCAACAACCTTCATGATACATAATGGAGAATTCTAATTCTGCTAAGAAAATGTAGCTGATAGGGAGAAAAGCTCCTAGGAACTAGAGATGGTGTTCTAGCCTGCATCTAATGAAGACTTTTCCATAGCCATGTGGACTGAGACACCTCTTTTGGAGCAGTGTTTATCATCCCCAGGCAGCATTGGCCAACCACATTGGAGGAAGCTGGTTTTATGAAAACAGGGTCCAGGCATGTACTGCCTGTCATACTTGGGACATCTCAGTGAGAGCAAATGAAAGATCCCAAGGATTAAAAGGAAGCGAAGTCCTGCTTTCTTGGAGATTGCTAGCATGGCAATGTCATGATGGTGATAGAACTTCTGCCTGTACCAGTCTCATGTGCTCTTAAAGGCACATACACATTTCTTTAAAAGGTGGCAATCACTGCAGACTTTCAAAAGTGGATGCGACTTCAAGAAGGAAAAAAGAATCTACATACACCTGCATCCACAAGATGAGCTGTAAAGATCAAGGAGTTCATTGACTCATTAAGGTGTGACTTATAACATGGGATGAATCTTGTTTCTCTAAAATGGGGCTCAGCTACAGAGCTGTAGAAATGTCCATCTTCGTATGAAAATGGATGCGCCTGCTCAAAGAGTTGCATAAGTATGCTGCCTTTTCTTCTTAGGCTGGACCTTATTGGCCAGGCCTATTACCCAGAATACAGTATTGCCTGTGTTCTTTACCTTTGTGATGGCACTATAGGCTTCGAGAACTGCCATTATGTTCCACCAAAGACAGAGTAAGAAGAGCCACTGAATTGGACTTGGCTTTGTCGGCTGGATGGGAGTCCTGCTTCTGCTGCTTCTCCTGGCAGAGAGAATCCTGCCCATGCCAAGTTCTCAAAGGTAACAGTTGCTGGCAGTTGTCCTGCACTCTCCACCGTATAAAGCACATGAACAGTAGATTGGCTGGTGGTTCAAAGGTCTGGATTGGTTGTTAGTAGTGAGGGGGTGGAGTTAAGGGAAGCAGTAGAGACTATATGTAAGTGAGTTAGTCAGAGTTGGGTTCTGTTAAGAGTCTGGAGTTAGGGTCTGTTGGAGAGAAGGGTTTGGGGTCTGTCAGAGAGAGGTCTAGATTTAGTGTAGGAATGTGTTTTGTTATTCTGGGGAACAAAGTGATGGGAGGAGAGATAGTGTAGTCTAGAGGGTAGAGTAGGAAGGGTTGGAAATGGAACTGTACTGTAACAAGCTTGAACCTGATGCAACCATTACGCTCTTTAACTGCATAACCTTACTTGTTAATAAACATTTTTTTTGTTTCACAATGGAGTGTTTTGTGAGGAACCTGACTCATGCCCATAATTGTATCTAGGAATGAAAGTGGTGAAGAGTATGGGTCGTTGTACCTGTAAACCATTTCTACCACCCCACAGCCCCCAATTTTCAGGGATCACCAATTTTTAGTGCCCTATTTTCTTTCAAAGGAAGATTTGCTATATAGGGAGCGTTCTTCCTATATATCAAAAGTCAATATGAAAACTAGGGCCTCACGCAGCAAACACAGCGGTTCCTGATCTTGTGCTCTTCTACAGCGAGAACAGTCCATCTGTCCCAGAGGAATTCACGGCCCCCTTGGAGTTCCAGCAGCAACACTTTGGCTTGGTGGATGGTACGTATTCATTCCCATTCCCTTGGCACAGGGTTTGTCAATATCGAGGCACGTGGCTGTTCAACTCTAGTCCACGTTATCCAGCAGAGACATGGTAGCCCACAACAAAATCCCGCTACAGGAGGACATAGAATGATTTTTCTTCCACTAGTAGCTGCACCATCTAGGCTTCTTTTTTCAGAGCCAGTTATCAAGAGAGAAAAATCCCTCCTCTCAATTTCAGCCTCTGATTTGAGTTAGTACAGAGCTGAAGTAAGCTGAAAGCCAGAAAGGGTGGGGGGAAGCTTTTGGATAATGAAATACTCTTGATTGGCTCCAAGATAATATGCTAGTATTTAGCTTAGATAGCTAGGACCAATAGTGGTCCAAAACTCACTAACAAACATGTAATGACTATTAGTGAACAAGGGGCAGAGAGCTTAAACGCCCTGGGATCCCGTCAGTTCAAATTGGTCTCCTTAAGGAAGTCATTTGGTCCTTAGAGACGATTCTAGGATATGGTAAAGGCTAGTGTATACATTACATTTGTACATACCCTCTGAACATATGCATAAACCTCTCAGGGGTGTTTGTGCCATAGTTTCCGTTTTTAATCTTTGAGAGATGCACATCTTTTGTTCTTCTCCCTTCCTGTCCTGCCACTCCTACACACTTCTCTTACCAGCTCTTGTTTTCACAGATTATGGTATTAAACCAAAGCATCCCAAATTCCGGACACGGGCATTGCGAAAGGAATCAGAAAACCTGCACAAAGCACACAAGAGCAAGCGAGATGAGCCAGACTTTGAGGAGTATTATTATGATGACCTCTTTTGACCTTCCTTTGGAAAGTGGCAATATGAATGACACCTTTTTTTATTAAGTTGCAGGCACAAAACCCAAGTACTTAGCAATGTAGGAAACGAGCAAGATCCATTGTTCTCATGCCAGGAATCATCCCCACAGCTCTGTGTGTTCTATGCATTTGTAACACTACTTGGCCCTGAATTGGGCAACCTGAAGAACTTGGTGTTGATTTTATGCCATTTAACTCTCATGAGTACTGAGCAAAAGTTGAAAACATTTGACTAGTGGCTGGAAATGGGCATCTACTGCAGAGACTGGGATTGTGCTGCAAACACTGGTGCCCTTCACTGCTCCCTGTCATGACCCTTTTGGGTGTGATCCAAATGTTCTTTCCCTCTTGCCCAGGATTCTCTTTGCTTCCACCTCACACTAAGGTTCCAAATTCTATGGAAAGACGATTATTGTGTGCAGAATTGTAATTATATGCACATATTTTGCAAAAATGATTGCATTACTTGTGTTTTCTTAGATCAGAATTAATAGTTGTCGTTTCAAACATCAATGCAAAATACCCGGAAGTTAATTGCCTCCTCTCTTTAGGGGGCAAACCTTCTCCCCAAACTTTGGTAGAAATGCAGACCAAAACCCTCTGCAGGCCACTTTAGCATGGCTCCTTAGCTGGCAAGTACAGCTCCGCCACAATCTATGTTTGGCTGGAGAAGAGGCTAGTAGATTAGAGAGAGGCTTTGTAGCAAAGCTGATTTGAGGCTTCTGGGATTCTGACATCTCAAAACCTTTTAGCGGAATGTGACACATTTCTGGAGTGCATTTCCGGCGGCTGCAGAGTGCCAGGACTTTGGGGGTGAGGTTTAGTAACAACACTCCAACATAGTCAGAAAAAATCAAATCACGTACACCTTCCCCATTGTACCTTAGAAAAAAAAAATAGACAGATGCACAACCTGGCTTATAGTAGTCCCAAAGCTTATGGGGAACATCAGTGAAAATGTTGGGCTACAATGCTGTGCTACAAACCCCATCATCCCTAGCGAGCAGGGCAATTGTGTGTGATGGCTGGGGATAATGGGATTTGTAGTCTAACACATCTGGAGGGTGCCAGACTGGGGATCTCACCCTATTCAATTTCAGGGAAGAAAGAGACCGTTTCTCCAACATGCCCCAGCCCCCCACCCCATGCTACTAAATTAGACCCAATAGGACCTTCCCATTGGGTCTAATGCCATATTTACCCTTACAATTACAAAAATTGAGGACATCTAACAGTTTGTTAATGGGATGTACTTCAAAATGGGGGAGGGGAGTTCAGAAACTGGGATGCCGCTAAGCTGCAAATCAAATGGCACCAGCAGGCCTCCATGACAAGCGAGAGAGACTTTTAGAAAGTCTACATTGACTCTTGCAATTCCCACGAAAGGGCCCAAAGAGCAATTGCTGAGAGGCCGCTCATCCCCCTTGGGCAACAAAACCGAAGCAACACAGGCTTTTTGAAACATCAATATTTAATCGTTGTCATCGGAGCAGATCCAGCAGAAGCACAGAGCCCCCTACCTGTAAGGGGGGGAGGGAGGGAGGAGGGAGCGGGGAGGGCAAAGGCACACCTTTCTGCAGCTCTTATTAGCCCCTTGTCGTTCACACTTTTCTCCTAGCTTCACTTCTCCATGGGTCCTAGCCCTTCCTGATTCAATGTTGTGCTTATGGCTGGAGCTCCTCTCAGGCCCCTAATGCGGATGAACTGGACCCACTGGCTCTCTGTTGTGTGCAGGATCCAGATGCCCTTTGTGAGCTTGGAACCTGCAGTTGGAGAGTGATGGCGGGGGTGGGGAGAGGACGGAGCAAGGGCCACAATAGGGGAGCTCTTTCCATCAGCAGATTACAGGGCATGGACCCTCCTACCTCTGCACTTGAAACCCTCCTCTCCTTCAAAGTAAGAGAGAGGGGACAGGCACTGGCATTTCTACAGCGACTCCTGGATCCTTTGCAGGAACAGGAAAAGATAGCTGGATGCCAGAGTATATCTTTTCCCTGGGATATGTAGGGGCAGCATTCATCACAACCTTTCTCACTGTTTGTCCCTGCTTCCCATCCCCTTCCCAGTCAGGGATTGGGGGCACCACTTTTGTTATCTTCCCATACTTATTAGCTTTCAAGTCTTCCATGGTGGGCGTTCAGCACACCTGTCCAACTAACCCCCCGATGCCAAGGGTTCAATATGGCAGGTGGGCCTAGAGCAGTTCCCAGCACACAGCGGTTTCCCCAAAACTGCTGGAGCTCTCCTTCTGCTCCTAGCACTGAGCCAGCCCACTAATGTCCTAGGTCCAGGGCCCCATGCCTTCCATGCTCCTGCTAGGCCTGTGGTGGAAGCACCTGCTTCAACTGGTGGTGCTTTTCTTCAAACAAACCAAAAGAGCATATTTTCTTGTTAAATAATAATCCAGCCCCTTCTTGTCCACCCACCCACTCAACCCTCCCCTCCCCAACCCCCAGACCAACAAAAGGAAAGGAGGAGCACTGGACAAGGCGGGGCTCTGTGCACGGAAGGAAACCATTGCCTCCATTGCCCACTCCTCCTCCAATCTTGAAGCAGCTTGTCCATGCACGATGGGGTGTGGGGGGAGATGGCCCTTGTCTGTACAGGAGGAGGAGGAGGGGGAGCTGGGCCTGCTCCTACTCTAGGTAGATATCCTCTGTGGGGCACGTATATTCCACACATTCCTTGTAGAACTGATGGAAGGCCCTCCTGCAAAAAGGAAAGAAAAGAGGGACAGGGTGTATCAGACTGGAATAGGGTCACAGCACAGACAGAGCCGCGGGTATCCACGAACAATATGCACACACCCATTCTTTTTTCATCCTCACTTGCCATAGCTCCATCATTTAAAGTGTGTGTGTGGGGGGAATGCAGAACCTGTGGGGGGTGGGGTGCCAAATCTGGCCCTCTTGTGTTCCCTTTGCCCCATCCCCTTTGCCCCAACCAGTGATCATTTCATAGTTTCCCGGCATTTGTGCAGGGTTTTTTTCCCCACATTCTAAAAGGTTAAAAATGCCTCTTCTAAAACTTAGTTACTGGCAATAAGAACTTTATGCTAAAATATGCTGTAATTTTTTTTGTTTTGGGCTCTTCCCCTTTTGGCTTTGGCTCCACCCACAACTGGAATGCAGCCCCCAAGAGCGTCTCCAAAATTGAATTTGGCCCTTGGGCTGAAAGAGGTTCAACGCCTCCTAATTTAGAGCTCTACTGCCATAGGTCTCAGAGAGGGAGTTACAGGCCCTTCTTGTTCTCTTTTCTGCACCCAGTTTAGGAATGGTTTTCACAATGCCACGACGGGTCCAAATTGTAAAGACTGAAATGAAATAACTTGAACAGTCTCCTATCCCAGGGCCAATTATGTATCAAACACAACCTGAATGCTTAGTTGGGGTGACCATATGGAAAAGGGCTCCTGTATCTTTAACAGTTGGATAAAAAAGGAAATTTCAGCAGGTGTCATTTGTATGCATGCAGCACCTGGTGAAATTCCCTCTTCATCACAACAGTTAAAGCTGCAGGAGCCTTGCCCTCTTTTGTGTCTGATCATTCTAGCTATAGCTCTGCAGCTTTAACTGTTGTGATGAAGAGGGGATTTCACCAGGTGTTGCATGCATACAAATGACACCTGCTGAAAGTTCCTTTTCTATCCAACTGTTAAAGATACAGGAGCCCTGTCCTCCTTTCCATATGGTCACGCTATACTTAGTAGCTCATGCAAGTGATCAATGATCAGTGCAGTGTAATGGAGGAGGATATTACACAAGCCTGCAGGAACAACCGTTGTGATCAAGCAGTATTTGAAAGGTGCACTTTTCACAGACGTAACTGCTGTGGCCTCGTGCAAGTAGCTTCTTCATACATTATACTGCTTAGGCAAACAAGACAATTTGGGTGAGTTAACAAATGCACAGGTATGAGCTGATTTATAATGTACAAAGAGGTCCTCAGAAAAACAATCTTCCATCCTAGACAAAACCTTTCCACACTCCATACTGGGTCTGGCTTGAAACATTGTTTGGTTTCTACACATGAAACAGTTGAAGCACCAGTTGAAGTATTTCTAAAAAAATTCAGCATCAAGGAATTCCACTGCTTTTCTATGTCCGTCTGAGTCACGATTTCAAACATGCTCAGGAAAAGTTACATCGTTTCTGAGAAATCACTAACTCAGAGAAATGAAGATGGGATGCAAACAAAACCTTTCATCTCCCTGGCAGCATTCTCCCTGTTGTATCTATCCCATAACAGCCTGGTTCCTTGTCAAAGGCAAAATGAGAGCCTCATACCATCTTGATAGTGAAAAGTGGCTGAGTCCTGACCACTCATACTTAGGAATGTCAGAGGATCGCCATTTCCTGAGTTGCATGGATTCTGTGGACTTGAGGACTAGTTTTTTTCTTTCTGGAATTTTACGTTAATTTAGTCATAGAAAGATACATAAAATAAAAAAGTCAGCTTTTCCCCAATAATCTAAAGAATGAAAATATACATTTGATATACATTTGATGGGGGGGATATGCACATTTTCACAATGTGAAAATGTGCATATCCAATTCAGGATTGGAAAAACCAAGTTCTGTCAATGAGTGAGTGATGGAATGAAAGACACCTGACAATCCATGAGATGCAGATGGAATAATTTTACAAAATCCATACATCCCTACTTATACATATTCCGATATCACCAGTATCTATCTGCAAACAGCACTCCCCTCCCTTAGGTCCAGTTAGCTTGGGATCTTTCTTCAGGATGCAGCCTGCAACTCACCCTACAGACTCTGCGAGTGGCTTGGTTGACTCCTCCGAGACAAAGACGTGGCACGCAAATCTGTGATCAGCTGGGTGCTTAGTGATGAACCCAAAATACCTGAAAGAGGAAACAATGCTTGAGCTTGGACTAGAAGCTGGATCTGTGGGATCCTGGCAGAGGCTCCATTGCCCTTTTTTCCTTCCCCTATTCTCCCTCTCTCTGCTGAAATGTCATTTGTGTGCTCCTCAGAGCAGTGAACTGTCTTTTTATGCGTATGTTACTCTGTACAGCACTAGGCTCCTTGTTATCCTATATAAACAACGTTGTCAATCAAAGAGCCAATCCTCCAGAAAAAGCAATTTTAAGTAAGTTTAAAATGGTTGCAGTGATATCATAAAATTAAACAATACAAGCCTGTAACATTTGTGCAGCTGTATTCCAAGCAGCACACAAAGTACTGTTGGAAGCAATACTTGTGGGAGTTATTGGGAAAATATAACAAATGGCTGCAACCAATATGCCAACTGAAAGATTAAATAGAAACATAAGAAATTAAGATGAGCACTACTGGACTGGAACAAAAGCCCATATAATAGTCCTGTGCAGTAAGCCAATAGGAATAGGATTGGAGAGACCCAGGTTCAAACCCCTGCTAAGCCATAAACCTCATGGGATGACTGTGGGTCAGTCAATCTCCATCTCTCAGCCTATTTTACCTCACAATATTATTATGAGGATAAAAGGGCAGTAACCATGTATGTCACTCTGAGCTTCTTGATTGAAGAATGGGATGGTGATGACGATGACGACAACAACAACAACAACAATAATGAGCTCTAGAAAGCTTACAAAGAGGGAATGAAGGTAACAGCCTCTTGCTATTATTTGTTCTAAGCATCTGGTATCATTTCTTTATTTCATTTAATTTCATTTCTATACTGCCCAATAGCTGAAGCTCTCTGGGTGGTACACAAAAATTAAAACCATAGAGTACAGCTTAAAGTATAAAATATTGAAACTTAAATCACAATATAAAATCACAATCAGAATAAACCAAGCAGCCTCGCAGAGATTTCACAGATTTAAAACAGATTTAAAAACAGCCAAGATAAAAGACTAGGATGCTAAAATGCTAAAATACTGGGAAAATAAAAAGGTCTTTAGGATGATAATATTGAGAAACCTGTCGTCCATGAATTCGTTTAATCCTCTTTTAGAGACATCTAAGGTATAAATTATCACATTTTAGGGTAGTAGATTATGACTGGGTTCTGACAACATGATAACCAATGGTGGTTTAAATAGTCAACAGTTGGTTATTTAACCTACCATGGGTTAACGTGTTGTGTGGAGGGAGTTTTTAAACAATGGTTGGTTATTTGGCTGAAATAACCAACACAAATAAACAGCGCTGTGCAGAGTTGGCTATTTGAACCACCATTGGTTATCGTGTTATGTGGAGGGCACTGTTGGTTATTTCGTCAGCCACAGAGTCACAAGGCAAAAGTGGTCAAAGCAGTGGCTACCGCTCTAGTCTAGCTAGTAGGATAGATTTTTGACAGCAATGGCTGATGGCATACTAGCGGGAGGACTGAGAATGGAGAGAGGGCGGGGGATGAGTCAACTCAACATGGACTAATAGTCAACTCAATGCTAATCCTAATCCACACCATGGTTGATTATTATCATGTGGTGTGGGGAGTACCTCCTAAATAAACAACTGTAGAGTTGATTATTACCCCATTATTATTACTACTCAACCATTGTGTTGAGTTAGGAAATACTTCCTTTGCCTGTGATGCTATTTCATCGGTGACCATGAGCTCTAGTATTTATAGAGCAGGGTTTTAAAAATTCTCTAGATCTACATTTTTCATGGGTTTACTTTGTGATGTACTGCTGTTCTTTTGTATTTGGTTATATTATATTATATTGTATTATTGATGATAGCCACCTTGAGAACTATTTGGAGGAAAAGTGAGATACAAATTAAACAAGCATTTTCTACATTAAAATAATCTTAAATGCATTAACTTTTCCTCATTGGGAAACTGCTCCAACCCCTTGGTCATTTCTGGATGACTTTCTGTAACCCTTCTAATTCAATTATGTACTTTTTCAGATGGGGTAACTAGAACAATATTCCAGACGTGGCTGCACCAAAGATTTATATAAAATCGCTGAGTTGGATCCAGACCAATTTATTTATTTATCTGAATAATTTATATCCTGCCTTCTCACTTACCAAAGTAGCATTTGAGGTGGCTAATAACATTAAAAACATAAAAGAATCAACAATTAAAAACAAAAAACAGCATAGCAGATAATCAAAACATCAGGGTCACCATAAAATATGCAGCCCAACAAAACTGCCTTCATCTGGTGGTAGAAGCTAAAAAGAGAAGTGGCCCAATGAACCTCCCATGGAAGAGAGTTCTGCAGCTTGGGTGGGGTGCACTTACTCAAAAGGCCTTCTGTGACAGTATCCTGGGACTTACTTGTTGTTCTTTGGGTGATACCCACAGAATGAAATGTTCTTCAACTGGAAAAAGTGGCTACATTTATTCCCCTGCAGAATGGAGAGAACAAGCTGTTAGACTTGTGCAACATTTGGGATGGTTGAGGAACTTGAGCCATTTCTTGTAGGAAAGGACAAAGAAAAAGGCTTTCAATTCATCACCCTTGGGAGATTGAAGTCACAAATGAAGAGGAACCCAATGCTCTTGGGGGAAGTGAAAAGGCACTGAATAACTTGTAACAGTTGCAAAAACGTTTTCTGGGTTGTAGTCAGGCAAGTTACAGTTCATGAGCCCCTTATCCCCTTCCAAGAGCTCCTATATGAGAATATGAAAGAGGGGATTTTAGGTCCAGGATAATAGGTAGGCTGCAGCAGTATCAGCCAAGTGATGGTTCCTGAACTGCCTACATAAAGATGCCAGCCTTGCTTTCTGCATTAATTAATTAATTGTAGTCCATGGTTCTGTATAAACTGCCACTAGCATGTTCCTTCTCTTTACCTGTAAACATTCCACTGTCCCTTAAACATCCTCACTGATGGCACAAACCAATGACTATGACTCTGCTACAGGACTAGTGAACATCCCTTTCCTTGTGCAAATAAGGGCCAAACACTGAGTCATTTATCCCAATATCACAACCCTAAACTTATCTCCAGTTACAGCGCCTGTTACAATTCTACATCATAAAGGCTCCTGAAGCTTGATGAGTTCTTTTTTATATATAAAGCCACCCATTTTGGTATTTCCCGTGTGCACTTCAAATGAATTAAAGCCCTCAATCATTGGTCCCCAAGGTTTTGACAATGGGTTGAAGACAATTTTTAAAACTGAGTGCAAGACTTCATGGATTGAACTGAACTGGTTTTAGGTTAGCAGTGTGCAATGGAGCGTATAATAGTGGGAGATTTGTGTACACATGTCCTAAGAAAAACAAATAAATAAAACAAATGTTTTGTTCAGCAAAACAAATGGAAGCCAGTGGCATTTGTTAAATACAACCTAACGTGTGCGTGTGTGTGTGCACACACCACACCTATATCTCAGACTTTCTCCTCCCAGGCCCACTGCCCTTGATTGACCCTGGCAGGGCAATTCCATTACCAACAGAATGTGCTGCGCTTTTTGAATGGCTCTGCTCCTTCCTCTTGAAAGCTTCATGTGAGCTACTTATGCAGAAGGGCTAATCAAAGGGGCTTTACTGCACAGATCTGCAGAACACTACTTAAAATAGTATCAGCAGGCTTTCACAACGCTTCATAGATTATTGCAACAGTTTAGCAAACAGACCTTCCACTGCATCAATGTACCTACAGGCTGGGGACATGTCGTTTTATGTCTGGACTCCAGAGCATGAATGCTGCTCTGCCCTGCTATCCTATCTAGTGGACTCCTGCAGGAATGCCAAGCAATCCCAGCAGCCAGCAAGTCACTATCTTGTTTGCATATTCTCTTTTGTTGGCTTGCCAGAGGGTCGTTCTGAGCTGCAACTAGAAGATGCAATGGGCTTTTCTACACGAAGCATTTATCATGCATTTGCAATTCCCTACTCATAGTTGTTTATGGGTTCTTTGGACAATGTCTTGACCCTCCAGTTTAACTTCTCTAACAAGCACTTTCACTGATTTTTTTAGAGCAGGGGAAATGCGGCATTTAATTGTGAAAGCGAAAGAAAGTATAATTTCCTCTTATGTATTTGCACTATTCTGCTCTACCATAGTGTCGCCTAGAGGTTATGTAACAGAAAATCAGGAAAGATAATACTCTTTGGGCTACTGCTTGGATCTCAATTCTGCAATGAAACCGAAAGTAGATAATAGCATATTAATAGCCTTGAATGAGGCACTGAGAACATGGATGGGTGGGTCTTCAAGGGACACCAGAACTGTGTTGAAAGCAGAGCCACCCATGCAGTCAAAACTCACCTTGCTGGGATCCTTGGAGTCATCACTTTTCACAGCAATCTTAACTCCTCTCATGCTGATCTCCAAGACACAGCTGGAGGGAGGGTTAAAGTGCACAGTGAGGCGCCGAGTAGTGGCAATCTGTACCCAAACAGAAAATATACCAACTGTCACACATGTTGAGTGCCCAATGGTCTTACTGCTTCAATTTGACTTCAAACAACTTGAAAGCATCAGACTGGCATTATTGTTGGAGGTGTGTGTGTGTGTGTGTGTGTGTGTAGATTTAGGGAAAAAGACAAGGGATAAATACAAAAATAACATCTCAACATTGGCCATGACAGATTCTTCATATGCTGTGTGATCTCAAATTCACAATTTCCCTTGCCATTCAGCTCTATTTTCTCTCCAACTAAACCAGGTATGGCAGTTTCATCCCTGAATTTCTGTTACAGGTTGGCAATGGATTTACATGAGGGTGAATAAAAGGAAGCTGAAGTTCCTAATGGTGGGGCATTCTTAACACAGAGGAGAGATGAAGATGTCTATTTTGAATGGGGTTACACTGCCCCAGAAAGAAATGGCTTGTAATATGGGAGTACTTCTGGATCCAGGCCTCCTCCTAGACTCCAAGTTTAACACAGTGATAACAACAGGCTTATTGTGCCCAAGCAGGAGACAGCAGGTGTGCTGCCAGAAGTGCACCTGCCAGTTCCGCTTTTACTCAGCAACCCATGAGCAGCTCTGTGGTAGGTTGATGAGAGTGTTGTCCAAACCCAGACCTCTGGGTTGTTTAGGGGCTCACAAGACAAAACAAGGTGCTAGCCTTAACCAAAAATCACAAACAAGGACTAACCAAAAAGTTAAGGTTTACAAATTTTAAAAAACTGTATTTTATATAAATATGTTCACAATCAAAACAGAGCAACTGAAATACACAATCAAATTTCTCTTCAGAGATGATCAAGCAAATTGCTCTATAAATCGATGAAAGAGGCAGGCCAAACGCGTTTCGATGTTTTTAGTCTTCTTCAGTGGCCTGTAAATACCAGCACATGCTGATGCTGTAAGTCAAATATTTAAAGATGCAAATATCTAGACATGGAGGCTGCCTGACAACATCCTGAAAGCAGGACGAATTGTATCACTCCCCCAAATCAGCAAAGCCTACAGCAAGCGATCGCAAAGTAATCCTGACCTCCGTTTCCCAAAGTCAAATGTACCTTCTGCATAGCTGCACACAGCACATCATTTCCTTTGTGATATGGAACCTGGACCGAGCCAAGAAATTTCACCCGGAACTGATCCACCCAATCACTGGTCTTGCTCGAATCTGAAAAACCCAAATCCAAGGCAGATGAGAAGGATCATATTCAAACAGAAATCCTACATTATCAGACATAAAGAGGAAACACCTTTCTTACTGTTTCACCCAATGGCATGGCAGTACTGGGACGGGACACAAGTTGTGTACATTTATACTCCTTCATATAAATGGAAAGTTTTATGTACGATTCATTCTTCCCCTCCCATTCTGAAGACTGACCTAATCGGGCAACTGGAAAAGCCCAGGTATAATAGATAGCTGTGAGCCTGGACTGAGGTGTATGAGCAGAACTGAATAACACAGAATAGGAATGGGTAGAAAGGCCTACATAAAAGGAAGTAACAGGAACATAGATGGGGGTCAGTACCTGTCATTTGATCTGGATCCTTGGTGACCTCAATAGCATAGTAAGCAGGGAAGATGCCCCGATCACCTGTCCTCATATTATACGCCTCATACCAATAATCTTCTGCCTGAACCTCCACCAACAGAGGGTCATCTACCTCCAGTTCTAGTTCATCTTCATGACGAGGCACAAACCTGGGGAGAAAATCACTGGCACTTTGCTAACCAAAGCTTTGAAGGTACAAGCTTGCCCAAAGGTTCAAGAAAGAGACCTGTAGAAAATTCTATATCCAAGGTCAAAGGGTAAGAGCCTGAACTTTTATTGGCTACGAGGACATCTATGCTAGAACTCATGGGGAAAGTGCCTATAAAACAGTACAGATGTTATTTTTTTAGGCTTGACTTAGCAAGTAACTATTCATATGCAGAGGGGCTGCTCATAGAAGATTTCATGAGCAGCGTACTCAAGAAATGGTTGCTTTCCCTGCAGAAGTAGCTGCTGCAATTTACACTGGTATTGGGGTTTGACTGCATGTGTAATGTTAACCAGCCATATCATAGGCTAGCCACAGTACTATGTTACAAAACTTGTATCTTGTTCTTAAGCAGCCACCACATGTAAGTGAGAGCCAATATAGGCTGTACTTCGTTTGTCTGGGATGACTAGGAATGTATTTTGTGCTGAGAATGGGAAGTTAAGATAAGGAAAAGGTCAGCATGGTACTACCTACCTAGAATGTTTCAAGAGAGTGGCGAAATACCTGATTAGACCTGTTGTTGGAGAGGTTCAAATAAATCTAAGGAGCATTCATTTAAAATTAGTTTTAGGTTGCCTTTAAGGGTGGAGCCCTCCCAAGGCAGTGTACAACATAAACAAAGCAATACAAAACAATAACATCCCATAAAATAGTGATTATTAATAAATCCAGCAGCCCAAACATTTTAAAAGGCCAGCAAAAACAGGTGGGTCTTCAGAGCATTCTTGAAAATTTGCAAAGAAATGATGAACCCTTGATGAAAGTGTATTCCAGAGGTGCAGGGGCTACTACTAAAAATACACTCTCCTTTGTACTCACTTAGGCTAACTTCCCCGGGTGGTGCACACAAGTGAAAAGATTAATCAATCATTTGAATAATCAAAGGGTATGAATATTAGACGAATTGTGTTTGGATTCATCATCACAACAATGAGGGTCAGGAATACCATTCAGAGGGGTCCCCATGCTTGGCCAGCGAGGATGACTTCATGACGATCCAACTAGCTGTAACAGATGTTGTAATAATTGCATACTGGTCAAGTAAACCAAATCCCAAGATCTAATTGTACCAACTATGCTTTGTGTGCTTTTTGGCAACTCTTATACATCAAGGTAATAGGAAACAGTGGGTAGTATCCAATTTTAGCCCTACATAGAACAGACCCATTGAAATGAATGGGACCTAAATTACTCATGATTTACTTAAGTTCCGTTCGTTTCAATGGGTTTACTCTATGTAGGAGTTGATACTACCCAGTAATATGCATGCATAAGCTATGGAAAATAACATCTGCTCTGCCTCTATAAATCCTGATGAACAAAATAGTATAGTGCATACTAGGGCACGCTCAAGATTGGATGTTTAATCAAAGACCTTCAAGGATAAAACCCGGTTCCAAGTGTGCTTGATATGAGAACACCGTACGCTTTAGGCTTCTTCCCTCCAATTCAAGTCACTAGTGTTTGAGGATACCACTGCTGGTTGGGTGGTTAGGTGGGAGAATTCTATTGCCTGGGACAGAGGGTTTTCCCTGCACTCAACTCACCTGAAGACAGCCCGGTGAGTCTGCTCCTGCTCCTCCCCATTGATAATACAAGAGAAGAGTCCGAAGGATTCAGCACCTGAAAATGAAGGGGGGAAAGCTACAGCCACCTAATAACTCTCTCATCCAAATGTGCAGACAACTGTTTTGTCCATCAGAAGTGCCGGCCAAGGATCTTAACTGCACAACATGCCAATGCTTCAACCCCGCCTTTTCCTGAGGAAATCACTGGAGAAAAGACCGAACATATTTTGCCCTCTTGAGAGATACCTGCATGAGAGCAACCAGTAACCTGAACTGGTAGCTTCTTTCAGAAGAGATCAATGGGTTGGAGACACTCCCCCCCCCAGTGTTAAACATGGCATGAGGGTTATATTGTTGCTCATAGTGTGTTTCAAAAACCTGCAAAATCTGCTTGGTCAGAGGCGACAAAAGAAATGCATGAACCCAAAGGGCAATAATGCTCATGTCATATCACTTTCAACTCTCTTAAAAACTCTCATCTGTGTCCAACACTGCTCATTCTTTTGATTCAGAAGACACTGAGATATCATCATTGCAGAAAAGGATGAAAACTTTCTAAAGCTCTCAGAACAGGGTATGTATAGAATTCCTCCCCACACTCCCCTGATTAATTGTGTCAGTGGTCTTCTTAGAAATTCTACTTTTTAGGTTCTGAGGGTTGCTATCTTAAACTCCCCATAGCCTTTAAGATTTTGTAAAGATTGCAGAAAATAAGCTGCAGACATCCTCAAGAATTGCCATTAAAAACAATAAGACATGCTGCAGTTCAAAGAAAGTAATATGCCGTGGCAACACATTGTTCCAGTTAGGGAAGATTTGTTCCATATCATATAAGTTACGACACCAACATTGGTACCAAGGGACTCTAAACACACTTGCTATTCTCTTTCACTATGCATTCAAGTTGCACCAAGGTAGCCTTCCCCTTCCCCTCCAAGGTAGCCTTCCAGATGTCTTGGATGACAACTCCCAGCATTCCTGACCATTGGCCATGCTAGCTGGGGTTGATGGAAATGGACATACAAAAGATTTGGAGGGCACCAAGTTGGGGGGAAATTTTCTGAGGCCATTTTGGACAGTTCCTCTTGGAACTGTCTCTTGTACCACTTGCCCTGTCCCATAGTGCACTGGGATGTAAAGCCTGAGTAAGGGGGAACTACCATCACCTTTCAGTGAAGTTTGAGATCCCTCCCCACTCCCTCCATTTCAGTGCTCACTGGAAAGGACTCCTGCCCCAGCACTCACTGGAGGAGCGCGACCGACCACTCATGAAGACATTGAGGAACTTCTTGGAGAAATGGATGTCTGCCTCAGGTGTGGAGTCCTCAGAGAGGCAAACAGAGTCCCGTTTCAGGGCATCCTCCTCATACTCCTCCCCGATGGCCGATTCATAGGGTGAGGAGACACAGTTGTCGTAGACGGTGGCCGAATCACTCTCGTCACTGTAACCTGAGTAACATTGCTTCAGGCTAACTAGTTCCAGCTGCACATCCTCATCTACCACGAGCGTGTATTTGACTGAATCGTAGGAGAGGGCGCTGGTGTCAGAGCTCACCGATGCCCTCTGGTGGCTGTGGCAAGGCCGGTAGCCTCCATTGCTGCTGCTATATACAGTCCTGGGTGCGTTCATTTTGTCAGGTGAGGACAAGTAGTCCAGCACCTCATCCTCCTCACTGATTGAGGCGTTGGGTTTTCCTGTCAGTTGTTGGTAGCTGGAAGTGTCTATGTCAGAGCTGATAGACATCCGGTTGTCACTGGACTGCGACATAAATGGCTTCTCAGACTCCAGGGGGTCAGAATTCTTTTGGACCGGTGTCAGGTAAATCTCCTCAGTGGCTTCCAGCCTCACATCTGTCTGGTAGCGAATGCGGTCTCGGTAAGCTTCTGGCCCCCTTGTCACTACCACAATGGTGGGGTTCTGTGGTGGGGGACGGTTAGCAGCCTGCTGTTTCTCCAGTGCCCGGGAGGAGGCAACACAGGAGGTCGCAACCTGCGTGGCAGCTGTACGCCGGCACGGGCTCTCCGTAGATGTGCCCCGATCTTTGGTGGAGGTTGTGCTGTTTTGGTGATTGACCTCATCACTCAGGCAAACGTGGTCATGGGGAGGGGTCTGCTCACCTATGGGTAGGAAATGGGGGAGGGAAAGAGAAGAACACATATAACAGCCAATGAAACAATGACAACAGTGTGTTAGTACATCTCACACAGTTACTTCAAAGCAGTGGCAAAAACAGCTGTTCTACATCCAACCTATCAAGGGACTAAATCTAAGGGGCTGAGCAGACATTGGCTCAATTCGGATGGCATATTAGGCAACGGAGGGGTAAATAGCGTACTGACCATGCGTTAGGCAGGCGGTGCTCCCCACACGACATGCTGCAACGCCTGTGCTTGTGCAGCTTGAAGTTCCGGTGGCCATCTTGGTTGCTACGGCTACTTCCTCCCCCTCCCTCAGTCCCCCAGCCATATCCCAGCATGCACCATGAGTTCTGCCGGCTGTATAGAGCGCCCGGGGGGGTTTGGCTGCTCCGGCCGGCGAACTCTATTCCCAAACGGAATAGTCCACGGGGAGAGGGGGGGCTCAATTCGGAAGACACTTTAAACAACGGGACTTCAGGCTAAACAACATGCAAGCCCGTTGTTTCTCTCCGTTGCTTAACTGGGCTGCTTAGTGTACTGTCAGTTGTGTGCGCGTTGTGTGTTACTTCCCACATGACACAATAAGCAACACAACTGACGATTGTTCCCCCCCACCCCCATTGCTTAATATGTCGTCTGAATTCAGCCATTGTGTGGCCTCTGGAACATTCCATTGCCTACCTGAATAGACATAGTCACTAATGGATGCATTTTGTATCCCAGTTCCTAAGTATTACCATTCACAGCCAAAGTTGCTATAAAACCTTCTTTTTGGTCTTTGGGATTATAGGTCCAAGACTAGAACCAATTGTGAAGGAACCAATTTCTGGGAATTGAAAGGTTCATGTTGATTTTGTATCCCACCCATAGACGCAGCTAGGTCATTTTAGTCCCTGAACTTAATGGTCAAATTGGGGGGGGGGGGTTTAGACAGCCCTGTGTAGTACTTAAGTTGTGAAGCACACAGCTAACATTTCTCTTTCCTTCTCAGTCACCATTCCATGCTTTACAACTGTTTTTACATTCTTTCTATGTAAAAACAGTTGAGTTGAAACACTGATTTAACACTGATTTAAAAACAAACAAGCTTTGAGCATGTACAATTTTGCATTTTAAGCTTACTAAAATCATAGCATGATCACGACTACAGGAATAAAATGGAGCTTGCTTCTGCTGCCCTGATGCCTTCATGAGCTGGACTGTGGGGCTTGGACTTTGGTTCCAAGGTCCAGCCCTTGCTGTACCGATACAACCCTTGCTCCATGTATAAGGTGGCACAAATGGGTTTCTCTGTATTTTGTATCCCAACCCTTACTCCAAGGAGCCCAAGGTGGTATGCATGGGGTTTCCCCTCACAGCAACTTTGTGAGGTGGGTTAGATTGAGAGAGTGAGTTACTCAAGATCATCCAGTGAGCTTCATGTCTGACAAGGGATTTGAATCAGGTCCAACACTTTATCCGCCACATCATGTTAGCTCTCGTGCTACAGATTTTCTTGAGTTGATAGAACAATGTTTGTCGAGATTGGGAAAGAAAGAAAGAAAGAAAGAAAGAAAGAGAGGGGGGAGGGAGGGAGAGAGAGAGAGAGAGAGAGAGAGAGAGAGAGAGAGAGAGAGAGAGAATTTGGTTTAAAGGATTGCATGCAGGGAAAGCAAACTCCCAAATGGCTCAGGTCCCACCAGTCAATTAATAAAATGATAGCATCCATTTCAAGATGCAGGTCGAAGTGAAAAGGCTCTAGAAGGATGTAGAGAGGAGGCCCAAGCGACAGAGAATGTAACAGCAC
The DNA here is from genome assembly GCA_029215795.1 of Anniella stebbinsi. Classification (NCBI taxonomy): domain Eukaryota; kingdom Metazoa; phylum Chordata; class Lepidosauria; order Squamata; family Anniellidae; genus Anniella; species Anniella stebbinsi. The sequence continues at coordinate 306,954,488 of JARDYH010000001.1, read as the reverse complement.
GCAAAAGGGGAGGGATGACAGAAAAAGAGCCAGCCTCTGCAAAGAGATGAACTCACCCGTTTTCAGAGGGGATGACGACCGGGACACTCGCTCCTGCCAACTGTGCTTTTTCCCTAGAGAGTTGTTATTCAGTGTGTCCTGAGGAAAAGAACAAAGCGGCCTTGTAGCTGCAAGGGTAAACGGCGCATGGCACAAAGGGGCCCCATCACTCCCCACCCCCAACTCCAGCCTATGGTCCTGCTCCTGCCCCCTCCCTACTCACATCAGCCAGCTATTGTCTATGTGCACTGGGAAAGATGGCTATTGAGAGGGATCCAATAGCTAAGTCCATCTGTTGCTTCTGCATCTGCTGCTTGCTGCAGCCACTGAAGCCGGCACCACTGTAGGCAAGGGCTGAACAGAAGCAACTGGGAAAAAAGGGCAAAGGAAGAAAGGAGATGGAGAAAGCCATGGGGGGAGGGGGGAAGAAAGTGCCCCAGATCTCAGTGAAAATGACACCAAGGAACATTTTTTCTAGGACCTGTTTGCTTGGGTTACCCTGATGCAGGGAGGCTGAATCACATTGATGTTTAACTCGTACACTGCTGTGATTCACTTGACTCGCTCTGCCTCTATTGTCCCAAGTAGCCAAATATTCAGGAATTTAAGCACATTACTGATACTAAGAGCCTAACTATGTTACAACATCACACCCAGATTTCTCTGCCCCTCCCTCCTGCCCCACGTAAGAGCCAATTAATTGGAACAGGGCAGGGAAGCAGTGGACATGGTGAGGCCTCATCACACTTTTCTTAAACTATATTACAGAGATTGGAGATGGTGGATGAGGGATGGGAAAGACACAGGTTGGCAGCAACCACATCTCCCCTGTAATACCTAGATTAGGGTGACCAGATAAAATCCAGGTCAGGGCTCATGTAACTTTAACAGTTGTAGAGAAAAGGGAATTTCAGCCAGTGTCATTTGTATGCAATTAGTTCCTGGTGAAATTCCCTCTTCATCACAACAGTTAAAGGTGCAGGGGCCCTGTCTTCTTTTGTATATGGTCACTCTAGTATAGTGCCTGCACCTTTAACTGTTGTGATGAAGAGGGAATTTCACCAGGAACTAATTGCAGACAAATGACCCTGGCTGAAATTCCCTTTTCTCTACAACTGTTAAAGTTGCATGAGCTCTGACCTGGATTTTATCTGGTCAGACTAACCTAGATAGACCCTAACAAGAGAGAGTTATATTCACTGGAAAATGCCATGGGGCAAGACATTCACTGAAGCAACAAACATTAAGTGAATCTGCTCTTTAAAACTTAATGGCCTATGAATTTCAATACTCACATTTTGGGCATAATATTCAAGATGCTGCTGTGTTCCTTTCCATCCCCTCCAGCCTGGAAGTCCAAGGCCTTGGGATCCTTCCTCATCTTTGCTGGCTGCCTTACACTGTGTCAGATGTGAGCAAGGCCTCTTTTACTCCCCATATCTGTTTCAGGCTCCTTCTGCCCACTGTTTGTCTCCTAAGATGAAATCCTATACCCACATATCTGTGGATAAGCCCCACTGGACTCAATGGGAATTATTTCTGAGTTAACACGTATAGGATTGCACAGACAGTGAGAAGGACCAGCCCTGTCATTAGGCACAGTGATGCAGGCGCCTCAGGTGGCAGATGCTGGGAGGCGTCAGCAAGGTGTTGGAGGAGAGAGAGGTGGGTCACACAGCTTGCCCTAAACATCCTAGGCAGCTTTCAGGTATGGTGAAAGATGCTGTCCCATCTTCCATGATACCAGAAAAAAAAGGTTCTACTACTAGTCCATTTAGCGTTTGTACATGAGAGGGGGCACCATTTTGTCCTTTGCCTTGGGCAGCAAAATGTCTTGGGCTCACCCTGCCAGTGAGCCACTTGCACAGGCTGCTTTGGCTTGTCCACTCATGTCTCATCCCTGATACCATCAGACTCTTTGTGCATCCTACTGCCAGAGGTGGGATGCATGTCCCTGCTAGGGTGACCATATGACAGGAAAAACCCGGATTTGTCAGGATTTTTGGTAACAAACCTGGGAAGGGGGGGAATTGTGACATTTGACAAAAAATCCAGATTTTCCCCATCCTCGCCAGCCAAAGGGCAGCTCTACTTTAATGAGAATTAACAAAAACACTTACAGCTCCGCCATTTTTAAAGATAAAGAGATGAAACCTGGCACCATGATAGCTTTAAGGAAGAGCTTTAGCCATGCCAAATTTGAAGCAGATCCAATTATCAGTTGATGTTTAGGATTTTTTTTAAAGTTTGAGGTTTTAAAATATATATATATTAAAAACTGTCATTTTTAAAGGTAAAGAGATGAAATTTGGCACCATGATAGTTCTCAGATAGAGCTTTAGCCTTGCGAAGTTTGAAGCAAATCTGTTCATCCACTGATTTCTAGGGATTTTTTAAAGTTTGAGGTTTTAAAATATATATATTTTAAAAATCTGTCATTTTTAAAGATAAAGAAATGAATCCTGGCGCTATGATAGATCTCCAGTAGGGCTTTATCCTTGCGAAGTTTGAAACAGATCTGTTCATCCGTTGATTTTTAGGAATTTTGGAAAGTTTGAGATTTTTTTTTTTTTAAACCCTCTGGAGCCATATCCTTCAAACTCAGGTTATCAAACCTCCTCTTTAGGGTATTGCACCTTGAGAATTTTCTGCCCTTGGCATCAAGAGAATCTCAAGTTTTTAGCTACGAAGTGCTGGGCAAGCAGGGCACCTTTCCTGTTACAGATCTGGTGGGCAATTGGGCACCTGGAGCTCAGCAGAGGCGAGGCATCCACAGATCAAAATGTGGGAAAGGAGAGGTCAGTCAAAGCAGCCCACAGGGCAAAATGGAACAGGCCAGAAGCCTTTTTTCTCAGAGTTCCATATCATGGGCAATGAAGGGTCATCCTTAGAGAAAAACTCTCATGACCAACAGTGAGGTGTCAGTCAAGAGAGAGATTCTCATCTTTGCGGATGTCCTGTTGATGCAGATGCTGGAACCTTGCATGTTGTTGCTTTGCTTTGCTACCCCTTCAATTCCATTTTACTTTGTTCACTTGTGAGCTAGGCTCTGTCTGCACTGCTGGCATGCAATGCAGAACATTTGAAGTGCGTGTCGGAGAAAAATAGATAGATTTGTGGCTTGGGCTGGCTGGCATATCTCTTAGAAACAGAGTTAGACTGAACACACAACTCAGAGATATCTGTAGCTGAACCCTGAGAGGCTGGCATGCCACACAGAGCCTTACAAGAGCGTCTCAGAATCAAGTGTTGGTGCAGGTGTTGGATGATTGGAGGCTTTGGCTGGCATCAGTTTTAGACAGAGTTACAACTCAGAGACGGCTGCAGCTTAGCCCTGAAACGCTGGCGTGCCACACAGAGCCTTTTAAGAGCATCTCAGAGTCCAATGTTGGTGTAGACAGAGGTGGCTGCTGGCAGAGTTTTTTTAAAAAACAAGAGTCACCAGATGTGACCAAGGTATAAGCTGGCACCCTACCCCCAGCCACAGGGTACAAGTGCACAGCCTGGTCAGTCTGTTGGGAGATTTTGGCAGAGAGAGAGAGGGGGGATTGTTTGAGACTGGAAGCTGGAGATGTCGGCTGGCTGGCATAAGGCAGAGAGAGGCTGAAGGCAACCCAGATTCACCTGTAGCTTGGCCCTAAGAGGCTGGCTTACCACCCAGAGTGTTTTAAGAGTGCATCAGAGTTAAGAAGGTGTGCAGGAGGAGAGGAGGTGGAGGCAGCTGCCAATGGAGTTTTTTAAAGTAAGAGTCACCAGACATGACCAAACAATAAGCAATACCCCTGGCCACAAGTGTGTGGCCCGGCTGGACCATCGGGAGACTTCAGCAGAGAGAGAGAGAGGGAGGGAGATTGTTTGAGGCTAGAGGCTTTGGTTTGGCTGCAATGACTTAGAGAGAGAGACAACAGAGGCTGCACAGACAACCCAGAGACACCTGTTGTAACTCAGCACTATGGTGCTGGCAGGCAACACAGGGCATTAGAAAGAGGGTCTCTGAGTCGCGTGTTTGTGCAGGAAGTAGACAGGAGTTCAAAATCGGTATGTGAGAAGTGGTGTCAACGCGCAAGCCTTGAGAAGCTAATGTATATAAGTGAGAAGTGTGAATGGGCGAAGTAGTGTCTGCCGCCCATAACATCCCCCCCCCCAATGTTAGAGTAGAGAAACTTGTGGCAATCATACACAAGGTTTTTAAAAAAATTGAAATTGAAAAATAAAAAAGCCAGCTAGCTACGGCGTTTTGGAGCAAAAGGGAAGAAGGCTCAGGCAAACATAGGAGGCTGAGTAAGACAGCTTCCCTAGTCTCTTACCCTCCCTGCCCCCAGTACTGCCCCATTTCCCCCATTTCCATGCTCAGGTTTCGTAATAGGGAGAGGTAGCTGGTGCAGTTTTCTCCATGCTGGCTGCAAGGGGGAGGAGCAGGTAGCGCTGTTCATTGGCTCCAAGGTCAGAGCCCTGTCTCCAACTTTAGATCTGGGAAACTGAACAATCTTATGGCCCCCCAGGCACTGTCTAGGGGCCATAGGATTGATCTCTTAAACACTTAAATAGTACCAACTCAATACAGTCCTCTAGGTGATTTACAACATTTTAAGTAAAAACATTAAAACGTAAACGCCAAATAGAGGTTTTTAAAAGAAACTATCACAGTGCAAACTAAATTAGAAAAAAATCATAAACAATATAATAATACCCTCAGAGGGAACTTAAACACTGGTGATTTTTAAAAGTTTTAAAACAATCTTAAAATGATCTTAAAAGCTCTTAAAACACCTGGGAGAATAAAAAGCTCTTCACCTGGCATCAAAAGGTCCAGAATATAGGCTCCAGGTGAGCCTCCCTGGGAAAGGCATTCTACCATTGGGGCACTACCACTGAAAAGGACCTTTGCCTGGTAGCTCCCATCAAATGCCACTTGGTGGGAATATTTTGAGGAGGCTTCTGAAGATGATATTAGATAAATATGGAAATAGGTAATCCTTCAAGTAAAGTGGTCTCAAGCTGTTTAGGTCTTCACAGGTTACTACGAGCACTTTGAATTGGGCCCAGAAATGGACTTGCCATCAGTGGAGATGAAAAAGCACTTACGTAATATGATCAAAACAGCCAGTCCCAGTCATCAACATTGCCATCCTGGACTGTTTTCAAATGCAGCCCCACATACATTGCATTGCAGTAATCCAAACAGGAGTTGCCAGAACATGGATAACTGTGGCAAGGATATCTCTCTGTAGACTGGGTCTCGGCTGTTATATCAACCTATGCCGATAAAAGGTACTTCATGTCACTGAGGTTACCTATGCCTCCAGCAACAGTCAATACAATAGAAAACCACTGAGAGGACTAGGAGAATCAACAGGATTGCACTTCCGCTGTCCCTCTCTCAGCATAGATCATCCCACAGGGTGACCAAGGCAGTTTCCATTCCAAAACCAGGCCTAAAGTCTGACTGAAATGGATCTAGAAAATCTGTTTCATCCAAGAGCATCTGGAATTATTTTTCAACTACTTGCTCTAACACCTTGTCTAGGATGGAGATGTTTGCAATTGGCCAATAACTGTTCACACCTTCAAGGTCCAGGGTTGATTTTTCCAGGAATAGCCTAATTACTACCTAATTACCATTAGAACCACTACCTCTTTCAAGGGGGGGGGGGTTAATAATCACTTGGAACCAGCTGGACACCCCTTCCCTATTTGATGTAATGAGCCAATACAAGCAAGGGTCAAGCAAAAAGGTAGTCAACTGAACCTGTCCAAGTTCGTTGTTTGCATTCTCAGGCCTCAATAACTGAAACTCATTTAATAAAGTTGGACCACATGGTAGTCTGGACACCTCCACTAATAGCATAGCCTCCAATGTAGTCTATGGTCATGTCTATACCTGCCTTTTTTCCCTGGGTCATCCTTGGGTCATCCCTGTGTGTCCAAATGATGCACAAGGGACCCCAGGAGCAGGCAGGGATGACTCCTCCATTTTCGCAGGAGAACTGGTTGCGCAGTTATCCCAATTTTCCCCACGGTCCTGGGACAATCCCGAGGACCGCGGGCGGTGTGAGCGCCTGTCCTGGCTTCTTCCCTCCACCCTGCAAGTAGCGGAGGTCAGCAAGAGGGAAGGAGCCATTCTGGGGGGAGTCCAGGGATATTGGGGGTGAGGAGCGGGGTCAGGGCTTTTTTTAAAAAAAACCTTACTATTCGTTGGAGCGCAATTGCACTCCCAGCTCCTGTTTAAAAACAACAACAACAACAACAACAGGCGGGCACGACATCCCTGTTTGTTTCCAGGACATCATGTTTCTGTTAGATGCTGGGAGAGGATCACAGAAGCAGGTAAGTCCGTGATCCTCCCCTCTCCCTCCCTTTACACCCTTAGGTGTAGAAAGGACCTAAATCATGACAGTTGTGAGTGACTTTATCTTCAAAGTGTCTCACAAACTTGTCACAGTGTGCTACCAAGGTTTCCACTGTACCTTTCTCTGGGCCAGAATGCAACAGGCCTCATACCTTCTGAAAAGCTCCAATGGGTGGCACTGAGAAGATGCAGTGGTGGAGGAAAATAACTCTTTGTCAATTTCACCTCTACAGAATATACTCAACAATGTGCTCATTCTGAGTTCGATCAAATTTGGCTTGAGTCATCCTCCACCTGCGTTCTAGCCATCTCCCTTTTCGCTTCATTGCCGTCAGTTTAGGTGTATCCCAAGTGGCTGCCCAGCCTAAGAGGCTTCCTTACCACCTATCTGCCTTGATGCAATTCAGCATCTCTGCACTGCAATATAGTGATGTAGTTTAATGCAGCGTCAAAAGATTCCTACTGCACCACGACATTTTGACACTGTGCCCGGTGAACTTAATTCCTAAAGACCAACACAGTGTCTCTGGCAGAAAAAGAGATTTGGCTTTATGATATGATTATCAATGTTACTTGACATCAGATACAATCTGTAAAACACCAACTGGGAAAAACTGGACATGCGATTTTGCAAAGGGGGATTTTGTAAGTTTTGCATATATATTAGAAAAGCCCGAGAAAGGATATATTTATATATACATACATAAATAAAAGAGATATCAGGTTGCGATATCCCATGTGATCTTAAAGCTTTATTAGGTTATTTGAAAGAGACTTCGGAACAGTCATGCGGAATCTGAGCATTTTAATGCAGGAGGCTTAAATTGCCTTAGATCCTCTTTTCTGAAGTTTATGTGAAGGGCTGACTATGGTTAATGTGGAAGAAAAGCATCTGTAATGAGAATGAGCATTCTGGCCAATGCAGATTTTACATTTGCATTGCAAACTAAATTGAAGTCACAACGATGTTAAACCTCTGTGTGAACATGCCTTTCATCTGGTGTTTGCTAAGGGCTGCTAAAATATGTATTGCTTATAACTGGGGAGAAATCAGTTATAAGCAATACATAAGTATCTAATGTTACTCTAACTTATGTCCCATACTATTTTAAGTAGGACTAACACTGGATACAACTCGTTGGGGATTATCCAAGTCTACCTATGCACCACTAATGCAATGATGAGCTAGCAGTTAAAAAAGTAAGCAGAAGAAACACTATTTTCAAGAATCAGGCAGGTCAACGGAGCTGTCCCAATTCAGAAGCAAGCGCCTGTTTGTTTGGAGGACTGCTCTTTGAACCACTTACTTTTTGTTGTGTAAGCGGTGGGTCCCACTTTCCCAACAGAACAAATGGGAGTGTAATGGCAGTACTGAATACTGCACATTATATCGATGTGCAGTAAACAACATTATAAGCATGTTAAAATGGTTCTGTTTAACTGGCTTCTAAGATGTTCATCATAAAAACGATATTGTCCCTTTTGTGTGTGAACAACGCTAAAGTTTAGATTTTTAAAACTAAATAAATAGGAGCTGGGATTTCAGTTCACAGGATGAATCCAGCACCAAATGTCGTGCATGCATACATGTGTCAGAAAATATGTTGTCTAAATGGATCATCCATACACTTTGCTGACAGGAGATGCTGTGACCATAGGCCAGATTCCTGAACTGAAGAAGTTCAAGGAAGTAAGGCACAGACAAAAAGCATGGATATTTAACTTAGAAGAGATATACATATTGGGACCCATAGGAGTCATTCCTGAAAAAAATAATCTCATGAATGCAAAATGTTGTACTGGAACTCGCTCTAAAATGTCACAGTTTGGATCATGGAGGTTTCTAGGCCTCCTGGCCAAAAACAATATCTTGTTCTGACCCACGTAAAGATTTTTTCTAAGTATCCAGAAAATGGCGATTCTACCTTACAATAGCTTATTTAAGGTCCCCTCTACAAGAATTCGGTTTGACGCCCGGTTGTCCGATTATGCGCATCTTCTCACAATCGCTTTTACGCCTAATCCCTATACACGGGAGGCGGTGAAGCGCATTAACGGTTGCATGAAACGCGTTTTAAAGGTGTTTAAATGCGGAGAATTGCTTGTTTACATGGTCATAAGGCGCTTTAAGTCCCACGGTAAATTAAAACTCGCTATTCAACGCGCATGCGAAGATGTGCATAATCAGACATAAAACACACCTCAACTCCCGATTTGCGCTCCGTTCATGTGGAGGTAAAATCGGTAATGTGCTTTGAAAGAGCTTTAAATTGCTCTTGTAGAGGCACCCTAGGAATTTGGCTTGCATTTCTGCTCCTTCAAGTCTGTTCTGAAAATTCTGGATCTGAAAGGGTTACTTGCAGACTCCATCTCTCTCTCTCTCTCTCTCTCTCTCTCTCTCTCTCTCTCTCTCTCTGCCAGGCTCTGCCTCCACAGTACCACGTACAGCTGGTCTGACAGACCAGCAGAAATAGCTTGGAAAGAGGTCTACTGAAACAGCTGACTAGCCTGGAAACTCCTGCCTCTGTTCCTTTGGAAGCAGACAGTCCTAGCATCCAGAGTTTGTCACCATTGTTGCTCCTGAACAGGTAAACCTAACAGGAAAAAAGGGGCAATTTAATCTAGAGATGTTACTCAGTTTTCCCTGTCAGTGAGAAGTGCAGTGAAGCAGGCCCCATTTCAGCATGTCAAGGCATTGAAAGAGTCTAGCGGGGCAGTCAGGCAGAGGAAGGAAGGTAAATTATTGCCCTTATCCTCTGGGAAATGACTAATTTCTGTTGGCTTTTCCCAGCATATGGCCGAGGGGGGGGGAGAGAGAGATCATACCCTCAAGGGACATGAGAGCCAGTGAAATCATCCCTCTCTCTATAGACTAAGGGTGGGGGACATTTAGCTAATGGGCCAAATCTGGCCCTCCGGGGTTCCACAGATGGTTATGCCCCTTTCCTCTGGCCCCACTCCCTTTGCCATAGCCACTGAACATTTGATGGTTTCCCAGCTTTTGTGCATTTTTCTCAATTCTAAAATGTTGACATGCCTCTCGTAAGGCTTAGTTACTGACAGTAAGAGCTTTAAGCTACAACAGAATGGTATTTTGGCTCCACCCCTTTTGTCTTTGGCCCTGCCCAGCACTGGAATACGTCACTCAAGAGGTTCTCTGAAACAGAATTTGGCCCTTGGGCTGAAAGTTTTCCCACTCCACTATAACTTTTCATCACCTACTGCTGCTTTTAACCATCACATACTCTATTGTATGCATTCTGTTCTGCATGCATTCATACAAGCAGAGGAAACACCTACAGAAAGAGACAGGTCAAAAGCTCTCTCCAGGTCCCACCTGCAGAATGCCTTCATAAACACAACCTTTTCCTTGGGTCCAAATCTGAAGAAACTCCAATGGAAGAGGTGGAAGCAGAATCCAATTGTTAGGTAGTGGGTGTCTAAGACACTAGCCTTAGAGCAGTGGTCTTCAACTGGTCCAGACCCGAGACCCACCTCGGACTCCCAAACTGCAACATGGGGCCCACTTTCACAATTTTCTCCATGCCCAACATGGCAGCAACAGGTTTGCTGTGACCCATCTGGACCATTGCGACCCACCAGTTGAAGACCACTGCCTCAGAGGACTGTCTTCTTGACCTTTGTTGGCCTAAATAGACCTTCTGTCCTTGTTCTTGCTTATTTTAAGACTCTCATTCTCTCAGCTCCTCCTCTCCCTTGTTGATCAAGGATCACACCTCCCATTCCCAAATGCTAGCAACTGTAGGTAGAAAATACTTTCTTGCTATTGTCACTGAGGATTACTTTCTCATTCCCTCAGAGTCACACCAGTTTAGAGTAGCTCTACCCTCTGATGACTTCACTTACTATACAATGATGTATCTTACCCTTCAGAGGAGCATTTTAGCTGCACAACAACCCTATAAGGTAGAGAGGCTAAAAGTGAATGACTTGAACAAGACTACCCTGAGACAACTGGTGATCTGAATCTGGGTTTTCCAAGACCAACACTCCAGTAAGCAAAACAATACATCAACAGCAACACATCCTTCCTCAAGAAACAAACCTTGAGCACAACTGCCCAACTACACATTACCCATTTGTAAGATTTGCAAGTTACAGCTAAAAATGTAAATGAGACAAGCACATGTTTTAAAAAACCCATCTATTAGATAGGTACACTTAGAGAGTAGGGTGACCATATGAAAAGGAGGGCAGGGCTCCTGTATCTTTAACAGTGCATAGAAAAGATAATTTCAGCAAGTGTCATTTGTATGCATGCAACACCTGCTGAAATTACCTTTTCTACACAAACATACAGTAGCCCTGCCCTCCTTTTCATATGATCATCCTATCAGAGAGTCAGGACAGGCTGCAAGACCCAACTCTCACAGTTTATCTAAGAACATATATACCGAGACTTTGTGAGATTCTGAAAGTGAATCCAGAGATATTTTATAATTATTATTTTTAGTACTAACATTTAGATTTATATTCCACACTTTCTTCAAGGAGCACACGGCGTGTACATGGAACCCCCCCCCCCCCATTTTATCATCATAACAAACCTGTTAGGTAGATTAGGCTGAGAGACAGTGACTGGCCCAAGGTTATCCAGAGAACTTTATGGCTGAGTGGCAAATGGAAACCAGGTCTCTCTGGTTCTAGTTTGCTATTCTAACCACTATACATTTGGGGAAATAGTGTGTGTGTGTGTGTGGGAGGGGGAATGGGTTAACTTCCCCTGCCCCAGCACTCTCAGAAACCCCTCTCCAATAGCCATGTTTGCCTTTTTTTTCTTTTTTAAAATGTAAGATCCAGTCACAGATATCCCACTAATTTGGGCTTGAGATATGCATGTCTCAAAGTAAATGGAGGCAAGTCTGCTTGCTTGGGTTTAGGTTAAACCTTATTAATCTTAGGTGAAAACCAGTGGGATATCTGTTGTGATAATTTCAGGGAGCAACTGAGCTGCCCACAAGCCTGAGGGAATATTCCAGCCTGTAAGATGATGACAGTAACTGGTCTTCATGCTTCACTCTCCTATGTAAGTTAGTAGCACCTGAGGAACAGCTGTTATGAGAAAGTACTATCCTCTTTCTTCACACCAAGTCGTTCTGCTCTTCAGCTTGAGCTTTAATACTCTCTATTGTCAATTGCATAATGACACCATTTGTCAGCCTCTCCTACTCCCTCCACCGAAGTCTCCACCATCTGCCACACAGAGCAGCACCTGCCTTCCAGTGAGGCTTCCACAGCTAACGTCACTGGGAAAATCTTCTTATTAGTAAGTGGAGCCATATCCCAGAAGAACATGTGATTAAAAATAACCTCTCATGTATGTGGAACCTTCCTCGCTTTATAGACTAAACAAGAGAGGCAGATAAAAGGATTACAGATGGCCAGCCTGTGAACAGTTACGGCACAGAGCACTGAAAGTGACACTCCCAACCTCAGATGGAGGACGAACATGGCAAACAAAGGGAAGTTAAAAGCGCCCTCCAGTTCCACAAAACTCAGCTGAATGAACCACTCACACATTTATTTTCACCTCTAAATCTGGTCCCTTTTCTTCCAGGCTTTTTAAATGCTTTCACTTTGATCTTTCCACCCAATAAAAATGCTCTCCATCATAAGTCCTCTTGACTTTTCCAACAATATAAGGAAGTGAATTACAGTTTATAAAAGCTTATGCATAATAAATCTATTATTCTTTAATGTGCCATAAGATTCTTTTTTGGGTGTGTGTGTGTATGTGTGTCTGTTTGTTGTTGACAGGCTAACATGGCTGTCCTTCTGGAATTCGTTTCCTCCTATCATACATTGTACTCTGTTTTCTTTCAAGCAAATCCCATTTATTCATGCCTCCTATGACCAGAAACCCCATTTATGCCCCTAATTGTGTTCAGGGAACATGTCCACCTCCATCTTTCCTGAGCAATGATTCCTATGATCCAACAGGTTATGAACAACTCAAAGATGGCCCCACAATCCTCTGGCCCAGTCTCAGGATCTCTCTGCCCTCATTTTAGAACTTCATTCCCTAGGCACAAAACACACCATTGTACAATTCTACACCTATCCCATAGAAAAAAAGAGCAACATGGATGGAATATGCATACTGCGTGCATCATAAAATTATTCTCTTGCTAGATGAACTAGACACTGAGTTTCTTTTATTCATGCTGAGAATTTCTGGAGAAAATTCATTCTCCAGAGTGGTTGATTTCAGTGTGGGAAGGGTCAAAAGGGTTGTTCTGCAATTGTGTGATACATTCCAGCCAAAAACATAGGGAAGTGTTTGATCAGAATCCTAGGATGCACTCCTCTGCACATTTACCTGAGAGTAAGGCTCAATGAACATAGCAGGACCTATTTCCAATAAACATGCATAAGCTTTGACTACTCATTTCTTCCCATCCCACACTCCCTGGCACACCCAAAAGCACACACACCCTGAATAGAGCCTCAATTCACCAGCTACGCTGTCATCCCAGACAAAAGTATCCTGAAAAGGGGATTAACCACCTCCAGACTGAATAGCACACAAAACAGAAACCTAACAGGGGTCGCCACTATTCCTGGGTATGTGATTTCTTCCGCCTAAACTGTGCCCATCCTGCCTCCTTAGCTCATCAAGATTTGATCTAATCCATAGCTTGCCAGCTCTCAGCTCAGGAATATTTTTTGTATGGAAAGAACATGTATCTCTCAGCATATTCAAAATGCACTCCTCTCACTACTAACGGTTCCCCTGCCCCACATCTTGGATTGTGGAGCTGCACTTTCAGGTAAAGGCAGTGACTTCTATAGATGCATGAGCCCCAGAAGCTTCCATTTAAGAAATCAAGTACTGTGTAACCCACTCTTTCCCTCTCTAATCCCAAGGTCTCTTGCTGCTACTAAAGCCCTCATTTTGTGGGAACAGAAAGCATCCACAGCCCCAGAATGTCCCAAAGGGCCGTTGATAGATAACTAACCCCAGCAGTGGGAGCACACTGTGGCACTCAAGTGATGCAACTGACAGGAAAAAGAAGCACCAGGAGTTTGGATGCTTCAATTTAGGGAGAAGCAGATGTTTTATTTATTTTGCAGCCACTGACTTATTTCTGGAAGGAAAAAGGTGGATAAAACAATCATGTGGACTCTTCCTTCCTTTAGTAACGAACGGGAGCATTAAGGAGCGGTTTGTTGTGGAAAAGGAGGGAGGGAGGTCTCTAATCTATTGATGACTGGTTTTCCTGCAGCCCCCTCACCCCCCCCGCCTTCTTCATCCCAGGGACTCACCTGTGTCCGAGGCACCTGTGGGAAGAGATTGAGTGTTGTGGGCCGCTTCGGTCTGTAGGTATCCATGGTAACTGGCAGGGGCTCCTTCTTAATCAGCTCAGGCGCCGTGCCTTCTTCTCCAGGGGTCTCCCCAGTTGCATCAATCAGGTCTAGCTGGAGTATCTCCGCCTGGAGCCGGCTTGCCTCCCCTCCAGCCACTCCCAGAACACTACTGGTCTGCAGATTCACATGGCTCTGCCAGGATATGAGAGAGAGAGAGAGAGAGAGAGAGAGAGAGAGAGAGAGAGAGAGATCATGAGACTAGGAAGCAGGGGGAGGGGAGAGAAAGAGAGGTCAGGCAGTCATGTCACATCTCATCATCAGCCGTCGCCATCCAGGGAGAGCGGTAGGAGAGACTAGGCAAGGCGAGAAGTATGAATAGCCCACTACTGCCGTTTAGCTTTCGAAAGGACAGCAGGATAAAATGATCAAGACTCCAAAGTAGGAACAAAATGGTCGATTTCCCACCACATGCCAAAGATTCCCGTAAAGGTACTTATTTGCAAAACCATCACTATCCTCTGTAGCAATAATTGGCAATGTGGACATCCATTCCCCCCACCACACACACTTTATAATAAGATTTCTACAGTACCAATACAGGCAGATGGAGGTTCACATGATGGAATGCTCTTCCATCCTATCCATCCCTGCACATAGAAAGTGAAATATCAGGGAGAGGGCGAAAAATCAGGCGAAATATCCTGCTATGCTAGTTTTCTGAGTGCAGATATATTTCATAATCTACCCTGACAATTCTTTCATCATCCCCCCCCACCCCAATTTCACACCATCATTTCAGCAGTGGCACTTGGAAAGTCATCTCTGTAGTCTGACCTGGCATCCACATTGCAATCTTTTTGGCAAAAGGCAAAACTGCTTTTATCTGCCCAGGCATTTTAATTCGTTGTGAACTTTTATAACTGCTAAAGATTTTATTTGCTGATTCATTTTTTTAAAAAATATAATGGACTGTATACCACCCTGAAATCAGCACAGGTTACAGGGTAGAGTATAATTGCTTTTAAAAAGTAATATATAAAATAAATATTTTTTCTACCTGCAGCCTAAAGCTGAATAACCTACAGGCACAGTTTATCCACAAGCCTGGCCCAAAATATTTTGCTGCCCGAGGGAGACCAGCAAATAGAGCATTTCACCCCACCCTCATCCCCTGGTCAAGTTACATAGTGCCCAAAGCAGGTCAGGTTATTTGGCGCCTGAGGCAGAATATGCCATAAGTGCTTCTCCCCCAACCTTGGCTTAAAAATACAATAGTAGTAAATTAAATAAATAACGTTTTGCTGTTTATTCATGACACTCCAAATCAGCTGTTTAAGATGGCTGCCTCCCCCTGCTCAACGGTAGGGCAAGTTCTCCACAATTAAAGTACATGTGATAGGTATATGTGATCAGATATTCTATCTGAGAAAGTATAGATAAAAGGTCTCCTGACGTAAATTATTGCAGTTTATTAAAAAACCTATGAAGTAAGAATATAAGCTTGATATAGGAAATGTTGTGTAGTCCCAAGATGGCAGATCTGCATATATTCCCCTAAAGAAAAAGCAAGCATTCCCTCCATCACTAATCCACCCTGTCGGTCCGAAAATGGCAACTGTCTCATTTGCTCGTTATTATTTCAGGGAGTACAGTGGTAGTAGACATCCTGTGATCTGAAGAGCAGTAAGGGCCATTTCAAACATGACAAAATATGCAGGAAATGTGAAACCTGTGTGTGGATTGTCACATATAGGGTGACCATATGAAAAGGAGGACAGAAATCAAGTATCTTTAACAGTTGCGTGGAAAAGGTAATTTCAGCAGGTGTTGTATGCATACAAATGACACTTGCTGAAATTACCTTCTCTACACAAGTGTTAAAGATACAGGAGCCCTGTCCTCCTTTTCATATGGTCACCCTACAGTCACTGTGGGCATAAACTTTCAAGGACTACAGCCAACTTCACCAAATGCAAGTTCCCAGGGGAGATTATATATATATATATATATATATATATATATATATATATATATATGTTTGTCACATTTCGTGCAAATCAGCAATCCAAAAGTTGGGCTTTTCATAGGATAGCAAATTCCAGAAATACACAAAACTGATCCTAACCTCTGCTGCCACCTACAGGACACTGTCTAGTTCTGCAGGAATATCTAGGGAAGTAACGCTGAGGCAATTTGAGCATGGCAAGTTTTCCTGACACCATAAAGGCATTCAGTACTTTGGCAAAACCAAATCTCCATATAGTCTCCACTGATCATTCTGAAAGCATAAATATTGTGTGCTGAATCAGACTTTGACACAGGAAATGCCTTTTTTGGTGTCTTTCAGTGGGGAATAGAAAGGGTTTAGATATTAAGAAATAAACCGCTAGTGCTGCTGTAGTGTAACTTCAGGCCTAGAGCCAACCATATTTCTAGGGCTCAGAGTGTCATAGGGTTGGAAGGATCCAAAAGGTACATTGAGTTGAGTGCCTTGCCACAAAGCAGGACCATCTCATGGCTTGGGACCAAAAGCCCTCTGAGGCTGAGGTTTCTAGTGGCCTCCATCTTGCATCCGACATCCTGTCCTCTCAATCCCCATGCAGTGCCACTGCCCTCTGACACCAAGCACTGGACCTCAAAACTCCTCCATGGAGTACGGGGGCTCTAGGGAGCAGTCTCCAACCAGTTCTTAACTCCCCAGATACTGTGGAAAAGGGGTTAAAACTGAGATGACAGTGCTATTGTGTAAGGTCAACTAGTGCATTTGTGGCTGAGGTGAGATTTGAACAAGGGGCTTCCCACAGTCCAGTCTCATCCATGTAGCCTTAGCAACTATGCTGCATCAGCTGTCAAATCCTTCATTATAAATGGTCCTTTTCCCAATGTCTGGATTTATGTTCTTTGGCAAATATAGATTTAGCAGTATGCACTCTATTGAAGCTGCACTAAGAATTGCTTCATCATGACTTGCATGGACAAATGGATCATTCAGATGTTTTAATACTAGAACTGAAGGTTATTCCTTTGCTTTTGTTCTGTGCAGATTTCTGTAACTCCAGCCTCAGTGTCCTTCCATAGCATCATTTGCCTTTAACCAGAATATGATTTTGTAGCTCTTTGTTTTTGAGAAATTCCTGAATTCTTGTTCAAATGTTGGGATCATATTAGTGGAAAATCTAGTCTTTCCTCATCTGCTCTACGGAGCTTGGAGTTTCAGTCTCAGTTCTTCTCTTTCCGATTCATATTATTCCTGATGTTAGAGCATGCATCTTTAGCACATTCATATGCATGGCTAGTCACCACTTGCCTTGGGGGATATGGGCTGTGGATCATCAAGCTGTCTACTCTATATGCTGCACTTAAGGACTGCAGCTGCACTATTAAGTAATGCACAGAGCTCAACACCAAGTTCCTGTCTAGAGATATACATTATCCAGAAACGTTGAAAGCCTGGAAAATAATGGATGAGTGGTGGGAGGTGACAAATTATCTACAATAATTAACTGTTTTCTAAACAAAGCTGTACTTGTTTGCAGCCCTTCCCTATTAACTGGTGTGTACAAATGTAAGAATTTAAAATATGGCATGTATTGCTACTCCAGCACATCATCTTTATCACTTACTTTTCACTGGTATGGCAAACTAATTTTTTTTCCTTTTTCCTTTTTATTGTGAATAATAACAAAACAGCACAAAACAGAATCGCGAAGAGAAAAAAAGGGGGGAAAAAAGAATATTTTTTTAACATACATATATTATTATTGTTTCCATCAAGTATACCATTTGAAGAAGAAGAAAAAAAGGGAGAGACTTATTCATAGGTTTCAAGAAAAGTCACTGGTATGGCAAACTAATAAAACTGGCTATACAGTGCAACACCTTTATGGTATAACTTCCATCACAGGATGCAGTATAACAATATTAGATAAAACTTTATGCTAGGAATGGGCAGCTGTACAATCTGACGTGGGCAGTGAGCAGAACAACTTGCCTATACACCAAGCTAGAGGTGTCATTATGGTAACCACAGAGGCAGCTAGGTTGATGCAAACATCTACCTCTGACATCTGGCAATCAGCTGTTAAAGTGAACCAGCAGAACAGCAGGTTGGGTATGACTTCCTTGCCTCAGATCCAATACCTCTATATTTTGTCTCCATGCGCCAATTTGTGCAAGAGCCGGTCTATGCATATGTTTAGAACTGGTATATCAAATGAAACTTGTATTATGTTAAAGTTGGCTAGCTCAAAAGTATTTAGTACATTCATGAAAGTTTTTTAAAATCCCCCCCTCAGATAATTGCAGACATTTCTAGGCTCGTTAGGCTGTTGGGTGCAGTTGCAGCGTCAAAGTCATCCTAGTATAAATCTCAGTATACATTTGTCATTTTTTTAGCAGAAGTATTTAGTGTATGAAGGTTCAGATCCTAAATCTACTCAGGCCAAAACTAACAGTATTCCTACAGCATTACTTTTTCCTAACACCTTTTCTTCTATTGTTTACTTTCACTAAAAATATTTCATAACACTTTTCTCTGAAAAGTGTTGGTTATTTATTTATTTATTTATTGCTGTGGAGAGGGGGAAAGAGAATCCACCTTCCATCTTGGAAGTTTCTGCTTTGATTTCAGACCTTTTAAGTGGCTAGCAATTATATGTACAGTGGAATCCTATGCATATTTTCTCAGATGTAAATGGAGCATGCTCATTCCTATGCATATCTACTCAGATGTAAGACCTGTTAAGTTCAGTATGACTTACTCTCAGGTATGTTTGTAGGATTGCAACTTTAATGACAGATTTAAATAAAAAATATTCAGATTCCTCCCTCTACATGATGATATCCCTCCCTCTAATGGCAAACTCAGCTGATGACTGCTTACAACATTGTAGACAAAATGGGATAACTAAAAAATAAGAGAGAGGTACTCATAGGCTCAGAGGAAGCCCCAAATTTGCAGAAGTACAGAAAATCTTTTGGGAGAGGAAAACCTGCAGGAGCAAAAAAAAAAAACTATAAAAGCTTCTAATGAGAACTGATCATGCTCAGTGGCTGAGTCACAGGTAGGAGGAAAAGATAACTGGAAAGGATTGGTGGAATGATGCATACCGGATTACTGCAATGCATTATAAATGGGGCTGCCTTTAAAAACTGTCTGGAAACTTCAGCTGGTACAAAATAGGACAGCAAGACTGTTAACAGGGATTGGCCAACGAGATCACATTATGGCAGTCCTTTTCCAGCTTCACTGGCTGCCGGTCCAGGCCCTATTCAAAGTGCTGGAATTAACATTCAGATCCCTAACAGCTTGGGGCCAGGTTACCTGAAAGAACACTTCTTCTCATATGTGCCTGCCTGGACCCTAAGATCATCTTCAGGGATCCTTCTCCGTGAGCCCCTGCCAAAGGAAGTGAGGCAGGTGGCTACCAGGAGGAAGGCTTTCTCTGCTGTGGCACCCCGGCTGTGGAATAAGCTCCTTAGAGAGGTTCACCTGGCACCTTCGTTATACTCATTTTGACACCAGGTGAAGACCTTTTTATTTTCCCAGTGTTTTAACTTTAGTCTTTTATTTATATTTGATTGTTTTAACTTTTGTGAACTGCCCAGAGAGCTTTGGCTATTGGGCAGTATAGCATTGCAATAAATATATAAAATACTGGAAAAGGGCATGGCTGGGTGGCTGGCATTCTGAACAGGAGTGCTCAATGCTGCAACGTTTTGTTATAGATGCCACCTGTCTCACATATTACTAACTGAATTAAAGCTATTAATTTCCCCCCTAACTAGACTGGATCTTTTGGGGTCCCATGTTGCATGCAGAATGATAATGCTCAGATAATATTGCCAATGTATCAATCATTGGCCCCGTTAAGGTATAACAGGAAACTGTAAATAAGTTATGGTAAATCTTGAGCTCACATCCTCCTCTTTCCTCTTCCATGTGCTACAGAAGGAGATTTGAAATGCCCACTTCTGATTTTAAACAATGCACATTTCCCTAATATGTTCAAAATCAAGGAACTGTGGTTTGTTTAAACTCTACTTAGGATGCAATTTTATGCATGTTTAGTCAGAAAAAAGTCTTACGACTCCCAGCATTTTCTAGCCATGCTAGCTGAGGAATACAGGAAGTTGTACAACTTTTTTCTGTTTAAATATACATAGGATTGAGACCTTAGTGAACAAACTAGGAACAGAAACCACAGTTTGATCCTGATTTGTTCTCATCAGAGTTAAACAAATCACTATTCACCATGTTCAGAACTAACAGGGATTTGGGTTTTGTTTAAAATGATAAATGAAAGGTTCTAATCTCCTCAACTGGTATGGGAAAGAAGAGGAGAACTAAGTGTAAAAGCCTGAGGGTTGCTGTAGTACTTTCAATTAGCAGAAACCCATTATTTCTCAGATGGCTGAATTGGGTCATTGCGGGTTCTCTCTTTTCCTCATGCTAGTATGGAGAGGCAGTTAAAGATATAATGGAATAGCTTTTCCCTCTCTTTCAGTAAGCCCATATACACCAGTTACTGGGGAACATGGGTAGGAGGGTGCTGTAGGAGGGTGCTGTTCTGTGTGAACAGAACGCTGGACTAGATGAACCCTTGGTCTGATCCAGCATGGCTCTTATGTTCTTATGTAACTTCACATATATGCTGGTAGTGACTGACCATGAAAGAGATCTTACAGTTTTGGTAGATGGCTTGATGAAAATGTCAATCCCAGGATGAGATAGCTATGAAAAAGACAAGTTACATGTTGGGCATCATTAGTAAAGGAATTGAAAATAAAACTGCCATTATCATAATGCTTTATACGAATCTATGGTGCAACCACAGTTGGAATACTATGTGCAATTCTGGTCACTGCACCTGGAAAAGGTTATAGCAGGGCTGGAAAAGGTGCAGAAAAGGGCACCCAAATTATCAAAGGGGTGGAGAAATTTCCCTAAGAGGAAAAATTACAACATCTGGTCCAGTTTAGCTTAGAGAAAAGGCAAATAAGTGGAGGACATGATAAATGTGTCTAAAATTATACATGGAGTGGAGAAAGTGGATAGGTTCTCCCTCTCATATAATACTAGAACCTGGGGTCATCCAATAGAGTTGAATGGTGGGAGATTCAGGACAGATAAAATAAAGTATTACTTCACGCAGTGCATACTGAAACTAGAATTTGCTACCACAAGATGTAGTGAGAGCCACCAACTTCGAATAACTTTAAAAAGAGGATTAGACAAATTCATGGAGGATAAGGCTATCAATAGCTACTTGTTATAGTGGCTATATATTTCCACAAAATGAATCAATGGATCCACAGTTGTAGCAAAAACACAGACAAAACTCAGGACTGACTACGTTTGAAATATATATAAAAAATGTAGGTACATGTACAACAAACTAAACTTTCTGTGGCATGAATGGATCTATGTCAACTTGAGACAATATGCCCTCATTTGCCACAGCAAATTTAATTTGGTGTACATGTACCTATAGTTTTAATATATTTCAGACATATTCTACTCTGAATTTCATCTGTTTTTGCTACAGTTGTGGCTCCGTTGATTTGTTTGGTGGTTCTTATTGAGGGTTCCCCTCTGTCTTGCTTGAGGCTATGTATTACCTCATGGTCAGAGGCAGTAGCCCTCTGAATACTAGTGGCTGGGGAACATGGGAGGGGAGGGGTGCTACTGCATTTATGTTCTCTTGTGGGCTTCCCAAAGGCATCTCGTCAGCTGCTGTGCAAACAGAATGCCAGACTAGACAGGCCTTTGGTCTGATCCAGAATAACTCGTCTTCTGTTCTTATCTCACTCTCCTTCTTTAAGCCCCTTCTCCTCTTACCAATGTGGATTTTAAGCAATGCTAGTTTTAAGCACATGTGCCCAGCACACTGTTGAAGGTAAATGAGTGTGTTGTAGTAGGAATAGTAGTGATCCCTTTCAGCTCTGATGTTGTCATTACAGGAGGCCATAAAATTTTACGCAACCATCTGCAAAGCTGAGCATTTTTTTCGCCTGCCTAACACTGTCTTTCCCAATTCTGGTATCATATGTTCCAGGCAGCCATTCAGTCCCAATTCTCCTTCAGAACATCTGTAGCAAGTTTGAACTCTGAAAGAGTGTCAGAGCACTGTTGCTCTGGCTCAGATGTCAGTTCGTGTTAAAAAAAAATTCAGCTGTCATGTTCTGGCATTCAGACTCACAGTTTATTTTAGTGAAGGATTTTTCTGCGGGAAGGAGACCAGATGCAAGAGAGGATGGGGGTGTGGGTACATGATGGAGATGCATAAAATTATGCATGGTGTGGAGAAAGGGGAGAATTTCTTTCTCTCATCCAATGAAATGGGGGTCATCCAATGAAACAGAGATGGGAGATTCAGGACCTGATGAAGTACTTCTTTAAACAGCACATAGTTAAACTGTGGAATTCGCTACCACAAGAGGTAGTGATGGACACCAACTAGAATAGCTTTAAAAGGGAATTAGACATGTTCATGGAGGATAAGTCTGCTGGTCAGGATGGCTACAAATTACCTCCAGTATCAAAGGAAGCATGCTTCTGAATACCAGTTGCTGAAAACACAAGCAGGAAGCTGCTATTACATTCATGTCCTGACTGTGGAACAGAATGCAGAACTAGACAGGCCTTTGGTCTGACCCAGCATAGCTCTCTATATGTTCTTAAACAGAGCTCCTGTGCCTTGAATAATCAGGTGGAAGCTGAAATTTTGGAGACAAAGCTTGCCATGATGTCATAGTGCTGTTGTAATCAGAAAAGCAGTGTCTGCTGGGGAAACCCCCCCCCCTCCACTTCTATACAGTTATTAAAAGCACAGCTGCCTTATGCTTTGTGTGCATGCTTTGCAAGAACTGTACCCCTGGGTGGGAGCTTATTAATCTTCAATCTACAGCCATCCTTTATCCATCATGATTTAAAGGCTGATGGTTTTAAACTAGCCTTCCTCAACCTGGTGCCCTCCAGAAGTTTTAACTACAATTCCCATCAGCCCAAGACAGAGATGATGGGAGTTGTAGTCCAAAGCATCAGGGGGCACTGGGTTGGGGAAGATTTTCCAAAGTGATTAATTTCTTTGCCAAAATAGTTACCGTTTCCCGTTCCATTAGTACCATTGTATTTTATCCATTTCCAGCCTTCTGGAGTCATGTATAAAAAAATTATGCACTCAGACTATATTAGCTCACATTCTTTCTCACATATTATGTGAAAGAAGAAGGCATGCCATGCATGTCCTCTGAACCTTTTGCCTTGCCCAGAAACTGGAAATATGAAACATGTGAAGTAGGAAAGTTTACACTTTGAGCAGGTATTGACATCCGTTATTGCATTATCTGACTCCGTATATATTTCTACCATCACCAGCATTAAGTAGCCAGGAGTTCATCACTACTGGCTAGATTAATTCAATTTCTCTTCTCATCCGATAAACTTTTGTGAAAGAACCAAGTAGTCTGCCAGTATCATGGCATGCAATGACTTTGCCAAGCCCTCATTCTGCTTGATGTGTATTTGGCCTGGCCTGAGCTAGGGAGGAGTGTGGGGAAGAATTGGATTGAACCACTTTAGGAGAGAATTTTACATTTTTCCAGAGAAGTTACCAAAGGGCAAAATGGAATGAACACATGGTCAGTCCCAGAGCAGAAGCTTAAGAATGTTAACAAGTGGGCCTGTCACAAAATGTTGCAGTGTGCAACGCTCCTGTTCAGGGTGCCATCCACCTACAGTAGCTATGTTCTTTCCAGGTTATTTCATTGCATTCTGTCCCCCAACCCTTCTAACAGCTGGTCAGCATAGCAAGGCCACTGAGCATGCTCAGTTCTCATTGGATTGTTTTTGGGTTTTATTCACCATTTAAGGGTTTTTCCCCCTAAGATTTTTTTATACTTCTACATACCCTGGGGTTCCTATGAGCCTGCTCATACCTCACTTTTGTATGTGGATGATGTTGTTTGGCTACATAAAAAGCAGCACTCCGAGAATGAAGTTCACTATTAGTATATTTTATAAAAACAGACCCCAAATAGGCTCACACTCACTCACCTGAGATATGTATGATTTGGTGTACCGAGAGACAGATAGAGTTCTACAAACTGAATTTACTGCACCCATAGGTTGGGGCTACATACTAGACTAAAAACTGGGTATAGCTTTTCTTTTTGCAATGCAAACACGTTTCATGTTTCCCTTCCTTTACCCAGTGGTTCCCCCGTTTTCTTAACAGTTGCTTATTTTATTTGCAATGTTTTAAAGCACCTCTCTGCAACAAGGCTCTGTACAATTTCTGAAAACTCAAACAAGTAGCAAAACTAAATGAAGATCTTCTTGGGCTTATTATAAATTGGCCGGAAAGTAGGTTTTAGGTAACCCATCGACTCTACAAAGGCAGCACTCCTTTTTTCTTATTCTCCTTCAGGCATCCAGGTTCAGAGCTGGCCCTACCATTAATTAGTGAAGTTGCTGTCTTAGGCAGATTATGGGTGTCATTAAATGGCAGGAAATTGTTGGTTACTTAATTTAATGTTATTGCATTTTTATCCAGGGAGGGGGAAAGGTGCTTGTGGGATTGGCTGTGCCAAAACAACATGGGTGTCTTTGGGTACTGTGCAACTTGACTTGGGTGGGTGGCACCATTTCCTGCTCTACCTCAGGCAGCAAAATATTTTGGGCCAGCCCTGCAAGAGGAGTTTTCTTGTAGCTCCAAGTGTTTGGGGCGTGTCTGTGTCTGTGTGTGTCAGAGCCTTGACACCTAGCAAGCAGGAAGTTGCCCATAGGTCTCTGGAGAGCAGTGATGATTGGGACATGTGATACCAAATGCCTTTTACACTTTTCCCAAAGCTAAACATGTGGATGCCAAGCTGCCTTACTATTCTGGCCCTGAGGACTCTGAAGCAGATATGCTGGCTGTACGCAACAAAATCCACATTTTTGCAAAACCATGTCTATCATTTTCTCATCATATCCCACAAATAAATTGGTTTTGTTTCCAGTCTTCTTCAAGTTCTTCAGTGCGTACATATTCAGAAACACTTCTGATTAAAGCAGATATGACTGTGCCTGAGTATATGGGCATTTAAGCTTGGGTGCTCTTCTCAGTGAACAAATACAATCTCTAATTTAACCTTGCGTGAACTTTCTCAAATGTGCTGTTTTAGTCTTCCATCCTGGAATTCTCAGGGTTTGATGTAGCTGACATTTGAAGAATTTAAGATTTTACTGTCCATGTTTAATTTCTTGTCCTCAGATGCCCTGTTCACTTTGAAGCATAGTAAACATATCTTTTCTATGAATTAAGTAGGTATGTGATCCATTTATACAGAGGTTGTTTTCAGCTGGGGCTACCCAGGGCTTGGCCCCAGAAGCTACAAGGACTCAGCCCTGGACCATATGAAGTAAACAGAAAGAATACTTCTGAGCATGTGTTAAGTGCCTTCATCTCACCCCAGATATCAGGGAGCAGGGCCTGTCAGGCTGACTTGAGTCCGCTTGGAACCTCTTGTTTTAGAAATCAACAGCCCTTTACAACAAAACACACACTGCTAAACATCATGTAACATGTTTCAAAACACCACCTTCTATCTCGTTTCCCAATACAAACATAGCAGTCTCAATTCAGACAAAAATGGATGATGAGATGCTCAGGAACTGTATTTATTCATGTCAGCGAATTTAATCTTAATTGATAAACAACTGGATTCCAGCTTTTTCCCACTATAGTAGCAACTGGCCCTCCTGCTTCTATCTAGCCCCTTTCTCTACAGTTGCCAGTTGTCAATCCAGATATCATGCCTTTTCTTTGAAAAGCTCTGAAGCAACAAGGGTGCTTCTAGATGGAGGGCTCCTAGTGCTACTACTTAGGAGGCCGCTCTTCCACCTTTTTCCTCCTTAACAGATTTTCTGCAGTAAGAAAAAAGCCGGAAGAAGCAGTGGGGAAACCCAGGAGGATTATGAGTGGAAGACACTCTTTGGACCCCCCCTCCAATAAAATCCCAATGAATGAGGTAGGGCAATAAAAGCACCCCAAGAAAGTGTGTCTAATTCCTGTGGCTCCTGCTGCACTAGCAAACTTTGCCCACTCTCATCACCCACTGCTGCAGCAGTAAACAAACTTCAGTTTTATCCCACAAATGAAGCTGGTTTATACTGAGTAAAACCATTGGTCTATCTAAGTCAGTATTGTCTCCTGCAGTTTTTCCTAACCTGGTGCCTTCCAAATGCATTTGACTGTAACAGAATGGGGATGATGGGAGTTGTGGGGCACCAGGTTGGAGAAGGCTGGTCTATACTGGCTGGTGGTGGCTCTCCAGGATTTCAGACAGGCGTGTTTCCCTGCTCTACCTGGAGATGCCAAGGAGGGTTACAAGCTGAAGATGTTCCACATGCAAAGCAGGTGCTCTACCACTGAGCTGTGGTCATTTCCCTTAGAAAATATGGGAGTAGGATAGGGAAATGGACCAATGGAATGGCAGGCCCTTTTTTGGTCCTTTGCAACTTAAAGGGCCAGGCATCATTGTTCCCAGAGCTAACAACCAAGGCCTTTATCACACCTACCATTTTTCCCCCGGATTGCTTCTGCGGTTTCCCCCTCCATTTCCTATGCGAATCTAGCGTTTTGAATCACATGTGGTCAGGATTGCTGCGATACCTCAGCTTGGCCTATTGAACTTTGCCTGTTTCGGACTTTGCCCATTCAGGGTTAAATCGAAATAGAAACGAAAAACGGAGCACTCAGGGTGCGAGAACAGCGTGAGGGGGACGACGTCATGTGAGCCCGCGCTGAAGAACTGGATCAAAGTCATGGCGGGTGTGCTTAAAACCGCCCGCGTGATAAAGGCCCCAAAGGCATTGTGCAGGTGTTCTAGCATTTTCTCCTTAACAGATTTTCCAGGGTAAAAAAAGACAAAAGAAGTGACAGAAAAAACACCGGAGGGTTACTAGTTGAAGACCATACCATCTGGATCCTCCGTAAAGTTCTGTGAATTAGGCAGTACAATGGCATTGTAATTAAAGCCTCCTCTGAAGCACCCTTAATATCCCACACTGCAAAGTCTGTGCAGGGAGAAGCACCAGCAGAACCTGCAATGGCCGTCCCTCCTGCCCTGCTAAACAGGAACATTATGTAGTACCATCTCAAAGACCTCCATTCCAGAAACTCAACTGTAAGGGAGTTGAAACATCCTACGACCTGCTTAGTGTATGGGCAGGCCCACATGATTTTCTGCAAATGGGATGCATTGCTGGTGCTTGAGTTTTGAATACAGTGAATTGTATTCTCATTGAGTTTCTCTCTCTCTTTTCCATTAAGTGATGCCCTTTCGGGGATCTTTTTGGGGGGCTTGTTACATGTATATTTTAGCAATTTCTCTTTTGTGTCTTATAGGCATTTTTCTTTGAGGCTGTGATCACTCCCCCCCCTCACTTTTTAGCTCTTTTCTCAGAACATTGTTGCAAAGTGGCTGATTAAACAACATATTTATCTGATCAGTGTCCATGTACTCTGTCCAGGTGTAACATCATTGAAGTGGTTTCCTAAAATATTTGCATCCTTCAACACAATCTCTTCCAGGTTTGTATCCTTTTTGTGTTCTTCATATGCCTTTTTGTGCTATGTCTCAAAACAGTGTGGCTCTTCCACAACCAGCATATTCCAAATGTTGAAGTGCAGAGTTGTTAATTGGAAGTTCCCCATTAATTCCTTTCCCCAGGCCCTGAAATGTTCCCTATATCATTTGCAGAGAACGTACGTCCTCTGGCGACAGAGAATCTTCTAAGCTTTTCTTTGCGCCTTCACAGCTTTCTTCCCCTCCAGCATAGAATACATAATAAATGTACCACACTTGTACTTTTGTTATTAAAAACCATGCAGTTTTTAAAACTTCTACAGTTTACCAGTTCCTGTGGCTTTTACAGGCCCCTCAAACTGCTGTTTTGAACCTCGTCCAGGCTTCCTCAACATTCCAAGTCTGACAGAGAAGGTTTACTTCTGACAACAGAGAGGTGCCACATAAAAAACCCACAATTTTATTTTATAAATTTCACTTATTATTAATGATAGGCCCCATTAGTGTTTTGGCAGCCTGAATGTTCTGGCACCAGCATGGACAGTATAATACTGGTGGGAATCCTAAAGCAGAAATTACTTTTGGATCCTCCAAGATATAATGTTGCTTACTTGCAATATAGAGGTACATAGTATAATGCTAATTTACAAGTGTTTTATTTAGTTGTTTCCCATCAGTGTTAGTGGAGTCATTGTTTACGCCACTCCTACAGCTTCTAACAAATCACCTCTGTGGGTTCATTTAAAGTGTATTACAGTAGATTCAAACCTGAGGTGCCATCACCATAGTATAGTGGAACATTTTTCACATGACAATTATATCACTCAGGTTTCACATGAAGAAGTGTTTCCATGCGAAATCCAAACCAACTACAAATAAAAGTCACCTCCGTAATAGCAGACTTCAAATAGAATCACAAAGCCCTTCCAGACAACTGCTGTTCGTCCTGGTTTCAATGCTCAGCTGTGAAACATGTGAAATAAAAGAGAATGCTCCTGAGCATGTACGGAGTTCCTCTCCTAACCATTGATTAAACATAACTTTTTTGCACACATTTGGGATTAGGAGAAAAGGCTTCCAAATTAAAGTATTTGGCTGTCCAACAGGCTTGAACCTCAGCACTTAGTAGAGATTAACCACAGGATTTAAGTACCATCCATTATATTCTAGGGGAGAGTGCAGTGTGCCTGTAAGGGACACATGAGTCAGTAATGCTCTGGAATAAAAACAGAGCCTCATAAATTAAAAGCACCTGACAACCTTAAGTACAACATAGAGTACAGGCTCTGTCAACTGGAGAAAATATGAGGTGAATGTTAGATATTTGAGGATAATGCTGATTCTACTATACTTGGCAAACTCTCTCCTCCTCCCTTTGTACAAAGCATCCTTTGTTTAAGCATCCTTGGATCTGTTAGTAACTGAGGAAAGTTTATCTCAGGTTGAAAACACTGAGTACTTCATAGATCAAGGCCAAGTCCTTGATCTGCAGCTGGGATCAAGTCCCAATCTAGAGCCTCATGCATGAAGCTTTGCTTAATAAGCACACCCCATGGTGACAGCACTTGCATTTGCTTCTGGCCCAGATGCTTCCCAGGTGCAGTCAAGGCAGAGTGCACTGCAGTAACATTGCCTTAGGGTGACAGAGGCCCAGTCTGCAGCATGAGAAGGACTGCTGCACTCTTGAACACAGCCTTCCCAAAGCTGGTACCCGCCAGCTGTGTTGCAGAGTCCGACTCTTATAATTCCCAATGGCCACGCTGGCTAGGAATTATGAGAGTTGCAGTCAAACACAGCTGGAGGGCACCAGGTTGGAGAAGGCTGCTTTAACATCACTCATACAGAGACAAGCAAGTATATTCAGAGTACAATTAACCGTTTGGTGATACCCAGGCTTCTAAAGAAATTAATCTGAAAATGTGAGAGCAAGGAGGGAATTGGGTGAATTTTCTCCTGAGTTTCCCCTTACATCAAAGTCAAAGTAGTCCCTTCTCAGCCAGGCCTCAGCTTTGTGAAGTGACAAAGCTGCTGGAAATTATGCCCCAAGACTCAAGCACATGGAAAAGAGTGGGGTGGATTAAGATCCTATAGGATTAAGATCCTATAGGAAAGGGTAGAGAAAAATTTATGATGTCACATTTTGCCACTGACCATGCTTGCTGGCGATGATGGGAACTGTAGTCCAAGATATTTTAATGGCACAAGACTGGGGAAATCTGGTTTCTGACATTCCTTCCCCACCTCCTTAGAAGCGCAATTCTGAATCATATGAAGGATCAGTTCACGTAGTGGCCAATCAACTGTTGACCAGGAACCCACAAGTAGGACACGGTGCAACAGCACCCTCCCTCCTGGAAGGGAACAATTGTTTCACTAGCAATAATTAGGGAAGCACTGACATCCTTACCCGTGAAGCCAAACTTTCCTTACAGTGCAGGCTGATTCCACACTCATCAGTGATTTCAGAGAGATCTTCATCCTCAAACTCTTCAAGGCTGATGTCATGGGTGAGCCTAGTTAAGGCAAAGACCATGTGGTTATCCATTAGAGGAAACAAGCCAATAAGAAAACATCATACAGTGTTGCTAGAACCAAAAGAGAGAAGAGGAAGTTGTATGCAGAGCTGCATTAATAATGATCTGAAATAATAATACAGAGGAAAGACTCCAAACATATTGTATCTCCTGCTGCAAAAATTATCTGAGAGTTTTCCTAATTTCCTGTTTTTTGCACTGTGACCCTTTAACATTCCCTGTAGCCCAAGAAACAGAGGATGATCCCATGTCTTGAAAAAGGAAAACAGAAATGATCACTTTCTCAGAGAGCACTATTTCATGTATTCAGGCTTCCAAGTAATGCCTCTATGAAATGGTAACGGTTCTCTATAACAGGGCTAGGAAACCGGTGGCCCTCCAAATGTTGCTGGACTATAATTCCTATAATCTCTAACCACTAGTCATGCTGGCTGAGGCTGATGGGAGTTGGAATCTAGCAAGATCTGGAAGGCCTCAGGTTGCGGACCTCCGTTATACCATGGGGAAACATGGCCCATGGACAGGGGGAAATGGCTTCCATATACGAAGGCATGGTCAAGAGTATGGCTTTCAGGCAAAGCTGAGCTCCAAAAACTCTCATTAAAAATCAAGCCATATCACACTGTATAAATTCTGGAATTAGTGTATTTTTAGGTAATCATAAATACCTTTTACCAAAAAACAAAACAAATAAATCAAAGCTTTTAAAGTGTCAGGGAACATTTGTTCTTGGCTAATCGCAGTTTAAAATAACAAACAAATTCACTCAACCTCTTAAAAATCAAACCACTGCATTTCTTAAAATTGGAAGAAGAGGATTCGTATGTAATGCTAAACCACAGTTTAGTGTTACAAGGAAGAGCTGCAGCAAGCCTTGAGATTGCGCATTTCCATCTCCTCCTTCAATGCAGCCTCGAAGTGGAGATTGGAAGTTTCTGCTTCAGAATAACCACTGTTGTCCAAACTCTGGTAATTTTAACTATGGACCCGTTCAGAATACACTTTAAACTACGGCTTTAACCACAATGACTAAGACAAAAAGCAGCCTCCTGCATAACAAACGAACACACACCACACACAATTTGTTCTAGAGGGGAAGGGAAACTCCCGTTGCATGAGTGGAAGTCCACTTGTGTAGCGTTGGATTTGGCCACCAGAAGCTATTTTCAACACCACAACTCAAACTTGGAAACATGAATAACTTCTAACCATACAGAGGCAAATTCTCACTGATTAACCTCCATATATCTGGGATTACAGAGAATGAATGAATATATATACCTTGGATCTGAGATTAGGGTGTATATGTATGGTTCGGGCAGGTAGAGTGGGAACGTACTGCCAGTGCCAAAAAGGGAGGAGATAAAGCCTCAAAGTGATGCTTGAAGTAAAATGATAATAATAATAATAACAACAACAACAAATAATAATAATAATATTTATTTATAACCCGCCTCTCCCTACGGATCGAGGTGGGGAACACAATACACATACAAACATAACAAAGTTAAAAAATTAAAACAAGAGAAACACATAATTAAAACATTTAAAATTCATCCGGATAGGCCTGCCGGAAAAGAACAGTCTTCACGACTCTCTTGAATTCGTGAAGACTGTCAGTTTGTCTAACCTCCTCCGGCAGACCATTCCATAGTCTGGGAGCCATAGAAGAGAAGGTCCTCTGGGTAACACTCACCAGCCTAGTTCTGGCTGGCTTGAGTACGTTCTTCCCAGAGGACCTAAAAGTGCGGGGCGGATTGTACGGGAGAAGGCGATCCCGTAGCTAGCCTGGGCCCAAACCATGTAGGGCTTTAAAGGTAATAACCAACACTTTATACTTCGCCCGGAAACTGACCGGCAGCCAGTGAAGTGATTTTAAAACTGGTGTAATGTGGTCACCCCTAGGTGTACCGGTGACCAACCTGGCTGCCATATTTTGAACAAGCTGAAGTTTCTGGACTAGGCACAAAGGTAGCCCTATGTACAGCGCATTGCAGAAGTCGAGCCTCGAAGTTACCAGCGCGTGCACTACTGTCTTTAGGTCTTCCAACTCTAGGAAGGGGCGCAGCTGGCGTATCAGCCGAAGCTGATAGTAGGCACTCCTGGCCGTCGCATCAATCTGAGCTGTCATCTGGAGCGACGGATCCAGGAGCACCCCCAAGCTGCGAACACAGTCTTTCAGGGTGTGTGTGTAGCCCCATCCAGAACTGGTTGACACACCTCCAAACCCAGGTTGGGGCCCTTGACAGTAAGCACCTCCGTCTTTTCTGGATTCAGCTTCAGTTTGTTTTTCCTCATCCAGCCCAACAATTTATACTTTGTCCAACGTGTTTTTGTGTGTTGTCTTGTTTTTAGGGGCAAAAATGTCCTAACACTACTTCATGCTGGAGTTCACTTAAAGTATTGAGAGATCATTCTGTCCCAAAGAAACCCCCTGTGCATACTATATTGTATAACTTAGCTTAACCTTAAATATGGTTTTGAGCCTTTGCCTCACTCCTGTTTTGGCTTCCTTTCTTTAGTTCTCTCTCTCTCTCTCTCTCTCTCTCTCTCTCTCTCTCTCTCTTTTCTGTCAGTCAGTGCAACAACTATAGAGGCTTGAAACCCCAAACATTTCATTGCAGAAATTCACTGGCAAACAATCCCTCAAACACACCCACATGAACAGCAGGCAATACAAGCCAAGTTGCAAAGCCACAGTCTTAGTTGCCACCACTGAGAAACCATAATAACCAGGTTTGATGTCTGCAATAGGGAAGGCTGTACCACCCCAGGTTCACAAATTCTCTTACCATTTTCTAGAAGTAAATTCAGGTAACCTGGAAGTAGGCTACATTTCCCCCCCCCCCCCCCGTCCCCAACACATACAGTGCATAAAGATAAAAATGAAACTCAGAACAACCCTGCCCCAAAACACCCATTAAAATAATAAAGATGGCATGAATTGAAACAGTGTTATTTATCCAGGTGGCTGTGAGATGTGAGTGTATTACTCAGGTAATAAATACAGGGCAGAGAAGCTGGGTCTAAAAACAGGGGCTGTCTTCACGGCACAGAGTTGGCGCTGCCTCCCTCACAAACCCCGCACTTTCCTTCTCCCGTGCCAGCGTTAGGTAATCCTGATGCTGAGGAGGGAGCACAGGGTTTCTGGGCGGCCATCCAGGTACTGGAGCTATCCCCACCCTCTTCCTGGTGGAAGGCAACCAATCGCCGGTCACCTTCCACCAGACACCTCCCCCGGATTGGCCCCAGAGTGACGTCAGATGGCAGTAGCGACGTATTGATGTCACCCCAATGGAAAAAGTTAGGGCAAATCCCCAACTTTTCAAACTGCAGCACCATGGGAAAGCCCCGTGGTGGCTGCAAAGTTGTGCCTGCATTGTCTAACCTCATAGGTGGATGGGACTTGCCTGATGAAATTCCTAAGAGACACAAGGCAATCTGAGTAATTATGATTCACTACAGCACCCTTACTCAATCTGGTGTGCTCCAGATGTGCTGTACTACAGCTCCCATCACCCCCAGCCAGCATGACTAGTCCAGCACATCTGGAGGCTCTAGGTTGGGGAAAGCTGCAGTACAGGTTCCCTCCCACCAACAACCTCACTGTTATTTTTAGTTTGAGCTACAGGTGAGTTTGGAGAACAAACAGGCAAAATGATTCAGTTATATTTAGCTGTATCCCTCCCCTTTTGATTAGGGAGAGCTCTAATGCTCAAGCCTCCTCCAACAAACTATTTCTCTCCATTTCCTTCTTCTTATTGAAAATATCAGTGGCATAGATTTTAGCCAATTTAGCAAACATACCTTATTTTCACATTCTCCTTTAGGTAAATGTTCTTCTCAATTTTGTAGAGGTTTTGACTCCTCTTACTGTCTCATATCACAGAACAGAATTCAGACTACTAAGAGATGGAATTGTTCAATGTTTGCATTTCAGTTGTTCTAACATCTTAAGCCAACTTGAATGAAATTGAAGATGGAGAGCCAAGATCCCAACTCTTACCAACCAAAGTGGTAAGAGAATCCATTCCATCATTGACATTTGCTCTGCTGGCAAATGGACACCATTGAAAACAAGCTATAGTTTCCCCTTCTCTGTTTCACACATGATGTTTTCCCCCGAGACATGAAGGCCATCTCTTGTGCAAGTGTTTACTCTGCCACAATATATATGGATTGAAAAGCACACTTTTTTTCCCTAAACAGAGATGATCTCTTTATCAAAACATAGCTATGAGTTAAGTGGTCCACAGTTCTATTCATGGGACAATTCATCTTTTTTCTGCTAGTATCATTTCGCTTCCCACTGCCTACCAGAACCCCACCACCACCACTAGCCACACCTCCTCCATGTTTGTATCCATGCCTAGCTCACAGTAAGAGTGCTCCGCATCTCTCTCTTATCTACATGGGATGTTACCTCTTTAAAAATGTACATTTTGAGAATGGAGAGAAAAAGGCCATATGCCTCAAACAACATTTTTATAGTGAAAAATGAACCAATTCTACATAAAGTTGATACTCTGCCCTACAACAAAATCTGGCCTTAACTCTTCTTTGACACCTGCCAACTCAAGTCAAATACGTAATTCTATTTCTGCCCCATATATATGTTTCATCACAAAAACACAACACCATTCAAAGAGAAACACAGCACCATTCACAGATGAAGAGGATGAATCTAGAGATGAGGGCAGTGTGTGAAGACACAGCTTTTGGCTAAAGAAGATTCAACTAGTACTCTTCATAAGCAGTTGTAGGACTCAACCCTTGAGTTGAGAGGACCAGAAGCAAAAGTAGTATTTCAAGGCAGATACTTCCATTGTTTTTGGCAGCAAGGATAACTGCTGCCAAAAGCACATGTGCACACACGCGCGCACACACACACACAAGCTACCAATAATAGTTTGCAAGAAAAAGACTCCCTTCTTTAACATCATTTCCTTTGAGGCTTATGTTAGATTTCAGTTACTCCCATGTGCCCAGGGATCTACCAAACAAAAAGAGTTTTTATATTCTTTGTTTTTCCTATGTCCTCCCCCAACAAGAGAGAAATCTCCTTCCCCACCACTAGCAAGATCCTAAAGATAAGAGGCTGCGTTTGGCATTAAGAACCAATACAGACATGTCAACCTGTCCTCTTCCCATGGAGATTGAGAAAAAAAGGCAAAAAGGGCGACAGCAAGGAAGGAAATAATAAATCATTCACAGATTATCTCCATGCATTTTATCAATATCGATTCTAATTCCTTCCTCTTAAAACCCTGCCAAAGTGCTTTCTCCATCCCCTCCAATATGCAACCTACAGCTTTTGCTACATCAATTCACAGAAGAACAGTGGGGAATATTTAGGGACCTTTTGTCAAGGGCATATCTTTGTACAGAGTAATTTGTCGCTGGCTGAAGCAGAGTCTACTGCTTAGAGCAATCCAGCAAAGAAACTATCCCCCAACAGATCTTAGCTGAATCCTTCCCTCGGCTTTATTGTTCAAGGGGGGGGGGGGAATGGGGGAGGTCTCCTCTGCCTCTGTCCACTGGGTATCACCAGTCACACTGACAAGTACAGTGCATGTATGGGGTGGCCATTCTGATCTGTGACTCTCTGATGCATATTTAGGCAAAAGATACCAAGCCCTGGTCTCCTGAAGTCTATCTGCCCCCCCTTCCCACCCTTGTACATAACTCACGGCATTGTCATATTGGTGCTGAAAACAGGAATTTCCAGAGCTCAAAAGCAAGTTGCTGGCAGCATGAGGTGGGTTGGGGTGGGGGGTGGGGGGTCCACAGCAGGGCTGTAATCGAATGACACATCTGTGTATAAGCAAGGAGGAAGGACATTAGACATGCAACTTGAGCATCTCAAAGCAGTTAAGTACATAAAAAGTGCAAGGAGGAGGAAAGGTGGGGAGTGATAGAGAGTCTATATGCAATGGGCTGCCAAAGCATTAATTGATTCCCTCTCCTGTTCCAGAGAGGTCGCAGGAGTCAGGAAATCTCTTCCGTTAGTATTTACTCTACTGCATTCAAATGTCTGACTGTGTTACTAGGGTGCTAATAAATGGACAATGGTCCCAATCACCAGACAGGAACATTTAAAAAACGTCCATAACCTCTCAGAAGAGACTTTTAAAGCTTTCTTCTCTGAAACACTCTTCTGGTGGAAGTGACAAAGCTTGTCACTTTCGATGGATAGCAGCATTAATTTTTGTTGCTGTCTGGCACAAGGAGTGACACACCTTCTCCTTGAGTGTGGAACTGAAAAAAGTGCCAGTACAACAGGCCGGCAGGCAGAGGACTGTTTTCCTGCAGTGTGCCCCACATGTTCAGCTCTGGGATGCCGAGTGTCCCAACCCATCAGTGAGAGCAAGAGACAATTCCAAATCTTATGAGGGTGCTGGTATATTTTCCATTCCACCCACCCCCTTATTTACCATGCTGTTCACAAGTCCATGCCCTCCTCCACAGCAAGGGTCCTTCTTTCATACCCATCAATCCACTTCCTAGCCTGGAGAGAGAAAATTCTTTGGACAGATAATTATTTTCTTTTGGCAAATGAGGAGCTCCCTTTGGGAGCAAAGCCTGTCGTGGCAGAGAGGGACTAGCAGAGCCCTAGACAATCTGGTCTCCTTGCTCCGCCCGGGCAGCAGCATCTCAGTTTCATTCACAGCAGATAAAGTTTGCAAGCAAATCAGCACACGCAGGTCCGCCGCTGCTATGCAGACACCTTGCTCATACAGAGGGAGAGGATTTTACCAAGGCATTCTGCACCAGGCAAGTAAATACGTTAGTAACATAAAGCACAGGAGAACTATTTGTACAGTGCTAAATAAGTGCATGAAATCTGCTTGATCCCCCACCCTACGGGCCCCCTCCAACAGCCGGACGATTGCCTACCATTTCTCCCACTGATCCTCCAGCCAGCTCTCCTCCTCTGTGCTCGACTGCATATTAAGTTCAAGCTTCATTTAAGAAGAGCCCCGTCTTGGGGGTGGGTAGGTGGGAGGAGAAGGGCCTGCGGTTTAAGGAAGACCTCCTCCCAAAAGGAGAATGAGGCAGAGCTGCGTATGTGCCGTCTCCTCTGCCTGTCCCAGCTCCAGAAGAAACAGCTGTTTGTGCTGCTCTCTGCTTCTCACTGCGCAATGTAAGGGAGCTCATTAAAAATAAATGGAATCAGCTGTCTGGGGGGGGGGGGTAATAACCCTCTGGGCTGAGATGGTGCCAAGCCCTGCACTCTGCTTGGTCCACTGCTTTCCTCAGCCAGGCAGACTCTCCACCGATAGCAGCTCCTGGCTATTCCCCTTTCCATCAGCTGCAGTCAAGGGGAAAAGGGGAGTCGAGTTACCACATCGGTGGCACTAAGCTCAACCAACCCATCCCTTCCTTGACCTTGCAATGCCTCTGCCCCAAGTGGGCTCCATACGTCCATGTCTCCAAGTGCCACTGGAGGAATATCACTGCACCAGAAATTTAAAATGGCAGCACAAGACATAGGACTTGTTTATACTCTCAGGGTTCAGAGATCATTACTTCAGGGTTCCTTATCCCCAACTGACAGCCCCTTTCTACCCAAGTAAGTAATTCCAGGATGTTTCAGCTACATCCCCTTATTGTCTGCCCTGGATCATTCACAGGAGAGGTATGACACACAGGAAGTGGGTCGGTCAATACTTCCACGAGGGATAACAAGCCCACTGTGTACATTAATGGCTTATCACGGGTGCTAGAAAATAGTTCATTCTCCTTCCATTTTCAAACTGACCTCACTTTCATCCTCCCCCAGCAGGTCTGGCAAGACTGCAGAAACAAGAGAGCACCACTAGTGTATGTGGCTGCCCCCTTGAGATAATTAAACCCCGGTCACATAAACTGGCCATCACAGAGGCCACTTGACACTGCGTTTAAGTGGCAGTCAATTCATGTGGCGAGCCACTGTACCCAGATGGCTTGCTCTGAAGAGCAGCTGCCATCCAGTTAAAATTTCAAATGGTCTCCCTATGGCAGTCATCTCATGTGAAGTGCCTTTTATCACTGTTTTAAGTGACTTCCAGTCATTATTAGAGTGTTTATTCACCACAACCCTCAAGGGCAGTGAAACATATTAGCCATATTAGCATGAAGGCACATTCTGGTGTGACAGAAGGGAGGTGTTGCACCAGACCTCCCTGTCCCTCTATAGTAGGGGTGTGCCTGAAGACATTTTGGTCTACAACTCCCATCAACTCTAGCCAGCATGGCCAATAGTGAGGGATAATGAGAGATGTAGGCCAAAACATTTGGAGGGCCAAAAATTGCCCACCCCTACTCTATACCATCTGAAACTTTCCCATCTCTATATCCTGGCAGGTGGATGGGAGGATTAAACAAGTTGAATCCATACTGGAAGCTTGAGCATCTTCCTTGATTGGGGGCAGGGGAAAATAGGGACGTACACAATGTCTAGTTTGGATAACATGGAGATATGAGAGGAAGAGCAGGGTCAAAACACTTGAACCTACTGTTCACCTCAGCAACACTTCACATCTGAAGCAGCTCTCAGGCACACACAGACTAAGCAAGTCACCCAGGGATATCTACCTGGGACAATTCCAAAAGTCAGGTGGATTTAAAGCTTTTAAGAATGTTTTCAGAGAGGAGTGAGGTCAATGGCAACAGCTATATGTTCATTAACGGATTCTTGCTGGAACTTCATTTATACCACAGGAGCCAGCTGGAGCCACCCCATTAAAGAGCTGGCCCAGAAGAAATTATGCTCTTTGAAATGCCTCATTCACTTCAGTGGAACTTCTGGCAGTGCAGCACTTTGAGAATCAGGTTGCAAGGAACATGATGCTTTAACACACTACCACAATAAATCCTCCAGAGGCAGTGGAAACCCATGGGAACTAGCCTGGATACTCTGCGTGAACACTATCTCAATGCAAGGAGAATAGTGTGGAGTATAACTATGCCCCTCTGAATGATGGAGAACAGCGGAGGGGGGAAACTAACAATTGGTAGAAGCATGAAGTATACTGCTGTGTTTGCAAAACACAGTGCCAATAATTTACAAGGGAGGGTGATTCAATTCTAATGGGCACTGTCTTTGACAGCATTGTGTTTGTTGACAAAAACACAATTTTCATTATTCAAGCTCTGAATAACTAAAATGGGGATTTATTCAACACTTTTATCCCCTGTTTTTTGCCAGTGTACCTCTCCCCCTCTTGCCATCTTATTGCCTTAAACAGAGGCTGGTGCATGCTCTTCCATATTACTTCATTGTGTCTTGCCAATTGCTCTTAGGTTTTGCTATATCATCTTTTTTATTTCCTGCCCATCTTTCATTTTCAGTCTTGTTTTCCCATCAGAGCTACCAAAATGGATTAGGCCCATGGACCCATCTAGTTCAATATCATCTCTCTGACAGCAGCCAAAGCTCATGTTGCCAAACTCTTGAATGAGGCAGAATGGGGTAGCTATCTCCTGCCTGAAACTCTGGAGAGCTGCTGCCTGTCAGTCTCAACAATACTGGTCTAGATAGACCAAAGGTCTGACTCAGAATAAGGCAGCTTCCTATGTTCCTAAGGCAGGGCCAGGCAGATTTCAGGTCTGTCTGCTCTAGTTTGGTTTACTAGTAACATCTGCTAGATCGCCAAGGTGCACCTACCAGACCCATGTACAAAATAGTAACAGAAGTAGAGCCGGATACAAATAATGGCTTGGAGCAGAGCCAATTGCTTCCTTCATGCGATGAGCCACACACTGGGGTAACTTGCATAGACAAGGGAAAATCTACACCAGAGTTGCTACAGATCAGAAATTCTAACACAAGCCTCTAAAATCAGCCAACAGAGCAGCACAAAGAACAATACTCCAATTGGACATGCAAGAAACATTGAGATGGAGCAATTAGCAAAAGGTCAGTTATCCTGTAATTTTTAGAAACAAACCCTACATTCACTTAGGATTGTTCAAGTATTGGGAGTCAGAAACCCTTGTAAAACCAATGTTTTTAATTTTTGTAAACCGCCCAGAGAGCTTCGGCTATAGGGCGGTATATAAATGGAATAAAATAAATAAATAATAAACAGTATTTTATTGCATTTTATATTTTTATCTTTTCTATGGTATTTTCACTTTTTCACTGTTTATAATCTGCCCAGAGATTATTAGTTACTGAGTGGATTAGAAACATAATAAATAAAAAATTAAATAAAATATAACGGGAGTGCCTTGCCACTGCTTCTGAAATTGGATTACATTTGGAAAACATGGACTCCCCAGGCCTACCTGTCTGGGACCAGGGACCATACCATTAAGCACTTCTACTGCTGCCATTATGTGAAATGTGAATTTACTGGGCACTGGATAAAACAGTAATGGCTTCTCTCTCTTGCTAAGTATGCATTCTGACCAATAAATTGATACTGCCATTATACAGGAATGCACACTGGCCCTTGGGGAACAGCTACTTTACAGGGGGACAGAAACGAACACCAGTAGAGATTGCATGAAGATGGTCCCATATGGAGGGACTTGCAATGGCTTATGGCTGGAGCACATAATTGAATTCCATTATGTAGTTCTGATCAACCATATGCAGGGAGAATCCTCTTGCTCAGGATATATCCCCCCCCCCCGCCCCTCTCCTGCCATTGCACCACTATTACCCAACCACTCTCGTAAAAATCTCATTGAGTTCACATGGGAGCACTCATCACAGTCTGCCTTTCTCTCTTCGACTTCCTCAGTTTAGTTCTGTGTTCATGCACCATATTTTCTTCTCACTATTGATCGTGACAAAGCATTTGCAAAGACTGTCAGTTGCATCCTCACCAAGATTGTGTTATATACATACAGCTATTTATTATATTGGCTTCCTTCCTGCCTGCCTCTGTCCAAGTGATGGTTGGTGGTACTTAAAGTCCACAGTCTGCTGTTCGTTTGGGCTTACTGTCAGACTTCAAAAATAGTCTTTTGCCTAAAATTTATTTCGTCACTAGCAGATTAGCACGCTAATTCTCACTCCCGTTCTGCCACAGCATTTCCTAAACCAAATCTCTGTCCATGGTGCTGCTTACTGGCCAAACCCCCTCCCTTTCCGGGTCTCCTTCATTCCTTGAGTTCCTATGGGGATTCATACTTGCTTAGAAAAAGCTATTAAAAGTCTCCAGGGGTACACAGACCCTTTTCTGTAGCAGGAGCCTGCATGTTGTGTTAGCAACAAGCAGACAGCAAGGCCCTTTCCTGCAAATTCATGCGCTTCTGCAGATTGGAGAAATCAACTCATTACCTTGCAGGCTTATTCCCAACAGATCTGCATTTGGCAGCAGCTCCCAGACTCAAGTGCCTCGTTGGAGACAGGCCCAAGGTGACAAAGTTGAATTTACCCAGCCCCTCAAAAACCCACGTCTCCAATTGGCAACACCAGTAGTTTAACAAAGACTTGAATGGCAGAGTGAATATCTCAAGTTCACTGCCTCAGAGAAAAACACAGACACACATCCGGCTGTATGCTCTGTGCTGCAAGCATTTGAATCCTGCACCAAAGGAGACCAGATTTGGACTGCAGACTAAGTTAACACATTTTATCAATTTATTCAATTTGCAGAAACAGTCAAGCCGCAACACTTAGATTTCACAGTATTTGTGACATGGGTAAGAAGGAAGGTAATAGGGGGTGTGGAAGAAGCAGAGAGCAATGTGCACCAAGCTAGAGATGCTGGTAGAACAAAGAAATATAATTAAAAGTAGCCATCTCAAGCAAGTGAGCCAGGCTATCTGGGGTGGGGGTGGGGTGGGGTTACCTTTTCCCATGTCAGCAAGGTATTTATTTCCTGAACCCAAATGTGGCAATCAGGCCTTTAGTGGACATGCAGGACTCATCCACTGAGTTAACATCATTTCAGGGAGAAAATGTAATTTTGCTTTACAAATCTAGCCTGATATGCCATGTCCAGCAATTGTCATCTCTGGTGGTGGTGGTGATGGTGATGAAGGATGTGGGTTACAACCCAAAGAGCCTTTGCATCAGAGGCTGCTTCTGAAATCACCCTGAGTTATGTGCAGGTATAGCAAGAAAAGTTGCTTCCAAAGATGAGAGGCTCAGGTTGGACTCCTATGCACATCTACTACCTAGAGGTAAACCCCTTGAGAACAGTGGGTTTTACTTCCCAAGCAAATGATTGTGCTATCAGAAGCCATGCTGAGTGCCCAGAGTTTACCACAGCCCTTCAGAATGGGGGATTAAGGATGATTCCCTCCCTCCCTTTCTTTCACCATCACCAGCAAATTTTACAGAATCATTAAGAAGGAAAGAGAGTGCACATTGCAGGGGACTGGATTTTGCCAGCCCCTATATTAAACAAAAGGCCCTGTGTGGCTTCACTGTGGTTGTAGTCCAAGACACTTCTAACCTGATGGATTTGCATTGCACCTTGCACCTACAGACTGGGACTGAATTTCAGTTGTTTTGCTCTGAATTTCAAACATGTTGTACAGCAAATATTCATAATTTAATACCCCAAAGAGACATCTTTTTTCTGAATTAGCAAACTAAAACTGTTGAGACTACTTAAGGCCATTTATTGTCGTATTACTTTCTCCTTGAACTATATTTCTGAGTTAATAGTATGGCACAAGAGCGGCTGTAGAAGCATGTTATTCAATTACTTTATCAGTCATTGACTCCATTGAAAAATGCTGTGACTGGGGCAAGGCCAGTTAATATAAAAGCTCTGTGATCTTAGATTTGGTTCATTCCCACATGCAAAACAGCACTTGATGCTGCAGTCATCAAGTGATAAGCATGTGTGCACAAACACTCTGGATATCTGAATTTAAATCCTTTCCAAGAAATATTCAGTAGCCATTCTCAGCTCAGGGACTGGAGCACATGATGCAAAGTAAAACCCACCAGGCCTCTCCTTAAGAGGGTTATAAAACATTCTAGGAAAAGGTTGTACCTGCAGGTCTGTTCATGAAATGCAAATTGAAAGAAATGAAGGAAATCCCACCTATAAGAAAAGCAGCGAATTCCATACTTTAGCCTAATCGATTTTTGTTCTTCATTTCCGATAGGACTTGCCACACCGCACATCTGTCACCTTCATTTAGGTGGCAGTTAATATTAAAGCACAGTTGCTTAGGATTCACCCTAAAACAGC
Organism: Anniella stebbinsi; assembly: GCA_029215795.1. NCBI lineage: Eukaryota > Metazoa > Chordata > Lepidosauria > Squamata > Anniellidae > Anniella > Anniella stebbinsi. The sequence continues at coordinate 306,911,514 of JARDYH010000001.1, read as the reverse complement.
ACAAAGTGAACTGAAACTAGGTCATTATACAAAGCATTGTCATGGATTTCTACGTGTTTTCAAGCCTAGAACTATGGGAGCCCACGAAAGAGGGCAGCCCCCTTTTCTCATAATTGCTGAAGCACAGCTGGGTATATAGAAAGTCTGTTGGCCAATGGGCTTGAGCCTTTAGCAGGTGCTGTTCCTGGAGCACCTGAAAGCATGCATCATGCAGTGAAACCATTTTCAGATATTTCAGATCTGCAAGCCTAAAAATCTAAAGAGTAATGAAATCTGTCACAGCAAAAACTAGGAGCCCTGTGGCACTCTAAAGATTAACCAATTGCTGGAACAAGCATTTGTAGACAAGAACCTGTTCCATCAGTGAAACCATTTTCAGATATTTCAGATCTGCAAGCCTAAAAATCTAAAGAGTAATGAAATCTGTCACAGCAAAAACTAGGAGCCCTGCGGCACTCTAAAGATTAACCAATTGCTAGAACAAGCATTTGTAGACAAGAACCTGTTCCATCAGATGTTTGTTCTTGCCACTGAAAGCTTGTGCCACAATAAATGTCTGACTCTTTAAAATGCCACAAGAAATTCCATTGTTTTTGTTTCAGAAAAGGAAAAGAAAGTTTAAGATTTCTGAACCAAACCTTTGAATGGCATCAGATTTCTTCCTAAACCTCAGAGATCCAAGAACTGACATCTCCCAACTAATAGGACGGATATCCAAATGCTTAAACAGTTTGACATAGATCCCAGAAGTCCTTAAATTCTTCAGAGGAAGTACTAAGTCCCTGATTCTTCAGTCAATGAAATAGCTTCATTTCCAGCCAAAAAATCCTATTATATTTGGATTGTTAGGCCTGATTGGGGGTCCACTTTGGGAGACCTGGGCCTGAGAGTTATTCTTTCATTTCTGATGCTGCAGTTTACATTAACAAGTAAGGAGCCCAGGAGACAAAAGCCGTATCTATGACAGCAATTTGGGGCCAGACAGAGATTAACATGGGAGTTGCCTGCACCCTGCTACTTGTCTTACAGTAGCCAGTTCTGTGACTGAACCACTTCTCCATAATTTCCATTTCCAAGGACAGTTTTAATGGCTTTGTCTGCAGAATGAGGGTGATGGTGAGTTATTCAGCCACAAAGAAATCACTTCCAACTAATCAAGCAGGCAGCTTTAGAGCTAAGGGAGAGAAGGATCCATCTCCACAAAAGAGGAGGCTATAGAACAAACCAATTGTGTCCTTCTGCTGATGGAAGCAGTTATATCAGTGGAATTGGGAGGGGGCAATTCACACACCCACAGCCCACCCCACCCATTCTCAAACTCTGCTCCAGAGGGCTGGGAAACCATCCAGAGCAGATTTTCAGGTGGCACGGACGGCTGAAGGAGAGGATAAAGTCCCATCGTGCTGACGGACATCCACTAATGTGACATTGGATTTAATCCAATATCAATGCTTATCACAAAATCAAAAACCTTGTAGAGATTTTAGAAGACACTGATATATTTTCACCTTGCGCAGTTTGAAGGAAATAAATACAGAATTGCTGAGATGCAAATTCCATTATAAAGCCTATCTGTAAAATTAGACTCTGGTACAGGAGTTCCCCGACCTTTCTGGACTAGTGGGCATATTTGGAATTTTGAGTGTATGTTGTTGGTACACTCACAAAATGTCTGCTATAGGGGGCTTTCATTCATCAAATTTTTACGATGGTAGGGATGGCTGGTTACAAAGATTTATTTCCCAGAAGGCAAACTGCTGAGACTAAAGGAAAAGTAACTTGCCCAAGAACCTCAGTTACAAGGCAGAGATGGGGTCTGAGCTTCAAAAAACAAAACACTCTTTTGAACCCAAATAAAGATGGCACTGGAGGGAGAACTTCACTTTACAGCATGCCAGCCTCCCAATTTAAAAATCTTAAGAAATGAAATAAAAATTATGAGGGGAAAGGATCCTGGTGGATGCCAAGAGAGGTGTCAGAAAGCATGTTGGTGCCCATGGTAGATAGCTAGTATAGCACCCATCTTTTCCAAAAGCATCAAAGATAGTAGTGGAGTAAGTCTGCTCAGCAAGTGATCCTTCAAAGAACACAACCCACCAACCCTTTGCAGTCCCAGGCAGCACAAACAGGAGGTCTATTGAGCCCACAATGGGAACCCATACATGGTTGGTGTTTTGAATTTGGCTTGGTGGGTCACAAGTTGTGCAGCCCTGCAACAAAGGGCATAATAAAGACGAAAGTAACTGGTGAGACTCATGGATAGCATATTAGGCGTAGCTCCCAGTATTGCTCTCATAAAAAGGAAACCATACTTCAAAGATAAAGAGTAAAACCAAGAGAAAAGATAATTGATTGGGAATAATGATACTTGGATCCCCACCCCCTCTCAAAAGTCCTTAAGGAATCTGACCAGTCATAGTGTAGAGAGAAATGTAGCAAAATCACAGAGCTAGTATCTTTAAACAGGACACCAAAAAGTAAGAATGCTGTTGATTCTGTGGGAGAGAATTTGGAGTGTACTCCCCAGCCAATGCAGGCTTTATGGCCACATTAAGAGCAGATTTAAAACAATGCCAATTTAAGCCTCAAGTGCAGGGTGGATTTGATTTAAATCATGATTTAAATCACGATTTTAATCACTACTCAGAAATACTCGATTTAATCATGTGACCCTCCCCCGCCAAAGTGCACTCTTCTTCGCTATAAGCTTAATACATATTTTATATAACTCAGAGTTACCAAAGACTCATTCTTGCTGGTATAACCTTAATATTTACAAGCAGATGCAGGTTTCATTTTTAGCTTCTTGTGCAGATCTATTTCACTCCCAACAATCTATTCATTGAATTTTTTGAAACTTAGCACTTAAGAGGTAAGTGGTTGACTCTGTGTACATAGATTTGCAAAGGAACAATGGGATTGTGATCTCTGTAGACACAAATTCACAGTTTTGAGAACTGTAAAACAAAGCATCTGTGATAATATCTTCTAGATAGAAAAATTGCCCAATACTCTTACAGAAACCTCTGGAAGAGCATGACATTGTGAATGGATTAATGGAATTCATTTACCAAAAAATTTAAACATTGCATGAATATACAGCCTCATGCTGCATAATTAAAAACTAATCCTTATTTAATGATGAATACCTTTGGACTATAATGTATCTTAAATAGAAAACTATTTTTAGATAGATTTTTCCTCAAAAAGCATTTTATTTAAAAAATCCAATGTAAATAAAAAAATCCGATTTAAATTTAAAAAAAATCAATTTTTTAAAAAATCATTGATTTTTATCCTCCCTGTTCAAGTGTGAGAACAACCTTAGAAGGGGCCAAATGCTGTTCTACAGCATGTTTTTCAGTTCACACTGGTTGGTGACTAGGTCCAACAGGCTCATCAAAATATAAACAACACAAGGAAGCAGTCCACAGCATTAAAAAGACTTACAGTATGTTTATTTTATTTTCGTTCATCCCAAAATTAGAAGTTTTTTTGATGAAATTATCTCATAATAGAGAATTATCTATTATCTCATAATAGAATTTCAGGTCATCCAATGAAATTAATTGTCAGTAGAGTCAATACAAACAAAAGAAAGTACTTCTTCATACAGTACGTACCTAACTTATGGAATGCGCTGCCACATTACATGGGAATAGCCACTACTTTAGATGGCTTTAAAATGGAATTAGGCCAAGGCAAGTCAATAGTTAAATGGAATCTCGAGGTGCAGAGGCAGTTTTATCACCATTCCCTCTATCTAGCCAAATTGGCACCACCCATGCACAAGCAGGAGGCATCAATATGCTTGAGGGAAACCAAAGTTTGCAGAAGTATAAAATATATTGCCTTAAGGGTGCAAATGATAATAAATCCCAAACAGTATAGAGCATAGCGGCTAAAGTGTTGGACTGGAAGTCGGGAGATCCAGGTTCTAGTCCCCACTTGGCCATGAAAGCTCACTGAGTGACTTTGGGCCAGTCACAGACTCTCAGCCCAACCTACCTCACAGGGTTGTTGTTGTGAGGATAAAATGGAGAGGAGAAGAATTATGTATGCTGCCTTGGGTTCCTTGGAGGAAAAAGGTAGGATATAAATGTAATAAATAAATTAATAAATAAATAACCATGGAATGCGGAGTTCATTATTGTGGTGGACGGTGGGGAAGGGCGATGGAATGGAATGGAGTATCCTGGAAGATGAGTGGCACCCTGAACAGAAGCTCTCCACGCTGCAACATTTAATTGCAACTCTCATTTGTTCTCTTTATTTCTGACGTTAAAGCATGAGTGCCATTGTTTATCTAATCAAAACACCACCCCCTATGCACAAGCGGAAGATATCAACAGACTTAGGGAGCTCTGATATTTGCAGAAGCACACAATGTCTTTAGAAAAAAACCTAAGGGTGTGAACCCCATAAAGAGCCAGATGAGGACTGAACATTCTCAGTGGCCAAAGAATACTGCCTGACTATTGTGGAGAGGTGGAAGGCAGTATCATGGAGGAAGCCATGGCTGGCTGGCTGAAATGGCGAACAGAACCACCCTACAGTGCAGTGCTGTGCTTACCTACACACTTCCCAACTGCGTTCTGACTGCATCTTTCTGTAAGCTATTGCATCTTAATAGTTTGGGGACATTTCGAAGTCAAACATTTTGTGAAGTCCCATTGATTTCACCTGTGAGATTTAAAGGACATGCTTAACTGCCCACTGAAATCAATGAAATTTTAAAATGCTTAACTCTGTTGGATCATGCATAATTTTTAAATTGGTCTTTGTACTGTACCAGAACACAGAGGATCTTGTGTAACCTTTTAAAATGGAGTAAAATAAGAAGTGGGGTCCTTCCAAGACGCTATATTGGGATCAGTGTAATTTCATTTATATATAAGTGATCTGGAGTTGAGGGTGAGCACTAAGGAAGTCACATTTGTAGATAATACAAAATTATTTAGGATGCTGAAATCAAAGCAGATTGCAAAGAGTTCCAAGGGGAACTCTGAGATTTGAACATGCTGTGACAAACCAGTAAGATGTTAAGGTCATGATGAACACTCCAATGAAACGTCAATTTCATCTTCATCTTCAGAACATAGTTCTCTTCCTCTTCATTTTATCTTTGCAACAACCCTGTGAGGGAGATTAGGCTGAGAGTCAATGACAGGCCTAAAGTCATCCAGTGAGCTTCATGGCTGAGTGGGAACTAGAATCTGGATCTCCCGAGTTCCAGTCCAACATTCTAACCACTACACCACATTGGCTCTCAGTATGTTGGGTTGCGACTCTTATCACTTTTATTTAGCTACCGAGACATTAAGATCATCTTCTGAGGCTTTCATCCAAGTGCCCTTCCCAATGAGGCAAGACAGGTGGCTATCGGGGGGGGGGGGGGTTCAGGGGTGACATCCTATTTTTGGAATGCTCTCCCCAGATAGGCTCATTTGGCACCTTCCTTATGCTTTTTCTGGAGCCAGATGAAGGCCTTTTTATTCTCCCAGGCACTTTAAGAACTGTTTTTAGAGTTTTTAGTATTTTATTCTGCTGCCAATTTCAGTTAGGTTTAATGTGTTGAGATGATTTTATTCTTGGCTGCTGATTTTGTCATAGTTATATTCAGGGCTGTTTCATTCTTGATTTTGACGTTTGTATTTTATGTATTTTAATGTATTGTACATCACCCAGAGAACTTTGTTTGTTGGGCAGTTTTAAAGTACAGTAAATAAATTAAATCATTCCCAGCCAATAAATTATTCCCATTGGCCATCCTGGCTTGGAAAATGGGCGTTGCAGTCTAACATATCTAGAGGGCTGGGCTAAAGGGTCTGCGTCTTTTTAATTTAGAAAAACGCAACACGGTGTGGATTTCTGGAGCATGGCAAAAGTTTAGACAATTATGAATTGCGTGGAAAAAGTAGATAAATGGTTCTTATTGTTTTATACTGTATTTTACTGTTGCATTTGTTTGTGAGCTGCCCAGAGAACTTCTGTTATGTGGTGGCGAGAAAAATACAATAATTTTATTTTTAATTCTCCCTCTCATATAATAGAACTCATGGTCACCTACTTAACCGGATTAGCAGTGGTTTCAATACAGGCAAAGAAGAGTACTTCATCAAACAACGCATAATTCACTTATGCAATTTGTAGCCATAAGATGTAGCCCCCCCCCCCCCCCCCAAATCACTGGAATATGGCCCATGTGAGTTTCTCCAAAATGGAATTTGGCCCTTGAGCTGAATGCGCTAGATCTGGACTAGCATAATAAAAAAACAACATTCTTTTCTTTTTGACACGTGGAAAGACCATAAGACAATGCTTTATGACCACTTGTAAGGGGTATCCTTAAATATTACGTTTCTGAAAGCTCAAAGTGATCAACAGGAAATATTAAAGCCCTCTGTTGTTACCTACATCATTCCTAACAAAAGCAAGGTTTTATTTGGAGGCATCTTGTTTACCCATTACTGTTTGTGACAAGCCATGTTCTGGATTAGTTGAGAATGGGGCTGGTTTATATATGATGAAACGTGTCCTAAGGACAATTTAGGAAACAATCCTTTGCATGTTTAGATAGAAAAAAAGGCATACAACTTCCAGCATTCCCCAGCAAGCCATGTTGTGCCCTTAGTCGCTTTTTTGGTCCTTTCTAATAACATTCAAAATCAAAAGATAAACAGAACCAACAAATAGTTTGACACAATAAAGGATCTACAAATAACACAGAATCTCACTTTGAGAGTCAAAGCCATCATCTGCCACCAGAAAACCTGTCCCCTCCCCTCCTTAGCCCCCTGAAAAGAAAGGCAAAACTCAAGTTAAACAAAACAAAACCTAATGGTCCATGAGGGAAAAAACACAATTCTTACATTAAGGTAATACCTTTCCTGGGACCAACCAAAATTCCACAACAATGTGCAAGCTTTTGAGCTTTCCAGAACTCTTCATCAAGCTGGGTCTGAAGAAGAATTCTGAAGAACTTGAAAGCTTTCACACTTTTGTAGAATTTTGGTTGGTCCTAAGAAAGGTATTGCTGAAATGTAGTTAAAGATACTCGAAAACCTTGCAACATGAAGAATCTGTCACAGATCTTGGCTTCCCTCCTTCCAGCTTAGAAAGCATATCACTCTGCCATACATACCAATCAGGAAATGTATCTAATAATTAAAAGCCAGCTGCTCATATGCTCATACAGACAACAACATCCAGCCCCACAGATTATGTTTAGAAGAAGAAGCTAGACACAAGCAGTTACATGGAGCAAACATGGAAGTGGCCAAGGTGCTGACCTATTACCCAGATGCAATGTATATTTTAAAGAGCAGGTTTATAGATCTCAAGGAAGCATCATTCACAACTCATTGATGTAATCTTAAAACAGGTGGTTTAAGCCCTGACTGTCTGCGTTTCTGCTACTACTGTTGCTTACATCTCATAGGCAGTATGTTTTTCTTATAATTCAGATCCAAAATGGTCTCATATACTCTCATCAACCAGCTATAAATCTGCTCTAAACCTTCTGGTTTGGTTTCCAGTTGTAGTCAGAAAGGGAATACGAAGGAGGACAGTTTTATAGGTGTCCATATTTAATGGAAGATTTTTCTGAGAAGATAGAAGATCTTTCTGTAGAAAGGGAGTGGGAAAGCTTAATAGGGAATAGCATGAGGGAAACGTGTGTAAAAGGATGGTCAGGAACAGTGACAGAAGAAGCCCAGATTTAGGTAGGGTTGCGTGTATTTTACTGTGGGATGGTGCAGTCAGTGGTTTACAGAGGTAGGGATGCATGCCGATCACTTTAAATATCAATCATATTCAGGGAAATGTGAAGAAGTGTTCCTATTTCTCTTTCTCCTCCAGCAGGATAAACACCACCTTATCCTCCACTCAGCATGAATTGCTGTTGTTCCAAAGGCAGCTTGGCTCCCTTTACCTCCTTAGAGAGTCATGCCTTGGCCATGGACAAGTACCCCACCTGTTCCAGAAGGGAGAGGGGAGATGTGCTATTGGCACTCACCCTTAAGCCTGTGATGCTCTGCGATACCACAGACTTAAGGGTAGAGGGGAAAGGGGGATGATCTAGTTAGGTGGCTGCACCCCCTCTGGCTCCCACTGTTCCCCCTCCCCAATCTCCTACCTCCTTGGGGATGTGCATTAAACGATGTAATCCCCCCTTTTATGCGTTGGGGATAGGGGATGGGAGAGAATAGGCATCAATTACCTGAATCCTTACAATGAACAGCAGGGCTGATATAAAATTGGTAATGGTGGAAGCCTTGTTCGCTAAACAACCACCGACACCGAATGAAGGGGGAATGAATGTTTTGGGGGGGGGGGTATGAAAAGGAGGAGTGGGTAAAGGGTGACAGAGTGGAAGCGGCCGCTGCTCTCCCCCCCCCCCCCCCACTATCTACGGCTAAAGCATCCCTCCCCACCCCCGGGTGGCTGAGAAGGGGAAGCTCCGGTACCTGAAATTGGGGGGCGAGGCGAGATGTAGCCCCAAGAAGGGGGAGGATCCGGTCGGGGACGTGGCTCCTTTCTCTCTCTCCGCCATTCTCCCTCTCCATGCAGGCAGGCAGGCGGGAGGGAGGGAGAGGGAGGCTGCTGATGCTGGCTGGCTGGCAGGCAGGCAGGCAGGGCGAAGGGAGGGTTCAGCAGGGCAGCCCGGCAGAGCTTATTTACCGGAGCGAACGCGGAGGGCTGGCAGCGGCGGTGGGGAAAGGGGGTCTGAGGGGAGAAGGGAAGTGGGGAGCGGGAGGAGGCGCTGCCGCTCCCCCACAGCAGGAGCCTTTCCCTCAGGAGTGGCAGCAGCTGCAAAGCAGGCAGGTGTTGCCCCCACCCCCAGCCTGGCTACAGCAGCCCGTTCCTGCTTTCTCGTGCTGGGGGGGGGGGGGGGGAGGGAGCAGCAGCAGGTGAAACAGGCCGCCCCCAGCAACTAGCCAGCCAGGTGGCCTGCGCGAGGGCAGTGCACGAGCAGCGCGGGAAGGATAAGCGCAAAGGCGGGCCTCCGGGGACCGCTGGGGTGGGGTTTGCATGGAGCCGCCGGTGGGCGGGAGGGGGGAGAGGGAGGAGCCCGCCAAGGGTGGAAGCAGGTGGGAGCGACGCAAGGGCAGAGGACGCAAAGCCTCCTAGAGCACGAGTGAAGCAATGCATTGGGGAGCAATGAGGGAAGGGGAAGAGACCCTTCTGGAAGTAGGGTCGCGTCGTTCAAGGCTATTATTAATGCATTGGTATTACATTGCCGTAAACGTACATTGCATTTTACTGATAAACTAAAACGAAAGAGGGGGGGTCTCTGCCCCCACAGAGCTTACAGTCTTAAATTCTGACTGTGCAGGAAGACAACAAACAGGAAAGTAGTGGTGAAGGCCTAGGTTGACCTTATGGAAAGGAGGACAGAGCCCCTGTATCTTTAACAGTTGTATACAAAAGGGAATTAAAGCAGGTGTCATTTGTATGCATACTGCACCTGGTGAAATTCCCTCTTCATCACAACAGTTAAAGCTGCAGGCCTGCCCTCTTTTGTATCTCTTCAATGGATTACTATGGGTAGAGATTTTACATGAGTGAATGTTAATTACAGAATCAGGAAGTGGTAGTTATGGTATTCCACATAGAACAATTTCGATTCTTGGATCTGAAGTCAGAGATAGGCTGAGTTTGGACGACACTTTAGACAATAGAGGTAGAAGAGACAACTGTCCGTTGTGTTGATTATTGTGTCGTGGTGGTGGTGGGGACACACAACGGACAGTATATTATTTAACGACAGGGAAAAACAACAGGCTGCTCCGTTGTTTATCAGAAGCCTGTTGCTTATCATGAGGCTGGGACTTTCAGCCGCGCAACGGGAAGGGGCAACGTGTTGTGTGTCATGCACTGCAAAAACAACTAACCGTCAGGTGCCTCTTCCCCCTGCTCTGTTGCCTAAAGTGTTGTCTGAACTCAGCCAGTGTTCCGACCTCGAACCCAAGAGTCTGAGCTTTCCTCTTCCTCGCAGCCAGCACGGAGAGAGCCGGGCCAGCAACCTCGGAGGAAAGGGAAAGATGGTGTGATGGTGGGCAGAGAGGGGAGTTGGTGGCTTATGCTGCATCCCCAGCTTCTTCCCCACACACACACCTCAGCTAAATGGGTGAAAAAGCCCATCAAGTGAAAATACAAACTGGGAGGCACACGGAGACAAAAATCATTAAAATCCTTCATAACCATGCCACAGCATTTTGTCTGACAGACACAGAGTTTCATGTTCAAAATCAACCACGTACTATTTGAGAATGTCCTAGAAGGGTCGTTATTCATGCAAGTCCAACCCAGTTTGTCTTATTTGCAATAATGGGAACCCATGAATGTATTTGGACTCCAACCCATAAAGATGGAACACACTGCTGATCTAACACTTATCCTACGGTAAAGGCCTATTTTACAGCTGCAATAACAATTGTAATTACATTTTCTCTTCCTTCTACTAGTAGTTGAGCAACCAGTTAGTACAGACTAAGATCCTTGCAACTCCTGTAATATTTAACACGTCATCCTCTGTAAATGCAATCCATACCTCCCCAAGGTAAGTGGCGAAAACCCTATGTCTTGGATAGATGTGTGTAATTCTCAGGTTTAATATTGGTAGTGATCAATATGCAGCCTTTAGGCAGCAATTAAAACGGTCTGTATGCTGAAGAGTGAATTCAAGTGACATCCATTTTTGTGTATTTGATCAACTCCTTTTCAGCTGGGGAAAAAATCCCTACGACTAAGTCTATGCGAAATGGAAAAAAGTAAATATGCAACAAGGATGTAGGCAAAAAACACCTTAGTCAGCTATTAAAGAATAAGACTTTTTAGCATAAAAGTTTGATATCTTTCAGTAGCTTCAGCTCACCATACTTGTGCAAAAGCATACTTGGTCATAAAATGGTTTTTGTCTTCTTACAAAATTATTATTGTTGAGAAGAGTGAAAATATTGGATAGGGGAACTGGACAAAGGAGCAGGAACAATGGGGCTTGGGCAGAAATAGAACTGCCCATCACAAAACTATCTTTGATTTCCAAATCTCTCTAAGACAGGCCTTTGCTCATTTTCAAACTCCTTTTTGCAAGAAGAGCTACACTTTTGTAAATGAGAGCTAGTCCTTGTAGCTCTGGAATACAGCAAATGTATGTACATTTCTTCGGAAGTATAATCAAGCCTAAGTGTGTATTAACTGAAAACATAATTTCCATTAACCCCTTTGTTTCCAGCACCACATTTTAGATTGTAAGTTTCTCAGGGCACGTGTGTCCTCTTGTACTCTTTAAAACACCAAGTACACTAACACTGCAACAGCTACAATATATATTACTAACTTTTTTTCACTGTTGTCTCTTATCCCACGCAACTGGAACTTTCTTTCATCTTCTTATGCCTTGTAATAAATCAAAATTATTCTACTTCCTGCACTTGGTTTGTTCTTGGTTACTTAAAAGCAAAGCCTGCAATTTTCAGTAGAATGTATCTGCCCCTTGTTTAGGGTGCCTTTTTTAAAAAAGCCAGCATTAAGCATAGGTGAAGAAAATGAGAACTGTACATTACGCCAGAACTGTGAATTCTAATTAGATAGTTTTGTTAACAAGGCAATAATCCTTGACTTGCTGGATTCATTACTAATTAAAATTAACCAAGACAACAAATAGAGGGATAAAGACATTTATAAAACAAGTTAATAAAACAAGTTAATAGTTACAACACAACAACTGAAAAAGCAGGAAAACATTCCAAGGTAGAGAAGTCACAGTTTGAATTTGAAGTGTAGAAAGTGCTTTTCTTTCCTACTCTGTAGTAGGGAACAGGGGTATCTCCTGCTGTTAAGTATTCAGAAAGAAACCGAACACCAAATAATATGGATTATACTTGACGTTCCTCTAAGGAGGAGCTAGAATGATGGCTTAGGAAATAAGAACACCAATATGAGGCCTATCTGTCTGCTTGGGAAGAGTATCCAAGGATTTCACTGGACAAGTGTCTTAAATAAGATTGTCAGAAAAGAGCCCCTTAATTTGATACAACTTTCCCACATTTTCAAGGCTTCAGGTGTCACCAAGTCCGTTCTTCACTGTCACCTTCTCAATGTTCAATGGTCCAAAGACTAGGTCCCCAATTTTAAAAGACTCAATCACATAAGGGGGCAGGTTATTAGGATGTTTTATAGCTCTGTGCAGCTGAGAAATGTTACATCATCTGTGATGATCTTGCAATCGAACTGTTAACAGTTTTGAAGTGCTTTACACAAGACAGCTTATTTCACTGCATGGTACCAGCTACATGAACCTATCTCTTCTCAAGGTCACAAAAATTATATTTCCCACTGCTCTGAGCCTGGGAGGGGGCCAGCAACCCTGCCAAGGCTACACTGAAAATAAATGAAGGGAACATGATCAATAAGCTGAAGGAATTATTATCTTGTCTGGATAGAATTCCAAGTGCTCAATAAGTTGAAGGCAAGGCATGCAGTGCATGGTACAGGATTCAAGGAATACCTAAAAAAGAAGATGTAAATGCACTGCAACCTACAGCCAGGAAGAGGGATTAATCACTTCAGAAGATGATTGTGGGAAAAATCCACGTATGAGAGGTCTTTCAATCTCACTTAATCTCATTGTTAATTCCACACACATCACCACAATGGACTTGGTTCAATCTATTCCATGAGCTTCTTACAGTAAAGGAGGATATTCCAGGCTCTTATGAGGTTGGAAAACTCTTCCTAAAATAAGCATACCTTCTGAGAAGCCCGTTTATAAGAAGGAAGTTCACACTAGCAATACTTATACTTAGTGTTTTAAAAACATTTTGCTAAAAAATCCAATTTTTGCAAGAAACAGTTTTGTCAACTGCAAACTATGCAAATGAAACATGTGTGATCTCTTACTTTGTATAATTTATTCCACTTCTGCAAGTCATGGGAAGGGGCAAGAAGCTATGTAGTACACTGAAGCTACAATTGGCCACAAGGAATCTCACTCAGCAATGAATCTGGCTTGCTTTCAAGCACACCTTTGCAACTATAAGGGCTAGAAACTTACTTTTGAAAAATTTGAATGCTTGAGATTTTTTTATGGAAGCAAATTTCTGTATGATAATCTATGCTCCTGCAGAATTGCAACTCATAGCCCTTCGCACAGGAAAATCATACATTTAGAATACTTTTCATAACTGAATAGGAACATGAACACGATGTGGTGGAAGAACCATAATGGTCTTTCAAGTCTAACAGAAATGGTACTGCCATTATAACCATCCAAATATTAATATTATAACCCTAGGTCAAACTGGTCATTGCTGTTATTGCAGTGTTTTAACTGATGTGCTCATCTTGGTGCATCATGTTACTTCTGTTCGAATGTCAGACCATTTGGAGTGTTTAACAGGTGCATCACCAGAACTACAGCGATCATGAAATATTTTGCATGGTTCATCTCAGTACCTGATAATCAACCGAGATGAGAAAACACAAAGTAAGAGATGCTCTAAATGGAGCAACAAGTGTATCCCACTGGAGATAACTGGGATATACTTAGGAATGAGCAAGTCTTATCTCAAGTCTTTTCTTAGCCAATTCCAAGTGTCTCTCAGGAGAGGCAGAGATTGTTTATTGATGAAACTTGCTCACTGCATCCTGCACAGGAGATTAAATGTCCTTCTGTGGCAGCTATCTCTGTTACACATCCACACACTCAACAGTTAAAGTTATTGGTCAATGTTCTGATCCTTCTGGCCGAAATCCTTCTCTGCTACTGCAGTGGCCACTCCGGGACATGAGTTGTCTTGTCAATTTCCTATTTCAGGCTGTAAAGAAATTAAAGAATCCAACAGTTAGTTCCCCCAAGGAAGTGTGTAGTTTGCTCCAGAAACACAAGCTGAGTATATCAGTGAAACAGTACTTTCTAGTTATTATGTAGAAAGTCTCCACTGCAGTAATCTTCAGTTTAACCCCAACATGAAATAGCTGATCATGTTGACCTGGTTGCATTTCCCAGCGGCAATTCCTGGGTTAATTCAAGAATTGTGGGGATGAGTAGAGCTCACTTATAGTTTGCGCTTTCAATTAACAACCCAGGTATTCCGCCAACTTAACAATCTTCCAGAATTTAGCAAAGCTATGAAGACTGCTCTCTTCTGGCAGGCCTACCCAGTCGAATTTTAAGAGTTTTATTGGTATTTTAATAATGTATTCGTTTTTATATGTTTTAATCTATTATTGTTGTTGTTGTTGTTGTTGTTGTTATTATATGTGAACCCAGAATCCTGGGTTGTTTAACCCATAAAACCCCAGAATTTCCAGGTTTACATGTCACGGAACAACAATTAAAAGCGGGCTCTGCTCCTCCCCACAATTCCTGGGTTAAGCAACCCAAGAATAGCTACTGTTATGTGTGAACCGGGTCAGCATGTCTATCTCTTACTCCTTATTGCTCTTCTTAAAGATCAAACACATTCTATATTAAAATAGAAAGATGTTAATGTTGCTGGTGTTGTCCACCTTAGTTCAGTGTAGGAATGCTAGATAATTTTGTTTGGTCCGCTTTAAGCGAATCAACATAATTTGCACTTCCCAAACTAATATGTGGATTGGATCAGAGTTAGCCTTTGGATTCCTCATTTGTCTGTGTTTTGTGATGCAGTTCTCAGCTGTAAATAGTGTACAAGCCTGCATATAGTGGCGAAAGATGTGTACCAAAACACATGTTTTAGGAAAAGATGTGTACAAATGTTATTACATTTTTATACTGCCCAGTAGCCAAGGCTCTCTGGGTACAATTAAAACCATGAAATACAACAGGACAAGTCATAATATAAAACTTTTAAAAGTTTAAAAGTACCATGTAAAACCAAAGTAAAACCCAGCAGCAATTACAACCCAGGGTAAGTCTGTGTGAAATGGCGTGTTTTCAGGAGGCATTTCAAAGTTGTTACATTTTCTGCCTCCTGAACTGCATGACAGAGAGTTTTCCAGAGGGTGGGTGCCACTACAGAGAAGACCCACCATCGAGATTCTTCATGGAGACATTCTTTTTGTTTTGTGATGACCAGCAAGACCTCCTCTGAAGACTTTATATATTGCTTGGGTATATAAGGGAAGGCGGACTGCTAGGTATCCTGGTCCCAAG
Organism: Anniella stebbinsi; assembly: GCA_029215795.1. Classification (NCBI taxonomy): domain Eukaryota; kingdom Metazoa; phylum Chordata; class Lepidosauria; order Squamata; family Anniellidae; genus Anniella; species Anniella stebbinsi. Next base: position 306,896,369 of record JARDYH010000001.1, on the reverse strand, counting down.
TTATATAAAGCATTATATGATAATAATGTACCCTTGTACATGGCTCGGTAATGAACAGGCAGCCGGTGCAGTTCTTTTAACATCAATGTTATGAAAGCATAGCTAGGTGTTCCAGTGAGCACCCTAGCTGCTGCATTCTGCACTAGCTGCAGATCCTGAACCATGCACATGAGTAGCCCCACACAGAGTGCATTGCAGTAGTCTAATTGTGAGGTTACCAATGCATGGATAAACTATCCTTATCCAGAAATGGGCATAATTGGCATACCAACTGTAGTTGGTAATGGGTGCTCCGGGCCACTGAGTGACAAAGATGGATCTAGGAGCACCCCCAAACTATGGACCTGCTCCTTCAAAGGGAGTGCGACCCTATAAAGAACAGGCAAAAGCCCCAATTCCCAGATCTAGGAACCACCAACACATAGGTCATCTGTCTTATCAGAATTCAGTTTAATGGCCCTCCTCCAAGCCATAAGTGCATGGCTTCTCCTGATTCAGATGAGAAACAGAGCTGAGTGTCGTCAGGATACTCGTGACACTTTGCCCCAAATTTCCAGATGAACGCTCCCCAATGCATATGTTAGAGAAAGTTGTATATGAAAATTAATATAAATATTTATGAGCATGTTTTAATTGCAGAATGAAGTGAAAATTAGAAAGAATGGACATATGATTCAATACATACAGAAACTGACACAGATCGGATATAGGGCAATTTGTAGATTCCTAGTTCAAAGCATGATTCATTTGTGGATACCAACCCACTGTTAAAAACCAATGATATAGTAGTAATGTCTATTATTTTTCTTTATGAAGTATCTTTATGAAGTATCTCAAACATTAAGTTAAAAAGAACACCCCTATCCAAGTTACAATCTAAATAGGAGAGGTGAGGCAGAAATTAGAAGTTAAAGGAGGAGAGGCAGGTATTAGAGGTTAAGGGCTTGTTTTATATTATTTAAAACACTTGAAAGGAGGAAGAAGTACAGATGTTGGAGGAAGCAAGTTCCACAGTCTGAGATTCAGGCTGTCTCTACACGAGACGTTTAAAACTTTTTGAAGTCTCATTAAAAATTTTACCTCTACAAGAGCGGAGCATAAATCAGGAGTTGAGGTGCATTATCTATTCAATTATGCGCATTATCGAATGCGCGTTAAATAGCGAGTTTTATTTTGCTCCGGCCATTAAAGCGCATTTTGCCTATGTGAACAAGCGATTCTCCGCATTAACTACTTGTAAAGCGCATTTCAAACAACCGGTAAGGCCACCAGTTGTGCGCTCAATTACCTCCTGCATACAAGCATTTACGATAAAGCGCTTCAGTGATTATGCGCATAATCGGCTAACCAGGCGTCAAACGGAATCCATCTAGAGGGGGTCTAGGCCAAGAGGAGAGTTTTGGCAGAACCGGAATTAATATATGGCAAACAGCAAGAAGAGAAGCTAGATAAAGATCTAAATAGTGAAATGGTTTAAAACCAAGAGTAGTGACAAACTACTCAGAAAAAAATAGCCAGTGATGGGGAGTGCAATAAGAGGGAAAATGTGGGTAAAACAAGACTGAGGAAAAAAGCCAAGTGAGCAGTGGAGTTAAAAAAGGAGAAAGTAAAGTTGAGAAAGAGTCAACAATTACAGTAGTAAAACTGGGAAAGAATAAAATAAAACATTGTCTTTGCGGTAGATGGAGATAAAAACACAACTTTTAGCCATTTTTAAAAGTTGGATTTTTTTTTTTAAGCAGTTCAAATAAAATACAGTGTGGAGTTGTTTAAAGTCCAAGCACAAGCTGCTGTACTTGTAAGAAGGAAGAATAGAAGCATTTCCCAGATTGAGAGAAAATGAAAAAGTTACAGACACAGAAACAGGATGACAAAACTGCTTGGTTTTAGATAAGGCAGTAAGGGAAAACCTAGTCAGCAACAAGATGGAGATAGATCAGAAGCAGCAATGTAGAATTGCAGGTTACTGGCAGAGGAAAGATAATGAATGTTAAATGAAGAGTGCAATCCTATGGATAACTTGCTTGACAGCTCCAAGGTCTCTGATCTCGGAGCCCTCTGGCTATCCTAAGAGCTAGGCAGGGCAGAAGAATGACAGAAGCATTTTAGCCGTCCATTCTTCCATTTCAGCATTTTTAGCTAAATGAGCCTCTGAGCCCATCTAGCGTGCTTACCTTCTTGGGACAGAGGCCAGGAAAGGAGAAGCTTGTGGATCCGGTGGATCCACATTCTCTCCTGTTCCAACTCACCAACACATTCCCTTCCGCTTTCCCCCCATCCTTTTCTGAGGTTGCTCCTGTGACCTTGGAAGAGGCGCTGCTGCAAAGCTTTACATGGTGACTGAGGGGGGGGGGGGCGGAGGGAGAGAAAGATCCACTATCAGATCTCCTCCTCCACAGTCATAGCTCTGTATACAATTGCAGAAGAGTAAATCTGGGGACAGCGCTCCCCAGATGCGCTGTCCAAGAAGAAAAAATAAGTCCACCAAACACAAATCACTGAAGAACTCTAGTTGAATGGGGAAAACAATTACTATTAACAGATACAGATATATAGATAGATAGATATATAGATATAGATATATATTCAAAAGGTAAAAATGAAACCAAGGAACCGTTCAAACACCAAAATCAAAAGAATAAAACACAGAGAGAAGAACAGAATGATTAATGGTTTCAAAGTCTGAACGAAAGGAAAGGAAACATAGTGAATAGAGGGTTTAACTTGGACAACAGAAGCCTGGATTCAAATATCCATTAATGTATGAATCTCAAAGAATGGCTTTGGGCAAATCACTGCTCCTCAGCCAACCTACTTCATAGGGTTACTATGAAGATTAAATGGGGTTGTGGGGGGACCATCTATGCTGCTTTAAGTTCCTTAGAGGAAAGAGAGTGTAAACGTACATATGGTAAATAGATAAAACTATTTTAGGCAAGCAGAGAATAAAGACTAAGCTGCTGGGGTAGAATGAAATGTTTTCCCGTTAGAAAGTGGAGGCCAACTCCACAGCATCATTCTAAGATGGAAAGAACCAAAACTGAAATATAGTGTTGCCCTCTGCTGACCAGTTAGTCAAATTCTAGCTTGACAAGATCTCTAGCAGTCACTTCTAAATGAGTAGAATAAGTCATATATTCAAATGGCTGTCCAGGGGTTCTTGTTCATTCTAGTATTTATTATAATATATATTCCATTTTTCAATTGGGATTCTTGAAGTGGAGTACATAATAAAATAAAAACAAAAATACAGTACCAAAATCTTACACTTTGGGGTCACCACCAAAAAGAGCTCATTCAGTGGTAGCCACCAGCCTAATACAAAGTGGGATGCTAAAAGATTCTAAGGTCTTAAAAGAGAAGGAAAGCCCCTTCCTTCTCCCATTTTCTCTCAGACTAGTCAAACCAACCAATACACAGCAAAGTTTCTTACTGTTTTGGAGAATTAGCACTTTTCATAAGCTATAAGCCAAAAACATTACAACGCTGCTGGGGGGGGGCATATATTCCCATGACTTATTAGTGACAAAACCTTCTCCAAATTTCAATGTAATTTATTTATTCATTCAATTTATACTCCCCCTTTTCCAATAGAATGGAGTTCATAAATTAATATTTTTAAATAGTGTAGTTAAAAATAAAAATAAAACAAATACATTAAAAACATATATATCAACACACCAAAAATTACAGAATAAAAACAGCACCTAGTCTAACCGACCATTTTACAAGCCAAAGGCCTGCTTGAACAAAAATGTCTTTGCCTGCCAGTGGAAGGACAGCGAGAGGGATCAACCTAAGCAGGAAGTTCCACAGCCTGGAAACAGCCACCAAAAGATGCTCACTTGCATCACCGTCAAATGTGCCTCTGAAGGCAGTGCTACAGAGAGAAACACTTCTCCCAGAGATCTTATAACCCAGGCAGGCTCATATGGAAGAAGGCAGTGTTTCAGGTAGCCCAGCCCCATGCTATATAGGGCCTTAAAGTCATAACCAGCACTTTGACTTGAGCCCAGAAATAGTCCAGTAGCCAGTAGAGCTACTGTAACAAAGGTGGTCATGACTATGAGTTCCCCAGCCCCAATCAACAGTCTGGCTGCAGCATTCTGAAGCAACTGTTTCTGAACAGTTTTCAAAGGCAGCCCCACCTATAGAATGTTACAGTAGACCAAACAGATTGTAACTAAGGCATGTGTAATTGTGACCAGATCCGACATCTTTAGGAGTTGATGCAGTTGGCACACTAGCCTCAGCTGTGTAAACACACTCCTGACCACCACCAAGACCTGGGCATCCAAGTTCAGGGCCAAGTTCAGGGGTACACCCAAACTACAAGCCTGAGACTTCAGGGGGAGTGTAACCTCATTCAGCACAGGATGAATCCATATTTCCCTGATCCACCTTTTCACTAACTAGGAGCGCCCCTAGTTTTTTTCTGGAATAAGCTTTAATTTGTTCATCCTCATCTAGTCCATTACCAACAACAGACACTGATTTAGAACTAGAATAACTTCCCTGGATTTAGGTGGAATGAAGAGATAGAATTAGATGTCATCAGCATACTGGTGCCACCAATTCCCCAAATTCCGGGCAACCAGTTTCATGCATATGTTAAATAACATGGGGGATAAGATGGACCCCCAGGGGACAACACAGGCCAATAGCTATGGTGTCAAACAGGAATCCCTCAGCAACACCTTCTGAAATCACCCCTCCAAGAAGAACCAGAGCCAGCCACCGTATGACAGAACCTCCTAGTCCCATCTCAGACAAACGCCTCAGAAAGATACTATGGTTGATGGTTGATGGTCCAGCAGAACAAACGGGAGCAGGCTCCTCTTGTCCAATTCCTAGCATTGGGCAATGATATCACAGAATTCCAAGCAGCACCAAGCAGCTAGTCCTAGCCACCATTTTAATTTCCCACAATGCCCCAAAGGAGCACTATATCAAGGCATTGTGGGAAATTAAAATGAAGACTAGATTCAGCTGGAGTGTTTCCACACCGCTTCCTCTCAGTCCCCGTTACCCTACAAGCCAGGCTGTGTGTGCCTGTATAAGAGACTTCCTCTCCTCAGCAATGCACAACCACTGCCTGTTTATACTGCCTTTGTGCAAGACTAGTGAATGTGAGCCAGGGAAAAAAGTAAAGGGAGGCCCAGGGATCAGTAGCGGGCTCTGCCAGGATCTTGGCAGCTGCCCAAAGGTAACGGGCTTAAAGTAGCCCTGATTCTACAGGTATAGTGATGGCTGGATTGCAGTCAAGGAACAGAAATCTAAGTTACTTGATTGGGTGATTGCATGAGCTCCAGTCCCAAGTATATGCGAGCTACTCACCTGCACAAGTTCTGGCCGTGGGGTCTTTGGAATCTGTAGAGCCATCACCTTCGCTCGTTTGTACAGCTCTTCATTGCGTTCCCCTACAACATCATGCTTCCGCTTTGGAGAAGTCTGGCCACATTGGGTCTGCCTTAACACTACAAAATGGTAAAGAAGCATCACTAGAACATTCCTTTGGCTCTGGAGTAGCAAATATTGTCATACAGGTATGCAAATATTTGTAACACTGGGTGGAAGATACAGGCACTAGATGAGAGGGAAAGTGCCATGTAAACGAGGAACTATAACCACAGACTCTCCTTATGATTTTATTACTGATTTCAGCACTGAAGGCAATATTGATCTTTTCTCCTTCAGCCCTGAGCAAATGTTAGAAGACACTTGTCAGTTAAGGCCAGCCTCTTTAAATATCCTCTCTCCAGTCACCCGATGACTGGGCAGGCTTCATGTACAGATAAGTGGAGAAAATGTTCACTGACTCACTTAGCCTTATACAGAACTTCAAGAAGAGTCCTCACTGAACCCCAAGCAAGTCTACTGAAAAAAGTTAAAGTTAGACTCCAGTACCTCCATCCCTTGTGGAGCTAATCTTAAGTAACTTGTGATCTCCAAGTGCTCATTAAAAGGTTTGCATAATTAACACCAACTCACTTGTACTAGTGCAGCTTCCCTGGCTTGCAGAAGGGTCTGTGACTGGGTTGCTGAAGTCTTCCATGCAAGAAGGGACAGAGGCCAATAAACCTGGAAAAAGTCATAATGTCTCAATTAAAGAATAGAAATGTCTTTCCATTGCATTCTAAAATACATTTGCACAAATGTTTGCATTAATGGGTCAAGACTCAGTTATTAGCTTGCCTTAGAAATGAGAACTAGGATTTGGGGGGATTAACTACAAGCTGGTATAGCTAAGAGGCTAAGAGACCTCAGAAAGCCCCATTTGGGGGCCTACGGGCAATGGCTGATTTATGTTTATGGAATATTAATATATAGAGAACATATCTTTCTGGTAGTAGAGCACAGATTTTTTGAATACTCGAGCCAGTCCCTATAAAAGGGAAATAATCTCTCTGGGGCTGTTCTAAAGTGATAGTGTGACCATCCTGGGTGGGGATGATGGGAGTTGTAGTCCAACACACCTGGAAAGTACCAGGTTAGGGAACACTGGTAGAAAACATTAGCTTCATATATGGTCAGAATTGTCTGTGATGTACCAAAAATTCAGAGCATTAGGATCTTGGGTCGCAGTTTTCATGACATTAGTGTTCTTCCAGTTTGTGATGCTTCTGATATTACTGTCAACTTTGAAATAAAACTGCGCTCTAGCTGTAAAGAAATGCTCTCGCAGATTAACCTTACTGGAAAATTGGACTGGAATGTTATGGTTTAGATGCCTTTGACAATAAAAATATATATACTGAGATTGCTTCTTGGCCTAAATAATAATTTCTGAAATATAAAGTCTTCAGCTTCACCACTGCTTGACTTCACCCTAGTGAAACATGTTCAACAGCTTTTTTTCCTTGACTATCAAATTAATGTTAAACATGTACATTTAGTTTCAGCCTGCCGCTTATAAAATCTAATAAGATTCTTCAAAGGGCCAATCAATCCATGACCTTTGGATTTTAATAATGGTAGTTTAATATTGGGCCGAGCAATCCTAACTGCTCAGTTGTCCGAGGGAGGCTAGGATGTGGTGGATGTGTCCCTCCAGTGAAGAGGAGCTTGTGGGCGGGGACATTATCTGCCCAAGATGCCCTGTTTATATTTACAGATTCTGACCAAGTGTTACCAATCAATGTCCACGAGTTGCACATAATAGGTCCCTAGCTGACTTTGCATTCAATTTCAGTTCCGAAGTAGCTAGTTTTACCTTCACCCTCCTCTATCTTTATAGTTATTATGCCAAGCAAATGATGAGTCTGATAGGAGCACAGAAAAACTGAGTAACATTGGAACAGATTAGTTTCTGTAGCACAATTCAAATGCTTGTACTTACAAAGGCCTCTGTAACGTGAGAGCTGCTGGTAAATCTGTTTCATGCGCTCAATGTTCAGTCGGCTGGTCTCTGCATGGTTCACTATGGGTTTTGGATAGTCTACCCCAATGACACATTTTGCTGCTTTCTGCACAGACTCAGGGGCATTCCATGGCTCGTAGATATACCGTGAGGGAAAGCCTTTCAACTTGGGCAGATATCGCCTGCAAAACCAATTGGGAGAGGTCCTTTCTTAGCATTGTAAACAATTTATGTATGCCATTGGCTGCCCCAATTACACAAGGAGACAGCCATGCATTCTTATTAAAAGTATTTTTATCCTGCTCTTCAGCCAAAAAAGTTTTTCAGAGGGGCCTGTCCCAGACAACCCCTGCCCATAGGCTTACAATCTAAAAGACACAACAGGGACGAAAAAAGAAGAGAAAAAGCAAACTTGGGCACCAATTCTTGAAGTTACACAGTAGTGCTTACAATGACCAGCTGGACCGGGAAAAACTTAGGGAGATGAGAAGCAAAAAGCAGCTGGTCTCTCAGCAGAGACAATGTTGTGGCCCTCTTCTCATCTCTCTCTCTCTCTCTCTCTCTCTCTCTCTCTCTCTCTCTGCTGCAGCCTGATGGAATTAAAAAGCTTCAGTGACTGAACTGGCCAATATGCTCACCTGATGTAGTCACCACTGGGATCTGTACGACGCCCAAAGCCAACAGGGCAATAGCAGTGGAAGAATTGTTGGAAAAAAGCACTGCACGAAAGCCACATCCAGCTGCCTGAATTCACACTGAAATCTGCATCCAGGAGAAGCTCATCAAATACCTGTAGGAAAGGACAGAGAAGGAAGCACAATGAGGAATATCCTTCAGGGAAGACATCAGTGGTAGGAATGAAAAATGATGCTAAACTGCTGGTGCAAATTTTGATGAGCTGGGTGGGAAGAGAATTTTAGATTGCCTTGATCTTGATCTTATGTAAGCCACTCTGAAAGCTGAAGAGTAACCAACAATCTCATTGTTTAGTTTATAAAATTCAGTGCCCCAGGCCTTGGAGAATGATACAAATTTGTGAAGCAAGCCAACAACATATAGATTTGAGGAATAATGTCAGCTCCGACAGGAAAAGTTTTTTTTTCCCAATCTGAAGTTGTTTGCTGCTGTATTCTCTCATTATATTAAGTAAAATTATAATTGTAATATAAACGAAGCTATGTTACTAAAATATATTCAAGTTCAATTTGATTTTTGGGAATATGCCTGCCATTGTTTCATGCGAGTTGCTCTCACAGGACAGGATTATTACTACCACTATGTTAATGTTTCAGTGACTTCTCAACTGAGCCCAAGAATGGAATGTTCTTACTAGAGACTACTTTAACTCCTTAGTTCATGATATTCCTTAAAAGGGAGACTTAACCCACACAACAGTTCTCCAGGATATTTTATTCCACAACAGAAAAACTACTGTGGTGCTGTGCTGCCTTTAGAACTTTTTTCACAGCTTTTTTTGTTTGTTGACGACATATGCTTTCTGCCTCTACCTGCCATGACTCACCCTCACTCCTGACTCCCAGCTGATCCACAGGTCACCTCTGGTCAGAAAGCAGGCTACAGCATGCCGGGCCAGGTGATGAATCCAACCCTCCTGTCTCAATTGCGTCATGATAGCATCAATCCAGGGGAAGCCCGTCTTGCCTTCTGCCCACTTTGCCAAGGCTTCAGGATTCCTATCCCATGGGATCTGAATACAGATTGGGTTCCCCTCCATACGGTCAAATTTGGGGTTGTTTGTGGCAGCTGTATAAAAAAATTCTCTCCAGAGTAACTGGCCATAGAGCGAGAGTGGTGGAGTGCTGTTCCGCTTCACCTAGAGAGGACAGGAAGAAAAAGATGCATACAAATAAGACAGTATCAAGACTTTTTGGCTTATTAGCAGATGAACTTTGCACCCCAAATAGGTTCAACTTCATGAGCAAGTTCAAACCCATCTCTTTAGGAAGCTCTTAATATACATGTCCATATCTTCAGAGAACACTTATTCAGGGACGAAGAGCAAGCTTTGCTTAGAACAGTATACTTGTTCCCAAGCAACCCTTTATCAAACACAATTAGCTGGGGTCAGAACATCTGCTTTAAACCTTCACTGTTTATAAAGTCCACAGGAAACCATGCAACTCAAGAGGACAAAGTGAAGGCAGTTGAAACACCTAGTGCAGTGAGATAACTCTGAGGATTAGTATCTACAAAACACATGTTCAGTCAGTGACTCCAAAGACATTTCATTCCTTTGTTATCTGTCCCGACTATAAAATAACATTTTTCTTAGAAGTCTGAAAGCTGAAAGAATTAAGGAAAGTAATGTGATAACTGTTCTGGACTGGGTGCTCTCCCATTCTGGCCAACTCAGAATAATCACTAATAGCAGCTTCTATCTGCCACCATCCTCTTATTGTTGAGGCAACAAAAGAATGTGTTTTCAAAAGGGACAGGGTGTGTGTATTGTTTCCAAGTGATGACTTTCAGGACTTCAGAAAAGGATCTTAGCCCAAATAATTTCTGTCATTTTCAGAACTCAAAGTCTGATTTCCCCCCTATTCCTTGAAAACGATTGCTGAGCTTGAGTGAAATGAGAGGTATATTCTCCCCATTCAGCAGCTGCTGCCTGTCACTCCCTACTGGCCTTTGGAAACCATGGACACAAAAAGGCAGTTCTTCTCCCATTCTCTTGGAAACAGCATGAGCTTTAAGGGACTATTCGCTTAATGACTGGATCCTGGATAGGTGCAAACAGATGGAGCCAGAGGGCAAGCTGATCACCTGATGTAGGAAGTCCTTGCCAATCTTCCAAGACTCAGCACAGAGGTAATAAACAGGCTGCCTTTCTGTAATCCTTCCTCCTACCAATTAAACTATGACCACATTGGGAAGTGCAGGATAGCCTGGCATCCATTATACATATTCTGGTAATCTCCAGATTAGACTACTGTAATGTGCTACACACATGGGGCTGCCTTTAAAGTCTATTGAGAGACTGCAATTAATCCAGAATGCAGCTGTCAAATTATTAACTGCAATGGGGCATTATGATCACAGTACATCTGTGCTACGCCAACTGCACTTGATGCCAGTCTGTTTCCAGGCCTAATTCGATGTGCTAATTTTGACCTTTAAAGCCTTTACAGTTTAGGAGAACAGTACTTGAAAGACCACCTGTCTCCATATGTACTTACTTCTGCACATTAAGAACTTCAATGGAGTGTGACTGACCCCACCATCTGAGGTGAGGCAGGTGGCTACAAGGGAGAGGGTCTTTTCAGTGGTAGCAGCCCAACTGTGGAACACATTCCTCAGAGAGGTTTGTTTGGCACTTAATATATTGTCTTTTCAGCACCAGGCAAATACTTTTATTTCCCTGAGCTTTTAAGATGCAATTTTAATCCTGTAAAGTGCTCTACGCTGCTTTTATAATTTTTGTGGCTTTTAGATTTTAACTGTTTTGCACTCATGTTTTGTTTACTTTTTTTGTAATGACTCTGGGAATATGACTGAAGGGTGGCATAGGAAAACATAAATAAAGAGCCCCAGGAAAGTTTCATCACTCAGGTGGAAGCAGTGATAGTTACATTGCAAGGAATATACCAATGCAAACTCTTACAACATGATCTAGTAGATAAAGCTTCCCCAATTTGGTGGCCCTTCAGATATTTTGGATGACAACTTCTAGCACTTCTGGCTACGCTGGCTGGAGCTGAAGAGAATTCAAGTCTAAAACATCTGGAGGACATCAGGTTGGGGAAAGCTATACTAGATTATCAGAACCACCTTGATTCCTGATTGAGATGTTCTGGTTAACGCAGGATGCTTCTTCCTGATCCTCTGTTTCTCACCTTTTTGTATAGTTCCCAGAGCCGATAGTAGAATAAGCGGCAGGACAAGCAGCCAAACCGAAGGTAGGGACTGAGCCCAGTGGGGCTGGCCAGCAATGAATTGGCATTCATCCTTGGCCTTTCATAGTTCGCAACCCATGCCTTGAAGGTATTTGGGAGGGTGGAGAAGGAGAGAGAAAACAGAGATGTAGACATGAATACAAAGTTCTGTGAAGTTCTATAAACAAGTGTTACTTGCTATTACCAAGTCCACTAGCTGGAGGTATTTTCAAATATTTATGGGTTGGGAAGACCAGGGAGGTGCCTCAGCCATCCAAAGCTTACATTACAACTTGATTGTGCCATATGTGTCAGACTCTGCTTCCCTAACTTTAAAATGTAAGACTGCATGCTTCATCGTCTATCACTAGTTCAGAAAATCGAGTTAACTCGTAGGAGCGTCTATTAGGACAGGCCTTTTCCAGTTCAATCAATTGCTACCAAACAAAGTAAGGGACATAGGTCAGATATACTAGCATAGTAATGTAATTTTAGTTCTTTGTCCATCAGATTATCAGAAATTGAAGTATATGAACAGTTAGCATTAACAGACACCACAAGAGATATTACACAGCCGTGATGTGTGTGTTTTTTAAATTACAGTACATCTTATTATTTTTGTTTGGTACTCACTAATGTCTGATGCATATTTTTATCCAATTAATGTGTAATCAATTTTTTCAGAGAGGTGACAAGTATTTATAATGCAGCAGTAACAATACTGGCAAATTATTATTTTTTCTGCATCTACAAGAGCATGGAAAAGACAACGTATGACTCTCAGCAGTGGGAGCAGGTCTGGGATTATTGTTATGTTTTAGACTCAATTCACTGGCATAATTATACCCAATAGTAGGCAGCACAGTTTAAAGGCAAGTGACACAGCAAAGTTTGCCCTTTCCTGAATGATGGTTTTGCAACAAAGACGATACTGGATTACCTTTCTTTCCAGATGCTTATCCAGACGAGTTAATGCTTCAGTCTCCCCTCCTTGCCAAACAGCTGGGGCAAGACCGTCAGTGGGGAAGCCTGAGAAAAAGAGTAGGGAGAGATGTTAATCTGGAACTCAGGCAACAGATCTAGCTTCCCTAGCTTTAACTGAATTTTATACTGCATGTGTGCTAACCATGTTATTGAGCGTTCAACATGAAATGACCACTTGTTAACCAGCAGAGGGCATCTTTGACTAAAGGCTTGCATAAGGCAGACACCCACTCAGCACGTTCTACAAAAAACCCAGAAGAGGATCTTACTCTTCTGCAAAATCATTAGAATGTGAGCCTTGAAAACAAATCTACAAAGTGGAGGGAGAAAAATCAATAAGAAAACACCAACATAGCTTGGAGCACTATGTTTCCACCTCCAGAGAGCTCATGTAATGGATAGAGGGGGAAGTGGTTTCCATTTGCTCATTTCTAAATTTAAACAACCTGCTTAGTGACAGACTTCAAGTCTAATCTAGCATATAAATAATTTGATGACCTTACAACTGTCTATAGGGAATGAAATGAGTGACATAATAGGTTAGGAGCAAGACAAAAATGAGAATCTTTAGGGGAATGGGGCAGAACTAAGGTCCCAAGCATGAACAGAAAGCATGCAGTAAGCATCTAAGGATGCAATCCTATGCATGTTTTTTTAAAAAGTCCTACAGCACCCAGCATTCTCCAGCCAGCATGCCTGACTGGGGATTGCTGGGAGTTGCAGGGAATTTTCTGTTTAAAGGCACAATCCTATGGCATCCGCGCCCGATGGCTTCAAGCCTTTGAACTTGGAGGCTTATGAGCATCCAGTGCAGAGTAAGAAGAGCAGTGGAGGTGAGTGTTATCTCTGCTGCTCCTCCCACTCTGCATTTTAGCTAGAGGAGCTTTTTTGCTGGGGCGCTGTGGAGGGGGAGGAAAGGAGGCTGAAGAGACTTGGGGATACAATGTGATGCAGCCCCTCCGCTACCCACCAACAGGAATGCCCATGCTACCCTCTCTCTGAGGTCGGTTTTGCAACTTTGGAGAGGCAGCCGGTGCAGTTCTCTCTGTGCCAGCTGTGAGGGGGAGAGGAGTGCAGATTCTCCGACTGCGGATCCAGGAATCCGAAATATCCTAGCCCCCCATCCCCTCCAGATGCTGTTAGATCAAAAAGCTATCTAGTCCAGCATCCTGTTTCTCATAGTAGCCAAGCAAATGCCTATGTGACATCCACAAACAGGACATGAAGGTCTTGCCTGCCACTGTTCCCCAGTGACTAATATTCAAAGGAAATTTGCCTCTGAACCTGCATGTAGCATATAGTCATAGTGACTGGTAGCCATTAATAACCGTATCTTCTATGAATTTGCTTAATCCCCATTTATAGCTAAATTGGTAGCCATTACCAGGTCTTGTAGAAGTTAAATCCATATTTTAATGATGTACTTCTTTTTGTCTGTCCTAAATCTCCTACTACCCAGTTTCATTGGATGCATCCAGGTTTTAGTACTGAGGGAGAAAATAACCTCCCAATCCACTTTCTTCACACCCTACGTTCTTTTATACACCTCTGCAATGTCTAGGGTGACCATATGGAAAGGAGGACAGGGCTCCTGTAACTTTAACAGTTGTAGAGAAAAGAGAATTTCAGCAGTTGCCATTTGCATGCATGCAGCACCTGGTGAAATTCCCTCTTCATCACAACAGTTAAAGCTGTAGGAACCCTGCCCTCTTTTGTATCTGGTCAAGAGGACAGGGATCCTGCAGCTTTAACTGTTGTGATGAAGGGGGAATTTCACCAGGTGCTGCATGCATACAAATGACAACTGATCAAATTCCTTTTTCTATACAACTGTTAAAGATACTGGAGCCCTGACATCCTTTCCATATGGTCACCCTAATCATGTCCCCCCTTACTCATCCGTTTTCTGAAATGTTTTTCTAAGCTAAAAAAAGACCCAAGTGTTGCAACCTTTCCTTATAGGGCAGCTGTTTCCTGCTTATTTTGCCTGCCCCTTTCTGTTCTTATTCCAGCTCTACAATATTTTTTTGAGATGTGTCATCCAGAAGAGATGAGATATCCAGAAGAGATGAGACAACGGAGTAAAATACTTCCTTGTAAAATCCATATACACTATATCCCAGCATTTATGGAAACAGTAATTAATTTCTAGCATCGAACTTACAGAAGTGCTGAAAACTAGACAGTTGTGATTTCCTGAAAGCTATGCAAGAATTACAGAACTATCACATAAATGTAGCATATATTCATAGGGAGAGGTATGTAAACATTACTGTGAATTGCCTGCAAGATTCGGAAATATGAGAAATGCATTCTGATATGAGTTTATAATGTTATGCATTTTATAAGTAAAGCTTGTTATTTTAGGAGTGTGTTTTAACCTCAATAATTGTTATGACTAATTTTAACTGGCGATTATTGTATTTTTATATAAGTTTCCTTACAAGAGTCCTCACTTGAGAATTGGTCAGTTCGGACTGTGGACTATACCATGACTTCAGCCCACTTCTGCAGCAGGAGATAGTGTTCTGCGCATACAAACATATGGAACTGCTTGCCATTTTAAGAATATGTTTTAACCTTAACAATTTTAATGACTAATTTTAATTGGTGATTATTGTATTGTTATGTAAACTTTGGTCCTTTGTTTGTGCTGCTGTGGTCTAAGGATTAACACAATAAATGTTATTCAACTAGCATATATTCTCAATATTATGATAGTTGACCTGGCTGAGGGAGTTGCTAACTATACTGTTTGGAAACTGCAGTTCAAAATACAGCCATTAGATTACTAACTGGAACTCAGCATTAATATTATATTATGCTGGGGCTTCATCAACTCTGTTGGGCTTCAGTCTATTTTTAGGCTCAGTTCACATGGGAGTATACATCAAGAACTTCATGAAAGGTTC
The DNA here is from genome assembly GCA_029215795.1 of Anniella stebbinsi. Lineage (NCBI taxonomy): Eukaryota > Metazoa > Chordata > Lepidosauria > Squamata > Anniellidae > Anniella > Anniella stebbinsi. Next base: position 306,881,220 of record JARDYH010000001.1, on the reverse strand, counting down.
TTCTCTTGGGCCCTTTCCACACCAGGCTTTTTTCCTGGGATGGGCCCTGGCTGCTCCCTGTGCACCGATGGTGCGTATTAGGTACTTCAGAGATCGCCCTCCCTCCCTCCCTGTGCGCCGATGGTGTGTATTAGGTACTTCCGGGATCGCTCTCCCTCCCTCTACACCCCTATGGTGTAGAAAGGGCCTAGGTATCCTTGCTATGTGAGGTGTAGGTGGGTGGTTATGAGGGGAAGGGGCAGGAAAGGACCTTCCATAGTTTGGTAATAGCCCAACTATGGAATACCCTCCCAAGGTATCTATTTGATGTCATTTGGCACCAGGCAAATACCTTTTTATTTTCCCAGGCCATTTAGTTTATTCAGGTTTAACTCTACTGGTAATTTTATGCTGCTCTTTTATATATTGCTGATTTTACTATGTTGTTGCTAAGATGTTCTATTTGTCATAATTGTTTTATCATATTTTGACCTCTTATTGTAAGATATCCTATGAATTTATTTGAAGGACAAGGTAAAAATACTAATAATGTAAAAATATACCTTTGTTAAAGCATATAAAAACAATGCCTAGACACTCAATTTTTAAAAGTATAATTTATTATAGTTACCCTTATTGTAAGGATTACTGTAATTATCCATTTCTTACTGTAAAAATTAATAATTATAATGACCTGATGGTAGTGTATAGTACAGACAGCTAATCAGTTAATTTTCTCTAGTGCAAGATGCACTGATAATCTGAAGTCTGCTTCTGAGCTAGAGCCAGATCAGATCATGTCAGGCAAGAAGAGTATAACAGTCTTTCCTGGAAGTGTTCTAAGCCCACAGAAAGCTAGCAGAGCTGCCCTGCAGTTTTCCAACATACCCAGCTCCTCCAGGGATGGAACTCCGTATGTTTCATCATGATTTTCTTGGATTTCTGTCTTGCACCTCTCCATTTGCTGATTTGTTATAGTGGCCACTGGCTTCTTGGGTAGGTCCATGCGACTAATGATGGCCTGGAAACGCTTGTAGGTGAGAGGAGGCTTGTGTCCATTCAGCTCAATTATCCTTTAAAACAGAACAGGAAGAGGCAGTTAAAGAACAGCCTTGCTTCCATGGGATGTTTGGGAAAATAGCATGTTCAACAGTGTTATTAAGGAACAGCCCCTTCTTCAGGTATTTGGTGGAAGGAAGGGAATACAAAATATACAAAACAGACAATACAAATCGATTCTCTCATTTAGTTCCTTCCTCAGCCACTAAAAAGATCAAGATCCACCATCCCTAATGTTCTCTATACCTCCCTACAAAGAGAAAACTTGTTCCTTCATTCCAGGGCAATATCCTAAGTTATTTATCAAGATGTCTATCCCCATCTTATGCTAATACTGCATATTAATTAATAAATAAGCATTTAGGGTTAAGAAATGTAATTGTCCCTCCTTGTTAATTTCATATGAGAATTTTTAGTTCTACATATAATATTTCTGTCCTCTTCTGGCAAAAGAAAACCCCCAGCAGCTGCAAGAAATAGTCATGAGCATATGTCTCCATCTTACTTTTATTTGAGATTTTAAAAAATCTGCATTCTTTTAATTCATTCCAATATGTAGAATGAAGCAGGATGCTAATATGACAAATTTCTGGACTGTACCACTTCACACAACAAAAGTAGCAATATTTTGGAATGTCCCCTTAATATGTTAAAAGCTCTGTGTGTGTAATAAATTAGCACATGAGTGACAGGTATGCTAAATCTTATTCCCTCATGCACTTGTCCTCTGCATGCAATGAGCTTTTTACATGGGAACACATCCAAAAATACAAGGTGTTTGCTGGTGTGGTTTGGAATACCCAAATCGGGAAGCTACAACATTAAAATTGTTTCCTATGTTGTTTAGGAGCCCCACATGCTTTGTGCTCTCAGTGGCAAACATACCACCAATGTAACTTGAGGATGCCCCTGCAGAGTGTAAAATGTAGATTAGGATACTTTAGGTTTTCCAACAAAGCAGAATGGTTTCTGAAAATTATGCAACACACAAAGCATACTGTTAAACCGTAAGGGCAGTCTCAGATCCAGTAGTTAAGGTTATGCTTAAACATGCAAACTATCTGTTATTGTTTGGTTCCTGAAATACTTCTAAAGGAGCTGCTTTGTATTAAAGACCTTCACTCTAGCTAAGAAGATCCTTAAGCAATGCATTTTTATCTGATGAAACAGAGCCTCCAGAACAGAAAAAAGACTGTATTTCACAAAAGCCAGAAGAGGAAGTGTTAAAAAAAAAAAAGATGCAGGGAGAGCCAAGTTGCCAGCTTACATAAAGCTGAAGCAGCCAAATCAGCTTCCTGCTCAGCTTGTGCACTACTAGTTACAGCAGCTGGCAGCCACATCCTCCCAGTCAACAACTTATGCAAAAGGGTTGGGCAATTTCAGTCCACTGTTTCAGCACAAGCCACGTGCCTATCCTTCCGCCACAGGCTGCACGTGTACAGGGGAGGAGCTCCACGCTACCAAAGCTTTTATGGAGCTACACTCACATGCGCAGCTCTGTGACCCAGCTTCTCAACAATGCATAGCAGCCACTACACAGAAGGCAGCTCCTTGCTTCACAGTATTACATTTCTGCGTCTTGAATCCAAGTAACAAACCAACCCAGCATATACTGAGGGAGACACAGGCAGCCCTGAAAATGCAGGAGTCTCTTCTTTACAAGAGGAATTTCAAACCAATAGTGAAGAAGAGTGAGGGGTTTGAAATTGAATGGGTCAAAGAAATATGGTCAAATACTGTGAAACAGTATGAGAGCACTGGTTTTGGTTGGACACATAAGGTCAAGCCTTCTGCTCAACAGGAGAGTTTAGGAAAGCCTCTCTCAACCATAGCTTCCCCACTACAAATATGATAATGCAAGTGATACATCTCACAAGTTTTGCTAGGATGAAGCAAGAATAGTAAAGCAGTTTTCAAATGTAACTATGCTCTAAAAATAAGAAGTTTAGGGATTTCCCCCCTGACAAGTGGGGAAACCTCCTTTATCAGGGAAAGTCATGCTCCACCATATAAGAGACAGAAAAGGATAACATCTGCTTTCCTTACTTTCAACCTGATCAAACAAGACCTCTGTAGTTGGGGAAAATAAGAAAATTACACCCAACAGCTTTCTGCCCTTATATTCAATTTCTTGACCCATCAACTGAAGTTCTATGTTTAAACAGAGAGAAGGAGTTTTATTTACATCTTGCACATATGCATTTTAAGCAGATTCTCAGCATCTGTGGAAATTAAAATCATTCATCCTTACTGGTATTTTATTGGTATTTTAATGATGTATTGGTTTTATGTGCTTTTAATCGGTTTTGTGTATTTTATGTTCGATGTTGTTCCCCGCCTCGATCCGGAGGTTGAGGCGGGTAATAAATAAATCTATTATTATTATTATTATTATTATTATCATCATCATTATTATTAATTACAGGAAATTCACCAATTTTATCTAAGTGATGTTTAGTACTGACAAGCATTATAACTTTTAGTAATACACCAGATCATAGAATTGCCCAAGACATCTCAGGGGCAGCCCAATCTTCACAGGGTATTTAAGCCTACAAAGCGGAAAGCCTCTAAAGGCTCTCCTTAATAGTAATAAGCTAGGAGGAAGCTCAGAAACCTCTAAAATGACAACATTGTGGGTCTACAAAAGGGGAAATCTCTGTAAATGAAAACATAGCACAAGGTAGAGGCCAGCTTTCTATACAGTTGGTATCTGCTGACTTATTCCTGTTAGTCTTTCTCCACCTATAATTCAAGCTTCAAAATTGATACAAACAGAACAAAAAAAAAACTCCACCACTACCACCACCAATTTTACTTAAAAGAGAAAAGCTACGTACAATATATACAGACCACGGCCAACAAAAATCTTATTTAAAATCTAATCACCATGCTGCATCACTCACACACATACACTCCCCTTATATTACAAAAACCGAACTGATGTAAAATGACAGTTGAAACTGAACACCAAACAGCTGGGGGAAATGTACTTGAGAGTTCTAAAACAGAGCCCAGAATGGCTGTGTTCAGATGTGACAATAAGCCATGGTTCATGGGAATGAGCCTAGACGAGGCTTGAGTTCATGCAGTTCCTCTTCTCCTCTCCTCTCCTCTCTGATGCACTATTGGGATAATTAGCTATTGCCCCAACCTTTCTGGGTTTTTTGGTCTATGCAGAAAGCAAACAGCATCAACTTATGGACATAGTTTTCCATAAGGAAACCTACAGTGTGAGCTTGATGAACAGCACATACTTACTTAACTTCCAATGTGCATGTGTGAAACTTTCAAAACAAAAGAGGATCATATGCAAAAATTAAAGTTTCACATATGTACTTTATTGCCTACCTTCCTTTACTCCCTTAAGGTATTTAGTACAATGGTGCACAATCTTTGACCATGTAAGCAGGGACAAGTATGCATCATTACCATCAATACTGCTGCTCTTGAAAACTTGTACAAAATGCAACAGTCAGAGTTTAGACCATTGTTATTTAGATCATGTAACACAATATTATACCAATTTCATTCCCCCTTCATTTCTGGGCCCAATTCAAAGTGAAGGTTCTGACTATTAAAGTCTTAGAGCTGAAAATCTAGAAGACAGTCTCTTCCCCAATGAACCTATACTTAAGCCTTCAGAAGGTATGCTTGGTATTCCACAACCATCTGAGGTGCACTGTGTGGGAACATGGGTCAGGAATCTCAGTGTGAGAATCCAGGCTGTGAAATTTCTTGACCTCAGAGACTCAGCTAACAATATGTATTTTAGGGGTTAGGAGTCAAGTTAAAAAAACGGTTCTTCAGATGTGTGTTTGATGTGGACAATATATGAAGTCATTTGGATTTTTGATATAACTATCCATTCTCTATAGCTTTGATATTGTTCAATTAGATTTATATTCTTATTACTATGATACTTATTAATCACCCTTACAGTACCATTAGGGATGGTAAGGCAATGCATAAGTATATAAATGTTTAATTTTTATTTTTTCTTAGGTTGGTTTAAAGAAGCCAATGATTTGCAAATCATTGAAGGCAACGTTTTTAGCTTTTACATAATCTCCCCACAAGTCTCTCCTGGAGATATTCCCGTAGCTGTGACATTCCATTTGTATATAATGGGGGGGGGGGGGGGAGGGAGAGAAGGAAGTATAGCTTGCTGCAATTATCCCCTCTGGACCCAGTGGGTAGAGGTGTGTCTCTCAAAAGAACGTCACCTCAAACAGGCACAATAAGTCATGGAAGACTTACTATGGTAGAGCATTGCTGCGGTTTGCCACTTTAAAATACATATGAGTAGATGAACACACCCATGATGAAGATGTACAGGAGGAGAGTGTAGAGCCGCAAAAGGATTTTAGACAATTTAAAAGCTCACAAACTGATGTCAATGCACAAATAGGCGAGGAAAAGGCATTTTCCTGAAGCATGTTGATTTTGTATAACAAATTAGAAGAGGCACATTGCACAAAGTTGCACAATAAGAAGTTTCCCCCCTCCCAAGAATCAAAAACCTGGACAGACTCTATCTGAAAGACATAGATAAAAGTAGTATATACACACAGACATACCACACCCAAGATACGCTTGTTTCAAAATTAAAATTACTACAACCATCATGTTAACACATTTGTACACTTAAAACAATACAATTCAGGTTAATATTTGTCTGTAAGGTGTCTAGAACAACTGTGACCACAACATATGTCATCTACCTTTATGAGTGGGAGAGAAAATCATGACTCATTTTTCACTCACATACACCCTTATCATGAATGAAAGACTGAAAGTATTCAAAGTATATCTACCAAATACCAAGACATCAAAGCAATGTGGTAGAACCATTTTCATGCAACCTTAGCCCAATACCTCTATACGTATATTGCCCACTAACGCTCCATGCATTTTCTGTCAATGTCAATATGCAAAGCCCACTCAACTCCTTTGTACTCCACAGCAATAATTTTAACATACAACATCTTGCAACAGTAATAATAATGTGAGTTCATAATTTATAAATACAGGATTTAATTCTCCTCCACTCTGCCCCAAGGAACCTGGGAGTTCAGTATGATAGCTGATAAATTCTGTTCCTACTGGTCAATGAAAAAACCATCCAAAGTCTCCCCCTGCCCAATCTCCAGTTTTTGTTCCTCAGATAGAATAATGTCTCATTCAGGTAAGCAGATCTACATCTTACCTGTCCAGATCATAAAGAGTATGTGAGTTCTCTATTGCCACCTCTACTCCAGCTTCTTTAGCCAACTTCACTATAGCCGCATCTCTCTCTTTTCCAAAGGGCTCCGAGTCATATTCAAAGGTTAGACGAGTCACCCCCCATTCCTGCAACAAAGCACATAATATCAGCTAACTGCAAATATGAGGCATAATTCTCAGAACATCATAATCAAAGCCTGAGGAGAATATTTAAATGTCAGATCAACTGATGGCAGAAATCAAGCAGCAGAATTTGGAAAAGACTCCTATTCTACATAATTAAAACTAACACATACTAAAAAAAAAAAAAAAGAAACCCTCCTCCCCTCCAAACAGTAGCTGCTCTCACATTTACTTTTACATAGCAACATGCTATTTAGGCAAAGGAGAGTTTTTCTTAGCATCTAATTTCAGATCAATTTACTCATAAATAGGTACAGGATTTAGCACAACACACATTTTGTAACATGCAAAATGGCTGCATGTTTCCGCTCCCCGTCCCCGCAAATATATATTAAGAAAACACCACTTGGCAATGACTCTCCAACTCATCTTTCACCAGTATAATTATCCCACATAGGTGAGAATGAGAATGTAATAAATATAATTTTAATGCAATATGCAACAGCCCTTAGAAAAATGGTGAATGTCCGTGCTATCACTCACTGTAACAGAAAACTCAAACGGTCAAGTGCATATCAATTTGAAAGCAAAACAGGATCACCTATTACAAATCAAAATCAAACCCTCCCCAAAAATGGCTCTGCAAGCTTCTAGCACCTACAGAATGTTGAGAGCATAGACATAAGAAAACACTAAAGTAACTCATTTTATTCTCTGAAGAGGGAACTTTCAGATTCATACTGAATCCCAAGGCTCCTCTATTTGCTCTTACCTTGTCCTTTTTTGGAGGGGAGGGAGAAGCACAGTGCTGGATTATTCTTTTTTTCCCCCTATGGGCAGCTCTAACTTCCATGTCAAAGGAGAAATTTTAAAAAGTCAGTAGCCAGAGCCAAAAAAGGCCAAGGGGGGAGGGGGGAGACCTACAGGAGATGTATTAGATTAAACAGCTCTTCGAATTAGCTCTCCCACACAGAGGTCTACACATATGTAGTGGACAATGGAAGGGGTACGACAACCCCTTTCACTCCTTGTTGCTGCAGTTGGAAGTGTCTGCCTTATATCCTTCCTACATGCATGAATTCTCTCAAAAGGGAGCCAGAAATAAAGATGGGAATACTATATGATGCATAGCTTTTTGAAGTTCAGGGTATCCATTCAGTTAAACCTAGAGATGTGAAGGCACGGGAAAAAAACGGAAAAATTTGGAGGAAAATGGTTTTTTCCCAGTTTTTCCTGAAGCCTTTTTTGTCCCCCCCCTTGAAAAATTGGAAAAATTGAAAACAATGAAGAAAAAACAGAATATGAAACCTTTTATTTTAGCATGATGCATAAAATGTTTAAAACAATGTGTTTATATATTTACTTCTCCAAAGGATTTCTAAAAATTATGTACAGTATCAGATTATTACAATTTCTATGCACCGAGGACAAGCAAGTCCTAGGTTGCAAACTGAGACTACAGCTCTCAAATACAAGAACAAGATGCATTTCTGCCTCTAGGGGGCACTGCCATTGAAGCAGAGACTGAAACTGACAGTGATAGCTATAGCTCAGAAAATGAATCTGATTAAATTTCATGAATATTCATTGAATCTCGGTCCCCCTTTTTTCTCAGTTCTTTTTATGGGAATGGGTGCTTTATGTCTACTTGACACTGTGCAGGACAAGCAGAGACATAAATAATTTTCCTTGTTACTGTAATGTTAATGGTTTCTTCTGTTCGTTTTTTTCCTGTTCCTCATAAACTGGCAAAACCAAAGAGTTCCTTACAGCTCGGGTGTTCCTTACAGTTCAGGAGTTTGTAGCTCCATTTGTGTTTTAAAAAAAAAAAAAAAAGGTAGAAATTTTAAAAAGTAAATTCAATTTGTAATAATTGCTTGAATGCACTATACTTTTAATATACCGAATGTGATAATTTTATGCCAAAACCAACTTGCACATAACTACATTTTATGTTCCCAAAGTAACAAAGTGACTTTTAATCCATAAAAATAGCTGATATTGCACTTTTCCCCCCAATTTTTCCAAAATTTTTCATTTTTTCTGAAACCCCCCAGGGAAAAACCAGTTTTTTTCCATGGCTTCAAAATTTATGGAAATTTTACAACTCTAGTTAAATCCAACAACCGTGACACAAGGTTAAAGGGGAGGGGGGAGGTATCTCCCGTCTGTTCTTCTCCGCTCCCCCCATTTCTCATTCAGATGGTCTTATCTCCAGCTTAGGTAGTTGGGGTCCTCAAAGCCTATTTTAAAATGAAACCAAGTGGAACTGGGAGTAGCTAAGCACCAGAGAGTATGGAGGACCCAACATTCGTGATGCCAGGGAGCCCTGACCACTGTTGTATTTTGCCTCCATCTCTCAGCAGTGCACCCTCTCACACTCCAGTTTGGAGGATCCTTTCAAATGAATTTGTTTTTAATTTTAGAAATCCGCCCACAGGCCAAATAAAATTGAGTGTGGGCTGTATTTGGCCCAGGGGCCAGTGTAAGGATTTTATTGACTGTTTGGGGGGCTTAATACAGAGATATTATGAAGATTATACATAGATGGGGAGAGGGTTGTAAGAGCTTATTAGTATTTTCCAACTGTAGTCTAATGGAACAGGACATCAGGCAGACTATATGCATTTATCAGTGACGTCTATGGTTGAGGAAAGTTAAGCAACAGAATGGTGAAGGTGTTATTTTGAAGCGGGGGAAAGAAAAACTGAGAGGGGGGAGGAATTGCTCCATTTGAGTCACTAAAAGCTTACAGTACCCTGGAAGTGAGCATTGGGTCATGTGCATCCTAATAGGTTAATTTTTTCTCCCAATTCTATACCTCACACATTCTATTATGTAGCAATAAAGCATCACTTCCAGGACTGGCTGCCAACCCTGAAAATTTTAATAGAGAACAGCAAGAAAGAAAAAAAATGTTCTCTGGGATTCCCAAACAGGCACTGTAAGGCTCCAGTTCCAGGCTGACTGTACCCCTGAACAGGAATACTCCTATTACAGAAAGGGACTACACTGCAGCAGTTTGCTCTAGGTCTTATGTTCATACTATCAATATGGATTAAGTAGCGAACTCTAAAACCACAATTTATATGCATACTGAATTCTACTTATGACCAGTGTAATAATCCAATACCGTGCATCAATTAGCAAGGGTGGGCACCATGTGGTGCTTCAGATGTTGCTGGACTCCCACTCCCATCATCCCTGACCATTGGGGAAGTCCCATTTTCAATTCCTACCACTTCCACTTAAAAGAAGGTAAGGTAGCAGGAAGAAAAAGATCAGAGGATACAACACTGAGCTAGAAGAACCAATGGCAGATTCATATTCACATTAATATCTTGGCTTCCTCCGAGTCTTTTAGTAACTGGGAATTTAGAGTTAACGGCTTCAGAATAAGCCAAGATATTAATGGCCTGAAGATTACTTAATATCTTGGCTTGTTTCAAAGCAGTTAACCATTAATGGTTAATGAAAATTTCCTGGTTTGTTTGCTTGTGCAATGCGAAGAACTCATTAATATATTGGCTTATTAAGCCAAAATATGATTGCCCAAATGTGGCCAAGTACAGAGATTGTTTTGCTTCCCAGAGAGAGACACAATGTATTTTTCCCTACTCATAAGATTGGTTTCTTGATATATGTTATATATCACTAGATAATCACATATTTATCAAAGGGAGTATGGTCAACAGTCCAGGAAACTACAAAGAAAAGAGAAAGAATTCAACCATATTCTCAAGTCTCTTTTCTGGAGCTTTTTGAAACATCTCACTCTTTAACAGCATGGCTTATTTTCTCTGAAAAACTGTGTGTGCAAGATGTAACTAGCTGCTACAGCAAGCAAGCCATGATTGCCTTCAAAACATGACACAGCTAAATGGATGAGTAGAATGCAGTAAACATTGCTCAGTATAAACAAGATCCAGGTACAACTAAGATAAACCATAAGGAGAAAGAGAAGTTGCTAACTTGCAACTGAGTGGTTGTCTGTGCATTTGCACATATCGGCTCTGTGCCTGCACAGAGCCTCAATTGAGAACCTTCTATATCTGAGGAATTTTGGCAGGAACTCTCCCCCCTCCATTCCAGCATACATGTCCATAGTGTGTTCTCTGCCTATTCCCTCAATTCCTTGATAGCTGAAAGCAGCCTCAGAACTGAGAGAAACACCGACGTGGAGATGGTGGGTGGCTTGTGTGAATGCATAGATAGCCACCCAGAGAACTACACTTACAGGTGAGCAGCCTGTCTTTCCTGTTTGTGGTCTCTATGCATCAATTAGCAGGGGTGGTGTTCTACTGTAGAACACCCGATAAGACAGCACATCCAAGGGAGCAGTCAGCTCTAGCCTAGACATCCAGCTTGTAGTGACTGATGAAAGTCGATGGCCTTGACAGGTAGCCACTTGGGCAAACGTCTGGATGACAAACACCTTTGCTAAATGCCACCAATGCAGCCATTGCTCAAGTGGAAGAAGCCCGAACAGGGACTGAGAGCAGGAGATCTGCCAACTCATAGGCCAGCTTGACACAGCAGAGGAACTTGTTCCCATAGCAGAGGAACAGATGAAATAATTTGTGAAATTATTCAGTCTGGGATTTGTAGAAAGCCAGGGCGCATCTGACATCTAAGGTGTAAAGAGCTGATTCAACAGGAGTTGAAGGTGAAGGTAAAATGCTGGAAATCAATGGTCTGATTTAGATGGTAGCCAGAGACAACTTTAGGCAGAATGGTCAGGCCAGGATGGAGCATCACTTTGTCATAATGAAACATCAGATAAGGTGGATCAACTTGCAAAGTGCAAAATTCACTTGATCTACGTGCTAAAGTAATCATCACAAGGAAAACAATATTCCAGGAAAGTAGGCAAAGGCTGACTGTAGATAGTTCTTCAAATGGTTTGGTAGTAAAAGCCTGCAGAATGACAGATAGACTCCAAGCCTGCACCGGGCATTGGATCGGTAGGGTGAAATTACAGATTCCTCACAGAAACTGCTTGACCAGAGGTTGTGAAAAGACTGACACTCCCACAGCTCTTGCCAGGGAACTCTGTACCCAGTGGGAAAAGTTCACTCAATGCAACAGAAAACCCCACAGAGCCCACCACACAATGGCTGTGCAGGAATTCTCCTCTGCACAGTGTGGATATTCTGTGCAGAGTGGTTTTTTAAAAAAAAGTCCAATATTGTGTGGAGTTTTCCTGCCAGACAACACATTTCTCAACGGTGGCGTAAAAACTCCACAGTGGAGTTTTGAAACCACAGATGGCTAGCGTGTTGTCCAAACTGAGCCACAAAGTGAGTGCCCATCTGTTGGAGGGATTTTACTGCCATAGTGGGCACACTTGCAAAAAATGGCACAAAGCACCACACACGCTCAAGTAATCGTGGAAATTGTGAGTGAAACAAAATGAAAACAATGCCTACAAGAAAAACAAGCAGATAGAAAGGACAAAAAGAAAAAAAACAAAGTTAGACCTCACTGTCATCTAATTTTCCATAGAAAGAGCAAACAAGAGGAGAAGATTCTCTATGTGACTATCTAAAAGAATTTGGCTTTACACCTGTTCCTCCGATTATGCGCATCTTCTCGGAAGCGCAGGAGACCTTACCAGTTGTTTCAAATTCGCTTTACAGGTAGTTTATGCGGAAATTCGCTTGTTCACATAGGCAAAATGCGCTTTAACGGACGGAGCAAAAGAAAACTCGCTATTTAACGCGCATTCGATAATGCGCATAATCGGAGAGAAAACGCGCCTCTACGCCCGATTTGTGCTCCGTTCTTGTAGAGGTAATTTTTTTAATGCGCCTTGAAAGAGCTTTAAATGCCTCTTGTAGAGGCAGCCTATGAAGCTGCCACAGTGGTGGCCAAAAGAGAACTGAGAGAATAGGTGAGAACCCGCTACAAACACGTGTGCTGGGACAATGGGGAGAGGGTTCCCGCCCCAAATTCCTCAATTATAGAAGGTTCCCGATTGAGGCTTTGCACAGGTGCTCTGTGTATGTGTGTGTGTGTGTTACAGAGTCCACAAAGAAGAATCTATTTTTGGCAAGAAGGTGCACAGCAAGTGAGGGTTGCAGTAAATTTGAAGTAAAAATAAATTACTAGCATGCAAAACTTGCTAAAAAAGAAGGTGGTTTGCCTGTTATCAACTGAAGAAGAATTCAGCACCAGCAATATGAAACTGTAAAAGTTGACTGGCTATTTAGTATGGTGTCAAACAACAGGTATTTGCTGAGTAAAATATTTAAAGGCTGCTTCACCCAATCATTTGAAATAAAAGAGTTACCAAGCACTTTCCCCCTCAACTTGAAAAAAGAAGCAACATCTCTCTGCACTGCACACACAAAGATACACTGTTTTCCCCAACTCATTATGCCAGGCCTTCAATTTACATATACATCCTTAAAACCAAAACGGCACACAGTGCTGAGATAGATTGATATATACTTGAACAGGCTCTGAGGCAATCTGTTAAAATATGCCAAAACTACATTAAGCCAGTGCAATCACAGATTAGAAATAGAAAAGATGGATGCTGCAAAAGAGGATGCAGGTTCTGCATCCTTCTCCACTGCTCCTTCCCCTTGCTTTATCATGTGACAAAACTATAACCATGCTTGCTATAGTAGGCAGTAGGGTGGGCAGGTAATGAGACCAGTAAAAGAATGGAAAGGGAGGCACTGTGGCAGCCTCTATTATCACTTTCAGGGATTTGAAAATACTGGACAAGTTTTAGGATAATTACCAAAATTAAAAGTTGAAATCAAATTAATAAATTCATCTTTAACAATGGTAACTTTATACTTCCTATTTTCATTTCTTTGCTAAATATTAAGAGGCACGTTTTCAATATTCTGGACATTTTCAATATCTAGACAGGCAAACACAAATCAAAAACAAGAACATGCATAGTTGATTCCTGAGTTGAGATTATGTAAATCTGTTTTAAAAGGGGGGCTTTAAATTGTTTTATATAACTTGCCCAATGATAGTACATGTATTTCCTAAAACTTCATTCATTTCCTAAATAATGGTACAAATCTCACCACTAAACCATGTTAATTTTCAACTAAGAATGGTATTTTCACTGTTTCATTTTTACAAGCAGACATTTCATCTCTCTGTCACACAGTAGATATTTTGCATGCTTTCTTTTTTCCTACCTAAATAGGGAATGGTGGACATTATGCTACACCACTGTTTAGTGTGAAAAGAATGACCCCTGGATGACCCTTCGAGTCATATGTTCTCCCTCCCCTCCCCCTCCTCTAGTATGCCTGCAAGGAGTTCAGAATGTTTCCTTTCTGTTTTACATGTAGCTAGTGTTAACAAGTGTTTATATGAAACAAGTCAACTTCATAGGTTATGAAATTGATTTATTTAACTCTTGCATTGGGCACCCTTTTGGGGAGACAGTATCAATCTGCTACTGAAGTCCAGCAGACTTCTTTAAAGTCCTAGTTGGAAATAAACTTCTTGCTTGAAGTCACAATGACTTCAGTTTAATATTAAAAATCTAAATCTATTACAATCACTTTCCAAAAACATAGACTAAAACAAAAAATATTAAGGTATATTGGACTTTTCACAATAGTAACTGAAAAGCAGCAACCCCACTGCCTTAGGAGCTTAAGCAAACCATTGTTAACTTAGAGAACAATCCTAGGTCCTGAAGAGAGCATCCCAGAGACCATAGGATGGCTCACAAAATCCTGCCAAGTTCAGAGACAGTGCTCCAACCCTAGAAGGGGATCCAAACCCCCCTTCTCCTTGACTCAGAAAGAATAATTCCGGCTGCCATCCAAGGGGTGTTCCAATGGGCATGGAGAGGAGCAGACCGGAGTTATCCTGAGCCTCCTCCAGTCCCCTTTCCTCCCCCTCTGAAGTGTCCATGCTAGATGGGCCAAAAACACCCATCTAGTGAAAATCACCCAAGACGGAGGACAGGGAGATGAAGATCACTTCCACTGCTCCTTCTGCCTTGCCGGCTTCAATCTGGCAGGGCATAGGAAACTCAGAAGCTTCCAAGCGGGGAGGACACAATCAATAGGATTGCATCTTTAGTCACAGCTTAGGGCTTGGGCAGAAGAACAAGCTGTGGTTAATGGAAAACAGAAACGAAGGTCACTGAATCAGGTTTCACAGCCACACCAGAGAAGAAAACGGAAGCACATAAATCCAGAACTAGCACAGGCTCATTCTCATCATGGTAAACTATGGCAAGGTCTTTAAAATATAGGATCTTTCAACCAGCAGCTATGACAGTTTGTGAGGTCAAACATGGAAATATAAGAACCTATACACTGGACAATTTTGTCTTTTCTTCTTTCCAGTGTTGCTCCTTTCTGCTTCCCTCTGCCGTGGCCCAGCCCTACCCTCACAAAAATAAAGTAGCAAACCAAACAATGACTGATATGCTGAAGTAAGGGCTGATAATTACTTGGTAGACTGCAGAAATTTATTTTCATGAGGTGAAAATAAAATGCCTACATTGATGGGTAGAGTGTAAATATTCGCATCTGCGAAATGATCAATTCTTTATTTACACAGAATTCTCCTTCAACTCAATGTATATATAAGAGAGGACACTGGTTTGATTTAGAGATTAGGGCTAACATGCTTAAATTCAAATTTAATATTGACAAAGATATTATTTGAGAAATTTTGTATTTACATTCATTTTTTGAAGAAAGCATTTATTTTTGTCCATCCCAACATGCAACCTTGGAGATGCACCCTGTCACTGGCACACGTGGAACATGGAACAGGCTGGCACCTGCAAGGAATGTCCTTATTAGATATACTTCCAGTGGTCTTCTACATTCAAATATAACTGAGTATCTATGTCAAAATCAGCAACAAGCAGATTAATTTCACCCCAAACAAGCTTTTCACACATAGTTGCAATCTTACTTTAAAGAGTCTTGGAAAAACATCAGTTGGCTGGCCTCGGACTACAAACAAACGAGAGTTGAGTTTTCTTAAACCGTTATCCAAATCTTCCAGGGACTGCAGCAAAAACCTAGGGAGAAGAAACAAAACATTGATCAGACAATACTGCCAGTCCTTCGTCAGCAGCCATCCTTTTTTGCAAATGTTCTCTGGAAGAAAAGATAATAATATAGGAGGGAAAAATACTAGAATAATCAAGTGTCTTATGTAATAACCAAGAACACTTTAATCAGAAAAAAACAGGCTGTGACGTCAGAAGGAGTTTAATTTTATGCTGGGAAAAAGAATATTACATCTTATGTACATTTAGGAGGTTAACATCTACATATTACACAAATAATGGATGGCATACACATAATCTCAGGATTGACTACCTATGTACTGATCTAACTTATCTGAGCTCCTCCATCCCCTTCCCCCCCACCTTCTGCCCTTAAAGTCAAGATACAAGGATGAAATCATGATGGGCAGCCATCAGTGCTATAAAGTAAAATGCAGCACAGTGCCGTCACATTTGATTGTGTGAGTATGTGTGTGTGATTATATCTAGGCTGACCATATGAAAAGGAGGACAGGGCTCATGTAACTTTAACAGTTGTAGAGAAAAGGGAATTTCAGCCAGTGTCATTTGTATGCAATTAGTCCCTGGTGAAATTCCCTCTTCATCACAACAGTTAAAGTTGCAGGCACTATACTAGAGTGACCATATACAAAAGAAGGCAGGGCCCCTGCAACTTTAACTGGTGTGATGAAGAGGGAATTTCACCAGGAACTAATTGCATACAAATGACACTGGCTGAAATCCCCTTTTCTCTACAACTGTTAAAGTTACATGAGCCCTGTCCTCCTTTTCATATGGTCACCCTAATTATATCCCTTCTGCAGAATGACAAAGTATTTACCAGGACTGTTCTTAGTCAAAACTAGTGAGTCCCCAGACCCTTTTAAAAAGTATGTGTTGATCACTCAACACATACTATATGAAATAGATTACACTGAGCTCTGTTTTCACTAAATGTTCAAATTATTGAAATAGATTGAGAAAGTAAATGTTTATGCCTGGTTCAGCTGCAACAGAAACCATGGTCTCCTGCTACATGAAAAAGTCATGATATACCTTGGGCTGGCTTGCTTGATTTCCCCTCCCTTCTCTTACTCTTTCATGTGCCAGGAAAAGGACATTAGAAGCATCTGTGCCCAATTTTAAAACTAACCACATCACCCCATGACAACCAGACCTCAGGAAGTATGTTTTGTTTAAATTCTGTTTGTTCAAGCCCAGATCTACAATGATTTAATCCTGAAGCAACTATAGTTCAAACATTAAACAAACTATAGGGAACTGTAGTTTGTCCTAGTAGGCACAGTAAAGGAAGGGAGGGGAGGGGTAAGCATGCAAGCTCACTGCAGCTCATGTATAAAGAAGGAGGTGCATTTTCATTCTCATGATTCACTGGATGAAGAGGCTTAAACTTCTGCACCCAACACAACAATGGGGTTGAAAATCCGGACTCGCCTCCTCCTCAGCAGAGCCATACCAGCTCCCAGCTGAGAAAGATGGGGGGAATAAAGTTAGCTCCTGATTGAGCCAAAACCTTGAGAAGCATTCCTTGAAAAAGTGCCTCGATTGAAGCCAACTCCCACTCACCCATCACTTTTTCCAACCAGAAAAAGCATGTGCCAGCTCCCAACTGAGCCACAGCCTCGACTGCTTCTAGTCAACGCTGCAGTTCAGCTGAGAGCTGCTCTCCTGCTCCCACTCCCTTCTGGGGTTTAGGGGTAGTCTCACAGGAGTCCTTCACAAGCTGGATGGGAAAGCTTGTGGGGCCAGAGGTTCACCATCTGAGATGCAGCGAGAAACTGAGAAACCATGGTTTCCTGTTACATCTGAACCAGGCCTTATTTATTTATTTCTTGCATTTTTATACCGCCCAATAACCAAAGCTCTCTGGACAGTTTACAAAGCTCTCCCTCATAGAAATGTGAATCTGTGGCTCAAGACTGCATAATTAATAGCTGCCTTTAGATTTGATTTAAGAGTT
Source organism: Anniella stebbinsi (assembly GCA_029215795.1). Lineage (NCBI taxonomy): Eukaryota > Metazoa > Chordata > Lepidosauria > Squamata > Anniellidae > Anniella > Anniella stebbinsi. The sequence goes on along the minus strand of JARDYH010000001.1, from coordinate 306,863,833 downwards.
ATAAAGTACTCAAAATTTAATTTAGTTTATATATCTTATTATATTGCTTGCTAATTGATATATTTTAAGTGCATTTAAAAGAATCACTCTCTATTCTTTTCAATGCAGTATACAAGAACTTCCCTCTAGCTACCTATCTCCCATTCCATTTTTCTTTTCTGTTTCGGCATCCAAGAGACATCTCTTGTGTCATTTTGTAACCTGGTATCACTCTCCTAAAGTCAGATATTAAGGGCATGGGTTTATAAAAATTACCACTTTTGTCTATTCATACCACTGTGGAGGTGATTTTTTCATTTATACAGAGTAGAGAATATAATCAGACACATTTGTGACATGTCGGCATTATGTAATGTAGCAATGCAGGGCTGCTAGCTAGAATGCATGTTCCAACTCTCTATACAAGGAGCAAGTGCTGCAGGACAATCGTCAGAGCACATTCCTTCATGGTTGCATTATAGTGGGAAAATGAAACTATTCTATCTTCTCTTTCTCTAAAACTGCAGAATTTTCTCTCTGAAGCCACTGACAGGGATGTATACACGCACAAATAATAATAATAATAATATATAATATATAATATAAATATAATAATTATTATTATTAATAACCCGCCTCTCCCTTCGGATCGAGGCAGGGAACAACAACCATATAAAACACAAGAATCACAAACAGTTAAAAAAAAATTAAAAACAAGAAAAAATACATCATTAAAACATCTTAAAATTCATCCAGATAGGCCTGCAGGAAGAGAGCAGTCTTCATGACTCTCTTAAATTCATGAAGACTGCTAATTTGTCTCATCTCCTCCGGCAGACCATTCCATAGTCTGGGAGCGATGGAAGAGAAGGTCCTCTGGGTAACACTCGCCTGAAAGTCAGAGAATTCAGGAGGATTGTATCCTGCCTGGACTCATGCAATTAAAGACGTAAGAGGAGCATCCTTCTCTGTCAAAATCCATATTTTATATTACCTACTCCCAGTTTAAAGCAAAATTGTAAAACATTACATAAAACAAAATGCAACTGACTACATAATTCAGTTTTGATAAATGCTAAGATGCTAAGAAACCAAGAACTTGGGAACATGAGAATTAATAGATATTATGCTAAATTGGCTTTATGCCATAGACTTTTAGAAGCAATGACAGTCAGCCCTATACATACCAATTGCTGCTTGAAGTGACAATAAAGGCATTAAGCTTTCTTCTATACTATGTATCTGAAAAATTATTATACATTCAAGATAATAGATATGGACCTGTTACAACTGATATTTTCCTGTCCAAGTCAGTCCTATCTTTTAAATTTTAAGTTTGCTAATTTACATCAGGGGGAACACATAGTATCCCTCTGGCTTAAACAGAATAATCCCGGTCCAATGATTAAACTAAGCATGAAGTAAAAGGGCTTTTCCAATTTCTTTGCCCAGGATTCTATTTGTAAAGACAATCAAGTATCCACTGCATGTAGCAGAACTAGTAGAACAAGAATCTCCCTCATTAGACAAGATACAGCTTCTACACAACTGCCAGCAGCTGTGCCAACTGCCAGCAACAGAGTTACTCCCTTCTACAGCTATTCTAGTATGTTTATTTTTTTCCCAGAGGCTGCAAATATTCTGAGCTAAAGCCTAATTTCAAGTTGTGTATTTGTACTGTTAGTTATACAGAGGAAACACATATATCCCATTAAACCGCACTGGCCATATTGCCAAGTAAACTGCTCTCTAAAACCCAAATCTTCTACACCAGAAAATATTGTGAGACTCCGAAGTGAATACAGTTAACACCAACAACTTCTATTGGATATGATGCTCCTGATGTCACATCGCTAACCAGACACATAAAACAGATGCACAACAACTCTCCTGTTTAATAAATAATTTTGCCATCGTTTTCTGCTTTTTGCACACATATTGTTGACCTTATTTAATACACGTCTGCATACCAGAGCAATGACACACTGGGTGTGCTTGTTAAATCTGACCGGCTTCCCCCAAAACAAATCATCCCTGGGTATAGTTCAAAACATCCTATGCAGTGCCTGATGCCAGAGCAAGAAATTCGTGACTGCCAGAAAAAGCTGCTTGCATCCAATAATAGTCTAACAAGTCCTATTATTTTCAATGGTTTTACTCTTAGTAGGGCTAAGACCGGGTACAACCACAAGGCACTTGCGCTATCATGCTTATAGGAACGATTTAAGGCTCGTTCCCACTGGGATTGGGCCCCTCTACTCCTCTGCCTCCCAACCCGAGAGCAAGCAGTCGAAACAGATCTGCCCACGTTCCTTTTACCCTGGAGTTATCGATTACTCTCATGCACCCCATGTCAACAGGGACTGAACAGCCAGATCCCTTTAAGCCCACTAGATTTGGTTTGCTTATTTTAACTGATCGGTGCATGACATTTACTTTTTGAGAATACTTCCCCACCTCAAAAAACCTCTACGCGTATGCCCGTATGCAATGCTCCCTAATCATGCGTGCCATGACACGGGTGTAACTGAGGACACAGGTCCAAGGCACTGAGGAGCTGCGGCTCCACACGACCTTCTCGAGGTCCCATCAGCACCACCGCCGCCGCCCGCGCGCAAAAATACAGGGCGCCTCCCTTCCCTTTCTCCACTCACCGCCAGCGGTTGATGCCCACAGCGGAAGATGCCGCAAACCAAGGGTCCAAGATGTAGATGCAGCGCACGGAGCCGCCATTCCGGATGGCCGACTGCAACGCAGGGTTGTCGTGAAGCCGCAAACCCCGCCGGAACCAGTGTACCGAGCAGCAGCCGCCCGAGGGTCGACCCGCCGAGCTGGGAAGCGCAGCCATCGTCCGTCAGCCCAGCCGCCAAAAGCCCGACAACAACCACTGCCGCCTCCTCCTCGTCAGGCTCCGTCGTCCTCGGCGCCTCCCAATTCCGTAACTGCCACCCTCAACACCGGCCCTTCCCCCACTCGACGCGCGCGCGACGCCGCCCGCCGAAGCCCATTGGCCGCCCAAGCGGCAGAATTCGCCCTGCCCCGAGGTTCCAAGGGGGCGGAGGCGGCGCAGCACGTTTCTGCAGCGTGTATCTGCGCAAGGCGGAGGGATGGGCCGAGGCCGCGGCATGGAGTGGGTGGAGCGCCCAATTGCCAAGATCCTATGACGTGCAATCGTGGCAACAGCTGGGTGTTTTAACAGGGATTCTTAAAAAAATAAATAAAAGGAAGTCTTACTAAACAATTTGAGAGCAGCCCCCCCCCCCCGCTACCAACCACACTAATGTTACGTATTCTTTATTTACGTCATCAGGCAATGGTTGAAACTTGTGCCGTTTGGTGTGGAAATGGACACAGAATATAAAGCCTGACCCTTTTTTTTTTTAGTGGGGCTTCTACCTGAAACTGCCCCCACCATCGCAACTATTTATTATTCACCTCATAAGGTACACGGCTAAAACCAGTGTGCGCTCTCGGTTATGAGGGAGAGGGATATAAAACGTGCCATGCTGCGTGAGAACAAGAATTGCCAGCAGTCCAATCCCGCCCTTAGATGTGCTTCAACCCATTGAAGTTAGTGGGCTTAGGTTCACGTAATATCTAGATGCATATATGACCAATGGAGGTCGTGGCTCCCACGTCAGTGGGGTTGTAAATCCGCTTTGGATTTCAGTCAGAATCACTCAGAACTCTTAAGGAGTGCTGAACCCTAGCCCCTAAAATGGGTTCAGTACCTTGGTTAGCTCCTTTGGAGTTCTGACTGAAACCCAGAGCAGATTTACATCCCCATTGACATCGGAGCCACCACCCTCCACTGTATATGAAACTGAGAAAGGCACACCCAAGGCTGCACGTAGCAATCACCTGTTGACATCTGGTCGTCAAAGGTGTACTGTTTATGAACATTAAAAGTTATGGTTCCAGATATTACATTGGCAGGTAGCCAACAGCAGGTCTGTCCATGATGCATTTATGTAATATTTTTTAAACACTAGTTCTAGCCATCATAACATCCTGCGTACCACTCCTTGTGATCAGTACCTTATACAGACAGAGGAGGGTGCAGTACTAACAATTTGCAGGAAAGGCATGCATGAGAAAATAGGTAGGAGCACATCTATGTTGGAAGTTAACTCACTGAAACTAATGGGATTTTTACTTCCAGATAAACATGGTTATAATTAGACTGGAATATGGAAAGCATTTTTTCCACACAACACAACATCCTATGGAGTAAACCCCAGTGAACTCAGTGGGATTAATTTCTAACTAAACATCAAGGGCAACAGCAAAAGCTCTTTTATGTGCCCCACTACCTGATGTGTGTTTCGGTGGAACTAGGGAGAAGGTCTTCCCAGTGGCTGGACCAAGGCTCTGAAACTCCCTGCATAAGGAGAGCCGCTGTGCTCCCTCTCTGATGGCCTTCCATCGCACTGTAAAGGCTTATTCTTAATTTTCCTGATACATTTGGTGATGTAGCCACTCTATAGCAAAATTTTAATTTCCAAATTATAGCATCATTATTTTTATGCTGCTTGTTAGTTAATTTTATCTATTGTTTTATTGTACTGCTTAATAGTATTGTCAATATTAATATTAATATTAACATTATTAACATTATTAATATTATTGTTAAAGGTGAGTATAAAATTTTAAATAAGATACATAAAACAAAAGAGGGCCTTCTCAGCGGCTGCTCCCAGGTTGTGGAGCTTCCTGCCAAGCGAGGCTAGGTTTGCTCCCTCTCTGTCCTTTCGCCATTTTATTTAAGCTGGCCTTTGGCGTGTAAGTGGGTATTTTAGGTTGGATGATATTTTTATTCCATTACTGTTGTGTTTTTATTGTGTTTTAATGCATTTGTTGTATTATTATTTTAATCACATTTTATTTATGATTGTAAGCCACCTTCTTTGTAGAAAGGTGGGGTACAAATCAAATAAATAAATAAATAAATCCAATACCCACTTAACTTAGGAGTAAGATGTACTTCTGAATAAACGTGTATAGGATTGCACTGTAAGGTTCCAATTCTAAGCATGTAGCTTTTAAGCTACAGTCTTAAACTTGACAGTAAGAGTCATCAGACGGGGCAGGGGAGATCGCATTTCATACCATCGCTTTGCCTTGTGCTGCTCTCCCACAATAAGGAGCTATAAAAACGCTTGTCTGATGAGCCCCAATGTCTTCTGTTGAAATCTGTGGGACTTACTTTCAAGTCAATATGCTTAGAATCAGAGAATAGATATCATATCTCTACTGTAGCCCAAGATTGTATACTCTAATAGATCCTTATATTTTGTTGGACTGAGGAAGGCTGCCTCTACAAGAGAGGTTTAAAGCTCTTTCAAGGCGCTTAAAAAAATTGACCTCTACAAGAACGGAGCGCAAATCGGGCGTAGAGGCGCGTTATCTCTCCGATTATGCGCATTATCGAATGCGCGTTAAATAGCGAGTTTTATTTTGCTCCGGCCGTTAAAGCGCATTTTGCCTATGTGAACAAGCGCTTATGCGCATTAACTACTTGTAAAGCGCATTTTGGTCATCCGTTAATGCGCTTTGCCGCCTCTTGCCGCCTCTCGTGCAGAGGTATTAGGTGTAAATGCGCTTCAGCGATTATGAGCATAATCACCTAACTGGGCGCAAAAGCGAATCCTTGTAGAGGGGACCCCAGTAGATTCCATACAGGTGGTGCGCTGTTTTGGTTTAGCCTGGGGCCAAGCTGCAGACCAATTTTCCACAGGTAAACAGGACTTGCAGATTGCATCTCCAAAACCTGTCTATGCACATGCCAGTTTGGATATTCAGCCACAGAGATGCATAGCTAAGACATATTTGGTGGTTGCACATAGGTTTACTGCTGTAGGGTCTGATTAGCTCTAGCCCATGAAATAGTAACATGATGAATATAGAATACTGTAGGGGTGATGTTGGTGTGTTACTATAAGAGGAAACAAACTATTAAAGATGCTGTTTCCTTGTATGAATGTGTGATCTTGAATTGTAAGTAAAACTGTAAGTAAACTGTAAATAAAATAAGTAATCTATTAAAAGGCAGATGATGAATACATCACTAAAAGTTAATTACTTATTGATAGCTTTAAGAAGGTGGAGAAAAGTACAAAGATAGCTTGTGGAAGAATTTGACTTACATTATTTCCTTTGTGTAAAAATTATAATTATTTATAAAATGTATGAACTGTCCTTCATCCAAAAATACATAATAAATCAAATATAAAAACCATACCACCACACACTAAAAAGCAAATTAAATAAACCTTCAACCAGCAAAACCAAAGTATCAAATTGAAATTAAGTTAAACTTATTTTATTTTTTAAAACACTAAATAAAAATGCTTTGTCTCAAGTTACACTGGCCTATTTATGAGTTTGCTGGTGTTGGGCACTTTATTAGTCTCATGAATTTATTTCTGATGCTAATTTAATTAGGCTAAGGTTCTTAACCCTATAGATACTTAATGGGGGTTACTTCTGTGGATTGCACTGTACAACTTCAAAATGTCACAAGTTTTAAGCCATGGTTTTAGGGAGCTGATCTCATGGCTTTTAATATGCTAGAAGTGCCACTCATGAATTTACTTCTGCTTAGGTGTGGCATTGGTTCACCACAAAGGTTCAAGCCAAGATGACAGAAATCAGGTTATGTTTCCTAATGATAATTATACTCATTGGCTTGGTTCAGACAACACTTTAGTCAATGGTGGGGGGAGTAGTCAACTCACAGTTGTTGTTTTTGCAGGTACTTCCCACACAACATGTTCCTACACAACTGTAAGTGGTTGGGCTGGCGTTGAGTGGACTAATAGTCAACCCAGCATTTGACTGACACAGCCATCGCCCCTTTCCCTGCCCTCCCTCCTCCTGGTGCTATCCCAGCAGCCTTTGTGAGTTTGCCAGCTGTAGCAGAGCAGCCAGTGCAGTTTTGGCCACTCTTGCCAGGAAACTCTGGCCAGCTGAGATAATCCACTCAACCCTGCAAAATAGTCTACTGGCTCAGTTCAGAAAACATGAAAACCAACGATTGAGCGAGTAGTCAACTCTGCAGCCAGTTGTGTTTCTCCAGTGGCTTTTTTGAGGAAAATGTCAACTGTGGGCTGGTTTTTGCCTGACAGACAACACAAATACCAACTCAACTGACAGCTGACTACTAAAACCACTGGTGGTTATTGTGTTGTCCAAATTGAGCCAGTGGCTGGTTTCGGACGACACATTAGACAACGGAGGGGGAAATTGTGTACTGACTGTGCGTTAGGTAGGCGGTGCACCACGCACAACATGCTGCAACTTTGGTGCTTGTGCAGCTGAAAGTTCTGGTGGCCATCTTGATTGCTACGTCTGCTCCCTCCCCCTCCCTCAGTCCCCCAGCCGTATCCCAGCATGCACCGTGAGTTCTGCTGGCTGTATAGAGCAGCCGGGGGTTTTCGGCTGCTCCGGCCGACAGAACTCTATTCCCAAACAGAATAATCCACAGAGAGAGGGGTGTGTGTGTGGTGGTTTTGGACGATACTTTAAACAACAGGGCATCGGGCTAAACAACATGCAAGCCCGTTGTTTCTCTCCGTTGCTTAATTGGGCGGAATAGCATACTGTCAGTTGTAAGTGTGTGGTGTGTAACTCTCCACACGACACAATAAGCAACACAACTGAAGATTGTTCCCCCCCCCCCCCGCTCCGTTGGTTAATGTGTCGTCCGAAACCAGCCAGTGTCTGCATTCATCTGGCATACTCTAGGGCAACTGTGTGCTCTTAGGGAAGCCAGGCACTGGTTTCCAATGACCCTGTTCAGACAACACACTAAACGACGGTGGTTAAGCACTTTGAGCTGAACATTATGGCTTGGCATGTCATGTGATCCATTCCTAACCATGGTGGCTACATATCCACAGTTTAAACACATTGGCTGGTTTTGGACGGCACATTAAGCAACAGGGGGAGGGGGACAATAGTCAGTTGTGTTGCTTATTGTGTCATGTGGAGGGTTACACACCACGCACTCACAACTGACAGTATGCTATTCCGCCCAATTAAGCAACAGAGAGAAACAACGGGCTTGCACGTTGTTTAGCCCGACGCCCTGTTGTTTAAAGTGTCGTCCGAACCCCCCCCCCCCCCCCCCCCCCCCGTGGACTATTCCATTTGGGAATAGAGTTCTGCCGGCCGGAGCAGCCGAAACCCCCAGGCTGCTCTATACAGCTAGCAGAATTTGCGGTGCATGCTGAGATATGGGTGGGGGACTGAGGGAGGGGGAGGGAGCAGATGTAGCAACCAAGATGGCTGCCGGAACTTTCAGCTGCACAAGCACTGGAGTTGCAGCATGTTGTGTGTGGAGCACAGCCTACCTAACACACGGTCAATACACTATTTCCCCCTCCGTTGCCTAATGTGTTGTCCGAAACCAGTCATTCACTAACCATTTGCTGCAAAAGGGTTAGCCGCCTAACCATGGCTTAGTGTGTTGTCTGAACAGGCCCAATGTCTGTGATCTTCCTAGCACTTCTTTACCGCTAGAATTGGCTGTTCTTCTATGTTTATCACTTATTTTGCAGAAATCCAGTGGATCTATCTGCACAATTTTACAAGTCAAAAAATCCAAAAGCCACATGTGTAGTTCTCCTTAAATTGACCATTTTGAACTGAATATTTATGCAGTTTTAATGCAGAATAAGAAACAAATCTGAAAGTTTAACCTCTTCCCCTATTGTAGGGAAGAGAGTGCAGAAAGACAACTGTTCTCACATCAGATGCACAGAATATCATCCAAGTACTACTTCTCATACATTGTTCATGTAGATGAAACTGGCCTCGGAGCATGTATGATCTAGGTGCTCCAAATTGCCACCAAATTGAAATAAACACCAAACGTATAGAATCAAAATAATTGGAAGAGACTCAGAGATGATCAAGTCCAACCCCTTGCTTAATGTAGGCTCTGCACTGAGGGTTCAGCTACAGCATATGTTAATAAAATATATGCCAGCAGCAGTAGGCTGACCATATGAAAAGGAGGACAGGGCTCATGTAACTTTCACAGTTGTAGAGAAAAGGGAATTTCAGCCAGTGTCATTTGTAGGCAATTAGTTCCTGGTGAAATCGCCTCTTTATCACAACAGTTAAAGTTGCAGGGGCCCTGCCTTCTTTTGTATATGGTCACTCTAGTATAGTGCTGCAACTTTAACTGTTGTGATGAAGTGGGAATTTCACCAGGAACTAATTGCATACAAATGACACTGGCTGAAATTCCCTTTTCTCTACAACTGTTAAAGTTACATGAGCCCTGTCCTCCTTTTCATATGGTCAGCCTAAGCAGCAGTCTAGAAGTGAACTGAACTTTAAAAACTAGGGGCTAGTTTAGAACCATCCTTCTGCTTGGAGTTATCCATGGTCCCGTCATTTTCCACTTTGCCTTACCATCCTCCCATAGTAGCTACTAGAGCCTTTGCTCTACTTCCCACCATTTCTACATACATTAAAAACATTCCAGAAATAATGAACCAAACTTTTATTAAATAAATTCAACAACCGGAGATCAACAGTGGAAGATTCATTTCCCAGTACAAAATTAAAGAAAAGGGATAGGGAGGGAGAGCCCACAGTCAAGAGCAAAAGGCCACAAGGAATGTGGAGTTAAACATTCCAATGAGATTTGGACTCCTGGAGCCCATGGAGGCTCACTCACTGAACGGGGGGAAATCCTCTTGCTCCAAAAAAATCCTCTTGCTCCAAAAAGCAAGGGCTGCTGCCATTTTAACTTCTTCAGAGTCTGTTAAATAAAGGTCAGGCCAGCCACTGACATCTCCTGCTTCATTAGGAATCCCGGGGAGGACATTACATCGTATCAAGACAACTGTTCAGTTAAGTGCTGGAATTTTTCAGTTAATTTTGAGGAAACCAGACCGTAGCACTGTCAAGGACCCTTTTGTATTTTCTCATGCCGAACCCATTTTCTAGCGAGGTGGCCCAGAGGGATGATAACCCCTTTGAAAATTAACTTGAAGGCCATCGGCAGAAATGATCTACAACCCTCGCTAAAACAAAGGTGTGCACTTCAGTGTCTCCAAATTATTTCAATTCACTGTTGCAAGGCGAGTTGCAACCCTGTATTTCTTGGTACAAATTTGCCCCATGGGGGCAGCAGAGCTAACAACCAACTTTGAATGTCCCCAACCGGACAAGACATTTGTTTCTAGCATAACATAAGCCTTCCCTTCAACAAGAACCCCGGATTGCCAAGTGTGCACCCACACCAAAGTGCAGGCTGGGAGAGTTTAGACACCAGTCTCATTTTTCTCATTTGCTTTGGGCAGAGGCTCTGCCTGCACCTTCTTCATTTCCAACCCTTTCACCCACGTGTAGGCAAAGGAGCCACCTAGAACCATCATGTTACTAGTCCACCATAAGAAGCTCTTGGTTTCATCATAATAGCAGACAGCTAGCACTGTCTGGGCACATGCTTTTGCAGTCCCAGATACATTGTGTGTGAGTGGGCTGGTAAATTTGATCTGAAGCCCTGTCACATAGCCAATGGCAAAACCAAACACCCCACTCAGAGTCATCATGCCCCAGAAGTTGATGCTCCTCAACTTATCAAAATAGTAGAGTGAGGAGAACTCATTCATGAGGAACAGGAGAGGCAAGAACAAGATACAGGCATTGATGTTGTTATAAAATGTCAGGCGCCAGATGCTGCCGTCCACGGCAGGCAGTACTTTTTTAGTGTAAATTGCATTGAGTGAGACACAGAGGCTGGCGATGATGCCAAAAAGGATGCCGGCCCACGACAGAGTGCCTTCCGCTTCTTCCTGATCTATACCAAGCCAGAAGCCACCTGAAAGGCGAAGAGGATGGATGAGATGCTAGTCAAACTGGAAAAGCAAGAGACCATCAGCCTCAAGATTAGCCACTTAAAATAAACCATTTGCAAATTCCTGAACTTCAGACTTTGAAAATTCATACATACAATGGGCAATGAGACAACAGGCCTTTTTCTACTGAGCAAAGCAAAGGCAGGGGGTGGGCAACGAAATTGGCTGATCGCCTGTCGCTTCAGCTTACATTGGCCAGGGCTGGAGTTGTGGGGTGGGGTGCTTTTGAGCCTGGTGGACTTTCATTTTCTAGAATTCCCCCACCTCGTTGAAACCAATGGAGGGAGCGGGGGAAAGCTATAGCAGATCCAGGCTGGCTTAGCTGAGGGACTAAACCTGAGGGAATGGAGGGAACTTTGGATCCATCACTTGAGGTAGATCTATGCCTGTGGAGCTTTCCAGGGGTACCGTGAAAACATGCAACACTAGTGGAACAACACCTCCATCCCAGCCTAATTCCCCTTGGATGGCCATCTGAGGTGGATAGTAGATTGCGCTCAGTGTGGTTTCCCCTTGGAAATTTGTGGATATACTTTCCTGATTTTGCCAGGGATCTTAGAGAAAGGGAACTGTGAACTCCCACAGGTCACTGATGAAAAGGAGCTGTGTGTTCTTGTCAAATGTTCTCAATTGGGGGAGGGGAGGGTGCTGTTGCACTCATGTCCTGCTTGTGTGTTTCCCATGGGCAGCAGGTTGGCCGCTGTGTGAACAGAATGCTGGACTAGATGGACCTTTGGTCTGATCTAGCATGGCTCTTTTTATATTACACAGGTGACATATGCACAAATGCATTAATGCTTCCTTGGTGCAAAATATGTTTCAGAGTAGAGTAGCAGAGGGCTAAGGAGGAGTAGAACCACCATAATGAAGGTTATGGAGATTATTAGATGACTAGTAGGATTTAGAGACAGGAAGAGGAGATGGAACTGAGAGACAAAAAATTGTAGAGGTAGAGAAGGGATAAACAACCCTCCAGGCATTTTAGGCTACAACTTCCATTGTCCCAAACAGCATGACCAATCATCAAGGTCACCAGGTTGTCTAGTCCTGGAGGAGAGCAATATCAAGTTCTGAAAGTTGCTCAAGACTCTAGCTTTGACTCTGAAATCTTTGCTCAGTAATTCTACCCCCCTCCCAATCTCCTTTCTGAACTGTCCACAAATAAGGCCCAACATGTTTTAAGCTTTTCACCTGACATGTTTAAGGCAGGGGTGGGTAACTTGTGTCCCTCCAGATGTTTTGGCCTACAACTTCCATGATCCCTCACCACTGGCTATACTGGCTAGAGCTGATGGGAGTTGTAGGCCAAAACTTCTGGAGGGACACAAATGCATCCCCCCCCCCCATTTAAAGGCTAAAACTTTTTTTTAGTGAAAGTTTATGTTCTCTGTATGAAAATCACTAGATTGTGCTTCCATATTCAGTATAAGCATGCTGAAAACAAAATGTTTTCCTCTCTTCTCAGTTGCTCAACTTCTGCTCTACTAGAACAAAAGCAATATTGTAATTTTAGTAGCCTTTCAGCTGCTAGTTTTGCTCATATACTTTTACATATCAGTTCCAGCCCAGGTATTATTTTCTGTTGTATGACAGATTTTTTTTTTAAAAAAAAATCTATCTGCTCGTCAATTTCTCCCTCTGTGAACTGGGAACAGAAAACATCTCATTTTTTTCATTTTGGAATGCCCACATACAAAGATGTAGTCTTGCATTTTCCATGTGCATAAATAAGTGCAATCCCCACCCTCTTGCACTCATATGCCAATGCGATGGGTCTTAGATCTAATTAGACATGTGTGAGATTGCACTATTGATAAATCTGTAGCCACCCTAAGTGTGTTAGAATTATTAAAAGTTGTTAAGGATTAATTAATCTACATATGTAATCTTGAGTAGGGATCCTACTCAGGCGCAGGCTGACTTTAGGCTTGATGGATGTACTTTGTTGTGAAAAATAGGGTGGTGAGAGGGAGGTCAGAGTCAAATGCAAAATTGGTGTTTCTGGAGATGGAGCTAGATAGCTATTGTACCTCATGAGCAATACACCAAGATGACCTGCATACACAAAGTCTATTCAATTTTAAGTTTCGTATGTTTTAATATTGTTGGAAGTGGCTTTGAGTCCCTTTTGAAAAATAATTAAAAAACAACAATGTCTAACAAATAATAATAATGATCAGGAATTTTAACAGCCTAATTTGGGGTAGGGAAAACATATTTTCTTTGTTGCTATTGTTTAACAACTGACAGTAAAAAGCCCCAGAGCAAATAATTCAATGATTTTCTGCCTATCCCTGAATCCTAGGCATACTTTCCTGGAGTAAACCCCACTGGATACAGTGTGTCTTACATCTTAGTAAAAGTGTATGGTCTCAAAATGGAGTGGGCAGGGTTGTCAACTCTGTTTGACATGTCATATCGATAAAAATGCATGGCCTTTTGATAGCATAGCCTTCTCCAACCTGGTGCATTCCAGATGTTTTGGACTACAACTCCCAGCATTCCTGACAACACTGTCTGGGGCTGATGGGACTCTAAGTACAAAACTCTGAAGGGCACCAAGTTGAGGGAAGGTTGCACTTGCACAGCAGCATGCTTCTACTCACCTATGATCGCTCCGCAGGCCAGAAGGGCATAGACGGAAGTGGTCTGCTTTAGGAGCAGGTAAGAGAGCAGCACATTGAAGACTGTGGTGAGGGAGCGGCCCACGTTGTAGAAGGCCACGCCCACATACTTGAGGCACAGGTTGTTGAAGGTGATCATGCCGATGAAGACCACCGAAAGCGGCAGGACGCTGCGGGACACCTTGAGGTCCATGCGCATGGAGGGGAAGTCCAGGTAACCCCGCGGGCAGCAGGAGGCCAGGAGGCTGAGCAGCTTGCAGATGAGGACGGTGACCAGGCATTGGTAGAAAGTGACGAAGAGCGGCGTGTTCAGGCCGAGCGAGGCGCTGCCCAACAAGTACTTGTTGAGGAAGACCATGGTGATGGAGATGAACCAGTAGAGAGAGACCACCAAGGCGATCCGCATGGCCCGGAACAGGAACGGGGGCTCTCGGCCGCTGCCGCTCTCCTCCTCCTCGTCCTCCTTCTCCTGCTGGAGCAAGGGCTCCGAGGCACCGCTAAGGGCCATCTTCAGGATCGCCGACCGTTTGAGCTGGACCCTGTTCATGACGGAAAGAAAAGCGTGGCACTGCCGAGAGGCAAGACTTCCTCCCCGAAGGCCAGGCAGCCAGGCGCTGCAGCTCACTGGCATACAGGGGAAAAAACTCTTGCAGAGAGCGAAGCACTAAGCAATTGCAGAACAACTGTCGGGATCTGGCGGCACCGGCGGGGGGAGGAAGGCCGCAACCTTTAGTTTCATGGACTCGGAAGTCGGGACGTGATTCCCAGGAAACGTGTTTGGCTTCAGGGAGGAAAGGAGAACCCGGAGCAGCCAGGCTTCGGCCTTGACAGAGAAGGCAGCGCTGACGCCTCTTCCCCGGAGCCCGGAAGGGCAGAGAAGGAAGCGGGCCGTTCACTTCCTCTTTGCTTTAGCCCACCAGTAGCAAGTGTTGGCTCCGCCTGCGTAGCAGAAGAGGCGTGCTCTCAGGGGCGGCTGCTCGGCTAAAAGGAGCCGGGCGCTCCGGAACTAGCCAAGCGGCCGAGGATTTCTGCTCGCACCCCTTGCAGTTCTCACTCCGGGGTTTCTGGAGCAGCACAGACTCTCGACGGACCCCGCCACGCAAATCTTCCTCAGTCCCCTCCCCCGCGGGCCCACTCTCACCCGGTGGCGCTGGGTTGCCCAGAGAAAGAGGGAGAGGGGTGGGGTTGTTGGGTGGTGGAGTTAGGGTGGATGCGCTTCACGGAGGCAGCGGCTACTCCTTGCCTCAGGCTAGCGCAACTCCCTCGCCTCTGCCTGGCTGGCGCAGCCCTTGGGCGGGCTCTCTCCGAGCAGTGCTGCGGAGCCCCCCCCCCCCCGCACCCCGAGGAAAAGAGTGTGCTGCTACCGCGGTCTCCGCGCTAATCTACTCCTCTGCCTTGTCTGTCTCTCTCTCTGGCGTGCGCAACCCATCAGCCCAGGGGAAGAAGGCAGGCAAGCGGGTGGACGTGTTTGCAATAAGCAGCGCTATTGCTTGAAGGGATGATGCCACGGCTGCACTCTCCCGCTCTCTCAGCAATATGGGGGCTGGGATTGAGCCCCCAACGGGACTGCCTCCTAGGAGGTGTCAGCCCAGTTGGGGAGAGCTGCAGTAGCTCGGCGGTAGGGCACTGTTTTGTATGCAGAAGGCCCCAGGTTCTTGTTCCTGTCAGGACTAGGAAAGACTGCACTGCCTGAACCCCTGGTGACCCACTGCCAATCAGCATAGACCAGCCTTCTCCCCAACATGGTGCCCTCCAGAAGATTTGGACTACAACTCCCATCAACTCCAGCCAGCCAGCATGGCCATTGGTATGATAGGAGTTGTAGTCTAAAACATCTGGAGGGCAGCAGGTTGAGGAGAAGGCTGATGTAGTAGACAGTGCTCATCCGGATTGGCCAGTGGCCTGACTTGACCAATGGCTGCTTCCTGTCTTATGCTCCCAGCAGCCATGCTGTTGCCTAGAGGGAGAAGGTGGGCGAATCATCAAGGGGAGGCAGCTGCTGCTGCTTGCTGCTGTCACTCACCTGCTTACCCACCCACCCATTCCCAGGTGTCCGAGGGGGGAAGAGTAGGGGAGCGGGCAGAGATGGTTGCTCCTTGTAAATGCTACTCACTTCCCCCAGCTTGGCAGGCAGGGGAGCGGCACCTGAGCTGCCTCCAGGTAGAAAGGGAGGGAGTGGGGAAGGGGACGTGTTGCTGCAAAGATCCTGGACCCTCAGTGCTGTCCCTTCACTTACCTTTTCTCACCTCAGCAGAGAGGAACTCTTCTGTGTCCTCCTCCTCCTGGCAACAATCACCACTACTTCCCGGATTGATTTTTTTTGCTTCCTTATCCGCAAATGTGGCATTAACCCTATCCACACCCTGAGGTGTTGACAGCCAGGTCATTTCCCCCTAGAGCTGACAAATTCCCCCCCCCCCTCTTTCTGCTTCTTGTAGCTGTCAAAGGCATGGGTCTGCCAGGTAGAAAGGGGTAACCAGGCTTCCCACTCACCCATCCTCCATTGCTATTGTTCTAGCTTTTAAGAAAAGATTCACAAATACTAGGCAGACTTCCCAGACCTGATGTCTTCAAAATGTGTTGGACTGCAACTCCCATAATTTCCATCCACCATGGCCACACTGGCTGGGAATTGGGAGAGTTGCTGTCCAACACAGCCAAATATGCTGAAGTATTGAAATTTGGTGATTTCACCTTGGAGTCTTTTAATGAATTCTTTTTGTTGGAGTATAGTGGCTTTTAATGTCTTCTACAGAATGTCCCTTCCCAATGAGGGAAGGTTACAACAGCTGGGACTGCTTAGTGTGGAAAAGAGGAGGGTAAGGGGAGGCATGCTAGGGGTATACAAAATTATACATGGTGTGGAGAATGTGGATAGGGAGACATTTTTCACCCTCTATGATAATACTAGAAGCTGGGGGCACCCCATGAAACTGATTGGTGGGAGATTCAGGTCAGATAAAAGGAAGTACTTCTTCACAGAGTGCATAAACTATAGAATTCACTGCCACAAGATGTAGTGATGGCCACCAATTTGGATGGCTTTAAAAGGGGGATGGATAAATTCCTGGAGGAGAAGGCTATCAGTGGCTTCTAATCCTGATGGCTATGTGCTACCTGCAGTATCAGAGGCAGTATACCTATGTGCATGAATTGCTAGGGAACATGGGTAGGAGGGTGCTTTTGCACTCATGTCCTGCTTGTGGGTTCCTGGTTGACAGCTGGTTGGGTACTGTGTGAGCAGAATGCTGGACTAGATGGATCCTTAGTCTGATCCAACATGGCTCTTATATTCTAACTCCTGGAAAAAAAGTAGAATCTCGTGTAGGAACTCTAATTATTATTTGCTTTTCTGTGATTATAGTGCTGGGGGCAGGGGGGAGGTTATTGAATACTGGGGTGGGGAAACAAAGGGGCAAGTAGGCAAACACACATGGAACACTGTTATCAGGGGTTGGACACTTCATTTCAGATAGAGATCTGATAGAGAAAGATTTGAAAATATGATTTGAAGTTGCTCAAAGATGTTACTCATATTGCTTAAGGACATTACTCATGAAAGACATGTGACGTGATATTATGCAAAGATACTAGTCATATAAATTTGTGACTTATAGCAACCATATATATTCCTTTTAAGGGAACTAAGTGAAAGGTCTAGGGTTAAGAACTGGTGAAGTTGTCCATGAGAGCAGAGAAGTAAATCAGACAGTTGACCACAAAGAAAAGGGAATTTGACCTTTTGTTGTCACAAACAACTATGTTGGAGGAGGAGGGTATATTCTGGGAAGAAGGATAGTCTAAATTATGACATGGACCAATCGGTTTGGCCATTTCAGAATAAATTAATATATAATAAGAGGGAGGTCTTTGTCTTTGGAAAGGGTATTTAAGTCTTTCCTTTCCCTCAGGCATGACATCCAGGATGTTGCTCTGAGCCTAACTTGTAGGCCTCAGTAACTCCTTGGTTACCTGGGAGAAATGGAATTCCCTCTGTGGAGAAGAATTTTTTCACAGAGTATGTGTGTTGTCATTGGGGGGGTGTTTGTCTATGTGGGAGCCTATCTACACTACTGCTTTGAAACCGGTTAATAACGGTTATTGACCTGTTTAAAACTGTTATAAACCATTTTAAAGCAGTAGTGTAGATAGGCTTTTTGTCTATGTTTTTAAGAAATCTGCCAGACTTGTGAGTATATTCTTTAATTTGCTTTGCTGAATGGAGAGGTTCGTGTTTGTTTCATTTTAACTTCCTTAAATTGTTTAATAAATGTTTTAAAGCAATAACAGTTTCATTGAGTTTGTGAGTATGGGTAAAATCAATCATTCTGAGTGTCTATCTTCGTATCCTCCTTTTAACCTACTGGAGTGGGGAATTTGGGGAACATTGATGCAAGGTGCCTGTATTCAGTGTCCCTTAAATAAAAGTCACCTAAAAAATCCCCCTACACATGGCATCTTAAAAGATTAACAGATGTACTATTCTGGCATAAGCTTTTGTGGACTAAAGAGCACTTCATCAGATCCATGAAGTGTTATCCTTACTGAAATACTCCTCTTCTGGTTTCCAAGTGTTACCGTTTTTACAGATCGACATGCCTGCTTAAAAGTCCCATTGAGTTCAATGGGGCTTATTGACAAGGAATTGGATATAGGATTGTATCCTTAATGTCTGATTTGTGCCCATTTATCCTTCCGCATAGAGATCGGTCTCTGTGGTTGAAGGACTCTGTTGGCAGATGAGGGCAACAACAACAACACCATCTCGTAGTTAGAGATAAATTTCCGCTGCAATTTTATCTAGCTCTCTCTTTCTGATCTTTCTTGCTGCCAAGGCAGAATCTTTGGTTATCTGCCTCCTTATGATATACCACAGGCGTTCATGCTTTTCAGAAGGGCTATTAACGCTTTCAGAATTCTAATAAGTATCTACAGTCTGACACTTTTTATCTCTCTGGTTGCAGTAACCTGTTTGCAGGCCACATGCTGCCCCCTGCTGGTGGAAAGGACACACTGATGGTTGGATTTTTGTTTTGTTTTGTTTCAATTTTTTTAATGGATATGGCCATTTAACAGAAAGTTAGCCGAAGGCTGCAATCCTACGTATATAATCTGGAAGTATATCCTATGTAAACTGCCCAGAGAGCTTCGGCTAAGGGGCGGGATACAAGTGTAATAAATAAAATAATATCCTACTAAAGTCATTCGTCCAAAGCCCTGGAAAGCTGTTGGCAATCAGTGTAGACCAGTGACTCGTTATCAAGTTCATACGGGAAATAAGGGTATTTAAAATTTGAATCTCCCCTCACGCAATGGCTTCTGAGAGCTGCACATTTATGGACTATTTCCAAGGAAACTCACCTGGTCCATAACACTGTCATCTTTTCCATGCCAGGCAAAAATGTACTTATTTTCCCAGGCTTTTGGACATAATTATGGCTCAGTTGTTGTGGGTTGCTTTTGTGATATTCATTTCAGGCTGGGAAAGGGGGGGCTAGATTTTATGTATTGTAAATTAACACTGTTCATATTGAATCATTTTTAGATTATGATTTTATGGTGGTTATTTTTATTTATAGTATTGCACTTTTTGGGGTTTAAATTGATTTTCATTTTTTTCCTGTTATGTTGATTATGGATTTCTGCATTTGTGTATGTAAATTGCTTTGAGACTGCTTTTGAGGTGAGAAGTGATAAATAATAATAATAATAATAACCACAACGACAACAATATTCTGGGAGTTAGAGGAAGGGAGTTAGTGCATACTGCTCAACCAGCCCTAATAAAATCCCAACCCCTGGATTTCTCCTGCAGGCCCTTAAAGAAAAGACACCCAACAGAGAGAAATCAAACAGGAATACCCCCTCCCTACTCAGAGCAAAAATTAGCAAACAATAATACTCCTCCATCCATTTACTGTGAGATTAATAAGAGTTTCCAGCAAGAAAACAGAGGGGGTACTGTAATAGCAACAAAGACAAGGGAGAAACTGATTCTCCAAGAAATGACAATCGGGCTCAGATAAACGTAATATTGAGTCATTGGCTGATGACCATCGGGCACAAGGGTCTCACTGAAGGTATGCTTGAGATCTGTGAATTGTCTGCATGAATCATTAATCTACATCTACAGCAGAAATACAGAGTGCCATCACACAAGCGTTTTATCGCATGCTCATTACTCCCCACTTATGGACGTGCACAGGTCCTTTTGATGACGCTGTCTGCCTCCCATGCATCTCTTGTTCTTTTTTGCCTTCTTTCCGTTACAAAATAGACCCTTTTAAATCTGGGGTGATTTTTGGAAATAGAATGTGCCGCCATTTCCTGCTGTGTGCAGGAAAAGCGGTGTCATAAAAACCGAGGAGGGTCACTGACATTTATAGTCTGTTGAGTACAACTAATTTGATGCCATTTTGGTAACAAGCAAAGATCTTTTTGTTTTCCTAGGCACTTAAATCCTCGGTATTTTGCTTATATGCTGGTTGTTTTTGATTCCACTGACTACTTTTATACTGTTCTTGTATTGTGTTTTGATGTTCCTATTTTAATGATTTTATTTTGAATTGTTTTTGTTTTGTAATTTTAACTTTTAAAAACTCTCCTGAGAACCCACTGAAGGAAGGGTTATAGATAAAACAAATACACATAAACATTCAATAGTTATGAATGCAGATCTACGCATCTTGCAGAGTCAGGCAAACAACATTCATATTTGAATGGGGCAGTTTTCTGTCAGTTATGATAGCTTCTTCTTATGGTGCCTTCTATTGTAAGTTAGCTATCATCACAGCTATTTTTGTTTTTGACACCGCTGCTCTAAATAATTGTATAGAAGTACAGCTATACCAGTCCCCAAGCCCTTTAGCCACGATCTTCGTCTTCTTCTTACTGATCTTTCCCCTTCAATTTCCCCTAGTATAATAAGTTGGAGTATAGTGTATTTTTCTCTTCGAATAATATTAACACGATATTGTGATTTTCTTCTTTTGATGGTATTTATTAATTCCATTTGTTTGCTTACCTTATGATAGCTAGAAATATTTTTGAACAGACATTTAGAGTCTATCACATATATCATGTGGAAGTGAAACTGCTAAAATGTTGGGCATATCTATGCAGCATCCTATGCTTGAGTGGACTCAAGCCTGAATTAATAGCACAATTTATTGTGGAGCCCTGTGTTTAGTGCATCTAGGACAAGAGGCCGTCCTGACATGGAACAGTTTCCTTCTCAGATACGCGGGTCGTAAAATCAAGGTGGTAATTGATATAGGAGGAGATATTATTCCTGGCACTGCAGGATGTTTTTCCAGCAATTTTGTGTTCTGCATGAGGCATTGTGAATCAATGAAGAAGATAAGGGCCTTGTGTGTCCAGTGGTGCTGCAGGCATAAATTTCACTACAGAGATCATTTCTAGCAACCTCAACTGTTTTATTAAAAGTGCACCCACCTACATGTTTGTAGCTTTCATGACTGAAAGCAGACCAGGCCACAAGTTAGCAAAGAGGTCAGTTTTTCACACCGTTCTAGCAGAAACCTTAAAATCAGCCTTCCCAACCAGCTGCCCTGCAGATGTGTTGGATTGCAACTCACACCATTCCTAGCTAGCATGGCCATTGGCTGGGGATTATGGGAGTTCTAGTCTGACACTCGTGGAGGATGCCAGGTTGGTTAAGGCTGCTGTGTACAGGATTGCAGCCATCCTATGCATACTTACCTGACAGTAACCTGAACTGACTATAGTGAGGCTTACGTCCAACTAAATATGCATAGGATTGGGCTGCACATCCTTAAAACAGCTGGAATACAATGCAGCACAAGCCAGAAGAAGGCACGGCAGTTGGCCAACTGGGTTAAATGGAACATGCTATCTCACAGATTTATTGATAGTGCCTGTGACATTACTAGTGATGAATAAATGAAACCACTCCCTCACACACATATTTTGTGAACTTTTTTAAATAGCCAAAGTGATTGTGTACTCCCTGTAGTACAAATCAGTTCCCAGTAAGTATCCACAGGTTTAGACAAAACACTTGAGTAGTAGATTACAAACAAACTTTACTGGAGGTATAACAAACTTACATCTCAAGACAAGATGGCTGCTAAACAGATTCTTGGTCAGCCTTACTGACAGGAGGGAAAAGAAGGAAGTAGAGGGGATGAGATTGTATCCTTAATGTATGATTTGTGCCCATTTATCCTTCCGCATAGAGATCGGTCTCTATGGTTGAAGGACTTTGTTGGCAGATGAGGGCAAAAACAACAACACCAACTCGTAGTTAGAGATAAATTTCCGCTGCAATTTTATCTAGCTCTCTCTTTCTGATCTTTCTTGCTGCCAAGGCAGAATCTTTGGTTATCTGCCTCCTTATAATATACCACAGGCGTTCATGCTTTTCAGAAGGGCTATTAACGCTTTCAGAATTCTAATAAGTATCAACAGTCTGACACTTTTTATCTCTCTGGTTGCAGTAACGCTGTTTGCAGGCCACATGCTGCCCCCTGCTGGTGGAAAGGACACACTGATGGTTGGATTTTTGTTTTGTTTTGTTTCAATTTTTTTAATGGATATGGCCATCAATATTAACAGGAAGTTAGACGAGGGCTGCAATCCTACGCATATAATCTGGAAGTATATCCTACTAAAGTCATTCGTCCAAAGCCCTGGAAAGTTGTAGACCAGTCACTTATTATCAAGTTCATACGGCTCCCTGGGGGGCGATGTACAAATCTTGGGAGGTATTCCAAACTTGGGGGGTGGGGAATAAGGGTGCTTAGAATTTGAATCTTCCCTCACGCAATGGCTTCTGAGAGCTGCACACTTATGGACTATTTCCAAGGAAACTCACCTGGTCTATAACACTGTCATCTTTTCAGTGCCAGGCAAAAATGTACTTATTTTCCCAGAGTTTTGGGTCCCCTCTACAAGGATTCACTTTTGTGCCCGGTTAGGCGATTATGCGCATAATCGCTGAAGCGCATTTACACCTAATACCTCTGCACGAGAGGCGTCGAGAGGTGGCGAAGCGCATTAACGGATGACCAAAATGCGCTTTACAAGTAGTTAATGCGCATAAGCGCTTGTTCACATAGTCAAAATGTGCTTTAATGGCCGGAGCAAAATAAAATTCGCGATTTAACGCGCATTCGATAATGCGCATAATCGGAGAGATAACGCGCCTCTATGCCCAATTTGCGCTCCGTTCTTGTAGAGGTAAATTTTTTTAAGCGCCTTGAAAGAGCTTTAAACCTCTCTTGTAGAGGCAGCCTTGGACATAATTATGGCTCAGTTGTTGTGGGTTGCTTTTGTGATGTTCATTCTAGGCTGGGAAAGGGGGGTAGATTTTATGTATTTTAAATTAACACTTTTCATGTTGAATTGTTTTTAGATTATGATTTTAAGGTGGTTATTTTTATTTATAGTGTTGTACTTTTTGAGATTTAAATTGGGTTGGATTGCAAGTCACACCATTCCTAGCTAGCATGGCCATTGGCTGGGGATTATGGGAGTTCTAGTCTGACACTCGTGGAGGATGCCAGGTTGGTTAAGGCTGCTGTGGACGGGATTGCAGCCATCCTATGCATACTTACCTGGCAGTAAGCCGAACTGAATATAGTGAGGCTTATGTCCAACTAAATATGCATAGGATTGGGCTGCACATCCTTAAAACAGCTGGAATACAATGCAGCACAAGCCAGAAGAAGGCATGGCAGTTGGCCAACTGGGTTAAATGGAACATGCTATCTCACGGATTTATTGATAGTGCCTGTGACATCAGTAGTGATGAATGAATGAAACCACTCCCTCACACACATATCATTTTGTGAACTTTTTTAAATGGCCAAGGTGATTGTGTACTCCCTGTAGTACAAATCAGCTCCCAGTGAGTAGCCACAGGTTTAGACAAAACACTCGAGTAGTAGATTACAAACAAACTTTACTGGAGGTATAACAAGCTTACATCTCAAGACAAGATGGCTGCAAAAGAGCCTCTCGGTCAGCCTTACTGACAGGAGGAAAAAGAAGGAAGTAGAGGGGAGGAGATGGGAAAAGGACAGAACAAACATTGCACCAATCCCCTCCCATCTCACTTTGCTGCATGTTAACTTTTCTGCTCCAGGTTAAGCCCTAGTATTGCCAACATTCCCTTCACCGTACTATCGTACTACCACTGTGCCCTTATCTAGAGCTAAAATATATATACTACTGTAAATCCCATGTCGCCACAGGGGCTAGTAGTCTGAGAATGATTGGATAAAATATATTTGCCCGTTTGCATTATGACTTGAACAAGTTTACACTTTTAAAATGAATGTACGACAAATAAATGGCAAAGGTGAAAAAAAAGATATTCTCTTTAAAAAGAATGTTTATCATTTCTTGAAGTTTGAGGTTAGCCCTAAATGGCTTGGGGCCAGGTTATCTGAAGGATTGCCTCCTCCCATGTGTACTCGCCCAGACCCTAAGATCACCCTTCTCTGTGAACTCCTGCCAAAGGAAGTGAGGCTGGTGGCTACCAGGAAGAGGGCCTTTTCTGCTGTAGCACCTTGGCTGTGGAATGAATTCCCTAGAGAGGTTTGCCTGGCACCTACGTGCCAGGTGAAACCCTTTTTATTTTACCAGTATTGTAGCATCCTAGTCTTTTAGTTCTGTGTTTTATATTTGTATTTCAAATCTCTGCACTGATGCTAGGTTTTATTCTGGTAGCACTTTTATATTGTGGTTTTAAGCTTCCATATTTTATATTTTATGCTGGACCTTGTGGTTTTATTTTTTGTGAACCATCCATAGAGCTTCGGCTTCTGGGCGGTATAAAAATAAACAATAAACAAACAAATAAATAAATAAACTGGCTTTGTTCTGTCACAATAAGCTGAAAAAAGTTGACTATATCCTTCCCAAACCAACCACTTTCACTGGTCACACTGCACTCTAATCTGCTTTACTTTGGATTGGGCGGAGTCCCACCAGTCGAAATGTATGTCATCAACCTCACCCTCTCTTTTCCCTTCTCAGGGTAAGGAAATGTATTGTAAGGGATATCAGGTGTCCAGAGAAAAGGAGCAGAGCCTTTTCTCTGGAACTTTCCCTACATCCCACCAACAAGTGTGCTTGCCAGTCTTTCCCCACAGAAATGACACTCCCAAACCCTATTGCTACATGGAACCATACAATAATATCACACATAAGAAGCCATGGTATATTGCTAAGGCACTATAGCAATTTAATGATTTGGGGATTTTGGAGGTTTAGTCATTTAGACACTTGGAGAATTAAGGATTCTAGAAAATTAGGCAGCTAAACCCCCAGATCATTTACTTCAGAGCAGTGGAGAAGGAAAGAAGAATATATTACAGGCAGTAGCAAAGTACAGAAACCTGACCTTTGTGCAGGAAAAGCACAACAATGGGGGGAAACAGGGAGGTCCCCATCACCCCTTTCCTTGACCAAGGTCACAACCAGGTGAAAGGCACACCCCTGATGGCACAAGGCACCCAGGAGTTGAATCGCATGGGAGCCACATGAAGGAAAAACAACAGATTAAAAGTATTCTGCGAAAATACGCCTTTTCCCGAGGGAATCTGTGGGGTTGCTGTGGATTGGCGACAACGTCATGTGTTGCAGATGGCCTCCAAGTGCTCCCCCTTGCACTAAATCACCCTTAAAGATTAGCCCCCGGATAGGCCTCGCTGGATGCCCAGGCCTCAGTAAAATCTCTACCCCATGGCTGGGGCCTGATTCTACCTCATCCTCTTCACCACTATACTCTCTCTCTGGGGCTGTCTTCATGGCACCAAGTTGGTATCGCCTCCCTCCAAAACCCCACAGTTTTACTCTCCTGGTGGCAGTGCGGGGCTTCCGATGGCCATCCAGTTACAGGAGCCGCCCCCGACCTCTTCTTGGTGGAAGGCGGCTAATCGCCTTCCACCAGGGACCCCCTCAATTGGCCCCAGAGTGACATCAGACAGCAGAAGAGCCGCACTGACCTTGCTCCCATTGAAAATGTTGGGGTACGTCCCCGATGTTTTCAATGCACAGCTTCACAGGAAAGCCCCACAGCAGCTGTGAAGCTGCGGCTGCAGCATATAATTGACACAGCAAAGATTTAGAGCTACCGCAGGGCTTTCCTTGCATATGGACAGCCTCCCCCTCGTTTTGTAACAATATGCTGTTATAATAACCGGTACAACAATGGTATTATGTTGGCTTCATACACAGACCCTCTGGAACAATAACTCAGGGTAACAGGTTTGTTTTGCATTTAAACAGTGCCTTCTAGCAAAAAGAATGCCATAGAAATACCACATTTCTCATAATATTCTAGCTGGATACAGCGTTCACATCTTTCATAATTTCCTTTAATGTCCTTTCACTTCATTAGCATAATATAATTACACCAGTTAGAGAATGGAAAGTTCCGTTGTATCTTATCTCCTCATTTCCCACCAAAAATGCCCTGCTTGTTTCCTGTACAATTATACACTACCTGGACTTGTTTTAAACAAGTGGCCAGGTACTGAGATGTTTCCCGTAGGCAGTTTTATACATTTATAATGCTTTAATTGGGTTTGTAAAGTCTCTTGCGGTTTGGAGGAAGTAAGGTATACAGAAATAAATAATGAAAATGTATATAAGAGTGCAATTTAAAACATGCAGCTGCCGCTAATTTTAAGTATTGGAGTAGGTATTGAGGACATGTTTCTGCCCCTCTGTACTATCGCTCTGCTTGACAAGCATCTATATGGTGTCCCTCTTAAATATTTATTTTCTTTTTTCTGATGAGCTTAAGGCCTGTCCTCACAACAAAACTGGCATGCTGCAAATGTGGAGATGTGGAAGCCATTATCTTAACCCACAAGTTAGCCCACGTTTATTGGATCTATACTGGAGTGGTATAGGATATGTGAGGAGAGCTGGGTAGGACATGAGGCTATCCCATCCCTGCTCATCATATACAGAATTTTGTATGGATCTGTAGAACTCAAGTTCTTGGGCCAATATCATATGCAGACTTACTTCCAAGTAAATACACCAATGACCGAGCTGTACACCAGTAAAATGGTTTGTGTACTGCCCCCGAAACTATGGACAAACTCAAAACTCTTTCCTACACAATCTATTTAATCTAGTATTGTTTGCATTTTATTTATTACAGTAGCTAGTGAGAAACTTTTAAAAGAATTTTAGAGCAACATCTGAGCCTCAGTTTGCAATAGCTGTGCATTTATTATCAATTTATCAAATGTGTAGAAGGATGAAGGATGATAGTACTATCTTATTTCATCTGATATGAGTAAATATGATAAATAGCACTGATACAAACAACTGAGTACCTAATGCGGAGCAAAATTCAAGCCTGAACAATGATTTTTTTTAATGCCTGCTGAGAATATATATCATTATCTATCATTTACAATGTCTCACTATTGAATATAGTATTTTTCACCTTGTTCTAGATCAATAACAAAACTAGTAGTGTGTGGATATTATCTTAGATATTGTATCTATGCTTGTTCGTGTAGGTTTCATCTTCCAGCAGAACCCTGTTGTTGGAACAGTGGACATTTGTGTGTTTTAACCTAATACAGGCCTGAGCAACTTGAAATGCATTAGGCTGACCAAAGCCTACCAGCCATGTATTTGATGGGATAATTTAGTAATAATGGCTCCAGTTAGAAAAGCAATTAGCAGATAAAAAAGCAAAACAGCAAAACAGAATGAGTGTTTACCAGTCCCACTTGCACATGGGGCACTCTTAGGATAAAAAGGAGACCATAGCCTTCATCAGTGAAGGAAAGAAAAGCAGCTTTACTCACAAAAGCTCTTGCACATAAAATGCAGGTACAGTGCAGAGTTTCAAAAAGAGTTTGTTCAATCCATTTTGTGTTCCATTACACCAGCAGGAGCAACAGAGCAAACACATGTGCTCCCAGCAGTTGTGGAACTCAGAGAGAGAGAGAGAGGTGGTGGTGGGGAGGAAGAACGGAAGGAGCAAAAGGAAGCAATCACAGGAAACCACCTTGTAAGTTATAGAGATCCTAAGGCTAGCTGTGGTCAAAATTCCCATGAATTAACTAACTGCAGTAATTTGCAAACGAGGTTGCAATATTCCCAACACTATTGTGATCTACAAGGTAGCTGACAACACCCTGTCCTTGCAATTCCAAGGAACAGGAGATATTTAACCCTTGATGGGTGGCCGTATATGGTTGGTGGGACTGCGTTTGCTTTGGTGGGTCACAATTTCTGTGGGTCTGGCCTCATGGCTAACACACTGCAGCTCTTTGTTCTGTATTAGGAACCTCAAGTGGAGAGGAGGAGGACTATGCAAGCCACCTTGGGTTCCTTGCAAGAGGAAAAAGGCTAGATATAAATTTAACAATAATAATACTGAGATAAAATAAATAGGACTCTGCTTTATAATGAGTCGAACCCCTGGTCCGTCTAGCTCAGCATTGTCTATGCTTGCAGCAACTCACTTCAGGGCTTCAGACAGGGGTCTTTCACAGCCCTACTTGGAGATGCAGGAGACTGAACCTGAAAACCCTTTGTATGGAAAACAAGACGTTCTGCCACTTATTTATGCCCTCCACTATTGCTTGCAATACACATAACCACCACAGCCAGAGATGGCATCTCTGCAGGGTAGCAGATCAGCACCTTTAGCAGCAGAAGCAGCATAATTGCGCTTTTGACTGCCACCAGCCAGTCCAGCAACAGAGATGAGAGGCGAAGCAGGGCCATTTCCACCAGCCTTGCTGAAAGGCTTCCCCCATGAAGGCTCCTCCTCCCTCACCAGCAGCCATTCCAGCAGGCTCTACAGAGGGAGGCCGGGAAGCCGGGGCCGTTCTACCAGCCCTGCTGAAAGACCACTTCATTCTCATGCCCTTTTCTCCCCTTTGTGTGTCATGCCTTTATAGCTTGAAATCCTGTTGTACTGATTGCATGTAAGCTGTTCTGGGACCCCTTTTTTGGCTGAGGAGTGGGCTGAGAATATTTTAAATAAATAAATAGCACCTGGAAATAAACAGGCAAAGCTCATCCATCACTGCATCCATTGCTTAGTCTGGTCCAGTGGTTAAAGTCTTGGCCTCATAGAAGATGTGGGTTTAACTCCTTCTTATCCACTGGTTGTGTAGATGGCTGTGGCAGCTGCCTTTTAGCCTCGGTTTGCCATGTCTGCAGTGGCAAATAGCAGCCCCCTTCTCTCCAATTATTAAGTTACTTCTATCTCTTTTCTTTAAACACAGTCCTTCAGCAAAGCCTTTCTAGAGCCACACCTCCACTGCTGATTATTTCCTATCTCAGCCATAGTCCCCATAAATCAGGCTGTAGTGCTGGCCCACGGGCCTAATCTAGGCTGACCATATGAAAAGGAGGACAGGGGCCCTGCCTTCTTTTGTATATGGTCACTCTAGTATAGTGCCTGCAACTTTAACTGTTGTGATGAAGAGGGAATATCACCAGGAACTAATTGCATACAAATGACACTGGCTGGAATTCCCTTTTCTCTACAATTGATAAAGTTACAGGAGCCCTGTCCTCCTTTTCATATGGTCAGCCTACCTAATCTAGCCAACAGAGCCTCCTCTGGCTCCTCCACTGGGCAGGGCTTGGCATCTAGCACCCCCCCCCCCCAAAGAAACCCCACTGTTACCTCCAACCTCAGATTGCACATAACCATAGAGATTCCCCTCCACGCCCCTTCCCCTCCCAATTGGGCCAGGTTCCTTTCTCTAGCATTGGTCAAGCCCCTTATTCCCCACCTCTTCCAGCATGGAGAAAGGCAAAATGGGCCAGGTCAGGAATATGATAGCTGTGGGTGCGGCCACTGACATCATCCAGTTTGCAGGGGGCCTGGTGGGGTGGGGGAATTCGGCCCCCTATCATAAACCAGTTTTGCACTCCCACTGTAGTTTCTCCTACTACGCTTGTTTTGTCCGTCAAATAAGATAACCTAAAAGATCTGAGCAGGGACCACAACATTTTTGTGTTCTGTGCTACTAGTATCAAATACATGCAAAATAGTAACTGCAGCAATATTCATGTTCAGTCTCGGAAGGATGACTGGGGCGATAGTCATAAAGCATTTCTCACAACAAAAGTACTGTATGCAGCTGATTAATAAACATTCAAGCCCTGCAGTTGCGGGGATGTTTATCTGGAGAACAAAATATAGTGCTATAATCAGATAGAGACACTAGAGGGCAGCAAAGTGCATGCCATCGAAAAATTACATACCATAGGAAGAGCCAAGGAAATCGATGTGTCAGCTGCAGAAGCCTTTTATTTGGCCTTGCATCAAGATTCTAATCACTATTTCATACATTAATGCAGCAGCAAACCTGCATTTCCAACCAAATTCACAAACACAGTACAACTGTCTTAAGAACATATCGTGTATTTTATAGCATCACTGCCATTATCATAACATTGACAACTTCACATGACTCGTGTTAAAATGATTTCCTTCATTTTGGGCCTCCTCCACACGAGACGTTTAATGAGCCTTGAAGGCTCATTATAAATTTTACCTCCACACCAGCGGAGCGCAAAACGGGCGTACAGGCGCGTTATCTCCCCGATAATGCGCATTTTCGAATGCACGTTAAATAGCGACTTTTATTTTTCTCCGGCCGTTAAAGTGCATTTTCGCCGTGTGAACAAGCGATTATGCGCATTAATGTCTTCTAAAGCGCTTTTTGGACATCAATTAATGCGCTTCGCCGCCTCTCGCCGCCTCCCGTGCAGAGGGATTAGGCGTAAATGCGCCTCCGCAATAATGCGCATAATCCCCGAACCGGGCGCAAAAGCGCATCCTTGTGGAGGGGGCCTTGGAGACATTGGTGGACACTCTCTAGAGCAGTCTTCCCTATTTTGGTTTCCTCCAGATATTTTGGAGTGCAACCCCAGCATTCCAGATCATTGGCCATGCTCGCTGGGACTGATTGGAATTGAAGTCTAAAACATCTGAAGTGCTCTAGGTTGGGGAAGGCATCTCTAGAGAGTAGCAGTGGAATCTGTGGGGAGTGCCTTCAGTGGTGGAAGAAGAAATGAGTATGTTTGATCAGGTTTTAGGGTTCTGGAGTAGTCTGGACTACTCACTTTAATTTTCACATTGTTATCAGCGGTACATCAGCTACCAATACAAATTTAGCATGGCTTGGATTTTGAACTACAGCAGTGTTCTTTTGGAATTATGTATTTTTTTCTTGAACTGTACGTTTTGTGTATGGTTGCACATTTTTAGAAAGGCCTGATAGCATCAGACAGCAAATCTACTATTTCTGGTAGATCAGGTGACTGAGCAGCGGTAAGGCCTGGTCACCAGGTCTACCAAGATAGGTCAATCTCACCTCTGAAAAATGTGTATACCAGGTCTACTCCTCTGCTGTTTCTCAATGGGTAACCTGGGGGGTGTCTATATGTGGGGAAAACCCGGGGTGGCTCCGCAGTGGCACTGTGTTGTTTATACGACACAGAAGCCACTGTGGCGCCATCCCATGGCTTTCCCCAGAAGCTCTGAAATAAAAAAGTCGGGGACTTACCCCAACATTTTCCTCTGCAGCGAGGTGACATCTGCTGTCTGTCGCCGCTCCAGAATCATGGCGCCGCTCCAGAATCATCTGCCTGGATAGGGGGACAGGCCAGTGAGCCAAATGTCCTCTGGAACACCTCTGGTTGTGCAGTGGTGCATGGGGTGACTCCTCCTCTGATGCAAACCCCACGCTCACTCCTTAGCATGGGGACAACCCGCAGGAGAGCAGGCACAAGGTTCTGGGGGCCTGCAGCGCCAATGTGTCGCTGTGAAGACAGCCCCCTGGTGTTCAGACAATGTATTTCCATCAATTGTTGAATCCTTCAATCCTTTCCATGACTTCCTTTGAGCCAGAGTCCATTACAGAGTTGGAGGACATGGTAAATAGTGGGGTAGGGTGACCTGCTCAGCTTGCAGCCCACTGCTAGGCTCTGCTGTGCAGGCAACACACAATAGAGCCAGATACCTTCACAGGAGTCTGATCAAACACTGGTTAAAGCTCATTATCGAGCCTCCTCTGTGGCGGTGAGGGTGGCAAAGAGACAGTTCTTTTCCACCAGCATTGCATCTTCTCAGTGTTGTCCAGTGGAGCTTTTCTGGGTGGTTCGTGGCCTGCTACATTCTGGGTCAGGGTGAGAGATGGTGGAACCCTCGGTAGCACGCTGTGACAAGTTTGCAGGTCACTTTGAAGATAAAGTTGCTCAGATACGTCATGAATTGGACACCACACTTAATGCAGTTCCACTAGTAGAGGCATTCAGAGCACCGTCTGGTCCAGTCTTATTGGATGAATTTCAGTTACTGAGGCCCGAGGATGTGGACAAGGTGCTTGGCCAAGTCCGTTCGACCACCTGTGTGCTTGACCCTTGCCCTTCATGGCTTATTACATCAAATAAGGAGGGGATCGCCGGCTGGGTCCAAGAGGTTGTAAATGCCTCCCTGAGAGAGGGAGTGGTGCTGGCCTCTTTAAAAGAAGTGGTAATTAGACCACTTCTAAAAAAGCCTAACCTGGACCAGGAGGACATTAACAATTACAGGCCGGTGGCTAACATCCCCTTTCTTGGCAAGGTGCTTGAGTGGATGGTTGCAGGACAACTCCAGGCACTCTTGAATGAAACGGATTATCTAGATCCATTTCAATTGGGCTTCAGGCCTGGTTTTGGAATGGAAACTGCTTTGGTCACCGTGTGGGATGACCTTTGCCGGGAGACGGACAGGGGGAGTGCGACCCTGTTGATTCTCTTGGGCCTCTCAGTGGCCTTGGTATCCTTCTGAATAGGTTGTCTGGGCTGGGAGTTGGAGGCACTGCGTTGCAGTGGTTCCACTCCAACTTGGATGGTCGATTCCAGAAGATGGTGCTGGGGGATATTGCTATGTGCCATGGCATCTAGGTCATGGGGTTCCACAGGGTTCTATTTCATCCCCTATGCTGTTCAACATTTACATGAAACCGCTGGGATAGGTTATCCGGAGATGTGGGCTGAGGTGTCATCAATATGCGGATGACACCCAGCTCAACCTCTCCTTTTCATGAAACCCAGGTGAGGCAGTGGCTGTTCTGAATCAGTGCTTGGGCATGGTAATGGACTGGATAAGGGCCAATAAACTGAGACTCAATCCAGACAAAATATTTGCAGGTGGTTCATCTGTCCAGCTAGGTGATGTTCATACTGTTTTGGAGGAGGTTGCACTCCCCCTAAAAGATTGGGTTCGTAGTTTGGAGTGCTCTTGGATCCAGAACTGTCACTTGAGGCACAGATGAACTCAGTGGCAAGGAGCACCTTTTATCAGCTTAGGTTGATAGACCAACTGCACCATTATCTGGACAGAGATAGTCTAGCTACAGTTATCCATGCTCTGATAACCTCTCATCTGGATTACTGCAATGCGTTATACATGGGGCTGCTTTTGAAAACGGTCCGGAAAGTTCAACTGGTACAAAACAGGGCAGCCAGACTGTTAACGAGGACTGGCCAACGAGACCACATTATGCCAGTCCTTTTCCAGCTTCATTGGCTGCCGGTCCAGATCCGGGCCCGATTCAAAGTGCTGATATTGGCCCCCTCCACAAGAATGCGCCTTTGCGCCTGGTTCCGCGATTATGCGCATTATCGCGGAGGCGCATTTACTCACAATCCCTCTGCACGGGAGGCGGCGAGAAGCGGCGAAGCGCATTAAAAGATGCCCAAAAAGCGCTTTCCAGGTAGTTAATGCGCATAATCGCTTGTTCACACAGCGAAAATGCACTTTAACGGCCGGAGCAAAATAAAAGTCGCTATTTAACGCGCGTTCGAAAATGCGCATTATCGGGGAGATAACGCGCCTGTACGCCCGTTTTGCGCTCCGCTGGTGTGTAGGTAAAATTTATAATGAGCCTTCAAGGCTCATTAAACGCCCCGTGTGGAGGAGGCCATTAACAGTCAAAGCCCTAATCGGCTTGGGGCCAAGTTATCTGAAGGAATGTCTCCTTCCATATGTACCTGCCCAGACCCTAAGATCATCCTCGGGTCCTTCTCTGTGAGCCCCTGCCAAAGAAAGTGAGACAGGTGGCTACTAGGAGGAGAGCCTTCTCTGCTGTAACACCCCGGCTGTGGAATGAGCTCCTTAGAGAGGTTCGCCTGGCATCTACATTATACTCCTTTAGACACCAGGTGAAGACTTTTTTATTTTCACAATGTTTAATAGGTCTTTATTTTGATTTTTAACCTGCTGTTTAAATTTGTATTTTAAATCCCTATCAATTTCTGCATGGCTGCTCATTTTTTATCCTGGTTGTGTTTTATCCTGTATTTTAAATTATGCTTTTATACTGTCGTTGTTTTATATTTTGAGTGGTTTTTATGGTTTTAATTTTTGTAAACCGCCCAGAGAGCTTCAGCTACTGGGCGGTATAAAAATGCAGTAAGTATGTAAGTAAGTAAGTAAGTAAGTAAATAAGAGGTTTCTTGATTTCTGTAGTACATGAGAAAACACTGTGGAGCTGCATGGCACACTGTCTCAGTTCCAAGGCCAATACTAAGAGAGAGATGGGAAGAGGTTCCATTTGGGCCTCTTGCAAGAGCAAAAAGCAGTTTCTCTTAAAGCTCTCTCTCTCTCTCTCTCTCTCTCTCTCTCTCTCTCTCTCTCTCTCTCTCATAACAACCCGTTCTAATCTTTAATCAGTTGCATTGCTGCTACAGTGGCAAGTTGTTATGATAACACAAAATGAGAATAGCGGCTTCACATTCTTGGATTCTAAAAGGGCTATAGA
This sequence comes from Anniella stebbinsi, assembly GCA_029215795.1. Taxonomy (NCBI): domain Eukaryota; kingdom Metazoa; phylum Chordata; class Lepidosauria; order Squamata; family Anniellidae; genus Anniella; species Anniella stebbinsi. The sequence goes on along the minus strand of JARDYH010000001.1, from coordinate 306,829,555 downwards.
TTTGCTTTTTTCTTTTTTTAAGAAAACTGGAAATCTGGAGAATCTTTGGGCTTCTTTAGATTAAGGGGAAATCATGTTGCCTTACCAGGGCTTTGCTTCCTGCTTCTCTTGCACAATTGTAATGGACTGCATTACACGGGCAGAGGGGGTGACCACATGGTCTATAATTGAACATTTCCCCTCCTCTCGGTATTCATAGCTTTGACTGAGTCAACACCCTCTAGTGGGTGCTTTGTAGCGCAACTTCGACTGCACACGGGAAGATATCCTGCGATATTTCAGAAGAATCAAGATATCCAGGGATTATTTTAAAATGGGATTAGTGAGGGGAATGCACAGGAGACGTGCAGGAGGTTGAGATCGTCATCAAAAGGACCCACGAACTTCTGTGAGTGGTCAGTGACAAGTGTGCCTTGTTTTGCCTATTTCGTATGAAGAGCCCCTATGGCTTATCCCCTGGGGATCAATTGCCTCTCTTTGCCCCTCTCTGTGGATGTCCATGAGCCTGGATGAAATCTGGGTTTGCTATCATCATAGTGTGCCAAGTAGCCATTTCTCCCTTTCCTTTGATGTTCTCTCCCCCCGCCCAGCACTTTCTGAACCTTTGTGGGCGAAAGCATAAGGTTTTAAGGTGCTTTCACATACTAACACTAACAGACCAATCCTATGCATGTCTACAGGTGGTGGTGGGGTGGTCGGTGGGGTGGGTTAAGCCACAAAACGCGAGTGTACATAAGGAATGTATCTATTCTTGTGATTCTGGGACTGGCAGAGATGGTTCTTTCAAGCAACCTCCCCCTACTTCCCAGGTGGGTGACATTCCTGTGTTCTCCCCACCCCTCACCTCACCTCACTTGTAGGCTGGAAAACAACTCATTGGTTCGCTTTAAATTAGAGTGCACTCAGCCAGGGGCCCATGCCAGATGGAATAGGACGAGGCTACGGTGCCGCCTGGCTGGGCCTGCCAGAAAGCCGCCCTCCCTGCCCTTTCCAGGTCTACGTTCTACTATTTGCATTGCAGCCACCCTCAACTGAGCTCAATGGAATCGCACCCCACCCTAGGTTAAATACTGCCCTGCCTGGGCTTCTCCCATCTGTGTTGCGGAGAACTGGAGAGTAGAAATAGATGGGGCAGGTGTGGGCAGCATGGGGTGCTTTCACCACTCTCAGAATGGAACTACTTTAGTGTGGAGGAGCTGTGCTGCTGTCTACTATTACCTCTTTGCCTTACTAGGAGGTGCTCCGACAGCGCCAGTTAAACTAGACAGCATCCCCCTCACCGACTCCCAAATTTAATTTACTGACTTCCTGTCCTGATCTAGAAACTGAAAGTAGAGATAGATGGGGCAGGCGCAGCACAAGTAGCCATTGTTGCTGCTCTTAGAATGATGTAAACACTGGAATCCGGGGGTGGGTGGGAAGTTGCACCCCCTTGCCCCTATGAGTAGATGCCCGTGGATACTTGTATAACGCTCATGGTTTAGTATGTGTTTGCCTGTACAGTGCATGAATTATGCATTGGGAAATGTGAGATAAAGTCCTTCAGATAAAGTCCTTTAAGAGGTAGAGACCATCAATTGTTAGTGGTTGCTCGTAAACAAGCAATGCACTTCACTGCTTTGATCTTTGTTCATAATAACCATATAATCTTATAATAATAACCCTTGTAAGATAGACTACTATTATTCACATGTTACGGACAAGGAATTTAGGCTGAGATGATGGCTTGCTGAAGCCCCCCGTCATGTAGGGATTTGAATCTGAGGATAGGCCTGCACAGCATGTGCTTACTTTTATTTGGTGTGGTAAGACTCTGTTCCTTAACAGTGTTCCAATATTGTATTTGTTCCCTTGGGTTTGCATAATGGTTGGGCTATTCTGGAACAACTGAGGGTTTCATCAGATGAGAGTTTTATCCCACACTTGCTACTGCCCACTTACGGATGTGCGTGTTTTCCGCTTCTTGCTCCTTTTGCTTGTATTTCTCTCACAAAATAGACCCCTTTTAATCCAAAGTGTTTTTTTTAAAAAAAACAGAATGTGCCGCAATCTCCTGTGGTATGCAGGAAATGCTGCGCGATTAAAACAGCCCCTGAATGGGCCACATGGTCTTTGTTTACTTCCTCTTTTCCCTTCAGGAAGAAAGAGGAAGTAATGAGGGGCAAACATGGGGGTGGAGAAGCGACGGTAAGGAAATGTGATTTCCCCCCATGTGATGACGCTCTGAGCTGTCATTAGAATGGTTACAGCTTCTAGTTTCTACCACCCTGCTAGATTGTGGCTTTCTTCTCTCTGTCTCTGTCTCTATCTGTCACACACACACACACACACACACACTCCTTTGTTCACAGTTGTCCAATTATGCATTCTTCCAGTTTTGGGGATATTTCGTTTCTCATTACGAAGACCACTGTAGCTGAATATGCAACTATTGTGTAAAACCTAAATTATGAGAAATGGGAAAAGAGACTCATATCATGAAAACTGTGATTGCATCTGCTTCTTTTGTATTTCCATATTTCTAATCATGGTGATTACTGGGGCTGAACCTGAGCTATCAAAGCATCTTTTTGCTGCATTCTTAGCAGACACGGGAAGCACCTCTGCAGTCTGGTCGGAGAAGGGCTTGTCTGGATTAAGAGTTTAGAGTGGCTCAGTGCTGATTTTTAAGCAGGTTTAATGAGCAGATTACGGCCCATATTGGACACATTCGATAACTGGGGCAGGAGGGGCCAAAGGAAGTGGAGTGTTTGTCTAAATTGCATCACTCTGAAGTAAGGCTGGCTTTATCACAGGTAGCTTCAAGCAACAGACCCAGGAGGGGGAGCCATTTGTCTACTTTCAGTCTCTATTTTCTTTTTATTAATTCCCCTCCCCACAAAAAAAATCTGGGTATCAGTTCCACTTTCAAGAGAAGCAAATGTACTTAGGTACAAAGGTGCATGCAGGCAGACATGAAGCCCTTGAGCTTAGCTATCATATGTCTCTCCCTTTTTTTCTCTCCCTCTCCTTCCATGGTTGTTTCCGAAATTATTGTTTTTCCATTGTAGTCTCCCAAGTAATCTCCAGGACATTTTAGTTTTAACACTGCACAAATTTAGCCTTGGGTTAGGTCTATGGCACCAAACTAAATGACATCAATTTATGTTCAATAATTGTATGAACTGAATACAAGTTTTGGATGATCTATAACAAATAAGATGAATATAAAAAGTTATTTGAATCTACATATTATAGGTCCTTTATCTTTACCTAACATTAGTGGGGGCTCTTCCCCCTTTTTGTCTCCACCAAACTAGATGAGACATTGGAGATCCATGATTGGATATCTTCTCTCCTATTTATTTTAAAAGCAGCCATATAGATGAGGACTGGACTGGGATCATAGCATTGCAGGAGGGGATTAACCTTCCTGCACTGTTTTCCCAATCTAAATGGCCCCTTCCAGCTATTATTTGCCCCTTAAAGGAAAGCATAGGGGAAATGCATACCCTCCAGCATTACACAGATGAAAGCAAGGACACTTGTGTGTATTTGTAACGCTCATATTTCCACACCAGGGATCGGGGGGGGGGGGCTCTACCATTAGGCAAAATGAGGAAGACATCTTAGGTGGCAGATACTGGGGAAGCACCAGTGAGGTGTTGGAGGACAGAGCTATAGATTCTACGCTAGGCTGACCAGATAAAATCCAGGTCAGGGCTCATGTAACTTTAACAGTTGTAGAGAAAAGGGAATTTCAGCCAGTGTCGTTTGTATGCAATTAGTTCCTGGTGAAATTCCCTCTTCATCACAACAGTTAAAGTTGCAGGCACTATACTAGAGTGACCATATACAAAAGAAGGCAGGGCCCCTGTGACTTTAACTGTGTGATGAAGAGGGAATTTCACCAGGAACTAATTGCATACAAATGACACTGGCTGAAATTCCCTTTTCTCTACAACTGTTAAAATTACATGAGCCCTGACCTGGATTTTATCTGGTCACCCTATTCTACGCAGCCTGCCCTTCACATCTGAAGCAACCTTGCTGCTCTCAGTTGTAGTGGTGAATGCTGACGATGGCCCCCTCCACAAGGATGCGCTTTTGCGCCCGGTTCCGCGATTATGCGCATTATCGCGGAGGCGCTTTTACTCCTAATCCCTCTGCACCAGAGGCGGCGAGAGGCGGCGAAGCGCATTAATTCATGCCCATAAAGAGCTTTACAAGCAGTTAATGCGCGTAATCGCTTGTTCACACCGCGAAAATGCGCTTTAACGGCCGGAGCAAAATAAAGGTCGCTATTTAACGCGCGTTCAAAAATGCGCATTATCGGGGAGATAACGCGCCTGTACGCCCGTTTTGCGCTCCGTGCTTGTGGAGGTAAATTTTTTAATGAGCCTTCAAGGCTCATTAAACGTCTCGTGTGGAGGAGGCCTCATTGGCACTGTTGAAGTAAGACCAGGGAGCTGTCTATATGCGTTCAAAGTCCAGGAGTGGCTGCGTATCAGTGCTACATCAGTTATATGATGCAGTTGCAGATTCACAGCCATGGCAGGGTTTTTCTGTGAAGCTGCACAGTAAAAAGGTCGGGGACTTACCGCCAACTGACCTTGCTCCATGGCCAATCCAGAGGGGTGGTCCTGATGGATGGCGACTGGCGATTGGTTGGCAGAAGCCAGGAAAGGGGGAGGCTCCATTACCCCAATGACTGCCAGAAACCCTGCACTCCCTCCTTGGCATGGGGATTACATGATGCTGTCCTGCAGGAGTGAAACTGGTGGGTTTAGGGGGAACGCGGTGCCAACTTGGCGCTGTGATGATAGTCCGTAGCTCTCAACTGCTGCTGGGTTTATTTTGGTTTTACACTGTATTTTTAAATTTTAAAGCTTTATATTATGTTTTGATTTGCTGTATTTTATTATTTTAATTGTGAACTGCCTAGAGAGCTTTGCTTATTGGTCAGCATAAAAATGTAATAAATTAATTAATAAAAATCAACCTCTGTATGTGGAATAAGGAAGTGGGTGGGCCATGGACGGGCGACTTACTGCCATGTTATCCTTTGTATTAGGTAGCAAAGTGCCTTGGGCTAGTTCTGCCAAGAGCCATTCCACCCCACACACATATACATTGCTTAAGTGATTAAAATTATTCAAATATTTTTAAATTTAACAATATACTCCAATCTGTAGTAGAAAAACACACACACATCTACAGCATATCATAATTTTACTGACCAATATCTCTGCTTTAAAAAAGCTTTCATTATTTCCATATGACTTCAAGATAGATTATTTTAAGGGAATGGGAGATTAGTATCTTCAGGAGGATTTCATATTATTACACTGATTGAGCATGGTTTTAAAACCTGATTTGAAGACGTACAACTGTTGTACATGTATACACTGTATCCGTATGAGGAAGCATCAAGTGGCAAAATTGTGAGAGCATTGTGTTCATGAATGCATGAATGAATGATTGCATGAATGAGTATAAACGGTAGCATCCAAAGCAGTGTACAAACCCCAAATCAGCATCAAGAAACTTGGTCAGTGTTGCACCTGATGGCCCATAATGAAAGCAGGGATGGTGCCAGGCAGAAGAAAAGAAAGGGGAAAAGGATGTGTGTGCATGTGTGTGAGAGAAATGACTATATGTATGAAGGGGGACGTACTCCATCTTAAGGACAGCAGCATTTTCATCAGTATTCGTTAATCCTGAGAAGCTAACACTCACTATTCCATTACTCATAGACACTAAAACGAATCACAATGTCTTCATCACTTATAAAAATGCATTGTAAAAAGGTAAATTTCCATCCTTTTATTACTTTGACAGAAAAATTGACGTGATGGAACAGACTGTTACATTAGGTCAGCCTTTTCCAACCTGGCGCCCTCCAGGTGTTTTGGACTTCAACTCCTATCAGCCCCAGCCAGCATGGCCAATGGTCAGAGATCATGGGAGTTGTAATCCAAAACATCTGGAGGGCACCAGGTTGGTGAAGTCTGCATTAGGTGATGCCCTTGTATGTGCGACACCATCCACTATTTCACGTAATTTCTTATCTAGATAATGCTGAGTTTTGTAGGATTGTTAGAAAAGAAGAGAAAAAGCGTTGCAATGAATGTAATACATGTTGGACAGAACCCAGTCAAAGTTAACATCGATTTCAATGGAAGCACATATGTAATTTTCTTCTAGTGAAATAAAGGGAACTTTAAGACTTCAATGCTACACTCATGTACAGTACCTGAGAATAAGGCCCATTAAATCCAATGGGATTTTTTCTGAGTAGACATGGATAGAACTTTACTGTAAAAGCACATAATTATTTCCATTACATTTTACTGTAAACCCTTTTCATGAACACTTTTGAACTAGATGTCACAGTTGATAACAGGGATCATAGTAAAAATAACAGTATGGGATCGGTTTTTGTTAGGAATAAACTAATTCAGAATAATGTCTAAAATTGGCTCATTTTAGGCAACTGGATCAGAACCTCTCCCACTTCCCCTATAAAGCTCTGCAAAGTCTTCACAAATAGGCACCACCTATTTTAAAATATAACAAATTGCAGAAGGATATAACCAAAAATAGTACATTTTCCCTCCGTAACGTTCTCCGTAATGGCAAACTCAGTTCTCCAAGTGCCAATCATTATGTACTGGCACTTTATGAGCTCCATCACACCAGCAATTTAGTGCACTCTCGCCATGCCTGGTGTGCGGATTTGCAGCATGGTACTCACATGATGCTGTGCCTGTCCTGCTGACACCTCGTCTCTTCCTCAGCCTTTTCTTTTTTTTCCTAGAACGCCTAAAGTCTGGATTATTTTCCCTAAGCGTGTTTAATGCACCCTTAACCCTCTGTGTAGTTTTAAAGGAATTGGGGGCATGTGCTGTGATGGGAGTCTTGCTGTTGAATGGATTGCATCAGGTCCTGGCAGGGAAAAGCGAGCTCTCCCAGCAGCCGGCTCCATATAAAATCCAAATCTTACATCCTAGGCTCGAAAGCGGTTTTTAAAATCATACAATGCCCGAATCTCTGCAGAGACAGGATTGTACTCCCTTGATGCCCCCAAAGAGCCAGACTAAAAGGTTGTTCCATTTTTGCCCAGCAGAAAGGTGGTATGGTTGAAGTACTCATGTGACAGAACCTGACTAGAGGGAGAAAGAGAAGGGGAGGGCTGGAGTGGAGTGGAACAGCAAACGAGCACAAGAGCAAAAGAGCAGCTATTCAGGTGAAAGGGATCATAAGCTTGACGCACTTATGCATCAGAGGTAAAAAATGTGGAGGCAAACCGGGGGGAAATTAGGTGTGATGGAGCTTTCATGCACAAGAGGGAGCTATCAGCAGGGACAGGAGAATCCCAAGGTTCGCAGAAGTACAAAAAGTCTTTTTTAAAACACTGAAAACAGTCCAATGAGGACTGAGCACACTCAGTGGGCCCGGAAGGCTGACTGACTGTTGTGGGGATGGGGGACAGGAACCAATGTGGGAGGACAGAAAACAGAGGAGGGGAGGGAATGGAATATCTTAGGAAAGGGCACGGCAGGCTGGAAACCTGACCAGAAGAACTCCAACCCACTTGTTAACCATCACCACCCATCCTATTACACCATTGCTAATAAAGATTTTCCTTTGCATCTATGAGCAAAATCCTAAAAATCCGCAGCCAGGATATGGATGCATCTGAGTGAGGCTAGGTCTGGGGAACAGAGAAAGAGTAAGAAGAGTAATTGAAAAGAAGATCGGCTGGAGGCATCATGAAAGGAAGAGTCAGAAAAGGTAGTAATTGGGATAAGGAATCATCGAAGACAAGGGGAGATGTACACAAGGCAACAAGAGGGAGAGGAACATGAAATGCTGGGAGTTGTAGAACTTCTTTCTGTCTAAACGTGCATTGTGCTCTTAGTGCCTTAAATGTGGCAGTGCATTAAAAGCATAGTAGTGTTTACTGAGTCTAACATTAATACTATCAGCAGAGCTTTAATAAAAATCAAGACTTTTAAGAGGTAGTGATTTACCAGGGATAGCCAACACAAAAACAAGACTGTCCTGGGATGGTTGGAGGGTATTGGAGTGTTGTTGTGGTGATTTTCTGCAATTAACAAGATGTTTCCGATGTGTTGCAAACTTGCTGTGTTTTCTCATATATGTAAATAGTTTTCTCTGAGGGCCTAATTTACATGAGCTTATGGCAGCCAGGTTTGTTGTATTTTTGTCAGCCCATGTCAATATTCAGCTGCAGCACTACAAGTTGTGGGGTTCTTGTAATATTGAAAACAGCTGCTGAGCTAACCCTGCTTCTTTTGGAGTGATTGCCACTCAGTGCAAAAATGCCTTTTGCACTAAATTCAGCTGGTATCAACATTCACATGGCGGGGGGCGTGGTCTAGCAGGACATGGAATGAGTCGCAAATCCTTCATCCTCCGAAAGAAGCAATGAATTAATTGTAAATTCCCTATCCTAAAAGCGTCCTCTGTCTGCTATGGAGAGGGGGAAGCTTGCTAAAGAGATTGCAGCTGGAAGAAGATTTATGGCTTTATAACCGGCTCGGCAGAAGGGAGGAGACGGACCGACAGCTTTGTAGTACGGTGAAGGTAATTAAAAGACGTATTTACGATTGCGGGCTGATTGAACAGGCTGTAGAGAACAGAACGATTGCTAACAGTCAGAAAAGAGACTTTTAAGCTTGGAAAACTTTTAAGCTTTCAGGCTTTGAAAGATTGTTAGCTGTATAACGGTCTGGCTGGGAAGCTCGAGGAGAAACGAAACTAAAATAATAAAAAAAAAGAAGCCAGAGGGAGGGAGAGAAAGAGACTTTGATCCCTGGCTAGAAGTGGCTGTGTGCTTATCGGATAGGCTTGAAAGGTGGATGAGCAAGAAGAAAATAACTTCTTGGAGCCGATCTAAGGGTGATAAGCCGTCCGATAGAAGCTACAGGCTAGTCCGTACTGACAAAATGTCGGATAAGGATTCTGAAAAGACAAAGAAACAATCCCCTAGTCATGCCGGAAATGCCAGTGCTAAGATTGGAACTAAGCCAGGCGCAATTCCTAAAACAACCACAGGGAGGCAAGCTGACCCAACAGATGAGCTGCTTCAGAATTTTCAAAAGATGCTAGATCTTGCTATATTAAAGCAGGATGGAAATATTGAGCAGGCTTTATTGAAACAAGAAGACAGATTGGCAAAGAGGATTGCTGATTCACAACAGCAGCTTTTGGCAGGACTCCAAAAGGTGGAGAAAGAGGTTGGAGCTTTGCAGGAAGAAACTGGAGAACTAAAGGTTTTATACAAGAAGCATCAGGAACAGCTAACGCAACAGGATTTACGGCTTATAGCGATGGAAGATCGGGACAGGAGAGCAAATATACGCATACGGTCTTTTGGGGAGCGGCAAGCAGAGACCCCTAATAGTATAAGAGAATTAATTTTGGCATGGGCCAAACAGATGGTGCCACAGGAAGACTGGAGAATGGAAGATATCGAGCGGGCCCATAGGGTTGGATCTGGAAAGACAAGAGAGCTCCCAAGAGATATTATTGTGAAATTTGCTAATTACTATAAAAAAGAAAAATTAATGCAAGCAATTAGAAGTCAAGGTCAACCAACGCTTCAAGCAACACCAATTGAGGTTTTCCAGGATTTATGCCCCCAGACCATCCAGTGGAGGAAGAGCGTTAGAATCTGTACAGGGGCATTGAAGATGAAATCGATCTCCTATAATTGGGGATACCCAGTTTTCTTGAGGTTCAAGTGGAACGGGAAGCAGCAAAGAATAACATCTTGTGAGCAAGGAATCGAGTTGTTGGAGGAGCTGGGCATAATGGATGCCACATCGGTTGGAGAAGAGAAGCAAGACGAGGGCGCGGCAGGAGGGAGCAATGAATAGACCTTAATATATATTGTAAGAGGGATAGGGAGAAGAAGAGACTTGGAGGGGAGGGTAGACGTTATTCCGGAATGTTGGGCCGAGCTCCCCCCCCCCCCAAGAGTTCTAAGAAGATTGGGACCAAAGCCCAGCACGCTGGTGAGGAGGGGGGTGAAATTGGGGGTGAATGTGGGGGGGAGGGTTAGGGGGGAGGGGGTATGTGTAACACAGAGGGAGACCGACTTAAAGACTTGTGTGAAAGAGAGAGATGGAAAATAAACTTAGATTGGCAACATTGAATGTTAAAGGGCTAGGAACGGTAATTAAGTGTTGGGTGTCAGATGCTTCGTAGACAATTCACAGGGCTGGCCCTGTGAATTGTAGACTGAAGACTTGGCAATTTGTCATGAGAAAATGTATCTCTGCTTCTCTGGTATGTGCTTATCTCAAATGGTAGGCCGAAGGCCTTGAACGTTCTCTGGGAATTAAACTATGCTTTGCAAAGGTGGGGGCTATCTTCCTCACACTGTGGCGTCATCAGAAGAGGTTGAACCGTGCCGCCCTGTTGGCACGTGAGTTTAGATTACAGGCCTGAAGCCCTGTCTATCAAAGTAGCTTAGAATTGCCCAGCCTCCACACTATATTGCCTTTGTCCTGAGAGTAATTCCGTTGCTAGGAATTATCTCGTCTATCCTCTTGCTGCTGCTGTGAGTTACTATCTGATGTGGAATTGTGTGATGCACTCTGTACATGTTCTATTGCTGTGTGGACTTGTTACTTCTAAAGAACTCTGCCATGAAAAGTGCACTGTGGCTTTTCATAGATTTGGACTTGAGATTACTGTTCTGGATTCGTGTTCTATAGCTTGCTGTCTCCCTCCATGGAGCCAAAGTTACGGGCAGAGGGAGGCAGAAGCTGATCGTTGCTGTTCTGAAACTCGTGTGTGTGTGAGACCTGTGAGAAGACCTTCCTCAGAGCTAAAGCTACGTGAATTGGGAAAGCTCCCTAGGTCGAAGAGGTTCATTTCCTGGCTTCTGGCTTCCGTGGTCAGCTCAGCGTTCCCTGACAGGCTGAGTGAAGATTTAGTTGCCAGTTGACCGAAATACTACTGTTAGGAGGCCTAATCCTAGAGTCTCTCTATGTTCCAGAGGATTCCAGTGCAGCGTGGCCGCTCCTGCCCTCTAAGGACTAGAGTTAATCTCTAAATGTCAGTCCCTGAGTGAGTGCTGTTCTCATTAAGCCGTTCTACCTGAAAGCTGTGTGGTCCGTCTTCAGCTTCAAGTGTGTGTTTGCAGAAATAAAACCGTTATGCTTTGAATTCCGTGTGATTACAATAAAAGAAATCTCACTGTTATTGTTGTGTATCAGTGTACCTGAAGTCGTGAGCAAGAACTTTAGAGAGTTAGCCAGAGTCACGACAGTATAATTCCTAGCCAAAGACAAAGCCAAGACCTGCTGTGTCCAGAAATCTACCGCTGGAGTTCTCCCTCAAATTCGAAAACACCTGCAGGTGATTCTCTTCAACACCGAGACTGTGTAAATTCTTCAAAAGAGTAAGTAGATCTCCCTGTTCCTTGGATTTTACAAACCTTTGCCTGCATTCCTGCAAGAAAATTTATGACCTGCCTGAAAGATTCACACCCCCCTCCACCGCATCGTTTTTGCTAATTGAGATCTATCTGCGAATTGTACTTTCGTTTTCCTCGCCAATACAAGCCGCTTCAAAAAGGAGAAGAGAAGGGGGGAGTAAAGATTAAAAAAAAAAAAAACCACCTGTCATCAGCTTTCGTTTTCAGAAAATTTAGAACTCTTTTTTTTTCTCTCATCCTTGCTAAAGACACTGTTCATTTGATTTGAAACTTAGAATTTTGCTGTTACTGCCTTGTCATTCCTACAGTGATTTTGTTCTATATTATGTACCACATGTTTTGCTCTGATTCTGCCTTTTTAATGTTTCTTACCATGTACAAAATATTTTTAAAATGTCATTGTTGATTTTTAGAGCTTAAATCAAAATGTTCTGTGTAGAAAGTTTTTTCTCCCTGCTTGGAGGCTTTTCTCTTTTCCCTTGACTGTCTCCGTTGCGCGCCGGAGAGAGTTGAGGGGAGGGGTATGAGTTTTCCAAGTTGGGAGGACATTTTGGGGAGGGGAAGATGTTGGGTGTCAGATGCTTCGTAGACAATTCACAGGGCTGGCCCTGTGAATTGTAGACTGAAGACTTGGCAATTTGTCATGAGAAAATGTATCTCTGCTTCTCTGGTATGTGCTTATCTCAAATGGTAGGCCGAAGGCCTTGAACGTTCTCTGGGAATTAAACTATGCTTTGCAAAGGTGGGGGCTATCTTCCTCACACTGTGGCGTCATCAGAAGAGGTTGAACCGTGCCGCCCTGTTGGCACGTGAGTTTAGATTACAGGCCTGAAGCCCTGTCTATCAAAGTAGCTTAGAATTGCCCAGCCTCCACACTATATTGCCTTTGTCCTGAGAGTAATTCCGTTGCTAGGAATTATCTCGTCTATCCTCTTGCTGCTCTGCTGCTGCTGTGAGTTACTATCTGATGTGGAATTGTGTGATGCACTCTGTACATGTTCTATTGCTGTGTGGACTTGTTACTTCTAAAGAACTCTGCCATGAAAAGTGCACTGTGGCTTTTCATAGATTTGGACTTGAGATTACTGTTCTGGATTCGTGTTCTATAGCTTGCTGTCTCCCTCCATGGAGCCAAAGTTACGGGCAGAGGGAGGCAGAAGCTGATCGTTGCTGTTCTGAAACTCGTGTGTGTGTGAGACCTGTGAGAAGACCTTCCTCAGAGCTAAAGCTACGTGAATTGGGAAAGCTCCCTAGGTCGAAGAGGTTCATTTCCTGGCTTCTGGCTTCCGTGGTCAGCTCAGCGTTCCCTGACAGGCTGAGTGAAGATTTAGTTGCCAGTTGACCGAAATACTACTGTTAGGAGGCCTAATCCTAGAGTCTCTCTATGTTCCAGAGGATTCCAGTGCAGCGTGGCCGCTCCTGCCCTCTAAGGACTAGAGTTAATCTCTAAATGTCAGTCCCTGAGTGAGTGCTGTTCTCATTAAGCCGTTCTACCTGAAAGCTGTGTGGTCCGTCTTCAGCTTCAAGTGTGTGTTTGCAGAAATAAAACCGTTATGCTTTGAATTCCGTGTGATTACAATAAAAGAAATCTCACTGTTATTGTTATGTATCAGTGTACCTGAAGTCGTGAGCAAGAACTTTAGAGAGTTAGCCAGAGTCACGACAGAAAGAGGATTGAAATGTTATTAAAGAACAAAAAAATAGATGTAATTTTTTTGCAGGAAACTCATCAGGCCAAAGATGGAGTTAATGAGCTTCGAATGAGGGAGGTGGGCGTTTATGAGAAGGCATATGGAACTTCGAAATCGAGAGGAGTGGCAATAATAATTTCAAAGACATGTGGTATAAATATTCAAAGTGTAAAGAGAGATAACAATGGAAGGTTTCTTATTATGTTCTGCAAGTTGGGAGAAGAGGAATATGTATTAGTGAATGTCTATGCTCCAAATGGGAAACAAATGGATTTTACTGATGAAGTATTTAACGTGTTGGGAGAAGTGGGTAAAAAGCACATTGTGATGGCTGGTGACTTTAATATGGTACTAGATATAGGGAAAGACAGGGATAACATACTAAAAGATACTAAGAGGGTGGGGAAGACAGAGTTAAGCAAATTAATGGAAGGGAAAGAATTAATGGATGTGTGGAGAGTTTTAAGAGGGGAAGAAAGGAAATATACTTTCTATTCACAGAGATTTAAGAGTTACTCAAGGATAGACCACATTTTTGTATCAAAAAATATGTTACCCAAAATTATAGATTGTGATATTGGAGTTATCAAGGTCACTGACCACGCGTTAATGACAATGGACATGGAAACCAAGAAAGACTATAGACAAGCGAAGAGATGGAGACTGGATGTAAGGTTGTTGAATAAAAAAGATATAATGGAGAAAATAAAGAAAGAATTGCAGGAAATCTGGGAGATTAATGAAAAAGAGAATACTCGGCAGGACATATTATGGGATACAATGAAAGCTGTAGTAAGAGGGATTTGTATTAGGGAAAGATGTACATTAAAAAAACAACAGGAAGCTCAAAATAAAAAGATTGAAGAGGAGATAAGGAGTTTGGAAGAAAAGTTAAAGGAGACAAAAGATAAACGCCTAATTGCCCAAATTCAAGCTAAGAAAAAGGAATTAGAGAAAGAAGAATTAGAACAAGTTCAAAAGAATTTGTTGTACTTAAAAAGAGATTTTTTTGAATATAGCAATAGGAACTCAAAGATGCTGGCTAGATCCACACAGTTGGAAAAGGCTAAGAATATGATAGGGACAATAAAGGATAAGGCAGGGAATAGTTGTAATTTAATGAAAGATAAATTAAATATATTTAAGGATTTTTACAGTGAATTATATACATCAGGATCGGGACCGCAAGATAAGATATTGGAATATGTAGAGAGGAATTGGAAAATAAAATTGCAGAAACAGGACAGGGATTATATGGAAGGTTTAGTTACGGAAAAAGAGATAGAGGGAGTTATTGATAAATTAAAAGGAGGAAAATCACCGGGGATGGATGGTTTGGGGTGGGAGTATTATAAGCTTTTTAAAGGAATTTTAGTACCGAGATTAAAGAAATTATTTAATACTATAATAGAAGGGGGGAAGACTCCGCCATCATGGGATCATTCCCTGATTATATTAATTCCGAAACCAGGTAAGGACTTAACGGATCCCGCATCATATAGACCAATTTCCTTAATAAATCAAGATTCAAAGATTTTTACAGCAATAATGGCAAAAAGAATGGCCACATTTATTGGTAAATATATTAAAAAAGATCAGTGTGGATTTATTCCGTGTAGGCAAATGTCTAATTTAATGGGAAGAGTATTAAATATAATTAGTATTATAAAAAAAAGGAATTTAAAAGCAGGCCTGCTAGCATTGGATATATTCAAAGCCTTTGATTGTGTGGAATGGCCAGCACTCAAAACAATATTAAAAACATTTGGGTTTGGAGATAAATTTATGGGAGTGATGGATAAGTTGTATAAAAATAATAAAGCGGAAATATTGGTTAATGATGGGTTAACACAACAGATTACACTAGCCCGAGGAACTAGACAGGGATGTCCTCTTTCACCGATCTTATTTGCAATAGTAATAGAAATTTTGGCAAATGTAATAAGGGAAGATGAAAGAGTGAAGGGGATAGGAAGAAAGGAGAAGATTAAAATGAATATGTTTGCGGACGATACTTTATTGAAGGTAGAAGATCCCCTAGGGAGTGCTGAGGTGATTAAGAAACATTTAAGAGAATTTGGAGAAATTACGGGATTAAAAGTAAATTGGGGGAAGTCAGAAATGATGTTATTTAATTATAATAAGGAAGAGTTGGAAGAAGGTAAGGATAAGTTGGGTCTTAGACTTAAAAACATAGTACGTTACTTAGGTATTAACATTGATAGAGATTTAGATAGGCTTGAGGAACTTAATTTGGTAGCTTTAAAAAAACAAGTAGGGGAGAAATTAGAAGTATATAAGAAATTAAAACATTCTTGGTTTGGTAGAATAGCAATTATTAAAATGAAGATTTTACCTAAGATTAATTTTTTGTTTAGAATGTTACCAATTAAAATATCAGATGTAGAATTGAAAAGTTGGCAAAATATAATTAACGCATATATTGTAATGGGGATAAGAAAGCTAGGATTAATAAAGGGTTATGGTATAAGGCTCAAAAGAAGGGAGGTTTAGGACTTCCAAATATTAAGTATTATTACATAGCTAATCAGTTAAGATATGTTATAAGCTGTATTCTAGGGGAGGAAGATTTGGAGTGGTTGGAGACGCAAACTGGGGAAATAGATTATAAATTGAAAAATATTTTCTTTAAAAAAATTCAAAAGAGAGAATTAAAGGGACTGGACAACCCTTTGTTAGTAAATATAGTGGAGATCTGGGAGAAATTTAGGGGGAAGTGGATACCAGGAGATTCACCACTTGCCCCAGTGGTAGTAGTGGAGAATTTCCCAAGAGTATTAAAAGTGGAGATTGAAGCGAGACTGAAAGATAAGGAAATAATTAAGTTAAGAAAGTGGATGGAAAATTTGAAGGATAATGAGCAAATTAAAGAGCTATTGATAGGTCAAAAATTAGCATGGTTTAAATGTATACAATTAGGGAAATGGACTCAGGAATGGAGATTGAAAAATAAAAAGTGTAGAAATAATACAAGATTTGAAGAATTAATAGAGTCAAAAGGTAGGAAAGAAGAAAAGGAAATTAAGAAAGGGTTGACTAGTGAGATATATAAATTATTGATAGAGGAAGAATTTCAAAATTCACTTAAAGCAATAAAAAAGGTATGGGAAGAGGACGTAAATGGAGAAATTAAGGAATATAACTGGGAGAGGTTGTGGAACGCAAGAATGTTAAAATTGTTATCGATCAGAATTAAGGAGAATTTTTATAAGGTATTGTGGAGATGGTATCTAACACCGGTTAGATTTCACCAGATAGACAAAAAAATATCTAAAAAGTGTTGGAGGGGATGCCAGGAGGTTGGAACTTATTACCATATGTGGTGGAGCTGTGAATATGTACAAAAATTTTGGAAAAGGGTATTTAAAGAAATAAGTGAAATAATCGGAAGTAAAGTGGAACTAAACCCGAAGCTCGCTCTACTAGCAATATGGGATAGAGGGGAAGAGGACAAAAATAAGAGAGAATTGATAAACAACCTCCTGACTCCTGTTAGACTAATGATTGCAAAAAATTGGAAAGGACAAGGAAGCTATACAATAGAAGAATGGTATAAAGAAATATGGGATATGGCTTTGAATGATATGCTAACCTGTAAAATGAAATTGAAAAGGGGAATGTCCAGTAAAAATGATTTTGGGGAAATATGGAGCCCCCTATTGGAATATGTCTTAAGATCGGGGAAGGGACAAACACCTTCAAAAGAGTCGATAAATTTCTGGATAGAATAAAAGATTAAGAGAAGGTCTCATGGAGTGGGGGTGCACGGGGGGGATTGTCGAGGGTTATGTATGTATTTTATGTTATTATTATGTTGAAAATAATAAAATTATTTTAAAAAAAACAAACAAACATTCACATGGCCACTTCTGCCAGAAGCAGCATGGGGTGGGGGGCATCTATATGGTGTGTGCCACTTTACCTCATGATTTCCCCAAACCCCGCAGCTTCACTGCTATGAAACAGCATTGGTAGAATTACATGGCAGGAGTGAGCAGGGGTTATCCACACAGTGGAAATGGGCAGCAAATATCAAGGGACCGAAAACTTTTTTTTTTGCATTATGTTAACTCTGCTCAACATTGTACCTTTGAAAACCCGCATCTGCATATCTGCGCTGCTGCAGTTCATTGAATTTATGCGTTATACATAAGTGCCCTTACTTTCATTCCAGGCTTTAATATCACTGTGGTAGCCATTACTAAATACTCACCTGGGGCTTGTCGAGCTTACCCTCTGCCCCCTGCTCTGTATCCCTCCACCTACCCTGCACTGGGATCCACCCCCTAACTACGCCCACTCTCTCAGTTCAAACTGAAGCCACCACTGACACATGAACAAACAACCATAGTGACATTGGAGCAAGGTAAAAAGTCAATGTAAATTGACACATCGAAAACGGGCAGCTTTGTGGGGAGTAGAATGATGTGGTTTTGAGTTGTTGGCTGCAATGGTTGAAAGTCATCCTAGAATGATAGAAGGCACAACTGTCATGGATTCAGAGAATCATGTGAACAAATTTCTGCACAAATTTCTGCCTATGTTGGAATTATATATTCAGGTGATTTTTTAGGTTGCATCCTATACCCTTCTACCTGGGAGTAAGTTCCATTCAACTCAATAGGACTTGCTTCTGAGTAGAGTTGTATGGGAGTGCATAGTAATTGTATTAGTCACCTAGTTTAGGAGTACCAGATATTAGAAATGCAGGAGAAGACTTACATAAAATGTCTCCATGATAAAATGTTCTCTTCTTATTTCTGCTTGTAGGACTGTTCTTCTCTTAATCCCTTTTGCCAGCAAGGACAGGAGAAGGCTCAGGAAAGCTAAGAGGGAAGGGAAGGTCATAGGTGTTTTGGGGGGAACTCCTGCAGTCATTCACCCAGGACACATTTTCTCTACCACTTCATTGGCTACAACAGAAGTGATAAATACGTGTACATCCACGCTGTAGCAAATAGAGCAGAGACAGACCAATAATATCCCCACATCTCTCATTAAGAGGCCAGGAGACCTGGTTGGGAATTCTGGGAACCATCCCAAAGGGAGTTTCATCCTGAAGCATTAGTAGGGGGAAAAAACCAACAACCAAGCAGCTCTCCCAGAGTGCTGAGGGAAGGCTGATGCCTTGTGATTTATTACCCAGGCCCTTAGAAGCTCTCGAAACCTGGGGCCTAAGTGCTCCTGAATAGTGGCATTAATTACTATTAAAAACACACATTTATATCTCTCTCACCTGCTTTAAATCCTACAAAATTAGATTTCCCACCCCTCCCTTCCAGCCTCAGTGGCAGCTTGGGGTACTTTATGGGCCTATAAAGCCTTGCAATGCCTGCAGCCTATGCTGGCTTTTATTTATGAGGCCTATAATAGGCTTCCTGGCTGCACTAGCGGAGTCTCCTGATGATTTCATTTTAGTTTTCCTTGGATGAAATGATTCCCCGCAGACTCTATGGCTTTGAGAGATTTTGGAAGCAGGGTAGCATACAGGGTATGTGGCGCTGGCAAGGCAACAAAGTAATTTGCTACAAGCGCCAGCGCGGAGTTGTTGAGAGTGCCAGAAGCACTCGATGTATGTTTAAAACAGGGTTGTGGTTACCTGGCAATCCTTTACCATCAGCAATGGAGTAAAAATTCTGCTTTCCGTTGCAGGGAGCTTGGATTAGCACAAGGAAGCTCATGAGTGCTTGTTGGCTTCCTTTTTTCTAGCATTGCCTCGAATGGAGAACTTGGGGGCTGTTGAGTACCTTTCAGTATGGAAGCAAAACGGGGCCACCCAAAAACATCCTGTACATACTTGGAGTGCTTTCTAGGTATGTAGAAGTATATACATTTGTACATTAAAATAATTCCTTAAAGTAACAACCCAAATGGGCCTGGCAAGAACCTGCAAACTTCCAGGGCTTACATAAAATCACTTCCAGGTATAATCTGGAATTTCATGACACTGGTTTGGTCCATCAGGGGCACACAAAGCAAAAAAAGCAGAGTAAACCTTAAACCCTGCATTTCACAGGTCAAACTGCACTTTAATCTACCGTACTTTATGGTTGGATGGACAGAGTCCTGCTAGTAGAAGTGAACATCATCAACCCCATAGATGCTGCTCAGCCAATGGGGAATTTCAGACAGGGAGAAATCATACTTCCTTACCGTCGTTCTGCTTCCTGCTTCTCTTCCACATTTGAAATGAGCTGAAATTAAATGGGGAACAGAGCAGTGACCACGTGGCCCATACAGTTCAATGGGACAGCAAGTTTGCCTGCACGCTGCAGGAAATCTCAACATATTTCAGAGGAGTTGGGTTTTCTGAGGCTTAGTTTTTTAATGCTAAAACCAAAAAATGGAATGGGAGATGTGCAGGAGGCTCACGTCGTCATCAAAATGATCCACGAACATCCGTGAGTGGCCGGTCATGAGAGTGTTGCATAAATTATGCTATTCCCAAGTGATTTGAAACACTTGACGAAAGACCTCCTGAAGCTTTGGAAACTAATTTATTATTCTGCGCAGAATAGGTGACCTCCGGACGCTAGCGCTGCTTTCCAGAGTCACACCACACCAAGGTTCAAACAGTGCTTTTATACTCCAAAAGTTACATGTCATCAGCCCTCATCCCATTGGTTTATAGCCTCAGTGACATCATTTGGCCAACTCTATTTTACTCTTGAGTAGTCCCGAGTAATGGCCAGCTGTGGCATTGCATTGCCATGTGCTATTTTACTTTTACCCAGAGATGCTTTGCAACGTCCCCTTATATGGTCATTTTGTCCCTCTCCAGGTGTGCCACAGTCACATCTGGATGAGTCACATCCTGGTTCCTCTAAGTCAGGTAGCCTACATGTGTTTCTGATTGTGTATAATGGAGCCTGACCTGGAGAAGAAGGAGCAATGGCAATATTGACAAGCTCCTAGTTCTTGTGCCGCCAAATCACTTGCAAGCAGCTTGACTTTTGCAGAAATGGATACAATGGACAGGCAGTGGGGAATGGGGCTTTGGGGTGCTGTGTGTGGACGGTTTGGATGTGTGTGTCAGCGAACACATGTAGGATGCATGTAAGATGCGTGTAAGATGTGTGTCAGGGGAAATGGACGTGTTTTGGGGTGAAAATCATAGATCTTTTCAGATTTTTACAACAGTCCCCCCTCAAGGCTCTCCTTAATTGAAGGGGCTGGTTGTGTTACCTCTAACTGGCTCTCCCATACCTGCATGTCTTGTAGGCAACCGACAAAGAAGTTGTACATTGGAAACAGCAACCAGCAATGATACAGCAACATATAACCAGAAAGACAGTCATTCTCACATAACAGCTTCTACTCTAATCTACTGGGAGCCACTTGTAAGCATATTTCTTACATATCAACCACAACCTGTGTGTTGATCTGTGTTTTTCCATCAAAGTTACCAGGGTTTGAGAAGTTAAATACCTGTGACTTTGGAAAGGGTGTTCTTAATTATCACAATCTTACCATATTTTTCTATCAGCAAGGTGCAGATACAATCATAACTATTCACTTTCAAGAACCCATTACATTTCTACAAAACAGGTTCCCACAAATTTTCCAGTCTCCTTCTGCGATATGCACACACACTCCCCTTTAGGAGTGTGGGTCAGTCTCATTCTTCTTCTAAGAACTCATCAGTTAGTAAGGCTGTCAAGTTGATGGGGTGGGCCACAAAAGGCAGCCTTCTTGTGTGTGTGACAAAGGAGCCATTCCGCAGGCCAAACAGTTGTTGTTGGTCTAGATTTTTGTGAGGTTTACAACAAGTTTCACAAACTGGTTATCGTTCAGAGCTTCTCCGAGGGATATCCAAACCAAAATCCCTCCCCCCGAGTGACACAGAAACCATAACAAGTTCATGGCCCTTGCTTCTGCCTAACAATAGCTTTAGGTCAGAATCACTTTTCTTCACCGACCACTCTTCTTTGACTGGTGCTGCGTTGGCCTGGATTGTCGGTGGAGCTCTCTTGACACACGTGTAGTGGGTCCACCTCTTTCCTCCAGCAACTTTAACAGCAGAGTTGGAAATCAGCAAAACTTGGTACAGCCCTCTTCAATTCTCAGCAAGAGGTTCGTCTTTCCAAGTTCGAATTAGGACCCAATTGCCTGGTTTGAATGAATGCGCAGGCATGTCCAAGGGCAGTCTTTGGAAAGGCACCACGTACCTATGCAAGGTGGATAAAACGGACTGAAGGGCAATTACATGCTCTTGTATCTCCTGACAACCTATCTCTAAATTCACATATTCAGCTATGGTCAGAGGCAGGATGCAAGGCGGCCTCCCATATACAGTTTCAAAAGGTGACAATTTAGACCTATCCCTGGGGGTGTACCTGATTCGTGTAAGGGCAAGAGGCAGTGCTTGTGGCCATTTCAACCCTGTCTCCATAGCTAGTTTTGTTAGGGCTGTTTTTAGAGTCCTGTTCATCTTTTCTACTTGGCCACTGGCTTGTGGTCTCCAGGGCGAGTGGAGAACCTATTCTATTCCCAGGGCTATCAACACTTCACGAACTACCTGTGCAATAAAGTGTGATCTTTGATCAGACTCTATCACCTCAGGCACCAGGAAATGGGGAATGATTTCTTTCAAGAGGACTTTGGCTGTGGCCTGTGCTGTGGCCCTCTTTGTGGCAAATGCCTCCTCCTACCCCGTGAGCTGGTCTACGATCGCTAGCAAGTATTTTTACCCGAGGGCTGGCATCAGCTCAGCAAAGTCAATTTGAAGTCTTTGAAATGGGTAGAAGGCCCATGGCCTGCCACCTGTAGGTTGGGGATGAGAGTGTCCCTTTGGGTTGGTTTTCTGACAAGTGGGGCAATTTGCCGCAGCTCTCTGTGTTTCAACATACAGTCTTGGTGCCACCACTTCCAGTGTCATTAAGTCCCCCAGAGCACTCACTCCCTTCCAGGTGAGTGCTTTGGTGTAAGGCTAGTACTAGCTGGTGTTAGTGTTGCCAACAGAGGTATTGGCAACACTACTTTCCCTCCTGGAAGAACCCACCATCTTTCTGAAGTCTTTGTTGCTTGGCGCTCTTTGGCGACTGCTTCTTCTTTTGGTGAGTAAACTGGTGTTGTCTCTTTCCACTTGACTGGTAGGAGATTCAGTTGCTTTGTTGGTTCTGGCTCCAATCCCTCTATAGCTGCCTCCTTTGATGCCTCGTCTGCCAATTGGTTCCCTTTTCTTTCTTCTGGGCAACTGCTTTTTCTATGCGCACGGACATGCATCACTGATACTCGAAGTGGCTTCTTTCATGCTTCCAGCAGTCTTTCAATCTGTGGTCCATTGGCAATCTTCTGTCCTGATGAAGCCTCTCTCTCTCTATAGCATCTCATGTCCTCTGCATGTTCTAGGGCTTTTGCAAGTGCTGTAAACTCTGCAGCTTGCACTGACCAGCTGGTTGGAAGTCTTTCTTTAAAGTCTCTCCTTTCAGGACTACTACAGCACAACCTGTGTAGCACTTGCCTCCTATGACACAACTGGACCCGTCCACGTACATCTCCACTTCCGCTGAGGCACATCCGACAGGTCTGGTCGTGCGATTGTCACTTGCTCTAAGACTTCCACATAGTCATGTTCTATCGTTCCTTCTACTGGCATGAGGGTTGCTGGGTTCAGGAAGTTGCTGAGTTTGAAGGTCAGTCCCGGTGTCCCTAGCAGAGCTATTTCATAGCGGGACTGTCTGCTGGGATTCAGAAGTTTCTCTCCAACTGTGCCCAAAATTTGGGGGGCACCATGTGGGACATGTACCTCGATGTCTCCTCCCATTCTTTGAGTCAGCACTCCCAACGCTATGCCTTTCTGGAGGTGACATCAAAGCCTCCTTCAATTCAAGGAAAGCCTTCTCTATGATTGGTGTCCATTTCCAATAGCAGATCTCCTCTTTTTTTCAGGGAGTCATACAAAGGTTGGGCCTTGTCTCCATATTCAGGAATCCATAGCCTGCAGAACCCAGTCAGTCCAAGAAACGCCCTCAAAGCTTTTGGGTTCTCTGGTCTGGGGACTCCTTGGATAGCCTTGATTCTTTCTTGGCTCAAAGTTCTTGACTCTTTCATGATCTCATGTCCAAGGAAAGTGACTTTCTGTTGGCAAACTTGTGCTTTTTCTTTTGACACCTTGTATCTTTTCTCTCCTAGTTCTTTCAGGAGAGAAATGGTGGCATTTTTGCACTTGTGACAGTCTTTATCTTTATTCCTTGAGTTGTCAGTGTACTGCAGCAACCTTGCCTCTGGGTGGTGCTTACTCTAAGAGGTGAATCAAAACATGATCTTCTTTTGCTGTCTGTTCAGCACTTTTCTCAAAAATGGCCATCTGATAGAGCCATGTTGTTTGGATAACTCTATTATCATTTTTCTTCTTTCTAAGTAGATTTGTGCTTGCAATTTTGCTAGCAGATCACAACCAAACAGGGCGACTGGGCACTTTTCTGACACCAAGAATTCGTGTTTCAGCTTTGCTATCCCCACCTTTGTGAGGAGGGGATATGTGCTGAACACATGAAACGCTTCTCCCTCTATTCCTTCTATCAACCTTCTTTTCTCTCTGTTCACGTCCTCTTCCTTCACCTGGGGCAACATTGTGTATGTTGCTCCCCGTGCCAACCGATCCCTGGATTTTTCGCCCGCTGCCTCTATTTTGACCAATGGATCCTCTTCAATTGCTGTCAGCAACTGGGTCGTGGGGGCAATGGATCTGGGCCACCTTCAACATGCTTCTTCTTTATCACTGGAGGAACCAACATTCTGGCTCTTTTCTCTTTCTACTCCTTTGCCTTCTTTCAGTCGTCCAGGGGGCCTTGGTTTCCCCCCTCTGTCAGTTTTCTAACCTGGTTCTTGCTTGAGCTGGTAGACTTTGGTTTGATCCACCTTGTGCACTGAAGCAGCCATTCCATGTAAAATCAGCCTGCGGTAGTGTTCCAGGCTTGCTCTACCATCTAGGGTATGCGGTTCCCAGTTTGGAATGCTGCGTGGCACAGCCAATGTTGCTGTTGGAATGCTTGGGTCCTGTTTCTTTTCCTTCAAACTCTCTTTTGGTTGCTGCTCCCTGCGAGTGGAGGTGCCGGGGAGAGAATTCTTTGGCTCCACGCAGCTTTTCTAGAGCCTTGCTGGCTTCTGAAGGACGTTTGCTACAATCACGGTGCCTTCTTGGCTGTTCTCTCCCAGCTGCCCATCATGGAGCCCATGGATGCTAACCCTAAAGCCAGCAATGGGTTGGTTGCACTCAGCGTGGCAAGGCTTCCTTGCGTGCGCTCTTGTGTTCTAGCAAGATCCAACCATGGGGGGGGGGGGCATTGCAGCTTGCTTCCTGCCATCCAGGGTTTAAAGCCGGCTGGACTGCTGCCGCATGGCTTGCTAGTCCACCAGAGGGGGATCAGAGCCCCCCTCCTTCTGGCCTTTGCTGGACGTTTGGGGTGTAGGGCTTGCCTGCAGTTGCTCATATGACCAGAACCCAGGGCTTTCTAAAGCGGCAAGGCTGCTTGGCTCTCCTGGGCCACCTGCTGTTGGGCTGACGGGGCCTCCGGAGGGGGTTGGGGAAAACCCTGGGTTGCCTGAGCTGCTGGGCTGGGCACCCGAGGAGGGGGGGGCTTGTGCCACGGATCGTTGTGGCGGAAGGGGCACCTGGGCAAGCACGGGGGCGTAGGGAGGGGGTAAGTCATCCCATCCCTCCCCCTTTCAGTTCCCCGCCACCAAGCCCATAGACTTCAACTCTTAAAACTGATTGGGGAGAGAGCAGGGCTCATGGAGTGAGGCTTGCTTTTGAGCGTTGCTGGGGGCTGGCAGGATCCAGCCATTGGGATGGATCTCTCTGTGCTGCTCCTTGCCAGCCCGGGTTGTAAGCTGGCTGGCCAGGGACTTCTTTTAGATACCCCATGGCTAGAGTAGTTTTCCTGACCAGCGCTTTCTCGGAAAAATGGCCTCTCCTTGGGCAATTGTTGGCAGGGGGCAAATGGGAAAAATGGGGCAGGAGGGGCTGGAGCAACTGCTGCGAGGACTGCTGGGGCACCTGGGTGGGGTTTGGGGTGTAAGGAGGGGGGCATCTCTTCCCATCCTTCCCTTCCATCTAGTCCATGCCTCTGACCATGCCACCAT
Source organism: Anniella stebbinsi (assembly GCA_029215795.1). Taxonomy (NCBI): domain Eukaryota; kingdom Metazoa; phylum Chordata; class Lepidosauria; order Squamata; family Anniellidae; genus Anniella; species Anniella stebbinsi. The sequence continues at coordinate 306,804,301 of JARDYH010000001.1, read as the reverse complement.
TGCTTTACATGAGTGTAATTTACACTACTGAAGCCATAAGAACTGGGCGGCTGAATAGCTTGAGCCTGCGATATTCAGCGCTCTCCCCCCCCATCTAATTCATATAACAATACAAAAAATATACAATAGCTTTTAAACTTCCCTCCTTTCTTAAGGAGGGAGGAATCTCTCTTTCCCACACTGGGGTCTACTTCGAAACTGCTTCCAACTATGTATCAATGTAAGGCAATTGATCCCACATCCTCATTTCAGTAACATAGTCATGCACATTTCTCACCACTTTCGGATCCCAAGTTTCCCCTTTTGACCACTCACATCCCACAAAAGACGTCCAAACAAAATTACAATCCTTGATCAAGTCTCCCTTTTTCAAATCTCCCCCACCCCCTGCAAAATGACTTGTAGTTGCGCAATACACAGTCAAGGGGGGTCTCCTCCTTCCGAGTGATACGCTTAGCCCCCATCTTCCTACCTAACACACACACACACACACACCTTGGCAGATTAGAACAGTCTTTTATGCTGCTCCTCTGCCCAAATGGGAACTAGTCTTAGCTCTAAAGGGAGCCCCCCAAAAGTGCAGCCTAGAAAAGATGAGCTGAAAACATACTGTGTATCAGAGGATGGGTGGGGAGCAAATGGAACGCCGACATCCCTACCTAAATTCCGCAGCCTCTGGGTCTTTCGGTTTTCAGGTACCCTGTTTAGCCGTGATCCTGGCCAGAGACCTGAGCTCCGAGGAGTGGAGGGGAAATTCCCGTTCAAGGCGCCTGTTTTTCTCCCCAGAGGTAGCAGTCCTCTTTCCAGTCCACGGGTCACCAGGGTCCTGCTGCGGTCGCCAGCTGTTGCATAAATTATGCTATTCCCATGTGTCCAAAGTCCAGATATGAAACACTTGACGAAAGACCTCCTGAAGCTTTGGAAACTAATTTATTATTCTGCGCAGAATAGGTGACCTCCGGACGCTAATGCTGCTTTCCAGAGTCACACCACACCAAGGTTCAAACAGTGCTTTTATACTCCAAAAGTTACACGTCATCAGCCCTCATCCCATTGGTTTATAGCCCCAGTGACATCATTTGGCCAACTCTATTTTACTCTCGAGTAGTCCCGAGTAGTGGCCAGATGTGGCATTGCATTGCCATGTGCTATTTTACTTGTACCCAGAGATGCTTTGCAACGTCCCTCTACTTCTATCATTCCCTTATATGGTCATTTTGTCCACTCCAGGTGTGCCACGGTCACATCTGGATGAGTCACACTCCTGGTTCCTCTAAGTCAGGTAGCCTACATGTGTTTCTGATTGTGTATAATGGAGCCTGACCTGGAGAAGAAGGAGCAATGGCAATATTGACAAGCTCCTAGTTCTTGCGCCACCAAATCACTTGCAAGCAACTTGACTTTTGCAGAAATAGATACAATGGACAGGCAGCGGGGAATGGGGCTTTGGGGTGCTGTGTGTGGACGGTTTGGATGTGTGTGTCAGCGAACACATGTAGGATGCGTGTAAGATGCGTGTAAGATGCATGTCAGGGGAAATGGACGTGTTTTGGGGTGAAAATCATTGATCTGTTCAGATTTTTTACAACAAGAGTGCTATAAATCGCTCTTTTAAAGAAGCTCAGTGAGAGAGCCTTGCTCCCTGCCCCTCTCCATGTTCCACTGCTCAGGGAAGTTTAATGGAAGAGATGAGTAATGTTGGATAGTTTACCTTACACTGAATCCACCAACTGTGAACCAGCAATATTGAAGCTCAGGGGCAGATGGACAGATAGGCAGACAGGAGATGTCTATTTCCTGCATGGAGGTAAAAGGCTGGAATTGCCTCCTTCTGCTATTGCTCTGGAGTCAGCAGCAGCGGCTAGTGCTGTTGCTGCTGCCTCCGCTTCCCTGACCTGAACTAAGCCTCCTCCTCCTCCTCTTACAGACACACAGGAAAATCACACCCACAGGGGACTATTGTGAAGGGGAGACATGAATGAATCAGTGGCTGCTATCTGTGAATGGAAAAGGCAAACTGCTGCACTTCTCTGAAGAGGTGACCCAGCATGATTCCATGATTGGGGAGGCTTGTTCTCAGCCGTGTCCATGCTCCCTTGCTGTACTGGCTGCCTTTTCCCCTTCCCTTCTGGGTATTCTTTAGTTGTAGGTGTATTGTGCAACTGTGTTGTAGGCATATTGCAACTGCAAAGTTGCCGGTGTATCATGACTGCGAAATACCATGGCTGCAGGCTCCTGCTATTGGCTATCCTTCCTCCTTCCGCTCTGTGTATTCTTTATTGTGCACTGCATCTAAACCGACTACTCCACTATTGTGAATGAAACAGAACCACTACTATTATGAATGCGAAAAGGAAGCTACTTATTGTGAAAACAGCTTTATTGCAAATGGGGAAAAAGAGGGAATGGGGGGGGGGAAGCGTGGCCCCACCTCTTGACCACATCACTTGCAGGTCACAGCCAGGTCACAAAGGCACACCCAGGGTTTAATGCGGCAGGGGGGGGCGGGCTGGAGCACGCTGCTGCAAAACTGCTCTGGAGCCACATTTAAGAAAAACAATGGAGTAAAAAGATTTTCTGAAAATGCACCTTTTCAAGTGGGAAGCAGCGGGGGGGGGGGCTATGGATTTGTGGCAGTATTATCTCTTGAGAATGACCCTGATGTGTTCTCTCTCCGCTTTAAATCAATGGTGTAGATTGGGTCCCAAAGGGCAGTGGGGATATATATCTTTTTTTTTTAATATAAAAGCCAGGTTCTGGGTTCCTTCCTTCACGATCTAGTGTCACACTAGCATGTCCAGGAAAAGTAACTAGGAGAGTGGGATTATGCAACTAGAAGTAGGCCTGATTCTGAGACTCCAATCAGTTCTGTAGGGCAAAATAAACAACCTGCAATCAGCAGAACTATTGGATAGGGAGAAACACACTACTGTCTCTGAAAATTGGCTCATCAGGGGAAGATGGTAGGTTTATCATCCCTTTTTTATAGTATGCCCCAAAGATAGGGTGACCAGATAAAATCCAGGTCAGGGCTCATGTAAATTTAACAGTTGTAGAGAAAAGGGAATTTCAGCCAGTGTCATTTGTATGCAATTAGTTCCTGATGAAATTCCCTCTTCATCACAACAGTTAAAGTTGCAGAGCCCTGCCTTCTTTTGTGTATGGTCACTCTAGTATAGTGCCTGCACCTTTAACTGTTGTGATGAAGAGAGAATTTCACCAGGAACTAATTGCATACAAATGACACTGGCTGAAATTCCCTTTTCTCTACAACTGTTAAAGTTACATGAGCCCTGACCTGGATTTTATCTGGTCACCCTACCAAAGTACAACCCTTTACTTTATCTTATATAAGTAAAATATTGATTATATTATATTAATGATGTGTTTCTCTTGTTTTTAAATTTTTTAAACTTTGTCATGCTTGTATTTGCATTGTGTTCCCCGCCTCGATCTGTAGGGAGAGGCGGGTTATAAATAAATTATTATTATTATTATTATTTACTACATTTTTATTTCATCTTTCTTCCAAGAATCTCATGTTGATGGCATTTTATCCTCACAACATTCCTGTGAAGTAAGTTAGGCTGTTCTCTTCCGGCAGGCATATCCAGTGGAATTTTAGAATGTTTTAAGGGAGTTTTTAGGATGTTTTAGGATTTTTATGCAGTTTTAATAATATGTGTTATGTTTTAATCAGTTTTATGTATTTTATCATGTTGTTGTTCCCCGCCTCGATCCAGACGGAGAGGCGGGTAAGAAATAAATAATAATAATAATAATAATAATAATAATAATTATAGTAGTGGTTGGTCCAAGATCACTCAATGAGTTTCATGGATGTGTGAAGATTCAAATCCAGGTCTCCCCTGTCCTACTCTATCACTACACTGTTCTATACAGAGCTACACTTGGGGATCTCACTGCAATTGGGGCAAAATCTAGTGTTTGGCTCTGGCTGGGTTAGTGATGCCCACTGAGGATGTCACAATGAGAAGTACAAGATATCTCGTTGATGCATTATACTCCTGTGCAGGGTCCTTGCAACATACCAGCTTTCTGTCTCATCTAATCCATCATAATGGTGTGCATTTAGCCACACATTTATAAATAAGATAATATATACATTATATGTTTTACAGTCTGCTGCTAAACTCTGTCTAGAATAGAGCACACTTGTTCTATTTATTTTTGCTATCGACTCCATGTTGAGCATTAATTTGTCTATTAGATAACAGGAGACACACATTGGGTCTAAGAAACAGAACTGCCCTGGATTGGGGCCACAATAGATTTTTTCCTGCCTGTAATGGCAACCTATGAAAAGTTATGAGAAGAGAGCCAGGGAAGCTGAGAAATGACACACTTTTCAGGAGTCTCTTGTTATGACCACAGAACACTTCCAGCTTCAGGCCTTCTGGAGACAGGGAATCTCACTAGGGAATTGGCCAAATTTGTGTACTAGGCCAGCCTACCTGGTGGAAATTGATGGATCTCTGCCTCCACACTCCTCAGGCAGAGCAGGTTAATTTATAGATTGGATCTGTCGCTCCTGATATATGATATCTCTCTTCCCTAATGCTGCTTTCAAAATGAGTTTTTAAGACTTGGTTATCTGGAGAAACTGTGGGAATAACCTATTCTCTTGCTTTGGTGCATTCAGACCAGGTTTGGCACTGGGTTTAAGAGCTTGAGATGAGAAGTTTACATTTTATCTCACCCATCAACTCACTGCATGGCTTTAACCAAGCCTCCCCCTCTCTCAGTTTCAGTGCCCTTTCCATCTGTAATGAGGTAATAATAACACTGGCCTACTAAAGCATAGTAGTTATAATGATTACTGAGGTAACGTATGATAAGTACTTTGGATGTGTAGGAAAGGCACTACATAAACACAAAAAATTAATATGGTTGGAACTGAAACCCTCTAAACCAAGTGTATGGGATATTTGTTGTTAAATGAAACATTTCCAAATACAGGCCCTGGAAATCTTGGTATTATCTTGGTTTTAAGGGCTGCTTCTAAAATGACAGAACATGGGCAGGTCAATTAATATAATAGGCACACCTTATTCCAGATGAACACTGCTCTACCCCTTACCACAGAAAGTATACCACAGTTCCCAGAATGCCTCTTTAGAAACTTATCACGTGACCCTACTTGGCACTGTGGTGCCATGAAAGTGAACACATTTTTTCATGGGAGCCTAAACCCGGTAAAAACATAAGAAGAGCCATGTTGGATCAGACCAAAGGTTCATCTAGTCCAGCATTCTGTTCACACAGTGGACAACCCACAAGCAGGACATAAGTGCAACAGCACCCTCCCTCCCATCTTCCCCAGTATCTGGTGTGTATTGGCATAGGTGTGCAAGCCTGCCCTGCCTTGTCCTAGTCACATTTTCATCCTGCCTGTAGTAGGGTGACCATATTTTGGAAACCAAAAAGGAGGACAACATGGCTGCCCCAAGGGGGCATGCCCACCAACATGGCCGGCTCCCAAAGGGACATGTCCACCCAAAGATGGCCTTGATCACATTTCTGATTTCACAACACACAATTAAGGCAAACCTGTTCTACATAACATCTTAATGTTAAAATCACTGAGACATTCAATGTATTTGAAATTACCTTCACTCCTACTTTTGTAGCTTTTGCTGTACTTTAAAGATTTTGCTATACTTTGTGTGATACAGTCTCCCTTTCCCTCAAATATCTTTTCTGACTGCAAATCCTTCATTGGATGACCATAGTCTCACCTTTCCTAACATTTAACACTCTTTCCCCATCACCTTTCTCATATTCATACTCACAGCTTCAGCATACTGCTACCACTGAACAAATGAAGCAGTTGACAAGTACAGAAAAAGCTAGTACAACAAACTAGCAACCTAGCATTAAGAAAGAGTATAAAATACTATTACCCTGCAAGCATTAGCCATGGAATAAAATGGACTAAAGGGTTGTTGTTGTTGTTGTTGTTGTCACTTCTCACTAGCACCTCTTAGCTTGTTTCAACTTCTGATTTATCAATGAGAAACTAATCTAACAATGTGTCATTATATCTCTGGTTCTTTAGCCATGTAAACAAGACCATGGTCAGTAGCAATACAAAGAAAGGCCAGAACAGATGCCCATCATCACAATGCTAGACAAATATCTCCTGAATTTACACTGTTTCAGTGTGCAGAGAACAAAAATCTCAATCAGGGACCCAAAGAAAACTGCCCAAAGAAACCTCAGAAACAAGTCCCATTGATTTCAATAAAGCTTACTCCCAGATAAATGAATATAGGATTGCAGCCACTTCACATATGTTCAGCTTACTCTAGCAAGTGCAAGGCCCTCCTGTCAAGAAGAACTATGCACTCATGAGAACCTGGCCTCATGGATCATGCAACCAGCAGGTGCTCTCCAGAAAGACGCTTTTAGAGCCTAGGAGATCCAGACACACTCAGACAAGCCAAGACAAGCCACACTATGCACTCACATGTTATCTTGCTGGGACAGAACAATTTTGGGAAAAGACAATACTTTGTTATCGACCAGACATTACAGTAATAAACAAGAAAAACACACCTACCTCATTGATTTAGCAATACCTAATGGCAAAAATGTTGCAGAAAAGGAATAGGAAAAGAGAGAAAAAAATGGCTATGGAAATTAAAGAACTGTGCAGCAGGAAAAGGTTACAATTATTCAGTTAATCACATCAGTCACCAGCAACACACACACACACACACACACACTACAGAAAACCTTCAGAAACTGGGCCTACCAAAATAAATCCACACCAACATCCAGAAAGCAGTCATACTTAATATTTTTAAGAAGGATGAATAAGTATCAGCAATTGTTACAAAATATACATCATGCCAATTATCTCAAAGCAAATTGGAGAGGAAGGTCTATGGGTCAAAATGCATTATTAAAAAAATGAATTGCTATCTTCTAGCACCAGCTAGAGACCCACCTCTTCCTTTGCACTCTGGAAGCAGGTGGGCACAAACAACTCAAGCAAAGTAGGTGTCAGCCAGACCTCTCTGTGGACAGTATTCCACAACAGGGGGCTACTACTGAAAAGTCCCACTCCCAAGTAGCCCTGCACCACACCACAGCGTATGAGGGCACTTGGAACAGGACTTCCAATAACAACCAAAGGTAGGATGACCATATGAAAAGGAGGACAGGGCTCCTGTATCTTTAACAGTTGTATAAAAAAGGGAATTTCATTTGTATGCATGCAGCACCTGGTAAAATTCCCTCTTCATCACAACAGTTAAAGCTGCAGGAGCCCTGCCCTCTTTTGTATCTGGTCAAGAGGACAGGGCTCCTGCAGCTTTAACTGTTGTAGTGAAGAGGGAATTTCACCAGCTGCTGCATGTATACAAAGGACACCTGCTGAAATTCCTTTTCTATGCAACTGTTAAAAGTTACAGGAGCCCTGTCCTCCTTTTCATATGCTCACCCTAATATACATGGCCAAGCATGATAGAATTGATCAGCCAGAGTTATAGCATTTGTGGTACAACAAATACCCATCCTAAAAGCTGTCGTTATACCATTTCACCCTTAACTTCTGTAAGGAAGAACAGCCCACAAACGATATTTATATATCTCACTCTAACTGCTTTTAGCCATTTGATTTTTTTTAACATTTCATATTTAAAGTCTTTTATATTATGTTTTAATTGTTTTGTATTTGTTGCTTGTAATTTTTTGCAAACTGCCCAGAGAACTTTGATTATTTGGTAGTATAGAAATGAAAATCATCATCATCACCATCACCACCATCATCATTTAAAATAAAGAAATAACTAAGCATCGCTAGAAGAGATCTTAACTTTGTCAGGCAGAGTTACTATAATCCTTATTTTTCTGGGAATAAATGCATGACCAATGAAGGAAATAAAAATATTGACATAAAATTAAGTCAGAGAAGTCAAACAAAGGAACCTAGGGAGGTGGTGGGCTGGAAATATTCAAGCAAAGACTGGTCACAGAGCCCCAGCAGGTTAGTGCCCCGCGCCCCCCCCGCCGCCCCCCCGCCCCGCCCCCCTGCGCCGCCCCCCCGCCCCGCGCTCCTTACCTGCTGCTGCTGGGGCGTCCGCTTCCCTCCGTGCTCGGAATCTACTGAGAAACAGGCTTCCTGGCCTGTCTCTCAGTAGCGTGCCGAGTGATGACGTCATCACCCGGCGCGCTACTGAGGGACAGGCTGCGAAGCCTGTTTCTCAGTAGATTCCGAGCACCGGAGGGAAGCCCCAGCAGGTAAGTGCCCCGTGCCCCCCCGCCGCCCCCCGCCCCGCGCCCATGCGCCGCCCCCACGCCGCCCCCCCCCGCGCTCCTTACCTGCTGCTGCTGGGGCGTCCGCTTCCCTCCGTGCTCGGAATCTACTGAGAAACAGGCTTCCTGGCCTGTCTCTCAGTAGCGCGCTGAGTGATGACGTCATCACCCGGCGAGCTACTGAGGGACAGGCCGCGAAGCCTGTTTCTCAGTAGATTACGAGCACCGGAGGGAAGCGGACGCCCCAGCAGGTAAGTGCCTCGCGCCGCCAGCCTCCCGCCACCGCCGCGTGACCCCCCGCCGCCCCAGTTTGCCCCCGCCGCCCCCCGGTTGGCCCGGCTCGCCCCAGGGCCATCTGGTCACCGTTTTGGGGGGCTAAATTTCTGGATTTGGCCCCCCAAAACGGTTTTTTTCGCCCGGATGCGGATTTGCTCCCCATTTCCCGGGCATGTCTGGACAAATCCGGGCGTCTGGTCACCCTAGCCTGTAGCACTTCTTTGGTTGTGGGCAAATGGGGTATCTTTTGCTATGAGCTGAGCAGAATCCGGAATACTACACATCACCACGACAAATATCATAGTTGAGAGGTAAATTAGACATTTGGCAGCAGACATGAGTCTGGGAATCCCAGTTGCTACTGAAGAGCTGCAAAGTGACAGCAGATGATACAATTTGAAGGGGAGAAGTAATAAGTAAAAAAGAAAAAAGAAAAAGGAGGAGCTTTACTTGCCCTTCTTCCCACCCTCTCTACTTCCCCCCACTAGGTGCCTGTTCGCCACATTGCAGAAAAAAGCAGCAGAATTGGGGGAGGGGCTTGAGTGGGAAAGCAGAGATGGTGGAAGAGTGAAGCACACCTTCTTCTGCCCACCACATCTCCTCTGCCAATCACTTTCTTCCCAGACTGCCTTGCAGTTGTTTAGGGGTGACCAGGATCCTCAGATGGACTTTCATCTATTGATGGACGTCTAATGTGGCCCAAACGGAGATGTGGCGTACAACATTCTCCTTGTGGTGAACACTCAGCAGTGGGTGCATCTAGCCACCATGATCTGTAAAGCTGAACAACAGCGACTTGCCTGAGTGCTTGAGGCCATCTGGTGCTGCTTTAACTGCAGATCATCCCCCAAACCCACAGCATCGTAGTTGCAAAGTGACAAGCACCACGATACATGGGCAGGATTGAACATGGAATATCCTGCCTTGAAACTTCACAGGATCGATCACATGGCCATAATGCACAGCAAATAGCGATTAACGATGGGGCTCTGAAAGTATTTTTTTCTTCTTCTGTTCAACTCCATAGCAGTGAAAGGATGCCTCTGTGCACCTTCACAGTTTCAGATCAACAGACATTCCCCTCTCTCAGCTGTGCTCCTTCTAGTTGCAAAGCTTTGAATCAACAGGCTTTGCCCCTCGCTCACATGCTCATGAAGTGAAATGTGGGAGCTACTTCTGAGTAGACGTGCAAACATTGGCTCTCACACCTCTCTTTTTCCTCACAGTGGTGGCTGTGCCCCAAAGTCCAGGTGAAGTAGGAAAGCCTGAAATACCCTATATTGAAAGTACACAATTGCACAACTGCAGAATTGTGAAATAGTGCAGCAGTAGAGAGTGGAAAGGCCGTGATTGAACCCATGTTCGCAACAGCAGTTTCAAAACAGTAGGACAAACTCCCCTCCCCATTCCTGTAGTTGGCAAAGTGCAATGGAAGGCAACGAGTTACTTCTGCGTAGCCATGTTTAGCTCTCTGTTCTCACCATGCCCCTGCCCCATGAGACTTTCATTTCTGCAATCAGCACTGCTTCCACCAGCCTGTGCCAAAGCCAGCTGAGGTCACACAGACTCCCAAATTGCACTGAATTCTCAGTGATGGGAAAATCTGTCACAAAATCAGTTTGGAAAAAAAGAATGGATTTAGGGCAAGAAACGCTGTGATAGCTACAGAGAGGAGAGTGCATCATCTAACATGATTGACTTGTGGGTGGAGTAGAACTGGAGTAAAAGCTCCCTGTAGATGTCCCCCTTCATAACTGAGCAGAGTTTGGTGACCTGTGGCCTTCTCCCTTGCAGGACTGATTCTGTTTCCCACTACAGAAGCTGCACTTCTAGTGGGCAGAAAAAGCCTGCAGCAATCCCGCCTTCTGGCAAACTCTCCAAATCTGCTTGTAGAGATATTTACTTTTGCAGATATTTATAAAATACATGGATCAGAACTGGTAACTGCTCCCCTCAGGGTATTTTAAAAAGAGTGAATAATCCAGAAGTATTTAGTGTCTGATTTCATCCTGGCAGGTTAAAGTAAGATTGATTCTGATCACCATTTTTTCTCCTCTAGGTGGCACCAATGGCTTCTTCTTTGGAAGCTGCTTAGCATTGCCAGTACTGCTTTTACTATAAGGTCCCCTCTACAAGGATTTGCTTTTTGCGCCTGGTTAGCCGATTATGCGCATAGTCGCTGAAGCGCATTTACTCCTAATACCTCTGCACGAGAGGCGGCGAAGCGCATTAAGGGATGACCAAAATGCGCTTTACAAGTAGTTAATGTGCATAATTGCTTGTTCACATAGTCAAAATGCGCTTTAACGGCCGGAGCAAAATAAAACTCGCTGTTTAACGCGCATTCGATCATGTGCATAATCGGAGAGATAACGCGCCTCTACACCCGATTTGTGCTCCGTTCTTGTAGAGGTAAATTTTTTTAAGCGCCTTGAAAGAGCTTTAAACCTCTCTTGTAGAGGCAGCCTTAGATAATACTGTATTGCTCTGGTGTGATGATGTGGGCTTTTGATGGAATGAATTGGCAGGGCAATATAGCTGGTAAATGTACCATTGCTCAGAGAGCTTGTGAAACGTTTGGAGCAATTCCCAGGTTTGGCAGGCCAGGTACAGATTTTCTACCTGTGGGTCATCATGGTCTGGGTATGTTCATCTTGTGGTTTAATTGGGTACCCACTCTTCTTCAATATGGGAGAGATTGAGAGTGTCATCAGACTGGGGGATGACGCTGCCGAGTTTCCTTACCATCACTTTTCCCTAGCTTCTGTCCCATGATATTTCCTCTTTCTTCACGCAAGGGAAGAAAGAGGAAGTAAACGATGACCACGTGGCCCATTCAGTGGGTGTTTTTATCATGCTGCTTTCCTGCACACAGCAGGAAATGGCGGCACATTTCACTTCCATAAATAAATAAATAAATCAGATTTGCTGGGGTCTTGTTTGTGATGGAAAGAAGACCAAAAGGAGCAGGAGACACGCAGAAGGCGTTGTTAAAAGGACCTGTGAAAAACCATGATTGAGCAGTAACATGTGTGCGATAAATGCTCGTCTGATGATGCTCTTAAACTGAATTGCCTGGATATGGTGCTTCTACTGTAGTGCACCTCTCTTACTTTCGGTCATTGCCCCCTATACTTAACATATGAAATCAGGTATACTTGTTTTACATTATTTGAAATATTAAGCATGAACATTGACATATAGAAAGTGATGAGTGAAAACAAACTACTTCCATCTAGTCCTGATGTAAAACTGCATTTCCTATCAGTAAGACACATATGTACATTTTGGTACTACATGTTACATGAATCTGTTGGAGGTTAGAGAAGTGAAATAAGAGTTTAAAATCTGTACATTTTCCAGTGTGGCATACACATTTAGCTCCTCATTCTTTCAGAGGTCAGCATGTTTTAAGAAAGAGTGTTAGATCGTTTGAGAGCTGGTGTTTTGCCTGCCAACAGCTATATTGGAAGGATATGCCCAGTGTTAGGAACAAATTAAGCTCTTAGCAGCAGCTAATTCACACTAGGAAATAAGTACTGTATTATTAAATAGGTACAGGTTGAACTTATGCTGTTCTAGTGCAACATTCAGGATGACATTCCACTTCAGGCAACAGAGCTTGTTGACTCCTAATATGACTTGCTAGTCAACGTACAGAAAACCTTCCAAATATTTTTTCCTGAATGACAGAGATGTATGAGGCATCAGCAAATGCTGACTAAAAATATTACTTGTGCAGCACAAGCCTATACATGTCTACTCAGAAGTAAGCCCTACAGACATCAATGGCACTTATTTTCAGAGAAGTGAGTATAGGATTATTATTATTATTATTATTATTATTATTATTATTATTATTATTATTATATTTATATCCTGCCTTTTTCTCAATAATGAGACTCAAGGTGGCTTACAAATTAAAACATGTACAGTTAAAACAAATAGCGATATACAAAAATAAAAAATATAATTAAACATAGTACAATTGTAAAATATTTAAAACAGCCTAAAGAACCTTAAGCTTAAAAGACACACATATCATAATCTCCTCCTTCTCCATGCATTCTACATACAATATTGTTCCTGGGTGCAGACACTCATTGCATTTTGGGGCCACAGGGACATTTTTAAAAACAATACCTACCTCAAGCCCCTACAAATAGAAATGTTATCAATGTAAACTCCTCTGCAGCCCAATTTAAGGGTGCCTCTTCACGAGAGGTTTAATGCTCTTTGAAGTCTCATTAAAAAATTTACCTCCACACCAGCGGAGCGCAAATGGGGCGTAGAGGCGCGTTATCTCTCCGATTATGCGCATCATCGAATGCGCGTTAAATCGCGAGTTTTATTTTGCTCCGTCCGTTAAAGCGCATTTTGACTGTGTGAATATGCGCTTATGCGCATTAACTACTTGTAAACCGCATTTTGGACATCCTTTAATGCGCTTTGCCACCTCTCGCCGCCTCTCGTGCAGAGGTATTAGGTGTAAATGTGCTTCAGTGATTATGCGCATAATCGCCTAACCGGGCGCAAAAGCAAATCCTTGCAGAGGGGACTGTAAATAGTGGTTCTAACCAAAGGAATTTCTACATGAGGCTTTTATCCCACACCTTTACCAAGGCTTTTGCATCCAGATTCATTGCGGGATTAAGATCAGCTCCATTACACATTTTTTGTTTGTTTGTTTCATTGCCTTTCTGTATGTTTCATTATACAACCACTAGATGGTATTATGGTATAGTGAAATTGTGCAATTACACAAGACATCTTGCCATTTCTAGATAATACCAGACTTTCCTCTTTAGGAAAAAACCTACGATCGTGATTGCAAAGCACAGGAGGGGCCATGGGGGATGATGATGTAATGTAAAGGATCCACAAACTATCATGAGTGAGCAATCACGAATGCATAATAAGTATCATGTAGAAAGGTTCCAAGAAAAGATACAGTTGCCACCTAACATCTTCATGGGGAAGTGTTCACAGGATCACTTACAAAAGTGAAGCCATGAGCCCCAGGATTGCAGCCCCTCCCACACAGAATAACCCACATCTGTTGTTCGTATGTTTGCTTGCCTTTATTAATTAATTTAAAGCCTGATTCTAGGCAGGTTTATGCAGAAGTAAACCTCACAGATTTCAATGGGATTTGCTCCCAAGTTAGTATGTATAGGAATTCAACCTTAAATTAGGCTGACCAGATAAAATCCAGGTCAGGGCTCATGTAACTTTAACAGTTGTAGAGAAAAGGGAATTTCAGCCAGTGTCATTTGTATGCAGTTAGTTCCTGGTGATATTCCCTTTTCATCACAACAATTAAAGGTGCATGCACTATACTAGAGTGACCATATACAAAAGACTGCAGGGCCCCTGCAACTTTAACTGTTGTGATGAAGAGGGAATTTCACCAGGAACTAATTGCATACAAATGACACTGGCTGAAATTCCCTTTTCTCTACAACTGTTAAAGTTACATGAGCCCTGACCTGGATTTTATCTGGTCAGCCTACCTTAAATGTATGTGCTAACAGTCAGAAGGCCTTGTGCAGCTAATCTATTCACTGTTTCTCTCCCCCCCTTAATAGATTTTCTGTGGTTTGAAAAAGACTGAAGAAGTGGTGCGAAAACACGGGAATGTTACACATGAAGACCATGCTGTTTAGATCCCTCATAAAATTCTGTGAGTGAGGAAGGGCAACGGTAGGCTGACCATATGAAAAGGAGGACAGGGCTCCTGTATCTTTAACAGTTGCAAAGGACAGGGAATTTCAGCAGGTGTTGTTTGTATGCATACATAACCTGGTGAAATTCCCTCTTCATCACAACAGCTAAAGCTGCAGGAGCCCTGTCTCTTGACCATGTACAAAAGAGGGCAGGGCTTCTGCAGCTTTAACTTTGTGATGAAGAGGGAATTTCCCCAGGTTCTGCATATATACAAATGACACCTGCTGAAATTCCCTTTTCTGTGAAACTGTTAAAGATACAGGAACCCTGTCCTCCTTTTCATATGGTCAGCCTAGGCAACGGCACAATAAAATCTGTGTCTGAAAGCACCCCAAACAGATTTTTTTTGTGGAAAGGAAAAAGATGCTGAGAAAACATGAGGGGTTACAAGTTGAAGATGCTGTTGTCTGCACCCTCCATAAAAAATCCTATGAATGAGGCAGGACAGTTGCATGGCCAAAATCATATCTGAAAGTTTTACACTTGCTTTTCATATTTTCCTCTTAGAGAGACTCAGCTAAGGGCTGGATTGTGAAACATGGTTGTATATGTGTGTGTATATAGGAGCAAAAGGACACTGTGTATGTATACCCAAGAAAATGGACTAAATGTTCTACAACAATGAGGACTACAAACATACTATATTCTAAGCATTAATAATCTAGGAGTCTGCGAGAGACGCCAGATGCTTTATTAGATTTGCATTCTGTGATTCATGCTGCAATGGGACCCAATAGATTGCTAGGGTTCCTAGGTGCACCATTCAGTGGTTTAAGAAACAAGCCTAGAAAAGACTTGATTCATAGGGGATTCACACAAATGTGTCCAGTTTTAGCATTCAGCATGTGTTTTGCACCGTGTGACAGACCTCAGAGCTGCCTAACAGGGATTGATGGCTCAGTGTTTCCTGAGCCAACAGTGTGTGATTGCAGCTCCAAGCCAAAGCAGTGGCGGAGAAATGTGGGAGCGGGGGTGAAAAAGGACGGAGGATCAACTGCATTCATTCTCCCCTCACCCCACTCCTCATCACACCCCATTCATACAGAGGTGGGGATTTTTGGAAGGTATTTGGCAGTAGAAGACAATGCAACAATGACAGCATGGCCAAACTGTGCTTTGAGCATGTGGCAGAACAGCCATCATTTGCACCTGGCAGTGTCTTGAGATCCAGAAAACCTGCCTGGCAGAAAACCCTGCAGCACATCCCCTTGGCCTGTGAGCCCTGGGTTCAAGGATTGCTCAGGCACAGGTTTGCTAGTCACACTGTCTTGCAGCCTCAGTTCTGTAATAAATGGGATCTCTCATTTGCCTTGCAGTGAAAATGAATAATATAAAACACATGAACTAGTTTGTATATTAAAAGTG
This sequence comes from Anniella stebbinsi, assembly GCA_029215795.1. Classification (NCBI taxonomy): domain Eukaryota; kingdom Metazoa; phylum Chordata; class Lepidosauria; order Squamata; family Anniellidae; genus Anniella; species Anniella stebbinsi. Next base: position 306,788,650 of record JARDYH010000001.1, on the reverse strand, counting down.
CTACAGAACAGTCTTGCACACAGATATAGAAAACCCACCTGCTTCTCTGCCTGCCATTTACTGTTCATTTACCTTCCTCTATTTTTTCTTCTTACCTCTTCCAACATTTGGTACAGGAAAGGCCTTATTTTAACTAAACAAACACCACAGTCCTAAGCATGATTATTCAAACATTAGCCCCATTGATTTGAGCGGGGCTTACTCCCACATAGGTAAGTAAAGAATTGCAGCCTAAGCCTTCCTATTATGTCACTGAATAAGCTAAACTAACAAGCCATTTCCACAGGGTCAGGTAGTAAATATCATTAAACCTTTTCAAATATAAATATTTTAACATTACCTACCAACTACAATAACCTACCACCTACAAAATATATTTTCATCTTACTTGTCAGAAGTTCATATCTGTTCTTGTTAGTTAGTGGCTAAGTTCTCAAAAGAGGTTCTACCCAGAATATACATCTTCTTACCTAAATCCTGTTCCCACTAATTTCAGTTATGAGGGCAGTAGCTGTGGTTAGTTTGCACTTAGCACATGCACAGACAACATCTATGAGCCTTTCTACACAAGGTTTTTATTGTGTGCCTGTGATTCCTCAGTCACAGTAATTTGCGGGTCGTTTACCTGACTTCATCATCCTCCAGAGCCTCTCCCATGCTTTGTAACCATTATTGTGTTTTTTTCTTTTCTTTTCTTTTTAATTTTGAGGAAAGTCTGGTATTTTTCTGAATGGCATTATCAAATCCTTGAGTATTTGTGCAGTTCTGCTATACAACAGTGCCACCTAGTGGTTGTGTAATGGAGCATATAGAAAGGCAGAGAAAGAAAAACTCTAGAAAAAAACAAGTGTAAAGGAGCCAATCTTAATCCTGCAAAGAATCTGGAAGCAAAAACCTCAGTAAAGTGACGGGTTAAAGCGTCATGTAGAAAAGCCCTAAGAACAAAAAACAAACATTTAAAATACATCATATGAAAACAGGCAATACACAAAAGCAGCAGCTAAAAAGTTAGAATCAGTATTTAAAATACCTGGGTGAATTATTTTTTTTTACCTGGTATCTATAAGACAACAAAGGGCTTGGACAAGCATGGTAGTGTAAAGCACTTCATAACCAAAGGTAGATGCTATCTTTGAAACCTAACAAGAGAGCTTTGACTTCTAATTATTGCATTGCCATTCATTTAAACTTACGGGTTACTGTCTTTTCTCTCCTTCCCAGAATTTTGGGTAGAAATTCTACCCAAGGTTCCTTACCAATCACTAAAACACCACATTCGGATGTTTTCCGAATCTAAAATTTTATAGCCCACTGAAAAATTTTCAACCATGGGAAAGCGGCAAATAAATCTATCAGTTGCATCATTAAAAACCCACGTGTTCTATTCCTTTAGCATTAGCCAAAGTTACTCTATAATTTCCCTCCGTTGAGCTGAACCTTGCAGAATGCAAAGGCCTTGCTTCAGGATATAGGTCATTCTTTGCCGAGTTCGCATGACCTTTAGCTACTCTGAAATGCATTCACATAAAGGCAACTTTAGCGGTGGAAGCCCAGAGACTTGAGGAAGAATGCTTAAATTGTTGCATCCCATTGCAAGGGTGATGGACTATAGAAAGAGAGACATAAGAGGCATCACATCCTAAGAGGCTTCCAAAAAGAGTGAGGCCCACTGGAGGAATGGAGATCTGTTCCATGTTGTGTTTTGCCAATAGCTGCAAGAGCAGTGATGCTGTCCAGAGAAGGCAGTGACTGTGGGGGGCTGAGCCAGGGGAGAAGCTGCTGAGAGCATATCAATGAGCCCACCTCCCTCCTCCTGCTATTCCAGCCGACTGCGCTGGGGCATTATCATCGCCCTAATTATATTCGTACTTTTTAATCTCTGGCTGTCGTTGGAATGATGCTGAGCAGTCTTGCGCCCAGAATATTAACCATGGTGTTATGGGGGAATGAAGGAGCCTTGGCATCCTGGGATACAGACAAAGCAAGGCAGATGGTGATGGTGATGATGATGATGATGATGATGATGATGTGACCACAGATAAGGGTGGAGCCCAGTAGTGTAGTGGAACCAGGGTTTGCAGGGTCAATGCAAAGGGATGAGGAGAAGGTCAGAAGGAGGTCCGGAGCAGGGCAGTGCACAAGGCTCCAGTCAATGCCTAGCTACAGACAGAGTGTTAGTTTTCAGTCCTGGGGTAAGTGTCCTATTCCTTCTCCCACAGCTTGCTATCCACATTGCCCCACAAGGAGAGTTTAATGTATTACCCACTTCCTTATGTGGGCTATAGAAACTTAACAAAGCCTATTTTGAGTCTATTTGATGAAGCCAGCTGAGCAGTCTCTGCCAGTGGTGCAATGGTAAATTTTAAAGTGCAGGTGCTCATCGTGACAGCCCCAAGGAGAGTCAAAATATACAGACAGCTGTGCTGATGCATCCATCCATCTCTCTCTCTCTCTCTCTCATATACGTCTTTTGTAGGTCTTTTGCACTATTAATGGATCTTAGAGTTTTCTACACAAGGTTGTTAATCACTGTGTCTATTTTTGGTTTCATCGCAGAAATGAGATCCGAGCTTTACACAAAGAGCTTTTCCTTCCCTGCTCTTCTGCTACATAACCTCTAGGTGGTGCTCTGCTATTGTGGAATAGTTCAAATACACAAGTAGGAAAATACTTTTTCTTTAGCCATCGGAAAAACTACCCCGTTTTCCCTGCTGTAAAAAAACCTCAGAAAGTGAATAATAATAATAATAATAATAATAATATACAAATTTATGTTGTGCTCTGTATTGGGAGGATCATGACATCATCGAAAGAACCTGTAAACATCAGCAAGGAATCACAACCGCACAATAAATGCCTCATGTAGAAAAGCTCCCCATTATTCATTCAAGACCAAACCATTCCAAAATACTTTGCATTATGACAAGACAGCTTACAGCCATATATTGTTGCTGGGAAATTCCATTCATTTATGGAGATAAGTAGTGTCAGCATGGAGAGAGCAGAATGGGCTGTTTTCATCTGGATCTTTGCCTTAGGTCAAGGATTTGCAACTTGTTGTCCTCCAGTTGTGATGTCCTACAATCCCATGATCCTTCACTATTCACTATGCAGGCTAGGGCTGATGGAAGTTGTAGGCCAAAACATCTGGAGGGCCACAAGTTGCCCACCACTGCTTAGGTGCTCACCATGTGTAGGCTTTAAGAGGGAAAAATGGAGAGGCAAAGGAAGACATGTTCCCTAAACCAATGATGGAAATATGTGTCAGTAGTTAATAGTTATTTTAAAAATGGCACCTATGTCCTAGGGAGCTTGGGACAGAACTAGGATTCCTTATTACATGTTGCAATTTTTTTGCCCCAATCTTTGTGTTCTGTATGTGTGTTGTTGGGGTGTGTACGTGCATTGGAACTCTCTGTTTGAAATTGATTCCAAGTTAAGTTACTTTTTGGCACAGGCCCTCAATAGAAAGTCAAGTCCTACTCTATTCAAAAGTTTTTACCCAAGTGTAAACAAACAGGTGAGCAGGAAGTGTGGATGCACCAACCAGCCCCACCCCTCAGCAACCATGCATACAGTGTGAACACTAGCAGGGAAGCAGCTTTCTCCGGCTGTATGTGCAAAGCCCTTCACATGATCTAAATCCCTGTATAATTGGGGGTCTGTCTATACACGGGGAAAGCCCCACAGTGGCTGTGGATCTGCACTGTGTCAGTTAGACAATGCAGGTGGAGTTTTGCAGTCACGGTGGAGCTTTCCTGCGATGCTGCAGTTTGAAAAAGTCAGGGATTTACCCCGACTTTTTCAATTGGAGCAACGTACGGCGCTTCCACCATCTGATGTTGTTCCAGAGCCAGTCTGAGGGCGGTGCCTGGTGGAAGGCGACTGACAATTGGTCGCCTTCCACCAGGAAGAGGGCAGGGGCAGCTCTGGTACCTGGATGGCCACCCAGAAATCCTGCGCTCCCTCCTCGGCATCGGGGTTACCAATGCTGCCTTGGCAGAGGGAAAGTGCAGGATTTGAGAGGGAGGCACTGCTAGGGTGACCAGATAAAATCCAGGTCAGGGCTCATATAACTTTAACAGTTGTAGACAAAAGGGAATTTCAGCCAGTGTCATTTGTATGCAATTAGTTCCTGGTGAAATTCCCTCTTCGTCACAACAGTTAAAGGTGCAGGCACTATACTAGAGTGACCATATACAAAAGAAGGCAGGGCCCCTGCAACTTGTGATGAAGAGGGAATTTCATCAGGAACTAATTGCATACAAATGACACTGGCTGAAATTCCCTTTACTCTACAACTGTTAAAGTGACATGAGCCCTGACCTAGATTTTATCTGGACACCCTAGTTAAAGTTGCAGGGGCCCTGCCTTCTTTTGTATATGGTCACTCTAATATAGTGCATGCACCTTTAACTGTTGTGATGAAGAGGGAATTTCACCAGGAACAAATTGCATACAAATGACACTGGCTGAAATTCCCTTTTCTCTAGAACTGTTAAAGTAACATGAGCCCTGACCTGGATATTATCTGGTCAGCCTAGGCACTGCCGACCCAACACCGTGAAGACAGCCCCTAGGATTCCAGGTCATGTGTAAGCCTTCACACGTACAGCTGAATGCATGAAGGCTCAGTCGCTAAAAACACCCGCACTATATGCACAGACGCCAGAGAGTGGAGCTAGTCGGCTCATGTGATATAAAGTCCCTGCTCAGGCATTGGTCCATGCATGAGTAAGAACTCCTGAATAGGGCTTCAGAGGCTCCTAATTCTTCCAGACATATTCTTCCCTTTTCCCACCACTCTCTTCTAGGCCCACCCTCTGTGTCCCCTGGTGTGCAGGCACTGAGTGTTAATTCCACACTAACGGGGCTGTTGTGAGCCTAATTGCCTGATAAACATAATTGAATCTTATGGATTGCCCTGGTGTTATAACATGGAGTCATTTAAGGGAGTTAATGGAAGCTAAAGTGCTGCTGTTAATTCCTCCTGTCCTTGCAGTAGCACTGCAGATTCTCCTTGGGAGTTGGATTCTGGCTTTGCCTCACTGCAGGCCATCTCTCTCTCTCTCTCTCTCTCTCTCTCTCTCTCTCTCTCTCTCTCTTTGCGCTAGCCTTAGAGAGTTGGAGATAACATCCGCTTCTGGATTATGACAAGAGCACTCCTTTGTACTTAAGAGCTTCTATGTTTGGCATTAAACATTTGCATGAGAACGGATCTCTTGGACGGACCTGGGATGTGGCAGGCAGCTTGTCCTCACCAAGGGGGAGAGAGGGTACAAAATGGAGCTGGCCCATGGGAAATCCTATGAGGACACAATGCTTTTAGCTCGTGCCTCACTATCTCTTTAGACAATCTGTGTGTGTGTAGTTAAATGAAACCTTTTCAAAAAGAAGACATTTAAACCCCCCTCCCCTGCCCTCCCCACCACAAGTCAACCGTACTTTAGTCAGTAATAAAATGCAAAATCCAAGAGGACATTAGTAGACTAAAGAAGGGACAGAGTATCTTCTTAAAGAGTCAAGATTCAGAGAGAACAATAATTATCCATCCCAGCAACAACAATTATGCATCCCAAGCAGATAAAAAGTGCCATCAGACGGGGGTGGGAATCGTGTTTCCTTATTGTCACTTTCCCGCCACTTCTGTCCCACGATACTTCCTCTTTCTTTACACAGGGGAAGAAAGAGGAAGTAAGCAATGACCATGTGGCCCATTCAGTGGGCGTTTTTAAGGCGGCGCTTTTCCTGCACACAGCAGAAAATGGAGGCACATTTCATTAAAAAAAAAAACGGATTTACTGGGGCTTATTTTGTGGTGGAAAGAAAGCCAGAAGGAGCGGGAGGCGCATGGGAGGTTGGTGACATTATCAAAAGGACCCATGAACATCTGTAAGTGGGCAGTAATGAGCATGCGATAAAACACTCATCTGATGACGCAGAAAATAGCCATTCCCCAAACTGATGAATTAGGGGAGTCGCAGTCCAACACATTTATAGGGCACCAGGTTGAGGAAGAGTAGAATAAAGGGTCTACCATAGGAGGCCTGTCTTCTGAAGAAAGGAGGAAAAGTCTGAGTTTTGTTGGTAAAATCAGATTATGGGCCGTGTGTGGGCGGCATGCGGGTATTGTCACCACAACCCTTGACAGCCATTTTAGTTGCCCTTTTCTGCACTTTTCCCAGCTCTACAACATCTTTTTTTAGATATGATGACCATAACTGTACACACATTCTAAGTGTGGTTGCATTATAGAGTTGTATAAAGGCAGTATGAGACTGGCAGTTTTATTCTCAATTCCTTTTCTAATTGTGCCTAACATGGAGTTTGCCTTATTTACAGTAGCCACACACTGCGTTGACATTTTCATCAAAAAATCTAGCATGACCCCAAGGTTTCTTTCTTGGTTGGTCACCGCCAGCTCAGATTCCATCAGATTATACTTGAAGTTGGAAGTTTTTTTGCCCCAATGTACATTACTTTATACTTGCTTACATTGAACTCCATTTTCAATTTGAATGCCCATTCTCCCAGCTTGGAGAGATCCCTTTGGAGGTCCTCACAATCCTTTTTTGTTTCAACCATCCTAAATAATTGTCATTTAGGCAAACTTGTCATTGGCAAACTTGGCCCCTTTACTGCTCACTCCTAATTCCAGATCATTTAGGAACATGTTCAAATGTGTTGGCCCCAATACAATTCCTGTTGGACCCTGCTATTTTCTTCTCTCCATTGGGAAAATGTACCATTTATTCCTACTCTCTGCTTTCTGTTCTTTAACCACGTGGCTGTTTTCACAGTGCCAGGCTGGCGCCACCTCCCTCCTCAACCCAGTATTTTCCCACTCCCGGGGTGGTGTCAGGTAATCCTGATGCTGAGGAGGGAATGCAGGGTTTCTGGGTGACCATCCGGGTCCTGGCGCCACCCCGCCCTCTTTCTGGTGGAAGGCAACCAATCACTGGTCACCTTCCACCAGGCTCCGCCCCTGGATTGGCTATGGATTGGCCACAGAGTGTCATTACATGGCAGAAGTGCTGTGTTGATGTCACTCCCTTTGAAAATGTTGGGGTAAATCCCTGACTTTTTCAAATCAGAGCATCGCAGGGAAGCCTTGCTGTGGCTGTGAAGCTTTGCCTGCATCATCTAACCGATGGGGCACAGATACACAGCCACTGCAGGGCTTTCCTTGTGTGTAGACAGCCACCAGGGCAGATCTACACCATGCAGGATATAAAACAGTTTGAAAACAGTATATAGAATGTATCCTGGGCCCCAACAGTTGTCAATACCATTATAAACCATTATAAAGCATGTATATAGTGTAGATCCTGCCCTAGTTACTAATTGATAAGAGGTCCTCTCCTCCTATTCCATGACTGCTATGTTTGCTCAGGAGTCTTTGTTGAGGGAGTTTATCAAAAGCCTTTTGGAAGTCCAGATTGGGGAAGACTGTGCTAAAGTGTCAAAACAGGACAAAGAAAGCTGTTGAAGCACAAAGTACCAATGAGACTTCAGATGATGTTTTGGACACAGATATGTGACTATACCAAGAGGCAGAATGATAAAAACCCTCCAGATAGAGAAAGTCAGTATGTTTTCTCTAAGAGGGAAAATGCAATGATAGTAGGAACCAAAATGTTCTGTGAGTGAATGAATGGAGATACATCATTCTGGGGAATGCCATTCTGGGGAACACCTAGGACAAAAATGGAGAGAAGCAGGTTCTCAGAATGCTAAGAAGACTTTATTTCCAAGCCCAATGCATTTTGGCCTATGTTGTTTTTTAAGGCCTTCTTCAGGGGGTGGATAAGAGATGTCTGCAGAAATACTCTTAACAGGGTGATAGTCTCCTACGATAATTACCTATCACCTTGTTCAGAGTATTTCTGCAGACATCTCTTATCAACCCCCTGAAGAAGGCCTTAAAAAACAACATAGGCCAAAATGCATTGGGCTTGGAAATAAAGTATTCTTAGCATTCTGAGAATCTGCTTCTCTCCTTTTTTTGCCTTGAGTTGGATGCTCTTGGTGGTCTTTCGAACACCTAGGACAGCAGCTACCTTGAGTTCTGTTGTATAGCATGAAGTAATACTTGCTTGTTCTACATTTCACTTTCCTATGGCATCATTTTATTTCATTCATTTCATTTTATTTATTAGATTTATATACTGCCCCAGAGCCAAAGCTCTCTGGGCAGTTCACAAAAATCACTTTGATAAAGTTTGCAGCAGTAAATATTACACCTGATTTCTCGCCCTTAGGATCCTAAAAAGCCTATAATAGTGTCCTTCTTGCTTCCATTCCTACTGACCTGCCTTCTACCATACCCAGAATAAGTAAGCTCTAACAGTGAAGTAAGCCAATTGAAATTTAATTGGGAATTTCCTGATGGCTGAAGATGTGTTAGGCTAGGCCAAAACTTCTTGGGCCAGATTTTATCAGCCTGAGCTCTCTATGAAGGGGAACAGGAGATGCATTAGTGCCCCAGATGTTCCATTTGCTGCTTGGATGCTTTCCTTGTTTTTGGCCACTGACTGTTTCAGGAACTGATGGCATGTCTTGTTGAAGTACATCTCAATATTAATGCTGAATTGTTCTGTGAATGCTCAGAACTTTTCCTTAGCACTAAAGAAATTAACAGGGGGAAAGCGATTGTATACTGTACACATTTACTGCCAGCCACTAGAACAAGATGCAGCCATTCATCAGATTTATTTCTGGAACAAAGGAACAGGTACGGGGGTGGATTTTCTCTGCTCTAAAGCTGATTCAGATGTGTTCTGCAGGGTGCGAAGTCACTTCAAGCAAATACATGGAGGCGGCTCCACATGAAGAGTTGTTCGTGTGTCGCAACTCTCCACGCAGTTGGGTTAATTTAAGCCATACCCTTACAAGCATTCATTTTTTCCTACACATTCCTATGTGACAATATCACATGGATATGTTTCAAGCATCTTAACAACGTCACAGCGGGAGCCATTTATTTATATTCCTTCCTCCCTTCTCCCTTTTTCTGGATCACAACAGAAATGAATGCAGGTATATTGTCAAAATGCTCAGGTGCTAATTGTTTGATGCAGCAGAGGGGTAAAGTTAGCTTCTTTGTGGACCGACTCTGAATTCACTTACAGCAAAATGTAGAACAGGCAGATGGTATGTTTGGCAGCAGAATACTCTTGAGTAAAGTGGGTGGGGAAACCAAACTTACACATAGACGTTACATCTCAATGCCACATGTTCCAGGAACAAATAGCCAAGCTTTAGCAGGGGTCTAGTGTGAAAGCACCACGGCCTTGCTACAGGAGGCTTTTAACTCATCACTTTACCGAGGTTTTTGCTTTTGTATTCTTTGTGGGATTAAGATTGACTCCTTTTCACTTTTTTCCTGGGGTTTATCTTTCGTTGCCTTTCTATATGCTCCATTACATAACCACTAGGTGGTGCTGTGGTATAGCAGAATTGCACAAATACACTAGGGTTTCATACCACTATTCACAGATATAGCAGACTTTCATTGTTAGGAACAAAAAAACGAAAATAAAAGCTCAAATGGTTGCAGACAATGGGAGAAACTCTGGAAGATGATGATGTATAAAGCACCAGCAAAATACTGTGATGAGCATCATGAATCCCCAATAAATGCCTCGAGTAGAAAGGCTCAATTTATGTGAAAAATCAGGCAATGGAAATGCAAAGAGCAATAGATCATAGAATGCATTGTACACTGCACACCACCTAATTATCATTTATTTAATGGCATATTGGCAAAACTCTGCTAATCTTAATGCAATTTTGGTCTGTCTCCTTCCTTAGGTATGTCAGTCTCAGCTTTCAACTGTAGCCTGCTATCCCGGGCAATGAAGCTCTTTTCTCAGGTCTCATGATGGCTCAGCACTCTTTCATGCATTGGGCTTTCCTTTATCAGAGAAGCCTCTGGGAATATTTTTTTAATGAACTGGCCTTTGAAGATACTAGTTGCCATGGCAACTTGCTTCTTTAAAGTGGCACATTTTTCTTTCCTTGATGTTGAGAGTTCCTGTAACCATAACAACCAGACCCTTCTCTCTTTCTCAAAACTTGTCTTGGGTGCTGTTGGGTTGCAACCCCCAAACCAACAGCCCTGTGGTTTTCTGAAAACAGTAACAGTTATGTGAAGGGTGTTGAAATCTTAAAAGGTAGCTAGAGCTATCTCCTCCACCCTGAACCCAATAGCCATTCTCCCCTAAAAAGAGCATTCCTTGGTTTAATAACATTAGTATTTCATCTGAGAGGAAGTTGCTACTCTTATGTATTCCTCCAAAATAGACACATTTCCCAATATGTTCAGATTTCAGGGATTTAACATGCTCCCATTTCGAGCACTATATAACATGCACAGGAAAAACGATAAGCCAAATCTAAGTCACTTTAGTTCAGTTTTGTACTGTTATTTGTACTTCTGATCATCCTCCTTCTACCAATTGTATCTTTATATACAATATGGTCTTAGCAGAGGTGAAATGGCACCATGATGCAGTTGGAGACCCTATGCTAATAGGAATTGTTCACAGACTATTCCCAGTGTATGTTCCTAAACTGTTTTCAATAACCTTAATTGATGGCAGACTATTTTAGCCACATGTCCTCATTCACACGCACTTGTGAACTTCTTGTATACATGTGCAATGACCAACAGGGGCCCAAGGGGGCACTTAACCAGAGGTTTTTTTCACACACAATGGATTCAGGCACTACTCTCTTACTTTGGCCCCCTCCACAAGGATGCACTTTTGCGCCCGGTTCGGCGATTATGCGCATTATCGCGGAGGCGCATTTACTCCTAATCCCTCTGCACGGGAGGCGGCGAGAGGCGGCGAAGCGCATTAATTGATGTCCAAAAAGCGCTTTACAAGAAGTTAATGCGCATAATCGCTTGTTCACACGGCGAAAATGCGCTTTAACGGCCGGAGCAAAATAAAAGTCGCTATTTAACACGCATTCGATAATGCGCATAATCCGGAAGATAACGCGCCTCTACGCCCGTTTTGCGCTCCGCTGGTGTGGAGGTAAAATTTATAATGAGCCTTCAAAGAGCATTAAACCTCTCTTGTGGAGGTACCCTAAAATGGGAATAGCTATACCTAAAATGGGGGAATTAGTTTAAACATTCATGGAATGTCCAAAAAGATAGATGTTTCATTTAACGGCACACTCTTTAGAGAAAAGAAACATGGCTTGGGTAAGCATATGTGGGCCAGTATACTCATTTGAATAGGCCTAATGTAACAGATAGGAAAAGGCGAAGATTGAAGGAAATTAGTATTTGCCAAATAAGGTGGGGAAGGTGATGTTATGGAAATAGAGCAGAGGATTAGGAGCTTTTCTATATGAGGCTTTAAACCCACACCATCATCTAGGCTTCTGTTTCTGGTTTCTTTGCAGGAATCAGATTGGTTCCTTTACAGGGTTTTTCTTTCTCCTCCTTTCCTTATGCTCAGTTACACAAGCTCTAGGTGGCATTGTGGTATAGCAGAATTATGCCATTACACTATGCTTTATCCTGCTATTCACAAATAATACCAGACTTTTCTCATTAGAACTCCTCCCGCTAAAACGGTTGAAAAAAAGAGGAGAGGCTAAGCCATTATTAGGGACTCCAGAACCACTGCTATTTGATTACAAATAAATAGAGAGCCTTGCAAATGGAGCTTATAAAAGATTATAATTGCACTTGCATATTAAGGCCACAGTTATGTAGGTCCATTGTAGAGGACTAGCTTGGAAAAGGCTGCTTTAAAACAATGTTTGTACCAAAGTTTTGCTTTTGGATCTAGGTTAAAAGGAGGCAAGATCAGCTTGGTCTAAGGAAAGGGGAAATTGACAAGAATAGGCAGTGCATTTTAACCCCTGACAGGTCTAATGTCAGGGAACATATTGGGAAACTTCTGTAGAATTATGCAATGAACAAGATGCATCAAAAAAGATAATTATTTATTGATTTATTCATTTCATTTCTATACCGCCCAATAGCAAAAGCTCTCTTGGCAGTACGTAAGAGGGTGCTATCCTCAGTTGAGAAGGGGTCTTTAAGGAGGCTGGACCACTCCATTGCAACCAATCAGCAAGCTCAGAGCATTAGAGTTTCCACTTATAGCTGTGGGTATAGAAGGTGGCAAATACTAGGATACAAGGGAATGCCTCCCGGGATTCTGGGTTCTAGCTTAATTCAGAGTTCCGGGGGTTTCCTTTCCTTTCCAGGGGTACTGGAAGGGAGAAAGATCCTTCACTGGTGAATACAGTAAGTTAATTCTATTATTTTTCTGTATTTAGGCTGGATGATGATGGTGATGATGATGATGATGGTGTGTGTGTGTGTGTGTGTGTGATCATCTTTCAGATCAATAAAAGTATTCCTTTCCATTTGTAATATGTTGTCTGTGTGACTCAGGCTGCCTCTACAAGAGGCATTTAAAGCTCTTTCAAGGCACATTAAAAAAATTACCTCTACAAGAACGGAGTGCAAATCGGGCGCAGAGGTGCGTTTTCTCTCCAATTATGCGCATTATCGAATGTGCGTTAAATAGCGAGTTTTATTTTGCTCCGGCCGTTAAAGCGCATTTTGACTATGTGAACAAGCGATTCTCCGCATGTCAACAGTTTAAATCGCGTTTCGGTCGTCCAGTAATGCGCTTCGCCGCCTCTTGTACAGAAGTATTAGGCGTAAATGCGCTTCGGCGAATATGCACATAATCGCCTAACCAGGCGTAAAGGCAAATTCTTGTAGATGAGGCCTCAGTATGTACCTGTATCAAGACAACCTTATTTCTTAATCAGAGCCAGAATTTAACAGATAGAGAGTGGGGAGCTGTCATGAAAGGGTCAGGTGATTAATTGGAAAAACCTTAATAAAGTTTAGGATCCCATGCATGCATCAAATGTCCACCAGCTGGTTTAAATTGGGCAAATGATCTTATCTTTAAGGTCAAGATTCAGCAGTGACAAATCAGAAAGAAAAAACCCTAAGACAATCGTTTTAAACTTGTTACATTTTAAACCTATATCTTGTGGCTCTCTAAATGCTTTTTGCCTATAGCATGCATGATTGTCAAATCCGTCTGAGTAAAAAATAAATAAAATGATGTGCATTGATGCAAGTGGGCCAGATAATCGATTAGAAATTTATTTAGAGGCTGCTTCGAACTCCCGAATGATTCTGGACATACATCTTCATAAGACTTTGGGCTCAATCCTATCAGGATGCCCATCAGCCTAGAAACTTGGAGGCCGACAGGTATCTTATGTAGAGAGGGAGGACTGTGGGGGCAATCTTCAGCCCACTCTGCATTTTTGCTAGATGGGTTCTCTCTGTACCAGCTGCGAGGGGGAGGGAGAGGGGACAGGGAGCTTGGATTCCTGGGTTCGAGGTTAGGACATTGTTTCTGACCTGGGATCTGGGGATTTGAAGTATCCTATGGCCCCCAGATGCTATCTAGGGGCTATAGGATTGCTCTTATTGTCAGTTCCATCTAGCTGCTAGTGGTGGAGAATTTACCTGACGATGTGGACTGGAAAATAAAATGCAGGATCTTGTTCCATTCAGGATTCCACGCAGTGGTAAAAATTGTGACGCTCAAAAGGCCATGCTTGGTCTGTTCAGAATAGAGGAGTCTGTCACAGGAGGTAAGGGGAAAAACAGGCTGAACTCCATAGTGACTGAAGAGAAAGCTAGTTGAAAATTTTCCAGGTTGAAAATTAACCTGCAACTCTTGGAGTTCCTCTCACTCAGCTGCTCAGGGAAATTGGGATGTAGTGGCAAACTTAAGTGGAGTTGTCACAGTTTAGCCTTGCCTTCAGGGTAGTTCGGCATCTCCACAGTAACCTCCTGCTCATCTCTGATGCTGCTGAGCCCTAACTGGTTGTATTTTTCTCCCAGTTAATGTTGTCATTGTTTGATACAGGAGGATGAGCCTGGTATCCCCATCGAGAGCATCTGGATTAAAATAAATGGGTCAAGGAATAAAAGGAACATGATAGTCGGAATCTACACCGACCACCCAATCAAGGAGAAGACGAGGATGAAACTTTTGAAAAGCAAATTGCCAGTGTTTCAAGGAAGTGCGATGTAGTAGTAATGGGGAACTTCAATTACTCCGATATCTGTTGGGAGAAAAATTCTGCCAAAAGTGCCCCCTCCAAGAAATTCCTGATATGTGTGGCTGAGGAAGGAACTAGAGGATTGGCTATCCTTGACTTGATACTGACCAATAGGGATGACTTAATGGATAAAGTGGCAGTTACGGGAACTCTGGGGGAAAGTGACCACGTCATACTTGAGTTCTTAATTTCAAAGGAAGCAAAAGCTGAGTGTAGTCATACACATACTCTGGATTTTAGGAAAGCCAATTTTAATAAACTCAGAACTATAATAAGTAAGGTCCCATGGCAAGTGACCCTAATGAAAAAAGGAGTCCAAGATGGGTGGGAGTTTTTAAAAAAGGAAATTTTAAAGGCACAATTACAAACAATTCCAACAAGGAAAAAAGATTGAAGACAACAGAAGAAACCAATGTGGCTCCACAAAAAGCTTAGAGATGACTGGAAAAAAAGAGAGAAAAAGGACACATATAGGAAGTGGAAGGAAGGCCAGGCTACAAAAGAAGAGTACAGACAGGTAGCATAGAAGTGTAGGAAGGCTAAAGCTGAGAATGAGCTGTGGCTAGCAAGGGATGCTAAAAGCAGCAAAAATGCTTTCTTCAGGTATGTGCATAGTAAAAGACAGAGGAAAGAAATGATGGTTCAATTACTCAATGAGGATGGCAAATTGATAACAGATGACAAAGAAAAGGCTGAAGTGCTCAATTCCTACTTTGGCTCAGTCTTCTCCCAAAAGTGGGTCTATAACCCCACTGGTAAAAGTGGAGTACAAGCTGAAGGGGCAGGATTGCAGCTCGAGATTGAGAAACAAATGGTCAAGGAACACCTAATTTCTTTGAATGAGTTCAAATCTCCAGGGCCCGATGAACTGCATCCAAGAGTAATAGAGGAGCTGGACCTATCAGAACCCCTGTGTATTACCTTTGCAAAATCATGGAAGATGGGTGAAGTGCCAGACTACTGGAGGAGGGCTAATGTTGTCCCTATTGTCAAAATGGGCAAAAAGGAGGAACTGGGAACTACAGACCAATTAGTCTGACATCAATCCCTGGGAAATTTTTGGAACAGATTATAAAGAAGTCAGTCTGTAAACACCTTGAAAACAATGCAGTGATTACTAGAAGCCAGCATGGATTTATCAAGAACAAATCCTGCCAGACTAATCTGATCTCATTTTTTGATCGGGTAACCTCTCTTGTGGACTGTGGGAATGCTGTGGACATTATATATCTCGACTTCACCAAAGCTTTTGACAAAGTGCTCCATGACATTCTGATTAGCAAACTTGCTAAAAGTGGGCTAGATGGAACAACTATTACGTAGATCTACTGTTGGCTACAGAATCGGATTCAAAGAGTGCTTATCAATGGTATCTTCTCAAACTGAGAGTCATGGGCCCAGTGCTCTTCAACAGTTTTATTAATGATTTGGACATGGAGGTAAATGGAATGCTTATCACATTTGCAGATGACACAAAATTGGGTGAGATAGCTAATACCCTGGAAGACAAAAACAAAATTCAAAGTGATCATGATAGGCTGGAGTGCTGGGCTGAAAACAACAGAATGAAATTTAATAGGGATAGATACCAAGTTCTACATCTAGGGAAAAGAAACCAAATGCCCAGTTACAAGATGGGGGATACTTGTCTCAGCAATACTAGAAGCGAGAAGGATCTTGGAATTGTTGTAAATCACAAGCTGAATATTAGCCAACAGTGTGATGTGGCTGCAAGAAAAGCAAATGCTATTTTGGGATGCATTAATAGAAGTATAGCTTCCAAATTATGTGAGGTACTGATTCCTCTCAATTTGGCACTGGTTAGGCCTCATCCTGAGTACTGCATCCAGTTCTGGGCACCATACTTCAAGAAGGATGCAGACAAGCTGGAGGGGGTTTAGAGGAAGGTAACGAGGATGATCAGGGGCTGGAAAGAAAAGAAAGCCCTATGAGGAGAGACTGAAAGAACTGGGCATGTTTAGCCTTGAGAAGAGAAGACCGAGGGGAGACATGATAGCACTCTTCGAGTATTTGAAAGGTTGTCACACAGAGGAGGGGCAGGATCTCTTCTCGATCATCCCAGAGTGCAGGACATGGAAGTTACAAATGCCAGTTTCCAGCTGGACATCAAGAAAAACTTCCTAACTGTTAGGGCAGTACGACAATGGAACCAATTGCCTAGGAAGGTAGCGGGCTCTCCCACACTAGAGGCCTTCAAGATGTAGCTGGACAGCCATCTGTCAGGTATGCTTCCGGCAGGCCTACCTAGTTGATTTTAAGATGCTTTTAATAATGTATTAGTTTAATTTGTTTTAATGTTTTATCTATTTTATGTTCTTTGTATATTTATTTATTTATTTATTTATTACATTTGTATACCGCCCCATAGCCGAAGCTCTCTGGGTAGTTTACATAGGATTAAAAACAATTAAAAACAATATACAAAAATTAAAACAGCAAAAACATACAACATACACACAATCTGTACATTTAAAAACCACTACAACACTTCAAAAAGCTACAAAAACAAAACAAAACAAACCCAGGCTCCTCAGATATTGCCAAATGCCTGAGAGAAGAGGAAAGTCTTGACCTGGCACCGAAAAGATAACAATGTTGGCGCCAGGCGGGCCTCATCGGGGAGATCATTCCACAATTGGGGGGCCACCACAGAGAAGGCCCTCTCTCTTGTTGTCGACCTCCGAACTTCCCTTGGAGGAGGCACTTGGAGGAGGGCCTTAGATGTTGAACGTAGTGTTCGGGTAGGTTCATGTCGGGAAAGGCGTTCCATCAGGTATTGTGGTCCCAAGCTGTGTAAGGCTTTATAGGTTAAAACCAGCACCTTGAACCGGGCTCAGAAACATACAGGCAGCCAATGCAAGCAGGCCAGAGTAGGTCTTATATGTTCGAACCTACTGGTTCCAGTTATCAATCTGGCCGCTGCATTTTGCACAAGCTGCAGCTTCCGAACCACCTTCAAAGGCAGCCCCACGTAGAGTGCATTGCAGTAATCTAACTTGGAGGTTACCAGAGCATGGACAACTGAAGCCACCTCGATTTGTTCCCCACCTCGATTTATTTATTTATTTATTTATTTATTTATTGTTGTTCCCTGCATTGAGCAGGGGATTGGACTCAATGGCCTTATAGGCCCCTTCCAACTCTACTATTCTATGATTGTCCTTCTAGTACAACTCATCTGATGGCTTAACTGCCATCCATGAACAAGCACCTAGCAGAAATAATGATCAGACTCAGACATTCATTCCATTTGTGATTGACAAACCTAGCTTTTACTGGGTCAAGTGAATGGTCATAACAATGAATGCCATAAGCATTGTTGCCTAGGAGTGGAGACAAGAAGAGAAGCAAATGCTGGCCAGAAGACAGAGAGCTACTGGGGTGCTGCTGATTCCAGTTCCCATGAAGAAACTCATGACAAGGGGACCATCCTGGCCCCCTCCCTTATCCAGAGAAGGAGTAGCTGCAGGGAGTTAGATTCCACCCCTCCATCCTGCTGTCAGAAATAACACTTGGTTCCAAGTGCCACTTGCCCTTGGACTGCAGAACTAAAGAGAAGCATGCTTGTGGCCCAATCATCAACCAGAGGCCCAAGGTTTGCTGGGTTGTTACTGAGCTTTTCTTCACAAAGCTGTTAATCAGCTGTTAATCAGATGTATCTACTTTGGGTTCATTACAGAATTGAGATATGCTTACTACACGAGCATTCCCTTTCCTGCTTTTACACTATATAATCTCTAGGTGGCACTGCGGTATAGCAGAATGGCATAAATACATAAGAAGTTACAGCACTTTTTTTTCACTTTCACTGCTTTTAAAAAAAACCTCACCAAAACAGAAGCGAAAGTATAGTCACAACATTGTCTAAAAACCCATAAATAACTGTGATAAGGAAATGACAAGTATATGATAAATGTCTCATGCAGAAAAGCCCAGAGAAAGAGAGATGTATGCCCTTTCTATGTGGCATGCTCTCTCAAGATCTATGGATCCCAGAATTCTTTAGTTCATGCTGGAATTTCCTGGAAGGAGAAATCAACCGGGACTAGAAGCCATAGACCTGTAATGCTAGGTTGGGGAACAGGTCCATTTTCCAGTTACAATAGGAAAAGAAATCTTTGTTGCTCCCCTATGGGCAGAAATTTATTATAAATAATAATAAATAATATAAGTCAATGTAAAAATCTAGAATTTTAGTGCAGTTGTCCCCACAAACAAATGACAGTACCAAAGAAGGGCTTGCTGTGCCTTTTAACTTGGGCCTTATTAATTTTTTTAATGTATACTTATTTATTTAAATGATGTTTACCCCACCTCTCCACTAAAAATGTGTGGGTGGTTTGCAAGAATAAATTCTGGGCTCCTTTTGAGGAAGGGTGAGACATAAATGAAAACAAATTAAAGCAGGCAAGGCTGGGGGTCGGACTGGAGGGTCCATGTTAAAAGTTTGTATCGGCCCAAGAGAAATGTTCCTTGACACACTGGGGAGTGGCTATGGAGGAACCTTCCTTGACCGCCCCCCCGCCCCCCCCCCACTTACTCCAAAACAATTTTTAATAAAAAAACTTTGGGTTTTTAAAGTGTTTTCCAGAAAAGCTAACAAAATAATGTTTTTTGTGGCAAGCTGAGAGGATTTCACCCATCACTAGAGACTACTGGGAACTCCAGGTAAAAGCTGGCCTTAAGTATGATAAATAAATACTTTTAAAAATCTAGCCTGCGCCAAATCCCTGGAGATCCATGCCCATCTGCACTCTGCACCCAAGCTCACCTCTTTGTCCTTATGCCCCATAACAGGAACAGTAGGCATTTTTCTGCAACACTTATCGTAAATGCCTCAATTAAACAATTTCCCTACGGATCATTGCACAGCTTCTGGGAACTGCTCAATGAGTATCTGTATTTAACATCTCCTTAATCTTTTAGTCGCCCTCAGCCAGCCAGCCATGACTCCTTTCTGCTTAGCCTTCTGCAAGATGCCACAGATGGCTATGCCCCACATCTTTTCAAAAGAACAGCTGAACTTGGAGTGTCTTGGGCAGGAAAACAGGCCATAACAGAGCACTATTGCAATCTCTTTCAGACACAGAGCCCTGTGAGCTGCACTCAAGTTCTGAGCCCCATGTGGGAAGATTGGGGTCAGATGGGTTGCACCTTGGTGGCAGGTGCCTTCTAGTTTTGCAGAAGTTCTGCTAATCTTATCAGTGCTGCTAGGTTGTCAATTTGCAGGCTTGGTCTCAAAATTTTTCAGTTTTGCTAGAACCTTCTACAGGGAGGAAGAAGGAACCGCCTTCTACAGTCCTCTTTCTTTCCCACACTTTACCTCAGGATACTTTACCTCAGGAGAGGGTCTGGGAGCCGACAAGCTCCATAACCTAGGTTAACCTGTCAACCTAGTTTAAGAGGATGTAGCATCCCCTCCCACTTTTCTGCACTCTTCTCCCCACTTCCCTATTATCCTCTCTTGTCAACTATTCCTTCTCCATAGGATGGCTACTTATACAATGCCAAAAAATAATATGCTAATGTATATGTACAGATGCACCTTTAGAAATAATTTCTATAATGTAAATATTTATTAATTTTATTTATTTGTTATATTGTTTTCCCAACTTTTCCTCCAAGGAACTCAGGACAAAGTACTCTATCCTCCTCTCCATTTTATCCTCACAGCCATCCTATGAGGTCGGGAAGGTTGAGAGTCAGTGACTGGCTCTCAGACACCTGGTGAGCTTCAATGGAAGTATAAGTAACAGTAGAAAGACAGCACGTCTTACCACAGTTTCTTGGACAGTTCCTTTAGGGTTCTGACTGTTAAACCCGGAGCAGATTCATCACCCCACTGACATCAGAGTCACTAGCCTCCATTGATGCTGAGGTCTACTGATCAAAGTCAAGAATAACAATAGGGTGACCAGATAAAATCCACGTCAGGGTCATGTAACTTTAACAGTTGTAGAGAAAAGGGAATTTCAGCCAGTGTCATTTGTATGCAGTTAGTTCCTGGTGAAATTCCTTCTTCATCACAACAGTTAAAGTTCCAGGCACTATACTAGAGTGACCATATACAAAAGAAGGCAGGGCCCCTGTAACTTTAACAGTTGTGATGAAGAGGGAATTTCACCAGGAACTAATTGCATACAAATGACACTAGCTGAAATTCCCTTTTCTCTACAACTGTTAAAGTTACATGAGCCCTGACTTGGATTTTATCTGGTCAGCCTAAATAACAACAACAAAAAAGGAGGGATGGGGGAATGATAACAAAGAGGTAAATTACCTACTGCACCCCATTCATTAGCCATGCATTATATCTAAAATGCAAATCTGGATCTTACTATAGGTCAGGGATTCTAACACACAATGGTGTGGCTAGTGGAGCTGCACAAAGGGTTGGTGAAAGGCAGCCAACCAATACTCATATTTTGCAGGTGAGCAACACTGAGGCTAAGAGAAAAGCAATTAGCCCAAGGCCAGTCATGACAAATTTTTAAACACATTCCATTTTATCTGCTTTTGTTAAAACTATAAGGAGTCAGGAACCCCTGCTGATCTGCTGCAGATCTCTCAGAGGTCAACTGGCAGATGATCCCGATCTACCTGTTGCCAGGCCCTGTTGTACATGTATGAGAATTCTTGCAGGCCTGGCAAGGCTTAATCATGTTTCTATCCCAGACAAGCAACCACAAAGCCTGTTGTTTCTTCTCATTTGATTTTCAGCCAGCATGCTGCTGCAGTCATAACTCCAGGACGGCCTCTTCCCTAGCAGCTGGAGTGGTTTTGCCTGTGCTTTGAATCCTTGCCTCATGGGCTTTGTCCGCTAGGGCAGGATGTCGGGGAACGGCCGTGACAAACAACCCAAAGTAGTGAAGCAAAGTAACTTCTCTTATTACCTACATTGGAGTGAGCAGATTTTCTTTCACCAGATGGAGCTCTCATCCCTTCAAGAGCACCGTGGCAGAGGAAAGATTCTTTCATTCCCCTGGCTTGCAAATGCCTCTCCTCCAACCCACTGCAATACTGCTGTAGTCCACTCAGGCACCACGGCTTACACACACACACACACACACACACACACACACACACACACACACTGACTTGCAGCTGGGGCTTTGGGGGAGTAGAAGGAAGGATTGCAGTCATCCAGCTACCAGTGCAGGGAGAGGGCCTGCATGGGACGTCCACAGTTATCTTTGTAGGTTGTCAGATTGTTCTTCTCCAGAAAGATTTGAAAGCCCCAATCACTCCTGAGTGCTCCAGCAGTTTTTTACTTTATTTCATTGACAATGGCAGAAATGCATGAGGATAGGAGAGGCTTTGGATGCGCTGTGAGTTCTCTGGTCTGATTATTGAATGCCTGCTTATGCACCACCATACTAGGAGTATCTATTTATTTATTTATTACATTTGTATACTGCCCCATAGCCGAAGTTCTCTGGGCGGTTTACATAGGATAAAAACAATTAAAAACAATATACAAAAATTAAAACAGCAAAAACATACAACATACACACAATCTGTACATTTAAAACCTAATTAAAAATTAGGTTGAGACCTGATTGAAATCCCACACCAGAGGTGCTTCTAGATAAGGCCTTTATAGCACCATCGCCTAATCCCACTGATGGAATTTTATAGTGGTTCCAGAGAACATGGTCTTGTAACACTCCTGTGTTTTTCCAAACACTTATTCTATCTTTTTTCTTAGCATGGAAAATCCATTAAGTTTAAAAAAAAAGATGGAATAGTTGCACAAGGCCTTCAGGCTAGGGTCTCTCCATCTGGAAGCACCCCAAGTCTGCAAGAAACATATTCAGCATCTGCATACTAGGAATCCATGGCCTGGGTGGATGGCTGCCACCTGAAATGCTTAAATTGTACTCATAGGAGTTGAGAGTCTGGTTTCACTGAGAGCATTTCTATACAAGTCATTTATTGCAAGCTCATGATTAGCCACTCACGGAAGTTTGTGGGTTGTTTACACAATGTTATCAACCTCCATGACGTCTCCTGAGCTTTCCTCCATTCATCCCGCTTTGAAAAATAAGCTGGAATCAAACGTAATGCCACAAAATTGGCAGTGTGTAAAGCCAGCATGGCGTGATAATTCTGCTACTAGATGGCACTGTTTCATCAAACATAAAAGAGTATTGCCAGAGCAGACGTTTCCAATTCCAAATCATGTGTTCTAAAGGAGCTCATTGTAAACGTGGAAAGACTCTGGAAAAATAAAGCCTGGTAAGGATGCAGGGATTTTTCTTAATGTAGAGACGCCCCGAGAACCCTGCTGCATGGCACACTGAATAT
The DNA here is from genome assembly GCA_029215795.1 of Anniella stebbinsi. NCBI lineage: Eukaryota > Metazoa > Chordata > Lepidosauria > Squamata > Anniellidae > Anniella > Anniella stebbinsi. Next base: position 306,766,189 of record JARDYH010000001.1, on the reverse strand, counting down.
AGGTGGGGTGGTTTTTTTGTACATATCATGCTTCAATGGGATCCTAGAAAGTAGCTGAATGGTTTGGACAGCACATTTCTGTACCCAGTGCCTCTCTCTGGTTGGCTGATCATAACATGCCACAAGCAGAGATGATCAGGCCTGCCACATTGTTGCCTGGAGGCTCAAAACCAATGACTAAGGGTGCCTCTACAAGAGGCATTTAAAGCTCTTTCAAGGCGCATTAAAAAATTTACCTCTACAAGAACGGAGCGCAAATCGGGCGTAGAGGCGTGTTATCTCCCCGATTATGCGCATTATCGAATGCGCGTTAAATCGTGAGTTTTATTTTGCTCCGTCCGTTAAAGCGCATTTTGACTGTGTGAATAAGCGCTTATGCGCATTAACTACTTGTAAAGCGCATTTTGGACATCTGTTAATGCGCTTCACCGCCTCTCGCCGGCTCTCGTGCAGAGGGATTAGGCGTAAATGCGCTTCTGCGCTTCTGCGCATAATAGCCTAACCAGGCGCAAAAGCGAATCCTTGTAGAGGGGACCTAAGCATGTAGTTGTTGCAGTTTCTCTTGTCAGTTCTGTTCCTGATCTTTTTGTCCTCCCTCTTCTCCGCATGTTGTATTATGCAGACTGCAGTTCTGCTGACTATAGGAGGTGAGGTTGGTCAGTGGAAGAGGCAGCATCAGGAAGGAAGAGGCAGGACAAGTTGTGGCTACTGGACACCTACTGGACACCTTCTGGTTAATTGGTAGTTAAAAGAAGAGCATGAATCTTCAGGATGCAATCTAACAATTCTAGAGGTGAAGAGAGACAAAGGCAAATCAAGCCAAAAGGGGCCTGTGATGAAAAAAGTAGGCTTAGCGAGGCACACAGAGGTGGCACAAGAAAACAGTGGCATTGTGCTGTTTGGACACCTAGATGTCTTTCTCTTTCCCAAATCAGCCAATGGTTTTGAATTCTGTGTGGCAACATTCCTTTAATCCAGCTAAGTGTTGCTGCCAGGAGTGGGGGAGGGGGAGAAACACCACTGTAATTGCTCATTTGATTATTGTAATTTTGTTAATGTCATTCATTGTGTGAAGCTGAAAAAAGGAAATACTACCCAGCCAAGCCACTTGAAGTCTTGTGAAATGGCAACCTCGTACCTGACGAACTGAACCGTTCAGCTGTTCTAACCTGAGAGAGCTTGTGAAAGATGCTAATTTCTGACATAGTAGCAAAGCCTCAAATTCACTGTGCTGTATGAATAACTTTGCAGGTGATTATGGGAGCCAGTTCTAGGGGGTGGGGGGACACTGTTCATGTCAGCTTCCCCTAACTGGTCTCCTCCAAATGTGTTGGAGTACAACTCCCATAATCCCCCAGTCAACATAGTTCATGTAACGCACTGGCCAGGTGTTGGGCCTCACAATGATGTTGCAGGAGCAGAGCAATGCAGCCTAGATGTTCATGCCCAACATTCCCCTGTGGCTACATGTTGCGTGGGAAGATTGGCAACCTGTTTTTCAGAGACCTCGTTTGCCATTACAAGTCTTCTCATCCAGCAGCCCTCTGTGAAGCTTCCAAGGAACCCCAGGCTCCACCAGAATGTCGTTTGAAAGTCACTGGCCCAAACAAAATTGTGTAGAAGAATCTGGACCACATATTTTCAAGTTCTGGCAACTCAGAACTAGTACTAATATCTGGGTTTCAAGTTTAAACATGTGGCTGTGGTCAAAAGAGAGTCACAGAACAATACAAGTAATGAGCCAAAGTGATGAAGCATCAGCCAGGCCAAAGGATCAAAGAAAAGGAGGATCAAGAGGCCAGGCCTGAGGATCAAAGCAAAGAAACCAACAGCTGGAGAGGGTTGGGCGAAAGCTAAAGCAGGAATGGAAATAAAGTAAAAAAGCTGGTTGTTAAGGAGAGATGAGGACATGATAAAACAGAGTGGTTGAAACCATGGCTGCTACTGGATGGCTGGAAAGAGATGGATTAACAGAGGCTGGTGTGTGGGTTTGGTCTTTACCGCCACTTACATCTGCAGGGAGAGCACACAGGAAACCTCAGCATCCGTCCAGCAGCAATATCCCCATAGGTCTTTGTCTCTTCCCACAGTCCCATTGGCTCTTGCTTAGTTTTATTTCTGGAAGCAGCAACGTAGTGGAAAATTGAATCTGAATCCCTATGGATTCGCTTCTCCCATAGTAGCTGACTGTGGAGCCAAGACTAACTGAGATCGCATCCCTGGCTGCAGCAGTTCCAATTAACACAGCCTACTTGCTTTAGCAATTACCTGCCAGCTCTCAACCTGCATCCAGATGGAAATCAGCTGGCATGGTTTAAAGCAGGCAAGCTGAGGAGTCTGAGTAACAACCAATCCTCCAAGGCAGGCAACTGTTTGTGGCATGGCACCGACCTAGAGCAGCAAACTTTTCCAGAATGTATATTCCTGAGGCAACTACATAGGACAGGCAGACTCTAGAAATGGTGAAACATATCCCATATTTTCACACTTTAGAGAAGCAGATATTCTTTGGCATGCTGTGATGACCTTTGATACAGCTCATGTTTCTGCTTAGGCACAAGCTACACATTATATGAAGTTCTGCAATTCTTTCCACCATTATTGTTATTATTTAACTCAAATGGTCTGGAGCAGGCTGTGCCTGACCAGGTGGATGCACAGAGATATGTTGCTTAATCCATTATGCTTCAGTCCTTTTCCAGCTCAAAATCCCCATTCCAAAGTTACTTTTCCAACTACAGGGGAATAGATAAGAGGTATCCAAGAGCCCCTGTCAACTGAAGTGAGGTAGGTGACGACTAAAGAAAGGGCCTTTTTGGTAGTAGCTCCCTAGTTAGGACAAAAGAGGGAACTGAGTTGCATAACTTTTGCACTTGTGAATTTATATATATAAATGCAAAATCAGAAATAACTACTGTAATTAAAATGGAAATAAAAGATATTTCACCATAGTGGGGAAGACTGTGACCAGGGCCCCATTTACATGGGGCATTTACTCCAGTTCCAATGTGCCTCTCAGATAATCATGGCACACGATACATGCCCCTCCCAGTAGCAAGTGTGGGTCTCCATGCTGTAAAATCTGCTTTTTTGCAAACATGTTTTCTGATGGATCTTCCCATTCATGGTGGCATTAGTGTCATTTGGGAGTTTGTGTGACCTCAACTGCCTTCGGTGCAGGTTGGAGGGTGCAGCACTGATTGGCGGAAGGGAAAGTTGCATCATGAAAGGGTGGACATGAGGAGAGAAGTGGCCTAAACATATCTACTCAGGAATAACTCATTGCCTTCAGTTGCACTTAATGAGTATAAGGGGAGAGAGGGGTCGAGAGAATCTCTTTGCCTGCTCTTTTTAAAATCTCCAGACAGGGAATTAAAATCTTTCAGCCAGTGTCATTTGTATGCAATTAGTTCCTGGTGATATTCCCTCTTCATCACAACAGTTAAAGGTGCAGGCACTATACTAGAGTGACCATATACAAAAGAAGGCAGGGTCCCTGCAACTTTAACTGTTGTGATGAAGAGGGAATTTCACCAGGAACTAATTGCACAAATGACACTGGCTGAAATTCCCTTTTCTCCACAACTGTTAAAGTTACATGAGCCCTGTCCTCCTTTTCATATGGTCAGCCTAGGATAGACATGAGGAGAGGTGTTTGGCTAAACATGTCTACTCAGAAGTAACTGATTCCCCTCCATTTTACTTCATTGGACATGTGAGTGGAGGGTGGGGAGCAAGCTTGTTGCAAGCCTCTGTTCTTGCAGAAGAGTGAAGGAACAAAGGTCTGTAATGATTTTAAAAGCTGATCGCCCCCAAATGACCCTTGTTCCTAGATAGGAGAAGGGGTTTGGCTAAATGTAACTTATTGTATTCCATTGAATGTAAGTGAGCACAGGAGCGAGGAGAGGGGCAGGGAACAAGCCTACACTCATTTGCTGCCCCACACCTATGCAGTTAATGATGCTCAGTTCTACTCACGGGACTCCACTCATCAGACCCTCAGCTAATGTGGTTTCATGTGCTGTTTGCCCTGTGAAAATGTGTGTATACACTGTTTTACTGGCTACATTTGCCGTGAGAAGAGCAAACCTGATTTCATGAAAATCCAGATTTAAATGGAATCAACTCAGAAAGCGACCCCATAATAACAACAACAACAACAACAACAACAACAACAATAATAATAATAATAATAATAATATATTTCTTACCCGCCTCGCCATTTGGATCGAGGCGGGGAACAACAATATGATAAAATACATAAAACCGATTAAAACATAACACACATTAATAAAACTGCATTAAAACATCCTAAAACTTCCTAAAAACATCCTAAAGACATTCTAAAATTCCACTGGATATGCCCACCGGAAGAGAACAGTCTTTATGGCTTTCTTAAATTCTAAAAGACTGTTGAGTTGACGAGTCTCCTCTGGCAGGTCATTTCACAGTCTGGGAGCGGCAGAAGAGAAGGTCCTCTGGGTAACAGTTGTCAGCCTAGTCTTGGCCGACTGTAGTAAGTTCTTCCCAGAGGACCTGAGCATGCGGGGCGGATTGTATGGGAGAAGGCGTTCCCGCAGGTAACCTGGACCCAAACCATGTAGGGCTTTAAAGGCAATAACCAACACTTTATACTTCACCCGGAAACTAATTGGCAGCCAGTGGAGCGATTTTAAAGCTGGCGTAATATGGTCACCCCTAGGTGTACCAGTGACCAACCTGGTTGCCATATTTTGAACTAGTTGAAGTTTCCGGACTAGGCACAGAGGTAGCCCTATGTACAGCACATTGCAGAAGTTGAGCCTCGAAGTTACCAGCGCTTGCAGCAAGGTTTGGAGGTATGTCAACCGGTTCTGGATGGGGTTACACTCCCCCTGAAAGACTGTGTTCGCAGCTTGGGGGTGCTCCTGGATCCGTCGCTCCAAATGACAGCCCAGATAGATGCGACGGCCAGGAGTGCCTACTATCAGCTTCGGCTGATGCGCCAGCTGCGCCCCTTCCTAGAGTTGGAAGATCTAAAGATGGTAGTGCACGCGCTGGTAACTTCGAGGCTTGACTTCTGCAATGCGCTGTACATAGGGCTACCTTTGTGCCTAGTCCGGAAACTTCAACTAGTTCAAAATATGGCAGCCAGGTTGGTCACCGGTACATCTAGGAGTGACCATATTACGCCAGCTTTAAAATCGCTCCACTGGCTGCCAATTAGTTTCCGGGCGAAGTATAAAGTGTTGGTCATTACCTTTAAAGCCCTACATGGTTTGGGTCCAGGTTACCTGCGGGATCGCCTTCTCCCGTACAATCCGCCCCGCACGCTCAGGTCCTCTGGGAAGAACTTACTGCGGTCGGCCAAGACTAGGCTGACAACTGTTACCCAGAGGACCTTCTCTTCTGCCGCCCCCAGACTGTGGAATGACCTGCCGGAGGAGACTCGTCAACTTAACAGTCTTTTAGAATTTAAGAAAGCTATAAAGACTGTTCTCTTCCGGCAGGCATATCCAGTGTAATTTTTAGAATGTTTTTAGGATGTTTTAGGATGTTTTAATGCAGTTTTAATAATATTTGTCATGTTTTAATTAGTTTTATGTATTTTATCATGCTGTTGTTCCCCGCCTCGATCTAGATGGAGAGGCGGGTAAGAAATAAATCGTTATTATTATTATTATTATTATTATTCCAACTCTAGGAAGGGGCGCAGCTGGCGTATCAGCCAAAGCTGATAGTAGGCACTCCTGGCCGTCACATCTATCTGGGCTGTCATTTTGAGCGATGGATCCAGGAGCACCCCCATGTAGATGGCCTCCACATGACCTATGTACCTGCTCAAACTGTTGTCCACCTGATGGGTAATTTTATTGCCCCTGCTCTCCTTTCTTATGATACTCTCTACTTAAACACAATTTGGACTGTAGAGGACACATGGCCACTCTGAGTCTGCACCCAACTGATTGTCACATGTAGTTGCCCTTAAGCTCTAGTCATGTCCCTCTCCTTCAACTCCCTTCCCTATAGCAGCAACAGATTATGAAGGCAGGGGGTTCCTTCCCTATCTCTTCCTCCTCAGTTTGTCCAAGGGGATTGTAGGCTGCTTCCTCCCTTGATCCAGCTGCTGGAGAATAGGGTAGACATGTGTCTTAATTAATTAATTAATTACATTTCTATACTGCCCAATAGCTAAAGCCCTCCAGGTGGTTCACAGCAATTAAAACCACAAAATGCATTATAAAACACAATATAAAATGTAAAAGCTTAAAACTACAATATAAAAGTACAAACCACAATAAAATCTATTGGATTTTAAAATACAAGAACAGATTTAAAAGAGAGGTAAAAGCCTTTACAGAGGACAGTCCTTTATCTGAAGGCATCCTTTATTAATCAGACTTCCCCAACCTGCTCCCTTCCAGTTGTGTTGGACTACAACTGACATCATACCTAGTTCAGCAGAGCATAGTGGTTGGGGATACTGGGAGCAACTGGCAGTGGCCAAAAAGGTACTGAGTGGAAGAGGATTTGGATGATGATTGCTGTTGTTTGGACTAGCAGAAATCACTATGCCGGACACAAAAAGGGCTCTTCCTGGAAGCAGGCCTGGATTCAGAAGTGTGGCTGGAAGCTGTATATGGAAAGGGTGTTAATGCATGTTTGTTCTGCAGTCTTATCAATTTTTCAGTGACATGTGCTGTATCTGGAAATGGTGATAACGATATTAATGTAAGAGCCCCGCATGTGCGCTGAATAGGTCATAGACAGATGATAGCACTATCCAAATATTAGCATAATTAAACGACAGATGATAACTGCTCCTTTCCGTGCAGGAAAATCACACTCCAGATGGGGAAAATAGTCCCTTTGCAGGCCAGAAATATCGGCTGTGAATGACCTACAGGCCCTCGAGTGAAACTTCTAGGTATATTTAAAAGAGACAAGAAATCCCAAATATTAAATGTCATTTATTGAGGCGTAGCTGTATTTATGCCTTGCTAACATGTGTTGGTTGCATGTAACGGGGAGGGGAACTACATGATATGCGATTCTTCCCCCATCCCCTGCATTCCTTCAGCTTTCAGCACCCCATTCCGGAAACGTTTCCCTGAGGGTTCTCTTGTTATCAGAGGAAGCAGCTGCAGGAATCTTCAGACTGAGGGAAGGACTGGTGTGTGTGTGTGTGTGTGTGTGAGAGAGAGAGAGAGAGAGAGAGAGAGAGAGAGAGAGAGAGAGGATCTACACTACTGCTTTAAAGTGGTTTGTAACAGTAGTGACAACTGTTGGGGCCCAGGCCACTCCCCATATACAGTTTTCAAAGTGTCATATCTAGGGAGAGCATATTTTGGAAACCAAAATGGAGGACAACATGGTCGCCCCCCCAAGGGGGCAAGCCCACCAACATGTCCGCCCCCAGGGGGCATGTCCAGCACCAAGGGGGGGGGTGCCCACCTGAACATAGCCTTGGTCATATGTCTGATTTTACAGCACACAATTAAAACAAATCTGTTCTACATAACATCTTAATGTTAAAATTACTGAAAGAACAAGTGAGACATTCAATGTATCTGAAATTAACTTCTACTTTTGTAGCTTTTGCTGTACTTTGTTGCTATACTCTGTGTGATACATTCTCCCCTTCCCTCAAATATTTTTCTGATTGTATCCTCACTCCTCTGCAAGCTGCTGTTTAACAGGGCTTGCTGCCGGCTGGCCAGCTTTTTAATTTTTTTTAGTTTTAAAGTTCAATTTTGTTTTGAAACTTGCTAAAAATCAACAGATGAACAGATCTGCTTGAAACTTGGCATGGCTAAAGCCCTACTTAAGATCTATCATGCTGCCATGTTTCATCTCCTTATCTTTAAAAATGATGGTGTTTTTAAAAATAATTTTAAAACCTCATTTTTTTTAAAAAAATCCTAAAACTGAATGGATGAACAGAACTGCTTCAAACTTGGCATGGCTAAAGCCTGATGCAGCCACTATCAAAGTGCCAAGTTTCATCACTTTATCTTTAAAAATGATTTAAAAGATTTTTTTTTTAAAAAAAACCTAATATTTTTAAAAAATCCTATAAATCAACGGATGAATGGATCTGCTTCCAATTTGGCATTGTGAAACCCTACCTAAGGGCGTATCATGGTGCCAAGTTCATCTCTCTATGTTTAAAAATGATGGAGCTGTAAGTGTTTTTGTTAATTCCCATTGACTATAAAGTAGAGCTGCCCTTTGGGTGGGGGGAGGATGGGAAAAATCTGAATTTTTCTTCAAATTTCATAATTCCCCCCCCCCCCCCTTTCCCAGATTTGTTACCAAAATTCCTGTCATGTCCTGGTTTTTCCTGACATATGGTCACCCTGCTTGGTGTAGATCTGGCCTGTGTGTATTTTTGGGAAAAGGGTTTAACCCTTTATTTTCCCACACTGTCTGCTCAAAATCATTTTTCCCACAGATGTTTCTCCCCCCTCCCCCAAGATATAAAATATACCCTTCCCTATATCTCCTAAGGAAATGGTTAAACATCTCCTTGACCTCTGAAACCAACTGCAGCCACTTACCATAACAAAAAAGACTCCCCTCTCCTCAAAAGATATCCATAGGACCCCACTGTCCCTTTTCAATACTGAATAGGGCTAATGAAGCTCACTGGGTGATCTTGGCCCATCACTATTTCTCAGCCCTAACCTAATTTCATAGGTTTCTTGTGGGGTGGGATGTGGGGAGAGAGAGAGAAAAAACATGTTGAATTCCTTAGAGGGAAGTTGGGATATGAATGTAATGAATATAATAGGAACTACACTGGCCTCTTCTAGTGCAGCTATTAGTGGTGTGCAATATAGGGTGGCCATATGAAAAGGAGGACAGGGCTCCTATATCTTTAACAGTTGCATAGAAAAGGGAATTTTAGCAGGTGTCATTTGTATGCATGGAACACCTGATGAAATTCCCTCTACATCACAACAGTTAAAGCTGCAGGAGCCCTGCCCTTTTTTGTATCTGGTCACTCTAGTAGCTCCTGCAGCTTTGACAGTTGTGATGTAGAGGGAATTTCATGAGGTGCTGCATGCATACAAATGACACCTGCTGATATTCCCTTTTCTACACAAAGACACAGGAGACCTGTGCTCCTTTCCATATGGTCACCCTAGTGCAATATATCTACAACATACTCCCTGGAGTTTCTCCACATTTTGCAACAGCCAGGGTTTGTCCAGATCCTCTTCATTTCCTCTAGCTGATGCATCATTTGTACTTTGGGGTTTATGTTGTCTTTGCCACAGCCTCTCCAGCCTGCAAAGATGGTACATGTCAATCCTGGAGCCAGCAGCCACAATTGCCAAAATTGTGGCACTCCTCTTCAAAATGGACAAATTTATTATGGGAACTTAAGAGCTCTCTGCACAGTCTAAATATGGCCTTGGCTAGAAGTGGCAAAGGACAGTCTGGCAGGTTCATCTCCCTAAGCTTTAATAAAAAACGATCCAGCACTTGGCTGATCTTTATGTAGAAACAAACGCCCCTTCCGGTCCTCTCCTTAAACCACACCGTGTACATTTCCAGCAACACAGCCCTGTGGTGTACAACATGCTTTGGACTGCTGCATCTGTCATCTCCTCAGGGAAGGAGGCTCACCTCACAGTTTGCAGGGCAATCCTAACAGCTTTCTGTGTCTCAGAAGCTGCTGAGCACATGGCACCAACAAGAGATATCTTGTTTGCTTGTCTCTATGATGGCAGAAGGAAGCATTATGCTCAGGAGTATCTGGACAGATTTTTGTCAGTAATCTGAATGCTTTTTTGTTGGACTTTCAAGTTAACTCTGGCTGCCTCTACAAGAGAGGTTTAAAGCTCTTTCAAGGCGCTTAATTTTTTTTACCTCTACAAGAACGGAGCGCAAATTGGGCGTAGAGGCGCGTTATCTCTCCGATTATGCGCATTATTGAATGCGCGTTAAATCGTGAGTTTTATTTTGCTCCGGCCGTTAAAGCGCATTTTGACTATGTGAACAAGCGCTTATGCACATCAACTACTTGTAAACTGCATTTTGGTCATCCGTTAATGCGCTTCGCCGCCTCTCGCCGCCTCTCGTGCAGCGGTATTAGATGTAAATGCGCTTCAGCGATTATGCGCATAATTGCCTAACCGGGCGCAAAAGCGAATCCTTGTAGAGGGGACCTAGGATGAAAGATGTTGATTGAATTTCACATGATGCAGCAAGCAAGGGGATTTCACAATTCAGAAGGCGATGCTTTCCGCATTGAGTGAGCCCGCTGCTTTGAACAGATTAGTTAAACTTCTTGATGTTTTTGGACCCCAAAGATCTCAGGGCAAGGACTGGGGAGACTTGGGTTCTTTGGCTTCAGAACAATGACAGTTCCATGCTAAACTCACAGGAAAGGCAGAAAAAATTCAAGCAGGATGGGTCTGTTATTTGGAAATATTAAATAAGGCATTAGCCCATCAGCCATGCTGCTATTTGCCTTAACAGACTTAAAGCAGAAAGAAGGCAAGCCTCTTCAGCTATTTTGCCAGATGTGAAAGAAAAGGAAGTTTGGTTGGTGTTGCTAGGCAATTGTAAAGCATTTTCTCCAGCCACTTCCTGTTGGAAGGCCGATCCCATAGCTGCCTTGTAACTGGAGGATGCTTCCCCTTTACCTTGACTCTAAAAATGGCTAGATAGATCACTGTCTATTGAAGAAAATGCAATCTGCTTGCATAGGTTGCATATGAGCTATTTTGAATATATATTGATGGGGACCCAGGCACCACAGAATAGTGTCTCATAACTTGGTTAAGAGGAGCAAGTATATCACAGCCATGCTCTGTCCTCATTCTCTTCTATCCCTGTGCTCCCATCACCCTCCACATCCTTGTCACCTTCTCAGTGCTTATAGCATGTACCTAGATTGATGGTTGTTTTCTACCCTCCTGTTTGCCTGCTGCAACTACTGGGGAAGAGAGCAATAAGTTTTCCAAACTACACTGAAAACAAAAGGACTATTTTGTAGATTGTAAACCTATGGGCTTAGGTTTTCATTTCCCACTCCACCCTGGTTTGCTTGGTAGCTCCCAACCATATCTTGACAGAGCCCAAGTATAAGGATGGGAGACCACCAAGAGAAAATATCTTCACTAGAAAGATTGCCACCTAAAGCAATAGTGCTATGAAAAGCAGAAACTCTTTATGGGGATGGGGATATCCCTCAGCCAGCTCCCTGGGTGGACAGCTGAGCAGGCAGGTTGAGTCTGACAGGCCTGTGCTGGCAGCAGATTGATATCCTTTTAGTTCTTGATAAGGATCTGAAGCCTCCTTTGGGTTTCACAAGCAATTCTTTCATCCTTCCTGACTGTGCCTTCCAAGCAGTGGAGAATCCCTGGAGACACATCAATCGCGGGACTGCAGGCACTCTTGGCTGCTATTGGCAGAGATGATGGAAAAGCTACAGGAGCAGCTGTCATTTCTTCCTGTTTGCATTTTGTTCTTGGGCTATCAGCAGGACATTTTCTGCCAGGCACCCATCATTCTTCTGCACTAGAGCAGACTTCTGCTATTCTGCATGCTGAGGTGCACACTGGGATCAACTTCCACAGAGTCCTTCCCACCATCATATCTTGGAGTTGCTTGCAGATGGAGGGGTCCTAGTGCTCATAGTCAGCAGGTAAGATGCAGCTCTTCTTCCATCTTTTTTCATTGTTTTCCATGGTAAGAAAAAAAATATGGAAGAAGCAGTGAGGAACCCCGGATGGGTTACAAGAGATGATGTTGTCATCTGGAACCCCCATAAAATTCTGTGAATGAAGCAAGGTGATGGTGCCCTAAAAACTAGGGATGTGCATGTCCAAAAATATTGTATCGTATCGTTATCGGAATTTCGGGCCAAAAAAATTATCATCTCCAATAATATTGTAGGTGAACCGTATCGTATCGTATCATATTTCCGATAATTATCAGAAATCCGATATTATATCGTTTCTCCATTTTGCCCTAGAGACTCTAGAGTTGATTTTTGAGTCAGAAAGACCTAAAACTTCTTACTTTTCCAAGTTACAGGTTTGAAACTTGGTCACAGTGCAGACTGAGTGTTGCTAGTCTTGTGTGCCAAATTTTAGAACAATCGGTGCAAGCGTTACTCAGAAGTAAGCTTTCAAATACACTGTTTCAGGTGGCTGAAATGTGGTCCTTTTTCAAGAGACGTTGTCCAGTACTCATGGGCATCTCACAGATGGCCTTGAGGGGACTCATCTGTGCCCAATTTCAGACACACAGCTGCAGGTGTTACTAAGCTCTCAACAACATGCACTGTTTCTGGTAATGCACTCCATGCTGCTGCTGCTGAGACTTATAGGTATATATGAATACAATGAACTGTCAAAACCTGTGGATAAACTAGGCAGTGCCTTCCATATGCAGTCATAAAAGTAAAATGTGTTAATCAGAAGATGGTGAACTGCTGCTGTCTTGTCTCATTGATTAGGCCACGCATGTCTACAAATTAAAAGGATTGGAGGGTAGGGGAATTGCATGGGTGTTACATTTATTTTAGAGCCAGCCTTAGTAGGCAGGGCCTCATTGGGCCAGGAGATACCCCGGAAGCGCGCCAACCTGCAGGCTCCCACTAAAACTAAAAAAACTTAAAAGCATATTATTATTATCCGCGCCTATGCGTGCGTGGCACAGTGAGAGTGGATGCATTCCTCTGCAGTAGAACTGCTGCCTTGACTCTTGATTAGGCCACACATGTCTAAGTACAAATGAAATAATAAAAGGATTGGGGGGGGGTAGGGGAATAGCATGGATGTTACAGTTATTTTAGCCAGACTTAGCAGGCAGGGCCTCATTGGGCCAGGAGATACCCCAGGTAGCGAGGAAACCTGGAGGATCCCATCAAAACAACCCTCACACACCACCTTGACCTCATTGTGCTTGAAAATTAAAATGACCCAGTCTGCCTGCCATCTCCGTGCAGGCAGGTAGGCAGTTCTTCATGCCAGAGCTGCACACATTGGCTGGAGCAGTGGCAAATAAAAGTCACGTTCTGGGTAGGCACATTGGCAAATTAATATAAGTCACGTTCTGGGTAGAGGTGGGCATATTGGCTGGAGCAGAGGGAATAGTCACGTTCAGGGTAGAGGTAGGCACATTGCCAAATAAAAGTCACGTTCGGGGTAGAAGTAGGCACATTCCAAATAAAAGTCACGTTCACGATAGAGGTAGGCATTTTGGCAAATAAATAAAAAGTCACATTCAGGGTAGAGGTAGGCACTTTGGCAAATAAATAAAAAGTCATGTTCAGGGTAGAGGTAGGCACATTGCCTGGACCAGAGTCTCAAAAAAAGAAAAAAAGGAAATGCGTGAGGGGGATGCTTCTGCAGTCCCTTACTAATGGACTTCATGAGGAGCAGACTCAGGGACGTAGTGACGAAAAATAATAATAATACAGGAATCTCTCAAGGCTCACTAAAGCAGTCCCTCCAGACTGGAAACATTGGATGGTGCAGTGTCTTTAATAAAGAAATAAAATGTGCGAGAGGGAGAGACAGCCACCCCAGAACTGCCCCCAGCATCAACAGCATCTCTCCTAGACCCAGAGCCACCTCATTTCATACTGGTACAAAGTGATTGAAAATGAAATTATTATTTACATTAATAACAATCCTTTGCAAACAGTTTGTGTGCTGCTTTGACCACAGATTGTGTAGTGTTATCCTGTGTAGCAGGCTACAGGACACACCAGCACACTCACAGTCAATCAAGCAAACACACACACCCAGAGAAAGAAAGGGAGAGAAAAAAAATGTTTTTTTAAAAGAAAGTTAAACAGGGAAGAGGACAAAACACACTCACTCAGTCACAGTACCCCCACCCTTCAATCAAACCAACCAGAAACGTATAAAAACTATAACTCAAACACACAAGCAACGAACAGCCAAATGAACCTGAGACACAGAAGGGAACAGAAAGATGGAAGACTACAATGAATCTCTAACAATTCACCACCAAGTAACTATAAGACCCAGGAGCCAGGACAGAGCTCCAACAAAATCCACCCTTCTCCCCTCAACGCCTAACTCCCAACAGAGCTGGAACACCAAGTGTGGGAGTTTTATTCAGGGATATCCTTAGCCCTCCTCCAACATTGTGATTGGAGCCTGCTGGAATCCTTGCTGCACGATTGGTCACTGTCTCAGCAAGCACACCCCACCTTCTAGCTCCGTCCATGTGGCGGCAAAAGAGAAAGAGCCTCCCGATAAAACGATAACATACGATAATTATTGTTGGATTTTTTATCGTCTGCGATAATTATCGTAGGCTTCCCTATCATATCGTTATTGTTAAACACATGCACGATAAAGAGCATATCGTATTGTTGTCGTACATTTTAACGATACAATACACATCCCTACTAAAAACCTCATCTGGAAGCACCCTTGGTCTGGCTCTAACCAACCCCTCACTTAGGATCCCATATCTAGAGTAACTCTGTTTCCTATCCTGATAGCACAGTTTGAGGTGGAGGGAGGAGAAGGCCAGTTTGAGATGGGCTTGCTAGTGTTGGCCCCTTATAAGTTGTTTCAGAAGCCATTGGCCCTGTTCAGAAGACACCTTAAACCATGGCTTTAACCACTGTGAATAAGGCTTTTTGCCCTGGAAACTGAATGTCTGTTAATGCTTCTATGAACTGACTCACAAGTTTTTTGAGATTGTTTTTTTTTCAACATTTGCAATAAGTTTCTGTAACCAATTATTTTATAAAGGGAGGTGGTGAATAAAATGGCTGGTGTCCAGGCCAGGCTTTCTTGGAAGTGATTAGGACAATGCAGTACCAGACAGTTTTAATTAAAGCATGCAAGAGCAGCTTCCAACCACTTTCTTTCTGGCTCCTGTTTCATCTTTTCACTTTTTATCATTGAGGTAAACCCTCCACATCTTGTTCTTTTGAATCTCCTGGATTCTTGCTGGTTCTTTTGGTTGCAGACACCCAAGTCTTCTATCACAGCCTCACAGAAATTGCTTGGCTCGAAATGGGTCAGCCCCAGAGTGACAGAAGCCAATATGTTGTTTCTTCTTATTAGTTCCCCATTTCCCTGATTAGTCCCTCATTGATCTCTTTTTATAGATGCTTTTCTGGCAGTTTTCCACCATCTTGAACAGATACTTAGCAAGGAAGTCTATTGCAGAAAAAACAACAGTCTCGTAGCACTGTAAAGACTAACAAATTTATTCTGGCATAAGCTTTCGTGGACTATAGCCCACTTCATTAGATGCATTAGATGCATTGTGGCATATTCTGGAATAAGCTTTTGTCAGCTATATATAGCTCACCGCATTAGACGCATGGAGTGTTATAAAGAGTTTCAGGTTTATATACAGTACATATGATGGTGGGTGGCAACGAAGAACTGTAAACAGTGAGGTCATTCTGCATGTAATTTCCTTCTGACCTCACTGTTTACGATTCTCCACTGCCAGCCACCACCATATGTACTGTTTATAAGCCTGAAACTCTCTGTAACACTCCATACGTCTAATGCGGTGAGCTATATATAGCTGACAAAAGCTTATTCCAGAATATGCCACAAGATTCTTTGTTATTTTAATATGAAAGAGCACTAGACCGGAAACTAGAGAAAAGGTACTTCAGGGAAGATGGCCAAAGTAGGCACCAGTCTTTCCCCTGCCCCACCCCCACAATGATTCAGGTGCAATGAATCATTGTACCTCATGGTTGAAAACCCTATGTTTAAAGGGACCCTTGTCTGTGTCTTCTTCAGTTGTTTTGTTGCTCCTGTGCTTTAGACTCTTGGCTGTGCCTTCCTCAATTATTTGGTCTGGTGTTCTCCAGCAAAAATTAATGCCTTCTGTTCCATGACAGTTCATCTGGATAAAGACCTGAACTGTATTTTGGAATAGATATTTGGCTTCACACAGGGAGTGTCTATACGCGGCTGCCTTCAAAGGGCATCAGCTCAAAAGCCCGCTGCTGTGAGGCTAAACCGATAAAGCTGGACAGGGCAGGAGGGAGCGCAGGCAATCAACCCGGAAAACCCATCCCCTGCCCAGCATAACTACTCTTTCCCATCATCAACAACAAAAGACAGCCTCTTGCTGATTGGAGCTTTTTCAGATAACCTGGAGCAAAGGTAAAAGTCATTGTAAATCAGCAATTTGAAAATGCTCAGTTTTTTTTGGGGGGGGATCCCGATGTGGTTGCTGCATCATTTAAACAATGCGGTGCCGCTGCACAGCCACTACAGGGTTAATAGAGCATCTGAAGGTGGAGGGGCCTGGTGGGATAGTGGTGAGGGGTTGGGGATGGGGACAGAGAATTGGCAAAAGGGAGGTCTTTTAGTGAGTGGGTGAATTTGAGTGCATACTGATGCAACAGCTCTCAAGTTTGTACAGCTGAATTGAGATGCATATTGTGTGATGCATAGGTTGGTGTGTTTAATTCCCTCTTTGGATTTCACAGGGAAATCCTGGGCATTGGGCCAGAGCATGTCCCCTGAATGTGAACTATTCTGAGTTGATATGTTCTTCTCACACGGTTTAAAACTGTAGCATCTATGTATATATGTGTGTATGTATTTGGGGAGGATGTCAGTGAAGGTTATGTGTACATCTGCAACTTGTGTAGGATAATGAGGCTACAATCCTATATGCACCTACTGGGAGTAAGGCTCATTAAACTCAATAGGGCATACTTCCAAGTACACATGCAATTTTAAAAGTTTCAAAAGACAAAATATATTTAGGCCTCATGGCTCTGAATACTATTACCTCCCTTTCTTTTTAGCTAAGTACTATTCCCATTTACTTTTTAAATCTGACTCCTAGGATTTCCCTCTCCCAAATCTTGAGGGCTGCTTACCTCTCCTAGGTACAAAACTTTTAAAGAACCGTTGTAGTGGTGTGCTCCAGATCCCATATTTTAGTACATGCAGGATTTAATTTCTAAGCCCACCAGTGTAAACAGAGAGAGGATATCATTTTCCTGGTACTGTTTCTGATATGGCAGGAGAGTAGCACTAGACAGAGGGAAAATGGGTGATTTATTTTCTGGAGGGCTTCTTCTCTACCACACCTGATTCCTCATTTTTATTTAATACTTGGGCTAGAAAAGTTGGTTTATATAAACAATACTGATGATGCCAAAATCCAATAATTGTGGATTGTAAATTGATGCATTAGAAATAGATTTAGAAAGTCAGTTTCTCTGGAAGCTTATCTCTGTCAGAGATTCCCACGGGAGTTGCTTACTGCGCTCCCTGTTTCGACCTTGAAGCTGCTAGTTTCTCTGTGAACTTGGGAGTGTTTTGATAAGGTGGGGGCCACTCTTTGAGGGTGCCACTCACATTGTAGTGTCATCAAAAGGGGGTTGAATTGTACCGCCCTGTTGGCACATGGTGTGGTAAGAGTCTTGAAGTTAGTCTTATGTAGTTTTGTGTCCCAACCGTCACTATCCCAATCAGACGAAAGACACGTGTAAGATCGAAAACTGGCTGCAGTTTGTGATGAATTTTAAATTATTTCATCACAATTTTAAATTATTTCATCACAATGGGCATGGTTTACAGGTCAGAGGACATGTCTGTCAAGTGGCTTTGAATAGGCCAGGCCTTAGTATATAATAGCTGAGCAAGGCTGAAGGAGCCTTGCTAGAGATCATCTTTCCACACAAGGCCTGAAACCCCTCTTGTTAGGATTCTAACTGTTTTGGGATTTTGGAAGCACTCTACACATGCTCACTCACTTGCTATTTCGACTCTGGATTTCTAAGGATGGTGCCATGGAAAGTACTGTGAGGCTTTTCATAGACTTGAACTTGCGTTTGCTGTGGATTGTGTGTTTGATGGGCCAGAGGTTATACTTTCACTGTGATCACGCATACTGTGTCAGCTCAGCTTTTGGCAGGCTGTGTTTGATGGGGCGATATCTTTAATCTCTGCCCGGCTCTGGTGGCTCAGAGCATAAGTGTTTTTCCTCCCTGGGATTTTGTTTAGGCTATTGGCCATGTCCCTTGAGGTGCCAGCGTATGAGGCGTCTGGAGAAGCTCAAATTGGATGGTGGCAAACTCTAACTCCTCCCCTCCCCCGAGTGCTCGCCTGAAGGATCGTATCAGGAAAGGAGCCTAAAGCGTTCTAAACATCGTTCAGCTTTAAGTGGGTGTCATTTGAAGAATGTAACTATTATGCTTTTTACCGTGTGATTTCCTCAATAAAAAGAAGTCTCACCAATGTGAGTGTCTCGTGTCAGTTTGCCAGTACATGTGAATGCCAGAGGGAACGGGCATGCTCACAACAGTTGCTTTGCTTGATCCTGTGGTAAGGGCAATGTATAAGTAGGTAACCCATGACTATGACTCACTGATGGTCTGCAAAATTCCAAACTCATGTTGCAGTTTTAGATTTCAGTTAGCACGACATTAAGATTTTCCTGTGTGTGCAGATGCAGGAGCAACTGCTTCTCAAGGAACATTAAGGAAACAGGCTCTCAAGACATGGATTCTTCCTTAGACAGCTTGCTCTGTAGCTAAGAGCCCATCCAAAGAATCATGAATGACAGACGTGACATCCTAGGGAGCCTAGAGCAAGCCTGTTAATAACGTGACTGATGTGCAGAGCAGCTTGTGTGTGCACTTCCCTAGAAGTGCTCATAAACGTTTCAGGCTTACGCTCCTTCCCTTTCCGATCCCGCCACAGTTTTGTAGTGGGACTTTCTCTTTAGTGATGGATTTCCATTTCCAGTTGATGACGACAATACACTTGAAACCTTTTTGGCCTTGTTAAGTGTTTCCAAATAGTATTACATGGTGTTATAACAAGACTGGAATGGGTGAAATCTTTTTTTATATTGGAACTGGTAGTTTAAAAGGTTTTTTTTTTGCAAGTTCAAGCCCCAGACCAAAATTGAATAGATTTTGTTATGCAGTCAGCCAAATTACTTCCTGCTGCACGATGGGAACAGTGTTAGCTGGTCCTTTCTAGAGAAACGGCTTCGAGAGGGAGGTGTGTGTGTCCAGGTTTCTTCAAGTCCTTCCATAGTAAATAATGCATGACTCAGGCATTCATCTATTTTCAGTCCTTTTCAGGTTTCTCAGAACACTTGGCAGGTAAAGAATATAGAAGGTAAAAATGTATGATTGTTATACCAGCTAGGGTGGATGTTGCTTTGGAAAGCAGGGTGTAGCACCAAAGGCATAGGACCGATCTCTACACCAAGCAGGACACAACACTTTGAAAACATTTTGAAAACTGTATATGGAGTGTGTCCTGGGCCCCAACTGTTGTCACTACTGTTACAAACTGTTTTAAACAGTTTTAAAACAGTAGTGTAGATCCAGCCATAACCTTTTGGAGAAGACTTAGTCGTATTTATTGAAATGAAACAAACTAAAAATAGGACACCCCCCCTCTTCTTGGAGAATAGGAACGGGGAAGGGATATCAGCCTGAATTGTGCATCAGCTACCTAATTGTTATAACCATAGGCATCATATTGTCTACCGCTAGACTATGGTACATGTGGATGCCAACATAGTGCTAAATTATGCCCTAGCCTTTTCTAGCCTGGTACCCTCCAGATGTTTCAGACCATAATTCCAAGCATTTCTGATCTTTGCTTATGCTGGCTGGGCTGATGGGAGTTAAAGCTGAAAACGTCTAGAGGGCACCACATTGGGGAAGGCTGGCATAGCATGACATCCAAATGTGGGCAGTGAATGACTTTAGGGTTTCCACTTCCCACTCTGGACATCAGATGTTGTCTGATGTCCAGAAGTAGGAGAAAAGGCAATCATGACTCCTGCCAGGTATTTTCTCCCTTTCTCTCACCTGCAATAGCGAACATTTCTACAGGTGTGTTGCCCAGAAGTGGGAGCAGAAGACAGGACTCTGTAGGAATGGCGCTATGGGTGCCTCTTCTCTTCCTTCAACTGGAGATTTAAAGGACAACATCTAATTAGACAATGCTTAAACCATGTAAAGGACAATGTCCAGAAAAGCGAGAAGTGGTAACCATAAAGTCACTCAATGGCGTGTTTGGTTGTCATGCCATAGTTTAGCATGAGGAGAATGAGGTACAGTGGGCATCAGGCTCACAAAATCCCCTCTCCTCCTTCTATGCAGCCATGAGTAGGAGTTTTGAAGTTTTTGCTTTCTGGTTTAGATTAACCAAAACTTATTGTGTCATCCAAATCCAACAAACTGTGGTTAATATGAAGACTGGTTTGTTTCAAAGAAGGCCTTGCAATTGCGCCAAAAATGTAAAGGGGAGGGGGGAATATGTGAATGGCTCATTGTTGTCATGCCAAACTATGGTTTATCATGATGTACAAAGCATGGCCAGTGAGTAGAACCTGAGAGTTATCCAGGTAATCTTGAGCAGTTATCACATGTGGTCTGAGACACAGGGATCATGGGCTGTCCTCCCTAAACAGGGCCCCCAGAGGGAGCTTCTTTACAATTGTGTATCTAAGTGAGTTTTGGAATTTGCATTTAAAATAGGGTGACCATATGAAAAGGGGGACAGGGCTCCCGTATCTTTAACAGTTGTATTGAAAGGGGAATTTCAGCAGGTGTCATTTGTATGCATGCAGCTCCTGGTGAAATTCCTTCTTCATCACAACAGTTAAAGCTGCAGGAGCCCTGCCCTCTTTTGTATCTTCTCAACTGCTGTGATGAAGAGGGAATTTCACTAGGTGCTGCAGGCATACAAATAACACCTGCTGAAATTTCCACTTAGCTTCCAGTCAGACAATTGGGACCCAACGTCATCCCTTTTCTCAAAGACCAGCATTGCTGCTATGGCTCAGCTTTCATCCTGTCATGGTGCACCCCCCCCCCCAAACAGGGCACTGTGTACTCAGACTTATCTAAGAATATGAGAAGACCCATGCTGGATCAGATCAAAGGCCTATGTAGTCCAGCACTCTATTCACACCATGGCCAACCACCTGCCTGTGGGTATCCTACAAGTGGGACATGAGTGCAATAGCGCCCTCCTGCCCATGTTCCCTCAGCAACTGGGATTCAGAAGCATACTGCATCTGATACTGAAAGTAGCATAATGGTTATCATGACTAGTAGCTATTGATAGCCTTATCCTCCATGAATTTGTTTAGTCCCCTTTGAAAGCCATCCCAATAGGAAACCCATTGACCTTGGTCTTGTCTTTGCAGAAATCATACAGGAGGCATGAGGACTTTTGTCGCAATTCACCTTGAATGCTACTTTGCTGGGGAGTATGGGCACAACTGGGCAGCTACACCCTGCCCAGCCAGATGCTGTTGCTGCTGCTGCTGCTGCTTCCAGACGAGCCCCAAACTCCCCAATGCAATTTTATCCAAATCCATCCCACGATGACTTGTAATTAAACAAATAAATCTCAATTCTAATTAATATCTGCAAGGGGATTTATGTGATGAGCCACCGCAGGATGCATGTTTCCAGTCAGTTGCACAATTTATTGTGCCTTGTGGGTAAATATCGGCAACCCGAGTCAATAAACGTAATGGTGATGGAGCTCTCCTGCCTCTGTCTTCCAGGGCTTAACCCTCTCCTGTTGTTTTTGATCTTTATCCTTCCATTTCTGAGACCATTCCCTGCATGATGCTGGTGTATATGTACTAACTACAATGTGCTGGATGAGAGCTAATACACTGAAACATAACCCAGACAAGATGGAGGTGTTGGTGGTGCGACAAGGGAGGACAGTGGTGTTCAGTGTGTTCTGGATGGGGTCATACTCACCTTAGACATCAGGTACACCATTTTGGTCTGCTGTTAGATCCAACCCTTACTTTGGGTATTCAGGTGGCTTCTGTGGCAGAAAGTGGCTTTCACCAATTTAGATTGATGAACCAACTACAGCCCCTGTTGGACAGAGATGGCCTTGTGACAGTTATCCATGCTCTTATAGAGCGTCATCAGGCAAGCGTTTTATTGCACACTTGTTATTCCCCACTTATGGATGTTCACGGGTCCTTTTGACATCGTCGTTTGCCTCCCATGCATCTCTCACTCCTTCTTGCCTATTTCCCGTCACAAAATAGACCCCTTTAAATCCGATTTTTTAAACGAAATGTGCCGCCATTTCCTGCTGTGTGCAGGAAAAGCTGCTAGATAAAAATGGCCACTGAATGGGCCACATGGTCATTGTTTACTTCCTCTTTCTTCCCTTGTGTGAAGAAAGAGGAAGTATCATGGGACAGAAGCAGGAGGAAAACAATGGAAAGGAACAAGACACTAGGGACTTTTTTCTGGCTTTTTCCCTTTTTAAAACATATTTTTAAATGTGTAAAAAAGTCAACCTGCCACTGCACAGTAGCCCTGTGGTGTTCACTTCATCAACAGAATGCACCATGGGAATGAAAACACTATGACTGCTGTATGGTTTTGGTCTAAGCTTTTTTATATGGTAAACCCCACCCCCTTTTTTTTTAAAAAAGGAAGAACCTTGTATTTTATTTGAAATTTAGGTTAGCACCCCTCCCCCAATGAACCCTGTGAAAGCTCTTGAGAATTTCAGGGACCCCTCAAAGATGAAATCAGTCTTTGGGGACTATTGCCACCATTGGAAAACAGGTGGTCTGAAAGATTTGGCTCAGTTGTAATTGAAATCTACTTCTCAGGTCCTACTCTGCGGGCTCCTGTCTTCTGAGATTAGATGGCGAGCAACCAGGAGAAGGACCTTTTCTGAGGTGTTAACTCATTTATGGAATACCCTTCCCAGAAATATTTGAGTGGTGGCAGCTCTGTATTCATTTGACTTGAGTATCAAAATTAAGTAACAACATTTTTTGGTATTCATTTGAGTACCAAAGTAAAATGATCTTTCTGTTCTGATAAATAACTTGTTTTATTATTGCTTATTTTGTTATTGCTATTTAATGAGGGATTTTATATTGTATGTTTATAATGTTAATGTGGATTTTATTATTATTTTATGTTGTAAGCTGATTTGGGAGTTGATAGCAGAAAGCTTAGTTACACACATTTAAAAGTATTTATTTACTTACAGTATTTATATGCTGTCCAATAACCATTTTTACCACTCCTTTAAAAATTAAGTACTGCTAAAGCACCTTTCCAGCTATATTTTTAAAAAAGTACTATTAAAATAAGTAGTGCTTTAGCACTATTTAAAAGACTGATTAAAATAAAATAAAATAAACTGGTGATGAAAATGGCGGCTGCTACAAAGGATATATAATGAATGTATGCTACATGGTGATAGCTTTAGCTGCCTGATAAATCGCTACCCACATCAAAACACACCATTTAAAAATGGTGGAAGAGTAGCTAGGGACAATGGTGTGGACAGAATATGGTGGGATGTACACCATGAAAATACATAATATTCCCCAAATGTGCAGCAAGTCAATTACAATTCTGCTTATACTTTGCAGTGGAAGAACAAGGAATAATTATTAGTAGGAACTAGGGTGACCATATGAAAAGGAGGACAGGGCTCCTGTATCTTTAACAGTTGCAGAGAAAAGGCAATTTCAGCAGGCGTCATTTGTATGCAATTAGTACCTGGTGAAATCCTCTCCTCATCACAACAGTTAAAGTTGCAGCACTATACTAGAGTGACCAGATACAAGAGAGGACAGGGCTCCTGCAGCTTTAACTGTTGTAATGAAGAGGGAATTTCACCAGGTACGAATTGCATACAAATGATGCAGGCTGAAATTGCCTTTTCTCTACAACTGTTAAAGTTACATGAGGCCTGTCCTCCTTTTCATCTGGTCAGCCTATAGGAACCATCTGTTTAGAAGCACTCTTACTCATTCTGCTATGGCTACTACAGCAGAACAGAGATCTCCAACCTCTTTGGGTCAGTGAGCACATTTAGAATTTCAATATAGTGTCGTGGGTGCTCTCACAAAATGGCTGCCATGGTGGGCAGGGCCAGTTACAAAACAAGCATTTCCCAGGAGGCAACTGGTAAGACTAAAAGAAAATTCACTTGCTCAGGAACCTAAGTACAATGGGTCCTGAGCTCCAAAACAAAAAACACTCTATTGCACCAAAATAAAGATGGTGCTTGAGGGCAGCATTTTGCCTTGCAACATGCCAGCCTCCCAGTTAAAAAACACTTAAAAAATCTTTAGAAATAAAATTAAAATCAGGAGGAGCAGAGAGCTTGGTGAGCGCCAAGAGAGTAGGGTGACCATATGGAAAGGAGGACAGGGGTCCTGTATCTTTAACTGCTCCAGGTTTCCGAGGGCCCTTGGGCAAGATGTCCTCAATAGGCCCTCTCTTTCTCCAGTTAGTCTACCTTCTCCCTGCTATTGCTACCAGCTGTTATTGCTCCTTCTCCGCTTTCTCGTCATTGCTTGCTACCACTTGTTTGCTCGACAGAGGATCAGGGAGCAAAGAAGCAGTGGCATCTCCTACTTCTCCTTCTGACCACCACCTTTGTCTCGGCCAGAGCTAGAGGCATGTGAACAAGCAGTTTGCAACAATGAAGAGGAGCAGCAAGTCCAGTTAGTGGGCCTTTGCTGAGGGGCAGGCCTTCAGCAAGTGCCCAGCCATTCCTACCTTGACACAGCCCTGGGTATGAGGTATCTTCCTGTGTTCCTATAATGCATGGGTTTCATGATTTTTGTGGTTTTTTTCATGATTTTATTATAGTATTCATTGATGAATGCTTCACCAATGACATGCTATTACCATCTTGGCTGCAGTTTTAAAAATGAATGGGTATTCATCCATTGTATTTATTTGGAATGGACTCTTTAAATAATCCTAAAAGAATAAGCAATGGATTTTCTTCCAGTCTTTCTATTAACAAGTGCTGCCCAATTCTGTAGAGACTCTTTTAAAGTGAAAGCAACCTCTTATTTACACAGCATAAAAGACAGATAGCAACAGGGCAGTGTTTGCTGTGACATAAAATTTCTAGTTTTGGCTCCAGAAAGCCTCTGCATGTGACTCTTAGATTGATTTTTATTGACAGGGAGTGGAAGGATAATATGTAGAAGCAGGAGAAAGCTACTGTGGCAGCCAAAGTTGTAACTAGCAGAAGTGAGGGGATGGGTAGGTCTAACAGGTGGGCACGAAGGAGAGTACGTAGACAGGAAAGGACGCTCAGCACACTACTGCAATGATAGACCTCTAGATTTCTACCATGGCTCAACTTTGTCTTTTTTATATTGTTTGAAGAGGGTGTGGCAGAAATCATTGGGCAGACACATCCCAGGGGGCTACAATTGTCTAAGGCTCTTCCACACATATTTTCTGATGTGTAACTAGATTTGCATGTTTGAAAGGGCCCCATCTTCTGTTGTTGGGGTCTCTAACATGGTGTCCATGGACACCTCTCTTGCAGGGTGACCATATGGAAGAGAGGACAGGGCCCCAGTATCTTTAACAGTTGCATAGAAAAGGGGATTTCAGCAAGTGTCATTTGTATGCATGCAGCACCTGATGCAATTCCCTTTTCATCATAACAGTTAAAACTGCAGGAGCCCTGCCCTCTTTTGTATCTGGTTAAGAGGAGGGAATCCTCAGTCCTCATAACCTATAGGACTAGATTAGTGGATGTGTGTTCCACCAGACTAGCTTGAGCCCCAGCACCTTTCTGTTTCAGAGGTCGGCCAGTGCAACTTAGAGAAAATCGAAGACAATAAAGTGTTTGTTGGGGTTATTAGAAGAGATAGCCATTGCTGCTGCTCTCAGCATAGATGTAGGTGATTGGCTCATGATGTGCATATTATGATTTACATGGTGTGCATATTATGATAAAGCTCTCGAGAGGTACATTGGCCCAAATAGCAGCATGCATTCTGAACATTGTGAATCCAGGTAGGTTGCCTAGGGAAAATGGACAATAAGGAGAGTGCCCTCAGGTCATTTAATTGTGAGAACATGGTTACCTAAGCAATCGTTTAAGGACAGGAGATATGAGAATGAGCTAACTAAGATTGGAATAAGCTCAATAAAGGACTGGACAAAGGGGTTATTAAGAAGGCTCCAGAGTGCTAACTAATGCAATTCTTTTCAGAGAAGGGAAACATTCACTAGGGCAGCTATGTGAGGCTGCAGAATCATCCTGCAAGGAGGGAATCCAATATCAAGCAACATTTAGAAATGACCCAAAGAAACCCTTTGTGCTACATGGGGATCTTTCCGGGAATGGGATAAAGAAGGTGAGATTAAGGTTGCAAACCTAAATGCACTTACTTACTTACTGTGTTCAAGTGCCATTGAACACAGCGGGAATTACTTCTGAGTAAACATCATAGGGTTGTAATGCACTCTCTGCTTGCTGTAGCTATCCTCTGGACACAAGACTATTCACTTGCCATATCAAGGTTAAGTTGGATTCCCCAAAAGTGAGAGAGTGGTTACAGCAGCTTTCCTCCAACTGGGTGCCCTCCAGATGTATCTGAATACAATTCCCATCATCCCCAACCAGCATGGACCTTGGCCATGGGGAAGACTGGGCATTGTAATCTAACACATCTTGAGGGCACGCAGATGGTGAAGGTTGGTTTGCAGGGATTCACCCTCCCAGGACATAATAATAATAATAATAATAATAATAATAATAATAATAATAACAACAACAATTTATTTCTTACCCGCCTCTCCGTCCGGATCGAGGCGGGGAACAACAACATGATAAAATACATAAAACTGATCAAAACATAACACATATTATTAAAACTGCATAAAAAATCCTAAAACATCCTAAAAACACCCTTAAAACATTCTAAAATTCCACTGGATATGCCTGCCGGAAGAGAACAGTCTTTATAGCTTTCTTAAATTCTAAAAGACTGTTAAGTTGACGAGTCTCCTCCGGCAGGTCAGTCCACAGTCTGGGAGCGGCAGAAGAGAAGGTCCTCTGGGTAACTGTTGTCAGCCTAGTCTTGGCCGACTGCAGTAAGTTCTTCCCAGAGGACCTGAGCGTGCGGGGCGGATTGTATGGGAGAAGGCGATCCCGCAGGTAACCTGGACCCAAACCATGTAGGGCTTGTTTAAAGGGAAATCACATTCACTTATCAGCACTTTGCTTTCTGCTTCCCTTCTGCAATTGTAATGAGCTGAATTACATGTGAGGAGAGGGGTAGCCACATGGTCTGTAATTGAAAACTTCCCCGCTTCTCCATTCTCATGGTATTGAGTGGGTGGGTGTTTTGTAGTGAAACTTCAGCTGCTCACGGTAGGAAATCCCGAGATATTTCAGAAGAATCGGGATATCCAAGTTTCCCCCCCTTAAAATGGAATAACTGGGTGAAGGAGTGGGAGATGTGAAGGAGGTTCACGACATCATAAAATGACCTGCAAACTTCAGTGAGTGGCCAGTCAGGAGTGTGCTAGAAATCGCTCATTTAGAGAAGCCCACAGTCTGACCTGGATGAGAAACTGTTAGGGAGCCTGCATACGGTCCCTTTGGTTCCCTTCTGGAAGAAAGGTGGGATTGGTAAATAAATTGGCAGAACTGGCCAGGTGACCTTTGATATTCCCCAGAGCAGAAACCTTTTGTTTATCTCAGGCTGCTGCTCTTAATATACTTATATAGGCTTTTGTGCTCCAAAGGCATTTTGTTGTTATTATTGTGTCTAGCAATAAGATTATCAGAGGCAAAGGTGGACCAGGCTCCATATCTTTACGAGTTGTGTAGAAGGGGGAATTTCAGCAGGGCTCGCTTCTCTCATTCCTTCATGAGAAGCTTTATCTGCCAATAAGAGGCATCATCCTTTTTCTACCCAATGTTCTAGGAGACTTGTCCTCCTTCTTAACTGGTCATCTGCCCTAGCAACAAGGAGCATCCAAGAGACCCCAATGTGGGCTGTTTTGCATCCATAGAGGAGGAGATGATATTTGCCATCTACGAAGCTTCTGTTGTTTTCTTTTTCTGAGGTTTCCATGGTGTTTAACTGGGAGTGAAATAGCTACTTCTCAGCTCTCTTTCTAGCTAGGGGCTCATTAGTATTTAAATCAGCTCATAAATATTCTACTTGGATTTCATGCTTAAGTAAGCCTGCCATAGACCTGACACCATGCTCTCATTTGCTACATCACATTGTCCACAGTGCCATCCTTTTTTCTTCCTCTTGGGCGAGGGAGATTCTGGAAGAGGCTTGGGGCGCCACTGCCCCAGGCATGCTGATATGAGCTCCCCCAACTGATTGGCAGTATATTTCATATCTCCATAGGGTCCCCAGAAAATGCAACAGGTACCACTACTGGTGTTTTTGAAGCGAAGACTGTAGTGATGGAGGAATTCAATGCATTCATTGAATTCATCCTCCCAGTCTTTGTTGGCCTGGGAGTGCTGCTGCCAGTGAGAGCAGGCAACCTGGGCCAAACTGACCAAAGATTTGAAGACTGGTTCAAATGGAAATCCTAGAGATCTAGGGAGAAGTAGTTCAAAGAACATTCCATTGTAGAATGTATGAATGATGAGCTGTGATACTTGTGGGTGCAAGATTGCATAAGCAACCCCCCCCTCGGGGGTTGTCGTGTTATGCAAATTTAGTGAATGTGGGTTGTGCAAGGGTTAAACAATCCTCGTATAACTCTAAAATAGACCGTGGGTTATACGAGGGTTGTTTAATGAGGGCTGAGCATACTCCATGCTCATCGAGTTTGCATGACATGGGTTGGGGTTACATATTCAAAATGGTAGCCACACGTGCTCCACACATGCCACAGCCTTACCATGGGTTAAATAACTTATGGTGGGCTGTCATGTCATGTGAATAGCTCCACTAAATGACAACCCCCCCCAAACCCTCCAAAACAGACAAATATTTTCAACAAGCCCCTCTTCTTTTTAGTACCTAAAAAAACTCCAGGTTCTACTGGTTCTTGGCAGAATCTCCAGTTGGATCCTAAGTATTTATTTCAATAAACTTTTTAGCCCAGGCCCTTTGCTGTAAGAGGAGTAATTGACCCTGCGAGATGGGTCCAGACAACCTTTTGTACTGTTAACACATGTGAACATCTCAGCGCACCACATCTTGGGAAAAGTTCAAAATGTGGACTAAGCCAGGGCACAATATTCATCTTGGAACATAATGCTGCCTTGGAGCATTCACACAAGACTGGTCACCATGCTAAAAAAAGGTCAATTGATTGTGATGGCATCTTTATGGTGCCACCACTTTAATGACTTTGTGTTAGGATTTATAAATTGGTCCAATGTCCTTGAAGAATGAGGTGTGCATAGCCCAGATTGCTGTGACCTATTTCTCATTGATTTTTTTCCCAACTCTTCAGGGCACTTACATGTCTATCTGGATATTATCAGCTCTTGTAAAAGATCACCGATGGCACAATGATCCACTGGAATAAGAAAATATGCTATTGAAAAGAGACTATTAATACTGAATGGCTCTGTTGACTTTGCCATTGAACTCACGGAGCTGCTTGTGACAACATCAATGCTGAGAGAAAGTGCTAATAGTCTGAATGCCTGAATATTATTCTTTACATCTCAGTTCTGATTCTGAGCATTAAAATCCTAACTAATATCTATAGACAGTATCTGGAACTATAAACAAGTAGAAATGCATATTTACTTTTCTTAAGGTATGTTGTGTCCATAAACAGGAGCACCTATTAGCTGACTAGAGCCAGACACTTATATTAGAATCTCAGCTTTCATTGTTGCAAAGGTCGGTTTCTAGGCCTCATGACACAGAGCCCCTCCTCTCTTTGCTCATATTTCTGGGCAGCTTCATCTCAAGATACATCTTTCCCTGCGTCAACTTAAATCCGTGTTAAATCCAGCTTCTCTCTATTGCCCTCTAGGCATGTGAGGATATTTGATTTGAACCCAAGCACATGATAAACTGAAGGGCCAAGGGATAGATATTACAAGTTCCCAAGCTTGTGTTGGATAACAACTGCATTTGGAAGCCCCCACGCTCATGGTGGGATTTGGAACTCTAAAGGAAATGAGTCATATTTAGAGAAGGTTGTGAACACATTAAATACAGTCAGTAATCCATGATTCACTCACTTTTGTATGGCATCCCCACTGTACGTTGCCATGTAGAGTGATGAAAAATGGGAGAGAGAACCAAGCAGGCAGTTGGCTGAGTAACCACAACTCTGCCTGCTGCATACACAGTAGTACTGGAGCAGGCCTCCTCTTCAGGTTACAGAAACACTGGCTTGCTGGGCAACAAGCAGGAAGGTTGTGCTGGGTGTTAAGCCCTTGGGTGAGTATGTGAAGGGGTTACTGGGTGGTAGGGGTGGCCATGTTCCCCCTTTTACAGAGGGCAGCCCTCTGTTTGAAGTCTGTCCTCTATTTTGAAGGCATCCTCTCTTTGAAAGGCAGCCCAGTCCATGATGGCTATAAAAACAACAACTCTCACACCTCCCCCGTAGACTGAGTGAGGCACACAGGTCACCGGGGCACAGCCTTCCACACAATAGCGAGATGTACTGTATTTTTATTTAAACTCTAATAAGAATTTCTAAATTTGCATCTGTAGAGATGAATTAGCATATGCCATTTTTAAGGAAATGGATGCTGTGTTGAGTTGGGTTTTGGTTCTGCCAGGTCCAAGTCATCAATCATGTTCTTTTGGTTATCAAGATGAAATAAGCAACTTGTGCAAATGGATAGACGATGGATTTAGAATATATACATGCAAAGAAAGTTTACACCACCTTCCAGCTAATCAAGCTCTCATAGATAGGTGTCTATCGGGCTCCCCAGGATAGATGGAAGCTGTCCCTTTGAGCCACAACAGGTTCTCCAGGCTGGTAGCGCACACAGTTCTTCCTGAAGCGAGGCTGAATTATGAGGCCTGTGCGTTGGATCTTATAGGCTTCTCTGCTAGCTGTCTGCCTACTCCCTTCTCAGGAGCTGGAAGGCTGCAGCCACTGTCAAAAGAAGCAGGGAGGCTCCCTCCCCAGGTTCTCAAAGCATCTAAGTTTGGGGAATTAATTGCCTTTTCTAGTACCTCATTAAGAGTGGAAACCTCCCAGCTCATCTTGAGATAAGACTCGATGAGAAAAGGATGACATAATTATGAGAGGACCATCTAGGGAATGAGGTGTGCTCTTGTCAGCAAAAGCCTGCTAAAATCTATTCACTGTGTTAGGCTACACAGGTCTCTTAGCAGCATTTTGGAACTCGGTGAGTCCATATTTCTGCTCATTAACAAACTCACTACATCCCACCTCTTGGACCTCATAGATGTTCTCAAAATGCACCTGTCTACTAAGCAGTAAATGCAAAGAACAGAGCAATATTGTTTGCTAAACTATTACAAAACAAATCATATCATTACAACACACTTTCTTTCTTCACTTAGAGGGAGAAAAAAAAGAGCTTCTCATTCTTGGCAGTCTCAAAGCATTTTTATCAGTTAAGAAAGTACACACTGTCCCACAGCTAGCTAGAACCACTATGAGAACTGATCTAGCAAATTAGTATACTTAAATCATATATCATTGAGATTGCTTAACTAACATATATTGCTGTCTATTAAGCAATTAAAATAGGTACAGTATTAAGGTTGCATGTTTTCAAAGTAAAGGACAAAGCAAAAAGATCAAGACAATAATAAAACAATGAGCTCCATCGCACCAGCAGTTTAATGCACCCTGGCTAAGCCTGGTATCTGGTTTTGCAGCGCAGGACTCACTTGATATCTTCCCTGTCCTGCACCCATTCTGCCTCTTTTCCTCTGTTTTGCATATTATTTTGGTGTGAGGAAAGTCTGGATTACTTTCCCCAAGCAACTTTAATGCGTCCTTAAGCCTCCATGTAGTGCTGTCCCCTCGCTTTTTCCTTTGTTGGGGACATGTGCTTTGAATGGAGTCTTGCTGATGAAAGGGGAGGGCAGGGCGGTTCTCCTCCTCCAGCACTTAGTGTCGAAGGTTCGAATGAATGGACTTTTTACTGTTCCAACCCAACCTCCTTGCCCACAGCTCCCTCATTTTTAAAGAGAAAGAGATGAAACTTTGGACCTTGAGAGCTCTTAAGTAGCGCTTTTAGTATACCAAGTTTGAATCAGTTTGGTTCATCCCTTGATTTTTAATGATTTTTTAAATCCCCCCCCCCCCCTTAAAGCACTTCCCTGATAGTCCACCAATGCGAAATTCCACCTGTTTGCATTTGTGGAGGATCTATTTTCCTTTACTTTGATAATGCGAAGCTGTGAATCTCCAGTTCATAAAATAGAGACCAGCTGATCCTCTCACTCAAGAGTAAATGCCACTGATTTCAACTGCATTTACATCCAAGTCATACTAAAATCTGATGCATGCTTACCTTTGAGTACACCCCATTGAACAGAGAGAGAACCCCAATGAACAGAGAGAGTCTTACTTCTGAGTAAACACATATAAAATGACTTTTAATAGTGGT
The DNA here is from genome assembly GCA_029215795.1 of Anniella stebbinsi. Taxonomy (NCBI): domain Eukaryota; kingdom Metazoa; phylum Chordata; class Lepidosauria; order Squamata; family Anniellidae; genus Anniella; species Anniella stebbinsi. The sequence goes on along the minus strand of JARDYH010000001.1, from coordinate 306,733,862 downwards.
CACTCAGAAGCTTTTTTAAAAAGTCTAAAACAGCATGCTTACTTCTGAGATCTTCTGTTTACTCAGAAGTAAGTCTCTCTCTGTTCAGTGGGGTTTAACATTACTTGGATGTAAATGCAATTGACATCAATGAGATTTACTCTTGGGTAAAGGAACAGCAGATCTCTATTTTATGACCTGGAGACGCACAGCTTTGCATTACCAAAATAAATGAAAATGGATCATCCACAAATGCAAACAGGTGGAATTTCACATCGGTGGACTATTAGGGAAATGCTTTGAGGGGAGAAATTATTAAAAATAATTTTAAAAAATCAAGGGATGAAACAATCTGATTCACACTTGGCATGCCTAAAGCCCTCCTTAAGAGCTATCACTGGGCCTAGTTTTATCTCTTTTATCTTTAAAAATTATGCAGATGTAAGTATTTTGGTTAATTCCCATAGGAGCTTCAATGAACGGGGGGGGGGGGGGGAGAAAGGCTGCCATGTTGATCACAATGTCCATCAATGACAAGAACCAATGAAATGGAGGGGGAAGAAGGGGCCAGGTGGGGCGAGGTGGGATGGGCGCAATAGCAGCGGGAGAGCAAACAAGTGAAAAGAGAGTTCACTGGTATAGCTACGATCGTGAAATGGAGGAACGTTTGCAGCACTTATGAAATGGAGGTAAAAAACCCGGAGGCAAACCAGGGAAAAAATAGGTGTGATGGAACCCAATGAAAAAAAGCATAACACATAGGATTGCAGATCCAGTGTTCAAACTACAAATATATCTCATCAGTACATTTCAATCAGAGTTTCTACTCACTTCATTTAGAGTTTCTACTTGCTCAAACCAATTCTCTACTTGCTCAAACAATATTAAAATATTATTCCCATCTTGATATCAATCTAACATGTGCAGTCCCACCATTGACTTAAAGCAAAAGTTTACACTTGCTTAGAACATATAAAAAAATCTCATTCTCATCTCAATTATTTTAGCACAAACATCATCCTTCAACAAACATTCAGTTTAACTTGCATCTTCTTGTCTATCCAAATACATCTTTCTTTTTGGTAAACACCTTAAGCTACAGTTTTGCTTTCTCAAGCTTGTTATACTATCTAATTTCAGCTTATATAGCATATGCAAATCTTTGTTATCTTCACAAAGGTGACACTGCATTTTGATCCTTGCATGGGAGAAGCTGCTGTTTGTGTAGCTTCAGAGTGACACATAAAACTATGCATTCGGCTGACTCAGGAGTCAGGCGTTCTAACCACTAGTATCATCAGGAAGCTTGCAGTCTTACATGACAAGAACAATAGGTGAAAATACAGACATTAACACATTTCTTAAAAACAAAACAAAAACAAGATTATTAAGCACATAAAACACATCATTCACATTTATGCATTTTGCCTAAAGCATAACATTGTGGCACCCCCCCCCCCTTTTGAGGATTAATTCCAACAGGCTCTATCTTCTCTGTCTGTTACCACCCCTCATTCTCTAAATGGCTGACTTGGGTAAAAGATCTATATTCTCTACACCACACACAATGCTGGTTGTTCTCTAATCTTGAGGCTTCATGTTGTACATTAGCGTTAAAAGCAATACTCAGACAATCACTTCCACAATAAAGTCTATTAAGTCCAAATTCTGCTTGGGAAAGCACTTTAGCTCATGGGCAGATGTTGACAGTTCAATGTTGTTGCAACAGCCCAGTATTCTTCACCAGTCTAAAAAGCTTGAATAAAATCTAAAACTCACAGTCACAACTCACCATCGCACCTTCACCATAGGCTCCAAAGTCCAGGCAATCAGATAAACAGTCTAAAACCTCTCTTTGTCATCTCAGGGTCGATCTACATACGAGGTTTTTGACGTTTTATAAGGGTTATGAAAACTCTTTGGGCCACATGACGCACTCCCTATAATGTTGTATATCTGAGGTTTTTTAAAACTCACTTCAGTTATATACAACGGTTTCACTTTTAATAAATCGTTTTAAGTAAAATAATGTGTCCTTCCTTACCGTTTCTTATTCCTGGGGGCAGTGCTTCGTTGACCGGCACCCAAATGCTTAGCAGTTGATTGGTGGGGAAGAAAGAGGAAGTCGGTGAGTGAACTACAACACCCACAATGCCTAGCCCTATACTCGCTAGGGAATGACAGAGGAACAAAGAAGGAAGTGGTGACTGAACTACAATCCCCACAATGCCTTGCCCTAAACTCATTGAAAAAACAAAAGAGAAAGACAGGGCAGAACAGTGTGTGACCGCATACACCGCTTTAAAGACTGAAGACTGTTCTCCTGTAACGTGAGTACTCAGTAATGTGGCGTAAGACGTTTTAGAACGCACCTATTTGGAACGTTTTAAAATACTTTTTAAAACGTTCCAAAGGACTGTGTAGATTGGCCCTAAGGCAACAGCTGTCTTGATTCACAGAGTCACTTGCTCGGGTCCCATCTCCAGACTGGTTGAAATGCCTTCCGGCTGGACAAGTCAAGGTACAGCTTGGGAGGCTGTAGGATCAGGCCCTCACCTTTACTCTTTTGTGATACGGTTGGAATTGCTGTAGGCATGTGTTTGTCTACGCTGTACTCTCTCCAAAGTTCAAACAATACATTTGGTGGGCATGCTGACTCTTCAGGCCTGCTCTCTCAGTACATTTTCCTTCCTCAGAGGAAAGTTCCCAAACACTTCTATTCCAGTTCTCGGGATACCAATCAGACTGAGCAACCAGCGCTTCGATTTCAGCTTGATTTATTATGTTGGCAACATAAATCACCAGGCACTAGATTTCAGTTTTCTCTATTTTCTGACTTCTATTCTGAGCATCAGTTAGAAAAATCCCTCTTCCTCCTCCTCCTCCTCTTCCTCCTTGTTTTTTTTTTTTTGTAGCTTTTTGGAGTGTTGTAGTTGTTTTAAATGTACAGATTGTGTGTATGTTATATGTTTTTGCTGTTTTAATTTTTGTATATTGTTTTTAATTGTTTTTAATCCTATGTAAACCGCCCAGAGAGCTTCGGCTATGGGGCGGTATACAAATGTAATAAATAAATAAATAAATAAATAAATAAATTCTTCAGCAGTGCATTTTTTCACGTCCTGGAGCTTATCAGTCAGAGCCTTACTGACAACTCCTTCTGGTTATCATCCCACAAGTCCCGTAAAACAGTGAGAAGCATCCAGCTTGCCTTCACAGCTTCGGAGTTCTTCTCTCTCAGGCCATCAAGGGTAGAACTCTTCTCCTCCATATCTGCATCTCAGACAACAGTGGCAGGAATGACATCACTCATCATTTGGGTCACACTTGGTTTCCACGCCATGCACTGGCCAAATGAAACCATGAAATACTGTCTCTTCCCTTTCTTTGCCCATAAAGTGGCTGTTCCCCTGCTTGCTGCACCAATTGTGTTGAGTTGGGTTCTGGTTCTGCCAGGTCCAAGTCATCAATCAGGTTCTTTTGGTTATCAAGATGAAACAAGCCACTTGTGCAAATAGATGACAGTTTATTGATAGAAAATGGATGCAGAATATATACATGCAAGGAAAGTTTACACCTCCTTCCAGCTAATCAAGCTCTTAAAGCTGGGTGTCTATTGGGCTCCCCATGATAGACAGAAGCTGTCCCATTGAGCCGCAGCAGGTTCTCCAGGTTGGTAGTGTGCACAATTCCTCTTGAAGCAAGGCCAAATTATGAGGCCTGTGCATTGGATCTTATAGACTTCTTTGCTAGCTCCCTGCCTACTTCCTTCTCATGAGCCGACAGAAGAAGCAGGGGGGCTCCCTCTTGCAGGTTCTCAAAGCATCTAAGTTTGGGTGATTAATTGCCTTTTCTAGTGCCTTGTTAGGAGTGAAAATCTTCCAGCCCATCTTGAGATAAGACTCAATGAGAAAAGGATGACATTACTATGAGAGAACCACCTAAAGTCTGCTAAAATCTATTCACTGTGTTAGGTTACACAGGTCTCTTAGCAGCATTTCAGAACTCCATGAAGTCCACATTTCTGCTCATTAAAAAACTCACTACAGATGCCCTCTTGTGTCCCCCCCCCATCTTTTGGTGGTTTGTAAGTGGCCACCCTAGCTGGTGGTCTTCCTCAGGTCAGATTGAGGAAGGAACTGTTTCTTACAAGCTACTCTCCTTTGCATTCTATGCCAACCAGCTTTTCCTATCTGCATCTCTTTGGAAAACGACTATTGAGAACCGGAAGAAACTTTTAATAGGAGGCAGATGGTCCTTGTCCCTTTAATATACAGGACTCTGATCACCTCCACAAACTCACTGCACAGCATAACACTAGAACCCTAGAGTTGTAAAGGTGGTTTTGGAAACACATGCTACATTTTTATAAAACTTTCGGAAAGATCACCGGAAGAATGCTGATATTTCTTCCCTGAACTTTCCTTCTATTTACATAAAATCTTGGGCCAAAGCTACACATGATGCTCAGTTCTAAGTAATTTTCCTCTGATTTTTTAAAAATACCCCAAATGCAGACAATAGGGCTGAAAATGGAGCAAAAGACCAGTGTAGGGTAGTGGCAGGAAAGTCCTCTTTCCTGTCTGGCAGCTTTCATGCTACCCTCCACCCCTCCCCAGCTGCTTTCCTCCCACATAGGAAAAATAAAGCAACTTTCAGGGAAGCATTGGCAATATATAGTGGAACAATGACTGGCAAGCATTAAGAAGCCCCTCCCACCACAGTTGGGCTTTCTCTGGCCCAATCTATCTTGCCACCCGAGGCAAGAAACCACAGCTTCCTGCTCAGCACTGCCTTCCTTCCCAGCTGCAGGGAGCTCACCCAAAGTCTTGCGAGAGGTCACCCAAAGCCTTGCAAGACTTTGTGTGAAGTCTTGCAAGACTTCAACCAGTTCTCATGAGACTATGGGTGAGTGGAGGTGCACCCTGGGAGCACAGCGTGGAGTCTCCAGAAAGGCCTGCTGCATGGTCTCTGGCTGCAGCAAGTGCCATGGTGGGAGAGTGGCTAGTGGGGCTCTCAAGAGCACCCACTGGAGGTAGCCATGGCCCATCCTGATGGAGTGTGTGTGTGTGTGTGTGTGTGGAAGAGCAGCACAATTCATCGTTCTTGCCACTCTGCCCACCACCTAATACGGCTGAATGAGGCCACATAATGGAAGGGTCTGCCTTGAGTTTTCTGCTCCACGTCTTGACGTCTCCTTTGCCCCAGGATGGCTCCAAATCTGTGTGTCGTCAGTTAGTTAATGTATCTGCAGATTCAAAGCCACCCCGGGGCAAAGAGCCAAAAATGCGTGGCTGACAAGTCAGGGACTTACCCCGACTTTTCTAGCCAAAGTGAGGGCAGCCTGGCTCTTTTGCTGGTCTGTCCTCACTCAGGAGCTGCTCCAGGTGCGTCCCTGGTGGATGGCGACCCCTAATTGGTTGTTTCCTGCCCGGGCAGAGGGCGGGGGCTGTCTGGCTAGCAGAATGGGAACGGCCTGTGCTGCTGGGAGAAAAGTATTTTCTTCCCCTGAGCTGCTGCTGCTGCCTCCTCCTCCTAGATTATTTTCTCCCCCTTCCCCTACTGTTGCCACTGCCACCTCCTCCTCTTAAAAAAATATTTCCCCTGCCCCGAACTGCTGCCTTCTGCTCCTGCTCCTCCTCACCCTAGTCTCAGGGAGGAACGGTGGAAGGGGAGGATGACAACATGAGGATTATTTGGCGCAACCCCACAGGAGTGAAAGTGTGGGGTTTTGGAGGAATGCAGCGCCAACTGGGTGCTATGGAGACACCCTCTCAGACTGCAGGCTTTGAAGCTATATTGGCTAAAAAACAAAACCAGAAAACGACAACACGCTATTGAGTACCACATGTAACTTGGACCTCAGATACCTTGGTACAATTCTCAGCACCCCACCCCATAGCCTTCCTCTCCTTCCTCTCTCTGTTTGTCATCCATCCTTTTTGACCAATATTAACATGATATATGTTTATGTGAAGCAAATTATGCAAATCTAGCAGCCCTGTATTGTCGGGGTGTTGAACTTTTTATGGCCTGAATGTCGAATTCAGTTCTGGAGAAGCTCTCGGAGGCTGAATTCCAGTGGTGAGTAGGGCCAAAGGCAAAGAGGTGGAAGCCATCCACCGAAACCACCAGCATGTTTTAGCTTAAAGCTCTGACTGCCAGTAACTAAGCCCTAGGAGAGGCATTTCAGCCTTTTACAATGGGGGGAAAACTGAGCAAAAGACAGGAAACCACAAAACAATCAGTGGTCAGGAGAAAGTGGGTGGGGCCAGGGGAAGGGGGCATGGCCATCTGTGTTTCTATGGGCATATGCTAGCAAGAAAAGTCTCATTCTCCAGAGCCAGGAACTGAACAGCTCTCACTACAGTGGGTATGACAGTTGCACAATAAGAAGACTTTCCCCCATCAATGATTTTCCACACAGGTAAAAGCTTCAGCTGCTGAATTTCTGCCTGTCGTCCAGCTGTTAACGGTACAGGAGACCTGATAGGGGAAAAAAGGAGCACCCTTAGTGAAAATCAGACTTACAGGCCACATCTTAGAGAAGGGCAGGATAGTTCCTTTCCTACCTAGCCAAGTCAAGACTATTCATCAAGGTGGAAAAAGTGCTCTCTTCTGTGCCTTCTAATAGTTGTGTTAACTAGCACAAAACTTTGGCATATGTTTGGGGAATTCCTAGTTAACACAGCCCCTTCTAATTATATATAGGGTAGGAACCATGATATCCTTCTATTGATTGTACAGCTAAGTTATCCATCTAAAACAGGTGAGAATGTTTTAGGGTGCATATTGCTGCCCTCTACTGATTGGAATTGGAACAGCTCTGCTGTTCAGTTGAAGTCTTATGGAAGCTATTATTACCTAGAGAGAGCCTTGTTTTAAATAAGTAAGACTTTCCCTTTTGGAACAAGAGACATAGAGTAGTGAAATGAATCATATTAATGGCTAATAATGTGCAATCTCTCACTGTAGTTTTGCTCCAGAAAAGTTTGTTGCAGGTGCTCTAGACAGATGAGGGTTTGGCTGAGCTGTTGCTACAGTTGTTAAATCAAAATGTTTTGAGGATAAAGGATGGCCCGGTGGTTGTAGTGCATCTTCTATGGGTAGTTGTGAGATAGGATTATGATCTAAAATGGAGAACATTCACTCACAATAAAATGCAGCTGCCAGCTCTAAGTTAAAACCCAAAAGGATTCAAAGGGAAAGAAAGAGATATGATTAAGAATTTGGCATTTGACTTGGATATTCTGTTTTCCCCTCTTCCCTCACCAACTCCTTTTCCTCATGTGTCATGTCTTTTTTAGATTGTAAGCCTGAGGGCTGGGACCGTCTTCTTTACTGATTGATTGTAAGCCGCTCCGAGAGCCTCTTTTGGCTGAGAAGTGGGGTAAAAATACAATAAATTAATGCATAAATAAATAATAATAATAAATCTCCACACAAAGTCTTGGCTAAGTTATAATTCAATGGTTAGAAAAAAACATAAAAAGAAATGAGAGAGGCAAGCCTCAAAATGGTACTGGAAAATGCCAGAAACTTTAACAGGCATGATGCATTTCATTGGGAACTTTTCTCAGGGCCCCAAAAGAATGACGAATCAGAATCCAAACAAAATTAAAAGTGAGGACTAATTTTATTAAGGCATGTTCCATGTTTTACACTTTTTAAAAAAAATAAAAAGGAGATCTGGTTGGTCTGATTATAATTAGTGACCATATTATACACAATTTGTTTTATGATTAACTTTTTAGATTGGATTATGGTTTGTTGTTCTTGTCCAGCGGACGCAGTGAGAAGCCAGCTGGGCACACAAAGACAAGGGAAGGAAGGAGCTGAGGCAGTGATTATGTTCAGCAAAGAGCTGAAGTAATGAAGCACCTTGGCCTAATTATTTCGGACCAACCATTTCATCATTTCCAAAGTTTCTGAGCAATGAATGGTGGGACATTACTCATCCAGCCACCTGTGTCTTTGCCCTATACTTATTTATTTATTTATTTATTTATTTATAAAAAGCAGGAATGAATTTGAGCAAGGCAGCGTTTCCCAACTTGGTGCCCTCCAGTAGTAATGGACAACTCCCAAACTCTCCAGCCAGTTATGTTGGAGGGAACCAAGTCGGGGAGAGCTGGAGAAAGGAATCAGCGGAAAGAGAAGAAGCCAAGCCAAGCAGCTTCTCACCTGGGCAAGAGGCCAATTGTGGAGTGAGGTGTGTTATTTTGTGCCACCACCACCCATGCTTCCCCCCCTGACCCTCCCAATGTTCAGTTGTTTATCATGTATCAGCCTCTCCAGATGTGTTGGACTACAATCCCCATCATCCTTCAGCCAGCATGGCTATGGAGATGATAGGAATTGAAGGCCAACACATCTGGAAGGTGCCAGGTTGGATAAGGCTGTTATATATGCTAATGATAATGAATTCAGGTGGTTGAGTGTAGATGGGATTGGAGCCAAAATGGAAAAACGGAGAACCAAGAGGGAGCTATCAGTGAACCCTAAGATATGGAGATGTTCAAAACATCTTAAAAGAAACTCCAGTGGGAAAATTGGGGGTGGGAGGGGAGAATGAATTGGCTTTCTTGAGCCCCATTCAGCTTAGAGCAGCCTTCTCCAAACTGGTGTTTTCCAAGTGTTTTAGAGTTTCTCTACACATAGGAAAAATCTTGTGGCCTTACCAGGGCTTTCGGCCTCTACAGTCTTTCCACATTCATGAAGTGCTCCATAACATACGGCCATGTGATTTTGAATTGAAAACTTCCCTTCTCAGCAACGCTTCATTGTGTTTAGTGAAACAGTGCCATCTAGTTGCAGAATTATAGCGCAATGCCAACTTTATACCCTGGGGTGATTCCACGATATCCAAGCGGTAACTTTAAATACTGCATTATCTCAGATCTTTTTAAAAGGTAGATTACTGGGGGATAGCGTGGGAGACATCCTGGTCATTGACAATGTCGTGTAATGGACCCGCAAATTTCTATGAGTGGCCAATTACAAGCATGCAATACATCGCTCATTTAAAGAAGCTCTTAGACTACAACTGACCATTGGCCTGTCCAAAGCATCTTGAAGGACCCAGGTTGGGGAAGATTGGCTGAAACCCTGGGTGGGAGCTAGTCTGTTAAGGAATGTATGTGAGTGAGGATACACTATAACATTTTATTGCTGGTTTCACCATTCCACCCGTATTTACCAAGAGTGAACTCAATTTTCCATGTGTGGATTGTTAGGTAGCCAAAATGGCACCATCCACACGCAAGAAGGAGGTATCAGCAAGCTTGGAGGAACTCCAAAGTTTGCAGAAGTAGAACTTTTTCCTTTGTGGGGGGAGGATCCTAAGGGGACAAGACCATCAAAGCAGCCAAACGAGAGTTGAGCATGCTCAGGCAGCATGGAATACTGACCATATGTTGGGAGGAGTGAGAGCGGAATGTCATTTCTTCAAAGCATTCTTGACGGATTGGCTGGAACACTGAACAGGAGCACTCCATGCTGCAACATTTTGTGGAAATTCCATGTTGCTTTTTTGTATTCTGTATTTGAAATACAACTTACAATATAATACAATTGCAGTAGGATTAGAGACGATTTAATTGCCTCCAAATAATAAATGCATTACTATTAATATTCCTGTATGCTTTACAAAATGAAGTATTCCCAAAATAATTATCTATGAAGTTATTGTCTCATAAAGTACATTTTGATTATACTGATTATTCTATTTTTTTTAAAAAAGAAAAACACCCCAAACCTTAAAACAGATCCCCCCTTTTATTGGTTTTTCATCTGTAAATTTTCTGGCCAACAAACCTCCATCTGCATAGATCTGCTCTTTCAATAAGATGTATATGAAATATACTAGATGACATGGGGTGTACTCAGCTGGGGGAAGCTCTTTCTTTTCCACCGCTGCACCCCCATCTCTGTTCTTTTTTAACATCTCACCCAGCACGTACACCTCACACCAGCATTGAACCGATTAAAACCGTAACACATTCTAGGCTTAGGAGCAATTAGTCAGTGTAAACTAAACTTTTAATTGCACCTATGATTTATTGAGCTGGAGCTGAACAATTAAGATTCATTCTCAGACATGATCAATGAGCCGCAGAGAATGACCATGTCTTTTTGTGTGCGTGATTGAAGAGGCTTTTCCATCTGGGAGGGCTCCCACCACTTGGTCCATCTGAAGGGACCATTTATACACCCGCTTTCCTTAATCAGGAAGGCTGTACCCTCATGGTTGATGCCATGCCCTGCGGGAGGGAGAAGGGGGAGCCATTGACAACAGAGCCAGCTGGCCTTTAGTTTACTTTACTCATAATTCCCTTTTTTCAAGCCCAACATGCACCTTATATTTGAATTTTTAAATTCTTTCTTTCTTTCTTTCTTTCTTTCTTTCTTTCTTTCTGGGATTGACATGCTGCTTTTCAGGACAAAGACCTCCTGAGGTGGCATACAGAAACTGGTTAAAGCATTATTAACATTTTGTATCGCACTTGTTCAAAAGGTGCTTCACATGCAATAATAACTCCTTACCACTAGGTGAGTCAATAGTATTATCCCCTACACTGAAGATGAGGGGGCACTCAGGCTGAGAGAGAGAGAGGGGCTTGCTTAAGACCACCTCGTGAGTTCGTGGCAGAGGTGAGATTGGAATGGAGGACTTCCTAGTTCACAGCTTAGGGCACAATCTTATGCATGTTTAGATATATCAAGTCCTACACCACCCAGCATTCCTCAGGAGGCTGCTGAGTATCCAATACAGGGCGGGAGGACAGCGGAGGCAATCTTCACCTCCATGCTCCAGCCACACTGCTTTTCTGCTAGATGGACGATTTTACCTATCTAGTGGCAGCACCTTGGAGGAGGAGGGAAGGAGGCTGGGCAGGCATAGGACAGCCCACCAGGTCTCCTCCCCTCCCTGCACCTGGGAAACACCCTTATTCCCCATCTACGCACTTCGTTTTCCAAGTGTAAGTGTGGAGAGATACCTCTGCACTGGCTATGAGGGGGACTGGGAAGGGTGGGGAGCGTGGTTTCCTGGTTCTGACCTTGGAGCCAGGAAACCAAACTATGCTATGCTGTCTGGGAGCAAGGGAGCAAAGGTCACTGTCTGGAGTTCCATAGGGTCACTCAGTTTCTCAACCTCAACTGCATCAGCTCTCAGACCTTTGAAATATTATTGGGGGTTTTGTGTTTGGAGGTATTGCTGCCAATCAGGAAAGGCTATATCTGCATCCCCTTTCCTTATTCTCTAAACTACCTCCAGTTTTCTGACCATCTATCTCTATGAGGATCCTCAGACGAGGGTTTTATTGCACACTTGTTACTGGGCACTCATGGATTTTCGCGGGTCCTTTTGATGACACCGTCCGCATTTTGCATGCCTCCTGCTCCTTCTGGTTGTTTTCCCGTTAAAAAAAAAAAGACCCTGGAAAATCTGATTTCCCTCCAACAGTGGAATATGCTGCTATTTCCTGCTGTGTGCAGGGAGAGCAGTGCAATAAAAACAACCACTTCAGTGGGCCACATGGTCTTTGTTTACTTCCTCTTTCTTCAGCATGTGAAGGAAGAGGAAGCTGTCTGTCCCTATTGTGGGACAGTAGCATGAGGCAAAGCGACAGGAGGGAAATGCGATTTTCCCGCCTGAAGAAGCTCTCTCTTTCTGGCCCTTTCCACACCAGGCAAAACACCTGGGATGGATCCCGGCTGCTCCCTGTGAGTCCGCATTATGCACTGGGAGTACTGGGGGTGGGGGGTGGGCAGGCACGGGATTTTTCCTGTCCAGAAACCCCCCGATTCTTCTGCGGTCCTGGGACCACGGAAGAATGTGGCAGCCTGTAAGCGCGGCTGCACCGATGGCCACAGAGCCGCACCATGCGGCTCCATGGCCATCAGGAGGGGGGAAAAGCAAAATCGCCATCCCTAGGATGGTGGGGGGAGAGGGCCACAATTTTGCCCATGGTCCCCCCCCCCACAAACCTTTTGTTGGAGCACTAGAGCGCTCTTCTGCAAGTAAAAAACAAAACAAAATGGCATCCGTGACAGCCCGAGAGCAACCTGGCCCGTCACATTGTGGTGTGTACAGGAGCGACGAACCCAGAAGTGGCTACTTCCAGGTTCGCCCGCTCCCTGCCCTCTACATCCCTATGGTGTAGAAAGGGCCTCTCTCTCTCTCTCTCTCTCTCTCTCTCTCTCTCTCTCTCCTCCCTCTGTATGATAGCCCCATTGCCAACAATGCTGTTTCTTTTCAGACCTCTCCCTCGCTAACCCAAGTAGGATTTGCACATCACCATTTTGGGCATGAGGTTCCTCCTTCCCCTATCTCCCCTTAGGTTTAACCAAGCTGAACGATGCTTATGGAACCAACCTTTCATTTCTGTATCAACTTCACATGTTGATCAGATTTTGCACATTTTTTATTCTAAGCTGTAGTCTGTTGTCTGATTGCTAATTCCCCCTGGTATGAGTGTAAGCTCCCTGGGGTGCATCATGACCCTACCTCTGGAGCAAATTTTTGGGGGTGGGGGGTCCAGGGGGGAGGGGGAATCTGTTCCACTGCTGGATGCTATTCTGTTGGTGTACAAACACCAGTGGATTTCTCCCACTGCTCACAGTTCATGCTCTTAACAACAATGTTACACTAACTCCTTTGCTTTGTTAAAAAGTGTTTAGAAGCTGCTTAGGATCTATACTCAGTATTTCCCAGGTAAGTCATTTGCAATCAATTTATGATATGTTCCTATATACCAGGAGTACCCCTTTTTCGTTCAGCCCCATTCATCACTGGAATGTGCCCCCCAAAAGTTTCTGCAAAATGGAATTTGGTCCTCAGGCTGAAATAACCAGGGAAAGGAGCAGGAGACGTGCAGGAAGTTCACGTTGTCACCAAAATGACCCACAAATTTCTGTGAGTGGCCAGTCACGAGTGTGCTATAAATCGCTGATTTATAGCGTCATTACACGGGGGAAAATCTTGTTTCCTTACCATCGCTTCTCCGCCTGAGCGTTTGTCCCTCATTACTTCCTCTTTCAAAAGAGGAAGTAAACAACGTACATGTGGCCCAGTAGGCTATTTTGATTGTGCTGCTTCTCCTGAACACAGCAGGAGATAGTGGCAACTTCTGTCTCAAAAAATAAGTTGGACTCACTGGGGTGTTTTTTGTCGCACAAAGAAGGCTAGAAGGGTTGGGAGGCACGTGGGATGCAGACAATGTCGTGAGAGGGACCTGCAAAAATTCATGAGTGCCCAGCAACGAGCATGCAATAAAACGCTCATCTGATGATGCCCTAAGAGAAGCCGTAGCAGTCTCAATCCATATGCATAGGATTACACTGTTACATGCAAAGACCTTCCCATCCAGTGAGTCTCAAAAGTGAGGCTTTTCTTTGTTATGTTTCTTGCCCTTAAGTTTTCCAAATCCCTCCCTCCCTCCCTCCTTCCTTCCTTCCCTCTTATCTGCTAGAGAAGATCTTTCCATCTTGCCAAATTCTTGTCGGTATTTGGAACTGGGATGAATCAAGCGTAAAATGAAAATAAATCGCTAATTCCTCCTAATAATGCCTGATTTCCTGATTTGATATCCCACATTAATTCTAATTACTTACCCAGAGTCAGGGCATTAATCAACATGTTTAAATGTCTTCTTACTTAGCAACACTGATGTGCCAAGCATCTGGTAAGGCAATGCGCCCACGTGCTGGGGATGTGCCTCTGTCATGCTGGCTTGCTTCAGACTGCAGCTCCCCCCATGGAGCAAGACTCCGCATGAAGTTGCCAGCTACCGTACCTTTCACTAGCGCTAGCAGTTGTTCAATAAGTCACTGATGAAAAGGGTCACATGCCTGGTGAGGTACAGATTTCCCTAGCCAAGCCAAATTATGATCATTGATGTAACGTATGCTTCTGATCAGCATGAAGACCTGATCTGTGGTAGCATCTAATACTTCTAATTTCAGAGGCCCTCATACATATCTATCTGTAGCAGGTCCTGCTAGCACTAACCTGGCTGTCTGGCCCCATTTTCCCAGCAGCCCCTGCAAAAGGGAGCTGGAAGAGGCTATTTGGCCAACTGTTTTGCTAAAGCAAGTTGATTGTACACTTCACATTTAGGGTACTTCCAGGCCAGGCTTTTATTGCCCCATTGCCTTGTCTCATTCACAGAAATTTATCAAACAAGGATATCTTTTACTCATAACTCTCCTGTGTTTTTGCACTGCTTCTTCTGTTATTTGCCTTATTGCAAAAAACCCCATTAAGGAAACCACCATCACCACCACCACGATGGAGTACCTGCACTTGGCCTTCTGACCATTACAAAGAGCCTTCTTGGTAGCCCTGCACCTCTGGAATCAGCTCCCATTGAGGGTTCATCAGGCACCTTCTCAGCAGGTCTTCAGGAAAGTTCTGCAGATCCACCAGTTATCACTGGCCTTCCTGTAGTGGTTTGGGCTGTTGCTTTCACTGATAATGTCTATTTTTATGGATTTATATTGAATGTGTACTAATGGATTTTTATTATACTACTTTATATGGTTTTTATTTTTTTTTACACTGCCTTGGGTGGGTTCCATCCTTAAAGTTGGCCTAAAAATAATTTTGAATAAACTAAAAATAAATAAAATGAGTGGTTGGACCTCTCTCTTGGAAGCACCCTGATTGCCATCTCTGTGAAGCTGTTGTGCCTAATAGCTTATGATCCTTTCTTTCTACTTGTTCTTCCCCCCCATTGTGAAGATTTCCCCTCAGCCTTTTGCCTGCCCCGAATTCCATGTATCCATCTTGCCTGTTTGCCTGCTTCTTGCTTACTGGTCCTTCATCCCCTGTGTTATCCTTCTTCCTAGACAAGATTTCACCCAAGGCTTGAATCTGATCCTACCCACTCATGGATTATGGGTGCTTCCAGGTGAAGGTTCCTAGTGCTACCAACTAGAAGGTATTGTGCAGGCATTCCATTGTTTTTTTTCCCTTTAACATATTTCCTGCAGTAAACAGAAAGATGGAAGAAACAGTGGAAAACGTAGGAGGGCTATGAATGGAAGATGATGACATCAGGAACTCCAGTAAAGTTCTGTGAATGAGACAGGGTTTTGGCACCATAAATGTCTCATCTAAAATAGGGTGGCCAGGCAGCCACTTTTACAAAGGCCAGTCCTCAATTTGAAGGGCTGCCAGAGAACTGTCCTCTATTTTGAAGGTGTCCTGTTTGAAGGGCAGTCCAGTCCAAGTCCAGGGCTAGATCTACACTATTGCTTTATAGCGCTTTAAGGTACACTGATAACTGTTGGGGCACATTCCATATACCACTATCATAGGGTTATTTCCTGCTTTTTATTCCATAGTCTCCAAAATACTGCAACAAATGTAATTGAGCATCATCAGAAGAGTGTTTTATTGCATGCTCGTTACTGCCCACTCACAGTTTTTCATGTGTCCTTTTGATGACGATGTCCACCTCCCGTGCATCTCCCGCCCCTTCTGGTCTTTCTTCCATGACAAAATAGACCTGAGTAAATCCTACCTATTTTTTTAAAGCGAAACTTGCCGCCATTTCCTGCTGTGTGCAGGAAAAGCAGTGCAATAAAAACACCCACAAATGGGCTACGGGGTTGGTTCTGCTTCCTCTTGCTTCCCCCGTGTAAAGGAATCGTTGATATTGTGGGACAGCAGCACGAGGCCATAGTGATGGTAGGGAAATGCAACCCCCCCCCCCCCCCCGTCTGATGATGCTCTATGCCTTAAGAGGTATAAATGCACAAGAGGGATATAGAATTACCATGATGGGATCATAATGATTTGACACAAGGTATAGAACTGGCCATCAGAAGGCAGAGCTGGCCTTGAAGATGCCCATCAACAGCACCTGGACAACAGACTGAGCAAGGCACACACAGGTCACCTGGGCACCGGTCTTCCAAACTATGCTGAGATGTACTGCATGTCTGTTTAAATTATTATAATTATTTCTACATTTGCATCTATAAATATGAATTGACATGCACATTTACCTTTTGTAAACATATATTTATATGTTTTAATTGTACATGTTTTAACTTTGTAAACCGCCTTGAGTCCCAGCCCTGGGAGAAAGGCGGGATATAAATAATAATAATAATAATAATAATAATAATAATTTATGCAAAAGGGTATCTTCTTTTGTCCTTTTTTTTTGGTGATGCATTCCACTTATTTTAGCAAATTCCTAGGTGACTAATCTACTACATGGGAGAGAGTTTGGTCAAAAGCAGTGTCATGATAGAGCATCCAGGGGTACTGCTAGACGGCTTATTTACGCCTCCTTGACTTCGCTCTGAAGGCATTTAGGACAGACGAGTGGGGCGCAATTCAGCTGTCTGCGATTTATAGCCTCTGTTAATGCGCATTCTCAAAGTCGCGTTTTACAGCGACTTTTAATTTTTCTCTGAAGTTCGAGCGCATTATTGTCATGTAACCAATCTAAAGACCATTCGGATTAATGCTAATACTGGTTGTAGTTTGGTGGTGATGTCATGACTGAATGCCTGCCCCTTCTCTGGCTACCCCTCCCAGTTGTGGACAAGGGGGGAGGGGATTGACCCAATGCTTGCTTTGTCATTTCCTCCCTCCTCCTCCTCCTCCTCCTCCTCCTTCTTCCCTTGACTCATGGACTGTTCAGTAATGGCTGACCTTAAGTTACCGGTACTTAAAGTAAAGTTTCTTTTAAATCCCCACTAGAATCTTTCTTTTGGCGAGATGTATGGCTATTCAAAAGGAGCTGGTTCTACAGGAAATAAGGAGGTTGGAATAATGATGTGCGTTGTTCATTTTGATATAATTTGAGGTCCGCTAAGCCTCCCCCCCCCGCTCCCTTGCTAGGATCCTGGCTGGAAAAAGGCAAGGAAACTTTTCTCCGTGCAGTGCAAGTGAGTTCCTGCTATTGAGCTGTCTTCTTGCATGCTGTTACTCGGGAGTAAGGCGCATTGAGCAGGTGGGGGGGGACTAGCTTCCCGGGAAGTGTGGTGCAGGATTGGGGATCAGGCTTCGTATCTACTTCTGTTACCTCCCCCCCTCTCCCTTCTGTCATTGCTTTACTGGGAAGTTGTGTGTGTGTGTGTGTGTGTGTATCGCACCAAAAAGACCATTTAGTACTGAGAAACCACTGCAATATCTTTATTCTAGAAATGGTTACATGTGGGCACAAGCCCATTGCAAAGCGTGATCAGGGGGGCAAGACAGGGGCTTGGGCGGAATGCGGTGGCCACAAGGCAAATGGCAACAGTCACATGGGAAGGAATGTCACTCCACAGATGCCATGTCACAGCCACCGCTCACACATGGGGGGGGCTGCCTGGTCATTCTAATGACACGGCCAGTTGGCGGAGGGGTACCGGAGGGCAGGCATGCCAGACTATCCACTTGAGTCTCCTCATGTGACGCTGAAGGAAATGCAATGAGCGCACCATACCGCGGAGGCACAGCTGCAAAAGCCCCTTCTGCCTCTTGAGTACGGCTAGGTGGAATAACATCACCCGCACTGTGTGGGGAATAGAGGACAAAGAGATATCAGTGCCAGCCAGGGCTTTTTGGGGGGAAGTGGATAGCCTTCCCCCCCACTCCCGCCTGCCCAGTCACCCACCTCTGTGACGCAGAGACCTGCTGGGATGGCAAGGTTGCCCTCTAGCCTGCTCAGCGTGGGGCAGCGCAGAACCGTTGCGAGCTGGCATCTCGGGGTCCATAGACAGACAGAATAATTGGCAGTTTGTATGGAACTGGGGCATCAGTGCAAAATGCAACATTGTAACTGAAAGGCTACACAAAAAATTGCCCTTGAAGCAGCACATTTCCAAGATGGCTGAGGTTGTTAGGGAGCAGGAGATAAGGGGCAGCTGCTGCAAGCATGGTGGGGTGGGAGTGTCTAGTGGCAGATTCTTGGCGGGAGGAATGGGGGAGCGGACGCTCTGCAGGCAGGTGTTTGCCATGGCTGCCCAGTACCCGGAAAAATGATGCTTTTATGGTTTTACCTTTGGTCCCAAAGCCAATGCTGCCCTGCTAAAAACTCTAATTGTAGGCACATCGAATGTTTAGAAATCATACTCACATGCGAAGTAACGTGCGATCGTGATTGGGCAGGGGCTAACATGTAATCAATGGCGAGACACTCAGGTGGGCAGGGTTAACGAACGGTGGGAAAATCCGGAGGAGGTACCAGCAGGAGACAGGGCGGTGCTTTCGTCAAATTTTCCTCATTCAACCATAGACCCCTGATCTGACTCTGCTGCTAAACTCCACATATAAACAATTGTAAAGCGCATTGTATGGAGCCCGTAATTCGCCTACACGGCTCTCATCTACTGCTATTAGACGTAAAATCGAATATAGGAAAAAGTGCATATTTGGAGAAACAGGTGCAAAAGCGACGTCTTATAGAGGGACCCCAGATGTCCATTTGTCACTCCGTAGCTGTCGTCTTCCGTATGACCTGGAATCTGGATTTTTGCCAGCTAAAATGGGTTGACAGCTTCTTTGGTGGCAAGAGGGGCGCAGCTGAATGTCCAAATGTTGCACTGCTGATTTAGCTGAGGGTACTCTGGTTGTAGTGCTGCAAG
Source organism: Anniella stebbinsi (assembly GCA_029215795.1). NCBI lineage: Eukaryota > Metazoa > Chordata > Lepidosauria > Squamata > Anniellidae > Anniella > Anniella stebbinsi. Next base: position 306,715,289 of record JARDYH010000001.1, on the reverse strand, counting down.
CCAAATTTGGTATGCCTTCTATTAAGGTTAAGACACTGTGTTGATATACGTTTTAAGGGTGTAGCAAATTCCTGATTATAGGCTTCCAAAACAATGCTTTGAAGAACGATGCCCCAAAAGCTGAAAAGAGACATGAAACACTGTTTTAGGATTATGACCTCTCATATGAGCCATTGGGGAGAACTGAATGGGAGGGATTAAAAAACTGATTAAGGATAAGGTCTTTAATAAATATTGTAACTGGGATATGGAAAATTGAGGAAATGCTGTCTTCTCTTCCTGGTTTTGGCATATAAAGTTTAATCACACCGTGCAGCAATATCTTTTTGAGCTTACATTTCCTAAATTAAAAAAGGCTTTTGCCAAGCTGCACTTTCAAACTATGCCTACTGCAAGGCTCCATAAAGGTCCTTGGGACCATCATCTTTGTGTCTGGGGGAGAGAAGAGGTGGAAGATATCTGTCATTACTTGTACTGCCAGTTGTATAGGGCGCCTGGAGAGAGATTTTTATCCAGTTTCCTTTCTTGCCCTGAGATGTCAGATTTGGAGAAAATATCTGCGCTTGGCTTCTCAGAACGAATGTGCTATGTATCAACTTTCATTATTTGCAATGGCTGTTTTTAAATGAGACAGAATTATGTATAATCATATTTATTAGTGGTGGAGATTATCTGATTTGCCTCTTAATTGTGGATTTGGTTTTCTTCTTCTCTCCCATTTTGCAATGACCTTTGATTTTAAGCAAATAAAGATTGATTGATTTAACTGATACGGTACAAACCACAGCTTTGCAGCACTGGTGCTAGCATGGACTGACAGATTTCTTACTTTGGTGGCTGGCACATAGAAGTTATCATCACCCCCTGTAAGTACATAAAGGCTGCAACTCATCTACCTTTTTTGCAAAGCTGAATAAGTGAAGAAAGATGTGGTAGTAGCCATTCACACAGTCCACATCTTTGCCCTTGGCTAGGCTGACCATCTGAAAAGGAGGACAGGGCTCATATAACTTTAACAGTTGTAGAGAAAAGGGAATTTCAGCAGGTGTCATTTGTATGCAATTAGTTCCTGGTGAAATTCCCTCTTCATCACAACTGTTAAAGGTGCAGGCACTATACTATACTAGAGTGACCATACACAAAAGAAGGCAGGGCTCTGCAACTTTAACTGTTGTGATGAAGAGGGAATTTCACCAGGAACTAATTGCATACAAATGACACTGGCTGAAATTCCCTTTTCTCTACAACTGTTAAAGTTATATGAGCCCTGCCCTCCTTTTCAGATGGTCAGCCTACGCCTTGGCAATCTTTACATGGTGCAAAGAAAACAGTGTTCATGGCCACACAGGCCTTCTCCCATGCCAACCCTGTTACAACTAGGAATGACCGATTAGGCTCTGATTCTTTTTCTCTGTAACATTTTAGAGCAGTGGGGCCTCTCTTTTGAACTACCCTATTCCCCCCCCCCCATATAAATGTACATCTTCTCTACAGGGTAGAGCTCCAAAAAAACCAAAATGGTTCAATGAGTTTGAAGCAGAATCCAGCTGTGCTCAGTACTGATTGACTATGCCCCATGGCATCACCAAGGAACTTCACTTCTAATCCCCAGAGCAGTTTTGAACTTTACAATTTTTTGTCACAGTCACTGTTTTGTGTATGTTTAGATTTAGTTTTCTTCCAATTACAGAAGCAGTTCAAGCATTATAGATTATGTTGCTTGTTCAAAGAGTGTGGCTTACATTTAAGACAAAATGGAGGACCATCAGCTTTTGGTAAAAAAAAAAGAAAAAAAAGAGCAGTGTCAAGGAAGCTGTTAGAGAATGCTTCCTTCAGAAAATGGAAGTCTTGCCCAAATGAGAATAAAATGAAGCTCTTTTGAAACTTGCACAAAGGGGATGTAAACAGACAATAAGAGATGAAAAAAAACAGCCAGGACCCAGCCTAGGTTCCCCCACCCCCTTCTGTCCTGTTCTGTGAAGAGGTCTGCAGGATTTAGGCTAGGGAGACAGAGCCTATCGTTTCTTTTGTGTCAAAACGCTGGAGGTTTCAAGACCATAAGTACAAGGATCACCTTATGAGTATAGACCACATAGGGCTGCACACAGGTCCTCTATCACAACTGATTGTAGACACACTTACTCAGAAGTAAGCTCCACTTTGTTCAATGGGAATGGCTTCCATGTAAATTTGAACTGCAACTTCCAAAAGCAGGTTCCTTTTGTGGGAGAAGCATACCCATTCTTGCAGTGCAAGCCATTTCAGGCACAGTGAGCACCCAGCCTGCTCTCTCCAGCCGTTTGATGGGTGAGGGACTGGACTGGTATGGGCTGGAGCCCAGAGCCCAGATGGACTGTTGGGGTCAGATGCGTCAACTGAAGGCACCTAATTTCCCAAATAAAATCTTTGTCTGAAGTTTTTGTTTTATTTTTTAAATGAAGGTTCCTCCAACCATTTCTAAGTGCTGAGAAAAGCTCTGTAATGACATGGCTTCTCCTAGCTGGCTCCAGATGCCTAGACTGAATTACTCAGCAGGGAACAAATCTCTCCAAAGCAGAGAGTGAATTGAGCGAACTGTGTGAACAGAATGCTGGACTAGATGGACCCTCGGTCTGATCCAGCATGGCACTTCCTATGTTCTCATGAAGAGCTCCGGCACTTGGAAAAACAATGCCCCTTTCGCCAGGCAGGTGGTAGCACATTTTGCTGCTGCCAGGGATGTTGCTGGTGTTCATGGGCAGGAAGATGAATATTCACAAAATGATGGAAGGCAAAAAGAGAGTCTGGTATGTGGTTCTTATTAGCTCATCATTCCAGGAGAATTAAGGATCCACCCAACCCTACTCACAGTCACACCTCCATGCTTGCCGGCTATTAAGTGAGATCTTATATTAGAGGAGGATAAGGAAATGAAGGTTTCTAAGTGCCTGGCAGCGCTGCAAAGGAGGGGAAAGATCTGCAATTATCTTCTCCAAACTGCTGCCCTTTTTCTTTTCTTTTTTAAAAATAGTTCCTATAATGAAATATTATTAAAGTCTCTCTCTCTCTCTCTCTCTCTCTTAAAGTCAGTTACTAATTAGGGAATGTTTATCAACCAGAAAAGCAGCATATGTGCGTAATTATAAAATCTCCACACATACCACTTTTCTCGTACATAAAATTCTGGTGTAACCCAGCCGAGTCATTCACTTTAAACTAATTGTTTAAACTAGGGTTACTTAGGTGTATGTAAGTTTCATCTGTGCCAACACGAGTCTGTATTTTGCACCCCTTTGTCTACATCTGGCAGGCAGTTGTGGTGATGGACCATTAGAACTGAACTGGCAAAGCTGTTTCCAGGTTTTCAGGACTGTAATGGTAGAAGGACTGAAACTAGTTATCAAGGTTGGTGCCTGGAGTTGGATCACAGAATCCTGAGATGTACTGGCTGGCAGAATGGCATGTCCCTGCCTTGCATTTGCCTGCATTCGGCCTTGCCCAAAGGTTGCCTGATTCTATCAGCTCTCCACTGAAGTATTCTTTATTTTCAATGAACTGGGAGAATCATCACTTTTTCATGTCACAATATTTAGCTTGGCTGAAAGGCCACAAAATCTCCCCTGTTCCTGTTGATGGCCAGACAAAGGAGAGTGGCTTGTCAGTCCCCACCCGGCTACAGCTGCTGACATGCTCCTTCCTACTGCTGCAGGTCCAGGCCCACGCTTCCTGTTTCAGCGGCTCCAGGGAGTGCATCTAAAAGGCACCCACTGTGTTGCTTTATCTTCCAGCATCACCACATCTCCACAGCCTGCGTGTCTCATCCTTTGTGCTCCTGATTGCATTTGGTAGCTCGGTTTTCCGTACCAGCAGTGGCCTCTTTGACAGGCGGGCATCTTTTGATCACCTCCTCCAGCTCTGAGTGGGCTAGCTATTTGGAAGAGCTAGAAGCCAGTTTGTTCCATTTTCTCCCCCCCTCCTACTCCTCCATATTTCTCTTTCTCTTTCTCTTTCCCCCTTCCTTTTTTGCTTTGATGTAAGAGCCAAACAAAATCTCCTCCCTTTTACTCAGGAGCCCCAGGAGGCAGAAATGAAGGGAGAAATTTCATTTACAATCTGGTAGTGAAAGAAAGAAAGGTAAAAAAAAAAAAGACTGTTGCTATGTTTATCCATTTCAGAAGTGTGAGTTTCATCTCTGGCTGTTTGAGAGTGGAGTTATTCTCCAGGGATATTTGCAGTCCAACATGCATCTGTGACGAGTGGGAGAATCATGAACACTGCTGTCAGCTAAGGTTTCCCCTTCAGAAATCAAAGAAGGTGCAAGGAAGCTGCAACACTGGGGAGCAGCCAAGGGTCTTTTTTTAAAATTTTATTTAATTTTTCAACATATAACAACATAAAATAAACATAATACATAAGCAAAACCTCAACATCCCCCCTGTGCTCCCCTACCCTTGAGGCCTTCAATGCTCTAATATATTATACATTTTTCCAAAACTGCAATGATTCTTTTGAAGGTGTACAACCTCTCCCCTTTACTAAAACATATTCTATAAATGATCCCCAAATACTTTCAAAATCATTCTTTTTGGATAAGCCCATCCTAACTTTAATTTTACATGTTAATCTGTCGTTAATTGCAATATCCCACACTACTTTATACCATTCTTCTATACTATAATTCCCTTGTACTTTCCAATTCTTAGCTATCATTAATCTAGCCGGTGTCAGGAGGTTGTTGATCAATTCTCTTGTATTTTTATTCCCATATTCTTTATCAAACATCGAGAGTAAAGCTAAATTTGGACTTGCTTCCACTTTCTTACCCAGTATTTCACTTATTTCTTTAAAAACTCTTTTCCAAAATTTTTGTACATACTCACATGTCCACCACATATGGAAATATGTCCTCACTTCCTGACAACCCCTCCAACATAGCATTGACATTTTCTTATCTATCTGATGTAATCTTACGGGAGTGAGATACCATCTCCAAATTATTTTATAATGATTTTCTTTTATCCTTATTGATAACAACTTTAACGTTCTTAGTTCCCATATCTTCCCCCAGTTATCCTCAGTAATTTGTTTTTTTAAATCTTCTTCCCAGAATGTTTTCAAAATTTCTTGTTGCTCTCCCTCCTCTAACAATATGTTAAATATTTCACGTATTATACCTTTTTTACTTTTATTTTCCCCCTCCTTCTCTCTTGACTCAATTAACTTTTCAAATCTTGTTTCCTTTCTACAGTCCTTATTTTTCTTTTTCCATTTCTGTGTCCATTGTTCCAATTGTATACACTTAAACCATAAGTTTTTTTGCCCTCTTAAAACATCTTCTATTTGCTTTTTGTTAACCAATCTCTTCAGCCAATCTTTCACTTTAATTATTTTTTTCCCCTCAATAGCCCTTCCAATTCTCTTCTCAAATTACCTGGGAAGTTCTCCAATAGAACAACTGGGATTAGAGGAGAAATTCCTGGTAATAATTTCTTTTTATACTTTCCCCAAATTTCTATGATATTTCTTAGGATGGGATTTTCCATATCCTTCAGTTGATTCTTTTGTATTTTACTAAAAAAATTTTTTGTAACTCTAACTCTATTTCTCCTGTCTGCATCTCTAACCATTCTAAATTCTCTTTTCCTACTATACTATTTATAACATATCTTAATTGATTAGCTATATAATACATCTTTATATTCGGGAGTCCCAACCCTCCTTTCCTTTGAGTCTTATACCATTTCATTTTATTAATTCTTGCTTTTCTATCTCCGTTACAATAATTGTTTATCATACTTTGCCAACTTCTTATTTCTACTTCTGTTATTTTAATTGGTAACATTCTAAACAAAAAATTAATCTTTGGTAATATTTTCATTTTAATAACCACTATTCTACCAAACCATGAATGCTTTAATTTCCTATAAGCCTCTAACTTCTTCATTATCTGTTTTTTAAACTACTAAAATTTATTTCCTCTAACTTTTTAAAATCTTTCATAATATAAACTCCTAAATAGCGCACTATATTTTTAATCTTCAGATTAAGTTTTGAACTACACTCCTCCCTTTCTTCTTTGTCATAATTAAATAACATCATTTCTGATTTCCCCCAATTTACCTGTAATCCTGTATTCTCTCCAAATTCTCTCAAATGTTATTTCTTCCTCGGATTTTCTAATGTCAATAAAGTATCATCTGCAAACTTATTAATTTTTATTTTATCTTCCCCTCCTATCCCCTTCAGTCTCTCATCTTCCCTAATAACATTTGCCAATATTTCTATAACAATTGCAAATAATATTGGGGAGACAGGACACCCTTGTCTTGTTCCTCAGGCTAAGATAATTTGTTGTGTTAAACCGTCATTTACCATTACCTCCGCCTTATTGTTTGCATAAAGCTGATTAATCACTCCCATGAACCTTTCTCCAAAACCAAATATCTTTATAATAGTTTTTAGCGCTGGCCATTCCATGCAATCAAAGGCTTTAAAAATATCTAAAGCTAGCAACCCTGCTTTTAAATTCCTTCTTTTAATAACATTTATTATATTCAATACTCTCCCTATTAAATTAGACATTTGCCTCTCTGGAATAAATCCACATTGATCCTTTTTTATATACTTATTTATAAAGGTATTCAGTCTTGTTGCCATGATTGCTGTAAATATTTTAGAATCTTGATTAATTAAAGAAATAGGTCTATATGATGCTGGGTCCGTTAAATCCTTATCTGGTTTCGGGATTAGTATTATCAACGAATGTTCCCACGATGGCGGGGGTCTTCTCTCCCTTTATTATATTATTATACAATTTTTTCATTTTTGGTACTAAAAGCTCTTTAAATATCTTATAATATTCCGGCTCCAGCCCATCAACTCCTGGAGATTTCCCTCCTTTCAATTTATCAATAATTCCCGCTATTTCTTTTTCAGTCACTAATGCTTCCATATAATCCCTATCCTTGCCTATCCTTGCCTTGTAATCTTATATTCCAATTCTTCTCTATATATTCCTGTATTCTTGTCTGTGGGCCCGCTTTCTGATGTATACAGTTTCTGATAAAAATCTTCAAATTTTTTAAATTTATCTTTCATTAAATTACAGCTTTTCCCAGTTTTATCTTTAATTGTCCCTATTATATTTTTTTCCTTCTTTGATTGCGTGGACGCCAAGGGTCTTTTTGAGCAATGTGGCTTTTCATGGGGGGAGCTGCAAAGCTACCGCAAAACCACTCCAGATTATGATGCCCCAGTAAGCCCTCATTCTTTTCTGGGAAACAGCAATTCTGGCCACAATGAGCTCCAGCACACCAGCAGTTTAATGCACTTTCACTATGTCTGGTATCTGATATTGCAGCACGGGATTCACATGACATCATCCCTGCCCTGCACCCATCTCGCCTCTTTTCCTCAGTTTTGTATATTATTTTGGTGTGGGGAAAGTCTGGATTATTTTCCCCAAGCAGATTTAATGTGCCCTTAAGCCTTCCACGTATTGCTGTCCTCTCACTTTTTCCTTTGTTGGGGGCATGTGGTTTGAGAGAAAGGGCAGGGTGGAGTGGACGAAAGGGAAGTTTCACGGTGCAGCGCAGTACTACAAATCCATGTGAAAGGGACCATTAGCTTGACACACTTATGAAACGGAGGAAAAAATGCGGAGGCAAATCAGGGGAAACAATAGGTGTGATGGAGCTCAACAAGTACAAATATTGTGCTTGTTTTAGCATGCGATGCTGGTGACACTATTTCATGGGTACCTATTGGACAGTGCTTGTGATGTCACTGTGAGGTATTCTACAAAGTCCCATTCCTACCTACTCATGCTGTTTGAATGCTCCCCCATTTCAAAATTGCTTCTACTACATTCCCCTCTTTTTTTTCATCATAGATGCAATGTACTCCCTGTGGCACTCAGGGACAGGTTTTCAGCAATATAGAAAGAAGTCCTCTGTAGCCAGATTTCCCCATACAGAAAATTGATTCTTAGCACCTTCCATTATATGGTGACAAGGACACACCCATGCAAGAAGCATTGAGTGTGACATCTGCACAGTCCTGGATGGATAGCTTATTTATCAATCTAAGGTTTGACTTTCTGCTGTGCAGATTTTTATCACCAGTTATGAAGTTGGTTCACTCTGCAGGTGAAGAATCCATTGCAGTCTTTTATATCTTCCTCCTTAAGTTCAGAGGAGTAGGAAACATCCACAAAATCCTTGAATCTTTTCAAACCTGCCATCCCAGAAGAGCAGCAAGCATTGATCCAAAGCCCTTTCCTCTAATGGAGCCAAACAAAATTGTTGGTTCAACTTTATATGATTTTCTTGGAGCCTATCTACACTACTGCTTTAAAACAGTTTAAAATGGTTTAAAACAGTTTAAAACGGTTTATAACAGTAGTGACAACTGTTGGGGCCCAGGACACACTCCATATACAGTTTTCAGAACGTTTTCAAAGTGTTGTATCCTGCTTGGTGTAGATAGGTCCTTGTTCACACAAGCAAACATGTTCGTGAAGAAAGGAGTCTGACAAAGTCATCTTGTTCCCTGGCATTCTCATAAGAACATCAGAAGAGCCATGCTGGATCAAACCAAGGGTCCATCTAGTCCAGCACTGTGTTCACACAGTGGCCAACCAGCTGTTGACCAGGGAACCACAAGCAGGACATGATGCAACAGCACCCTCCCACCCATGTTCCCGAACAATTGGTGTATACAGGTGTACTGCCTCTGATACTGGAGGTTGCACTTAGTCATCAGGATTAGTAGCCATTGATAGCCTTCTCCTCCAGGAATTTATCCAGCCCCCTTTTAAAGCTATCCCAATTGGTGGCCATCACCACATCTTGTGGAAGTGAAATCCAGAGTTTAACTATGCACTGTGTGAAGAAGTACTTTGATTTATCTGTCCTGAATCTCACACCAATTAGCTTCATGGGATGACCCCGGGTTCTAGTATTATGAGAGAGGGAGAAAAATGTATCCTGGGTAACTTCATGAAGACATTGTGTTTTTTGCATGGGTGCTTGACTTTCACTACTATCTGTCTAATTCAGGGGGTGCACAACCTAGGGATGTGCACGGCCAAAATTATCTTATTGTATCGTTATCGGAAATTCTGATATAAAAATTTTTCGGATCCGATCATATTGGGGGGTACCTGGATTTGATCGGATCTGATATCTGATAAATATTGGAAGTTCCGATCCAAGTATGGACCACCATTTCTGGTGTTTTCCCCATAGGTTTGCATTGGGGGAAACAAAGCTTTTCCCCAATACAAGTCTATGGGGAAAAACACTGGGCTGGCACTCCCTCCCTCCCCCCACTCACGCTCCCTCCCCCGACTCATGCTCCTAACCTGCCACTGCCGCCGCCATCCAGTGCTGCCGCCCTCTTGGTATTGTGAAACAGGCTTTTCGGCCTGTTCCTCGGTGCTTAGCTATACTGAGGAACAGGCCGAAAAGCATGTTTTGCAGTACCAAGTGGGCGGCAGTGCTGGATGGCGGCGGCAGCGGCGATGGCTGGTAAGGAGCGTGAGTGGGGGGAGGGAGGGAGGGAGTGATGGCCCAGTGTTTTTACCCATAGACATGCATTGGGGGAAAGCTTTCTTTCCCCCAATGCAAGCCTATAGGGAAAACACCAGAAATGGCGGTCCGAAAATCCAATATGTCCGATAGTTATCGGACATATGGATATCGGATCCGATCAGATAGGGCCACCTAAGGAAATTATCGTTATCGGTCATCGGATGTCCGATAATGACCTTATTGGTTCGTTATCGGACATCGGACCCGATATGATACACATCCCTAGCACAACCTTTTCATCCCTTACTGCCACATATGTTGCTATCTCGAGGGTGAGGGGCTAAACACACAAACATGTGCATATGCACACACATCCCAGCAGTCCTAATATAGGTTGCTCTTTCCTTCCTGGTAGTAGAGGTGAGAAAATAGCTAGCTGTATCAGGATTGCTAAGGGCTAGCCTGTGTGTGTGTGTGTATGCATGTGCAGTAAATACCTTGTGGCGCATGGGCTGTGCACCCCTTGCTTTATCTTGCTTTATCTATTGTGAATGTCCTCAGATAATGATATTATATTATAATATAATATAATACAATAATATGCTGGTTATTCAGCATTCACATACTGGGAATATTAATTTCAAAGCAAGCAAGCAAGCAAATGAGGGTGAGAGGGTTTTTTTTTTTTTTTTAATAGTATCTCCAACTTGGGATATATGGACCAAAGATGAAGAAAAGAGGAGAAAGACTCGCATCTGATTCCTAGAATTTTTTACTTGGAAAAAAATCCCATGGTGCTTACAGGAGCATATTTCCAAGTATGCATGCTTAGGCTTGCAGCCTTAAACCAAATTCATTTTATCTCCAACATTCCTTTTAAGGGCTGAGATGGTCCTCTCACCCCAGAGAATACCTGGGATCCCAGGCAAGATGTTAGCTTGGGGCTCTGTCTGCCATGCATGTAAGTTCACACTGTTCTCCAATAATAAGTCAGGCAGCTGAGCTGGGAGGAGGCCATATTGCAGGTCTCCAGATGTTTCCTAGCAGGTTTGTTGTATTGTGAACTCAGCTGATCAAAGCTCCTTGTTATCTGCTGGTGTGTGGATGCCAATTATAGAGGAGCCTGGAGGAAAGAAATGCTGCCTTCTCAAGCTGTTCCTGGGACTATGAGCCTTGAGCCCAAACAGTTGGTCATTTCCATTCCCCACACTTCAAATAGATGGCCCTGCCGGAACATAGGCAGTGATCATTTCTTGATCCTTGCGCATGGGTTACATGATGTCTCTGTCATAAACTGCACTGGTGATGATCAAGAGTTACACTATTATTGTTAGACCATATGCTTTAGGTTGCAGTATGGATTGCATCAAATCGGTACACTTGTCATCCCAATTCTCATTGGAACCTGAGTTCCACTTGAGGACACCGCACTGGTGGCCTTCACTTCTTCACTGGTCTCAATTATTGTATTCCTTATGGCCCGTTATCCACCTCCTGGTGCAATTATTTTCAGAGCTGCCAACATCCCTCCTCATATATTGATTTTAAGGCCAATCGATTTTCTTCCTGCTTGAAAAGGGATCTTCCAAATAGTTTCACTTTCCACTGTGGTAAGCATTAGGGATGTGCATGCCCCCCCCCAGATTGGATCGAACTGGGATCGGAACCAGAACCGAGGCATCGGATCGGATCAGATTGGAGGCTTCCCGGTTCGGTTCGGACCCAATTCCGATCCAAAAAATGGACTTCTGATTTTCGGATCGGGCACCATTTTAGCTGTTTTCACTATAGGCTTACATTGGGGGAAAGAAAGCTTCCCCCGATGCAAGCCTATAGTGAAAACATGGGGCAGGTGAGTGGGGGCCTAACTTCCCCCTCCCTGTCCCTCCCCCCCACTCGCGCTCCTCACCTGCCGAGGCACCCGCTGCTGTCCGCTGCCATCCACTGGTCCAATCTACTGAGAACCAGGCTTTGCGGCCTAGTTCTCAGTAGGGGGCCAGGTGATCACCTGGGGCTCTACTGAGAACTAGGCTGCGAAGCCTGTTTCTCAGTAGATTCGACCAGCAGGCGGCAGTGGACGGCAGTGGGCACCCCGGCAGGTAAGCCCCCTCCCCCTCCCTCATGCTCCTTACCTGCCAGGGCGTCCGCTTCCCTCCGGTGCATGTCTCTACTGAGAAACAGGCTTCGTGGCCTGCTTCTCAGTAGAGACGTACACTGGAGGGAAGTGGATGCCCTGGCAGGTAAGTGGGGCCCCTTTCACCCCTCACGCCCCTCACGCTCCTTACCTGCCAGGGCCGTCCACTGCCAATGGCAGTGGATGGCCCCGGCAGGTAAGGGGCGGGAGGGGCGGGAGGGGGTCTGATCCTCCGATCTTATTCGAATCGGATCGGGTCCTTCCGGACTGGTTCGGATCAGATTGGACAATCCAGATGCGGGGATTGGAAATCGGATAATTGTATCCGATTTCCCCTGGATCAGGTCCGGATCATGGATTGGACCCGATCCGCTGCACACCCGTAGTAAGTATTTAAGGTAAAACCCTAGGGATGAAGTCTGTTTTTTAGTGTCAGGAGCTGTTCAGGGTTGGGGGTAGTCAAAAGTGACTCCTGGACTCCCTGAAGTTGCCCACCTCTGATCTATACATATAAATTAGCATATGCAATGTTTATGCAAATCTGCATGTGTTGATGCATTTCCTATTCTTTGGTAATGCATAAGGGGCCACCTTGGAGAAGTTTGAAGCAGAAAGAGCTGAGAAGTGATGGAGCACTATATTGGCGCATGAAATGCAGCAGGTATCAAGTACTGTCATGTTTTGTTTAGCAGAGACAACCAGAAGACCAGGCTCCTAGCATTTATATTAGGCCTGGACAATCCAGACATTTTATATTGCCAGCCAACCAGAGGGACCAATGTGGATGAACTTCTGTACCCTTCTATGCCTGAGACTTGAGCACATAAGACTTAGAGTTTCTCTACATGAATGATTTATTGCATACTCATGATCACGGATGGGCATCTTCAAGGCCTCTGGGCTCTCCATTCTGATTATTCTTTATCTTTAAACCAGACCTGGACTGGACACCCCGTCAAACTGAGGATGCCTTCAAACAGAGGACTGTCCCTTGACAACCCTTTCAATAGAGTAGAGTCCTCTAAAGTAGGACACATGGCCCCTGTCTTCGAGAATGGTTCCCCCCCTTTCATATAGGGATACACTGTCATCTGAGGGAGGCAAACCAAATGTGGCACCATTGATCTACAAACTCTAAACAGGCCAAACTCTTCTCATTCTCAGAGTTTAAATATATCTCCAGGGTCTCTTGCAAATATAACCCCAGTCTGTATAGCTATCCTATCTATATGTGGGGATTGGGAGGTGAAACATGAGATACCTGTATATGCATTTGGGATATACAGACAGAGGCACAGTTCCTATGTAACTGCAAATGCTCAGTAACTAACCACACAGTACTGGTAAAATGTTTAGCTAAAAGTATAGCCGGAAGGTGAGGAGCTGGTCATCACTGCCTCAGGATATGAAGGGTATGGAGCCAGAGGCAGGGATTCAGGAGCAAGGAAAGGATGCAAGCAGCAGGCCCCCAAAAGAGGTCCCATTCTACTACTTTTAAAGGAAATGAAGCCCCCCATAAATATAATGGTCATGGCCATCCCTTCAAATCCACTGAAGTCCACAAATCACACATCCAAAGGCCCCTAATATGATTGATTTATTAAATTCATATCCTGCTTTTTTTCTCCTTAAGGAACCCAAGGAGGCATACACTATCCTCCTCCTCCTCTCTATTTTGTCCTCATGACAACACCCTGTGAGGTTGGTTGGGCTGAGAGTCTCTGAGTGGCTGGATCTCCTGACCTCAGTCCAACACTTTAGCCAGTACATCACACTGGCTTTCCAGATAATGATCCCCCTTGTATAACATTTTTTTTATTTGCACCCCATTTTGTACTTGGATGCAGATATCTTGACTCAACCAGAAAGACAAAAGGGGATACAGGTCTGCATATACTATGCATGTACTAATTTGCATCTACTATATGCATATTCTAATATGCATATACTACTTTATATGCATAGATGCAAATTTTGAAATGATACAGTTCAAAATAGAAATGCAACAGACTTTACCATAGTAAGGAAGGCTTGCTTAATTTTCTCTCCAGGTGCAGTTAATGGGCAACTTCAAGCCCCCTACCCCCATGATGGTTCTTTAGCTTTAAATTGGACTTGGAATGGACAGCTCTTCAAATAGAGGGCACCTTCAAAATAGAGGACAGTCTTCTCTAAAGCAGGACACATGGCCACCCTATAAATGCATACCTTGAGCTGGGAAGCCATCTAACTGTATAAAAACACTGCTTTCACTTTAAAAAAATACATGAAATTGTTAGCCTAATGGACTTCAGAAAACAAGTAATGTAATATGAAAAACATCAATTTGTACACCCACGAGCCCTTCATAGCTGACATGGACTATCTCTATTCTGACTATATCTATTGGCGCCTGACATATTTTAGTGATATCCTATTTTTGTTGTTTATTTATTCTTTCTGATATGTGAATGAGGAATTTGGCCCACTGGAGTGGGTCCACAGAGCTGCTCTCTCCACTCAAAGGAACAGAAAATCCAATATGTGGGGAGCACCATGTGTGCATTGGTGCTTTGGAACTACGTTTTTGGCATCTTTGATTCTATATCAGTTGCTCATGGCATGGCCTTATGTGACAGCTGTATGCTAGTTTCTGTAAGGATGAGCAACTTTTTGTTTTAAGGCAGTCTGCCTACGATTTGCAAATGACATTATCAAATGGTATCTTTGGGCAGAATAGTTCTTATGGGAATCCAGAACTGCCTATTATGTTGATATTGTTTTCCTTCACATACAAATCGACTGACTTTTGATTTCTCAGTTCTGACACTCCCAGCGTTGCCATAACAACAGGCGTTAAGAGCTTGTTGACATTGCCCTGTTGTGCTAATTGCACAATTTCCTGCTGCTGTTACGAGCCAGTTGTTCCTTTTAAAAAGCTGAAATTGCTTTTGGCTGGTCCATTTGTTACCTGGCTGCTTCCTAGGGCCTGGTAAGGGGCTTAAAGGAAAGAACAAATCAACCAGAAAAGCCCCAGGGAAAGGTTGTTTAGCCCAGCAGAGAGTAGGTCTAGCTGACGCACAACAGGCAAACTTCTATTGGGCTACTGGCACCTTCATACCTGCAGTGTCATGTCATCATATGAGATAGAAAAATAGATGCTTTTGTTTTATGTGAAGTAAACAAGAAATTTGAGAACGTTGCTTCTTTGGTAGCATGCCCTATCAAAGATCTTTTGTAATATAGATAAGACTGAGAAAGACTTCCTTAAAAGAACTTTTGGTTCAAAATGTGTGCTTTTTGAATTTTTCATTGTATTATTCATTCATTCATTCATTCATTCATTCATTTACTGCATTTTTATACCACCCAATAGCTGAAGCTCTCTGGGCAGTTTACGAAAATTAAAACCATAAAAACCATTCAAAATATAAAACAACAACAGTATAAAAACATTAAAAATAATTTAGCAAATTTATACCTTGCCTTTCTTCCATCATGTAAATCAAGGTGGCTTGCATGGGGCTCCTCTGCAGGATCCAGTCCAGACAATTGCCAGATCAAAACCTGCTTAGCTTCAACAAAATGACTGTATGAGATACCCTCAGGCCATGACCACGTCCCTTGTGCTGGTAGTGGCTGTTCTGCTCATGATGAATGGAATAACTTATTTGCCACCAGCAGATGCCTACATGTTGCATGCTGCAATGCACATAATGTTGGCTTTTGTTTGTACACTGGACAAATCAGACAGCCCTTTGGCCAGGATTAGGAGTAGGGGTGTGCATCGGATTGGGTCTGATCCATGATCCGGAGCCGATCCAACCGAAATTGGATAAAATTATCCTATTCCAATCCTGGCTTCTGGATCGTCTGATCTCCCCTCATGCTCCTTACCAGCTGGGGCCATCCGCTGCTGGCCGCTGGCGCCTGCGGGCAGCAGCGGATGGCAGCAGACGGCCCCGGCAGGTAAACCCCCTCCTCCCCCTCATGCTCCTTACCTGCTGGGGCCGGCCGCTGCCGTCCACTGCCCGTTCTATGGAGAAACAGGCTTCGTGGCCTGCCTCTCAGTAGCGTGCCAGGTGATGATGGGAGCAGACAGCCCCGGCAGGTAAGGAGCGCAAGGGGGGAGGGGGAGGGTCCCACTTACCTGCCGGGGTGGCTGCTTCCCTCCGGTGCTGCGATCTACTGACATCACCCAGCGCTCTACTGAGAACTAGGCCACGAAGCCTGTTTCTCAGTAGATCACAGCACTGGAGGGAAGCAGCCGCCCCGGCAGGTAAGGAGTGCGAGGGGGAGGAGGGGGCTTACCTGCCGGGGCCGTCTGCTGCCATTCGTGGGCGCCCGCAGGTGCCAACAGATGGCAACGGACGGCCCCGGCAAGTAAGGAGCGCGAGGGGGAGGAGGGGGCTTACCTGCCGGGGCCGTCCGCTGCTACGGGTGCCAGCAGATGGTAGCAGACAGCCCCGGCAGGTAAGGAGTGCGAGTGCAGGGGGAGGGACAGGGAGGGGAGAGTTAGGCCCCCACTCACTCACCCACCCACTGCCATGTTTTTGCCATAGGCTTGCATTGGGGGAAGCTTTCTTTCCCCCAATGCAAGCCTATGTCGAAAACACCCAAAATGGCAGCTGATCCGAAAATTGGACGTCCGATTTTCAGATTGGGATCAGGTCCAATCCAAGGGACCTCCAATTTTGTCTGAACTGATCCAGGACAACATCGGAGGTCCCAATCTGGGTCCCGATCCGATCCGGGGGGTCCCTGCACATCCCTAATTAGGAGGGCGTAGATGGTATAAGGCATAATCAAAAAGCCATTGCCACAAGCATGGTGAGCTTTGGCTGTTGGGCATATTTAAATGTAATAAATGAATGAATGTGTAAGGGCCCTAAAATGGATTGTATTGTCCCAGACAAATAACAGGATGGTCCAATTTTAGGTTCACATTCACTACATTTGAAGGAATCAATCAAATTTCTATCCTAGCTTTCTATCCACAGGCCCTCAAGTAGGCTGACCATATTTTGGAAACCAAAAAGGATGACAACATGGCCGCCCCAAGGGGGCATGCCCATCAACATGTCCAGCCCCCAAGGGGGCATGGCCACCAACATATCCGGTCCCCAAGGGGGTATGCCCACCCAAACATGGCCTTGGTCACATGTCTGATTTCACACCACACAATTAAGACAAACCTGTTCTACACAAGATCTTAATGTTAAAATCACTGAAATAAAGAATGTGAGACAATCAATGTATCTGAAATTAACTCCATTCACTCCTACTTTTGTAGCTTTTGCTGTATTTTGAAGCTTTTGCTATACAATGTGTGATGCAGTCTCCCCTTCCCTCAAATATATTTTCTGACTGCAAATCCTCACTGGATGACCATAGTCTCACCTTTCCTAACATTTAACACTCTTTCCCCATCACCTTTCTCATATCCATACTCACAGATTCAGCATACTGCTACCACTGACCAAATGAAGCAGTTGACAAGTGCAGAAAACTCTAGTACAACAAACTAGCAACCTGTTATTATATCTCTGGTTCATTAGTCATATAAACAAGACCATGGTCAGTAGCAGTACAAAGAAAGGCCCATTATCATTATGCTAGACAAGGATCTTTCCTGCCTTTTTCCAAATATTTCCTAAATTTACACTGCCTCAGTGTGCGGAGAACAAAAATCCCAATCAGGGACCCAAAGAAAACTTCCCAAAGAAACCTCAGAAATAAGTCCCTTTGATTTCAATAAAGCTTACTCCCAGATAAATGAATATAGGATTGCAACCAGCAGGTGCTCTCCAGAAAAATGCTTCCAGAGCCCAGAAGATCCAGACACACTCAAACAAGTCAAGCCAAGCCACGCTATGTGCTCATATATTATCTTGCTGGGATTGAACAATTCTGAGACAAGACAATACTTTGCAATCGAAAAAGAAAAACACACCTACCTCATTGACATAGCAATACCAAATGACAAAAATGTTGCAGAAAAGGAAGAGGAAAAGAAAGAAAAATATACACAACTGGCTATGGAAGTTAAAGAACTATGGCAACAGGAAAAAATTACAATTATTCCATTAGTCACATCAGTCACCAGCATCACAAAAGTATGTTTTTTTTTTTTTTTTTTTACAGAAAACCTTCAGGCCTACCAAAATACATCCACACCAACATCCAGAAAGCAGTCATACTTAAAATACGTTCAATAGTCAGGAAATTTCTGAATAAGTAAAAGACAGCATGACTTGGCAAAGCCCATCATGTTCATCTAGAAAAACCACCATGAACAAGAAAAGAGAGATGATGATGATGGTGATGATGTTAATAATAATAATAATAATAATAATAACAACAACAACAACAACAACAACAACAACGGCAACCCTGTTAGTTTTTTAAAATATATTTTTTAAGAAGGCTGAACAATTATCAGCAGTTGTTACAAAATATACATCATGCCAATTATATCAAATTGGAGAGGAAGGTCTATGGGTCAAAATGCATTGTTAAAAAAATGAATTACTATCTTCTAGCACCAGCTAGAGGCCCACTTCTTCTTTGGCACTACGGAGCAAGTAGGCACAACTAACTCAAGCAAGTGAGCCAAACCACATATCACAGAGGATGGCTAAAAACAACTATCTAAGTTGGGAAATAATTTCCTTCATGACTCAAAACTCCTGATCCCAAGTATGATGACCCAGCAAAGAAATTTAAGAAATCTCACCCATACTGGCATAGGTTGAGATATTTTACTGGTCATAATTTTCCTCAGTAGAACACCAATGGAAATACCTTAATGGGAGACTTGCCAGTGAGATACTGTGGCAAGACAGTTGTAAAGTTCCACCCTCCCTTCAAAGACCCTGGACTGATGTTGTGCAGCCCTGACCATGTATATTTACTCAGAATTAAGTCCCACAGAGTTCAATGAGATTTACGCCAAGGCTTCCAATGATGTGTACATAGGATTGCTGCTGCCACTTATTGTTATCACCACTCACCCTCAGTTCCATTTGCAAAAGATTCCCATTCCAGACAGAAGATTCCTGACACGTGAGGCTAAAAATGCAAAAGGATGAATTGGCAGAGGGTAACATTTCAATAGGACAGTAACATTCTCACAATGCTAGACAAGAATCTTTCCCTCCTTTTATCCAAATATCTCCTGAATTTACACTGCCTCCATGTGCAGAGAACAAAAATCCCAGTCAGAGAGTGTACTGTCCAAAGAAAACTCAGAAATAAGTCCCACTGATGTCAATAAAGCTTACTCCCAGATGAATAGATATAGGATTGCAGCCATACATTCTTAAGATCAGCTGGAAACACCTCCTATTTCTGTTTGTATACTAAAGATAGCTTGAGAGGTATTCTTGGTAGTTGCTGCACGATTCAGAAAGTTGGCAGTCAGAGCCTGAGCTTCTTTCTGGAAGTTGAAAGATATTTAAAAAATATTTGATAGATTTTCAGCCTACAGAATTGCTGTTAGCTGGGATTTTAATTGTTCAAGGCGCATTGGGCATCTACTGCAGTGTTCTTCACTCCCACAACTCAGGCCTTGTCTTCATGGCACCCCTACTGCGCAGCACCGGTGGCGGCAGCCGGCAAAACGCACATTTGCGTTCCTTCCGGCCAGCTACACCGGAAGGAATGTCAGGGCATTTTTTCTTGCTACCGCAGCCACAGTTTTTTTAAATTATAATTTGTAAACTGGGGGGGGGGTAGGTCCAGGGAGGCACGGATAGTATGCACAGAGGGTAGTTTTTTAAAATTTTATTTGTAAAGTGTGTGTGTGTTTGTGGGGGGTAGGTCCGGGGAGGTACAGAGGGGATGCGTGGAGGGTAGTTTTTTTAAAAAAATATTTGTAAACTGGGGGGGTAGGTCCGGGGAGGCACGGAGGTGGTGCAGCGAGTTTATGGCTCGCTGCACTACCCCTTTCCCTGCCCAGCCCATGGCAAACAATCAGTGGTCGCCATAGACTGGGCAGTCCTCCCCAGAAGTGGCAGAGAAAAAGCGACAGACAGCAAAAGCTGTCGTCGCTTCACTGCAAACTAAAAAAGTCGTGCTAAATGGCCGTCTTTTTTAGTTTGCAGCAAAGCCCCTTTGCCCCTAGATGGCTTCAGATTGGCGGCTGCGTCATGTAACGCAAGTGTCACCATTCCGAAGCCACCGCGATGGATACTGTCCATCTAGAGGTACCCTCAGTGCAATAATATATTTATTATTATCATCATCATCATTATTATTAATTACATTTATATACCGCCCCATAGCCAAAGCTCTGTGGGCGGTTTACAAAAATTAAAAGATTGAACATTAAAAAGTCAATATACAAAATTTAAAACCATAAAACATAAAACAGCTGATATTTAAAACATTTAATTTTTTTTAAGCCTGGCCACAAAGTCAGTTAAAACCTCAACTTAAGCTGTTAAAATGCCTGGGAGAAAAGAAAAGTTTTGACCTGGCACCGAAAAGATAACAGTGTTGGCACGAGGCGGGCCTCATCGGTGTTGTGTCTAATTCCTTCCCCCTTGCTCAGGGCGAAGGAATGTTAGACGTTAATTCAGAATCAGGTTCTGAACCCGAACAGACATTCCAGTCCGTACCAGAAGGGGAAGAGGTCGTTCCCATAGCTTCGCCTTTAGAGAATGTTTCTTCTGATGTAAATAAGCTTGCAGATGATAACCAGCCTTCGACTTCAGAGGGCGAAGGGGGGGAGTGAGCTCAGAAGTCCCATTTTCCGTAGGAGAAAAAAGCGAGCACAGATCAAAGGGGTTAGGAGACAGCGCTAGGAAAGATTACTTGCTCAGAAAAGGCTGGATGTTAATTCTTCTCAGAAGTGACTCTTGCTTCCTTTTGGATGGATCAACTGATTTGTTTGCTTAGCTAAATTACGCCTTGGGGCAAAACGCTTTCTAAATTTTAACTCCTTTCAAAGGGAGAGAAGGGCTCATTTGCTAAATAAAAGATTGATTGTTTTCCTAAGAGGCCTTCTTATTGACTTCAATGTGCGCTAGAAGTTAGGGAGTCACAACAATCGGGGAGATAATTCCATAATTGGGGGGCCACCCTCAAGACCCTATTCCTGTGCTTAGCCTGAAAATGTCTGACATGTAATATGCTTTTGACTCATTAGTCAAGACGTACTGTATTAGTTTAAGGTGATTCTTTATAAATAATCAAATACAACAAATAAAATAAATCAATGTTGATTTTCTTAGACATGTTTAAAAGACAACACACACACAACCAAATTAAATTTAAGGCACAATACAACCAAAGTTAAGCACTTTTAAGGCTGCAATCCCATGCATGCTGAACTGGGAGTAAGGCCCTTTCCGCACCATAGGGGCAGAAAGGGCGGGAAGCAGGGAAACCTGGAAGTGCTTAGTTCTGGGTTTGGCGCGATGAGGCCACACCAGCAAGCAGTGGCCCAGGCTTCTCCTGGGCCATCACAAGTCGCATTGACCATTTTTTAAAAAAGATCTGCGGAGAAGTGGTGCGGCTCTGTGATCATTGGTGCAGCCATGCTTACTCGTGGGTAAGCATGGCTGCACCCTGGATAGGCAGCCACACCAGCCGCCCATCTCACTGCCCTCCTGGGAGCAGGGAACGAACTGGGATAATAGCGTTCCCTGAACTCCCTGGAAAATTGAGGGCTGCCCCCTGCCTGCTTGCGAGATGCTCTGTGCACCATGTGGCCTCTCTGCAAGCAGGCAGGGGCAGCCCCAGGAAAAATGGCTGGTGCGGAAAGGGTAGGGTGACCAGATTTTGGAAACCAAAATCCAGGTCCAAAATGGCTGCCTGAAGGGGGCATGCGGCACCCACAAGATTGTGTTGGGACTTCAAGTCCCATCTTCCCCAGCAACATGCCCAAACTGCCCCAGTTGGTGTTGGACTACAACCCCCATCATCCTTGGGGATGATGGTATCTGGAGCCCTACACCATCTTTTAGAGCGGGGCATCAGGCTGCCCAAGGAGCAAGAAGCTTCCACCACAGCGCTCGCTCGCTTGCTCGCTCGCTCCCTCCCCCTCCTCCCTGTTCAAAGCACCGCTGCGCCAAGCCCCTCACGGGCGACACCCACCTGGCCTCATGTCGCTTGCTCGCTTGCTTACGCTGCTGCTCTGCGTTGCCTCGCAGGAGGAAGTGAGGGCGCCTAGCTCAGGTGTCCCGTTCCCCCCCCCCAAACCAGCCCTGGAGCTGGTGCGCAACTTTCAGCCCTTCCTCCAGGCCGAGCTGAGCAGTTTCTAGTCCTGCGCTGTTGCGCTGGCTTAGAAGACGCCCTGGATCGCCCGAGGGAGGGGCTGGAGGAAGTGTGCCGAGGAGGGGTGCCTGCCTGCCTCGCCCGCCTAGGGGGAAGTTTCTTTGGTGCTGCCCCAAGCGCATCGGCTCCAGGGCTGGTTTGGGGGGGGACGACGATGGGACACACTTGGACGATGGGACACACTTGGAGCGAGCGAGCGAGCGAGCAAGCTCTGTGGTGGAAGCTTCTTGCTCTTTCGGCAGCCTGATGCCCTGCTCTAAAAGATGGTGTAGGGCTCCAGATCGAGATGACTGTTTCCCCGGAGGTTTGCCCCCGGGGCCCGGTCGGCCTGGATCGCCCCAGTTTTCCTGGTTAGGACCGGGAACCCCCTGGCAATCTGGTCACCCTAGGAAAGGGCCTAAGACTCATTGAACATAGTGGGACATGTGTCTGAGCAAACATGTATAGGGTTAGGTGATCTTATTGATTTCAATGGGAGAAAATTAAATGTCTGCTTTTCTCTGCACACTTAAGTGGAAGCAAGCCCCTCTGCAGACAATGGGACTTACTCCCTAGTAAACATGGATAGGATTCCAGCTTTGCAGCCCAATCCTCGGCACATCTACTCTGAAGTAAGTCCCAGTGAGCTCTGTGGAAATTACTTTTAAGTAAAAATGCATAAGTTTAGATAGTTAAAAGTGTTTAATAATAGCCGGATCGTGTTGTCATGTGAGTGTGTATCTATCTATCTATCTATCTATCTATTTGTTTTAAATCCAGATGAAAAAGAGTTAACATAAACATAATTACAAATACAAACACAAACCAGGATCATTGAGAGAGGAGGGGGAGGTTGTTAGGAGGGGGAGGTTTCTACAGTTGTGGAGGCACTGGTTGGTTCTCTCTTCCAATCTTTGTCTGTACAGCAAAAATGATAGCTCTCAAAAGCAAGGCAGAGAGAGAGCGAGAGCGAGAGAGCTGTTTCTTCTGCTTAAGTGAGGGTACTAGGCATGGGGAAGACCCACTTCCCAGCAGAATCCCCCTTCATGCAGGGGTGTGAGCACCCTTTTCCTCTCTCGCCCCACACCTCTCTACCTCCAAGTAAGCCCCTTCCCCCAGATGGAGGAAAAAGGATTTCTCCTAAGACCTTTGATCTGGGGGAAAATGCTTACTTGGAGATAGGGAGGTGTGGAGCAAGGAAGGAAAGGGGTGCTTCAGTGGGGGACCCTTTCAGATGGGGGCAACACTAGGCTGACCATATGAAAAGGAGGACAGGGCTCCTGTATCTTTAACAGTTTCATAGAAAAGGGAATTTCAGCAGATGTCATTTGTATATAAGCAGAACCTGGTGAAATTCCCTCTTCATCACAACAGTTAAAGCTGCAGAAGCCCTGCCCTCTTTTGTACATGGTCAAGAGATAGGGCTCCTGCAGCTTTAACTGTTGTGATGAAGAGGGAATTTCACCAGGTTATATATGCATACAAACAACACCTGCTGAAATTCCCTGTCCTTTGCAACTGTTAAAGATACAGGAGCCCTGTCCTCCTTTTCATATGGTCACCCTAGGCAACACAGTGCTTGGCAAAGTGGTCGTTTTCATCCCCGCCCCCACAATTCCCTCCTATTTATTGTTCTTATGAGTCCATTTATGCTAATGGGGGCTTTTAAAAACAAAAAGTGGGAATTAGTGGGTGGGGGTGAAAATGATCCACTTGCCAAGCACTGTGGGAGCAATGCAGTGCTTGGCAAGGGTGTCATTTTGCCCCCCATTTTTTCTAAAGGGAAAGCTTGAGATACCAGTAGCCCAGATCTGCTGTGGGCGGGGCTAGAAAGGCCCATTCCCAGAAGTGCCAAAACAGGCCTTTTGCAGCCTCTGCAGTGGCAACATTTTCAGATTTGGGGGGAAATTATGGGATTTCTCCCCAGACCCAGTTTTTCCGCCAATTTTCTGGGCATGTCCGGGGCTTTCCAGATGCATGGTCACCCTACAAGGCATTTTACAACAAGAATATGGGTGTCACCTCCCAAACAAACCTTCCTTTAATCTGAAATCACCCAGATACTATAATTCATTTAGGTATTATTCACAGGAGACATACATTTTACCTTTCACTAAGGTTTGTTTAACTGTTTCAAGCATTCCTTCCTTTGTGGTTGTGAGGAAATGCCCTGTATATAATGATTGTTATGTAATGTTTAGTTTGTGCGGCCTCTGAAAGGCAATAATGTATCTAAGTAGGCCTGAGGCCTTGTTTTGTTACTGTCAAAGGCTTGTGTAGTAGTTGCTTAGTGATTTTCTGAAATGGGAGAGACAGAGACAATCTCTTTGAATATTGTTAAATGTGGCCTGGATCAGATAAATTCAATACTGATTGGCTGGGAATACTGGCTAAATGGAAAAGACCTGATGGGAAAAGGATAGTTATGTCAGTTGACAGTTGAGAGTCAGTCACTCTGTGGTAATCAGGAAAGAAGGTTGGCTGGTTGGTGTGTAGTGTTAGAAAGACTAAGGGAAAGCTGAGGAGAAAGTGAATAGCTACGGCCTGAATATTAAGATATTCTTTCTCTGGAGTATAGTCATATGTGGCTGGTGAAGATCAGGTGTAGGGTACAGGTGACTGTGCCAGGAGGCTGCCCTAAGATCTTGCTGAGAGAAGGTTATACAAACAGAAACCCAGATAGACTATTCCAAGCAGCCAGAAATACAACAGGAGGAGCTTTGGTATAAGAGGAAGACTGTATCCAGAAGCTGGACCTGGCTGTAAGCTGATTTGGCTGGAGGTTTAGGGAATTTGACCTTAGGTTAAAGAAGTCATTAAAGGCTTCCGACAGGCCTATCCAGATGAATTTTAGGATATTTTTAATGTTGTGTTGTTCTCTTGTTTTTAAAATTTTTAACTGTTGTGAATTTTTGTGTTTATATTGTTGTTGTTCCCCGCCTCGATCCGGAGGGAGAGGCGGGTTACAAATAAATATTATTATTATTATTATTATTATTATTATTATTGTAGCAGGAACAGTGTCTAAGAATTGTCACTAAGAAGTCTTTTGAAAACCAGTAAGTAAATATGTGCAAAATATAAGTAGTTGTTTAATAGTTCATCTTGGGCCGATCTACACGCTAGGTTTGTAACGTTTTATAAGGGTTATGAAAACTCTTTGGGCCACATGACGCACTCCCTATAACGTTGTATATCTGAGGTTTTTTAAAACTCACTTCAGTTATATACAACGGTTTCACTTTTAATAAATCGTTTTAAGTAAAATAATGTGTCCTTCCTTACCGTTTGTGATTCATGGGGGCAGTGCTTCGTTTACTGGTGCCCAAATGCTTAGCAATTGATTGGTGGGGAAGAAAGAGGAAGTGGGTGAGTGAACTACAACACCCACAATGCCTAGCCCTATACTCATTGAAAGCTGGGGGAACTAAGGAGGAAGTGGGTGACTGAACTACAATGCCTTGCCCTAAATTCATTGTAAAAACGAAAGAGAAAGAGACAGGGCAGAAGCGTGTGTGACTGCACACACCGCTTTAAAGACTGAAGACTGTTTCTCCTGTAATGTGAGTACTCAGTAATGTGGCCTAAGACGTTTTAGAACGCACCTATTTGGAACGTTTTAAAATACTATTTAAAACGTTCCAAGGGACTGTGTAGACTCCTCCCTTGTCTCTAAGTGTTGGTGCCCATCTCACGCCTAAGCCTCTTATACCAGCTACTAGGAAGTTTTAAAGTATTCTAACAGAATTGGTTGCAGCAGAAAATGGCCGGCTTGGAGCACCCTGAATTATAGTGACAGAGAATTCCTTAGGCCCTCAAATATAAGCATTTACTATAAATAAGAAATCCCATAAGAGTGACAGTGTTGGGGGGAGGGAATCCTCCATAATGATCATGGTCCATATTTCTTTGCATTCCATGTGTATGCCAATTAAATCATGGCTATTGTTTATTTGGTTATTTGGGTGCTTCCTTATCTAATGGAGGAATTTATTCAAGAGAGTCAGAAACTGGTGTAAAATGACACAATGGAGTGGAATATTCTGGGCTTTAACTTAATCTTTATTATTTAAACAATAATAAATCTGGGCAATATATGTGGGTTGAGCAAGGTTGTCGGAAAATAATTTTCAAAATGGGGACTGTTCTGAGATGATAACACTCTTCAAATACTTGAAAGGTTGTCACACAGAGGAGGGCCAGGATCTCTTCTCGATCAATCTAGAATGCAGGACACAGAATAATGGGCTCAAGTTACAGGAAGCCAGATTCTGGCTGGACATCAGGAAAAACTTCCTGACTGTTAGAGCAATACGACAATGGAACCAATTCCCTAGGGAGGTGGTGGGCTCTCCCACACTAGAGACATTCAAGAGGCAGCTGGACAACCATCTGTCAGGGATGCTTTAAGGTAGATTCCTGCATTGAGCAGGGGGTTGGACTTGATGGCCTTATAGGCCCCTTCCAACTCTACTATTCTATGATTCTATGAAACAAGGGAAATACCTCATAAAACATGGAAATAAGGGCCATGAAGTATATTCCAAGAGCCTTTGGATAGATACTACTGTTAAGATTGCCTTTTAAATTAGGAAATGACTGTTAAAAAGATGTGCAGCTGGCAGTAGTATCTATCCAATGACATTGTCCTGAACCTTATCAGAAGTTAGTACAATGAATCTTTCTTAGCCCTCAATGATGTCTGAGCAGAGATCTTTCGTGACTATGTGATGGTGCACAAGATCAGAGGGAACTTATTCTATTGTGCTTCCTCATGCCAATCTGTGGCCTAAAGTGATACAGGCGGTGGGACATTGTGGCCCTTTTTGACTTGGCTAGGCTATATTGCATGTATTTGAGCAAGACACCCTCAATATTGCCTTCTCCCTCACTGGCCCTGTTCAGAAGACACCTTAAACCACGTCTTTAACTATGGTGGTTAAGCCAGAAAGCAGGGCCATGTTCAGAAGACACCTTAAACCAGAGATAAAGCCATGGTTTAAGGTGTCTTCTGAATGGGGCCACTGAGTCTTCTCAACACCATTGTCACCAGCTGCTATTACTCATCATCCTCTTTCTCCTCATGGCTACCACTTGCTTGCTTGACAGGCAGAGAGCCAGTGAGTTAGTAGGCAGTGGTATCTACTGTTCCTCTTTCTCACCACCATCATTGTCTAGGCCAGAGTGAAAGGTAAGTGAACAAGCAGGTTGCAATGGTGAAGAAGAGGAACAAGTCCAGGAAGCTATTGTCAATGGAACTCTGTTGGGGCTTGGGCCCTTGGCAAGTACCCAACTATGCCTACCCTTGACTTTGGACCTGTATTTCTGCCTGCCTCTCACTGCTACATTGGTTCCTGGTTCAATAAGCTAGGCAGAATGACACCAATGTATTAGGGGGTGCATCTGTATTATAGTACACTCTAAAACGGCACTATCTCAAACTCCAGGTTTTTTGACACTTGTCAAAAAAGAAACCAATAGGGATCTACAGGATATTGGGGAACCTGATTAGGTAAAGCAAAAGATCCAGCAGGCTATGTTAGGTGGACAAGCCTGCATTAACTGGCACCATGAAAATAGCTGGGATCAAAGACTGAGCTGGGAACTCATAGCAGCTGAACAGCATGTGACCCATGGAATGAAGATCAGAGCAGAAGACCAGGAGCAATGGTGCTGTCCAATACATAACCTCTCTCTTCCCTCTGTCTTTGATCAACACCACTTAGATCAGCCTTTTCTAACCAATTCCCCTCCGGATGTGTTGGACTACAGCTCCCCATCATCCCCAGCCATCATGGTTGGGGAAGGCTCCATTAGAGCAGGGGTACGCAACCAGGCACCTTCCACATGTTTTGGACTATAATTCCCATAGCCCTTGACTATTGGCCATGCTAGCTGGGGATGGTGGGAATTGTAGTCCAAAATGCTGGGAGGGCACCAGGTTGCCTACCCTTCTAGATTTTCATGGTAGAAAGGAAGGAAGAAGTAGCTGCCAAGCTTTGCACAAGCTATTCGGATGTCCTTTTGGGCGTGATACCAGCTGGATTTTGAAAGTGAATGAAAGATGAGGTTTAGGATTTGGAGAGGATTAGGACGAAGTTGTTACTGTCCATTGTCCACTGATGACAGTAAGGAAACAAAAGGAGAGATTTGGGAAGAAGTGCTGAGTCTCTTGCCTCCAGGCAGATAGCAGGAAGCCTCTATTAATTAGTGTCTGGCTCAAATCCAGAAGCAATGCTCTCATTTTTAGAAGCTTGCTAGAAAGCCTCTGGTTCTCAGCTCACCTGATGGAGTTTCCTCTCTGGAAACCTCTGGGCCTAAAATTGGCTTCTCTGAGACAAGAGAGAGAGAAAGAGAGAGAGAGAGTTCTATTCAGCATTATGTGGGTAATTAAGTCTCTTTTCTGTCAGAGACACTGATCTGCTGTCTTGGTCAAGAGACATTTTGAAGTGGCCGTGAGTTAGGGAAACCACTACAAGCTTTTGGCATAAGCTTTTGGCAACTTTACCTTTCAGCAGCTTCGTTCAAAACTGCTGTGCACGTTGTTCCTGGGTCAGGCTTTTCACATTGTGGTTTATAAGTTGAATAATGGCTGTCGTCACCAAAAAGATCCTCTCCCTCCCAACTTAACATATGTGCTTGCTTGATGAGTCCTGGATCCTTCTGGAGAAGATGTAAAAGAACTTATTCCCATTTTAAAAGGAGCCTGAAAAGTGATCTCTTCTGACAATACAATACAGAGACATCCATGTGCATAATACACACGTAACTTGTCAGTTATGATGATGTATATGTGTTTGTATAAATCATCACTTTCTCCCTTCATAATATCTGAGACTAAGGGGGCTGATAATTCTCTGATTCTTGCTTCTATGTATTTTAAGAGCTTTTCTACATGAGGCTGTTCACTGGCTGTATCTACTTTTGGTTTTCTTGTAGAATTGAGATCCAAGCACCACACGAGGAGTGTTTCCTTTCCTGTTTTTCCACTACATAACCTAGATGGCACTGTGGTATGGCAGAATTGTGCAAATACAGAAGAGGACATTCCGCTTTCTTTCACTTTCACTTTCACAATTAAACACTGCATTTTCCCTGCTTAAAAAAAAACCTTGCTGAAAATGCTGGTTAGACGCAGAAGCAAAGCTGGAGGGGCACGTTGTTGTCTAAAGAACCCATAAACAACTATAAGCAGGGAATGACAAGCACATGATAAGTGCCTCATGTAGAAAAGCCCCAAAGGTCAGAGTAGCAATTTATACAGGTGTGTCTTTCAAAATGGATTCATAGGTGTGTATTTTGATATAAAGAATCTACGTGCTTTCAGTGTGCCTAGTGCAAGAATTAGAGCTACTACTTTTCATATGCAAAACAGAAGCCTGGTTTTTCCAAATAGGCCTAGAGCAACTTCCCGAGCAGATGATCAGTACAGTGATAATTGGGCCATCTCTGTTGTTCAAATGTTGTTGCATGGGAAGACGCACAGCATGTAAGTGCCTGTTGTGGGGCTTATGCATCTCATAGTTCGGGGAGTGCAAAGAAATGACATTGTTGTGGAGGAACAGAAAAGTCCTGGGAACTTCTGCATTTTATTCTTCAGCAAAATTGCTTTCAGTCCATGTTTACCCCCCTACCTCCACTCCCCTGTACAGTGATGGAACACTTGTGGTCATTCAGATGTTGTTGGACTCCAACTCCCATCAACCCCAGAAAGCATGACCAATATCCAGAGATAACAGGACTTGTAGGGGGGGCATAGGTTCCCCACTTCCACCATACCAGATAATTATGACATTACTGGTTGCCTGCTGGAATTGTGGCATTGCTCCCACAAGAATAAAGCTGAAAGGAACACCAGCACTCAGTCCAAGAGCCTATCTACACAGTCCCTTGGAACGTTTTAAATAGTATTTTAAAACGTTCCAAATAGGTGCGTTCCAAAACGTCTTAGGCCACATTAAGGAGTACTCACGTTACAGGAGAAAACTTCTTCAGTCTTTGAAGTGGTGTGTGCAGTCACACACTCTTCTGCCCCATCTCTTTCTGTTTTGTTTTTACAATGTGTTTAGGGCAAAGCATTGTGGGCATTGTAGTTCAGTTGCCCACTTCCTCCTTAGTTCCTCTTTCAATCCCTAGCTTTCAATGAGTATAAGGCTAAGGATTGTGGGTGTTGTAGTTCACTCACTCACTTCCTCCTTAGTTCCTCTTTCTTCCCCACCAATCAACTGCTAAGCATATGGGCACCGGTAAACAAAGCATTGCCTCCATGAATCATAAACGGTAAGGAAGGACACATTATTTTACTTAAAATGATTTATTAAAAGTAAAACTGTTGTATATAGCTGAAGTGAGTTTTAAAAAACCTCTGGTATACATTGTTCAAGGGAGTGCGTCATGTGGCCTAAAGAGTTTTCGTAACCCTTATAAAACGTTAAAAACCTAGCGTGTAGATTGGCTCCAAGTATCCTCCCAAACCCCTATGAGAATCAGCACTGAAGCATTGGCTCTGGAGAAGGAAATAGAGGTAAGACTCATTCGACGTGTATTCTCCTGCCCCTTAACATATTAATGCTCTAACAGTTACTCTTGTTCTCATGACACCACTGATTTATTGGGCATGGCAGGTGAAAGGCTTGCTGGGATGACAAGGTATACCTTATAAGAGCTCAATCCTATGCATGCTTAGACAGAAAAATAAAAGTCTTACAACTTCTGTGCTGGGCCTTGCAGAACATTTTTAAAAAAATGTGAATAGGATTTCACCTTAAGTGCATTTTCCCTCAGTATTCCCACTTCAACTAACACTAGGGTGACCA
Source organism: Anniella stebbinsi (assembly GCA_029215795.1). Taxonomy (NCBI): domain Eukaryota; kingdom Metazoa; phylum Chordata; class Lepidosauria; order Squamata; family Anniellidae; genus Anniella; species Anniella stebbinsi. Next base: position 306,684,588 of record JARDYH010000001.1, on the reverse strand, counting down.
TCGGACCAGAAATGGCCGGACACGACAGGAAAAATGACGAGTTTGGGGCATCCGGCTGGATTTATTGAAATTTATTAAAATATCCGGGAAAACGGACTGGCTCCGCTTCTCCCGGAAGTCTGGGAGTGAAGCTGCAGGACACTGGACCAAAAACCGGGAGAATGCTGGGAGTGGTAGTCCTGAGCCCACTTTGCTCCGCCCTCCTAGCGTGATGCGTGGCCGTCACTTCCTAGCCACGATGATTCTTTGCCCTGGCTGCTGTGCTGGTGCTACGACTTGCTCACTTCCACCAAGCCACAGCACAAAGAAAAGGTCAGTAAGGGAGGAATAAAAGGGGTGCCCGTGGCCACGTGCCCCCGGTTCCCACAATCATCGAGTTAATTTCAGGGGGGAAATGGGGTTCTGGCAATGATGGCGGGGGTTGGAGGGAACCAAGAAAAACATCCTACCTTTCCTTCCCAGCCCCGCCCATTGCTGCTCTAGGAAAATCACCAAATTATTGCAGAAGGGACTGGGAGCGGTTTTTACGAAAATGGTGAAAAAAGCTAGGGTGACCAGATTTTGGGGATCAAAATCCCGGACCCACACCCCCACCCCACCCACCCAAAACAACCCCCCCACCGCACGCCTACGCCGCCCCACCCCGTGCCACCCCCCTGCCCGCATGCCTCGTGCCGCCGCCCGCCCCATGCCGCCCCCCGTGCCGCACCGCCCCCCGCGCTGTGCCGCCCGTCCCCGCGCCGGCCGCCCGCCCCTCGCTGCCCGCCCGCCCGCCCCGCGCTGCCCGCCCCGCGCTCCTTACCGGCTGGGGCGTCCGCTTCCCTCCGGTGCTCGGAATCTACTGAGAAACAGGCTTCCTGGCCTGTCTCTCAGTAGCGCGCTGGGTGATGATGTCATCACCCGGTGCGCTACTGAGGGACAGGCCGCGAAGCCTGTTTCTCAGTAGATTCCGAGCACCAGAGGGAAGCGGACACCCCAGCAGGTAAGTGCCTCGTGCCTCGTGCCACCAGCCTCCCGCCACCGCCGCGTGACCCCTCGCTGCCCCGGTTTACCCCCGCCGCCCCCCGGTTGGCCCAGATCGCCCCAGGGCATCTGGTCACCCTTTTGGGGGGCTAAATTTCTGGATTTGGCCCCCCAAAACAGTTTTTCCGCCCGGATGCAGATTTGCTCCCCATTTCCCGGGCATGTCCGGACAAATCCGGGTGGATGGTCACCCTAAAAAAGCCCCTCCAGCCCCTTCCTCTCAGCAATCAGGGGCTATTTTGGGTCCAGATCAAGAAGAAGGTCCGGATTGCTGAGCAGGAGAGGGGGGCGTTTTTGCTGCTTTCCAAAAGATCCCTCCTAGCCCCCTCCCCTCGCGATCTGGGCGTCTTCCTCATGGTTGCCATGAGATCCAGTCAAAATAGCCCCAGATTGCTGAGAAGAAGGGGCTGGGGGGCGTTTTTCTTTGGAAAATGCCTCCCCAGCCCCTTCCTCTCAGCAATCTGGGGCTATTTTGGGTCCAGGTCACAGCTACGACCAAGAAGAAGGCCAGGATTGTTGAGAGGGAAGGGTGGGGAGGGGTGGGGTGAAAGGGAAGGGGGTGTATCCAGACTGATCCCAGCCTCTGCCGTCTGCCATCTTGGCAGTCTGCAGCCTGCCCTGAGGTTCCTCCCATCAACAAACACAGCTGGGTGGCACTGACTGGCCCAAATATCAGGTATGCAGTAGTATATTCAGAAGATTGCAATGGGAAAGCAGGGAGGGTGTGGAGAAAATTGGAAGTCTATCTAAATTTTGTATACTTTATTTTTTATGCTTTTTTATTTGTAATGTTTTGTTTGCTGTTGTTGATGTTTAGTGGTGTCTAGTCTTATTGTTTCTTTTTTAGTCCTTGTAGTGTTTGTTTTTTTCCCTTTAATCTGTGGTGTTTTGAAAATGAAAAAAATTGAACTGCTATTTTAAATGTCTCTTTGGATCCTGTGTATGGGCTTCCCACATCCTCCACCCCCAAAAGCAGCTGTGCATGCCTCTCTCAATCTTGGTAGTGGCCATGATGTAGGGGGAGGGAATTAACTCTCTTCCTGGCTGTATTTTCTGAATTGTCTCTTCCTGGCTGTATTTTCTGCTATTAGCAGCTTCAGGAAGGGTAATTTATTTTGGGGTGGGGGAAGCAGTGCATTAGGGGAAAGGATTAAATCCCTTCCCCCCTTCCCCACTGAACTCTTGGACTCAATCTAGACCACACACCCCATGATTATTGCTTTTGATTAAAAGAATCAAAGATGTGAGCTATCTCAATCACGAGATCCAAAGGAAAATTTGAACTAACATGTAATTTGTCCACAACATAGCTTGCATATGCACACATCTACTGCTTGTCTTTCAGGCCCTTTTTCCCAAATTGCTGATAATAAAGTCACACATTTTGCAGATCCTTGTACCCATAAAAATGCCTACCTGCTCTCTTGCTGTGAGAGTCACCAGTCTGGGCATAGTACTTCCTCTGATGGCAGATAACTGCTTCATCTCCTCATTGGGAGTGATTGAATGCTCCAATCTCATTTGGTGCAGAAACATAGGAGCATTACAGGCCCACATTGGAATCTGTTTGAAAGGCGACAAGGCCAGAGCACTGATTCATTCAGTGGCATAGAATGGGCTGCCACCTTTTTGGGATGGATACATGGCGCTTACTGGAGCCTTTCATGATTCAATGGATTCATTTCCCATGGAACATTAGCAGATCTCCTGCAACATACTCATCTGTCCCAGCACACACTATGGAAATGAGCTCGCACTTTGACCTGAAGCAGCACTCTCTGTAGAATAGCCAAACTTCTTGACATAAAGCTGTTGCAGGGATAGTTTGCTTTCGCATGTTACTAAAGCAAATGATGAAGTCCCAATCAAAGAAAAAAAAACATACAAAGGGAGGGGTAAACGAAAGAGCGTTTCTCCGCTGGGGTTTTTTCCTGCCCTTTTTTCCTGCTTTGCTTATTACACTAATTTCTTAGAATATTAAGCATTGCTAGGGATGCCCATTTATATTGCAATTTTTATCAATAGGACACCTGTTATCACATAAGAATGCAATTCTCCTTGTTGCTTCCAGTTTCTTTATCAAGGTTAGAAATTATTGTGCCATACAGCAATTCTGTTTTACCCTTACGCATAATGCATATGCCATTCTTGCTTTGTTCTTAGATGGATTGTATTGGAAATGTCCCATTAAACATGAATAACTGTTGTACCCAGAATCACATCTAGGAGCTACATGCAGAGCTTAATTGGTGCCAGGGCTCGGCCCAACTTTTGTAGTGAAAGTGCCCCTGAGCATGTGAAAAGTTTATTTCCTTCATCATTGGATAGCTACAAAGGAGCCCCAGTCCTCAGCAATTAGAGGGAGGACCTCTAAATCAAAGGGTGATGCAAGGATAGGCAACTTGTATACCTCCAGATTTTTTTGGCCTATAAACCCCATCAGCCCTAGCCAGTATAGCCAATGGTGAGAGATGATGGGATTTTTAGGTTAAAACATGTGGATGGCCACATGTTGTCCACCCCTGGCATTTCTCATTCTAGCTATGTAGAACAGATTTGTCTTAATTGTGAGGTATAAAATTAGACATGTGACCAAGGCCACACCCCCTTGGGGGCGATCATCTCAAGATGGGCCCACCTTGGGGGCTGGGCATGTTTGGTGGGCACGCCTCCTTGAGGGCGGCCATCTTGTCCTCCTTTTTGGTTTCCAAAATATGGTCACCCTAACTAACACTGGACAGTGCAAGTGTATGCCAGAGTTATGTCTGAAATGAAAAAAGAGGGGGAATAGTAAACTAGCTACAGCATGTATGGTATTTAGAGCCTTACCCTCTCTGGGTGCAGCCCAGAGAAAGTTAAGTATGGCCAAGTTTCAATGAGACATAAAAGGCATGCTCCATTTCCCCCCCTAGATTTCAGTCATGGCTGGGAGTTCTTTCCTTTTCTGAACCTATATCTTCTGCTTCTATCAGTTACCTCAGCTGCCATTACTGGCACCCTACAGATGTGTTGGACTGCAACTCTAATCATTCTCAGCAATACAGACAGGGCGGCTGGGAGTGATGGGAGTTTAAGTCAATGAATCTTGAGGGCACCAGTTTGGGGAAAATCTCATCTCTCTGTTAGGGCTGCCAGGTGGTCACTGAGGTAGGGTGGGGTGGAAGCTATCTCCCTTGACTTTTAAATCTGCTGCTGAATTTGGAGAGAAGGCAGCTTTGCCTCCACCTGTGCATTCCTGCCTAGGTGTTGTTGGCACCTTCCCTGCACTGCCTTGCTGTGAGGCATAGCTGGAGACCTGAGAAATAAAAAGAGAGGTGACCTTCAGGCTGGTACCTTTCCCATTTTTTTTTATTCATACGATATAAAATGTCCAGTGCACTTGGACAAAAAGTCTTCACCAGGGCATTACAGAGGGTAATGGTAGCTTCTGCAGCTTTACCTGTTGTGATGAAGAGGGAATTTTACCAGGTGCCACATGCATACAAATGACAGCTGCTGAAATTCCCTTTTCTGTACAAGTGTTAAAGATACAGAAACCATATGGTCACCCTACCTACTGTAGGGAATATATAGGTTATGAATAACATCTTATTGCACTTTTGACCAGAGTCCTGCTTATTACAATAGGTGGGAGAGGAGGGACAACACAGTGGCTCAATTCGGACAACACTTTAGTCAATGGTGGGTTAATAGCATATTGACAGTGTGTTAAAGAGGTGGAGCTCCACAGACAACACGCTGCAGCAGGCGTTGCAGGGAACCAGCAAACACCCTGATGTTTAATAACGTACTTGGCTCTGACTAACAGCTTGGCCGCCATGTTCTCTGCTCACCGACCTCCGTTAGTCCTCCAGCAGGTATCCCAGAACACACTGCAGCCGAAAATCCATGGGTGCCGCCATTGAAGCCGATGCTGGACACGCCTCCCAAACCCCATTGGCTGTTGTAGGCAATGGGCGGAACTCAGCAGCCTCCAATAAAGAGGCAGCCAGGAGGAACGGCCGCACCAAAGCAACGTCCGCACCTCGCACCCAGCACCATGCAGCAAACCCATGTCCCAGGGAGCCACCCCCGCCCACCCTACATGGGGGACAGGCAGTTGCGAGGGTGACCCATGTCCCCCAGTCCCCAGCCGCAAACATCACCCTCCCTAAGCACCCAAACACACACACAGGAAAGAAGGCAAGAGTGGGGCGGTTTGGAAAACTTTATTCAGCAGGGACCTCAGACATGGGCAGTAAGGCACATGGTCACTACGGCACATGGTCACTACGAAGCAAGGGCAGAGCCCACGGAAAGGACAGGTGCCCCCAGGAAGGGAGAAGGCGACTGGAAGGCACAGCGGTGAGGAGGGGGAAGCTGAACAAGCACCCCCAGGAAGCTAGCCACAGAATGGGCGATGGGGAAGAGGCGGAGAGGGGCAGAACGCCAGGGGGAGATGCCCGTCTACAGATGAAACCCCACAGCTGAGTCTCACAGGGGTGGGGGTAGCGCTGCCAGATCCAGGCACTGTTGCTCTCTCGCACCCAGGACGCCTCCAAATGGGTGTGGCGTTCCCCAACGGGATTCACGGGGCCCGGCAACAGCTCAATGTCCCGCCCGTCCACAGGGATGGAGTCAGCGTCCTCTCCCCACCCCCCTTTGGATGTGGTTCTCTTCTGGTGCGCTTTCCTTTCCGTTTGGGTGGCTGCATGAGCGCCCGACGTGAATGCTTGCAGGAGCCGACCCCTTGTTGTGCTCCGTGCCGGCTGCCTGGTGGGGGGGGGCGGGCATCCTTGGTTGCTATGGCGGCAATGCCAGCGATCTGCTGTGGGTGTTGCTGAGCGGCCGCCTGCGTTCTGCCGCTCTTGCCGGTCTCCTCTATGGTCTTTTCTGATAATGTACTCACCACGGTTGTTTAACCCATGCTCCCCTCCAGATGACACTTTAGTCAATTGACTAATCCCTAAACAACTCACAAGTGAGTTGTTTCTCTCAGTTGTTTAATTCTCCCGGTTAGCGTACTGTGGGTTGTGTGCCTCCCTCCAGACGACATGTTAAACAACTCAACTGACGGTTGTTTAATTAAACAACCATTGCTTAACGTGTTGTCCGAATTGAGCCAGTGTGTGTGTGTGTGTGTGTGTGTGTGTGAGAGAGAGAGAGAGAGAGAGAGATCTGGTGGGTGGGTGGGGATGGATGGAAGCCATTATAGCTGTCTTGTTCCCTGATTCACAACATAGGAAAAAGGAAAATTCCAGGTTATGACCTGGCAGCCTTATGAACGGTTGGCATTTCTCTGCTCTTGTTCTGTTTTTTGTTTTTGTATGTAGAGCAAGTGTTGTCTTTTTCAGTTAACTGGTTTAGACCTTCCAATGCAGGAAACTGTTAGAAGAACCATCTCTATTGATCCATTTGAGTTTCCAGAATGTGCTGTTTAGGCCATTTTGCAATTTACCATGTTCTTATGAGCACCAGCCTCTTCTCTTCCTCCGCTTGTCTCTAGACAGGGCTTATAATAGTTCCATTGCAGAGGAGCGAGACGGAATGGCGTTTGCTGTCTCTGTTTCTATGACTGTATGGTTGTGACTAAGCAGAAAACGAAGGGGGTCCTCCCCAGTGTATTTAAGGGACTGTTATTCTGCAAGGAACGACACTTTCATCTCACAAAAGCAGTATCTTTTAGAATATAGTTTGCTCCAAAGGACATTCTCAGTTTGCACTCCAGGAGAAGTAACTTAAGGTGTATCTAGGTGGGGGGGGGGCATGAGGAGTCCATGCTCCTCCATCTCAGTTAGCGAGAAAACTGGTTAGGAAAATTTCCTTGACTTCTTCAAACCCGCCACAAATCTTTGTTAGGATGGCAGAAGGCTCTAGAAGAGAGCTTCCAAGCAGCGCTGCTGGTCTCCCACTCCAGCAGGTGGTGTTGTGGCTCCACCGGGAAGTGTGGGGCCCTGCGATGACTAATGGGAAATGAGGCAGTGACACCTGAAGCATCTGAAAGAACGCGTTTATTATACTGTGAGCTTTTGTCAACAAGAGCCCACTTCATCAGGCCATAAAGTGGACAGAAATGGACTGCGGAGATATATGTGTACATAAGTTACATTATAGTTTATTCTTGTGCCACCTTTTGGCCATAAAGGCTTCTAAGGTGGCTCATAAATTATATGAATACAACAATAAAATACCAGCTTAAAGCAGCAATATCACAATGACTACTTAAAACAAAAACAACCACTACCACCCAAACACACCCTTCCTCATACCCCAAAGCAAAAAACATTCCGCAGAAATGCCAAAGGAGAGTTGGATAATCTAGGCTGACCATATGAAAAGGAGGACAGGGCTCATGTACCTTTAACAGTTGTAGAGAAAAGGGAATTTCAGCCAGTGTCATTTGTATGCAATTAGTTCCTGGTGAAATTCCCTCTTCATCACAACTGTTAAAGTTGCAGGCACTATACTAGAGTGACCATATACAAAAGAAGGCAGGGCCCCTGCAACTTTAACTGCTGTGATGAAGAGGGGATTTCACCAGGAACTAATTGCATACAAATCACACTGGCTGAAATTCTCTTTTCTCTACAACTGTTAAAGTTACATGAGCCCTGTCCTCCTTTTCATATGGTCAGCCTAGATAATCCCCAAGGCTCTTTACAAGGCAAGTGAGGGCTACCTTCAGCCTGTGGGCCAAATCCAATCTACAGACATGCCCAATCTGGCCAGCAGAGATTTGAGTGCTTTCTTCAGCCCCTCCCCCTTAAGCCCCTCCCTGCCTCAGAGATCTTCACTGGTGTGAAGGGGAATTCCTTTGTTATCTCTGATCAGAGGTTGGAGATAATGACTTGCACCATTCTTTTAGCTCTGCTGTTTTAAATCTGTAGTTTAAAGGTCACCATTGCTGCTAGGCTTTATTCTGGTTGTACTTTTATATTGTAGTTTTAAACTATTATATTTTATATTGTTTTATGCTGGGCAGGGCAGATGAAAAAAATCACCCTTGGTGGTTACAGTAGTTTCTCCCCTGAACCAGTCAGTGCCTCCTAAGCTGCAACTCCAGCCTTTATATGGTCTCCAAGCAAGGAAGATGGAGCAGAGTATACGGAACAGCTCGCCCTTGATGGAACAGCACTCTCTTCCCTGCTGGGATAGAGATGTGGTTTAAGAAAAATGAGTGATGCAAAGTCAGACCGAGGGGCACTTGAATAGTTTCTTTTTTTAGTACCACTTACCTGTAGTACATGCTAAAGCACCACATCTTACATTATGTGGATACTCCTCAGGGATTTTAGATGTATTCCTAAACACTTAATGGGTATCACTAGGGAACTGTGATTAGCTGCAGCTCCCCACTGAGTGCAGACCACAACACATAATGTGTAGGAGTGTCAACTTATTAAAACTTTGAAAGGACAAATGCTCACTTCCTATAATGCAATGGATAGAGGACCTTACAATGCTATCAATATTCAAATAGGTGGTATATAGGTGCTATTTGTGAAATGGATATACAGGGACATTAGGTCTGCTTTTGCCAAAGCTTATGCATAATCTCTTGTCTTTTTTGGAAGATTGTACCTAATGGAAACACACACACACAAACACACACACACACACGTTGTTGTTGTTGTTGTTGTCTCACAATTTGTTTTGCTTTGTTAAAAAAAGCACAATAAAAATTAATTTTAAAATGTGTAGGAGTTTATTTTTTTTTATATAACCGCATATTACTGCAGCCAGCTCCCTGTAGCTTCTGTGAATGTCTTGTGAAGATTTGTGGTGTCCTTGATGAGTACATGAGAAGACAATGGGATGCACCCTGATTGCTGAAGTACAGTAGAACAGATGAGTAGAGAGGAAACAAGGCTGAGGTCCTCAACAGAAGATGTCAGGGTTATGGAGTCTTCTCTCTGTGGTCGATTCATCCCAGGTCCATTGATGGGCATAGGACGGCATGCATATCCTGCCTATTCAGATCTGAAGTGAAATCCCAGCATCTCACAAACATTATCAACAGCTGGGTGGGAAGGCCACCCTGTTCCGTTTGTCAGTAATCTATGATCAGAATAGTCAGGGCAATACTGGATGAAGGATTCCTATAAATCTTTGAAAGAGAAATATAACTATATCTTGCGTAAAACAAATATGTTACCCACCCACTCCACCTCTGACTGCTTTCATTCCTGCACACTCTCATCTTGTTTATTCTGCAGAGCTATCTGTTGCAAAATTCAAAACGGTGATTGCACAAGCACTATTGCAGTAAGATACAAGAACCATGTGCCTGTATGGTTAGAATGTTGTATTTGGGCATGGGAAACCCGAGTTGTGTCACAACCTTTAAGTAAAGTGGCCTTAACAAAGATATTTTCAACCTCAGCTTTCACACAGCTTTCCTCCCAAGAAGGATGAGATAAATATCAAACACAGAAAGGGGCATCCTTCATGGGAGGGGGGAGCTCGCCCTTGACCTTTTTTCTCCCTTATATCATTCATAGTTTTACACCACAGCAAACTGGATGGGCAGGCAGACATTTGAAAACAGCAACAACACCATTCGTGGGATGACACATTTGAAAGAGTAAGGCATGGGATAAATATCACATTTATCTCAAAGATGGAATGGCCCAGGGTGACCTGATCACCCGGGGTTTCCTGGTCCTAACCAGGAAAACTGGGGAGATCCGGGCTGACCGGGCCCCGGAGGCAAACCTCAGGGGAAACGATCGGCTCGCTCTCCTCCAAAGGAGGGGGGCTTAGGCGCTCGTTCGCTCGCACTCCCGCCTGCTGCCTCAGAGGTGCTCGCCTGCCTGCCTGCCTCAGGGAGGCGGAGAAGGGGCGGAGGGCCCGGGAACGCAGCCGGCTGTGAGGTGACATGGGCTGCCAGTGACGACGGACAGCGCCCCCTCCTCCTCCTCCCCGGCCGCCTCAGCATCCCCCTCAGCCGGCCATGGTGCAGATGGGCATCTGCCTGTCCCCACTGGGGGTGGCCGTCTTCTGCTTGCTGGGGCTCGGCGTGCTCTACCACCTCTGCTCGGGCTTCTTGGCCAACCACTTCACCTTCCTGGTGCTGGGCGGCCTGCCGGCGGGAGCTGGGCCTGGTGCCGCTGCCGCTGAGGTGGATCTGCGGTAGCAGCTGGCGGCCTCGGTGGTGGTGGCTGTCAAAGGCAGCGTGGAGGTGAAGTGGGTCTGCGAGGGCGACGCCCTCAATGAGAAGGCCAAGGGCAAGACCCACGAAGGGGCGGAGACCTGCTCTCCAACTGCAGGATATACAACTTGCTCAATGCCGCCTTTCCCGGTGTGCAGGTGGGGGAGTGGCGCTTCTCTGCCCCCCGGGGCCATGGTGGGGGTCCTCCTTGGGAAAGGGGATGGGGTGCAGGGCCGGGCCCTGGTGCCGAGCCTCTGCCGCGAAGGTGTTTCACAGGGCAGCCTTTCCCAAGCTAGCACCTTCCAGGTGGGCTGGACTACCAATTCCTATCATTCCCAGCAATGCTGCCTGGAAATGATGGGAGTTACAGCCCAACCCATCTGGAGGGCGCCGGCTTGGGGGAAGGGCGGCAATATAGCTTCTAGGCCCGTAGCCCTCCTGCTGTTGCTGGACTACAGTTCCCATTAGCCCTGACCTCTGGCCATGCTTGCTGGATCTGATGGGAGTCAGAGTCTCACAACATATGGGGAGCGTCAGGGTCCTCACCCACCCCTGTGGTTGGCCATCTAGGTCAGGCTTCTCCAACTTGGTGCCCCCCAGATGGGTTTATTTATTTGTTTCTTATAACACGAATATCCTGCTCTTTAGCCAAAAGAAAAGGTTCTCAAGGCGGCTTACAAAAATAATTCTTCATAAAGCCATAAAGCCTTTTAAAAACTAAAGGTGCAATCCTATGCATGTTTAGACAGAGAAAAAAAATCATACAATTCCCAGCATTCCCTACATTTCTAAAATGTACAGAGAAATGAAATGTCTTTGACTGTCACCAAAAATATAACAAAGTTGGTGACAGACATGCCTCCTTGGAGAGGGTATTCCATAGACACGTTGCCCCAACTGAGAAGCTCTTCTCTCTTATAGCCACCCACTTAACGTCCTTTGAGGGGCAGCTGGAGGAGGGCTTCTGAAGATGACATAAGGGTCCAAGCAGGTACATACAGGAAGAGATGTTCCTGTAGATACTCTGGTCCCAAGCTGCTTAGATAGAAAAAAGTCTTACGTCAGATGAGATCAGACGATCCAGATGCCGGGATCGGAATTGGATAATTTTATCTGATTTCGGCTGGATCAGGTCCGGATTGTGGATCGAGCCTGATCCAGTGCACATCTCTATTAATTTCAGATACATTGAATGTCTCACTTGTTCTTTATTTCTGTGATTTTAATATTAAGGTAGCACATGTTTGTCTTAATTGTGTGCTGTGAAATCAGACATGTGACCAAGGCTATGTTCAGGTGGGCACGCCCATTGGGGCTGGACCTGCCCCCTGGGGGCTGGACATGTTGGTGGGCACGCCCCCTTTGGGTGGCCATTTTGGACCTGGATTTTGGTTTCCAAAATCTGGTCACTCTAGAATGGCCCCTGTTGTAATGGCAAGTATTTCTGTACATGCATCATGCATTGACTTGTTTACTCTATTTCTTTGTTTAGGGCTTAAGCTTACCTGAATGCATGAAACCATACATGAAACAAAAGCATTCACAAAACAATCAATTTGCATTAGTGAGTGATATGGCCTTTTATGTTCTCTTCAGTTCAACCTACCCCAACAAAGCAACAAACAAGCCCCCCCTCCCCCACACCAATAGTGCCTGCTGCATGGCGATGTATGATTGAATTGCCCCCTGGGAATTGTAGTTTGGTTTTACATACTCTGCACCTTCTCCACCAGCCATGGCAGAGATCCACTGGCGAATTCAACCACCTCTGCAAACATGTATTGCTCAGAGCAAGATAGGTCTGCGGTGGGGGTGGGGTGGGCAGCAACCACATAAAAATGTTTGCAAAAAACAATTAAGAAAACCGATTAAGCCAAACAGAGACGATACCCACTAAACAGAAAGCTGCTTGGTCAGGTCGCATAGTTCACAGCAATCAATGTGAATTTCATAGTGAGTAAAGGATTAACATTTGATGTCAATATGGTGTTGGTAGCCTTCATTTTAAGAAAAGCAAAGAGGGAAAAGACTGTGAATGCTGTACTGTAGTGTATATGATTAACATAGGGCAGGGGAAAGTGTTCTGCTTTCTTTGACTCTGGGAAGCGCTGTAGAAAATGGGCCACATTCCTATCAATCCTTGATTTTAAGCACAGCCTGATTTATTTATATAGTATTACATTTCTGTACTGCCCAATAGCCAAAGTTCCAGGTCCATTACCCATGTCCTTTTATTCATGCCTAAGATGGAGATGGTCCCACCTCTTCCTCCACCAGGAATTTATTTGGTAAATGTTGGGGTGTGTTTGGTGGACACATGAATGTAAGATGGATTCAAGAACATGAAGCAGCTACATTGTTAAGCCTCTGAGATAGCCCCAGTAATGCTGTGAGTTTTTATTAACTGAGTTCTCAGCTCCACTAATACAACTCTATGGTGCTGCCGCTGCCTTAGACCTCTGGCCATTCCAGACCATCCCAAATAGGATTACATAACATGAAGATTTCATCATTCTGTTAAGCTGAGACTTGTTCGATATATTTCACTGTACTTATGAGGATCTCAATCCCGTAGCGAAGAGTTAGTGAATCTAGTGAGTTATCGCTGTTCTTTTTCTCATCAACCTGATCGGTTTTCCTTTGAGAGGCATTGTTGTCATCATATATATGAGAGGAGAGATCTTCTCCATGTGATTGGCTACTAAGACACAGCAGGTGTATGTGGGTTCTACCTCTCCAGTAAATTGTTGACCACTGAAGCCAGTGGACTCTGCTGATCCACTAAACCACAGCTCCACCAATAATAGGAAGAAAAGGCAAATACGAATGATTTCATTAGACTGAGAGCTTCTCATCCTATCCAAGAGCACAAATGGGATATTTGCCAAAATGAGCTTTGAGATCTCCGGAGTACAATTGGCATTAATTGTAATAACCCCTGATTAGGGTCTTCAGAGGCTATGTGCGTGTGTCCTGGTTTCATCAGCTATTTCTCATCAGTCCTATGTCATCCCAGTTGAAATCTGAATCTCCAGTATTAATGTTGACATATATCCTATTTCTCATCCATTTTATGAAGCTGGATGTATATAATCCACCACTGAACATGCGTTGTATCCAGTTAAGGTACCATATTGAGCTCCTTCGGATGGGGAAAAATCCCGTTCCCTTACCATGGCTCTGCTGCCTGCTTCTCTTCCCCATTTGTAATGAGCTATAATTACATGAGGAAGAGAGTAGTGACCACGTGGCTTGTACGGCTCAAGGCAGTTGAGTGGGGCAGCACCTACTAGTGGGTATTTTGTAGCTCAACTTTGCCTGCATATGGCAGGAAAATCCAACAAATATTGATATATCCCAGAAGGGTTGGGTTTTCTGAGGTTAATTTTTTTTAGCGCTAAAACCAGAAAATGGAGTGGGAGACATACAGGAGGTTGATGGCCTCGTCACAATGACCCGCGAGCATCTGTGAGTGGCCAGTCATGAACATACTATAAAATGCTCATTTAAAGAAGCCCATTGCCTGGTGACAATACCCATTCTTTTGCCTCTTTTCTGCCAAAGTGAGGTATTTCCTAACTCAGAACTCAGCACAGCACTGTGAATGGATCCCAGATCTAAGTTTGTTTCCACTACTGTTTTCTTCTAGCCTTCCCTGGAGATGCCAGGGATTGAACTCAGGGCTGAATTACAACCCCATCCATTAGTTTATTTGTTCATTTGCTGGAGAGCTACTGGCTCTACAGCCACCTTGGTGTGTTGGTGTGCCATGTTTCTCCTGCTCTTTGCTTGTGGCATATAGTATTAGACAGAGATTACATAGACTATTTTCTGTGTGTGTGGCTGCGTGGTAGTGATATGTGGGGTGGGGATAGGATTGATGGCCTCCTGGCCCTTTTCAAGCCTGACATCCATGTTCATGCCTTAAGCTGAAATCAGCACTTAAGAAGGCATATGGAGCTACAATCCTCTGTGTACCTTCCTTCGCTGAGGAAAGTAATGGGTACATGGAGCAGGGCTTTTGCCATGATGGCACTTTCTTTATGAATACCTGGCCTAAGGTGATCTGCAAAGAAAAACACCCTTCCTTTCCTTTCCTATGTTTTCCAATCATTTAGTTAATTTCTATTGCTTTGCAGTTGTTATTTGTTGTACATTCTTCATATTATTTTTATCATTATTGTTATTGTTATTTAATAATATATTTGTTTATTAATTTAAAATATTTATAAGCCACCTTTTAGGGCAGGAGCCCTTCCAAGACAGTCTACAACAATAAAATGCATATTATAAAATTCATAATAAAAAACTGATGTGTTAATAAAAGCAAAACAAAAAAATGCAAAATAATACGGAACCTACAACATAATTGCAGCTATAACCGAGTCTGATAAAACATAGTCGGGGAAGGCTACAGTAAACAAGTAAGCCTTCAGGGCCTTCTTAAAAGCTTGCAATGATGGTGCCTGGCAGACCCCTAATAACACCTTATTCCAGAGGTGTGGGGCAACAGCAGAAAAGGTCCTCTCTTGTGTACTTGCTCACCTCATTACCCTCACTGGTGGGCAAGTACGAAGGGCCTCTCTTGCTTATCTTAAAGTGTGGGCAGGCTGATAAACATGAAGGTGGTCCTTCAAGTAATTTGGTCCCAAAATGCTAAAGTCTTTAAGGATGCATTTTCACCTCCGCACTCCTCCCACTCTGTATTTTCACCTGTCTAGCTGAGGCATAGAGGGGAGGTGGAAGGATAGAGGCTGAAGTATTCTATGCCTCCCTCCAGACTTTGTCTAGGGGCTATAGGATTGCTCTCTAAAGGTCAAAACCAGCACTTTAAATTGGACTTGAAAATACAATTGGGTTCAGAAACACATGATGATGATGTTGCAAAACATCTCATAAGCTAAGAGCTGTACAATGATTATATAAAACAGAACAAACCCAGTCACAAAGGCTAAATATAAAAAAGAAGTCCATAAGGAAAATGGAAGAGATGAGAAAGATAAAAAAAGAAAAGGGAAAGCAGGAAAGGTCAAACGCTTGGGAGAAAAAGTATATTCCAAAATACTGCTTTCATTGAATGTTGTTGTATATTTTGATATGAGTAGTCTTGGGCATTGATCCCCCCCCCCCCCCCCCCCCCGTAGAAGGGCAAACAATAAGCCATAATAAAATAAATAGTAATGGTCACACACATTCATATTCATTGAGAAGATATGCATTTGGCTGAGTAGCTTCCAGAATTTTGCCAGATGTATTACTTCACAGAGATGCATGCATCATGTCTGACTGTATTGTTATGATCCAGATGGTTCTTAGGGCGCATATGCTGAAAATGAAAGGAGACGGTATGTCTAGCACTGGCTGGTGTCTAGTTCTGGTTTGGCGTTTCCAGAAGGCGGATCTTAGGTTAGATTCAAGACAGATCCCTGGGCTACAGAGTGCTAAGCTGGGTCACAGACGGCAGTGTGTGAAATACTTTCACACATTTTCTGTCAGCTAACTGGAATGAAAGACAGAGTGGGAAACCAAGCGAATGATTTGATTAGGTGCGATATAAAGTGTATGGCCCGAGATGTTATTACATTGGGTTTATTGCACTCATTGGCACGGCGGTAAGGCAATGTGCAGGAGGAAGATCACAGAGGTGCTGAACTGACGAGGAGTCTATTAGCTCAAAGGGACTGATATGTCACACTGGAAAGCTAATCATTGCAACTGTGCCAAAAGAAAAGGTGCCTGCACGCCCGTTTGGACTGCGATGACTCTTCCCCATTTAGAATTTCTCCTGGCTTCTTTGGCTCTTTCTCTCTCCTCCACCCCCCCATCCAGTGCCACTGGGAATAATTATAATGGAAGTATGAAAGCAATAATCTTCCAGAATGCACAGAACATATTTTTTCTTCACTCAGAAGAATGTGGTGGACTGTGGTAGGCATACAAGAGAGCAGGGAGGGAAAAACAACAAACCTGGGGGAGAAACATCTTATTTTGCTGCTGTATCCATCAGTTTTTTCTCTGCATAAAAACAAGGTGCCTGGGGCAGATATCTCTCTGGATGTATGGTGTATTAGAGATGGACTTGCGCTTTCCACCATCTCACGAAAGCCCTTTCTACACCATAGGGGAGTAGAGGGAGGGAGAGCGATCCTGGAAGCACCGCCATCCCTGGCAAACAGCATGGTATGGAAAGGGCCAAAGAGAAGTTTGCTGGTAATTTGTGGCATGGGGAGAGGGCTGAGAAGTGTCAGAGTGGGTACCTATTAGCACAACTGAGATTCCCTGGCATAGTACCACGAGGGATAATCACGGATCCTTACTCATTTTAGCAACAGCGTTCCAGCTCATACATCCCCATCTCCTGCAAGCTCCTCTTTCTGGCCCTTTCCACACCAGGCATTTTGCCTGGGATGGCCCCCGGCTGGTCCCTGTGCACCAATGGTGTGTATTAGATACTTCCGGGATCGCCCTCCCTCACTCCCTGTGCACTGATGGTGCATATTAGGTACTTCTGGGATCACCCTCCCTCTGTCTACACTCCTATGGTGTAGAAAGGGCTTCTGTCTGTAGTCAGGATCCTCAGAACTACCAGGAGTGGAAGTGAAGGATGTTCTCTGATGGCAGGTGGATTTAACAAGGACATTGAATTGGGCCCTGGCTGACAAGCACAAGGCAGAAGATTATCTTCAGTTAATTTAGTTCCCAGTAATCCAATTTCTGTTGCAGCTACAGGCTCCTTGACCCCTTGATCTCCACTGAGGAGTCTGTTTAATGAAGAAGCCAGTGAGATTGTCTGAAACTCTTGCCCCTAGATA
Source organism: Anniella stebbinsi (assembly GCA_029215795.1). NCBI lineage: Eukaryota > Metazoa > Chordata > Lepidosauria > Squamata > Anniellidae > Anniella > Anniella stebbinsi. The sequence continues at coordinate 306,667,623 of JARDYH010000001.1, read as the reverse complement.
TTTGTTCTGTAAACCCAATTTCCCACATCTTGTGTCACCACCATCCTTCTTTCACAGGTGTGTACATACCCTTGGGTTTCTAAGGCAGGGGTGGTCAGACTTCAGGTTAGTTGGATCCACTTTTTTTTTTATTAGTACACCAAGATTCACCAACCAGAATGACAGGCAAAACAAATACTCTAAAGGATCATCAGATGGGGGAATAGCATTTCCCTACCGTCGCTTTGCCTCCTGCTTCTGTCCCATTATAGGGACGAGCTGCTTCCTCTTTCTTCACACAGGGAAGAAAAGGAAGCAAGCAACGACCACGTGGCCCATTCAGTGGGTGTTTTTATTGCGCAGCTTCTCCTGCACACAGCAGGAAATGGCAGCAAGTTTCCTTATAGCCAAAAAGTATATATAGGATTTTCTGGGTCTTATTTTGTGACAGAAAATAGAGGAGAAGGAGCAAGAGATGCGCGGGAGGATCGCTGCATCATCAAAATGTCCAGGCAGCCAGTGGTGAGTGTGCGATAAAAATGCTCATCTGAAGAAGCTCTTAGAATTAAAGTGCAGGGTGCCTCTAGATGCATTCTGAGCCAACGAATTTATTTCCAGTACCAGAACCATACTGAATTCACAGTATTTTCACGCAAAAATCCACTCCTGGTTATCCCAAGCTTTCTTCTTTTCCGCAGCTTAATTTTATGTTAACTGTTGCTGTTGTTAAACAGTTGAGAGTTGGGAACACTTGTTGATAGGGATGTGCACGCCCAAAAATATCATATCGTATCATTATCGGAATTTCAGACCAAAAAAAATTATTGTCTCCGATTATGTCGTAGGCGAACCGTATCGTATCATATTTCCGATAATTATCGGAAATCCGATATTATATCGTTTCTCCATTTTGCCCTAGAGACTCTAGAGTTGATTTTTGAGTTAGAAAGGCCTAAAACTTCTTAATTTTCCAAGTTACAGGTTTGAAACTTGGTCACAGTGCAGACTGAGTGTTGCTAGTCTTGTGTGCCAAATTTTAGAACAATCGGTGCAAGTGTTACTCAGAAATAAGCTTTCAAATACACTGTTTCAGGTGGCTGAAATGTGGTCCTTTTTCAAGAGACGTCGTCCAGTACTCATCTCACAGATGGCCTCGAGGGGACTCATCTGTGCCCAGTTTCAGACGGTAATGCACTCCATGCTGCTGCTGCTGAGACTTATAGGTAAAAATGAATACAGTGAACTTTCAAAACCTGTTATGCCTTCAGATGTGTCTTGTGCGTGTAAGTCCATACAGCTCTGAATTGGAGGTCTCTGAAGACACAAGCCACATGTCTTTCAAATGGCAGTTCAAATGGCTGACAGTGGCCATTGTGGAGCGAGGTACCCACTTTTTCCAAGGACTCCCCATCATCTATAATAATAAAATAGGATGTGTGTGTGTGTGTGTTTGTGAGGACTTTCAGACAGGGGGAAACTGCGTTTCCTTACCGTGACTCTCTTCCCGCTTCTCTTCTGTATTTGAAATTAGCAGTTTTTACACGAAGAAGAGAGCAATGGCATTTCAATGGGACAGTGCCCTCTAGTGCGCATTTTATAGCACAATCTTGCCTGCACATGGCAGGAAATCCTGACAAACCCAACCTATCTCAGAAGTCTTGGGTTTTCTGAGGTTTATTTTTTGATGCTAAAACTGGGAAAAGGAGCAGGAGACGTGCGGGAGGCTCACGATGTCATCAAAAATGACTTGCAAACATCCGTGATTGTTCAGTCACGAGCATGTTATAAAATGCTTGTTTAAAGAAGTCCTGTTTGCCTGCTCGTCAGCATCATAGCACCAAGACTGTGAAACTTGGACATCTGAACCTTGGCATGGATACAAAGGGTCCCTAGGTGCGTGTGGCATTCCCACCTTCTCATTAGAATTCCCTTTCTCTAAGACCTTTCTCACCCCCAAGCAGGAATCAACTTCTCTCTCACACCCTGGGTTTCGCTGTCACCGCAACCTTTAAGGCATAGTCCTCTATCTGCAAGGAGACAGAGACTTCACTTTATAACCTCGTACTCTCCCTATATTACCTCCCTCTTACATAGCCAAGAGCAAATAACTTTTAAATGGCTCTATCAATATATGTTCTTTCATCCACAATACTAAAAAACCGCTCTCTCAATCACTACCCAATCACCACACAGACTTTCTCTCAGTTCTCAATCCTAAAATCCTGGTTCAGATCTAAACCCTCTGTCAGCTAATCCCTGTCTCTAACTCCATCTCTGTTCTAACCCATCTCACATTTTATCCCTGTCTGCCTCACACAGGCACAGCACCCAGTTTATATAACACCCTTTCACCTTCTCACTCTCTCAGCCAATCAGCTCACACATGCAAATCCACCATTCTCTCCCTATAGATTCTTACGAAACCATAGATCTATAACAGAAATACACAGTTATAAACATAACATAACTCAGTGTGAACAGTCGTGTAATGTCACATTGTGCACCTCAGGGTTAGTTTGTTTTTAAAATGCATTAAATCATTTCAATTAACCAAAATGTGTCCATGTGGTTCAAGCTTGCAGTAACAACTTCAGCCACTAGAGATAGACTTTCAGGGACTGCACCTAGGGATGCCAGTGGCCATAGCTTCATTCACATTGGGTGGGCACAATGCGTCCAGCTCTGATGGCTGTGTATCTTTGTTTGAAGGGCTGTTTCATTCTGTTAAATGCCGGGTCTGTTCACTAGTATGCTGCCTTTGGAGGATTTGAAGCTGTGTGGATGTGCCCTGAGGTGGCTTCTACTTGGTCTGCAGCATAGCTGTGATGTCTATAGATGTCTATAGATAAGGCAGCTTGAAGAAATTAACATCATTGAACCATGATGGGGTTTGAGGACTGAGCTCTAAGGAATGGATAGTTGTCATTTTCTGCCTGTGTGACCTGTAGATTCCGTATGACCAATTGCAAAGTATGTGTTTCTGGCCATTGTCTCCTCTCTGTCTTGGATACTCTCTGGCCCTAAGGAAAGGATTTGTTCTTTCCCCAGCTGTCTTGCTTGCCCCTCCAAGCTCTCCCTTCGAATGCAAGAGTGAGTTGGAGGGCACAAGTGGGCAGCTGCCACCATCCAACCTGCCCCGCTATGAGGGGTGTGAAAGAATGCAGCGGGAAGCCCAGGGCTTCCCTCCACAGAGCTCACGAAGCCTCTCTTTGTTTCCAAACCTTGTTGCGCCCCACAGTAAGAGCCGAAGAGACATGAGGCTCTGCCTCCATACACAACCCGACAGGCTGCGCTCCTTCCACCAAGCCGGCTGTCATCTCTTGTGTGCCTTGGAGACAAGCTGCCTCAAAAATAAACTGCAGCAGCAGCTAACATTCCCGGAGCTTGTTACAAACGTGTTAAAATCTAATGGCGAGCACGTGCTTCATGCTCCCATGAGCTGAGTGTGTCAGGAAGTGAGAGACAGAGAAGAGAGGCAGAAAGGGAGACAGGAGGCGGCAGTGAGACAGGACACCTTGTTTCTTATAGTACGAATTCAGGTTCTTCCATGATCAAGAGAGAAGATGCAGAATCCCCAAATACCAGATTAATTTCAGAGGCCAACTTTGGTAACTTTAGGGAAAAAAATAGCTAGATCTTTGATGGAATGTATACATAAGAAGAGTCATGCTAGATCAGACCACAGGTCCATCTAGTCCAGATCTCCAGTCACACAGTGGCCAAACAGCTGTTGACTGGGAAACCACTGGCACCCTCCCGCCCATGTTCACCAGCAACTGGTGTATATAGGCTTACTGCCTATATGCAGCAGTATGTTCAGGGCCAGTGTCAAGGTAGGCATGGTTAGGCACGTGCTGAGGGCCCACATCCCAGCAGGAGCCCACTGACCTACTGCTCCTCTTCACCATTGCAATTAATGTAACGAATAAATAAATATATAATCTCCTTGTTCACCTGCCTCTTGCTCTGCCTTAGACAACAAAGCTGGTGAGAAGGGGGAGCAGGAGATGCCACTGCCTACTGCTCACTGGCATCTCTGTCTGTCAAGCAAATAGGTGCTGCTAGCAATGATGAGAAAGAGGATAAGAGGCAGGTGAAAATGGCAGGGAGTAGATAGACTCTCTGAGGGTGCCTTGTCCAAAGGCCCTCAAATACCCAGAGCTGGTACTGTGTATATTGGCAGATTAAGTAAATAGCTAAAACGTGTGTGTATGGTGTGTGTGTGTGTGTATGTGTGTATAACATTTCCCCCCAAAGCAGAGTGACCATGGAGAGGGAAGACTCTGCATGAATCCTAATAACTCACCATCCAAGTTCTCCCACATGACGAGGGCCCTTCCCTAAGTAGATTAATGAAAGGGTGCCAAGAGTGGGGTGGCCACTTATGCATGGACAAAAAAGAGGACTCGCATCACCTAAAAAAAGGACAAAAGAGAATACTCATTTGCATCAAAGTTGCACTTTCTAATTTAATGTCTAGATGCAAATTTAGAAATAATTTAAACAGATAATACAGTACATCTCACCATAGTGTGAAAGACTATGCCCAGGTCACCTGTGTGTGCCTTGCTCAGTCTGCTGTCCAGATGCTGTTGATGGGCAACTACAAGGCCCAACTCCTCCTTCTGACAGTTCTTTTTCTTTAAATTGGACTTCTAATAGAGGACCCATTCAAAATAGAGGACAGTTTCCTGGTGACCTTTCAAATAGAGGATAGTTCTCTGTAAACAAGGCCACCCTAAGAGACTCCCAGCCAAACAAGGCCTCCATTGTGGCATTGTCAGTCACAAAATTGTAAAGTCAAAGCCATTGTCTTTTCTTTACACCAGTTAGCAACACTCTGCCGGCAAAAGACCAATCTCTGGAATTCTACTTGTGTCCCATTTCATGGATGGGCCACCTGGAATCAGTTATGCCCAGTCCTCATTAGTGATAACACCATCTTCATTGCCATTTGGCACTTACACTACCCATTAGTGTCTGGGTATACTGTAGGATGACATCTGTTATGTGGCTCTTTTACCCACCTGCTGATATGAATGATGCTACTGGTGTCAGTAGCAGTGCCAGGAGAAGATCATGCAATGCAGTGCGTGGACAGATGTTTGGGCTCCAGCAGTTATGGCTGATGGCTTTTTAAAGATTGTATTTAGAAAGTGGAGACTGTCACAGATTTCCAGAGAGACATTTCAGCACTGAGTCTTTTCTCTTTCTTGCTCACGGACTTGTTTGAGAAAAAATGCCTCCCCCCACTCCAACACAACCCTGAGGCAACATGCTGCAATATTAATTTTCTGACGTTCTCAATAAGCTATTGAAGATTAATTTTAGGAAAATCCAGGGGATGTGATAGATTGGAGCCTAAGCCTGCTTAAATATGCAATATTAAAAATTGACTGTTCTTGTCATACATTTGCCCCCTCTCCCCCAACCCATGTCTAGGGCTGCATGAAGACCCACAGAAGAGCTAGGAATAGAGTCACCACAGCCCCACACCTGTCTGAACAGGGACTCTTAATAGGCTTTGTTTTTATGGCTGTGTTTTAAACCAGCATTGGGCTGTTCAGACAACACAATAAGCCATGGTTAGGCTGCTAACCCTTTTCAGCAAATGGTTAGTGAGTGTGTTTAAGCCATGGTTATGTAGTCACCATGGTTAGGAATGGTTCACATGATACGCTAAGTCACAGTTCACATGATATGCTAAGCCATAATGTTTAACTCAAAGTGCTTAACCACCATGGCTTAGTGTGTCATCTGAATAGGGTCACTGAGTTTCTATTTTGTAGACAGATGAACTGTGTTGTGTAGATTTAGGCCTCATCTACAAGAATTCACTTTTATGCCTGGTTAGGCGATTATGCGCATATTCGCAGAAGCACATTTACGCCTAATACCTCTGTACGAGAGGCGGCAAAGCGCATTACTGGACGACCGAAACGCGATTTAAACTGTTGACATGCAGAGAATCGCTTGTTCACATAGTCAAAATGCGCTTTAACGGCCGGAGCAAAATAAAACTCGCTATTTAACGCGCATTCGATAATGCGCATAATTGGAGAGAAAACGTGCCTCTACGCCCGATTTGCGCTCCGTTCTTGTAGAGGTAAATTTTTTAATGCGCCTTGAAAGAGCTTTAAATGCCTCTTGTAGAGGCAGCCTTAGAGCTGGAAGGACAATCTGGAGATTAATAATTATACACATTTATCCATAGACTGCAACCCTTGCCCTCCGCTCATTGCTTATAACCTCCCCAATATGTCTGGAAACTGCGTGGTCCATAATAAACCGGTACAGCTGGGATGACCTCAACATTGCACTTCCTGGCTAAATGGCATTCCAGCTGAACAGCACTTAAGCCTTAACTCAGCACAAAGTTTGTTCAATATTATTCTTTCCTTCTTTTTGACTGCCAACAAGGAACCAATTAGGCCCAGTCTGCATGGACAGATGGATATGTCGGGAGTGTGTGGTTCAGTAAGTCTGTATGATATTCAGCATGTACTCAAGTACTTGCTTTGCAACCTGACCCATGTTTTCAAAATAGCTGTCAATCTACTTCAACATTGTGCTAAACATCCACTGTGATTATGGGTTGAGCTGTGAGCTCAGAGCGACCCAGCTGTATAATCATTTCACCACAATGTATTCTGTCTGAGTATATCCAGTCAACTCAGCCCACATCCAATTTGATTGTCTGAACTGGCCCTGAGGGGCAGCCATGTTGGTCAGTGATTGGTACAGAGAGATCTCACATACTTTGCATCAAGCAGTGCTGCTGCTGAGCAACTTCCATTTAGCTCACTGAGGATAGCGAAAGCTCAGTTGCCATAAATGGAAACCAACCAGCACTGAAGCTGTGCTCGGTGGATTGGGAACTTGGGCTGGGTCCCACCAACTCATTCTATGCTGGCCTCGGGAGCTGCGAGCCAGATTGGAGTTGCTAATAAACGTGACAGAATCTACTGTCAGCAATTTACTCTCCTGAGCTAGGCATGCGGCATACCCTTTTCGAAGTACCATAGTACCTGAGATTCTGGATTTCATTTGTCAGTTGTTCCGCTCCATGCTACGGGTTGTTGTTGTTGTTGTTGTTGTTGTTAGCTGCTAGGTAGTGCCTGCCAAAAAGTATTCCCACCATGCCGAGCTTGACTGTTTCCACCAGCCCCAGGATGTTACTAGTCAGTAGACAGCATTGATATGCAAACAAACACCACACATTAAAAAGCAAAACCAAAACCAAAACTACTGGAAGTAGCGTTACTTTATACATCTCCATAAAGAAAGCACTTACTGTGATACATTCATCTTCTCCAGTGTCTCTGATTCAAGGGCCTGAAAGGACATTATAAGCTTTAATGAATTAAGCCTTGTAACTTGCTTTGGAGCCGGGTCAGGATCATTATTCCCATGTTAGAGGGGGAGGGAAGGGGAAGAAGAGGGAAGGAAATGGCACATCCAAAGCAACTCAGTAAGAGTCAGTATGAAGAACCCATCTGTCCCGACCCATGGTTACAAGCCACTGGATACACTTGCAGCTGTCTGAGTATTATTTTATTTTATTTATTTATTTTATTCCATTTATATACCGCCCCATAGCTGAAGCTCTCTAGGCGGTTTACAAAACTTAAAACATTGAACAATAAAAACACCTATATACAAAATTTTAAACCATAAAACATAAAAACAAGTTAAAATTACTATATCCTTCTGGGTCAAAGCACAACAACAACACAAAACCACAAAACCCTCATCATATGCTGTTAAATGCCTGGGAGAAGAGGAAAGTCTTGACCTGGCGCTGAAAAGATAACAATGTTGGCGCCAGGTGATCCTCATTGGGGAGATTATTCCATAATTGGGGGGCCACCACTGAAAAGGCCCTCTCCCTTGTTGCCACCCTCCGTGCTTCCCTCGGAGTAGGCAACTGGAGGAGGACCTTAGATGTAGATCATAGTGTATGGTTAGGTTCGTGTCGGGAGAGGTGTTCCATCAGGTATTGTGGTCCCAAGCCGTGTAAGGCTTTATAGGTTAAAACCAGCACCTTGAATTGGGCTTGGAAACATATAGGCAGCCAATGCAAGCGGGCCAAAGTAGGTCTTATATGCTCGAACCTGCTGGTTCCTGTTATCACTCTGGCTGCTGCATTTTGCACAAGCTGCAGCTTCTGAACCGTCTTCAAAGGCAGCCCCACGTAGAGTGCATTGCAGTAATCCAATTTAGAGATTACCAGAGCATAGACAACTGAAGCCAGGTTATCCCTGTCCAGATAGGGGCGTAGCTGGGCCACCAACCGAAGTTGGTAGAAGGCACTCCGTGCCACCGAGGCCACCTGAGCCTCAAGTGACAGAGATGGTTCTAGGAGAACCTCCAAGCTATGAACCCGCTCCTTCAGGGGGAGTGCAATCCCATCCAGAACAGGTTGAACACCCTCCATCCGGTCAGCAGGACCACCCACTAACAGCATCTCAGTCTTGTCTGGATTGAGTTTCAGTTTGTTAGCCCTCATCCAGTCCATTGTCGCAGCCAGGCACTGGTTCAGCACATCCACAGCCTCACCTGATGAAGATGAGAAGGAGAAATAGAGTTGTGTGTCATCAGTGTACTGATGACAACGCACTCCAAAACTCCGGATGACCACTCCCAACACTGTTCATGTAGATGTTGAACAGCATGGGGGACAAAACTGACCCCTGAGGAACCCCATACTGGAGAATCCACAGGGCTGAGCAATGTTCCCCAAGCACCACCTTCTGGAGCTGCCCCGCCAAGTTGGAGCGGAACCACTGCAATGCCGTGCCTCCCACTCCCAACTCAACCAGTCGTCCCAGAAGGATACCATGGTCGATGGTATCAAAGATCAAGGAGAATCAACAGAGTCACACTTCCCCTGTCTTTCCCCCAACATAGATCATCATACAGGGCGACCAAGGCTGTTTCCATGCCAAAACCAGGCCTGAAGCCGGACTGAAATGGATCTAGATAATCAGTCTCATCCAAGAGTGTCTGGAGCTGGCTCGCAACCACTCGCTCAAGGACCTTGCCCAGGAATGGAATATTTGCCACCGGTCTATAGTTATTAAGATTTTCGGGGTCTCAGGAAGATTTCTTCAGGAGTGGTCTCACTACCGCCTCCTTCAAATGGTCTGGGACCACTCCCTCTCGTAGAGAGGCATTAATCATTTCTCTGGCCCAGCTGGCTGTTCCATCCCTGCTAGCTTTTATTAGCCAAGAGGGGCAAGGATCCATTACAGAGGTGGTTGCACGAACCTGTCCAAGCACCTTGTCAACATCCTCGAACTGTATCAACTGAAACTCATCCAAGAAAACAGGACAAGCCTGTGCTCTGGACACCTCGCTAGATTCACCTGCTATAACACTGGAGTCTAAGTCCTGGCGGATGCCCAAGATTTTATTCTGGAAGTGCCTAGCAAATTCAGTACAGCGGGCCTCAGATGGTTGTACCACATCCTTGGGGCCGGCATGTAATAGCCCCCGGACAACTCTGAAAAGCTCCACTGGGTGGCAGATTGATGATTTGATAGTGGCAGCAAAGTATTGCTTTTTTGCCGCCCTCACTGCCCCTGAATATACCTTACTATAGGCACTTACCAGTGTCTGATTGCATCCATCAGGAGTTCGTCTCCATCTGCCCTCAAGTTGTCTCCTATTTTGTTTCATTGCTCTTAGCTCTAGGGTATACCATGGAGCCATACGAGCTCTACACAGGAGAGGGCGCTCAGGAGCAATCGTGTCAACTGCCCGGATCATTTCTGCATTCCACAGATCAACCAGGGTTTCGACAGGAAAACCAGCCCTATCAGCCAGAAAACTCCCCAGAGCCCTCTGGAAACCATCCGGATCCATTAGCCTCCGGGGGCAGACCATCTTAATGCATCCCCCACCCTTGCAGAGGGGAAAAGCCGCTGTAAGTCTAAACCTCAGCAAGCACTGATCTGACCATGACAAAGGGACTGATGAAAAGTCCTCTACTTTCAGATCACCATCTCCATGTCCAGTTACGAAAACCAGGTGTAGAGTATGCCCTGCTACATGCGTTGGGCCGATGGCATGTTGGGACAGTCTGATGGCATGTTGGGACAGTCCTGTGGTTGTCATGGAGACCATGAAATCCTGAGCTGCCCTGGATAAGGTGCCCTCAGTGTGAATGTTGACATCCCCTAGAACCAACAGTCTGGGGGATCTCAGCAGTACACCCGAGACCACCTCCGTCAGCTCACCTAGGGAGTCTGTTGAGCGGGGGGTGGGCGGTACACCAACAGAATCCCTAATCTGTCCCACTGACCCAACACAAGGTGCAAACATTCCAGACCAGTAGTCACATGGACAGGGAGCCTGCAGAGGGAGATGGGAGTTCCTATAGACCACAGCAACCCCTCCTCCCTGGCCCTCAGGTCTACCCTGATGCTGAGCCAAGTATCCTGGTGGGCATAACTGGGAGAGACTAACTCCTCCCTGCTCTCCCACCCAGGTTTTGGTTATACATGCCAGATCGGGTGCCTCATCCACAATTAAGTCGTGGGTGAGGAAGGTCTTATTATGTACCGATCTGGCATTTAAGAGCAGCATCTGGAGTCCCAAGGGCTGGCTGATAGGGCAACCAACAAACCTGTGTTTGCGAGGAGGACTGGAACATGGCACATCCGTTAACTGTCTGAGCCACATTCCCCTTACCTGGCACGTCCTCCTCACAATGCCATATCTCCCTCTACCCGTCACTACACTGATTGGGGCCCCCTCAAATCCCCCCACTTGGCTCTGTATCCTCCCTCCCAGGCACATGGCTCAAGACCCAGAAAAAGCCAACTAGGGGAAAAAAGGGGGGGAGGAAAGGGGGAGGGAAAAAAAAGAGCAGCAGCAAACAGGCAGACAGGCAGGCAGTAGCAGCGGCAGGCAGCTCTCCCTCTTCCCTGGGTGGGGTGATGGTGATCCCCTCCTCCTCCAGACACTGGCTCTCCCAGGACACCCCAGCCAGCCAGCTTATGTATCCCTCTTCCAAGAGAGGGACAGGTGGAGAATGCCAGCAACAGCTGGCTGAGTACCTGGGGGCCTGGTCCTGCAGGGCGTGGCAGTCCACTCAAGCAGCAGTCCAACAGGGAGAGGGCGGTGATGGCAGTAAAGCAGCACCAGCAGCACCAGCAGCAGGCTCTCCCTCTTCCCTGGGTGGGGTGATGGTGGTCCCCTCCTCCTACAGACACTGGCTGGGTGTGGTGCTGGCATGTGGTATTCAGTTTTCTCAATTAATATCAGATGACTCTTGTATGCTCACATGAAACAACAGCAATTATGCCCACCTGGGATTTTTTTTAAAAAGCTCAATATTTAATTCTTAAAACAATATATAAAATATAAATATACAGGGAAATAATCCCATGGTTATACCTGATCACCAAATATGTTTGTAATTTCTAAAATAGCCTTGGGATAGATCTGCAATGGAAACCCACTCTTTAGTCTCATAGTAGTCTCAGTACTGGGAAAAAGGCATAATAATAATAATAATAATAATAATAATAATAATTCCTATCTGTTGTGTTAATGTGTTAGGACTAATACAAGGCCTAGCACATCTGGACTGTAGGGATTAATTTAGTTATCTATCTATTTATCTATTATCTATCTGTCTACCTTACCCATCCAAGAAGGAAATTCAAAGTGGGTTACATTTTAAAAACTCCTAGACTGACCAGAGATAATAAGAAAAACAAAATAGATTTTGTTTATATCCTCAACATTCACAACATGCAAATCTGTCCTTGCTATATTTCCTCCATGGGTGTTTTCATATCAGTCAGTAGGAAGCCCATTTGGGCCTCTGTAACGCTTTTTGTGCAATATATGTGAATCCAGAAGAGAAACTGAATGTACATTTTAGCAAATGCAATTCATCATTACTGCTATTTTACATTTGCATTAAGACCTATTCAAAGCAAAGCTGTTTTAAGCCTCAGGTACTCCGATATTTTTTGGTGCCCTCACAATTCTTGAACAACAAGGTCCAGTTCTAATGTTCTGCTCCTGCCCCTCTCCCGCCCCCTGCATGGGAGATTGCTGGAAGTGATTCTGTGTGTCAGAGCATAGGCTCCATGTGGCCTGGAGGCTGTGATGTGTGAAATGGCTCCCCATATCAATTGCCCCTTACTTACGGAGAATCACCAGGCCAACACCAGACACCAACCGAAATATGTGGTGCTGACATGAACACTTTCCATGAGGTGCAGTTGAGGCGATTAATTAATTGGTTTAATGGCTTTCCCATGTATGGCCTCTGTATGAGACATTGCCATGTGGACGCCTGTGTACTGTGTCTCTCGTGCTGGGGTGGCCATGCGAGAGCTAGCCCAGCAACCTTCTTTGATTTGTAATCAGATGCAGTTTGATCTTGACTCTGTAAGGCTGAAAGGAATCTGTGCTCCCCTCTGTTCCCACCTCCCTCGCTGAGCCCTAGGGAAAGGAAGATTGAAAGGCACCTGGCCTTTCTCTCTGGCTCCTATCAGACACAAAATGATTTCCTATTATCGTGAGCCGACTCTGCTTTCACACAAACCCAGCGATTCTGGACTTGACCTAGTCCCGAGGTTTATCTCTCTAAACACAAGATAAGGCTCAGGTTATTACACTGGGAATATTGTATTCCTGCTTGGTCGTTACATTCCCCTCAAGAACTAATATCTCCCCACTATCTGTTTTCTTTTTTAAAGGTATAAATTTAGCCAAGGAACAAAGAATTGTGCACCAGGTGAGAGCAACGTGAGCATTAGAAAATGTGGATCAGAGTCTGGCCTGCAAAACAGCCTTCCAAAAATACATGCACAGATTATCTGTTTGTGCAAAGGCCAAAGGAGAGAGAACGAGAGAGGGAGGGGGGAGATAGCAGCAGCCACAAGAAGGCCAGGATCAAAATTTTGAAATGAGACACGGTTGAAAAACTAGAAACTACACATTATGTGAGCAACAAAGAAGCCAAAGTAAAGCTCTGTAGAGATGCCGTGACATTTTGCAGGGTTTGTATATTGGAATCAAAATAATGTCTTGTTTATTGAGCAGGAGGGCTCACAAGTCCTGGCCAGTTCACACCAAGTCTAGTAAGCCTGCACTGGGTGCCTGTATGTTTCCAAGCCCAATTCAAGGTGCTGGTTTTAACCTATGTGATGGCCATAGCTTTATCTTGAGCTTTATCTTGACATGAGAGAAGCCATGTTTGATCAATCTGATCAATCTGAATAGAAAGGTCAGACATCGGGCAGTCTAAATGGCTGAGCAGTGACTTTTAAAAGCTGTCTGTGTGTATCACAAGACACCCCCCACCCACCCCACACCATACAACTGAAAGAGTCTGTGGTCGGGACAGACTTCCTCTTTCTTTCGTTGCCCCAGGCAACCAATTTGTGGTTAGCTAGAATTTCCTGTTAGATCAACAACATACTTTGCGCATGCTCAGTGATTTCTTGTCTGTAACTAAATGAATAGATAAAAACAGCTGGCACGCCCAGTGAGTCAGAGTTGCACCTTGGCTAAGTGGGTTCTCTGTTGCAATGTTTCCTTTCTACCAAAATAAAGGTGTCTTTGAAATCTGGAAAGCGTCTCTGTAGTGATTTGGGCCATGATACCTATAAAGCCTTGCATGGTTTGGGACTTGATGGAAGGAACGCCCCTCCCGACCTGAACTTACTTGGACACTACAATCAATATCTGAGCCTTTCCTCCGACTGCCACTTTCCAAGGGAGGCTTGGAAGGTGGCAACAAGGGAGAGGGCCTTTTCAGTGCCCCCCCCCCCCCCAATTATGGAATGACTCCCCACTGAGACCTGCCTGCTGCAATCACTGTCATCTTTTCAACACCAGGTTAAAGCTGTACTCTACTTTCAGGCATTTAATGGCATATGATGGGCCATTTATGCCAGCTGCTTGAACACATCTAGGATTTTATTGAAATTATTTTAGCACTTTAAATTGTTTTTAAATTTTGTATTTTTAAAGTTTCATGCTGTATTTTGGCTTGTGAATTGTTGTGAACAGCCCAGAGAGCTTCAGCTATTGGGTGGTATAGAAATGAAATGAAATAAATAAAACTTTTGTGGCTGCCTACCTCCAGGGGGCTGTCGAAATGCTCAGAAAGCCCCAGGATGCACGGTGGTGTTGATTATACGGCACTGCTGGTGTCACACATCCACCCTGGGGCTTTCCACCGTAGCTGCGGAGAAAAAAATAGTGAAGGCTGGTGGCTCCTATGCCAGTGAGTTGGTGAATCTAATCCGGGTTTCAGTCAGAACTTTAAAGGAGCTCTCCAAGGTGCTTTGCATTACACCTTGGATACCTTAGAAACCTGGACCGGATTCACTACCCCACTGACAAAGGAGCGATCAGCTGCCACTGCCTGCAAATATCACCCACTTCAGACACTACTGAGGGAAAAGAAAAGATGCATCACATAGGAGTCAGTTATTGCTAAGGAAGAGAAAGGGAAGAACCTGGCTAGGATTTGCTTCATATGTGCAACAGAATGAGGTAGAAATGAAATGGAAGAGTCCTGGGTAGGGAGGCCATTTTGCAAAACCTGAAAAAGAGGACACATATTTGCATAAAATTTGCATGTGTTAATTTATATGTGCAGATGCACATCAAGAAATTATTACTATAATTTAAAAGGAGATACAATACATTTCACCATAGTGGGGAAGATGGTGGCCAAGTCATCGGCATGCCTGTTCTGCCTGCTGTCCAGGTGCTAATTACTGATGGGTAACTTCAAGGCCCAAATCTTCCTTCATGTGGGTTCTTTTATCTTTATTAAAGCAGACTTGCAATAGAAAGCCTTACAAATAAAGTTTGCTTTCAGAGAGCAACTGTCTTCTGACAGCACTTCAAATAGAATACTGTCCTCAGTAAAGTAGGGCAAGACTGTAAAGTACGTCCACTCTGGTTCTGAGGAGGTAGAATGGACTGTCCTATTTCTGACAGCAGGAGTGAGGTCACATTTATGCATGCTTTCTCTAGATAACAATACACTCCTAAAGTAGAAAACTAGCATGACAGGAAGCAGGTTGGGTTAGAACATGCCTCCCTTATGTACTAGGTTTTTTTTTAATGCAGATATGTATTCATGGGAGAGATCACTCAAAAATGGTAACTCCTTGACATGCAATCCAAAATAGTGTAGTCTATTGTAACGCTTTAGGAGTCTACCTCTGCATTCTCCTGGATGCGTAGAATGGGCATCAGCTGCTATGGCTGTTGGGACTCTTGAGTTTGGGACTTTCAGTCCATCCTGAATAAAGCCTTTTTCAGGTTCTGACCTATTTGCAGTGCTGGCCAAACTCTTCCAGATCTGCCCTTTCAGGCACACAGCCAATCCTCTTCTGTCTCTTAATTGTTTCTTTGCACTAAATTTTACCTAGAAGGTTCTGCTGACATCCTGACTATTTGGTAACCCCTGCAGAGAAACAGTGAGAGAAGGGATACACTCCCTTCCCCTCCAAAATTGTCTTCCTGATCCATCATCATTAGCAAAGATAAGCGTCACAGACTAAGTCATTAGGCGGCTGTTCCTAGATAAATAATTATTTTCATATTTAATTTACAAGTGATTATAGACCCTCTTTGGGGGTGTGCTGGGTTAATTAAGAGCTGAATTAGATGGAGATGCATCTCCCCAAGGAGATGCAATTAAAGCATTCTGACATAAAAACACACAACTAAAAGAACCATAATTTTCCAATAAACAATTTTTGCTGCATAGCAAGATGGTGAGTGGTGATCGATTCAAATGATCACTAGGCCAGGGCATTGCTCTGTGCTCTTGTCAAGATCTCCATTTCACAGTGCTCAGTACTGTTCAAGTGCAACGTTAAAAAGTTGCTGCCAGTTTCCAGTTTGCAAGGGATTATCACAGGATTTGGCAGTTTTTTACAAAATTCCTGTGGGAAGTACAGTTAAAAGGATAAGGCAGCATGAAGCCTCTGGTGTTATTTCTAGCCCCCTCATCTTAAATGACTCAAGCATACATTCAGGACTTATTCAGTCATCAGACCATGGATCTATCTAGCCCAGTGCTGTCTACTTTGACTGGCAGCAGCACTTGATGGATTCAGGTGAAGATCTTCCTTGGTCCTCAAAGGTGAGACTGGGACCTTCTCCATACAAATGATACATGCTTTGCTGTACTATTGAGCTGAGCTGTATACTTATATTTTTGACAAAGTGAGGAGGATTGGCTAAACCAGAGAAGCAGAAACTGTAGCTAAGAGGACTTATTATGAACGTTAAAGAGGTTGGCTCCCTCCCTCCTGCCCATTGCTCAGTGGTACAGCCTACAGAAGGTCCCCGGTTCAATCCCCAGCATCTCCAGATAGGGCTTGGAAAGAATCAGGCCTGAAACCCTGGAGAGCCGCTGCTATCAGTGTTGACAATACTTAGGCTGACCATATGAAAAGGAGGACAGGGCTCATGTAACTTTAACAGTTGTAGAGAAAAGGGAATTTCAGCAGTGTCATTTGTATGCAATTAGTTCCTGGTGAAATTCCGTCTTCATCACAACAGTTAAAGTTGCAGGGGCCCTGCCTTCTTTTGTATATGATCACTCTAGTATAGTACCTGCAACTTTAACTGTTGTGATGAAGAGGGAATTTCACCTGGAACTAATTGCATACAAATGACACTGGCTGAAATTCCCTTTTCTCTACAACTGTTAAAGTTACATGAGCCCTGTCCTCCTTTTCATATGGTCAGCCTAACAATACTGAGCTACATAGGCCAAAGGTCTGACTCAGTATGAAGCAGCTTCCTACATTCCTCATAATTCACTGTTACCATCATCCTTAGTTTGGCCCTCCTTTGGTTTAACTTTAAATAGCATCAGCTTCTAGCTCAACAAGCTGATAGCTGCAGCAGGCCTCAATTCCTACGAAGATCTAACACCTTTTTGCCCCTCTGAAAGAAGTAACCCCTAAGCAAACAATAGGATGGCCACTTAGGCATTGCCAAAAAAGTGGAAACATTTAATCAAAAGAGAGGTCAAAAGAAGACACAGTTTTGCATAAAACCTGCACGTGCTAATTTATATGTCTAGATGAAAACACTGGCTATCACTGAAACAGAAATACAATCCATCTCTGCCTAGAGTGGAAGACTGTGACCAGGTGACCTGTGTGCCTATTCTGTCTGCTGTCCAGGTGTGAACTGTGGATGGGCAACTGAACAGCCTGGCTCTCCTTGTTATTGTTCTTTAACTTTAAATTGGCATTGGACCGGAATGCCCTTCAAATAGAGAACCGTCCTCTGTAAAGTAGGGCATATGGCCACTCTACACCTGTTGGTGGCGACATTCTGGGAGTTGAGTGGTGGTCATGATCCTGTCATGGATATTAGAGAGAAATAGATGCATTTTAATTCCAAAAGGCTTTGCCCTCCTGCTTAATGCATTTTTATTCTGGCATCTTGTGCCTTCCTGAACTTTATATCTGAGCACCGTGCTGCTTAAATGTCTTTACCTTTTGACCCTAAGTCGATTGTTGCCTGTATCTCATAGAGGATATTAAGAGAAAATATGAGTTTCATCCTCATTTTAGCATGATTTATTCCAGTTAACCTTTGCCTATTTCTAGCCTGGTCTTAGGCCACAATCCTGTCCCTACTTACTTGGGAGTAAGACCAATTGAATTCAATTATAAACTGAATAAGCATATATAGGTTTGCGATGTTAGCTATTTTGGAGTCAACTCCGTGTTTGCAAGCCAGTGACAAACAACATTTGATCACTTGCATTTCACCATCTCACTATCTCTCGGAAGAAATAAGAGAGAAAAGACAACAGCTAGGATAAGAACTGAGTTCAGTAGAAGAGGTAGTTAGTAAAAACCACATTCTTGCTAATGATGCTGAAATGAATGGAGATGAGAGGAAATGATTTGAAAAATATACAGAGTTCTGAGCAGTTAATAATAATCAAACATAAATAAGATCTAAGGTCAAGACTCTTGTCTGTGGAAACCGATTATTTGGAAATGCTGACGCAGAAATGAAGTCAACATTATTTTTTAGTTATAACCTGAAGCCTAAACAGTACCTTGTTAAGAGATGGTATTCAAAGACTCTTTTCAAGTTACTGGTTTCAAGCTCATGAGGATTTGGGTTAGAAATATAAGGGTCATTGCATGGAGATTTTAGGAATCTTAAGATCAGCTCCTTTGTCTTCTATCTACTCTTCTTCTTTGGGGTGGCTAGAAAGATCTGCAGGGTAACATTTTTGATTTACAGGCATGCTCCTTAAACTTCTTGAAGATCCTTAGGAAGTTTTTGAAATGTGTTATGTCTTTTTACCACTATGCTTTTCAAAATCGCATGTGTGTGTCATGCTCAATCATATATCACATGTAAATATTCTGTTTTCTGTTTTAGAAAGTAAAGTCAGGTTGTTGTTTTCTAAAAGAAAACCTTTTAACGTTTTAATTTTAAAATGTAGGGCAGTATCCAACAGGACTACTGCATTTATGCAATTGATGTAGTGCTACCATAAGTGACGACTAGTGCAAAGTAAATAGTGTAAGCTGGTGCTATCGGTTTTCTGGGGAAACCCATCACACTAGTTTATGCTATTGGAATTGCACTAGAGGTCGCTCACACTGGTGATACATCAATTGCGTAAATACATACAGGGGGCCCATTGGATACTGCCCATAGGACTAAATCCAGCTTCACACTAGCTGAAGTCCACTAGCATGATGGAATTTTCTCCCTCTCTCCTCCCCCCTGCGACCCTCCATGCCTCCAGAAAATCTGCTCTGGGTTTTTCACCTGCCCTCTAGAGAAGATTTTGAGGGTTTGCAGGGGGCTGTGGGTGGGAGGGGGGAATTTCCTCCAGCTGTTCCACTGCTACAACTGTTTTTGTCAGCTGAATGATACCATTGGATACAAGCCATAATGTCAACACAAGACCTGATGGACCCACCCAAGGGGAAAAGCAAAACAAAAACAAATACCACATATATTTTCTTTATGGGGATTCTCACACATCCTGGTTAACACAAATAGCTCATAGTTTGCTTCGCTACTGGGTTGTAATAACCAGATCCGTAAGAAATAAAACATGGCAATCCTTTCTTGAGTGGCACTTTGTCTGCTACAGAAATGGGTCGTGGCGACCATTTTAGTTAAGATCTCATCTGAAAGCCTTGTTGTTTCTCAGGAAATGCCAGGTTGATTGACCCCATGGGCTTCTGAGTCCATGATTTCCATCTTTTCTCTAAATGGACTCATAAACCCCCAGATTAGACTCACATTCAGGCATGTTTGTGGCATCTTAATACGATGAGGGCCTATAACATAGGCACACTTCCCCACCCTTTTGTCAGAACAGGAGGGATCAAAGCCTCCTATTTTTATTTTCTCCGGCAAAAGAAGAGAGAGCAGAGAAATAATTCGAGACTCAGGTCCCCTCTACAAGAATTCGGTTTGACGCCCAGTTGGCCAATTATGCGCATCTTCTCCCAATTGCTTTTACGCCTAATCCCTACACGGGAGGCAGTGAAACGCATTACCGGTTGTATGAAATGTGCTTTAAAGTTGTTTACATGTGGAGCATCGCTTGTTTACATGGTCATAAGGTGCTTTATCTCCCGCGGTAAATTAAAACTCACTATTTAACGTGCATTCGATAATGAGCATAATCAGACAGAAAAAGCGCCTCAACCCCCAATTTGCGCTCCGTTCATGTGGAGGTAAAATCGGTAATGCGCTTTGAAAGAGCTTTAAATCGCTCTTGTAGAGGCACCCTCAGACTCTGGAACTTTGTTGACAGAGGCAAAGAAAGGGATGTGAGCTAAACATACGACACCAGATTTAACAACACTAAACCAGCAGCTGCAGAGTCACCCCATAACCCTTAACCCATGGAGGACTTGGACAGCTTCTGTGGTTGAGGTTGGATTCCATCCTGAGCAGGAACACCTGTTGGCAGGTTTTGAATGCCTATGCTGTAGCCAGGGGAATGAGGCATTGCCAGTCTCGCTATGTGAACACAGCCAAGTACTCTCTGCCTGAGTAGATCTTGTTTTTGAAAACTGTATATTTAATTAAAAACAGGCAAAAGCATCCTTATGTGTGAGGGACCTATTGCCCGTATTTTCAGTGCTGCTTTACAAGGAGACGGAACCAACAGAACATTTAATCCCTCTGTTCTGTGTCTGGGCAGACAGTAGCATTTTCAAGGCCCTCTGGGTGTAAATGTTTTTTTTAAAAGCGTACGGTATCAGTAGCATAAGAAGAATCTGCACAGTCACTGCTTAACTGTGAACCCCTTGTGGGAAGCAGTCACCATCAAACCAACAACTTCTTGCAAGGTGGACTCATTACTATGGCTAGCCCAGTCCCAATCTGATAACTCCTGCTCCCAGGAGAGGCTTCAATATCAAGGGAAAACACACGGAGAGAAGCTTTTCATTTGTGGTCATTTACACAAGCAAGGATGCCGACATCAAAAGATGCAGCAGGTCAGCAAGGCGTCTCCTTCCAGACCCGCCACTGGGAGAATTTGCCCAGAATAGCTGTAGACCAACCTCCCTTCTCCTTGCCTCACCATTCCTCCCATCTTTTGCTAGGACAGGGTTTATGTATTGTTTGCATAATGTAGAGTGGGGAAAATATTTTGCCCCAAGCATGGGCGACAGTGGGCAGTGAGTCAGGGACTGTAGGAAGGTGGGTGCAGCTGGAGCCTGGGGCAAGGCCTGAGCCAGCATCCTCCTTGCCCTTCCTCATACAAATAGTCTCACACACACACACACACACACACACGACTGGCATCAAGGGTAGGCATGGTTGTGCACCTACTGAGGGCCCATACTCCAGCAGGGGCCCACAGACAAGAGCCTCCTGGAGTTGCTCCTCTTCTTGTATATTGCAACCTGTTTGTTCACTGGACTCTTGCTCTGGCCCAGACTATGGAGGTAGTGATGATGATGATGAGGAGGAGGAGGAGGAGGAGGAGGAGGAGGAGAAGGAGGAGGAGGAGGAGGAGAAGCAGTTGGTGCCATTACCTACTAACTCACTGGGTCTCTGCCTGTTGAGCAAGCAAGTGGTAGCAATGATGAGAAACATGCTGAAAAGCAATAGCAGATGGTGACCATGGCAGTGAGAAGGAAGATTCACAGAGGGAGGGGACCTATTGAGGGTATCTTGCTCCGAAACCTGGAGCCAGCACTGTACACAGACGCACACAATCACACACATACTCTCTCAGGATGGAATCCACATACTACATTCAAGGGGAGGACTGGCATGTGTGTATGTGGGAGAGGGTTAACCCTCCCTACACAAGCCCCACCCCCCATGTAAATCCTACCAGAAGAGCACACCTTACAGTGGGAAGATGCGTGCAGGAGGTTCATCCCCATGCATCCCCATGCATCCCCATGCATCAGCCTCCCCATCATGATCATGCTTGCCATTTGGCAGTGGTGGGAAATTTGGCCATGGCACGTTGTATACTCACACAGACCTCATGGAAAGTCTCCAAGGGCTGTACGTGGCCTGTCAGCTGGTGGCTGCTCATCTGTGTCCCAAAGCTACAGGGTGATTTTAAAACAACGATGTATAACGAGGCTGAGCTGAAACTCCTGGCCTCATTTTGTGTTCATTTTTTGGGTGTGTCAAAAGCGTGCTTCCTATTTTGGCAGTGGAGGCTGATGACTCTCATTTCAGTGGGGCAGTGAATCTGCTCTGGGTTGCAGCCAGAACCTGTCAGAACTCTAAAGGAGCTATCCAAAGTTCTGAAACCCATTCCCAAAATGGGCCCATCACCTTGGATAGCTCCTTTAGAGTTCTGACTGATTCTGATTGAAAACCAGAGTGGATTCACCACTCCACTGAAATAGGAGCCACCAACCTCCCCCTTGTTGCAAACATAGTTCATGTTGTTCCACTGATATTCTTGCCCAAACCATTCCATTCACAGCCTTCTCCTCCAGCAATGTATCCAATCTCCTTTTAAAGTCATCCAAATTGGTGGCCGTTACTACAGCTTGTGGTAACACTATTCCTGATGCAAGGGACACCTGTGAATAGGCCCCCGAGGGCTGCTGCAGCCAATCAGATTAAATGGCAGGGTGGGCAAAGGTGGCCAAGGTCAGTGAGGGCAAAGAAGAGGAGAGGGTCTGTGAAGATGACCTTGGTATAGATTCAGGTTCATGTGGCAGCAGGTGTTTTCTCAGCTTCCCAGGTCCCAAGCTGTTTAGGGCTTGACAGATAAGCACCAGCACTTTGATTTGTCCTCATAAATGGACCAGGAGCCAGTGAAGTTGTTTACGGACCTGCCTGCTGTCTTCCATCAACTGGTTCCAATTAGCTTAGGGAGGGAGAGTAACTCAGTGGTAGATCACCTGCTTTGCATGCAGCAGGTCTCACGTTCAATTCCTGGTATCTTCAGATTGGGTTAGGAAAGAATCCTGCCTGAAATCCTGGAGAGCCATTGCTGTCAGTCAGTGTCGACAATACCAGGCAAGGTGGCCCAATGGCCTGATTCAGTATATTCTTAGTTTCCTATGTTCTTAGCTGCATTATGGCTGTGTTTTTAACCAAGTGTAGCATCTGAACTCCTGTGCCTCATAAAGACCAGAAGAACCCTTCAAGTTGAAACAACCTGTTGGCTAAATGAAAGTTAGCATGCTCCCTGCTCATACTCTGGACTAGGTGTTCCCCCCATGCGTATCTCAAGCCCCATCATTCCATGCTTTGGCTACGTTGGGCAGTTGCATCTGATCTGTTCAATCTGAGGCTACCTCCACAAGAGAGGTTTAATGCTCTTTGAAGGCTCATTATAAATTTTACCTCCACACCAGCGGAGCGCAAAACGGGCGTAGAGGCGCGTTATCTCCCGGATTATGCGCATTATCGAATGCGCGTTAAATAGCGACTTTTATTTTGCTCCGGCCGTTAAAGCACATTTTCGCCGTGTGAACAAGCGATTATGCGCATTAACTTCTTGTAAAGCGCTTTTTGGACATCAATTAATGCGCTTCGCCGCCTCTCGCCGCCTCCCGTGCAGAGGGATTAGGAGTAAATGCGCCTCCGCGATAATGCGCATAATTGCCGAACCGGGCGCAAAAGCGCATCCTTGTGGAGGGGGCCTAAGCCATGAGTATTTCTGCTTGTGACCCTCTCCCATCCTGATCGCTCCAGCAAGTGCTGGGATGTTAATGATGCTGCTTTTTGATATGTAAACAGAATGCTCATTACGTCTCTCCCTCACCCTGCATCCTCTGAGCTGTTAATTAAGAAGTGTGTGACAGGTGTAAAATGATTGGCGCCTGCAAAATAAACCAAAGCATCCGGATGGTAGACCCCCTCCCCTCCATGCAAAGAAAGGCACTCTCTACATTTCCCGTGCTCTGGCCAGCTAATAAATCAAAAACCCAGCATGCTGGAACAATGGGCAGATTACTTTCATGTCTGTGCGGAACCTACAAAGGTGGGAGTGGCAGTGCCGAACAGTAGAACTAAGGCTTAGCACTTTGTTCATTATATATTAACGTAACATAACTGGACCCCAGGATGAATTCATTGTTTATATGAGGCAGGGTATTGTTTGGAGCAACATAACAAGCAAAGAGAAAAACCAGAAAGACTGAGATGCCTGCCTAACGGAGCTTCCAATTTAAATTTAATAGTGAAAGGACAATGAAGGGAGGAGTAACGAGATGAAGGGAGCTTTCAGACAAGGGTTTTGTTGTGTCATCACCAGAGGCATGTACAGCACATTTCATTAGGGTGTGCACCCTGGGACTTTTTTTTTTAAAAAAGGTGAACATAAAGGACATTATTTTAATTCATTTAGTTATTAAACTCCGTAAGGTTAGGGTTCAGCTTGCCTGACCGTGGGGGGGCTGTTGCAGGTGACGGGGGATTTGAGCAAACGCTTCTCAAGCTCAGCGTTGGTGGAGCTTTGTGGTGACACTGGCTGGAGGAGGGGCTTACGAGGCGATATTAGCCTTCCGGTGGGGGCCCTCTTGGACTCTTTGAAGTGTGGCTCCTGACAGAGAGGCTACCAACAGAGCAATTCCTTTTTGCTCTGCTGCCAGGAACAAAGGTGCTTTCTCAGAGGCAATAGTTCTGTGGCACAGCGGCAGAACAGCCAGAGAGACCGTTCCTGCTGTGTCTAGATCCTCCTCTGGATCCCTACTCAATGCCCCCCCCCTCAATTCAACTCTTACTGCTTGAGACATTAGAGTGTGCCTGGGCACACCCAGCACACCCCTTGCGCACACCTACGGTCATCACCCTGACGTCTTCCACTTGTAATCCATTTTCCTCCTCCTCCTCCTCCTCCTCCTCCTCCTCCTCCTCCTCCTCCTCCTCTTCTTCTTCTTCTTCTTCTTCTTCTTTCTTACTCCTTATCTGTTGGAAAGTTGAGTGTTATGGGCACTGCCACAGGACTGGGGCTTGGCAGTTCACAAAATGGTTGTTGTGGTGAGTGTGTCTGATCACAAAACACCCATTTCCCAGAAGGCAAACTGGTGAGATTAAAAGGAAAGGAACTTGCCCCAAAGCGTAAGTTACAAGGCATAGGTGCGGTCAGAGCTCCAAAACACAAAACCATTCTTCTGAGTCCACAGTTTTCAGCTCTGCACTCATTTCACAGAAGGCAAACTGTTGAGGCTCAGAGGCACAGGGGCATTTCTGGAAATCAAGATGTTGATGGAGGCTGACATTTCGCTTTGCAGCATGCCAACAGTTATTGTTTCTTTAATTAAAAAATTAAATCTGAAAAAAATAAAATAAAAACCAGTAGGGGCAGAGAGCCTGGTAGGCACCAAGAGAGGGGCTCCAGCATGTGTACATGTTGTTAGCCACTTTCTGTACATATTCCTGGAAGTGATGACCAACCCCTCACCAGAAACACAGATGTGCTGCAAGCATTGTTATGAGGACATGTCAAATGTCTGGCATGCCTCCCCCCACCCACAAAAGTTATGTGCAAAGTGGCAAAGAGATTTATGGCATCCCATAGTTCTTCTGGGCCAAGGAAAGGCAGAGCAAGAGAGCACAATTATCTCTCAGTGCTGACCTTTGTGACCATTTCTGGTGGTAAAAGAAGCCCTTACTGTTCTCCTGTCTTTGCAGGGAAAGCGGCTCAGGCCAGGGTGCCCTTGACGGAGAGCCCCGGAGAGTTCCTGCTACAGAGCTTGTCTTCTGCCTGAGGCAAGGTTAATGGGCTGACATGGCAGGATGAAAGCAATGCCTCAGCCTTGACAGGCCTTTGGGGGGCTGAAAGGGAGGATGGGGGGGGAAGAGAAATGCAAACCAGATTTCTTGCTACAAAGGCTTGCACTGAAATCCTGGCCCCACCTATATTCTGCCACCCCGTCCTCTCACTCCTTGCACAGCATCTGTCTCCTTCACCTTATCCTTCCTTGCCTTGGTTCTAGCAATCCTGCCTGAGAAATCTTGCCACTTTCTGCTGTATAGCCTTTATTCATCTTTCACATATTCAGGGAATGTGTGGGGTTGGGGTAGGAATCAGGATCATTCCCTCTGTGTCAACTCTTCCAGTCTCTATGTTGAACCCCGTTCAGCCTGAGGCCCGAATTCAATTTCGGAGAAGCTCTAGGAGGCCCCATTCCAGTGATGGGCGGAGTTGAGGGCAGAAGGGGAAGTGCAATGTAACAAGGGCCCCCTCCACAAGGATGCGCTTTTGCGCCCGGTTCGGGGATTATGCGCATTTTCGCGGAGGCGCATTTACGCCTAATCCCTCTGCACGGGAGGCGGCGAGAAGCGGCGAAGCGCATTAAAAGATGCCCAAAAAGCACTTTACAGGTAGTTAATGCGCATAATCGCTTGTTCACACAGCGAAAATGCGCTTTAACGGCCGGAGCAAAATAAAAGTCGCTATTTAACGCGCGTTCGAAAATGCGCATTATCGGGGAGATAACGCGCCTGTACGCCCGTTTTGCGCTCCGCTCGTGTGTAGGTAAAATTTATAATGAGCCTTCAAGGCTCATTAAACGTCTCGTGTGGAGGAGGCCAAGAATAGCCTTTGTATTTTAGCTTAAAGCTCTTACTGCCAGTAACTAAGCTTTAGGAGAAGCATTTCAACCTTGTAGAATGGTTGAGGGGGAACTGAGCAAAAGCCAGGAAATTCGGGGCTTTCCCTGGGTAACTTACTTTGGTTTTATGTAGTTTTTATTTTTTTTTGTTTAAAGTGTTATATTATTATTATTATTATTATTATTGTTATTATTATTATTATTTACATTTATATACCGCCCCATACCCGAAGCTCTCTGGGCGGTTTACAAAAATTAAAAGACTGAACACTAAAAAGACATAAACATAAAACAGCTGACATTTAAAACATTTTAAACTGTTAAGCCTGGCCACAAAGTCAGTTAAAACCTCAACTTAAGCTGTTAAAATGCCTGGGAGAAAAGAAAAGTTTTGACCTGGCGCCGAAAAGATAACAGTGTTGGCGCCAGGCAGGCCTCATTGGGGAGATCATTGTTCTGACTTGCTGTATTGTGGTTTTAATTGTGAACTGCCGAGAGAGCCTCGGCTGTTGGGCAGTATAAAGATGTAGTAAAATAAATAATAAATAAAATAAAATAAATAAGCAAATGGGGAAAGAGGGTGGGGCCAACCTATTCCCAAAATAGGTTCAGCACCTTGGATAGCTCCTTAAGACTTCTAGCTGGTTCTGACTAAAACACACTACACTTGATCTGAGCCAAAAGGCCGAGAAGTGACTGAAACAGGATGGATTCACCTCCCCTGAAATCGGAGTCACCAGCCTCCACTGTTTCGGACCAAGGGAAAGAAGCATAGCCATTTGGGAATCCAGGTGGGCTACATTTTGCCCACGAGGCTGAGTTTCAACACCCTTGCTCTATGCATTCTTCTGAAGGTTTGTATGGAGATTTAGCATATACAACTTTACACATGGAGGGAATCTACACAGACGCTTTTAACGTAGCAAAATGTGGATTGTTTTGTTTTGAATTGCCACGTTTTAAAACGTGACAGGCCACATTAAGTACTACTTACGGTATAGGCGATCCTTTCTCCTGTTTTTTACTGCGGTAATGTAGGTCACACTTAGTCTTTTCTTTGTGTCTTCTATGACGTTCCTTTGGTCCGGTAGTTTTCACGCCCACTTCCTCCTTCCCCTCCCTTCCTTTCCTTTCCTTTCCTTTAAACGAAGCATTTGGGCGCCGAAACAGAAGAGAACACCCCCATGGCTGTGATCGGTTAAAGGAAGTTTGATTTTACCGACAGTGACCCGGTTAAGAAAGACACATTATTCTTACTACTACGATTTAGACAACGAAAAGAACGTTATAAATCAATGAAAGTTGGACTAACCCCCCCCCCCCCCAGCTATACTACATTACAGTAAATACGTCATGTGGCCCAATGCGTCCTCGAAACCCTTCCCTAACGTAACAAAACTAAAGTGTAGATCCCTCCATGGACTCTGTATGTGCAATGGTCTTTGTATGCATAAATGTCTTGATGTTTGTGGGGTTCCCAATGGTGTTGGAGAACGTACACCTGTGTGTACAGCTTGTATGCACATAGGCTTTATTAAAACCTTCAGCTGACCACATGAAGGTTGGAACAGGCAGGGACAATGCCATAATCCTGATTCCCCTTCCATGCTTTTTCTGAAAGTGCACAAAAGTTGGGGAGATTTCTTTTCCAAAGCTCCGTCCTTCCTTAGCTGCATAGATGTGATATTTAATTTGGTGCTGCATTTATGACAATGATCAGTGCTGTGGGTGATGAGCGAGGGACTGAGTTTGCAGCTTCAAGCTGTCCATCCTTAGCAGCCGCTTTTGCATAGCAGGAAAGCCACACATTCTGGCTCCTGAGAGCTGAAATCCTGCTCCCCAGGCGAACACGGGTTTCACATGCAGAGTTTAAGCTCTTGTTGTGTACTCTTAAGAACACCTCCCCGTTTCTACAGGAGAATGTTAATCGGCTGTTAATCTGCTGTATCCATTTTCTGTTTCATTGCAGCATTGAGATCTGAGCATTACATGAGGAGTGGTTCCTTTCCTGCCTTTCCATTACATTACCTCCAAGTGGAACTGTGCTATAGCAGAATAGTGCAAATACCCAAGAGGAAATCACACTTTCTTTCACTTTCACAATAAAATGCCACATTTTCCCTGCTCTAAAAAAAGTCACTGAAAGTGTTGGTTATGAGTAGGGAATGACAAGAGCAAGATAAATGCTTCATGTAGAAAAGCCCCTTGGCTTGGTTAAGAGACTACCCTTAGAAGAAACCAATCAATTATACCTGTTTAAGAGGCGGGCTACTGAGTTTTCACTAATTCTGCATCCTGCTGCTCTTGTTTCTAGCCGTCTCTAGCTTTGTCAGAACCAGTGTTGTGTGGAAGTTAGGGGAGCTTTCTCAACCTAGCACCCTTCAGGTGTGTTGGACTACAGTTCCCATCATCCCCATTTCCAAGGAGTGAACCAGACTTCACTGTGCATTAGTTGGAATGGTTTCACCAATATGCTGACAGTTAGTGGCTGGTACAAAATGTGCCGCTGAGCATGAGCAGAGGGTCTCTTATTAAAGGCAAAAGGGAGAGTTGAAGACCACTAGGGCCCACACATCTGGGGTTGAGGAATGTGGCTGCCAGGTTGCAAGGTTTAGCTCCCAGAATCCCATCCCATAAATGTCGTTTAGTGTTCCTGCCAGCCCATTTTGACCACTTGTTACAGTTTTTCAAGGCCAGGACTGGCCGCCAGTTCAGACCATATAAAAGTCCCACCCACCCCCTGCACACTCACAGCACTATTGGTGCTGGAGAAAGATTGTGTGCTGAGGAGTTAGATGCAATAGGAGTAGTAGAGGCTATTGGCTCTGATTTCGGTGGGGCTGTGTTTCCATCCTGGGTTTCAGTGAGAAGCTGCCAGAACTCTAAAAGAGCTATCCAAAGTGCTGAACCCTATCCCCAAAATGGGTACAGCACCTTGGACAGCTCCTTTAGAGTTCGGAGCTGGTTCTGAATGAAACCCCGGATGGACTCACCACCCCACTGAAATCAGAGCCAGCCGCCTCCACTGGAGGGGAGGGGAATGCTTGGGCTGAGCCTGCCCTCAACAGAAAATAAGAGCTGCAATAGAATACTAATCCCTTAGGCCAGGCTGGAGGGCTCAGGCCCCCGGTCCCCAACTGCAGTGCAGACGACCGGTTATTGCTAGCAACAATGCTCTGGCAATCCCCATCATTTGCTAGTGGAAAGATTCCCACCTCCCATCATCAGAAGGCAGCTAGCCGCTACCCTACCTCCACTTCATCGGTTAAGCACCACGTCTCAAAGCACCTTGCAATATATGAGCCACAGCCTGCTCTCCCGTCTGTAGAACGACATGCCAGATTGCATTCGGCTGCCTCTACACGAGACGTTTAAAGCTCTTTGAAGTCTCATTAAAATTTTTACCTCTACAAGAGCAGAGCGTAAATCGGGAGTTGAGGTGCTTTATCTCTCCTATTATGCGCATTATCGAATGCGCGTTAAATAGCGAGTTTTATTTTGCTCCGGCCGTTAAAGCGCATTTTGCCTATGTGAACAAGCGCCACCAGTTGTGCGCTCAATTACCTCTTGCGTACAAGAATTTACGATAAAGCGCTTCAGCGATTATACGCATAATCGGCTAACCAGGCGTCAAACAGAATCCATCTAGAGGGGTCCTTCCTCAAGTGGCCTTCGTGATACAGCACAGCCGGGGAGACTGTACGTGTCATCCGAAGAGTCTGCATCGTCGTGCCAAAGCCTGAAAAGATGAGCAGTGGCAGCAGGGCTTGTGGGGGTGGGGTGGGGGAGCTGTAGATTTGCCAATTAAATTGTGGCTCTTGAATAAGTTACCAGTGGGAGCGGCGCTGGGCTCACTGGGTCTAGAAGCCTCCTTTCCCTCTGGATCACTGTACTGCAGGAAGCTTAACGCAGGCAGAGCTCTCAGCAAGAAGGGAGAAGCAGAGGGCTGTTTGTTTATCCTCCGTGCAGCTTTGAAGATAGACTTTGCACTTGTCTCTCTCCTGTTGGGAAACATGGATGATTGTAAGAACAAGAACCGCCCCCTCACTCCTCACATGAAGCTAGTTAGGAATGACACAAACAGCAGGTGCCCTGAAGACAGCAGCAGGCAAAACTGCCTCTCTCTCTCTCTCTCTCTCTCTCTCTCTCTCTCTCTCTCTCTCTCTCTCTCCCTACCAGCCCCTCCACATTGCTTGTAAAGCACCAAAGAAATCTCTGATAGAGGGCTCCATCACACCTATTTTTCCCCTGGTATGCACCCACGATTGTGAACTCCGTTTCATTAGCGTGGCAAGCGCTGGTCCCGTTCACAATTGCCTCTGATGTGTACTCTCCTGCTATTGCGCCTGCCCCACCCCACCCCACCTCTTCTCTTTCCCCCTCCAGTTCATTGGTTCTTGTTGGGTGATGGACGTGGTTGCCTTCCCTCCCTCGCTCTGGTTTTGTTGTCTAGAGCTTTACTGATTCAGTGTTTAATTGGCTGGGTGCTGTTTCTGTGGCCAATGAGGGTGGGTTGGAGCAGCAAAAGTCCATTCGACCAGCTCAGCACAAGTCTGTTCATTCGACTGACAGACTCAGCAACCTGGAGGAGGACCGCCCTACCCTCCTCTTTTGTCAGGACTGCCCCCAACAAAAGCAACAAAGTGCAAGGACAGCAATACATGGGACAGAAGGGCACTTTTATTTCACGTGGAGAAAATAAATCACACTTTCCCTGCTCTAGAAAAAGAAGGAAAAAGCAGGGGAAGAGGCGAGGTGACTGCATGACAGGCATATCATCTGAGTATCATGTTTCAAAACAGCAAACTAGGCAGGATGAGAGTGCGATAAAATGCTGGTGTGATGGAGCCCATAGAATACTCTGTTTGCATGGAGGAGGGAGACTTAACAGGCTGGAGCAGAGCCACCCCATGTTCAAATCTCCTTAAACTGAAATAAAAGTAGAAATGTGACTCTTTTATGGATCCTTTCTATAAAACCATGTGCGTTTGCATGGAAGACCATTTGATACATCATGTTTGTACTTCATCATGTGCTCATAGAATCATAGAATAGTAGAGTTGGAAGGGGCCTATAAGGCCATCGAGTCCAACCCCCTGCTCAGTGCAGGAATCTACCTTAAAGCATCCCTGACAGATGGTTGTCCAGCTGCCTCTTGAATGCCTCTAGTGTGGGAGAGCCCACCACCTCCCTAGGTAATTGGTTCCATTGTCGTATTGCTCTAACAGTCAGGAAGTTTTTCCTGATGTCCAGCCGGAATTTGGCTTCCTGTAACTTGGGCCCATTATTCCGTGTCCTGCATTCTGGGTTGGTTGAGAACAGATCCTGGCCCTCCTCTGTGTGACAACTTTTCAAATATTTGAAGAGTGCTATCATATCTCCCCTCAATCTTCTCTTCTCCAGGCTAAACATGCCTAGTTCTTTCAATCTCTTAATAGGGCTTTGTTTCCAGACCCCTAATCATCCTCGTTGCCCTCCTCTGAACATGCTCCAGATTGTCTGCATCCTTCTTGAAGTGTGGTGCCCAGAACTGGACGCAATACTCAAGATGAAGCAGAACCAATGCCGAAAAGAGGGGAACCAGTACCTCATGCAATTTGGAAGCTAAACTTCTATTAATGCAGCCCAAAATAGCACTTGCTTTTTTTGCAGCCACATCACACTGTTGGCTCATATTCAGCTTGTGATCTACAACAATTCCAAGATCCTTCTCGCTTGTCGTATTGCTTAGCCAAGTGTCCCCCATCTTGTAACTGTGCATTTGGTTTCTTTTTCCTAGGTGTAGAACTTGGCATTTATCACTATTAAATTTCATTCTGTTGTTTTCAGCCCAGCGCTCCAGTCTACCAAGATCACTTTGGAGTTTGTTTCTGTCTCCCAGGGTATTAGCAATCCCACCCAATTTTGTGTCGTCTGCAAATTTGATAAGCATTCCCTGCACTTCCTCATCAAAACCATTAATAAAAATGTTGAAGAGCACTGGGCCCAGGACTGAGCCCTGCGGTACCCCGCTCGTTGCCTCCCACCAGTGTGAAAAGGTACCATTGAGAAGTGCTCTTTGAGTCCAATTCTGTAGCCAACTGTGGATCCACCTAATAGTTGTTCCATCTAGCCCACTTTACACTAGTTTGTTAATCAGAATGTCATGGGGCACTTTGTCAAAAGCTTGCTGAAGTCAAGATATACTATATCCACAGCACTCCCACAGTCCACAAGGGTGGTTACCCGATCAAAAAATGAGGTCAGATTAGTCTGACAGGAATTGTTCTTGACAAATCCAGGCTGGCTTCTAGTACTCACTGCATTGTTTTCAAGGTGTTACAGATTAACTTCTTTATAATCTGTTTCAAGATTTTCCCAGGGATGGATGTCAGACTGACTGGTGTGTAGTTCCCAGTTTCCTCCTTTTTGCCCTTTTTGAAGATAGGGACAACATCAGTCCTCCTCCAGTCATCCGGCACTTCACCCGTCTTCCATGATTTCGCAAAGATAATAGACAGTTGTTCTGAGAGTTCTTCTGCCAGCTCCTTTATTACTCTAGGATGCATTTCGTCGAGTCCTGGAGATTTGAACTCATTCAAAGAAATTAGGTGTTCGTTGACCATTTGTTTATCAATCTCAAACTGCAATCCTGCCCCGACAGCTTGTACTTCACTTTTTCCAGGGGGGTCATAGACCCGCTTTTGAGAGAAGACTGAGCCAAAGTAGGAATTGAGCACTTCGGCCTTTTCTTTGTCATCTGTTACCAATTTGCCATCCTCATGAAGCAGTTGAACCACCATTTCTTTCCTCTGTCATTTACTATCCACATATCTAAAGAAAGCCTTTTTATTGCTTTTAGCATCTCTCGCTAGTCTCAGCTCCTTCTCAGCTTTAGCCTTCCTGATACCATTCCAGCACTTCTGTGCTACCTGTTTGTACTCTTCTTTTGTAGTCTGGCCTTCCTTCCACTTCTTATATGTATCCTTTTTATTTTCATGTCACCTCTAAGCTTTTTGTGGAGCCACATTGGTTTCCTCTGTTGTCTTCTATCTTTTTTCCTTGTTGGAATTGTTTGTAATTGGGCCTTTAACATTTCCTTTTTTAAAAACTCCCACCCAACTTGGACTCCTTTTCTCATTAGGGTCACTTACCATGGGACCTTATTTATCATAATTTTGAGTTTATTAAAATTGGCTTTGCTAAAATCCAGAGTACGCGTTTGGCTACACTTAACTTTTGCTTCCTTGAAAATCAAGAACTCAAGTATGACGTGGTCACTTTCCCCCAGAGTTCCCGTAACTGCCACTTTATCCACTAAGTCATCCCTATTGGTCAGTATCAAGTCAAGGATAGCCGTTCCTCTAGTTCCTTCCTCTACTTTCTGTAGGAGAAAGTTATCAGCCATACATGTCAGGAATTTCTTGGAGGGGCCACTTTTGTCAGAATTTGTCTCCCAACAGATATCGGGGTAATTGAAGTCCCCCATTACTACTACATTGGATTTTCATGAAACACTGGCAATTTGCTTTTCAAGTTTCATCCTCATCTTCTCCTTGATTGGATGGTCGGTAGTAGACTCCGACTATCATGCTCCTTGTATTCCTTTCCCCATTTATTTTAATCCAGATGCTCTCGATGGGGCTCCCAGGCTCATCCTCTTGTATTTCTGTGCAGGGATAAGTATTTTTAACATATAGTGCGACTCCGCCTCCCTTTCTATTTCTTCTGTTCTTTTTGAACAAGTTATATCCTTCAATTGCTATATTCCAGTCATGGGAGTCATCCCACCAAGTTTCAGTTATACCTATCAAGTCATATTTGCCTTCATGTATTAAGAGTTCAAATTCAAGTAGGTTAAAATTAGGGATGTGCACTGGATCGGATCCAATCCACGATCCGAATCCGATCCAGGGGGAAATCGGATATTCCGATCTCACCGCTGGATCGGCCGATCCAATCCGAACCGATCCGAAAAGGTTCCGATCCGGTTCGGATGGATCGGCAGATTGGCAGGCACCTGCTGGTGCCCACCGCCACTTCCATTGGCGGGCGCCAGTGGGCGCCCGCCAATGGAAGTGGACAGCGGGGGGGGGGCCTTCCCTAGCGGGGCTGTCCATGGCGTGCTTACCTTCCAGGGACATCCGCTCCTGTCCGGCACCGGCTGCTACTGCGAGCAGGCTTCGCGGCCTGCTTCAGGGTGGCGCGCCAGGTGATGCCAGCAGATGGAAGCGGACGGCCCCGGGGGGGTAGGGAGCACGGGGGAGGGGGCTTACCTGCCGGGGCTGTCCACAGTGAACGGCCTCGGGGGGGAGGGAGTTAGGCCCCCCTCACCCACCCGCCGCCATTTTTTCCTCATAGACTTGCATTGCAATGCAAGTCTATGGGGAAAAAAATGGCGGCCGGTCCAAAAATTTCCGATTTTTGGATTGGGCTTGGACTTGATCCGGTCTGGGGGTCCTCTGATTTTGTCGGAACCGATCCGTGACAAAATTGGAGGTCCCGATCCAGGTCCCGATCCGATCTGGGGGGTCCGTGCACACCCCTAGTTAAAATCTCTTATCTCTTCCCACTTCCGTCTCCGACTTTTCATTAGCATCCTCTTACAATGATATTATCAAGAGGGATGGATTATTGTGGAAAGTTTGCTAATTATATATTTACTAGCATATTCTCAGTTTTAGCTTTTTAATGCATATCTATATGTTTAGGTTTCTAATCTGCTCTGTCCTCAACGGGTAAGGGCAATAAAAATGTGACAACCATTTAAAGGAAATCCCCGCTCAAAGTCAAATGCTTGTATAAATAAAAAAGGTTGTAGCTCTTCAAGCTCTGCCTTTGGTGGACCTCCAGAGGAAGGTTGGAGCTTGGGAATGGACACTGAGATGGTGTCCCAGTGTGCCATAATGTTCTAAGTTGTCATGCTAACAGCACCATCATGAAGCTATTGACAAAGGAGATTGCTGTGAATCATAGTTATGTAGGGTGGATTGTGCCTAGAGCTTGCAATACATACATAGATCTTCATGTAAAATTTCACAGCAAAATGTCTTTGCTCCTTGTACATGTGGGGGGGTGGGGGGTGGGGGAAGAATACACATGTCTACAATAGTTGTGTGTGAGGATCTAAACAGAGATGGGGAACCTTTTTCAGCCCAAGGGCCAAATTCCAATCTGGGAAAGGTCTTGGGGGCTGCATTCCATCTGTGGCTGGGTCCAAATGTAAGCCTACTGAGAAGCAAGCAGGACAAGGCTTCAGAAGGAAGCAGGACAGAATCATTTAGCAGCACTTTCAAATACCATTTCTACTCAGAATTAAGCATGAGCATCTTGTCTACTCACAAGTAAGCAGGACAAGTCTCTACATGACCATCTACACAGAAGTAAACTTAGGTTCCATGCCGTTGTCAATGTGGCTGCTGTAGGAATGCTGAAGTGCCTTGCTCCCTGCGAGATGTCATGGGTTACTTTATTACTATGCATACACAAGATTTAAGCTCTGCTAGAAGAAGCACTCTAAAACAGTAGAGGATTATAATCATTAATCACCCGCCCTGTTCTTCTAGCCTACTCATCTTGACCCTGTAACTCAGCCTTGCTGTGGAACCATATCGAATGGTTTTCCTTAATGTGGATCCCTGTGATTGGCTTCTAATTCTAATTCTGCCATACAAGAATATAATAGAGGTCTGTAGCACATTCTTCAACTCTGGGGCATAGACTTCTCAATTTTCTTGGAGGGGGCATGGGGCTTAACTTGGAAAAGGGGGGCACCCCCAAACTGTAATTCCTAAATGGACAACCTTTTGTCCTACAAGACCTGAGGGGGAAGGAGAAAATGAATCTGGGGAAGGCTAGGAGAGTGGCTTTTGTCTTGCAAAGAGATCTACTGGGCAGCTGAGGAGGAAGCAGGGTTTGTTTGGAGGTAATTTAGGCCTCCTCCACACGGGGCGTTTAATGAGCCTTGAAGGCTCATTATAAATTTTACCTACACACGAGCGGAGCGCAAAACGGGCGTACAGGCGCGTTATCTCCCCGATAATGCGCATTTTCGAACGCGCGTTAAATAGCGACTTTTATTTTGCTCCGGCCGTTAAAGCGCATTTTCGCTGTGTGAACAAGCGATTATGCGCATTAACTACCTGGAAAGCGCTTTTTGGGCATCTTTTAATGCGCTTCGCCGCTTCTCGCCGCCTCCCATGCAGAGGGATTGTGAGTAAATGCGCCTCCGCGATAATGCGCATAATCGCGGAACCAGGCGCAAAGGCGCATTCTTGTGGAGGGGGCCTTAGACTGACCCCCAAACACATAACAATAGAGACAACTGGAGACTTACTGAGGAATCTGCCAGCCAGGCTTGAGTTTACTGATGTTACTTGTAAACTATGGTGGGACAGGGGGCTCAAGCCCCGGGACATCCCGGTGGGGGGTTGAGCCCCCTGTCCCCCATAGTTTACACCCCTGCTTCAACTGCTGTTCTGATCCTCCCTTAATGAATCCTTGTAACTGATGGCCCATGGTAGAGTTACAACGGCTCTGTGCAGTGCTGCCTGGTTCTTACAATCCCCATTATTGTCATACTAGCCAATCTCAGGGTTAACAGTCTAGAGGACCCTGAAAAACAGGGCTGTTGAACTTCTTCCAGTACAAGGGCTGAATTCAGTTTTGGGGAGGCTCTGGGGGAACACATTCCAGTGGCTGACATGGCTGAAGGCAAAGGGGCAACTCAAAAATACCCAAAATACAAGCATATTTTAGCTCAGACATCCCAAACCTAGCACCTTCCAGATGTTTTGCACTACAACTCTCAGCATCCCCAGGCAGCATGACCGATGGATGGGGATTGTGGGAGTTGTAGGCCAAAACATCCGAAGGGTTCCAGGTTGGGGAAAGCTGTTTTAATTTAAAGCTCTTACTGCCAAGCTTAAGGTGAGGTGTTTCAACCCTTTAGACTGGGGAAAAACTGCACAAAAGCAGGGAAATCACCAAACAAGAGGGGAAAGGGGGATGGAGCAAGGTCATCTGGAGATCCCTGGAGGGCCAGAATGGGACCCAAGACTGGATTTGGCCCACGAACCTGAGATTCAACCCCCGGTCCAAAATCATGTTTGGTTTCTGTTTCTGGCACTTTCTGCTGGCTTAGGAGCGTGAGAGATGTTTCTAGATGTGTCTTTCATGGTGCAATCACCCTGCTCTATTCAAAGCATTTTATAGGGACCCAGATGTCATCGTCCATTCGCAACCTACCTCTGTTGTTCCGTTTCAGGAGCCCTCCACCTGGAAGCAGCCTGGGATCTTTGACAGTACTCTCTCTCTCTCTCTCTCTCTCTCTCTCTCTCTCTCTCTCTGTGTATGTGTGTGTGCACTGTAAGCTGCAAGAAGAATTTGAATAGTGTTTTTTAAATTATTATTTTACATCCCATTTTCCTGGCAAAAATAATAAAAATAAAATAAAATAAAATGCTGAAGGTGGCTAACAATAAAATCCAGATTAAAAACAAAATCTAAATTGAAATGCAACATAACAATAAATAAATAAAAACACAATTAAGCACATAGCAAAAAAAAAAGAAAGAAAGAAAGAAAAAGAAATAAACAACAAAGTGTAGATGACCCTGGAAACCATCTTTAGAGTTCTGACTGGTTCTGACTGAAACCTGGAGCGGATTCAGGCTGAGCTGTAAACATCACCAACCAATTAACCCAACCTTCAGAGACAGACCAGCTTAAATGCCAAAGGCTTGCCAAAGGTTCCACCGAGCACTCAATATTGTTATTTTTCCCTGTTAAAATCTATCCACAGGGGGAAAAGGGAAAATATTTGCTGCAGAAAATGATTGGGAGGGATTATTTTCCAGGAGTATTATTTATTTTTTAGAAGTGTATTGCTGTTCTAGTGACCTCAACAGAAATTGATAGTGACATGATTTTACCTTCCACTCCTCCCATGTCCCAGACATTATTACTGCCCAATGCTAGGCATATTTCCTTGGAAGTAAGTTCCAGTGCATTCAAGGGGGTTTACTCCCACATAAGTATGCACATGATTGCAGTTTTTATTAATCCATGGATTCCTGCTGTTTCTAATCTGGATAAGTTCTGGAGTCAAGAGAAGGTCACTCACAAGCTTTTTCTGGGGAAGGCCGGGGGTGAGGGCGGAGGGGGGGGGAGTGATTTCAATCTGCCCTAGCAATCCCAGCATTCCCCACCCTTTCTTTTTGTTTTGTTAATGCTATTCCACATTAGATTAAGAGAATGAAAGCAGGGATGATTATAATGAGCACAAGTTTCGGACCCCACACAGGCATTTTCCTGGAAATGGGGTGGAGAGTGATTGCCAAAGGAGAATTTTAAAACACACACACAAGCTGCTGAAAGAGTTCCCAGCTGCTCCTTTCCTCCGGGGGTGCAAAGCCTGAAAGTATCCGAAATTGATCCCAAAAAGAGAGGAACATCTCAGAATGCAAAGATTTGATTTGTGTAAAACCCAATGCGTTTTGGCCTCTTTTTTGGGGGGGGGGGCTTTTAACGTCTCCTCCAAGGGGTTATAAAAAAAGATCTGCAGGGATTTTTATTCACCGGCAATGCCAGTGAATTACAGCCAGAGATATTTTGTTATGAGAATCTCTGCAGATGTTTTGATAACCCTTTGAAGAAGGCCTTAAAGGTAAAAAAGAGACCAAAACGCATTGGGCTCCTTTCCCCAGCAGCACCTCAGAGTCTGAAAAATCTCATTGAAAAGTAATTGAGGACAGGTCATTGCAGAGTGGAACTGTAATGCAGAAATCCAGAGCACAGCAGGGTGCAAGGGGAGGGTGCCATTGCACTCATGTCCTACTTGTGGGTTTCCCGTGGGCAGCTGATTGGCCACTGTGTGAACACAATGACAGACTAGATGGACGCTTGGTCTGATCTAGCAGAGCTCTTCTTATGTTCTTATGCAATGCTGGCATGAGAAACTGAATGCCACAGCGTTTTTTCTTCCTCTGGGCATTTCTTTAAGGTCTGAAACAGGAGTTCAGGAGCTCCATCAGACAAGCGTTTTATTGCACACTGGGCACTCATGGATTTTCACGAGTCCCTCTCACAACATCGTCTGCCTCCCACATGCCTCCAGCCTCTTCTAGCCTTCTTTGCACGCCCCAAAAAACACCCCAGTAAGTCTGACTTATTTTTTGAAACGGAACTTGCTGCTATTCCCTGCTGTGTGCAGGAGAAACACTGTGACCGAAGCGGCCCACTGAATAGGCCACATGCACATTGTTTACTTCCTCTTCCGAAAGAGGGACAAATGCACCGGAAGAGAAGTGACTGTAAAGACAAGGAATTTCCCCCATGTGATGACGCTCCAGGAAGTTTTGTGTGAGGACATGCCTTAAGAATCTTCCTTTCACTTTTTAAAGAGCAAGTCTTTGGCCCTCTTGGTTGCAGAATCATTTTCTCTCTATTGTTTCTTCCACTGGGGAAAGCAGCTGGGAGGAGTGACTTTAATGCTGAAAGGAAAAAGGTCAAAAAGCTCCTCTCTGCAATGCTGATCTTCTGCAAGACGATGGAGGACAATTTACAGGCTGAGTCTTGATTAGGAACTCTTAAGCCCAGCATGGTGTGGAATATGATTCAAAAGTTAAATTTGGAATAGAGGGCAAAAAAGCAGTGCTTTTCCTTGGTCCCTGGAAAATAGCAAACAGAAAATGGCTGAGGCAGGATCTACACTACTGCTTCAAAATGGTTTATAACAACTGTTGGGGCCCAAGATACACTCCATATACAGTTTTCAAACTGTTTTCAAAGTGTCATATCCTGGTTGATGTAGATCTGGGCTGAGTCAAGAGAGCTGAAGTTTCGGATGGGATCCTGTGGAAACCCTAGCATGACACCCTCAGTTCTTCGCTTGGTTACAGGAAGGGTGAACCACTGAGCTTAAACCTGATGGTCCTTAACAGTCATGTTGCTTCCTGTCACTGACCTGGTTCACACGTAATGATAACCACAGTTCAGGTTGAGTATGGGATGTCATTGAATCGTCGGTTGTCATTATGTGCAACCCTGAACTATGGTTTCACTATGGGTTGTTAACCATGAACAAACCAGAGTTCATAACTCAACAACAAACCATGGGTTCTCTCCCTGGGTTGTTTGTGGTTAGCAACCCATAGTTAGCATTCACACTTAAATATAATGCCTGATTCAAGAACAACCAATACTCAGAGCATACTCAGGGTTGTTGTTACATTCAAACCAGGCCAATGTGAGTCATGGGCTTCCAGGGGCCAAAGTGACATACAAAACATTTTTGGCTTAATTGCAAAATGGTGGGATTTGGGGGGGAGTTGCTGCAGAGGAAGAGTAAGTTAACCCTCTCCTTTTGAGCAGCATGGCCCTCTGAAATCCCCCTCCCCTGCTGTGATTAGGCTTTTACCCACGAGTCTCTTATCCATTGGTGCCAATGGAGGCTTCTTAAAGCCTACAATTGCAGTGTATTTTCAGGAGAATGTGGTGTGTGTGTGTATGTGAGATAGAGATAGAGAGAGGGAGGGGTGAGTGGGATCCTGGCAATCATGTTGGGGCCACATGCTAACATCTGGCGTACCTGCTTAACTGGAGCCAATTCGGCCATTGAGACAAAAAAAGTTCTGCACCCCTGGTGTAGAGTATCCCCAGACCTTCTTAAATACACATTCCATACAAATAAACAATTATTTTAAGCTGCTATTTTGAAATGCCTACTGTGATCTGATGAAAGAATGGGAAACTGAGCATTTTACTGAATATAAAAAAGAAATGCTTGTAGAAACTTGAAAAGTAATTTGAAGAATGAAGAAGAGGCCAGGGAAGTGAAAATCAACACACTGGTCCTGATGGGGAAGATGCTTCCCTTTGAATCCTAATGACGTAGTATATCTAGGGGCATGTTTCCCTGACGGCCACAAAGACATAGGCAGGACCAGCCCTACCACAACGTGGACTGATGCACCTACATCAGGTGGCAGAGTGGGAGGAGGGGAAAATGGTACTACTTCCCCTCGCCAGGAGCACTTACAGCTGTCTCCCACCACCTCCACTGTGCACTCCAGAGAGTCCTGGCAGCTGCTCTCCCACCGTGACATTTGCCACTTGCTGCAATGAGAGAATGGGTGGCCGGGCTCTCTGGAGCAGCTGCCCTCACCCACATTGTTAGGGAAAGAAGCGCTCCCCATTCGCTTTAAGCAGAGCAAGCGTGTTTCCAGCCAAGTCCAGCCAGTAAAGAAATACTCACACTCCAGCGGTAGAGTGTATAATACAAGTCCTTTACTGTGGTTCCAATATAATATATACAGCAAACTGGTTTCTCCAAATAATTCAGGTTTCCAGGAAGATTTTACATAGCATATTTTCCATCCTCATATTTCTCATTCCACCAGCCTTCCTCCTCAGCATAGTCATTCAGCCTAACAACAGCCATTCTCATGTCCCTAACTTATATACATTTTGGCTGTACACTGACTCAGCACTCAGTCAATTAAGCAACCTTCCAGAAAGAATCCACTATCTCACTGACCTTTTTAACAGTGAATAGAAAAAGCTATTCTATCTGATAACTGTGTGCAGCAGCACTGTTCAGTTCTCAGGACACTCTAAACAGTCCAGTCCTTTATTAATCTTAATAGAAATTTCCCCTGACACACATCATGCGCCCTCTGCTTCCCCTTTACTGCAACCATGGCTGGGCCCTGTGGGAGCTCACCCAAACTCATGTGAGAGTGGGGTTTTATCTGGCAGAAGTCAGTGCAGACCAGCCTAGTAAGACGACTCTAGAGCAGCCTTCCCCAACTTGGTGCCCTCCAGATATATTGGACTAGAGCTCTCATAATTCCCTGCCTTCAAGGCCAGTGGGAATTATGGGAACGGTAGTCAAACACTTCTGGAGGGCACCATGTTAGGAAAGGCTGCTCAAGGATAACCTGTCAAGCAATGGCAAAACTCAGTGACGGGCCAATGATCATACAAGTCTATGCATGTCACAAGTGGAGGCAACACAACAAAGTAGACCCCAGTTATTCTGTCAGTGGTTGCAGAGCTGGGAGAGGAACAATGCAGTTTGAAGAACCATTCTGGGCTTTTAAAAGACACAAAGGGACATGAAAGAGTGGGAGCATGTCCTGACCTGCTCTGGAGGATGAAGAGAGAAAGGTGGAGAGTGCAAAGAACCGTGCTCTATCAACAGCGAACCCGGGTAATGTGAAGGTTTAGAAAAGAACCCTTCTCTACTTTGCCAAGGGTAAAATTTTATCATTCCTGAAAAGACCCCAAAGGGAGGTTTCATGGCCTTCTTAGAATCATAGAATAGTAGAGTTGAAAGGGGCCTATAAGGCTATTGAGTCCAGCCCCCTGATCACTGCAGCAATCTACCTTAAAGCATGCCTGACAGGTAGCTGTCCAGCTGAATCTTGAATGCCTCTAGTATGGGAGAGCCCACGACCACCCTAGGTAATTGGTTCCATTGTTGTACTGCTCTAACAGTCAGGAAGTTTTTCCTGATGTCCAGCCGGAATCCGGCTTCCTGTAACTTGAGCCCATTATTCCGTGCCCTGCACTTCTGGGATGATCGAGAAGAGATCCTGGCCCTCCTCTGTGTGACAACCTTTCAAATATTTGAAGAGTGCTATCATGTCTCCCCTCAGTCTTCTCTTCTTCACTCTCTCCTCATAGGGCTTTGTTTCCAGACCCCTCATCATCCTCGTTGCCCTCCTCTGAACCTTCTCCAGCTTGTGTGCATCCTTCTTGAAGTGTGGTGCCCAGAACTGGATGCAATACTCAAGATGTAGCCTAACCAGTGCCGAATAGAGGGGAACCAATACCTTGCATGATTTGGAAGCTAAACTTCTATTAATGCCGCCCAAAGTAGCATTTGCCTTTTTTGCAGCCACATCACACTGTTGGCTCATATTCAGCTTGTGATCTACAACAATTCCAAGATCCTTCTCGCTTGTCGTATTGCTTAGCCAAGTGTCCCCCATCTTGTAACTGTGCATTTGGTTTCTTTTTCCTAGGTGTAGAACTTGGCATTTATCACTATTAAATTTCATTCTGTTGTTTTCAGCCCAGCACTCCAGTCTATCAAGGTCACTTTGAAGTTTGTTTCTGTCTTCTAGGGTATTAGTGATCCCACCCAATTTTGTGTCATTTCCAAATTTGATAAATATTCCCTGCACCTCCTCATCCAAGTCATTAATAAAAATGTTGAAGAGCAATGGGCCCAGGACTGAGCCCTGAGGTATCTCACTCGTTACCTCCCCCTAGTTTGAGAAGGTACCATTGATAAGCACTCTTTGAGTCCGATCCTGTAGCCAACTGTGGATCCATCTGATCATCTGCTAATGTCTGCAGATGAAGCTGTGGTTAAAGGCACAGGAGCAAAAGTCAGGATAAAGTTGGTAACCCTAGCTATGCCATACCATTCTAGATCCTAAAGGTATTAAGTCTACCCTGGCCCTTCCTCGATGTATTTGTACCTATGTCCTCGTACACTGCAGGTGCATCCTCTGGGACATCTCTCCTTTTACTCCGGGGAGCATCACAGGAGAATTCTGTCAAATTTGAGGGATTGCTGTGCCACCGTTCCTCCTTTGATTAGGAGCAAGAAGATGCAGACTGCGAGGAGTGCTTTCCCCTGCTGTTCTTGGAAGGGTTGACACGGCCTACGGGCCAGACTGCTTGGTCGAATGCCTCCGACCCTGAAGTGCGCGGTACGGCAAGCACTCACACCCCGCCACCTGAGACAGAAGCATGTCCTCTTCAAAGGACAGAAGCTTTTCAAAAAAAGGAGCAG
Organism: Anniella stebbinsi; assembly: GCA_029215795.1. Classification (NCBI taxonomy): domain Eukaryota; kingdom Metazoa; phylum Chordata; class Lepidosauria; order Squamata; family Anniellidae; genus Anniella; species Anniella stebbinsi. Next base: position 306,623,802 of record JARDYH010000001.1, on the reverse strand, counting down.
GGCAGGGATCGATTCTAAGCAAGAGGGCTTTGCTTTCCTCTGGAAGTGCAACAACCTGCTTCAGAGCCTGTAGCTGAACTTGAAAGAGAACAAGCCCTACCGTCTCAGGGGACAGGACGTGACCGAGAGCAGGGAATGGAGGTGGAGGGGGGGTAGAGGGGGGTTGCTAAGGGCAGCGGAACAGGCCGAAAGTGTTTCATCTGTTGGAGAAAACACAGCAGCTGTTTTCAAGTAGCTCTTGCATCTGGCGGGTTTGAAAGTGCCTGGCTGAGCAGCACCACTGCCTTATGTATGTCTGCAGCTGCTGGTTCTTGCACCACCTATTCCAGAAATTACTGCAAGTAGTTTATGCAGTCTGTGCTAATTCTAGCAGCCTGTTCTGCTTAGCATGCCACATCTGCCAGTATGGTACCTACCTTAAAACAGGTTTCTTAAAAAAATATATTATTGTGTTTATATCCCTCCTTTTTTCCTCTTGCAAGGAACCCAAAGAAACTTAGACAGTCCCCCTCCTTTCCATTTTATCTTCACAACAACCTTGTGGGGTAGGCTAGGCTGAGAGTCAGTGACTGGCCCAAAGTCATCCAGTGACTTCACAGTGAGTGGGGACTAGAACCTGGATCTCCAGAGTCCCAGTCCAACACTCTAACCACTACACCACACTTGAGGGCACAAATGATGGTGGGATAAATGTGTCCTTGGGTTTGGAAAGAGAAAAAAAAGGACAACTGTGTCTGTGCCAAAAAGGTTGTCTACCCCTGAATTTTATGGTTTAGATATTAGGTGGTGTTATGGAAGCCCACTGGGTGACTTGGGCCAGTCACAGACTCCCATTCCAACCTACCTCACAGGGTTGTTGTTGTGGGGATAAAAATGGAGAGGAGGAGGAGGATTGTATATGCCATCTTGAGTTCCTGAAGGAGGGGGAAAAGCGGGATAAAAATGAAATTCATAAAAAAAATTAAAAAACCAAATACTTAGTTGTATATGGGTGGAGTCAAGATTTTTTTTTTTAAAAAAAGAGACAAAGACAATACTGTTTTTGTTTAGTTTTGTGGCTGAGGCCTTTTGTGTGTGTGTGTGTGTAATCACGTAAGCCCCATCAGCAGTCTGAAATGTTATAGTCCAGATGCAAATTTACAACCAGGGCCGGATCTACACGTCATCCTCGATGCACCCTCCCTGCGCCACAAGCCGCTTTGGAGCGCTGCACTTCGTCTAGTGTGGCTCAAGCCTCGGAGGCTCTGCTTGTGCTGTCGCCGCCGCCGCCCTTTCATCCCGGCCGGTCCCAGGGAGGGGGGAGGGGGGAGGGAAGGTTGTAAACAAAAGCTAGCAATTGGAAATCCCTCTCCCAATTGCTGGCTTTTGTTTACAACCCTCCCCCTCCCCCCCCGGGACCGGCCTGGATGAAAGGGCGGCGGCGGTGTGGGCGCGGGCAGAGCCTCCTAGTAGGCGGGGTGAAGCGCTCTGAAGCGGCTTGTGGCGCAGGGAGGGCGCATTGAGGATGACGTGTAGATCCTGCCCTGATTGAGAACTAGGCCTGAGGTCAGACTTAAACACTATATTGTTCTTTGTAAACTCTGCATAATAACTTTACACTTACAGTACACAGATTAGTATGGAGTAATATATGTTCTCTAAGGGGCTCTAAAAATAAATGAACTTCCAGGTAGACAATATTTGGAAAAATAAGTATAACAGTAGTTGCTGATTTGTGTTGCAAGGCTGGCCATACCATGAGGTAGAGTGAGGTGAATGCCTCAAGCGGCAGATGCTGGGGAATGACTGTGAAATGTTGGAGAGCAGAGCCGTGTGAACCACCCGGCCTTCCTTATGTCCCCTAATTAATCTGCTGCCCTCCTTTCTACTTGTCTTGTGCACTAGAGTTTCTCAAGCAAAGGGTCGGGAGTGTTGTGGGCCTTACCAACTATCAGGATTTTGGTGCAAGGGGCAGGACTTTGCACATCTTGCTTGCCATAAGTCTCTAAACACAAGTTCCAGGATCTTACAAACTATCATTTAGCAATACATTCCTATCACTTAAGGGGAAAGAAGGGGATTGGATTCAGCACCTTAGGTAGCTCTTTCAGAGGCCAGAACTACACAAATCAGGATATTGCACTATGAAAGTGGTATGAAAGTGGTACATAAAAAGCAGGAGCCACACTACTGCTTTATAGTGGTATTGAAGTGCACTGACAACTGTTGGGCCCCATTGACGCATACCTTATACCACTATATCCTGCTTGGTGTGGCTCCTGCCTTTTATATACCACTTTCATACCGCTATATCCTACTTGGTGTAGGTCTGGCCAGAGTTCTGACTGTTTCTGACTGAAATCCAGAATGGATTCACAGGCCCATTGACATAGGAGCTTCTACTGTGTGCAACTGTGTGTGTGTCTCCTGTCCTGACTGGAATGGGATTGTGGGAAAAGGTCAAAGAAGCGTTTATCTTGAAAATACATATGACTGTCATGTAGCTGTGTGTGCATGTTTTACTGGCCCTTCCCCATCATCTTTAACAGAATCCTGGCAAGCAAAAAATGCCTTTAAACATACCCTGACAAGCATTAGTTAAGCAGGTGAAACTTAATTCCATGAAGAGATGTGAAGGCCCACAGAAAGCTGTAAAGATTTCTTATATTACAGGAAGGAGAGAGAGGGAGAAATTACTATCTACTTTCTCCACAACTTTAACAATTTATAAATATTTATCATGTCCTATCCTTCTTAGTCATTGTTTTTTCCTGAGTGAAGCAGCCCCATATGCTTTAGTCTGTTCTCAAAGGGAGGGATGTGTGTTCTAATCTCTTGCCAATTTTGGTTGACCTTTTCTGTTCCTCTCCTAGCTTTATGACATCCTTCTATGATTACAACCCCCATCATCCCTGGCTGGGGTTGGTAGGAGTAGTCCAATACATCTGGAGGGCTCTAGGTTGAGGACAGTGGTTCTATGTGAATATCTTTTTTTTTAAAAAAAGGAAGTTATAGCCACACAATTCCCCTTGGCAAGATTTACCCAGAGAAACTATCTTTAGTCCAGGAGATAGCAAGCAAGTCGTATCCTGCAAATGCTTCAAAGAGTCAAAGGTTCAGAATTGTAGACCAGGAACACAAACAGAGAAGGTTGCTTCAGAAGAACTATGCTCTTTTTATAAATAAGTGTTCAATCCTGTTTCGAGAAGCCTTCCTCAATTAACTAGCCACTGTTTTTCTGGTTACTTTGTTTTTAAATTGAACAATTTCAATTTGCTTTTTAATCTTTTTTCGTTTACGGTTTATACCAATGTTCACCACTCTGGATCTGTGTTAGATAATTGAGCGGTATATAAATATTGTTAATCACCACCACCACCATCCTATGCATGTTTAGAGTGGGAAAGGTCTTACAACCCCCAGCATTCCCCAGCCTGGGTGTTGTAGGAATTTTTCTACCTAAACATGCATAGGATTGTGCTTTAAAAGAGTTAAGACAGATTCATGGCAGATAAGTCTATCAGTGGGTACTAGCCACTATAGCTAAATAATACCTCCAGGTAGGGCTGGGTGAGAATTTCATTTCATTTCATTTTCTTTTATAAAAAATACTAAAATTTGCAAATTTCTTCTTCTGGATGGAAAGAATTTGAGATTAAAAAAATAAAACTGGGAGAAGCCAAATCTGTCCCATTTGTTCATCCAGGAGTTTTGAGGGCTTAGCTCTTAAAAGTTTGGTTCTGAATCATCGCTTATTCAGCCATGTTTGTAGCGCTACGTTTACCACCTCTTTTTGTTTCCTGAGAGGCTCTTCAATTTTAACAGCTATATGGCAGGCAGGAACAACAATTCTTCATATTTGGGATGAAAAGAACCTGAGATTTTAAAAAAATCCCAATGCGAGAGAAAGCAAAACTGAGAGATTTGTCCATCCTTACCTTCAGGTTAGGAGTCTGGTATGTTTCTGAATACCAGCTGCTGGGAAGCAACAATAGGAAAAAGCAATTGCCTTTGTGTCTTGTTGTGGGCTCTTGAAAGCATCTGACTGCCCATGGTGGGAAGCAGGATGATGGACTTGATCAGCAGGATGATGATCATCTGGCCATCCTATCACCCCCAGTGAGCATGATCAGGGATGGTGGGAGTTGTACTCTAACAAAATGTGGAGAGCCTCAGGTTCCTCAGCCTGGACTAGATAGACCCCAGCCTGATCTAGCAGAGATGTTCTATGCAAACAAACAGCTAAGAGGTACTTCAGTGGTGGCCAGAAGCTACCAAGTTCTGAAATAGAGAAATTGCTCATGGTTTAACCATCCAGTAGCCTCCTCAGACTTCTCCTCCAAAGAGAAGACAAGCTACAGTTTTTAACATACTTACTAGGGAGTAAATTTGGGATTGGGTGCAATTGAAAGTACTGCTGGGCTGAGTAAACATGCATGGGATTGCACCGTTAATGTCTTTTGACGGCTGTTTTGTATACATTGGATAAAAAGGTGAGATATAAATAGGGTGACCAGATTTTGAGAACCAAAATCCCGTTCCCCCCCGCCACCCCACCCACCCAAAACAAACCCCCCACCGCGTGCCCACGCCGCCCCGCCCCGCCCTGCCCCGCACCGCCCCCCCCGCCCGCATGCCTCGCGCCGCCCGCCCACCCCGCCTGCCCGCCTCGCGCTCCTTACCTGCTGGGGCGTCTGCTTCCCTCTGGGGCTCGGAATCTACTGAGAAACAGGCTTCCGGGCCTGTCTTTCAGTAGCGCGCCGGGTGATGACGTCATCACCCGGCGCGCTACTGAGGGACAGGCCGCGAAGCCTGGTTCTCAGTAGATTCCGAGCACCGGAGGGAAGCGGACGCCCCAGCAGGTAAGTGCCTTGTGCCGCCCGCCTCGCGCCGCCCTCCCTCCCTGCGCCGCGCTGCCTGCCCGCCCCACGCTGCCAGCCTTGCCCCCTGCCCACCCACCCGCCTCGTGCCACCCGCCCGCCCGCTCCGTGCCGCCCGCCCCGTGCCGCACCGCCCCCGCCCCGCTCGCATGCCCGCCTCACGCCGCCCGCCCACCCCACTCACACCGCGCCGCCCGCCCGACTCGCGCCGCTTGCACCGCCCTGCGCCACTCGCCCCGCCCCGCCCCGCGCCGCTCGCCCCGCCTGCCTGCCTCGCGCTCCTTACCTGCTGGGGCGTCCACTTCCCTCCGGTGCTTGGAATCTACTGAGAAACAGGCTTCCTGGCCTGTCTCTCAGTAGCGCGCCGGGTGATGACGTCATCACCCGGTGTGCTACTGGGGGACAGGCCGCGAAGCCTGTTTCTCAGTAGATTCCGAGCACCGGAGGGAAGCGGACGCCCCAGCAGGTAAGTGCCTCGCACCACCCGCCTTGCACCGCCCGCCCACCTCCCACCACCGGTGCGTGACCCCCCGCCGCCCCAGTTTGTCCCCGCCGTCCCCCGGTTGGCCCGGATCACCCCAGGGCCATCTGGCCACCCTACTTTTGGGGGGCTAAATTTCCGGATTTGGCCCCCCAAAACAGTCCCCCCCCGGATGCGGATTTGCTCCCCATTTTCCGGGCATGTCCAGACAAATCCGGGCGGATGGTCACCCTAGCTATAAATATTTTAATTAAATGAAATCCGCATCTCACTCCAGATTGTGGGCCATTCTGATCACTGATATTTCTATTTTACTGGCAGGGAACTAAGAAGAAGTAATGCCGGTTAATTGGGGTTTGAAGTAAGACTTTCCAGATCCAAGGCTAATGATATACCTTCACAGCACGAATGGATATTTGTTTGCAATATATAGCATTCATGAAATTGTTAAATTTTCTTTTGAATCGGCTATAATCATCACAGGGTAACAATCTCCCACATGTTTCCTAGCTACAGGGATGGATGTAAACAAACACGTTTGTATTATTGAAGGAACAGAACTGAAATGACATCAGCTTCCCTGTTTCATCTCAAAAAGAATTCCTCAGCTGCTCATGATAAATATGATTGGGGGCAGCAGTAGGGAGTGTGTTCTGGCCATCTATGTACATAAACTAATGAGTATGAGGGCAAATAACATCATCCCAAATTTTCCTCTACTATTGTCTAGTTAAATTTGTGACAAAATATCTATGTAATATAACATGAGCACATAATGGAAGAAAAATACATTAATGCACATTAATGGTTCTGTTATTGTATAAATAACAAAATAATAACAATAAAATGAGCAATAATGAGTTCCATTCATGCATTTTATTTATGCATAAATAATCATGGAACGTAGATATTGAGAAAGGATTCTTCTCTCCATTATATGCAGAATAAATATATATATTGCTATTCAGAACATTATTTACTCCATTTCCCAATTATCTAGAGTTGTGGTCGGCAACATGCAGCCTATGGGCCATTGCAGGCACCCCCATTTTCTTGTGTAGCCTCTGGCTGCTTCCACTGCTGAATTTTGCAGTGTGGCAGCAGTGGCGAACCCCCCCCCCCCCCAGCTGTGTTCATTTTATCTGGGAGCAACTCCCATTAAAATCAACAGGACTTGCTCCCGACTAGACATGTATAGGGTTGCACTGTTAGTATGGGGAAAAAATCAACTGATGATAATGTATGTGTCTATCAGGCTGATTTGTGTATGAACTAAACGTATGGTCTATTTCTGCTGAAAACATTTCAGTTGATTTCAAAATATACAAAAATACTACCTGCATTTGATGCCTGCATTTGCCAGTTGACGAACTTGCAGCATTAGACTGACTTTGTGCTTTGCATGTAGCCCACATTGGATATTGCAACACTTAATGTCTACAAGGGGACTTCCAGTTTTCCTGACTTGGGGCTTTAGTGCTCAACCAAAAGCTCATAAATTAGCTATAGGAAAATACCTATGTTGCACAAGAGCTTTAAGCATCCATGATACTTACTCTGTATCTGTGTCTTATGCTACATGTGCATAGTTCAAAATGGCCCCTATCAGTCTGGACAGGCAGACTGGGGGTTTGCATGGGTTGCATGGGTTGCATGGGTTTGCATGGGTTGCCCACCTTTGGAAAGGCTCGAAACATCGGCGGGGAGAAGGAGGTGTGTGTGGGAGCCCACTCGCTTGCTCGCTCGCTGCATCTCCCTGCAGCTCAGCCCAGCCCACCTTTGGAAAGGCTTGAAACACCGGTGGGGAGAAGGAGGTGTGTGTAGGAGCCTGCTCGCTTGCTCACTCGCTGCATCTCCCTGCAGCCCAGCCCAGCCCACCTTTGGAAAGGCTTGAAACACCAGCGGGGAGAAGGAGGTGTGTGTGGGAGCCCGCTCGCTTGCTCGCTCGCTGCATCTCCCTGCAGCCCAGCCTAGCCCACCTTTGGAAAGGCTTGAAACACTGGCAGGGAGAAGGAGGTGTGTGTGGGAGCCCGCTCGCTTGCTCGCTCGCTGCGCCTCCCTGCAGACCAGCCCACCTTTGGAAAGGCACAAAATATTGACGGTGAGAAGGAGGTGTGTGTGGGAGCCCACTCGCTTGCTCGCTCGCTGCGCCTCCCTGCAGACCAGCCCACCTTTGGAAAGGCTTGAAACATCGGCGGGGAGAAGGAGGTGTGCGTAAGAGCTTGCTCGCTCGCTGCGCCTCCCTACAGCCCACCCCAGCCCACCTTTGGAAAGACCTGAAACACCAGCAGGGAGAAGGAGGTGTGTGTGGGAGCTCGCTCGCTTGCTCGCTCGCTGCGCTTCCCCACAGCCCAGCCCAGCCCACCTTTGGAAAGGCTTGAAACATCAGCCTAGCCCACCCCTCTGAAATGCTTGAGGTGGCCGGGAGTGCAGCTGAGCTGTAATGTGCCTGGGAGTGGCAATTTCTGTTGTGCAGGGCAAAGGGAGATATGGTGATAGCAGGGCGAAGTGCCATTACTGGGGAAGGAGAGATAGATATTTAACACCTATCTTGCCTTCCGGTCGCCCTGCTACCCCGGGGATCTTGGAGAATGAACCAGGCCACCCACAGAACCTCTCCTTGCTCCTATGCAATGCCAGGTCGGTTAAAAACAAAACAAATATCATCTATGACCTCCTTATAGATGAGGAGGCCGACCTGGCATGCTTCACCGAAACCTGGCTGGGAGATGATAGTGGGCCGACATGGGCCCAGGCCCTCCCAGCTGGGTACTGTGTTAGTGAGCAGGTGAGGGAAAGTGGGCGGGGGGGTGGAGTAGCTGTGGTCTACAAAGACAATCTTAACCTGACCAGACTTCCTGTCTGGCAATTGAATCACATCAAGTGTGTGTACCTGAGTCTGAAGGCCAGGGATAGACTAGGGATTCTGTTAGTGTACCGGCCGCCCCGCTGCCTATCAGACTCCTTGGCTGAGCTCACGGACCTGGTCTCGGAGCTGGTGTTGGATTCGCCTAGGCTTTTGGTCCTGGGCGACTTCAACATCCCATTCGAGGCTGGTTTGTCAGGTGCAGCTCGGGAGTTCATGGCATCCATGACAACCATGGGCCTATCCCAATTGGTCTCTGGACCTACACATTCAGCAGGTCACACCCTAGATGCTGTTTTCAGCTCCGAACAGACAAATCTGTGGGCGGAGGTAACAAATACCTCTGCATTGTCATGGACAGACCACTTTCTGGTCAGGGTTAGTATCACAGCTACCATCCACCCCTGCAGGGGTGGCGGACCTATTAAGATGGTCCGCCCTCGAAGGCTGATGGAACCTTCTGGATTCCAGAAGGCCTTGGAGGGTTCTATGGCTGGTATCATTGACGATCCTGTAGAAGCCCTGGTCAATAGATGGAATCAAGACCTAACTAGGGCTATCGACACGATCGCCCCCAAACGTCCTCTCCGACCCGCTCCTAATCGGGCACCCTGGTATACAAAAGAACTCCGGGAGTTGAAGCGGAAAGGACGACGACTGGAGCGCAGATGGCGGAAAACTCGACTTATATCCGATAAGACACGACATAGAGAACATCTTCGTTCCTATGGGGTGGCAATACGTGCAGCGAAGAAAGCTTTCTTCTCTGCGCGCATTGCGTCTGCGAATTCACGTCCAGCAGAACTGTTCAGGGTGTTGAGGGGTCTAACTCAGGCACCTTCTCCCCTGAACCCGATTTTAGAGCCTTCGGTAGTTCGTGTGATGCCTTTAACGATCATTTCACAGATAAAATCTCTCAGATAAGAGCCGACTTAGATGCCGTCGTTATAGCAGAGGCTGACAATGGAGTGTCCAGCAACTCCGCAAGTAGAATTACACTGGATCAGTTTCATTTGGTGAGTACCGAGGACGTGGACAAGCTGCTTGGACGAGTGAGGAGGACAACTTGCCCTCTCGATCCCTGCCCTTCTTGGCTGGTCGCCCAGGGAGGAGATGTAATTAGATTACAATTACAACATATCATTAATACATCTCTCAGGGAGGGGAGTTTTCCATCTTGTTTAAAAGAAGCGGTAGTACGGCCGCTTCTTAAAAAGCCCTCCCTGGATCCCCTGGACCTTAATAATTACAGACCAGTATCAAACCTTCCGTTTCTGGGCAAGGTGATCGAGAGGGCGGTTGCCTTCCAACTCCAAGCAGTTTTGGATGATACAGATTTTCTAGACCCATTTCAAACCAGCTTCAGGGCAGGATATGGAGTTGAGACTGCTATGGTCGCCTTAGTGGATGATCTACGCTTGAGTATTGACAGGGGGAGTGTGTCCCTGTTGGTACTTCTGGACCTCTCAGCGGTTTTCGATACCATCGACCATGGTATCCTTCTGGAACGCCTGAGGGGATTGGGACTCGGGGGCACTGTGCTTCCGTGGTTCCGGTCCTACCTCTCGGGCAGGTTCCAGATGGTGATGCTTGGGGATAGTTGCTCCTCAAAGAAGGAGCTGCTATGTGGTGTACCACAAGGTGCTATCCTTTCCCCAATGCTGTTTAACATCTACATGAAACCGCTGGGAGAGATCATCCGGAGGCATGGGGCGGGGTGCTATCAGTATGCTGATGACACCCAAATATATTTCTCTATGCCTCTGAGAACAGCATCAGCTAAGGATAGTGTGTCTCCTCTGAATGAATGCTTGGAGGCGGTAATGGGCTGGATGAGGAAAAACAAACTGAAGCTGAATCCAGACAAGACGGAGGTGCTTACTGTCAAGGGCCACAACCTGGGGTTGGAGGTGTGTCAACCAGTTCTGGATGGGGTTGCACTCCCCCTGAAAGACTGTGTTCGCAGCTTGGGGGTGCTCCTGGATCCGTCGCTCCAAATGACATCCCAGATAGATGCAACGGCCAGGAGTGCCTACTATCAGCTTTGGCTGATACGCCAGCTGCGCCCCTTCCTAGAGTTGGAAGACTTAAAGACGGTAGTGCATGCGCTGGTAACTTCGAGACTCGACTTCTGCAATGCGCTGTAAATAGGGCTACCTCTGTGCCTAGTCTGGAAACTTCAACTAGTTCAAAATATGGCAGCCAGGTTGGTCACTGGTACACCTAGGGGTGACCATATTGCACCAGCTTTGAAATCTCTCCACTGGCTGCCAGTTAGTTTCCGGGCGAAGTACAAAGTGTTGGTCATTACCTTTAAAGCCCTACATGGTTTGGGTCCAGGTTACCTACGGGATCGCCTTCTCCCATACAATCCGCCCCGCACGCTTAGGTCCTCTGGGAAGAATTTATTACAGTCAACAAAAACTAGACTGACAACTGTTACCCAGAGGACCTTCTCTTCTGCCGCTCCCAGATTATGGAATGACCTGCCGGGAGAGATCTGTGAACTTACCAGTCTTCAGGAATTTAAATGATCTATAAAGACCGAGCTCTTCCGGCAGGCCTACTCAGATGAATTTTAAGTGTTTTATTGGTGTTTTATTGGTATTTTAATGATATATTGGTTTTATGTATTTTTAGTTAGTTTTGTGTGTTTTATGATGATGTTGTTCCCCGCCTCGATCCAGAGGGAGAGGCGGGTAATAAATAAATATATTATTATTATTATTATTATTATTATTATTATTATTATTATTGTGCATGTTAACATGACACTGAGTTACACTGACGAAATGCTCTATTTAATCAACATTCATGCTTCCCCCTCACATTATCTCTAGATATTTTAGGTGTTACCTAATCCATTTGAGTGAATGGCTCTTATATTAAATATTCTGTCAAGTCACCATGGGGTTCTATGGAATCACTAATTTTTTCAATAGTAGCATGATTTCTAGGTCTGGATCCAGATTTACCTTGGATCAACTGTGCTGGTCAATGTGAACTTCTCCACCCCATCCTTGCCCTGGTAGCCCAGCCCCCCCCTCTCCTCCCCCTCTGAAAATGCTACACAAGAGTCAGGAAACCCTGCTGAATGGAGTGAACTGTAGTATGTGCATGTGGGTGATCCTAAAAAATTGAAGAGAAGGTCCCTCCTTCTCATGGAAGACAGATATTGGATCCAATTCCTAGTACAGCACTCTGAAAACCACTCCTGACAGCGCTCAGCAAAAGGATTTGTGAAGTTCTGTTTGAAAGCTCTTGCTAGATTTCACCATGCTGACCAGTGCCCAAACCAAAATATCCTCTAGTGGCCCTTTTCTAGAGGCCCTTTCCTTGTGGTAAAACCCCAGCTACATTATTTTAGGCTCCAAACCCACAATTGCACCAGGCAGGGGCCCGAGGAAAAGAGTAGGAGTCTGCTGGTTCCCCCCCCCCCCCATATTCAAACTATTTTTAGAAGAAGGAAAAAGAAATGACAACTGCATTCTCTCTGCTCCCATTCAACATGAAAAAGCCCAACACTACAAAACTGTGGCCCTTTCCGCACCATAGGGGTGGAGAGGGTGGGAAGCGGGCAAACTCGGAAGTACCCACTTCTGGGTTCGGCGCGATGAAGCCGCACCACAATGTGATGGCCCGGGTTTCTCGCAAGTCGTGGCAACAATTTTTTAAAAAGATCCGCGGAGAAGTGCACGAGCGCTCCTGCGCAAATGAAAGCATATATTTTTTAAAATGCAGAGCGATCGCGCCCCCTCCCACCGCCATCCTGGGGATGGCGATTTCACAGTCCCCCCCCCTCCTGATGGCGTCAGTAAGCATGGCTGTGCCCGGGATGGGCGGCCACACCAGCTGCCCATCTCGCTGCCCTCCTGGGAGCAGGGAACAAATTGGGATAATAGCGTTCCCTGAACTCCCGGGAAAATGGAGGGCTGACCCTTGTCTGCTTGCAGGCTGCTCTGTGCGTCATGTGGCCTCTCCACGAGCAGGCTGGGGCAGCCCTGGGAAAAATGGCTGGTGCGGAAAGGGCCTGTGAGAGAAGCTGATAGTCACACCTCATGGCTTGCCCCGATAACAGCATTTATAATAGGACTGAGGCTGTGCGTAGTCAAGAGGTACTTTCATTCTGCTGCCTTTATATATTATAACAATACTCATCCTCCACTTTAGGTGACAAATTTTAAAGGGCTCTTATTCAATTGAGACCGATTGAGCTATATAATTGGATGTGCAATTATCGCACCAGACGGTGTAAGGTTTGGTTTGGTAGTTGTCGTGCTCCCTGCCACGTATGTGTGCATGTAGACCTGTCAGAAGTGCCCATTTCTTGAAATTTACTTGGTACCAATGCTCCTCTGCAAATTAAGCGTGGCAGCTTTTCAGTGGTGTGTTGCTTAAAGCGTATTATAGGAAACAAGGGTTTAACATGCACTTTGACATGCACAATAGGGAGTGCACCAGAGCACATTGTGTTGGATTCAACTTAGAGCAGACCCATTGGGATTTAAGTTAATTTAAATGGGATTTAAGTTAATTATGACTAATCCATGGATTTCAATGGATCTATGATTAAGTCTGGATGGGTTCTATGACTGAGTCTGGATCCAACCCTAGTCTGTTAGCATAGTATTTATGTAAAGCAGGCGTCTGACTTAGAGAAGTTGGAAAAAATATTCATGATAATGCTATTATGCATTTGTTACAGAATCTATTTTTAAAAGGCAGAGATCCAGGATGAAAGAGTGGACTTTTGTTTGATCATAATATTATGCCCTTTGAAAAGTTTGGCTCCCTTTGGAAGAAGAGAGGATTGGAAACTTAAGGCATTTTTGTAATCTTATACAGGGTAAATATAGGGGCAGACACACAGGTAGGCCTTCCCATAGGCCGCCATTCTACTGTCCTGCACCTTGCTTCTTCAGGAAGGGAGACCCCAAAGGACCTTTGCAGTGTTCAGTGCCAGCTCTCTGCTCTCTGCATTTGTCTCACTCTGACAGCCATTTTCTCTTGCTCCTCACGACTCACACACCCAAATGGCTTGCTCCCTCCCTCCAGCTGGAGTGGGGAGTGAGCTTTCTTGGTTCTCCCTCCATTCAGAACATTCTGGAATGCTTTGTATGTCAAGAAGCAATTTTCTAAAGATTAGCTCCCATTGAGAGACATTGCCTGAGTATGATAGGCTATTAACATGCCTTTGTCCAATCCCAGACAGTGATAGTCCTACTTGCAGTAATCTGATAGCAAACCCATAACAATATTCGTTGGAAACTGGTAGCATTGGCAGTTACAGCTTAAGCATCCTAGTAGTCTGTGGATCATTACTAATTGCCAAGGAAAGGCACTGGGTGTTTTCTGGTTAAAGCAGCCAGCTGTAGTAATTTGATATAAGTAGTACACTGTGGCTTTCTGAAAGCATATTAGTGTAATACCTTTGTTGGTCCAACCAAAAGATGGCAAAAATGTGCAATCTTTCAAGATCTCCAAATCTCATCAAGCAAGGTGTCCCATCCTTCCTGATGAAGCGATGTGGTGATTTCAAAAGCTTGCACAGTTTTTGATGACTTATCGGTTGGCTTAATAAAAGCATTACATTAACATGGATTTTTGCTTATGGTCAACACAGCTACCTGTGTATTTGTTTTGAGAACACTTGAGACTAGGGTCCTTTCCGCACCAGCCATTTTTCCTGGGGCTGCCCCTACCTGCTCGTGGAGAGTCCACATGATGCACAGAACATCCCGCAAGCAGGCAGGGGCCAGCCCTCCATTTTCCCAGGAGTTCAGGGAACACTATTATCTCAGTTTGTTCCCTGTTCCCGGGAGGGCAGTGAAATGGGCACGATCACGTGCGGGGATTTTTTAAATACTTATAGTTGTGGAGGAGAGCTTGTGCACTCTTCCATGGATCTTTGAAAAAAAAAAGACTTGTGACGGCCCAGGAGAAGCCCGAGTCGTCGCATTCCTGATGCAGCTTCAACGTGCCTAACCTGGAAGTGGCTACTTCCGGGTTTGCCCACTTCCCACCCTCTCCACCCCTATTGTGTGGAAAGGGCCTAGGTCCCTTTCTTTAGCAGTATTGTGGGAGTTATCAGTAAGAATATGACTGGTTCCTTTTTTTGGTGCAACTGCATTGGAAGCAGACAGTTTCACAGCCTACTAACAAGCTCCTCATTTCCTCATCCACGGACCAGATCCCGTTGAATAGGAAAGGATCATACACACGTTTCCTTGTGACAGTACAGTAACAAACTCATTAAGGGCATAAGCTTAGGCTGGTGGTCCATAGATATTACCTTATCCAAAGTCCCTTTTCTGCCTGGCATTTCTGTCCACAGCCATTCAGTATGATTTCAATTTTAATTTCAGTTCTGTGCTTCCTTAAACATATGGCATGACCCCAATTCCAGGCCGGCCTTCTCTGTCTTTTCTATTCATTGATATAAGCCAAGGCCTTCCCCTCTTTATTTTGAATGGAAAACTCTAACACTTCTCTAATATAGAACCACCTTCTATGACAGCCTTCCCCAACCTGGTGCGCTGCAGACATTTTGGACTACAAGCTGCCTTATAGTGAGTCAGACCCTTGATCCATCAAGGCTATTATTCTAGGGTGACCATATGAAAAGGAGGACAGAGCTTCTGTATCATTAACAGTTGTATAGAAAATGGAATTTCAGCAGGTACCATTTGTATGTATGCAGCATCTAGTGAAATTCCTTCTTAATCACAACAGTTAAAGCTGCAGGAGCCCTGCCCTCTTTCGTAGCTGGACCAGATATAAAAGAGAGCAGGGCTCCTGCAGCTTTAACTGTTGTGATGAAGAGGGAATTTCACTAGGTGCTGCATACATACAAATAACACCTGCTGAAATTCCCTTTTCTATACTACTGTTAAAGTTACTGTGAAAGATACAGGAGCCCTGTCCTTTTTATATGATCACCCTAGAACACTGGCAGCAAAAGCTCTCCAGGGTTTCGGTATGGGTTTTTCCAGCCCTACCTGGTGATGCTGGGGATTGAACCTGAGACCTTCTGCAAAGCAGGTGCTCTGTCGCTGAGTTATGGCCTCTCCCATGCTGGCTGGGGCTGAAGGGAGTTCGAAACATCTGGGGGGCACCAGGTTGGGGAAGGCTGTTCTATGATGTCTCTACATAGCAAAGTGAGATATTCCTTTTGTTGTTTGCTATTGGGTTACATTCTGGTCCCGATCCTCACTTGTCTTACCCAGCCCCCTTTCCTCAACATTTGCAGATTTGCTTTTGTAGCTACATTGCATCGGAGCCAGAAACAGCTGCAACAGCTGCCAGGCTGGCCTCATTTCAATTCTTCCTCCCCCACATTTTCAACCCTTTCTGAGCCACCCCCTCATTTTCCATCTTCCTGGTTCCCCAAGAGAGGTCTCCTTTGCACACGCGGCCCCACTGTAGTCCCATTACCATGCCAACGAATCAAACCTCAATTTCAGGGGGGAAGGAAGCGCTCCTCTTTCTGCCTGGTGAATGGACAAAAGCGGGCAGAAAAGGCGCCAAAGACTTGAAACTTATGTATGGCCAGCAAATTAGGCCCACATGAAGTCTGTAAGTTTCTTCTCTGAAGATGGCTCAAGCAGGCAGCAGTGCTGGGTGGGGGAGAAGGAGGCAAAGAGAACAGGCAGAAGGTGCTTGGGAGGGGTGGGAGAGAGACAGCCTGCATCTCACCAGAGCAGATGGCATGTGTGCATGTTTGGATGCGTCCCCACTGTGCAGACACACTGAGCTCCTCTATTGATGGCTTCAAAGCAGTGATGCTACGATGCACGTCGGAGAGGTTCAAAGCGCTTGGGAGCTGGGAGGAAGGATAAAACCCATGCTCCAGGAAGAACGGAGAGATGAGAGGCTCAGCATTCAGAAAGCTTTCCAGTGGCCACGTTTACAGAGGCTTTGCAAGATAGGGTGAAATGTGCTACTCTTCGCTTCAAAGCGTGGACAAATGTGCTATTTCCATAGCATGACTTGGGCGCAAGCAAGGCCCATTTGTAACTTTGCTTCATGTGATGACAATGATGTGTTTGTCCTCACTAAAAAGGAAGAGCAGCAGTTGCAGTCATTTCCAGAGGGTAGCATTGTTCGCCTGTTGCAGCAAAAACAACAGAGTCTAACAGTTTTATTCTGGTGTGAGCTTTCGTGGACTATAGCCCACTTCATCAGATGCATGGAGGATTATGGAGAGTTTCAGGTTCATATGCAGAACATGTGGTGGCGGCAAGAAGAACTGTAAACAGTGAGGTCAGAAGGAAATTAAATGCAGAAAGTACTGACAGCGACAATCAGAGACCACTGTTCATCAACAAGTTTAATTATTGCTAAAGGCTTGAATTGGGATAAAGGATTTTTTTTTAAAAAAATGCATGCTACGTATGTTAATCAGTTTACCTAGTGCCAGGATGTTTGTGTTATCAGCAACAACTGTACTGTGAATGTCCACTGTTAATACTGTGATTGTAACTGTCAATACTTTTTGCATTTAATTTTCTTCTGTCTTCCTTGTTAACAATTTCTCTCTGTTTCCACTACATGTACTGTATATAAACCTGAAACTCCATCTGATGAAGTAGAGCTTGTGCCAGAATAAATCTGTGAGATTTTAAAGTACAGTGGTTGTTCTACTACACCCTTTCACATACTGTGTTCCCCAAAATTATTGATCCAAATTCTAGTTCTTTATAAAACGTACAGCAGGGGTGGGGAATCTTTTTCAGTCCAAGGGCTAAATTGGCTCGGGGCAAACACACTTGTCCTGTAACTGCAGATGGATTGTGTTCTACATCCTTGGTAGGGACCAAGAGACTCTCTTTATTCTCAAGTGACACATATTATAATGCATTAATAGTGCCTTACTTTGTGTATTTGAAGATAGGTCTTGATAACTAAAAATTAGTCCTGGGGTTGAACTCTGGCTCCAGGGAAGCCCTGGCTAAGCCAAACAAGATAAATGGCATTTTCATATGTGACATTTAAAGTGATTTCGCTGCTTCCCTGATTTGTAATTTGAATCTAAAACCTATACCGAGTAGAACGCATGTTTATCATAAAAGTGGCTCTGATCCATTTTCCATTCTGCATTAACTGCAAACATGTATATGTGTGTACAAGTAGCAGCTCAAGGTGCTTTTGGAGTCACATGTGTAAACACCCAAATGCTTTAAATGCTTTGTACATTGTAAAAGTGCTACATAAATAGGAATAACACAGAAAAGAGGTGTTGTGGCTGCTTCCCTTTATTTTATGGGCATTTTTTGTCTAACCATTGATTTTTTTCCCCAAGGAATTACTTGGTCCCTGAACCCAAGGCATGGCTGCATAAGGCCTATTTTAGGGGTAAGATCGGCTCATAGAACTATGTATCCAATCTACACAGTCCGCATGTGATGGAGAGTTCCATTCCACAATGGGTCTTCCTTGTCTGTTCAGACAGTTGCAAGGGCTAACTGTGGGACCAGCTGTGCTATATGCTGACTGACCTGACATTAACTAGGTAGCATCAATGGCAAGGAGTTATTGCATGACAATAGTATATCAGAGGCAGTAAGCCTTTATACAGCAGTTGCTGGAGAACATGGGCGGGAGGATGCTGTGCACTGTGTACTGCTTGTGGGTCCCTGGCCGACAGCTGGTAGGCCACTGTGTGAACAGAGTGCTGGACTAGTTGGATCCTTGGTCTTATCTACCATGGGTCTTAAGTTCTAATGGAATTTACAAATGAAATGTTGATAAGGATGGGGAGAAATTTGTTTCAGTCTTGAAACTTGGTTATCTTTCGAATTCGCACTTCTCCAAATTTTGCAATGAAAATTTTCAATTAAAAGGTGCATACGAAAAAGCATAAATTAGGGGAAATAACATTCAAACATGCATTGTATTAGGAGAATTTCTTGCAAAAATGTCTATATTAGGAAAAATGCATACCAAGATGCATACGTAGTGACCCCTTCTCTTTGAAACTCCCTGCCCTGGAAGATCAGGCAGATGCCAACACTGTGATTAGGGATGTGTATCATATCGTTCCGATGTCCGATAACAAACTGATAAGGTCATTATCAGACATCCAATTAATGATAACGATACACATTCCTGGAGGCCCTATCTGATCGGATCCGAAATCCATATGTCAGATAACTATCGGACATATTGGATATTTGGACCTAGGGCCGTCCCTCCCTCCCTCCCTCCCTCTCCCCTCCTACTCATGCTCCTTACCTGGGCCTTGTCCGCTGCCATCCGCTGCTTCCGACTACTGAGAACTAGGCTTTGCAGCCTAGTTCTCAGTAGAGCGACAACATGCCGGGTGATGACATCACCCGGAGCATTGTCACTCTACTGAGAACTAGGCTGCAAAGCCTAGTTCTCAGTAGTTTGGAGCAGCAGACGGCAGTAGATGGCAGTGGACGGCAGTGGACAAGGCCTAGGTAAGGGGAACCCCTCCCTCCCTCCCTCCCTCGCGCTCCTTACCTGGGCTTTGTCCGCTGCTGTCTGCTGCTCTGAACTACTGAGAACTAGGCTTTGCAGCCTAGTTCTCAGTAGAGCTACGATGCTCCAGGTGACATCATCACCCGGCGAGTCGTAGCTGTACTGAGAACTAGGTCACAAAGCCTAGTTCTCAGTAGTTCGGAGCAGCGGATGGCAGCAGACAGGGCCCAGGTAAGGGGGACCCCTCCCCTTGCGCTCCTTACCTGGGCCTTCCCCGCCGCCACCACCGTCGCCCTGTAGTACTGCTAAACAGGCTTTCCGGCCTGTTCGTCAGTACAGAGCCGTGCCGAGTGATGACGACATCACTCAGCGCTTCTCTGTACTGACGAACAGGCTGGAAAGCCTGTTTAGCAGTAGTACGGGGCAGTGGCGGCGGCGGGGGGTAAGGAGCATGAGTGGGGGGAGGGAGGGAGGGCCTGCCCAGTGTTTTTCCCCATAGACTTGCACTGGGGGAAAGCTTTCTTTCTCCCGATGCAAACCTATGGGGAAAACACTGTTATCGTTATCAGAACTTCCGATATTTATTGGATTTTGGATCCGATCAAATCCAGGTACCCCCCGGTATGATCAGACCCAAAAAAAATTTCTAACGGAATTTCTGATAACGATACAATACAATAATTTTGGCATGCACATCCCTAACTGTGATGCTTCTGGCACTTCCTGAAAACAACTCTGTTCCAGGAAGCATTCCTCAACTGACCAGCCACTCTTTTTATTGGCATTCTGTTTTAAATTGAACAATTGTAATTTGCTGTTTTAATCTTTTAATCTTTTTACTGTTTTATTTCTTTGTTCACCATTCTGGAATCTACTTTAGAAATGGAGCAGTATATAAGCATTGTAAATGAATAAACAAATATATTTGGAGAACATGCACAAAAATGCTTGTGCAAATTTTTTTTTTTTTTTTAAATCTCAACATTTGTGATGAAACAAATTTTAGACCGGAGAAATTCTCAAAGTTTGATGTTGTAAACAAACTGAAAAACGGAGAAAACTGACTGATTTGCTCACCCCTACTATTGAATAGGCAAGCTACCTGGGAAGCTTCATTTGTTAAAGATCTGCACTAGCATTTTTCTTTTCCACACAAGACCATCTAATACATCTGGTGCTTGAGGCAGAAAATCCAAATGGCAATCCCTGTCCCATGGCAGTAGAAATATAATAATAAATGAAATAAATTACCATGTGATACCCTTTAATAGCTGCCAGAGGTAGCTGCCTCATGCTGCCTAATGGTCTTTTCTCTCCATCTACTTATAGAATCTTGATAGATTCTTGTCTACCAACACCCATTAATCACTGGGAGTCAGTCATCCTGGGGAAGCTCTTAATTTTGAGGTCAATTTAACACTCATGGATGGAAGTGGCAGTCACTTGGCACTGCTTCTAGCTGGGCAGAGATGACGTGGGCAGGTGCTGCACAGCTTTATATCTCAGTGTGCAGCAGCCTCCCTGCTATTTTCAAGCATGGGTTGTGATAGCAGCTGGATTTCATCCTTTGATTTTCTCATGCTTTGTAACACTAAGTGTGCTCTGCAGTGACTGAGGCACCACCAAAAAAGTACATTTCTTTTCTTTATATTGAGAAACATCCAAAAGGATCTTGTTTAGATTGGATCTTGCTTGACTAGGTATTATCCTATAGCTGTATTGGTTCTGAGTAGCAGAGGAAGACCTGGTTCATAGTAACCCATGGCATGGGTTGTTGAATTCTTGGTTGTTTCGATGTGTGAATGCAGCTGTGTTAACAAACCATGTTTGTTAAACATAAATAACCCAGAAAGAGAAAATATGGTTTGTTGTTACGTTGTTTAAACCATAGGCTGTTGTTTCCTGTGAACCCAGAACTGTGGATTGTTCATGGATTATTTCACCACGCTATGGGGCAGCAGGCAAGAGTGTTTAAAAGAAAGAAAAAAGCCCCAAGCCCCTTCCACTCTACATGTCAGTACTATAGCATTACAAAAATATTTGGGATACAGCAAGGGGGGAAATGAAAGAGGAGGAAAGCGGACAAGTCAAGGATTGAGAAAATGAAATCACAGGGCCTGTTCAGACATCATGCTAAGCCATGAAGGTTGAGCATTTTGACCAAACTATCGTGGCTTAGCATGTTATGTGTAGGAAGAAAATTGCTAAAACAATGGTTATGGAACTACCCCGGGTAACCATCCTGCTGCAGCAGGTTTAAGGACCCTTCGGTGGTTAAAATGGGCTTTGGGTGGTTTACAGGCCATGATCATAGAGTCTGCTGGCAAGAGCCACCACAATTTCTCTATAGTTGTGCATTTTTTCACCTTTTCTGAAGGAATGGCTGCGGAGAGCCCATTCATGCCACAGAAGGGGCCAGGATCCATGTTTAAACCACACAGAGATGTGACTACTACAAAGGGGGGATGGGTGGGGGATGGGTAGTGGGACCACACAGCACTGCACGATTCTGTGGTCAAGTGACAGGGTTTGCTTGCCATGGTTTCACTAACCCTCCCCTCTCTGTAGTTACCCAAACCATCACCTCCTCCTTGCATGTGTGAATAGGGCTATGATTTGTTCAATCTCCTGTCACACAAGCTCTGGCTAAGGTAACAAACCATGGGCTGAATAAACCATGGGTTAACATTCAGTGTGAACCAGGCAAGGTGTCTGCATTCTACTGGGGAGGGGCAGGGGCAAAAGATAGATTGTGGCCCCTTCCACACCAGGCTGTTTGCTTGGGATGGGCTCAGGCTGTTCCCTGTGTGCCAATGGTGTGTATTAGGTACTTCTGGGATTGCCCTCCCTCTACACCCCTATGGTGTAGAAAGGGCCTGAGATCTACTGATGGACCTCTGGTAATTTATAGTAGATCAGTAAGTGGTTCTGACTCTCAATGATTGAACAACAGCAACAACAAAATGCCTTTCCAAGCTCCTAAATTAGGCAGCAGAGTTCAAGAAAGTTGATGGCGATGGGGTGGGGTGGAGTAGATGCATGTGAGGATTTCACAGTGGCAGAGGAAGAAGGAGAGGCCGTCTCTGCTCAGGAAGAAGATGAGTGAGCTTTTCCCATCTGCTTGGCTGCTTATGTGTGGCATTCTCAGGAGCAAGGCAACTAGCTGCTCTTGTCAGGTTCTTGCCGGAAGAATCCATTACAATCCCTCAACATTCCAAATGTGTCTACAAGCTCCAAATGCTTGGGAGCCTCTGAGTTAAGTAAGTCCACTTCAAATTTGGATTGTGATGTGCCATGGTGATTGGCTGCCATTTGGGGAACAAAAATGTGGGTGGAACTACTTGTGTGGCTCTTTGGATCCCAGTCATCATGATGCATCTTTCAAGTATTCCACCTGTCAGATATTGCTCCCCACCCCAAATTTCACACTGTGAGAGCTTTAACATAAATATGACTCCAATAGGTAGATCTCAAGAAGATAGTGCAAATGTTTGCCAAATGCTTCTCTCTGGCAATTGGTTCTGTTCTATCAGATTTGCTAGTTTAAGAGAATGAGCACCTTCAGCCGTACCAGTGATTCTAGAGTTGCCAGAAGTCCAGTACTGCCTCTTGTTTGTGGACCTTTAGATAGAAACATTTTAGCTGTCACCCCCACCCCATTTATGCTTTATAAAATAAGCTGGGCCTTGTTTCAGTCTAAGGAAGTGTAGTAGCTTGGTGGTAGAGCACCTGCTTTGCATGCAGAAGGTCCCAGGTTCAATTGGATTAGAGATGTCCCCATCTGAGATCTTCAAGAGCCACTGCGAGCCAGTGCAGACAATATTTATTTATTTATTTATTTATGAGGTTGAACAAAGTTAAAAGGAAGCTTCCTTTGAAGTATGGAAACCTGGGGACAAGGACAGGCATGTGATGTTGCAGGATAGGAGACGGTTAACCAACAACATCTTTAGGTTCATATATTGCATGTTCAAGATATAGAGCCAATGCAGAGAGCCAATTTGGAAGCCTTCCTACCCATGGGCATGGTAGTTGCAAGTGATGGGAGCTGCAGTCCAACACCTATGGAGGGAAGGCTGTAGCATGGAATAATGGACAGAGTGCAGGGCTTTGACTAGGAAGACCTGGTTTAAATCCTTCACCAGATATGACATTCACAGAGTAACCCTGGGCTGGTCATTATGTCTTAGCCCAACCTGTGACACAGAATTGTTGGAAGGATGAAAATGGGATAACCAGAGCTTCATGGTGGAAAGGGTGGCATAAATAAAAGACATGCTTACAACAAACTGAATTATGACCAATGTTATTCTAACTTAAGTCAGTCATTTCAGTGGGTCTACTCTAAGTAGGACTAACATTGGGCAAATGTGTTTGCAGACTTATTTTATACAACTACACTCACAAGGCTGGGATTGGCCATGACTCCCCAACAGAGTTTACACTTGGTGGCAAGTACAGGTTTGTCTACGCAAGATGCATGAAGGGCCTGCAGTGGCGACTGAGGAAAGTGGGAATTCATTGTGCATCTCAGGTTGACTCATCCTGTTAATTCCTGCTGCTGCTTTTCACAAAATGCATTTCCCTTCAAAGAACATGATCTGTTCAGACTGCAGAGTAGACACTTCACCTAGGAGCTTGTATAACTATTAGTGTGATGGGCGTCTTCAAAGAAAACTAAGCGATGGGATCCTGGATCGGCAAAAGGCAACATCAATTTTTTATAGCAAACATCAGCATTTGTAAAAGTCACATAAGGTGGGAAATCAATAGAGTTCTAAAACAGGCACAACAAAAGAGCAAGTAAAAAAAAGAAGAAGAAGCTGCCCCTCCTTTCTCAAGTAAAAGGTAGAGAAAACAGGGTGCTGACATTAGTCAAAATGGAAGATGAAAGCTACTGGGGAAGAAAATGTATATTCTAAGAGCCTTTGTGTGGGAAACAAGAAGCAGAAGCACAGGGTCAAGCTCCAGATAGGAAGCTGTAGTAAGAGCTGAATATTTTCTTAATGTGATAGAGCTTCATAGGACTGATTCAGATGTGCAGGAATAGCACATGGATTGGATTGCATCATGGGTAGGGAACCTCTTTCAGCTGAGGGTCAAATTCAGTTTTGAAGAAATGCTCAGTGGGCGCATTCAAGTGGTGGACAAGGCCAAGGGGTGGGGCCAAAATGCAGCAACATATTGACCCTGTTCAGATGACACACTATACCATGGTGGTTAAGCACTTTGAGCTCAACATTATGGCTTAGTGTTAGGCTGACCATCTGAAAAGGAGGACAGGGCTCATATAACTGTAACAGTTGTAGAGAAAAGGGAATTTCAGCAGGTGTCATTTGTATGCAATTAGTTCCTGGTGAAATTCCCTCTTCATCACAACTGTTAAAGGTGCAGGCACTATACTAGAGTGACCATATACAAAAGAAGGCAGGGCCCCTGCAACTTTAACTGTTGTGATGAAGAGGGAATATCACCAGGAACTAATTGCATACAAATAACACTGGTTGAAATTCCCTTTTCTCTACAACTGTTAAAGTTATATGAGCCCTGTCCTCCTTTTCAGATGGTCAGCCTACTTAGTGTGTCGTGTGAACCATGACTTAGCGAGTCATGTGAACCTTTCCTAACCATGCTGGTTACATAACCATGGTTTAAACATGCTCACTAACAATTTGCTGCACAAGGGTTAGCGGCCTAACCATGGCTTAGCAGGTTGTCTGAACAGGCCCATAGTAGTTTAAAACTCTTACTGCTGGTAACTATGCATTAGGAGAGGCATTTCAACTTTCTAGAATGGGGAAAAAGCTAGGAAACCACCAAACGATCACTGGTTGGGGGGAAAGGGTGGGCCCAGATTAACCCCAGGAGAGCCAGATTTGGCCCCTGGGCCTGATGCTCCTGACCAATGTATTACATGTCAAGCTACACCTGGTCCTCTTTTGCATCTGGCCACCTACTTCCATGACATGGGAAACTAGCATTTCAGGGAGAAGCTTTTACTTACCTTCCACCCTCACTGTTGTGCTAGCTTTCCACATGCAGAGAGTTTTTAACATGGGAAAACATTCCAGCTAGGGCTGTTACTCAAGTAAAGGAATCGGACAGTGCAATCCTAATACATGTCCACTTGGAAGTAAGTATTGTTGAGATCTGTGAAACTTGCTCCCAGGTAAGAGGATATATGCAGCCTGATTATGAGTTTCAGCTGGCCAATTAAATCTTCAGAACTCTGCGCATGAATAAACAAAGCATTTTGAAGGGAACAATGCTTTGTTTTTTAGATGACACACACAGGTATTGCAGCTGGACCAGTTATACAAGAGGTATTTATTCCCGTTATGAAAGAGTGAAGGTGACTGGCTCTTCTAAGATGTTCCCAGTTGTCTGACAGTTTTTGAATGTGCTGCCCAATTAATCAGGGCAACTATTTAGTCAATCAACTTACACATCAGCTCAATGTGACAGCCCTAGTTAGTGATATCACCAAATTTTGTAATTAGTCAGCTCAGTAGTTGAAACTTCCATTCATAAGACACACCTTTCTAACACATCTGGATCAGATTTTACAAGTTCACTATTAAGTGTGGATTTGATCATGTGCTTTGGAGTGTGTGCTGTCCCTTGACCACCAGAAAATTTACTTGAACTCACCTTGGGCTGAGCCTTGCGTTGTCTGGAATGATCCAATGCCACCCCCCTCCTTGCTGCCACTGCTGCAGCTTTGGCTCCATGAGGAAAATGTGTATTACTTCATACACTTTTTTTAAATGCATGCAGGCTGATGAACACTTTTTTTGTTCTACAAATCACATTGCAAGCTTGGAAAACTATGGACTTCAACCACAGATTCCATCCAAGTCCATGTCTTGTCCAGAAGGTAAACCCTGATTAAAAACTAACTGAAATAAATTTCTCATACATCCGTATCCATCTCCTGACTCTCCTCCATGGTGTCAAACAACGAGTAAGTATTAATGGAGGCACAGTCGTGCCTCCATTGTTAAGGGTCGTCAGTAAAAAACACATTCCGCCATGTTAAAGTGATAATTGGGGGGGTCATTCTAACAGCCATAAAATTGTAAATGTTTCACCAACCTTTCTGAAATTTACAGATGCCAGAAAGAAATGTTTGTTTTACATTACCTGAACATTTCAAGAAGATTGCTGAAAGATTGAGGGAAGGAGAGCAGTTTAAGGTAGAAAAGGAACACAAACCTGTCTCCTTGCTTTTGTCAAATGACTTTCAGTTTCCGAGTTTTGTGCTCACGATTTGCATAATTTCTAGAGCCTTATTAATTAATCCAGTGGTGGGGTCTTCTTCCTCCTTGACTGTAGTTGGTAGAAAGCTTTTTGTTTTTTAAAAATTCCATTCGGTTTATTTTTAAGGAATATTTTAACCTCTCATTCAAGTCAATGCTTCCCTCATAGCGTGAGGCACGCTCAGTAGCGTCACTCTCCCCCCTCCCTCCTGCCTTAGAATGTGGGGTGGGTGGGTGAAATGGCCGCTGCCTCTAGCACAGACCTTTTGAGTGAAGAAGAAGAGTTTCTTTTTTCTCTTCTGGAACATGCATTCCTTTGGCTCTGAGAGTATTTTGGGCTATCTTCATAAGGCCTGTTTGCTCTTTTGCTCCCTGGTGAAGCAGGGTGTGGTTCCTCTGGATCAATGGTAACCTGATCTTCAGATCTCTCCTGGGAATAGGTGGCTATACATCCCTTTCTATCCATCTCCACCCCAAACACACACAGTGTACTCCCTCTTTTCTAAGAGTTTGGTCCATGCTGCTATAAAGTTGAAAGCTTCAAACACTTCATTTAATTAGTTTGGGCTGGTGTTAAGTTTTAAGTACAATGTTGAAACCTTTCAAAGTGCTTCTGGGCCTACAACATTGGTTTCGGCGTAGTCACCCTGTTTTTTTTAATAAGGTTTAGAAACAGTTGAGCTGTCGTGTATTTTGCATAGTGTACACATGCATTTTCTTTCTAATCCTTGCAGTCTACACTGGCTCCCTCCTTGATGTGTTTTTGGAGGCAGACAACCCCTTTTTTGTTCCAGCAGGCCTTTGGCAAATCATCTGGACCTCTATCTATACCTTTGACTTTTAAATTGTTATGTATTTTAAATGTTTTAAATGCTTTAATACTGAAAAGTATTTAATTATATTTTTAACTTTTGTATATTCCTATTTATAGGTTTTCATTATTTTAACAAGTTAAAAGGGGTATTCACTGTTTACAACACAAGAGTTAAAGGTGCATGCACTATACTAGAGTGACCATATACAAAAGAAGGAAGGGCCCCTGCAACTTTAACAGTTGTGATGAAGAGGGAATTTCACCAGGAACTAATTGCATACAAATGACACTGGTTGAAATTCCCTTTTCTCTACAACTGTTAGTTACATGAGCCCTGACCTGGATTTTATCTGGTCACCCTAATCTACAGTTCAATTGGTTATTTCCTTTCCACATGATACTGTCCAATTTCTGCAGTTTGAAATTGCCTTGAATCCTTGCCACATTAATGCTTCCAGAATTTAGCTGGATTTTCCTCCCATATCAAGAAAAGGGTACCAAGGTTATATTTTGGCATTGGACAAATTCTTGTTGTAGGCTTTTAAAATGGCAGTCTTTAAAAATTGTTGTATGTTCTTGCTGCCCAATTTGTATTTGAAAATTGTTCTATCTCTTTGGTTTTAAATGGATTTTGTGCTGCTGTGGAATGTTGATCTTATGTGTGTGGATTGTATTGGACTTTTATTTGTGTTTTATTTGTATTTATATAAGTTGCCCTGAGACTAATCTGTTATTGGACAACTAACAAATTGAATAAATAAATTGCCACCCCCTACCAAAAGTCAGTCAGTCAGTCAGTCAGTCAGTCAGTCAGTCAGTCAGTCAGTCAGTCAGTCAGTCAAAGCCTGCATGGATTGCACAAAGAAGATGGTGGTTGTGGTAGATTTAATTGTCTGGATACGCTGTCACGCTCCAAAAACTGTTAATGGTTTCAGTCCTCATCACATATAGTTTAGGGTGACCAGATTTTGGAACCCAAAATCCCGGTCCCCCACCCACCCAAAACAACCCCCCCACCAAGCCACCCACCCCCAAAAAACATCAGCCCGGACTTACCGGGTTCTCTTCCGCTGCCGCCCCCGCCGGGTCTGCCGCACCCCTAGGTCCCCCGCCGCCAGGTCTTCCTCCCCCGCCGCCGGGTCCCCCGCCACTGGGCTCGTAAGGCCAGCAGCCGTGCGGAAGAGGCAGGGGAGGGCGGGATCCGGAAGTGACTTAATCGGCCCTCCCCTGCCTCTTCCGCGTGGCCTCTGGCCTCGTCGGGGCTAGTCGCGATGGCGACGACCCCCGAGGAGCCTGGATGCCCGTGCAGAAGAGGCGGGGGAATTCCCCCGCCTCTACTGCGCAGGCGTCCGGGCTCCTCGGGGGTCGTCGCCATCGCGACTAGCCCCGACGAGGCCAGAGGCTGTGTGGAAGAGGTGGGGGAGGGCCGATTACATCACTTCCAGATCCAGCCCTCTCCCGTCCCTTCCGCGCGGCCTCTGGCCTCACGAGCCCGGCAGCGGCGGTGGAGGACCCGGCTGCGGCGGACCCGGCCGCCCCAGCCGGTAAGTGCCCCATGCCCCACGCCCCGCGCTCCTTACCCGCAAGGGCGTCCGCTTCCCTCCGGTGCTCGAATCTACTGAGAAACAGGCTTCGCGGCCTGTCTCTCAGTATCGCGCCAGGTGATGACGTCATCACCCGGCACGCTACTGAGGGACAGGCTGCGAAGCCTGTTTCTCAGTAGATTCGAGCACCGGAGGGAAGCGGACGCCCCTGCGGGTAAGGAGCGTGAGGCGCGAGGGAGGGCACTTACCTGCTGGGGCGGCTGCTTCCCGGGCTCCTCCTCCGCCGCCACCGCCGCCGGGTCTACCGCCGCTCCTCGCTTGCTGCCACCGCCGCGTGACCCCCCGCCACCCTGGTTTGCCCCCACCGCCCCCCGGTTGGGCTGGTTCACCCCAGGTTTCCCGGTTAGGACCGGGAAACCCCGAGCCATCTGGTCACCCTAATATAGTTTGGCTGTTAAGTTGCAGGTTCCCTCCATTAAAGTCAATGCTATCTTTGGTATTGACTTCAGTAGAAGTAGATTGCAGGGCGATGTATAAACTCTAAACAATACCAAGTTCAAATCAGTGGAAAATATCTAATTCCCATAAAAAACTGAGCCAGCCACAAGATCAGCCATCCTCCTGCTGATGATGGCAAGGAAGGAGAGGTAATAAACAAGTAAGTTGAGTTTTTTTTTATTGGACCCATGGACTACCTTTTTAATTGCTGTAGGAGCACATAGTGACAAAGAAATCTTTGTTAGGCAGAAAAAGAAAGTTAGAGAGCAATCCTGTGGTCCCTGGGAGAGCATCCCAGGGATTAGGATAGCTCATAAAGACAGTGCTCCAACCTTGGAAGGGAGGGAGGCATCTCCCCCTCACAGCCAGTGTGGAGAGAATCGTGCTGGCTGCCTCTACGAGTTCATAAAATCAACCTCGGAGGAAAGGGGCTGTTCTGGAGGGTGAGAGGAGTCCAGAGAGGTAACATGCAAGTTATCTTGAGCCCCTCCAGCCTCCTTCCCACCCCCCTTGAGGTGGCTGAAAAGCCAGTTTAGTGATAGTACAGGAGATCAGAGGATGGGAAAGTGAAGATCGCTTCCGCCATTCCTCCTGCCCAGCTGGCTTCATCCCAGCAGGGTATAGGAAACTCAGAAGCATCTGAGTTTAGGGGCTTCCAAGTGGCAAGGGTGCAATTGATAGGATTGCGCCCTTATTAAAGGCAGGGCCAGCATTAAGGGTTGGCATGATAGGCAGCTGCTGATGGCCCCAGCCCCAGCACATGGCCTACTGACAAGAGCCTTTCTCCTGGGGAACGTACATAACACTCAGAGGGAGTTGCAGTGGGATTGCGCAAAGAGGGAAATGGTGGCTGTGGTACATTTTACAGCAGCGGTGCCAACATCATCCAGCCTATGGAGGGCTGTGGGGGGTGGCAGCATAATTCAGTCCCGTACCTAAAAGCTGTTCCCCCACTATTGTCTGGGGATAAGCTTTTAGACTTCCCAGACTGATTATGGCACACTAGGAGCTCCATCATGTTGCAAGAGTGCACTCATGGATTTTCATGGGTCCCTCTCATGATGCCGTCTGCCTCCCGACCCTTCTAGCCTTCTTCGCGTGACAAAAAAAAACATCCCAGTAAGTCTGATTTATTTTTAAAGATGGAAGTTGTCACTATCTTCTGCTGTATGCAGGAGAAGCAGTGGGATCAAACCAGCCCACTGAATGGGCCATTTGCATGTTGTTTACTTCCTCTTTCAAAGGAGGAAGTAATAAGGGACAAATGCGTGGTCAGAGAAGCAACGATAAGCAAATGCGATTTCCCCTGTATCATCAGATGGGGGAAAACCATGTTTCCTTACTGTCGCTTCTCCACCCCCGCTCCTGTCCCATGATGCTTTCTCTTTCTACCCAGAGAAGAAAGAGGAAGTAAACAAAGACCATGTGGCCCATTCAGGGGCCGTTTTTATCGCACCACTTTTCCTGCACACAGCAGGAAATGGTGGCACATTCCGTTAAAAAAAGAGATCGCATTAAAAGGGGTCCATTTTGTGATGGAAAAAAGGCAAGAAGGAGCGGGAGGTGCACTGGAGGCAGACGTCGTCATCTAAAGGATGCACAAACATCCGTAAGTAGGTAGTAGCGAGCGTGCGATAAGAAGTTCATCTGATGACACCCTTATTTAAGTTCATCTGATGACACCTTTATTTATACTTTAGCACATTGAATAGAGTTGATGTATTGGACCAGTGAAGGAATCCAAAATGCAATGCTGTGACTGTGGTGCTGTGACTGTGTTGCTTTTAAGCTTGCCTGCATCAACGAAGCACTGGCCCAACCAAGATACTACTCTTTTGTATCTTGTTTTCTCTGGAATCAACAAGGCAACTACCATCTTTACAAAGGGAAAAGGGAAGCTGGATCCTACATGCCCGCCTGCTTTGCTTTTGTTCCTTCCAGGCCTACGGGGAGCCCTGGGGCTACACCACTGCTTATTCATGCTCATGCTGGGATATCTGCCGGCTCTCAGTGCTGACTTGGCAAAGCTGGGAGCAGTCTTCCCTGTTATGCCTTCAGGTTGTGGTGCAGGGGAACATGGAGAGGCATTCTCAGCTGAAGAGTTTGGGAAAGGTGAGCAGATTGGAGAGGAGGGAGAAACCAGGATGGGAAGCACATTGATGATCTTTCTCCCCTACTGCAGGCACTGCTGTGGAAAGGACCACAGGTATGGGACTTGCCATGGGACTGCCCTGTCTCTGCACAACATATGTACCCTTTTTGTTTGATTTGTTACAGGAGACTCAGACATCTTCCTTTCAGATAGCGCATTAGTTATGGTGATAATCACTTTTCCTCATCATTTGAACCAAATATTTTGTCACTGCGGAGGAATATGCCATTCTTCCTCAAGTGAGCATCCCCATCCCATTGCTCTTGCAAATGCAATGCAGCTATATTGGCATCACACAGCAGCCTATTTGAACTAGCAGAGGTAGAATCATAGAATAGTAGATTTGGAAGGGGCCTATAAGGCCTTCAAGTCCAGCCCCCTGCTCAATGCAGGAATCCACCATAAAGCATCCCTGACAGATGGCTATCCAGCTGCCTCTTGAATGCCTCTAGTGTGGGAGAGCCCACCACCTCCCTAGGAAATTGGTTCTATTGTCCTGCTGCTCTAACAGTCAGGAAGCCTTTCCTGATGTTCAGCTGGAATCTGGCTTCCTTTAACTTGAGCCCATTATTCTGTGACCTGCATTCTGGGATGATCAAGAAGAGATCCTGGCCCTCCTCTGTGTGACAACCTTTCAAGTCCTTGAAAGGAAAGCTTCTATCCCCAAGGGCTCCGTTCCCTTTGGGAAATAGTGGGTGGGAGCAGAGCCCAAAGCCATCACAGTGGAGGCTTTGCAAATCGGATAACTCCTTTGGAGTTCTTCTGACTGGTTCTGAAGGAAACCTGGAGAGATTCATCACCCAGCTGACATTGCAGCTATCAGCCTCCACTGATACATCATCTGCCGATATACACATACTACACACACACTGACACACATAGTGCACACCAGCAGAAACTTCCCCTCCCTATAATCTCTGGGCTCCTGCTGCTCAGCTGATCGGGAAACAGTGAGTGGTAGTGAAAGGGTGGTGGTACTGCTTCCAGGTGCTCCAGATAGGGTCGCCTACTTTACAGAGAACAGTCCTGTATTTGAAGGCATGTCAAAGCACAATCCTCGACTTCAAGTGCTGTCCAGTCCAACTCCAATTTCAAGATAAAGAGCCATAAGAAGGGGTATCTGGGCCTTGAAGTTGCCCGTCAACAGTCTGCACCTGGACAGCAGACAGAATAGGCACACAGGTCACCTGATCACAGTCTTCTCCTCTATGGTAAGATGGATTGTATTTCTATTTCAGTGATAGCCAATATTTCTAAATTTGCCTCTAGACATATAAATTTTATGCACCTCTGTGTCTTCTTTTGTCTTCATTTTTGATATACATTTCCTCTCTTTTGGCGATGCATAAGTGGCCACCCTTGCCTTTCCCATCTGCCAAGTTCCCCATTCCTGTGGTAGAGCTTATGACATTAAGGACACAATCCTATGTTTAGACAGAACAAAGTCTTACAGCTCCCAGCATGCTCCAGCCAGCATGGCTAACTGGGGCATGCTGGGAGTTGTAGGACTTTGTTCTGTCTAAACATGGATAGGATTGCACCCTAATAAAGATCTCTTCTCTAAAGGAGGGACAAATTCCTCCCCCTCCCACTTCACTTCAGCCCCATACCAACTTGTAACTGTCTTTAAGCTTTATTCAGTTATATAGTAGTAGTAATATTTAATGTCCTCAGTGTGACTGCTCCCCTATTCACCAATCTATATTTGTTCCTGCCTTGTACCATTCATGTACGTTCTCGCATTCCTCCTCTCTGGATTCATAGCTGCCTGCTCTTTCGGTGTCAACCTCTCCTCTCAACAGGCGTCCCTGTTGTTGAACAGATAGCAGTTCCAGCCTATCAGAGGAATGTATGGAGAGTGGAAGCACAACCCCCGTACAGAGGTCATATGGGAGGAACCTTAGTGAGCTCAGCAGATTCTGTTTCACTTTTGAATAAAGACTTATATCGCAACAAGTAAGCTTCTGTCCTCTGTGGGATAAAAGAGCAATAATAAAACACCAGCCTGCCCGTAAGCCTTCTGCTCCTATGGGGCCACCCTCTGAGCAAACCACAGGGATGAAACAAAGCTGTTTCCATTTCCAATGTGATTTGACCATACATTTCAGTGACTTTGTTGCGTGCTGAATCTCTTGGCTGTTTGGGCGGTTAATGGAGGTCATTCCTGCTGCCCCTTGGGTGGGAAGGCCTGTGTCCACTGTACAGAGCTGTCTTTAATTTTATATCTCTTTATAATCATTGTTGATCTTGCTGACAACTTGCTTGGAGTTTCCTTATGCTAGTTGTAGCATCATTGGCCGGCAGAAGAGGCTGGCCAGTCCAAAAGGGTGTCGTTGTGTTAGTTCTAGGGTGCCTGAATGGCTTTTTGTTCCCTAAAGAAAGTTTTACAGAGAGCAGCAATGACTTGGGTTGCATGAGGGAAAGATGTACAACTGAGACTTGCCCACCTCTAGGATGATAGCAAAAGCCCAGTCAGTCTTGTTGGGATGGAGGCAGGAAGGTCGGTCAGAAGATGGAGCAAACATTCTGAGAGGTACAGGTTGTATTCAGTGGAGGCTGGTGGCTCCAATTTTGATGGGGCTGTAAATCCATTCTGTTTTCAGTCACAAACAGCTAGAACTGTAAAGGAACTACGTAAGGTGCTGAACCTATTTTGGGGATAGGTTTTAGCACCTTGGACAGCTCCTTTAGAGGTCTGCTTGGTTCTGATTGAAATCCAGAATGGATTCACAACCCCATTGAAATGGGGGCCACCAGCCTCTACTGGTTTTGTTGTTGTTGTTGTTGTTGTTAGAACATATGCTTCTCAAAATAGGACAGGAAGGAACAAAATCTGGCCCAAAGGAGAAGAAACACTGAGTCCTTCGGTATAGTTTGCATTTCACATCTGATTTGCTCAGCTGGAAAGTCACTACTTACTCTGTGAACCTCCAAGTAGTTGCAAACCTATAATTAAACAGTGCCATGAGCAATAATGCAATAGGATTACCTGCCCATCTGCAGAAACCTTATTCACACAATTACCTTTATCTGTAATTAACATTCCACATAGAAAATGACCCCCCCCCCCAAATTTGTACATGTCAATACACTAAGGGATAGATCTACACGAGCTCTCATCATCATATTAATCGCTCAGAAGGCTTAACATATAAGAATCGGCTAATTAATTCATGCAAGGACATCTTAATCAGAGTAACTTCCATCACCTTATCACATTTTAAAGTCCAAGCAGGAAAAAAAAAATCTTGGCTAACTCTCCAAGCCACTTTTCAGCTTAGTATTTTGTAATTGGGTACCATTAATCAAATACAAGAATACACTCTTTTCACTTCATTTCAGAATGGCATTTAAAGTGGCATGTCTTAGGGATCTCACTGCTGAAGCCATCAGAGGGAAAGGAAGCAGCAGCCAGGCATCCCTCCATCGTGCCTGGATCTGTATGAGGCTATTAGAGGGAGAGGAAGAGGAACCAGCAATGCTTCCACTGTGTTCATGACCTGCTGAACTTTACAGCAAAGGATGTAGTGCCTAAATTTGCTGTTCCTCCCTCCTCCCTCCCTCCTCCCTCCCAATCCCCTTTCCTTTTGTGTCATGTTTTTTAGATCGTAAGCCTGTAGACAGGGACTGTCTTAAGGATTATTTTTGTAAGGTGCCTTGAGAGCGTTATTTGGCTAAAGGGTGTGATAAAAGTGCTATAATAAATAAATAAATAAATAAATAAATAAATAAATAAATAAATGTCACCAGGAAATCTAGCCCTTTGGGGGCCTACCAGATCTTTGTGGCACCCCCAGCTCAGCTTGCATTTGCAAGGCAAGCTCCAGTTTTTTCCCAAAATCTGGGAACTTTTTTCATATTTAACTTTTGTTTTGTAAATTGAAATTGGCAGAAATTGCAGCCACAATTTGTGTAATTTGTACAAATTTTGGCTGTAATTTGAATAATTTGTGCAAATTTTGGATGTCATTTGCACAAATTGCACACATTATATCTGTAATTTGCACAAATTTCTATTTACAGAAATTAAAAAGCCCCCAGAAAATCTGTGAGCTGGTCCAACTTGATTCAGATTGAGTTGGGCTAGGTCATGGGGAAACGAGCTGAAGTCCTGGAGCCCAAGATGATGGAAGATCAGTGAGCTACACCTCCCAGATAGATTCCTCTGACAACCCTAGTAGGACTATCTGTGAAATACACTGAAGGTTGGGAAAGGATCAGGGCCTTTCTTTCCACATATTTCATTGACAAAAAATGGTAATTTAAACATATCATTTCCAATAGACTGCCGTGGGTCCTGGCAGTAGGAATCACTGTGTCCTGCTTTGTTGGTCCCTGGTCGACAGCTGGTTGGCCAATGTGGGAAGAGAGTGCTGGACTAGATGGACCCTCAGTCTAATTCAGCATGGCACTTGTTATGTTCTAAAGTACTTTACTCCATACACTACTGTTGGAGCTTGAAAACATAGGGAACTCCTCACCTTATTTCTGCTGTACTGCAGTACCACCACTGCAGATATCTGGAGAGTGTGTTGCAGCTTTGAGTCCGGTGAAGATCTGATGACATCAGGAGCCAATAAGGTCCCTTGTGGCCCTATAAAGCTGCTTAATTTGGCTTAGCTCTGCTAGTTGAGCAAATTATTGCTCAGGTATAGGACAAAATGCTCATAGATGGGTGTCCTGCTAGATTACTTGTTGAGTTGCCTCTCTACTCAACCATCTGCCTGCATTCATGACAACAACCCTAAAACTGATGTGAAGTATGTGCTCAGGTCCCCATACCAGAGTATAAATTACAAAGTGAAAAGTGTTCCTTAAGAAGGAAGCTCTACTGATGTGAAATCTATGTATCCCTTTTGTTTTAAACACAGAAGGTTTTCCAAACTGATGATCTACTCTCCTAAAGATGATGACGATCATGATTCAAATAACAACGAATCAAGGGGGTTGAAGCTACTGTGGACCAAGGCCAGACTATTTGAATAACCTAGGACAAAATGGGTAATCTTAAACAATTTCTTAAATAAAGGCTTATTCAAGAAAGTGATGATGATGATGATGATGATGATGCTACTTAAGTTATAGTAACTTTGGGTGCAACCCTTTAACAGCATTGTTGCCAATATTCCTAACATACTAAAGTATAATGTGAGGACAAAGGTTCTATTAAATTAATTCAAAAGAGAAAAACGTTAAGTTACTACTTCAATGGAAAACAGGTATTATTATTCTCAAATAGAGAACCAAAGCAAGCTTCTGCATCTCACAGCATCTGGCACACAGGACTCTCAGCTAATATCATTCAGACTGTTACTCTGTATAAGGCATTTGGTTTTTGGGCCTATTTTAGTTAAATTTTAAATTGAATAAGTTTGGGGATGATAAAACAAGCATGATAGCCATGCTAGACTATGAAGGAGGAAAAATCCCAATCAAAATTGCCACAAAAAAGTGTACAAGTTTTTGAGTTCTCCAGAAATCTTTATCAGGCTAAGTGGGGAGGAAACAGATTTTTTAGGGTATACGTAGGGCTGAACAGAGGCTGGAGTGACAACAGCAGAGTGGAGGAAAGAAAGAGGCAAGCAGGACATCGTAGCCTTCCCCTCCCCCACCCTCCTCCTGAGAAGCCCAGGCTGAACAGAGGCTGGAGTGACATCGGAGCCAGCAGTTAGAATGTGTCAGGGAGCAGCAATTTGTGTTGTGCAGGGCAAAGGAAGATATAGCGATATCAGGGCCATTACAGGGGAAGGAGAGATAGATATCTAACACCTATCTTACCTTCCAGTCGCTCTGCTACCCTGGGGATCTTGGAGAACGAACCAGGCCACCCACAGAACCTCTCCTTGCTCCTATGTAATGCCAGGTCGGTTAAAAATAAAACAAACATCATCCATGATCTTCTTCTAGATGAGAAGGCCGACCTGGCATGTTTCACAGAGACCTGGCTGGGAGATGACAGTGGCCCGACATGAGTCCAGGCCTTCCCAGCTGGGTACTGTGTCAGTGAGCAGGTGAGGGAAAGTGGGCGGGGGGGGGCGGAGTAGCTGTGGTCTACAAGGATAATCTTAACCTGACCAGACTTCCTGTCCGTGAATTGAATCACATCGAGTGTGTGTACCTGAGTCTGAAGACCAGGGATAGACTAGGGATTCTGTTAGAGTACCGGCCACCCCGCTGCCTATCAGACTCCCTGGCCGAGCTCACGGAACTGATCTTGGAGCTGGTGTTGGATTCGCCCAGGCTTTTGGTCCTGGGCGACTTCAACATTCCATTCGGGACCAGTTTGTCAGGTGCAGCTCAGAAGTTCATGGCAAACATGGGCTTATCCCAATTGGTCTCTGGACCTACACATTCAGCAGGTCACACTCTCGATGCTATTTTCAGTTCCGAACAGATAGATCTGTGGGCGGAGGTGTTAAATACCTCCGTGTTGTCATGGACAGACCATTTTCTGGTCAGGGTTAGTATCATGGCTACCACCCGCCCCTGCAGGGGTGGCGGACCGATTAAGATGGTCCGCCCTCGAAGGCTGATGGAACCTCTTGGATTCCAGAAAGCCTTAGAGGGTTCTATGGCTGATATCGTCGACAATCCTGTAGAAGCCCTGGTTAACGGAATCAAGATCTAGCTAGGGCTATCGACACGATCGCCCCCAAACGTCCTCTCCGACCCGCTCCTAATCGGGCACCTTGGTATACTGAAGATCTC
Source organism: Anniella stebbinsi (assembly GCA_029215795.1). NCBI lineage: Eukaryota > Metazoa > Chordata > Lepidosauria > Squamata > Anniellidae > Anniella > Anniella stebbinsi. The sequence goes on along the minus strand of JARDYH010000001.1, from coordinate 306,586,178 downwards.
AGGGAGTTGAAGCGGGAAGGACGACGACTGGAGTGATGATGGCGGACAACTCGACTTGTATCCGACAAGACACGACATAGAGAACATCTTTGTTCCTATGGAGTGGCAATACGTGCAGCGAAGAAAGCTTTCTTCTCTGCACTCATTGCGTCTGCGAATTCGCATCCAGCAGAACTGTTCAGGGTGGTGAGGGGTCTAACTCAGGTACCTTCCCCTGAACCTGATTTTACAGCCTTCGGCAGTTCGCTGTGATGCCTTTAATGACCATTTCACAAATAAAATCTCTCGGATAAGAGCCGACTTAGACACCATCATTATAGCAGAAGCTGACAATGGAGTGTCCAGTAACTCTGCGAATGGAATTACACTGGATCTGTTTCAGTTGGTGAGTACTGAGGAAGTTGACAAGCTGCTTGGACAAGTGAGGAGGACGACTTGCCCTCTCGATCCCTGTCCTTCTTGGCTTGTCGACAAGGGAGAAGATGCAGTTCGATCACATCTACAACATATTATTAATGCATCTCTCAGGGAGGGGAGTTTTCCAACATGTTTAAAAGAGGCGGTAGTATGGCTGCTTCTAAAAAAGCCCTCCCTGGACCCTCTGGACCTTAATAACTACAGGCCAGTATCAAATCTTCCATTTTTGGGCAAGGTGATCGAGAGGGCAGTTGCCTCCCAACTCCAAGCAGTTTTGGATAATACAGATTTTCTAGACCCATTTCAAACCGGCTTCAGGGCAGGATACAGAGTTGAGACCGCTATGGTCACCGTAGTGGATGATCTACTCCTGAATATTGACAGGGGGAGTGTGTCCCTGTTGGTACTCCTGAACCTCTCAGTGGCTTTCGATACCATCGACCAGGGTATTCTTCTGGAACGCCTGAGGGGATTGGGAATCGGGGGCACTGTGCTTCAGTGGTTCCGGTCCTATCTCTCGGGCAGGTTCCAGATGGTAATGCTTGGGGTAGCTGCTCTTCAAAGAAGGAGCTACTATGTGGTGTACCGCAAGGTGCCATCCTTTCCCCAATGCTGTTTAACATTTATATGAAACCGCTGGGAGAGATCATCTGGAGGCATGGGGCGGGGTGCTATAGTACGCTGATGACACCCAAATATATTTCTCTATGCCTTCGACAACATCGTCAGTTAAGGATAGTGTGTCTCCTCTGAATGAATGCTTGGAGGCAGTAATGGGCTGGATGAGGAAAAACAAACTGAAACTGAATCCAGACAAGATGGAGGTGCTCACTGTCAAAGGCCGCAACCTGGGTTTGGAGGTGTGTCAACCAGTTCTGGATGGGGTTACACCTCCCCTGAAAGACTGTGTTCGCAGCTTGGGGGTACTCCTGGATCTGTCGCTCCAAATGACAGCCCAGATAGATGCGACGGCCAGGAGTGCCTACTATCAGCTTTGGCTGATACGCCAGCTGCGCCCCTTCCTAGAGTTGGAAGACCTAAAGATGGCAGTGCACTCACTGGTAACTTCAAGGCTTGACTTCTGCAATGTGCTGTACATAGGGCTACCTTTGTGCCTAGTCCGGAAACTTCAATTAGTTCAAAATATGGCAGCCAGGTTGGTCACCGGTACACCTAGGGGTGACCACATAACACCAATCTTAAAATCACTCCACTGGCTGCTCATTAGTTTCCGGGCGATGTATAAAGTGTTGGTTATTACCTTTAAAGCCCTACATGATTTGGGTCCAGGTTACCTGTGGGATCGCCTTATCCCGTATAATCCACCCTGCACACTCAGGTCCTCTGGGAAGAATTTACTCCAGTCAGCCAGAACTAGGCTGACGAGTGTTATCCAGAGGACCTTCTCTTCTGCCACTCCCAGGCTGTGGAATGGCCTGCCGGAGGAGATTCGACAAATTAGCAGTCTTCTGGAATTTAAGAAAGCCGTGAAGACTGCTCTCTTCTGGCAAGCCTACCCAGTTTAATTTTAAGATGTTTTTAATAATGGATTTGTTTTTATCTGTTTTAATGGTTTATCTATTTTATTGTTTTTATATTTATATTTATTGTTGTTCCCCGCCTCGATCTGGATGGAGAGGCGGGTTAGAAATGAAATAAATAAATAAATAAATAAAAATAGTAGTAATATAATGCTGAAAAGTATAAAGTAGATCTGCAGAGCAGATCTAAATATCTTATTGATTTGATTTGTCTCCTCCAAGGAACATCCCTGGTCTCTCCCCCCCCCCCCCCCCCATGTTACTGCCATACAACCCTATGAAGTCAGTTAGGCTGAGAGACAATCCGTTCCAATATAACAAAAACAACATTGTTTCCACCTTGCTCAAGATTGCCTGCTCTCTGCTGTGAGCTGAAACTAGGGATGTGTGAGAAATTTGTTTGAGTTTATTTATTTTTTTATCAGGATCGCACCTTCTGAATCGAACTTGAAGCATCGTTAGATGAGTGTTTTATCGCATGCTCGTTACTGCCCAATCACGTTTTTTTTGTGCATCCTTTTGATGACACCATCTGCTTCCTGTGCATCTCCTGCTCCTTCTGGTCTTCTTTCTGCCACAAATAAGTCCCCAGTAAATCAGATTTGTTTTTTTTTGGGAAGCGTAATGTGCCGCCATTTCCTGCTGTGTGCAGGAAAAGCAGTGTGATAAAAAGACCCACTGAATGGCCCACGTGGTCATTGTTTACTTCCTCTTTCTTCCCCTGTGTGAAGAAAGAGGAAGTATCGTGGGCCAGAAGCGGGGGGGGGGGGAGTGATGGTAAGAAAATGTGATTTCCCCTCTGTCTGATGACGCTCAGGGACTCAGAACCAATCTGCAGTCGAAGTCCGTACACTTCTGAGCTTGCAGTGTGATTTGCAGATAAAAAAAAGTGTGCTTGGCAGCATGCATACATTTGAAAATGCAAATGCAAAAATGCACACTACTGAAAGATGTATACAAATATGCTTTAATCAATGGGAGAAGAATGCATACATTTCAAAAATAAGCATAATTCTTCTGGAAAAATTAATATGAAAAACACATGGATTTTCATGTGAAAATTATTTTTTTGTTGTTGTAAAGGGGAAGGGAGTTTACCTAGGAGTTGTAAAAGATCTTTGGTCTTTGGTTCAGTCACAGATCTGGTTGCTCACAGAAGCAGTCCATTCACACAAGCTACTGTGCAGCACTTAGAGAAGACTCTGGGGGAATCTGTCTTAAAGTCACCCCAGTGATCATTACAGATTTGAACCCAAATCTTCCCATTCCATGGTGAGCATTCTATCCTCTGCAGCAAGAGCGAACGACATGTGACATGTTCCAGATGTTGGTGCACTGCAACTCCCATCAGCCCTAGCCAGCACAGCTAGGGATGATGGGAGTTGAAATCCGACAACATCAAGAAGACCACCTGTTCCCCATCCCTCCCCTTTAGCACAGTGTCCCTCTAGCAACACTCCTAGCACCAAGAACAGCGCAACAAACTTGTGAAAGACAACAAGGGTAGAGACAGATGGGATGGGATGGAGTGGAGGATAACATTTTCAGATGGGGGACAGGCCAGAAGTGGATGGAACACAAAGGGCTGGTTTCGTGGAAAATAATCCAAGGTGACTTGTGCAGAAAAGGGAAATGCTGTTGAAAAGTGTGGCTGTGTTTTGTTTTCTAAGCACCATATTTATAAGCCGAGAGGAGCATATAAGACAAGAGGAGACAGCGGGTCCATAGAACTGTATCTTTTGCTGTCTGGTAAACAGAGCCTGCTGCTTCTAGATTTCTTTAGCCTGCTTGTTTGTTTCCGCTGCTAGTTTCTAGTGTCAAAAATAACAGTGACACCCTTGGCTCAGGAGCCAGCTGCCTTCCGCAGCATTAATTTGTAACGGTGCCATGCTGCCTGTTCCCTGATTTTTCCCAACAAACGCCGGCTGTGCCGCCTTGCTGCTTGGCTTTAAGAGGCCCCAGATTTTTGGCAGGATTATACTGCAATAAAGAGCTCCTTTCTCTCCCCTCAGTACCATAAACTTGAGCCTGTTTCTGTTTGGTGACTCCCACGAGGGACCTTGAAATTAAAGCAACAGGCAGCCTGAGAAAACCCCATTTGCAGTGGGTGGTTTCCATGAACTGAACAAATGTGCATGGGACAGCCCATATAGGCAAGAAGCCACCAAACAGATTTGTATTAGCAGCAGAAAAGGGGCAAATTATTCTAGTAAGCCTGGTAACATGGAGGAGTGGAGTGGAGAGTCTTGCGATGGAGAACTGGGGTGGCCGTAGGGCATATGGGGCCATATAATCTTTCCCCTGCCAGCTGATATTTCTCCTCCACTTCAATAATCAAGCTTATGTTGTTGTGCTTTGACTCAGAATTGTTGTTTTTAAAGGGTATTGTAATTATAACTTGTTTTTATGCTTTATGGTTTTAAATTTTGTACATCGGTGTTTTTAATGTTCAATGTTTTTAATTTTTGTAAACCGCCCAGAGAGCTTCGGCTATGGGGCAGTATATAAATGGAATAAAATAAAAATATTCCCAATCTTAGAACTAAGAAGTAGAAATGTGTGTGTGTATGTTTTAGGATGTTCTTATGATGTTTTAATGCAGTTTTATGTATTTTATCATATCGTTGTTCCCCACCTCGATCCAAACGGAGAGGCGGGTAAGAAATAAATTATTATTATTATTATTATTATTATTATTATTATTATTATGTGGTGGTGGGGGAGACAGTCTGGAAGCAGGCATACAATGGACAATTGGTTGGCAGGGGAAGGGTCAAGTGCCTTTCTTCTTGGTCATGTTGAGTTTCTGGGGAGTGTGGGAGACACCATAGTAGAACACAAAGTGTGCCAGCATTTATATTGTTTATAAATCTACAAGATGGAAGTGGGTGAGAGTAGCACTGTTTGGTGCTTACCTTCAAAACAGCATCAGTTTCTCTAAAAGCAAACAGCATCTACTGCAAATGTGGAAAACCTGTATCCTTCCAGCTGTTGCTGGATTCCTGTTCCCATCATCCTGGACCTTTGGGATTGCTGGCTGGGGCTGACAGGATCTGGAGTCCAACTGCATCTGAAGGGCTGGAGGTTGCTCAACTTTGATCTCTGGGTGCTTTGCACCTTGGATAGCTCCTTTAGAGTTCTGATTAGTTCTGACTGAAACTGGAGTGGATTCACCAACCCACTGGCGTCAGAGCCACCAGCCATCACTGCTCCACTCTACTGCAGACCATCAGTCCCCTTGGTGGGTTACATTCCATCTCCAAACAATTTCTCTCCAGTCATCCTTTAAGCCTGGGAGGTCTGTCAAAGCCACTAGCCATAAAATCTTGTAGTCTTCAAAACCCTATGAAGCAAACATCTTCAGCTAGTTTTGGAAAGATCAGCAAGTTGTCATCTTTTGTCCACTAGCAAGTGGTCAAGTTACTAATTTCTTCATCAATTATGGCATTTGTTTTACAATGTATTTGAAGTTTAAATGGACAGCAAGGTGTTCTTATAATCTCAACAATGGGATGCTTATCTTAAATCGCTACTGAGCAAGGCTCCCTTCTTTTGCTTTCTGTGTTCTTTCAGATGCAGTACAAATCCCCTTTCCTCCATACTTTGAAAACACTCCATTGCCTTGGCCTCTTTGACTTTCCTGCCCTTATTTCCTCATGTATCCCCATCTCTGACCTTCTCTCCCCAGCTCCACCACCCAGTGCCGCCTGAAAGCTGCTCAGTTTTTTTAAATCTATCCATCCTGGTTTCCCCTATGTTTGGAATTCACTCCCACAAGGTCTATGGCAGGGGTGCAGAACCTCTTTCAGCCTGAGGGGTGAACACTATTTCAGAGAAGCTCCTGGGGGCTCTGCCTTCCAGTGGTGGGTGGGGCTGAAGGCAAAAGGGGCACGGCCAAGAATTCCAAAAGTACCAGCCTATTTTAGCTTAAAGCTCTGACTGCCAGTAACAAAGCCATTGGAGAAGCATTTCAACCTTTTACAATGGGGGAAAAGATTGCACAAAAACTGGGAAACCACCAATCAACTGATGGTCAGGGGAAAGGGGGAGCCAGGGGAGGGGGACTTGGCCATCTGAGGACCCCAGGTGAGCCAGATTTGCCCCCTCCCCCAAGCCTGAGGTTCTGCACCAATCTACAGGGATCCCATCTCTTTTCAAAAACCACCTTCCCCAGAGGATACTAGCAGAATATAAGAGGCAGAACATTTTGGGCTAACTTAAAACTGGTCAAATGCATCATCCCATGAACCTCTCCCATTTGTCACTGGTTACACAGTGGGGTGGGGCAGCACCTCCAGGATAGCATGTACCTGTGCCTTGTGAATGTGTCTTGGTGGAGGTACTCTAAGAAGCAGTCCTTTGGACTAATTCTAGGCTATGCAGAAACCCTAATACCCTATTACATAGGTGACCATCTGAAAAGGAGGACATGGCTACGGTATCTTTAACAGTTGTATAGAAAAGGGAATTTCAGCACGTGTCATTTGTATGCATGCAGCACCTGATGCAATTCCCTTTTCATCACAACAGTTAAAGCTGCAGGAGCCCTGCCCTCTTTTGTATGTGGTCAAGAGGGCAGGGCTCCTTCTGCTTTAACTGTGATGATGAAGAGGGAATTCCACCAGGTGCTGCCTGCATACAAATGACACCTGCTGAAATTCCCTTTTCTATCTAACTGTTAAAGATACAGGAGCCCTGTCTGTTTCATATGGGTCACTCAACTATTACAGGAAAAGAAAAGTTACTGCTACTGTCCAGTAGGCTGCTGGAGGAGCCAGTTATCTGCTGTATTAGAAAGTCAGTACTGTATTATTCCCCAAGTCTTAAGACTGCCAGCTCTTTTGTCCTAACAATGCATACTAGCAAAGAGACTCTCTTACTACTGGAGGAATTGATAGAGTTCTGGTCATGGATATCATTTGCTATGGAGTTTCATCATGGATATCAAACTGTGATGGGGAAAAAGTCAAGTGAATCACACAAATGTGTCATTGCTTCTTCCATTAATCTGATACAACTGTCAACATTTGTAAACAGTCTGTTTTTCCTGATTGGCTTCTGCAAAATGCCAATGAGAAAATAAACCCTAGTCTATTACTTCTTGTCCTTCCAAAGGTTACACTAACCAAGGTTAGCTGAGTCCCAGAATAAACAATTTATCCTCAGGCTAAAGGCATGTGTGAGATGTGATTTCTCCATCAGGATAAGCATGTATGAAAATGATATTCCCAGGTGCTCAGTGGTACATGCTGAGCTTGTGCCTTACCGTAAAGTGTTAGGATTTTGGTGAGGTAGGGAGGTTATAAATTTAGAAACCTATTTTCATTCATTTTGTAGTATTTGAATTGTACATAGTACTTGCTAGAAGTATAAGCAAGTTTGCCTTTTCTCACCCCACCCCAAGATTGCATGTATCATAATCTGGTCCTTGAACACCCTTCAAACACTGACCTTGAGTTGGAAGAGAGTGTCTCGGAAGGCTCATGTCAGTCAAGCTTGCCCAAGGCACAAGTTGAGGAAACCCACAGGCCACATCAAAGCTGAGGACTCACACAGACTATACCTCCAAGGCATTGGCCTTAGAGGCATAGTCTGTGTGAGTCCTCAACTTCAGTGTGGCCTGTGGGTACTGCCCTCCAGTGCAAGATGACCTTCCCTATCAATATGCTCAGTAAGCCCCAACCTGACTTGGCAAAAAGCACTCCTAGAGGCCACTAGATGTCAGAGCTCAAGGTTCTAAGCCAGGTCTTGTCCTGGCCTTTAAGAACAGTTCAGCTCACTAGTTGGGAAGGCATCAGACCTATTCAGTAGAATTCTGACCATTTTCAGAGCGATGCCTAGGCACTCTGAGAGCTCTCCAAGGTCCTGTAAACCTGCTGCTGGCCTCCTAGTTGTTGTTACTTCCTTCCTACCTCAGATGCCATGTACTGAGGAGTATCCTGCTTTGGGATAAGAAAGTTTGTCTGGTTTTTGAATGCATGATTCTATAACACGGGGCACACAACCTTTTTGGCCCTGAGGGCTGCATCAGGTGTCATCAGGGCTCTCTCTCTCTCTCTCTCTGGCTGGTTTCGAATGACACATTAGGCAACGGAGAGGGAAATAGTGTACTGACCGTGCGTTAGGTAGGCAGTGCTCTACACACGACATGCTGCAGCTCCGGTGCTTGTGCAGCTGAAAGTTCCGGTGGCCATTTGGGTTGCTACGTCTGCTCCCTGCCCTCCTCAGGCCCCCAGCTGTATCCCAGCATGCACCACAAGTGCTGCTGGCTGTATAGAGCAGCTGGGGGGTTTTGGCTGCTCCGGCCAGCAGAACTCTATTCCCAAATGGAATAGTCCACAGAGAGAGGGGGGTTGTTTTCAGATGACACTTTAAACAATGGGGCTTTGGGCTTTGTTTCTCTCCATTGTTTCTCTCCGTTGCTTAATTGGGCGGAATAGCGTACTGTCAGTTGTGTGTGCATGGTGTGTAACCTTCCACACAACACAATAAGCAACCCAACTGATGATTGTTTCCCCCCCCATTGCTTAATGTGTCGTACGAAACCAGCCTCTCTCTCTCTCTCTCTCTCTCTGGCTGCATTCAGACAACATGATAATCAACGGTGGGGTAATATTCAACTTGACAGTTGTTTATCTAGGGGGTACTCCCCGTACAACATGATGATAACCATGGTGTGGATTAGGATCAGCATTGAGTTGACTATTAGTCCACACTGAGTTGACTCACTCATCCCCTGCCCTCCCCACTCAGTCCTCCTGCTAGTATCCCATCAGCTATTCCAGAGCAGTAACCACCACTTTGACTGCTCTTGCCTTGTGATCCTGTGGCTGAGGAAATAAGAAACAGTGGCCAAGGAAATAACCAATGGTACCCTCCACGCAACATGATAACCAACGGTGGTTCAAACAGCAAACTCTGCACAGCGTTGGTTATTTTTGTTGGTTATTTTAGCCAAATAACTAACTGTTGGTTTAAAAACCAGTTGAAAATACTGACTACTATGCTAGCAAGTTAAATTTATACATAACTGGAAACTAGAGAAAGAAGTCCAACAAGGTCTTAGTTTAAAGATCTGTTATCTCTCCCCCACCTGCAATCACATTGCAAATAATTAAATATACTATGTAAGCATTGCCCCTACCCGAGATTAGACCCAAGGCCCATATAGTTTAGCACTATATCCCCAGCTGTGGTCAGCCAGATGCCCTTAGGCAGCTCATGTATAGGACATGATAGAAAATACATCCCCTGTTGTGATGGTCCACAGCATTTGGCAATCAGAAAACAATTGTATTTTAAATACTCAGGGTACTAAAATAGGCAATGATCTCATAGAAATGTTGACTTGGCCAAATTTTGTATCCTGTGTATTTTAGGTAAAATGTTAAGTAAATCAAATATGGCACATTAAGGTAACATTTGGGAAGGTAACTAAATGCACACAAATATTGAATAACCACATTTATCTGGCAAGAGTCTGCAGCACCCCACCATGGCAACAGGTGTTGAGCCTGCTGAGAAAGAACAAAGTAGATCTTGCTGGCTCAGTGGCTTTTAAAAGAACATTTAATTGGTGCTTATATGGAACAGGACCAACAGAAAATAACTCAGAAGCCAAGCATGCAAAATAAGAATGAAAATGCAACACAAATATTACAGAAATATTTAAAGTGAGGGAGAGTTTGTATGTTTCTTCCCCACCCACCTCTTCCTACATGGGAGGATCTCTCTACCGCATTGTGTGAAATGCCCAAGGTATAGAGCTTGTTAGTTTCTCTGTGCATTTAATTTTGATTTTATTGTTGTTTTTAATTGGCTCTTAGCTGCCTTGAGGTCTTCTATTTTAAAAACAACACCACCACAACCCTGCACAGAACATACACACAATTTTATACACATCCATTCTAACACCCTCTCCTTTTTTTAACCTTCTGTTGAACATTTTTATTTGATGGCCTCATCTGCAAAGGGCTTTTAGTGGCTAGTAGAAATAACCTGGAGCCCTGTTGTTGCAGGCACTTGGACGCTGGGTGTTAGAAGTATCAGGGTGCCTCTACAAGAGCAATTTAAAGCTCTTTCAAGGCACATCACCAAATTTACCTCTACAAGAGCAGAGCGCAAATGAGGGGTCTAGGCGCTTTTTATGTCCGCTTATTTGCATTTTCGAATGCGCGTTAAATAGCGAGTTTTAATTTACTGCGGGAGTAAGAACACCTTATGTCCATGTAAACAATTTTGTGAGGAAGCGCATTATCGAACAGATGGCCGTGATGTCATCCATAGAACTGCACCTTCTCTGGGAAAACCTCCCAGTTTTTCGTTTAGTTTTATTTCCTGTCTCCTCCTGGCAACTTCCTCCTTGTTCTCCGTCTCTCCAGATGGAAGCTCCAGGGAGAGGGGACCCAATGTGAACTAAAAATAAAGTTTATTTTAACTCCCCTGAGAGAACATTTCGTTCATGGAGACACGGGGCCAGATGGAGGTGGTTTCATGAGAAGTAAAGGAGGTAGGAAGGATGTGCGGATGTGCGCATAAGTAGCGATCATATGGTCCCCTCATTTTACAATTGTTGAGCTCGCTGGGAAGAGGAGGGGGAAGGAATGAAGCAGCATTTACTTCTGAGCAGGTCACTTCAAATTGCAATCAGGTGAAGGGGGGGAGACAGGTAGCGAACATGTTAATCAGGTCATTCCTCGCAGGTAACCTAGGAAACCAAAGGCAGGAGATTTGGGTGGGCAGGGAGAATAAAGGGTGAAACAAAGCGTATTACTTTCAGCAACATGTCAGCAACTTTAAAGCGCCTTTCATACAGCCCGTAATGCGCTTCAACACCTCCTGTGTATAGGTATTAGACGTAAATGCGCTGATGAGAAGTTGCGCATAATCGGACAACCGGGTGTCAAACTGAAATTCTCTTATAAACATTTCCTCTCAGGGACTGGGAAATCAGGCAGGGTGGAGGGTAACGTCGAGTGTGACTGTGGAGTGGGGTTAGTATCAAGGGTTGTCATTGTTGGGCAGGTGCTGAGGGCCCACACCCAGCAGGCAGACCCAGGCACTAACAGAAGAACCCCAGAGTTGCTCCTCTTATTTGCCATTGCAATGTGCTTGTCTACCTGCCTCTCACTGTGGCTGAGAGAATGGTAGTGGTGAGGAGGAGGCGGCACAGTAGATGCCACTGCTTACTTGCTCTCTGTCTGTCAAGCAAATAAATGGTATCAATGATGAGAAAGGGAAAGGGGAGCAATAGCAACTGATGACAATGGTGGTGAGTAGCTAGACTCTCTGAGAGGGCCCTCAAAACCCTGGAGCCAGCACTTCTGTGGAGAAAAGTGTGAGGTGATGGCAGCATCCTAAACCAAATGAGGCCCCATCCTTCAGCGTGGTGAAGGAGGGTGTGATAAGGTTTGTGTGGCACTAGCAGCAGCTTCTGTGAACAGAGAAGAGATTTTTAAAAAACAGTCATAGCAGCAAGATCTGATAGGACAGATATCCTAGCCCTGCAAAATAGTAACTGGGATTTTAGCCCCTGCTTGTGTAAAGGACACAATCATTTCCAAAGTTTTTTCCCCCCACTCTGAAATCAAATGAAGGTGACTTATATTGTCCTGGCAGTTGAGCAAAGAGAAAGAGGCACTTTTCAAATTTGGTGTCATGAAAACAACTACTACTCCCTTTTGCCACTGTGGAACATTTGAGTCTGAAGAATTGACAATGGCTTAATTTTGGTTTGGGGAGCCTGCAGTTTTGTATACCTGGCCACATCATTCTCTGGGATGCTATATATGCCTGCCTGGTCACACACACACACACACACACACACACACTCTGCATTGTAGGTAGCACCACCACGTTCTGGGAGTTAAAGTATTTCTAAATGCAGTGTAAGATAATAATTATTGAAATTCTTTATAACTCTTTGGACTTCCCATTGAACACACAGTAAAGAAGGTGGGGCCCATAAAAACGAATGTTGCCATTACTGCATCCAGAGTTATAAACGGGCTCTCACTGTTAACTGCCAAAAGTTTGTGTAGTAGAGTATGGCATATGAGCCCCACATTTTAATGCATGCAGAACAAGGAGAAATATTAGGAGAAGCTGAAAAGAAACATCTTTCCTATTTTTAAATAACTGATTTGAGTCACCTTGAAATCCACCCAGCAATATTTTATAAATTGTTTGAAGACTTGACATAACTGAACTTCAAGCCTTGACTTCCTTATTCAGCTGAGAGCCTTGTCTAAGGTGGTTTCCTCCAGCTTTGGTTTCAATTATTGTTTCAATATAAATTACAACGGAAGACTTTTCTTCGTGTAGCTGCAGGGAAGCTTCTAAGCACATCACATCACAGTTCCAGTGTGCTTATGGCAGGCAGTATTATTTCTAGCATGCCCAATCAGTGCAAAACAATGACAAAACAAGAATTTTAGTAAGGCTTTTTCAAGCAACCAAAACTCAGCAAATCGGCATTAGGGAAGTCAGTTGCTTGGAGGAGTGATGTCCTTCTGTCTTGCATTTCAGTTTAGCCCATAGCAGCTCACAATACAGCAGCCCTTTCCTTTCCTTCAGATTGTTTTAAGTTTTTAACATCACCCAAAATTTTAGTCCTGCCCCAAACTCATGAGAAATTTGACCTTCCTGTGATCCTCCTATGTCCCCCAACCTTAGCTGTTACATGCCAAAAGTATTAAGGAAGAACCTCTGCATCCCCCAAATGCATTTTTCTGAAGGTACTTCTATATAGTGCAGCAACCTCGGTCAAATTGACTTGGCTGCATTCTAACATGTTCGGGTACTGGTTAAGTAGGATTCCTAGAGCACTCCAGAGTATTTCACAGCTGATCCAGGCCATTACCATGTTGCAGCTGACCTGGAAATAAGCAGGGACTGTTTCAACCTTTCATTCAAATAAGGAGGTGACATGTTGCTAGTATGTTGCTGTGAGCAACTGGTGTGTTTACACTTCCACCCTGTGAGGTAGGATGGTCTGAAAGATCCCCTTTGTCTGTTTTCTTCTGTGATAGGCTGCTACCACCTATGTATTAATAACTTATTTATTATTATTATTATTATTATTATTATTATTATTCATACCCTGGATATGTGGGGATCCACACTTATGGCTTTTATATTTGGAGAAGGCTGGGGCCCTTTCCAGAATTTCCTTTAAGTGTCTTAACAAAGAAGTTGCCAAGAAGTCCAGTGCATGGCTAAGGCCACCCTTTAGGCTAGCCAAGAGCCTGAATCAACTCCAGTTTCCAATCCAATATATTTATTAAAGAACCAAGCACAGAGAAGTTGAGAAATAGCCTGTGGCTTAAAAAATAAATAAAACTAAACCTCAAACCAGCTCACTAAACCTTACTTAAAAGAGTAACTCATCAAAGCAACTTACTGGGGTGGTGGTGGGAGCCCCCTGGACTGCCAGAGCATGGGAGACTTTGCCTTTACTCTGTGCCAATCACCTGAAAGACAAAGAAAAGATTTCACAAGACAGGTATTTCTATAGGGTCTGGACATTTCCCACAGATGGAACATTCAAACTGAAAGAAAAGGGGCAGGGAGGTTGAATTTATTGCAGTGCCTTTTTCCAGTTTGTTTGTTTATTATTAACATGTAATTGCTGCCATCAAATTGGTGTGTAACAATCTAAAACAATAAAACCTTAAAACAATAAAAAACAAGGTAATTTAAAAGCTGTAAAAACATTAGAACTACACATTTTAAAATGCTAAATTGAAAATATACATCTTTATACCCGTTCTAAAGGTTAAGAGAGTAGGGCTAGTCATAGTTATTGAGGGAGCACAGTCCATAGTTTGTGGGTAGCACAGGATAAAGGCTTTTCATGCATGCCCAACAAACAGGCCTCTTTGGCTAGGGCCCCCTCAAAAGGACCCTTTTGAAAATTAGGGTTTATGGGCTATCAGTGAAAAACTTACTACTTGACCACACATGACAGTATATGGATCAAATAAAAAATGCTGGGGACATGCAGAGGAAAAGTAGATTCTGTGAAGGAAAGTTCTGTCTTCCATATTAAGCCTTCTCAAATAGAAACATCTTTATATTTCACATCAATGTGGTGGTCACTAAATGTATGTACTCAGAAGTAAGTTACATTTATTTTAGTATGATGTCTGTCCAAGTAAGTATGTTTCGGACTGTAGCCTTAGTTTCAATTTCCAATCAAGATTCTATTGATGTTTTTATCCATGGACAACTGTACATTACCACAGACACCTGTAATTGGATCTAATTTTTCTTTTCCTAAAAGCATTTGCAGGGCTCTCATTATTGGAGCAATAATGTGGTGGTTGTGGGGTTAATGCTTTTGTCCTATAATGATTTGTATCAGGGGATGTCTTGAGAAATGAACAATTCCGATGGCCTATCACTGGGCCAAGTATATGAGTGAAACACCCAGTGCATTTCAGGGCCAAGAGCTAAGTGAAGATATCAGGGTGCCCCCCCCCCCCCAAGATATCCAATTCAGAAAGAGTGTTGTGAAAATGCAGAGGAGGAGAAGAAAGGTAATTAAATGTGCATCAAAAGAGTGGTTGAAATCCACATGTACATCAGATCACATCCTTTTATTATGCAATCAACTTGGAATAATTATCAACGCTGTTTGCATTCAAACCCTTTGGAGATCCTGGATTGCCCTGGAGAGTTAGGGGCTTCAAAACACCCCTGCCTAGGAGACAGGATAGTAGAGCAAAAGGAAGGGCTCATGAGAACATAAGAAGAGCCGTCCTGGATCTTGAACTACAGTTGCAGTAGACTCTCTTTTGAACAGAAATAGTTCCTAGAATCTGTTAGGGATATTATTAACTTGACAGCAGCAGAGACTCTCTGCTGGAGACGTTCCCTTTTACCTCTCTTTCCTGTTGCCTCAAACTCATCCATGCTTCATTCTCTCTCTTCCCTCAGGCAGGATATGCCAAGATGTTTATGACAAAGTGGTCCAGCCCCTTTTCTGGAGGAAGCAATTGTGACTGGCTGGAACTAAGGTAGATTGCATCAAAGTATACATGAATGCACCACATGCTCATAAACCATTTAATACATTCTACTAAAGTCCTGAGTTCCAGTTAGCAATCAAGACAAGAGCTTGATTAAGGTCTGCATCCGATAAGCAAGGAGAGTTCGAAGGGTGGGAAAGACAAGTTTTTGGCTGGACACTTGCTCACCTTCTCCCTGCCTCCCTTTGACACCAACTATAGTACTGGGTCTTTGGCCATTGGTGCAATTCCCATTTAGGTGCACAGTTTGCAAACCATATCTTTATAAGCTTAACCAAATGGTATTGCAATACATTGGGAGACAGAGAGATGCAGTATTCCCCAACCTGATAGCATAAGCAATGAACAGGTCCTTTATAGGTGTGTAACTTCAACTTATTCATCTAGTAGATCATATCAGCTCAGCCTAAACAGCCTAAATGGAATATATGAATGAGGCTGAAATCCTATACAGATTTAATGGAAGTAAATCCTATTGAACTTAATGATTCTTGGCATGCATAACACTGCATTGTGAGGGAAATTAAATAGGCTCTTGGGCTCATTTATTACCTTCCTTTATGGCAGAGGTTGACAACCCAGTACTCCCCAGATGTATTGGACTACAATTTACATAATTTCCTACCATTGGCTGTGTTGGCTAGGGTTGATAGGAGCTGTATTCCAAAACATCTGGAGGGCTCCAGGTTGCCTTCCTTGGCTTTATGAGATAAAGCATGTAACGATGCTTTCTTCGCTAGGTCTTGACTGCATGGTCTTCATTTCATGACTACGGCATGAGACTACTTGTGCAGTAGTCCACAAGGCAAGCAGTCCACAAGGGGAGTCCACAAGGCAAGGGTCTGGCTTCTTGTGTATGCTACAGGACTGAACCAGAAACATGGACAGATGAATTTTCACTGCCTTTTCTTTCAAATGGGGAAAGGGCTGGGCGAATAAGTGAATTCTGGGGCTACAAGGCCACTTTGAGAGTAGGGATGAGTGGTCTGGAAACAACTGTGGTCTGGAAGCAATCTGGTAGGGCTAATATTTCCAGTGTCCCTTCAGCAGATCCAGACAGAGGCCTGGTATGCTGTTGTGGGTTAATAATTGTATTGACCTGAACTGCCACTATAGATCTCAGTCCAGGTGTCCTGGAGAGGCTTTCTGAATTTTTTTAGAGCGAATTTCCAGAGGGGTAGCCATATTAGTCTGTTCCAGCAAAAACAGCAGAGTCTTGTGGCACCTTAAAGATGAACACATTTATTCTGGCATAAGCTTTTGTGAACACCATCTCACATCTGATGAAGTGGACAGTGTCCATGAATGCCAGTATATATTTGTTAGTCTTTAAGCCACCACAAGGCTCTCTCTTTTCTGTTTTAAGAGTCTTAAAACACCCACCCACCCCAACTCACAGAGGCCTGAAAAAGTCTAGATGCAAGAATGTGTGCCTAGAATCTGGAGAATTCCTGACTTCTGAAGCATCCCTAATTGAGACAAGTTTGCTGGCACTAACACAGCACCAGTGGAAGCTAGTGGCTCTGATTTCAGTGAGGCTGTGAATCCACTCTAGGTTTCAGTCAGAACCAGCCAGAACTCTAAGGGAGCTATCCAAGGTGCTGAGCCATATCCCCAAAATAACTTCCGCACCTTGGATAGCTCCTTTAGAGCACTGGCTGATTCTCTCTGAATCCCAGAGTGGATTCATACCCTCACCGAAATCGGAGCCACCAGCCTCCGCTCCAGGGCACTCAAGAATGACTATTTGATGAATTTTGGCTCCTTCTTCTCCGCGAGCCAGGCAGCGCCCCCCAGCGGCAAGCCGCAACCGTTCGAGTATTAGTTGCGCGCTTCGGAAGGCGGCTGCCGCAAATCCCCCGGCGGCATCTTTAAGCGCGTCGGCGCCTTTAAGAGGAAGAGAAGCCCATCAGCTTGGCCATCTGGAAGCCTCAGACTTGTCCATTGGTTGGACAGATAGATAGAGCGTGGGGAAAGCAGCAGCAGCGGCTCTCGCCCAGGGTCCGTTGCCACTGAATCCCCTCAGGCTGAATCGGTCTGGAGCGTGTGGCTTCTAGTGCCCAATCCCCTTTGCAAGAGAGGAACTGAGCTACGGAGGAGAGGCCCGGCGGAAGCCTTCCCCTTTCCCCAGTAAAGGCAGAGTATGAGCAGTGCGCTGACCCCGGAGATGGGGTGCGGGAGAGGCCGGCAGCGGCTTCTGCAGCAGCTTGGGCTTCCTCAGGGAAGCGCCCTGCCGCTGTCGCTGCCTCAGCCGTTTCCTCGCTGCTGTGCAGTTTGAGGGTCGACTGGCCAAAAAGCCTCCTCGCCCTCCTAGGAAGGCAGGCAAGCGGCCCACAGTACGACCCAGACAGACGGGCAGCCCGAGAGCCTGGAGAGCGACTTCCTTCTCGGAGCCTGAGCTGAGGGAGGCGAGCTCGACTCTGCAGGAGACGATTGCACGGGACTCCCCGTCCCTCCCTCCCTGCCCGCCTCGCTGGCTCCCTCGAGGGTTTGTGTACTAGCAGGCTGCAACCACCGCGCGCGAGCTTCCGTCCGCGGGCTCTGCCTGCCTCGCAGCCCCCGCTGCTGTACCGTCTGAGGGAAGGAAGCGGGGGAAGCTTGTGGCTGGCGCTGCAGAGAGGAGGCGGGCAGGCAGGCAGGCAGGCAGGCGCGCGCGGCGGGGGTAGGACGATCCCCAGCCCACCGGCCGAGCTGCGCGCCGGTCTCCTCCTCCGCTGACCGCCGCGCGTGCGTCGTGCGAGGGGGGCTGGCGAGAGCGAGAGCTCAGCCCCGAGGAGAGGCAGAGGATGGTCCTCCCGCTGTCGCCGCTCGCTGGGACGGAGGAGGCGGCGACGGCGGAGGAGGCAGCCTGAGCTGCGGACAAGAAGGGAAATGCAGCAGCAGCGGCGGCAGAGCGACCCTGGCGTAAAGCTCCTGAGATGAGGCGGAGACCCGCCGCCGCTGCGCCCGGAGCGGCTCCTCGTTTTCGAAGGTAGCTTGTTGGAAGGGGAAGGCAGGACGGGACGGGGCTTGTTCCATCTAAGCCCCTCTTACCTGGGGCGGGAAGCGGGGCACCCAGGGCTGGCTCTCTGGGCAGCGCGCGCGGGAGTGGGGCTTCTCCCCGCCCAATTTGAGCAAGCGATGCAGCACAAGCGGAGCGCTGGGCAAGACGCGACCCTCCCATGTGGGCTCCCACGCCATGGTTGGGTTATTATTGGGCATTCAGGAGAGTGCACTTTTTCCGATTTGGGGCGCGTCCTCGAGGTACCCTCGTCCAGGCTCCCCGAAACAGGAGTCTGGTGGCACCTTCAAGCCTTAACGGTTTAGGGAAGTAGGCTCTGGTCCGCAAAAGCTTTTGCCACCGTTAGGTCTGCTAGCGGTGTTGTTCGAGGTCACAGGCGAACGCAGCTGCCCCTCTAGAATTCCATACTGGATAGTTATCCCTGAAACTCTGTAACTACCCCGTTGCACTCGCAGCCCAGCCAGGGTTATTAAGGAGTGGTACAGGAGTGGATTTCCCCTCCTCCCTTTTTAATTTCACTACACTTGCAGTGTGATTGTACTGTACGCATAGAAAACAGGCAGCGGTACTTATGGATCACTGAATATGGAATGCAAGGGAGGGATAGCCTCTGTCTGTGGTGCAGGAGGATGAGAGGTTGACCTACAGTTATGGGAGGTGGAGAGTAAGGGGGATGACTGCATTTATGTCAGTGTGTTGACATGTGGAAATTACCTTGAGGGCTTAGAACTCCTGTTATGTTAAGCTAGTACCAAGGAACAGCTCTGTTTCCAAACGGAAGGGTTAGGGAATAGGTTGGCCTTGCTTGTGATAGGGGACACCAGAAGTGCAATGGGATGGGTCAGGTAAGGCATCTACAGCCTAACCTATCTTTAGGGATTCCTTCTCTAGCCTGTCAAGTGGTAACAAGTTCCGGTCTTGTCTAGAGTTAGAAATTTGGGCTGGAGTGGAGGTTTGGAGGAATCCAGTTTTAGTGGGCAGAAGTGGGCTCTAGTGTTTCCTCAGCTTTGCTTTCCCTGGTTTTCTCTGGTAATTAAACTAACAGCTGGTGTCCCCAAACTCCATGCTTAGATCAGCTCTTCTAATTTCTCTATCTACGGTTCTTTCCCCGGTGGATTAGGATTTCCCTTGCTTGCATTTCCAAAGCAGTCTAGTAGTTCCCTGATTTAATTTCGAGGTCGCAGGAAGAAGCAAAACATGTAACTCCTTTGTTAGAAACAAGCACCTCCAGCAAAAAACAAGCAAAACCAAAAAACCTTAGCTTGATCATTATCCCCTCCTTGCTTGAAGTAATTCCTCCAAATAATAAAAGCAGAGAGAAGATACAACATCCGTTCTTGTTTGTCTCCATCTGATCTCTATCTTTGGAGCAATAATTTTGGGGAGGAAATTAAAGGTTTCTCTGAAATGGGAGCGATCTTGTGTCTCAAAGTGTCTGGAATACTGAGATAAGTGAAAGCGAAATACCTTCCAGGTGATTGATATATGGTATAGCAACAAAAGTAAAGTTAATGTTTCTGATGTATAGGACTCTGACATATCTCTTCAAGAAAGTGCATATGTTTGGGGGCCTTGTGTTACTTCTGAATAACAATCTGATGTTCTTTGGAGGAGGCCAATTTTTTGTTGGGGCGGGAAGTTTGTTGGGGTGGGAAGGGGGGGTCTCCCTGACTATGAGTGCTACCTACAATGGACTGTGTGAGATTAATGAACGTTTATTGGATAAAATATGTAACACTATTCCCCATCCCCATCTAAAAGCCAGGACTCAACCTGGAAGAGGGGAATTACAGAAGAAGAGCTGAAACTGAGCAGGCTTAAGGTAAAGAAATGACATTTTATATACCCCCCTCCCCCATTCCCCATCTGGTCCCCACATACAGCAAGTTTTTAGACTTTGCCTTATGAATAGATAGTTCCAGCTCTCATTCAGATTTCATCTTCACGGGCTAAATGTTTCCCGTGGAGTGCACACCAGCCAATCTATGGCTCTTCCATTACAGCAGTCTCCCCTGCAGCAAGGCTACCCCCAATCTATTATGTGTGGATTGGATGCCTCACTACTGCCTTTGAATTTGGGCTTGCAGAATCACTCTGTGCGGGTTAAAATACAACATAGGCATGTGCTATATTGTTTTCTCAATAGCTGCTAAGGAAGGATTGTTAGAACAGGAATGTAGCAAAAAAAAAGAAACACCCCCCCCCCCCACACACAAAATACCAGGATTTTTAGTGGACTGTTTCAAAATAATAATAATAATAATAATAATAACGATTTATTTCTTACCCGCCTCTCCATCTAGATCGAGGCGGGGAACAACAGCATGATAAAATACATAAAACTAATCCAGAACATAATAGCTTCCAAGATCTTAGTCAATATTATCCATCATTTATTTCTGCTCCCACCACTGGATTTAAACTCTCTGTAGAATAGGTAACACGAGTTCACAGTTCTGCATATTTGTTTAAGAGTTTGATCTATCAGCCTGTGCCAAGATGTCTATGGGGTCATGGGTGGGAATCAGAAAGGAGCTCTTAGCAATATCCAGTTAAGTATATATGCATTCATTTTATTTATAAGTTTATTGTTCTTCAGGAACAATAAAAACAATAGAAGTGTGAAAACAGTGAAAACAGTGGCAGAGAGTAAAATAGTTTAAAGTTAAGATGAATTCAAAGGCCTGAGAACAGGTCTTCGCTTGGCACTGAAATGACTCCAAAATAGGCACCAGATGATTTTCTCGGGGGGGGGGGGAATTCCAGAACCAGGTTGCCACCACTGAATTCCTACATTGAGCAGGGGGTTGGATTTGATGGCCTTATAGGCCCATTTCAACTCTACTATTCTATTATTCTATGAGGAGCTCTCAGAGAAGGGCCTCCTAAGAAGATCTCAAGTTCTGGGTAGGTATACATAGAGAGAGACAGCCTTTCAGGTGCCCTGTTCTTAAACTTGGGCCAAGTCAAAACCAACTTCTTGAATTTTGCACAGGAGCCAGTGAAGATAGCACAGCACCGGTGTAATATGTTCATATCAGCCAGTCCTACATAGCAGGTTTCATATTCTGAACTAACTGAAGTTTCTGGATCTTTTTCAATGTACAACTTATTGCAGTAGTCCAATTGTAAATGAAACCATATCTTAGCAATGGGGGGCCTAGCAGGAAAGCTGGATATTATGATTAAAGCTCAGGCTGCTGAAGTAACCAGCCATTTGGTGCACCAGAAGGAAGATTCTTGTTCAAAGCAGGCTGTTGATAACTATTTAAAATAACTGGGGGCCCTTTTGAATAAGCATTTACCAGTGATACTTACGTAGATGAAAATTATGTTCTGTAGTACATTAGCAGTGTTGGTGCTGAGTGGAGCTGAGATAGAAAGCAGGAGGTTCTGCACAAAGCAGATTGAGACTGTGGAAGAGGAGATTAAGGCCTCATCTACAAGAATTCGCCTTTACGCCTGGTTAGGCGATTATGCGCATATTCGCAGAAACGCATTTACGCCTAATACCTCTGTACGAGAGGCGGCGAAGCGCATTACTGGACGACCGAAACGCGATTTAAACTGTTGACATGCGGAGAATCGCTTGTTCACATAGTCAAAATGCGCTTTAACGGCCGGAGCAAAATAAAACTTGCTATTTAACGTGCATTCGCTAATGCGCATAATCGAATGTTTAAAGCGCCTCTATGCCTGAATTGCACTCCATTCTTGTAGAGGTAAATTTTTTAATGCGCCTTGAAAGAGCTTTAAATGCCTCTTGTAGAGGCAGCCTAAGATAGTCTGATAATTGTGATAGTAAATCATTTGCATTCTTAAGGCCTGCAGTTAGGTACAAATGAAACTATGCTTATGTACCATAGAATAATATCTGGCTTTCAGTAGTTATTTCTTTTTCTTAGATCAGGAGCAGACAATGTGGCACCTTCCAGATCATTTGGACTACAACTCAGCCCCAGCCAGGATGAATAGTGATCAGGGGTTATGGAAGTTGTAGTCCAAAACATCTGGAGGGCACTGGGTGTCTAACTCTGTCTTAGGTGTATACCCTGTCTAATCCAAAGGGCTGGGGGTTTGGGGCAGGGTGGCTGAAGCACTCTAATACTACACAATATGAAGAGAGCTTCCCATGTCAAAAGGTTCACTCCAATGGCCACTGGCCAAACTTGATGTTACAAGGGATATGTAAGGTTCTCTATCCCATTTCCCCTCATAATGAAAAGCAGGGGCTGGGGTCATTTGCAAGGGACAGTCAGAGGGAGGGCAGTTGCTTCTTTTTCCATCTGGTGATTCCCTCCTTCAACTGTTTTCCCCAGCAATATGTAATTTTTCCCTAGCCATGTTCATGTCTAGTTTTCAAATCCAGTGAGAAAAAATTGCCCCAGGGAACTGCAGGGAAAAACTGATACCCACTGAAACTCCTTTTCCTGTAATCTGACTCTGAATTCCTCATCATAGTGGCAAACGTGAGGTTAAGACTGTATGTTTGCCAAGAACTCAAAGTTCGGCCCTGTAAATAGAACTGTATATAATGTTACTTTTTCATTCTCATGTTTAGAAAGACGCTTATTGGAAAAAGCCGGCAACTGAATTCAAGATCTTCTCTGTACTGTAGGAATGGTAAATGCATGTCTGAGGCATATGCCTGGCAAAATGTTGCCAAGTATCTCTCCTGTTTACACATCTCAATCTTGTGTTGCCATCTTTTCCGTCACACATTCTAAAGTTGTGCACCTGTGGCCATTTTCTTGCTGCTTCCCCATGTTTGCCTTTAGAACAAACCAATAAGGATGGCTGTGACCTTAAAATGAAGCTACCTACTCTCATGGAGCTCCAAACTAAACCCCAAAAAGAATGGGAAAATTGAGAAGGTGGATTTAAGCCCATATCCAAATAAATAAATACAAAAATGTGTTTATTTAGTTCATAGACCTTTCCACATAAAACAGTTATTAAAAATAAACAATAAAATAAAACAAAATTAAGATATGTAAAATAAACAGAGTGGCAACATTGATGAAAAATGTATCCTAAAACAGTAAGGAAAGGCCTTAAAGGCTTTAAAAATCTTTTGTAGAAGACTTACTTTGTACATGGTTTCAGGAATATGAGGGCTTACATTAATTGTGCTGGGATTTGAACCTTTTTCTGCAGGTGATTTAAATGACGTCTACTAGGCACACACATGATTTCCTAGCAAGAAACATGATTTCCTAGCAAGATTAGAATCGACTCCACATATTGACTTTAAATTTTGGTCACAGTTTTAACAATATATTACAGGGGTGGGTAACATGCAGGCACCTCCTGCCCCATACTATGGTTCTGCCACTTTCTATGGCAGCAAACCCCCATGATTTTTCTTGAAAACAAGATGTGCAGGAAGTGGAATTGCATTCCTGGAAGTCTTCAGGGAATGCAATTTTATTCCGAACAATACCTGCACTCTTTGTGCACCTTGGTTTTAAGAGAAATTGCTGCTTTTTTAAAAACTGTGGTTGTGCCACCACATTTTGGCAACAAATTTGGCAATGGGGCTGTGGCTGGGAGCAGAGATATGGCCTCTTGTGGGGACCATGGGAGGCAGTGTCGCCCCGACACTTGGAGGTTAATTTAATAATATCAGACTTTCCCAGTACATACACTGTCACATTTACAGTAACTAATATATAAAGGAATTATCACATATGTATATCAAGGGAGTGGGGCAATACTGAATAGCTACACAGAGAAAAGGTTCCTAATTCCTTGGAACTGCTTGAGGTTACCCTGTTTGTTAAAAACTGCTCATTCACTTGCCAGGTGAATTTGGTTCCAGTGGTGCACACAGATTTCCCCACATCAGAAGGAGTCTGTTGTGCTGCCCAGAAGCAAGTGATTGGGCTGGTTTTGAACACAGGACTTCCCAGTTTGATTCCCCCTTTCTCTTCTTGGTTGGTCAACAGTGTTTTCAGCCAACAATCTTAGCTAGTGTTGTCCTGCCTAGTCGAGTGGTTTGGTGTGGTCTCTTGGATATGCAAAAAATAAAGCCATGTGAGAGTCTAACTCTTGCCATTAAGCCTTGTTATCTCCCCTGCCTGCAAGGCAGCAGCATTTCATTTCAAGTAACAAAGTTATCATTCAGTCAGGCAGTTCATGCAAGCAGCAAAGTCACAGCTTGTTCATTTTTAGCAAGGTTTGTTGTTTTTGCAAACCAACAGTTTCGTGTCTGTGTCTGTGATAGAAGCATTTATTGGGTGGGGAACGACGACTAAAGGGAAAGAACCTGGCTGCCTATTTAGACCAACAGCATTGCTAGAAGGCCTTGCTGATCTCTGGGATGCCTCTGTTCCTATGTTCTTATGTGAAAGTCCCCTGGGCTCAAGCATGTCTAGAAACTGCACAGTCTGGCCCTGAAAGACTAGCCTCTCAGTCCTCAATATGTGGGAGACTGCTATGGCTTCTTAGTAATGAAGAAAAGGCACCCTGTATACGTTTTGGAGGTAATATTGATCACCAATGACCATATAAACACAAAGAAAAATAGTCCCAGTCAACACTTTGCATGGAAGAAGACACGGATTTTGCACAGGCCATTGTTGAAGTTCCAACCCAAGCACTGAAGCAGGTTTCTCTAGTCTAGCTTGGGCAGTGGTCTACTTGTATGAATCCAGCCAGAAAACATGTGCAGAGTAGCCTCATTCTCTTCTAGATTCCTGTGTGTCTTTGCAGCAGAGTGAGGAAAGTGTTTTGAAAAGATGCTAGCAAAATTGGGAGGCTGCCCTTCCTAAACAGCTTCCCATGCAAATAATATAATAATAATAATAATAATATTTTTTTATAACCCGCCTCTCCCTACGGATCGAGGCGGGGAACACAATGCAAATACAAACATAACAAAGTAAAAAAAATTAAAAACAAGAGAAACACATCATTAAAACATTTAAAATTCATCCGGATAGGCCTGCCGGAAGAGTACAGTCTTCATGACTCTCTTAAATTGCATGGATTGCATATTCTACGTCACAGCCCAAAACAAAAGTAGGCAGGGCTAAATCCATTCAGATCTGTTGGTATTTGTGTCCCCATTTTCTCTCTCGTAGCACTGTAGCAGTTGCTCCTCCTAGCCAGATAGCTGTGAGGTAGAAAGTCCTATGCAACTGATACTGCTCATATGATTTTGGTACTTGCAGAAATACAGTAGCAGAGGGAAGCAATTGTTATGCATCTGCATGTGTGTGTGTGTGTGTGTGTGTGTGAATGGGGGCTGTGCCAACTGTGCTGTTGCATTTGGATCTATGTATTCTGGGACTAAGCCTTGGGTGAAATTAAAGCCTTTCTGGCCCCCTGTTTTACAAACAAGCCATGTTAAAGGCAAGTGCATGGTCCAGCAGTCTAGTGGGGGAAAACACTGGACGTTGATGGCCCTGAGAGGTCCATGATTTAAGTCTTAGCTCATCAATTGGGATTATTGGGGTGGCCTTGGAAATATTTATCTCTCTGCTTCAGTTTCTCATTGGTCAAATGGGCATGATACTGAATTGCCTTACAGAATTGTTGAGAAACTGAATTAGATAATAAAAGAAATGTGACTACCTGTCCTGAGCCACAAAGCTTGGATGGCCAATAAACCTAAAATAGCAATGCTTAACCTTGTAAAAGAGCAATGGGCTCCACAGATAGAAGATGCTGGGAGTTAATACCCCCCCCCCCCACTTGTTGAAAAGCACTCAGCGTGCTTCTAGGATAAGATTTTGTGCACAGTGGAAAAACATATCAGTTTATCCAAACAAATAAAACATTTTCCCCTTTTGTCAAACGCCCTATCTGAAGGTATTTGGAAATACTCTGTAGAGCATGTTATATGCTCCAAATGTTCCAGGAACTGGACATTTTTGTGTAAATGGGAGTGTTTCATACTATGGGGGAGATAATGGTGAGGGTTATATTGTACCTGTGTCAGATGTAGACTTGAATTTTGGATATGGTGATGTGTACATTCAGGTGTGTCAAGTCTATAAGAATGACTGGGGGCATTGCTGAGTGTGACTCGACTGTTAGTTTGGTGTGTACCTTCTGATAAACATGCTGCAGTTAAGATTTCCAAATGCTGCAGCAGCTCTGATGTCAGGTGGGAGGATTCAGATTGTGACTCTAGAGTGGGCTTGAGCCATGTGTGCCTTTGCCTTCCTCTCTGTGTACATAACAATGTATGGGGAGTGCATGTCAGCTTGTCAGGAGAATCCCCTTCCATTCTCATTTCTTCAGCATCCTAAATCTCTCAGAGCCTCTGCTATTGACAGTCATGTTTAGAGCCAGCCCCAAAGTTCTGAGTCACTGTATTGTTTCCATGGAAACAGGCTTGTTCATTATAATCAGTTTTAGGGGTAGTGGAAATATAGTACAGATGCTGCTAGGAGTTGGGCTACTGCCAGAATCATATTGGCAAGAGAGATGCAGGATTTCAAAGTGTTGGGTGAGGGGTTCATACTTTATCCTCAACGACTGCAGCAGGTAGTGAAGTGTGAAATCCTGTCTCTTGGTTCAGAGCCTGGTAGGGCTGTGTGTGTCGGTGAGGGAGATGAGCTATGCAGATTCCAGATATGTATCCCAATTTTGCCATTTCACCTGTTGCTGTCAGATCTTCACTTTCCTTTTCTCAGGATTGTTATTGTCAGCAGATATACATGCAAGGCTGGAATGAGTGGGCAATAGTGAAGCTAACCAGCCAGTTGGCATCAGGTGCCACAGTGACTGCTGGGAATAGTGGAGGGTGGTGGTGGGGAGAGCAGTAATTCCCAAATGAGGGCCTGTATGCTGTCACAGAAAAATAGAATCAGAAGTAAAGATGAAGCTTCGGTACCAACCTTCGGGTGAAAAGTGACATGCTAGTAATTACACCTCTTTCATTACCTGTCCTCACTGTGCTTCATGTATCGTGGGTTGAAAGGCTTTCCCCAGTAGGGGTGCAGTTAAGGTTGGCAAGAATAAAGGCAATACAAATCTGTGCAGAAAACAAGCTCAGGCCCAAAAAATGAATGAGAAATGTGAAAATTAATGTATACTACTGATCGGTAGACAAAATGGCCAGCATTGCTAGGACTTGAGTAGGACTTGGGTGGTGGGTGGGAGAAGGGGTTGACAAACAAATCTAAACAAACATTCAAACCTGCCAATATTTGGTGCTTTCATATGGCTTGGAGTATGTGCTTTCGTGTGAATATAGCTCATGATGTTAATTGAACACTTATGAAGACTGAGGTAAGGGTGGCGTCTGATTCATAGGGCACTGAAATGACCCAGAGCTGAGTCACCCACACTGAACAGTAAGGAGGCTTGCTGTGTTTTTCTTTCCATTGTACTCTGTTTGAGATGGACAGAGGCCAGCTCTTAAGGTGGCAATGACAACTGTCGTGCTTTCTCATTACAATATGGGAATTATTGCTGTGTATACTGCAGATACTTGTGCGTTGTTGCATGTAACCATTCTGAAAAGATTTGGCTGATAGTGCATGTATACCACAAATCATACATAGCAATCTACAGATGGGTTGTGTACTTACTCTTTTCTCCAAGCCAGAGAGAAATATAAAACTAGAGATATGAAGGGTTGGAACCACCCTTCTCCCCATTATCTTCCAGTTTCTTTTTCCCGGACCTTCACATCTCTCTGCAAAACAAGATGAAAGAGGCAACAATTTCATGTGTGGATACCACAGAAAGCAGTCTTCTCCATGGAATGGGAAAACCTCACTATTGTACACTGGATTGATTACAATATGAGCGTCTACTTTCAGACACTGAGTTTTGAAGGATGAGGAGGACTTGTGCTTCAGAGCTAAACTGATGCCTACTTGGCACATGATTGGAATTCCTGCTTTGTTTATGCTAACTTTAAAGGTGAAACAGAAGACTAGGCCTTTTCTACACCATAAGGGTGTAGAGGGAGGGAGGGTGGGCGATCCCGGAAGTACCTAATACACACCATCGGCGCACAGGGAGCAGCCAGGGGCCATCCCAGGCAAAAAGCCTGGTGTGGAAAGGGCCTTAAAAGGTTGTGTTTATTTAGTATGGTTAAAATAGGTGCAAACTCCCATAGGTGCTGCTCCATACAGGTAACTGACAATATGGAGAAATGTCTATAGAGCAGGGGTGTTGAGCCTCAGGCCTGTGGGCCAAATCTGGCCAACCTGGGGTTCCAATCTGGCCCTTGGGGTTCCCCAGATGGCCATGACCTATCCTCTGACTGCTGACTGGTTTCCTGAGTTTTGTGTGCTTCCCCCCCCCCCCCCCCTTCTCAAAGGCTGAGATGCCTCTCCTAAGGCTTAGTTACTGGCAGTAAGAGCCTTAAGCTACAATATGCTGCTATGTTTGGTATTTAGGCCCTGCCCCTTTTGCTTTTGGCTTCCAAGGCCCCCAAGAGTTTCTCCAAAATTGAATTTGGCTGTCACCCCTGCCATAAACTATGGGTTAGGAAGCTGCCTTATACTGAGTCAGACCATTGGTCCATCTAGGCCAGTATTATCAGCGTTGATTTGCAGCAGCTCTCCAGGTTTTCAGGCATGGGTTTTTCCAGCCCCATCTGGAGATGCCGGTGATTGAACCTGGGACCTTATGCATGCAAAGCAGGTGCTCTACCACTGAGCCATGGCCCCTCCCAACCACACTAGCACATGTGGAGAGCCAATTTTCAAAGCACATTGATGAATATAATATAGGCGAACTACACAGAAGTTAAGAAACAAGGCCTATATTCTGTTAGGGAGCCCTGGCAGCCATCTCTCCTTGGCCATAGTTGAGATCTCCCTTTAACAGAGCTTATGAGGTCTAGCACTAGTCTCTAGTTGCTGGATGCTGAGGGCATTCTTCCTGCTGATTTGGCAGCATGACAGCATTATTGGCACTGAGATGCAAGAGAACTTAGTACAGCCCATCTCTGTGTGAAAGAGCATACTCCAGACTTCCTTTAAATATTCAGTACAGGAATCTAGAAGCTGAAGATTCCCCAAACTTCTCTGTATCTCACTGAAACATGGTCAGTTGTGAGGACATGGGAAATATTGATTCCTAGGATGATGTGCAGAATGGACAATTCCTTTGGCTGCAGCTGATTACTACCATTTGCCTAGGCTTCAGATTTGCTTTTTATACTGTTTAATGTGGCGTCCCTACTTAACACAGAGCTTTGCCTGTGGTTCCCTTACTGTACCCAGCTGGCATAAGTGAGTCCAGCTTGTATTCCCTGGCAACCAAGCAGTGTTTTGTGCCAAGTGGTTTTCAGGGTTATGGCTGGCCTCGTCCTCCTATGGATGGATATGAGCAGTTGCCACAGCTGAACACAAGAGCCCTTTAGCCCATGTTCCTTAGCTATATACAGTATCAGATGTTCAGACCTACTGATTTCCCAACAGTTTACCATTTTACCCCTGATGAGCACTGCTTGTGAAGAGAGCAACAGCTGCAATGAAACTAAAAAGTACAACGTGATGATAAAAAATGTGTGAGGATTCATGGATGAGTGGAGATAGAAGAAAACTGATTTTGGTCATGGGCCAAACTAGGTGTGATGTGGGAGACCTATGAATACTATCTTTCATGATTTAAAAAATGTGTTAATAGCAGCCGTGTGTGTGTGTGTGTGAGAGAGAGAGAGAGGCTCAATTCGGACAACACTTTAGTCAATGGTGGGTTAATAGCATACTGACGGTGTGTTAAAGAGGTGGAGCTCCACAGATAACACGCTGCAGCAGGCGCTGCAGGGAACCAGCAAACACCCTGGTGGTTAATAACGTACTCGGCTCTGACTGACAGCTTGGCCGCCATGTTCTCTGCTCACCGCCCTCCGTTAGTCCTCCAGCAGGTATCCCAGAACACACTGCGGACGAAAATCCATGGGTGCCACCATTGAAGCCGATGCAGGACATGCCTCCCAAACCCCATTGGCTGTTGTAGGCAATGGGTGGAACTCAGCAGCCTCCGGCGAAGAGGCAGCCAGGAGGAACGGCCGCACCAAAGCAACGTCCGCACCCCGCACCATGCAGCAAATGTTGGCACCCAAGCCCCAGGGGGCCACCCCCGCCCACCCTACATGGGGGACAGGCAGTCGCGAGGGTGACCCATGTCCCCCAGCCCCCAGCCACAAACATCACCCTCCCTAAGCATCCAAACACACACACAGGAAAGAAGGCAAGAGTGGGGCGGTTTGGAAAACTTTATTCAGCAGGGACCTCAGACATGGGCAGTAAGGCACATGGTCACTACGAAGCAAGGGCAGAGCCCACGGAAAGGACAGGTGCCCTCGGGAAGGGAGAAGGCGACTGGAAGGCACAGCGGTGAGGAGGGGGAAGCTGAACGAGCACCCCCAGGGAGCTAGCCACGGAATGGGCGATGGGGAAGAGGCGGAGAGGGGCAGAACGCCAGGGGGAGATGCCAGTCTACAGATGAAACCCCACAGCTGAGTCTCACAGGGGGTGGGGGTAGCGCTGCCAGATCCAGGCACTGTTGCTCTCTCGCACCCGGGATGCCTCCAAATGGGTGTGGCGCTCCCCAACGGGATTCATGGGGCCCGGCAACAGCTCAATGTCCCGCCCGTCCACAGGGATGGCGTCGGCGTCTTCACCCACCCCCTTGGATGTGGTTCTCTTCTGGTGCGCTTCCAGCCTCTTGTTGCGCTCCGTGCCGGCTGCCTGGTGGGGGGGGGGCGGGCGTCCTTGGTTGCTATGACATCAATGCCAGCGATCTGCTGTAGGTGTTGCTGAGCGGCCGCCCACGTTCTGCCGCTCTTGCCGGTTTCCTCTATGGTCTTTTGTGATAACGTACTCACCACGGTTGTTTAACCCACGCTCCCCTCCAGACAACATTTTAGTCAATTGACTAATCCCTAAACAACTCGCAAGTGTGTTGTTTCTCTTGGTTGTTTAATTCTCCCGATTAGTGTACTGTGGGTTGTGTGCCTCCCTCCAACTGACGGTTGTTTAATTAAACAACCATTGCTTAACATGTCCAAATTGAGCCAGAGAGAGAGAGAGAGAGAGAGAGAGAGAGAGAGAGAATGGCTCAATTCGGACGACACAATAAACAACTGGTGTGGGGGAAACAATCATCAGTTCTTTTGACTATTGTGTCATCTGAACGCTGCCATAGTCAACTCAGCGCTGCTCTTCATCCACACCACAGTTGATTATTTATTACCATGTTGTGTGGGGAGTACCCCCTAGGGTTAGGGTTAGTCAACCCACCATTTACGATCGTATCGTCCGAATTGAGCCAATGTGTATACAATTAAGATCACAACCATAGTGCTGGGGAAAGTGGAGTGTTTTTATTTGCCTATCTATATGTATAGATAGGACCTTCAGTGTTGGCAGTAGACCCACCCTTCTTCCTGCATGGTGGCCCTGATCCTAATCCTTCCTCCTTGTGGCTCATGTTAAACACTCAAAAACACACAACCCTGTGGGATAGTTTGCCCCCCGCCCACCCAGAAAGCATGAGGATACATCTAGCTTGCTCTACCTTTAGCATTGCTGTTCAATAGTGTAGCAAACTTTGCCTCTTTGACCCATTAAGAGACTCTAGGACAGGGGAGGGCAGCCTCCAGCCCACAGGGTTGCCTAGGCTGACCATATGAAAAGGAGGACAGGGCTCATGTAACTTTAACAGTTGTAGAGAAAGGGGAATTTCAGCCAGTGTCATTTGTATGCAATTAGTTCCTGGTGAAATTCCCTCTTCATCACAACAGTTAAAGTTGTAGTGGCCCTTCTTTTGAATATGGTCACTCTAGTATAGTGCCTGCAACTTTAACTGTTGTGATGAAGAGAGAATTTCATCAGGAACTAATTGCATACAAATGACACTGGCTGAAATTCCCTTTTCTCTACAACTGTTAAAGTTACATGAGCCCTGTCCTCCTTTTCATATGGTCAGCCTAGGGTTGCCCAATCTGGCCCATGGAGAATTGTGCACCCTTTCCAAGCCCTGCCCCCTGTCCCGGGGGAGAGGAATCCCCATGTTATCTCCACTCCCTATGTAGAGATAACAGGAGGAATCACTCCACGCCTCCCAATGCGAGGGCAAGTGGCGCCAAGTGGAAATCCTCTGCTATCCCTGTTGATTCTCCTGCATCTAGCTGGAGCTTGCAGGAGTTACTTCCTGCACTGCTCATACCCTAGTTTCTAGTGAAAACTCTACAGTTGAACAGGCTTCCATTACTGACTAACCAAGAAGTGTTTTTCCCAAAGTGTACATAACTGTAGTTGCCTGGGAGTGCTGATTGCACTCCAGGGTGACTACAGAAAGTCTCTCTTTGCCCATAAATAATAATGATTTTTCTTTGTTCCTGGTCAACCATCCAGGTGGATACACCTTTTCGGTGAGCAAAAAATTATATACAGTGGAGGTTCAGTCTTATAAAAACATAATTGCAAACATGGTGATGCATTAATTTCCTGTGTGGATATAGCACAACTTTCATTGGTGTAGGACAGAAACTTTCTGCAGCTGTCAAGCATTCTATAATACAGTATATCAGAATCTTCTGGAGTCAGACAGTCAATGCAAATTGCAAGGATCTGACAGGGAGGGTCTTTATATTGTTATGATTCTTCTTACAATGCGGAATCAGGTGAATCGTCATCATGTAGGATTTATTCTCTACTTTATGTCCAAATAAATAGCACTTGCATAGTGGTATCTCTGTTTTTACTTTAACAAATGTTTGTTCTCTGACCACCTTGTACAAATTAGATTATATTGTACACATTGAAACAGTAGAGGTGGTGTGACTCTAAAACAAAGTCCATTAAAATGTGTGGTGTTGGGAGCAGGAAAGCAAACATGAAATAAAACTGAGTTGGAGATCGGTAATGAGACTTTGCTGGTTAAATGAGAGATTTAGAGAACAAGTGGCACACCCGTCTCCGCTTCAACGAGATGGATCACCCCTTTTTCAGTCCCTTTAAATTCCTGTCTATATTAACAGAAGATAACAAAGCTCCAAACCTTTTAGAAGATGGGCCAGTGTGGAGGATAGCCACCAGAGGGCAAGAGAGAGTGCTCTGTTGAACAACTGCGTTTAGTAGATATACATATGAAAAAGGCTGATTTGTCCAGAAGCCACTGTACTTAGAACAAATGAGCTGCTGACAGTCATACTCCAGCTTTTCCAATCTGGTGTCTGCCAGATGTGTGTTGGGCTGCAACTCCTATCATCCTGGCTGGGAATGAGGGAAGCTAGTCTGACACATCTGGAGGGCACCAGGTCGGGGAAGGCTGTTCTACTGTTCTGCTTCACTTCCCACAAGCTAGATATTATTGCTTGCCTGCCTGCCATAGCTAAATGTGAGCCTTCTGGGGTATTTTTTTTTTTAAAAAAACATTTTGGCTTTCATTGTGTGTTCTACTACTGCTGTTTTAAATTGTTTTATTGCTGGCTGGTTTCTTACTTGCTCTTAATGTAAGCCTCCTGAAACTATCTAGGAAAGATGGGTTATAAATAAATATTTTTAATAACTAATATATGCAGGGGAACTGGGGAGGGGTTATACCTCAGTGGTAGAGCATGTGCCTTGCATGCAGAAGGATTGAAGTTCCATCCCTGGCATCTCCAAGTAACAGGATCTTGGATTAGCAGGTGATGGGAAGGACCAATGCCTGAGGCCCTGGACAGCCTTTCCCAGTCAGAAGTGACAATACTAGGCTGGATGAACAAGTAGTTTGACCTGGTATAAGGCAGCTTCCTACGTTCCTGCTTCGATGGATACAGGGGACTGCATGGGGGCGGTAAAATATATGTTCTTTGGGTAATAGAGAACGGCTCTTTCAGGGGCTCCAGATTTGTGAAGGGAAGGACTTGTGAAGTTTTGATAGTGTTCTCGTGGCCTGGCCTTAATGCTGATGAAAGATGCCATGCGAGCAGCTCTAGGAGCATTCCCAACCAGGGTGTCCTAACCATCCCTTTGCCCCTGGCCATATTTCCTATTGAGCTATATTCCAGCTAGTTAAGTTTCCAAATTTCTAACTATTCTGTCCTGAATAAGCTTGTATATTACTCATTGTAAATAAAACCAATAAATTGCATGTTTGTAACTAAAATGGAGCCTTTATAGTACTCCCCATGAGCATAATCTTAGAAACTCTGGTAATTCAGCCCATGTGCCTCTTGCTCTGTAGAATTTATATCTGCTTGAGGAACAATTGTGAAATTAAGGATGTCCAGTTTATTCTTTCTACTCAGATGAAAGAACACTATGCAGCAACATTTATGTGAAGACAAGTAGTAAAAATATCCTAGAAGCAGGGTTAGTAATTACTGGGCATAACAGTGGCCTAATTCACACCAAGCACTATAAAAGGCAGAAACCACACTACTGCTTTATAGCAGTATTGAAGTGCACTGAACTGTTGGGGCCCATTGACACCTACCATATACCACTTTCATAGTGCTATATCCTGCTTGATGTGGCTCCTGCCTTTTATATACCACTTTCATAAAGCTTTCATACTGCTATATCCTGCTTGGTGTAGATCTAGCCAGCGTTTCTCCATGGCATGGAAACGAAAAGCTGGTTTGCATGTAACAACCAACTATGAGTTAATGAACCCATTGTTGGTTGAGGGGCGCTGCCTCACCAATCACTTCAAATGCCACTTCCTTTAGTAAAAGGAACACCCTGTTCCTGGGTTGTTTCTGATGACATCCAAACCTGGCATTCAAGGTTGTTGAGGGAGAAACAACCTAGAGTTTAAACATATGGTTTGTCGTTGGGTTAAAATTGTGGGTTGTTTTTCCTTCAACAACCTAGGCCCTTTCTACACCATAGGGGTGTAGAGGGAGGGTGGGAGGGCGATCCCGGAAGTACCCAATACACACCATCGGCGCACAGGGATCAGCCTGGGGCCATCCCAGGCAAACAGCCTGGCGTTGAAAGGGCCCTAGAGTGCCAGATTCAGATGTTGTAGCAAAGCAGAAGCAGCGGACGGGTGGGAGGCAACATGTCCACACAGCCCCAACCACCCATGGGTTAAACAATGGCTCAATTTGGTGACACGATAATCAATGGTGGGGTAATAATCAACTTTACAGTTGTTCATCTAGGGGGTACTCCCTCCACAACATGGTAATAAATAATCAACTGTGGTGTGGATTAGGATCAGCGCTGAGTTGACTATGGCAGCATTCGGATGACACAATAGTCAAAATAACTGACGATTGTTTCCCCCACACCAGTTGTTTATTGTGTCGTCCGAATTGAGCCACTGTGTAGGTTGTCATTACGTGCGAATCAGGTCTAAATGTTCATCCTGTTTGTCAGTCCAAACTGAATAATTACATCACCCATTGTGTCATATTTATAATGCTTAGTCTCAAAACAAACTTTTTTTTAGCCTTGTTTGGTGTTTTCACATTAAAAATAGCAGACCTTAAGCCGTTGTTTGATGGAAAGTAATGAATTCAGTTTTAAGAGATTTTGTGGAGACTTTAATATATTTGTGTTGCATTCAGATAATATTTCAAATGAGATGGTTGTTAACAGATACTTTATAGAATTGGAAACATTTTAAAAAAATTGATTAAAATTTTTAAAACAGTGTTTTTAAAATTAAAACATTGATTGTTCCTAGCCTGTTCTAGGATGTACAGCATGTATCCCTTCTCTCTGCCCCTCCCCCACAATCTCTGTAGAAACTTGAGTTGTAAGCTCCTTGAAGGCGGAATGTTTTGCTTGCATTTCTTTGTAAAAGTGACCTGTATGTTGCTAACACTATACAAATCATCCAGTTCTTGTTCTTATCTTTGGGGAGTCAATAAAGTGACTGGTTGAAGGCATAGCTTTGGGTGTGGCTTCTGCAAGGAGCTTGAACCCCTTGGTCCTTAAGTTTGCCCAATCGTTGGCCAGCCAGAGTTAAACCTGCCATCCTGCATGGTGACAACATCTGCTCCTTGCCTTGCAATGTCTTATTTTTATATTCCTGTAGGGGAAAATGTCTGATTTTGTAACAGACATTGGAGTTGGGACTAATTCCTGATAAATAAAAAAGAACAGTAGTGCTTCAAGCAGCCTCTGGGCCCACAGAAAGCAGCCCTGCCCTGCCCTTATATAACTGACAGAGATGAGACCTGCAGTCTGTTTCCCCTTCCCCCAGCCCTCCCCAGGCATGCCACAGTCTGCCAACAGCAGAGTCTTCTCTTGGGAGAAATCACCAAGAACGCTGTGCTTTTCCAGCCCCGTCAGGAATTTTAATATGCTAAAGCCACAGGAGCTTTGAGGTTGAACAGGCCCTGCATACTAACATACCCTCAGCCAATCCAGCTTTCTGAAGCTGCACTCTGTGCAGAGATGTTGTCGGCTCCAGAAATCTCCTTGCCTCAGTGTCTGTCAGTTGCTGTTCTTGTCCTCCCATCAGGTGTAGGTGGTGTTGAGCCTTAATAGGCAGCAAAGAGTGAAAGGGGGGGGGGGTCATTGAGAAGAGATGAGCTTTGTGTGTGCATGAATTACACCAATGGAGCAAAATGCTTTGAGTGTTGAAGCAATGCTCAAACAGCTATTGTGGATCAGAGGCTGTGCATGAGCTTTTTTTGGGGGGGGAAGTGGAGGGAGACTGCTGTACAAAGAACGTGAGAGAAAGTGGAAAACAACTGGCCAAGGAGAACATTCTCAGGGGCCTGCTTGCAGCAGGGGCAGTTTAAAAATATTTGGGTAAATGAATCTGGGATTTGCTTGGCATTTGCTGTCAGCATTTTGTGTTCAACCTCTAAAGCTGAGCAGCCCAGCCCTTTGAGCTTTAGCTGCTGCTGTGTAAACAGCCACTTCTCACTGTAGCAGCAGAAGCATCCTGTGCTTTGGAAGTGGGGCACAGATGTCCCACTCCACACCACTTGCTCAGTATGTCCTCTGAGGACTGCTGCATGTGTTAGGCAGTGGCAAATATGTTTGCCACCAATTATACAATCATTGGGAGCCCTGCAAGAATATCTGCATAATACTCGTGTCTGCCAACATGTATTTTTTCACATCTATATTTTTTAATGGAATGTGTAAAGCATGGCATTTATGGGTTTTTATGCATATTGTTACGTGTGATGCAGCACCAACTGCTAAGGAACAGTTGTTCTGCTGCTCTTGGGACAATGAAGGGTAAACAAGATCTGGCATAATGAGCTGTCACTGGCATTTTGTGTCTATGCCACACCTTGGAGATGCTAAACACATAATGCACTTGGGGTTGCATGATTGTTTTTTCAAGTGTGTGTGGATAGGGAGAGGGAGCAGCCAATAGGTGTTTCCCTCCCAAGGCAAATAGTAGTTTTAGGGGGATGATTTTCATCCAAATGACTGTGCATAAGAGGAAAGGGTTAAACTAAATCCTCTCCCAGTGGACCACAGTCCTGATTCCCCACCCCACCCTGCTCTTACAGCTGCTATTTTCACTAGAAAACTTCAAGTGACATGTTTTGCTTGGTGTTCCATTTGGTCTAGAAGGATCTTAAGGCAGAGTTCTTTTGGAAGGACTGGTATTGTACCAGCTGCCCTGGTGTTATTAGCATTAGGTTTCATTGCCAGTGGAAGGGGCCTGACAGTGTGATGTAGTGGATGGAGTGTTGAACTTAGACCAGGCTGTTCTTGGGGTCAGTCATTTCTCAGCATAATAAATCTCTCAGGGTTGTTGTAAGGATAAAATGTGGGGGTGATCATGAATGTTGGCCTAAGCTCTTCGGAAGAACAGTGAGTTAAAATGTAATTAAAAATGAACCATAGAATATAGAATAGTAGAATTGGAAGGGGCCTATTAGGCCTTCAAGTCCAACCCCCTGCTCAATGCAGGAATCCACCTTAAAGCATCCCTGACAGATGGCTGTCCAGCTGCATCTTGAAGGCCTTTGGGGTGGGAGAGCCCACAACCTCCCTAGGTAATCGGTTCCATTGTCGTACCACTCTAACTGTCAGGAAGAATATTGCCTTGCCTCACATGGGCACACAAACAGTGGACCCTAGTCTGTGATTCCTCATCATAGTGCCTTCTGGGACTAGGCTGTTAGGAAGTCACCCTAGTGGTGGAAGCATATTGCTAGCTACCTCGGCAGGGACAAACACAAAGGCAACAATGCAAAGTAGTAGTGGAATGCATCTGGGTGCATCCAGCCATCTGTGCACACATTTTAAATTGAAGGCAAAAACAGACAGATAAAGATGCAGAAATATATACTGATGGACACAAGCTGTTGTGTGCACCTTCTTGGTTAAGGTGCCAGTTCTGTGGGGATAATGGAGGAGGAAAGCTTGGATACTTCTGAATCACAGCCAGACCACATGTTTTATGTTGTCCGGAAGAGATTCTGGGCTTGTATACTCTTTCTCTTTCTTCCCATAATGTGACAAACTTTCAAGTCTTACTCAAGT
Source organism: Anniella stebbinsi (assembly GCA_029215795.1). Classification (NCBI taxonomy): domain Eukaryota; kingdom Metazoa; phylum Chordata; class Lepidosauria; order Squamata; family Anniellidae; genus Anniella; species Anniella stebbinsi. The sequence goes on along the minus strand of JARDYH010000001.1, from coordinate 306,547,807 downwards.
CCATTGGGGGTGGGGAGAGGGAAGAGACCAGTGTCAGCCCATCATGCCAGCTTTTGCTGGTGTTCCAAGGTGTAGCAACAAGTATTAACCAACCACTGGAGTGAGGAGCTGAATATTAAGAAAACAGCCTCTAGACTGTGAAAGGCTCTTGATGTGCCCACACGTCACCTTGGGATACATGATCAGTTGAACAGTGGCACTGACAAGATCTCAGGTATGCAAAGGAGTAGAGTTCAGAATTTACTGAAAGTAAGCAGTGACTTGAGAGAGACTTTGATATGCAGCTTTGACAATTTGGACCAAATATATTTGCTGCCAGAGTTTGGTTATTCAAGAGCCCATACAGAAGACTCAGGTTCACAGCACCACTCCAGGTAGTGCTGCATGTTACAATTTTTGTAGGAAATGCTGATGATAATGCTACATGTGTGCTGTGGGAAAACTGTGTGGAAGTAAAATATATGTGTACACATGTATGCTCCACATAAAAATGGTAAGCCTGGACCAATCTTGTTTCCCAGTTCCATGTACACTGTTTAAAGATGTATGCACACATTTTTATACTTAATGTGTTTGATGCAGAAAACATCAGTGTAATATTACTGTTTCCTGCAGGAATCTTCATGTGTAGCCAAGAATCTTACAGTAGTGGTAAGTTACTGTTATTTTGCGAGGGGCTGCAGAACATGCAACCTTGGCCCTTTCTACACCTAAGGATGTAGAGGGATGGAGGAAGGGGAGCGATCCTGGGCTTACCTACTTCTGGGATTGTCCCCGAGCTTCTAAACGGAGGTGCGATGTCCCAGAAAGGAAGAGGGATGTCATGCCTGTTATGCCTGCCATTTTTTTAAAAAAAGAAACTGCAGCCAGGAGTGCAATTGCGCTCCAATGGAAAATGTGAGGTGTTTTTTTTTAAAAAAGCCCTGACCCCTCTCCCCCCCATGCCCTTGCACTCCCTCCGGACCGGCTCTTCCCTCTTGCTGAACCCTGCTACTTGCAGGGAGGAGGGAAGAAGCTGGGACAGGCGCCCACATTACTCCGTGGTCCTCAGGATTGTCCCGGAACTGCAGGAAAAATCGGGATAACTGGGCAACTAGTTATCCTGGTAAAACGAAGGGGTCATCCCTGCCCACAAAGTTGGCGAGAGAATAAAGTAAAATGCATTGTAACCCTGAGCTCTTAGGCTAGAATGAAAAACGTCTAAATGGGAAAAATAATATTTGTGGGGGAATCCTGAATGGTTGGGTATCTCTGCAAATGTAAACTTTAATTATCTGCTTTTTCTTTTTCCTGAATTCCTAACACGCACAAAACCCAGAACTTTGGGGTCATTGTTGAAAAGGTTTACCTCATTTAAATAAGTATGTCCAAGGTCAAGTTGGCACTGAAGTAATGAAGGCTGGGTGTAAGAAATATTTACTGGGACTTTGGACAACTCTCAGACAACCAGCTGTGGAAGACGTGGAAGGTCTGTTCTACCAGCCATGGATGCTTGTGGGATGCAGGATTTATGCTGCCATAAATTGGAGAATATGTGCCCCATTTCTCTGGATCACCTCTTACAATGCTTTTTTTTTTATCCTGCACAAAACGTATAACGTACAAGCATCTGGCATTAATTTTGAATCATGCATTTAAATGGTTACGCTTCTTGGTAAAATACCTAGAAGCAAAGCAAGATTCTCTGCCCCCTCCCAGCTGCAGCTTCTAGGTATCTTTCTGAGAGAAAAACAGTCATTTCAACACGCATAAGCTGCTCACAATTGACACAAAGTGCACAAATTTTTGTATTTGGTTGTCTGTACCAGAGCACAAAACGAAATGATCCCTGCAGAGAATTTTGTTTAAAATAGAGCTATTAAGGACAAGTGGTCAGGCACTTCAAGAAGGGAAGCTCCCTGTCCAGTCCATCCCATGCAGCATAACAGTGCTTCACTGCTGGACTGGCCCTCTTCCCTAGAAGGGGGCTAAACTTGAAAGGGAGCCATAATAGTAAATTGAATGTGGTGCTGGTTGGATAGATGAAATTGACTGGGTACATTAGGGCCTGCTTCTTGCTGAAGTATCTTAAGAAGCAGTGTGGCTCCAGCCTTATACTGTAAGGTGATGAAGCTAAAAGCAGCATAAATACTCAACTGTCCATGCATGCTCCAATGGCGCATACATTTGATGCTGCCCCTTTTAATTGCCTGCCTGGCCATACAAAAAGTAGAGGCTTCTTGTGGGTGTCGTAGGTGGGTTCACAGATATTCATGCAGGGACCGAATAGGATCTGTTCTGCTGGGAAGTAGTATTCCATATTCAACAGGGAAGCAGTAGCCAGGATGGACCCTTAATAAGGGGCTGCAATTGTAGCTTAAGAAAGAAAGTGTGCTTTGCAGAACCACTGGGGCTGAGTCACTATCCCTTCTCCTTAGCTCCCTATGACTGTGATGAAGAATTTGTTATTGCTGAGAAATTACTCTGAACTGGAGAAGAAAATAATAGTAGTATAGCACAGTGGATGTATAGGGACCTGAGTTATTAAGACAAATGAGGCTTATATGGTCGAGAATGTTTTTATAATACCAGCATGGTACATTGCCAGCTGCATTGTTCATTGGTGGCTATGGGATAGGGCAGTACTTTGGTTCTGGGAAGGGCAGGATCCTCTAGCACAGCAATGGAAGAACCTATGGTCCTCCAGATGTTGGACTACAGTTCCCATCAACACAGTCCATTGACCATGGGGCTCATGGGGGTTGGAATCCAATGACATTATGTGGCTCCCCACCCTTCTCTAATATCTCTATGATATCAAGGCTTCCTGTCAGCTCACAGTCTGATCCCTAACCTCAAAACATTTTCAGCACCTTCCATCAAAGCAACCTCAGACAGCATCAGATCAGTAGATACGGAAAACTGCCTTCAACTACAAGATAGCAACTATCTTGTAATTGCTGCATGACAGAAAAGGTGGTTTCACTGAATTTCCAAGAATCAGGTGTCTTGCAAATCATGTTAGTGTTCTGATATCTGCTGAACTATAAAGCAAGATATCCCAGAGGTACCAGTGGTAAATTAACGGGTCTCTAAAGAAGGTTAACATCCAACATATTGAAGGGCCTTAATCACTGCATGACAAATGAATGATTGCAGATTTTTTTCAGCCTGGAGTGATAGTAGCAGTACCAGGTTTCAGATCCTTCAAAACCTTCACAAGCATGTCTCCACAAATGTTTTATGAAGGTGCTTGTTTATGGGAACCCCATGAATTTCAAGGAGTGAGTCTTTTCCCTCCTTAGATCATCTTCAGGTTTCATCCATGGAAAGAGAGAGGGATATTCAAAGCTGTTTTGCCTGCTTCAGAGACCACGACTTCTCTTTGGATCTTGCTAAAATATCCCTTCCTCCAACATAGAGTCAAGAAATGCTGGACTCATGGCATGTTTTGCCTGCCTCAGAGACCACGACTTCTCTTTGGATCTTGCTAAAATATCCCTTCCTCCAGCATAGAGTCAAGAAATGCTGGACTCATGGCAAAATAAAGCTACTGATGACAACATCCAAGAGCAGGACACTGACCAGGATTTGGGGCAAAGGTAGAGCTTATGGTACTAGGTCAACCACGAGACATGATGGTCTCCTGACAAAGAATAATTGATTTGGACTCCACATGATAGTTTCAAAACTCCTGCTGCCTTCCAGATAGGACATGGAGCATGTTTGAGTATCACTACATTGGGGTTCATTTCCAACCACAGCCAGCTTAGGGAGATGCATAAGAGAGCCACAGAGTGTCTTCCTTAAGCTTGATGTCAACCTACTTCCTTAAGGAGTGGTTTCCTTAGAAGGCTTGATCTTCAAACATAGTCAAGAAAGCATCAACTAATTGACACTGAAGCCAACCAAGTTAGTGTTGTGGACCTTCAAGGTTTGTATCAAGGGATATGTCTTCAAAGGCCTATTATCACTAGAGAGATAGGAGACTTTTCATTTTTCAAAGGGAAACCAGCAAAGTTATGCTCAATGTAGCTGTGGATTTAACAGTCCTTTCAAGCAATCTGCATGCAGCAGAAATGAGATTATCTCAGCAAACTATCTTATCCTGTAGACCATAGGCTAATCGGCGAAAATGTTCCATTTCTGGGTATTAAAATCAGGCAGAATTAAGCTTTAGCCAATCACGCACACAGACACGCATGCAGACTTTTTGCCAAATCCACCTGCTTTATCCATTAATGATCCACGAAGTGATTGTGAAGATAAGTGTCAAAGGTAAGGTATGGATCCAAAAAGTCTAGTTGTTCAGTCAGTGCTGGGTTGTGTGTTTGTTTGTTCTGTAAAGGCCCTACATAAGCACCTAAAATGCTAAATGTCAGCCTCCTAGTCCCTATAAGGGGAGAGCTATTTCCCACGAATCACTACATTTATTTCCAGGATTTACTTTTCATTTTGTAGGTCTGAAGAAATGTGTCTTGGCTTTTTTTCTGCCCAAATCCCTGTCATTCAACGGAGAAAGAATGACATGTTAGGAGAACCCTTCATTTCTATTTTTCCAGGACCCAGGGTTCTAGAAAATCTGCATCTTGCTCATATCTGATAGATGAGGGGAAGGCAACCTCATGCCCTCCAGATGTTTTGGGTGGCAACTGTCAGAAGCCCTGACCATTGGCCATGGTGGCTAGGGCTTAAGCAAGTTGTAGTTTAAAATTTATGGAGGGTTGAGGTTGCCTGCCTCTGTAGAAAATCTTTGTTTTGCAGAATTTCTCCTAGGTGGATAAGAAATTGTGTTCATCTAGGTTAACAGACCCAGGTTATTTCCCCACCGAGAGGCATGACAGCTCATTCATTCCTTGAGAGTTCAGCTGCTTCTGTAGCTTATCGGGTTTGCCCATCAATTGAGTCAGAGTTATGGCAATGACTGGAAAAACTGCCCACACATTCACTAGCTTTCATAAGAAATGCATTCACCTCCTTTGATGCAACCTTTGGTTGACATGTCTCCCAAACATTTGTTTCATGCCAGTGAGAGTATATAATCCCATTATTGACATAAAATGCTTTTTATGTATGCTCCCAGAACTAAAGAATTTTCCATCTCTGAACCATCAGAGAAAGGAAAATGTGAACCTACTATAAATTACCATTGATGGGTGGTATGAAGTGAGGCCATCTTCCCACCCATGAAAGAAAGACAGAAAACTGGACAGTCACTGGCAGAACCATGAGCCAGCGACTTCTGGAATTGCTGGTGCTGAGCTGATAGTTTTAGTTTGGTGTGATGTCCTTCTATTTCTCTGTTCACTATTTTTGTGTCTCTTTCAACACACCGAATACCATTCAATGCCCCCCTCCCCTGCATGAATGTTTTTATATATTGTTTTCACTTGTGAGGGCTAAATGCCTTCCTTCCATGCTTCATCTGAGGCCCTTGGTGTCCTTTCTAGAGTATCTTGCTTGTCAACTAGGGAGAGATACTTTCTAGGACTAAAGACTGACTCACCCTGGAATCTCTTAGAATGAAAATGTTATGATAAATGAAAGCAAAGGAAAGATTCCATTTATTCTCAATTTCTTGTATGAACCACTGGGAAAATGCTTTTGTATATTTAGTCTCCTGTCCTCACATGCCCTTATTCCTCTTGTTGGAGCTGGCTTTAATCCATGCTCTTCCCTCTTCCTTTTTTGGCCCTATAGTCTAGGCAGGTTTTGAAATATCATGTGGACTTGCAGATGAGGCCTTTAAGATCTTGCTTCAAATCCCAAGTATGGCTAACGGGTTCAGTTTCCTACTTACAAAATTGGAAATAAGAATACATGTACACCTATGTTTCATATAGTGATGTTGAGCAGCAGCAAGGTTCCAATGCCTCTGTAAAAAGAAGATGCTGCTATTGGGTGGAATCTACTTATGGAGCAGCTTTTGATCCAGCTGACACTTTTGCTAATGGAAAAAGGAGGTGACATGATTTTCACCATTTCCCCTTCCCTGTGCAGCCTTCTAAGTGCCCCTAAAATCTGTTCCAGGTCCCCTCTACATGAATTTGGTTTGACACTTGGTTGTCCGATTATGCGCATCTTCTTGCAATCGCTTTTACGGCAAATCACTATACGCGGGAGGCAGTTAAGCGCATAACAGGTTGCCTTACTGGTTGTATGAAATGCGCTTTAGAGGTGTTCAATGCAGAGAATCGCTTGTTTACATGGTCATAAGGCGCTTTAACTCCCGTGGTAAATTAAAACTCGCTATTTAATGTGCATTCGATAATGCGCATAATCGCATAGAAAAAGCGCCTCGACCCCCGATTTGCGCTGCACTCTTGTAGAGGTCAAATTTTTAATGTGCCTTGAAAGAGCTTTAAATTGCTCTTGTAGAGGCACTCCCAGAAGGTTGGGGGATGCTCCAGAGCAGCGTGGAAAATGGTGTGGCTGGGGCTGCAGGGAAAAGGGCATTTGTGGAAGTCACCCCCTTCCATTAGTGCAGGTGCCTGCTGGATGAAAAGCCACTCTGCATGTGGAATGGCACTGTTGGATTCCCCACCTACGACTTCTACTCATAGTAATGAGGGGGGGGGGAACTTGGGAAGTCATGGGGAGGAATTAGTTAAAAGTGCAGGAGGCAGATGAGATCACAGCAGATTTTTCAGTGATCACAAGTCAGGATTTCTGCAATTCTACATAATTGCACTCCGCCCCTGCCCCATGGCATCCTTCCCCCTTTTCCCTGTGCACATGTGTGCTCATGTTTTTACTCAACTCTCAAAGAATCTTATGGTTGTATATTTGGCAGCATGGTTATTTTCAACCCTCTGTTGTTGGTTAGCTGAGAGATGGACCATGTCTACACCATGGATTTCCCCCAGGGTTGTCCCTTTGCGTCCAAATGACGCACAGGGGATCCTGGGGGCAGGTAGGGATGACCCCTCCATTTTCCTGGAATAACTGGGCAACCAGTTATCCTGATTTTTCCTGCAGTTCAGGAACCATCCCCAGGACCGCGGGCTGCGTGGGCGCTGCTCTCGGCTTGTCCCGCCTCCTGTGAGTAGCAGGTCTCTGGAAATGGGCACAGAGCTGCCTGGGGGCAGTCCGTGCCATTTGGGGTTGGTGGAGGAGTGGATTCAGGGTGTTCCTTTTTCTTTACTCACTTTTGTCGGTGGAGAGTAATTGCACTCTGTCTCTTATGTTTTTTTTTTAAACTGGCACCCACAACGTCCCACTTGCCTTCTGGAATGTCATGCTGGTGTGTGTACGTTGGGGGACAATCCTGGAAGCAGGAAATCCCTGGATCCTCCCCCTTGCATCCCAGAAGGCCCTGTGGTGTAGAAAGGGCCATAGTGAATGACCCATAGTTTTTTGTGGGTGAGTAAGGATTTCAATTTACTTTGCCATAACATTCCACCTAGCTCTCTGGCAATGATGGTGCTACATTACTTGTGAAGTGCATTTTCCCCATTCGTCACCCAGCACAGGCATTGTACATGCACGCTCACGCACACACACACACACACACAGAATGTAACTTTATGACAACCTAGATTATGTAATGAGAACAGATTTTAAAATAAATACATATATCCAACTTTTGTCTGTCTTGCATAGTTTATTCTAAACAGTCTTGAGGTTGCATAATATATTTTTTTCTTATCTAAACCTAGATCCCATGGATACATACAATTACTAACCTTCTGGTGTGAAAGAGATGGCTAAGAGGATGCCAGCACTCTAGGGACACTTCCTACCATACCTCAGATTGTATACTACAACTAGTTTCTGTTAGAGATTAGGCTTTCTGGGAGTCTCGTATTCAAATAGCCTGACTCTTGTGTTGCAGATACTAAAGCGACCTGTGAAGAGGGATCTCCATGAAGGTGACCAGCCATGCAATGTTCTTGGAAGGCTGTCCTCCTACTTGCTTTGGCCTCCATTGCTATCCAGTACACAGCCATCCGCACCTTCACAACCAAGTCCTTCCATAGCTGTCCTGTACCTAACCCACTGAACTGCAGCCTGAACCAGGAGGTTGAATCAGCTGACAAACTGTGTGATGAGAGCCCCACCATTGCTTATAACCTCTCCAAGAAGACACACATTCTGATCTTGGCCACCACTAGAAGCGGCTCCTCTTTTGTTGGGCAGCTCTTTAATCAGCACTTTGATGTCTTCTATTTATTTGAGCCCCTCTATCATGTCCAGTACACCTTGATCCCAAAATTGACACAGACCAAGGGCTCCACAGACCGACGGATCATGCTGGGGGCTGGCAGAGATTTGCTGAGGAGTCTCTATGACTGTGATCTCTACTTCTTGGAAAACTACATCAAACCTCAACCCCTCAACCATACAACAGACAGGCTTTTCCGGAGGGGGGCCAGCAAAGCTCTGTGCTCCCCACCAGTTTGTGAGACATTGATGCCTGTTGATATTCCCCTGGAAGAAGGGGACTGTGTAAAAAAATGTGGCACTTTGAACCTGACCTTGGCCACTGAATCATGCAAAGATCATGGGCATGTTGCTATCAAAACAGTGCGGGTGCCAGAAGTTAATGATCTCAGAGCCTTAGTGGATGATCCCAGGCTCAACCTGAAAATTATACAACTGGTGAGAGATCCCAGGGGCATCCTGGCTTCCAGGAGTGAGACATTCAGAGACACATACAGGCTTTGGAGGATTTGGGATGGCACAGGCAGAAAACCCTATAACCTGGATGTGACACAGCTCACCACTGTCTGTGAGGACTTTTTGAACTCTGTTTCCACTGGACTAAACCGGCCGCCATGGCTCAAGGGCAAATATATGCTGGTGAGGTATGAAGATCTGGCCAGGAACCCCTTAAAAAAGACTGAGGAGATGTATGAGTTCCTTGGCATCCCAATGGACAGCAATGTGGAACGATGGATACAGAACAACACAAGAGGGGACAGATCGGCAGCCAAACACAAGTACGGGACTGTCCGAAACTCAGCAGCAACCGCAGAGAAGTGGCGGTTCCGCCTCTCCTACGAAATTGTGGCATTTACGCAGAATGCATGCCAGCAGGTGTTGGTACAACTGGGTTACAAACTGGTGTCCTCTGAGAAGGAATTAAAAAATCTCTCCATCAGTCTGGTGGAAGAAAGGGACTTCTTGCCCTTCTGGTAATGCCGACATTAGCAGCTCGTGTTGTAATGCTGAGGCGAGCCATTTGTAACTGTTGCCTTACTTTCCCCCTCCCCTCCTACTCTCTGAAATTTGCACTAATTCTTGAGTGAGAGTCTCAAACAGAGTTGACATGGAGAAAGTGCCCCCTCTCAGATCATTGTATGGAGCATGAGTCTTGGGTCTCTTAAGAGCAAGAGCTAAAATGAACAAACTGTGGACTGGTAGCAATGTTTACAAATCACACACACATAACAATGTATAAAGAAAAAAAAAGTAACCCTCAGGCTTTCTATACTGAAGGGCACCTGAGGGATTATACTTTTGCACTGTTTACTTTTACAATGTAAGAGGTAACTATAAATATATATATAAATATATATGTCTAATTTATGAATAGTATTGTCACTTCCCACCTAACTCCTCCTGATTATGAGCAGGTTTTACTGTTAGCTGAATGTGGAATAATCTCCTTGTTTTTAATCTTGTTTTGATATGTCTGAGTCATGTTATCAGGCTGGTCGCTGATCCATGGTTTGTTTAGTAACACCTATGACATTTCTTTGTGCCAAAAAAGAGAAAAAAGAAAAAAAAGGAAGGAAATGGTTTGCTGAACAGCAACAACAAAACCTTAATGCTTTATCTCTGTGTTTTCTGCAAATAAAGAATTCAATAAAATCAATTGTTCCTGGAGGGTGAAATTCACCAGGCTAGGCTCAGTGAATTGTCAGACCATTTTCCTCTACTCAGGATGGATGTGAACACCATTTGGTGTTGTGGTGGGGCAGAATGGGAAGGATGTGGCTGCTGCACCTTTAAAGATCCAAAGTTGGGAAGCAGGCAGAATGATGGTGATGCAGATTGATTATCCGATTATGAGTGACAATGTGGAGAAGTAATTGCAGTTCTATGCATTTTACCATCCTGTCATTTTACATTGTAGTAAGTCTGAGCTAGTTAAATGGATAGTCAGATGAGAAGCATGATATAAATATTGTTAATAAATAAATAATAAATAAATATTACAAGAGTAATTATAAGAGAGCCCAGTAGTCTCAGCCTGTTCAAGAAGGCTCTCTATTCCCACTCCCCTCAAAGCTTGACATTTATGTCTTGGCTGGAACTACCAAGCTCAGTAGGTGAGGACTTGTAGCTCAGTGGAAGAGCATATGCCTGCATTCATAATGGCCCAGATTCAATCCCAGCATAACCAGCTAAAGGATCTGATGCAGCAGGGTTGGCAGCCACATGAGGCAATGCTGGAATAGAGGGACCAGGGGCCTGGCTCAGTATAAAGCAGCTTCATATGCCCAGTTTTATTTTATTTTTTAATTCTCTCATTTGCTCTGTCATTCTCAAAAGGGGAACACAGTCACACCACAGGTTGGATCCAAATTTATGCCTGATCAACTGTACTAGCAGAAGTGGACTTCTCTGCCCCCTCCTTCCCACGGCAGAAAGTCAGAAGATCATGTTGAATGAAGTGAGATGTAGAGAGGGGAGGGAGGCAGATTCTGTATCCAACCCTATGAATTTAAACAAGATTCTAGCTGCCATTACTGTTTATAATCTCAACCAAGGAAAATTGGGTGCTATAGTTCTATGAGGGCTACAGATCTCTCATAATATATTCCCAACTCCCTCCCAATACAATTCCTTGAGCTGTTTGCAGGAAGCCATGTTTATTGAAATTGCTTTCAATAAACAATGTGAGTGAATGTACACTGTAGATTTTAATGACTTCAGAAGCCCTTTCCCACAGTTTGTGAGGTATCCTTATTGTAAGAAACTGTAAGAAAATACAAGGAGTCATGCTAGATCAGACCAAAGGCCTACCTAGACCAGCATTCTGTTCTCACATTGGCTAACCAGATGCCCATGGGAAGCTCCCAAGCACTTGAAACTGCCTCAAGGGCATTTTGCTGTTGGGCAGTATACAAACCTAACAAATAAATAAGGACATGAAAAGAGGGTCAAGGCTCCTGTATCTTTAACAGTTGCTTAGAAAAGGAATTTCAGCAGGTGTCCTTTGAATGCATGCAGCACCTGGTGAAATTCCCTTTTCATCGCCACAGTTAAAACTACAGGAGCCCTGCCCTCTTAACCAGATACAAATGACACCTGCTGAAATTCCCTTTTCTATACAACTGTTAAAGATACAGGAGCCCTGTCCTCCTTTTCATATAGTCACCCTACAGTAATACCCGCCTGCTGGTATTCCCAGGCAAATGGTATTCAGAGGACACTGGCTGTAATACTGGAGGTAGTATATAGCCAGCATGACTAGCCTTATCCTCCATGAATTGGTCTAATTCATTTTTAAAGCAGGCTGTGTTGCAGCAATCACTACACCATGTGTAGTATCAAACTAGAATTCGCAAGATTCTTTGAGGGAAGCCAAGAGACTTGAACGGAAATTAAAAAGACATTAAGTTGTAGTGTGTGTAGCTTCTGCTTTTCTGTGATAGATCCGTTACAAACTCGACTAGGGCTGAAGTACATGTGATGTTAGTTATGTATTTAAAGAAGCACATTTAATCTAGTCACATTTATTTTGGACATGAGAAAAAACAGCAACGTGGGGCCCCAATCCATGGTAAGTTCCTGATCCACATCAGACCCCTATACCATTTTCCTGCTGAAAATGGCTCTCTCCTGGCTGCTTTTTATTCCCCCCACAAATGGGGAATATTTTCAACAGAACACCCCCTGACTCCAGCATGTTTTGGATTGGGGCTAAGCAGTAGAGTAGAAAGGGCTGCCTGGACTCTGTTCACTCTAGCAAGAGGAAAGAGGATGGGAGAACTTCCCATATAAAACCCTGTGATGTGTAACACCCATGCTGTGCGTGTGTGTGTATGACTTCCCCACTCCATCCTTCCCATGACAGCCCCTCCATCCCCCTGAAAATGCTACAGAGAGAATTGGTGGGGCCCTGATCAATGGGGTGATTGGTGGTGTGTGGGGATCCCCAAAATCAGGTTGGGAGAAGCATCTTCCATGAGTAGAGCCCTCCCATCTTTGGACTTCAGATCCTGAATGCAACCCAATACATTTGTTTAAAACATCAATTCAAACCTGTGTATTGACTGTTTAGTTGGAATTGTATTAGCTATGGAATCAAATCTGTGGTTGGTGGGTAGCAGAAGGGGGCATTTGGAGAGCAGCTAACTATGGAGGCAGAGATCTTGGTTAGAGATCAGGGTTTCAAATACATATTGTGAATGATCAATGATGGGATTGATGAGAGCAAGAGCTGTTCTGTGGGTTTAAAAGCTGTGATATGCTAGAAGATTTTGGGTTCTGTTGCACTGGAAAGAGCGTTCGAAAGCAAGGTTGGGAGGAATAGGAAGCATGCAAATGTTTAAGGCAGGGGTGCAGAACCATCTGGCCATAGGCCACATGGAGCCCTACTGACTCATGGCCCCTCCTCCTCAGCCTGCCTGCAGCAATTCCACCTTGCATGGCAATTTGGGCTTGAAAAAAGCTTCTCCTTTGAGTCAATGGATGGCTTTTTTCAAGACTACTTGCTGCATATTCTGTGTGTGTGTGTGTGGGGGGGCATCTTCATGTGTGTATGTGTATGAATGTGCATATGTGAGGGTGAGTGAATGGGATGGGGGGCATGTATGGATTTGGATTTGGCCCTTGCCCATCATTGGACTGCAGCCCCAGGAAGTTTATCCATGAGGAAATGCAGCACTCAAGGTGGAAAACGTTCTCCACCCCTGGATTAAAGGTGTTAAATTTAATTCACAGAGAAGAAGAAGGGCACTGGTTTTCTGTCAAGCAGAAAATATATTCCTTGTTGCCTTCTGCATTCATGGGGTTGAATCCAGGATTTGCCTTCCACTGATGGAAGGGTTCTGCTGACAGAAGTTTCCTCTAACCAATTTTGGGGGATCCCCACTATGCTGCTCTGCACATCTCACCCCATTCAGCAGCCTAAAAAGACCCTCTCTTCTGAACTATTGTTTATTAATATGCAAATTTATGAAAAAAATAATTTATTGATTAATCCGTTCAAATTCATGCAACAAATTAACTGTCCTAATTTGCATGACAGCCCTAATTTTGTTATCTGAAAAAACTTTAGCATGTATCAATGGCTACCTCCACAAGAGAGGTTTAATGCTCTTTGAAGGCTCATTATAAATTTTACCTCCACACCAGCGGAGTGCAAAACGGGCGTAGAGGCACGTTATCTCCCGGATTATGCGCATTATCGAATGCGCGTTAAATAGCGACTTTTATTTTGCTCCGGCCGTTAAAGTGCATTTTCGCCGTGTGAACAAGCGATTATGCGCATTAACTTCTTGTAAAGCGCTTTTTGGACATCAATTAATGCGCTTCGCCGCCTCTCGCCGCCTCCCGTGCAGAGGGATTAGGAGTAAATGCGCCTCCGCGATAATGCGCATAATCCCCGAACCGGGCGCAAAAGCGCATCCTTGTGGAGGGGGCCAATGTCAATTATTGCTGTTGTACTTGTGTTCACCGAAGTGCTTCGTCCCTGAGACCATTTTCTGTTCCAAAGGTAGAAAAGAGATGGGAAGGTGAGAAGGACATGTGAGAGGCTGGCTCATACCCAACCCATCCTTCCATAGCAATATGACCCTGTTCTAAGCTATGGTGGTTCAGCATTTAACCTAAACATTATGGCTTAGTATGTCGTGTGAACTATGACTCGGGCCTCATCTACAAGAATTTGCCTTTACACCTGGTTAGGCGATTATGCGCATATTCGCAGAAGATCATTTATGCCTAATACCTCTGTACGAGAGGTGGCGAAGCACATTACTGGATGACCAAAACGCGATTTAAACTGTTGACATGCGGAGAATCACTTGTTCACATAGTCAAAATGCGCTTTAATGGCCGGAGCAAAATAAAACTCGCTATTTAACGCGCATTCGCTAATGCGCATAATCGGAGAGAAAACGCACCTCTACGCCCGATTTGTGCTCCGTTCTTGTAGAGGTACATTTTTTAATGTGCCTTGAAAGAGCTTTAAATGCCTCTTGTAGAGGCAGCCTTAGCGTGTCATGTGAACCATTCCTAACCATGTTGACCAGTTGGAAAGGATATAACAAATTAGCTATGCCTAAAATCAAACATGATGAAGCCTAGGGTAGTTTGAATGTCTGCCTCTATACATTTTATTTATACTTAAGTTAAATTTTCCTAGAAATATTTACCTTTCATAAAAGTGGCATGCATGTTGTCAATTCTCTCCCCCTCCCTTTTTTTATTTTGGCAGTCCTAGGCACATAGATTATTGAGCCCTTGATGGACTGATAAGCATGACCATTCAGCAGCATTCATCTTTCTGGGTCACAAATTGTGGCAACCTATTATAGACTATGTTGCTCAGGTACTAGTTAACTCAATTTCATTCAGTTCAGTAGTTGGCCCAATGTAAAAAGACAACAACATTCAAGAATGAAGAGACTAGTCTGAGATGACTCTCACATTCAGAGTAAGGATGAGTGAAAAAATTGTTTCAGTTCATTTTATTTTTCCAATGCATCTCCTGGAACTGAACACAATCTGCAGTATGTAGTTCATACGTTTCCAAGCACGCAATGCAATTCAACAATGACAAAATATGTTTGATAAATGTGTACATTTGAAAAATATGCATGAAATATGTGTACATTTGAAAACTATGTACAGTTGATGCATACATTTGGGAAAATGGGCATGAAAACACCCATGCATTTTTGTGTGGGAAAACAGCAACACTCACAATCTGATACTGACACAACTAAGAACAAATTTCGAGGTCAGAAGATCACAAAGAGCTCAGGTTTTGCTGATTTGCACATCCATATTTCAAAGTCTGGTCTCCATGGGTGAGTTGGGAAAGAATTTCCACCTGGCCAGCCTACCTGGAAGATTTTTTTACCTTTCCTTGTAGCATGTCACCTAAGTATATTACTTGAAACATCTGCCTTTGTTTTATCATACACGTCTTATAGACAGTTTACCTTGTTTGGTTTTGCTTTCCTTCTGACACACTATGAGAGATATTGTTTGGACACAGGAGGTTGTGGCTCAGTGTGACAAGTTGGACTAAATCAGCCTTCCCCAACTTGGTGTCCTAGCTAGGGTGATGGGAGCTGTAGTCCAACACATCTGTTGGGCACCAAATTGGGAGAGGCTGGGCTAGATCATCTTCCAGGTCAGGATTAAAGCCAACCAAGATTTTACCTTCACCATGAGGAATGTTATCCTTATGGAATGTTTGCCACTGCCATGCCCAGCTGAATGGAACAAAACTCATCATGTGAGTTGAGGACATCATACAGGTAGTTTATTCCTTCTACAGTTGAAGTCAGTGGCAACTCCTGGGATGAAGTGGTGGTGGGGACCTCACTTCATGGTGTCCATGGTGGATTGCTGTACCATGGGAAACTCTCGGGCATGGCGGGGGAGGAGGAACCAGTCTCCAAGGTGAAAGGAATGTAAGAGACTGGCTCTGAGCTGCAATCCAATCGCTGCTAGGGGTTGATGAGTGCTAGAAGGCAACTGGATCTAACGAGAGCCTTGTTGGTTGGGCAGAGCATCCTTAAGGTCTCCAAATGGCCCATAAAAGAGCACAATTAGACTGCCACAGGGTCTCACTGGCTGTCTTGAGGAGCAATGTCCACTTGGACTCGTGATAAACCTCATAACAGACGTCCAGTATTGAGCCTGGGCCTGTGAGCAACATACTTGCAGGCAGGAAGATATTAGGAGTTGGTACTTGCTGCTCACAGGGAAACCTAAATGTAGAGATGGGAGACTCCACAGTCCCATTATTTTTTCTTTAGTGGCCTTTGAAAGGGCAGGAGCATCAATTGCTATGGTGTGTGCCCATCTTGCTGCAGGTACTTCACAAGGGGGGGTGCCCCCCCCCCCCCAGCCTGGAAGATGGAAACCCATTTTAAGTGGGAATGGCTGTGAAAGGTCAGCAGAAAAATGAGTTTGGTGGCCTCTCCTCTAGGCTTGTGGAAAAATGAGTAGAGCCTTATAAATCACATCTGCTGTCAAGAGAGGGATCGAGCTGGCAACCAAGCAAGGGAGGGAAGGAGAAGGGGAAGGGGAAGGAAGTTGCCTGCAAAGATAGATAGATAGATAGATAGATAGATAGATAGATAGATGATAGATAGATAGATGATAGATAGATAGATAGATAGATAGATAGATAGCATTCTTTAAAGCACTTGAATGCATTTAATCTGTGCAAGCTCTGTAATGGTAATTTGGCACAGTTTATACCAATTCCCGGTCAATCCATGTAGAAGGCACAGTGAATTCTCAGCTGTGTATGGGCACGCACAGTTCACATAAGAGCAGTTATTGTGCAAAAAAGTATACAACACATTGGCATAGTCTAAACGGGGGTTACTAGAGAATGGATGATTGCGGCCAAGCTATCTCCATTCATGTGAGATTGCAGCTGTCATATCAGCCAAACCTGATAAAAGCAGCTAATAACAGTGCTGGATCCATAAGCACCCCTGGACGGTGAACCTGATCTTTTAAGGCAAGACTGAGGAAACCTGTGGCCTTCCAGATGTTTGCTGGACTACAGTTTCTGTAATTACTGACCATTAGACATGCTAGCTGGGGCTTATGGAGTACAATATCATCTACAAGGTCACAAGTGCCCCACCCCTACTATATGGGGAACATGACCCATCTAGAACTGGATGAGCACAATTCACTCAGATGGCTGAATCACCAACCAGCAATACCTCCATTTCACCTGAACTTAGAAGTTTGTTCTTTCCCGTCTAGTACATTATCCTGCTGAAGCACTGGTTCAGGACAACCACAGCCTCAACTGTGTCTGATGGAAAAGAGAGATTAAGCTGAGTGTCAGCTGCATACTTGTGACGACTCAGACCAAGTTTCAGGATGATCTGTCCCAGCAGTCTCACGTATATATATTGAAAAGCATGGGAGAAAGACTAAAACCCTCTGGGATCCCAAAGTAAAGCTGCCAAAGGGTTAAGGAATAATCTCCTAGTGCCATTGTCTGGAAATGGCCATCCAAAAAGGAGTGGAATCACTGCCAAGAAGTGATCCCCCCGCCCAACCTAGGCAGCCTATCCAGAAGCATACCATGGTCAAAGGTATCAAAAACTCATGAGAGGTCCAGAAGAATCAAAGTTCATTCCATGGGATGACCAAGGTATGGTGACCAGATAAAATCCAAGTCAGGGCTCATGTAACTTTAACAGTTGTAGAGAAAAGGGAATTTCAGCCAGTGTCATTTGTATGCAATTAGTTCCTGGTGATATTCCCTCTTCATCACAACTGTTAAAGTTGCAGGGGCCCTGCCTTGTATCTGGTCACTCTAGTATAGTGCCTGCAACTTTAACTGTTGTGATGAAGAGGGAATTTCACCAGGAACTAATTACATACAAATGACACTGGCTGAAATTCCCTTTTCTCTACAACTGTTAAAGTTACATGAGCCCTGACCTGGATTTTATCTGGTCAGCCTAGACCAAGGCGATTTTTGTCCCAAACCAAGGCCTAAAATCCAGTTGACTTGAATCTAGATAATCACTTTCACCCAAGAGTGACTGGAGTTGACTGACCACCACTCTCTCATTCACCTCACTTGGGACAGGAATGTTAGTCACTGCCCTAGAGTTAGTGTTGTCTGGGCTCAGGTCATTGATTTCAATGGTTTTAACACATGGCTAACTTAGTCTGGATTCAACCCATTAAATATCCTATACAGCCCCTTGCAGAGGCTGCTTGAGCGGATTCTGTTCTGCAGTAAATAAATTGCTTGATTGGCCCATTATTATTTACTCAAGCAAATTAATCCTTTAGCAGGCACTTTCCTGTAGACATTACTCAGTAATAGGGTTGTTAGAAAACTTTTATTAGCTGGATTGGCCTGCTTTATGGAGGAATAGAAAAATGCTAAATAGCCCATAGTAACTTCTTCCCCTGTAACTCATTTTAATAGCATCAAAGCTTTAAAAATTTGGACTGTGTTCTGGAGGTGGGGTAGGGGTAGGGGTAGCCACATAAGAAAGACAGCAATATGGTGGCCAGAAATTAAGAACCGGGGGTGGGGAACATTAATTTTGAATATGAAGTGTCCTCAAGATAAGGAGCAAGAGCAATTGGGACAATTATCAACCACAATATGATATATGATAGGCTGACCATATGAAAAGGAGGACAGGGCTCATGTAACTTACAGTTGTAGAGAAAAGGGAATTTCAACCAGTGTCATTAGTATGCAATTAGTTCCTGGTGAAATTCCCTCATCATCACAACAGTTAAAGTTGCCGGGGACCTGCCTTCTTTTGTATATGGTCACTCTAGTACAGTGCCTGCAACTTTAACAGTTGTGATGAAGAGGGAATTTCACCAGGAACTAATTGCATACTAATGACACTGGCTGAAATTCCCTTTTCTCTACAACTGTTAAAGTTACATGAGCCCTGTCCTCCTTTTCATATGGTAAGCCTAATATATATGATATGACATGAAAGAGATTAAATAATGGCAGTTCCTCTGAAATTAGGTGAAAGTAATTGATTGATTACATTTCTGTACTGCCCAATAGCTGAAGCCCCAACCTGGTGCCCTCCAGAAAGGTTGGACCATAACTCTCATGCTGGTTAGGAATGAAAGGAGTTGTAATCCAACCCATTTGGAGGGCACCAGTGCTAGATCTACACTACTGCTTTGTAGCGGTATTGAAGTGCACTGATAACTGTTGGAGCACATTACACATTCCGTATACTGCTTTCATAGTGTTATTTCCTGCTTTTTATTCCACATTATTCAAATACCATAACAAATGTGTGTGTCCTATGAGGTATAAATACACAAGAGGGATGTAGCATTACCATGATGAGATTGTAATGATTTGAAATAAGGGCCAGATTTACACATTGTTATGAATGTGGAATAAAAGCAGGATATAACACTATGCAAGTGGTATATGGAATGTGGATTGTGCCCCAACAGTTATCAGTGCACTTCAATACCACTATAAAGCAGTAGTGTAGATCTAGCCAAGGTGTAGATCTGGCCCAGGTTGGAGAAGGCTGCCCTAGACAGACATTTCTTCTGGTTTCTTGGTGAATCAGGGTGGCATCACAGGATTAAAAAAAAAAAAACTTATTCATTTATTTATTTATTACATTTGTATACCGCCCCATAGCCAAAGTTCTCTGGGCGGTTAACATAGGATTACAAACAATTAAAAACAATATACAAAAATTAAAACAGCAAAAACATACAACATACACACAATCTGTACATTTAAAACCACTACAACACTTCAAAAAGCTACCAAAAAAAATCACAAAAAAACCCCCAAAACAAAAGCAAAACAAAAACAAACAAACCCAGGCTCCTCAGATATTGCCAAATGCCTGAGAGAAGAGGAAAGTCTTGACCTGGCGCCGAAAAGATAACAATGATGGCACCAGGCGGGCCTCGTCAGAGAGATCGTTCCACAATTGGGGGGCCACCACAGAGAAGGCCCTCTCTCTTGTTGCTGACCTCCGAGCTTCCCTCGGAGTAGGCACTCGGAGGAGGGCCTTAGATGTTGAATGTAGTGTTCGGGTAGGTTCATGTCGGAAAAGGCGTTCCATCAGGTATTGTGGTCCCAAGCCGTGTAAGGCTTTATAGGTTAAAACCAGCACCTTGAATTGGGCTCGGAAACATACAGGCAGCCAATGCAAGCGGGCCAGAGTAGGTCTTATATGCTCGAACCTACTGGTTCTGGTTATCAATCTGGCCGCTGCATTTTGCACAAGCTGCAGCTTCCGAACCGCCTTCAAAGGCAGCCCCACGTAGAGTTCATTGCAGTAATCTAACTTGGAGGTTACCAGAGCATGGACAACTGAAGCCAGATTATCCCTGTCCAGATAAGGACGTAGCTGGGCCACCAACCGAAGTTGGTAGAAGGCACTCCGTGCCACTGAGGCCACCTGCGCCTCAAGTGACAGAGATGGTTCTAGGAGAACCCCCAAGCTACGAACCCGCTCCTTCAAGGGGAGTGCAACCCCATCCAGAACAGGTTGAACACCCTCCATCCGGTCAGCGGAACCACCCACTTACAGCATCTCAGTCTTGTCTGGATTGAGTTTCAGTTTATTAGCCCTCATCCAGTCCATTGTCGCAGCCAGGCACTGGTTTAGCACATCCACAGCCTCACCTAATGTAGATGAAAAGGAGAAGTAGAGCTGCGTGTCTTCAGCATACTGATGACAACGCACTCCAAAACTCTGGATGACTGTACTCAACAGTTTCATGTAGATGTTGAACAGCATGGGGGACAAAACTGACCCCTGCGGAACCCCATACTGGAGAATCCACGGGGTTGAGCAATGTTCCCCAAGCACCACCTTCTGGAGCCAACCCCATAAGTAGGAGCGGAACCACTGCAATGCAGTGCCTCCCATTCCCAACTCAGCCAGTCGTCCCAGAAGGATACCATGGTCGATGGTATTGAAAGCCGCTGAGAGATCAAGAAGAATCAACAGAGTCACACTCCCCCTGTCTTTCTCCTGACATAGGTCATCATACAGGGCAACCAAGGCTGTTTCCGTACCAAAACCAGGCCTGAAAACCGACTGAAATGGATCCAGATAATCAGTCTCATCCAAGAGTGCCTGGAGCTGTCCAGCAACCACCCGCTCCAGGACCTTGCCCAGGAATGGAACATTAGCTACTGGCCTGTAGTTATTAAAATTTTCAGGGTCCGGGGAAGATTTCTTCAGGAGTGGTCTCACTACCACCTCCTTCAAACGGTCTGAGACCACTCCCTCTCGTAGAGAGGCATTAATCATTTCCCTGGCCCAGCTGGCTGTTCCATCCCTGCTAGCTTTTATTAGCCAAGAGGGGCAAGGATCCAATGTGGAAGTGGTTGCACGAACCTGTCCAAGCACCTTGTCAACATCCTCGAGCTGCAACAACTGAAACTCATCCAAGAAAACAGGACAAACCTGTGCTCTGGTTACCTCACTAGATTCATCTGCTATAACACTGGAGTCTAAGTCCTGACGGATGCCAGAGATTTTATTCTGGAAGTGCCCAGCAAATGTATTACAGCGGGCCTCAGATTGTTCTAGCATGTCCTTGGGGCCAGCATGTAAAAGCCCCCAGACAATTCTGAAAAGCTCCGCTGGGCGGCAGGTTGATGATTGAATAGTGGCAGCAAAGTATTGTTTTTTTGCTGCCCTCACTGCCCCTGAATACAGCTTACCATAAGCACTTACCAGTGTTTGATTGCATCCATCAGGAGTTCGTCTCCATCTGCCCTCAAGCCGTCTCCTGTTTTGTTTCATCACTCTCAGCTCCAGGGTATACCACAGAGCCGTATGAGCTCTACACAGGAGAGGGTGCTCAGGAGCAATCGTGTCAACTGCCTGGGTCATTTCTGCATTCCACAGATCAACCAGGGTTTCGACAGGAGAGCCAGCCCTATCAGCCAGAAAACTCCCCAGAGCCCTCTGGAAACCATCTGGATCTATTAGCCTCTGGGGGCGGACCATCTTAATAGGCCCCCCACCCTTGCAGAGAGGAAAAGCCGCTGTAAGTCTGAACCTCAGCAGGTGGTGATCTGACCATGACAGAGGGGTTGATGTAAAGTCCCCCACTTTCAGATCACCATCTCCATGTCCAGTTGCAGTGTGCCCTGCTACATGCGTCGGGCCGATGGCATGTTGGGACAGTCCCATGGTTGTCATGGAGACCAAGAAATCCTGAGCTGCCCCAGATAAAGTGCCCTTGGCATGAACGTTGACATCCCCGAGAACCAAGAGTCTGGGGTACCTCAACAGTACACCAGAGACCACCTCTGTCAGCTCACCTAGGGAGTCTGTTGAGCAGCGGGGTGGGCGGTACACCAACAGAATCCCTAATCTGTCCCATTGGCCCAACACAAGGTGCAAACACTCCAGACCAGTAGTCACATGGACAGGGAGCCTGCAGAGGGGGATGGAATTCCTATAGACCACAGCACCCCCCCCCCCCCGGCCCTCAAGTCTACCCTGATGCTGAACCAAGTACCCCGGTGGGCATAACTGGCAGAGACTAACTCCTCCCTGCTCTCCCACCCAGGTCTCGGTTATACATGCCAGATCAGCTGCCTCATCCACAATTAAGTCGTGGATGAGGGAGATCTTATTATGCACTGATCTGGCATTTAAAAGCAACACCCAGAGGCCTGAGGGCTGGCTGATAGGGCAACCAACAAGCCTGTGGATGTGAGGGGGACCGGAACAAGGCACAGCCATTAACTGTCTGGGCCTTGTTCCCCTTATCTGGCAAGTCCTCCTCACAATGCCATATCTCCCTCTACCCGTCACTACACTGATGGGGCACCCCTCAGATCCCCCCACTTGGCCCTGTATCCTCCCTCCCAGGCACATAGCTCAAGCCTTGGGAAAGGGAAACAAAACAAAACAAAAACAAACAAAGATGAAAACAAAAAGTCAGCAGGCAGCAGGCAGCCCTTCCTCTCCCCCGGGCAGCAGGCCTCCCTCTCCTGCAGGTTTGTTGGCTTTCCCAGGCCCCCTCAGCCAGCAGCTTAAATATCCCTCCCAGGAAGGGAAGGGGACAGATGTAATTGTCCACAGCAGCTGGCTCAGTATCTGGGGGCCTGGTCCTGCAGGGAGTGGCAGTCAGGCAGCAGTCCACGGGAAAGAGCAGCGGTGATGGTATGACAGCAGCAGCAGCAGTGTGGACTGGCAGCAGGCAGCACTTCCTCTCCCCCGGGCAGCAGGCCTGTAGGTTTGTTGGCTTTCCCAGGCCCCCTCAGCCAGCAGCTTAAATATCCCTCCCAGGAAGGGAGGGGGACAGATGTAATTGTCCACAGCAGCTGGCTCAGTACCTGGGGGCCTGGTCCTGCAGGGAGTGGCAGTCAGGCAGCAGTCCACGGGGAAGAGCAGCGGTGATGGTATGACAGCAGCAGCAGCAGCAGCAGCAGCAGCAGCGTGGACCGGCAGCAGGCAGGCCTTCCTCTCCCCCGGGCAGCAGGCCTCCCTCTCCTGCAGGTATGTTGGCTTGGTGAATCAGGGTGGCATCACAGGATTAAAATATGCACAAATATAGTTGCACAAATGTCATGGGCACCTACTGGATAATGTCCATGAGTTATGACAACCTTCTGCAACCAAGTGCCTTCCCAGTGTTTTGGACTACAACTCCCAGAATCTCAGACCATTGGCCACGCTGGCAGCAGCTAATGGGAGTTGAAGTCCAGAACATCTGGAAGGCACCAGGAAAGCTGAGTCATGTTACCACCGTTGATGTGTGTCACTGACTTCTTCTTTAGCCAAGAGCTTCAGCTATTGGACAGTATAGCAATCTAATAGATCAATCAATTTGCAAATGTAATGTTTTTAATATAATTTTAAAAAATCATTTAGAGGCTGACAGCTCTTTCACAAGGCTGGGAACACTTACATAGTCCTTTAAAAAGATGAGGAGAGGTAAAAGTCAAGCCCCCCTCCTGTACTTCTAAAGCAGTGTGCATCACCAGTTCGTGACATCTGCCCCCACCTCCATTTATGTAATTCTCTCAACCTCGCTGGTGCTCAGCTGCACAATATCTGCATTTAATCATTAAAAAGTGGCCACAGCTTCTCCTTTTGCTGCTCAGCTCTTCCCACTGCAGCAAGGCTCGCCACCCACAATATTCGCTGGGTGGAGACAATGGGATTTTCATGCTTATTTTCTTTAGTTGAAGACAAGGACCAAACACAACGGAGAGGCTATATATATATCTTAAAAGTTTATTGTCTTTAAAACAGAGAGATTTACATCCACTACAGTACACTGCAAGTACACATCCATGCCCCCCAAGGGGTGGGTGTGGGTATGGGGGAAGCAAGTTGCTTATGTTTTAACAGGGAAGACTCGAGGCTTGTCTCACTATCATTCGTACTCCTAGCTCTAAGGGTGCTCTAGATGGCAGAGATAAAGAGTCAGCATACTATGGGCCAGTTTCAACTGGGTGGCATTACTCAAGCTGGAAAGGCCTGGAAGAAAAGTGTCCACTTCTGAACACCAGGAGCTTCATCACACTGGGAGGGAATCTACACTATAGGTTTGCTACGTTTAAAATGGGTTACGAGCACTCATTGGGCCACATGACGCACTTACTGTAACGTTTTAAACACGTGGTTTATTATTACGATCTAATGTATTATATTTCATTTTTTAATTTATATAAATCATTGTAAATTGAATAATGTGTCTCTCCTTACCGTATTATAGTCTCTGCTTTCAAACGTTTGGTATCCAATAATGGAAGTGTGGGCGTGGCATTCATTTCAGGCTTCCAAATGTTTGCTATTGCCGTAGGCTTCCCTGGTGGCTGCAGTTGGTTTTGTCTCTCCTCCCTTGGTTGTTTAGGAGGAAGTGGGCATGAAATCTATGGTGCAAGGAAGTAACGTCACATAAAGAGACTCAGAGAAGAATCAGTGAGACCTCAATATAAGCAGAAAATATGGTAAAACTGATCTACTGAACCGTAAGTATAAGATAATAAACGCTGAAATTAAAAACGTAAAAATCAACATTTTAAAATGTAACAAGCAAAAGTGTAGAGTGTCCCCTACTCCCCCCCCCCCCCCCCCCGGTTTGCTTTTGCTGGTTCCCCCTCCATTTCCTATGCGAGACTATCATTTTGGATCACACATGGTTGGTATTGCTGCGATACCTCAGCTTGGCCAGTTCCAAATGTGTGTTTTGGACGTTGCCTGTTCAGGGATAAATTAAAAGAGAACCGAGCAACTGTGGGCTCAGGGTGAGAAAACAGCACGATGGGGGCGACGTCATGCGAGTCCAGCGGTGCAAAAGTGGATCAAAGTCGCGGTGGGTGTGAATCAAACCACATGTGTGATAAACGCCCAGAAATGGACAACCTTTGATGGAAACCTGGATTCTTTAAGACCAATGCAGCCCCAAACCAGTTGGCTGCCTAAAGCAGAACACCAATGCTAAAACCAACACTTAAAAAGCACCTTTGAGCCTCTCCCACTTTACTTGTGCAATGTCTGAACATTTCTGAATGTTTTGAGGGAAGATATAGTCATGAAATCAACATATTCTTACCAACAATAGTTTTAGGTTTCCATTATAAGTAAAATATGCTCTTTTTAGTCTTTAGATGGTTTTAGAGCATCTAAAAGATGCTCTAAATGAACACCCTGGAAGTTGCGAAAATGACCTGTTGCAGAAGTATGTCCTAAAAAAAGGTGACCCTCCTGTTTTCACTTTCCTTACTGAAGAAAACTGCTAGAGAGCAGAGTACTCTCCACTGGTTAATCCGAAGGCTGAGGTTTTGACTCGAAACTTCTCCAGCTGGAAAAATGTAGAATGAAGGAAGAGCAGAGGAATAAAAGGCAAGGCAGATGTCAGCTATCCCTTCCCTCCTGTGCTTTTTTCTCATCTTGTTAATTGCTTCTATGGGATTAGGGCATGATTGGAACCAGAACACGCTGCCATGCTCTGGATTGGCTCAGGATCATGTGAAATAATGACCTCCATCACACCTAATCCCCCCCGTTTGCCTCCGCATTTTTTTACCTCTGAGGCAAAAGCGTGTCAAACTTATGATCCCTTTCACCTGAAGAGCTGCTCTTTCACTCCTTGGCTCATTAGCTCTTTGGCTCCACGCCACCCCTTCCCTTCTCGTTCTCCCTCCATTCAGGCCCTGGCAGATGAGTACTTCAACCAGACTGCCTTTCTCCTGGGGAAGAATGGAATGACCCTTTAGTCTGGCTCTTTGGGGGCATCAAGGGAGTTCAATCCTGTCTCTGAACAGATTCAGGCATTGTATGATTTTTAAAAATGCTTTCGAGCCTGGGATGCAAGGTTTGGGTTTTATATTGAGGCTTGGAACCAGCTGCTGGGAGAGATGGCTTTTCCCTGCCAGGACCTGATGCAATCCATTCAAGCCCCCAGTTCCTTTAAAATTACACGGAGCTTTAGGGCGCGTTAAATGCGCTTAGGGAAAATAATCCAGATTTTTAGCATTCTAGGAAAGGCTGGGGAAGAGGCGGGGTGTCAGCAGGGCAGGCATGGCATCATGTGAATACCATGCTGCAAATATGCACACTAGGCATGGCGAGAGTGCACTAAATCATTGTTGTGATGGAGCTCTATATATGAGCTGCTCTGAGCATGTCTTTCCCCTTATCGCTGAATAATGGCAGCCCACTCCCACAGGATAGACAAATGGTCAGACTCCATATAAGGCAGCATCCTTTATTACTCTGGTATTAGGGGGCATGGTTCCCAACCCCATCCCTCCAGCAGCTTTCTAGGAAGGTTTCAGCACTAGCTCTTCTTTTTCACAACCACTGTGGCAACATGCTTGTTTTTCCAAATGCACTGAGAACTCATGTAAGCAATGGGAATAAATGTTCTGGCTCTCTATGATGAGATGGATGCTGGGGGAGGGGGGAAGTCCACCTATGCCTTATTGTGAGCATTTACCCTACAATAAACCTAGTTATATTTTGTTTTACTCCAGTGGTTCTCAGTGTGCAGAGAAGAGCAATTAAAGACTTCTGCTGGGTTTCTTGCTGGGGTTAACAGTAGGGGTGTGCATCGGATCGGATCGGATCCGATCCACGATCGGAATCCGATCCGCCCCAAAATCGGAAAAATCCGATCCAATCCAATCCGATCCGACCAACCCTCCGATCCGATCCGCCGAGGTCCGATCCGGATCGGATCGGCGGATCGGACGCCATTTTGAATGCTTTTTCCCATAGCCAAGTATTGTTTTACAAAAATGCCTATAACTTTTTCATTTTTTATGATAGAAGGATGAAACTTGGGCACATTGTAGACTGGTTAGGGATAGGTATCTGTGAGAAGTTTCAGAAAGATTGGTGCATGCATTTTGTGGCAATTAATTTTTTAATAAATAACCAGGAATGCCTATAACTTTTTCATTTTTAAAGTTACACACATGAAACTTTGCTACATTGTAGATGGTACTGTGGGACCTATGCGTGTGAAATTTCAGAAACATAGGTGCTAGCCTTGTGTGGCAATTAATTTTTGAAACAATGTGGAAAGATCACCTATAACTTTTTCATTTTTAAAGTTACACACATGAAACTTTGCCACATTGTAGGTGGTACCTTGGGACCTATGTGTGTGAAATTTCAGAACATTTTAGAAAAATGGGTAGTAGTGGGGTAAATACAGTTATGCCTCCCACTTTTTTATTTTTAAAGATACAAACAGAAAACATGGGCACATTACAGGTAACACTTGGCTTGATATGTGTGTGAAATTTCAGAAACATAGGTGCTTGCCTTGTGTGGCAATTAATTTTTGAAACAATGAGGAAAGAAACATCTATAACTTTTTCATTTTTAAAGTTACACACATGAAACTTGCTCACTTTGTAGATGGGTTAGGGGTAGTTATCTGTCAGAAATTTCAGAATGATAGGTCCAGGCATTTCATGGCTATGGATTTTTTAGATTAAAAGTTACAAAAGTTTTTCCACAGAGGCTTGGGCTGTCAATTGCACCCCCCTCCCCCGCCTACCCCTCCCTCTTTTATCTGTCAAAACTCCATGTTGTTGTAAAGGCAACGTTGGGGACTGGCTGGGAGCTTCCCCTTGGGGAAAAGCACAAGTCCCATAGCTTGTGCAAGAAGGGTGGCGCGCGCTCCTCGCAGGTAGGATCTTGAAGACAGCAGCAGCAGCAGCATCAGGCAGACATTGATTGCATTCATTCCATAGCACTTCCCCACTGAGAAACCATACTTGCCCATAGGGATTCATTGCATAGCACTTGCCCATAGGGATTCATTGGACAGCACTTGCCCATAGGGATTCATTGCATAGCACTTCCCCACTGAGAAACCATACTTGCCCATAGGGATTCATTGGACAGAACTTCCCCATAGGGATCCATTGCATAGCACTTGCCCATAGGGATTCATTGGACAGAACGTGCCCATAGCGATTCATTGCATAGCACTTGCCCATTGAGAAACCATACATGCCCATAGGGATTCATTGGACAGCACTTTTCCATAGAGTTCTATGGAAAAGTGCTGTCCAATGAACCCCTATAGGCAAGTATGGTTTCTCAATGGGCAAGTGCTATGCAATGAATCGCTATGGGCAAGTATGATTTCTCTATGGGAAGGTGCTATGCAATGAATCCCTATGGGCAAGTGCTGTCCAATGAATCCCTATGGGCAAGTGCTGTCCAATGAATCCCTATGGGCAAGTGCTATGCAATGAATCCCTATGGGCAAGTATGGTTTCTCAGTGGGGAAGTGCTATGCAATGAATCCCTTTAAACCCCCCTCCCCACGAACGCCCCTTTCTCTGCCCAGAGCAGTTGCTACAGAGAAGTAAATCAGGAAGCTGCCTCCTCCCCCTCCGTGCTCAGCTCCTCCGTGCGCGCCCCCTTCTTCTCCTCCTGCGATGGGTGGGTAGGTGGGAGACAGAGCTGCCTCCAAGGGGAAGCTCCCACCCAGTCCCCACTGTTGGACTTTGCCATTTGAATGTCTGCCTGATGCTGCTGCTGCTGATGCTGCTGTCTTGAAGATCCTACTGCGAGGAGCGCGCGCCGCCCTTCTCGCGCAAGCTATGGGACTTGTGCTTTTCCCCAAGGGGAAGCTCCCAGCCAGTCCCCAACGTTTCCTTTACAACAACACGGAGTTTTGACAGATAAAAGAGGGAGGGGTAGGTGGGGTAGGTGGGGGAGGGGGGGTGCAATTGACAGCCCAAGCCTCTGTGGAAAAACTTTTGTAACTTTTAATCTAAAAAATCCATAGCCATCAAATGCCTGGACCTATCATTCTGAAATTTCTGACAGATAACTACCCCTAACCCATCTACCACGTGGCAAAGTTTCATGTGTGTAACTTTAAAAATGAAAAAGTTATAGGTATTTCTTTCCTAATTGTTTCAAAAATTAATTGCCACACAAGGCAAGCACCTATGTTTCTGAAATTTCACACACATATCAAGCCAAGTGTTACCTGTAATGTGCCCAAGTTTCCTATTTGTATCTTTTAAAATAAAAAAGTGGGAGGCATAACTGTATTTACCCCCTACTACCCATTTTTCTAAAATTAATTGCCACACAAGGCAAGCACCTATGTTTCTGAAATTTCACACACAAAGGTCCCAAGGTACCACCTACAATGTGGCAAAGTTTCATGTGTATAACTTTAAAAATGAAAAAGGTATAGGCATTCCTGGTTATTTATTAAAAAATTAATTGCCACAAAATGCATGCACCAATCTTTCTGAAATGTCTCACAGATAACCATCCCTAACCAGTCTACAATGTGCCCACGTTTCATCCTTCTATCTTTAAAAATGAAAACGTTATAGGCGTTTTTGTAAAACAATACTTGGCTATGGGGAAAAGCATTCAAAATGGCGTCCGATCTGGGTCGGACATCCGATCCGTGGATCGGGATCAGGTCCGATCCGATCCGACCATCCTCCAATCCAATCCGATCTGATCCAACCCCCCAGGTCCAATTCCGATCCGCTATCCGATCCGATCCGGGGGGGGTCAGTGCACATCTCTAGTTAACAGTTAGTTTTGAGGGGGGTGTCCAAACATACATATTTTAAATGGCTGAGCTCCCATGGAAGCACGCTTGCCATGATTAATTTATATGCACTATCTTTTCCCCAGGACTGAGCTCAGGGGAAACCAGTTCTGTATGCTTGGGGCAGAAGCCAGCTCTACACTGCATTGATTGACGGGGGCTTATGGCATCACAAATCTCCACTGCTGCCTTCCTAGAACCAGTTTTTTGCAATACTGTTTTTAAAAACCAAGCCAAACCTAAGATGTCAAACCAGCATTAATCAAATAAATTTGCAAGTGGTGGCGCTTTAAAAACCCAAAGGAGGACAGTATGCTGGAAGCTGCAAGTAGTCAGCCGTCCTCTTCCTAGGTATGCCTCTAGGTGCCCTGCTTCTTATCAGTGTGAGAAAAGCAAGGGACTGCTGGCCTGAGTGCAACTTTTACTCACATTCAAGGTAAAGAGAATGTCACAAGATAGCAATGAGCTCAACACAGAAGATGTTCAGCCACTTATGAGTTTGCCTGCATTTTTATAATTTCTCTTCCTTCAGGCTCTTCTGAATTCAGTTGCTCTCTGGTTTTATTCTTTAAAATTTCAACTACAATTTCTTACTGGCAGTGTTAGAAGACACAGCAGCAGCAACAGAAGAAGAACCTGCTGGACCAAATTACATCTCTGTATCTACATTCAATTTTGTCGCAGAATTAAGCTGTGAGTACTACACGAGGAGCATTTCCTTTCCTGCTTTTCTGCTGTGCAACCTCTAGGTGGCACTGTGGTATATCAGAATAGCACAAGTACACAAAAGGAAATTCCACTTTTTTCACTTTCACAATTGAATGCTGTATTTTCCCTGCTCTAAAAAAACCCACTGAAAGTTCTGGTTAGACACAGGAGCGAAACTGGAGGGACATGTTGTTGTCTAAAGAACCTGTGTGTGATCAGGGAATAATGATCACATGATAAATGCCTTCTGTAAAAAAACCCTCTCACAGAAAGCCATGACTGAATTTCCCATTGTCTTTTGAAAGCTTAAAGGCAGCCATGGTATGCAGAGAAGATTGGGGTTGGATCAGGGGAGGGGCGCTATGGCACTTCTCATGCCTACTATCCAAGCTCCTATTCTGAGTCAATCATTCTTTTCCATTAAAAGTCAAAGGAATGTGGGGGAGGGGGAAGAATGGCCAAAGAAGGAAAGTGGAGATGTGCTGTTACTCCCACAAGTATCCTATGACTTGGATGGCAGCAGCAGGACTGCCAGAGCCTCCTCTTTCTTTCTTGATTGTGACACCTTAGGATAATGGAATGAGTCCAGTGCCCGTTGAACCTCAGTGAACCATGAAGCACTGCTAGTAACTTGCTGTAGTTAGATAGAACACTTTACTTCCTACAAGAGCTCTGCACCCTACTTGGTGGGAAACACACACACACACAAGGCAAGATTTTCAAATCACTTGGCCAAAAGTGACTCACAGAGCTAACTATAAAAAACCTTGTTAACTTGGTGACATTTTAGTTACAATGGAAATTGAGTTCTGTGTGGTTCGGGCAAGACCCAGAAAGATTCTCATGGTGTGTAGCATCAAAGACAATCAGAATGGACTGCTCCCAAGGGAAAACAATGAACAAGTGCTTACAGTGCTTGGTAGCTGGGCAAAACCATCTTCCTCAGGCCTTGCAGATTGCAAAAGACTACCCTGATAGGCATTCTAATGTCAGAGTATGTTGTGACAATGCAGCCAGCAAAGGCAAACAAGATTTTAGCAGAGAAATGAAAACAAGAAGATAGAAGAAACCAGGGGACAGTCTACATACAGGAAAGCCCCATGGTGGCTTTGGATCTGCACCCCATCGGTTAGACAATGCAGACACAGGTTTGCAGCCACAGTGGGGCTTCCCTATGATGTAGTGATTTGAAAAAGTCAGAAATCTACTCTGACTTTTTCAAAGGGAGTGACATCAACACAGCACTTCCCCAATGTAACTTCACAGTGTCACATAACTCTGCGGCCAACCTGGGGCCAACCTGGGGGTAGAACCTGGTGTAAGGCAACCAGCAATTGGTCGCCTTCCACCAGGAAGAGGGTGGGGATGGCTCCAGGACCTGGATGGCTGCCCAGAAAGAAACCCTCCTCTCAGCCTCGGGATTATCTGACGCCGCCCGGGAGAGGGAAAGCACAGGGTTGAGGAGGGAGGTATTGCTAATCTGGTGCTGTGAAGTCAGCTCCTAGCTTTTCTTTCCAAAGGTGCTTCTCTAGACAAGGCTGTTATTGTGCGATCATACTGCCTCATTCATGGAATTTCACCGGTGCGTGCATGTGTGTATCCTGACAACGTCATTTTCAATTTGCAGTCATCCTGTATTTTTCCACTGCTTCTTCCATGTTTTTTCTTTTACCAGAAAAAAATAAGTAAAAGAAGAATAAGCAGAATAGCTGCAGAATGCCTTCTGATCATTACTGTTCGAAGCCCTCCATCTTGGAAGCACCCTAAGAAAAACTAAATGCTGTGGTGAACAACGAGTCTTCATTACAGTGAACGAAGCATTAGGCATTTGACACACCCATGCTGCCAAATGGACCTTTATTGGTGGCAAGCAAAGCTAGACCAAGCAAGAGATGAAAGCCAGAATGTTCATAGCATAAAGGGGATAAATAAAAGGCACTGTTTTGAATCTATTTAGTGCTGCTCTGTGTGTGTGTGTGTGTGTGTGTGTGAGAGAGAGAGAGAGAGAGAGAGAGAGAGAGAGGGAACGAGAGAGAATGGCTGAATTCGGACGACACAATAAGCAACTGGTGGGGGGAAACAATCGTCAGTTGTATTGACTATCGTGCTGCCCGAATGCTGCCATAGTCAACTCAGCGCTGATCTTAATCCACACCACAGTTGATTATTTATTACCATGTTGTGCGGGGAGTACCCACTAGATGAACAACTGTAAAGTTGATTATTACCCCACCATTGACTATCGTGTTGTCCGAATTCAGCCAGTATCTTCTTGAGTGTGTGTTTCTCTATGTATCATTCATATCTGGAAGTAAATTTCATTGAGGTCAATTAGACTTCCTTCTTAGTAAACAGTTTCAGGATTTAGGCAGCATTTAGGTTTCAGGGTGAGTAGAAGAAATAAAGTACTCCTTTAAAACATGAACGTGGAATTCATTTTCCGAAGCTATAAGCTGGCACATGAGCACACATGGCCTAAATAAAACATTAATTCATATCGATGGCAACCCTGTGTGGTCAATGGACCCAAACAAAACCTAAATAGCTATAATTAACGCAACCATGTAAATATTATATAGATTATCCCTAGGCAGGTGTACAATTTGGTTTTCATGGCTGTAATATACCTGAGCTTTAGCAAATGAATATATTAGCTATATTTGGTCAAAAACACATATAAATATTGTTGCTGCACTCTTCTATATAGTTAAAATCCCACAATTCCTACAAATCCAGAAAAGGCAAAGATAATCTAAGAGGAGGCATTCTTTATTCTATTAATGGTAATTGAGGACGAATGTATATGTGCAAAGGAATGTGCCTGAGAGAGCAGAAGAGAATAAATCTGTTTTATGAGTTCCTATTGGATGAACAGCCAAAAACATACTCAGAGTGAGGCAGGCTGGAGCTCCATGACCAACCCATTGATCAATCCCACTGATCACCCATAAATGTCAGGATCCTCTGCATTCAGTGCCTCATGCTCATGAAGAGAAAGATAGATAAATAGATAGCTAGATAGCTAGATAGTTAGATAGATAGATAGATAGATAGATCTATAAAAGTGCCACACACATTATTGCCCTGTAAGCTGCTAAATGGCAAAATGGGATACATTTCAAGCATGTGGAACAATCAGACAACCAATTTGCCATGCAGGCAGAGGACAGATTTCAGGTTTGTAAATCAAGTGTTAGACTCACCAAACGAAAGTTCTACATCATAATGATTTTCAGAAAGCAACAACAATAAACACAGAGAGACATGCACACCTTCCAGATTTAGTGGAACCTGTATCACTAATTTATGAAATGAAAGTACACAGCCTACCTGTAGGAGTAGGATTCCCTCTTTAAGCAATATGTTCAGCTTAGGGACAAGACTGTGGAATGCAGTTAAAGGGCCATGTCATCAAACAAACAACAACCTCTCCTTAATTGCTCCTTAATTGAAATTGTTGGATTACCCTATTCGCAGTATTTCTGATAGCATTTCCCTGAATAGATCCCATATGCTATATGGGATATAGACTTCCCCCATTAACACCCTGCTTCCAGGCTTTCCCTCTATGCTGGGTTGTTTTACAATAGGCTTCTCTAGATGAAGACAAACTACAAACCATTAAAATGCAAGAAACAGTAGGACTGGGGTTGCCAGATGGGCAACCCGGAGAGTGTTTTTTCCTATCAAACCACTGATGTGGTTAGTGAGGCATGTGGGTGACTACTGAGGGAGGTACAACGTGGCAGCAAAGGCAATGGGTGGCTCTGTCAGCACTATGCTGGTGTGCATCCTACACAGATGCAACCTATACAGACTTCAGTGGGCTGCATAGCTACTTCACTGCCATGCCTCTACACAGTACTGATGGTATCGGCCCCTGCCTTGGGGTAAGGGTGTGGACATCTCCAGGTAAGGGTGTGGACCTCCCTCCTGCTCAGCAGTGGACAAAAACAGCCCCCCCAGCCCAGACTTCACTGGTCATATTGATGGCTTTAAAGGAAAGAACAGTCTTCAGGTGGTCAACTGGCAACCCTAGCTAAACCACACGTCCACTTCATACCCACGGTAACACATGTGTTTCCTATCAGGATATAGCGCCAAGCCTGAGTTTTCAAATCCAAAGAGCTAAAGCTCAATGCTCACCTGCAAAAAGCTCTTAAGAGCAAACAGGAATGAACTCCAAACACCTACATAGCTCTTCAGAGGATGGGTGGTCTCCTGCATGAGTGAGGGATGTGAATTGTGTCTTTGAGAGCTCCATGTTAATCAGATAATTATCCTCACAGCTGGTGTCTGATGTGATTATGTTGTTGTTGTTCTCTCCCTGATGTGTTTGTTTGCAATCCCAAAAGGTATTGTGTTGGAGGAGTGCTGGGACTAGGAGATCTGATGGAGCAAGTTGGCCTTGTCCCTCTTCTTGGTGGTGAAAGGGACTTGCTGGCCACTGCACAGACTACAGCTCCTATGCCACTGGTCACAACCGAGATGCTGCTCTTGACTAGTCCAGCACCAGCTACAGGGACACTGGTCACAGCCATTTTGGTAAGTTCACAGCTTTTGCTCCCAACCCACGCCACTCCTCCCATTTTTGCCGTCACAACTCCTCTGGTGATGCTCCAGCTATTCTCCAGATCATGCCTGATGGCTGCTCTGGGTCATCTTCTCTGGTGTGTCTGCAAGAGGTAGAGATAAGACAAGCAAAATTTAGAAGAGTTAGGTACTTCTCTCCTAGTAGTTCTGAGGATCTGCAACATTGTGGGAGTTTTCATTGCCTGGAAGTAGGAATGCCAAGATGCATCCATAATCTACTTCCCTCCTTCAGCAAGACTTTCTACTGGAACTTCACTAGCATACATGGACAATGTTCTGACCAGTCAAGAGAAGAATTTAAATTTAAACTGAGAGCAGAATTCCATTTTGAAGAAGCTCATGGAACCCACATTTCAGTGGTGGGTCGGCCCAAGTCAAAATGAGGCAGGGCAAAAAAATACCAGCACATTTTAATTTAAGGGCTTCTTTAGATTAAGGGGAAATTATGTTGCCTTACTGGGGCTTTGCATCCTGCTTCTCTTGCACAGTTGTAATGAGCTGCATCACACTGGTGGAGAGGGGTAACTGCATGGTCTATAATGGAAAATTTCCCTTCCTCTTGGTGCTTATAGTCCTGAATGGGACAGCAGCCTCTAGTGGGTGCTTCGTAGCACAACTTCCCCTGCATACAGTCGGAAATCTTGGGAGTTGTAGGATTTTTTCAGTCAAAACATGCATAGGATTGTGCCCTAAACCTCTTTTTGGTGCTGCTTCTTCTTGGCAGGAACACAGTGAAGAAAGAGCTGTGAGGTCATTTCTATGGTACCTTGTTGAAAAGAT
The DNA here is from genome assembly GCA_029215795.1 of Anniella stebbinsi. NCBI lineage: Eukaryota > Metazoa > Chordata > Lepidosauria > Squamata > Anniellidae > Anniella > Anniella stebbinsi. Next base: position 306,512,023 of record JARDYH010000001.1, on the reverse strand, counting down.
GGTGTAGGTTTGGAAATGCCCATATCAATTTGATCTTCCTCTTGACTACAGTGGAGCTACTTTGTGTGCCTCAAAGGCACATTGGAGTGAAAACATACCAAGGCAACACACTTAGCCTACCAGCGTGGCCCTTCTATTGTTCTCTCTCTGTATATTAGATTTATGTCAATTCAAGTCTGCTACAGATGTACACTTCCTGATCAGTGTTATTCAAGCCATAGTGAGCAGCTATTTCTCTCTTTCTCAAAATGATCCAGCTCTCACACTGCTAACCTATAGATGCCTACTTAGATGTAAGTCCTATTGTTGTCAACATGGCTTACTCCTGGATCAATGTGTATAAGATTGCAGCCCAAATCCTCTATGTAATTGGAAATGTAACTAAAATAAGTTTGATTGGCTCAAAACAAGGCCACTCATGAGGGCACTAGTTATACTGGAAAAAGAGCAGGTTTTCTCCCATAAAGGAGAGGATCATTTTAACTTGTAAACAGTGGCTTGGGAAATACCTGTCTGGAATCCAGCTTGCCAGATGCTGTGTGTGAAAGAAGGTTGTTTTGCTCCCTGGGCATGTAACTATGCCTGCCTGAAATAGATGAGTAAGGGTTGGGTTTTTCTCTCTCCAGCTCTTGTAATGCTAAGTACCTTGTCCTGACAAAGTATTTTCCATCTCCAGATAAATCAATGTTTTAGCTGTTTTAGTAGGCTTTTAAATGTTCTTATATGATTGATTACATATTCCATTCTGTTTTTTCTTAATAACCCTTTGTCTTTGTTTAAGATGTTAAGATCGTGCGTGTGTGTGTGTGTGTGTGTGTGTGTATGTCTTGAGTTATTTAAGAGATCCTACCTGCTGCCAGTATTAGGCTGATCATATGAAAAGGAGGACAGGGCTCCTGTATCTTTCACAGTTGCAGAGAAAAGGGAATTTCAGCAGGCGTCATTTGTATGCAATTAGTACCTGGTGAAATCCTCTTTTCATCACAACAATTAAAGTTGCAGGCACTATACTAGAGTGACCAAATACACAAGAGGGCAGGGCCCCTGCAGCTTTAACTGTTGTAATGAAGAGAGAATTTCACCAGGTGTGAATTACATACAAATGACGCTGGCTGAAATTGCCTTTTCTCTACAACTGTTAAAGTTACATGAGCCCTGTCCTCCTTTTCATATGGTCAGCCTAGGGTTGCCCAATCTGGCCCATGGAAAATTGTGCACCCTTTCCAAGCCCTGCTTGGTATTTTATGCTACCTGGATATATTAGCTCTGAGATCTGAATGCCCCCCATCTTAAATGAGAAAGGGGTGTATGGACTTTGAAGTCAGCCCCAGATTCTCCATTTTGTGTGTGTGTCTATCTACTTAAGTGGCAGCTACTCTGGCATTAGCACCAATATGCAACTTGGTCAGTTTATTCACACAAGGCCAAAAAGTCAGTCCCAATATGATACTGTATGGAAACACTCTAAGGAATAAACGGCACAGCCCTTCTTCATGATGCCTATGCCCATTCACACCTTTCTGAATGGAAGGTAAGGATGCCAGGTGTTTTCTTGGAGATGGTGACTGTTTCAAAGCTGTGCAGTACTGCTGTGCGAGTGTGCGATGGGGGTACTACCCATGCCAATGTCCACCCAGTCCCTTTGCTTGCCTTCCTTCCCCAACCTGGTGCCTTCCAGATGTGTTGAACCACAACACCCTTTATTCCTAGCAAGCATGATAGTGTTTGGTGGGGATAATGGGGTTGTAGCCGGTTAGCATTTCAGTTTTGCAGGCAGAAAGGAGGCTGGGAGAAGAGAATGTCCAAGCAGTGAGGCAGAAGATGTGGAGCGACAGCTCTAGACTGCTTCTAGACTGGGCAACTGTACTGTCCCCTTCAGCTTGGAAGGATATTCCATGTATGTTTTTCTGTTTAAAATGTCCGGTCCTGGATAGAAGCTGCAACACAAAAGCTACACCCTGGGTGCAACCACTTAAAAACAAATAAACATGTTTTTTTCCCTTTTATTACAAAACAGTAATGAACATAAACAGAAGGAGGGGAACCCTATTTGGCAGAAATAGGGTGGCCATGTGCCCTCTTTTACAGAGGACAGTCCTGTGTTTGAAGGGTTGCCCACTATTTGCAGGTGTCCTCTATCTGAGAGAGCTGTCAGTCCCAAGTCCAGTTCAAAGATGAAGAACCATAAGAAAGGAAAGCAGCAGGGGCCTTGGAGATGCCCATCAGCAGCACCTGGAGAGCAGGCGGAGCAAGGCACACAGGTCACCCAGCCACAGTCTTCCACAGTCTTCCACACTATGCTGAGGTGAACTGTATTTCTATTTAAATGATAATAACCATTTCTAAATTTGCCTCTACACAAAGAAATTGACATATGCAAATAGGCATCCTCTTTTGTCCTCATTTTGGGTGATGCATATCCTCTCTTTTTAGCAATTCACAAGTGGCCAACCTAATTAGGACACAAACACTTTGCTTTCGTGGCCTGCCAGGAAGCAAGGGCAGACCAGTCCAGTCCATGCTTTGGTGATGGGGTGTGAGCTGCCATCATAAACCATTTATATGCTAAGTTCAATCGGAGAGAGCACACTCTCCTTCAAGGTGCAATTTGAGCCAGGGTTCATGATGCTTTAACCTGGTACCTATTTTCAGTCCCAGGCATCACTCTGGTACATCTGCAGTAGAACACAAATGCTTTTGCACATGTGCAGAGACCATTTCCCTCTCTGCTGAATAACCACGGTCACCTGGGATTAGACTGTAGCTTCCGTATGGACTGGAGTGCCAGTGCCCTTTTACTTAAAGGAAACCAATTAAGCTCTGAATGCGGTCCTCTGGAGAATTACAGAGCCCTTTCTTACGTCTCCTCTGCTGAGAGAGATGATGACTACTGCCCAGTCAAATGCAGCAAGACTGAGCAGTAGGGGAGCTTTTAGTGGGATGTGTTTCCCATGCCCTGGCTATGGAGAAGCTGCTGAGATGAATGGGTGAACAACTGAAAGCCTGCATAATGATGTGACATAATGACGCCTCTCCACAGAGCCCAGGCCAGAGGTGCTGTCAGGACCAGTCAGCTACTTGGCAAGGAGAACCACCACGGGCCTGTTAGCGCTCTGAAGAGTGAGGCTCTTGGGAGCAGAGCAAAGAGATACTTCAGCACTTTATACCGGCTGCAGATCACACACACATGGCCAGAATTCCCTGTCGCAGACAAAGGCCAAGCCTGAGAAAAGCAGCTTTGTGGTTGAGTCACACGGAAAGCATCCTGTTCCCAGCCGTATCCAGGGGGTGGGGGAATGAATAGGCACTGGATGTCCAATCAGATGCTGTCGGCACTGCACCCATCACACTGACCCTGGCAAGGGGTTTCTGCTGAGAATAGCACCCTGTATGCAGCTGAAGCTTGGCTCCTGTTCTTTCCCTCTGAACCTCAGACATCAACAAGCTTCAGGCTGTGCTAAAATAACTGTTTCTTGAAGAGGGAGCATCTCAGCAACTTGCTAGCTTAGCGGAAACCAGTCAAAATGTTTAGTTGTTTTGAACATAATTAACATGCCAGGAAACCGACAGTTCGGCTCAGAAGAAAAACACACACCTTTTGACGTCTCTCTGCCCCTTTTTATTTCCAGTGCAGATTGGAGTCAAGATTGATTCAGTCAGTGGATTTCCTCAGCTAGTCAAGAGAGAGGCTTGGGAAGACCAAAAAGCAGGTGTATGAATTGCAGAGCCTTAGAAGGCTTCTCATTGTGCCTGGAGATGTCGCGGCAACACGTTCGGTGCAAATGCAACCAATCTCATTCTTTGTCCCTCACTCTCAACCCTGCTTGCTTTTGTGTGTGGTTATCTTGGTAGGAACCAATGCCTTTGAGGAGAACCCCCCCCCCCCATGACTTGCTTGCTTATAGGCAAGCGCAGGGGGACCTCATGATGTATTGTAAATCAGGCCAAATACGCATAGTACATGCCTCCTGTGCTATGCACTTGGGATGAGTTCACTCAGCTCTGCATATATGCCTCGTCATCACACCTAATCCCCCCGGTTTGCCTCCATGCTTTTTTACCTCTGAGTCAAAAGTGCATCAAGCTTATGATCCCTTTCACCTGAAGAGCTGCTCTTTCTCACCTTCGCTCCTTGGCTTGTTAGCTCCTTGGCTCCATGCCACCCCTCCCCTTCGCTTTCTCCCTCCAGTCAGGTACTGACAGATGAGTACTTCAACCAGATCACCTTTCTCCTGGGGAAAAATGGAACGACCCTTAGTCTGGCTCTTTGGGGGCATTGAGGGAGTACAATCCTGTCTCTGCTGAGATTCAGGCATTGTATGATTTTAAAAACACTTTCGATCCTGGGATGCAAGGTTTGGGATTTATATTGAGGCTTGGAGCCAGCTGCTGGGGGAGATTGCTTTTCCCTGCCAGGACCTGATGCAATCCATTCAAGTCCCCAGTTCCTTTAAAACTACATGGAGATTTAGGGCACGTTAAATGGGCTTAGGGAAAATAATCCAGACTTTTAGCATTCTAGGAAAGGCTGGGGAAGAGGCGGGGTGTCAACAGGGCAGGCACGACATCATGTGAGCAGCATGCTACATATCTGCACACCAGGCATGGCGAGAGTGCACTAAATCGTTGGTGTGATGGAGTTCATGGTCTTACAGTAGACTTGGAGCTACACTTAGAACTACTGCTAGAATGAGATAGAAGTTGATCATCCAGACAAGATGAGGCTGCAAGTTTCTGTTTTCGTCCAACATGAGATTAATCCCTCCATCGGTTTTCCCCAACCAACATGGCCATTGTTTATGCTAGCAGGGAATGATGGCAGTTGTAGTCCAAGCACATCTGGAGGGCACCAGGTTGGAGAAGGCTGCTCTGGATTGACACATTCAGCAAACCTTTTAAAAGTTTGGTTTCCCAAATAGAAAGTGGTCGAAAATTGAATGCATGGAAGATCCTTTCTAGGATCCAGATCCATACAAGTCTCACCATGGAGAGATCAGAGGGATAATGGTTGTGTGAATCCAACCACAGCCATTTCTTAAGGATTTAAAACTGCCTGGGTCATTGGTGTTTCTTAATGCAACCATAGTCTGGCCAGTCTCAAAGTTCCAAGGCTTAAGCAATATAGTAACATAATATTTCATAGTCAACGAACCCTTGAAGCTGGCAGTAGTTGGCTGTAAGTATGCCAGAACTCCATTAGTGATGGCCACTGGAGTTCCAAAATGTCCTACATAATAGGTCAGCCTATTGCCATTGCCACTCTATAGTTAGAATCATAGAATAGTAGAGTTGGAAGAGGCCTATAAGGTCATTGAGTCCAACCCCCCTGCTGAAGGCAGGAATCTACTTTAAAGTATACCTGACAGATGGTTGTCTAGCTGCATCTTGAAGGCCTCTAGTGTGGGAGAGCCCACCACCTCCCTAGGTAATTGATTCCATCTCCTAACTTCAGACACTGCTGGCCTATGATATTTTGTGAAAAGTCAACATGACTCCCTACTTCTTGGGATTGGCAGTTACACCTCAGATAGCAGGTGTGGGCTCACATGATGGAAGAGAGTTCCACATTTGGTAGGGGGGAAAGTATTATTTTTAAAACATTACACAGAATTTTGTAGCATCTTAAGGACTGACATTTATTAAGACATAAACTTTCATAGATTAGAGCAAGGTAAGCAACCTGGTGCCCTTCAGATGTTTTGTACAACAAGTTCCATAAACCACAGCCAGAATGGTCAAAAGTCAGGGTTTATGGGAGTTATAGTTCAAAACATCTGTAAGGCATCAAGTTGCCTACCCCTAGAATTTCCTTCATCAGATTCTGGTCCACAAATGATTATGTCATAATAATTTTGTTAGTCTTTGAGCCAATCTACACTACTGCTTTATAACAGTTTATAACAGTTTTAAACCAGTTAATAATGGTTATTAACCAGTTTAAAACTGTTATAAACCATTATGAAGCGGTAGTGTAGATAGGCTCTTTAAGGTACTACAAAACTTTTCCATCTTCTTGCTGCAACAGACTAACATGGTCACCTCTGTAGAAGTTTAAAAGAAAAGATTCTTACCTCTAAAAAACTAGCACAGCAGGAAGAATGTTAGGTGAAACCCTTCTCCCTGACATATGTGGAGGATACATTTGTGTGTGTGTGTAGAGGAGCAGTCAGGTGAGTCCCGAACTGCAATCTGGTACAGCCCAGAAGTAGCTGCTTTTCTACCAGGAAATGGCAGTCAAGGCAGCTAACAACAATAAAAGCCAACTTTTAACATAAAACAACCATAAAACAAATGCATTAAAAACAGAATTAAAGAACACAACTGTAAAGGAAGGCAGAGGATAGAAATGTGCTCCAAAGCTCAACCACTTCTAATGGAGAGTTGCTGTCACCCCTTCTGCCACCAACCTAGGATAGGGGAGTCCCCAGGCCTACTTAGGTCTGGTGAATCACAGACCAAACCAATTCCCTGAACTATCAGAGCCAAGGACAATATAAAGTTAGTAGCACCAGCTGACTTAGCACCGACTCAAACTGGAAAGAGCATACTGTTTGAATAAACAGGTGTTTATATGAGGGAAAGGGGGAATTGCAAGTTAGAAAGCCAAATTGGTGACAATTGGAAGTTACAAAGCCAAATTGGTACAAACACATTAATACAAGTACAAGACAGTTGGGGCTAATCTACACCTACAGCCTTTTTGCAATGGAGGAGGGATGACTGCAATGGTTCTCTGCTTCTGCAATTGCTGCTCACAGGGCACACACAAGTGAAGTTTTCTTAAATGACAGGAGTGCCATTGCAGGAGAACATGTGTCCCCTGACTAGGGTGACCATATTTTGGAAACCAAAAAGGAGGACAACATGGTCAGCTCCCAAGGGGGCATGCCCACTAACATGTCTGGCCCCAGGGGGCATGTCCAGCACCAAGGGGGGGGGGGTGCCCACCTGAACATAGCCTTAGTCACATATCTGATTTTACAGCACACAATTAAGACAAATCTGTTCTACATAACATCTTAATGTTAAAATCACTGAAATAAAGAACAAAGTATCTGAAATTAACTTCACTTACTCCTACTTTTGTAGCTTTTGCTATACTCTGTGCGATACATTCTCCCCTTCCCTCAAATATCTTTTCTGACTGTATCCTCACTCCGCTGCAAAGTGCTGCTGCTTTTAACAGGGTTTGCTGCCGGCCAGCTGGCTTTTTTATTTTTAAATTTCAATTTGTTTTAACCTTGTATATGATTGTCACAAGTTTCTCTACTCTAACATTAGGGTGGGCGTTATGGGCGGCAGACACTACTTCACCCATTCACATTTCTCACTTATATATATTAGCTTCTCAAGGCTTGTGCGTTGACACCACTTCTCATATACAGATTTTGAACTCCTGTCTACTTCTTGCACAAACATGTGACTCTGAGTCCCTGTTTCTAATACCTGCATTGCCTGCTAGCACCGTAGGGCTAAATTACAACAGGTGTCACTGGGTTGTCTGTGCAGCCTCTGTTGTCTTTCTCTCTAAGTCATTGCAGCCAAACCAAAGCCTCCAGCCTCAAACAAACTCTCTCTCTCTCTCTCTCTCTCTCTCTCTCTCTCTCTCTCTCTCTGCCAAAGTTTCCCGATGGTCCAGCAGGGCTTCACACTTGTGGCCAGGGGTATTGCTTATTGTTTGGTCATGTCTGGTGACTCTTACTTTAAAAAACTCTACCGCCAGCCACCTCCACCTCCTCTGCTCCTGCACACCTGATTGATTCTGATGCACTCTTAAAACACTCTAGGTGGCAAGCCAGCCTCTCAGGGCCAAGCTACAGGTGAATTTGGGTTGCCTTCAGCCTCTCTCTGCCTTATGCCAGCCAGCCAACATCTCCAGCTTCCAGCCTCAAACAATCACTCCTCTGCCAAAGTCTCCCAACAGTCCAGACAGGCTGTGCACTTGTACCCTGTGGCTGGGCATAGGGTGCCAGCTTTTAGCTTGGGCACATCTGGTGACTCTTGTTTTAAAAAACTCCGCCACCAGCCACCTCTGTCTGCACCAACACTGAGATACTCTTAAAAGGCTCTATGTGGCACGCCAGCGTTTCAGGGCTAAGCTACAGCCATCTCTGAGTTGTAACTCTGTCTGAAACTGATGCCAGCCAAAGCCTCCAACCAGCCAACACCTGCACCAACACTTGATTCTGAGATGCTCTTGAAAGGCTCTGTGTGGCATGCCAGCCTCTCAGTGTTCTGCTACAGCTATCTCTGAGTTGTGTCTTCAGTCTAACTCTGTCTCTAAGAGATATGCCAGCCAGCCCAAGACACAAATCTATCTATTTTTCTCCCACACACACTTCAAACGTTCTGCATTGCATGCCAGCAGTGCAGACAGAGCCTAGCTCACAGGTGAACAAAGTGAAATGGAAGGGAAGGGGTAGCAAAGCAAAGCAATGACATGCCAGGTTCCAACATCCACATCAACAGGACATCCGCAAAGATGAGAGCCTCTCTCTCGACTAACACCTCACTGTTGGTCATGAGAGTTTTTCCTCTAAGGATGACCCTTCATTGCCCATGATGTGGAACTCTGAGAAAAAGGCCTCTGGCCTGTTCCGTTTTGCCCTGTGGGCTGCTTTGACTAACCTCTCTTTTCCCACATTTTGATCTGTGGAACAGGATCAAACAGGATCTGCAACAGGAAAGGTGCTCTGCTTGCCCAGCACTTCTTAGCTAAAAACGTGAGATTCCCTTTATGCCAAGGGCTGAAAATTCTCAAGGTGCAATACCCTAAAGAGGAGGTTTGACAACCTGAGTTTGAAGGATAATTTTGATATGAACTGTTAGATTGAGATGAACTTACATTTTACTATGTTAGTGATAGACTTGCTATTATTTTCATTATACTTTATGTGCCCCTGACAGCAGGTTGGCTGATTGCCAAGCTGGGAACTTGCGCTGAACAGCAACAACTTCATAAAAGGGGGGGGGGGGACACCAGCCGCGAACTCTGGGATTGTAGCAAGAGAGCCCAAAATAAATAAATAAATAATAAATAAAATAAATTACAAAAGCAGTCAGCGATATTCCTGAATAACTGAGGGGTCGACCCGAAATCACAGTGGGATCAGCTGTGCATCATGTGGCCTGGTAGGGCCGACTTCGATATTATCCTGGAATAAATGGCTGGTGTACACGGCCTTGGAATCCCAAGACAGACTAACAAATAAAAATCACTGTGCTGCTGACCTATGCATACTTTATTATGGGCCTTCTCATAAGCCACACTGAACATGAACACCCCCTTTCCCCAAGGCAAGACAGCAACAAAAGGTAACTGGGTTGTCGGCTCTCCCTAGTTGATGTAGACTAATGATATACTCCCCAATTGCTCCCCTCCCCTCCTTGATGGAAAGGTTGAAGTGAGGTAACACTTTTCTCATGGGCTCAGCTGAAAGCAATCTTCATTCCCCCTCTTCCCCACTCCATGGAACTTGGGGACAGCCAGAGTTACAAGAGATAAGACAGAGCCCATCCTCCCTTCAGGTGGTCAAACACCTTCATGACTGTGCTTCCCTCAAGGGCCTGTCATTAGGCTAATCAGTTCAAGCAAGCTGCTTGCAGGATATGGATGCTTAACAGAAAATGGAGTGGCCCTGGTTCTTTACAACAACAATAAATAAAAACAACACCCAACCCAATAGACCAGTTTACACACCAAAGGACTACGTGAACAAAAACATCTTTGCCTGCCGGTGATAGGATGGCAGAGAGGGAGCCAACCTTGCCTCCCTCAGCAGGGAGTTACAAAGACTGGGAGCAGCTACCAAGAAGACCCTCTCTTGTGTCCCCACCAATTGTGTCTCTGATTCCAATAGAAGGGTTACCACCTCAGGGAGAAGGAGGCATACAGGGCTAGAGTCAGAGATTGGATAGAATTAGAGATTGGAAACAGGAAAGATGTTCTCCCAGCATGTTAGTTCTTTTTAGTTCCTCAGGTTTTGTTTTTTATTTTTGCATGTATAGCTCTTTACACTGCTGTTGGCTTTTACTTTGGTTTTTTACCTTGGTTTTATTCTGTTGTTTTAAAACTTTAAAGGGCAACAAGTAGCTGAGTCCTGCTCCATACGACTCGCTTTTCTTTACGTGAATGGGTGTATCTGAGATTCACCTGACCAACAGAGAATACAGAGGCTTTAAGGACAGACCCACTCAGTGATAGATTTACACATCCTTACTGAGTGCTTTGGGCTTCAAGAATTAATATATGGGTCGTGGTCCCTGAAATCTTTCTCAAGCCAGACAACACAGATTTGGTATTAAGGAAAAAATATTTATTGTTCAAACAGTCTAGGAGTACCTCTAGACGGTCCCTTTCTGTCGTGGTGGCTTCTGATTGGCGGCATCTGAGTTACATGACACTGCCGCCAATCCAAAGCCATCTAGGGGCAAAGCCCCAAAGCTCCGCACTAAAAAAGTCGGGCATTTAGTCCAACTTTTTTAGTTTGGAGTGAAGCGACGATGGCATTTGCTGTCTGTCACTTTTACTCCGTCACTTCTTGGAGGCGTGCCAAGTCTATGGCAATCACTGATTGGTTGCCGTGGGATGGGCATGGAAGGTGGTGGTGCAGCGAGCCATAAGCTCGCTGCACCACCTCCGCACCTCCAAAAAAACCCACGCCTCCTCGGTCCTCCCGCCCCCTTCTGCAAATAAAAAACAAAAACAAAACCTAAACTCCATGCCTCCTTGGTCCTCCTGCCCCAAATTAAAAAGTAAAAAGTAAAAAACAACAAAGCTTACCTTCAAAGAGGCAGCACGAGCGCGGCAGCAGCCATGACGCTGCTGCCGGTGAAGAGGGGTGGAGGGAGCGCAGATACTCATTACTCCGCCAGCCGCTGCGACGCCAAAGAGACTCCGTAAAGAGGCGGCCTAAGAGAATGACATGTCTAAGGCAGATCACAAACATTCCTAAACACTCACAAGTTATAATCACTAAAAGTATAATGAAAATAATAGCAAGTCTATCACTAACATAGTAAAATGTAAGTTCATCTCAATCTAACAGTTCATATAAAAATTTCATGGTGGTCAAAAAGTCGTGGTGGCCACAGTCAGCAAAAGCATATTTGGCACATTTCTCATTCTCCCAGGATCTCTCTCCCAAACAGACCAAACCTGTGGCTTTACTAGTCCCTGTTGATGACCTCATCCTAAATTTCGGACCAGGTCATACCACAACTCCTAGTTCTCCCAATGTACCCAGGTTTACCATTGACACCAGTAATACCCTGATGAAGGGATCCCTCCTAAGCTCAGCAGATTCCAATACTTAATCATCCCACTTGTGGCAACCTTCCTTCACCCATTTCCAAGAATACATTCCAGTACTCACAGTTAGCTCTCAATACACATCAAACTAATCACATCTGCAAAATAGAATACATTCTTACCAATTTCACTTGCTATAATGCATTTCCCACTACAAAAGGAATTTATACTATGCCTTCATTATGTTGTTGTATTTTACCGTTTTAAGTTTTGTGAACCACTTGGAGAGCTTTGGCTATTGGGCAGCACAGAAACGTAATAAAGAAATGAAAATAAAGAAACAAAATGGCACCCTCTCCAGAACTCTGCTGCTCAAACCAAGCTTCAGCATGCTTCAGGTAAGACCAGCCCAGCTCAAAGACAGCAGCAACAGACAATCAATTGGAGGCAGTGTACTTGTCAGGAATTATTATTACTTATGACTCCAGGGTTAGGAAAGGTCAATAAATCGCCATTGTTCCTATGTATATCTCACTGGAACAAACTGGAAAACAAAATAGCAACAACAACAATTTTCATACAATGTTCCTGATGCCCACCCTCCTATGTAATTTAAATTCATTTGGCGCTTTTCTACATGACACATTTACTGTGCACTTGTGATTCCTTACTCATGATTGTTTCTGGGTTTTTAGCCAGATCTACACCAAGCAGGATATAGCAGTATGAAAGCAGTATGGAAGTGGTACATAAAAGGCAGGGCCACACTACTGCTTTATAGTGGTATTGAAGTGCACTGACAACTGTTGGGACCCTTTGAAACATACCATATGCCGCTATATCCTGCTTGGTGTGGCTCCTGCCTTTTATATACTGCTTTCATACCGCTATATCCTGCTTGGTGTAGGTCTGGCCGATGTCATGATCCTCTGGTTTCACTTCAGTTTTTTCAGAGAGCTTTCCCATTTTTTTAGAATGAGAAAATGGGGTATTATTTCTGAAAGTGCTGTATCTATTTGTGTATTTGCTCTATTCCTCTATAGCTCTGCGCTGCCCAGAAGTTACATAGTGGAAAAGCAGGAAAGGAAAAGCTCTTTGTGAAGAGCTGGGGTCTCAATTCTGCGATGAAACTGAAAGCAGATACAGCGATTAACTGACTTGTGTAGAAAAGCTATTCCTGTCCTGTTGAGTTATATCCGTCTTGTAACACCAATTCCCTTCAATGACACACACAGAAAGTAGGAAATGTTCTGCTGCTGATGTGATACAATCCTCTTTGTTAACAAAGGACAGGCCATCCCTGCTAACTGTAAATATGGTTCTTTGGTAAAAAGGCGCAAGTGTATTCTAGTTCAGATTCACTCAGTTCTCTTCTTAATTATTTAACTACCCAATTATTTTTTGCTATATATTTTGTAATGCCATATAGGTGTTTTTAATGGCCTTTGGCTTGCACATAAATGACTGGCTGGCTGACCCAAAGCAGAAGGCAGTCCATCATTAATAGTAATGTTTATAAGATAGATATGACAGAGAGCTTTTTCCACAGGAGTGTAGAGCCCTCTTATCATCCCTGTGTCTGGGTTCTATAAACCCAAGGCCACCCAGAAAGAGAGAGAGAGAGAGAGAGCACCAAATGAGAAAAGAAACACCCTGCTCTGATTGGAGGAGAAGTGTGTTAGGCTGGGAGTGTATCCTTCACTGCAGCAAACACTCCCTCACTGCCTCCGCTTAGCTTGTCTTCAAGAACTGCAATAAACCCCATAGTAAGCTGTCATGTAAGATAAGCATCGGATTTACAGTGCAAATTAGTCCCTCAGACAATGGAGTGAGCTAAGCATTTTGGTGGCATGGAGGAGCCTAGATGGAGAAAGAGATACAGACAGTAGAGATGAGACACAGACACGCAGCCAAATCTATTCCCTGGAGCTTGCTGCTGCTGCTGCTGCTGCTGCTCCTGATGTTGCTGCTGCAAAGTCTCTACGACCTCTTATGCCTTTTCCTTTCAATCAATGACCTGGCCTTTCCAAGGGTCTCTTCAGCTTCACCTCACTCAAAGTCAATTGGAAGGGGGGGGGAAGAGAGGGTGGGAGAATCATACCCCCCGCATATGTGCCAGTTCTCTTTAGGGTCAGTGCCAACATAGACTTACGCTTTCCTCTTTAGCTTGGGCTCTGCCCGTTCCCAATCGATTCCTGTCCAGAGCTGGGTAATACAGACAAAGTGGGCCTGCCTGCCAGATTCTGAAGCATGGCTTATAAAGAGCAGGTGGTGAGTGACAGGAGCAGCGACGGTGCTAAAAGTTCTATGATTTTGCGTGTTCCGTTATGCATGACGACAAAACTGAATCCTCAGCCCGTTTCTGCTAACTTTAGGATGAAGGATGGTGGGAGAAGAGAGGGAGCGTGTTTTGTGTTGTTTTTGCTTTGCAGTTATCCATAGTATTCGAGGCCACTTTTCCTTAAAAAGCAAATGGCTGTTTTCTTTCTAGAGAATAATTTCAAATCGAAACCCAGGATGTATCCAGACGAAGACTGTATAGTGCCATTGCCCTGCCTGATTCATGGAATTTGATGGGTGTGTGTGTCCAGATCATCTTCCACTCTTGTATTTTCCTACCACTTCCGCCTTTTTTCTTACTACAGATAATCCATTAAGATAGGGTGGCCAGATAAAATCCAGGTCAGGGCTCATGTAACTTTAACAGTTGTAGAGAAAAGGGAATTTCAGCCAGTTAAAGTTGCAGGGGTCCTGCCTTCTTTTGTATATGATCAGTCTAGTATAGTGCAGGCACCTTTAACTGTTGTGATGAAGAGGGAATTTCACCAGGAACTAATTGCATACAAATGACACTGGCTGAAATTCCCTTTTCTCTACAACTGTTAAAGTTACATGAGCCCTGACCTGGATTTTATCTGGTCACCCAACATTAAGAAAAGCCCTATTCATGCGTCCTTCCTCCCATGTTGAATGAACATGCAAGGAGAGGATTCAAATTTTTCAGGGTACTTAATTGAATGAAGAGGCTCCATAGATACATGAGGCTCTCTTGGTCAGACGGTTGCCCTCTACACATACAGGCTGACAGATGCGATGGCGGGGGGGGAGGGGTTGGAGTGCTCCTTTCCTCGCACGTTCATTCAACACAGGAGGAAGAACACATGAAGAGGGCTAAAAAATAATATATGGAATAGCTGCAGAACCATCCTCTTTGGTAGCACTAGGAGCCCTTTATCTGGCAACAATTTTCTGGAAATAAAGAAGAATTGAAAACGTGATGCAGAGCTTGCAGCTTGTGGCCCTGATCTCCACATGCATTTTCCAATGTATGGCTCTTTCTGTTTTGTTTTGTTTTGTTTTGGGGTATTTTTTTTGCAAAAGAGTACATGATGCACTCCAGTCCACACTGACAGCAATCCAAAAGAGTTACCTTGGGTTGGATGGATAGAGCCCCAAATAATGCACAGACAGGAGGAAAAGTCTTGCAAGAATTCTGATTTCAGATAAACATTGGACCCTGAATGACCTGTTGTCAACTTTTAACCTAACCTAACCTAGGGGCTGTCTATATGTGGAGAAAGCCCCAGGGTGGCTCTGCAGTGGTGCTGTGTCATTTATATGACATAGTAGCCATTGCGGAGTCATCCCAGGGCTTTCCCCCAAAGCTCCGAATTAAAAAGTTGGGGACTTACCCCGCTTTTTTCTGTGGAGCAAAGTGATGAGGGAGCATCTGCATCTGTCACCTTGCTCCAGAGTTGCAGCGGAGGCATGGCCGGGCTGATGGCGACCCGATTGATTTTCATTGGCCTGAATGGCAGCTGGAATGCCTCCACACCTCCTCCGGTGTGGGAAGAAGGAGGATCGCTTCTGCATGAAGTAAGAGGGGAACCAGGGAGGGATGCACCAATGTGCAGTGGCACTCGAATGGTGGCACGGCAGAGCAGCGATGCATGGGGGGCAGCAGGAGCCCTGTCCTTCTTTCCATAGCTCTGCTCCCCTGCAAAGTTGCCTTCAATAGAGACGGCATTCAATGACCAGGCTGGGAGTATGAGAAAGGCAATTGAAGGCAATAATCTCTGGGTGTATCTGCTTTAAATCCAAGGATTTCATTCTACAGACCTTTGTAACAGATACTGTAAGAAAGAGGTAGCTTCCACCAGACTGTGGTTTGAACTTCCTTGCAACACAGTTTCTCCTTGCTATGGAATTTCCGATATTGTCTTCCTTGAAGACTGTTAATGTTCCTCTACTTTGTTGGTTAATAATGCTTAGTATTTATTAGGGATGTGCACGCCCAAAAATATTGTATTTTATCGTTATCGGAATTTCGGACCAAAAAAATTATCATCTCCAGTAATATCATAGGTGAATTGTATCATCTTCATGATAATTATCAGAAATTCCGATATTTAATTTGCAGCCCCATTGTGCCCTATAGAGCTAATTTTTTTATAGGAAAAATGCCTATAACTTCTGTATTTTCAAAGTTACAGGCTTGACACTTGGTCACAATGCTTATGGCGTATGCCTAAGTATGTGTATGAAATTTGAGATTGATCCCTCCAACCCTCGATTTTATATGAATTTGTTAAAGAACGTTTAAGTTCTGACAGGTCAAAAGTTGCACGATCTTTCAAAAATTCATATAAAATACAGGAGTGGATGGATTTATCTGAAATTTGGCACATATGTGTAGCAACATGTGCTAGACATGTGTATGAAATTTGAAATCGATCCCTCCAACCCTCGATTTCATATGATTTTTTTAAAGATCCTGCAACTTTTTGACAGGTCTGAATGAACGCAAGTGGCGAGCTGTCATTCTGACCTGTCAGAACTTAAACTAACTTTTAAAATACAGAAGTTATAGATTTATTTATATGGCAGTCCGATAATCTGATACAATCGGGCTGAAAATTATCGGATCGGATATTTATCGGAGGTTTTTCTATCGTATCATTATTGTTAAATGCATGCACGATAAAGAGCATATTGTATCATTATCGTACATTTTAATGATACGATACACATTCCTAGTATTTATACAGTATTTTCCCCAGGCATTTCACATACATTATTGCACTAATCCTTAAAATATCCCCTACTGGTCACTTAAGCCAATATTATCAGCACTGCCATACTGCAGGTGAAGAGTGGGTGCGGGGGTGTGTGTGTGTGTCTGGAGGGAACAGGGAGAGGTCTCCAGAAATGCCAAGTTGACTTTAGCTCTTGGTTTATTAAAAACACCAATTCTGCCAGCCAGATGTGTCTCCCTCCAGCTGCCGTGGGACTGGTCAGGAGGCTACTGCACTCAGCAAAATGGGGGCAGCTGATTTGCCACAGGGCTCATCACTAGCACAGTAGGCTTTTAATTGTTCGCTGCTCTTGCCCCAGACAGCTTTGCTGCTGTCTTGTCTGCAACAAACTGCCAAGAGAAAGAATTCAAGAGGGTAAATGATCAGGGATATGGAGTGACTTATCCTTGCAGCCATGACTGAAGGCAAACCACTGCGTTTTCTGATCATGGCAATGTAAGGACCATTTAAGGCAGAATCACACAAATGCCGAGTGTGTGAGGTAAAAATACTGTGCAACTCCCTATCTGTGGCCTGGTAAAACATGTGTGGCCAACTATCAAGTGCAGGATCATCTGCATGCAGAGTAAATTTTCTGAACATTTCCCCAAGAAATTGTTAAAGAGCATGATAGGGAACTGTAGGGGATTTTCTCCAAGCTTCAAGGTGACCAGGTGGTTGCTCTCAGCGTAGAATAGATTTGAAATGGCGGTTAACGCCTTCTGTACCATCTCCCTGCCCACTCTTTGCCAAAAGCAGAAAGAAAATAGCAGTGGGGGGTGATAGTACTTTTCCGATGCTGTATTTTTTACATGGAGAAATATTGTGTCCTAAAAGTGTATTGTTTCATAAGCTTATAACCTCATAACATTGCATATACTATTGTTATATAGATTTATTATGTTAGTATTTTATTCCAACATTCTGGATAAATACAATAGAATATAATAAAGTGGGCCATTTCAAAGTTCTAATAAATGTTTCTCGGGTGAACTGAATAGTTCTATGAAGTGCACATTATACATAATGCATAGCTCTTTGGGTGTGCTAAAATTAACACGTTAACAGTATTCAGAGGCTTCATTTTTTTTCCTTAACATTTAAACAATGCATGGGAAGTGTATGCTTTTGAGTTGTCATGTCTTAAAATATTTATACATATTCCACTACAAAGTAAAACTTCACTAAGTAAAACTTCCGGTGTGTTTGAATATAGCATTTGAAATACATTAAATGTGCTGTGTTCCTCCTGCCTCCTTCGCAATAATAAAATAAATCACTTCAGCTACTTTTAGCTTTTGGAATAAAATTTTGGGATAGGTATCGAGCAAATATGGTATACTCATTTAGTCAATTTGGGGTACTGGAAATTTTCAAGAAAAAAAGTCTGATTGGTGGATCCCATGGGTGCAATGGAATGCGCAGAAGCACAATGGTAGTATTGGAGACTGCCCAATAGGTACAGTAATTTCTAGCACCGAGAGGGATGTGTTGTACCTGCCTGACATGTAGCTGTTAAAGTCGAGGAGCCTGTCAGGAAAAAGAGGGGACATTAATTTAGAACCACAGCCGTGTTTGGCTAGACAGGGATTGAAGCCTAGACTTTTAAGAGCTTAGCTCTTAAAGCCCTCTGCATGGATGGACAAATTTGACAGTTTCATTTTCTGCCACATTTGATTAAAAAAAATAACATTCTCAAGGTCTTTCCATCCAATTTCTGATTAAATTTGTGATTTTGGTAAGCTGAACAAAATTTTCACCCATCTGTACATAGGACTTGTTCTGGTCTTTTGCAAAGGACTAGATGGCTAGGGAAAGTGAGAAGAAACATAACTATCAATATGAACAGTAAGAAGGAAAAAAAAATGTGTGAGAGAGAGCACTCCAAAGCTTTCAACGGTGCTGAATATATTGACCCGAGCTGCTTAGTATTTGCAGTTCCCATTGATTTTGCCTAGGTCAATATTAAGCAACTCAGAAAATCTCACCACATATTGCTCAACACATACACCAGGAGGCTTAATTCCATACTTGGGCTACAATACTGGAGAGCTTCCACCTACCCAGAACTCTACACTTGATTTTGCTCAGAATGTAGGTAACCCCAAATTGTGTCCTAAACCCCCTAGTGCCTCTGCAATGTTGTAAACTGAGCCATATGCTGTTAGTGAGTGAGCAAAGGTAGGTTCAGAAACAATTTTGTTCTGCTCTCAATTTGTTTCTGTTGGCCGTTATCTTAGAAGCAGGGGGATCAGGATTCTAATCCATCCTTTTCCAACCTGGTGCCTTCCAGATTTTTTTTGACTACAACTCCCACCATTCCTGACCATTGGCCATGCTAGCTGGGGCTGATTGGAATTGAAGTTCAAAACATCTGGAGAGCACCAGGCTGGAGAAGGCTCCTCCAACCCAAAGAGAAACTATCAGCAGACTCATACAAAAGGAGTTGTTTATGGATCCAGCCCATGGCAGAAGATGCTTGCCAGCCATTTGCCCATATCCCAAACAGACTGAAGGCCAAGCTAGACACAATGTGGCTCACTGATGTTTAGATCTTCCAACATTTTTAAGACTTAGAAGCAGCCATGCCTCTCTCCCCCAGATTGTATCATAGCTGTGGAAAGCTGTCTTTGTGAGGAAAGGTGAGATCAATCAAAGAAACAATCTTCCACCTTCTTCTTACTCAATACAGAGTTTGTATTGTTGTATCGTTTGGGTATGGGCCTGAACACCTACCAGACTTCTAGGGTAACAAGAAGGGCAACAGAAGACATTATCTCAGCTGGCTGTGAATTTCTCCATAGATGTCCACCTTTCCAGTGATCACTGCTTTGAGAAGGGCCCTGGGATGAACAGACTAACCCAAGGAAGATTCCAAGTAAGGTTTTCAAGAAATCTTTTATATTTGTTCCCATGCAAAGCCTCTTTCAATCTGTGATGTCAACCTGCAATGTGCCACATGACAGCACAGGCTTGACACTACTTCGCTGTGGAAACTTTGATAATTGACAAGTTGCAGTCTGTGTGGGGTGGGCAACAACTCTGTGTCATGTAAGAGTGATAATAATGAAGTTAAGAAAACAGGAATGAATCTTGGCTCCATCCAATGGCAAATCTTTCTAAAGGAATACGAGCAAAAGATCTGCTGAGTGCTGCAGCTCTGACCCAGGGACATGGGGTTGAACATTTAGGAGTAGCTGTTTACAGATAGGAACAGGCAGTGATCTGAGTGCGAGATCATATTAAGCCATTTAAGAACACAAGGAGTGTCATCAGAAGAGTATTTTATTGCACGTTCATCACCGGTACTCATAGATTTTTGTGGGTCCTATTCTAGCCTTCTTCTAGCGACAAAAAAAGACTCCGGTAAGTCCAAATTATTTTTAGGGATGGAACTTGCTGCTATCTCCTGCTTTGTGCAGGAGAAGCAGCGCAATAAAAATGGCTCACTGAATGGGCCATATGCACATTGTTTACTTCTTCTTTCCCCTCCCTGAGAAAGAGGAAGTACTGAGCGACAAAAGCGAGGGTGGAGAAGCAACAGTAGGGAATTGTGATTTTCCCCCATCTGATGGAGCTCAAGAACATGAGGAGAGCCCTGCTTGTTCAGACCAAGAGTCCATCTAGTCTTGCACTCTGTTCACACTGTGGCTACCCAGCTGTCAACCAGGGACCCACATGCACCCTCCCACCTATGTACCCCAGCAACTGGTGCACACAGGCTTACTGCCTCAGATACTGGAGAGAGCACATAACCATCAGGGCTAGTAGCCATTATTAGCCTTATCCTCCAGGAATTTATCCAACCCCATTTTAAATCCATCCAAATTGGTGGCCATCACTACATCTTATGGCAGTGAATTCCATAGTTTAACTATGCGCTGTGTGAAGAAGCACTTCCTTTTATCTGCCCTGAATCTCCCACCAATCAGCTTCATGGGATGACCCCAGGTTCTAGTATTATGGGAGAGGGAGAAAAATGCCTCCCTGTCCACATTCTCCACAACATGCATAATTTTATACACCTTCATCAGGTCTCCCCTTATCCTCCTTTCCCCCCAAGCTACAGAATCCCAGCTGTTGTAACCTTCCCTCATAAGGGAGATGCCCCAGCCCCTTGATCATTTTAGTTGCCCTTTTCTGCACTTTTTTCAGTCTACAATATCTTTTTTTTAGGTGTGGTGACCAAAACTGTGCACAGTATTCTGTGTGTGGTCATACCATAGATTTGTATAAAGGCAGTATGATACTGGCAGTTTTATTCTCATTCCTTCCCTTATAATGCCTAACATGGAGTTTGCCTTCTTGACAGGTGCTGCACACTGGGTTGACATGTTCATTGAGCTGTCCTCCACAACCCCAACATCTCTTTCTTGTTCAGTCACAGCCAGCTCAGATCCCATCAGGTTATACTTGAAGTTGGGGTTGTTGTTTTGCTTACATTGAACTGCATCTGCTATTTGGATGCCCACTCTCCCAGCTTGGAGAGATCTCTTTGGAGCTCTTCACAATCCCTTTTTGTTTTAAACACCTTAAATAACTTGCTGTATCGGCAAACTTGGCCACTTCACTGCTCACTTCTAATTCCAGTTCATTTATGAACAAGTTGAAAAGAATTGATTCCAATACAGTTCCCTGTGGGACGCCACTATTTACTTCCCTCCATTGGGATAATTTATCATTTATTCCTACTCTCTGCTTTCTGTTCTTTAACCAGTTACTGGTCCATAAGAGGACCTCTCCCCTTATTCCATGACTGCTAAGTTTGCTCAGGAGTCTTTGGTGAGGGACTTGATCAAGTCTCACTGAGCAACACTGGGGCTCTAGTTTCCCTCTTGTAAGAACAGGCTGGTCTCAAAGGGGGCCTGAAACCAGAGCAGTTTGGCATAGTGAAGGAAGGAGAAATGTTTTGCCGTGGTGCTCTAAGGCAGCCTTCCCCAACTTGCCCTGCTTGCATGGGTGGACTATGACTCCCATTATTTCCAGCCAGCATGTGTTGGGAATAATGCCGGTTGGCCATCCTGGCTGGGGGTGGTAATCTTACACATTTGCAAGGCATCAGATTGGGAAGGCTGCTCTAAGGGAAGTTCTCTAGAAACAGTCTTTGGTCTTAGTTTGTGCAATGGCGCCCCCAATCTCAAGCATGGGACAATCCTCTGAAAAGCCAGTGTCCATCCTACTTTGTTGCAGTGGGGGCTGGTGCCTCCAAATTTGGTGGGGCTGTAAATCCATTCTGGTGTTCCGTCAGAATCAGCCAGAACTCTAAAGGAGCTATCCAAGGTGCTGGACTCACAACTCCACTGAATTTGGAGCCACCAGCCTCCACTGCCCTGTGGGTAATTATATGTTGTTTATTTCCTTTCAATCTCACCTTTGTCTTGTGCCACCCAAGGGGGCACATCTACATTTCCTAGGCCATTTCCCCATCTGGGCAGTCATCAGTCCCAGCTTCAGCAAGGTTGCTGCAGCGAGACTCTTCAGGCCGTACTGCAACATACATATATCCTAAGGAGAGCTGTTTAGCAGCTGACATTTCAGTCATCCCAGAGAACCCAGCCACCTTTCATGATCCCAAACTCTTCAAAATTATAATGTTCAAGTGTAGGTTAGTTGGTTTCTTGAAAGATTGAGAACATTCTTCACTCCCACAATGGCACCCAGGGGAGGCTTCCATGTGCCAAGTCATTGTTTTGCAGATCTGCCTGTCAGCCATTGACTTATATCATCATGTCAAGATACCAAAGATCAGCCTGGGAAGAGTATTGCAGCAAAGTAGCCTGCTGTTGCTCTTATTTGGAGTGTGAAAGACAACCTTCAGAGACTAGAGATTTCAAGTCCCGGCACACGATGTTTCCACTAAAGTGGAACAGATGTTAACAAAACACTTCAAGGTTCTGGGTTCCCTCAGGAACATAGGAAGCTGCCTTCTACTGAATCAGGCCATAGGTCCATCTAGCCCAGTACTGTCGATACTGACCGGCAGCAACTCTCCAGGCAGGATTTTTTACTAGCCCTACCTGGAGAGGATGGGAATTGAACCGGGGATCACCGCATGCAGCGCAGGTGCTGTTGCCCCTCCCCAAAGATTATCTGTAGTAGCAGATACTTTGTTAGATGATATTGGAGCAATTTTTGGAGAATTGAAATGCACACTTATTATATGGGCAGCTTTTCTGCCTCTGCCTCTGCATTAGCGTGTATGAGAAAAGAACAGTCTGGCAGACAGTGACGGGGAGGGGGGTTGGAGAAACGAAGTGGGTGCTGACAGGAACAGCAGCTGCTGCTACTACTGCCAAGACGTGCCCCTACAGGGAGCTGCTGCTCGTCAAAATGAATGATGAGTATGTATGTGCACTTTCCTAGGCAGTCAGCAGCTTGGATAGCAATTGCTTCCTGCTAGGTACACTTGCTTGGTAAGGGAGATTTCCATTGTCCAAGGGACTGCAGGGTGTGTGTGTGTGTGTGTGTGTGTGTAAGAAAGGCTGGGAGATGGGGCTGGCATCAAGCCATGATGTAAGGAGCCGACGTGTGCAGTGGACAGACTGTAATGCAAGCAGTTTTATTCTTCCCTCACCAGGCAGTGAGAAGGCACACAGGATTCCATGGCCCTGACCCTCAACATTCATGGAACGTAACTGCATTAATGACCCCAGGGTGAATATTTTAAGCAGAATGACAACAGCGGATTAACCCCCCCCCCCGCCTTGCAGGAAATAAAAGCCCCCCATTCCTCAAGATGAGTATGGGAGTTTTTACATAGGACTGGGTGATGGGCAAGATGCTAGATGCTCAGAAAAACTCCACAAGGATGCAACTGAAGGTTATGCAAAGGTTGTTTGACCCTCAAATAACCCACGGTGGCCAGGTTTGCATAACATGGGAATCCCCAATTGCCCTGATCAAAATGGTGCCTGGCAGGTGTCACAGCTAGCTGGGGGTTAAACAACCCAGGGTGAGCCTGGCATGTCATGTGAACCAGGTCATTGAGTCTGTCACTTTTATATGTTGGGAAGCAACTGTGCTTAGGTTATCATAGCCAGTAACTCTGAATACTTCGCAGTATAAGATCCAATCTGCAAGACAAACTAGGAAACAATAATTAGGACAGGATCTACTTAAAATGCATAGTTAAAGAGGCAAACCCCACCAGCAGCAGCCTGGGGGCTGGCCTGCATCCTGCTGATCTTTCTTTCTACCCAGCGATTCTTTAAGATGAGACAAGGAGGTTTTGAGCAGGATTTGCAGTCTGTGGGGGTGGAAGTGTTAGATCTCCATTCCCTGCTATTTGCTGAAACTTTCAAAGATCTCTGATTTGTCTCCGAAACTGTCTGCCGCTGAAAAGGTTATTTGCTACACGAGAAGCCTCACCTGCCTAGAAGGAATTGAGGAGCCCAGAACGTAGTCGCCTTTGGTAAAGGGACATAAAAACATGCCCCCTCCCCCCAACAAGGGCTTATATAGGCTGACCATATGAAAAGGAGGACGGGGCTCCTGTAGCTTTAACAGTTGTATTGAAAGGGGAATTTCAACAGGTGTCATTGGTATGCATGCAGCACCTGGTGCTATTGCTTCTTCATCACAACATTTAAAGCTGCAGGAGCCCTGCCCTCTTTTGTATCTGGTCACTCTAATATAGATCCTGCAGCTTTAATTGTTGTGATGAAGAGAGAATTTCACCAGGAGCTACATGCATACAAATTACACCTGCTGAAATCCCCCTTTTAATACAACTGTTAAAGATACAGGAGCTGTGTCCTCCTTTCCATATGGTCAGCCTAGCTTACAGCTTTGCAGGCGGAAGTGGTTTGCAGGGAAGACATCTGCTCTTTGGTTCAAAATGTTACGAGCGAGAGAGAGAGAGAGAGAGAAAGAGAGGGAGAGGGAGGGTGGGGCAATGAACAGGGGGAAATCAGTCATCAAAAAAGAAGTGGGGAAGCTGCTCAGATCACTTCTCAATTTCCAGAGTCACTGATGCTGTAAAGATGTATGTTGTGTGAGAACAGACTTGTCACTTGATTTGGGGCAGTGACTCTTACAGTGGCAACATTAAGGCTGCTTAAGGGCACAATCCTATGCATGTTTAGACAGAAAAAAGCCTACAACTCCCAGCATTCCCCAGTCAGGAAGGCCTTCCTAATATTTACCCAAAATATTAGGAAGGCCATCCATCCATCCATCTTGGAAGAACTTTTTTGTACCTCCCTTTATGCCTTCCTGGTCCCCCCCGTCCCCCCCGCGTGGGACATGTTAAAATGTACCACTCCTTCAACTGCTTTAAAGAAATATTGGGCGTGTTCAGACATCACTTCAGGCTCTGCAGTTAGTGAAACTGTGGTTCTCTGGGGCTAGCACTAACCACAAGCCATGCTGTTGCACACAACATGGTTAGAACCACTAACCTAGGGTGACCATCTGCCCGGATTTGTCCGGACATGCCCGGAAAATGGGGAGCAAATCCGCATCCGGGGGGAAACTGTTTTGGGGGGCCAAATCCGGAAATTTAGCCCCCCAAAAGTAGGGTGACCAGATGGCCCTGGGGCGATCCGGGCCAACCGAGGGGCGGCGGGGGCAACCCGGGGCGGCGGGGGGTCACGCGGCAGTGGCAAGAGGCGGGCAGGCAGTGCGAGGCGGGCGGCGCGAGGCACTTACCTGCTGGGGCGTCTGCTTCCCTCTGGTGCTCGGAATCTACTGAGAAACAGGCTTCGCGGCGCGCTACTGAGAGACAGGCCAGGAAGCCTGTTTCTCAGTAGATTCCGAGCACCGGAGGGAAGCGGACGCCCCAGCAGGTAAGGAGCGCGAGGCGGGCGGGCGAGTGGGGCGGGCAGGCGGCGTGAGGCATGCATGCGAGCGGGGTGTAGGTCGGCGCGGCGCATGCGGGGCGTGCGGGCGGGAGGCAAGGTGGGTGGTGCGGTGCGGCGTGGGGTCGGGCGGGCTGCGCGGGGTGGGCAGTGCGAGGCATGTGGGCGGGGGAGGCGGCGCGGGGTGGGTGGCGCGAGGCATGCGGGCGGGGGGGCGGGCAGCACGGCACGGCGCGGGCGGGCAGCGCGTGGCGGGCGGCGTGAGGCACTTACCTGCTGGGGCGTCTGCTTCCCTCCGGTGCTCGGAATCTACTGGGAAACAGGCTTCGTGGCTTGTCCCTCAGTAGCGCGCCGGGTGATGACATCATCACCCGGCGCGCTACTGAGAGACAGGCCAGGAAGCCTGTTTCTCAATAGATTCCGAGCACCGGAGGGAAGCGGACGCCCTAGCAGGTAAGGAGCGCGAGGCAGGAGGGCGGGGCAGATGGGGGGCGGCACGGGGCAGGGTAGATGGGGGGCGGCATGGGGCGGGGTGGGTGGGTGGGCGGCGCGGGGTGGGTGGCACGGGGCAGGCGGGGCGGGGTGGGCAGGCGGCGCAAGGCATGCGGGCGGGGGGGTGGGGCGGGGGGTCGGCACGGGGCGGCACGGGGCAGCATGGGGCGGGCGGGTGGCGCAAGGCATGCGGGTGGCGCGGGGCGGGGCAGCGCGGGGCTTGCCAGGTGCATGGTGGGGGGGTTGTTTTGGGTGGGTGGGGTGGCGGAGGGGGGACCAGGATTTTGGTTGTCAAAATCTGGTCACCCTAACTAACCGTGCTGCAGATGGTCCGACTGTAGTTAGTGAATGAGCAGGGTTTAGCAAAATGCATTGCACAAGACACGTTAAACCCTGCTGCTTGACCAAAAGCCTTAACCAGCAGGATTTAAGGTGTCTTCTGAACAGGCCCATTGATTTAAGTTTTTAGTAATGTGAAACAACAATATATTGAAAACACGGATGCCTGGATGTTTTCATCACTGCATCTTATAGCAGCTGGCAGGGGAACAAGGAGGAGATTTGTTAGGGAATCAGCATAGAGGCAAAGGGTTCAACCCCCTTCTCCCCATCCCACACCCCCAATTAAAGTTCTTTCCACCCACCCTGTAACTGCCTTTTTGAAGTAGAAAATTACATTGGGTGTTCTCTGGCCTAGTGTTATCAAAAAGCTGAAAGTGGTGTGACAGAAGCATTCAGGCCCAATCGCTGCAACACTTAGCCCATGTCTTATCTATTCCAAAGTTTTGCCTTGTTTCAAAAACCTGGAATATGTTTTAAGATCGGGGAAGGGACAAATACCTTCAAAAGAATCATTAAAATTCTGGAAGGATGAAGAATGATTAAGAGAAGTTCTCATGGGTGGGGGAGCATGGGGGGGATTGTTGAGGGTTATGTTGTTTATGTTTTATTATGTTGTTCATGTTTATTATGTTGAAATAAATAAAAATTATTAAAAAAAAAAAAAACCCTGCAAAACTTGTTTGACCAGCGCTTACAGTGAGTTAAAATAAAGGAGTGTGTACCCATCATGGGAAACAAGTGTGTGTACATCTCTATCACTCCTCTTAAAAATTATTGTCCTTCTCCAGTCATCATGAAGGGTTGCAGATTGCCTGTCTGCAGGTCTAAGAAGAGAAATATCAATGAAATCTGTAGGTTCTTTGAGGGTGACTGGTACAATGCCCAGTAGAATGAGGCTGTTGGGTACAACTCCAAAAATTCTCCTATATAACTTTGGGCTAAACGCCAAACTGTTTAAATAC
The DNA here is from genome assembly GCA_029215795.1 of Anniella stebbinsi. Classification (NCBI taxonomy): domain Eukaryota; kingdom Metazoa; phylum Chordata; class Lepidosauria; order Squamata; family Anniellidae; genus Anniella; species Anniella stebbinsi. The sequence continues at coordinate 306,485,103 of JARDYH010000001.1, read as the reverse complement.
AGAATTGTTCCCTTTAGGCATTGAGCAGCAGTGGAGAAGAAGGCACTCAAACAATAAGGAAAAGATTCTCCCCATCTCTCTTTCTCTCTCTCTCTCTCTCTCTCTCTGAGCAAAGCTATTTCAAACACACTTAACTATTATTGAGGGTGTTTTCTCCTTAATTTATTTACACAGAACGTTTTTGTAACCATCTGCTCTTAGGTTAAATAGGAAATAAACTTATTCTTGCTCCCTGAGATGTTCTTCATGGTATTAAAAAAAATCTATCATTTTAATATGGACAGCTTGGCTAATAAAAATGATAAGTGCATCTAGCAATTATCTCACCGCAAATACAGTACAAACAAGCAGCATCTCCCGGCAAAAAATCCTCTTCATTGCGAGTATTGTGAAAACGATATAGTAGAGGCAGTGGGGAAGGATGCTTAAAATTGTGGTGGGATACCGACAGACAACACCTGGAACGTCGATCGATATCCAAGCTGAACCGCCACTTCCAAAAGCTTGTTCTCCATCTTTGAGCCAGGCGTAATGAGATCAAGATACCTGCACGTTACAGAGATTAAAAATAGTGACTGGTTGTGGGGCATAATAATTCCCCAGGTGCTACTAGAAGCAATTGATAGTCTACCCATCACCTCAGGGTGGTTAAAAGGTATTCATATGATTCGTTGTTAAGCTCAATTATTGGTTTTAAGAGAGTTTAGAACTATAATGAGGGGAAATGTCATGAATGCCACCTTGAATACAGATTGAGCGCCAACACACCTATGCAGGCTATTAGCCTGCACACATGTGGGATAGAAGAGGGGTGGGGATGAGGGGTGCGCACAAGCCCCATTCCCAGGATCCCCATCCTCCCTGTTACTGACCTTGCCATGTTGGGGAGCAAGGCCTGAAGGGAGCTTCTACTTGCATTCACTTGAATTCAAATAGGACCCTCCGAATGATCTTGAACTTCCTCAAGGCTTCTACATGTGTTCAAGCAAATGTGAGTCAAAGCCCCCTTGAGACCTTTCCGCAAAACACAGAAAGGCTGGGGATGAGGAGGCTTATGTGCCCTACCACTCTTTTAGAGCTCCATCACACCAGCGATTTTGTGCGCTCTTGACATGCCTGGTGTGCGGATTTGCAGCATGGTACTCACATGACGCTGTGCCTGTTCTGCTGACACCCTGCCTCTTCCCCAGCCTTTCCTAGAATGCTAAAAGTCTGGATTATTTTCCCTAAGCACATTTAATGTGCCCTAAATCTCCATGTAGTTTTAAAGGAACTGGGGGCTTGAATGGATTGCATTAGGTCCTGGCAGGGAAAAGCCATCTCTCCCAGCAGCCAGCTCCAAGCCTCAATACAAAACCCAAAACTTGCATCCCGGGCTCGAAAGCCTTTTTTTTAAATCATACAATGCCTGAATTTCTGCAGAGACAGGATTGTACTCCCTCGATGCCCCCAAAGAGCCAGACTAAAGGATCGTTCCATTTTTGCTCAGCAGAAAGGCAGTCTGGTTGAAGTGCTCATCTGACAGGACCTGACTGGAAGGAAAAAAGAGGAGTGGAGGGATGGAGTGGAGTGGAAGAGCAAACGAGTGAAGGAGCAAAAGCTGAAAGGGAAGCGCTTCCGCATCAGAGTAAAAAAACGTGGTGGCAAACCAGGGGAAAAAAATTAGGTGTGATGGAGGTCTTAGCCTCCGTGGGTTCAAGCTGAACGTTTGTGGAGGGTAAATGCTGGATGATGCCTTTAATTCCTTATAGAAATAAGACCTTATATGGCATGGCATGGAAAAGTGGAACTAAAAAGACAAAAGGACTAAAGTCACAAGTGAGCTTTTTAGGGCTGTTCTCTAGATTTTGGACAATAAGAGAAGCAAGGCTGACCCAAGGCATTTTGCCACCTGAGGCAAAGAGCAAGATGGCGCCACTGCCATTTCATGTACAAAAATAGAATGGATTAGCAGTTGAATCTTTTTTCAATACTGGCAATGGGACAGCATCCTCCACTGACCTGAAGGCAGCAGGCTAGCTGACGGGTCACATTGCTGGCCACATGGCACACCGCTTTGTCTTCCAACATAATCTGCTGCCTGAGGCGACTGCCTCATGCTGCCTAATGGTATGGCTGTCCCTAAAAAGAATTACTGTTGATGTACTTCAGTCTCTTGCTTTCAGTGGTGTCATGGCAGATGCTGAGGTGCAGGTGCTCATCATGACAGTTCCCAGAGCCACAGCCCTCAGGAGATTCCAAAAATGCAAGCAGCTGTGTTAATCTATATCAACAAACTAATTTTCATCTCCAATAGAAGTAGATCTTTTGTAAAGCTAATGGGTCTTAGAGCTCCATCAAACGATCATTTTATTGCTCGTTACTGGGCACTCATGGATTTTTGAGGGTCCCTCTCATGACGTCGTCTGCCTCCCGCATGTCTCCCGCCCCTTCTAGCCTTCATGCCACAAAACAAAACAAAACAAAAAAACCCCACCCCAGTAAGTCCAACTTATTTTTAAAGATGGAAGTTGCCACTATCTCCTGCTGTGTGCAGGAGGAGCAGCATGATCAAACTGGCCCACTGAATGAGCCAAATGCATATGGTTTACTTCCTCTTTCAAAAGAGGAAGCAATGAGGGACAAACGTACAGGCGGAGAAGCGACGGTAAGCAAACACGATTTCCTCCTGTGTGATGATGCTCTTAATTTCCCTTTCAAGTCCAAGCCACCCCTATCCCCAATACTTTCCATTATAACAGAGATGTCTCACAACAATATGTTGTTGCTGAGAAAATCCATTTTACTCTTTTACTCTAAAAATAATTTCAAATAAATAAATAAAAATACAATTTAGCCCCACCCCCAGCTATTAGGAGGATTGAAACTAAGATCAGAAAGAACAGGGGAGCCTCTGGAGGTAGAGGGAGAGATGGGACATCATCACCATCCCTGCTAATCAACAACTCTGGGTGCATTGATCCTGTGAGCCCTGGTTCCATTACACCAAATCTGCCATTCATTAAACAAAAACTAAGAAACAAAAATGAGTTTTGGTTATCCCTGTTAAGTTTCCTCCACAGGGAAGACATGCAAGCTGGGGAAGCAATTCTGAGCAGCCAGCCAATGGAAGGGGAAAGGGTTGAGTAGCCCTTCCTCTTCCCATTCCTCCATTCAAGCCTGCAGCCATCTGTGGCTGCTTTTCATTTTAAACAGACAAACAAACAAACAAACAAAACCATTAGAAAATTGTTCACATTTGTATGCGACATCTCTCTTGGCTTCAACTTCAACAAGCAGGGAACAAAACTGGGACATTTCAATGTGTCATCAGCGATTCAGCTGGTTTCTAGATCTGATCCACTGTGAGTAAATAGTGGATACAAATTAATCCCAAGCTGCTCAATAGCAAATCAGGTCTGCAGCCCCACCATTGCTCCCACCACTGACAGAGTTAAAGCCCCAGCTGGATCCATCTCATAATGGTCTCATTATGGTCTTCATGATGGTTAATGGTAGCAAAGCACTTGAAAGAGCACATGATTTTTCTTCCTCAAGTGGTTGTGGGGGAGACAGGGCAAAGAGCACTGCTTTTGGGGAAACTTGTCAAGAACAAATTGTCTTTTCTCAGGTAGAAATGAATCTGACTTCACAGGTGTTGGTGAAAAGTACACAAGCTGATCTCAACTGTACAGCCTCAAACAGGTTGTACAGAACACAATCCATCCCGCCACCGCCATGAAGTGACCCATGAGGAAGAAAAAACCAGTGGCAGGCCATGTGTCTGAGACAATTACAGAATCATGGGAGTAGGCAGGGTAGAAGGAAGAGTTCTAACTGATGCTACAGGTAGAAGTTACAGATGTATGCAGATCACTGAAGCAGATGACACCTCAGCTACGAGAGACAGGAAGAGGGAACACCTAAGAAGAGCCTTCTCAATAGTCAGCAAGCAAACACCGGGTTTTGCTTGCACAAGACAGCTGTGAACACAGCAGGACACTGAGCATCCCCAAAGGATCAAGACATTTCAGTCCTTCTCAAGCCGTGCTCACACGTAGCAAGCAGCAAAGCTGAATTCCCTTTCTGAAAACTAAAACATACAAGGATTTTTATTGGGGTGGGTGAGGGACTGACTTACACAGGTGCCTGGCAGGGAGGCATAGTCTTTATGATGCATGGCCTTAACAATTCCTTTTCCTCCTTCCCTACTACATTGCTTCCCTACTTCATTAAGAATTGTGTCTGGCATTGTTTGAAACCCTATTAATATTCATCATATTCGTGGCGCTTGCACTTTTCTGTCAGGCATCCAGGCCTGATCTCTGTTTGCCTTAATAGGCTTCACAACATCCCAAATCAGATCCTATTAGCCAATCTTCGTTGGACGCCTTCAGCGCCACGGTACCTTGCCGGAGCCTTTCCACAAAGCAATGACATCCATAGAGGTCTTAATCTGATATGACTGTTCAATTTGAGCTGTGGAAACAAATAGTAAAGGAACACTTGAGGTGGAAGACTGTTGAGTCAAAAGAGAACTGAAGTCAAGAGATGTGGAAAAGACTTAGAAAATCCAGAGTTCTAAAAATATAAGAGAATAATGGTGCTAGCTCAATAATACCCTTCATCTTATTGATAAAAAGCAGAAGTGCTGACATATCCCCTAATTATTTTTCAGGCTCTCCTTTCTAAAGGGCAGTACCTTTGGCATCCTTTCATCCAGTAGAGAAAGCATTCCTATGTATAGCCATCATGTATTAATATGCATTAATACAGAACCATCCTTCACTTCTATACTGGCACAATGCATAGAAAACTGCAGGAAAGGGCGAGGGATGTGCACTTAGCTCTCCGTTCTGCCTCTTCACAGGTTGTACAGTGTGGTCTTTATTCACGCAAATGAGTTCTGGTTCTTGCTAGCCCCGAAGAGTTGGTAAAATAAAGCAAGATGGATCCTGCTATGAATTGCGCATCGTCACTGTTGACACATTCTGCTTCTGGGACATTTGCCCCCAAGTCTTGCATATTGCATTGCCTCTTGCCTTATACTTCATGGCTGGCAATGCAAACTGATTTTCTGTTCTCTAGGGAAAGATGCGGCATATATCAAGTTTTAAAACAACAACAGGTTGCTTAAGAAAAGTACCATTCTCTAAGTCAACAACAAGGATGACTTTAGACCTCCACCATGTCATATTCCCTCCCTCAGCCGTGTCTAGTGAAGATGGCCCTTGAATACACACCTCTTAAAGAGTTTATACTTGTAAACACCAAGCAACAGTGTTGAGAGCAACCTACTTCTCACTTAATTCTTGGCCCTGACCTACACTAGTCCTTTCCGCTTAATTACTGATCTATCTTGTTCGGTATCAACAATAACTAATAGCTATCTGACAGAAACTTGCTGAACCAACAATCTGGTCAAATTTGATATAGAGATGCACTCTGATGTACTTCCTGCTCTGGGTACTCATGAGCATTAAACCTTGCCAATGATTACCTTGTCGGCTTGGCAGACAGTAAAAAATGTACCTACGTATTCTTCACTTTCCAAATAATCTATGACAGATCACTCAGCCACCCCGAAGAAGCTGTGAACCACTTTCTCAAACTCAAAGGCATCTGCTCCAAGAGGAGCAAGATCCGGGACTGAGGGAAACCTCTGCTTCAGCTCTTTTTTGAAGCATGCCTCTTCAACATATTCATGGGTGGATAGGCACCAGAATGTGGAACGAGTGAGCAAACTGACATACATATTCCCTTGCTCTAGTTCATGTTCTCTACCTACAAGGATACTTCTTGCAAGCCCTGGAAGGTCTTGACAAGAGGGAGAATGGGTAACAAGGCTGCTTGCCCTACACTATTCAACCTCATTTTATTTAAATCACTAAGAGATACCCCATAATATTCAGATTATGTATTTATTTAAAGTATTTTTATTTCTTGGCTGTCTTTTAGAGCAGGAGACCTCCCAAGGTGGTTTGCAGCAGTAAAATTCACATCATAACAATTGATGTGGTAATAAAAACAGCAAACATTCTAAAAACCAACACCAGCATAAAACAAAACCTACCACACACAATAGCAGCTACAACCCAGTCAGATAAAACATAATCAAGTGAAAGCTGAAGTAAAGTAGAATGCTTTCAGGCCTGCAATGATGGGGCATGGCAGACCCCTGATGGCAACTTATTCCAGAGGTGTGGGGCCCCTGCAGAAAAGGCCCTCATGTACTCAATATCAATATCATCTAACACTGCTTGGAGTTCTGAGGTCACCACACACTCTAGCACCTTGCCCAAATTTGACACAGCATGGTAGTTAACTGCAACTATAGGATCCAGATTTAGTTTCTTCAACAAGGGCCTCACCACTGCTTCTTTCAAAGCTGCAGGAATCTCACCACCCCTCAAGGAGGCATTGACTACCTCGGAGGTCCAGGTACCCAGGCCAGCTCTGGCAGATGTCACCAGCCAGGATAGACAGATATATATAGAGCAAGTGGTACGCCTCATACCTCCAAACAGTTTGTCCACATCCTCAGAAATACAGGAAAACAGAGAGGAATGGAGAGGAATATAAAGTTTCATTATAAAGACCAAGTGTATGGAGGAATATATCCAATGGTGACTGTCCATGAGCAGCAGCCACTTAGTTAGGGTGACCATATTTGGGAAACCAAAAAAGAGGACACCCAGTGTGGGGGTGGGAAAGCAGCTTTCTGGGGCCTCTGGAGAGCATGTCATTCACCCCCACCACCTCAAAGGCCCCACTTAGAGCGGCGGAGAGGAAAGAGTCTCAGTCCTGCCCTCCACTGCTCCAATCAGGGCCTTTTTTATATTGTCAGGGAATGACACGCTTTTCCCTTTCAGGCCATGATTGGAGCAGTGGAGAGGGGGAATGACCCACTTCCAGAAAGTACATCATTCCCTCCCACTATGCTAATAGCAGCCTTAAAAGGGAAAGCGTGTCTTTCCAGGACATTATAGAAAATTACAGAACCCCCCCCCCCTGACACCCAGGATAGAACAAAAACCAGGACAAATCCGGGGAAGTCCTGACAGTTGGTCACCCTAGTGGAGATTTAGCACTTCCAGGGGAAATCTGAAACAAATGAAAATGCTCATTTCTGGACCAGGGCAGGTCAATGGAGCTCACATAAAGGAGCTCCACTGATTTGCCCCATTCCAGAAATGAGCACTGGCACTCATTTTGGGGCTTGTCCCCCAAATGCTCAATTTCTGTTGCACAAGCGGTAAGTGCCGCTTGTGCAACAGAACTAGTGGGGGTGGACGCTTGCGTAATGGAAGTGGCGGTAGGCCCCACACGCACATGGGCAAAGTTGGACACTGCCCAGAGGTTGTAATTTTAAAAACATTCCCTGGTCATCCAGATAGCAAGAATGTCAGATACATTCTGTGTAAAACTCACGTGTTTACAGGCACAACGTCCAGGTCAAGACTTTCCCTTCTCTCAGGCATTTAGCAATATCTGATGAGCCTGGGTCTCTTTTTTGTTTTTTTAGGCTTATAGCTTTTAAATGTGTGTGTATATTGTATGTTTTTGCAGTTTTAATTTTTGTATATTGTTTTTAATTGTTTTAATCTTATGTGAACCGCCCAGAGAGCTTCGGCTATGGGGCGGTATACAAATGTAATAAAATAAATAAATAAATAAATATGAGATTGGCCTTAAACTACAGGAATGGCTGTTTTTACACTGGGATCTGTTGCAAGCTCCTTAGACCGTGAACAAAGGTGTCAAGTGGTAACCTTCCAATGAAGGCAAAAAGCTGAGTAAAGAATTCTGTACCCCTTCAGAGACCCAAACCGCATGTTTTAAAGGCACATTTTTTGAAATCCTCTGGCAGATGGTCATTAACCACCTCTAAAGCTCTGATTAGCAATTAGTTTGACTGGAGAGCCTCTGTGAATAAGGGAGAGAGAACCAAAGCCAACTGCCCCCACCCCACTATCAAGATCTGTGGCCACAACCTCCATCCTGTCCTCATATCTCTGTTGCCTCAGCTTTGACAATCGACAGCTGGGAAGATGGTAATCTCATGGGGCCATATTTACTTCAGGGATCATCAGCTTCTACTCTGATGGTGGCAGTTTCTGACCAAGCTGTAGCAACTCTCTGCATAAGCGTTTGTGTGTCCTCTGCTCTGAATCCTCAGCCTGTTTGAAGGGTTTGATGGAACATACTCACTGCTTCCAAAACACCTGCAATTAATGTGAAACTCTCCCTCTCCCTGATAAATAAAAACACTTCTTATCACCATGCAGTAATCACAGCTTGCCAGAATGGCTAGAATTGGATTGGATTGGATTGGCTAGAAAAAATGTAAGGCCTTCTGCCTCCTCTATATTGCAGTTAATGTTAACTTTAAAGAAACCTTGTTCCCAAAGCTGTGCCCACATCACTGATAGCGCTTATGCACAAGCAAGGAAGAAAACAACAAAGCAAAAAAAAAAAAAAAAAAGGGAGGGGGAAGCCATGTTAATTTCAAGCTCCATTAGAAATGCACACTTTGACAGGGAGGAAAAAAAATCAATGTTTGTCCAGTGGAAAAGAAAAACACCAGTCGGGGCTGCATTGCTGTTTTCAAGTTTAAGAGGATGTAAAAAATTATGGTTCTCAATAACATTCTCTTAACAGGGAGAATTATTTTCTTATCACCAAAGATATTTGATTTTGACATTTTTCATTGTGACAAGAATTATTTCAGTTCCAGGGACTGTCTAGCAACCCTTCCTTTCTTCATATGTTTTATCAGTCCTGACACTAGGACCCATTGATTTTCTCCCCTTCTCTAAAGATGTCAATTCAGGTTTGTTCTGATGAACGCCACAATTGCTGGGTCAAATATATATCCACACATCTCCTGGAGGACTTGATTTTAGGTTTGAACTCTGTGGGATAACAAGGAGAAAAAGAACAGTTCTTAAATGTCATACCTTCTCTGGCAAAATCTTACTCATTTCATTTTTTTAAAGGAAATCTAAAAAGGTACTACAGTGGAACTTGCTAGAGATTTAATACTCTTTAAAGTGTACACAATTAATTAACACACTCCGCCCATTTAAAAGTGGTTATTTAAATAAGGATCTGCTTGCTATTAAAAACACAAAGAACTTGGTATTCAGTAGATCCTCCTTTATATGGATTATGTACACCAGGATTTGTCCTACTTTGTTCCTAATTGTGCCAAAGCAACAGAATCTAATGAACAGCTGCCACAAGATTTCTCTTTCTTATCAGCATGTGTCTATATATGCTAAAGGCCAAATTCTACTCTTGGATGCCCACACATGAAATGCTCCACTTAAAGTCAATGGGGTCCCTCAGCATGTGCAATCAAGCACAAAATTCAGCCTTGGGGGATTGTTTTCCTCCACAGCTTTGACCCCTTCTGTCGCATGCACTGTTTCTTCCTAAAAAGGCAGTAAAGTATATTGTTTTCAGGGGAGAACAGATATAACAGAGAAATAACAACTAGGTTAAAATAAAAAGAAGAGCAATACTCTCCTTCTGAACATCCACAATCCTCACTTAAATGCAACTAAAAGAAGAAGAAAATGTAGGTATGCCACTTGTATAGGAAAGTGGTGGAAGTGGAAATGAATGGTAGAAACTGGATTGTGGGAGCTTTACATATCTCCAGGTATTCACTGCAATCCAGAGAACTGTGGGGGCACTGCTGAGCCTTCAGACAAAGAGCCAAAACTGGAACCAGAGAGACGTGGTTTCTAGTCCCCACTCGGCCATAAATCTCACTAGGTGTCTTTGGGTCAGTCAATGAATCTTAGCCTCATCTACCTCACAGGGGTGTTATGAGGATAAAATGGAGAGGAGAAGGAGCATGTATGCTGCTTTGGGCTCCTTGGAGGAAAGATGGAACATAAATGTAATAAATAAATAAACCAGTCAAAATCTGTGCCTAGCAGCTACATCTTATTTTTTCATTTTTACTTTAGGGGTGGGGATCTATTCTAAAGTAAAAGAGACTGTAGTGTGGGGGTTAGGGGAGCCTTTAAGGTCTGGATCTGTCCCCCCCTTGCATCTACTCTAGGGCAGGGCTGGACAGAAATTTGATCTCCAGGTAGTTTGGACTTCAACTTCCAGCATTTCTGAGCACTAGAGTAAAGATGAAAGCCTTTCTACATGAGGCTTTTATTGCACGCTCATGATTGCTCACTTATGGTAGTTTGCAGGTCCTTTACATGACATCATCATCCTCTAGGGTCTTTCCCGTGCTTTGCAGCCATTATCACAGGGGTTTTTTCCTAATAAGGAAAGGCTGGTATTAATTAGAAATGATGGTATGAGATCTTATGTGATTCTGCAATTCCGCTATGCCATAGCACCTTCTAGTGGTTGTATAATGAAACATATAGAAAGGCAGAGAAAGAAACCCCCTGGGAAAAAGCAGATCCCCCCTCCCCCATATTTTCTTCACTTTTTTTGTGGTAGCTGCATTCCCTCCCTTCAATGCCCTAGAGTGATGCTAGGTTTATGAGAGGCCACTTGCACACAGCTTGAATTCTGAGCCCAGGAATTTGATTTGAGTACCAGAACTGAATGGAGCTCACAGTCCTTCCTCACAAAACCCCACTCCTGGTTACCCGCAAGTGTACTTCATTTCTGCAGTATAATTCAGGGCAGGGGAAGTGGGCAAGAATCATTGAACTGCCCTTGTTTAAACACTTAGATCCAATTGTTTAACAAGTAGAGTCTGGTGAATCTTCTGCTCGCTCCTAAGCCATATTGTTGAATCCTATTAGGAAGAGAAAGGGAATAAGAACAGGGATATAAAACAGACAGACAAATAGATGTATGGAATGCTTATATGTATCTTGGGTGAGCATAAGAATCACTCACCTTTGGATTTTAATGAAAGATGATGCTTAAATTCTTACACCTGTAACACCTCAGTCACAGTGTACAGAAAGGTCCCCCCCCCTTTAAAAAGAAAAAAAAACTTGGGACAAATAATGCATAACTCTTTTTTGCCCTGACTTAAAATTCATCTTCTTCCAGTCTGGAACTGAGGCATGAAAATGTATTCTTTGTGTAATGCAGCATTCCAACCACCTGTCTATCCAGCGATGATTGTTCCTTTAAGGCTGTAGTTTTGTAGGTTCCTTATAATAATCTTTCAGAGAATAGTATCCGAAATCTTCACTATCCCCCTCCCTGTACATAATTTACTTGGAGCTTACCACCCTTGCAGGCTTTTAAGAAAGCCTTAAAAACATTTTATTTTACCATGGCCTTCCCATGATTATTGCTGCTATTGTTGCGCCTGCTGCTTTTGTTGTTGGTTTTATTGTTTTAATAGCGATTTTATTGTGATCATGTTTTTATTGCTTTTAATATTTTAACTATTTAATGTATTTTATTCTTGTAAGCTGCCATGTGTGGGCTTCTGCCCTGAAAGGTGGCCAAGAAATGTTCTAAATAAAATAAAATAAATAAATAAATAAATAAATGGGGGTGTAGTGTTGGACAGACGAGTCAGCAGCCCAGGAGGGCATAGGATACTCTGAAGCCTCCAAGATTGGAGGCTACTTTCTAACGGACTGCAACCTGATAGGTTTGTGCTCTTAACGCATCAAGGAAATAAAGGATGGTCACAGATATTCACCTGTCACACGTAAATTCATATGTGCACAGAGATGGATTATACAGGCTAATGCTTAAGAGGATCTCTTCCAGCAAAGGAACAGCAGGAAGGTAGACTTGAGTGTGATGCAAGAATTGCCTGGAAATGACTTCTTGGAACATACAGTTGCATGAATGAGGAAGACAGAGTCCAGTCCAGGAAGCATGCCAAAGGAAAGTTTAGGATCTGATTCTATTCTTTGCAGGAACAGTACTGAGAACCCATAGGTGGACATGAATATATATTATAGTTCTGAAGCATAACTCAATTTCAATGATGGTGGATTCAGAATTTATTTCTTTACACACTTTTGTTTAACAAATACAACAAGGAGTCTAGTAGAACCTTAAAGACTTCTTTTTAAAAAAAAAATGACATCAGCTTTCATGGAGTAGAGTCCACAAAACTGTATGCCATAATAAATGTTAGTCTTTAAGATGCTGCTAGACTTCTTGTTATTTCTGCTGCAAAGTAGAGTAATATAGCTACCCCTGTGGACGTTGGATATAAGAAATGTTCTTAATTCTCCTAGCACATTTATTTGAAATTTTAGTGTATCAGATGTGTTGTTGTAATAAAAGGAATGTTTGCCTTTCCAGCTTTGTTCCTCTGTGCCTGGCTTTACTTTTCACACATCCTTAGATCACGTCCTTAGACTTCATGGGGGAAGAGGAGAGAGAAAAAAGTCTGACTTGCAGAGTCTTATGACAGAATGGAGGAAGAGGCAGGGAATTAAATGGATTAGGTTCTACTAGGTGTTCTGCAGGTTTCCAGTTACACATAGTACTGTTGGGACAAACAAACCCATAATGGCTGACTCCCCCTATTTCTGAAAATATAAAATCCAGTTGTTACTTTGTCTCCAACCTGAAGTGAAACACACATGTTCCTTGGTAGATAGAGAACAAAAGTAAAAAGAAATGTAGCAATTATTTTGGGCAATGCACAGGGTGGTAATAATAATAATAATAATAATAATAATAATAATAATTCCACACCAACATCCAGAAAGCAGTCATAGTTAAAACATGCTCAATTGTCAGGAAATTCCTGAATCTGTAAAAGACAGCATGACTTGGTGAAGCCTGTCATGTCCGTCTAGAAAAACTGCAGCGCACGAGAAAGAGATGATAATAATAATAATAATAATAATAATAATAATAGAAGCTGAATTAGAAGCTGAATAATAATAATAGAAGCATTTTGTAACATCTTCCCTGATGAAGAAAGCAGGAGATATCTAAAGCTCCCCCACAATTTTGCAGATACCTAGTTGGTCCTAATAATGGAATTTACTGATGGGTGATTTCCTCTTCCCAGCAGCTCTCTGCACGCATCTCATGGTGTCCAGAAGGGCACTCTGCTCCTACAGAAAGGCTTCTTGGATGTAAGAGGGGGGAGAAGACAGGAAAGCCCCATCCTGTGAGCTTCCTTCTGTTCACAGTTTTCAGAATCCAAGCCACTGATTTGCCAATACCAATATTTCCCACATCAGTGAATAAACAAGATCTAACAGTGCTCCAGCACCTGTGCTAATGTTGTTGAGTTAGCATAAACCAACACTTGCACAATGCAACTAGGGCTTGCTGGGGGAATGGGGAAAAGTGGCAACTTGCTGCCAAAATATGACAGCAGCTCTGAATTTCAGTGGCAAATTGATGCTAGTTATGTTGCACAAACATTGGTTTATGGTAGTGCTATGTCATTAGTGCTACCCACTGCGTGAAACTGATCAAAAACATACATGAATCTCTGCATTTGCCTTTTGTACCAGGCTGTAGGTGATATCCCTTTAAAGAATTGTCTGCTTTGTTTGACAATTTTCTCTTTCATTCCTTTTCATTTCTTCTCAGTTTGTTGAAACTAGGGGTGTGCACGCCAAAAAATATCGTCATTTAGCGTTATCGTCAGTTCGGACCAAAAAATTTATCGTCTTCATTCATATCGTAGGTGAACAGTATCGTCTTCACGAGAAGTATCGTAAAAAAACGATATTTTTTGCAGCCCTATTTTTATTTATTTATTTATTTATTACATTTGTATACCGCCCCATAGCCAAAGCTCTCTGGGCGGTTTACATAGGATTAAAAACAATTAAAAACAATATACAAAAATTAAAACAGCAAAAACATACAACATACACACAATCTGTACATTTAAAAACCACTTCAACACTTCAAAAAAAAAAAAAAAAACAAAACAAAAAAACAAACAAAAAAAAAAAACCTACAAAAACAAAACAAAACAGACCCAGGCTCCTCAGATATTGCCAAATGCCTGAGAGAAGAGGAAAGTCTTGACCTGGCGCCGAAAAGATAACAATGTTGGCGCCAGGCGGGCCTCGACAGGGAGATCGTTCCACAATTGGGGAGCCACCACAGAGAAGGCCCTCTCTCTTGTTGCCGACCTCCGAGCTTCCCTCGGAGGAGGCACTCGGAGGAGGGCCTTAGATGTTGAACGTAGTGTTCGGGTAGGTTCATGTCGGGAAAGGCGTTCCATCAGGTATTGTGGTCCCAAGCCGTGTAAGGCTTTATAGGTTAAAACCAGCACCTTGAACCGGGCTCGGAAACATACAGGCAGCCAATGCAAGCGGGCCAGAGTAGGTCTTATATGTTCGAACCTACTGGTTCCAGTTATCAATCTGGCCGCTGCATTTTGCACAAGCTGCAGCTTCCGAACCACCTTCAAAGGCAGCCCCACGTAGAGTGCATTGCAGTAATCTAACTTGGAGGTTACCAGAGCATGGACAACTGAAGCCAGGTTATCCCTGTCCAGATAGGGACGTAGCTGGGCCACCAACCGAAGTTGGTAGAAGGCACTCCGTGCCACTGAGGCCACCTGCGCCTCAAGTGACAGAGATGGCTCTAGGAGAACCCCCAAGCTACGAACCCGCTCCTTCAAGGGGAGTGCAACCCCATCCAGAACAGGTTGAACACCCTCCATCCGGTCAGCGGAACCACCCACCAACAGCGTCTCAGTCTTGTCTGGATTGAGTTTCAGTTTATTAGCCCTCATCCAGTCCATTGTCGCAGCCAGGCACTGGTTCAGCACATCCACAGCCTCGCCTGATGAAGATGAAAAGGAGAAATAGAGCTGCGTGTCATCAGCATACTGATGACAACGCACTCCAAAACTCCGGATGACTGCACTCAACGGTTTCATGTAGATATTGAACAGCATGGGGGACAAAACTGACCCCTGCGGAACCCCATACTGGAGAATCCACGGGGCCGAGCAATGTTCCCCAAGCACCACCTTCTGGAGCCGACCCACCAAGTAGGAGCGGAACCACTGCAATGCAGTGCCTCCCACTCCCAACTCAGCCAGTCGTGCCAGAAGGATACCATGGTCGATGGTATCGAAAGCCGCTGAGAGATCAAGGAGAATCAACAGAGTCACACTCCCCCTGTCTTTCTCCCGACATAGGTCATCATACAGGGCGACCAAGGCTGTTTCCGTACCAAAACCAGGCCTGAAACCCGACTGAAATGGATCCAGATAATCAGTCTCATCCAAGAGTGCCTGGAGCTGGCTCGCAACCACCCGCTCCAGGACCTTGCCCAGGAATGGAACATTTGCTACTGGCCTGTAGTTATTCAGATTTTCAGGGTCCAGGGAAGATTTCTTTAGGAGTGGTCTCACTGCCGCCTCTTTCAGGAGGCCTGGGACCACTCCCTCTTGCAAAGAGGCATTAATCACTTCCCTGGCCCAGCCAGTTGTTCCATCCCTGCTAGCTTTTATTAGCCAAGAGGGGCAAGGATCCAATATGGAAGTGGTTGCACGAACCTGTCCAAGCACCTTGTCAACATCCTCGAGCTGCACCAACTGAAACTCATCCAAGAAAACAGGACAAGCCTGTGCTCTGGATACCTCACTAGATTCATCTGCTATAACACTGGAGTCTAAGTCCTGACGGATGCCAGAGATTTTATTCTGGAAGTGCCCAGCAAATGTATTACAGCGGGCCTCAGATGGTTCTACCATGTCCTTGGGGCCAGCATGTAAAAGCCCCCGGACAACTCTGAAAAGCTCCGCTGGGTGGCAGGTTGATGATTGAATAGTGGCAGCAAAGTATTGTTTTTTTGCTGCCCTCACTGCCCCTGAATACAGCTTACCATAAGCACTTACCAGTGTTTGATTGCATCCATCAGGAGTTCGTCTCCATCTGCCCTCAAGCCGTCTCCTGTTTTGTTTCATCACTCTCAGCTCTGGGGTATACCACGGAGCCGTTCGAGCTCTACACAGGAGAGGGTGCTCAGGAGCAATCGTGTCAACTGCCCGGGTCATTTCTGCATTCCACAGATCAACCAGGGTTTCGACAGGAGAGCCAGCCCTATCAGCCGGAAAACTCCCCAGAGCCCTCTGGAAACCATCTGGATCCATTAGCCTCCGGGGGCGGACCATCTTAATGGGTCCCCCACCCTTGCAGAGGGGAAAAGCCGCTGTAAGTCTAAACCTCAGCAGGTGGTGATCTGACCATGACAGAGGGGTTGATGTAAAGTTCCCCACTTTCAGATCCCCATCTCCATGTCCAGTTGAAAAAACCAGGTCTAGAGTATGCCCTGCTACATGTGTTGGGCCGATGGTATGTTGGGACAGTCCCATGGTTGTCATGGAAACCATGAAATCCTGAGCTGCCCCAGATAACGTGCCCTCGGCATGAATGTTGACATCCCCCAGAACCAAGAGTCTGGGGGACCTCAACAGTACACCAGAGACCACCTCTGTCAGCTCAGCTAGGGAGTCTGTTGAGCAGCGGGGTGGGCGGTACACCAACAGAATCCCTAATCTGTCCCGTTGGCCCAACACAAGGTGCAAACACTCCAGACCAGTAGTCGCATGGACAGGGAGCCTGCAGAGGGGGATGGAATTCCTATAGACCACAGCAACCCCCCCTCCCCGGCCCTCAAGTCTACCCTGATGCTGAACCAAGTACCCCGGTGGGCATAACTGGGAGAGACTAACTCCTCCCTGCTCTCCCACCCAGGTCTCGGTTATACATACCAGATCGGCTGCCTCATCCACAATTAAATCGTGGATGAGGGAGATCTTATTATGCACTGATCTGGCATTTAAAAGCAGCACCCGGAGGCCTGAGGGCTGGCTGATAAGGCAACCAACAAGTCTGTGGGTGTGAGGGGGACCGGAACAAGGCACAGCCATTAACTGTCTGGGCCTTGTTTCCCTAACCTGGCAAGTCCTCCTCACAACGCCATATCTCCCTCTACCCGTCACTACCCTGATTGTGCTCCCCTCAGATCCCCTCACCTGGCCCTGTATCCTCCCTCCCAGGCACATAGCTCAAGCCTGGGGAAAGAGGAAAAAACAAAAAAAAAACAAAAAACAACCAAAGACAAAAACAGAAAGCCGGCAGGCAGGCAGGCACACTCCTCCTCCTCTCCTCCTCCTCCTCTGGCGGCAAGCCTCCCTCTCCTGCAGGTTGATGGCTTTCCCAGGCCCCCTCAGCCAGCAGCTTAAATATCCCTCCCAGGAAGGGAGGGGGACTGATGTAATTGTCCACAGCAGCTGGCTCAGTACCTGGGAGCCTGGTCCTGCAAGGAGTGGCAGTCTGCCAGGCTGAAATCCTCTAGAGGCTGGTGGTGGTGGTGGCAGCAGCGAGGCCAGGAGGCAGGCAGGCAGGCAGGCAGGCAGGCAGGCAGGCAGGCAGGCACACTCCTCTCCTCCTCCTCCTCTGGCAGCAGGCCTCAAATTTGGCACATATGTGTAGCAACATGTGCTAGACATGTGTATGAAATTTTAGATAGATCTCTCCAACCCTCGATTTTATATGAATTTATTAAAGATCATTTCCGTTCTGACAGATCAGAATGACAGCTTGCCACGTGCGTTCATTCAGACCTGTCAGAATGGAAATGATCTTTTAAAAATTCATATAAAATCGATGGTTGGAGGAATCGATCTCAAATTTCATACACATACTTAGGCATACCCCATAAGCATTGTGACCAAGTTTCAAGCCTGTAACTTTGAAAATACAGAAGTTATAGGTATATTTATATGGCAGTCTGATAAAACAATAAAATCGCCCGAAAATTATAATCTCCGATGATTATCGTAGGTTTTTCTATCGTATTGTCATCGTTAAACACATGCACGATAATGACCCTATCGTCTCGTTATCGTACATTTTAACAATACGATACCCATCCCTAGTTGAAACTTGTTCATGTGACTTTCATACTGCCTATTTAGCAGTTTGCCCTCTTTCTTTGTCATCACCACCACCTTTCTCCTAACTTGTCTGTTGCTTTCTCATTCTCTCCCTACTTGATCGAAATTTAGAATTAGATCAAAAAATGACATCTCCAAATCAGATCCGCCTGTAATGTGCAGATGAAATGAAGACATCAAACGTATAAAGTACTTACTAAAGATTTTATGCTTGACTATTGTTGCACTTCCAAGATTATGTAAGGTCCCCAGTGGATATTTGTTTATACACTATTATTTTCTTTCCTTCTCGAACAAGAAGTGTCTCATCCACTTCCCCTTCCTGACAGAACAGCCCAAATGATCACCACAATACCATGATGATGAGTCTTCCTGATGTTTTTCATAGAATCAAAGAGTTGGAAGGGACCTTGGAGGCCATCTAGTCCAGCTTCCTGCTCAATGCAGGCTCTGCAATGCAGGATGCAGACAAAGCATCCTTGACAGATAGTGGTCCAGACCCTGCTTAAATAAATACCTCCAGTGAAGGAGAATTCATCACCTCCCAAGGCTGTCTGTTCCACTTCAAACAGCTCTCACTGTAGGAAGTTTCTCCTAATGTTTTGCCAAAATCTGCTTCCCTGCAATTTTCACCTAGTGGTTCTAGTCCTGTCTGGTCTATCTTCTGCATGACAGCCCTTCAGATATTTGAAGATCAGTATCATGTCTCAGTATCATAGCCCTCCCCCCATAAAAGGAGGCTCTCAAGGCAGCTTGCAAAGAACAAATTAATAGGCACATTGAAACAAACAAAAATACAATACAAATTAACTATTATCATAAATTAAAATGCGCCTTGACTGAAACCATCTATACCAACTTCCGCAAGAGCAATGGTGGGCAGAAAGTAGATCTCCAAATATTTTGAGCTTCAAATTCAAGCATGTAGGGAGGGGCTTCTGGATGTTGAAATCCAAAACATCTGGAGCTCTATCTTCTTTCTATTCCTGCTCAGGAGCAAATGTAAAATGGCAAATGTCTGCCTGCACAGTCAAGATTTTCCCAGCTATTTGAAAAAAAAACTTTTAAAAAATGACAAGTTGTAACCCTAGCAGGGCTCTTTTGGAAGGGAATGCCACAACAATGGGGCCACCACCAAGAAGTCATTCTTTCCATCCATAGGTCTCATTTCAGAAGGTGAGGGAACTCTGGCTGGGACTTTCTGAAGATCTTAAAGAACATGAAGGTACATATATATTTCCAAGCAACATCTATCTAGGCTTGACCAGGTATTCAAATTGTTGCCTGGACATTTGATAGTTTTAGCTGTGTGAGAGCCTGTTAATCAGCTTCCTGTGCTCCTATCGCATTGTCATGAATATGATTCTTGTGCTTGTTACAGTAAGTTAGTTCTGTTTTGTTATAACTGCTTCATGAAACTTGAATTTTGTTAGGCACTTTGGACATGCAAATGGGAAAGCGATATATACATATAATTAACCAACCAGCATCCTGTCAGTCTTGACCAGATCCTTGAAACATCTGCACCTTTCATTACATCCATCTTGCATCTAAACAGCAATATCCAAGATGGAGTTGTCCATATGTACTATGACTTTTACCACCTCTGATGTGGCTGTATATGCATAACCCAGACAGTGTGCCTTTGCAGCAGAACTCAATATGATGGTGCCAGTGGGTGGTATCCAATGTTAGTCCTAGTTAGATAGACCCATTGAAATGACTGGGATTCAAGTTAGACTGAGATTGGATACTAACCATTGGATACAGCCTAATACTTCCAAGGCATTCCTCCCTCAATGACAATTGGAAATGAGGTTAGACAATTATGGTGAATTCTACTGCATGAGTGAGGCAAACCTCCATTCATATTAGGATTGACATCAGAAGATCATGTAACTGTGGGAGAATGGGTAGACCTCACTTTTGATTTAAACCTCAACAGTGTAATGTATACACACTGCAAGGAAGAACCCACCCACAAACCCAAGAAATAAGAAAGGATGTATACATCAAAATATCAAGCAACCACAGAATACTCAGTTGGCTTCTCCGTTATTAGCAGGTACGTATCATTATTAGCAGGTATGTATCACTAATCAGAGGCTGACAAATGGAACTGAATGCTGGAACCAAATCAGTGTGATACCTTTGCATCTAAAGTATATCATTGGGTTCATAAGCTAATGCTATCGAAAGTTGGTTCATTCAATGCATGATTCACTGCAGTCTCCAGAAGAGTAATTATAAGTAGGGATGTGCACAGCCAGAAATATTGGAATCATAATTGGATTGGAATTTCTGATATCAAAAATATCAGATCCGATCATATTGGGGGGTACCCGGATTTGATCGGATCCGATATCCGATAAATATCGGAAGTTCCGATCCGATTATGGATTGCCATTTCAGGTGTTTTCTCCACAGGCTTGCATTGGGGAAAAGAAAGCTTTCCCCAATGCAAGTCTATGGGGAAAAACCTCCCTCCCCCCACTCGCACCACCCTCCCTCCACTTGTGCTCCTTACCTGCGGCCTTCCCCACCGCCGGCGCCAGTCCGTACTACTGCTAAACAGGCTTTCCAGCCTTTTCCTCAGTAGAGAGACGCACCAAGTGATGTTGTCATCACTCACCGCTTCTCTGTACTGAGGTACAGGCCAGAAAGCCTGTTTTGCAGTAGTATGGACCAGCGGTGGCAGCGGCAGGGAAGGAGTGTGAGTGGGGGGAGGGAGGGAGTGCCGGCCTAGTGTTTTCCCCCATAGACTTGCATTGGGGAAAGCTTTCTTTCCCCCAATGCAATCCTATGGGGAAAACACCAGAAATGGCAGTCCGAAAATCCGATATGTCTGATAGTTATATATGGATATAGGATCCAATCAGATAGGGCCACCTAAGGAAATTATCGTTATCGGTCATCGGATGTCAGATAACGACCTTATCGGTTCGTTATCGGACATCGGACCCAATACGATACACATCCCTAATTACAAGGAGCTGTTCTCATGAAGAACTTCAGGTTGAAAGTGCTTATAAGCAAGTCCTGAAGAGCAAACTTTTGCAAAGTGCCATAAACTGTATGTAATGCATACACATTGCAAGGAAGAACACAACATCCCACGAACCCAAGAAATAAAAAAAGAACAAAGCAAACTTCAAAGAAATTCAGCATCTATAATACATGACTTATTCAAAAGCATTCAGACATTTCTGGAAGGAAAATAAGGTCAATAATTGCAGAGACCTGTCATATGTGAAACACACTGATGTATTATACACTCAAAAAAGAAATGACCCAAAATGGCTCTGATTATGGCTCTATTTTTGAAGAGTGGGATAGCAAGCTTTCAAATTCCACAGAACTCTCCATCAGTCAGGGTGACTTAGTATTTAAATACATAATGCAATGAAGACCATTTAAAATGCAGAATTTCCTGTACTTTGTTAGCCATAGAAACATAAATCATTCTGGCTGTGCTGAAATTTTATGACAGCTACATAGCATGCATCAGGAGAAACACAAGATGGATATCCTCTTCTTGAAATTAATCATAAAAGCTCCAAAACCTAAGCTGAATATAACAAAAGATTGTGGCAGGTATAAAAATCAGTAGGACAAAAGTTACAATTATACACATAAAAACACACACATGCTTGATGTCACATTGTAACACACACATTGTAAAAAACACACACATTCATCATTATGAACAAGGGTAAATCAGTTATACGTCATGGGAATTGTACTATGTGTGGTGACTGTATGCTCATATGATGCATGCGATGACAGCATATCTGTATATAATGTGGTCATCGCAACCACAGAGTTGGTATTATAGAGTGGTTCACATTCTATATTCTGCTCTTGTTGCTGCTTTTCAATGCTTGTATGCTAACATTTCCTGACTGCCACAGTCCCAACTAAGTCCCTGCCAATAAGTGACAGGATTTTTTGTACTGGGTATCTTTAACAACAGCTTAGTATCGAGATGGCACACTGGTCAGCAGAGTGTGAGTTGCAGAACCAAAGCATTCTTTTCTTTAACTCCTCCACCCAAGCTTCATTTTCACTAGGATGCTACACATGTGTCTACTTTGATTTAGGTACCACAAAATATACATTACCTGGCAATGTCAGGAAGGGAACATCAATAACTCCACAGAAGAATGTTGGTCAGGCTAGCATTTCCTTGTATTTTTGGATAGTCTATAGGAGGCAGTTAGGTTACATGATACACCATTGCCCTTTGAAGGGCAAATCCAACCTCTGTGGACTTAGTAATGTAAGCAGGTGGAGTCAAACCACCACAAACACCACTCCAACAAAATGTGCATAGTTCAAAATAAGAACAAATGCTCATTGTGCAGATGTTAAAACAGCCTCACTGAATGTGGGGTCCTCTAGATGTTTTGGGATTACAAGTCACATCTTCCTGGCCATTCTGGCTGGGGATGATGGGAGCTGTAGTTAAAAAGCCATCTAGAGGACACCAAGTTAGGGAAGGCTGTGTTAGAACGACTGTACAAGGCTAAAGGATATGTTACAGTTTCACCTATAAAATTATGCATTTGAAGAACACAAACCTTTGTGTATTACTGAACTCAGCATCTGTAGGCTTGGTCTTCACCCAAAGTATTTCTAAGATGAATAACTAAAGCTTTTCATGTCTTGGAGAGTCCAGGCAATAATAATAATTCTTTTTTTCTTGTCCCCTTTCCTGTTCCTTTCCTGTTTATTTTTAGATTGCAAGACACTTCGAGCAGGAAACACTTTGTTTTCTCTCTTGAAAAATGTCTAACGTATTTTAGAGTGCTATTTAAAAATAACAATAGAAAAAAGATTTCTGCTGAAATGATAATGGTAGGGAAACACACACACATGTAGAATACCCAGGATATATATTTAAAAGTTGAAAAGGAAAGGTATCCTAAAAGGACTGATGCAGGGGGAACATACCCCCCCCATCCTCCTATTTCCTGTCTAGCTACCTTCTTTGAGCAATATAGCATTTATCTTTTACCTCCCTTGCCTTAAAATTGATACCTTGCATGATGTCCAAAAGGACCAAGAACTGATGTTCCTATTGGCACTTTTCCTTGTTCATGCATAGTGATGGTTGCTAATTATTATTTATCATGATTTAGGATGTTTTATGCAATCAATCAATTAAAAAGAGGTTTCTCTTTCAGCTTTTCCCACACAGTGCTATCACTGAGAAGCTGCAGCTGAGGGAAGTCTTACTGAGACATGTTTTCCTGCTCCTAGCTCTGGAGTGAGCAGCTTTTCGTTAGATCACACTATGAAAATTAACATTGAGCATGTACAATAGGATGTCAAAAACCCCCACCCCCCAGCTCATAGATTTTTTAAAAATTCATTTTGTATATTAACCGATCACACTATAAATCAAGGGTGCAGAACCCTAAGTCTGGGGTCCAAATCCAGCCCTCTGATGGTTCCCTTCCTTGGCCACGCCCTTTCCCACCAACCACCACTCGTTTGGAACTTTCCCAACTTTTGTGCCATTTCCTCCCTCCTCCCCAATTGTAAGGCTGACCTGCATCTTCAAAGGCTTAGTTACTGGCAGTAAGAACTTGAAGTTACAATATTTTGAGTACTTTGGCTCCACCAATCCTACTTTTGGCTCCACCCACCACTAAAAAGTGCCTTGCCAAAAGCGTCTCTAAAATGAAATCCAGCTCTTTGGCTGAAATATGTTCTGCCCTCTTGCTATAAGTGATGCAACGATCTCTTCCTCCCTTTCCTTCCCTGCGTTTGTCTTTTAGACTCTTTTTGTACAGAGCCTCTTTCCTTTCTGGGAGAGAAACAGGTATCTACAAGAATCTGGGCTAAACTTCAGCACCCATCCGTCATTCAAATGTCACCTCTTGCCACCCATTTCTTCGCAATGGTTACAAAGATGACTCCTGAGGGTCCTATTCTGGTTTTGTGAAAGTGTCCTGAAAGAGAAACTGGAGGCGGAGGAAACTTTGTCGGATGATCCAATCACCGCAAACGCTAGGCAATACAAATCCTCTGCGGCCCATAAAGCAGACAAATGAACATTTGATAGAAACATAATTTGAGAGAATAAAAGCCCCGGCCAGCCTAACAGTGAAATACACTGGTTACCTGACCTCTTCGAGGAATAAATCTGCAGTGTGCACCAATTATATCCAGTCTGCAGTGTGAAAACCCTCCAAAATGAGTTCCTGAAGGAAGGAATATAAACCTTTAACAGGGAAAAAATTATAATACCCTGAGGCATTGCATTTCAGAGGTCACTGTAGCTGAAGTTTAATTGCCTGCCCTATTAGTACAGCCCAGTCATAGGGGGAAGCCTATTCCTGGGCACAGGAGGATGCTGGGAAGAAAATGTTTTCGGATATTGACCTGAAGACAGGACTTGAATGACTGCTACAAAAATATCATTTTTTCCCATTGTTATTCAAATGACATGGCGGCTGTTTTCCTCTTGCAAGCTTTCTAAGACAGCCAACCTACAGAACTACACAGTCAGATGTGGGACAGCCAGAGGAAGGCCGTTATCACACACGTGGTTTTAAGCACACTCACCATGACTTTGATCCACTTCTTCAGTGCAGGACTTGCCTGATGTCATCCCCCTTGTGCTGTTCTCGCGCCCTGAGTGCTCCGCTTTTTCGATTTAACCCTAAACGGGCAAAGTCCGTTTCAGGTAAGTTCAGGCAAGTTCAACAGGCTGAGCTGAGGTATCGGAGCAAAACCGACCACACATGATTCAAAACGCTAGATTCTCATAGGAAACAGAGGGGGAACCCACAGAAGCAATCCGGGGGGAAAATGGTACGTGCCAGGGAGAACAGAAAGGTTGATCTGAAAGCTCCTCTGCCACAATGCTGTAGAATAGGTTGACTCTTTGACACTGTATTTTCAAGGCAAAAGCATTTCCTTTACATGACAGTCAATTCCTGCACTGTCAAGATCAATCTTGGCTCTCCGACAATCCTACGCAAGCCTTGTGTCATATGGATGTCTTTATGCACGTTCTAGCATCTGAGTGCAAACCAAGTGTATTTTTAAGTAGGGTTGTCATCCAATTAAGAAAAACATAGTTGATTAATCATGAATTTCAGTCAATTATTTGATTAAATATGCATAACGCTGCAGATGCTTAAAAGAAAAAAAAATCTAAATCAGGCTGCTTGGAATACCACTGGATTTCAATGGGTTTATTGCCAAAGAAATCTTCAGAATTTCAGAGTCAGTCTGCTTAGAAGTGCTCAATCACGCCTACAGATCCTACGTTTATACAGCTGTATGGATGTAAAGCTCATTTTCATCTTTTGCTGAATGCATGGAGGTTGGGAGGTGGACTGGGGGTGGGGGAAGAAGCCACGCTACCCCTGCACACACATATGCATAGAGGGCAGGTTAGCAGGTGGCCACAGAGCTGGTGCTGAAACAAAGAAAGAACTCTTCTGTAATCTCCCTGATCTGACTGGGAGGGTGGGCTTCAGAATGAGGTTTCTCTACATGATCCTGAAGAATAAATTAGCATATATGGGAGTAGGCACAACCAAAGGTATGCAGAACTCAAGCTGTTTAGGATTTTCAAGGTAAGATCCAGCAACACCTTGAGTTGGGCCCAGAAGCTGGTAAGCAGCCAATGCAACAGTACGAGCACTGGAGTGAGACGACCTCTTTTTCAGATTCCAAACCATGTTCAAGGTAAGCCCTATGAAAAACACAATACAATAATGCAGAGAGAAGGCTGGGCCACTCACCAGCATTCGTGGCTTGGCCCTACAAAGTGGCATATAAATACTTGGATTAATTAATTCATTAACAAAATAAGTGGCAAGGGCCCTCTAGCCCCATGTAATTTGAGCACCATATTCTAGGTAGCAGAAGCAGAACCAACTAAATAGTAGTGAGGGTTTTCTGACAGGCCAAAGAGGAGGCAGAGGCTAGGTGGGTGGAGAGGATTATTGTGGGACAATCTATGGGCATGATGTGCCTAGAGGAGACTTCCCCAAGTTGCTGCCATCCTGATGGTTTGCACTACATCTCCCATAATCCCCCAACTCATAGGGAGGGCACCAGCTTGGGGAAGAGCCTGGCCATGGAGAAAATTTCTTGGATTTTTTTTAAAAAATGGCATAGGATAATTCGCCATAGCTTTCCTTACAGAGGCAAATGCTGGCTGTTATAGATGCTGTCTGGTTTGAAAAAGCGGATGTTAATTCTACACATTGACAGGTCTGACACATTTCCTAGGATGAGGAAGCCTAGAAAGGTTTTTTTTCCCCCTCATGGCAAGATTGGAGCCGACTGCCTTGCTAGCCTGATGCAAAATTAGTATTACTGGAGTGAATTTATGCTATAAGCTGACAATTTGACAAACCTGACCTACTCTAAGTCAAGTTGCCTAGTTTCCAGGATCTTTAATCTTCATCAGTATCTATCGAAATTGCTCCATTTCCCTCTCACTCTTTCCAACCCAGCTGTATTTATCCTAACATGGGTTATGCAGGCCAGAGGATGAAGCATGAGCTTTCTGAAAAAAAGACAAGGAATGTGTGGTTGAGTTCTCTGCAGTGATGCCTTTGGGTCTGTAATACCTGGATGTTTATATGGCTTGCCACATCTGAGACATCTGTGTAAAAAAAAAAAGATCATTCACCTTTAATTGTTGCTCTTCAGATGATAATTTGTAGAACAGAGCGTTCACACCTTTAATGGCTTGGGCCAAGTTATCTGCAGGAACATCTCCTCCCATATGTACCTGCCCCAACCCTAAGATCATCCGCAGGGGTCCTTCTCCGTGAGCTCCTGCCAAAGGAGGTGAGGCAGGTGGCTACTAGGGGGAGGGCCTTCTCTGCTGTAGCACCCTGACTGTGGAATAAGCTCCCTAGAGAGGTTCGCTTGGCACTACATTATACTCCTTTAGATGCCAGGTGAAGACCTTTTTATTTTACCAGTATTTTAACAGTTCATCAGTTTAATTTTTAACCTTGCTGTTTAAATCTGGATTTTAAATCTATATTAATTTCTGCATGGCTGCTCGGTTTTATCCTGGTTGTGCTTTTATACTGTATTTTATATTATGTTTTTATACTGTTGTTTGTTTTATATTTGAATGGTTTTTATAGTTTTAGTTTTTGTAAACCACCCAGAGAGCTTTGTCTATTGGGCAGTATAGAAATGCAATAAATAAATAAATAATCTTGCATAAATGGGCCCTTTACTGCCACCACTTATGCAATGCAGGAAGTACGCAATTACTGGAGCCTCCACTGAGTGCAACAATGAAGGCTTTGGACAATGGCGGATGGCTGCTGGTGGTTGACGAGGTGCGGGGTGCTCAAAGAGCAGGCCTGTGAATGTGCCACAGCCCAGCGCCCTGGGTCTGGGGTGGGGCGGATGTGAGGCAGTCTGTTGGAGTCCCGGACCCAGTCAGATGCCCGCGGCATCCCTAGTTAGCGTGTCGACTGAATAGGCCCACAGAGTTTCCAAACACACAATACATATCTTGAAACAATCACAATATAAGAGACTATGCGATCCATACTAAACAAAACCTACGTCTTTTTTTTTGTGAGAACAGCTTTTGCTAAGGTTAGCTCGTACTCCCTTGTGCTGATCTCGTTTTTGCTGCATCAAATTCATGCTCCAAATAGGCTTTGCATAAACAATTCTCCTGCCATGATTCATTCACCAAATTTCATCTTTCATTCCCTCCCTTTGCAGAAATTGCCTATGAGCAGGCGGCAAAACTCTCAAGTCTATGTAAAGTTATTAACAAACCTCAACAAATAGCTCTTGATATGTAGATTGGAAGCCCAAACACAAATTGCTTCAGGTACACACACTAACTTAATTAACCAACACAGTGCAAATTATGAATTTTACAAGAGGTTGCAAAATAAAGAATTAGTTCAAAAAGTGAATATGCATGCTAAATGAACAGTGCAGGTAAAGTACAAAGCTTGGATTTTTTTTGTCCTACCAGGTAAAGGTGAAAACGTAGGTAATTTTACTTCCCTAGTGCTTTGTATATTCAATTGTTAGCTTTAGCTAGTATTATCCACTTATTCTTGAAACAAATTAACAATTTAAAATGTAATTATCTAATTAATTTTACAGAACTAAAATAAATATAATATTATCTCAATATACATGATCATTTAAAGCTTGTTAATGAAGCAAACAGTTGCTCTTGACTATGCTGAAAAATCATTTATCCTTTTTGCAGGTTATACTACTCAGATCTAGAGATGTATAAATTGTTTACAGCTTCACTAATGGCACTGAAACATTCTCATGGGTATTGGCTTGGCCATTCACTTCCACATTTTATATTGGCGATTAATAATTAATCACACTATTTAATCACTTCAGCACTAATTTCAATTCTCTCATGTCATGGCATTAAGGTTAATTCCCAGAATGCAGAGTATTGAAGGGTGTGGGGGGGGGGGGAAGGAAGGAAGGAAGGAAGGAAGAAAATGCATATATATATATATATATATAATTTAAAAACTTATGGGCCATTATCAGTTAATGATAGGAGATTCTTCTATCATTTGATATGAAATTGGGCTTGGCAAACTGAGCTAATTGGAAAACAGATTGGCTAATTTGGAGCCCCATTCAGACCCTATAGTCTTGCTCATGACATCATCAGGAGTGAGACAGATTCTGAATTTTTCTATCCAACACTCCTGACTGCCTCACCTTGCTGCTTTTTTGGTGGCAGGAAAATCTCTGGCTGTTCACACAACAGTGGTTGAGTGTGGGCTGTTATTGAGCTGTGGGTTGTTTGTTGAACCATGGGTTACCATGTTGTCTGAAGTCAGGACATTTTCCACTAGGTGACTTGTTAATCATGCAGTGTGACTTATTTTTCTTGAACAAGCCACCTTGAGAACCCATGGTTTGTTGTTGGGTTGTTCAGGGTGATTGACAAGAAGCCACACTGCATGGTTAATAAGCCACCCTGCAGAAAATATCCTGGGTTTAGATGACATACTAACCCCTTGAGTGTGTGTTAGCATGTTGTGTGAACAGCTCCTCTGTCTCCATCCCTCTGTCCCCTCCTGCCTTCCTTCTCCCCCTCCCTCCCCTTCTCTTTCCCTCCCTGATGCCTGAAAACTGCTTTGGGAGAGTCACACGCACCAGGGATTGCACCCCTGATGTCATGGTGACACTGCTGTAGCATTGTTCAAAGAACCAGGGAGAGAAGGCACCTCTCTTCCTGCCATTGCTGCATCTTGGTGGGGAGGGAAGGGACAGTGGTGGTGGGTATGGGGTGGTGGTGATGGTGGCAGACTGGTTTGGAATAATGGTGCACCTGATTAGTGCACCAATTTCATATTCTGAGCCTGGTCATGAGAAAATTCACCAACACGGCTACTTATCAACTCACACTTATTCAAGGAATTGTTACATCTGCGATTTCAAGGGCCTTTTATTCTTTTTCACACCATGTATATGGGTTTTTTTTGAACATGTGGGGAGAGTGTAGAAGAAAGGTAGTTGTAATATGAATGAAAACAGTGGCTGTTTAACGTTCACATGGGGAACCCAGCAAGGGCTCCTTTAAGCATCATGTATGAAAATAACCTCAGAATCTGTGCTAGTCTGGAATAAAGCTGGCACTGACAGAATGTGGCATTAATTCGGAGTTAGAATGAGTTTTATAGTCCATTAGTGTATTATTGTTTACAAATGCATTTCTAACTGAGATCCATTTCACACAGGATTAGGTAGGTGGATGTTTGCTGCAATGAAGTCATGAAGTGTGAACAGAGGTACATATAGCCAGACACCTGGGAACACCCTGTGGATATATGCCAGAGATTTGCCGTTGTCTTTGGTTGCCAAGTGGATATCCATTGCATGCTTGAAGAAGTACTTCTCATATTTTATGTTTGTTTTACAACAAACACCAGTCAAACATTACTGACCAATAAGAGGTGTGAAAACTTGAGAAAAAAACTGGAACCCACCTCTCAGAAAAAAATGAGAAACCCCCAAATCACTGAAAAAAGAAAATAAAAAAGGGTTCCCCACCACAACACCTTTACATTGATAGCTATGAAGCATCTCATTGAGCACTTTGCTCAAAGGCATCCACCAGACCGAAATGACATATTTGAAAAAGCACGAACATGCAAGGGTAGAGAAATTCATGGTGAACTAAAAATCAGCAACTTGGCAAAACATGTTTGTTAATGGTCATTTACAAAAGGAAGAAATGAACACCCTCAGATGGTGTATATGATACAGAGTTGGCACCTTTCCATTCAACCCTGCTGACAGATGTTTAGATGAACATGCTAATATTCTAAAAACAAACAAATACGCAAGTTACTCAAAAGAGATAGATGCAGATCTTCAAAGTATCAAAGCTTGGGGAGCTCTTTTGATACTTTCAAACCAACATTTTATACTTTCAGAAATGGGGTGTTCATTTAGAGACAAATAGCTCAGTCCTAGGCATGTCCACTCAAAAGTAAGTCCCACGAAGTTGCACAGGGCTTACTTCCAAATCAATGCGGCTAGGATTGCAATCTAAGAAGAGAGACATGTGGAGAAGAATCTGAGGTCCAGTTCAGACACTTAATTGGTGCTGGCAGCAATCATAATGGGAGAAGAGCAGGGGCATGCTTCTCTCCTCCAACATGCACCTGAAATAACGTGTCGCATACAAAGGCCTATTGGCAGGAGCTACAGACACTCACATGAAGTCTCCATATGCAGCATCTTGCTAAGCAGTGAAGTATCCTCAGACCCTGGAATGATTCTATTCCTCCAATCTGGCCACTGGGTCCTTCTGGACAGGAAGGAGTACAAAGGTTTTCTGTTCAAGTTGAATCTTGCCTGAACAACAGATTCCCTGAACTTTGGTGCATTGCTGTATCTTTTGGGTGTCCTTTGGTCCTGCCTCCTGGTTTGTCCATTGGTCCTGACATGCTCTTTGGTTCTGGCTTTGTCCCTTGACTCTGATTCCCTGGCACAACTCCTGGTTCCTGACTAATTTCAGCCTGATGCACAAGCCAGATTCAGGTGAAGAATCAGGTGGAAGACACATACCCACTTGACAACTGCATGTACAGTCTTCTATTACATTATGCACACTGTGGAACAGAAAGGCTGGTGGCCACCCTTTTGCCACATGAAGACTTTTGCCCCCTGTTAGAACTGAGCAAAAGTCATTGGGTTTGACTTTCAGAAGCACAACATTGTAGCTTGATATATTTATAGGCAAAAGCTTCTATGCCAATATAAATGGCAATGAATGTGATTGGCCAGCATCTGTAACCACATTCCCTGACAGGCAAACACCCATCCCTTCCTCTGCTCCCACATCAGAGAAGTAGCTGCATCCAAGCGAAGCAGAGCTAACCCTCATTCCACCCCAGAGTGCAATAAAATAAAATAAAATAAAAAAGCCAATGCCAAAGCAAAACAGAACCGCTAATAGATATCATTGTTGCCCAGGCAAAACTCTCTCCTCTTGAACCAAGCGACGAAACATGAAAGGAAACAATGGGGAAGGGAACCCGAACTGCTGCATTAGCAGTGTAACCAGCCGCATCATAAATACAAATGCAAGTTAGCAAGAAGCTGAACAGATGCTCACATAAAACTGGTTTAGTGGTGAAGTTTGGTCACAATGGAGTATAAATGGCAGGCGGTCCATCAAGTACAGAAGGAGGCCATTTCTAATTGGAGGCTCACCACTCCTCCCTTCCTCAGCAGTGGAGCATACATAGACCCCCCTCCCTCCAACTTTCCTTTTCATTACATAAAAAGGGGTGAGCAGCCAGGAGAACTATTCAGTGTAACATGGCTTCCACTCCACCACACCCCTAGCTCATGATGGAGCGTATGTTATGATGTCGTTGTTTTTAATCAGTATTCAGGAGACTATCCTAAAAAGGATAGTCTCCTGAATACGTGATTGGAGCGACACTTTTACCTGGATATGCCCCAGGGCAGAGGCATCAAGCAAGGAAATGTAGCTGAGTGCTATAAGAGAAGGCACCTCCCCGCAAGCCTCTATGGACATTTCCTTCCCGGCTCCAAACACAGCAATCAGATATACCATAGGAATGTAGCAAACCTTTCAATTACAACCCCTCCTGCTTTCCACCATGAGAACATTTTGGCAGCCCTTTAGAAAAGTTTGACCCATTTTCCTCTCACTCTGATTCATTCTGGCCATGTCTGAGTCCTCAGCGGGAGGGGAAATAAAGAGCTCCAAATTCTGGGGGGGAGGGGTAGTGGTAGGAACACTTATTGATCCCATTCCCATAAGAACCACACCAGTGTGGCACCCAAGAGAAGTGGTTCTGATCCTAGGAGACAACAATGGAAGGGGAAAATGCATTTTACTACATTGTGCTAATGGAATAGAAACAGTCTGGGTGAATTATGGACATAGAAAACTTGATTTCAAACATTGGGGCATTCAGATACTGAATTAACCATCACTTCACATAGGCCGTTTCTACACTGGCCTTTTCCCCTGGGGTTGTCCCTGGGTACTCCCTGTGTGTTCAAATGACATACAGGAACTCCTGGGGGCAGCGGGGATGGGCACAGGTTTTCCCAGGGATGCAGAAACCCTGGGAAACCCGAATCTTCCAGCAGTCCTGGGATGATCCCAAGGACTGTGGGTGGTGTGGGCACCTGGCCTGGCTTCTTCCCTCCTCCTCGCGAGTAGCAGGGGTCTGCAAAAGGGAAGGAGTCAGGCCAGGGGGAGTCTAGGGGCATCAGGGGGTGGGGGGGGGGAGTGGGGCCAGGGCTTTTTCTTTTCTTTTTTCACTTAGTTTTGCGTCAGAGTGCAAGTGCGCTCCTGAGTCCATTGTTTTTTTTAAAAAAATGGTGGGTACGATGAGCGCGATGTCCTGTTTGCTTCTGGGACATCGTGCTCCCTGTGTAGAAAGTGGGCAATGATCCCAGAAGTAAGTCCGGGATTGCCCCCAGACCCTCCTTCGACACCCCTAGGTGTAGAAAGGGCCATAGTGAGATGGTTGGATGTTTATCATTTGACAACACTTATATGTAATATCTAAACTTTTTTTCTTTTAACCTCCTTGAGAGTAGATGGTGTGGAAAGAATCATTTGCTTTTGCTCGCAAAACATGTGACCATGACCTGTTTGAAGCCCCAAATGCGAGTGCGAGCAGCTGTCTGCCAAATATTTTTACAAATTGTCAAATTTGTGCTCACATTTATCTCATTCCGATTCCCAGTTTCATTTGTGCAAATTTCCTAATTTGCGCAAATTCCCTCAGTAGACTGAATCAGCTCCTCTTTAGTCTGTGGAGCTAATTTGCACAAATTTGAGGATATTTGAGCACATTTCAGGAGATTTGTGCAAGCCTCCTATCTGATCGCGGCTTGATTTACCCAAGTCTTCCATTCATACAAAGCGAGCAACAATCACAAACGCAAATGGGAATTGGGCATGAGACAAACAGCAGGACAGTGTTCGGAGAATCTGAGAGAAAGTGAACATGGTTTGTTCACCCATACCTAGATAGCCAATGCACTGATGCAGGGCCAGCCCTGCCATGAGGCAAGGTGAATCACTTGTCTCAGGTGGTGGAATAGGAGGAGTGGCAAATGGCAGACGTCCTCCAGCCCCTACCACAATCTCCTGGGATAATCCTCCCACAATGCTTGGCTCTGAGGAAAGACCACCTGTCAAAGCTAGTTTTGGGCCTGGCCAGCTCTCTGAAGACCCGTGCTGGCTTTCTCCAGCTGATGTGGATCTCCAGAGGGCAGGCGGCAGTGGCAATGGGGTGGGGGTGAGGGGATGGCAATGGGCTGCAGGGGGCAATGACCTGGCATAGCAGCAAGAGTGGGCACATGGTGGCACCAGCACTGC
Source organism: Anniella stebbinsi (assembly GCA_029215795.1). NCBI lineage: Eukaryota > Metazoa > Chordata > Lepidosauria > Squamata > Anniellidae > Anniella > Anniella stebbinsi. The sequence continues at coordinate 306,451,381 of JARDYH010000001.1, read as the reverse complement.
TCAACACATCCCCCCTTCCCTTCCTCTCCTTGCCTGATACTTTGCAAGGTAACTGAGCAGCCAAACAGGTTCTCCCTCAGAAACAACAGTGCCCACCCTTTTTTGTCAGCTGAGAGCTGATAGGCGAGTGTTTCCAAGCACTATATTGACCCCTCCCACCCAACTCCATCTATCACTCCCTCCTCCTTTCTTTCCTACATCTCTGCTACCTGCACAGGATTCACTGTGCTCTTCTGAGTCTGTTCAGTATAAAAAGGTGGCCCAGGCTTGGGTTACCTGAAGCTTCCACTTCACCAACTGCATTGGTTGGCTGAATCATCCAGTTGGGCTCTGGATTTCAGAGTGGTCACAGGAGAGAAAGAATACCATACTGAATCCTCTCAGGAGTAAGTCTCATCCCACTTGGTTTGGGAGAGTGGAGTTATCCTTTTTATTCAAAAGGTTTACAGTACATTTTCTTCTGCAATATTTTTAATGGATGAAAATAGATTGAGATTTCCTCCAGAAGAAGCTGGCTTGATGTTTTTTAATTATTATTTTAGAAAACATTGTGTGCGGGACGCAGGCATTTGATTTGGTGGGGGTTCTTTTTATTAAAAATATTGCCTGAGATGAATTTGGGGGAACATTCAGCTTTATTTTTAATGGGTGAAAATGGATTGAGATTTCATCTCCATTTGGGCTGTGAAATGGTGGATGGCCTTTTCTCAAAACTGTGGGCCCAATTCTCCAGACAGAATTCTTCATCTATTAGCTGAAAACCTGAGGGGTGTGTGGAAAAAGCTGGTTTGATTCTGTTTTTTGCAGCAATTTCTGATCTGCCACTTTTCCTTCACAATAAACATGGCAGTGTTAAGCATGCTTTCTTTAAAAATGCACTTAACGTAACATGTGCTTTGCTCTTAGTCCCACTTTGTGTGGGATTCACAGCTCATTCCATCCATCCATCTGTTGGGGAAAGGAAGTTGGGCAGAGAGAGTCATGTTATGATCACAGTTTAATACTGTTATTATTGTACCACTGCTACTATGGACACTAGTCTGCTTAAATACCCAGCTACTAGCCTGCAGCCAAAGAAATCAACTATCTTTGGTGTGGCCTTATTGCTCAGTTCATTTTTATTCTATAGTCTCAGAACGGGGTGGCGACTTTGGGGAGGGGTCATGAAGAACACCGGCACATCAGAATTTATCACTTCATGACTGGTGGAAAGGAGATACCCACCTACATAAACTTTGTCTGGGATGTTCAAATTAAACAAAGACTGAGCAACTAGTATTTCAGATTGACTATGCACTTCTTCCTCTAGCTGATTCGTGTTCATTTTTTCTTAATGCAAAGATGTTCTCCACAAAAAGGAAAACTTGCCACATTTTCCTTCCTCCCATTTTTGGAGTAGGGGTGATCAGCATGCATTCTGCAGGCTGCACGAGCATCTTTTTTCTCTTCTCTGAAATGCTGCAAGAATTCAGCCACAATGATTATGGCAGTGGTGGTGGTGGGGCTTCCGGTGGGCAGAAACAGGCTCCCAGATCCTCCAAAGTTCCCCATCACTGTTTCAGAGAATTAACTTAGGGCAGAACTATACATGACAATGTACATGGGATGCTGCCAAAAATGGCAACCTTGTGTCACTTCCCCCACATCTCCCCCAAAATGTGTAGTCAGAGAAATGTTTAATGTCATCATAACATTTCCCCACTTACCCATGGCAGCTAATTAGGATGGGTGAATCTGTCAAGCTCAATTTCACTCCGGTTCTTCTTTTTCCACTGCAAAGTTCATTCTGTCTCGATTCTGCATCAAATTGCATTTTGTAGTCTACGTGACGATGTGTGCACTTCCTAAAATTTGCATTTTTGTACACATTTCCCCCAAAGGCATGCATTTGTGTGTGTACTTTTCTAAATGTACACATTTTCCCCAAAGAATAAAACATTTTTGTGTGTAATTTTCTGAAAATACATTTTCATGCATATTAAAACATACACACACACACACATTTTTGTGCACCTTCTTTGGTGAACTGCATTCAGTTGTGTGGATTTCAGTGGCAAACTGTGTTCTGCTGCATGTTTAGGTTTAGGAAGTGCAAATTTGTTAAGTTTGCATTAAAATGCAAACTGACTGAATTTCTCACCCCTTCCTATAGCCAACAATGTGAAGCAGCAATGTGGAGACACATGTCGTGATAACACCACACCACTCATTTCCATAACTACATGCTAGTTGGAGAGGAGGCATAACTTGACACAGGGCTGCCAGTTTTTGCAGCAACCCTGTGTTTGCCATCACGATTGCCATCTATTTCCAATGTGAGCTTTCCTGGTGAACCTAATATACAACTGACATGTTCAATAGAATTTCCACCAAGCTCCTCAGAGGCGCACAAAGTATTTAAAACCAACCCCTCAAGTACATTATCTCTGAAACTTCTTCCAAAGATCAGACCCGTCCCACGGTTCCTATAAAAGGTCACCCTTTGCAGTGTATCCTACAGAACAATGACATTTCAGGGATCAAGGAAAAGGTTAAAATATTCCTATAAATCTATTCTTGGGACTTTTAGTGCTTTCTAAGCTGAGAGAAATGTCATTTTTCTCAGGGCTGCCTGATCAAGTAATGGATCTGATAGGCTTTATGTGATTAAAAAAAATGCACTTCACTCCCCAACTCATGCAAATGAAATCTAATTTAATTTTTAAAGCTCAGTTATTTATTTAGATTTAATACAAAACTCCCACATGAAAGCAAACAGAAGAAAACAACAACAACAAATACTAGTGAGGGCTTCAATAAAAAGAAATTGCAGCAAGTCAAAATAAAACTCGGAGGAGCAGCCTCCGCATAATGGTATAAATTATGGCCTTGTAGAGCACCCCGGTCCGTGAAATCCTTTCGTTGTCGAGACTGATGCCAGGCAAACACCGAGGATTTAATTCAGTCGCTTAATGCTCTGTAAATCTGAGCTGGCGCTGGATTTTGAGATCTGGAGCGCACTGGCGAGAATTACAGCAGCGGGGAGGAGCAGCTTTTGTGGCGAGAAAAAGCACGCCATTCCTCTGCAAGGCTCCCTGGGGTCCATTTCCGGGTTTTAAAATGAAATGAGTTTATGGTTCCCACTCACTTCTTAATTGGCACTAAATTACATTCACACAGTCGGCAAACGTTCTACACAGGGGAGAGGCGTCGGCAGCACAGAGGAGGCAACGTTGGTAAAATAACCCCCTCCTCTCTTCTCCCCTTTTCAGCAACACGACAACTCTGCCTCCCCAGGTCCCTGTTGCTGCAACAGCTTGTGTTCAGGTCACCGTCCTTCTATTTGGTGCCATTTGCCTGCATCCCTTACAAGCTGTCTCTGTCTTCTTGTTGATCATGTAAGACAAGCGGATCCTGTATCTGTTGCTTCCCTCAGCCAGACGTGAGGCAGACTGCAGAGACACGCTGCTCCCAGGGTGTCCAGTCCAATCCTAAATCTGTCTGCATTGAAATTGAACCAGGGCAGCAGCAGTATATCCTAGTGGAGGCCTGGTTGAACTGAGTGCACAGCACCATCTGATCTGAATCCTCAGCATTGTCAGAGATGACTCTAGGGGATATCTCTGGGTGCCAGCTCATGCTGGATGCCCATAAGGTCAGGAACAATGCAAGACCCCTGACTCATTTCCTGCTTAAGCAGCTTGGGTTACATTTGGGAGGCGGTAGCTCAGCAGAAGAGCACCTGCTTTGCATGCAGAAGGTCATAGGTTCAATTCCCCGCTTTTCCAGGTGGTTTAGGAAAGATTCCTGCCTGAAATCCTGGTGAGCCGCTGCCAGTCAGTGTTGATAATACTGGGCTAGATGGAACAGTGATCTGACCCTGTACGAGACAGCTTCCTATGTTCTTTAGTCAAAGACAATCTCACCTCCTCTACAACCCACCTTGTCACCACCCTGGGTGTGTCTATGGTCCTCTCCACAAGGATTCGCTTTTGCGCCCGGTTAGGAGATTATGCACACTATCCCTGAAGCGCCTTTACGCCTAATACCTCTGCACGAGAGGCGGCGACAAAAGGCGCTCCCCTCCCCTTCCCTCCCCGCCGCTCCCCAGCTGGCTGGCTGGTAGGCTGTGGGCAGCAGGCGAGAGATCCTCCTCGCCTTCCTTTACCCCCTCTTCTTCCTCCTCCTCCTCCCGCCGGGCCCCCCGCTGCGGGTGCCAAGCAGGAGGCGCCCCTCTTGCGGGGAAGGAGTCGCAGGCGGGCGGGCGGGCGCGGCTGCTTCGTTTCTGGGCTCCCGCCTGCCCGCCTGCGACTGACAGCCTGATCCCCTCAGCAGGAGCCGGAGGACAGTGGAGAGAGAGGGGTGCGTGAGAGCTACTGGACGCTGCCAGGCTTCTTGGCAGTCAAGGGGAACGGAGGGGAGAGAGAACGGGAGAAAGCAGGCACCCGGCTTTGCCTGAAATTGACGCGACCAAAGGCGGAGAAGGGGGTGAGATCTGACAATAGAGGGAGGAGGAGGAGCCGCCTCCGCAGGCACCAGCCTTTTCCTTCCGCTCGCCGGAGCAGCAGCCCCCTCCCATCAAAATGCGCTTTAAGGGATGGAGCAAAAAAACCTCGCTATTTAACGCGCATTCGATAACGCGCACAATCGGGGAGATAACGCGCCTCTACGCCCCATTTGCGCTCCGCTGGTGTAGAGGTAATTTTTTTAATGAGACTTCAAAGAGCATTAAACCTCTCTTGTAGAGGCACCCTATATTTCTCAAAAAACCTCTCCTTACCAGGTCTTTCTGCTTTTGGTTTATTTGCAGGGTTAGGAGGGGTCCTTTGAACTAGAGTGACCATATGGAAAGGTGGACAGGGTTCCTGTATCTTTAACAGTTGTGTAGAAAAGGTAATTTCAGCAGGTGTTATTTGCATACATGCAGCACTTGGTGAAATTCCTTCTTCATCATAACAGTTAAAGTTGCAGGAGCCCTGCCCTCTTGATCAGATACAAAAAAGGGCACAGCTTTAACTGTTGTGATGAAGAGGGAATATCACCAGATGCTGCTTGCATACAAATGACACCTGCTGAAATCCCTTTTTTCAATGCAACTGTTAAAGACAAAGGAGCCCTGTCCCCCTTTCCATATGGTCACAGTCATAGCCCTATGCTGGCATTATAACCTGCCGATATGGTGCCATCAACTTTTTTTTTAAAAAATAATCTTTTATTACATTTTCATCCCCTGACAATTCCAAACTAACATCATACTTTATTGTCACAAAAATCTTACTTGTCCTAACTCCCCTCTTCTCCCTCCCCCAGCTTGGTTTCCTTCTGCTAGTATCATGAGTTCCATAATTCTTCATATGCTTCAGGTATAGTCTTTTTGTTCTCTTCTTTCTTCATGTATTCTTTGTACACTTTCCAATCCGCCTTAAAGGTGTCCCTTTTCTTTTTCCTTTCATAAGTTTTTAGTTTCTGCGACAACTTTTCATTTATCGCAATCTTCCATAATTTCCCCCCAACATCTTTATTGTCAACATTTTTGCTGTTTTCCATTTAGAAGCAATCAACTGTCTAGCTGCTGCTAGTATAAACCCATTTAGTGCTTTTTCTCTTACTTCTCTATTTCTATTATGAAACATATTCAGAAGAGCCAACTCTGGCGCTCTATTTATCTTTTGTGCCGTAATCTCTTCCATTTTTTGAAAAACTCTGACCCACAACTTTTTAAACCCCCCCACATTCCCCCCACATATGTATTTGAGTTCCTTTAGCCTTACAACCTCTCCAACATTTTGATGTTAAGTCTTTGTTTATTTTTGCCAACTTCACTGGTGTCAGATACCATTTTTGCATCAACTTTAAAGCCCCTTCTTTAATTTTTATAGCTGTAGTTTGGAAGGGATATCTCTTAAACATCTCTCTCCATTCTTCCTCTTCCAAGCCTTTTCCCAAATCTTCCTCCCATATTTGTTTTATTATTATTTCCCCTCAATTTTTGAACTTTAATAAAATTCTATATATTTGTGTTATTATTCCTTTATCTCCAACTTTATACTTATCTACTAGCTCCTCCCATTCCATCAGTTCCCTTATACTTTCCTTTATTATATTGCCCCTTTTTATAAATGTATTAATCTGCAGCCATGCCATCCATGATATTTTAACCTTTCGTGTTTGTTTTTGCCACATCTCTCGTGTTATTGGCTGTTGTTGCTTACAGAAATTTATCATTTGTGTTAATCCTATTTCTTTCAGATAAAGAATATATTTTGAAATAGAAAAGATATAAAAAAAACAAATGGAAAGTAAACAATGTTCAATAAAAGGAATGTTGAAAATATGGTACCATAAGAAAGAAAGATTGATGCCAAGTATGTCACCTTTAACCCTGATGTGGATGCATTCAGAATTTGACATTGAAAAGAAAGTAATTACAAAAAATAATCTGGTGCCATCAACTTTTACTACTAGCTTATCTCTGATCTTTTTGAAAGTGGAATAAAGGGGGAAATGTGCAGGAGACGTCCTGGAGGTTGATGATGTTGTGTAAAGGACCTGCAAACCTCCATGAGTGATCACGAGCATGCAATAAATCATTCATATAGAGACACCCCCCATCTCCTCCAGTCACTGATTAGCTCTCTGCTCCTAGGTCTCAAACATGATCTTGTCCATCTGGTGTAGACTGTAAGGATCATGCCCCTGCTGTTTTCTATACAGCATCAAGCATACTGTAGTGCTACTGAATAAAATGTGCAGTAATAGTAATCTAACTCCTGTATGTGTTCTCATCTCCTGTATTTGTTCTTATCTAAAAACAAACAGAAAAGAATATGATGGACTGAAAGGCTGTGTTTATTCCAACCACTGTTACTTTGTCTTGGTGTTTTGTTGTGTGATATACTAGTTGTGTTCCTCCCTGCTTTTTCCCATAAAGTGAGCATGAGGCCTAGGCTGCATTCAGACAACACATTAGTCAATGGTGGGTTGAGTAGCCAACTCACAGTTGGTTATTTTGTGGGTACTCCCCACACAACATATTCCTACACAACTGTGGGTGGTTGTGGCTGGCACTGAGTGGACTAATAGTCAACCCAGCATTTGACTGACACAGCCCCCACCCCTCTCCCCACCCTCCCTCCTCTCTCAGTCCTCCCAGTTCTATCCCAGCAGCCTCTGCAAGTTGTGCCAGTTGTAGCAGAGTGGTAGCTGCTGCGTTGGTCGCTCTTGTCGCCTGCCTCTATGGGCTTGTGTTTTAACCCACTCACCACATGCCATTAACCCACTCACTCCTCCACACAACACTTTAAACTGGCTTCAAGCTAAACAACTTGCAAGCCAATTGTTTCTCTCCATTGCTGATTTGGGCAGAATAGCATACTGTCAGTAATTTGTGAGTGGCGTGTTACCCTCCACACAACACAATAAGCAACACAACTGACTATTGTCCCCCCCCCCCCAGTTGCTTAATGTGTTGTCCGAATTGAGCCATTGTGTCTGCTGGGAATCGGCTTCGCCAGCCCCAAACCTTTCCCACTGGGGAGAGGATGCAGGGCAGACAAAGCTGCTCAGCTTGGCTTTGCTCATCCTTCGCCTTCCCCACAAGGGAAATAGACCTCTGGGGTGGACGTTACCCACTCATGCCTTACAGCAATGCAATGCCCAAAACTAGACATGATGCCTATGACTAGATACTAGATAACCAGACATGATGGGGCAGCCATATTTCTTTATTCATGTGTTTGCCTTGTTCAAATATAAAGTGTGTGTGTGTGTATGGGGGGGGTTAAACATGGGTGACAGGACTGGCCTGGACTAGTGCTGTACTGAAAATTTCAATTATTCCATTTTCAGCATTTTGGGGGGGTGGGGATGAAAACTCTTGCGAAGGAGTCTGGGAGAGGTGAGAATTTCTGAGAATTTTCTGGGAGAGGTGAGAATTTCTGAGAATTTTCTCCGTGGGGAGGAGGACAGGGTTTCTACACATCTTTTTAAGTGTAGGAAGTTTTGAGGGGTCTGCTTTCTATTTTTTGATTTTAAAAAAAAAACCATCCCTGGCACTTGCAGGAGCCCCATGCAGAAGGCAGCATGGGCTTTCCAGCGGGCATTCGGCTCACCAGCCCTCTGTCCCCAGGCATCCAGTGACCAATCAGGGGTTGCCTTCCACCCAGGAATGCCCCCACCTCAACGATGGTGTGAGGTTAGATGGTGGAAGGGCCGTGTTCACCTCGCTCCAGCCTAAAAAGTCAGGGTAAGTCCCCGACTGTTTAAATGTGGAGCTTCGCAAAAAAGACCTGCAGTGGCATCGAGGTGGCTGCTGTGTCATATAACCGATGCAGTGCCACTACACAGCCACTGTGGAGATTTCAACATGTATAGACAGCCCCAGGGACCCACAAGCAGGACACAGGTGTGACAGCACCCTCCTGCCAGTGTTCCTCAGCAACTGGTGTCCTTATAGGCTTACTGCCTCTGATACCAGAGGAAGCATATAGCCATCAGGACCAGTAGCCATTGATAGCCATCTCCACCTGGAATTTATCCAACCCCCTTTAAAGCCATCCATAGTGGTGACCATTACCACATCTTATTGCAGTGAATTCCACAGATTAACTATGCACCATGTAAAGAAGGACTTCCTCTTATTTGTCCTGAATCTCCCACCAATCAGCTTCATGGGATGACTCCAGATTCTAGTATTATGGGAGGAGAAAAATGTCTCCCTATCCACATTCTCCACACTATGCAGAGACTGACAGCCTATCTACACACGCAGGATAAAACACTTTGAAAACGTTTTGAAAACTATATGGAGTGTGTCCTGGGCCCCAACAGTTCTCAAAACTGTTATAAATCGTTTTAAAGCAGTAGTGTAGATAGGCTCTCTAAGAACCGAGCATGCTGAGTCTTGAGAAGACTGAAGGGAGACATGATAGCACTCTTCAAGTACTTGAAAGGTTGGTGGCCATTACCACATCTTGTGGTAATGAATTCCACAATTTAACTATATGCTGTGTGAAGGACTTCCTTTTATCTGTCTATTGACATGCACCTGCCTTTGGCTCTGAAATCTCTCTTTCCATGCCAAAGCAACCATTCAATAGAGAAAAAGCAAGCTGAGAGAGGAGACTGACAGAGACCGGGCACATGTGAGGGCAGATCATCTTGAAGAGTTTAATTCACAAAATGCCACAGCCATCATTGTCAGAGAAATTTCAGGCAGGCTCTTCCTGCCTTCCACCAGAGCTGCAGTATTCACTTTCCATTCTGAGGGCGACATCCTCACCTTTGACAAAGACAGGCTGAGCAGGGAGAAGTGTCTGTTTGGGATACCGTCGGCTAAAGTTAAAGTTATCAGGAATTCAAAGAAAAGAGGAGGAAGGGAAAAACACCAATCTCTCCCTCCTCCTAACGAATAACCCATAATCCTACCTAATGTAAAGGATCTTTAGGCCTTACACTGCTGCCTGGATTAAATGGAGATTAATGGAGGGGGGGGGGAGAGAGAGAGACGTTATGATTTCTGAGTGCAAGAAAGGCTTCTACAGCACTCAAGCACTCCAGTTCAAACCGAGAGGTTATTTGCAGCAGTCAAGTCTGACAATGAAAAGAAATCACCTGCTTACCCGCAGCTGCCTGACTAAAACCTTTATAATCAACGGCGATGTGAGAAATATGCCCCTCGGCTCAATGGGCCGGGCAAGAGCTTAGGGAGGATATCAGAAGAGCAACCCGATTGTCCCCTCTCATTCAGCATAAGCTCAGGTTTAAGTGACACTTCAGAGGAGATGGCAGCTGTGAGAAGGTATCAATGAACTGTGGGGCGCAGGCATTCTATCAGCATGCAAAAGAACACAGGCAAGGATGGCTTGCGCTGTATTTTTTGACAAAAGGTGACAATGAAAGGATGCACTGGAGGAGGGGTAATCTTGCTACTACACACAAACCCATTCACGAAGCAGCAAAATAGGCAGAACCGGTCATGGGGTGGATGTGTGTGGAATCCTGCACAATAGGGACTTCTGGGTTATATTATTCTACCACAGCGAAACATTTATTTAGCACAACAGCATGCACAATACAAATTCTAAAGAGGCAGTTTAATATGAATATAGCTGTGCTTTTGGAAACCTTATGAAAATAGCCCTGTATTGGGTAACTGGAAAGGAGGCATAGGTGTGTGCAAGGGGTGTGCTGGGTGTGCCCAGGCACACTCTAATGTCTCAAGCAATAAGAGTTGAATTGAGGGGGAGGGGAATGAGTAGGGATCCAGAGGAGGATCCAAACACAGCAGGAACGGTCCCTCTGGCTGTTCTGCCACCGTGCCAAAGAACTATTGCCTCTGAGAAAGCGCCTTTGATCCTGGCAGCAGAGCAAAAAGGAATTGCTCTGTTGGTAGCCTCTCTGCCGGGAGCCACACTTCAAAGAGTCCAAGAGCCCCCCCCCCCGGAAGGCTAATATACCTCGTAAGCCCCTCCTCCAGCCAGTGTCACCACAAAGCTCCTCCAACGCTGTGCTTGAGGAGCGTTTGCTCTATCCCCCGGTCACCTGCAACAGCCCCCTCCTCCCGGTCAGGCAAGCTGAGCCCTAACCTTACGGTGTTTAATAAATAAATGAATTAAAATATCCTTTATGTTCACCTTTTAAATAAATTCCCAGGGTAAACACCCTAATGAAATGCGCTGTGCACGCCTATGAAAGGAGGACAGGGCTCGTGTATCTTTAACGGTTGGACAGAAAAGGGAATTTCAGCAGGTGCCATTTGTATGCATGCAGCACCTGGTGAAATGCCCTCTTCGTCACAACAGTCAAAACTGCAGGAGCCCTGCTCTGTTTTGCATCTGGTCACTCTAGCTATTCTATTCAATATTGTATTGTGGGTAAGGGACTAGCTCCCAGAGGCCTCCCCCAACTTGGAGCCTTCCAGTGGCATTGGGACTACAATTCCTATCATCCTCTGCCAGCTGGCCATTGGTAGGAGTTGCAGTCCAACACAGCTGGAGGGTACTGGGTTGCTGAAGGCTGGTGTAGGGTAGTGAACCTGGACTCCCAGCAGCCATGTCTCAGAGCTTTATCTCCTGCATCACCAACTTTCTGTGTCACCCACAAAACTGGCAGTTTAAAAGGGATCAAGTAGCAGGTGATGGAAAGGAACAACCTGCCTTGTTTTCATAGTCAGTAAAGCCTGAGGCAAACTAGGTTAACCCTACAGCTACCCTGGAGCAGATAAGGAGCTTCCAACAAGAGCAGCCTTCCCCAAACTGTATCCTCCAGATACATATTTATTTGATTTGATTTCATTTGATTTATACCCCCACCTGTCAATTGAAAAAGGCACTCAATGCAGCTTACAAAAACAGTTTAAAATAGATTAAAACAATAAAACATATTAAAATACAATAAAAAACATAACTACAGGGTATAAACAGCACCTAACCCACAGACCCACTTACAGACCAAAAGGCCTTCTTAAATAAAGTGGTATTTGCCTGCAGAAGGAAGGATAGCAGAGAGGGACTGAACCTAGCCTCCCTTGGAAGGGAGTTCCAGAACCTGTGAGTAGCCACAAAAAAGGCTCACTCTCATGTCACTACCAAATGATGCTATGTAGGCCCACCCCCAGGATGTCCACCTTTTATGCACCAGCCACAGGAAGTTGATGCAGTCTTTTCCAAGATGGCAGAAGGTCTTTTAGTCCTGCGAAGAGGCAGTTGTTCTCAGGCCCCAGAAAGTCTCTATGGAGCAGTTGCAGGTGGAAGTGAGAAAGCAGGGTTGTAAAGTTCATTCATGGTCAATCTGGTCAGCTGTGTCTTCTGTGTTCTCTCATAGCAGGGAGTTGCTAATGGATGTTGTTGGACTACATTTCCCATCATGCATAACCATTGGCCATGCTGGCTTGAGATGATGGAGGTCATAGTCCAACTTATTTGGAAGGCACCAGGCTGGGAGAGGCTGAGTGAGAGGGAATCAAGAGGCAGGGAGACAACACTGGACACCATGTGTTCTACATTGGCTGGCATAGCCCTTTCCACACCTAAGGGTGTAGAGGGGGGCGATCCTGAACTTACCTACCTCTGGGATCATCCCCGAAGTTCTAAATGGAAACATGACATCCCAGAAAGGAAAAGGGACATCATGCTTGTCACAGCCACCATTTTTTTTAAGGGAACAGCAGCCGGGAGCACACTTGCGCTCCACCAAAAAATGTGAGTACAAAAAAACCCCTCACCCAACCCCACTCCCCACCCCACCCTTGATGCCCCTGGACTCCCCCCCCCCCCCAGCTCGGCTTCTTCCCTCTGCTGACCCCCGCTACTTGCAGGGAGGAGGGAAGAAGCCGGGATGGGTGCTCGCACCACCCACAGTCCTTGGGATCGTCCAGGGACCGCAGGTAAAATTGGGATAACCAAGGTCTCGGTTATCCCGGCACAATGGAGGGGTTGTCCCTACTTGTTTCCGGGTTCCCCTGTACATCATTTGGATGCACAGGGAGCACCCAAGGATGACCTCGGGAAAAAAGGTTGGTGTAGAAACGGCACATGTCTTAACATCCTCCTAGCACAGGATTTGGGATTTCAAATCCCTCTCCCATGCTACTCAATTTTATAGTCCATCTTCCAATTACTTAAGTTACCAAAGCAGCTTGCAAAAGCTAAAAGCTGATACAACAATGTAGAAACCAATATGAGTGGGTACAAATTTAGCTTGCAAATTTGTACCCACTTGCAAATTCCTAACAGTATTATAACTGTGCATTGAACCATCTTTGTGGTAATAAATTAGGGATGACACCTTTTTCCACCCCCCGTGACAGGCTCCTAATCATTAACCGCTGCATGGCAGGTAGGTACAATACAGATCTCTCCATGGTGGGAATAGCTGTACCTATTGAATTTGGTCTGTGCAGATGAGTGAGAGAATCTCTTTAAGTTCGTTGTTTGATAAGAGCATGCCAAAATTCAGAATACTCCATGAACATTCAGTAGCTGCAGTATATGTCACGAAGATTAATGGTTTCAGAACTATTATAAAGGTCCTCAAATAGACATTGGTAAGAATAAAGGGCAGATTTTTATACAGAAATGTGAAAAGCAGCCAGTGGAGTGTGTGCCAAACTAGAGAACATCAAACACAAGTCAATCCAATTCAAAACGAGAAGAAAGCATGTGAAAAATGAAGTAGCCATCTCAAGGAAAACTCAACATGTTAAGCACTACTCAGAATATCCAAGCAGGATTTGGAGAAAACTCTCTACCCATTCCTTTTCACAAAAAATAGAACAGGGTTTCAGAATGGAAGAAAAGGCCATTGTAGTTGTGACCTCAAGAGACAGGTGGGAAGAACGTACAGATAAAGCTGTAATAGGAGATCCAGGCACTTGGAAGTGAAGGAAGCAGAAAGAAACAGTCCAAATGGAGGTCAGCAATGTTTTCTGCTTGGTGGATAATGTTTTGGTTTGAGGATAATGGTGTACGATAGAAAGCATCTTACATTATAGGGCAGGAGCAGTTTAACAAACAACCAAACAAGGAAGATAGCTGAAGTGGTTGCACAGACTACGAAATTACATGCATCAGGGCAAGACACACAAAGTGACTGTTTTGGCCAGAAAAGGATACATTAGGCAGAGAAAGCTGGTAGTTCATGCAGCCTGCATATGCAGAAGCTCTTGTGAAGGGCAAAGGAAAAAGAGAATGAAAGTGAAAAGATATATGGTGAAGAAAATTTACTTTAAAAAAAACAAAAACCCTGAAGGACTTTACAAAACAGCCTTTCCCAACTTGGTACTCTCCAGACATTTTGGACTACAACCCCCAGCATTCCTGATCATTGGCCATGCAGGCTGGTGCTGATAGGTGTTAAAGTCCAAAACATCTGGCAGGTGTCCAGTTGGATAAAGGAATACCTTGAGGCAGGCAATAGCAGCACAACGGCCTCCCTACAATGAAAATGGCCTTCTCTGCTATGGCACCCTGGCTGTGGAATGAGCTCCCTAGAGAGGTTTGCCTGGCACCTACGTTGTACTCTTTCTGATGCCAGGTGAAGACCTTTTTATTTTATCAGTATTTTAACAGTTCATCAGTTTAATTTTTAACCTTGCTGTTTAAATCTGTATTTTAAATCTGTATTTTAAATCTCTGCATTGCTGCTCAATTTTATTCTGGTCGTGCTTTTATATTGTGGTTTTATATTATGGTTTAAATTTTATACTTAAGTTGTACTTTAATTTTTGTGAACCACCCAGAGAACTTTGGCTATTGGGCGGTATAGAAATGCTGTAAATAAATAAATAAATAATAAAATAAGTGGAGGAGTAAGATTATTTTAATGTACATATTAGTAAAAGGCACTTGAAGAAATTAACCTAAACCTAAAGCAAAATATCTCATTCAAAAAACAAAATTAGGAATGTGGGTCTTAAATTGAAACACAGCAGGATTGTGTGGGTCTTTTAGAGAGAGAATTCAGGCTCATTACCCAAGAACTGGAGTTCAGTGACAGAAGAGGAAGTGTCCGGGAAGGGTATAATTTATCTGGAGATTAATAATGAATTGCCATGAAGGATAAAAGTTGAAGGCACTTTTACTGGTTTTGTTTCTTCTGTCCCAGGTTTGGATTTTTTTTGTCTACGTCAACAGTGGCAGAAAAGAAAACAACAACAACAAGAGAGGTATAAGGTTCCCATTACAGATTGGTGAGAGTGAGGACATTGCCCAAATCCATAATTCCTCAGTTTGGCACACAAACCAGCCACAACAACTTGTAATACTTACCTTTAATATGAGGCAAGCATTATGGACTACTGAATTTAATCCAACTGAACCAGAACCCATTTATTGTTCCCTTTGTTTTGACCCCTCCTGAGGCCAGCCTTTGAACCATTGAGCACTTTGTCATCCTTGTTTTGACCCTTATAACGGCCTTGGAGTTTGACCATCAATGTCCATTCTATCTGCTTGGGCATTCCTCACATTGTTGATATAGTTCATCATGACTCTTTCCTAGCATGATTCCCTGCTCTACTCTGGCACTTACCAGGACCAGTCCTCTGCTTTTCTGCCTCATTTACTCCAGATAGATCCATTTGCCTCATAGGCCTCCTCCACACGGGGCGTTTAATGAGCCTTGAAGGCTCATTATAAATTTTACCTACACACGAGCGGAGCGCAAAACGGGCGTACAGGCGCGTTATCTCCCCGATAATGCGCATTTTCGAACGCGCGTTAAATAGCGACTTTTATTTTGCTCCGGCCGTTAAAGCGCATTTTCGCTGTGTGAACAAGCGATTATGCGCATTAACTACCTGGAAAGCGCTTTTTGGGCATCTTTTAATGCGCTTCGCCGCTTCTCGCCGCCTCCCGTGCAGAGGGATTGTGAGTAAATGCGCCTCCGCGATAATGCGCATAATCGCGGAACCAGGCGCAAAGGCGCATTCTTGTGGAGGGGGCCATATACACAGAGATAAAGTTTTATCCATATAAAGCACCCCATTGAATCCAGAGCTGAGGTCCATGCATAATACAACACAACCTGCTGGCCCTCTCTAAACATTTGTGCCTCCTAGATGACTGCAACATATGCAGGAGTTGTTGGTCAGAGTCCAGAGGTGGGTTTGAGTGAACGAGAGAGATAAATGCATAGTATATTTGCTTATAGGAAGCTTGGCATTTAAGGTTGCAGTGAATAGGAGTAGTTCCAAAAGAGAAACATTGTGTGTCAAATGCCATGGTAGTTGTTCCTGGATAAACAAGAGACTAGGAAAGCCCTTGGTTCATCTGTGCTCACAATGTGATTCTGGATAAGCTATATGACCGTCTATAAACTCGACACCCATCAACAGAGCTTGATATGGAACAAAAAACTCATTAAAACCAAGTGCTGCGTTAAGTTGAATTTTCCCAGGAAAAGATATTACAGAATAAGAAAGGAATCTATCCACTGGGTAAACTTGTCCAGAAGCTAGAAGTAGGACTGTTTTAACCTGTTGTATTATGCTAAGGGTCAATAACAAATTAATGGGATCAGTGGCCCCATTAATCTTCCTATAATGAACACTAGCTCAAGGAAACCTCCTCCCAAAGTTTCTTGAAGACATGTTATACTGGCAGAAAAATTGCTTTATATATAAATGATATAAAAGTGTTTTAAAGGTACTGAATTAGACACCTTCGCTCCAAAACATTGCCAACGGCAAACTGGCACAGTAAATTAATGCATCAACCTTCCACCTCTGTAGAGTTAAGTGAGGTCACTAGTGAAATCCATTTGGTAAAATCCATTTGGTGATGTCTGTTAAAGTCTTGGGCTGTGTTTCTCCACATCGCAACAGTAATGTGACTGACAAGTGTCACCCTCCACATCACAAATACATGAACAACAGCTGCCTTGTTAGAGTTGTTTTTGTTTTTTAAGTGCTGCAATTTTCTCAGCAAATATATAAGAAGAAAGGAGTTTTGAAAAATACAGAAAGTTGCATTTAGGTTAAATAATGGGGAAAGGCTTTTGAACAGATATTATCAACAAGCAGTTGCAATGGGAAGATTGTAGAATCTCCTTTCTTGGATATCTCAAAGAAAAGTCTGAGACAGGTAACAGTTGGTACCTAAGAGAAAGAAAGATGGCTCAAATGTCCCTGATGTACAAAGTTCTACTGCCATTAGTATCCACTTACACAATGTCCACCATATAATGGCTTGAACATATGTGAAGGCAGCGTCTGTATGTTGGAAAATGCACAAAGGGCAGATGGGATGCTAATAAACATTAGAAGTCTCATGTCCTCATCACCTCCATTAATGGGTGGGCAGACTGCCATCACAACAATGTTTTGTTTTTCCCCTAGGAGTAAATAACAGCCATTCATCTACATGAGGGGAAAGGAAATGGATGCACTCATGGACAACATTAGACAGGGGGGTGAGGAACAGGTTTTGTCCCTTCTTGATTGTCACCCAGACTACTGTAGATTGTTCTACTTTGCCCTATAGCATCCAGTGAGAGCTACTAAAACCAGAACCAGCCATCATCTACATAGCTCTGCCCCTTCACCTGTTCAACCCTGCCTTGTGTTCTGTTTATTGGCCTGACACTGGAGTGTGTTGGAACAAACACAGAACATACTTATGGTAGACAGAAAGGCAGCTAGGCTAAACTCTCATCAAATATGACAGGCAGAGAAAGGAGGATACTCCAGCCCTTTTTCCAGTTCTACTCACTACCCCAACTCCAAGACCATCTCCAACGTGTTTCCTTTTTCACCACCATTCACACACAGCCATTCCCCACCCCTTTCTCCACCTACAAAATGGCAATTGCATCAGAGATGGATGATCAAGGCCATTGGGGAAAATGGAGCAATACGCAGGTCCACATCCACTTTACTATACTGAGCCCTGGCTTGTAGGGATGTACATGGCCAAAATTATCGTATTGTATTGTTATCGGAAATTCCAATATAAACATTTTTTGTTCCGATCATATCGGGGGGTACCCGGATTTGATCGGATCTGATATCCGACAAATATCGGAAGTTCCGATACGATTATGGTGTTTTCCCCATAGTTTGCATTGGGGAAAAACACTGGGCTGGCACTCCCTTCCCCCACTCATGCTCCCTCCCCCCACTCGCGCTCCTTGCCTGCCTCCGCTGCCGCAGCCTCTGGTCCGTCCTACTGCTAAACAGGCTTTCTGGCCTGTTCCTCAGTAGAGAGATGTGCCGAGTGATCACTCAGCGTGTCTCTGCACTGAGGAACAGGCTGGAAAGCCTGTTTAGCAGTAGGACGGACCAGCGGCGGTGGGGAAAGCTGTAGGTAAGGAGTGTGAGTGGGGGGGAAGAGAGGGAGGGAGGGCTCCTCACTTACCTGCGGCTTTCCCTGCCTCCGCCACCGGTCCGTCCTACTGCTAAACAGGCTTTCCGGTTTGTTCCTCAGTAGAGAGATGTGCTGAGCACTCAGCGTGTCTCTCTACTGAGGAACAGGCCAGAAAGTCTGTTTAGCAGGCGGACGGACTGGCGGTGGCGGCGGGAAAGGCCGCAGGTAAGGAGTGCGAGTGGGGGGAGGGAGGAGGGGTCCCCCCTTACCTGTGGCCTTCCCCACCACAGGCGCTGGTCTGTCCTACTGCTAAACAGGCTTTCCTCAGTAGAGAGATGCACCAAGTGATGGCTCGGCGCATCTATGTAATGAGGAACAGGCCGGAAAGCCTGTTTAGCAGTAGGATGGACCGGTGCCAGCAGCAGGTAAGGAACACGAGTGGGGGGAGGGAGCGCGAGTGGGGGGAGGGAGCATGAGTGGGGGGAGTGAGTGAGTGCCGGCCCAGTTTTTTCCCCCATAATAATCTGATATGTCCGATAGTTATCGGACATATGGATATCGGCCTCCTTAGGAATGTATCATTATCGTTAATCGGATGTCCGATAACGACTTTATCTGTTCGTTATTGGCCTTCGGAACGATACGTTACACATTCCTACTGGCTTGCATAGGTATTGCAGACATTTGTTCCCTACTCCTTCTCTCATTAGGGATGTGAAAATCAGCAAAACCAGAGCTTGCTGGAGTCCTCCAAATTCCATCTCAAAGCTCAATCTGACTTGAGTCCTTATCATATTATGACCTTCATGCACATTTTCTCAAATGTATGCATCTTTGAAATGTAATCTTTGAACTGTATGCATTCTTCTCCCATTGATTAAAGCGTATTTGTCTGCATTTTTCAAAAGGATGCATTTTTTCATGCTCATTTTTCAAATGTACATATACCATCAAAACATTTTTAGGGAGGTCAATAAATCATATTGCAAGCTTTGAACTGTATGGACTTTGTCCACAGATTGTATCTGAGTCTATGTTTGGTCTGGAAGGTAAATCCTGATCAAAAATAAACTGAACCAAATTTCTCATCCCTATTCTCTCCTCCCCCCCATCATGAACCCAGTTCCTGGTTTGAGAAGGTAAACCATTAGAACAGCCTTCCCCAATCTGGTGCCCCTCGGATGTGTTGGATTACAACTCCCAGCATCCATCAGCCAGCATGATAGGTTGGAGAATAGGAATTGTAGTCCAACACATCTGGAGGGCACCAGATTGGGGAAAGCTACATTATAAATATATTTCCCCAGCAACACTGGAACTCAGGAAGAGGACTGAGGTAATTCCCATTTGACACTTGGCTCCACCCATGAGGTTCTTGTCATAGAAGGTGATTCACCTAGCAGTGCTGTCCAAAGTACAGTGTCATACTTTTCCCCAAGGGAATGAATGGCAGCTATTCACTCCTACATGGAAGACAAGCATGCCCACAGGAACGAAATTGGGAGTGGAAGCTAAAACTGTCCTCTACCTGAGTTTGGACCAAATTTTGTTCCCTTTCAAAACAAAACCCCATATTCATGTTTCCTCACAGTAACCCATTTTGTCCCACAGAACTCAACTGAAGCCATAGAAAATGCTGCCAGTCTCTATAGGAATATACACATCTTGAGATCCGCTTTTTTTAGACCTGCTTGTGCCTAACTTTTTCAAACATCAATTTACCTATGCAGTAAAGAAATTCAATTCCGTACCACCTATAACGTAACTTCAGTGAGGAGAAAACAACTATTCTCTTCTGTTTTCCCCCCAGCCTGTGAGTGGGAGTATCAACATATCATAATCCCCTATTGCACACAAATTCTTACCATTGATGTTAACCAGAGTTAAAGCTTATATTGGCACTAACCTTAACCACAAGCAAGGTGTATCACAGTTTTGAAACTAACTTTAAATCTTGGTTAATAGCAACCTCTGGTTTGTATTTACTGTAGTGTAGGTAGGTGCTGATATTAGGTTGTCCTGTAGCTTGGTGCTGCTCCCTTAAGTGATTAGGGATATTACACATGTACTGGCACAGAATGATCTAGTCATGTGCTCTGGAGGACACCTGAGAAGTCACATGGTCACTGTTCAGAAAGTTTTCAGGTGGATTATGCCCTTTTTTATATTTTGCAGAAGAACGCTAATCAGTACGTGTGCGGACCTGCTCCAAAGCCTGCACAGAGCATTCCACCCTAACTGAAAAGAGCTTCTTTATAAAACTTGTCCTAAAGAATAAGACTAGTTGGCTATTGAGTGATTTGAAGATCAGGCCTACAACCTTTAACTTGACTTGGGCTTTTCTGGAAGCTGATAGGGGGAGTGGATTTAGATTTGATTAATTTGTGTTTTAGCTGAACACAGGTTTCTGCACTCTGATGGTTGCTAGTCCTGAGTTTATAGCTATTCGATGACCATGGTAGTCTAAAAAGGCATCATTCTCATATCCTAAGGTTCCTGGTTTGCAATTTTAAAGAATTCAACTTCTAGCCCTTGGAGTCATAGGTAAAAGCCACAGGTGTCTCCCGAAGGCCCCTGAAAGCTCAGAAAGTCAACCACAAGTAAAAAGAGTTCAAAGTTTTATATTAGAAACAAAACATAAAAATAAAATCTCAGGATTAAGTCAATCATGTCTTTGTAGGAGACATTTCCCCCCAGCACGTTTTTCTCATATATTGCTAGATCGCTTAACAAATCCTCAAAGAGATTCTTCACATTCTGCATTAGGAAGCCAAAAACTCATTTTGCCGCAAACACAAAACAAATGCTCAAGGGAATTGGAAATATTTTCCAGGGCTGGCCCTATCCATATCTAGTAGACAATCTCACTGGAATTCTATCTACCAGAGAGGTTGCCGACAGCATTAAGCAGTCATGCTGGATTTCGGGGATAGGGGTGGGGAGATGAGCTTTTAAAATGCACACAACAAATAGTTCCATCTTCATTAGTTTTGGCTCTGCAGTGGCAGCTCAACTGCCAATCAGGCCTGCCTTGACACCCAACATTATGCATATTTCCACTGCAATTTCATTTTGCCATTGAGTCCTAACCCAAGAAACACGCCTGTTGTGCATCAACTGAAACAACTCTCCATATAAAGTGACTCAGGCAAGAGGGGTGAAAAGATGCTACAGGAGGAGGTTATAATTACACACAGACATGCTCCTTCTTTTTGCACAACTCCACGACGGCCTTTTCTCATGCTGAGCTCAAATGAGATTTGAATACATTTTTGCTGTGAATTTCCATTTCCCATTAAAGATATTGTGACTCTCGGTGCTTCGCCAGTGAAATTGCTTAAAATGGCATGAAATTGAAGCCCCCACAAAATGAGTGCAACCTGACAGGTCTTATAATGCAAGTATTGATACCGAGACTGTACAAGATTAAATTCCGCTGTTTAGAAAGAAACAGTTCATAATTAGGGCTGCAAGCTTCTTTACGTGAATTTTAAAGTGGTCTCCCACCAAAGACATTGAAAAGATCACCAAATGTGATCAGTATTTTAGAGCACAGAATAAAGATTTTATCTTAGACCCCCTCTAGAAGGATTCGCTTTGGTGCCTGGCTGCCCGCTTATGCGCATATTTGCGGAAGCGCATTTACTCCTAATACTTCTGTATGAGAGGCGGCGAAGCGCATTACGGGACGACCGAAACGTGCTTTAAACTTGTTGACATGCGGAGAATCGCATGTTTACATGGCGGTAAGGTGCTTTAACTGCCGCCACAAATTAAAACTCACGGTTTAACGTGCATTTGATAATGCGCATAACAGGAAGTTTAAAGCGCCTCAGCCCCCAATTTGCGCTCCTCTCTTGTAGAGGTAAAATTTTTAATCAGCCTTGAAAGAGCTTTAAACCTCTCTTGTAGAGGCAGCCTTATAGTGGGGAGCTTTCATTTAACAAATACATCATCTGTTAAAGGAATAAACTTATTAACATGGGATAATTCCCCTGCCTATCTTTAGCTGCTTTGCTACAGATTGATTCGCTTTCTCAAAAAAGGACAAAGTTTCAAAAATACATATGTTCTAACATTCCTAAAACGTATAACTCATGGGTTGGCCAAGGGAAGTTTTCTGGCAGGTAGCATACTTGAATAGCTTCCATAATAAGCAAAAATGCAAATGAAGAAAAATGCCTTTGCCTCTGTGTGTGTGTGTGTGTGTGTGTGTGTGTGAGAGAGAGAGAGAGAGAGAGAGAATGAAAATTCTATCAATTGAGGTAGCATATAATTGCCCAATAATAGTCAAAGTTTGAGTTCAATAATAGAACTCTCTTAAACCTATACCTGTTGGTGTAATTAATGCATTAAAAAGGGGAAAATGAACCAAAGCCCCAAGAGCATGCATTTAAAAGAACTGTGCTGTGTTTCTTTCATTTAAATTTCAAAGTGGATGTCAATGTTTGTTTCATATCTTCAAAGACAATTATTTCACGCACTGTCAGGTTCCTTGCAAATTATCACAAATACATCAGGATCTACTAGGATACATGGTTCAAAGTGCATTGATATTCTACAGTCTTTGTTCTGTAGTAAGTGGAAGGACTGCATTCCCTAGCCTGTCTTTTCACTTATTAGAACTTTTTGGGTAACCTTTCCAGATGAAATGGTTGAATATGCAATACTCACTCCTCATGTAATCCTGCAAAGGTGATTTGGTTTTTTGAGGTTTGATCTCCAGAAGTGTAGGTTGTCTCTTGTTTTCATATGGATGGAACATTATTGTTTTTACTACATACACAATTCACCCATGATGGCAGCTATGACACTTGATTTTATCTATCTTAAAGACTGCTTCTTTTTTAATGTCATAAATTGTAATATTGCAATTTTAACTTTTTTTATGCTTTATGGTTTTAAATTTTGTATATTGGTGTTTTACTTGTTCAATGTTTTTAATTTTTGTAAACCGCCCAGAGAGCTTCGGCTATGGGGCGGTATATAAATGGAATAAAATATATAAATAAATAAAATAAATATCTTAAGGAACCCGCTAGTCAATACTATTCATGCACCAAAATGGAACAAAAGCACACAGAGACCTAGTTTGCACGTAACGCTGCAATTTCTGGGTTGTTTAACCCAGGAAATGCCAGAGATATCTAAAGCAACGGGTGTGCTGCTTCCTACACACTTGTTTTCGCTTTCAATTAACAACCCAGGATTGCCCCATTCCTGGATTGTTTCGTGTTGTACAAACCCAGTACTCTGGGTTGTTCATAGGTTAAACAACCCAGAGTTAACCAAACAGTTACCTATGGTTTGTTGTTAGGTTAACTCTGGTTTGCTTAACCCATAAACAATCCCAGTTTCCAAGTTCACATATCTAGGCTGACCAGATAAAATCCAGGTCAGGACTCATGCAACTTTAACAGTTATAGAGCAAAGGGAATTTCAGCCAGTGTCATTTGTATGCAATTAGTTCCTGGTGAAATTCTCTCTTCATCACAACAGTTAAAGGTGCAGGCACTATACTAGAGTGACCATATACAAAAGAAGGCAGGGCCCCTGCAACTTTAACAGTTGTGATGCAGAGGAAATTTCACCAGGAACTAATTGCATACAAATGATGCTGGCTGAAATTCCCTTTGCTCTACAACTGTTAAAGTTACATGAGCCCTGACCTGGATTTTATCTGGTCACCCTAACATATCACAAAACAATCTAGGAAAATGGTGTTCCTATATTGTTTATTAAAAGTGGAAACAAAGAGGGTGCAGCTCATGTTCTCTGTGTATCGCTAAACTACCCAGGAAATGCCACTGTGGTGTGTGAACCAGGTCAGAGGAATTCTCCATAATTGATTGGAATTCATAGAGCCCAAGACTGGATATTTCCAAGACATAATTTGACTGGCATTTGGTGGCCAGATAATGTGTACCTCTGTGTTTGAATGCAAGCTATTTTAGGTTCTTATATTTTTAGATTTGTATATGTTTGTAGTACAAAGAATATTTCCTAGGTATTCTTGAAATGAAATTGAAAGAAAATAAGATGAACCGAAAATAGGCCTGTCAGCTTTTAAAAAATGCTTAATAACTACATTTAAAATATGCTTTGAGTGAATTAACATTAAATTTGCATATATTTCCAACAGTAAATCAAAAGTCAGGCTTCTTTTCTTTACAATCTTGAATGAAGGTGACACTCAACTATTATTCTTAAGTGTATGCTGTGATATAATGTTAAATTTTGAAGTGCAGGAGCTCATGACAGCTCCTGCAATGACACCTAAAGAAGAGTCCCAAAATAGACAGCTGTGTTGTTCCATAGGCAGCTGTGTGTGTGTGTGTGTGGGGGGGGAGACCTGGATTCACATCCCTGTTCAGCCATGAAGTTCACTGGGTGACCTTGGACCAGTGACTATAGACTAGCCTATCTAACAAAAGGGATCACATGCCTGGCTATACCAGTCCTCCAACCTCCATATGTGACTTAGAGCCTATCTATACTACTGCTTTAAAATGGTTTATAACAGTTTTAAACCGGTTAATGACCATTATTAACTGGTTTAAAACTGTTATAAACCATTTTAAAGCAGTAGTGTAGATAGGCTCATTCTTTTTTCAGAGAGGAGACTTGTCTCTACTTCTACCTGCGTAAGCTTACTGGCTGGAAGTTCCATGCTTTCACTAGGGGGACCTTGCTGTAGATAAATGCTGTGGGGTACCTGTAGAATAGGGTGACCAGATAAAATCCAGGTCTGGGCTCATGTAACTTTAACAGTTGTAGAGAAAAGGGAATTTCAGCCAGTGTCATTTGTATGCAATTAGTTCCTGGTGAAATTCCTTGTTCATCACAACAGTTAAAGTTGCAGGGGCCCTGCCTTCTTTTGTATATGGTCACTCTAGTATAGTGCTTGCACCTTTAACTGTTGTGATGAAGAGGGAATTTCACCAGGAACTAATTGCATACAAATGACATTGGCTGAATTTCCCTTTCTCTACAACTGTTAAAGTTACAAGAGCCCTGACCTGGATTTTATCTGGTCAGCCTACTGTAGAATGCTGTTTTACATAGCTAAAAGCTGACAGCAATGGCAAATGCTGCGCCGGCAAGATGCTATTATTAACCCTGCTGCAAAGAAGTACTAGAGCTGAACTCCTCTGTATTCCTGCTCCACTATACCGCTGAGTATATGGACATGAGGAAAGTCACACTGCAGTGGTGGGCAACTTGTGGCCTTCTGGATGTTGTGGCCTACAGCTTCCATCAGCCCTATCCAGCATAGCCGATGGTGAGGGCTTATGGGAGTTGTGGGCCAAAACATCTGAAGGACCACAAGTTGCCCACCCCTGAAATGCTGGATTAATGTAGCCTAGTTCTGTTTCCAATAATGGGCACAAAGATCCTTCAAAGGATCCTGTTCATAAGCAGGGCAAGATACCATGTTACCTGTTACTTGTCAAGCTTCTATCTATTTGCAACAAACCTATGTTTCAGATTGCACTCTGTTCCTTGAAGCTAGGGTGACCAGATGCCCGGATTCGTCCGGACATGCCCGGGAAATGGGGAGCAAATCCGCATCCGGGCGGAAAAACCGTTTTGGGGGGCCAAATCCGGAAATTTAGCCCCCCAAAACAGTGACCAGATGGCCCTGGGACGAGCCGGGCCAACCGGGGGGCGGCGGGGGCAAACCGGGGCGGCGGGGGGTCACGCGGCGGTGGCGGGAGGCTGGCGGCGCAAGGCACTTACTGGGGCATCCGCTTCCCTCTGGTGCTCGGAATCTACTGAGAAACAGGCTTCGCGGCCTGTCCCTCAGTAGCGCGTCGGGTGATGACGTCATCACTCGGCGCGCTACTGAGAGAAGGCCAGGAATCCTGTTTCTCAGTAGATTCCGAGCACGGAGGGAAGCGGACGCCCCAGCAGCAGCAGGTAAGGAGCGCGGGGTGGGGGGGGCAGCGCGGATGCGCGGGGCGGGGCGGGTGCAAGGCACTTACCTGCTGGGGCTTCGAGAGAGAAAAGCCTACAACTCTCATGCTGGGAGTTGGGCGCTCCCCCCCCCCAACATGCATGGGATTAGGCGCTTGTAATATTATCTCCAGTCTCAGGCTGAATACCGGATGCTGGGGGACACGAGCAGGAGGGTGCTACTGCACTCATGCGCTGCTTATGGGCTTCCCATATGCATCTGGTTAGCCACTGTGGAACAGAATTCTTGGCTAGATGGTATGGTTTGATCCAACAGGGCTCTTATGTACTGGCACTTCTGGACTAACAGTGCAATGCTATGCGTGTCTACTCAGAAATAAGCCCCGTTGAACTCAGTGGAGCCAGTCCTGACGAAGAAATGTTGGGTTGACTGCGTGTTTAAGGGCATGGAGTTGGTATAAATAGTGCAATCTTGTTGAATTCAGTGGGGCTTACTCCTAGGTAAAGCCTAACAGTGCACTGCTATGCGAGTCCACTCAGAAGTAAATCTCATTGAGTTCAATGGAAAGCTCACTGGGTGACCTTGGGCTAGTCATAGGGTGACCATATGAAAAGGAGGACAGGGCTCTTGTAACTTTTAACAGTTGCATAGAAAAGGAATTTCAGCAGGTGTCCTTTGTATACATGCAGCACCTGGTGAAATTCCCTCTTTACTACAACAGTTAAAGCTGCAGGAGCCCTGTCCTCTTGACCAGATACAAAAGAGGGCAGGGCTCCTGCAGCTTTAACTGTTGTGATGAAGAGGGAATTTCACCAGGTGCTGCATGCATACAAATGAAATTCCCTTTTTTATACAACTGTTAAAGATACAGGAGCCCTGTCCTCCTTTTCATATGGTCTTCCTACCTTTGGTGGTTATTGGAAGTCCTGTTCCAAGTGCCCTCATATGCTGTGGTGTGGTGCAGGACTACTTGGGAGTGGGACTTTTCAGTAGTAGCCCCCTGTTGTGGAATACTGTCCACAGAGAGGTCTGGCTGACACCTACTTTGCTTGAGTTGTTTGTGCCCACCTGCTTCCAGAGTGCAAAGGAAGAGGTGGGTCTCTAGCTGGTGCTAGAAGATAGCAATTCATTTTTTTAATAATGCATTTTGACCCATAGACCTTCCTCTCCAATTTGCTTTGAGATAATTGGCATGATGTATATTTTGTAACAATTGCTGATACTTATTCATCCTTCTTAAAAATGTTTTAAGTATGACTGCTTTCTGGATGTTGGTGTGGATTTAATTTGGTAGGCTCAGTTTCTGAAGGTTTTCTGTAGTGTGTGTGTTGCTGGTGACTGATGTGATTAACTGAATAATTGTAACCTTTTCCTGCTGCACAGTTCTTTAATTTCCATAGCCATTTTTTTCTCTCTTTTCCTATTCCTTTTCTGCAACATTTTTGCCATTAGGTATTGCTAAATCAATGAGGTAGGTGTGTTTTTCTTGTTTATTACTGTAATGTCTGGTCGATAACAAAGTATTGTCTTTTCCCAAAATTGTTCTGTCCCAGCAAGATAACATGTGAGTGCATAGTGTGGCTTGTCTTGGCTTGTCTGAGTGTGTCTGGATCTCCTAGGCTCTAAAAGCGTCTTTCTGGAGAGCACCTGCTGGTTGCATGATCCATGAGGCCAGGTTCTCATGAGTGCATAGTTCTTCTTGACAGGAGGGCCTTGCACTTGCTAGAGTAAGCTGAACATATGTGAAGTGGCTGCAATCCTATATTCATTTATCTGGGAGTAAGCTTTATTGAAATCAGTGGGACTTGTTTCTGAGGTTTCTTTGGGCAGTTTTCTTTGGGTCCCTGATTGAGATTTCTGTTCTCTGCACACTGAAACAGTGTAAATTCAGGAGATATTTGTCTAGCATTGTGATAATGGGCATCTGTTCTGGCCTTTCTTTGTATTGCTACTGACCATGGTCTTGTTTACATGGCTAATGAACCAGAGATATAATAACACATTGTTAGATTAGTTTCTCATTGATAAATCAGAAGTTGAAACAAGCTAAGAGGTGCTAGTGAGAAGTGATAACAACAACAACAACCCTTTAGTTCATTTTATTCCATGGCTAATGCTTGCAGGGTAATAGTATTTTATACTCTTTCTTAATGCTAGGTTGCTAGTTTGTTGTACTAGCTTTTTCTGTACTTGTCAACTGCTTCATTTGTTCAGTGGTAGCAGTATGCTGAAGCTGTGAGTATGAATATGAGAAAGGTGATGGGGAAAGAGTGTTAAATGTTAGGAAAGGTGAGACTATGGTCATCCAATGAAGGATTTGCAGTCAGAAAAGATATTTGAGGGAAAAGGAGACTGTATCACACAAAGTATAGCAAAATCTTTAAAGTACAGCAAAAGCTACAAAAGTAGGAGTGAAGGTAATTTCAAATACATTGAATGTCTCAGTGATTTAACATTAAGATGTTATGTAGAACAGGTTTGCCTTAATTGTTTGCTGTGAAATCAGAAATGTGGCCAAGGCCATCTTTGGGTGGACATGTCCCTTTGGGAGCCGGCCATGTTGGTGGGCATGCCCCCTTGGGGCAGCCATGTTGTCCTCCTTTTTGGTTTCCAAAATATGGTCACCCTACTTGAAGCACAGGATCCACAACAGGGCTCCTTCAGCAGATTAAAAATGAACACAGGAAGCTACTTTCTATTGGGCCTATCTATCTATCTATCTATCTATCTATCTATCTATCTATTTATCATCTATCTATCTATCTATCTATCTATCTATCTATCTATATCTATCTATCTATCTATCTATTTATCATCTATCTATCTATCTATCTATCTATCATCTATCATCTATCTATCTATCTTCTACTGGGTCTGTCCATTGGTTTATCTAGTACTGCATTTTCCATACTGATTGGCAGTATGATCTCTAGGGTACTCACAAAGTATTTTAACAGACCTATCTGGACATGTCATATACTCTACCACTGAGTTACAGCCTTACCCCAAGGATGATTGGGGTTTGACAAGGAATACAAATAACAGGGCTGCAGCCAACCAAAAGGTAACCCCGCCACAAAGCAATGGATTCAATGATGTAGAAACCCATATTTATTAAACATTTAAGCAAATGTAATGCATTTGGTTTTCTGCACTTTGGGGCAGTTTACTCTTCCTCTCTCAGCCCTCTTTGGCTAGGGGTTGCACAAGGCAGTAATGCAGAAAAACGAGAAGTATATTACATGAGAGCGAGAGTCTGACAGATAAGAAAGACCATGAAAGGGGTGGGTGAGAAGAATAGGGAAAAGGAACACAACATAATGAAGACTTTGTTCAGAGGGAGCAGAAATGTCACTTAATTCGTCACCATAGTCTCCTAAGCACCAGGAGAGTTAGCTATAGCCTCCCCTGCAATACAAAGCCGCTGCAATGCAAAGGCACATACTGAAAACCACTTTAAGACCAATCGGTTAGTTGCCCTTTAAATCACTTTGACCATCCTGGTGAACTCCAAGAGCATGAATTCCCTCGCTGCATCCTGTTGACATTTGATTTTCATATGGTAAAATGGCCTGGGGAAAAGCTTCCCACAAGCAGTGCTCAAAATGGGACGTTGGGGGAAGACGTGGGACGGTTTTGTTTCAAATTAGGGCAGACTCAATTGTGCCCAGTTGAAAAGAAGTGGGATGGCTTTCGGTCCACCTGAAAAGAAGTGGAATGGTTTTCCACCCCTGTTTGAGCACTGCCCCCAAGTCATACAATCATATATTATTATCATCTGGGGAACCTCCAACCAGAGTCTTTTACAACACAACCGCTGAGAGGGAAGGCAGTTTTGTGGCAATTTTTCTACCTCATAAATAATCATGTGGACCGTGTGTGCATCATCTCAAACCAGGTAGACAAAGATTAAACAACACCAACAACACCACTCAAGAGATTAGGGGAAATCTAGGCTTTATCAGTACAATTGTATATATTCAGAAGTAAGCCTGGTTGAGTTCAATGGGACCAACTTTCAGGTATATGTGCATCACATTGCATCCCAAAAGTCTCAGACATCAAGTGTTCTGGCATTCCGAAATGGTATCGCTGGAGGGGCTGTGGTAGGGTGACCAGATAAAATCCAGGTCAGGGCTCATGTAACTTTAACAGTTGTAGAGAAAAGAGAATTTCATTTGTATGCAATTAGTTCCTGGTGAAATTCCCTCTTCATCACAACTGTTAAAGTTGCAGAGGCCCTGCCTTCTTTTGTATATAGTCACTCTAGTGTAGTGCATGCGCCTTTAACTGTTGTGATGAAGAGGGAATATCACCAGGAACTAATTGCATACAAATGACGCTGGCTGAAATTCCTTTTTCTCTACAACTGTTAAAGTTACATGAGCCCTGACCTGGATTTTATCTGGTCAGCCTAGGCTGTGGAGCCTTGTGTGGCAGCCCCACCTTTCATTCCTGAGTTTCCTGTGTTGAGTAGAAAGATCCAAAGGGAGATTCAACGTAGCTAGAGTGTAAACAGTAGCCCTCAGCCAGAGGTATTTAATACCCCCCTTTGGAACTTACCACTCAGTGCAGGAAGGTTGTGGATGGAGAGGTTGGCGTGTGTAACTCTGCAGTGCACCATTTTGGAATTGTGTCTACTCTAGTCTGAATAGGGCTGTTCTATTCTGGAACTGGGTCTATCCTATCCTGAATAGGGCTAGTAATAGGCTGACCATATGAAAAGGAGGACAGGGCTCCTGTATCTTTAACAGTTGCAAAGGACAGGGAATTTCAGCAGGTGTTGTTTGTATGCATACATAACCTGGTGAAATTCCCTCTTCATCACAACAGCTAAAGCTGCAGGAGCCCTGTCTCTTGACCATGTACAAAAGAGGGCAGGGCTTCTGCAGCTTTAACTTTGTGATGAAGAGGGAATTTCCCCAGGTTCTGCATATATACAAATGATACCTGCTGAAATTCCCTTTTCTGTGAAACTGTTAAAGATACAGGAGCCCTGTCCTCCTTTTCATATGGTCAGCCTAGCTAGTAATAGTCTAGAATTCAGGGTTTCTAATATCCTTCTTTGTAAAACATTTGAGAGATATTACAAAGAATGAAGAGCCACAACTGTGAAAAGTGGGCCTTAGCTTTCCAAAGTACAGTAGCTGTATTAAATACCCTAAATATGAAAGTTACATAGCCAGTGCAGGCTGAGATAGCATTTTATTTTCAACCTGCTTTCCTGTTTCTATGATCCTTAATCCCTCAGGATTTTCTTCCACAGAATTATGCATTTTGTTTTACTGGAATGCGGCTATAGCACAGTATTCAATTATCAGAAAACATGCCAATTTAAGACCAGGATTAAGGCTTTCTCATGTTGATTCAAGCTCCACAAAGCCAGGTAATTATAAGAGACTGTTCCTACCCACCCCTGAACAATCCAACAATGGTTTCTCAAGGTGGCTTGTTTGAGAAAAATAAGCCACTCTGTATGGTTCACAAGCCACTCTGTGGAAAATGTCCTGAGTTCAGACAATACACTAATACACATTTCAACAAACAACCCATAGTTCAACAACAACCCACACTCAACCACTGAGTGCAGGTTAGCATGTTGCATGAACCCAATCAATGTCAGGTAGCTTGTGAATCTGGGCTCACACCATGGGGAATGCAATTGTTAGATGTTCTGTGACCTTGTGTGTCACCCTGAAAGTTGTCCAACTAAATGGTGGCATATAACCATTTTAACAAACAAGTAAAAGAACCCAGTGGATCTGCTGTTTGCATAGTATGCCTATCATTACCAGGAAGCTTAATAGCTGCATTGTTAAACAATTCAGTGGAAGTTGTACCTCAGTTAAGAGTTGGTTAAAAAGAATACATTAAAAAATACTAACTCTGGAAAATTCTTTAAAGACATAAGGGAAATGGGTATCACATTTAACAAAGCTTATGTACACAGATTTTGAAAAGTAGAATGTTTTCCCTGTGTAATGTGTGTGTGTGTGTGTGTGTATTTTAATCCGTGATGAAAGGTTTAGTCAATTAGACTTAAGAAAAATATCAACCATATGTGGGAATTCACATTTCTGTTGATGTTGCTTGTTGCAACGATATTTGAATAACCTTTTAAAAAGAATAATCCCACATGATTGTGGTGTTCAAGATCTTCTAGGTTTCGCTGTTCACTTTGTAACCTTTCAATCGAAGATTCATCCTCCTAATACTAAATTATGGATGTCATTGTCCAATCAAATATTAAAGATTCCCGAAGATGGAGTTTCTACTTCTGCCTCAAGGTTATTTTGCCTCTTGGTAGGCTTCATTGTCAATAGCAGTTCCCAAGCACTCACTTAAATTTCCTTTGATTTTATTCCATTACTCTTGCATGGGGAGTTTGCTAGCTATTAAACTGCAAATCTCAAACCAATCCCTTCTGGGCTAGACCTACACACTTCGATGGGATTACACCAGAGCCTGCGGTTTCAAGGCTAACTCATAAGCACTGCAGATGCTTGCATCTATTCATTCAAAATTCCAGTCTGCTCCATTCCAAAAGCTCAAGAAACAGAAATACTTGTGTGTATTCAAATCAACATGGTGAAAAAGTAAACAGCACTCAAACCCCACTCGTACTAGCTTAAGTGTATCTACCCATTACACCTGGGCAGCACAATCCTCAGAGGAAATGGAGGGAGGAACCGAGGCAGAACAACCACCTTTTCTGAAGCACTGTTAGCAGTGGTGTGGTGGTGATTTTGGAAGTGCAGGTGCATAAGAACGTAAGACGGGCCATGCTGGATCAGACCAAGGGTCCATCTAGTCCAGCATTCTGTTCACACAGTGGCCAACCAACTGTCAACCACTCTCAAGCAGGACACGAGTGCAACAGCACCCTCCCGCCTATGTTCCCCAGTAACAGGTGTATATAGGCTTACTGACTCTGATACTGGAAGTAGCACATAGCCATCAGGACTAGTAGCCATTGATAGCCATCTTCTCCAGCAATTTATCCAACCATCTTTTAAAGCCATCCAAATGGGTAGCTATCATCACATCGTATGGTAGTGAATTCCACAGTTTAACTGTGCACCGTGTGAAGAAGTACTTCTTGTTATCTGACCTGAATCTTCCACCAATCAGCTTCATGAAATGACCCAGGGTTCTAGCATTATGGGCGAGAGAGAAAAATGTCCCTTTATCCACATTCTCCTCACCATGCATAATTTTGTACACCTCCCCTTACTCCCCTTTTCTCCAAACTAAAGAATCCCAGCTGTTGTAACTTTCCTTCATAGGAGAGATACTCCAGCCCCTTGATCATTTTAGTTGCTCTTTTCTGGGCTTATTACCCAAGGAGAGTCCAAAAATGCAGACAGCTGTGTCAATCCATATCAAGAAACCAATTCAGGCAGCTTTCATCTCCATCTGGAGTAGGACTTTTATAATGCTTATGGCCTTAATTGCCCACTGAAGAGCAAGCCACCCCAAAACACTTAGCATTACAATAACGAACAATATATTGTTATCAGGAAAATGTATTTCCCCCAAGCTATTGTGACGATTGTAGCTAAACTCAGAGGCAACAGGGTATTCTGAAGGGGATGGCAGATGATGTCAGTGTCCCTGCTGCACCCCTTTGAGCCCTGACTCCACTACACCACTGCCAGTTATGTTGTAGGGCAGAAAGTGCAATCTACCCTCGAATGGATTCCAGGAGAAGGGAAATGCATGATGCCAGATCTATGGCTAGCATTGTTCTTTCCGTGTGTGTGTGTGTGTGTGTGTGTGCATTGGGGGGATGGGACCATGCAGATTCTTTCTGCCTTTTTGTGCTCTTAGATATCAGAGAAACACAGGCTGCAGAGCTTCCGCAGCCTCATGAAGGAAGCTGGTGAGATCATGTCTTCCCCTGGGAGTGTTGAACCTCTCCCTCTGGTCAGTTTTGGAATCTTCTTGTCTGGATCCTTTCTCTAAATGGATGATATTAGGTTCTCGGCACATTAAAATGGATAGGGTTCTTCCTCCCACAGTTATGGCTGTTAGAGATATGTGGTGTACAATGTCACTTCAATTACATTTTCCCAAGCTAAAATGACTATATGACTCAGATTTAAAAATTGGTAAGAAAATGTTTTTGTGGCAGACTTGAACAGATAAATTGATTTTTGCCTTGGATTAACTAGTGGATGCTGATGATGTATTTTTTTGTCATTCTCAGCTTTGTATGCCAAATACGACCTGTTTGCTATGGCTGAATGGCAATATTTGCAATTGCAACATTTGTTAGAATCTAAATTTGGTGCTGCTGCTTTTACAGTTTCAAAGACTTCTTCACTATTGGAAGCACTTATTAAGGCTGATCACGATCTATGTTTATAAATACTTATTATTGGGGAATAAATATGATACACAGGGTATTAAGTAGGAATAGAAAAGGGAATGGAATTGTCCCATTTTGCCTAACCAATAGATCACCATTTTAGCATTTGAAGCATCTACAGATCTCACATTATACCTTATTCAGCAAAAAACTCTTGTTTCATGTCTTTTAGATGCTACAACATCTTTTTATTAAGGGTTTATCTAAGCCAGCTAATTGTTGGAGGTGTAATACAGCTAATGCTTCTTTTAACCATATGTTTTTGGCAATCCCAAAAGTTGCCTCCTTTTGGGAGGAAGTTATTATACAGATAAACCTTGTATTGGAACACTCTTTGCTATTTACATGCACATGCCCTGTTAAATTACCTACCTGCTTCCTGGATATTAATCCATGGGCTGTGCAGATTGATTCTCTATGCCCTTTTTGACAGCTAAAATACTGATATTACAACATTGGGAGGTTAAATGCTTACCTCCTATAATGCAATGGATTGAGGACCTTAAATGCTTTCAACATCTGAACGGTGGTATGGCCACATGTGAATGGATACTTTTATGGATAATTGGTCTGCTTTTGTTGAAGTCTATATATAATTTTTAGAAAGCCATATTTTTATATATGCATTCATTGAAATTGATATATTCAAATTCATGTCGCTACATTTTTTCTTCTCTTTTTTTGATTTGCTTTGTTGAAAATTTGCAACAACAATAATAACAATAAAAAAGAACTTCTCCCTTTGCCCTCAGAGCAAAAGATCCAAAGAAATCCTGTAGCCCCATCTACACTATGCAACAAAACCACAATGGCTACCTCTGTAAAGGGGCAGTTTGCAGCAGCAGCAAAAAAAAAAGGGGGGGGATGGGATGGGGGAAAAGATGTTCCATTGCCTGCCTCTTTTCTGCTGCAATTCATTCCCCTTCTCAAAACCGCTGTCCCCAATCCCCTACAAGGTCCCAAACACATATTTCTATCAGACCAAATGAAAATTGTATTTTACCATCCTGGACAATTTTCCTCTGCCCATGGTGCTTACAGTCCCGGAGGAACCACAATGTAAAATTAACCTTATGAGAAAAACAGTAGGCTCCAAAGCAAAAACAAACAGAGTAAAATTCTATCACATTCTTTGTGAACAATTTTTTTTCCACCTTAGGGCAAGAAACAAAGTAAAAAGGAAGGAAGGAGAAAAGGAAGGAAGGAAGCATCATGCTCTACTGGACCAATAGGAATGGCTTTCAAAAGAGTCACTTTCATGAACAGCACATAAAATATATAAAATAATTACGTTCATATTTAAAAGGTTAGAGCAGAGTAAGTTTATTTAACTTAGTACAGAATGATGAAAACATGATATTTTCATCTAGAAGTAATATCATTAGAGAAATTCTCAGAGAAATTCAGCAAACCAGTATAACTGTATTACTAATCATGGTAAATATTTTGCACAAAAGCCTAGAGAAATTCTTCTTATTGGATTTGAAGCAGAAAATAAGTTTCCCCCACTCCTGAACTCTACTTGCATGTTCCTTTCAGGCAAGTCTGCCCTTAACTTTAAGGTGTTAAATACCTTCCCTCCAAAATGGTTGCCCAACAGGAATATCAACATACCTAAGTTAGGCTGACCAGATAAAATCCAGGTCAGAGCTCATGTAACTTTAACAGTTGTAGAGAAAAGGGAATTTCAGCCAGTGTGATTTGTATGCAATTAGTTCCTGGTGATATTCCCTCTTCATCACAACTGTTAAAGTTGCAGGGGCCCTGCCTTCTTTTGTATATGGTCACTCTAGTATAGTGCCTGCACCTTTATCTGTTGTGATGATGAGGGAATTTCACCAGGAACTAATTGCATACAAATGACACTGGCTGAAATTCCCTTTTCTCTACAACTGTTAAAGTTACATGAGTCCTGACCTGGATTTTATCTGGTCAGCCTACCTACGTGGCTGTGGAAATGACCACACAAGAATCTCCTTCAGTCCTTCTCTCCTGACTCAATTCCAATAATTTGAAAGGGGCATGGGCCCAGGTTTGCTGGCCCCACTCTGCTATTGGGAACCCGGTTGGGGTTGATGGTCTGAAGCTAGGAGTCTGCTGTGTCCATGTAGGCATTCTGCATGGTTCTGAACGCTACACAACTAAAGAGGGTTTATATCCTAGAGGAAACAGTTTTAGCATTACACAGATCCTATTATAGGATTATGTTCTAAGAAGAAGGCCCCCACTACAAGGATGCGCTTTTGCGCCCGGTTGTGCGATTATGCGCACTATCTCTGAGGTGCATTTACGCCTAATCCCTCTGCACGAGAGGCAGCGAGAGGCGGTGAAGCGCATTATCCCTTTTCTCGGACGCGCGTTTTAATTGTTCACATGCGGGGCTTCGGGAGGAGGAAACAGAAATTTTAATTTGCTTTTTACCTAAAGCCAACCCCTTTACCAGCCCTCCCTTCCTGTACTCCACCCACAGGAATGTACCTGCCTGCCTACGTAATTTCGGGTTGCCTGGCAACGAGATGGGAGGGGAGAGGGCAGTGCTGAGCGGGGGGGAAAAATGCCTTCAGGTTACGCGCACCTTCGCGCGAGAGCATATGCATACAAGCACGTGATCAGAGTTTCGTCGACCGTTGAGTTCCATTTACCTAGGCGACACCAGAGAAGCAAGTTCCTTTTTTCTCGTTCAGTTTGGTTCCCCTTTTCTCTTTCTGAAACGCCATTTTGAGCTGGCGAGATGGCTCCTACCTTGATTTCTCGTTCCCTCATTTATGCGATTCAACTTATGGTCGCAAATATGCATGTTACATTGACTTGCCTAAGGAGAACGATTCAACGGAGAAGAAGAAGACGAATCATCATGAGAAGGCTCCAAGAGAACAACTCATATCGTTTAAGGCTCCTAGCGAGGCTCCAAGAGAATTTATTATATGTTCCTTTGATGAAACAACGGAGACCAAGAAGATGGTGGTGCTTCCCCAGGAGTCGTGACTGGTGGGAAAATGATGTTCTAGCCCTCTGGGGTGATGAGCAGTGGCTAGAGAACTTTAGGATGACCAGAGCAACCCTTTTCAAGATTGCAGACCATCTTCGGCCATTTCTTGAACGTCGCACAACGAACATGAGGGAAGCCATTCCAATGGTGAAGCGCGTGGCCATCTGTATATGGAGGCTAGCAAATCCTGGTGGTTACCGGGTGGTGGCTCAGCAATTTGGGATCGGTAGAACAACGGCAGCGATGATCGTTGTGGAGGTCTGCCTAGCCATGGAGCATGCGCTTCTGAGACAAACAGTTTGCCTTGGCAATGTTCCAGAGGTGGTCTTGTTTTTTATTATTTGGGATAGGAAAAGATGGGCTAGGCTGTTATATAGGTGGCCTAATGGAACTTGATCATTGTATCTCAAGCATGCCAGCCGATGAAGCAATAATGATTTATTTTCCATTATTTATGTTTTCTCTCTCAGATCATGAGTGGATTTCATTGTGTTGCAGCCACAGATGGATGTCACATTGAAATTGCCTGTCCTCCTAGGCAAGGGGCTGACTACATAAACCGGAAACGCTTTTTTTCCATGCTCCTTCAAGGCACAGTGGACCACCGTGGGTGATTCATGGATGTGGAAATAGGTTGGAGTGGGAGAAATCACGATGCCCATGTCTTCAGGAACTCTGCACTCTTTGAGGCCATGGAAGCTGGTGTCTTCATCCCAGGGAACCCTACCATTACTGTTAATGACGTGCAGATTCCTCCACTGGTGGTGGCTGATTCCGCTTACCCCATTCGGAAGTGGCTGATGAAACCTTACGGTGGAGCCCTGGACCAGCAAAAGCAACATTTCAACCACTGTCTGTCACGGGCGAGGAATGTTGTTGAATGTGCCTTTGGAAGGTTAAAAGCGCGGTGGAGATGCCTGTCATCCAGGATAGAACTCGCTGAAGAAAACATCATTTCAGTGATATCTGCCTGTGTCATTCTACACAACATTTGTGAAAGTCAAGGACATGATGTTGTATTGGATCTCCCAGAAGCAAGGCAAATTGAACTGGCAACCCTGGGTGCCCCGCTGCCAATGGCGCATGAGGAAATTCAAGAAAAGGCTGCTGGGAAAAGGTCAGAGATGCCTTAAGAGGCATGCTTTGGTCTCTGCGTGGGCAGAACCCCTAGGGAGGTGAGTGTTCAGTGCCAAAACCCTGTGCCAAAGTTGTGTAAGCCATGTTTTCCCTAACTTTACTCTATTTACTCTATTTCAGCAAGTTACAGGAAGGAACAATGTGTCAAGACCTGCTAGAAGCATAAACAAATAAGGAACATTTCCGCATAAAGGCTTCATGGCCTGAGAATGAATGAATGAATGAATGTGTAGAGGGTGGGATATTGTTATTACATCCTATGCTAAAACAATCCATCTCTAAATTTCCCTTAGAACATAGCATAGAGAGAACTGCAGGGGATCAAAGACAGTGTCGTGTGGAACCTCTGTGATGTGACCAGACCAGAAGGCAACCGCTTCCTTTTTCTGGATCATTCATCATTCTTCAAGCAAAAGCCAAGTCCCGCTCCAGGCAGCACTGACTGTGTTTTTTCTTTTTTCATCAAGAAGAAGCAGCATTAGTAAATGAGACTACTGATAGACAATCCCTTTAGAATATGTGAATTTTATTTTCTATGTTGATTTTGCTTTTACATTGCTGTTTTGAGATGTTCATTATGTGACTTTAAAGTAACGTATGTTTCTTTCAATGTGTAATGCAATGCTGTTGCAAATGCTGTTAATTTTATTTTCTTTGCTGATTTTTCTTTTACATTGCTGTTAGTAATTAGATATTGTTTTGAGATGTTCATAATAATGTGACTTTCAACTATGTTTCTTTCAATGTCAAATTAAATGCTGTTGTAAATGCTGTTTGCTGTTAATTTTATTTTCTATGCTGAAATTGTTGTTGCCATATTAAAAATGCTTATTTTAAAAATGCTTATCCTAAATAAAATATGTTCCTACAACTTTCAAACAATGTTGATAGTAGTATTCCTAGACAATAAGACTTCAGGTAACCCAACACACA
Source organism: Anniella stebbinsi (assembly GCA_029215795.1). Taxonomy (NCBI): domain Eukaryota; kingdom Metazoa; phylum Chordata; class Lepidosauria; order Squamata; family Anniellidae; genus Anniella; species Anniella stebbinsi. The sequence continues at coordinate 306,412,250 of JARDYH010000001.1, read as the reverse complement.
TATGCAGTACAGTGAACATTGCAGAAGGGCAAGTAACAGGACCACAGCCCATGCCTACCTCACAGGGTTGTTTTTTTGAGAATAACATAGTACAATCTAGTCAATAACATTCTCATGTTTTCAGTTCAGGACACCCAAAGGTACATTCAGGACACCCAAAACACATCTGGTAACTTTCCCACTTCTACGAACAAACGCGACAGTGTTTAATCACTTACGCGCTGTTTGGGAATGGTGGTTTGACGGTTGCGCGCGCATGTGCGCAACCGCTAAACCGGTCCGCGGAAACATCGCAAAGCGGAAGTGAGGCCTAGACTTCCTCACAATCCTTCAAAATGCCAAGAGGGAGGTATTGGAGCGATGCGGAGGTCCGCATATTGTTGGCCTTCCTGCTCCAATCGTCCCTCGTGGGAAGGATTGTCAGGAGTAGCAGCCTCCCCACTATGAGGCTGTTTAGGAGGGCAGCTGCTGCTCTCCAAAGTAATGCATTTGTCCGCACTGCCCTGCAGTGTAGGACGAAGTTCAAATATATTAAGGCCGCTTTTTATAGGGCCATTAGTGGCCATGGGGAGCATCCCCCCATTCGACAGCATCCCCCCTACTTTGTGGAATTCCGTGAGCTGTGGAGGAAGGCGGGGAGTCCCAACCCCCAGGAGAGGCTGACTGCAGGTGAGTGAGTGCATTAGCATTCTGCCCACTGCTCATTGTGTATTCTCTGGTGGATGTGCAGGTTGGGGGGGGAATGCCCCAAAAACTATGACCCCCTCACACAATGAGGCTTTAAGGTGGATTCCAGCATTCATCTTGGGGTGGGACTAGATGCCCTTCAGGGACCCCTTCCACATTTTAATGTTATTTCCCTTTTTCCCTCTTTTTCTTAGCACAAAACAGGATGGCGGAGGAGGCAGCGCCTTCTCCAGAAGTGGAGGAGGTTGGGGGACTTCTCCTCCTCCTCCTCCTCCTCCTTCTCCTCCGGCATCACCTCCAAGGAGGACCCTCCGCAGAAGGGCACGTAAGTTAAATGCAAGCCAGATTAATTAGGAATACTATTTTTGCCCAGCGTACTTTAATAATATTATTAATATTAATAATTGTAATGATATATGTATTTATTTATTTAGTAATTAACCGACTCTCCCAACGGATCGAGGCGGGGAACACCATGATAGAAACTTAAAATAAAAAAATGATTAAAAGCACATACCAAAAATTCAGAAGAGAAGCCCCTGAAATCAAAAATCATTTGCTCTTGGCTTAACTATACTTTTTTCCCCCAATTTTGAAGGGATACTCAGTCCATCGCCGTCTCCGTCTGCAGAGGAGGTGGGGGAGGAGGTGGAGGAAGAGGAGGAAGAGGATAATCCACCCCCACCTGTATCACCTGCTGCTGTGTCTCCAGCAGGTAATAGAACTTCCATTGCTTTGTATTATGTAGAGTACATTGAGCATATAAAATCCAGGTCAGGGCTCATGTAACTTTAACCGTTGTAGAGCAAAGGGAATTTCAGCCAGTGTCATTTGTATGCAATTAGCTCCTGGTGAAATTCCCTCTTCATCACAACAGTTAAACCGACCTGGATTTTATGTGGTCACCCTATTGTACAGTACAGGACTAATGGTTTAAATTTTTAATTAAAAAAGAAAAACTATATTTACATTCCTGTAAATTGAATCGCATTGAATAGCCAATGTCATTGAGTGGTACATCTTGAACTGTTTTTCTGTTGGTTATATGATTTAAAACACATTTTTTTTCTTACCATCCCATGCAGTTCCCACTCAGGAGGAGCGGCTGGAAACGCTTGAGACAGCCGTGGGAGGCATGCAGCGTCGCATGTCCTCCATTGAGCAAAAGTTGGACCTGATCCTACAAAAATTGTAAATATTGTAAATAAGATATGTTAAAAAAAGGAAATCTTTATTTTTGTTACTAAAACATTGTTTTGGTTTTCCTTAGCATTTTCAGGTTGGTGCAGTATTAAGGAGGGATGCCTAACTGTTTTAATAATAGATAGGAAGCACAGTCCCAACCAAACAGTGACATATGAAAACTATATTTTAATGGTTAAATACAACATAAATAACAGCAACAAATAACATAATTAACAGCAAAAAATAACATAATTAACAGCAAAAAATAACATAATTAACAGCAAATAACAATTACATAATTAACAGCAAATAACAATTACATAATTAACAGCAAATAACAATTACATAATTAACAGCAAATAACAATAACATAAGTAATAGCAAATAACAATAACATAATTAACAGCAAAAAAAACATAATAAACAGCAAATAACAACAGTATTAACACGATATTAACAGTAACATAAATGTCCCAAAAAAACATGTATCCTAAGGTGAGAACTTTAAGGTTTTTTTTACCTCCCGTGCCGTGCGCTTTATGCTTGGCTCACCTTGAACTGGTGATGATGAGCGCTGTGGGGGTTCTGTATGGGAGCACGGGAGCAGTGATTCGTCCAAGTCTTTGGTTAAAATGTCATTCTGTGGATTCACTGTCTGCAGGGTATTTTGCAACTGGGCAGACCTAGGACAAGTGCCCACTAACTGGGGTTGTTGCACCCTGACTTTACCTTTCTTCTTAGCCATGCATTTTCTCCCCTCACCCTCTCCTGAGTTCCGACCTAAGTCATTTGGCTTAGAGCTGGTCCCCTCCATACTGTCAATAGCCAACCATCTTTGTATTGGCTGGCGTTTTCCATGGCTAGTTGATGATGGGTTGGCTGTATGGGTTGATCTTCCCTGTTCTTCCTGTTGCACCACCGTCACAAGCTTCTCCATCGTGACACATTGTCTTTCTAGAATTCTGAGAAGGGCATCTTGATTTCTTTGGTTCCTTGCATCTTCTGTTTTCAAATATTCCAACATCTGGTCATTTCTCTGCAACATCTGCTCATGCATCTGCTCATGCATCTGCAAGAGGTTTGCGTTGTGTGCAGAGGCATGCTCCAGAATGCGGTCTGTGTCCCTGCTGCATGGGGGTCTTCTGTTTCTGGCCATTTCCAGGCGGGTTGCAGGCGAGAGTGCTGCCTTTGGGATGGGATGGCACCTTCCTTCATCTGTACCTGAAGGGAAAGGGCAAAGTTTAGTGTGTTTAAAAATCATTTATTACATGTCCAGCCTGTCCCATGGGTTCTCTCGCACCCTCATCTTGAAGATGAGAATGTCCTTTCACACATTTATAAGAATTGCAGGACTGAAACTTTATCAAGCAAATAACATCGGCTGTACTTACTCGGTGCTGCTGCAGGATGCTGGAGATTTCTGGCCCTCACATCTGCGTGCTCACTGGATTCCGACGCACTGGTGGTACTGCTGCTTCTGTAGGCTGCCGTGGAAGAAAAAGAAGAGCTTTTACGAGGTTTCATTCCAATAGGCACAACCACAAACCTCCATTTTAAATAGGGGGGTTGTTTGTTTGTTCAAAATGGCTGCCTGCCTAGGCTGACCACATGAAAAGGAGGTCAGGGCTCATGTAACTTTAACTGCTTTAGAGAAAAGGGAATTTCAGCCAGTGTCACTGTATGCATGCAGCACCTGGTGAAATTCCCTCTTCATCACCACAATTAAAGTTGCAGGCAGTATACTACAGTGACCATATACAAAAGAGGGCAGGGCTGACCACATGAAAAGGAGGTCAGGGCTCATGTAACTTTAACAGCTGTAGAGAAAAAGGCTGCAATCCCTCCCATAGACCACAATGTCTTGTCCCATGCACCACAATGTTGTGTCCAATGGCCCCCTTTCCCCCTCCCCCCCCCATAAACCCAGCCTAGATCATTGGGAACTCCCTTCCTTCCATGATCTCTGACCCCAGAAATTAGCTCTGTACTTACTCGGTGCTGCTGCAGGATGCTGGAGATTTCTGGCCCTCACATCTGCGTGCTCAATGGATTCCGACGCACTGGTGGTACTGCTGCTTCTGGAGGCTCCTGCCGTGGCAGAAAAAGAAGAGCTATTAGGAGGTTTCATTGACATAGCCCTATACTTACTCGGTGCTGCTGCAAGATGCTGGAGATTTCTGGCCCTCACATCTGCGTGCTCACTGGATTCCGACGCACTGGTGGTACTGCTGCTTCTGTAGGCTGCCGTGGAAGAAAAAGAAGAGCTATTAGGAGGTTTCATTCCAATAGGCACAATCACAAACCTCCATTTTAAATAGGGGGGTTGTTTGTTTGTTCAAAATGGCTGCCTGCCTAGGCTGACCACATGAAAAGGAGGTCAGGGCTCATGTAACTTTAACTGCTTTAGATAAAAAGGCTGCAATCCCTCCCATAGACCACAATTTCTTGTCCCATGCACCACAATGTTGTGTCCAATGGCCCCCTTTCCCTCTCCCCCCCCATAAACCCAGCCTAGATCATTGGGAACTCCCTTCCTTCCATGATCTCTGACCCCAGAAATTAGCCCTGTACTTACTCGGTGCTGCTGCAGGATGCTGGAGATTTCTGGCCCTCACATCTGCGTGCTCACTGGATTCCGACGCACTGGTGGTACTGCTGCTTCTGTAGGCTGCCATGGCAGAAAAAGAAGAGCTTTTAGGAGGTTTCATCAATAGGCACAATCACAAACCTCCCTCCATTTTAAATGGGGCGGTTGTTCAAAATGGCTGCCTGCCCTTATCCTTTTCCCCCCCGCCCTGGAGAGACCAGAGAAACGCTGGCTAGCTAGAGGAGATGTCTCCTGCCCTCTCCTGCCCACCCGCTCACCCGCATCTGCCTGCCCCATTTTAGAATACAATTTTTTATCCCATGGAACACAATAGTAAGTAGTAAAGTTAAGAGTCTTCCCAACCCAACAAAAGAAACAGTATATACCTTCAGGTTCTTCGTTTCCAATATCTTCTGGTGTCTCAAAATCTAAAAGGGGAAAACATCAGATGTGAGCTAAAGGCATGAAATAGAAGGAAGAACGAGATTTTTTTAAAAAATGGCGATTACAATCAATGTACCTCCGGGAGAGTAGGGCGTTTCAAGGTAGTCCTCCACATCTATTGTTTGAAGTTCACTGCTGAACAGTTCTTCTGACCCTTCTGAGAGCGGGAACGCCAGGGGGGAACTTACTGGGGGAGCAGCAGGTGCTTGGACACGATGGATGTTCAGACTCCTGCCAACGCGATTTGTTTGAATAGTAGCATCCCCCCGAAAAATGCTATGAAGCTCCTCAAAAAAGGGCCAGGCGGCAGCATCATTCCCTGATCGTGAATTATGATTCACGACCCTGCGATATTCCTGCCTCATTGCCTTTGCCTTGGTCCTGCACTCCTTCGCTGTACGGATATGTCCCTTCTTTGCATTTCCTGAGCAATGGATTCATAGGCATCAAGGTTCCTATGGCTGGCATTCAGTTGAGCTTGAACTTTCTGCTCCCCAAAAATGTCCAGAAGGTCGAGGATCTCTGCCTTTTTCCAAGAAACTCCCCTTCCTGGAGCAGCCATTTCGGTAGGTGGAAAAGGTGTGTAACTGGAGGAAATAACTCAAGATGCTGACTCTCTGGCGTCGCGAAGGTAATTGAGGTCAACGGTCAGATCACGTGCTTATATGCAAATGCGTGCGACCACACCTGCGCCTCCAGCAAAACTGTTGGGTGAACACACCCGCGCGGCTGCGCATAACCCGAGGGCCTTTTTTCAAATCCCTTCCTTCTCCCGGAAATCCCCTTCCCTCTCCCCGCCCATCTTGTCAAAACCCGCCCTCTACCTGCCCACTACCTGCTCACACCTCTCCGAAAATGCGCTTCACTGAAAAACTGTTCACATGGGCATAACGTGCTTTACATCCCGCTGCAAAATAAAACTCGCTATTTAACGCGCATTCGATAATGCGCATAATCGGAGAGATAACGCGCCTCTACGCCCGTTTTGCGCTCCGTTCTTGTAGAGGTAAAATTTATAATGAGCCTTCAAAGAGCATTAAACCTCTCTTGTAGAGGCACCCGAAGTCATTCCAGAAACCATCCTTTGAATGCAAGAGTTCAAAGATTCAAAACAAGAACATCGATCCAGAGGGAAAGGCAGGTAAGAAATAAATAAATAAATAATAATAATAATAATAAGAAGAAGGCATTTCACAGATTTATCCCAGAGGCACATGACATGTAGAAATCCATGTTGCATAGAAGAGAGGAAAGGCTTGTTTATACTATACATTCACTTCAAGCCAGTGCTGAGTTGAACATCATTTAACCTACAGCTCATTTGTAGTTCAGTGCAGAGAGCACCTGCACAGATAGTGTCAACATCTGTGTTTGAATGAATCAAACTGCACTGCAATGGGACAAATTCCCCTCTAAAACCTGACTCAGTACAAAAATATATGAGTTCTGGGCACCACACTTCAAGAAGGATGCAGACAAGCTGGAGCATGTCCAGAGGAGGGCAACGTGGATGATCAGGGGTCTGGAAACAAAGCCTTATGAGGAGAGACTGAAAGAACTGGGCATGTTTAGCCTGAAGAAGAGAAGATTGATGGGAGACATGATAGCACTCTTCAAATACTTGAAAGGTTGTCACACAGAGAAGGGCCAGGATCTCTTCTCGATCATCCCAGAAGTGCAAGACGTAGAATAATGGGCTCAAGTTACAGGAAGCCAGATTCCGGCTGGACATCAGGAAAACCTTCCTGATTGTTAGAGCAATATGACAATGGAACCAATTACCTAGGAAGGTTGTGGGCTTTCCCACACTCGAGGCATTCAAGAGGCAGCTGGACAGCCATCTGTCAGTCATGCTTTAAGGTGGATTCGTGCATTGAGCAGGGGGGGTTGGACTCGATGGCCTTATAAGCCCCTTCCAACTCTACTATTCTATGTTTCTATAAGAACAGAGATCCTGGATTAACTTCACACATGGTTAGCATTCATGGACTGAGTCCATCTGATCCACCTTCCCTCCTATGGCACAAAGGGTGGTGGACAAACCTAAGTGATCCTAGTTTCCTCCAGCTATATTTATAAATTAGAAGAGACTCCCTAGGAGGGTGACAGTCAAGCAGATCCTTTGCAACACATTCCAAAGGACTGCATGAAAAAAATAATACAATGCCAACAAAGCCTGGGGATAGTCATTTTGACATAAATAATCAACTGCTGTAAAAATACAGGGTTTGCATCTAATTCAGAAGCAGTTTAATATACAAAGCATGAGTTTGACACACAGAAAGCTTGCAGCATAACCAATTCCTCAAGTGGAAATGTATGGATGGGTGAAAAGCAAGCCCAGATTTGCTTTTAAAATAAAGATTCTGTTTAAAAAATGAAGCATTATAATCTGACTCATTTTTGTGGCACACTAGCCAACAGATGCACCTACTCTTTTCAGGAATCTTATTTGCACATGAAAAATATGTTCATGCACTTCCTTCCTTTGCTATCACCTGCAATAACAGGCATTCCTTTTTTGGGCAACACGAGAATAAACAAGCCTACTGTCCTGTCGGTAAGAGCTTGAAGTCTAAACAGAGGGTACTCAAACACAGCTGCAAAAGGTTATGACCCACTGTTGCTTATTTACTCAGCAGTACACAATCCCTTCCATTGTGGTATACATGATCCATTCACAAAATTCTTCAGTATCATGAGTAGCACTGAGACGTGCTGTGCAACAGATCTTATGAGACATCCTCTAGGGCAGGGGTCAAGAACCTGGTGCCCTCTGGATGTTTTAGACTACAACTCCAATAAGCCCCAGCCTGCAAGGTCAAGGATTATGGGAGTTGTAGTCCAAACCTCTGGAGGGTACCACATTGCTTACTGCTGTTCTAGGGTCTCAATACTCAACCATGGCTGAATTCGGACGACACAATAAGCAACTGGGGGAGGGGAAACAATCGTCAGTTGTATTGACTATCGTGTCGTCCGAATGCTGCCATAGTCAACTCAGCGCTGATCCTAATCCACACCACAGTTGATTATTTATTACCATGTTGTGTGGGGAGTACTCCCTAGATGAACAACTGTAAAGTTGTTTATTACTCCACCATTGACTATCGTGTTGTCTGAATTCAGCCAATGACTTAATACCCCAAATAGTGCCTCCAGTTCAGTAAGCACACAGCTCACTTCTGACAGACTGAGAACACCCAACTGTGGTTTCAAATATTTGGGCTAAAAGCCGATGTCATGATGTGGCAGTTCCGTGAGTGTAATGACTTTTTATCTTGCTGAGCAGCAGCTGCGGGAAGGGCAGAGGGTTTGGATCAGGGCCACAGTATAAAATCTGGTGGGGGTGGGAGTCTAAGGTTAAGCTAAAGCCTGTATGATCTTCACACACACACACACAGAGAAAGAGAGAGAGCACTAACAGCAGCTTTGGGAGTGGGGTGGGCAGTAATTTAGACTGGGGTGGCAGCATGGAGGCAAAGGGTTAGATCCCCCTCCCCACTTACCATGGCACTGATCCAAACACCTCCCCCAATCATAGCTGCTTTTTGTAAAAGACATTAGGAGCACCAATCACAAAACTCCCACATCATGTGTAGTTTGACCCCTTTGGCTCCAACTCGTAGAATATTGGTGACAGCAGGTTGGAGATCCCAGCTGGAAGAGTTTCATGACTCATTAGTGGTTACTAGATTCCCACTTTGAAACCAGGACCTCCTTTTCCTTAAAACAGATATGCTTCAAACCAAGAAAGGAGTCGCTGGCCTCCTTTATCTAAAAACATAGTGGAAGAAGAAAAGAACGTACCTGAATAGAATTGGGTAAGCCTCCTTCCACCCTATTCTCAGTCTAAAGAGACTCTTCACTCTCATCACTCCTTCTATAAATGGATACACAAATCTCAAAGTTCAAACACACACGTTTTGCTTTTAACAACCTCCAGACTCCCTAACCAGATTGTCAATAAACAGGAGCATATTGTACAAATGGACTAATAACACAACCTTAATTCAATTGCTTCCAACAATTTGCTGTGCACACTCTATTAAAAGCAGCCGCTCAGCCTGAATGCCTTAGAAGCCCAGCCAAGGCCTCTTTCTGAAAAGGAAACAGGATGGCTGGGACAGCAGCTGGCTTTTCTTGACACTGCACTCTGCCATTTCATACAGGGCACATATTTTAATTTTATCTACATTGGCATGGGAGGAAAAGAATTGATATACGGGTGTACACTACCATGTGAGATAATCACACACATGTCTGTTTGGCCATGTTTAGCATCAGTTGACAGTGGAATACCAAGATGTGTCCATGTGTTCAAATATTTACAATGAGTGTGATCTCCAGACACAACTGCTCAGAACTCTAACAAGCTTAGTTCTTTCTACAAGAATTCGGTTTGATGCCTGGTTGTCCGATTATGCGCATCTTCTCACAATCACTTTTATGGCAAATCACTATACACGGGAGGCGGTTAAGCACATAACAGATTGCCTTACCGGTTGTATGAAACACGCTTTAGAGGTGTTTAATGCGGAGAATCGCTTGTTTACATGGCCATAAGGCGCTTTAAAAGCTGCAGAAAAATAAAACTTGTTATTTAACGTGCATTCGATAATGCGCATAATTGCATAGAAAAAGCGCCTCAACCCCCGATTTGTGCTCTGCTCTTGTAGAGGTCAAATTTTAATGCGCCTTGAAAGAGCTTTAAATCACTCTTGTGGAGGCACCCTTAGTCTCTTGCAATAACAACAACAACAACATCGGGAGAAGAAAACGAGACTTGTGACACCTTAAAGCCTATCACATTTATTATGGCATAAGCTTTTATGGTCTCACCCAGCCTTCTCCAAACTGTTGCCCTCCAGATGCGTTGGAGTGTAAGTGACTGTGGCAGCTTGGAGTGCTTTCTACCAGTTTCGACTGGAATGCCAGCTGAGGCCTCTCCCAGATATGGGCAGTTTGGTCTCAGTGGTACAGGAGCTAGTAACCTCAAGGCTAGATTACTGCAAAGTGCACAATGTGGGGCTACCCTTAAGGTTGGTCCAGAAGCTGCAGCTACTGCAGAATGCAGCACCTCAACTGTTGCATATATAACCCCAAACTGAGGGAACTACACTGGCTGCCTACTGGCTTCCAGGACAGGTGTAAGGTTTTATTATCAGCTTATAAAGCCCTAAATAACTCGGGACCAGGATATTTGAGCAAGTGCTTTCTCTCTTACCAGCCTGCCCCATCAGTTTTGTACCTGCAGACTGAGTTCTATATTATTGACAGTTAAAGGTGTTTGCTCTTCTCTTTGGATAATCTTTTGGCCTCATGGCTTGGCTCCAGATTTATTTGTCCACTTGATCTGGATGTGTCAGACATGGTTTTCCATTAAACCACTTAGATATTTCCATATGTGAGGACTTGGCCGCTTGGATAGGGCCAAAACACTCATACTTTACCCCCTTGATGTTTGCCCCATTCCTGTTTTTTTCCTGTGCAAGGAGAGATGCAACTCCACAAAGAGAGAAGCAGTAGATTTAGTCAGATTTAGTCAGAAAGAGAATCTACTCTAGAGCTTGTTTTTAACATATTCATGAGTGACTACAACTATTACTCATTACCTTGGACTGCTTCTAATCCTACTTTGGCATATGCATTTCTTAGGGCACAATCCAACAGGATAGTTTCCCAATGGACAGAGAGCTGCGACCTCAGAGCTCCCCATCTATCCCTCTGCCAGCAAGAGCCTCGCAGGGTAGGAGAAGCCACAGAGGCTTTTCTTTTTCTATTTGCCTCTCTACCCTCCATTTGTGCATTTTGAGCTAGAGAGGTCTCCATCTAGCCCATTCACCTGGCTGTGGGTGGGGACAGGAATTGAGAAGTTTGTGGATCAGGCAGATCCATGCCCTTTCCTCTCCCGGCCCATGGCAGGCTCCCTTTCCTCCCTCCCCTTCCCATTCTGGAGTTGCATCACCAGCCTCAGGAAAGGAGCAACAATGGAACTTTCTGCAGTGGCTGGAAGACATGGGTGGGGCAAATCTCCATGCAGATTCCTGCCCCCCCATGTGGTCATACCTCCCTCTGCAATCTTGTTGCGTGTGTCTCTCTCCAGCATTCTGTTGCCCCTCAGTTGCTATCTATGAGCCATAGGATGGTTCTTTTAAAACTCCATCTGCAAGATCCATGCATCTGATGCATCTGTATCTTATAAACTAGGGCTTTAATCCTTGCAAAATGTCAAAGATTTTTTTTTCCTCTTGAGGAAGGGAAATTTCAGAATGTTTGTGAACCACCCATAGAGCTTCATCTATTGGGTGGTATAGAAATGAAATAAAATAAAATAATAAATAAATATACTCCCCTTCTTTTTTAAAAAAATCATTTTATGGGTGTTTGTTCTCTATTTTCTGCTTGTTCACAGCCATTTCATTTCCCAATCTGTAGCATGGGCACCATTTAGAAGCAGCAGCAGCAGCAGCAGCAGCAGCAGCAGCAGCAGCAGCAGCAACAACAACAACAACAACAACAACAGGGCTTTTTCTTGAAGTAACTCAAGAAAAATTAAAAAGATTTTATACGCAGTGTGATGGCATTGTGCCAATAAGATTTGGCTGGCTACATGTCACAAAGCCAAATCAGAGTGATGATAATGTTTTGTGCTCTCACTCTTAGTGGGTGAACTTTTGCATTGGTTTTGCAGATCCCCTACTTTAAGAAATTACCAAAATGGTGGAGATTTTTAACTAAACATGCTTTCCTGCTCCAAATTTCAACTAAGCTGTACCTTGGGGATTATTTAATATAAATATGGCTGGCTGCCTCCCCTCCCCACACTTCCCAATTCTTGTGGTTAAGATGGGAGAAACTAACATCATAGAAGAAGAATGGAAAGAAGAAGAAAAATCCGTTAATGCCATGCTTAACAGGGGGGAGGGGAAATTTAGTATTTTGTGAGCAGAAAAAATATTTAAGCCATGTACTTTTCATCACTTTTGTAGAATGGGATGTATTTATTTATTTTGCCAGTGATTGATGTGACAGGGAGGAAAGGAGGAGGAGGAGACAGTCAGGGGGAAGACTGTGTGGAACAGGAATTGCGGATCATGGTGAGTGTCCTAGAACAGTGTGGGTTATGGAAGTCTTCTTCTTGGTCATCTGAAGCTCCAACATGCTTCTCCATGTTTTCTGTCTGAGCCTTAAAACTCTCTTGGGGTGTTTCTAGATGAACAGATCTTAGTGCTGTTAACTAGGAGTGTGCACCAGATCAGGTCCGATCCACGATCCGGACCCGATCCGGCCGAAATCGGATAAAATTATCTGATTACAATCCCTGCAGCTGGATCGTCCGATCTTATCCAATCTGATCCGATCCGAAAGGACCCAATCCGGATTGGAAAAGATTGGAGGATCGAACCTCCTCCACCCACTCATGCTCCTTACCTGCCGAGGCCTTCCGCTGGAAGATATTGGAGGATTGGACCTCCTCCCCCCACTCGTGCTCCTTACCTGCCGAGGCCGTCCGCTGCTGTTCACTGGTACCTTCTACTGAGAAACAGGCTTCGTGGCCTGCCTCTCAGTAGCGTGCCGGGTGATGACGTCACCCAGCGTGCTACTGAGAGGCAGGCTGCGAAGCTTATTTCTCAGTAGAAGGGGCCAGCGGACGGCAGGGGATGGCCCTGGCAGTTAAGGAGCGTGAGTGAGGGGAGGGGGCTTACCTGCTGGGGCCGCCCGCTGCCATCCGCAGGCACCCGTGGGCGACAGCGGACTGCCCCAGCAGGTAAGGAGCATGAGTGGGGGGGGGGAGGGACAGGGAGGGGGGAGTTAGGCCCCCACTCACCCGCCCCCATGTTTTCCTCATAGGCTTGCATGGGGGAAAGCTTTCTTTCCCCCAATGTATGCCTATGGCGAAAACACCTAAAATGGCGTCCGATCTGAAAACCGGACTTCCAATTTTTGGATTAGGATTGGGTCCGATCTGATCCGGAAAGCCTCCAATCTGATCCAATCCGATCCAACATGCCAACCCTGGTTCCGACCCTGGTTCCGATCCGATCTGGGGGGTCCGTGTACATTCCTACTGTTAACCAAAATATATTTTGTTGTTATTCTATCTTCTTCTTTTTCTTAATTTTGTTTTTAGTGGAAAGAAAAAAGGCAGAAGAAATGGTAGGAAAATACAGGAGGCTTACAAGTTCCTCCATAAAATTCTGTGGGTTAATCAGGACATTACAAATACCCAATCTGGAAGCAGCAAAGGGGTCTGAGATCTCAGTTGTATGCGCCTCCCTCTTAGGGTGGGCACGTATCCTCTATTTGAAGGGCTGTCCAGTTCAAGTCCAGTTTGAAGATAAAGAGCCATGAAAAGGAAGGGAGAGCTGGGGCCTTGAAGTTGCCCATCAACAGCACACATGGACAATAGACTGCACAAGGCCTACATGTCATCTGGTCACAGTCCAGTGAGATGTACTGTATTTCTATTTAAATTGGAATAACAATTTCTAAATTTGCATCTATACATATAAATTAGAATATGCAAATTTTATGCAAACTAGTGTCCTCTCTTGTCTTCTTCACACTGAGGCCCGACATCAGTGGCTGGCGTGAGTGGGCAGCAGCTGAGGTTCACAGGCTCAGAAGGGTCCATCTGCTGCTGAGCTTCCTGCAGCTGCCACCATCCTCCTCACTCTTCCAGCTGGCCTCCCTTGAATCGCCACAGCAGAGCCTGCAGGCCCCATGGACCTTATTTTAAAAAAACAACATTTTTTTTAAACATACATTTTGAGTAGCAGTAACCTGAACCAATCAGATGCTGCCTTTTGTGGGGAGCATGGGCAATGAGGACACGGGGTGGTCTTTACATCAATCCTGTGCCTTCATTGGCTGAGTCCCCCCCCCCCCAACACACAGACATCAAGGCAGTATCTGATTGGTTCAGATTGCTGCTACTCAAAATGTACATATTTTTTTAAAAAAACTCAACTTTTACAATCATGAGGGTTGTGTCTGTGCTCAGCTGGCCAGCTGCCATGGCACTTTGCTAACGTAGCTGGCTGGTGCAAGTGAAGAGGAGGAGCTGCTGCCAATACTGCCACCAGACTTAAAAAAAACACACAGAGTGGGCAAGCAAGAGAGTGAGCAAACAGCTTGGTGGGTGGGTCGGTGGGTGGGTAGGTAGCAGGCAGGCAGGCAGGCAGAGGTTTTTGGCCAGCAGGTGAACAGGGGTGTGGGTAGGCAGGTTCAGTGAGCAGGCAGGTGGGTGGGGTGTTGGTGGGAGAGCAGAGAGCTTTGGTGGTGGAGACCCATCAGCAGCACAATGTCAACAGCCCATTTGAGTCTAGCACTGGCCCTGTTCACACCATCAGGGCTGGAAGAGCTGCACCTTGAAATAAAATGAAATCTGGAATCAGTGCCTGAATAAACAAAACCAAATCAACATGCAGTGCCCTTGAAAGGCAGGTGGTGTGCTTCTTGATGCGAACATACAGACCCTGTTCTTGGGCTTCTTCTTCCTCTCTAGAATGCTTGACGCCACAGGCTCAGACAGCCAGGGCTCATTTTGTCATAGGCAGCAACTTTGAAGTTCATGTGACTCCAATCAGTGGTGAGAGAAGGGCCTGAGATCTTCTGAGCAGACATTCTGCTCAAGGCTAGGAAAGTCCAAGGAGATGGCAAACTCATTCCTACACACACACACACACACACACACACACACACAGAGTCAGGCCGAGAGTTCTTCGCTTGCCATGTGTTGTCTTCAGTTCTTTCATCGTGTGTGTGGAGAACTGGAAATTCTGTTGATAGACATTAGGCCTCCAAGGAAGAGCAGCCCGCAAAGTAAGGGAGAGTTTTTAATTGTTTGCTTCTCCATGCCACGAGCAGAGCTGCATTAGTGCCCTTGTCTATGCAGGCTTTGCTTGTTCTAAAGGAAGTATTTATAGAGTGCCCTGTCAAGGCACACATCTCTCTTAGCCTCCTTCCACTATCTGTCAAACTGGGAAAGCATCCTGAAATCTCCTGGGGCATCCCTTCCTGTTTTTTTGCTTCTTCTTTTCTTGCTTCGGTGAGGTATCAATATGCTTGAGAGAGCTGCAGAGTACTAAGCGCTTCTTTTGAAGGTAATGGAACTAGATGCCCACAATGGCCCGTCGTGATTGATTCATGCTTTCTTCACAGAACAGCAAAGCTTTTTCCAGCTCTTGGCCTGGTAACATTAGCTACCTCTTTGCCGGTTTTTGCCTCCCTATTTGCTTTAAATATACAATGCTTTCTGTATTTTGGCGTTACCCTTGGGGAACCTTGCTGTACATTATCTTGCACAGTGCCTGGGTAAGGCTTGGCCTTGCTCGCTTCTTTTCTTCTCCTCCGGCATCGCAACAGCTGTCGGGCAGAACAATTGGAAAGCCTGCAGCAACGTCTTCTCCTCTGAAAGTGCTTTTACAACATGACCGGTGGCCAAAACTGGACAAAAGGCTGGTGAGCCAATGGATAAAGAAACTACCATATTTGTTAGTGCAACTGCATGGTACATCAACTCAGACAGTGAACGCAGAAGGCAAGGGACAGTTATATCTGTGGAAGCAGTCATTTTGAAAGAGCAATTGCAACCCCGAAGATATTTAGAGCACAATCCTAGGGGTTGCACTCTTACTCCACTCCTCATTCTGAAACCCTGATGCCATACCAGCAGGAACCAGGTAGGGCGGGAGGAGGAGGAGGTGATTTCACCTCCATTTAAATCACAATAAGCAGGTTGATGGGCCTCTCAGCTTTTCTAGCTGACTTACCTCCCAGTGGGCAGGAGGGAACTGGAGAGGCCATAGGATACTTTGTATCCCAGCCTCTCCCCTCCCTGCCCACAGCACATCCCTTTTTCTTCCTCTCCTTTTTCTCTTACAAGGTAGACACAGAGCAGGAGTTCCACAGTATCCTATGGCACCCCAGACACTGTCTAGGAGCGCTGTCTCCATGTTTTACTGTTTTCAGGATTCTGGTTTTTATTGAGCTATAGTTTTAGTATTTCAAAAGGTTGTACATTGCATTGATGGCTTTTTAGCAAATAAAGCAGCACAGAAATGTTCATAATAAATAAATAATTTCCCATTTGTTTGGCAACAGTAATAGAATTGGCTATAAACATTCACAGCATAGATGATACAAGGCAGATACATCATTGTGTATCCAGATGACAGCAATATCCAAAATGTTGAAACAAGCAGAGGTTTAAACACTTAAGAACTGTGGTTACAAATTATTCCTCTGAGGATGCTTCTATATCCTCAGAGGAGGAGGGTACCACAGAAGAGAGCTGTGCCACAGATTATATAAATCTGATACTTGCAAATCACATGGGGACTGTGCCAAGAGCACAGCAGATTGGGGGACTGGTGGGCTAACACAAACCACACAATGCAAATGTGCATGGGGATTGTGGGAAGATTGTAGTGTTGAAAGGTGACAAAGGGTGCCTCTACAAGAGGCATTTAAAGCTCTTTCAAGGCGCATTAAAAAAATTACCTCTACAAGAACAGAGCGCAAATCAGGCGTAGAGGCGCATTATCTCCCCGATTATGCGCATTATCGAACGCGCGTTAAATCGCGAGTTTTATTTTGCTCCGTCCGGTAAAGTGCATTTTGACTGTGTGAATAAGCGCTTATGCGCATTAACTACTTGTAAAGCGCATTTTGGACATCTGTTAATGTGCTTCGCTGCCTCTCGCCGCCTCTCATGCAGAGGGATTAGGCGTGAATGCGCTTCTGCGATTATGCGCATAATCGCCTAACCAGGCGCAAAAGCGAATCCTTGTAGAGGGGACCTTAAGAATTGCATTATTACTATTATTATTATTATTTTGTATTTATTTATTTATGTATTTCTTTATTTATATGTGATACTTACATATTGCTTAATATAATAAAATCTCTAAGTTGTTCACATACAAATATTAAAATCACATTTAAATACGTTATTAAAAACCATTCCAATTAAAATCACACTACAAAGGTATACAAGGAGCAGTAACATGGAGCAGCATATGATTAGTTACAATTTTATACAAGCCAGAGAAAACCTGGGTGAACAAGTGTGCTTTCAGGAGGCATTTGAAACCCACCACACGTTGTAGTTCTCTTTTCCAGTACTGAAACTTGTACTTCTAGTTCATCATCAAATCATATAAACATTAATGCAGGATGATGCTATCTGGATACAGAGCCTGAAACAAAGACACACACACACACACACACGGAGCACACTGCATTGGGATCATCATCAGATTTGGAAAACAATAGTGTCCCTGTATGGAAATCATAAGAATATAAGAAGAACCATGCTGGAACAGACCCAGGGTCCATCTAGTCCAGCATTCTGTTCACACAGTAGCTAAACAGATGCCCACAGGAAATTCACAAGTAGGACATGAGTACAACAGCACCCTGCCACCCATGCACCCCAGGAAGTGGTATACATGGGCATATTGCTCCTGATACTGGAGGTAGCATAGAGGCATAAGGACTGGTAGCCATTGGTAGCCTTCTCCAAGAATTTGTCAAACCCACTTTAAAGCCATTCAGATTCCATAATTTGACAAAGTGCTGTATGAAGAAGTCCTTCCTTTTATCTGTCTGGAATCTCTCACCAATCAACTGCATATCCTCCTTAGCTGTCAGATACAATGAACCCAAGATGCCACATAAGCTCAGGGCTGTTGCTTGATATTCCATGCCGGTACAGGTTTCGGTGATAAGCGTACATAAATTTTAAGCTGAGAACTCCAATATCTGTCTGTCACCTCAGTGCAGCAACCCTAAGCAGACAAACCAGGAGGTATGTCCATTGAACTCTTCATATTTCCAAGCACCAGAGTTTACATATTATGAAGTTGAACCGTTTCTTCCCCTGTAGATCATGGAGTAAAGTGGTCTTGTGAAGATGCATAGAATCTTTGTTAGAAACTCCTAGCACCTTCATAGACACACAGTCTTTAAAAGGTTTAACACTTCAATCCTATGCATATCTACTCAGTAGAAAGTCCCATTGAGTTTAATCCTGTGCAAACCTACTTCAAAGTAAAGGCTCATCTACACCTGAAAGCCTTCCAGGATGAGGGGAGAGGATCTTGGGCTTTCCAGCTTCCAGCGCGGCATGTTTTCGTTTTTTTTTAAAGGAGAAGTTTGCGAATTGTACAGGTGTGATTCTGCGCCAAAAGTAAGTTTTTAAAAAGAAAAACTGGAAACTCTGCATCGAACACCACTGAGAGCCATCCCAGGGATGGTGAAAATGCTCACCCCGATGGGCATAGATCCCCACAGAGCTCCATGCCTGTTTGGTGAGTCCCACTACCAGCGGGGAGGAGGGACGACACTGGGAGTGACCACCACACTGCCTGTGGACCTCGGGTTTGCCCCGGGACACAGGAAAAACTGTGAAAATTCCAGCCCTTGTTATTCTGGGACAACTGAGAGCTCATCCCTGGTTGACCCCGGGATCACCTGTGCATCATTTGGATGCACAGGGATGTTCTCAAGCCGACCCTAAGATAACCGGCTGGTGTAGACATGGCTTGAGTGTGTACAGGGCTGCAGCTGAAATTTAAAGAATAGACATCAGGTCTGATTCAATGCCTGTCGCTACAAAACACTCCATCAAAATAGAATTGGTTTAAAACAGTAAGTTGTGTGAAATACGTATAGGCATAAATCTTCTGACTAATAGATAGCAGTAGTGTAAGAAGTGAAAAATAAACCCAGGGTTGGGGGATGTCTGTCAAAGTTGAGCCATGTACTCTGGTTTTTATCCAATTTATTTCATTGTTTTGTTACTACTTTGTATCTTGTGTTTTTAATTAGTACACTGCCCAAAGGACTTTGGTTATTGGGTAGTTTAAAAATTAAATAAAAATGATAGATAAATAAATAAATGCCTTTTAAAATAAATCTATGCTGCCATTGCTTTCTTTGTAAGGCACTCCACACCAGAAGGCTTTTAAAATTTCTCCCTCCCTGCACTTAAAAATCGCTTCTCCATTTGTTCATAGCCTGAGAATGGCCCTGTGTGTTGGCACTGCACTGCTAGCGCAACAGAATTCAGTAGCCATCTTAAGAAGCAGAGGAGTGGGGAAGGAGGGAAAAGAACATTGTTTTCTTTGTTCATTAGCACATGCGT
This sequence comes from Anniella stebbinsi, assembly GCA_029215795.1. NCBI lineage: Eukaryota > Metazoa > Chordata > Lepidosauria > Squamata > Anniellidae > Anniella > Anniella stebbinsi. The sequence continues at coordinate 306,393,192 of JARDYH010000001.1, read as the reverse complement.
GCCTCACTGAAAATGTCAGACACTGCACAAAAAAATATGTCTGTCCTGACCCTAGAATATGCTCCAAGGTGGAACTGCAGCAGATCTGGCTTCATATGATACAGGGAGATCAATCCTATAGTCCTATGAGAGCATCCTAGGGACCATAGGATTCTTTGGAGTTATCTCTCTGAAGCCATGTCTGTTTTATGTTTTTATGTTTTTAAATTTTGTATATTGTTTTTAATGTTTTAATCTTTTGTAAACCACCCAGAGAGCTTCGGCTATGGGGCAGTACATAAATAATAATTAGACTGTGCAAGACTTGGGCCTTGGATTCTGAAATCTGAATCACAGAGACAATTTTATGGTGGATCTGCCATTTTATCTTTGGGTACCTCTAGATGGACAGTTTCCATCAACATGTCTTCGCACTGGCAGCAGTTGCGTTACATGATGCAGCTGTCAGTGCGAAGCCATCTAGGGGCAAAGGCCCTTTGCCACGAACTAAAAAAGTCTGCCATTTAACGTGACTTTTTTAGTTTACGGCAGTCCTCCCCCCCCATTTAAAGTTTTAAAAGTAAAAAAAAAAAACACTGACGCATCTCCGCTGTCCTTTCCCCCTTTGTAATTTTTTTTTTTAAATTCACCTGGGAGGAGGGGAGCCGAGACTCCTAGTCCCTCCTCCAGCAGCAGCCACACTGCCGGCAACAAAGGAAAAGGCGCCGTCGCACCCCTTATGTCAGGACTGGCGTAAGTGGCATAAATGTGCCACGCGATGCTGGGGAGGCGCCACGGCACAGTGCTCCTGGCATCGTGAAGAGGGGGCCATGGATCTGCTATTTCCTTGCACAGCCTACAACTCCCAGCATACAGTGCCTGGGAGGACTGCACTTACTGGGGCCCAGGACAGTAGGCACATGTGTCCTTTCCGCCACTGCAATTGCCCGCTCGTCAGCATGATCGCTACTTCTTCAGTGTGATTACGATCACCGGTTTCTTGGGATAGCAGCAGGAGGCCATAGCGAGGGTAGGGAAACATGAACCCCCATCTGATGACTCCCAAAGTCTGTGATTAGACATGGGATTGCTGGGCTGGTGATTCAGGACAACTATATGTAAGTGACTTCACAAAGTAAGAACGATCTTCTGGTGAAAGGCATGATAAATAGGAGATTACTTCAACAGCCAATATAGACAGATGTAGCAATCCAAGATATACAGAACAGGTGACATGACATAATTTCTCTGCAATCAATTAATGAGTATACAAGCTTTTAAGTACAACTAGACAGCTAGCATTTCTACACACCAAAAACAATTGCTCCCTTTGAAAACAACTCTGGGAAAAAGAGAGAGCCATGGTTCCATTAAATATGCTCAGGTGCTTAGCAACTCAGTGCACTCTGAAGAGCATCCTTCCGCTCTCTGTGGAAACACACTGACAGCATATTAAAACTTGGAGAGGCACAAGTTTCCAAACTGTTGCTGAAAAACACAAATCAATTGAACGAAGCCAAATAGGACAGCATCCAACGCCAAGGGTAGTTTATACGTGCTTTAAAATTAACAGGCTCTTTTTGGGTTCAATATTGAATTTGGCAGAGGGGTGTGTGAGGAAATGCTGGGGGGAACACAGTGAATTCTCATTTTTGGTTGAGAACGGGAGACAAAGCCTCCCTCAAATATTGTTAATTTGTGAAGCTGCCAGGGTGATGGATGCTCTGTGAAATGGCAGCTTTCCTTGTAGCTTACAGAATTGCTACTAATGCAGTCAAAAAGCCTTCACTCCTTCCAGGGACCCCCCGCTCTGAATATTAACAGCAAACATCTTTCCTCTTCTGCTCTAGTTACTTTGGGGGATACTCTGCCTTGACAACAAGAAATTCAGAAAGAAAAGTCTGGCTGCAGATAGAGGCAACATGGATAGCAAACCTAGAGACAGCTGTGGTGCATGGCATGCTGGCCTTCCCATGACAAGCATTAAGAACATAGGAAGCTGCCTTATGCTGACCCTTTTCAGATGACATGCTGCTAAGACATGGCGGTTAAGCATTTTGAGCTAAACATTATGGCTCAGCATGTTGTGTGAACCATGATTTGGCGTGTCGGGTGAAACATTCCTAACCATGGTGGCTACATAACCACGATTTAAAAGTGCTCAGTTACCATTTGCTGCAAAACGGTTAGTGGACTGACCATGGCTTCATGTGTTGACTGAACAGGCCCACAGGGTCAGGCCATGGGCCCATCCAGCTTAGTATTGCTTGCCCTGTCTGGTAGCGGATCTCCAGGATTTCAGACTTTCCCTGCCCTATCAGGAGAAGCCAAGGATTGAATCTGGAATGCTCTGCATGTAAAGAGTCTGTTCTACCACTGAGCTACAGCCCTTCCCCTATTATTTTTTTCAGCTGCAAGGCAGTCCAGCCTTCTTGGCAGTGAAGATTTGCAAGGTAGTGCAAACAGGTATTTCTGCCAGTAGAACCAAGCTGATGTGCTGTCTGCAATTGACACAGTGCATTCCACAAATAAAGGGGGTGTCTGAAGGCTCTTCTTCTCCTTTCCCCAGGGCCCAGACCTTCCAAACCATAGTAAAGATGAGCAGTGGAAGCTGGTGGTTAGGATTTCAGTAGGGCTGTGAATCCATTCTGGTTTTTAGTCAGAACCACCCGGAACTCTAAAGGAGCTATTCAAAGTGTTGACCCAATCCCCAAAATAGGTTCAGCACCTTGGATAACTCCTTCAGAGTCTGACTGGTTCTGACTAAAATTCAGAATGGATTCATAGCTGCACCAAAATTGAAGCCACCAGCCTCTACTGGAAATGAGTCACTTCCTCCCATGTCCTCAAAATGAACAGGTGGGCAAATTCACTCTATGGGGAAGATTCTTCACAACCCAGAGGTCACGGATTAGGCAGGATGCTTCATCTCAGGGAAAGGGAGAGGGAGAGGGAGGGAGGGAGGGAGGGAGGGAGGGAGAAAGAAAGAAAGAAAGAAAGAAAGAGAGAGAGAGAGAGAACCTCATTAATTCTGAAAGGGAAGAAGCAATATTTGACAAAGCATAAAAAGGAAAAGGAGACAAAAGCTGAGAAACAGACTTCTTATTCAAAATGATGGGTGAATAAGAATGGATGAAGAATTGCATCAAAGTGGAGTTAAGTGTAGAACTGTAGATAGTTCTTATTAGGGGTGTGCAGCGGATTGGATCCGATCCACGAACCGGACCCGATCTGGGTGAAATCAGATACAATTATCCAAATCTGATCCCTAGCATCTGGATCGTCCGATCTAATCTGATCTGATCTGAAAGGACCCGATCTGGATCGGAAAAGATCAGAGGATCGGACCTCGGACCTCCTCCCCCTCCCCCCACTCACGCTCCTTACCTGCTACCTACTTGCCACCGTCCAGTGCCACCCCCTGCTTCAGTACTACTGAGAAACAGGCTGTTCCACAATAGAGCGCCAGCGCGCCGGGTGATGTCATCACTCGGCACGCCATCGCTCTACTGTGGAACAGGCCGCAAGGTCTGTTTCTCAGTAATACTGAAGCAGCAGGCAGCAGTGGATGGCAGCGAGGAGGCAGCAGGGAAGGAGTGCAAGTGGGGGGACGGGGAGGTCCCCTGTTACCTGCCGGCATCCTGTGCTGCCATCCACTGCTTCCGTACTACTGATAAACAGGCGTCATCACCCGGCGCGCTACTGAGAGGCAGGCCGTGAAGCCTGTTCTCAGTAGAAGTGACCAGTGGATGGTAGTGGACGGCCCCGGCAGGTAAGGAGTGCGAGTGGGGGGGGACAAGGAGGGGAGGAATTAGGTCCCCAGTTACCCACCCCCATGTTTTCCACATAGGCTTGCATTGGGGGAAAGCTTTCTTTCCCCCAGTGCAAGCCTATGGCAAAAACACCTAAAATGGCATCTGATCCAAAAATCGGACATCCGATTATCGGATCGGAATCGGATACGATCTGAACCGGGAAGCCTCTGATCCGATCCGAGGCATCGGTTCCGGTTCCAATTCCGATCAGATTTTTTGGGTTCATGCACACCCCTTGTTCTTATGTGGATAGTGTCATGATATAATTTAGTCACTGGGTTTCCTGTTCCTGTTCTGTTATTGTTGGAGAGATACAATGTAATTCTCATGTAACTTCCCTATAGGTGTATCCTTTAAGTCTTCCATAACAGTTATCAGTTGTAATACACTAGAGACTGGCCCGAGCATTTGAACCAAGAAGCAGGATGCTGCTCCTATCCATTTCTGGAACTACAGACCAACTCCAGTTTGCTCCTCCTCCCCTTCATCTATAATCTTTTAGCTGCCACTCCATCTAGCAGCAGCAGACAGAGGTATAGGAAAGAGGGCCTCTAACATCAGCTCAGCAAAGTTGCTACCTCTGTTTGGTGCCTCCTCACCTTGAACTGTTTCCATTCAAGCTGGTCATTATAAGAACTTTAAGAACTGGTGCCTGAGTTTGCTTGTTTTCATTCTCCCTCCCCATCACTTTTCCCTTTTGTGTCATGCCTTTTAGACTGTAATCCTGTGGAGAGAAGCTGTCTTACTTGTTACTGATCCATCAAGGAAGAAAAGACAGGACAGGTGCACAATGCCTGTTGACCGTTATCTATCAAAGCACTCCGTCTGGAAGCACCCACGGTTCTGCAAAGTTCTGAAATTTTCACATGCAGTGATTTCATATGCAGTGATCTCTCATATAAAACTGGGGTGGTGGTAAAAAAAAAAAATCACTGCATATTGCAGTGAGTATATGTATGAACTGGTCCTCAAGGAGCAGGAAGACTAAGAAGATGCAATTATACAGAGTAACAATCACAGAAGTACACCAACGCTTTTGTCTGTAACAAATTTATCATAGGTACCCAGTCAAGAAAGAGTATAAAGGAAAGAATTAGGACGTGAGCTTGTTGATTTTAAACATATGAGACATTCACTATCAGAGAGGAAATGATAGACTATCTAGAGCCTCCTTCCTCAACTTGGGGATCTCCAGATGTTTTGGACCTCATGTCACGTTAGTACCAGCAAGCATGGTCAATGGTGAGGAATGCTTCCCCAACAGCTCAAGTTGGAGAAGGCTGAACTACAGCCTCCAGACATAACACCTTTAGTTTGTGGTGGCCACAGGAAAAGTTTTATTGATGCTGGCTCCCACTTGTGTCAGGATGTGGGCACATTGGTCTTCATGGGCAATCACAACTATGTATAGTATCTAGCAAACATCGCAGTTCCAGCTTTTGCAATAGCTTGCCAAAAGCCTGTTGAGGGAAATCCACAGGAATCTACAGGCCCATTTCAAGCTTTTAGCGCATGCTCAAGAGGTAATGTGAAAGTGTCATCAGATGAGTGTTTTATTGCACACTCGTTACTGGCCACTCATAGGTTTTTGTGGCTCCTTTTGATGATGACGTCCACCTCCCACGTGTCTCCTACTCTTCCTTTCCATGACAAAATAAGTCCCTGGGAAATCCAGGGAGGGGAAGCGAAACATGCCGCCATTTCCTGCTGTGTGCAGAAAAAGCAGCGCAATAAAAAGACCCACTGAATGGGCCACTTGGTCATTGTTTACTTCCTCGTTCTTCCCCGTGTGAAGAAAGAAGAAGTATAGTGGGGCAGAAGCAGGGGGCAGGGAGTGACGGTAGGGAAAACACGATCCCTCCCATCTGATGACGCTCTGAGTGATATCCTATGAAATGCCAAGTAGGGTAGGAAGAAGTCTTGAAGAACTCAAAATGGCATATGGTTGATGGGGACATGAGAATGGTAAGCAAGTGTGGGTCTGAACAATATAGTGTAGTAAAGTCAGGAGACTGAGGGAGAGAAGATAATAGAAGAGCTCTAAATGGAGAACAAGAGAGAGAGAGAGAGGGAGGGAGGGAGGGAGGGAGGGAGGGAGAGAGGGGGAAGGATAAAGGTATCATGGGATTATTCAAGACCAGAGAAGGGGTATCATAATTATCTAGACACAAGTGGATGAGATTTATCAATATAGAATAGAATAATATTGAGGCAATAATCCCTACTGTCTGTACATTTCTGTAGGCAGAGCACAAACACTAATAGACTCAATAACTTCACACTGAAGCTGCCTATCAATACCAGACCTGTGTTATTTAAATCCATTGTCCCCCAGGACCCCCCAGGATGTGTTCAATCATTGAACTAAATGCGGTGATTTCACAGCTGGAAGGCACTCTTTTAAAATCTATTTTATTTCATTATTCTTTTTTGGGTTAATATTAAGCAGTTTTTTAGATTGAATATTCTTGTCAGTGAAGTATGCCTAATGGATAGAAGGAGCTTTGAGCTCCCGCTCGTCACTCTGCACCGCTAATGATTTTAAGCCTAGGCCTGGAGGGCCTGCTTCCTCCACAAGGGAGAGATCTCAACCTCCCAATTAAACGCAGCAGCGCTCAGCTTTTGTGCGTGGCATTTGTGCTGAGCCCACTCAAATGCAGAGGGCCAGTTTTAGAACATGTCCCACTTGCTCTTTATTGTGGAGGTTGCACAGCCATCGGCGCATGCCCAGGCCTTCTCACTTTGGAGCAGAATGTCATAACATAGTGGAGAAGCCTGAGGGAAATGCCACCTCAGAGATCACTCTATAAAGGTTATCAGCCACAAGTTTTTCCTGTCTGGAGAGGCATGTAGCTAAAAACACACCTGACCAATGGGAATTAGGTACCTGGGCGCCCTGCAGAATCTAACAGTCATTGAACTTTATTATTAACCTTTTGAAATCTGCCTGTTGGACGAGATGGTGTATTTAGGGCCAGCTGAAATGAAGGGAGGTGGACAATAAGGGATTGGAGAGTTTCTGCCTGTGTTAAGCAATATTGCAGAAGAAACTCCCCTGCAGCCCGCCGTCAGCACCACATTCTGCCCTGATAGAAGCACATTTCAATAAATGGCACTGTTATTCAGCCCCTGCCTGCAAAGGTCCCAGTTGGGGGGAACAGGGAGGGGGAGCAGCAGGAGTGTCAATGTGGAAATATGCTGACAACTTCAAAACTGAGCATGTAAGAGGCAAAAAGGTCCCAGAGGGACTGTGACTTGCTCAGGTCTGCATTTTCTGATGAAGTCATGCTAATCTGGAAGAGGCAAATAGATTGCAGGAGCCACTCCATTTTCCTTGTACAGTCATGATATGTTTATGCAGCCTCTGTCTGGCTTCTGTAGGATGCTTTCCAGAGATATCAGGCAAGGGTTATAAGAAGCTAATTGCGACGCTGTTCAGCAGGTAAAGAAAAGAGGCTTGCCATTCACTGTTTAATATCAGAGACTAACAATATCATCAGCACTAAAACTGGGTAAGCTGAGTAATAGGTTGATTTCATGCACGTCTTGTCTTACCTCCCAGATTCCCTCAATTCATGTAATATTCCCACTTCATGAATAGGGGCTGCTGCCTCTTGGCATCTGGGTGACTTTTCATAAAGGTGGCAAAATCAAAATAAGCTCTACTCTCAAAGCAACTTGTTGCATAGAAAAAGGAATATAAAAAATTAAAATGTAATCCAGATGGGCCACTTTGGCTTACATGCACAGCGGATTCCAGCTATTTCTATCACAGAGATGCTTCACACACAAAATTCACGCACACACAAAGACTATGGACCAATTTGTTTGGCATAATATTCAGAAACAGAGATGGGGACCATTGTGCAAGAACCACCTAGAGCGAGATAAAGAATTACCAACAGCCTCTCAACCTCAGGCTTTAAAAAAAGTGAAATAAAGAACTAGATGCCTCATGACTTTCCCCTCATAGAGATGAAGGCAGTGCTGGCTCCAGGTTTTGGAGTGCTCATGGGCAAGACACCCTCAATGGGGCCCCTCCCTCAGGGAGTCTAGCTTTACATTAGGGATGTGCACTGGATCGGACCCGATCCACGATCCGAGTCCGGTCCAGTGGGAAATCGGATAAATTATCCGATTTCCGATCCCGCAGCTGGATCGGCCGATCCAATCCGAACCGGTCCGAAAAAGCTCCGAACCGGTTCGGCGGATCGGCGGATCGGCGGGCGCCCACTGGCGCCCACCGCCGCTTCCATTGGCGGGCGCCAGCGGGCGCCCGCCGATGAAAGTGGACAGCGGGGAGGGGGGAGGAGGGGGGCACTTACCTTCTCGGCCCGGTGGCTCCCGTCCGGCGCCGGCGCCTACTACTACTAGCAGGCTCCGCGGCCTGCTCTAGGGTGGCGCGCCGGGTGATGTCATCACCCGGCGCGCTACTCTAGAGCAGGCCGCGGAGCCTGCTGGAAGTAGTAGGCGCCGGCGCCGGACGGGAGCCGCCGGGCAGGGAAGGTAAGGAGGGGGTGCGTGGAGGGAAGGAGGGGGCGCGCGGAGGGGGGAGGGGGGAGGGGGGCCCTTACCTGCCCGGCCCGGCGGCTCCCGTCCGGCGCCGGCGCCTACTACTCCCAGCAGGCTCCGCGGCCTGCTCTAGGGTGGCGCGCCGGGTGATGTCATCACCCGGCGCGCTACTCTAGAGCAGGCCGCGGAGCCTGCTGGAAGTAGTAGGCGCCGGCGCCGGCGCCGGACGGGAGCCGCTGGGCAGGGAAGGTAAGGAGGGGGTGCGTGGAGGGAAGGAGGGGGCGCGCGGAGGGGGGAGGGGGGAGGGGGGCCCTTACCTGCCCGGCCCGGCGGCTCCCGTCCGGCGCCGGCGCCTACTACTCCCAGCAGGCTCCGCGGCCTGCTCTAGGGTGGCGCGCCGGGTGATGTCATCACCCGGCGCGCTACTCGAGAGTAGGCCGCGGAGCCCGCTGGTAGTAGCCGCCGGCGCCGGACGGGAGCGGACGGGCCGAGAAGGTAAGCAGTGGCGGGGAAGGGGGCTTACCCCCCCCGGAGCCGTCCGCTTCTATCCGCTGGCGCCCGTGGGCGCCAGCGGATGGAAGCGGGCGGCCCCAGGGGGGTTAGGGAGCGCGGGGGAGGGGGCTTACCTGCCGGGGCCGTCCACAGCGGACGGCCCCGGGGGGGGGGAGGGAGTTAGGCCCCCCCTTACCCACCCGCCGCCATTTTTTCCTCATAGACTTGCATTGCAATGCAAGTCTATGGGGAAAAAAATGGCGGCCGATCCAAAAATGTACGATTTTTGGGTCGGGATCGGACTCGATCCGGTCCGGGGGGCCTCCGATTTTGTCCGAACCGGTCCGGGACAAAATTGGAGGTCCCGATCCGGGTCCCGATCCGATCCGGGGGGTCCGTGCACACCCCTACTTTACATCACCTTTGTCATCAGCTGCTGATATATCTATCGTTCCAAGTGATTGTTGTGGGCTGCAATAATGTTACATCTAGGAGTGACCAGCCCAGTGTTCAGCATACTTGGAATTCCTCCTTTGTTTCTCTGGATTGTGAATGGATATTTTATCCATACTTTGTTGAGAGGGGAAACATCTAATTATCCATAGTGTTTAACTTGACGCAGTGAGGCAAAAAAACCATATATGTGTGTGTGTGTGTGTGTGTATATATATATATATATATATATAATCTCTATCTCTATCTCTATCTCTATCTCTATCTATCTATCTATCTATCTGGTAAACAATAAGGGTTTAGCCTGAGAGTGACTGGCCCAAAGTCATCCAGTGAGTTTTCATGGCCAAGTAGGGATTAGAACCCTGATCTCCTGAGTCCAAGGCTGAGGCTATACCAATCAAGCCGAGATGATGATGATAACCTCATGTATTTTTCACACATATACAGGTTCCTTGACAATGATAAACAGGGCCGAGGTGTTGCATAGCAATAAATGCATCAGGGCACAGTCCTATGCCTTTTAAGACTTTTTCATGCCTAAATATGCATAGGATTGTGCCCTTAGTTACTTTTTAATGGCACTTTGAATGTCTAAACATGCATACTTTAAAACCCAGTGACTTCAAAACCCAGAAAGTAAAGTGAGGTGATAAGTAGAGAAGAGATGGAGACTGCGGTGGGTTGAGGAAGCACTATTGGCCCTTGCAATTGTCGGTGAAATTGATAAAGCATGATCTGTGATTTCACATACATGCCCCCACACCCGTTGCCCTCCGTCCTAGATTAATAGACTAATAGATGGTGGGATAATTTCTCCATGACCTCCTTTTGGGGTATTCCCTTTCCCTGAGCTGATTTGAGAAGCAACAACTTTTTAATGAGGACGGAGAAGAAGCAAAAGTGCAGGAAAGCAACAAGCCTTTGGCAAAATCACAGTTTAAATGGTATGAGTAAGGATGCTCCAGAGAAGCTGTTCTGTACTTTAGAGCACAGCCTATCATAATTTGTACCATCAAAGCATACTGCATAGGACTGGATTTCTTAATGCCTTCTTTTTGATCATAACTCCAGCCATAAGAGATCAGATGCAATTGTTTGCTCATTTTTTGAAGCTTGAGCACTGAAAAGTGAACACATTCAGAGTCAACTTTCATATTTGACATCCTCTCCTTCTCTCTCAACATAGCTGTGTCTGTTTAATTTTCTGTAAATTGCTCTTTGCTTCTGATACCTGAAGAAAAATGAGAGTTTGTGGAGAGCAGAATGAGGAATTCCAAGTATGCGGAACACTGGGCCGGATGCGTCTCTCGGATGTAACATTATGACAGCCCATAACAAACTCTTGGAATGATATATTACATTATTTCAAGACAAACTGTAGCAAAAGCCCTGCCTTACAGCTTGCCTCTGGTATCTATTTGTTATCACACAACATTCCTCTCTGGGATATTGTGGTTTTCATATTTATCAGTTTTCCCTGCACGGCTGGTCCTCCAAAGTCGATTTTCACCATCTAAGCAAAACCAGACATGTTTCTGGCAGCTATTGGGTGAAATCTTTTACTTCACCGAATAAAAGGGGTGGGGAGGGGAAAGAACATCATTTTGTTACTTTGATGAAGACGACTTGCACATTTTGACAAACTGAACTCCCTCCAGGGTGCTTACTGACCATGAAGCTCTTTCATATCTCATTCATTATCGGGGAGACTCGGGAAAATACTTCCTCATTTCTCTCGCGTATGAGTAAATTAGCGAAAACCACAGAGACCCAGTTTCATTACAAGTGATGGAGTGAGAATGGCTGCAGCCACTACACATGGGGACCAGGCTGATCTGACACAGTGCAGCCTGGCCTGCAATTCGGAAAAAGAGATTACTGGGAAGTTTCTTTATCAAAATGCTAACCACCTGCAACAGCAGAGCTCCGAGATGGATTAATGCTGGCAAATCCCAGGCAGTGAGCTCCAGTGCAAAGCTCCAGAACTATCAGCTCCGTCCCCCAAACCTCAGCAACCTTCCTCTGGCAGCCAACACAATTTAGACATCCTCTGTATAAATCTGTGTTTGCCATGCTCACAATCCCCATCTGGTTTTTATTTCAGCTATTACCAGCAGCAACTGCTGTCATAATTTCTCTTAAGTGATGTAAACCAAGTAATAGGTGAAACTCACTCGTTCATACACAAAGATGGCATCTTATAAATTTTGGGCTTTTGCCTCCATGGTACAAAATAGGAGATTATAGATAGGGAGAGGAAGCACCTAAGCAGCATTAATTGCTTTTATCATCTCCAGTTTCTTGTTTGCACTGTTCCACTCTAACCCTGGAAAGGCAGAAAAACTTCCAGCAATGGCAAACTCAGCTGGTGAGTGCAAACAGGTCTAGAGCCAGAACAGGACCACTGAGAAACAAGAGAAAGGTATCCATATGTTTGGGAGAACCCCAACGTCTGCAGAAGCACAAAAAATCTTTAGTAAAAAACACACCACCTCAAGGGGAGCTCCCTCTAAAAAACAAATCAAAACAAAAAAACAGCCCAATGCAGACTGAGCCAGGCTTAGTGGTCATGGAAAGCTGAGTGTCTGTTGGGGAGTGGAAATGGAAAACTGTTTGCAGTGGGGAACAGAATGGAGTAGCTTGGAAGAGAACTGAGTGGCTGACTGGAACTCCGCATTGAAGCACTCCACATTGCAACATTTTGTTACAGCTCCCAGTTGTTTATACTATTTCTTAGTCTTCTTTCAAGATTTTGCTGCTGTTCCACCTGTGGCACAGCCACCAGGAGGACCAACAAAAACAAATAGGGGTGATTTTAGCTTTTAGGTGGCTAGTTTTTCTGTGAGGAATTCATTTTTAGGGCATCCCAAATTATGAACAAGTGACTGAGGCTCCTCAATTGTGACATATTGCAATGCTAAGAGAATGAACTTCATGGGCAGCATTTAGTGTTATTCAAAAATGGAAGTAGGCAGATCAAATGAAAAAGGAGGCAGCCATGCCACATGGGCAGCAACCCCAAGGTGGGATGGGATGGCTCCGACAGGTGGCACACCTGCTATCCCTGCACGCTAGCTAGCTGCAACTCCCTGATCAGTAGTCGAACACAATGGTCCCATGTTTTACTCTGGAAATTCACAAAGACAGACTTCTGATCTAAAATGCATCGAAGGTTAGTTACACCGCTGAGCAAGTCCTTGAGCTACACAAGGTCAGCGTTGAGTGACATGTTATAGACCCAGCTGCAACTACATTGCGTACTGCTAGACCCAACTGTTGGCTGAGAAGGAATATATAAAGCTGCTTCATACTTAGAGTGACAGTTGGGCTGTCTAGCTCGGTGCTCTCTATTTCAGCTGCGATCAGCTTTCTAGGGTCTCAGGTGGATTATTTCACCTAAAATCCATTTGGCAGAAAATGCTAAGGACTGGACTAGGCACTTTCTTCATTCAAAGGTTGTATTGCATTCTCAAGCAATGTCCATCACTCAGAGGTGCAAAAACTCACTATATCCCACTGGCCTCCAACAATGCCCAGAGACCACCCTGCCACTCTCCTGCCATCCCCATTCAAGACAGACACAAAGGTAAGACTGGGAGGAGGTAAGAGGGGAGGTCACCTACTAGTTTCTTGTGGGTTTATAAGACATGCCAAGAACTTCCTCCGAGTCTACTACTGCACTGTTTACCAAAGTGCTTTTTATGAGTCATGGTAATCAAAAGCTAAAACTGGCTTAGATCCTATAAACTCAGTTAATCTCCTGAGCCACAAGCCTTTCAATCCTCCTGTGTAACGTTTTGCTGGCAGACACTCCTTTTAATGAGGTTTTTTGGAACTCCTGCCTGGGTGATTGTTCTTGCTCTCCTGAGCTCTAGGCGATTCCAGAAAAAGGGCTCATAGTGCTAAACATAGCCTGACTTAGAATTCCAAAGCGGAGTGCTCTTTTTCTACACTCCCACTTCCAGTGGAGTCTGTATGGCAGGGGTGTAGAATTCCATTTTGGAGAAGCTCTTGGAGAAGCTTTCCAATGGTGGGTGCGGCCAAAGGAAAAACGGGCAGCCCCCAAAATGCATCATCATCATCATCATCATCATCATCATCATCATCATCATCATCATCATTTTTCTCCCCTTTCTATAATACTAGAACCCAGGGTCATCCCATGAAGCTCATTGGTGGGAGAAGCACTTCTTCACACAGCACATAATTAAACTGGAATTTGCTACCACAAGAGGTAGTGAGGCCCATCAATTGGATAAATTCCTGGAGGAGAAGGATATTAATGGCTAGTGGTCCTGATGGCATTGTGCTACCTCCAGTTTCAGAAGCAGTAAGCCTATATACACTAGTCACTGGGGAACATGGGTGGGAGGGTGCTGTTGCACTTTATCCTGCTTGTGGGTCCCTGGTCGATAGCTGGTTGGCCACTGTGTGAACAGAGTGCTGGACTAGATGGACCCTTGGTCTGATCCAGCATGACCCTTCTTATGTTCTTATCATCATAATAATGGCATATTTTAAAGCTCTTCCTAACACTAGCGGAGCCTTAGAAGAAGCTTTTCAACTTTTACAATGGGAAAAAACATCACAAAAGCTGGGGAACCACCAAGCAATTGGTGGTGGGGCAAAAAGGGGAGGGAGGCTGGCCATCTAGGGAACCCCATGAGGCCAGATTGAGACCCCAGGCGGGCCTGACCTTGCCCCCAGCATGAGGTTCTGCACTCCTGTTGTATGGTAACACTTTACCATGGTCAAGTAAAGACTCTTTTTACCTTTGGGGGTAGATTTACCCTGATGTTGGGCTTTGGACATAGCACACAGAAGGAAAGGTATAACTCCCTCCCTCCCTCTTTCATTAGCTTTCCACCTCCCACTGCAATTCATTCACATTCTGGAAGGGCTTATTCCTTGAACATGGAGAAGCAGTTTATAGACATGTATAATGACACATGTTCTGAGCAAACATTGTTAACACAAGTAATACACAGGCGTACTGCAGGATTTGCAATGGCAGCAAAGAACACAGGTAGTCCAAACTGGATTAAATTGAATGGCTTCAGAACCAGGCTTCGAGGATAGTCATGTTGCCATTTTTAATGTCCAGCCTGTTAATTTTCCATTTTAGAGCAAATGAAGGATAAAACCCTGTCTCCGTACCACCTGATAGCATGATCTGAAACAGCATCGTAATAATGCTTAGTATACAGTGATAGCTCTGCAATCCGTAAAACTATGAGATAATTAATTAGATGTCTGCTCAAGAGGCCTGCAGGCCTACATGTGGTGACGTGCAATCCAAGATGAAATTGCAGGGACAGGGTGGCAAGCAGGTGAAGTTTGGCTCTGGCCAGGACTGCAAGGCCTGCCTTTCTAGGGGTATTTAATTAATCCTCAAATTTGCAAAACCCACTGTCATCTCAAGCAGAAACAGATCCTCATCACAGTTTAATTGATGCAAAATGTCTTGATCTGGATTTATTGAAGCAGAAACCTTGGCTTCCGCAGCGTTTCAGCTGGCTTAAAAAAATTGACTTAGCCAGTAAGAAAAAGAGCCAGGTGGCAAAATCCTGTTTGGATAACAACATAACTCACTTGTAGCTCTACAGTTCGAGAAGCCTGTGTCCATAATGAGTTGGCTCACAATCCAGAGGGCAGGCTTCTTTTCTAGTTTCTCCCTCTTAAAGGCACACAGCTGCAAACAATCTTGTAGGTACAGCAGCAAAGTTATGATTTGGATCTCAGCTGTTGTGGAGGCAGCTTCAAGTGGCAGGCAAGACAGTTGTACAAAGCATCTCCCAGGTGTTCCCAGCAATTTTAACCATGCCAACACAATCCTTCTTTTAAGTTTGGTGGCAATGTTGTCTGAACATATCTGAGTAGCTCAGGTTATTTGTCTAGAACTACCTCTATGTGATTGTGCTGAGAGGTTTCCTGGCTTTTGTGCAGTTCCTCCCCCCTACTCCTAAAGCTTAGTTACTGCCAGTAAGAGCTTTAAGCTGAAAGATGCTGGTATCTTTGGTCCTACACCTTTTGCCTTCTACTCTGTCCACCTCTGGAATGAACAACACTCCTGAGAACTTCTCCAAAATTGAATTTGTCCCTCAGGCAAAAAGCTTCAACACCCCCAGTGCAGACAATACTGAGCTAAGTGGACCAATGGTCTGACATAGTACCAAGCAGCTTTCCAAGTTCCTGTCCAAGCTGGGTGTTTTTTTGGTTTTTTTTTGGCATCCCTTAAAATACTTTGATGTTTTGCCTTACAAGAATACACAAATTTCATGTTAGGCGATATTTGAAAGGTAATTTTACTTATGCTGAAGACACAGAGAAAGGAGAGTTCGCCAACTTCCTGTAAGTAATGATTGTATAAAGTTTTCTTCTCATAAGTAATGATTGTATAGAGTTTTCCTTTCCATTATCACACTTTAAGCAAAATCCCAAACACCACATTGACACACATATTAAGGCTAGATCTACGCTACTGCTTTATAGCAGTATTGATGTGCACTGATAACTGTTGGATCACATCACACAGTCCATATATCATTTACATAGTATTATTTCCTGCTTTTCATTCCACATTATCCAAAATACTGCAACAAATGTCAATGCCCCCTTTCAGAAGACACCTTAAACATGTCTTTAACCACAGTGGTTAAGTCAGAAAGCTGGGCCGTGTTCAGAAGACACAAACCAAAGCTTTATTCACAGTGAATAATGTCAAAAAGCCTTATTCACAGTGGTTAAGGCCATGGTTTAACGTGTCTTCTGAACACGGCCCAGCTTTCTGGCTTAACCACCATGGTTAAAGCCATAGTTTAAGGTATCTTCTGAACAGGGCCACTGTGTGACCGACGAGGTATAAATGCACAAGAGGGATATAGTGTTACCATGATGGGATCATAATGATTTGACACGGCATGTCGATCTGGCCTAAAACAGGCCTTCAGTGATCCAACATGAATGCTAAATCACACACAGTAGACTTCGAGATGCACAGCCATCTGATCCATTTAAAGACTATGCAGTTCAACTGGGGTGGGTGGGGAAATGGACGTGCCACCAAAACAAAACAATAATCTACAAAGCAGTAAAATATATGAAATCTTACAGGGATTATTTCAAAAGCACTTTCCTTACACCTGATGTCCCCTGGCTGTTTCCTTGGCCATCTGCTTTATCTATCGCATTGACAAACATGGGCAAATTAAAATTCAGCTCAGTCTCTACAATGATTGCACGCCCATGCCATGCCAATGACCTCTGTGTTAAGTGCAAGTGGCATGGGTGTGGAGCAGCTACTTCCAGACAAGTTGGCTCACGTAGACTGTCAACAGAATGCTGTCTCACTTGCAGGCACCAGACACTGCACCTGATAGCGTGGTTGCTGAATAAATTTGCAGTGGTTTCAAACCCATGAAGCGAGATACCATTTATTTCCATGTGATGGTTAAGCACATGTTTCACTCTCTCCTTCCCACTGACATCAATGGGACTTAAATGTGCTAAACCTTGTCCCCATAATGTGCAGATGTGGATTAAGTGAAGAGTTAAGCTTCTCTCTCGCCATGGAGCAAGAGCACCAGCTGTTCAAAACTTCCCCATATTGTATGTAGGAGGCAGATAAGCACATGCTTCAAAATGTGGCCCAGACTTGGCAGACTTCAATATTCTTAATTCCAAAACTCCTGTTGCCAGCATGCAATGCATTAGCCAGATTTGCTCCCAAGGCTGCTGTTTGCTTCAACATGGACTATATTACCTTCAACCTATATGCACTAGTCACCTTAAAGTCAGAGAAGCATTTTTAGATGCAGATGGTTAACTGACACATACTATCCTCTGTCCCAGGACATTCAATATTTACCCATGAAGTTTCCATTCCACTTTTCTGAGGGTACAGTTTCTAATACCTGCAGTGCTCTGTGAAAACTTTCATTTAAACATAAACAGAAAGCTCTGTTGGGCTGGAAATGCAAACATACACACACACCTAACCCAAAATTTAGGACAAACAGTCCAGGCTGGGGGAATTTATTCCATCTCTATTTTCTAGCATGCAGAGCAAAGGAGAGAAAATATGTTCTCCTACAGTTCTGTGAGGTTTGATGGGGTGGATGAGCAATACTCTAGTGAAGTAAGGCCCATGGGTGGTCACAGACAAAGAATAAGATGTGTTGAGTTGCACAGCTAGGATTGCCATGCAACAGATGTAGAACATTTATCATAAACCCACAAAGAAAGGAAATGCCACACTCTTATCAGAGTACTCTCAGAATTTTTTTTTTGTAAGGAAACATATTTCATAAGCATGGATCATGCTCTGGAAATGCATGCCTGGGCACTGAAAGGCATTTCTCTGATATGGTTCCCCCTCACATCAAAGGTTGTGATAAGAGCATTTCTTCTCCTTTGTATGTGCTGCTGTCCAATACGTGGCCACTGAATACTCAAAATTACTACCCCTCTGCAATACATTGGTGGATCTATGGAGACAATCCCCAACAGAGCACATGCATAATGAGTAGCTTCATTTAGTTGCTTAAATGCATTCAAAGTCAGAAATGTGGGTATCTTGTCTGGATAAGATCAACCTGTTTAATTAAGTTCTGCCTCTATAGAAAATTAAGTCTGATCACCCAGACAATTGATAGTCAGGATTTAGCCTTGAGAAATGTCAGTCCCTTACCCCTTTGTGGTTCTTTTCATTTTTCTTTCAAGAAATGTTAAGACCATGTCTTTGCCTTTGGGTTGGGATGACAGCTGATCCCCAGCTGTGTTAAGCTATGTCATGACAGGTTTGGCTTGTCAGTGGGAAACTAATGGAACTGCTGTGCCCCTAGTCCGGTGACTTTGATTGTAACTTTGCTCAAGAAATTCTGTACCCTGCAATTCAAAATTTAAATGTGTTCAGCTGAGAGAAATGTGTAGTCCCAACCCCGCTTGTGTGTAAGCCTGCTCATTCTGTTTCCTTCCTTAATAAATAACTAATAGTTACTCTCTGTGTTTTGCCTTGGGAATGCTAAATGGCTCAGACCAGAGTATGTTGAAGTTTTGCCAATGCAATAGCAGTACTATGCTACTTAATCATTGGCTAATTAAGTAGTTCAAAGGGCTCCTCTTTAAGTAACTAAGGGGATACTCAGATTTTTTGCACTCTTGTGTGCTTCCAAGCTTACCTACCTGCCTGGATTAAATAGCAAATGGGTCTGGAGACAGGGACACCATGATTTGAAGACCCTTTGAGGTGGTTCTCTCTCAGTCCTTTCTGGAATGGTTACCCAATCTTGTTCAGATCAGAGTCCAAGTTAGGAGCACCTGTCACCAATCATTTTGGATTAGGTTGCTGTTTGTTGGTTTAATGACACATTAGGTGAAATGCATATCATGCAGCATCTCCATTTTAAATAATTTAGCACTAAACATGCCGAGCCGGGGTGGGGGAATTTTCAGTGGGATAAAAGCATACTAGGAGGGGAAATTTAATCCTTCTGTCCCCACCTGTGATTCCAAAGAAAACTGCTCCCTCCACACAGCTATGAAGCTTGAGGGAAGAGGGTGGAATCTAGTGGCTGCGTGAGTGGGCCTCAGGGGATGCAGAAATGCATTGCTATTTTATCTTAGAAAGATCATATCCAATATAAAATGACCACCCTTTACTTTAATATGAAATGTGACAGAAAGTATAGCTCTTGCTGAGTCAAGTGTCCCAGGGCCTTCAAACATACCTCATGAAGAGTGTCAAGGGGAGGAAGTCTGGATTAATATTGTGAAGTCCAGACTCTAAGGTGACCCATCTACCAGGGGGTAAAATCAGGCTTTTGCCTGGTTCTAGGCATAAGGTGACCATACGGAAAGGAGGACAGGGCTCCTGTATCTTTAATGGTTGTATAGACAAGGGAATTTCAGCAGGTGTCATTTGTAAGCATGCCGCACCCGGTGAAATTCCCTCTTCATTACAACAGTTAACAGCTATACTAGAGTGACCAGATGCAAAAGAGGGCAGGGCTCCTGCAGCTTTAACTGCCCTCATTTCGTTCTTTTTTCTTTTTTCTTTTTCTTCCTTTTCCCAGCCTTCACATCTTTGCCTTATATGAATACTTTTTTTTGTAATACATGCTAGCTCCCATGAATGAGGCATGCTTTTATGGACCTGGATCTCACCCACCAGGGTTCCACTTAGAGTGCATGATTTTTGTGTGTGGCTGTAACATGAGTAGGGTGACCAGATAAAATCCAGGTCAGAGCTCATGTAACTTTAACAGTTGTAGAGAAAAGGGAATTTCAGCCACTGTCATTTGTACGCAATTAGTTCCTGGTGAAATTCCCTCTTCATCACAACTGTTAGAGTTGCAGGGGCCCTGCCTTATTTTGTATATGGTCACTCTAGTGCACCTGCACCTTTAACTGTTGCGATGAAGAGGGAATTTCACCAGGAACTAATTGCATACGAATGACTCTGGCTGAAACTCCCTTTTCTCTACCACTGTTAAAGTTACATGAGCCCTTTTAAAGCAGTAGTGTAGATAGGCTCATAGAAACACCATCTGCCACTAAACTTATGAGTTGCTTCCAAACCTAATTGGAGGCTTTCTATTGTTGACCGCAGACATTTTAAGCCATCCTGGGCAACTCTGCAAGGCAGAACTGCCGAAAGGAAAATGAATCGGCCAGATTCCACTTTCAAAAAGTTTCTATTAAAAATGAATGAAGACAGAGGAAAACAAGAATGACACAGGAAACTCGAAGGACATCATCAAAGGTAGAGGGGAACCCACAAACACACAGGCTCTCTGTGATATTCACCATGTCCACTTGCTTTAAAGGAGGGGAAAAATCAAAATGCATCCCCTAATAAATGCTACTAGATGTAAGCAGATAGCTCTTTAATTAGAGGGTTCTACTTATTTTTAGAGCTTCTAACTCATGGAAAAAGAGGTAATGCCAGTCCTTTGCTTGAAGTTATTTAAAAACAAAACAGAAAGCAGACACACATCAAAGTTTGACAAGCAAAGGTCGTTCTGAGCATTTGTTCTTCCCACTAGAGTGCAAAACCACAGTGGCCGCACTGTTTGAGAGGAGGACAACAGGCAGCTCAGAAGGAGCAAAGCCCCCAGTATTTGCGCCTCTTGGTGAGGCCGACTTGATCACCCGGAAGGAATGCAAACCTCACAGTCAGCGGTCTGGTCTCTGTGCCAAGAGGTAAGGAACGTGAAAGCAGAACAGAAGGGTCACTGTATGGGCAAGGACAGGCAGAATCGCGTCATTCCTGTTTGAGCAGAGACAGTCGCTTGTTTAAAACCATGGCCTCAAATCTTTCAAAAGCACTGTAACCTCTGCCAGGCGGTTGGAATCAGGTTCTGGAAGTCTTATTCAGACCTTCCCTGGCACTGAGGTTCAAGCTTCACATTAAACAGAGTTTGAGGATCCTCACTGGTTTGTTTGTTTGTTTGTTTTACCCAAGGAAGCCTAGAGCAGGCTGCATCTGAGCAGAGGAGTGGGGTCAGGTGGGGGAAGAGAAGTTGCTTAACTTTCCCCCTTTCTGTCATTTTCCAACGTGAAATGAACTTTCCCAACACTGCAATCCCATATATGCCAACTCAGAAGTCAGCCCTATTGAGTTCAAGTGTGTATGTCAGGGGTAGGGAACCTGTTGCTCTTCAGATGTTTTGGACTACAAGCCCCAGAAGCCCCAGCCAGTATGGCCCATGGTTAGAGACTGTGAGAGTTGTAGTCCAAAGCATCTGGAGGGCACCACACCAGGCGTATCGGATTCTAAATGAGCAGAGCAGCAAATAAAGCTTTGATATAACACAGGGTACCATGAGATGTGGGTGACTTTCTCTCTCTGTTTCTCAAGGACCAGATCTACAGCAAGCAGGATAGAACACTGTGAAAGTGGCTTGAAAATGGTATATGGAATGTGTCATGGGTCCCAATAGTTGTCAATACCATTATAAACCATTATAGAGTGGTAGTGTAGATCCTGCTTGCCTGCCTGCCTGCCTGCCTCCCACCCCTCCCTCCCTCCCTCCCTGTCTGCCAACAAGGGACAAGTACTAAAGAGAAAAATTGAACTTTTGCAGGTAATACAAATGACGAATGACATGGACCCCTTCCTGCCACCTCTGACAAAATCCTGCCTTACCAAGAACAGTCCCATGGGTCAAGGATAAGGAAGTTCAAGGTGCTCAACAGGAGGCACAGTATGACAGATGTTGCCTGTGCAGGCTTCAACTGAGCAGATGGACAGGTGAAGTTGCTCTGCCAACCTTGCTTGGCATGTCATCAGGGTCCTGATCCAGAGAATGCTTCCTTCTCATGAGTAGAACTCAGGGATTTTATTTATTTATTTATTTATTTATTACATTTGTATACCGCCCCATAACCGAAGCTCTCTGGGCGGTTTACATAGGATTAAAAACAATTAAAAACAATATACAAAAATTAAAACAGCAAAAACATACAACATACACACAATCTGTACATTTAAAAACCACTTCAACACTTCAAAAAGCTACAAAAAACCAAAACAAAACAAACCCAGGCTCCTCAGATATTGCCAAATGCCTGAGAGAAGAGGAAAGTCTTGACCTGGCGCCGAAAAGATAACGATGTTGGCGCCAGGCGGGCCTCGTCGGGGAGATCGTTCCACAATTGGGGAGCCACCACAGAGAAGGCCCTCTCTCTTGTTGCTGACCTCCGAGCTTCCCTCGGAGGAGGCACTCGGAGGAGGGCCTTAGATGTTGAACGTAGTGTTCGGGTAGGTTCATGTCGGAAAAGGCGTTCCATCAGGTATTGTGGTCCCAAGCCGTGTAAGGCTTTATAGGTTAAAACCAGCACCTTGAACCGGGCTCGGAAACATACAGGCAGCCAATGCAAGCGGGCCAGAGTAGGTCTTATATGTTTGAACCTACTGGTTCCGGTTATCAATCTGGCCGCTGCATTTTGCACAAGCTGCAGCTTCCGAACCACCTTCAAAGGCAGCCCCACGTAGAGTGCATTGCAGTAATCTAACTTGGAGGTTACCAGAGCATGGACAACTGAAGCCAGGTTATCCCTGTCCAGATAGGGACGTAGCTGGGCCACCAACCGAAGTTGGTAGAAGGCACTCCGTGCCACTGAGGCCACCTGCGCCTCAAGTGACAGAGATGGTTCTAGGAGAATCCCCAAGCTACGAACCCGCTCCTTCAAGGGGAGTGCAACCTCATCCAGAACAGGTTGAACACCCTCCATCCGGTCAGTGGAACCACCCACTAACAGCGTCTCAGTCTTGTCTGGATTGAGTTTCAGTTTATTAGCCCTCATCCAGTCCATTGTCGCAGCCAGGCACTGGTTCAGCACATCCACAGCCTCACCTGATGAAGATGAAAAGGAGAAATAGAGCTGCGTGTCATCAGCGTACTGATGACAACGCACTCCAAAACTCCGGATGACTGCACTCAACGGTTTCATGTAGATGTTGAACAGCATGGGGGACAAGACTGACCCCTGCGGAACCCCATACTGGAGAATCCACGGGGCTGAGCAATGTTCCCCAAGCACCACCTTCTGGAGCCGACCCCCCAAGTAGGAGCGGAACCACTGCAATGCAGTGCCTCCCACTCCCAACTCAGCCAGTCGTCCCAGAAGGATACCATGGTCGATGGTATCGAAAGCCGCTGAGAGATCAAGGAGAATCAACAGAGTCACACTCCCCCTGTCTTTCTCCTGACATAGGTCATCATACAGGGTGACCAAGGCTGTTTCCGTACCAAAACCAGGCTTGAAACCCGACTGAAATGGATCCAGATAATCAGTCTCATCAGTCTCATCCAAGAGTGCCTGGAGTTGGCTCGCAACCACCCGCTCCAGGACCTTGCCCAGGATATGCGATGTGTTGTCAGGTAGGCACTGCTCCACTGGCTCCATCCATCTATCTGCACACGTTGCTGTGTCTGTTCCTGAGGTCCTTGGGATGATCCTGGTGGGACTGGAGCTTCCCTGGGTGGGGCATCCATCCAGATGGTGGTCTTGGGAGACCCATTGGCCCCTGCTAACTCTTCTTGATCACCGTAAGCACTAAGGACAGAAAAAGGCTCCTCCTTTTGCTCTGAGGTCTCATCCAGTTCTGGGCTGGTCATGTCAAGAAGATAATGGGACCCATCAGACAACTTGGAAAAATTGATTCCTGTGCTGCTTAACTGCTATAGCTCAATTCTCCATTCCAGCTTTGCTGGATTCAGGGTTCCTTCTAAACACATTGGACAGTGTGGACCTGTGAATAAGCAGTTTACAGGACTATTATGGAACACCCCCCCCCCCCTACACCAAGGCATAGCTGAAAACTCAATGGAGTGAAACACACAGCAATGTTTTGTAAAGCACCTCCCAAAGCAGTTTTCAGAGTTAGAAATGCCTCAAGTATTAATATTATGTAAGAGACATATTTTGACAGAAGTCCTCCCCAGGCAAGCCCCTGGGTATGTATGCAAGAACTGAAAACCCTTTAATCAAAATCTTTTTATCTGCACCCACAATGTCTGCAGGACACATAGCCCAAATGTGGCACCTTATGAAAACAGAAGAGTATTTTAAGATACAAAATCCTGGAGTGAGGGGGGTGGGGTGGGGTGGAAATACACTATGTACTTGTTACAGATTGAGAAATGTCAGAAGCTGCCATGATCATCAAAGATAGAGCAACTCAGGGGTGGGGATGGGAGGAGGTTAGAACTGGGTAACCACACCTTTAAATTTGAATCGGAACCTCACCTGGCAATACAGAGATACACTGCTGCATTTTTATTGGTTTATTAGATTTATATCCTACCTTTCTCCCAAGGAGCTCAAGGCTGCATATATTATGCTCCTCCCTTCATTTTATCTATGAGATGAGCTAGGTGGAGAGACAGTGGCTGTCCCAAACTCACCCACTGAACTTCATGACTGAGTGGGGACTAGAACCTGAATATCAATGGTCCAATACAAGACTCTAATTACTATAACACGATAACCCACACTCAGCGGGTTGTTGCTGAACCATGGGTTGTTCTTGAATCATGGGTTAGCATGTTGTGAACCCTGGACATTTTCTGTAGGGTGGCTTGTCAACCACGCAGTGTGGCTTATTTTTCCTCAAACAAGCCACCTTGAGAACCCACGTTTTGCTTTTGTGTTGTTCAGAATGGGTAACAAGCCACACTGCAATGTTAATAAGCCACCTTGCAGAAAATGTCAGACAACATGTTAATACGTGGTTCAACAAACAACCTGTGGTTCAAAAATAATGTGTTGTGTGAACAGCCCCAACACATGATAACCCACATTCAGTGGTTGGGTATTAGATTGGGTGTGGGTCTTCATTGAACTGTGAGGTTTTTGTTGAAGTGTAGGTTCTGAGCTCAGAGCATTTTCTGAAGGGTGGCTTATTTTTCTCACCCTGAGAACCGATGGTTTGCTGTTGGATGTAAACTGCAGGTTGTTTGTGGATAACAACCCATACTTTGTTCACACAGTTGGGTTCAGAGAGCATGATTCAACAACAACTCATGGTTCAATGACAACCCACACTCAACCCATATTCAACCACTGAGTGTGGCTTATTGTGTTGTGTGATCCGAGTCCCTGGGTCTTTAGCTAGGAAACATAAAGAATAGTGAGTTCTATGGAACATCAGCTAGTGAGGACAAATACCACATTTCCAGAAACTTCAGCATGCTAGCAGGCAGCCAAAGGGGTATCCTGATATGTGCTTCCAAAGGTGCTTCTGGTTGCCTGTTTCCCCCAGTTATGACAGTGCTAAATAAGAAAGGTATGTGTGTGTGAGACAGAGTGTATGAGACAGATACCAACTTGCATGTGAGTTCGATGCTATTGTCACTATTCTGCCCATGCCACAAGTACTATGTCAGCTGTGCTCATCCTGCTACTCTCATGTTCTTCACTGCAAGGCACAAGGGTCAGTGGCAGCTGCCAGTCACCTGAAGTGCAGCTCTCCACTTCTCTCTCTCTCATTCACACACACACATGCCCCTTTTGCAGTAGCTGCTCATTCTACCAGGAGTTCTCTAGCTTGGTCTTCATGTTTGCTTTAGCAGTGGGTTGGCTGTTGTGCTCCTTGGCTATAAGGTGGCTGGGGGTGAGGGGGGAAAGGAAAACACAGGGGCAATCAGGCCTTTAGCTGTGGTGAGGGAACAGTCCAAGAGGCAAGGAGCACTGTGCACTACACCACTCTTTTGTAAACTGCCCAGACAGCTTCATCTATGGGGTAGTATAGAAATAATAATAATAATTAGGGGTGTGCACTGGATCGGGTCCGATCCACGATCCGGATCCGATCCAGGGGAAATCGGATACAATTATCCGATTTCCGATCACCCCGCTGGATTGTCTAGATCGGAATGGATCAGAATGGATCGGAGGATCGGCGGGCGCCAGCCGCTTCCATTGGCGGGCGCCAGAGGGCGCCTGCCGATGGAAGCGGACAACGGGGGCAGGTAAGCAGGGGAAGTGGGGCCCTCTTTTGTATTTCACCAGATTTCTGTCTGGGAAACCAGCCAATCATCCCCTTATCTACGGAACGTCCGGGAAGAACGCCAGCAAAATTGACTGTTTTGTGTTTTTATTTATTTCCAAGAGATTAACCCCAAGCCTGCATGGAGTGCCAAACTTACGGAGTAAGGCAGTAATGTCCAAGATTCCCAGTTCAGGGTCCAAGGTAGTCAGGGGCTAGGCAGATATATCACAAGTCCAGGGCCCAGAGTCAAGCCAGAAAGTCCACAAAGTCCAATTGCCAAAGCCAAGGGTCAAGCCAGATATTCAGGAAGTCCAATTGCCAAAGCCAAGGGTCAAGCCAGATATTCAGGAAGTCCAGGGTCCACAATCCAAAGTCAAGCTGGGTATTCAATCCACAGTCTATGAGCTGGAAGCAGGCAGGAATGCTAGGAGCCGATTACGTCGGTTGTTCCCAACGAAACCACTGCTTCCCCCTTTGAGCCTTTTATGTCTTGCCTGAGCTTGTCCTCGCCCCTTCCCCAGCTGTTCCATATTCCTTAAGCAATCTCATTTAAGGCTTGCATCTGCTGTGCTGTGTTTCTGCAATCTCATACTACGTCTTGTTGGACGAATTTGCTCTGCACGCTTCAGACGCCGCCTCTGCTGGGGAGTTAAAAGATGAACCTCTTCAGGCCCAGAATCTTCCTCGTTGGAGACAGGAGGTGGAAGAGGGTGGCTTTCCTGGGGCTTTTCTGAGGAACCTCCCTGCCCTTCCTCCTCCTCTGGTAAGTCCTGGGGAATGGGTGAAGCTGCAGTCTCTGAAACTTCTTCCTCCTCAGAGGAAGATTCTTCAAATGGAGCCATGACACCCACTTACCTTCCGGGGACGTCCGCTCCCCTCCGTTGCTGGCCGCTACTGCGAGCAGGCTTTGCGGCCTGCCCCTAGGTAGCGCGCCAGGTGATGTCATCACCTGGCGCACTACTCAGGGGCAGGCCGCGAAGTCGACTCGCAGTAGCAGCCAGCGGCGGAGGGGAGCGGACGGCCCCGGCAGGTAAGCAGGGGGAGGGGGCTTACCCCCCCGGGGCCATCTGCTTCCATCCGCTGGCACCCGCGGATGGAAGCGGATGGCCCTGGGAGGTAAGAACCGCGAGGGGGGAGGAGGGAGTTAGGCCCCCCTCACCCACCTGCCGCCATTTTTTCCCCTTAGACTTGCATTGGGGGAAAGCTTTCTTTCCCCCAATGCAAGTCTATGGGGAAAACAAAAATGGCGGCCGATCCAAAAATCGGATGTCTGATTTTTGTATCGGGATCGGGCCCGATCCGGTCCGGGGGGGCCTCCGATTTTGTCCGATCTGATCCAGGACAAAATTGGAGGTCCCGATCCGGGTCTCGATCCGATCCGGGGGGGCCGTGCACACCCCTAATAATAGTAATAATAATAATAATAATAATAATAATAATAAGCCTATCCACATTGGCCTTAAAATGACTTATATTCTGTTTAAAAATGTGGTTTTGTAAGTCGTTTCATTACATGGTAGGACACACTGAGCAGTACTTGCGTTTCATAGCGACTGCTTCCTCCGTCCTCAAAGTGTTCACTGGTGTCACACAGGGTTAATTCTTTGTCTCTTCTTCTTTCGTTTTTGTTTTGCAGGCTGCTTGAGTTACGAGACAGAAGTGGGCGGGTCAAGCAGCCTGCAAAACAAAAACGAAAGAAGAAGAGACAAAGAATTAACCCTGTGTGACACCAGTGAACACTTTGAGGATGGAGGAAGCAGTCACTATAAAACGTAAGTACTGCTCAATGTGTCCCACCACGTAATGAAACGACTTAAAAAAACATGTTTTTAAACAGAATATAAGTCGCTTTAAGGGCAATGTGGATAGGCTCAATAATAATAATAATACACAGGCACTGGCAGTGGGAGAAATTGAATGTGCAGAGTGAGAGCAAAGTGGACCTGTGCTGGGAAATGTGGCAGCACTGAGTATAGCAGGTGCACTCTCTCATTGGTGAGAAAAAGATCCATCCTGATCCAAAGACCAAGTGAGCATCTTCGAATCTGCCTACCTGGTCACTGACTGATGAGGCCTTGCTTGGATGATGTGGAGGGGGGTGGGGAGGAGAGGCCCGAAAAGGCCTTCATCTGAGTCCAGCGCATAGAATGGCCACCTGACCTGGGGGAGGGGAGAGGCCCCCCATGACCCAAAAAAGGCTCCCCCAAAGGCCCTGGCGGCAGCGCCTGGAGCCAAAGTGGCTTCTGCTTTAAAATGATTGAAGAGAACTGCGCTAGTCCATTTGGCTATGCAGAATGCTGCACAGAGAATGGCACAATCCTGATTTAGGGAAAGGGCCATCATTTAGTCACACAGCACCTGCTTTGCATGCAAAAAGTCTAAAGTTCAACCTCTCGAACTCTGGTCGTTGGGCTTGGAAGACCTCCGTCCCAAAATCCAGAGAGCTACAGCCAAAATAGACGACGGTGAGCTAAACAGACCAATGGTCTGACCCAATACAAGACAACTTCATATGTTTTATTGCAATCATTCTCTTGCAAAAACGTCTGCCTGAATGCACCCTAATAACAATAATTTGTTTCTGTTAGGCATGGCTTAAATTTCTAGTGCTTGTAGTGCGTTTGAAGCTGGCCCTCTCCATTCCTTCCAGCACTCAGGAGATGCAGATCCTTTACCCACACAAGTCGAATCCTGATTCTCATATTTGTTCTCCATTCTTGACTTTTAAAATGCCTGCGATGGGAATTTAGCTATTGAGCATTCCCAGATTGCACTTTCTTGTAGCTACACATCTGTTGCCTTTTCTATTTTATTTATCAAGAAAGAGATTAAGAACATAAGATGAGCCCTGCTGGATCAGACCAAAGGTCTATCCAGTTCAGCATCATACTGTTATCCACAGTGGCCAGACAGATGCTTACGGGAAGCCCACAAGCAGGACATGAGGGAAAGAACCTCCCCTGCAACAGATATGAAGTGGTATAATGAATATGGACTATATCTGGTAAGGATGCAGAATTGTGGAAAACATTAAGAAAATTTCCTCCACCTTGCAAATGTCAGTTTTGAACAAGAAGAAAGGTATACTACCCTCCTTGCTTGGAGAGGGATGGACTGGATGGTCTCCAGTGTTCCCCTGAACTTGGTGGTCCTTTTATTCTAAGATTGGGGTTTGGACAGGAGGTTGTTGTAGTAGCTCATCCCAAACCTAGTAAGAATCTCCTTATTGTCAGGTAAACTAGCGGTGCTGTGTAGTAATAGGACCTACATAGTTAGCTGATTGCTCTCAATAGCCAGCATTCTGAAAGGTCAACAGATACCTGAAAAGGGCCCTCTCCCTGCTGGGGATGATGGAAGCAAGAGGTCTATATGTAACAGAGAAACAAACAGAGATACTGAAGTTTGAGTCACACAAGGACTCAGAGAACTGAGTTTTGGGCTCTGAAAAAGTGAACAGCATCTTTTGATGCTGGCTAATTCCCTGGAGATCTATTAGCTACTGAGCCAAGTTCAAGGTCTTGCTGTTGATATAGATAGCCCTGAACAGTTTGGGACTGGGATATCTAGTGAATCACGTCTCCTGATACAGACCATGCCATGATGAATTAAGATAATTGGAGGAGGCCCTGCTGGCCATACTGTGATCTGCAGATTGCCATCTTGCGCCAACCCAGGCCTTTGTCCGTGGTGGCGCCCACCTTATGGAATGCCTTCCCCCTGGAATTCGGGAGGCATCAGCTGTGGAATCCATTAGGTGCCAATTAAAGATCCATCTCTTTGCCCAGGCCTTCCCTGATTGATTGTGCTGACCAGTTTGACTGTTAATTATGGTGTTTTGCGTATTTGGGTTTAATGTTTTCCAATTGTAATTTTGATGATATATTTTAATGTATTTTAATCTTCCTTTGTAAACTGGTTAGATATATGGTTTAATATGATAAGCAGAATATAAACCTATTGAATAAATAAATAAAGAAAGAAAGAGAATCATAGAATTCTATAGTTGAAAGGGACCACAAGGATTGTGTAATCCAACCCAAATATGGAAGCAGTGGATTTTGGGTGTCTCTTGGAGTGTTTAAGCCAAGGTGGACAACCTGTGGCCCTCAGCCTAATTTCAGGCAGCTCATGGCATAATTTCAAAAGCTCTCTGCATGCAATCAGTTCAGCCCTCTTGTGGTCTGTCTCTTTCCTGGCAGCCTGCTGCTTGGGAAGGAAGAAGAAGAAGAAGAAGAAGAAGAAGAAGAAGAAGAAGAAGAAGAGAGAAAATGAGATACCTAAAAGCTAAAACAAAAAGAGATGCCCCACTCACATTTGATTCTGGCCTTGCTCACCAAAGATGAGCAGCCCCCAATCTGCGAGGGAATAGGGCCCGAAACAGGAAAAGGTTTGACCACTCCTGGTTTAAGCTATATCTTCACCTATGCCCAACCTGTATATTTGTAAAGAAATACAAATATTACAAAAAGCTAATGAGCCTCCAGTGAGCTCCTTTCAAAGGAAACCAAACCCACCTAAGCACTGCAGCCCTAGACCTTCTCACTGGTATAATTTATAAGCACGGCAGCACCATCTTATATTGTATCTATATTGTTTCCTACCCACAGGATTCCAGAACAGACAAGACAGGTCCCACGGCATTAGAGATAACTGGTAACAAACAACTACAGAAAATCACAAGAGTTAATTCACTGCTTTCATGTCATGCTGTAGAAGGCAAGTAACCTGCTTTGTTCAACAAGCGTCGTAAGATTCTGAGATGTCCCCACAAGTGAGAAAGGTGAAAGAAGCAACGAGAGGAACAAAAACATGACTTGCAACAGATTGCTGAAGCCCCCCACCACACCTTTTAGACTAGCTTACATTTACCATCACAGAAAAATGTGCAGGCCTAGCTGGCAGAGTCTACTAACTGAGGATTTACCAAGTACTAAATTGAGGTGGATGCAAACTTTTGTTGGCACTTTAACAAAGAGTGGCGGAAAAAGTGTCCCCAATATCATTTCTCATTTTCAGCTGTAAAGAAAAGAATTCACATTCTTGGGAAAAGCCGTGTCCTTCTGGCATTGTAGTTCTTCGAAAACCCAATTACACCGTTCCCTGTTCTGATCCGCATTAGGTATGCCTCAGTGATGAACCCGCTCTGCTGTAATTCCATCTGCAAGAATTCTCATTGGAAGAGCAAATCTCCAGCAGCAGCAGCAACAGGAGCAGAAAGAAACAATCAGGAGGCAGGCAGGAGCAAAACTAATCCATTTAGGTGACATTGAAAGAGAATAATAATAATAATAATAGCAATACGTAATGACAAAAATGTTGTAGAAAAGCAAGAGGAAAAGAGAGAAAAATATACACTACTGGCCATGGAAGTTAAAGAACTGTGGCAACAGGAAAAGGTTACAATTATTCCCTTAGTCACATCAGTCACCAGCATCACATCAATATTTTTTACAGGAAACCTTCAGAAACTGGACCTATCAAAGTACATCCACACCAACATCCAGAAAGCAGTCATGCTTAAAAGATGCTCAATCACCAGTAAATTCCAGAATCAGTAAAAGACAGCATGATGCGAAGCCTGTGGTTTCCTTCTAGAAAAACCATCACAAGCAAGAAAAGAGATTAATAATAATAATAATAATAATAATAATAGGCTCAACTAGTGATTCTAGAAATGATCTGTGTTGGTCAAGGAAAACGAAAGCTACGGAGCTACGAGGGATGTATGAGAATTTTCTGTTAACATATCATGTGAACAAACCCAGACGTGTATAGCAGTGCTTTTCTTCAAGAAAGTTTTGTAGTTTCCTGAATTTGGCCCATGGTTGAAAAATGCATGCTTACATTTTCACACTCTTGTCAATGGGAAGAATGTATGCACTTTTAGAAAACGTGCAGAGAAATGCACTTTTCCAGTTTGAACAAGCCGAAAGCAAACAGGTGGAAAGCAAAAACAGGAGCAAGCTGAAACAAGCTCCAGAGGCGAGCTCAAAGATCGCTGGTTTTCTCATGCCTAGGAGCAACTGACCAGCAACTAGAAGTCAGTAGGGAGAGCAGAGGGAAAGGAAAAGGAGGGAGTCGGGAGGGTTGGCGGTGGAGGGAACACTCTCCATCAGCTCCCAGAGTCGCTCTTATAGCTTTCCACTGGCTTCACCCCATCAACTCAGAAATCAAAGAGCTTCAAGCATCACACATTTGCGTCTGCTTCATCTTCATCACTGCCAGTCACAGGCCTACGATTAAAAGAATGGAGAAATAAGGAGCTTACAGATTCACTTTCCCCAGCTGATGCCAGGACTTGCTGCACTGAGGTATCGATCCACAGGTCTGGCCTCTGCCGATAACTACACGCCACAGGGGTTAATTTAACTCCCCTCCTCCACTTGGCACTACCTCAGAAGCTTGGCAGAGAGCAGCAATAATTTATCCAGATCTCCAAAGACAGAAAGCAGCACGTTTTCTTTGCCCTTTGTCTCCCCATCTTCCTACAAGTGGACTTGTTTGGCTGTTTACAAGCCTCATTTGTTTTCTCCCTGAAATTATATTAGAGCCATCCAGTCAAGTACAAATAAGCCTTTGGGAGCTGGGAATTACACTCAATGACAGGAAAAGAACAAAAAGAAGAAGAAACGCCTTACAAGGTGGCCAGCTATTTTATCATAAGCAAATACAGGTGCACTAACAAACTGAATGCCAGAATTAGGAAATATAATTGCCTTTAGGCTGTGAACTGAACACAGAAACCCCATAGGCAATCAGGGGTTGCCTGGTCAACAGACACCTGGGACGTTTGTCCCAAGCACTGGCCTTGAAAGGGGTGGCTTGAAGATTGGCATTCAATTACCCTGGTGGTGCTTCTGCCAGTAGTATTTCATTACTGCTTCAAACTGCTATTTTGGGTGGCTCAGGGGGGGAAGGGATATTGTAAAATCCTCCTAGGAGCACTACTGCTGCAGGGGACAACAACAGGTAATTAGAGGAGGGAATCTGAAGAGGTCCAGCAGAGGAGTGAAGAAAGATCAACAGAGGTGGGCAAGTGAAAAACGAGGCTGCAGCAGCAGCAGCAACAGCAGCAACGTCGTGGTGCACTCAGGAGTAAGAGAGAGGCACTAGTTTTGGGGCAAGTCAGAACTAGGATAAGCAATGGTATCAGTATGGAGTGAAATTAATCCAGGAACAAAGAGGAGTATATCCTACTGGTCATGCCCCACCAGCCCAGGTCCACGTATCGCCCCTAGCAGGTGGGGCCACGATATAGCATTTCCAGGGACAAGCCCCCGACGCATGCAAAAATGCTGGAAGGGGCATGACCTGGGCTGGCGTGGCGTGGCGCACACAGATTGGGGCTCAGCAGAGTTGGCCATGTGTGCACCTTGCTATGGGATAGTACACACTGGACCCTCATTATGGATATACAAAACAGAATTTTGGACAATCCAAAACAGTGTGGAAAACAGGAAGTATGAGCCACTTGTAGGGAGGGTGATATTTTTGTATGTTCATGATGCTATTTTTTCATTGCAAGAGGTGCAGTTTTGTGGCTCTCAAACTGTTGGTCAAATGACCAGTGACTTCAACATATGTCTTTTTTCTTGCAAACTAGGTGTCTATTTACTTGGGGCTGTTCTGGCACTATGTTTTCTATACTGCTCCATGTTCTTCTTAGGTATGACCTTGCTGTACAGGCATTGTGGACTACCAGTAGCTTATTGCTTTAGGTTCAGAGTATATAACCATTCCCCATTTATTTAAGGGTTAAGTCTTAAGCTATCTTGGCACACTCTGAGTTACAAAGCAGACCAATTTAGTCATTTAACAACTTTACTGGTTTTTCAAAGTACATAATGTACAAATCAGAGTAAAATTAAAAGTAAGATAACTGAGTACAAAAACAATAGTTTCGCACTTAAGGAATTAACTGTTATGACAAAATAAAGTTCCTAAGAATCATTGTTAATCTAAAAAAGAAAGAAATATAATGGGATTGAATGAGAAAATAAACTCAGCACTTAAAAGACTGTTATTATTATACATGTAAATGAATAAATGCATGGTTAAAATATTCCTATCAATGTCACAGTAACAATTAGCAAAGATAAATATAAAAAGATATTACATTAAATGAAGAATTTCAACTGAATTAAAAGATTAACAAAGATAATCTTAGTAAATGGAACTATAGCTGTTTGGTCTTACTCTTGCCACGTTCAAGAACTACTCGCTTAAAACAATTAATAGATGGGTGAGAATTTAAAATGTAAAACTATCCTAACTGCCCAAATAATGTTGATTCTTGGGACAACCTTGCAGCTCTTTCTGCAAATGCAGGTCCTCTGACATGAGCTTCCTTAAATCAACATCCCACCCACCCTCAGACACACTTTTGGCCATGTGCTGAGCTTGATTCCTATTTTAGGGTGCAATCCTATCTTGATAGACAGCAGCCTCCGCAGTTGGAGGCTGATGATTATCCTAATGCAGGGTGGCCGGTGCACAGAGGAAATCCTCTGCTTTGTGCTCCAGCAACGCTGTAGTTTTGGTAGATGGGTGATTTTGCCTAAGGATGCCTAAAGATGAGGCAGACCTATCTTTGGAACAGTCGCATTTGAAACATAACTCTGCATTTCCTAGCTTGAAATCAAATTGGGCCAAAACCTGTGCAGATAACATACTTCATTTGGAAGGGAATATATATTTCAGCCTTAAATATGAGGCTCTGTCTTTGTCGGTCTTCTAAAATACAGTACAATGGCCCTTTCGTTCCATCATTCATGCCTTTCAGTGCTGCATTTGCAAATCTAAGTAGGACAATTGTGCATTCCATGATTATAATTTTATTGACAGATGGGGATATAACAGTTATGTCTAACGTCTCCCTAAGGGTTGATAATTGAACATAGATTGTGCTCTAGAATGGGGAGATCGGCCTTAAATGCATCTAAATCTCTCAAATGGACTGGGATGTGATGGGCTGGAAGGTAAAGGAAGGAGAATTATGTACCAGGTATGAATGTAAAATGCATTTTCATTTTATCAGCCCTAGTGAAATTTAATGGCTCTCTCCAATGCCCTGCCATCATTCTCAAAAACATACAACAAACGAGAAAGAGAAATGAACAAGAGAATAACTGCAGATTGCTTGATGAGCTTAGGGACTCCTCACTTGCTCTTTTCACCTTCAAAGCTTATTTGTTTGTGAACTATGCCTTACTCACATCCTCCCCTCTGAAGCTCACGTCTTAAACTGGATACAAACCAGCAACAGCCATGAATTACTTAATATGAGATCATAACAAGGGGGAGGTGGAAAAAACAAACCCTTGTCCTCAATCAGAATCAATGTCTATTCTGCCAAGGCCAGAAAGGGTTTAGGCTGATATGAAGACCATATTCTTTTCCTGTTTTTCTGCCTCCCATCTCCCTTCTTCCCCACCCACTTAAGATTTAATTCATGGTCTGCCAGACATAATGCAGAAGAAGCACATGCATTGACTGGAAAGAGAAGCATCTTGCTTTTGTATGAGATAGTGGCGTGGAGTAAGATATCAAGCAAATGAAAAGGAAAGGTAGCAAGTGATGGTGATGGAGCACTGAGAAGCTTTCAGGGCCTTATTCCTGTGGGGTTACAAATAATGGACCTGTCAGGTATTGCAAACGTTGATGATTTAAAACACGTAAAAAGCTTGTCATGGCTTTTCAGTATTTCTTTATTTGATTTACAATAGCCTACCACACCCTGAGGTCTCAGTATGGATAACAACTAAAAGATAAAACCAACCAGCTGAAACAGCTAAAGCTTACAAATATTAAAACTCAACGTTTGTGTGACACTGTATCAGACCACCAAAGTCATTAGAAATTATTGCCTTCTATAGCTTCCAGAAATCAGTAGGCTTAGACTTTAAGAAATATCTAAGGAAAGGTATTTCACAACTGATGGGCAGCCCCCAAAAATGCTTTTTCATAGGCCCTAATAACTCTAGTTTGGCATATAAATGGTAGTAGCAATAAGAGGTGCCCTCAGTTTATCTTAGAAGCTGCAATAGGAAAATGAGGGTGGGGTAGTCTCTTGAGTACATTGAAACCAACTTGTTTGAGGCTTTATAGCAGGGCTTTACAGTTTACACCCAGCGCCCTGTCCTGGAATTTCTGTCTGCAACAGATTTTAGCACTGTCATTGCATGTTCATACTTCAAATGGTCTATAGTGTATCCCAGGCCGTTTCTACACCGGCCTTTTTTGTGAGCTAGCCCCTGGGTGGTCCCTGTGCGTCCAAATGATGCACAGGGACTCACAGGGGTGGGGGGCTGGCATGGGTTTTCCCAGGGATAAAAAAATCCCTGGGAAAACCAATCCCTGGGAAAACCAGATTCTTCCCATTGTCCCGGGAACGTCCTGAGACAGCAGGAGGTGAGGGTGCCTGTCCCGCCTGGTGCTCACTCGCCCGGTTCCGTGCCCATCAGGGGAGGGGGTGGCAGCAATTTCGCCACCTTTGGGATGGCAGGGAGGGGGTTGGGGGCTGATTTTTTTTCAAACTAACCTTTTGAGCTGGAGTGCAATTACGCTCCCTCCTCCGTGTTTTTTAAAATATATATATGGCGGGTGCAACATCCATTTCCTTCCGGGATGTCGTGCTCGTTTGCACAAGAGCAACGATCCCGGAAGCTGGTAACTCTGGGATCATCCCCCCTCCTCTCCCTCTACACATGTTGGTGTTGAAAGGGCCCCAGACTGTTTGACATAGGCCTAATCCACATCAAGCAGGATATTGCACCATGAAAGCGGTATATAAAAGGCAGGAGCCACACTAATGCTTTATAGCGGCATTGAAGTGCACTGACAACTGTTGGGGCACATTGACACATTCCACTTTCATACCACTATATTCTGCTTGGTGTGGCTCCTGCCTTTTATATACCACTTTCATAGTGCAATATCCTGCTTGGTGTAGATTAGGCCTAACTCAGTGGTCTAAGCAGCAGCCCCAACCAGACTTGAGGATGCAAGGATAAGGTCTGAAGAAAAATGGCCACAAAAGCAGGTCACCAAAATGACATTTCAACCTGTGTCTTCTTCACATTGGGAAAAAAGAAGTGGTGGATAAAGAAAAAAATTGCAGTCGGCAGCTTGATGGAAACGTCAACCCAGTGTACAGTGGCTGTGAAGAGCCAAATTCCACATTGGGGATCATTCAGAAAGGAATTGAAAATAAACTGCCAATATCATAATGCTTTTATACATAACTGTGGTGCAAAGGTGAGCAAGGGGAGACACAACAGAAGTGTGAAAAATTGTACATGGTGCAGAGAAAGTGGATGTGCGCTCTTTCACAATACTAGAATTCAGGATCCAATGAAGCTAAATGGTGAGACATTCAGGACAGATAAAAGGAACTACTTTTCATGCAGCAAATACTTAAACTATGGAATTCTCCATCACACAATGTAGTAATAGATACAACTTTAAAAAGTTATTAGACAAACTCGTGGAAGATAAGCCTATCAATGGCTACTGATCATGGTGGCTAAATATTACTGCAAGTATCAGGGGCAGTATGATTTTGAATTATTGTTGCTGAGGAACATGACTAAGAGAGTGCTATTATGCTTATTAGGGGCTCTTATGCATGAGAAATTCATTTCAGTTTTGTTAAAAAGTAAATACATATCTTCTGGACTGAGGACAAGTTCTCATGCAATCTGTGGTCAAAGTCTGTACTTTTCCGAGCTTGCAATGTGATTTGCAGACCACCGGCCTCCAAAATGCATACATTTGGAAAATGTACATTTGATAGATTGTGTACATTTGAAAAATGTGCATAAAAAAACTTCTTAAAATGGACAGAAACATGCTTTAATCAACAGGAGAAGAGTGTGTACATTTCAAAGATGTGCACAAGTGATGCATATAGTTGGGAAAATACACATGAAAATATACATGGATTTTCAAGAAAAGAAAAAAAAGCAAAGATGGCAATCTGAAATGGACCCAAGGTGGAAAGAGGTTCAAAGTAAAATTTGGAGATGTTTGACGAACTCAAGTATGGCTTGTACACCCATCCCTAGTTGCTTATATCCTTGTTTCGGGCTTCTCGCAGGCATCTGGTTGACCATTATGTGAATGAAATGCTGGCCTAGATAGGTTTCTGGCCTGATCCAACTTGGCCTTTCTTCATTTCTTAGACCGACAATCATTTGTGGTGTCTCGGGTAGGGCAGAAGCACTTTGGAGCAAACTTGGCATAACACTCATGAGCCTCCTCTCTGCTGAGACACTGGATGGAATTCCGAATCAGTATATAAATCGCTAAACTGGCCCATGGAGATGCAAAGTTAGATGGCATGATGGTTATATTCACCCTTTGTCTTATTACTATCCGAGGCCAGTTCTACACCTCGTGTCAAATTATTATGAATGTGGAATAACAAAGCAGGAAATAACACTATGGAAGCAGTATATGGAAAGTGGATTATGCCCCGACAGTTATCAACGCACTTCCACACCACTATAAAGCAGTAGTGTTGATCTAGCTTGAGCGGAGGAAAAATCCTACAGAATGATAGTTGAAGACATTCTTGGAAATAATGCTTCATAATCCTATAAATACAAAAGGCAATAAGATGAAACTGGTATCATCACCAACGTCTGCCAGACTCTCCAATTGTCAATGCATTGTATCTTTGAAGTGAA
The DNA here is from genome assembly GCA_029215795.1 of Anniella stebbinsi. Lineage (NCBI taxonomy): Eukaryota > Metazoa > Chordata > Lepidosauria > Squamata > Anniellidae > Anniella > Anniella stebbinsi. The sequence continues at coordinate 306,354,751 of JARDYH010000001.1, read as the reverse complement.
AAATGTGCTGTGACTAGGCCACAGTTTATCTTCTAACTAAAAATATCCACATTTGTAACTACTGGGGGGGGGGGGGGCGGGGGAGGGCTCCGCTCCAAAAATCTGAAGATTCAACAGAGCTCTGACAAAGCTTCGAGTTTGCGAAGCAGAGAGGGGATGGTTTAAAAACTGCTGAATACCCGTGGAGCAGAGAAGCGCATCATCAGAGCTTCATTCTGTTTTCGGATAACCACTCCATTATAGCCTATGGGAATTAACAAAAATGCTTACATCTCTGTCATTTTTAAAGTTAAAGAGATGAAACTTGACAACATGATCACTCTTAAGTAGGGCTTTAGCCATGCCAAGTTTGAATCAGATCCATTCATTCCTTTATTTTTAGGATTTTTAAAAAAAGTTTGACAGCTGTCAAAGTTTGACAGTGTTGGCTGCTTCATTATAGCCTATGAGAATTAACAAAATGCTTACATCTCTGTCATTTTTAAAGATAAAGAGATGAAACTTGGCAACATGAGACCTCGTAAGTAGGGCTTTAGCCAAGCCAGGTTTGAAGCTGATCTGTTCATCCTTTGATTTTTAGGATCTTTTTAAATTTCAGTATATATATATATATATATATATATATATATACTGTCATTTTTAAAGATAAAGAGATGATACTTGGCACTATGATAGCTCTTACTTAGGGCTTACTTACTATTTTCCATCATTATGCCATACTTTCCATCATGTAACCTAAAAGTTTGAATATTTTTACACAAGCAACACCTTATCTGTATTAAAAATGCTAAACTTACCTTGTACCTCTTACCCTATGGGCCAGAATATGGCAACAGTGGTCTATACTTTGGACTGTCTGGGCTGCTTGGAGAAGAATGTGGCTTGATGCAAATAATTTATTATTTATTTATTTATTTATTTATATAATAAATAAATAAATTGACGCAAAGAAGGATCTCTGGAGCCTTTGACAATCCACCCTACCATACTAGGAGTGTTAGAGAGCTGCTGCCACCCATAGACAATTATTAGGATTACAGGCAAACCTCAGGTTAGCATTTTGGCAAGCTACTTGTAGATCTAGCTCTCAACAAGCAAGTGGCTATAGAAATGAGGGAAGATGAGTGGACTAAAAGGTAACTATCTCTTACAAATGAAACACCTTCTGACATCTAAGCAGTGTGCTCATGTGATTTCTATATATATAGCAAGTGCTAGTTGATGAGTCCATATATAGCCAGCCATGGTTCCCCCCCCCCCCCAACTTTAAGGTCATTGAGGTATGCAAGAATCATAGGTTGTGCTTTCAACACAGAGCAAAGCTCCTCTTAGAGACAGAATAAGAACATAAGAAGAGCCATGCTGGATCACATCAAGGGTCCGTCTAGTCCAGCATTCTGTTCACATAGTGGCAAACCAGCTGCCTATGGGAAAATTGCAAGCAGGACATGGGTGCAAAAGCAGCCACCTGCCCATGTTCCCCAGCAACTGGTGTACATAGGCATACTGCCTGTGATAACTAAGAGCATGACAAAAAGCCAGGGTAGAAAAAATGGCTAGGGTTCTTTGTCTGAGACACTGTGGAAGCATTCTTTTAATTTTACACCTTTGGCGTGTTCTGCCTGATAGCTCAAATCCATGGAGGAGGAGGAAGAACCCAACAAGCTCAGACAGATACCTGCATTAAGGATAATGTAATTTGACCCAGGATGGAGAAATGCAATGAAGAGGCACTGTTTCTGAAGGAATGATTTAGACAAGGTGAGCCGAACTCCTTTTCCTAGTCAGGATTCCTGTCCATGCTAGATGCTTTAGAAATTTATTTCTCAGCTATTAGCCTCTGGGTATCAATTTGCAAATCAACATGGCACTTTCCAGTTTGCCTCCAACGGAATTTCAACCAGTAACCCTGTCAGGAGCTGCTGGGCTCTATGGGGAACTGCCCTGTGGGGGAAGCCACTGAACCACAAGTGGTACCTTCTCCGTCAAGTACCTCTGTCACTCAGGCTGCCCATTTAATCCTCCTGGACAGGAAGGTGTATAAGAGGGGCTTCCCGGTCTCATTGAGCCTTATTTGAGCAACAGGGTCTTCCTGAGTTCTGGTGAGTTCCTACCTTGGGTTTTCTTCAGTCTTGCTCATTGCTCCTGCCTCCTGATCTGACCTTCGGTCCCAACTTTATCTTTACTCCTGGCTACTGACTTGTCCCGTGACTTCTGGTTCCCAGCACACCCCAGAATGCTGCCAATGGCCTAGTCCTGCCCCCACACCCAATGCAGAACAGAGATGAGATGTTGCAGAAGAGAAAGCAAAAAGGCCCCCTCCCATTGCTGCTTGAATCTCTCTCTCTCTCCCCCTCCCCTCAGCTTGGTTTACCATATGCCATGGAAACAAAAGCCAGGAACCTATTTATGCTCCCTCTCATTTAAATGGTTGTTATTGCTCATTCAAGCTGTACCACTCATATGATAGTGTTTATTTCATCTGTCACATGGAGGGAGGAATTGGATTAGCTGTTCAAAGCAGTTTAAGCGATAATGAAAGACAGAATGAATTGCGAGGGCCACCAGAGGCCAGCTCGGGAGTTATTATAAAGCTCTTAACTGTTCAAAAGCCTGGATTAAGATTGAACCTGGCTCTTCTTGGTCTGCTGGGTGTGCATGCGTGGGCGTGGGCATGCGCTTGCAATTCCCTTTACATGCACCATCTTTCATAGACTATACAAAAGTGTAGAGAGAGATTCCATGCGTGCAACTTGTAGAAGGATTCTTACTTCGAGGCAAACTTTATATCTGACAGTTATTTTGAGCATGTAAACTGTGTGTTCCTGTAGTTTTCAGAAACATCAATACAAAATAACTAGGGTCTTTTTCTATGGAGTGAATATACGCATTACCACATAATCTACCTTATGGGTGTTAAAAGAGAAATAGGTCATATGTGAGCAATACTGAAATCCCCCAAGGGTCTCTCTCCCCCCCCCCCCCCCCAGTCCTATGCAGGCCAATGCACCTCCATACTGCTTCTGTGCAGTGACACATTTGTAGGCTGGTCATTTGGGATGTGGGGAGGAAGAAAAAGTGTTTGCAAGAGAAGCACATTGGGAAATCAGATGCATTGTGCAGGCTTTCACTGATTTCCTCCAATGCTAAAAGTATACAGCAGCACCCTTCCCCAACCTGGTGTCCTCCTGATGTTTTGGACTGCAACTCCCATCAGCCCCAGCCAGCATAACCAATGATCAGGGATGGTGGGAGTTATAGCTCAAAACATCTGGAGGGGCCCAGATTGGAGAAGGCTGGTATAGCATGTCTGAATGAACAGAGCATTGCTGCATTTGCTTTAGAAAGGAAGGTAATTCCCAATGCACATGTACACACAGACATAGAGTTCTGATTCCAACAGTAACTTAATTTTGGGAGGATACAAATTACCCTCTAACTCAGCTTGACTTCACTGAAGACTGTGTATGCTCTGTATCTCTAAAATCACATGCAACCTCCCAAAATCAATGCCCCCTTGAATGCTTTGAGTGTAGCGCAAGACTAGGGCAGGAGTTGAAGGATTACACTAACAGGGAGATAACATTATCAGCTGAGCTACAGGAGGAGAAATGCAGTGAATCTTTGCCATATAAAAAGAATAGTGCCATTAGCCATTCCAATTTTATGCTCTGCATACCAAGTATTTCCTTAAATTATAAGAATAATATATTGATCCTGTGTATGTATTGAAAACAATAGATTTTGCAAATCCCAATAGTGAATTAAATATTTACTAAATAAGAATATTTAGTATTTAATAATAGTTATTAAAGTAGAATACTAATAAAAAAGAACGGCTGTAATGCTGATATGTACTCACTAGCATAGATAAATAATGTACAGCAGTTTGAGACACCAGAAATGCTGCTATGGGAGTTAATAGCTAGGAAGTTAAAAGATGTTCATTGTTTCCATAAGGTTACTCCTTATGGAATGTGTAATTATTGTGGTGTGTGTGTGTTAGATGCTAAATTTAATGTTGGTTGAAGTTCACTGAAGCATATTTAATAAATAAAATGAGATTTACTTCTCTAAGTTTAATAGGTTTGGGAAGTTATAGTCAATATTTATTCACCATGTCTAAGTACAAAATGCTCTAAGAACGCTATTAGAATATTTAAGACAAAACATCCTTTTAGTGGCTGATGTTTCTCTGTAATTAGAGGCAATGATCAAAATCAGTTTCTATTGTCATTTTGTTTGCTTTCCTTTATCAGCAAACAGCAGTTATTCCAGGGGCAAAAATGCCCATTATTTCCTTCCATTTTTTCCCAAGGCAATGACCATCTACCAAGTCTCAACCAAAGAAAACTAGGCATCCTTCAGGAGTATTCAGGAGTCAGGAATGGTGCTCCCTTCACTTTTTTCCTTCCATTGATGAGGCATTGAGAAATGAGCCAGTGCTAATGACTCACTAATGAAACAGATGCCCAGCATAGCTCATTGCTTTCACGCATGGCTGACCCTTTGGCAATCTGGCTTCCTAGAAGCATCCTGGCTTGGCTTGACAGCCAAAGTGGACTTTTCTGAAGCACACAGAGCAACCTGTCGCCTCTTTTGCTCACATCTGAGAGCTACACAAATTACACATTAGGATTGGTAGACTTTCCAGACCAGTCTTTTGCATCACTTTGGACAGATGGTATTAAACAAAGCACACAGAAGAGTTGAGGCAAAAGTTCCAAAGACATTGCCATACAAGAAAAAAGGAAAAGAATAATAAAAAAGGCAGATCAACTGACTTTCCTGAGGCCTGGATTTGGCTCCCATTCATGTACAGTCAAATTTGGCAGATCAGGGTTCATATTAAAATTTACATTTCTCTCAGAATGTGTAACAACCTCCCAAGAGAGGTATGCCTGGTCCCCTATTTGACTGCTTCTAGGCAAGCCCTGAAGTCTTTTTTGTTTCAGCGGGCATTGTAAAGATAGGACTGCTTTAATTTTTAATGTTTCAGCCTGCTGCTGTTTTCTGGTTGTTTCAGTGTAAATTGGCCTAGTGTATTAATTCCATCACTGTAAGACCACCACTGAAGTATACAACAGAATTCAAAGATTGTGAGGTTCATCAGACAAGCGTTTTATTGCATGCTCACTACTGCCCACTTACAGCTGTGTGCACGTCCTTAAGACGGCGATGTCCACTTACTGCGTGCCTCCCGCTCCTTCCACTTGTTTTTCCATAGCAAAATAGACCCCCTTTAATCTGACTTCTTTTTTAAAAAATGGAATGTGCCACAATCTCCTGCTATGTGCAGAAAAAGCAGTGTGATAAAAATGGCCCCTGAATGGGCCATGTGTTCTTTATTTCCTCATTCCTCTCTGGGAAGAATGAGGAAGTGCGGAGAAGTGACGGTAAGGAAATGTGATTTCCCCCTGTGTGATGATGCATGAAATATATTATTGAACGACTGTGTACAGAAAACTCTAAGAACCTTATCTGAAATGGTTCTGAAATAAATTAGTGAATAATTTTCTAAGAATCATATCAATTAAAATTCTTAACAGTGTAGACTAGACTACTACATTGGCAGTTCCTCAAGGCTTAGTTGAATTAGGGTCACTCCCTGACTGATTTTGAATGCCACCGTTTATGATGAGGGGGCTGTGCCAAGCTTCCCTCCGGTTTCACATGCTTCTACCATCCCCCGCCTCCGCCCTACAATCCTCCTCCAGTGTGGCTGCAAGGAAGAAGATTTTGCTCCCATTTTCAGTGAACTGTGGCTTGTCATGTTATCCAAACCCAACAAACTGTGGTGAATCCTAACAATGGTTTATTTGGAACAAGCCATTTTCTAATATCAAACTGTGTTTCATTTTTTAAAAATATGAATGTAAAAGCTTCCAATCTACTCCTTGCATCCATACAGGATTACAGAGGTCCGGGAAGAGGGGTAGGCTTGTTCCTGTCTGAATGCAGCCCCTATTTTAGGATGTTAAGCAGAGTTATTTCTTATTTTTATTCCTGCTTTATGTCCTTATAGGCCCCTTCCAACTCTACTATTCTATGATTCTATGTTTCTATGATTCTGTGATCTCGTAAGTGGAGGTTGGTGGCTCCAAAGTCAGTGGGGTGATGAATCCACTCCAGGTTTCAGACACAATCAATTAGAACTCTAAAGGAGTTCTTAACTCTCTCACTCTCACTCTGCCACAATCATATATACCTTCATTCTGTTTTCCAGCTCCTCCCACTCTCCCACAGCCAACCAATCCAGGCTCCCTAAACAACTAGCCAATTAGCACTCACTTTCCATTCAGGCACACAGCCAGCCAATCCAGGCACTCCATACTTACCTAGACCTTTAACCACAAACAGTAAGTACATTTCAGCCTATTTACCTTACCTGTTATTATTCTTGCTTCTGTTTAAAGATATAAACAAATGCATATCACAAACAATAAACTTTGCAATATATTTACAACTACAAACAGTAGAACATCACAGATACATCTACACCAAGCAGGAAATAACACTATGAAAGCATTATGAAAGCGGTATACAGCATGTGTCATGGGCCCCAACACTTGTCAGTGCACTTCAATACTGCTGTAAAGCAGTAGTGTACATCCTGCCTTTATACACCGCTTTCATATCACTTTCATAGTGCTATATCCTGCTTGGTGTAGATCTGGTCTTAATCCCCCTTGAGAAGCCCCCACCCCCTTTGGTGATTTTTCACACCCCTCTTTGAAAGAAAATGGGAGTGTTCACATGTTGTGATGGGAGAGAAGAGGGAGCTGTTATAGTTAGAAGAACTGGACCAAGTCTCTCCTGTCTTGATCAAGTCAGATGTAAGTAGACAATTTGGGACAGATGTGAATGGATGCTTACGCCATTGAAAGTATGCAGTGTTGATGTGCCGCCAATATCAAATGTTGTCCATTGATTTCAAAGGGATGTGCATTTGGATATGCATCCTCAGCCACATTATTGCCTAAGTTAGTTAACTGTGCATGACTGGATCAAGAGAAACATTTTGCTAAACAACACAGGTGAGCAATAAAACTACTAGTGCAGTGCAACAGCTGGATGCAACGGGATGCATTCCCCCTGCCCTCCTCACTCAGAGGGAGGGCAATAGGAGGCTTCAATTAACCTCCGTGATGTAATCACATAGCCACATCTGATTGGATACATGGCACTGGCCTTGTTCAGAAGGCACCTTAAGTGGTTAATGCCTTAACCGCCTTAGTTTAAGGTGTCCTCTGAACAGGGCCACAGTGACATCATTGTGTTCATTATGTTCTGATGATGTCTGACTGGCTGGGATCAGAAGGAACTCTTTCAAGATAAAAAAAAAGTTTAAGGTAAGGGCTTTCACAGACGTACTACCTTAAACAGTAACATTTGCATTGAAAATCAAACCTCATTAAACATTTGGCACAGCATTAGATACAAGTGTGATCTATAAGTAAGATTTTCCTTGCTTACAGTGTGGCACAGATGGGACAAGATGACTCATTGGAAACATGAAAAGTAATGGGGAAATGATGGGTATTTGCATTTAGGCATCATTCTTCTCACACATTTTCTCAAATTCAACTTGGAGGGGCTGCATATATATGATGAAACATTCACTTCTGAGCTTGACTCATTTTCCACAACATGAAACTGCCAAAGCTCTCATTCACAATAAAATTATAATAATAATTTCATTTCTATACTGCCCAATAGCTGAAGCTCTCTGGGCAGTTTACAACGATTCATCAGATAATGAAATACGGCATAAAAATATAAAAATACAAAATTTAAAACAATTTAGATAGCTAAAAATTGTTTCAATAGAATGCTAGACCTGTTTAGATTGCTGGCATAAATGCCGCATCATATGCCATTAAATGCCTAGGAGTATAATAAATAAATAAATAAATAAATAAATAAATAAATCCGCAGAGGGGGTATTTCTGGGATAGCACAAATAGTGGCCATGCATCCTAAATGGTGCAGAGCCTTGGTTCAGATGAGATTCCACACCACTAAGAATCCAAAGTGAGAGGTTCAGAGTATTCATTTCTAGCCATCACTAAATAAAGCCTGCTTCAGTTCTTTCCAAACTGGTCAGAACTGTCTCAGACTATATTGCAAAAGAGACAGAGAATGAGAGGATAGACTACAGAAAATAAATTGGTACTATTTCAGAAACCATGAAAGTGTGCATCGTATAGAAGCAGAGTAGAATAAATATTCTTTCCATACTGAAAAAGGCTGCATGAAGAACAGAATAAATAAGGTTATCTTTTCCTAGAAACCTGTGGATGATAAGGGGAGATGTCTCCTTAACAGCTTATCTATGTCTGGAGACAAACTAGCTCAGTGGGGCACTATTATTTTAACCCACGGCCTTTCTCAAATTCAGGCTACCTCAGCTCCTCTTGCAGTTTCAATGACCTTGAGCAATAGTGAAAGAGACACAGTGTGGTTTCCCCCAACTCTGCCTGCTATTTTCTGATTTGGGATAAAAAGGCTGCCCATGGCTCCCTCCTAAGGACACCTGGCCAAAGCCACGAGGATCTGGACACTAGCCATATGCAAGTCCTTTTAAACCCCATGCTAAATGACACGATCACGTTTCAAAATCTATACCGACCCGAACAGAGCTCAAAACATTTTCTCCCCTTTACTTTAAATCAACACTTGCCCATTACTGAAGTGTATTACTGCCAGCAGTCTAATGGACTTAAAGTGCTGAGGTATTGATGGCTATGAATTGAAACTATTTGTCCTGTAAATACTGTTAAAGCTATCAGAGCTCACCTCATTTACATTTGATTCCCAAAATCCAGTTTTGGAAAGGGGGCTGGCAAGGTTTCTTCTTTCTGGAATGGCATTACAATATAAGAGATCCAGTTGGGAGACGCAACTTGCCATCCTAACCACATTTATCGGTGACTAAGCCCCATTAAACACACTGCAATTAGTGGTGACCGTTTCTCTACCCCCTTCCAATGCATCAATATCTTTTCCTTTATAATCTATGCATAAACGACTTATACGTTATTTATTTTCCAAATATTTCTTCAAGGTCAGCTGTGTCTATGATGTGTCCCAGATATACTACTAAATTGTTATTCACATGGGAATGAGAAACAGATTCTTCCATTTCCTGTGGTATGTTGGGTCATATAAGCTGGATTTAGTGGGCACGCTACATCATGTAAGTCTGTTGAGGAGGCTCTGTATGAAAACTTAATGCAATGCTATCCCAAAGGACCTAAAATCACTTCTCTAACCAGACAAATGCAGCCATGAGGTGGGAGGCCAGTGGAGGCTGGTGGCTCCGATGTCAGTGGGGCGGAGAATCTGCTCTGTGTTTCAGTCAGAACCAGTCAGAACCCTAAAGGAGCTCTCCAAGATGTGCACCTTGGAGAGCTCCTTTACAGTTCTGACTGAAACATGGAGCAGATTCATTGCCCCGCTGACTGACATCAGAGCCACCAGCCTCCACTGTGGGAGCCACTATCATTTCTTCAAAACTGAGGGAGTGTGTGTGTGTGTGTGCACGCGTGCGAGCGAGCGAGCGAGCGAGGAGGGGGGAACCCAACACTCCTAGGTCATCATGCCCTTGTGAAACCTAATGCAGAACTTTAAAAAGGTAGAGAAGGTGGATTTCCCCCTCCTCAAGCCAATTAAATGAAGATAAATAACTATCGAACTGTTCTGTTCAGATAGGCACCTGTGAGCAACCTAAAGCTCATAGCTATGATTCCAAGCCTCCCAATCATTCAGCCCTGCATAACCTCTCTGTTGAATTATCTGAGAAAAAATTGGGAGATAATCCCAGTGATTTCAAGGCAAAACCCTACTGGGCTCTGTGTGTGATACGTGGGCAGATCGGAGCAAGTGAGTGAGCGAGTATGTAGAAGGCAGAATTGGAGGGGGGGGGAGTAGAGTCAATACTGTCCATTTACAATATCTGTCTCATGTAGCAAATTTGTAACTCTTTAAAAGACTTTACTTTCCAATACCCTTTCCTGTACAAAAAGATAAACAGGAAACCTGCATCCTATTTATAGCACTGAGCCTAATAGGCCACGTGTATTAATTGATTGATTGATTAATCCATTCCAGCATTCAAGTCAGTCAGTGATAGGACCAAGGCTGATCTTGGGGCATTCTCCATCTGTGGACTCAAATCTCAGGGGCACAGTTACTTACAGAAGGGGAGGGATAGGCAAACTCAAAGTTACCTACAGCTCTATTTTCACTTCCACCAGCTCCCAGAAAAGGGAGCACAATATGAAGTTACAAGCAGGCGCTTTGCTTTGCTTGCAGCAGTCACTTTTGCTTCTAAAGCCCAGTGATCAAACAGTACCTTAGGCTAACCCTTAAGGTAGTGTGAGGCCTGTGATATTGTACAGCTTGGAAGAGGCAGGGTGCAGCTGAAGCTCCTGTTAAGAAAAGAGGAACGAATAAGGCACATCAGTAGAAGATAACCAAAAGCAAACGTGAGCTAGCTCACATAAACTCTGGATTAGGCGTTATTTGCTAAAGCCAAGGCATAACACCTGTCTCGCCATGCCATAGGAATGTACATATTATCAAGCAGAATCTAGTGTTTCTGGCATAGGGAGAGTTGCTACATTTCAGTTCTAAGAAGGCGGCATGGAAGAAATTTGGTCCAACAAAGAGCATGTCAGAAATAAGTAAACACACTCATTGCCAAGGAAAAAAAGATGATTTAACCTCTCTCTCTCAATCTCTCAATACCACGAAAACAAAGGTATAGGATTGGTTATATCATTTTAACCTTATTTCTCAATTTACACTGTGTACTCAATGGAATGTAAATTAGATTCCAATCTAGCTACAGTAAGTTGGTTTTCATCATCGCAGTTTATTGAACTAGATCAAAAGAAGATCAACACCCCTGCCATTAAGAGTGACATATCCTGACAATTCATTGACATCTTTAAAACTGCCCATCTTCTTCAGAAATCTTTGGAGGACCAAGTTGCCCTAGAGATCTTAGATTGTTTGCTGAAACGCTTCTATAGATCTCTACGACAAGTTGTCCCAGTTGCTCAAAATGGACTTAGCAGGTACCAGAGTGGCCCCTTGGCTGAGACCAGAGTGACTTGGCAGTGCTGCTTATCTCTAACCTCCCTCCCAGCATTTTCCATGCTATTTTGTTGGTTTCAACTTTTGTATGTTTTCTAAATCGCCTTCTCAATTATAAAACTATTGACTACGGACCAGTTTTTGTTTTTTGTTTGGTTCTGTATAGAACAGCCTTCCTCCACAGGGTGCCCTCCAGATGTTTTGGACTACAGCTCCTAGCATTCCTGACCATTATCCATGCTGGCTAGGGTTGATCACAGTTGAAGACATCTAGAGAACATCAGGTTGGGGAAGCCTGAACTAGATGGATCAGAACATGGCTGCCTGTTATTCTTGACATACCTTTCATTTCTATATGGGTGTACAGGCAAGAATTATTTACAGACAGTCTCTTTCTCTATCACATACACACAGAATACCATATTGGTACCTGAATTTTGGGTTGGGATTCCTTGCTTCTGAGTTGTACAAGGTGACTAGGCTGAGAACAGGCTGAAAGGAGGTGTCTGAATCCTGCTTTAACCCAGCTTCAGTTACTCACATTACAAAGGGAGTTCTTGGGACGGACAGTTCAGGATAGGAAAGGGTGGTGAAGACCATGATTTAATGATGTAGAGTTTGGCAACACAACTTTTGAATAAATAAAGCTGGTTATTTCCCACCAGCGGGGAAATATTCAAGGAGATGGCTGCTATTCCTTGGCATCACTGGCCCCATTTCAAGAACTCAACAGTTTCGCCTTGTTCCAGTGAACATGTGTGAGTCAAGTGCTGATGGCTGCCAATTTCAATGGAACCCGCTGTCTCTGTTCTACTCTTATTTCTGTTTTCTTGTGATAAATGGGCCACTGTTATATCACCAGCCAAATTGAAAGACAGAGAGCCTGTCTGGGCAACTACTTGAGAACAGCATTTGATGCACTGCCCTCACTCAAATCCATGTAGTTCTAAGGAATTACTGGAGATGCATAACATCAGGTAGTAATTGTTTTTCTGGATCATAATAGCCAGTAAGGACAGTTATCACCACCACCACTTGGCTAATCTACACGTCAACGTTCTATGGAACAAAACGGACTGGTCTTTCTTCAGAAGTAGTGGAAGGAAGATGGCATATATCTGAAACATTCTGTTTAGCATAGCCATTTCATTCACAATCAATGTATCTTTGAACAATGATACCCAGAACAGACCACACCATTTTGCAGTTCACAAATTATTATCGTTTACGAAATACAGAAACAGACACATTGCATGTCCACCATCTGTTGGCATCAGGACTATAAAATAGTGCTGGGCTGAATCCTGCCTCCTATTTTTGGGAACTTTCTCTCTCCCTGCAAAGGCGGCATTGTTTTTTCTGCCTCTTTTGCAGGGGGTGGGGGGAATTCAGAGAATTTTCTTCTTGGGGCGAGGGCCAGGGTTTCCACATACCAGTTTTAAGTGAAGCTGGTTGCTGAGGGGGCTTTTTTGTTGTTGTTGTTGTTGTTTTTCAACAACAACAACAACAAAAAATACCCCAGCTTCCCTCAACATTTGGAGGAGCCCAGCAGTTCTAAGTGAATGCTATTGGAGACCATGTGACCTCTCTCTCTCCAGTAAGCATTCATGAAGCACTCTTGGGCTCATATCAATGCCAGGGGTGTTTTGAAAAAATAAAAAGAAAGAAAGAAGACCCCTCAACAACTGGTTACATTTCAAAAGCTATGTGTAAACCCTGTCCCCTTCCCAAGGAGAAAATTTTCCAAAATTCTCACCTCTCCCAGCCTCTTTCACCTGAGTTTTCATCCCCCCCCCCCCCACGAAATGCTGAAAATGGAATGGTCTGAATTTTTGGCCCGACACTACTATAAAGTTAAGCCCTTCAGTCCTTTCTACAAACCATGGGGGTGCCCACTGTTATAGGAGGGGGGCACTGGACAGCACTTTCAACCCTGGTGGTAGCCCTGCTTTTTGAATGCTGTCTAGGAAAGAATATGGGCCAGTTTTGCCTGTGTTTGGAACAGAAAAGTCATGAATGATACAGACACCCTTCATAACTGACATGAGTTCTGCATATTTTGTACTTCTTGTTGGAACCAAACAACAGAATATACATGTGAGAGTTAGGCCTGCAGAGGCAATGTAATAAACTCTGGCCTAGAGGCCTGGGGTTTTCTGTTGGGAGGAGGGATCCCTGAGAGGAGTAGTTTCATTTTTCCAGTTAAGTTTCATTTTCTCAAAGTGGGAACTTTACTTTCTGTTTTGGGGGAAGAGGGTATAAAAAAGTGAGAGACCAAAGCCAAGAGCAGACCAAAGCCAGAGAAGGACCAGAGCTTGTGGAAGGAGCAGAAAGAAGCAGCTTAGGGTAAAGAACTTGCATTTTTACGACTTTTCTTTTACTGTCTTTGTATAGGCTGACCATCTGAAAAGGAGGTCAGGGCTCATATAACTTTAACAGTTGTAGAGCAAAGGGAATTTCAGCCAGTGTCATTTGTATGCAATTAGTTCCTGGTGAAATTCCCTCTTCATCACAACAGTTAAAGGTGCAGGCACTATACTAGAGTGACCATATACAAAAGAAGGCAGGGCCCCTGCAACTCAGTTCCAAGAGACCAACTTGCTGGCCCCATAACTAGGAGAGAAACCGCTCGGTATCGACAGTACATTTACATTGACACCAAAGCGGGGACAGTGGGTGGGTTGTGTGACTGCACAGATGACCACTCGAAGAACTATGGTTACAGGTAAGCAACCTGCATTTCTTCTTCGTGGTCTCTGTGCATCACACATATGGGCGTTTAACAAGCTCAATTCCTGGTGGAGGGTAGGTGTAAATCAATGTTCTCTCACAAGACAATGAAATTGCTTGCCCCAAATTGCAGTTTGTCCTGGTACAAACAATCAAGTGGTAGCATGTAATGAAGTTAAAGGACTTATACCAAATAGCTGCCTTACTTAAGTCCGGGATCGACAATCCCCTGCTAAAGATACGACTTCGATGTACTAGCTGTTACCGGACCAACAAGTTGCAAGCCCTCAACTCGTAGGACAGTTTAATAGCATATACAATCCACTCCGCGAGTCATTGCAACTATTGCGTCTTATGAAATTTGTCAGTTCTAGCCCTGTGTGGAAGCCAGAGAAGGAGCAGAGCTTGTGGAAGGAGCAGAAAGAAGCAGCATAGGGTAAAGAACTTGTGTCTTTGCAACTTTTATTTTCTTTTAATGTCGTATTTCTCAGCACTATTGACTAAATATCTATTGCAATTTGCATGTTTTAGTTTACTAGTAAACTATTGGGTTAAGCTACAAGTGTCTGGAGTGTCACTCACCCTACGTCTACTGCCTAAACCCCACATTATTGGGAAGTGGAAGATAAAAAAAAAAACAAGGCAGGACTTTTAAGGAGGCATAGATCCTTAAAGAGTTGCTCAGGGATTCCAGGACATAGAAGGGACCCTGACAATACACTTTTAAAAATTCCTTAGGATTTCCCCCCTAAAAATCTGAGGTTGAGCGTACCTGTATCTCTGCCCCACACATGTGTCTCTGCCCCTCACATCTCTCTGTGATAAAGACATGGATTAACCAATATTCAAGAGTTACAATGTTCATTAGAAGTTCACCTTGTTGTGTAGATTTGTTTACAAACTTCTTGCTCATGCCCTGATGCATGACTGAGGATTACACACTTTCTTGTGATCCTTGAAATGACAGAAGTAGATTAAAGACCTAAAAAGGAAAATCTGCATCTCTGCTTTATTCAACAGTTAGACACCTTCTATGACCCTTTCTACACCACTGGGATGTAGTGGGCGCAGCGCGAGCGGTCCCGGAAGTAGTCGCTTCCAGGATCAGCGCGCTCAAGCCACATCATGGGCGTGACATCACGGGTCGTCAGACGTCGCATCCGCCATTTTGGTTTTTTTTTTTTAAACCAGGAAGAGCGCTCTTGTGCTCCAATGCAAAAGTAAGGAGAATCCCCATGTGCGTGATTGGGGCCCCCTCCCCCCACCATACTGGGGATGGCAAATTTGCTGTCCCCCCCTCTCCTGATGGCCATGGAGCTGGCACCGGAGTGAGCGGCCACATCTTCCGCGGTCCCGGGAACTTCCCGGGGCTGCAGAAAAATTCAGGATTTTTCTGGAAAAATCCCATCCCCCGTCCCCCCCGGGACTCCCTGTGCGTCATTTGGACTCACAGGGAGCAGCTGGGGGCCATCCCAAGCCACAAGCCTGGTATGGAAAGGGCTGAAGCTGGCTTTCCCTGACCTGATGCCTGCCAGATGTGTTGGATTGCAACTCCCATAACCTCATGCATGCTGGTCATGCATGCTGTGAATGATGGGACTGATAGTCCAACACATCTGATGGGCCCCAGTTTGGGAAAGGCTGTCTGTTGTGTCCACAGACCTGGGACCCTTGGAAGTAGGAATCTGGTTCCGCACAAAACTTAGGTGGTAGATATTTATTGTAGTGCTCCTTCTTTGCAGGCAGCTACAGGCAGACTGGCCTTTGCATTGCCCGCCAGACCATTTCTCTGAGCAGTGCTTTGGTTTTAACTACCCCCTGGTGACCTTCATGGGCCAAATCAATTGCACGGTTCCATAGAGAACGTGGAATAACCAAACGAGTACCTCGAAGGAGGAGGCAATTCTCTGTGACGGTAAGTTCACCCTTTATATTAGCAAATGATTGGATGATTGCTCGTGCTTCACAAGTCAGATGTGCTAGATTATTCAGAAGATCTTTCCACCGACCATTGTGGACAGTCTGGATGATTGTCTGTATACACGTGTCAGCTTGTGTAGCAGTCTGTATTTCCTGTAGAGAAAGAGCTTTAGGAACAGCATGGGAGACAAGGAAATTGACATGTGCCTCTGCTTCATTTGTAGCTGTGTGGTTGGCAGCTGTTTTAAATATGGGATGCCTAGAAAAATAATCAGCTGGATTGTCTTTACCTGGTCGATACACAACTCTATAGTTATAGCCTTGCAATTTGAGCATCCATCGCTCAATACGAACTGGTGGTTGAAAGGATGGATTATTAAACATGGGCTCAAGAGGCTTGTGATCAGTTATAACTGTGAATGGGCACCCATATATGTATAAATGAAAATGAGAGCATGCCCAGGCTACTGCAAGAGCTTCCCTCTCTGTCTGAGAATATCATTGTTCTGTAGGAGAAAGAGCTTTGCTGGCATATGCAATAGTAGAAATGTGACCATCTTGATCAACCTGTGTGAGAACAGCTCCTAGTCCAACAGGGCTGGCATCCACCACAAGTTCCGTCTTCTTGCTTGGATCAAAGTATGACATGACTACATCACTTGCAAGTGCATCCTTTAACTCAGTAAAAGCAATCTGGTGTTTTTCTGACCATTCCCATGTTTGATCTTTTTTAGTGAGATCCCGGAGAGGCTGTGAGATTGTGGCTAATCTTGGTATAAATCGGCCGCAATAGTTTGCAAGGCCTAGCAAACTGCGAACTTCAGTAGAATTAGTAGGTACAACAGCATTATGTATAGCCATTACTTTTTTTGAATCTGCCGAAATGCCATCTTTGGAGAAGACATATCCAAAGAATTCCAAAACAGGTTTTTTGAACTCACATTTACTTTGATTTAATGTTAGGTGTTCCTCATGCAGTCGTTTTAAAACTGCTTCAAGTCGAATATCATGTTCAGTTGATGTGGTACCAAAAACGAGGATATCATCACGTACATTAAGAACTCCGGGGAGTCCAGCTAGAACTTCGTGGATAACATTCTGAAATATCTCTGCAGCTGAAGAAATGCCAAAATTGAGGCGCTTGTAGCGTCGAAGGCCAACATGAGTTGAAAAGGTTGTGATATATCTGGACTCTGGATGGAGCTCCAACTGGTGGTAACCAGATGTAAGGTCAAGTTTGGAGAAGAATTTTGCCCCATTCAAATCTGCAATGATGTCATCCACAGTGGGAGTAATGTGTCTCTCTCTCTTGATGGCTTGATTGGGTAAGCGCATATCCACACAAATCCGGATTTTTCCTGGTTGCTTAGGCTTCTGGACAACTACGATTGGAGAAACCCAAGGAGTAGGACCTTCTACTCACTCAATAATGTCAAGCTCTTCTAGATGTGTTAGTTCTTCTTCAACTAGTTTTCTGATGTGGAAAGGAATACGTCTATGTGGTAATGCCACTGGCTGAACAGTTTCATCAATGTGAAGTCTTACTTGCTTTCTTTTTAGCTTTCCAATCCCTTGAAACATTTTTTCATAAGTTTGGAGGCTTTGAGTTATTCCATCAAGATGTATTTCTTGTATTACTTGAATTAGTCCTAATGCACTAGCAGTCTTGTAACTAAGCAGTGTATCGCTGCCATAGGCCACCACATACAGTGGGCTTGTAACAGTGATGCAAAAGTGGCTCGAAACATACCTGACACTGATAATGGTTTTGGGGTACCATAGGCATATATCTTTACTGCTGTGTTCTGAAGTGATGGCTTCTGAGGGAATGCATCATATACACACTGAGCCATCACATTCACAGATGCACCAGTGTCAATCAAAACTTCAGTCTTATGTCCTTGTATACAAATGTGGCAACATGGTAGACAATTCTGTTTGGAAAGACTTGTTTGTGTAGAGTACACTGTGTAAACATATGCATTGTCTTCCTCTGAAGGATCAGCCTGAAGAGCATTTGCTTGGTCTTGGTTGTGAATGCTTGGTGTAAGCTGTGGTGATCTGCAGACTCTTGCCTAGTGGTTTCTTTTTCCTCAGTTGTGGCAAATTGTACCTCTGGCAGGGCAATTGCCTCTGTGAGGATAGGATCCTCTGCAGTTGTAGCAGGTTGCCTGTGCTGTCTTCATGGACATTTGCTGGGCTTTAGGAGATTGATTGCCATTGCCACCTTGAGGATGTGTTCGCTGATTCCTGTTGAAATGCTTCTGGAGTGCATATGCAGTTTCTATTTGTGCAGACTGACTCCCTTGTTCTATTAGCTGAGCATGTGTTTCTGACATTTCATTTGCTCGAGCAGTGTCCAGTATTTTGGTGAGAGTCATCTGGGGTTCTCGCAAAATTTGCCTTCGAAGTTTGGCTGAAGAGCATCCCTGTATTATTTGTGCCCTTATCTCGTGATCTGTGTTTGCAAATTCACAGGATCGTGCCAGATGACGTAAATGGGTATGATATTCATCAGTATTCTCTCCTTCCTTTTGGTGTGCCTGCCGAAAGGTGTACTGTTCAAAGTCTATATTTTTGTATGGTTTAAAATACTTGGTAAGAGCTAGCTTTGCCTTTTCATAATCATCACTATCTCCAGTCTCAGACAATGTTTTGAAAATTTGGTGTACTTCACTGCCTGCAAAATGTAGTAACATTGCCCTTTGGGTGGTAGGGTCATCTTCTTTCATTGCAAGAAATAAATTTTCCAAACGTTCAAGCCAAAGTTCCCATCTAGGCCCTAATGTGCTGTGAGACTCATGTATAGGAAACTCAGGGAAAGAAGGGAACATTTTGAAATCAGGGTTAAAATTGTGAAGAACTGACAGAATTCTGAAAAACTAGGAGGATATCTGTTACTTCTGACTGAAGGTTTTGTTCTTTTTCTTTTAGACAAGAAACAAAATGGCTGCTGCCACCATTCTTCATGCAGGGCTATGATTATGCAATTCATAAAATGGCTACTTTTCTTGAAAAGACTGAGCAGCCTGTCCTTTTGAAAGCAGACAATGTATTTTCAAAGGAACTGCTCATTTGTCTTAGACAGCTTGTGTTTTACTGGAAGGAAGATCGGAAGAAATACCTGGCTGTATGAAGAGCTCTTAGTTTCTGTCCTTTTTTGTTTGTTTGTTTTCTTTTGTTTTCTTTCTTTATATTGGGTTTCTTTTCCACTCTCATCGCCAGTGTTGTGTCCACAGACCTGGGACCCTTGGAAGTAGGAATCTGGTTCCACACAAAACTTAGGTGGTAGATATTTATTGTAGTGCTCCTTCTTTGCAGGCAGCTACAGGCAGACTGGCCTTTGCATTGTCCACCTGCTACAAAACCTGGAATGGATTATCTGTGCTTAATTGCAGGTCATTCATAAATCCTGGCCTGGCTCAAAGAATGGGCCTATCACAAACATTACACTGTCACATACTCTTCTTGGAAAATTAAGTTAAGGTTGTCACTTTGAGTTGGTTAAGTGGTGAGATTACTATTGCATTCTGATTCATGCATTTAAACGTTTTTCAGTTGAGGATGTGCAGCCCCTTCAACTGTAGGGTTCTAGGTGGTCAATGTATCCTACAGCCCAAGTTCACTTCTAAATCAAGGGCTCAAGTACATTAAAATATTTAAAAGGGCGCCTATATCTGCATAATGTGATGCTTGTAGATTGATCTCTGCCTGTTCTCAAAACCCAATGGTGAGGAGCATAAAGGCAGCCAGAAAGGCAGGATCTTCGGTGAGACTCTCCGGCACTTTAACTTCACTGTCACATGATTGCTGGTCATTTTGAAATGGTTTCATTTGTTTCACACACTGGGAAATCAGAAAGGTCCAAGCAGGGGAGCAGCAGAGGAGGCAGAAGAAAGATTGCCAAAGCCCTGCATGGTGCAGAAATGATCAGTAACTTCAGAGTTTATAGTGGCTTCTTCTAGTTAGTAACCCCTTGCTGCTCTCTTCTTGTGATGATGCCTGACTGCATCTCCATGGGAGTGTAAGAAGGGAAAGGAGTTCATGCTTTAAAAACAAAGCAAAACAGGAATAACAAAAGAATCCAATGCTTCCAGCTTTTAAATAGATAGATAAAATAAGTCCCTGTCTGTCCAAGGCATAGCTAGTGTTGAATGGACAAGGCTTATACGTAATATAATTTGCAAGGTAAATGATAGTAAGTTCTGGAACCAACAAGTTCTCTCTTTCGGAACAGGGTTGAGAAGGAATGGGAAGCAAGAAACAAGAGCTTTTTTAAAAATAATAATAATCATTACTTGATTAATGGGGCTGTTTGGTGGCAAGGGCAAAAGGCTTTCATTTTATACAATCTTCCTTGCCAAAAGCTTAAATAAAAATTAAGAAATAATCCTGAACGTAGGAATGGGTATGTGTGTGTGTGTGTGATTTTGTTTCACGTTCTATGACACTCACATTTTTTCAAGCTTATGTTCATCCTATCCCATTTCTGCATCAGTTTACAATATATATTTTTAAAACACACATGGAAATTCATATGTATTTTTGCACTCAGTGTCTCCTAATATAAAGATTTCTTGGCAAGCAGTTCCCCTTATGCCTTTTGGATATTATTTACCCTAATGTTCACCATTTTTGTACACAATTTTCCCCAATGTATGCTTTTTAAAATAACAACCAGGGAACTAAACTAAAAATCACAGAGGTGCAAAACCTGTGTACTGGTTCATGCATTTGTTGAGAAGTGTGAACTAGGTCAATGCATACGAAAATGTGAAGCAAACGAATTTCACACACACCCATCCCTACAGAGGAAACCACCTTTTATCAAGTGAGACTCACGTAGCTCAGTATTGTCTAACTTGACTGGTGCTGGTTCAGAGATGCCAAGGTGTTTTACATGCAAAGCATATCACTGATGATTTATTTTATTTATTTATTTATTGCATTTTTATACCCCCCCATAGCCGAAGCTCTCTGGGCGGTTCACAAAAATTAAAACCATGAAATCTTTTTAAAATGTATAAAACAAGGCACAATCTAAAAACACAAAATAACATACAATATAAAAACACAACCAGAATAAAACCAAGCAGCAGGAATTAATACAGATTAAAATACAAATTTAAAGCAGCAAGGATTAAAATTGAGTTAATTTAACTGTTAAAATACTGGGAGAATAAATGATGCCCAAAAAGTATGCTGTCTTGGTAGGGAAATCTGTGTTCATATCTGACCATAGTCCAGGATAAAGAGACTGGCAGTGAGGCCCAAGAAGAAATGCAATGCAATTGTTTCCTAAGTTTGCAGAGATTTTGCACTGCTCTATTGATGCTGATCATGTAAAAAGCTGCTTCTTCACCACCTTTTTCACCACCCTAAGAGTCCTCTGCCACTCATAGGCCATTTCTACACAGGCCTTTTTCCTCGGGGTCGTCCCTGGGTGCTCCCTGTGCATCCAAATTACGCACAGGGGAACCGGGAGCAGGCAGGGCCGACCCTTCCATTGTGCCTGGTTAACCGAGACTTCGGTTATCCTGATTTTACCTGTGGTCCCAGGACGATCCCGAGGGCCGCGGACGGTGTGGGTGCCCGTCCCAGCTTCTTCCCTCTTTCCCGCGAGTAGTGTGGGTCAGCAGAGGGAAGGAGTGGGCTGGGGGGAGTCCAGGGGCATCGGGGGTGGGGTGGAGCTTTTTTTTGTACTCACATTTTTCGTTTGTGTGCAAGTGTGCTCCCAGCTGCTGTTACCTTAACAAAATGGCGGTTGTGACGGGTGTGATTTCCCTCTTCCTTTCTGGGACATCGCACTTCCATTTAGAACTTTGGGGGTGGTCCCGGAAGTAGGTAAGTCCGGGATCACCCCCACACACACATCCTTGGGTATAGAAGGGGCCATACGTAGGGATCATGTTCAAGTTAGTTTTTGATCAGGATTCAGGATTTACCCAGTTTGCACTCCCAGATCGAACAATCTGCAGTTGAAGTCCAGATCCAATCTTGGATGCAATCTGCAGTTGAAGTCTGTACACGTCTGAGTTTTGCAGACCCCCCCCCCCCATGTTTGTGACAGCATGTTTATATTTGAAAAATGTGAATGAAAAAAAAATGTTCTTTTGAAAAATGTGCACAAATGCACTTTAATCAATGGGAGAAGAATATGTATATTTTAAAGAATTGCACAATTGATGCTCACATTTGGAAAAATATGTACAAAATGCAAATAGATTTTCATGTGCAAAGAAAAAAGAAAGTTTATAATCTGATACAGAACGAGATTTGAGATGGAATTCAGAGAACTTTGACGAGCTCAGCTTTTGCTGATTCACACATTTTATACAGGACTTGCTTTCTTCATGCCCCTCCCTCTAATTAAAGTAAAAGCTCTGCATTTTTGCAGGAATGGTGGACATCCTCCCCATCACCACCTCCCACCCACCCACAAAAAACTCAAGCACTTTGCCTTTCACCCCTAGAGTGTCTGTAGCTCAGTGTGATAGAGCACATGCCTTGCATGCAGAAGGTCCCAGGTTCGATCTCTGGCTTCTCCAGGTAGGGTAAGGAAAGAATCCTGCCTGAAACTCTTGAGACCTGCTGCCAGTCAGTGTCGACAATACTGGGCTAGATGGACCAATGGTCTGACCCAGTATAAGGCAGCTTCCCGTGTTCCTAGAACTGTGGTGTGGAGAAGCAAAAGAAGGTGGATTCTTCCCTACCCCCATTTTTTTTAGAAGAAAAATCATTAAGATTCTTGAGAAAGGCCTGGCCAATAACCAGCAGAGGGCAGAGCTCTGCAGGAGTAACTGTCCCCAGGGAAACTGGGAAGCGCTCAGTGGGGGAGAAGAGGAACTGTTTGAATAGCAGAGAACATTTGCTCCAAATAAAAGCTATTTTGAGGAATTAAAGCAAACAAATGTCAACCCCATGCAGTGGCATATTAAGATGCGATGCGCTGTAATGTGTTGTGACACTTCATAAATTACAGCTTTTTCTTCTCCCCCAAGGGGAGAGGATTCAAGTACAGTCAAACACTTGAACTTGGAAGTTCTGCTGGTTTGACACTTAATGTTTTATGATTCCATTGATCCTGCAAAGCAAGACAGCTCAGTGCATGGCCTTCAGACTGCCCCCCTCCCATAGCCCCCTGGCCTTCCTGTGAGAGAGGGAACCAATCCATGTGAAGTTCTGAAGCAGCAAACGCTGATCAACGCATCTTTCCATTGAGCGGCTGCTCAGCGACGACCATGCCTTTTTAATCACGCCACGCTGCAAAAGAAACGCCTGTCATCCACAGGCATGTGTATAGAAAGTATTTCCTAGCCAAGCATAGCTCAGTGACTCAGATGGGCCCTCCATATGAAGGGGCAGATGTAATCCCTGTCCTCCCAAACCAAAATTATCCGGATAAGGGATTTTTTTTTTAGCTGCAGCAGTTTGCGCGCACACACAAAAAATCCTAGTTTCAAAGCTCACATGGCTCTCAAGAAAGACAGACTTAGAGGCTGAGTGCAAAACTGGGAGGGTGGAATGCAATTCTGTTTAACAGTGGCACCATCCTTTCTGCCAACTATTTTATTGCTTTCAAATGTCCCCAGTGACAAAGAATACGATAATAGAGAAAAACAGAGCGACGGGAACTGTAGGAATGCAAACTCAAAAGATCTAAAGTTGGGAAGGGCTGCATATAAGGTATATTTTATGTGATGTACAGGCACACGTACAAGAATCACAGGGTTATTAGCTTTCCCATTTTAAGAAGTGTCCCATCCCTCATGCATGATGAGAAAAAACTTGACAATACATCAATGAGTCTTAAACATACATAGATTCAGTGGATGAATAAAAATAACTTCCCAAGCATATGATTTTTAAACTGTTCACAAGATTTTAAACATTTAGAACTAGCAGCATCAAGGCTCATCATAAACTCCCCCTCAATGGACCTTGGATGCTGCATTTAGTATAAGAGCTTTGGGCAAAGGAAATAACATCACATCTGCTTGTGCGGGTTTAATACAGTGCATCCTACTGAGCTGGGTCATTTGGGCAGTTAACAACTCTTCTGCCCCACTAGGGATGTCCCTCACAGGGAAATCTGGCCCTTTTTGGGCCCAACGGATTCCCATTGCATCCCTAAATCAGCTTGCATTTGCAAGACAAGCCAAGATTTTCCCCTAAAATCTGGAAAGCTTTTGGGGTCCCTCCTTCCAATAAAAAGCAAGTTGTGCGAATTACCAGTGTAATTTGCGCATATTACACAAATTTTGCCTGTAATTTGCAGAAATTGCTCTCTCTCTCTCTATACGTGTGTGTGTGTGTGTGTGTGTGTGTGTGTGTGTATATATATATATATATATATATATGGAAGTCCACAAGCAGGTCCGACTTGATGCAGATCAAGTCAGCATTGCTTGGGGGAAAGCTTGGGGGCAATATGACTAAAGCTTGGCAAATTTCACCCACTCACCATGCTCGGATGGTTTCCTAAGGCATCCCTATCTACCATTACAAGGGCGGTATTTTCCACATCACTGTGTCTGTAGATCAGCCTTCCCCAGCCTGGCAACCTCTAGATGTTTGGGGCTACAATTCCCAACATTCCTAGCCCTTGCCCATGATGGTTGGGTCTGATGGGAGTTGAAGTACAAAATTGCTGGAGGGGCCATATTAGGGAAAACTGCTGTAGAGGACAGCTCCTCCCTGCTGTTTTGCAAACCATATGAAAAAAATGCATATCATTTAGGATGCATATCTAGTGTGGCCTCTAGTGCAGAACAAGTCATTCATGCTTGAATCTGGTCGCTTCTCATTCTGATATTAAGCTATTCTGTCACTTGTCTTCAGGTGTTTGAATTAGTTTATAGTAATCCTTGTAAACTGTCTTGGGAAAGGAGATGGACTAAAATGATAGTTTGAATAAAATGAAACCCTTTTAGCTGGCTTGGATTCCCCCCCCCCCCCAAATCTATCTCAAAAGGACTATGGAGCTTTTCTAAGGGATTTGAATCAATATAAAGTAGGCATGGCCAAACACTTCATTTCATCTGCAGGGTGCGAAGAAAAGAGAAGGTTTAAGAATACAATTGGAACAGAGTGATTTCATCTATAACTGGCATGACTTAAACAAGAACGCATTTCTAATTTTCAAACATCTTAGGTAGGCGTTATTCCCATTTTACAGAGGAAAATAAAGTCACCAGTATAAATATTGAAAATAAAGTTTCTAATATTTATGTCAATTCTAAAAACATCTTATTTATTTGTATTTATTTAAAATTCTGGGACTAAAAAGAGAGCCTATTGCATAAGTATTATGACTTGTAGTTCGTTGCAAACACCCTGTGGTGGAACAGAAAAGTACAAATTGGCCTGTTCAAATGACAGGACAGCCTATCCTAGGTTAATTAATCCTCAGGGAGCCACTGTGCATGCTAGCTGCCATTTTGAATATTATTTATTTATTTATTACATTTCTATATCGCTCAATAGTCGAAGATCTTTGGGCAGGTCACATTAATTAAAACCATGAAGACATTTCAAAATATAAAACAAACATCAGTATAAAAACACAGTATAAAAGTACAATATAAAAGCACAACCAGGATAAAACTGAGCATCAATGCAGAGATTAATACTGATTTAAAATACAGATATAAAATAGCAAAGTTTTAAAAACTAAGATGATAAACTGTTAAAATACTGGGAAAATAAAAAAGTTTTCACCTGGAATCAAAAAGAATATAACTTAGGTGCCAGGCGAACCTCTCTAGGGAGCTCATTCCACAACCAGGGTGACACAGCAGAGAAGCCCCTCCTCATGGTAGCCACCTGCCTCATTTCCTTTGGCAGGGGCTCACGGAGAAGGACCCCCTGAGGATGACCTTAGGGTTGGGGCAGGTACATATGGGAGGAGGCATTTCTTCAGATAACCTGGCCCCAAGCTGTTTAGGGCTTTGAATGTTAATACCAGCACTTTGAATCAGGCCTGGACCTGGACTGGCAGCCAGTGAAGCTGGAAAAGGACTGGTATTAGGGTGACCAGACGTCCGGATCCCCCCGGACATGCCCGGAAAAGGGGGGCAAATTTGAGTCCGGGGGGAAATTTCAAAATATCCCCCAAAGTCTGGAAAATTGGGCCTCTCCCGTGCCATCCAGGCCTTGATCTTGGCTAGCGCGATTGCACTGGCCAAGAACAAGGCCCAGATCGGCCGGGGAAGAGGCTGGAACGACGCACACCCACACTTCCGGGTGCGCGTCGTTCCAGCCTCCCCCCCCCCCATCCGGGCCTTGTTCTTGGCTAGCGCCATTGCGCTGGCCAAGAACAAGGCCCAGATCGGCCGGGGAAGAGGCTGGAACGACGCACACCCACACTTCCGGGTGCGCGTCGTTCCAGCCTCCTCCCCTCCGCCATCCGGGCCTTGTTCTTGGCTAGCGCAGCCCGGCGCGCGGCACTGCCCAGCCCGGCCCTGCGCGCGGCGCAGCCCGACCTGGGGGGTTGCTTGGAGGCACCTGGTCCGGTGGGCAGCATGGGTGTTGCTGCCTACCCTGGCTCAATTTGTGGGCAGCCTGGCAGGATGTTCGGAGGCACCTGGTCCGGCGGCCAGCATGAGCATCGCGGTCTATCCTGGTGTGCAGCATGGCATGGCCTGGTAAGTGGGGCATTATGGAGCATGGGGCGGCCTGGCTGGCCGTGGAGCATCCCGGCCTGGCATGCGGAGTTTCATGGCATGCAGAGTGGTCTGTCCCAGCCTGGAGCATGGGCATCTTAGCGCAGCCTGGTGCACAGAGCTGGGGCTGGATGTTATGTTATTTTTCTTGTTGTTACTACTATTATTGTTGAGTGCTGCAGCTACTGTTTATAAACTTTTAAAAAGCAATTTGCGTGGGGGGCATTAAATTAATAGAAGACCAAATGAACTGGCTTTAGCTGCAATTTAAATTCAGTGGGGTGGGGGGTAGATTAGATTTCATTATTGGCAGCATTGATGAAATTAGTTTTCACTTATTTTCCATATATTCCTTGAGTACTGATTTTGATGAATTAATTTGGGGGGGTACATGTGGATGTTTTTTAAAACTATTATTAGATTTGCCATGGGTGAGTATGTTGGGGTATGTGGATATTTATTTTATTTTTAGTCTTGGTTAAGTGTGTGTGGTTGATTGGTTGGTTGGTTTTTGCCTTGGTGCATGTGTGGATTTTTATTATTTTTTCCTTTGGTGAGTATGTGGATGAGTGTTGTATTTTTAATGTTATTTTATTGCCTTTGGTATGTGCATGTTTGTGTGTAGATTTATTATGTCTACTGTTATTTTGCCTTGTGTGGGTGGCTGATTATGATGATGATGCCTTTGGTGTGTGGAGGGGTGGATTTTTATTCCCCCTCCCCTGTTACGTGTATGGGAGGAGGTTGTGTTGTTGTGTTCCACACACACACACACACACACACACACTTGAGTGAGTGTGTAGGGGTGTGTAGATTTTAATTTTTATTGCCTGAGTATGAGGTGTGTGTGGATGATGGTGATGATGCTGACACAACATTGGGTGGGATGACTAATACCCTGGAAGACAGAAACAAACTTCAAAGTGATCTTGATAGAGTGGAGCGCTGGGCTGAAAACAGCAGAATGAAATTTAATAGGGATAAATGCCAAGTTATACAAGTAGGAAAAAGAAACCAAATGCACAGTTACAAGATGGGGGATACTGGGCTCAGCAACACTACAGATGAGAAGGATCTTGGAATTGTTGTAGATCCCAAGCTTAATATGAGCCAACAGTGTGACGGGACTGCAAAATAAGCAAGCACTATTTTGGACTGCATTAATAGAAGTATAGCTTCCAAATCGTGTGAGGTACTGGTTAGGGTTAGGATGCTACGTGCATACAAATGACACTTGCTGAAATTCCCTTTTCAATACAGCTCTTAAAGATACAGGAGCCCTGTCCTCCTTTCCATATGATCACTCTAACTAATTGAATGATTGTAATTTTTCCTGTTACCATAGTTCTTTAACTTCCATAGCCAGTGGTGTATATTTTTCTGTCTTTAAATCTTCCTTTTCTGCAACAGTTTTGTCATAGGTATTGTTATGTCATTGAGGTAGGTGTGTTTTTTCTTTGTTGTTTTTGACTGTCATGTCTGGTTGATTGCAAAGTATTGATTTGTCCCAGAATTGTTCTGTCCAAGTAAGGTAATATTTGAGTGTGTAGCGTGGCTTGGCTTGAGTGTGTCTGAATCTCCTAGGCTCTGAAAGCATCTTTCTGGAGAGCACCTGCTGGTTGCTTGTTCTCTGCACACTGAGGCAATGTAAATTCAGGATATACTTGGATAAAAGGAGGGAAAGATCCTTATCTAGCATTGTAATAATGGGCATCTGTTCTGGCCTATCTTTGTATTGTACTGACCATGGTCTTGTTCACATGGCTAATGAATCAGAGATATAATCACACATTGTTAGATTAGTTTCTCACTGATCAACCAGAAGTTGAAACAAGCTAAGAGGCGAGAAGTGACTACAACAAGCCTTTAGTCCATTTTGTTCCATGGCTAATGTTTGCAGGGTAATAATATTTTATACTCTTCCTTCATGCTAGGTTGCTAGTTTGTTGTACTAGATTTCTCTGCACTTGTCCACTGCTTCATTTGTTCAATGGTAACAGTATGCTGAATCTGTGAGTATGGATATGAGAAAAATGATGATGAAAGAGTGTTAAACGTTAGGAAAGTTGAGACTATTGTAATCCAGTGAAAGATTTGCAGTCAGAAAAGATATTTGAGGGAAGGGGAGACTCTATCACACAGAGTATAGTAAAAGCTTCAAAGAACAGGAAAAGCTACAAACGTAGAAGTGAGTGAAGTTAATTTCAGATACATTCAATGTCTCACTTGTTCTTTATTTCAGTGATTTTAACATTAAGATGTTGTGTAGAACAAGTTTGTCTTAATTGTATGCTGTGAAATCAGACATGTGACCAAGGCCATGTTTGGGTGGGCACACCCCCTTAGGGGCTGGACATGTTGATGGGCACGCCCCCTTGGGGGATGGACATGTTGGTGGGCACGCCCCCTTGGGGGTTGGACATGTTGGTGGGCACGCCCCCTTGGGGCGGCCATATTGTCCTCCTTTTTGGTTTCCAAAATATGGTCACCCTAACTGGTATGATGTGGTCTCGTTGGCCAGTCCCTGTTAACAAACATGCTGCTCTGTTTTGAACCAGCTGAAGTTTCCGGTCAGTTTTCAAAGGCAGCCCCACATATAACGCATTGCAGTAATCCAGATGAGGGGTTATCAGAGCATGGATAACTACAGCTAGGCTATCTCTGTCCAGATAAGGGTGCAGTTGTTATAGCAGGGGCTGACACGACACCCCCTGATGGGTGGGTGTGTCCAGCACCTGCCACAGCTCCTCGGGGGCTAAAGAACGCACAATGAGCTGTAACGTGTCATGCATACCAGGTCATTGTGATGATCTCATCACATGAACAATGACAGTAGTCTCTGTCCCCCTACATTTAGTTAAATGCGAGGATGAAAACTTTCACTTCTTTTTTAAAAAGTGCATACAGCACTCATGATGGGGCAGCACTACTGCACACACCCTCATCTGTTTACAGACTTGTACATCTGATTGGGCAACAGATGTACAAGTTGCAATGGCAGCAGGTGGCATGGCGATTCCATTCCTTAATTATTTGTACTTTAGTCACAGCAACAGAGGGTCTTTGGGGTTACTTCCAGTGAAAACAGTGGTAGAACTACTATTCTACTAGGAGGGGCTCTGGTTCAGTGCTAGAGCACCTGCTTTGCATGCAGAAGGTCCCAGGTTTGATCCCTGGCATCTTCAGGTAGGATAGGAAAAACTCCTGCCTGAAACCCTGGCCAGCTGCTGCCAGTCAGTGTTGACAATACTAGGCTAGATAGTAGGGATGTGCACTGGATCGGACCCGATCCACGATCCGAGTCCGGTCCAGTGGGAAATCGGATAAATTATCCGATTTCCGATCCCGCAGCTGGATCGGCCGATCCAATCCGAACCGGTCCGAAAAGGCTCCGAACCGGTTCGGCGGATCGGCGGATCGGCGGGTGCCCACTGCCGCCCACCGCCGCTTCCATTGGCGGGCGCCAGCGGGCGCCCGCCGATGAAAGTGGACAGCGGGGGGGGAGGAGGAGGGGGGCGCTTACCTTCTCGGCCCGTCCGCTCCCGTCCGGCATTAGCAGCTACTACCAGCGGGCTCCGCGGCCTGCTCTAGGGTGGCACGCCGGGTGATGTCACCACCCGGCGCGCTACTCTAGAGCAGGCCGCGGAGCCTGCTGGTGGTAGCCGCCGGCCCCGGACGGGAGCAGACGGGCCGAGAAGGTAAGCAGGGGGTGCGTGGAGGGGAGGAGGGGGCGCGCGGAGGGGGGAGGGGGGCCCTTACCTTCCCGGCTCGGCGGCTCCCGTCTGGCGCCGGCGCCTACTACTCCCAGCAGGCTCCGCGGCCTGCTCTAGGGTGGCGCGCCGGGTGATGTCATCACCCGGCGCGCTACTCTAGAGCAGGCCGCGGAGCCTGCTGGTAGTAGTAGGCGCCGGCGCCGGACGGGAGCCGCCGGGCCGGGAAGGTAAGGAGGGGGTGCGTGGAGGGGAGGAGGAGGGGGCGCGCGGAGGGGGGAGGGGGGCCCTTACCTTCCCGGCCCGGCGGCTCCCGTCCGGCGCCGGCGCCTACTACTCCCAGCAGGCTCCGCGGCCTGCTCTAGGGTGGCGCGCCGGGTGATGTCATCACCCGGCGCGCTACTCTAGAGCAGGCCGCGGAGCCTGCTGGTAGTAGTAGGCGCCGGCGCCGGATGGGAGCCGCCGGGCCGGGAAGGTAAGGAGGGGGTGCGTGGAGGGGAGGAGGGGGTGCGCGGAGGGGGGAGGGGGCCCTTACCTTCCCGGCCCGGCGGCTCCCGTCCGGCACCGGCGCCTACTACTACCAGCAGGCTCCGCGGCCTGCTCCAGGGTGGCGCGTCGGGTGATGTCATCACCCGGCGCGCTACTCGAGAGTAGGCCGCGGAGCCCGCTGGTAGTAGCCGCCGGCGCAGGACGGGAGCGGACGGGCCGAGAAGGTAAGCAGTGGCGGGGAAGGGGGCTTACCCCCCCCGGAGCCGTCCGCTTCTATCCGCTGGCGCCCACGGGCGCCAGCGGATGGAAGCGGGCGGCCCCAGGGGGGGGAGGGAGCGCGGGGGAGGGGGCTTACCTGCCGGGGCCGTCCGCTGTGGACGGCCCCGGGGGGGGGAGGGAGTTAGGCCCCCCCTCACCCACCCGCCGCCATTTTTTCCTCATAGACTTGCATTGCAATGCAAGTCTATGGGGAAAAAAATGGCGGCCGATCCAAAAATTTACGATTTTTGGGTCGGGATCGGACTCGATCCGGTCCAGGGGGCCTCCGATTTTGTCCGAACCGGTCCGGGACAAAATTGGAGGTCCCGATCCGGGTCCCGATCCGATCCGGGGGGTCCGTGCACACCCCTACTAGATAGATCAATGGTCTAACCCAGTATAAGGCAGCTTCCTGTGTTTCTTTGTTCCTGTGTTCCAGTTCCTTCATGCCAATTTAGAATTTCCCAGTTATCAATGCAAAGGAGCAAATATTGCGAGTTCTTGAGCAGAAAGTAGATCTCCAGATGTTTTGGATTTCAACTCCCAGCATTCCCATCCATTGGCCATGCTTGCAGTGGCTTCTGGGAATTGAAATCCAAAACATCTGAGATTTACCTTCTGCCTGCCCCGCCCTAAAATATGGATAACTAACTCCTTATGCCTGTGAAGTCTATTTACATTGGCTTTAGAAATAATGACGCCTGCTGAAAATTGTGCTGGGTATGCACTCTCCTCCACCCTTTCCCCAAAGCCCAAGGGCTGCTGTGACCAGTTTAAGCATTTCCTGAACTAGAAGTAGTTTCTGGCATTGGACAGCTTCTATAAAGACAAGAGTATAACTGGGTTACTCTGCCAACGCTGGCTTACTGAAGCGTCATCCCCTCTCCTTCAAGCTGAGTGGGGCTTGTTGCCATACCAATTGCTCTTTTAGCTCTCTCTTGCTATCCAGAATAGGAACATAGGAACACAGGAAGCTGCCATTAGGGCTGTGCACAGGCCCTCCGATTCACCTCGGAGGCCAATTTGGGGCCACTGAACTGGCCCCAATTTGACTAGAAGTGTTTCGGGGCTTGGCCGCCTTGCTTCAGTACCAAAGCTGAAGTGAGGATAGCCCCCCTCCTGAAGTGGGTCAGCCTTTGCGGATTCCCAGATGCCAGTACCTTCTCATATTTGGGCTGAGGCAGGGTGAATTGGCCCACCTTGACTTGGAGTCAGGGCTTGGGCAACAGCGCACAGCCCAAGCTGCGATATACTGATTCAGACCATTGGTCCATCTTGCACAGTATTGTAAGGGTGCAGCTCTCCAGGGTTTCAGGAAGAATTCTTCCCTAATATTGCCTGGAGATGCCAGGGATTGAACCTGGGACATTCTGTGTGCAAAACAGGTATTCTACCACTGAGCCATGAGCCCTCTACACATGGATGCACAGTCCCATAGATTGTGCCAGTGACACCACCAATGGAGAGGCAAAGCCAGGAGCTGGATGGAGCTGCAGCATCAGGCACTTCAGAATCATCAGCAGGATCCTGGGGGCTGAATAAAACCAACGTATAGGCTAGATGGTCCCTGTGAGCTTTGACCCATCTTTGAACTTGGGTGTGTAAGGTTGCCCCTGATAAAGGAGCTTCTCTTTCCAAAAAACATTGGGTTCAATAATTAAACAAAATTTATTTGAGAACATGCATTTTTTTTTTTTTTTGCATTCTGCCCTGCGAACTGCCTGCACTTCACAATTTTGGAGCATGCAACTGGCTTCTATTATAGTAACTTTGTTAGCATCAGATTTTCTGATCGTACTGCACTGGGGTGCTTCAGTAATAGTAAAACGTTTGTTAGAAAAAATAGGAAAAGTTCTTCTCTGAAAAGAAAATAATGCAGGGGGCACTTTTTTCTGTCCCTTCTACCCAAATCTATAGGAGAGAGAGAGAGAGAGAGAGAGAGAGAGAGAGAGAGAGAGAGAGAGATGAACTGATCAGCCTGCAGACTGGGTTCAAAGCTACGTTGCCTGGCTTCAGTCTGTAGCAAATTTCTACCACTACATCCTGATCTGCTAAATATGTATCAGGATTGAAAGGGGATGCCCACAGGCCTCTCAGTCAACCGACAGGGCTATAAATTTAATTAAAACCCAATACTGAAATCGGCACCACTGTGGAAATTTCCAACAAAGAAACACAGACGTCGCTTTTTTATATAACATGAGATTTTCAAAGTGATTGTTCAAAGATTCTGTGAGAAGTGCAAATGTAGGGGTCTCTCTAAGCAAAAGTTTAGACTTTGGGGGCAACTTTTAAAAAGAGGATGGGAGAAACATTGAGACAAGTTAGAGCTCCTCTTTTCACTCAAGGACTTAGCATGAAAGCAAGATGCTACAACATGCATTCAAATTTGGATAGGTATTGGTGGGAGGCAAATTTAAATTCCTGCTAACTAGACTGGGAAGCAACAGGGAAAAAGTGGAAACCTGCAAAAATAACACATAGAACTAACATTTTTTTCATGCACTTTTCAGCGCTACAGCATCGCAATCGCCAAGCTCAACTCCCACTACTTGGCTGTACACAGAAATTCACACATGTGGACTCATCTGCACACACAAGTTCACGCAAGAGGTTGGTTGGCTTCTCTGCATCACAGCATCCCAATCACCAAGCTCAACCCCCAGTACTCTTCTGCACACACAAGTTCACTCTCTCCCCATTTCCACGTACACCTGCCCACCCCACTCTCCCACATTCCCTGCTGTCACATACACCTCATTCACTTCACATGTTCACATAAGCCCTCTTCAGGTGTTCACTTACTGGATAGACCAAACATGCCAGAAGACGGAATGCTCCAGCCCCACCTCTCATCCTCATTGTGTTCATCACCCTCCAAATGTGGAGGGCAACTACCTGAAGAGGAGGGTGCCCTCTGTCCTTGGAGGTTCTTCACGTGAGCCAGAATGCTTGGAGCACTTTCCCTCTTCATGGGATTGAGCTACCTAGTAAGTGAACACCACAATGGGGCTACAATCACATGTCATTCACCCACCTACACTACTCACTGGACACACTAATTTCAGTTGTATCCCATCCCCACTGACTCTGGACTCTTGGGACTAAGGAAGTATTTGGACAGTATCCTTTCATTTTGGGACATGCCTCTTTTAAAGTCTGCTTGCAATGATGCTAGCTGAAAGACCGCCTTCTCCCATATGAGCTTGCTTGGGCCTTAAGATCTTCCAGAGAGATCCTTCTTTTGAGACCGCTGCCATTTGTATTTTGGGTGCCTTTGGTGGCAACACAAGAGAGGGCCTATTCGGTGGCCACTCCTAGGTTGTAGAACTCCCTCCCAAGGGAGGCTAGCTTTGCTTCCTCTCTGCTATCCTTCCATCCTTATTCAAGATGGCCTTTGGCCTGTGAGTCTGTGGATTGGATGATATTTTTATCCTGTAATTGTTACGTTTTTATTGTTTTAATCTATTTTAAATTGTTTTGTAAGCTGACTTGAGTGCTATTTTTGGTAGAACGGTGGGGATATAAATAAAATAGACAAATAAATAAATGAAATACTTTACCACTGCATGTTTTTATAGGGGCAGCCTCCCCCACCCCACCCCCTAAAACAGACACTGCATGAAAATTGCCAGAGTTACTACATGACAGAAAATGCTTCAAAATCTAGCATTTTCTCCGACATGGCATCTCTGAAGAGATGCCACATAGGAACTATTATTAAAGTACAAAAATGCTTCTGAAATAGTTGCAGATTTGAAAAACAAGTTCCTAAAAAGACAAACCTTCAGTACGTGAAAAATGACAATACCATTAAAAGAAAAGAAAAGAAGAACCACCAACTCCCTGGGAAAAATCCCTAGAATTTTTTTAAAAAAGAATAAAGACAAACTTTTCCTAACTAGCAGAATTGGCCAGTGGTCCAAATCTACAAATTATATTTTATCTTTTTTACATCGCCAGAGGTTGAAACCCTTTCCTCAAAACCCCCAGGTCACCTGAAAATTGGATGTTGTCCTCTATAAATTGGAAATATATATTTCTCCTGTCCTGCTTCCATCATTTACCATTTCATAGAGCTGCTACATACACCACCCAAGTCCCTTCTCAGTCATAAATACAATTTTAAGTTTCAAACAGGGCCAGCTAAGTTTTATGTGAAAAGTCAACAGGGGCTGGAATGAATAAAGCACAAATGCTGCAGAAACATGTGTGGATTAGGAAAACAACCTCTTAAACCAATGCATGGGAGACCAGAAAGGGAGACTGATCTTTTTCTGGAGGAGAATAGCTACTAGTCCTGATGGCTCTGTGATACATCTGGTAATCGTATGTACACCAGTTACTGGGGAACATGGGTGGGAGGATACTGTTGCACTCATGTCCTGCTTGTGAATTCCTGGTCAACAGCAGGTTATAGGGTGACCATATTTGGGAAACCAAAAAAGAGGACAGCCAGTGGGATGGTGGTGGCAGGAAAGCGGTTTTCTGGGGCCTCCAGAAAATGCGTCATTCCCTTCCCACCTTAAAGGCCCTGATTGGAGTGGAGGAGGAGAAAGCATGTCATCCCCCCAAACGCTCCAATCAGGGCCTTTTCTATAATGTCTGGGAATGACATGCTTTCCTCTTTAAGGCCCAGATTGGTGCGGGGGGGGGACGATGAACCTCCAGAAAGCACATTATTCCCCCTTGCCATGCTAATGGTGGCCTTAAAGGGGAAAGCATATCAGTCCAGGACATTATAGAAAATTACAGAAATCCCCCTGTCACCAAGGATAGAACAAAAACCAGGACAAATCTGCGGAAATCCTGACAGTTGGTCACCCTATTGGCCACAGTGTAAACAGAATGCTGCACCAGATGGAGCCTTCATCTGATCCAGTAAGGTTCTTCTTATGTTCTTATCTTACCCTAAGTGGCACAGCTTCAGACTAGCAAAGGTAGGTAGACAAAAAGCCCAGCTTGGGGTTTTGGTGACAGTGGGAGAAAGGAAATCTGGAGCCCCAGAGAGGCAGGACATCTCATAACTGGGACAGACTTAAGAGACCAGAGGGATTGTTGCATGACTTTAGTCCTATTCCCATGTTCTCCACAGATAGAGCTGACATGTGGAGAAGGGGACACTGAAACTGTACTCTTGGCCCCGCCTCAACATTCTGCATGGCACTGGCCAGGGATGTCACTAGGCCTGGGTGCATGGGGTACTGGCCTCAAATCTATTTCCTAGGGCCCCAGATCTATTCCCCAGAGAGTCCATTGCTGCTAATGGAAGATTTTTTTGCTTAGCTTAATTGCCATGCAAGGGGCGTTTTTCAAGGGGGGGTTGCAGCCGGGGAGGGAAGGGTTAACTCTTCTCTCCCCACATGCTGCAACAATCCCCCTCAATCTCTCCCTTCATGACAATTAAGTTTAGAAAAAAAAACTGTTTCCATTGGTTTGGGATAATGATATGGGACTGCTCAAGTTAACTGAAGAATGTATTTTGAGATTATTTGGATGAGAAATTAATTTGCTGGCTTAACTTCCTGTGAAATTTAAAGAGGTCCTGGTAATCCTTTCTACATTGGCATATAAATCAACATACACACATTTTATGTGGATGTGCATCCAATTGGATACTGCCACCCCTTGAACACACATGCACTGGCACATCTGCATTGGCTTCCAGACGATTGGACCCCTTGTATGACCTGGAGTTCCAATCATGCAGAAGCCCATGTGTGAACTCGTGCATAGGTTTTGCCTATGCAGATATCTGCATCAATGCATGGATGTCCAAGGAGCACTGCCACGCAGGACATCAAGGGAAAGCTAAAAAGGGGTGAGTCTGGATTGGGAAAGAGGTGAAGTCAGTCTTCACCACATAGAATGTAGAATCATGAACACAACCAGTGAGGGGCATTGCCTAAGAGTCTGCTGATTCTGGGGCTGGAAACGGAAAACAGATATAGGATGCCTGCAATGATGCCCCTCTCCTTCCTTCAAAGGCATATGGGACACTTCCAAAATGGATGCCCAAAACTGTTTTTTTCTTGAGATTGCAGAGCTTTAGCAATGAAGCAGAATATGTACGATACAGTTGTGGCAGGAATGGGAGACATTCTGTCTATTTGTAATCACTGTTGCTCTGGCCATTTATCTCAGTAGGTTTGCCCCATTCTGTGTGTGTTTTATAGCCTGCCCTGCCCTCTTCTCCCATTTAGAAGTTGCAAGCTGGTCCAAATCCTGCCATCCAAATCAGCAGCAAAAAGGAGACGTGAACCATTTTAGATCAGGCCAATTGCTGCCCTGGGCAGCCCAATTGGAGGCCCCATTGCAGAAGGCAGCCCTCGGGACTGCAAAATACTCTTCCTTCATCTCCTATCAAATCACAAAGAATTATATTTTTTTCTTTCTCTGTAATAAGCTCCATTTTTCTCCCTGAATTGTTAAGGAGGAGCAGGAAAGAAAATTATTCCTTTAGCTCTTCTGGAAAACTTTAAGATAGTATTGCTATGGCAACAGTTCCCCCCTCTTGCCAGATAGTGAGAGGAGAGAGAGAGAAAGAATATTGGTCTGTGGAATCAGCATTTTAATGTCTTAGATCTGATCTGCATATCTCAGGTGTCTGTTGTGAATGTCGTCATTGATTTGCTTTGACTTTGGCACAAACAAAATGACAAGAAATGGCTAACTAAACCAAGAAAAATCTCACATAATTTAAATTTATGAACATGTTGTTTATGATAATGCAACCTCCCTAAAAAAAGAAGAAGCCCAGGTACTTTGTTCTGCTAGGAACAGTTTCTTCCAGCCTAGGCACACAGAGTGAGTAACATTAGTCTGTTGGAGCCAGCAAGAGGAGAAAGATTCCTGTAACATAGGCTGAACAGGGCAGTGTCTTCTAAAGCGAATGCATGGGCACAAATCATGGATTAAAAATGGCTACATAAAAAAAACTGTTGGAGCATTCTACTTCAGGCTTTAAATATGGTGTACTAAAAATGAAACAGATTCAAAGGACAGTTGGCATAAGAAGCTACAAAAGTGGATTTTTGAAAAAACACAGAAACAAATTGACCTCTGTTCTTTCGTTACTTTCTGTCCTCCCCTCCAGAATAGATATATTTGTTAAAGAAATCCACATTTTGACACTAGTGCCTTGCCCCCAATGTGTGGAAATTGTGAAAATATGCAACTTATCCCATGGTTAAAAACAATGCTGCTGTATTACTCTAGTGTATGTGGGACATGGTTAGCTTCTACCAGATTATGCATTTCATTTTTACATCAAAAGTATCTCTTATATTTCTCTTCACACAGATCTAAGTGTGTTTCTTACCATGTTTAAGCCAGAACGGCCTGGTTTTATACCAGAGCCTTACTGAACAGAGCTAGTACCATGCTTATTAACAGTGGATTGTCTGTCATTCACTAGCATGAAAAGCAGCAACACAAATGCCCCAAACTGAAAGTCTGAAAGATTCTGCATTGCAACAGCAATACCGCAGAAAAACAAAGACAATAAAGCACCGGTGAACTCTGTTTTTGCTCTCCCCCTGCTTTTGCGTCTGCCCAACCATGCCCGCCCCTTCTCCTTCTCCTTCTCCCTCCAGTTCATTGGGTCTTGTCATGATGGATGCAGCAGCCTTCCCCCCACGCTCATCAGAGCTCCTTTTAGGATGTACAAAAATGCTTACATCTGTGTAATTCTTAAAGCTAAAGAGATGAAACTTGGGATCTTGAGAGCTCTTAAGTAGAGCTTTCCGCTTGCCAAGTTTGAATCAGGTAGGCCCATGCCTTGATTTTTAGGATTTTTTAAAATGCAAATTAACCAAAATGCTTACATCTGCGTAATTTATAAAGATAAAGAGATGAAACTTGGCACGGTGATAGGTCTCTAGGAATGCTTTCGGCATGCCAAGTTTGAATCAGTTCGGTTCATCCCTTGATTTTTAAAGAATTTTTAAATTTCCCTACTCTTTAAACCATTTGCTGATAGTTCACCAGTGCGCTCTTCCACTTCTTTGCATTTGTGAAGAATCACTTCTCCTTTCCTTTGATCATGCAAAGCTAAGCATCTCCAGTTCATAAAATAGAGATGGCTGGTTCCCTTACTCCAGAGTAAATCCCATTGACTTCAACTGTATTTACATTAGGGATGTGCACGGACCCCCGGATTGGATCGGGACCCGGATCGGGACCTCCAATTTTGTTCCGGATCAGATCGGAACAAAATCGAAGGTTCCCTGGATCGGATCGGAAAAATGGTGGCAGGGGGGTGAGTGGGGGCCTAACTCCCCCCTCCCTGTCCCCCACCCCCCGCGGTTACCTCCCGGGGCCATCGGGCGCCAGCAGACAGCCCGAGCAGGTAAGCCCTCCCCCACGGTTCTTACCTCCCGGGGCCATCTGCTGGCACCCATGGGTGCCAGTGGACAGCAGTGGATGGCCCTGGGAGGTAAGTGGGGGCCCCTTCCCTCCTCCCCCCTCCTCCCCCCCTCGTGCTCCTTACTTGCCGGGGCTGTCCGCTGCAGACGGCCCCAGTAGGTAAGCCCCCCCTCACGCTCCTCCTTACCTGCCAGGGTTGTCCGTGGATGGCCCTGGCAGTTGAGGAGCGCGAGTGGGGGGAGGGGGTCCAATCCTCCGGTCCAATATGATCCAGATCGGGTCCTTTTCGGATCGGATCGTATTGGATCGGCCAATCCAGGTGCTGGGGATCAGATCGGATAATTTTATCCAATTTCCCCTGGATCGGGTCCGGATCGTGGATTGGACCCGATCCGTTGCACACCCCTAATTTACATCCAAGTCATACTAAATTCGCACCCTCCCCCACTAGCTCTGGTTTACTTCAAAGTTGCATTGTGTTCTCTTCCTGCCAGATTAAAAGATCACTCCTACCTCTTTCAGATGTTAGACGCCCTCTAGATGGATTCCGTTTGACGCCTGGTTAGCCGATTATGCGCATAATCGCTGAAGCGCTTTATCGTAAATGCTTATATGCAGGAGGTAATTGAGCGCACAACTGGTGGCCTTACCTGTTGTTTGAAATGCGCTTTACAAGTAGTTAATGCGGAGAATCGCTTGTTCTTGTAGGCAAAATGCGCTTTAACGGCCGGAGCAAAATAAAACTCACTATTTAACGCGCATTCGATAATGCGCATAGTCGGAGAGAAAAAGCGCCTCAACTCCCGATTTACGCTCCACTCTTGTAGAGGTAAAAATTTTAATGAGACTTCAAAGAGCTTTAAACGTCTGGTGTAGAGGCAGCCTTAATCTGTTGCCAAGATGGGCTAGCAATTCACTAGTCATGACTCACTGGAAAGGATAGCCTTTTGTCTTGCAATCAGGTCTCCTTGGAAACATCCTGTGGGCTTGATTTTGTATTAAACTGCTTTGCCTAAGATCCCCTCTACAAGGATTCGCTTTTGCGCCTGGTTAGGCGATTATGTGCATAATCGCTGAAGCGCATTTACGCCTATTACCTCTGCACGAGAGGCGGCGAGAGGCGGCAAAGCGCATTAAGGGATGACCAAAATGCGCTTTACAAGTAGTTAATGCACATAAGCGCTTGTTCACATAGGCAAAATGCGCTTTAACGGCCAGAGCAAAATAAAACTCGCTGTTTAACGCGCATTCGATAATGCGCATAATCGGAGAGATAACGCGCCTCTACGCCCGATTTGCACTCTGTTCTTGCAGAGGTAAATTTTTTAAAGCAACTTGAAAGAGCATTAAACCTCTCTTGTAGAGGCAGCCTAAGATTTCAGGCAGTAAAAGGAACTAGAACACGAAATTCACTAGCACCATGAAATGTTTTCTCCAGCCGTATAGGATAATATAATATAGGATAATATAGGACAATATAAGAGGAAGAACAATTACACAAAACAGAAGAGAACCACTAGGAAGATTTATAAGGTGCGTGGATGGGTGATGGAATGATCTTCCCAACGAGGCTCGCCAGGCGCCAACATTGTTATCTTTTCAGCACCAGGTCAAGACTTTCTTCTTCTCCCAGGCATTTAACAGCATATGTTGAGGGTTTTGTTGTTGTTGTTGTGATTTGACCCAGAATAGTTGTTTTTAAATGATAATGTATTTATAACATGTTTGTATGCTTTTTATGGTTTAAAATTTTGTATATCGGTTTTTTAATGCTCAATATTTTTAATTTTTGTAAACCGCCCAGACAGCTTTGGCTATGGGGTGATATATAAATGGAATTAATAATAATAATAATAATAATAATAATAATAATAATACTGAAAGCGGTCAGAAATGGATGTATGTATGAGGAAGGATTAGTGGTTTGAAAGGTTAAGGTGGATAAGCACCAGGGTGAAGTTCTGCGATTCCAACAGGAGAGGGGTTCAGCAAAACAAGGAAGGAAGCCAAAAAAAGAGGGAGTTGGAACACTGAAACCTTCCGTCCAACTTCTAACATGCCCAAAGATGAAAAGGAGGAAATAAATTGTAAAACTGCCCTGGTGGATTAAAAGCACACCCTATTCTTTTGTCACTGAAAACGGCCTTCAAGACAACCCCCCCCCCCCAACACAGAAGCAGATTTACTAGTTTACATTTGGGTTTTCATTGCGCACTTTCAAGATGAAACAGACTTTCCCAGGTACAAAATAAGCTGCAAGAATGGAGGAAAAAAGCGAGAATAGTGCAGGACAGGGACAACCTCATGGGAGTCAACAGCACCAAAACCGGAAAGGATGGATTCTGGGAGTGCAATAAACACAAAGTGTGATGGAGCCCTAAGTATGAGAAGTATTGATCTATCCATATACCCTCCTACCTTGTTTATGTAGGTCAGGGTGGGCCATCGGCCACATGAAACCCCTGTCTTCCCTTACCACTGCACTGCTGAAATTTCTGGCGGTGGCAAACCACTATAGAGCAGTTAAAAGGCTAAACTTAGTTGGCAAATAATCTGAATTTGGCCTTTTTTACTACTCTGTAGCATTGCTGATGACATTCAGTGGCAAACTGTCTTCCCCACCCGCGCTGCTGCTGCATTTACTGACACAGTGGCAGCAGGCATGCAGCCTACAGCGGGGTCTGGGGAGGGGGGCAAAAGTTGCCCCTGGACCTAGTGAACTTGGCTACCCCTGGTGTAAATTACCCCCAATAGTTGCTCGTCTTAATAGAGGTTTTTGGTTTTTTTACTGACAAAAGACCCGCAATGTTCCT
Organism: Anniella stebbinsi; assembly: GCA_029215795.1. NCBI lineage: Eukaryota > Metazoa > Chordata > Lepidosauria > Squamata > Anniellidae > Anniella > Anniella stebbinsi. The sequence goes on along the minus strand of JARDYH010000001.1, from coordinate 306,312,697 downwards.
TTTCAGGAAAAGAAAACAAAGACCCCCCCCAAAGGATGAAAGATTTCCTGCCTGCCCCATTACCCAAATTTTCATTGTACTCTCTCCTTATTTCCCACCTAGGAAAGGGACTCCCTCTGTCCCCTCTGTTATTCCTTTGCTCCAATTTTCTTCTCTCACTACAGCTCTTTACACATATTGCATGTGTATATCCTGAACCTGTGTACCATAGATGGGGACACTCTCACTAGCCTTTCCCCTGCCTACACACATTCAGCATGTTGTTGGCACAATCCGTATATGTATAAGCTCTGTACACATGGTCAGGGACATTACCATCTGTCAGGTATACTTTAAGGTGGATTCCTGCATTGTGCAGGGGGTTGGACTTGATGGACATAGAATCATACCATTCTATGATTCTATGTCCCAAAGATTTCAACTGGGCTTACTTTTCCATTTAAGAGGCTTTCATGGGAAACAAAAAGAATCCCACCACTAATCAAGCTTATCAGGGGTTAATCTCAGTCTTGGCAGAACATTCTTATTCAGAGCTGCTGGAGGGGAATTTTACAAATAAACTTGCAAGCTTTGCAGATCAATTTTCTACTTGGTTTTATCACCCTGTTTCTCTCTTAATCAGCCCCTGCTGCCTGTCTGTCTCCTTTCCAGACACATTCTGAAGGCTCATTGCCACATTGGAAACAATACAAGGCCCTCTGTTCTCTTCCTCTGTAATGTTTTAAACCACATTGGAAACTTCAGTGGCATTTGTATCGCTATCAAGAGTATTTAGGAATAACAGCTTTCAAAAACAATACTCTGGGGCTCCAGCACCGCAGAACGTGTGGCACAGACCTTGGTTGCCTGAATACTGGACAAGCATTTAAATGATAATAATATTACAATACAACAGAAGCCATAAAAATAATTGTGTTTGTCTCTACTCATTGATTTTTTAAAACAACAACATAGCCTTGGCTGACAAATTGATTAGAAGAAATAAAACAAAAAACAAAACCCCAAACAGACAATAATTTAATGAACTGTAAATTGAAACAATGGGCTACTTAGTGGCAGAGAGATGAAAGGCATTTAATAAGAATTAGAAGGGATGATTCACTGATGTCTGATGTATTGAGCAACTACTGGGAATACAAAAATGCAAAGCAAAGATGGTTTAAATGGACAAGGAGATAGGAGGTCACATTAGAAAGCATAATGTTTCCCAAAATCTATGGAAGTAAGAGTACTTAGTGCATGCATAAGAAACCACAATGCTTCTTGATGAACTTCTGATGAATAAGTGTCAGAGACCTTATAGTGGAGAGGCTTTTTGCAGTATGAAATGCCCTAAATTGGTGCTGTAAGTGGAAACTTCAAGGAAGAAGCCAGTTTCAGCAGCATCAACTATTTGATGGGGGTGTGGGGGGTGGGGATGCCATTAAAGCATATTCCCAGAGGCTTAGTCAGACTCAAATTATGCTGAGTTATCCTACAGAACAATCTCAGTAACCATATTCTTTACCAATCAGGCTCCAGCAAAACACCTCCTAATATAATGTAATATGCTTGAAAATATTAAGAATGAGCCTCTCTCTGAGCAACTATGAAGGAAACCCAAAATAGCTGTGAGTAGGCTGAGCGTATCTGCAAAATACTACATGGAACCAAGCCATTTACTGAATATATTTTGTGATGTTACTACTGCAGTGGCAAGCCCAGTTATGAGGGATAGAAGCCACTATCCAAATTATACATCCAAAGGTGAGTATAATTTGAGGACTCTGATATACACACAGGACCAATGGTGTCACGGGCTCACACCATGGACACTTTATTATTAGCAGGGACACTGGCATCATCAGCCACCCCTCCTGAGAATTCCCAGTTCTCTCTCAGTTTAACTGCAGTCCACTTAGGACATCTTTAGGTTAAGGGAAAATTGTGTTGCCTTACTGGGGCTTTGCTTCGTGCTTCTCTTGCGCAATTGTAATGGGTTGCATTACATGGGTGGAAAGGGGCGACCACATGATCTATAATTGAAAACTTCCTCACCTCAAAGCCTTGAATGGGTCAGCCCCCTCTAGTGGGTGCTTTGTAGCAGAACTTTGGCTACACATGGTAAGGAATTCTGCGATATTTCAGAAGAATTGGGATATGGGGGGGTTTAGAATGGGATTACAGGGGGAAAGCACAGGAGATGTGCAGAAGGTTGATGACATTGTCAAAAGGACCCTCAAACTTCCGTGAGCAGCCAGTCACGAGAGTGCTTTATTTTGCTTGTGTGAAGTACCCCTTAGTAGCTGGTGGAGGGAAGTGCATTTTTCCAACAACGATATATTGTTCCTTGTTGTAATTTAAGGTATTAGGGGCTGGCTTGGTCTTAAATGGGTAATTAAAATCCATTAGCTTTACAACAGACCTGTCCTTGGTGTAGATGAAAACTACAATTGGTTTGTTGATACGGATCAACAGGGTTGCCTACAATTTTGAACTTTCCTTAGGGGACATGTTATTATGGGTGCCTGCACTTTGAAATTTGCATGGGTGAGCACCATCATCACCAGTTTCCAGGAGAGAAATGGGGGCTATCTTGATGATGATGCATTGGTGCTGTGAGTCCCTAAAATCCCACACTTGTGCTCCTGCGGGTTGTCCCCATGTTGAGGAGCAAGCTCGGGGTTTGCACCAGGGGAGGAGGTGCCGCTGCCCCTCACACCACCATCCTGTGCACTGCTGTGCAACTGCACATCACTGCATGAGCGCTGGTGCGCATCTGTGTGTTGCTCCATGGTGTTTTGTTTTGTTTTTTACCTTTTTTTTTACCTCGCTGCAGAGAAAAAAGTTGGGGTAAGTCCCTGACTTTCTAAATTCGGAGCTTCAGGGGAAAGCCCTGGGATGACTCCGCAGTGGCTTTTGCATCGTATAACCAACACAGCGCCACTGCAGAGCCACCCCAAGGCTTTCCCCATGTATAGACACCCCCATGGAAGCAGGCAAATGCTACAGCTGGACTGCCCCTTCTCCACCCAATTGCCCTGTAGGGAAGATCTTGATGCTTTTTATTGTGATTTTACTTTGATGTTATATGTAAGCCACTTCAGAACGACATGTGTCCTAAAAGGTGGGTTATAAACAATAACGAATACATTGTTATAACCCTACCTCACTGCTCTGCATGCATACACATTCCTTGATTGATGGTGATGTAGAGACACTCTTGGGATAATTTCACTTCAAGGAATTTTTCCAGCAGAACCTCATTTGAACAGGCAGCCTCAAAAATTAACAGAATTCTGCATACCAATAGTGGACTCATTCTCCTAATGTGAACATGTAGCCAAACAGGCACCATTCACGCACAGGGAGGGATTGGCAGTCTTGGGGTAATCCAAGGTGTACAAAAATATAATCATTGGTGTTGGGCAAACCTCAAAGGGGGAAAAACACTAAACACACTAATGAGGACTGAACATGCTGTATGGCCTGGAAAGCCACTGAGGGCGAAGGCTTGAAAAACTGGGAGGGGGAATGAAATGGAATATCCTGGAAGTGGGTATGGCTGGCACACTGAAAAAGAACACTCCACACTGCGGCATTTTGTCATAGGTCTCACTTGTAGAACTCCTCAGCAGCCATATGTGCGTTTTTAATGAACAATGGAGCCTGGATTGCTAGGGTGGATTTAATGACTTAAGAAGAAAAATATATACAATCATAGGGAGGCTACATTAGGTTATTAAACAAAAGGTGACATGGAGTAGAAGAGGGCTGCAGCTGACAATTTTGAATCGATCTGGCACTGTTTTCTGGAGCTATATGAAAAGAAAGTAAGAAGAAAAGATCACTTTTGGCACTAACCCTCCTCTCTGATTTCCTTTCCTTTTTGCTCTTTGAAATAGATTAAAATGAAGGGAGTAAGGTTGGTGGGGAGAGTATCAAGAACACAGAGAGAAAAAGGGTGGGAGTTCATCAAAATGAAAGAGAGAGAAGGGAAATGTTAATGAAAGATAAAGGGAGTAAACTGTGAATGAAAGATAAAGGGAGCAAACATATAAAGACTAAAAACTGAAATGCTTAAATAAAATACGTACAAATCCATCATCTCTTCCCCCTTCTTTTGCTACTAAGCCAATTAAAGATTTTATCATAGTACAATTACAATGTTTCGGTTCCATCATTAAAATGATTTCTATCTGCATAAGATGTTAGAACTACTTCAATGCTAATTAATGAACTAGTTGTTTCTGCGTAATGCAACATGAAACTAATAAACACATAAATAAATAATCCGAGCTTTGGCACCGCTCTGCTTTCTCCAGGAGGTTAAAAGTCTATTGGAAGTTCTAGCAAATGCAGCTCCAGGTAGGTTATACATTTAAATGACACTTACTACCTGCTGTCCTTATTGGGTAGGAACTCTAGTGCATGTGTAGAGCATGTTTTCCTAACTGGTTACTTCTAGATGTCTTGAATTACAACATCCATTATCCCCAGCCAACCTATGCAAGTTAGTCTACCAAAGGATCACCACTTGAGACCAGTTTTGATACACAGATTGGGGGTGGATATACACTTTGTGCCCTTATTTTTTTTAATCCAGAATATAATGGTAAAGGACCTGTCCCCTTGTATTCTATAAAATGCCATGCACACTGATGAAGAGAAATAAATAAATATGATCAAAGAGCAATCCTATGGGCGAGAGTCCCAGTGACCATAGGATCCGGAGGGAGAGGCGGGTAATAAATAAATTATTATTATTATTATTATTATTATTATTATTGTTCAGATTCCCCCTTTTGAGTTGCACAGCCAACCCACCTTTCCTGCCCCATCGCAGACAGTGTGGAAAGAACTGTGCCAGCTGCCTCTTTGAGACTGGAAAATCAACTTCAGAGGAGGAGGAAAGGGGGTGTTCTGGTAGATGGGGAGGGGAGGAGACTGGAGAGGCAAGAATCCAATTTATCCTGAACCTTCTCTAGACTTCTCCCCGCCCTCTCAGAAGTGCCCTGTCTAGATGGGCTAAAAAGCCAAACTAGAGACAACTGCAAGGCAGGAGGACAGGAGGCAAAGATCACCTCCGCTGCTTTTCCTGCTCTGCATTGGATCATTATTTATTATTATTATAATTATTTTATTATTATTTATTGCATTTATATACCGCCCCATAGCAGTTTACATAAGATTGAAACATTTAAAAACAATATACAAAAATTAAAACTGCACAACATACAAATACAACCATTATGATAGCTTAAAAAGCTATGTGCCTAAAAATATTTTTTTAAAAATTTAAAAAAACAGACGCAGGCTCATCAGATATTGCTGAATGCCTGAGAGAAGAGGTAAGTCTTGATCTGGTGCTGAAAATATAACAATGTTGGCGCCAGGCGGGTCTCGTCAGGGAGATCATTCCACAATTTGGGGGCCACCTTAGAGAAGGCCCTCTTCCTTGTTGCCAACCTCCGAGCTTCCCTCAGAGTAGGCAATCGGAGGAGGGCCTTAGATGTTGAACGTAGTGTATGAGTAGGTTCATGTTGGAAGAGGCATTCCATCAGACATTGTGGTCCCAAGCCATGTAAGGCTTTATAGGTTAGAACAAGCACCTTGAATCGGGCTAAGAAACGTATAGGCAGCCAATGCAGGCGGGCCAGAGTAGGTCTTATATGTTCAAACCTTCTGGTCCCTGTTATCAATCTGGCTGCTGCATTTTGCACAAGCTGCAGCTTCCAAACCGTCTTCAAAGGCAGCCCCATGTAGAGTGCATTGCAGTTATCTAATTTGGAGGTTACCAGTAGGGGTGTGCACTGGATTGGCTCCGATCCAAGATCTGGAGCCGATCCAGGGGAAATCAGATACAATTATCCGATTTCTGATCCCCCCTCTAGATTTTCCGATCTTTTCCAAACCGGTCCGAAAGGACCCGATCTGGTTCGGGAAAAATTGGAGGATCAGCGGGCGCCCACTGGTGCCTGCCGCCGCCACTTCCATTGGCGGGCACCAGCGGGTGCCCGCCGATGGAAGCGGACAGCGGTGGGGGGCTTACCTGGCAGGGCGTCCTCCTCCTCCCATTGCCAGCTGTAAACTACTGCAAACTAGGCCTTGCGGCCTAGTTTGCAGGAGAGCACCAGGTGTGTCATCACCTGGCACTCTCCTGTAAACTAGGCCGCGAGGCCTAGTTCGGAGTAGTTTACAGCCGGCAACAGATGGAGGAGGATGCCCCGCCAGGTAAGGAGCGGAGGGGGGCTTACCTGGGGGGGCTGTCCACTGCCATCGTCGGGCGTCAGCGGGCGCCCGCTGATGGAAGCGGACAGCGGGGGGGGGGTGGCTTACCTGCCAGGGCCCCTCTGCTGCCATCTGCTGCTGCCCAGGCGGCAGAGGATGGCAGCGGAGGGGCCCTGGGAGGTAAGGAGGATCGCGAGAGGGGAGGAGGGAGGAGGGAGGGGGGCCACTTACCTGCGGGGCCGTCCGGCAACCAGCTGCGTGGTTCTACGGAGGACAAGGCTTCGTGGCCTAGTCCTCAGTAGAGCGTCAGGTGATGACATCATCACCTGGCGCTCTACTGAGGACTAGGCCACAAAGCCTAGTACTCAGTAGATCTATGCAGGTGAAGGCGCCGGATGGCCCCGCAGGTAAAGAGGATCGCCGGAGGGGGGGGCTTACCTGCCGGGGCCCCTCCGCTGCCATTCGCTGCTGCCTGGGCGGCAGCGGATGGCAGCAGAGGGGCCCCGGCAGGTAAAGAGGATAGCGAGGGGGCTCCCACTTACCTGCCGGGGTCGTCTGCTGCCGACCGTGGGTGCCCGCGGGCGCCAGCGGACGGGAGCAGAAGGGCCCTGCAGGTAAGAAGTGCAAGGGGGGAGGGACAGGGAGGGAGGGGGAGTTAGGCCCCCACTCACCCCCCTGCTGCCATTTTTCCCCATAGACTTGCATTGGGGGTATGCTTTCTTTCCCCCAATGCAAGTCTATGGGGAAAAATGGCGGCCGATCCAAAAATCATATATCCGATTTTCGGATCACGATCGGGTCCGATCCAATCCAGGGGACCTCTGATTTTGTTCCGAACTCATCCGGAACAAAATTGGAGGTCCCGATCTGGTCCCGATCCGATCGGGGGGGTCCATGCACACCCCTAGTTACCAGAGCATAGACAACTGAAGCCTATCCCTTTCCAGATAGGGCCATAGCTGGGCCACCAACCAAAGTTGGTAGAAGACACTCCGTGCCACCAAGGCCACCTGAGCCTCAAGTGACAGAGATGATTCTAGGAGAACCCCCAAGCTATGAACCTGTTCCTTCAGGGGGAGTGCAACCCCATCCAGAACAGGTTGAAGACCCTCCATTCAGTCAGCAGAACCACCCACTAACAGTGTCTCAGTCTTGTCTGGATTGAGTTTCAGTTTATTAGCCCTCATCCAGTCCACTGTCACAGCACATCCAAAGCCTCACCTGATGAAGATGAAAAGGAGAAGTAGAGCTGCGTGTCATCAGCATACTGATGATAATGCATTCCATAACTCCGGATGACCACACTCAACAGTTTCATGTAGATGTTGAACAACATGGGGGACAAGACTGACCCCTGCAGAACCCCATACTGGAGAATCCACGGGGCTGAGCAATGTTCCCCAAGAACCACCTTCTGGAGCCTACCCACCAAGTAGGAGCAGAAACACTGCAATGCAGGGCCTCCCACTCCTAACTCAACCAATTTTCCCAGAAGAATACCATGGTTGATAGTATCAAAAGCCGCTGAGAGATCAAGGAGAATCAATAGAGTCACACTCTCCCTGCCTTTCTCCCAACATAGGTCATCATACAGGGCAACCAAGGCTGTTTCCGTACCAAAGCCAGGCCTGAAACCCGACTGAAATGGATCCAGATAATTGGTCTCATCCAAGAGGGCCTGGAGCTGGCTCGCAACCACCCGGTCCAGGACCTTGCCCAGGAATGGAACGTTTGCTACTGGCCTGTAGTTATTAAGATTTTCAGATTAAGACTAAGAAGCAGCTGGCCACTCGCATGCTTCCCTGCTCGCCTGTGTGGCCCAAGTCTCACAAGACTTCTGGGATGAGGTGAGCTGAAGTCTTGTGAGACTCTTGCGCCTTTTCTCAGAAGTCTTGTGATACTTGAGAGTTCTGGGAGAGGTGGGGCACTCATATGCATGCCACAAAACAAACAAACAGGTGGGTGCTGTCAGGTGGGAGGGTAAATAGCAGTGGGTGCTCACTCATTTCAGGTGCCCTTTTTTTGTTTTGCAACCTTCACTTCCCCTTCTTCCTCCCACATTTTTTCCCACTCTTCGATGGCTAAGCTATTGGCAGCAGAAAAGGTGTCCACCTGCCCACCCACCCAGGGTGCCAGCCCATCAGCCAGCTAAGATGTCCATCCACTCTCTAGAGCAGGGGAATGGAAAGATCTGTTTGCTTTTTTAAAATTACATTTCTTTTCTGTCTTTCTTCCAGGAGCAAAAAGCAGTGTACATGACTTCCCATTTCTATCCTTAGAACAATCCTCTGAAGCAGGCTTGGATGAGGAGTGGTGACAGGCTCAAGGTCATCCAGGGTTAAATGTTTCCTAGTTCTTAAAAAAAAATGAAAGCATTTTCTTTTTGTATTTTCCCCCTTGGATATTTACTAGATTATATCCCACCCTTCTTCCTATAGAGATGGATAGCTTGACTTGCGAGGTTTGTGTACGTCAGCCTTGCCCAACCTGGTGTCCTCCAGATGTGTTGGACTACAACTCCCAGCATACCCGGCCAGTGTAACCATTGGCCATATTGGAAAACCTCAGTTTGGGGAAGGCTGACTAAAGCCATTTGGAATCCATACATCCGCCAAACCAGTGGAGGCTGGTGGCTCCAATATCAGTAGGGCATCTGCTCTGAGTTTCACTCAAAACCAGTCAGAACTCTAAAGGAGCTCTCCAACGTTCTTCTGGGCCCCAAGAGAACCTCAGAAGTGACAAGTGTTCCTCAGACTTCCAAAACAGCTTGCATAGTGGCATTCTGATGATGGTAGCAGGGACTGATATTTAATCCAAATCAACAGCTTTCAGTGCTGCACCAGTGTGGAAAGGGAGAGTTGACTCGCGCACAAAGTCATGATTTAAAAATACGTGTCACAGGGATAACTACTACTTTCCTTTTTAGCATGGGGACAGAGTAAAAAGGAAACAGCAGCAACAGTTTGCTGTAGTGGCTGTACAAAGAGGTGAAAATTGAAATAAATTTACTGCTGCGCTTAACATAGGCGTAAACCACTGCTGTTTGGAAATTATTCACATCTCTCTTACCAGCTCTGTATACTGTAGGACAGCAGCAACAATAGTTTTTATTTGTTTGTTTAAATCTTTGTGGCAACCAGTAAATGGAAAACTAAGGACTTCATCTGTTTCCTAAAACAGCAGCAGAGCACCATGAAGCATCTTAGCAACAAAGCTTGGCAGTTAATTAACAAAAGGCTACCTGGACCCCTCATCAAGTTTCACTTTGCTAGCCCCCAGCCATCTAGTGAAGCCATCTAAACTAAATTTAGAACAATACGAAAAATCTTTCTCATGGGAGCTCCCCATAAAGCACAAAAGAAAACCCAAAAACCCAACACTACTCTACAGATTTCCCTCATGCCCCTCAGTGTTCTGTCAACTGTTCAAGAAAGTAACATTCGGTTTCTTAACTTTCATTTCCTCCTCTGGATCTAACATCTAGGCACTTACTAGATGCATGTAGACAATCCACATTGTGAGACAAAACCCTTTTCTGTTCAGCAGTATTTCCATGGACCTTGCTTCCAATGGCAGGCAATGCTCTCTGACCTCTTGAAATCAACCATCGCCTGAATGAGATAGATTTTCCATAAATACAAGGGCAACTTGATAACGCCATGAAAAGGTGCACTTGAAACCTAGATGTTATTTATGAGGGAGAGGAATCGAAGGCAAGATTAAAGAACATTTTGAACTTTAGAATTGGGTTTGAGTTTGCCATTTAATTGCACAGGGCTGAAGGTTAGATGTAAGGATAAATAAAATGGAGCTAAGGGACAACCTACCCCCTTACACAGGAGTTCTGTGACTGATCTCCTGTTTTAAAAAACTGAAATGCAGCTGGGGACCAGGGGACTACCAATTTGTGTAGAGAAATGGAGGGGTGGGGGTGAGGGTTGCTTAATACTTCTTCCCTGCATGGTTTTCTTGACCGAAATTATCTCCTCCAAGCCAATATTTACCTTACTGGCACCTTATTTTCCATTTTACTTATTCTTTCCCTCCGCTCTGTGAAATTAACTGACAAACTAATTCCTCATTTTAAAGTCCTTCCTTCCCACCTGCTCTGAGATAGCCTCCTGCCTCAGAATTGGAGTCAAGGGGTAGTGCCCAATGTTGTCCCAGCACTTGCGCAACATAAACTATTGCTTGTGCAATGGAACTAGTACAACAAGATAAACAAAAATCAAAAATCAAAGTTAGGCAGTAAAAAGAGCTGATATCTCATCAAAGCAAGACATGCACTTCCCTTATTTTGAAGAAAAGTTGCTTCCCCCCCGCCACATTGCTGATTTTTGGCAGCAAATCACCACTGTCCTCTGTTGCACTACTTAGATTGTGTAACCGTTGGTTTATGCTAGTGCAACATTACTAGCACTAATGCTGGGATACTGGCCCAGTTATGGTTCCATCAGTCCCACTGAGAGAAGTTTGCTTCCTCCTCTGTTATAATGCTTGATATTTTTATGTTCCTGTTTAGTTTCCCTCCACTCCCAATCAAGGGAACTAGTAGTAAGAACAAAAGGAAAGAGGATCTGAAAATTATAATGGCACTGGGTATCGATTATGTCTACAGAGTGAAGCAACTTACAGTGCAATCCTATATGTGTCTATAATCAGAAGTAAGTCCCACTGAGTTCAATACCAGATAAGTGTTTACAGGATTACAGTTTTGGTTTTCTATACAGCTGACTCCTGTCAAGGTATGAAATTTAAACATTACCATTCAAGACATCAAATACAAACTTGTACCTTGGAAGGGTAACATCTAACGTTTAATTTTTCCATTGATTCTACAATAGGACACAAATTATAAACCTTTGGCTGACCCTGTTCAGACAACATGCTAAGCCCCAGTGGTTAAGCATTTTGAGCTAAACGTTATGGCTGAGCGCGTCATGTGAACCATAACTTAGAGTGTCATGTGAACCATTCCTAACCATGGTGGCTACTATGCATTTATTGCAAAATGGTTAGCGGCCTAAGCATGGCTTAGTGTGTTGTCTGAAAAGGCCTGCTGTGTTTGCATGTAATGATAAGCCATTGTTTATATTAACCATGGTTTGTTGCTTTAGTCATGAATTGTTTTATAGATGGGCAAACAAACCACTAGGGGTGTACAGAGCAGGTCTTCTCCACCCCGAAATTTGGGGTGGAGCTCCATTGAGGCAATTCTCCACCTGATTTCAAGAGCAGGTCCCTCTCTCTGCTCCGCTGGATAGTTTGGTGAATAAACGCTCCATTTTCGGGTAACCGCTATATTATCGTCAATGGAAATGAACAGAAATGCTTACAGCCCCCTCAGTTTTAATGGTAAACTCATGAAAATTGGCACCATGACGGCTTTTAAAGAGGGCTTTAGGCAAGCCAAGTTTGGAGCAGATCCCTGCATACAGTGATTTATAGGGATTTTTTTTAAAGTCTGAACTCAAATGTCCTCTCAGGCACCTCTCATGCCTTGATCTGTATGATGAGGAAGAGTAAATATAAGTAAATATAAATTAATAAATGCCACAACAACAGCACACAGCTTGCCAATCCTCAAAGAGGACAGGAGGCTTGCAGGACAATGAGGAGGAGGCACCCCCCTCCACTGTTGGTTGGGCACATTGAAGTGAGTTGAGTCAAGGCAACAACAGCTTCCCCATAGGAGGCTACGTGGCTTGGAGGAGGAGGAGGAAGACGAGGAGGAGGAGCCCCCCTGCACTGGAAACCCAGCCAGCCAATAGGAATAATAGTTTTACTGAAATAAAGAGCCTGCCTGACTCAGGTGTAGAAGCTTACTCACAATGCCAGCCCAGCAGCACTTTCACACTTTGGCCTAGTGGATGGAAAGTTGAAGAATTGGGGATTGTTTTGAGAAAGTCTGTTTCTCTGTAAGAATCTCTGTAAGAATCTGTCGCTGTTTCTCATGGGAAGTTTGCTATCTGAGGCCTTGAGCTAGAGAGTTTCCCTGAGACCAAAGACTGTTTGGAAAAGGTGGGGGTTCTCTTGCAAGCTGTCACTCACATTGTGGCATCACCAAGAGGAGGTTGAACTGTGCCGCCCTGTTGGCACATGGACTTGGTTTACAAGTCTGACGACCTGTCTGTCAAGTGGCTTGGAATAAGCCAGGCCTCTAGTCTATAAGAGGGATGAGCAAAGGGGGAGGACCTCTGCTAGAGATCATTGTTTCTACGCTTGCCCTGAATCCCCTCATGTTTGGATTCTACCTGTTTGGAGATTTTGGAAGCACTCTGTATACGCTCATTTGCTATTTGGATCTCGAATTTCTAAGGATCGTGCCATGGAAAGTGCTCTGAGGCTTTTCATAGACTTGGACTTGTGTTTGCTCTAGATTGTGTGTTGTATGGCCTGTGAGAGAGCTTCCCCCCGGAGCTAAAGTACGTGCAGGGGAAAGTTTCCTAGGCCAACCTTCTCTGCTCTGGATTTGTGTGTGTGTGGCCTGAGTGAGAGCCTCCCTCAAAGCTAAAGTATGTGCAAGGGAGGTTTCCTAGGCTGTCAAAGAGGTTCGTTCCTTGGGGTCTTGTTTACTTTGGTCCGCTTGGTGCTTCCGGCAGGCTGGGTATGGTTAGTGCAAGATCATCCTGTCTCTGCCCGGCTTCATGCATCCCTGTGCTGAAGCATTCCCTTGGGCCCTGGCCCTGTTCTTGAAGAGTCAGCATGTGTGGCGTCTGTCAAATGCTCAGATAGGACAGGGGCAACCCTACACGTCTCACCCGGAGTGATTGCCTAAAGGATTGTGTCAAGACTGGAACCTAAAGATGTCTGGCCATTATCAGCTTTAAGTGGATGTATGCAAAAATGAAACCGTCATGCTTGTAATCCGTGAGATTTCGCCAATAAAAGGAGTCTCACCATCTTGGGTGTCTTGTCAGTTTGTCTAAGTTCACGAGAAGAAGCCTAGGGATGGCTTCTATGAGTCTCACGACACTGTGGCTGACTTCTATGAGTCTGAGCAGAAACGTGCAACCAGCCAGCCCTGCACTCCCTCCCTCCCATCCATGGCCAGAACCAGCAGCATCAGTCAGTGTTTCCCACACCTCATGATGGAATGTCATCAAAGTGTGCTTTATTAATTGTGTACTGCTTGTGTGCACTGAACAACCCTAAAACACACAAACATACAAGTACAAGAAGACACTTGTAACTTTGAAGCCAAGTGCTGTTGGGAAGGCTCAATTTTGAGGAAGGAGAGCTATAGCATGTCAAACCATTAAGGGGAAACCATAATCATCATCATCATTGTGCAACCCAGCCCTGCAAGGCAGGACGAGCAGGCACATTCTGTTAAAAAGCAGGCAATATTTCCAAAAGGATTTCAATTGAAATGACTTCTATTTTCTGATTTTTAAGTTAAAGAACAGACAGCTGCCTTGAATTGACTGAAATTAATATTTGAATAGGGTGACCAGATAAAATCCAGGCCAGGGCTCATGTAACTTTAGCAGTTGTAGAGAAAAGGGAATTTCAGCCAGTGTCATTTGTATGCAATTAGTTCCTGGTGAAATTCCCTCTTCATCACAACTGTTAAAGGTGCAGGGGCCCTGCCTTCTTTTGTATATGGTCACTCTAGTATAGTGCCTGCACCTTTAACTGTTGTGATGAAGAGGGAATATCACCAGGAACTAATTACATACAAATGACACTGGCTGAAATTCCCTTTTCTCTACAACTGTTAAAGTTACATGAGCCCTGACCTGGATTTTATCTGGTCAGCCTATATTTGAAGGAACAATAATAATAATAAAAAAGCTTTTAAAAAGGATTTCTTAAATTTTTTGCATGTGCACACTCTGGAGGGGGGGGGGGGGAGGAACAGGTGAAACGAACAAAGTATTAAAGACAGCCAGATGAAAAACAGGTCCCTCTCTCTCTCTCTCTCTCTCTGCAAATAACAGAGTTGTCTCACTTTGCAAACAACGCAACAGAAGATATGGTAGATCTCCCTCCCTCCCTCCCTCCCTCTCCCCTTCTCTAATTCTCACTTTGCACACAAACGCCCCCTATCACACTTTGCAAAAGTAAAAGCATCTCTCACTCTCTGTGACTGAAACGAACGCCACAAGACTGAGAACCACAATGAGCACAGAAGCCAAGGATACCGTGAGAAAAATGATTGGCATTTCCTCCCCCAAACACTGCGATTGGAGGAGAACAGAACAGGGAGGGAGTGCACTGTGGCAATTCCTAATTGGTTAGCCACAGATATTAATATCAATTATCAAAACTACCACACCCCATCACCCCATGTTCCTTATTGGGAGGTTTTCAATTAGACACACCACACACACAAAATGGTTGGATAATTTCAGAGACATTAGAAGCTCTGATTGGGTGCATCTCCACTCTGAAATTATTCGACGGGTTTAGAAGTGGCCAATGTCCACTCATGAAGATTGAATGCTTCTCGGATGTTCGCGGTTATCAGATCTTTCCGGAGTGGAGCGCACACCCCTACAAACCACAGCTTGTTTTCCCTATTTGTTTCTCTGTTGTCTATTTTATTCTTCAGGGTTGACAGATGTAGGGTGACCAGATAAAATCCAGGTCCGGGCTCATGTAACTTTAACAGTTGTAGAGCAAAGGGAATTTCAGCCAGGGTCATTTGTATGCAATTAGTTCCTGGTGAAATTCCCTCTTCATCACAACTGTTAAAGTTGCAGGCACTATACTAGAGTGATCATATACAAAAGAAGGCAGGGCCCCTGCACCTTTAACTGTTGTGATGAAGAGGGAATTTCACCAGGAACTAATTGCATACAAATGACACTGGCTGAAATTCCCTTTGCTCTACAACTGTTAAAGTTACATGAGCCCTGACCTGGATTTTATCTGGTCAGCCTATGTCAAACAAGCCCGGGATAAACCATGGTTCTAGCTTTAGATATTACAACAAGCCGTGGTTTAAACAAGCAGGCTTCCTAAGCCAGCTACAAAACATGGCTTCTATTTGTGGTTTGTAGCTGTTTAATAAACCACTGTATGCTTGCATGGTTGAGTTTGGATACAACACCTAGCCAGATTTCAACAAACCATATATTATGTACAAACCAGGGCATTGTGTAGACGTTAAAAATTAGAATTAAAATAGTTTCCATCCTCTTGAGAATGATGAAATATTCTTTACGTTATACATTTTTATCAAATATACAGTACTGACAGTGGGCATCTTACTATGAAACAAAAATAAATCTAACCAGCATTTAATTTCTTAGCGCCAGTGCTTTGTTATTTGATATTTTACAGTTTCATTAAATCCATCTGAAAAGCAGAGAACATTGTTATGGGGAAAAGAAAAACTAGATGACTAATGCACACATTGAGTTTACAATATTTCAAATATGTGGTTTGTAAATCTGATCTGTGTATCATGCTTGACTACTCCTCGAATGAAAAGTATATTATAGAAAACAAACCACAGCTAATAACAATATTAATTCTTTTTAGACCTGAAATTGGACCTGCACTTACTCTGTATATTAATCTTCTGACTCTAAATTTAACAGATACAATGATACACTTAACAGTCAACCAACTATCCAATGGTATTGTGTGAATACAATCCACCACCCACTTACCAAGTGCATTACTATGCTGTGCATATGACCACTTGGAGAGCTAGTCATCTGGACTATCCTCCCAAGTAGCAAGGAGAATCTCACTACTCCCCTGCTTCCCTAGTTTCTGAACAGGTGGCAAGATTTTACCACTGAGCAGTATAATATAAGCGATTGGCTTACCAAATGCTTATATACACATTGTGGTAAATTAGAACATAAGAACACAACAAGAGCCCTGCTGGATCAGACCAAGGGTCCATCTGGTCCAGCACTCTGTTCACACAGTGGCCAACCAGCTGCCAACCAAGACCCACAAGCAGGACATCGTGCAACAGCACCCTCCTACCCATGTTCCCCAGCAGCTGGAGTATATAGGCAAATTATCACAAGGTAAATGGTTCCATGTATCAGGGGACATTTGGTTGGCTGTTTAGTTCATCTGTGGTCATTTGCTTCTCCTGAATGGGTCTGGGGACAATCTATATGGTGATTTAGTGTGGAGTGAGAGCACATCATGGTCATTCATGATACATGACATTGTAGCCACTCCACAACAACCATGCAGCTTCCCTTTCAAAAAAGCAAATTTTTGCAAAGTCATTTTACTGCATCCTTTTCCCTTTAACACAGCTCCCACATGGTTCCCCCTGAATTAAATTCTGTTTACTGGCATGCCTAGCGGTGTGTCTTTGACCTTGCTGTGACCTGGTCAAGGGTGTTTTTCTGTTGCATCATCTCATGTGTGGGCCATCCCTCCCCTCAAGTCCTCTCCTCCCCCATTCACAGTAGCACACTTTGGACACAGGCTTCCTTTCTCGCTTCACTTAGCACTATTTTACAGTAGTACTGTTCTACAATTTACTGCTGCACTATTTTGCAGTTGTGCTGCTTTGGCTTCAGGGCCCAGATTAGAGGGGTTTTTTAATTCACTTTTTTTTTTAACCTCATGGCTACTTTGCAGTTTCTTCATTTCATTTTAAGAACTTTTCCTGCAACGCCTTTGCAGGTACTTCACTGCTACTTGCAATGGCACTAGTAGAGTTACTCAGCAAGGGTTGTGGGGTATCATGGAAACTCACTGAATTCATAGATCTCCTTGACATGTACGGGGCAATACAACATTCTTCGCCATTATGATGATCAAGGCTGTGGGGAGCAGGACGTCCAATAATACAATAATACATCTCTGGTTCTGTGGTTCTGTGCAGCTTCATATCAATGTAACCATTTTAGTAGTGGAGCGCACTTCATTTCTGAAGATAAATGGTTGATTTAAGATGAGAGGTGTGAGGAAAGCTACAAGGGCATCATTCCTCTCTTCTATTATACTTCCCTAAGCAAGGAAGCATGGAGAGGGGCAGGGAACAAACCTTGCTCATTCACTGAGCAGCACCTATGGTGTTGATGAGGTTCTGTTCTACTTGCAGGACTCTGCCCACTCAACCCTGAAGTCTGGTGCTTTAAACTGCCATTTGACCCATGAAAGTGGGGTTTTAGGTAATGTATACTCCTCTTTTATTGCTTTGTGTGCCAAACCAATTTCATGAAAATCTGGTTAAAATCAGAAAATGCTTCAGATTTGATTTCATGTAGATGGGGCAATGGAATCTCCAAGTTCCTTGCAATTCCATCCACCCCCATTTCTAGTGTAACCTCCAGGAGCTAGCTATTATAAATGGGAGAGATTCATGAGTCCCATTACACTGCCCGAAAAGCAGACAAAGAAGTGTGAAAAGTTAATAATGTGTGTGTATGTGGGGGGTGGGATTGGTTGGTTACTTCTTTGTATGAATGGGGTTTGACAGATTAGTAGGCAAGCATCTTTCACCACAACCAAAGTTTATGCTCTGGCCCATTCTCAGAAGACCAAGAAGAAATGGGACAAGATGAGCATTAAGATGCATGTACACCCCTCACCCCCTCCATTCCCATGCAGCTCTTTTAGGCACATTAAGCCACACAGGCAACAATATTTTAACATTAAATGCTTTGCTTAAACATTAAAGGTCCATGCTCTTTTAATTATTAAGGGAGGCACGGCAGTGCCTCTCTTGTTAAGGACGGTCAGTAAAAAACACGTTCCACCATGTTAAATTGATAATTGGGGAGGGGTCATTCTAACAGCCATAAAATCGAAAATGTTTCACCAATCTCTCTGAAATTTACAGGTACCAGAAAGAAATGTTTGTTTTACATTACCTGAAAATTTCAAGAAGATTGGTGAAAGACTGAGGGAAGGAGAGCAGTTTAAAGTAAAAAGATTAAAGAATCCCCTGAATCTGAAACTGAAAATTGTACTCAGGGCTTGTGACCATTTTTGCGCAGCTGTCCTTACCTTCAGGGAGCCTTTTTCATTAATCCAATGGTACGGTCTACTTCCTCCCGTTCTAGTGTAGGTGGAACTGCTTTTCTTTTTAAAAAATTCGCTTAAGTGGATTTTATTAAATTAAAGCTGAGCCTCTTTAAGAAATGCGGCGGCCATTTTGATTATGGCACATGCTCCGTAGAATCTCCCCCCCTCCCTCCTGCATCAGCTACAATGGCTGCTTCCTCTAGCAAAGACAGTGCTGTAGTCTCTTCTCAGAAGTAAGTTCCATTGACTGAATGCACTGGTCTTACTCCCAGGTAAGTGTGTAGAAGATTGTAGCCTTTATTTTAAAAAAACAGTCTGGAACCTTAGAAGGCGGAGAGGGAGAGATGTGCGTGAGAATTCCCTCTCCTTTACAGTACTATAACTCTACAATTAACAACTTGCTTGCATGCTTTGCATGTGTGTATGTTCATTTGATTATGGCTGCTGATCATTAATTTTCATATCAATTCAATCCAAGGCATGTCTACTCAGAAGTTAGTTCCACTGAGTGCAATGAGTCTCATACCCATTCCACTAGCTTGAAGGGGTGTGTGGATTTGGCTGTACTTCTCTTTGAGAGCTCTGTGTATTTAGGGACCAAGGCTTTTTGTAAGAGAAGAGGTTAAGCGCCCCCCTCTTTTTCTTTTTTTTTTTTTTTAAAAAATTCAATGTATTTGATTTTTAAAGAATTTTTATTCCTTCATTGTTATTATAATTAATAATAATAATAATTAGTAGAAGTAGTAATACATTTATTAATGTTACATTTATATCCTGCCTTTTTTTTCCTCTTGCAAGGAACCTAAGGTGGCTTACATAATCCTCCTCCATTTTATCAGCACAACAACCCTGTAGGGTAGAAGAGTCAGTGACATTCTGAATTCTCTTAGCTTTTCTAATATTTTTTGATCAGGTTGAACAAAACTATTGTGTATTGTTATCTCCAGTACCAACATCTTTGACAGGCTTAATATAGGATTCATTGACCACAGGCTATTTTTAGAGCAAAAAAATAAAAATAAAAATCCAAACTTGGATAGATTAAAATTAAATTGAGCAATATTTCTAAACACCCACACGGCTATTCTTGGTACTGGGTCAGATGTAGTGATATAAAAGGATGTTCAGACTCGATTTAGTTGATCAGTTGCAAAGAAGCTTCTCTAGTAAGGAGGAAGGGGAAAGCCCTAGACTGATCATTCTTTCAAGTGCCATATCTCCCCCCACAAAAACCCATGAGGTAGGTTAGGCTAAGAGTCTATGACTGGCTCAAAACCATCTAGTGAGTTTCTTCTGCTGCTCACTTTCACTGTTTGGGTGTATGGCATGTGCTACTTTTACCCTCACAACAACCCTGTAAGATAGATTAGGCTGGAAATTTAGGCCTGGCCCACTATCTATGTCTGTGTGCCTGCCTCTTTCATATATACACACACAGAAAGGCATCCTTAGGTTTGTTCTTTACTTACTACATACCATAAACTGTGTATGAATAGAGCTGTCACAAATGATGCAATACACTCACTTTTTGCACTTCCTAATACATTTGTTTCCCAACTAACTTACTGCTAATACAGTCATGAATCTAAAACTAATGTTATTTTTACTATAGTAAGATTAAAGAATCCACATACATCAAGTGCAAATCAGAGAACCTACTATTTTTCATATTAGTCTTCAAGAATTAGGATTCTTTTCCTAATTACGCCTTACACGGAGGTTGCCTTTTTCACAGCGGCCGGATCAACATTTTCATCAAGCTGTCCACCTCTCCTGCTCCAAACTCTTTCTTGGTCAGTCACTGCTAATTAGCTCAGATCTGTTAGTGTATATGTGAAATTGTGATCCCCCAATGTGCATCACTTTACACTTGCTTACATTGAACAGCATTTGCCCTTTTCATGGCCATTCTCTCAGTATGCAGAGATCTTTATGGAGCTCCTCACAATCCTCCATTGTTTTAGCAAGACTAAATAATTTGGTATCATCACCAAATGTGGCTACGTCACTGCTCACTTCCACCCTCATTCTAATATTATGAGAAAGGGAGAAACTGCCTCCCTATCCACTTTCTTCACAACATGCAAATAGGAGTGAGCAGTGAGATGGGCAAATTTGCTGCAGACCACAAAATATTTAGGGTTTTTAAAATGAAGTGAGATTACCAAGAGCTCCAAAAGAATCTCTCCATAGTGTGAAAATGGGCATTAAAATGGCAACAACAGTTCTACGTAAGCATTTGTAAAGTGATGCACACTGGAGCAAAGCATCCCAACATCACATATACACTGATGGGATCTGAGCCTGCAGTGACTAAACAAGAAAAAAAACCTTGAGAATGTGGTGGACAGCTCAGTGAAAACGTCAACCCAGTGTGTGGCAGCTGTAAAGCCAGCAAACTCCATTTTAGGCATTATAAGAAAAGTAATTGAGAATAAAACTGCCAGTCTCATACTGCTTTTATACAAATCTATGGTGTGAGGTGACTATGGGGTTGTGGAAAACTCATGACAAACATGAAGGAACTGCTCTAAACAAAAATCAGGAAGGGCTGCTCTAAACAAAAAAAGAGAAGTAGGTGGCCCTAAGTTGTTCGTTATCAGTTTTCCACAACCCCACAGTCACCTCTGCATATCATATTCTCCATCCTGTCCTCATGGTTTATCTGCTTTGGGAGAATGAGAATTTTACTTGCACTTTCTTCCTCCTTAGGGAGGATGTGGCGTTAAGGCTTGGGAGCCTTAACTCCCAATTTCCCTGCTTTTTGGTGCTTGGTTGGAAACTGTGGAGCCTTAACGTTGTTTTTGTAAACCATAGGTTTTTTGTTTAATGAATTGTGTTATAGCTGGCAAGCGCTGGTTTGCAGCTTCTGACATAAAGACTTTTCCATTCTGCTAATGTAAAAAATGTCAGTGTGCGTGCGTGTGTGTGTGTCAGGAATATAAGGAGATACTGCTGGAAGAGTGATTAAAGGAAAGCCAAATCAGAATAAAAACCAGGCCAGTAGACTATCTAAGTTATCATGTGTCCCCATTAGTTTAGTGTTCAGAGGGGGAAAAAACCAAGAACTCAACCGTTGTGACAAACCAACCAACCAGTTATGTGCCTGCTACAAACATCAAATTAACTGAATACCTGTTTCAAATCTATGACCCTCTAAGCATATTCATGTTTCTCACTAGGGTTGATTGTACTAAGTTTGGTGGTCAGCATATACACATGGAAATCAAGTGGGAAATGAAGAGGTATATGTGCATATGCCCACACAGTTGAAGATTGTATATTATCTCAGAGGACCAAGCCAGACATGACGTGGGTGATCTGTGATTAGAATTTCCTCTGGTGTTTATGAAATAAAAGTAATAGCAGCCAGCAGGAGATCCTCCAGGATGAGTCTTTTGAAAACAAACAAACAAACAAATTGGCCAATTTGGATTGGGACTCACAACACTGGGGGGTGGGGGTTAACTCTTTCCTGTCCTTGCCATTTTCCTACTTAAAATCTCCTCCAGAGCTGCTATTTTCCCTGTGGATTACAGGCAGATGCCTGAATGACAGTTTTACTAGAAATGGTGCAAGGGAGGATTAACCCCATCTCCACCTCAGCACCATGGCCTCCATGCAAACTAGGCCCAAACAGCTTTTCAAAAAACCCATGAGAGATCCAATTACATATCTCCCAAAATTACATCTAGTTCGGTCCTGACCCTCATGAAAAACAGTTCCTGAAATTCAGGAAACAGTTCAATTTCAAACTTGCAATTAAAATTAGACTTGTTCTGAATAGTAAAAAAAATCTGCATGCCTATACCCAAGAATATAAGAAGAGCTATGGTGGATCAAACCAAATACCTATCTTGTCCAACGTTTGTCCACATAGTTGTCAACCAGATGCTTATGGAAATCCCACAAGCAGGGTATATGTGCAATAGTACTCTCAGATTTGCTAGTAACCAGTATTCAGAGGCATACTGTCTCCGAGATAGGAAGTAATATATAGCCACCATACCTAGTAGCCACTGATAGCCTTATCTTTCATTAATTTGTTTAATCCCCTTTCAAAGTAGTCCAAGTTGGTGGCCGACTCTGCATGTTGTGGTAGTGAATTCCCTAGTTTAACCATACACTTCCTTTTATCTGTCCTAAATCTTTCACCAATCAGCTTCATGGAATGACCCTGGGTTCTAGTATTATGTGAGAAAAACTTCTCCCTATCCATTTGGCTACTAGTCATTATAGCTATATGTTACCTCCAGTATCAGAGGCAGTTTGCCCCTGTGTACCAATTGCTGGGGGACACAGCATGTCCTGCTTGTGGGTTTCCCACAAGCAGCTGGTTGGCCACTGTGGGAACAGAATACTGGAAATAGATGGACCCTTGGTCTGATCCAACATGGCTCTTCTTATGTTCTTATCTTATGTCTTTATTGAATTTGTTTTAAAGTGCCACTAAAAGAAATGTTAAAAAACAAAACACCCCCCGACTTTAATTAAAGTTACACTTAGTGGCCTTTCTAACCTTACATTCCTTTCTCATATGTTTCATCAGCCTTCTGTTTGATATTTCTTCATATGACTCAACGGCTGCTGTTATCAAAATTTCTGCCCTTTGAGACAGCTCTCTTGAATACCCTCCAGACTGAATTAATTAATTCTAAATGTTATCAAAAAGACAGGCAATGGAAGCCAGTGGACAAAACCTTTGATATGGGATATTAGAGTTTAAATTTACTCAGCAATGGAATCAGGGAGTGTAAGCCAATATTGTAATGACAACATTTCCTAACCTCAGTTTCTCATCTGTAAAATACAAATAGTTATTGCCTATCCAACAGGGTTGTTGTAGAGATGAATGAAGTCTAGTCCATTTACATTCATTTGTCTCTTTTGCAAGAGAAATGTTTGTGCTGCAGTGATGGGTCAATGCCTGAAGGAAATGACATAGTAGCCAGGAGGGGGAGGAGTCATTCCCATTAAAAGAACTGTAAAAACAATTTGTATTCTCTTTCCCTTTTTGCCACAGCTTTTCCAGTAACTCTCCCACTGTCGTGTCCAACCAGCAAGGCAAGTGTAAGAAAGGAGTGTCAACACAAAACTCCCATCAGGTAAAGTCAAGTCACATCCAATCAGGTCAGGTCAAGTGGGGTCAAGTCTGGTTGAATCACGTCAAGTCAAGTGAGAAGAAGTCTTGTCGCATCAGATCAGATCAGGTCAAGTCAGGTTTGGTGCACTTGAATGACACTAAGCCATGATTAGGCTGCTGACCCTTTTGCAGCAAATGGTCAGTGAGCATAAACCATGGTTATGTAGCCACCATGCTTAGGAATGGTTTACACGGCATGCTAAGCCATAGTTCACATGATATGCTAAGCCTTAATGTTTAACTCACAATGCTTAACCACTGTGGCTTAGTATGTCAACTGAATAGGGTCAAAAGCAAGGCAAGGTTAGATGGGGAACTATTTCAGGACCTTGGACAGTTCCAAGTTAGCTGAGACTCAGTCAGGTGAGCTGTTGACACAGCATCAGTCAAAGACTTTCTGAAGCCTTATAAAGGCCAACAGCTCAAGACCTTCAGCTAGCTTCATCCCCTCAGAGAAGCAGTTTGTTTCTTAAAGGGCTACTGCCTGAGTTGTAGTCGCTGGCTCCTAAAGGGTGAGGGTGGTAAAGGGTGTAATGTATCTGAGGAGTCAGGTAGAGGCACATCCTCTAGCCTGGAAGGCCCTATCACAGCAGGAGTTAGGTTAATGGAGGGTGTCTCCTCTGCCTCTGAGTCCACTTTGGAGCCAGAGAATGGCTCATAGCTGGGGAACACGATACCCTCCATTGAAAACTGCTCTTTTTTCCCCCTGTGCTCCAAAAATTGCCTTATTTTTCTCCTTCCCTTTTTGTTCATCCCCAAACCTCCCAAATGTCATTTGATAGGGTGACCAGATAAAATCCAGGTCAGGGCTCATATAACTTTAACAGTTTAGAGAAAAGGGAATTTCAGCCAGTGTCATTTGTATGCAATTAGTTCCTGGTGAAATTCCCTCTTCATCACAACTGTTAAAGATGCAGGCACTATACTAGAGTGACCATATACAAAAGAAGGCAGGGCCCCTGCAACTTTAACTGTTGTGATGAAGAGGGAATTTCACCAGGAACTAATTGCATATAAATGACACTGGCTGAAATTCCCTTTTCTCTACAACTGTTAAAGTTACATGAGGCCTGACCTGGATTTTATCTGGTCACCCTATCATATGAACATACAAAGAGCCATGCTGAACCAGACCAAATTCCTATGAGGTCCAGCATTCTGTTCACACCAGGGCCAATCAGCTGCCTGTGCGAAGCTCATGAATAGTCTATGAGTACAATAGCAGTCTCCTGGTCATGTTCCCCAGCCACTGGTTTACCAAGGCATACTGTCTCTGAATTTGGAAGTAATATATAGCTATCATGATTAGTAGCCATTGATAGCCATATCCCCCATGAATTTGTCCATCCAAGGCTGCCTCTACAAGAGGCATTTAAAGCTCTTTCAAGGCGCATTAAAAAATTTACCTCTATGAGAACAGAGCGCAAATCGGGTGTAGAGGCGCATTTTCTCTCCGATTATGCGCATTATTAAATGCGTGTTAAATAGCAAGTTTTATTTTGCTCCTGCCGTTAAAGCGCATTTTGACTATGTGAACAAGCAATTCTCCGCATTAACTACTTGTAAAGCGCATTTGAAACAACCGGTAAGGTCACCAGTTGAGTGCTCAATTACCTCCTGCATACAAGCATTTACGATAAAGCGCTTCAGCGATTATGCGCATAATCGGCTAACCAGGCGTCAAACGGAATCCATCTAGAGGGGGCCCAAGTTAGTGCCCATTGCTGCATCTTGTGCTAATGAATTCCACAAAGCTGTGTGGAGACGTAGGCTCAATTCAGACGACACGTTAATCAACTGAGAGAACTTAACCCACTGACGATGTGTTAAAAAGGCGGCCTCAATTCAGACGACATGCTGCAGCAGGGGATGCAAAGTTAATTTAACCACCCTGGTGGTTAATAACGTACTCAGTTCTGACTGACAGCCCGGCCGCCATTTTCCCCGCTTACCGAACTCCGGCAGTCCTCCAGCAGGTATCCCAGCAAGCAGTGTGGCCGAAAACCATGGGCGCCGCCATCTTAGATGACGCAGGACATGCCTCCCAAACCCCATTGGCTGCCTCAGTCAGTGGGCGGAACGCAGCAGCCCCGGGCAAAGAGTCTGCCAGGAGCAACGGCAGCACTAATACAACACCCGCACCCCGCACCCAGCAGTGCAATCCCAACGTTGGCACCCACGCCCCAGGGAGCCTCCCACCACCCACCCTACACAGGGGACCTGGCAGAGGATGACCCATGGCCCCTAGCCCCCAGCCCCCCACCCCCCTCCTAGAGCATCGTACGCACACACAGGAAAGAAGGCGAGAGTGGGGTGGTTTGGAAAACTTTATTCAGCAGGGAAGGCAGACATGGGCAAGATGGCACATGGGCACCACTATGCCAGGGCAGAGCCCACAGAAAGGACAGGTGCCCCGGGAAGGGTGGAGGAGGCGGCTGGAAGGCACAGCGGTGAAGAGGGGACGGCCGAGGCCACGCCCCGAGGGAGCCAAGCACAGAACGTGCCAAGGGGAGGAGGTGGAGAGGGGCGGCATGCCAGGGAGAGATGCCAGTCCACAGATGGAACCCCACAGCTGACGCTCACACGGGGTCGGGGTAGCGCAGCCAGATCCAGGCACTGATGCTCTCACGCACCCGGGACGCCTCCGCACGGGCGTGACGCTCCCCAATGGGATTCACGGGCCCCGGCAATGGCTCAATGTCACGGCCATCCACAGCGATGGCGTCAGCATCCTCGCCCTCCCGAGGGAGGTCGGGGTGCTCGGCCAGTAACACGTCCCCACGGGACTCGCAGATGTTGTGCAGGATGCAGCAGCACACCATCACGTCCGGAATGATGTCGGCCTGCAAGTCCAACAAGCTGAACAGGGAGCGCCAGCACTCCTTCAGACGCCCAAAGGCACGCTCCACGGGCAGGCGGGCATGGCAATGGTAGTAGTTGTATTTACGCTGCACGTTGGTGCGTGGTAGCGGTACGGGGCCATCAGCCACGGCTGCAGGGCGAACGCCTGGTCGGCTAGGAGGAGTGGACCCACTGCGTACCCGCACACAGAAGCGGGGCCAGACTTCAGGAAGCGCCCCGATGTCAGCTTGGCAGCCAGGGGGGAGTTCCAGAAGACAGCTGTGTCTTGGCTCCGCCCAGACACGCCCACATACACGTCCAGGAAGTGGCCCTTGGCATCCACAACCACCTGCAGAACCATGCTGTAGAAATGCTTACGGTTGTAGTACTCCTTGCCATGGGTGGGCAGACCAGGATGCGCACGTGGGTCGAGTCCATTGTCCCCACCGCCCATGGGAAGCCCAGGGCACGGAAGCCATGCATGTTCTCCTTCTCGTCCCCCACCCAGATGACATCGGCCAGGTACAGCTCGTTCAGCACGCTCTCCATCTCATGGAAGATTTCACACGCAGTAGACACGCCCACTCCGAAGATGGTTGACAGGGGCAAGTAGCCCACATTGAACGGCAGCTTGTACAGTGTCAGGCCGAGGCGACAGGACACTGGAATACATCTGCACATATTTGTACACTCCCGCTGTAGGACAGGTGTCACCTCGGCCACCAACACCTCGAACGTTGCGTGAGACATGCGGAAGCTCCCACGGAAGCGCTCGTCGTCCCAGTCCTCCAAGTCCTGCATCTGGGGGAGCACCCAGCGGCGCACACTCTCGCACTCGGCAAGAAGCTCGGCCGACATCGAGAGGGGTGGGGCGCGGTGCAGGGCTCCTTCGGCCACGCCTTCGGTCTTCTCCGCGAGCAACGTGGAGGCCACACGGGGACACACCAGTGGCAGGATGGTGGCCCGGAGACAAGGCACAGCTGTGCGCTTCCCTGTCCGTTTGGGTGGCTGACTGGGCACCCTGCTTGAGTGCTTGCAGGAGCTGGCTCCTTTTTGTGCTCCGTGCCAGCTGCCTGGTGGGGGAGGCGGGCGTCCTGGTTGCTATGGCGGTGAAAACAACGCTCCGTTTCATCCACGCCTGAGCTCCCGTCCGCTTTCTGCTGCTCTTGCTGCTCTCCTCTATGGTCTTTTGAGTTAACGTACTCACCTCGGTTGTTTAACCCACGCACCTCATGTGGCTGAATTCGGACAACACATTAGTCAATTGACTAACTTTTAAACAACTTGCAAGAGAGTTGTTTAACTCCGTTGTTTAGAACTGCAACTTAAACAACCGTGGGTTGGTTAACCGTTGTGTGGCTGAATTCGGACGACACATTAGGTTAACCCACTGACGGTTGTTTAACTTAACAACCGTTGATTAACGTGTCGTCCGAATTGAGCCGTAGTTTCTTTCATCTGTCCTAAATCTCCCACCAGTCAGTTTCATGGGATGACCCTGGGTTCTAGTATTATGTGAGAAGGAGAAAGAAACTTCTCCTCATTCACTTTGTCCATGATATGCATAATTTGTACACCTCTATAATGCCTCCTTCATGTTTTCCTTTTTGTTCTCTTCATTTGGGCACAAGTTCCAGTTTCTGAAGGAACCCTTCTTTTCTCTAATAACTACCTTGTCACTGCTCGTTAGCCATGTTAACCTTTCCTGACATGTAGAATACATTTTAGACAAACTCCTATTATTGTAGTTTTGAGTAGCCTCCAAGTATTTTTGGAGAGATTTTACCCTCTTGACTCCCCATTTCAACTACCTTTTTACCAGGTTCCTCATTTCATGTCATCAGAAAGATCTGCTCTAAATGAAGTCATCCCTTTACTCCAAACCACCACCACCTTGCCTGTGAGCTTTGATGAACATTTCTCTACTCCCTCACTCTCTCTGAGCATCATCAGATTAGCGTTCTATTGCAGGCTCATTACTGACCACTTACAGATGTTCATGGGTCCTTTTGACACCGCCATCCGCCTCCGATGTGACTCCCGCTTCTTCCGGTCTTTTTTCCATGACAAAAAAAGGCCCAGAATGTCCGACTTTTGGGGATTGAAGCAAAACATACTACCATTTCCTGCTGTGTGTAGGAAAAGCAGCACAATAAAAAGGCCCACTGAATGGGCTACATGGTCATTGTTTACTTCCTCTTTCTTCCCTGTGTGAAGAAAGAGGAAGTATTGTAGGACAGAAGCAGGGGGAAAAGCAACTGTAGGAAAACAGTTTCCCCCCACCTGATGTCCATGTGCAGAGCACGTTGGGATACATTGTGCCCCCACAGATCCTTGCAGTGTATAGGTTCTCCCTCCATACCCATGATGAAGACATGCACAGCTCAGATTCACAGGTCTGAAAAAGACTAAGAAAAAAATGTGCAAGCAATTATTATGACAGACCTGATGACAAAGTATGCTAGGTATAGAGAAGTAGCTGCCAAGTTTTTTTCTCATTATTTCTGGGACTAAGATCTATGACTTTTTTCCTGTTTAGCAGGACAAAAACAAAGCCCTTTTTCTCATTCCAGCATCATCATCATCATCATCATCATCATCATCATCATCATCATCACTATAGTCATTTGGGGCATCTGGGAAGAATCTCAATTTTTTCTCTATGTAAAACAGTTTGTATTCTCTCTTATACAGGCAATAGATTTGCATTTTTACTAGTCAGGCCTGGAAACAACTGTGTTCCTGAGCTGGAAGTGAAGATGCGATGTCTTCTCTCACTGTGCATACAGTGATAAGAGCCTTGTATGAGCAGCGCACAGTAGGACTGCCTGCACCATAGCAGAAGCCTTCACAGATGTTGCTGCTAAGGGCTTCTTCCAGCAAACTGTTTGCCTGCATGGGAGTACTTGAGCAGCAGTTCTGGCAGAGGAACAGATGTGACAACTATGAAATTCTCAACATGGAGTTTTCCCGGGACAAGCCATGAAGGCAGTTAGCAGAAATCAGGTTTAAGGATGTTTTCATAAACAATGAAATGGACAACTAGTTGCTTCACAACATTTTTATGCAAATGCTTTGTTTGCTCCAAAAAAGACTGGTGTGAAGGTGAGCATTATGTAGGAACCAGCCATTGGAATGATGGTGTGAAGGAAAAGATGTTTTAGCAGCAATGTCTCAGAAGGGAACGATCAAGACAGAACTTTATAAGCAGGTTGTAAACCTGTGTACAGCTGTGTGCAGTGGAGGCTGGTAGCTTTGATGTCAGTGGGGTGGTGAATTGGGTCCAGGCTTCAGTCAGGACTCTAAAAGAGCTATCCAAGTTGTAGAGTTCTCACTGGTTTTACACAACGGTGTGGGGAGACGGACCCATTCTTAAAACTGGAGTGGAGAATTGCTTCATTGGAGCTGCATCCTGAATTTCAGGCAGGAACAGACCCGCTCTGTACACCCCTAATATCCACATCACCCAGTCCCAGTCAACAACTTGGCTGCTGGATTCTGCACAAACTGCAGTTTCCGAACCACCATGAAAGACAGCACAGCATACACATCTTGAGCAGATTATTTGTCTCCCAAGTAATTGTCTAGTCCAGGACCCCAGGACCAACAGGACTCAGCCTTAGGGACATAGGAAGCCACCTTATATTGAGTCAGACCATTGGTCTCTCTTGCCCAGGATTGTTGACACTGACTGGCAGCAGCTCTCCAGGGTTTCAGGTGGGAGTTTTCCAGCCCTCTCTGGAGATACTGGGAATTGAACCTGGAACCTTCTGCATGCAATGCAGGGCTCTACCACTGAGCCATGGCCCCTCAATGGTAAGAAAATAAACTAGACATGAGGGTGCCAGACAATTCCAGACCTGATGAAGTTCACCATGTTCTTTCATACAAGTCCTTGAGTCTTCTGACCAGGACATACTCCCTGGGCCCTGCCTCAGGGTTTTTCCAGATGCCTTCTACAGATTATGTACAGACAGCTTGGCAAAGCAGCAAGAGGAGTTTTGGATGAGTGGAGCAGCTTGGCAGCGGTGGATGAACCTCATGGCATCACCATTTTGGGGAGGCTCCATCTACCTTTGATTAAGATGTAGCATGCCGGATTTTGCCCAAGCAAAAGCATTAAAATGTATGAACAAAGGTAAAGTAAGAGAGCAGCCAGGTTACTGCGTTAAGGTTGTCCATATTTTGTTCATCTCCTGTGTGGAACAGTGTCTGTGCCGATGTGTGCTTCTAGGACTCTAGTCACTAAACTTCCCAGATCACTATCTCATGATGAACAACCCACTCCTCTGCCTTATCACTGACTGGAATCTCCTTCATTTTTGATTTCTGTCAGGTTTTCAGTAAAAAGTGCAAGCCTTTTATCACTACTGTAGACATGAAGTCTTAATCTTAGCACATAAGACAATATTATCTTCATTTCAGCTGCTAGGAAGAAATTTTAGGCTATTTTTCTTTGTTAATGGTGTATTTATCTAAGCTCCCTTTAAGCTACCTACACACACTTAACCACATATGCACGCATGCCCCTAAAGACATATGCTTTCTCAGCTATTTTCTTTATGTATCACACAGCTGTGGTTATAACATAGATATGCACTGGATTGCTAATAACATACTGAGGACAAGGCAAACAAAATAGTGTAAGCCAATCATTCCCTCTAACAGCCAACCCAGGTGATTGAGTGCCTACAGGACTGGGCCCTGGAGGTAAAATGAGGCCACTGAGAGTGGAAGGTGAACCCCAAAGTATGCAAAGTACATAACATTAAAGGGGGGCAAAACACCCCAAAACAGTCTAACTGAGCATGTTTAGTGGCCTCCAAGAGTCATGGAACATTGAGTATCAGCTGGAGTGGGGTGGGGGAGAAGCAACAATGGATGGAAGGAGTAAATCCACTGGCTTGCTTTACAGCTTCTTATTTGACCCCTCCTTGTAGGAAGTCACGGCTGGCTAGAAACCTGAACAGGAACTTGCCTGTTATTGGGTAAGAATATACTGCACCATTTTGCTCAGAAACATATGCTCTTGCCGAATGCCCTCTGAATGGAAGGGGAGGAGAGGGGCCTCCGTTGTACAAACCATGAACAGTATATCAGGCAGCCTTTTGGGAGTTGCTGTGAACACTGCTGCATTTTAATCCTGTCTGAATACTGCTCTCAGGTGATCTTCATGTTGTCACCTCATACCATATTATTCCAGCAAATACATTAGCAAAGGTGATTAGTTACTCAAACTATTATGCCAGTCTGGAGAGCTGGGATTTCAAGATACATGAAACAAAGCAGCTGTTGTATGGTATATCTTTCTCTTCAAGGTAGCATGCACAGTGAATCTCCTTCGGCTACCTGGCCTGCTTGCTTCTGTGGGTGACTGTTCCTACTGAGATAAGTGGGCCTGCTAATGTCACCTGTGAAAAGTTCTTTTTATCTCCGGTATGCCAGCCGCCTCACCTCCAGTGACAGTACACCAATCCATCTACCTGGCTAACCAGTAAGCCATTCACGTAACACCCTGGCGAGACAAAAACAAGCCTATCTCCAGAAGTCATATGAATCCTGCTGAGTTCTGTGACACTTTGCCAACTCTCGGACTATTTGAGGTGGTTTATTTTCCTCAAAGCTTCAGTCCCTGTTCTTGTGATTGCTTGAGAATGATGTCTGTCCTCTGCTAGCAAACACGGTGGGGGTGGAGAGAGATTGTGGAAATATTTTCAGCTGTGAGGAATATGCCACAGCTCTGGAAAGGTTGGCATACATTAAAGTCACTTGGGATGATCAAACAATCAAGTCTATACAAACCCTTCCTAGGGCAGCGTCTTAAGAGAACCCCATGCTGGAATACACTAAGGTTTGAAAAGAAGAGGGATCTCAAGAACCCCATTTTCTTGTTATGCTTTGTTTATAAGACTCTATTTGATCAGGCCGAAATTGCATGTAGTGATGCTACCACCAGTGTGACTGTTTTCTTCAAGGCCAGAGCAGGGCCTGTCTTCACAGTGATGCTCCACTGCTCCTTCCCCCTGAAACCCCATGGTATTGCTGCTGCAGAGTAGAGGTGGAAATCCCCACACCAGCAGGGATCATGGAGTTTTCCAGCCATCTATGTGATGGAGCCCCTCCTCTTCTTCGGCTTCCAGTGACCAATCAGCGGTCACCATCTGCTCCAGATTGCCCCTGACTGGACACCAGAGTAAGGTCACGTGGCGGAAGGGCTGTGATGATGTTGCTCCAAAGAGAAAAGTTGGGCTGAGTCCCTGACTTTTTATGGCACAGCTTTGAAGATTTGTCCCGTGGTGGCTGCGGGTTGGCAGCTACGTTGTATAACTGCTGCAGTGCCACCGTACAGCCACCGTGGGGCAAATAAGCTGTCTAGATAGCTCCCAAGACTCAGTTAATTGGATTGAATGAACTTTCACCCCAACCCCCCCTTACCTTAGGAGTTTGGAAATAGTGTTCCAGCCAGCCTGCAGTTTGGTTAACACAGATCTTCTTGGAAGTTGTCAGGGGCTTGGGCATAAAAAGAGGGTGGTGGTAGCTGCCCATCATCTTTATACTTCATCTTGCTTTTGGGTTTGTGATGTGTCACGGACTGGGCCCTGTTCTATTGGAAGCCCTATGCTTAGGTAATGCAAAGGGCAGGTTTCAATAACTTTTGTTATCTCTCACTGGAAGTATTATTTCCAAAGGTTACTCTGGTTCTTGTATGCCTCTTTACTCTTCCCTCGCCTTCCCCATTGTATATAAACTTGAACCTACCTCAAGAGTTGTGTGTGCTTCCTTCCAGGTAAGCCTTGGTACTAAATTTAGAGCCTTCTGCTTGGTTAACTGCTACTGTTTAATGTTTCAGGCTTGAGGTTTGGGATTAGGGTGTGATGGTTTGAGTCCCTGGCTGAATTCGGACAACACATTAAGCAACTGGGGGGGGAGGGGAACAATCGTCAGTTGTATTGATTATCGTGTCATCTGAATGCTGCCATAGTCAACTCAGCGCTGATCCTAATTCACACCACAGTTGATTATTTATTACCATGTTGTGTGGGGAGTACCCCCTAGATGAACAACTGTATAGTTGATTATTAGCCCACCATTGACTATCGTGTTGTCCGAATTCAGCCCCTGTTTCACTAAACTTCAAGAGTGTCCTGTAAGGTTTGAGAGTTCCCTGGTTCAGGCTGAGATGGATTTAGGGAGTGGTGGCAGCCTACTTTGGCAATTGTTTGTCCCTGCCTCCACTGCTAGGAGCCAGGGCAATCTTCATCCTCTCTTCACAGCTCATTGGTCTCCTCTGCGTACATAAGGTCCTAGCTTCAATTCCTGGAATCTCCAGCTGGAAGGATCAATTATCCCACTCTATGCCCAACTATTAATTAACAGGCCTAGTGGAAAAGAGTTGTTTTCACCTAGTTCTGAAAATTCACTAATGTTGATGCCAGTTTAACCTCTAGGGGAAGGGCATCCCACAGCTAGGGTTGGGCCATTTAGAAGGCCCTATTACACATTCTGGAAGTTCAGGCTTTGGTGAAGGTATAACCAAAAAGGGCCTCCCCCACAGATTTCATGTCACCACCAAAGCAGTCTACACTTGCGTAACTGCATTTTGCACAAACTGCAAAAACCAAACCATCTTCAAGGGTAGCCCCACAAAGAGTGGATTACAACTTCCTAACCTGGAAGTTACCATGACACGGATGACTCAGGCCAGCCTACGCCTATTGTGATGTATGCAATGCAGAGCCGATCCTGCCATTTGGGGTGTCATAAAAGAGTGGCAAATGGTTAGTTATTTAATATATGATTGCATTTTTACATCAGTGATGGGGAAAGGCACTTGTGGAATTTTCTGCCTCAGGTGCCAAAAAACAAGCAAACAAACATGATCAGTCTTGGGTACTATATGCACCATGACTTGGTGAGAAAGATGAATGAATAACCTAACAATGAGTTGATGGCAGTCATGACTTGGTGGGAGAGGCACCATTTGCTATTCCATCTTATGCAGGAGGGTTGGCCTTGCCCTTATGTGAGGTGAGGTAGCTGCCCCGGGCAGCACATTTTGAATGTCATGAAAGGGCAGCAAATAGTTAGTTTATTGAATTTGTTGTTATTGTATTTTTACTTGTGGGATTTTCTGTCTCATGTATCAAAATAACGTGGCTGGTCTTAGGTACTATGAATACACCTTGACTTGGATGGGGGATAACCACTTGCTGTTCTACCTCAAGCAGAAAAATGTCTTGTGCTGGCTCTGACAGTCAGCAAAACATATTGCGATAGCCCTGATGCCACACAGAGTTCTTTGGATGAGGTGGCCATTTATGCATTGCCAAAAAGGACAAAATCAAAGGACAGAAGAGGACAGAGATCTGCATAATGTTTGCAGGCACTATAGATGCACATTTCAAAATATTATACTTTAAATAGAAATTCAATACATCTCACCATAGTGGGGGATACTGCCTCCAGCTGACTGTGTACCTGCCTGCTCAGTCTGCTGTTGATGTGTTAACTGTTGATGGACAACTTCAAAGTCCCTGCTCTTAGTCTCCCATACAGAGAGGTGTGTGCCACCCTGCATGCCACCTTGAGCACAATTTTCTGAAGATCTTCAAATCCCAGAGTTCTTTCGTTCCAGCTGGCATTTCTTGTGTACAGGCAGCAGAAGCAAATAGCATAGCATTCAACCAGATGTAGGAGGGAGGGACAAGCACCATAATGAGAGCTTAAGGACAGTGGTGTTGCTGATATAATTTTCACTGCTACAGAAGATATGTAAGTTAATACATTGGTCTCTGGTCCCCAGAGTGCAAAGAAGAACTGATAGTAGAGCCCGGGGACAGAGATCAAAGGAAGCCTCAAGGGCTTGACATATGTTATAATTATATGTATTCTGTTATATAACAATATATTATTGCCCTTATTATATTAAATGTGTGTGTGTATATGTATGTGATACTGCCATAAATATAGACCAAGCATCAAGAAACACAAGGAGTGACCTAAAGGACACAATTAATTCTCCAGTTTTTCAAAACAAATGAGGTCTTCAGCGGTGGGTGGAGAGAGAGCTCATGTTACTAGTTTATAAGGCCCCAGAGAAACTGTGCTTGGGGTATCTACAACATTATAAAGAGTTCTGGAAGGGCAACAGGGTACACACAATATGAATTTACTTCTTGTATCTATTAAAACAACGTCTTTACTCTGCTGCAGGCCATAGTGAAAAGTGAACAGGAATGGATAGGCAGGGAATACTGGCAAAACACTGCAGCCCATATTCAACCCTAAGCAGTAGATAACATGAATTCCCACAAAACAATACAATCCACTTCATCGCTGCCTGAAGGAGGATCTGCTTTGGGCTATTTCAAACCTGTGGAAAACACACAGAGCATGGAGATGCTATTTCAATGCACACAAGCTTCCCATAGAGAAACACACAGGGATAAATCCTAAGACATCCTGCGTATTTAAGAGTGCACTTACGCTTTAAACATTTATAGAATAAATGTGCTTATTCTTAATTTGTCATACAATGCCTTCATATTCCTTGAAAACAAGAGTGCCAGATCTTCACAGAGAGAACCTGACATCTGAAATTATAGTGTGGGCTGGAAGTAAGGAGGTCTGCTTCAAGATGACTGAAAAGTACTCATTTCATCTTCCACTCAACTCTGAACAGAGAGACAGGCTAATTATATGTGGGAATGTGCTTTATTGCCCAAGACAATAAGCATTAAGGAGTTTATGAAAATGCGCAAGAAAGAACAGCTTGATTTTCAAATAGATATATATATGTGGCTCATGTAAATTCAAATAAACAAAAAAGCCAAAACTTGATGAGCAATAATTTTCAATTGGAAAGCCTTTGGGAGTTCATATGAATATGAATGTATGCCACAAGGAAAACTCTAGGGAGCTAATTTGTTCTACTGGGGAGCTAATACAATTTGGTCGCTTCTCAGAAATTAAAGCACTAGGATTCAGAGAGTGTCTTTAGGTGCAACCAAGGTCTTGGACAACAAAATGCCCAGATAATTTATTTATTTATTTTTTTGTTTACTTTTCCCTTTTGAATGAGACACATACATCCACCCCAATGTAGGTTGGCCAAATGTCCTACCAAGCAGGCACACAGGTCACAAGCTCACACTCTTCCCCACCATGGTGAGATGGATTATATGTCTATATAAATTATAGTAGTTATTTCTAAATTTGTATCTATAATAGGCTGACCATATGAAAAGGAGGGCTCATATAACTTTAACAGTTGCAGAGAAAAGGGAATTTCAGCCAGTGTCATTTGTATGCAATTAGTTCCTGGTGATATTCCCTCTTCATCACAACAGTTAAAGTTGCAGGGGCCCTGCCTTCTTTTGTATATGGTCACTCTAGTATAGTGCCTGCACCTTTAACTGTTGTGATGAAGAGGGAATTTCACCAGGAACTAATTGCATACAAATGACTCCGGCTGAAATTTCCTTTTCTCTACAACTGTTAAAGTTACATGAGCCCTGTCCTCCTTTTCATATGGTCAGGCTAATAGTCTATACATCATAAAATTTTATGCAAATCTGTGTCTTCTTTTTAGTTATGCAATTCTACTTTTTCAGTGATATGTAAGTAGCCATCCAATTCCCATGCCATCTGATAAAGCTCCTGAAATTTCCCTCCGTTTCATAAGAAATTTGAAAACTGAATCTCCTAAAAGCCCTTTCCCAAAATGAATGAGATTCTCTTAATACTGGGAAAAGGGGGCAGTATCCAACAGGGCCACTCCACCTCCACTGGCACTGTTGCACTTGTGGGATCCGCCGCTTGCTCAGTGGGGTTTTGGTGCTTCTAAATATAACTTCAGAAGCAAGCAGAAACTACCTTCTGCAACTCTGCTGACTTGCCTTGTTCTGGAAAGGAGCATTTCCACTTGTTTCAGCAGCAAAAGACGAGAGAAACAGGTCCTCAGGTTGCAAAGGGATTTATTTGTATGAAGCCCAACGTGTTTCGGCCCGTGTTTTATTAAAGGCCTTCTTCAGGGGGTTGTTAGACGATGTCTCCAGTTTTTCCTCTAGCAATAAAATGTCTCCTCTAATGATTCGTTGTCAGTTGCCAATGAATCATTAGAGGAGACATTTTATTGCTATAGGAAAATCTGCAGATATCTTCTAACAACCCCCTGAAGAAGGCCTTTAATAGGACCTAGGCTGAAACGTGTTGGGCTTCATACAAATAAATCCTTTTTCATTCTGAGGACCTGTTTCTTTCTTCTTTTGCTTTGACTTGGATGCTTTCCTTTTGGTTTTTAGTTTTAGTAGCACCAATGCCCCATTGCATGAGCGATGGGTCCCACAAGTGCATGGGGACAATAAGATACTACACAGGATATGCATACAACAAGCAGCATATAAGTGTTATAAGCAGAGGTCTACCATTCTTGACTGGCCTTTCTGGACAAGCCAGATTGTATAGTTATCAGGCCCTCTCAATAGCTTTTCCCTTGTGTCTTCAAACAGTGGCAATCACACCATACTTTCCCATGTGGATGGGATCATGCTGCCTTGGACACTGCTGAGTGAAAGCACCTTGGGTGCGTTTGCCCAGCAATGCCCAAGCAAGCCCCCACCTGCTCTTCCTCCTTCAGAGCAGGAAAGGATGACTGAATTGTGGGTTTGACACTGCATAGCCAAGGTTCTCTGGGCACCTTGACCACGCTTCATCCCATCTCTGAAGCTGAGGAGGTGAGTTACTGCCGGGATGTCTCATGCCCCCTTCTGCAGCTTCAGAGTTGGGAGGAAGAATGGTCACTTCTTATACTTGCCAAGCAGCAATACTGAAGGCTAGTTATAGGCAAAACAACAGAGGAATGTATACTCCTAGGGTTTAAATCTTTGATAGTTTTACTCCACTTACTTAGCTAGGTAAAATAATTTTAAATGACGTTTGTTCTGCTTCTTTTGAGATTTTGATTTTCCAGTTGTTTAAAATGAGCCACTGGGGTACAGATTTGCAAAGCGTTTCACATTCAAAATCTCAACTGGACTCAACAGAAAGTGTGTTTCCAATGTCTAAAATAACCTGAAATGATTGCATGCACAAGTCTGCATTGCTAGGCTACACCTCTTTATATATAAATTTATGTCATCCATCGTAACGGGTGGGTTTAAACTGTGTAGTTTTAAATCACACTGTGCTTCAAGTCCCCATTCAATAAGTGATACTTGATTTGTTTCTGGCTGTTCCAAGGATAAAAATAATTCATAGTTCAGAAGCATTCTAGTTATATTGTGATGGACATGATAGAAAAAAAATCCCGTGTACATTCAGTACAGGGATTACATAGTATTGCATAAAGAAAAAAGTCTACACACAAGCTAAATGCCAACATCTTCAGCAAACTCTGTACTTAACATTTGCAGAAGACATTTCGAGCAAATGTAGTATACAAACATGCATCAAATAAAGCATTATGATGCACATGGCTCCAAGGAATAGAACCAGGATGTACAAGGAAGCATTTGCCTTATGTTCTACTATTAAGCAGGGTTGCACTGTATGATTGTATGAGTGCTCCACTTACCTCCTTGGCTGGAGCAACCTGTCATCTGAGAAATCAGCAGAGTGTCCAGGAAAGCTGGGACAGGATTAGAATTGTTCTGGTTCCAAAGAAGGACTTGTACAATTAATGCATACATAATCCTTCAAGATCTTCTATGGAAGCAGGGCTGTATGGCCAGGGAGGTGGCTTGGCTGTGTATGATCCATCATGGAGTTCGTATTGCAAAATGGATGTAGGTAGGAAGATGATGATGAAGATTTCAGTTGGCTCAAATTTGGAGCTGGTCACTTGGAGTGAAACCAGGGCTGATCGGAGATGTGGCCTCCAGATGTTTTGGTCTACATCTTGCCTGTCCCTGATCTATTGCAATTACGGTCTTATGAACAATGAAGGTTGCTGAGTAAGGTGAAGTAATTGCCTCAGTCTCAAAACCATCACTTCCAGTCATGGTGAGGAAGTTTAGCTGAGAAAGTACCTCCTGAACTCTCTAGATAAGGTGCATTTGATTACTCTGCAGATATCCTAATAAAAGGCTCCTTTTATCCAAGGTCCTCTGTTCTTCAGCTTAATATTGATGCTAAGTTACTGGATGGGGAAAATTCTTATTACTGAAAAAGCCCACTTGAAGTTTTATATGGTGAAGTGCCAGACATCTTTTTCAGAAGGACTTTCCAGATCTGTTTCAGCTGGTTTCCTAATTAATCAACTTGGCAGGTCCATTTATTGAGAAAGGTGAACTTAACCCTGCTTATTATAAGGCTCCTATGTGTTTTTACTTCCTTCACTAAATGTAATTAACATTATGGGTGTTGGAACACACTCTCTCTTAACATTATGAAGACCGATGTTACTTCTGCTGTGATCATCTGTAACAATTATGCTTCAAACAAAGACACATACACTCACCTTTCCTAATACAGTAACTGGAGAACAAGGAAGGTTCAGGCTATGGTGATCTCACTACTGTTAATGGGGAAACTAATTGGAAATGGGCCAAATAAGGGAATGCTCTGTCTGTCCAGCTCAAAATTTACTGTTTGTTTCCCTCAATGCCTTGCTCTTCAAGCATAATTAGCACAGAATAATTTATATAATCACCCTCACCAGTTACAAAAGGAGGTCCTTACCAGCTTATAAAAAGAACATTGCAGCAAGAAATGTCAATTAAATTCACATTAAAAGAAGATGTACTTAGTCTGAATTGCCACTTGAGACAACTAAGGCTTCCATCCCAAATGGAGAGTCCCAGACATCACTTTTCTGGTAGAAGTCTTGATGTTGAAGCTAGGAGAGTCATGGGAGTATCTAAAAAGGAACTGCAGCAAGAACATCTTGGTCAAAATGAGAGAATCAAACTTTGTGGCACTAAAGAAGGAACGGGAATTATCAGAAGCATACAGAGAAGAGGAAGAGTTATCCCAGGGCTGTTCTGGCTTTCGTATTTCTACCATCATGCTTACATTTGAAGCACTGCATGAATTATGTGGATGCAATATAATTACTGTATTCCTGCTTAAAGCTCACAGTTAGACATTTCTGATTGTGCCCAGGAGTCTTACAAATGGCTACAAAAATGCTCCTGATTTCTTTCAAATGTAAACAACAATCAGTCCTACATGAAGGTGCTAAAGGAGAGAACATCTTAAACATATAAAACCAAGGAGGCAGTCATAAGGTTGAGATTCTGGACAGAGCACTCAACTTCAAGTAGTGTGCGAAGTTATCATGAAGTGGGGTGGGGGAGGGAATATAATCACAGGTGGGTTGTTTCCCCCCCCCCCTAACATTTAGCTTAATGCAAAACGTTAGCTCCAAGGAAAGGAGTAGAAGTAAGATTGGTTTACACTGACAGCACCCATTAACCGCAACAATGCTTCTTTTATAATAATCAAATAACGATTCAACACTAACATTGTCTCATTTTACAAGGAAGCATAGGAGGGGTTTGGTGTGCACTTTATAAGCTTAGAGCTTTTAGTTTAATTGACAAGAAAAAACCCTCATTAATGGAGCCCCCAGATCTGAAAAAAATTAGTAGTATTAGTGATTTAACAGCATCACCCAAATGTAAGGCATTTGGGCTTCCTAATTGCTCCAGTGTTTCTTCTCGCACCACTTCTGCAGCCGAATCCTTGATATTAAAACCACTTTCATACAATTGATGAAAAGGACACAACCTGAATAAGCTGCAAGGCTTTCAAAGCTCTGTCGGCTTATGAAGAAGTGAGGTCATTATGTGCCAGCATTCTTCTCCGCTGCCCTTAGTGGGTATCAGTCATCATTACTGCACTCTGAATCATAATGGACTCCAACAGTTTAGTAATGATTGCAACACCCTTCCTAATGAGGTTGGTGCTGCCCTCTGATGTGAATATTCATAAAATAGGTTTTATAATGGCTCCTCTCTTGATTAGCAGGCTGTGGTCCTGTACCAAATCAGACACATCTTTTGATGCGCCAAGAAAAAAAGATCAAATTAAATCCTTGTTTCAAGTAGAGTAAATGAATTTGACTTTAGGTGATCAAAAGGGGAAAAACTTCTAATTAGACACGCAAGCAATCACCACGTTCGTTCAAAACAGGGCTACAGAGACACAGAATCCTAATAAACCTCCTTACCCTCCCCCAACCCCTGGCAAATCACCTTTTGGATAAACGTTGAGGATAAAATTCAATGTAATTAAAGCTCGCCAATCTATATACATGTTTTAAACAGGCAATTATTTGCTGGTGTAGCCAGTCTCAAGCCTATGCAGACATTTTCAAATGCATACACAGCGGGGAATGCCCAGACAACATTTGCAGGCTGGAGTCACATTCACATAGGGTCTCAGTAGGTTGGGCCCCAGTGGGTCAGTGTGGCTGCATTCAGACAACACAATAGTCAACAGTGGGGTAATAATCAACTTGACACAGTAGTTTATCTAGGGGGTGCTCCCCACACAACATAATAATCAACTGTGGTGTGGAATAGGATCATTGTTGAGTTGACTCACTCATTCTCCCCCCTCTCTCCCCCCTTTAGTTCTCCTGCTAGTATCCCATCAGCCACTGCTGCTAAAAATCTATCCTGCTGGCTGGACTAGAGTGGTAGCTGCCGCTTTGCCACTTTTGCCTTGTGACTCTGTGGCTGATGAAATAACCAATGGTGGCCAAGGAGATAACCAACAGTGCGCTCCACACAACGTGATAACCAATGGTGGTTCAAATAGTCAACTACGCACAGCATTTGTTGTTTGCATTGGTTATTTTGGCCAAATAACCAACCAGTGATTAAAAACTCCCACCACACAATATGATAACCCACAGTGGGTTAAATGACCAACTTTCAACTATTTAAATCACTGTGGGTTATCGTGTGGTCTGAACCCAGTCTCTGTGTAATTGTTACCCTTCAAAAGCAGAGGTTAACAGTCACACTGGGCTCTAAACATGTGACCACCAATTTGAACATGAATCTGCCATATGATGTTTAGGCCGGGCATAGCAACTTTTCATGGAGGCCTTCTAATTTTCTTTCACTCAGCTTTCCTTTGATTCTCTCACTGCTTTCTCTTTCTTCCCTTTGAGGCCTCATACCTGGCAATAAATAGTGGAAATCTAGTATCAGAGGCAGAAAGCCTATAAATACCAATTGGTGGGGAGCATGGCTGGGAGGGTGCTGTTGCAACATGTCCTGCTCATGGATCTCTAGCCGACAGCTGGTTGGCCACTGTGTGAACAGAGTGCTGGACTAGATGGACCCTTGGTCTGATCCAACAGGGCTCTTCTTATGTTCTTATGTTCTGATGACATGTCAGCTACTCTGTGGAATGCCAGCCTCCCTGTTGCATCTGCTTTCTAGCCAGTGTACTGAGGGCAAAAACAATAATCATAACTGCATACATGTTTTGGGTATGTTGTAATTATCGAATCCTATTTATACAGCCAAAAGATCTGGCTTTCTACCTACAGAATAAAGTTCTACCTGCCCCCCAAAAGTGCTCTCTCTCTCTCTCTCTCTCTCTCTGAACAAACACATCCTTCTCTATCCTTCTGAAAGGAAAACAACAGAGCTTTCTTTGAAGTGGCTGACAGTGTCACATCAAAAATAAATTATTAGGGCACATCTGATGTTCATCTGATCCATCCTTGATGTCAGTATGTGTAATGTAGCAAATTTAAGTTTTATCAAATTCCAGGAAATGAACCACCACTGATTGGTCTCTTACACAGCCAGCCTTCCCTTTAGTCCAGCAGCCAATGTTGATAGCTGAGAGCCCAACTGTTACATTCCTCTCTGTCAATCCACTGATAGATCTCAAATGAAGAACATAGCAATAATTGGACAACCACACTTCACAACAGACATTTTGGGTAACATGATGCCAATCTATGT
The DNA here is from genome assembly GCA_029215795.1 of Anniella stebbinsi. NCBI lineage: Eukaryota > Metazoa > Chordata > Lepidosauria > Squamata > Anniellidae > Anniella > Anniella stebbinsi. The sequence goes on along the minus strand of JARDYH010000001.1, from coordinate 306,269,614 downwards.
ATGAATTTGGGGATGCTGGAGTCCAAAAGAAGCAAGGGGTTGGGATGAAAGATGTGGGGCGAATGGGTACTATTTATTATATGTGCACCCTCACCCATCTTATGATGGATACAGCTGAAGTTTAGGCTGAGAATGTGTGACTGGGGCAAGATCATGGGGTGAGCGTCACAGCTGAATGGGGTGGGGGTGAGGGCTGAACTCCCTTCTGCTGAGTCCAAATGCAACACTCTGCCCACTACACTAAGATGGTACTCTGGGATCCTTCTGAGAGTGACAACATGCGCCCAATCTCAGCACAGAACCCTGAGCAGCTGCAGTATAATAGCACCATGTGCACTTTCAAGTTCCCCCGATGACTTCCTAATTCTAGGTCTCTGATTACAAATGCAGTTTCAAGTATTTCTAGTGATCCATGTGATGGAGCAAGACTTCCAGTGACACTCGACAAACAGCAACTGCGAGGCAGAATTATTTATTATTTTACATTCATAATCAGCAAGCATTAATTCAAGCAAGATTTCCCTCCTCCCTCCCCTTCACACTTAATGCTAATGTGTGGAGAAATGTTTAATTCATAATTGCATCCTGCTTCTGCTTTCTCCCTTGCTCTCCACCCCACCCCCTTGAGCCTTCTCCACCACAGCCACCCTCCTCTTGCTTCCCATGCACAGACTTCAGAGAGCGTAAGCAGAAGGACTGCTCAGAAAGCGGCTGTTTTCTCTTCTTGGCCGGTGACATTTTAAAACCCCCAGCACGTACGTACTCAATAGCAAGAGTGGCTCAGTATCTCAGTAAGCAGATGCCGTGTCACTGACAGGCCTCTCCTGCTGCAGACCTGTGACTGGCTCTGCAAGCTCCATTCCGAGCCCAGAGGCCAGGAGAGGCCTACAGTCAGATGGCTTATCTCAAAGTCTAATTATGGCCATTCAGATTGATGCCCAATGTGTGCTGGTTTGTCTCCTACTCATCGAGGTATTTTGTTTGGGGAGGGAAAATTACAGTGTTATTACTGAATTCTATGAATGCATAACAAAAGAAAAACATATTTACCCCAAACACAAACACTGTAACATCTAAATGGCATAATCCACTAATTACAAAATATATGCCTAACAGCATTTTTTTTTCTTGGATAGATTAGAACTACCCATGATCATTCTTATAATTGCATAATCCTGTACAAATTATAATGACTAATTTAGGTATTTTAAATTAATTCTAAATGTCAGCAATAAAGGGGATTCCTATTGAACAGTTTCTCCATCTAACCATCCATACAAATGTAATAAGAGCAGGGGAATGTGTAGCAAGAGGAAGGAAAGGAAAGGCCAAATATAAGAGAGCACTGAAGGAAGGTTATCAATGAACCACCCCTCTCTCTCTCACATGCACACACCAGCAGCATACAAGTCATTTCCCTCTAGTTCATTCCCATGTTGCTGAAGAATGTCTGTGAAACACACTTGGAAGATTCAATACTGTGTTTCCCCCCCAGCTCACTAATACCTCACTATGAGAGAGAGAGAACCAGTTGTCACAGAGTATGAAAGTAACATGTATTGTTGATCAGGATTCATAGTATTGTATAGGAGTGCTATTTCTAATTTTACTAAGGAATATGACAACCATGGTTTCAATTATGCTTCTAATCATCCTAATAGCATTGTATGGAGTAATGTGTTTTGCTTGTTTCATCAATGCATAGTTTTGTTATTCTCTAATTCTGTGTGAGCAATACAGATATATTTTGTGGTACCACTTGATGTCATTTGGCTTAAGAGAAGTTTCAGGGACTACTACCCATATATTAATTCTTGAAGCCCAAAATACTTGGTAAAGGTTTTTAAACTATCACTGAGTTGGGTCTGTCCTTTAAAGCTGTCATATTCTCTCTTGATCTGGCAAATCTCAGATATACCCGTTCAAGTTTGGGGGGAAAAGCTAGTCAGATGGAGGGAGAAGTAGTTACTCATCTCACAGGTTGGGAGAGCTTGAGGTCATGGTCAGAGAAGAACAAGGCCATACGTTAGCTAACCAGACTATTCGGAAAGACATTTCGATTCATCAAGGTCTTAAAATTAGGGTTTAAAGATTTATGCCCTTTCTGCACCCGCCATTTTTTGAGGGGCTGCCCCTGCCTGCTTGCGGAGAGTCTGCACGACACACAGAGCATCCCACAAGCAGGCAGAGGCCAGCCCTCCATTTTCCCAGAAGTTCAGGGAATGCTATTATCCTGGTTTGTTCCCTGCTCCCAGGAAGGAAGCGAGATGGGTAGTTGGTGTGGCCACCCATCCCGGGCGCAGCTGTGCTTACCCATGAATAAGCACGGCTGCACCAATGGCCACGGAGCCGCACCGTGCGGCTCTGAGGCCATCAGGAGGGGGGACTGCGAAATTCCCATCCCCAGGATGGGGGGTGAGGGGGCTGGATTGCAAATTTTATTTTAAAAAAAATTAACTAACATTTTGCGCAGGAGTGCTCGTGCGCTCCTCCACGGATCTGTAAAAAAATATGGCTGGAGGGAGTTGCGATGGTCTGGTAGACACCCAGGGCATTGCATTCTGGTGCAGCCTCTGTGTGCCGGACCTGGAAGTAAGCACTTCCGGGTTTCCCCACTTCCCACTCTCTCCACCCCTATGATGAGGAAAGGGCCTTAGTCAGTGCATCAACTCATTAACAGTTTAACTTTCACCTTTAGCCATTGGCTTTGAAACTGAAGGTCACACTCTACAGGCTAAACAGAGGTACTAACTTCTTCATCTCCATGGCAGATTTGATGGGTGAGGGGATCCTTAAAGAAAGTGTGTTCTTCCAGTTTGCATTCAAAAACTACAAGATATTTTACATGACCGTGGTTTCTTTTGTAACAGTGAGAAGCATAGTCAACAGAAGCACATGCATAAAGGTTTTGAAATTCACAAATCTAACAAATTCATTTCAGATAATAAATCAATTATGAATTCTTCAGCTGGGCCATAGGACTGCTGAAATCATAATATAGGCAACAAATTACTTTTCTGCAGCAGTGTGCAGTTAAGGTGAGGGTTTCATAATACTGAGTGAGTCAGGGCTTCTCCAAATGCTGTGAATGCACCTTGGCTCTTTCTAGGACTGTGGAGTGCTGCTGATTCATCATTGTCAACCCCCTTTTGCTACTTCATTCCTGAAAGCAAAGCATTAGCAAAGGTCAGAGCTATTATCTAAGACATTGTCAATCGTGTTAATCCTTTTCTAAAACCGAAGGTGTTTTCACACTGCTGGGTAAGTATCCCTTCTGGATTAACCTGAGTTCTCCATAATCACAATTGACTTTTTGCCCCAGAAATATTTAAACTAATCATATTGAACAAATAAGAATTGAGGCAAAACTCTGACAAAACAATAAAGACAAACTTAATTTAGGATTAGAGCTAATAAATATACATGGGTTATTTGGTCCTCAAAAGCCAGACACACCTGGGTTCTCTTTCTAACCAAATTTAGAAGGAATGGAGATGTTACAAGACAGATTGATCAAACTATGATGTCACAGTCAGCAAGCAAATCCTTGGTGACAATAGGGAGATTAGGCTATGACAACTAATGATTTAAAAAAGGGGGTAGACTGAGTTGCAACAGCTACGAATCGAGCTCAATTTTTGACTTATAACTATTTCCTCACTCCTCCTGGCCTTATTGGATGTGAAAGGCCCCTTTGAATCTACTTCAAAGAGTAGAATCTAATGGGGGAGTGGCCTAGCGAGAATGGAGTGAGGTTGGAGATCTCTCACTCTCTCACGGAAGTGTTGGAATAAACATATAATCCTTGTCTTGGAGATGACGGATTGCAAATTAAAGATTTGATATAAGGCTCAGAAGTGTTGCTGTTTCTTCTGAGTGAAAGAGAAAGTAAAGCGGTCCGGGATTCCTGGCAGGTGGCCAGAGGCGGGTAATTGAGACTTTTATTACTCCAGCTAACGAGCTAAGACTGGCTGATAAGGGTCTGGGTGTGGGGGGAGGCTTAAGCAAATAATTGAATCTGGGTGGAAGGAGGATTTCAGTGCCCCCAGCCAAGCATGTGAGAAGTTGAAATACATCTGTCTGATAAGAGCCGAAAAGATTCTAGAATGTGGCAGTTAAGATCTATGTGGAGGGGCACGGATTTATAAGTGTAGCCTGATGAAAAAGAGATTAAAAGGTGACAAATCAAGTGCCCCCGGCTGGATCAGACTGCCAAAGAAGCGCCCATCAGATAGCAACTGGGAACGGCTCATTAGAATAATGGCCAACAAGGAACAGCCTTCGGATCGAGGTGAGAAGGCAGCTCCGCTTCCTTCCGGAAGTGGGAGTTCTAAAACTGGAAGCAAGCCAGGAACTATTCCTAAAACATCTAAAGAAAGTCAATCGTGGTCACCGAGAGAATTAATGGATAACTTTCAGAAGATGTTAGATAATGCTCTGGCAAAGCAGGAGGAGAGAATTAAAGGCCAAATTATGGACTCGCAAATCGAGGTTTTGACAGGCTTCCAAGCAGGGGTGGAGAAAATGACTGAATTGGAGGAGGACAATGAGCAAATTAAAGAAACTACCAAGCAGCAGGGGGAGCAAATGCAAGGGATGGACCTACGTTTAATTGCTTTGGAGGACAGAGACAGGAGAGTAAATATTCGGATTAGATCCTTTAAGGAGCAAGAGGGGGAGAACCCAAAGGTTTTGAGAGATATAATATTGGCATGGATTAAAGAATTGGACCCCCAGGAAGTGTGGGAGATGGCTGACATTGAGAGGATCCATAGAGTGGGCTATAAAGAGAAAGGAATGTTTCCAAGGGATATAATTGTCAAATTTGCCAACTATTACAAGAAAGAAAAGCTAATGCAAGCAATTAGACGTCTTGGTCAACCGATGCTACAAGCAACTCCAATATGAGGTTTATAATGATCTATGCCCTCAGACGGTCCAGTGGCGGAAGAGCGTCAGACTGTGTACAGTTACCCTGCGGAAGAAGACGATAACATATAGCTGGGGGTATCCAGTTTTTTTGAAATTTATGTGGAAAGGGAAACAACATAGAATAACATCATGTGAGCAGGGGATGGAGCTTCTGGAGAAGTTGGGTCTGGTCGATGCAACTGACGATGGAGAAACAAGGGTGGAAGAAGGAGCTGCAGGAGGAAGTAGTCAATAAAGAACTATGTTTGAGCAGGGATAAAGAAGAGATTATAAGGGAGGGGAGGGTCAGCTGTCACTCCGTGATTGTTGGGTCGCTTCTCCCCTCCCTGAAGAGTTCTAAAAATATTGGGGCCATTGCCCAGGAGGGCCTGGTGAGGAGGGGGGGGTGAAGTTTGGGGTAAGTGTGGGGGGAGGGTAAAGGAGGGGGGTATATGTATCACAGGGGGAGACCAATAAAGAACTTTGTGTGAGGCATGATGGAAAATAAATTAAGAGTGGCAACCTTACATGTTAAAGGGCTAGGAACTGTTATAAAAAGGAAGAGAATAGAAGCATTATTAAAAAAAGAAAAATCAGATGTTATTTTCTTGCAGGAAACTCATCAATCAAAGGAGGGTATAAATGAGCTTCGGATGAGGGATGTGGGCGTATATGAGAAAGCATTGGGTACTTCCAAAGCTAGAGGAGTAGCGATAATAATTTCAAAAAAATGTGGTATTAATGTTCAAAGAGTGAAGAAGGATGAATCGGGTAGATTTTTGATATTTTTTTGTATGTTAGGGGAGGAGGAATATATATTGATTAATGTATATGCTCCTAATGGGAAACAAATGAAATTCTTCGATAAAGTTTTTACTGCGGTGGGAGAAATGGGGAAAAAGAATATTGTAATGGCAGGAGATTTTAATATGGTATTAGATAAAGAAAAGGATAAGGATAATATATTAAAAGATCTTAAGACTGGTGGGAAGACGGGTTTAAGCAAATTAATGGATGGAAAAGAATTAATGGATGTTTGGAGGGTTTTAAAGGGGGAAGAAAAGAAATATACTTTCTACTCACCAAGGTTTAAGAGTTATTCCAGGATAGATTTTATTTTTGTCTCAAAAAATATGTTATCCAAAATTATAGATTGTGCTATAGGGGTTATTAAAGTCTCCAATCATGCAGTAATGACAGCGGATATTAAAATGAAGAAGGATTATAGAGAAGCAAAGAGGTGGAGAATGGATATGAGGATTTTAAATAATAAAACTATTGTTGAAAAAATAAAAAAAGAAATGCAGATAATATGGGAAATTAATGAAGTAGAACAAAACTCTCAAGGGATTTTATGGGATACAATGAAGGCAGTGGCAAGAGGGATTTGTATTAGAGAAAGGTGTACCCTAAGAAAACAACAGGAAGCACAAAATAAAAAGATTGAAAAGGAGGTAAGGGAATTAGAGGAAAAAGTAAGAGAGACAAAAGATATACGCCTATTTGCCCAAATTCAAGCTAAGAAGAAGGAATTAGAGAAAGAAGAGCTAGATCAGGTTCAAAGGGATTTGCTATATTTGAGGAGGGATTTTTTTGAATATAGTAACAAAAATTCTAGGATGCTGGCCAGGTCCACTCAGTCAAAAAGGGCTAAGAATATGATAGGGACAATTAAAGATAAGACAGGGAAAAGATGTAATTTAATGAAGGATAAATTAAATATATTTCAGGAATTTTATAGTGAATTATATGCATCAGAGATGGTTCCACAGGTTAATGTAAGGGAATATGTAGAGAGGAATTGGAAAATAAGATTACAGAGTCAAGATAGGGATTATATGGAAGGTTTGGTTACAGAAAAAGAAATAGAAGGAATTATTGATGAATTAAAAGGAGGGAAATCTCCGGGGATAGATGGTTTGGGGCCAGAATATTATAAAACATTTAGAGCAATATTAATACCAAAATTGAAATAGTTATTTAACAGTATAATAGAAAGAGGAAAGACTCCGTCATCATGGGATCATTCTTTGATTATATTAATCCCGAAACCAGATAAGGATTTGACGGACCCAGCCTCCTATAGACCAATTTCGTTAATAAATCAAGATTCAAAAAATTTTACAGCAATAATGGCAAAAAGAATGAGTACTTTTATAAATAAATATCTTAGGAAAGATCAATGTGGATTTATTTTAGGAAGGCAAATGCCTAATTTAATTGGGAGAGTTTTAAATATAATTAATATTATTTAAAAAAGGAACTTAAAAGCAGGATTGTTAGCACTAGATATATTTAAAGCCTTTGATTGTGTGGATTGGCCAGCACTTAAAAAAATTATAAAAACTTTTGGGTTTGGAGATAAGTTTATAGGAGTGATAGATCAGTTGTATAAAAATAATAAAGCAGAAATTATAGTTAATGATGGGTTAATGCGACAGATTACTTTAGCCCGAGGAACCAGACAAGGATGTCCACTTTCACCAATTTTATTTGCAATAGTGATAGAAATTTTGGTGAATGTTATAAGGGAGGATGTAAGATTAAAAGGGATAGGTGGGAAAGAAAAGATTAAAATGAATATGTTTGCGGATGATACATTATTGACGTTAGAAAATCCCCTGGAGAGTGGGGATGTGATAAAGACGCATTTGAGAGAATTTGGAGAAATTACTGGCTTACAAGTTAACTGGGGGAAGTCAGAAATTATGTTATTTAACTATAACGAGTAAGAAATGGAGGAGTGTAAATCTAAACTAGGCTTGAGGCTTAAGAATATAATACGCTATTTAGGACTTAACATTGCAAAAGATTTAGATAGGTTAGAAGAAATTAACTTTGCTAGTTTGAAAAAACAGATAGGGGAAAAGTTAGAGGTATATAGAAAATTAAAGCATTCGTGGTTTGGTAGAATAGCAATTATTAAAATGAAGATATTACCTAAGATTAATTTTTTGTTTAGAATGTTACCGATTAAAATAACGGAAGCAGAGTTAAAGAGTTGGCAAAATATGATTAATGCTTATTGTAATGGAGATAAAAAAGCAAGGATTAATAAAGTGTTATGGTATAAGACTCAAAAGAAAGGAGGTTTAGGACTTCCAAATATAAAGAAGTATTATATTGCTAATCAATTAAGACATGTTATAAATAGTATATTAAGGGAGGACGATTTAGAATGGTTAGAGACGCAAACAGGAGAACAAGACTTTAAATTGCAAAATATCTTTTTTATTAAAATGCAAAAAAAAAGATCTGAAGGGCCTGGACAACCTGTTGTTGGAAAATATTTTAGAGATATGGGGAAAAATAAAGGGGAAGTTAATACCAGGAGTTTCTCCTCTTACCCCAGTTGTAGTAACAGGGGACTTTCCAAGGAATTTGAAAGCAGAGTTGGAAGGGGGTCTGAGGGAACAGAAAATTATTAAATTAAGAGATTGGTTAAAAAGAATAATAAATAAGGAGCAAATCCGAGAGTTATTAATAGGGCAAAAGGTAGCTTGGTTCAAATGTATACAATTGGAACAATGGACACAGGATTGGAAAAGGAAAAATAAGGAATGTAGAAAGAATTCAAGATTTGAAGATTTAATTGAATCAAGAGGAAAGAAGGAAGAAATTAAATTTAAAAAAGGTTTGACCAGTGAAATATATAAAATTTTGATAGAGGATGAGGAATATCAAGACTCTCTTAAAAAGATTTGGGAAGATGATTTAAAGGAACAAATTAATGAATACAACTGGGGGAGGATATGGGATGCAAGAATGTTAAAGCTTTTGTCGATTAGAATTAAGGAGAATTATTATAAGACTGTATGGAGATGGTATTTAACGCTGGTAAGATCCCATCAGATAGATAAAAAAGTGCCCAGGAATTGTTGGAGGGGATGTCAGGAGGTTGGAACTTATTTCCATATGTGGTGGAGCTGTGAACATGTACAAAAATTTTGGAAAAGGGTGTTTGAAGAAATAAATGAAATAACGGGAAGTAAACTGGAGATAAGCCCAAAGCTGGCTCTACTAGCAATATGGGATAAAGGAAATGAGAATATAAGTAAGAGAGAATTGATAAACAACCTCCTGGCTCCTGTCAGAATAATGATAGCTAAAAATTGGAAAGGGCAAGAAATTTATACAATAGAAGAATGGTATAAAGAAATATGGGATATGGCACTTAATGATAAGTTAACGTGTAAGATGAAAATATTGAGGAGAATATCCAGGAAGAATGATTTTGAAAATATATGGAGTCCATTATTGGAACATGTATTAAGATCGGGGAAGGGGAAGATTCTACACAATTTTGGAAGGATGTATAATTAAATAAAAGTAGGTCTCCTGGGGGGAGGGGAGCAGGGGGGTATGTAGGTTTTGTATTGTATTGTATGTAGTTTATGTTGTATTATGTTGTTTTAAGTTGAAATAAAAATATTAACCAATTAAAAAAAAGAGTAGAATCTAATGGTGATCAGTCTTTGTTCCCTATGGGTTGCAATGAGGCTTTAGGAAGAAAAACCTTGCTATCTCTGAAGCCCCACAGCTCTGCTAAATGTGACAGCTGCAGTGAGAGCAAAGTCCATTATGCCTGGAAAATAAGCAGCAAATTGTCACCTTCAACTTTTATTGGGAGAGCAGCATGGAGCAGGCCAGACCACAAAAACCTAAATATTAAATAGATTAAAAACCCTACTGCAGTAGAAACTCAACCCCATCAGAGGAAAGCTAGTCTATGTTTGCAAACAATTTTGCCTTTTGTAACTACTCCATTACTAGCTCACCTTCTCAGGTGGAGATTGGACTCAAGGGACAGTATCCAATGTTAGTCCTACTTAGAGCAGACCCATTCATTTCAATGAGTCTAGTCAAAGTAGGACTGCCATTGGATACTACCCAAAGTGCTGGAGAAATGCTCAAAATGGCTGGAGAAAATGCTTTCTGGTTGAAACCCCTAACATTCTCCTGTGATGAACACCACAGAGGAAATCAGTGGTGGACAAGCTATCATTCAGGAAGCTTGTTTACCACCACTGATGTGTTTAAGAAGCCTCTGGTAAACCAGGGTGGCTGGGAAGGCAGTACAAAATTGCTAGTTGATATCATTTGTTTCTACTTGATGGCTGACATGCAATAATATTCAATATTTGACAGATAATATGCAATAGTATCTAGCTATGGACAGTTGTGAAATTTCATATTTGGAGCCTTCCAAATCAAAAGCAATCATGAGTTTGCCATGAAGTCTAAAGCATTTGAATTCTGAAATAAAAAGTCAGGTTGAAATGAAAATTGCATTTTGAATTTGAAAAGTATAATTTAAAATGTGAATGATAAAAATGGAAAATGGATAGTTGGGTGCAAGGACCAGAATCATGTGGGTAGGGCCAACTGGATAGGAAATACACAGAGCGTCATCAGACGAGCGTTTTATCACATGCTCATTACTGGCCACTCATGGATTTTCACTGGTCCTTTTCACGATGCCGTCTGCCTCCCATGCATCTCCCGCTCTTTCAGCTCATTTTTCTGTCACTAAAATAGTCCCGGGAAATCAGATTCTTTTGGCTGTTATGAAACTTGCCACCATTTCCTGCTGTGTGCAGGGGAAGCAATGCGATAAAAACGCCCACTGAATGGCCCACGTGATCGTTGCTTGCATCCTTTTTCTTCCCCGTGTGAAGAAAGACGAAGTTGTTCATCCCAATTGTGGGACAGGAACAGGGGGCAAAGCAATGGTAGGGAAATGTGATTCCACCCAACCCATCCCATCTGATGACACTCTCAGCCTCATTCATACATTACGGAGATCACCATGGGAAAATGGCTTTCAAACACCTAAGGGATTGTGGGAAGGGAACCTACATCATGGAGTTAGATGCAGAAAAAAGATCTGTAAGGTGATCACCTTCATGAGTCCCTTGGGTTTTTGTTAATTTTGGTGGATCTAGATTTTCCAAATGCTCATTTAAATTCTGTATGCAGGCTATACTCCATGAGGGATGCATTTACTACTATGAGATCACTCAGATTAAATAAAGTGGCATAGAAGTCGGGAATGGGATAAGATTCCCTGTCTATTAAGGACTAGAATACATTCGGATTCTAATCTAAGTTCCACTTCCTCCACACTACATGTGCTATTTAAAAAGCAAAGCTGTGGCCATAATCTGTCTAGCACTTCATTATACATAGTACATTAAGCAACATTACAGAAAAATACATTATACATTTAGCATCCACAGCTCTAGATTGCAATTTCATGCCACAAGGTATAATGAGCAAGAAAAGTAAAGTTAAAAGGGTGCTAAAATGTTAAAGATATTTCTAACTAGCTCTTTCCTATGGAATATAGCCACCTGTGTGATATTAAAGTTGAGAGTATCGTTTTAATGATTACATTATCTGTGCCAATTGCACTAAAATAACTATGAAACAGTGCTCCGAGACTCTACCTAGTAGTTTTAAGGATAAAGTAAATGAATATACCAGACTTGAACTAGCTGCCTATTTATTTTAGAATTCCCCTCCCAAAGATAGTTAGTGACAATGGCTCCAGAGAAAAATGTGTACATATGAGATAGATAGATAGATAGATAGATAGATCGATGATAGATAGATAGATAGATAGATAGATAGATAGATGATAGATATCTCAATGACATTTATACCCTATGCATGACATAAGCATATAGCTTTCTTTTAGTGGCTGCTCTGTAAAACTTCAGGAGTCATAGCAGAAGATATCACTGTTTCATTTCCATGGTATGGAAAGACCAACCACCAATTTGCCTCCATTTAGAATATCTCTAGCAAGGTAGCAATTAGTGAACAATATTTCTGGGACTGTGAGAAGGTACTGAAGTGTCCAAGCAATGGGAAAAGATAGATTTTGCTCAGAGAGTCTGAAGCATACACAACAGGTGATTAAGAAGTGTGGATCACATTTAAGAAAGTAGTTCAAAATATGTCAGACCAACCTCCGGCTTTCAGTGCTATAACAAATTATTTTTTTATGGGGTAATTAGATTTCACTACAATAGGTATATGTGGAACATGCCCTGTTATTTGCATTTGTAACCCATAGTTTGCAGAAACTCCATTCAGATTTCTCATCTATCTGCGGAGCATCTAAACAACTTCTGCACACACCTTTGTGCTTTCCCCCCCGAAAAAAGTGCTTTCCCTTCCCTGATTGCTTGCAAAAGGTTAGTGCATTGTTGAGGAAATTATAGATTTGTGACCCAAACCTGCCAAATCTACACCAAGCAGGATATTACACTTTGAAAACAGTTTGAAAACTGTATGTGGAGTGTGTCCTGGGCCCCAACAGTTCACTACTGGTATAAACCATTTTAAAGCAGTAGGGTAGATCCTGCCCCTGTCTCATGAACAGGTTCTGGATAGGTAGCCAGACTGCGAACTTGACCTTTCAGAGGTTAAGGCAGTGAGGGATACAAATATGTACTTTAGTAACCCAGATAATATGACTTTGCTTATAGTGCGAAGAATGTTAGCTTTTCCCTGCTGGGGACTCTTAGCAAGAGTAACCCACCCTGCCAAAGTAGATAAGAAGTTGTTTTCTCATTTACTCCACCCTGGCGTAAGCAGAGTGCAGAAGAGTGATATGAAATTGTATAAGTTGTTTACGTGTGTGTATAATGATGTAATCAACTAATTGCATAATGCCGCAAGCCTATAAAAGTGAGTCTCTGACCATGGAGTCTTAGTCATACTCTTGACATGCTCTAGAGTACTGACTCCTTGCAATTTGCTTGTAATAAAAATTCTTATCGAAAGGAGGTGCAGTCTTGAGTGTCATTGACCCCCACTGAATGATCCGAATCGGGGGGCAATTGGTTACCAAAATCCCCCCACAACATTCAGCTCCCAGACCAAGAAAGTTCAGCACTAATCACACATTCTCTAGTCCACACACAAAGGCTGCACTCAAAAGTTGCAACTGACAAGGGCTTTAAATGCCCTTGTCAAGTTCACCTTTATGGTGATGGAGTATCTTTGGAGTTTCAGAAGCAAGGGTATATAATGGGCTGAAGCCCACTGTGTCTGTCCATTTTCTCCAGAGGGTTAGGGGACTTTCTAGGGAAGATTTTGAGGGAGTGGGCATGCAGGGGGAGGAGAGGAAGAGGAAATCCCATCACACAATTTTGGATTAAACCCCTTGCAGACAATTCTCTGAGCTTACATAGCTAATTATCTAATTCCCTCCAAATGAAGAGCTTGGATAGAGGAAAAAACCCTTCATTGGACAATATTTTAAAATCCTTGTCAATTTCATCTTCACTCTCCTGACTAGCTGTACAGGTGAAGGGGAAATGGAACAGTTTCATCATTCCTCTTTGCAGCTATACAAAGCTCTGAGATGTATGGCACACTGAAATGCAACATTCTCCATCCCTCCCTCCCTCTCTCTCTGAACAGTACACACAAGAGTGCAGATTCGCCTGCTGCTAAATCTCCACCCCATCCCAGAAATTAAATTGATTACAATCAGACAAAAGGAGTGTCTGAGATATTTTTCTGCACCAATGGAACTACAATATCCACACAGAGACTTGAACCTGGAAAATTACCAGGGCATCCCTAGATTTTACAAACTTGTCCCTCTATCACCACAGCTCTAAAGGTGAAAGATGGCAATACACTTATTACAGAGTTTCCTTCTAAACCACTGACCTGAAAACCAGAATGAGAAACCTGTCAGAGCTGGAAAAGGAACTATAAAAGGGAAAACATCAGAAAATATAGACTTTGACCTCTCCTTCTCTGCCCAACTTTCAAACCTCAAACTACTGCTCCTCAGGGGAGGTCAGATGCCAACAAAAAACTTTTATCCAACACCTTTGAACTTTTTGATGGGAGTTATATCACAAAAGGAGCTTTGCAGAACATTCTTGGTTCTTTCAGTACTGAACCTCTGATGGAACATGGCAGGTAGACAGTGGCAAGGCTGAATGGAATAGTTTTTAGTTACATAGAACACAGATGTTCCATGCCAGCCTTCCCCAGTGTCCTCCAGATGTGTTGGACTACAATCTCATCACTAAAGAAGTCAGAGAACTCCAAAACAGATTCAAATGACTTTGGATTTCTATGAATTTAACCTTCGGATTACGAAGTGGACTGGCATCTTCCAAGTCGTGGACATTCTGCAGACTTGTAGACCTTTTTTTTTTTTTTAACTTTCCAGAATTGTATGCAAATTTAGTCATACAGAAATACAAAAGTTACTGTAAAATACTCTAATATATACAACCTTTTAAAAAACACGTTAATACATCTCTAATCTCTCTTTAGTCTCCATGGCATAGAACTCTGCACACTGAATGCACGGAGTAGTGATGGGGTGAAAATCCTCCTGGGTCCATGAGGGGGCTGGACACTCCTGTGTCTAGCTTTCCTGGGCCCCGACGGATGTGCCCAGCGGATCCCCCCCCCCCAATTGGCTGCAGCAGAACAAAGGGGATGCAGGTCCAGGCGGAACTCACTTCTGCCCTGACTTGAGCGTAGCTGCCATTTATGCAGCAGGGGGGAATATGCAAGGGAAATTGCATATTTTCTCCCTCTACTAGAGTGGAGGGAGAAAATATGCAATTTCCCGAGCCTTGGGGAAATTAAAAGGGCCTTTAAGCCCCCCATTGGCAGTGAGAGGGGGAAGAGGAGAAGGGTTTTTCCCTTCCACTCAAATGGTGGCTGCCATTAGGGTGGAAGGGAAAGAGCCCCTTTCAGGCCCCAATTGGCATTGGGGGGGGGGAGGAAGGGAGAGTGCGCTTTCTGGGGCCTCCAGAAACTATGCAATTCCTCTGGCACACTAATAGCATGCTGGAGGAATTGTGCACTTTCCAAAGACCCTGGACTTGTGCATTGCTGAGTGCTCAGCTGGGCTGCTTGCCCAGAACAGGGCCAGCTGTGTAGCACTTGGTGAACTCGCGGGGCAGGCACCCCGCAAGTTCTTCATTCACTAGTACGGAGAGCTAAGAAAACTATGCAAAATGTTATGAACCAGCAAAATGTTATGTAAACTGCAGCAGACATTTTTGCATACTTTACTTAAGAGGGAAAATCTGATTCTGCCAATGAGCAGATGATGGAATGAATACACCTGACAATCTGTAAAACACAGACAGAAAGAAAATCCATACATCCCTACATATCATCCCCAGACAGCATACTGGGTTAGGCTCAATGGTATGCAAATACAGGGACAAATCCAAATAGGGAAGTCAACTAAGCAGGCAAATGGTCAAGCACAAAGTTTTCAGTTCAGAAAGGGAACGGTGTAAGGTAGGAGTGGTCAAGATACAGGCAATGGTCAGAGCACCATTTTACCAGGCAAGTAGGTGTTTTCCAGAGGAAAGGTCTGAGGCACAGCCAAGGTCAAAATATGGTAGAGCAGTCAAGAAGAAATACAATTCAAAAAGCAAAGCTAGGCAGGAGTCCAGAGGTCAGTAGCACAGAGGTTCAAACATATAGCAAAGTCAGGGGAAAACAGGAAGGATACCAGAGACTTGGAGCTGAGGCAAGATGTTGACCTGGTTCACAAGATCATGTTCAGCCACAGTGGCTTATGCAGCATGTGCCAGGCTCCCACAGGTGCTCTTTCTGGAACTCAAACCTTGCTCGTCAGTTGTTGCTTCGTCTGAACCCTGCAAGAGCGGGTTATGAAACAGCCTGTGGGTTTAGCCTCATTGATCACTTCCATTCCACCCAGGAATGCCCCTGAAATTGCTCTGAGTGAGGACAGACCGGCAGAAGGGCCAGGCTGACTTTGTTCTGGCTGGAAAAGATGGGGTAAGTCCCCAACATTTCAGCTGCACATCTTCACTACTTTGACCCAGGGTGGCTACACATCTGTGGTTGTGACATAGCATGGATTCGGAGCCACCCTGGGGCAAAGACAATGTCAAGACAGCCCCCTGATGTAGGAATAGCAGATTTCTCACTGACCTTTAGGAGTGTCTATTTGCTTTCAATATTCTCCACTTGCACACTAACAAAGACACCATGTTAGGAATCATTTGGCAAATGATCTAATGCTCCATGCAGAGGCATGTGTTCCTACATGTATTCTAGCCTAAAGCGAACATGCACGTAACCTACATATGTCTGGCAAGTGAGCAGTGATAGGTGGCAGCTGGGACATTACTCTGCACATGCCCAGATAAAGGACTGGCCAATAAAGTCAGGGAAAAGAGTACCCGATTGAAAGGAGTGTAAGTCATTAGTGTAAGTTTAGAACGGGATGCAAACTCTAACACTCTTAGAAACATTGTTTTAAAAGGAATGTATTCAGAGGGGCAGCTTCCAGATCAAAAGGTTGGAAACACAACAAAATGTCTCATTTTCGATAAAGCCTGTTCAGAGACCCGAAATAGTATAATTGCATGTGCAATTCATGTTTGTTATGAAGGTCAGGAACTGCTGTAGCTAAATTAATCAATTACTTGGTACTAACAGATGTTTCTCTACTGGCTTTTTCTCAAATATTTTAGTTTGCATTTGACAAGGTGATGGTGGTGCTAAGAGCAGAGAGGCTCAAAAACCCCTGCCCCTATTACTTACCTCCCCACCTGCTTTTTGGACAGAAATCTATAAGCCTGGTTAAGGGGAATATTTTCCTTTTCCTTTTGCTCTTCTGTTTTATTTATTTAAATAAATGAACTGGTATCCTGCTGTGCCTGTGCACTCACGGGAATGACTCCTCACACAACAGAGATTTTGTGGTTCTAAAAATAACCCCAGAAATGGGCAGAAACACTCATTTCCAGATCAGGACAACAGAGCGCTCTTCTGTGAGCTGTGCCAAACTGTCTCATTCCTGCAAGTACCACAGAATCAGTGGGAAAAGAGCGGCCCCATTGGATACTGCCCAGAAAAATATTTCTGGAACACTTTTCGGACCTTGAAGTCCACAGAATGTGCAGAGATCCTTGTTCAGTGAGTTGTGTGCATACAACCTGCTGCTGTGTGCATGGATTTGTGAACTGAGCAGTAATCACACACTGGCATTAGAGGAAGAACAGAGAAAGTCTTCTCTGACTTCTTCCTAAAGGGAAGCATAAGAACAGAGCAGGAGATTAATTTAGGGGGCAGTTTCAGAACCATCGGAACCTGCGGTGCGGTTAGAAGATTGTTCGGAACCCCAAAGACATCTGTTATCCGTAGGTTTTTTAGGCGACATGAGGGCGTTTCATGTTGATAGACAACTACCTGAACCCTTCCATATTAGGAAGACACTGGGGGGTGAGGGAGGGGAAGTTTTAAGATTGACATCTGTGGCTAACCAGTAGCCACAGTCTCCTCCTTGTCCCTCCTCCAATCATGTTGCTTAGGAGAAAGGATTGCAAATTGTATACACAGAAAGAGCCCGTAGCACTGCTGTTTCACAATGTGGCTGAGGCTGACTGAATGTCTTGGAAATGGGAAAGTTCCATCAGCTTTCCCTACTGGGGGCATTTTGAAGCCCCCTTTGCCCTTGCCCCACTGGCCATCGAGGCCTGTCTCTGGGTGTGGGGGCCTTGCCCAAAACACTGCTGCTGCTGCCAGCCTGACTGCTGGCTTGAATGGGGTGCAGCCTCTTAAGATCTAGCATACCTGGGATCCTCTGCCACCAAAGAAAAATGATCCCAGGTGCTAGACGTACATTTTGCAGGAGAGGGTGCAGATGGAGCCTCAAGACCACCCACACCCGACTTCTTCTCCTGCACTTCATTGTGCTCTTTGATACCGTTGCACTCATGTCCAGCTTGTGGGTTTTCTGTGGGCAGCTGGTTAGCCACTGCATGAACTAGCATGGCTCTTCTTCTGTTCTTATGCCAAACAGCTTAAAAATAAATTTCTTTAAATCTCAGTTTTTTGGGGGAGAGTCTCTATATGGATAATGATTAAGTGTCACTGGGATAAAAGTGTGTGATTGTGGGAAGAATAATGTGCATCTTTCAAATGTTCAGTGGCTTTATTTATTTATTTATTATTGCATTTGTATCCTGCCTTTTTTCCTTGAAGGAACCCAAGGTGGTGTTCATAATCCTTCTCCTCTCCATTTTAACCTCACAACAAGAACCCTGTGAGGTAGGATGGGCTGTAGGTCTGTGACTGGCCCAAAGTCATCCAGTGGGTTTCCATGGCCGAGTGGGGACTAGAACCTGGATCTCTCGATTCCCAGTCCAACAGTTTAGCCACTATACCACACTGAGTCACAATATGTTAAAAATAGTGAAATATTTTGCAGTAATGACTGAATCTTTACAGTTCCTTACTTAGCAGATACATAGGCAGGGGCAGCTGATGAAACGTTTCAATGCGGGTTGATCAAGGGGAACCCTATCCTTACCAAAAACCAAAGAAGCAGTGGTAGAGGTGGGAGATGCCTCAGACAACACTGTCCAAGTGCTTGGTTGCTGGCTGGATAGCAACCCTGACTGATATCAGCAACCTGCATGGGGGTGGAGCTTAGGATGCTAGCCAGCAACCCCACAAACTTGCATGGTGCTGACTGAGAGCGTCATCACATGGGGGAAATCGCGTTTCTTTACCATCGCTTCTCCGCCCATGTGTTTGTCTCTCATTACTTCCTCTTTCGAAAGAGGAAGTAAGCAATGTGCACATGGCCCATTCAGTGGGCTGTTTTGATCGCGCTGCTTCTCCTGCACACAGCAGGAGATAGCGGCAACTTCTGAATCAAAAAATAAGTCGGACTTACTGGGGTGGATTTTTTTGTCACGCGAAGAAGGCTAGAAGGGGCAGGAGGCACATGGGAGACATGAGCCTTCTCTGAATCTGGCCAATGTGGCAGTGGCATCGGAGACTGCTGTTGTCTTGGCAGCAGGCAGGGAAAGAGGTCTCCATTTCTCCGCTTGCTTTTCCTGCTTCTTCCCACCTTTATCTCTTCCCACCTTTCTGGCAGTTGGGAGGCTGGGCAAATTACATTTCCCAGGGCATCTGAGAAGTGGACACTTCTCAGGTATCAGATGCACTGGGAAATGCAATTTCCCCAGCCCCTTCGGAAACTGT
This sequence comes from Anniella stebbinsi, assembly GCA_029215795.1. Lineage (NCBI taxonomy): Eukaryota > Metazoa > Chordata > Lepidosauria > Squamata > Anniellidae > Anniella > Anniella stebbinsi. The sequence continues at coordinate 306,250,675 of JARDYH010000001.1, read as the reverse complement.
CTTAGCAGCATTCCAGGCACCAGGTTGGAAGGGAGGGAGAGGGAAGATGAGGGAGGCCACCCTCACTGCTGTTAATACAGGCAGTCTAGCATCCCTAGATCAGATTACCATTTTACCTAGAGAAGAATTCCTGGGAATATGCCTTGCTTTGGAATGCTGGTACACCCAACACAAAGTCTGGCAATAGCATTGCACTGAACCAAAATTAAGGAAGACATCTTTGGGGGGCGTGGGGAGGGGAAGAAAGCAAAGATGTAAAGCAGAAGGCCCTGGGATGTTAGGGAAGCAAAAGTAGACAAACGCTGCCAGCGCTTGGGTAAGCAATAAGTCCAGTAGAAATCCAGGAGTTGAATAAATACTCACACACAGTATCTTGTGTATAATACAAGTCGTTTACTTGTGGTCCAATATATACAAAAGCACAACAGGTTCCATCAGATATATACAGTCCTCCGTCAAAACTCTCATACGCAATTCTCTCCGTCCAAAATACACCACGCCTGACTCTCCCACAATAGCCATTAAATTAAGGCTCTCTTTTATACTTTTTAGACATCAGCCCAGCCCAGATCAATTACCTTATCCTGATAGAAAACTTTCCTGTTATCAGTTGACCTTTACAATTTCAGACATAGAAAAAACCCTTTCCTTGCTTATTGCATTCAGCTGGCTGTTCTGTCCTTCTGGACACTAAAACTTTTGACCAATCCACTTAGGCTTGGAATTTTCCCCGACATGGGAAACAGTTGCATTTTTGGCCACACAACCAGCCTTGATAGAAAGTCAAAGCAAGGCTTGGAATAGTCAGGGATCTTTTTTGGATGGCCACTTCCTAGCAATGTTGTAGCTACATTTACAAATCCATATTTGGATTGTCACATCCTAGCGATGTGGCTGCTACATTTTCAAATTAATATTTCTTTTATAAAAGGCACCTTTGCACTTCACCACATTTCCAAGAAGTAGTTCAAACAGAGGAAAGCCGTTATTTAAATGTTCAGAATATAATCATGGGATTTAAATGCCATGAGTTGGGCTTTTGAAAGACACTGCCAGATTATACAGTTGTAAGTACCTTAAATGCTTAAGGTGGATTTTTGTTCCAATTTCTTAAAGACATCCTAGTGAAAGTACAAAAGGGAAGCAAGTTGGTTTTAAAAATCATTTCCTTTGTTAGGTGCTTACAAACCCCAGAGAGAGCTGACAGCTGACTTTCTGCATAGATATTAAAAGGCTCACATCTATATGAAAAGTCATGGAGGAAAGATGCTCTATGATCTAAAACAAATCAAGGAAGGTACAGGTGGAAGTTAAACTTTGAATGTTCTGTCTTTTGTGGGGGTGCACCTTAGCATGAACTTAGTTTTCATTTGGTTTGATATCAGGCAGAAGGAGAAATTACACATTCTGCTGTAAATGTGGAAGCTTGCTCTCAGGACCAATTTAGGCATGATGTAGGAGCTCCATAATCAGGATCTGCCACAGATGTTTTTCAAAGACACCCTGTGAGACTGATCCTTTAGTCAGGGAATTGATCTTGGAGGAGAGAAGGTTAACCTTTGCTATTCCCCCAAATTAATTCTTGCCAAATGCTAGTTTCCCCAATGTGCAGTCCTGTCAGGCAAAATTTTCTGATGCAAATTATGCTATGAAAATTACTCTTATTTACATAGGACTTTTTTCCAGACCCTTTTCAATTCAGTTTTTTCCCCAGGTACCCCACATCCCTGGAATGGGCTGGCTGGAATCCTGAACAACAGGATTCTGCATGACACCATTTTGTTTGAGGGCCCACTTGTATATACTAATAATGTACCCAGTTCTCAGGGTATCAAAAGGACATCATCTACCCACAAGAGGTTGTTAGGGGGAAAATTAAGCTCCCCTCAGAACAGTCTGATGAGGACTGAGCATGCTTATTGGCCACGGGATGCTGATTGAGTGTTAAGGGGGGTGGAGGGAAACAGAAAATGGGGCGATGTGGGAGCGAATGGAAAAGAGTATGCTGGAAGAGAGCATGGCTGATTGACTGGACCCTTGCACAAGAGCATCCCTACATTGCGGCAGGCCTCACATATATTACTGCTTTTACCTTGCAAAGTATTTGCAAGTATGGTCAGCCAAGGCACTGGTTCAGGGAGCTGCACCTCGGAAATAAGATGTGTCAAATCAACCCACCCTCTATAAGGAAACCTTTTCACCACCATCTTTTCATTTTGTTCTCTCTCTCTCTTTCTCTCATAATTCTTTATGAAGAATTTGCAAGGAAACTATGTATAGCAATGCCCATGTATGCACGAACACACACACACACACACACACACACACATCAGAGCTTGTGTACCTTGAGTTAGGTACACAAAACTGAGTGGGGTAGGGAGGGATAACTAAATACCCTTACATTTGTTCATAAACTCACCATACTCACAGTGGAAAGGTCACTAAAACACTTTGGATTTTCTACCTTCATTAAAACCCTTTATGAAATCAAGAAAGGAGCCATACACTGTAGGCATCCTGTTGCAGTGAAAGGAACCATAACTAGAGGATTTTAACAATGATGTGTATGGTACATGCTACCTGTGGAGCCTACCCTTCTACAAAGAGCATTATTTAAAATAGAAGTTCTTCAAGTCTAGACAGTCCTACAAGGCTACAGGAACTCTAGAAAGATTGTAGCCCCATTCTTAATGATTGCTTCACCTTCATTAGCTGTAGGGAAGAAGGGTAAGTAAAGGACTGCAAACATGTATTCATGACTCTCATTAGCAAAAATGGCACTGTGCAAATCAATTTTCATGGATCCTACTAAGATGGGCCTTCTAATTAGTGTATCATTAGGCAGCAAACTTCTCACTACTTCTCAGACATCAAATACCCCCTCATCCTAACACATCACCCACGCTTATAAGAAGAATTTTAATGAAAGCACATGGATCAGTAACATTCATAGAAAGAACACACAATAGGTTGTATTATTTAACTTTTAGTGGTTCCTATTTCTAACCCATTTCTGCTCTGTTTGGTCTCCTCTGATCACTGACATTTTTATTATCACTGCAGCAAAAACAGCATGTAATGGGAATGGTAGCTGGCTAGAGATAGAAAAGAAAAGCAGACAGACAGAAAATGTCCTTGAGCATGTGCAGAGTGTCTTGTCCCAATTATCCCCACATATCTGGCATTTTGAAGCATGGCTTCCTGGGAGGTGTCAACATCCCTCACTGCTGTATTCACATGTAAACACCAGTAGTCATAGCATGTGTACTTAATTCAGCAAAAGTTCACAATCAATATTCTATGTCAGAAAAAAATGGAAATACATTTTATAGTTCTTTAGCAATGATGGCCAACATGTATTTTGGGGGTTTTGGTCAGTGAGTCAGAAGTCAAGGCCAATTTTTGGGATAGTGTCCCATGGGTAGGCATGGGAGAGAAATTTGTTTATTTCGCATGTAAAACAAAAAGGAAAACCCTTAAAAGTTAATGTATAGCAGGATTTTATTCAATCATTTGTTAACCTCAAATCTGACATCTCCATTGTTTATAGGATTGGCAATGGATGTTTCAGCTCCATTGACTGGTTACTATGCTAGCCGTTGAAGCTAGAAGGGCTGAAGGTCCATGGCATAGCACCTGCTTCTAGGGCGACCAGGTGTCAGGAAAAACCAGGACATGTCAGGATTTTTGGTAACAAATCTGGGAAGGGTAGCTCTACTTTATAGTCAATGAGAATTAACTAATATGCTTACAGCTCCATCATTTTTAAAGATAAAGAGCTGAAACTTGGCACTTTGATAGCTCCTATGTAGGGCTTTAGCCATGCCAAATTTGAAGCAGATCCATTCATGTATTAAGTTTTAGGATTTTTAAAAAAAGATTGAGGCTTTAAAATTAATTTTCTTTTTTTAAAAAACATCATTTTTAAAGTTAAAGAGATTAAACTTGGCATCATGACAGATGTTAAGTAGGGCTCTAGCTATGCCAAGTTTGAAGCAAATCTGTTCATCTGTTGATGTTTAACAAGTTTCAAAACAAAATTGAACTTTAAATCTAAAAATATATTTTTAAAAAACCAGCCGGCTGGCCGGCAACAAACCCTGTTCAGCAGCAGTTTGCAGCGGAGTGAGGATACAATCAGAAAAGATATTTGAGGGAAGGGGGGAATGTATCACACAGAGTATAGCAACAAAGTACAGCAAAAGCTACAAACGTAGCAGTGAGTGAAGTTAATTTCAGATACATTGGATGCCTCACTTGTTATTTCAGTCATGTAACATTAAGGTGTTATGTAGAACAGATTTGTCTTAATTGTGTGCTGTAAAATCAGATATGTGACCAAGGCTAGGTTCAGGTGATCACCCCCCTTGGTGCTGGACATCCCCCCCCTGGGGGTGGACATATTGGCGGGGATGCCCCCTTGGGGGCCAACCATGTTGTCCTCCTTTTTGGTTTCCAAAATATGGTCACCCTAGTTAAGTCTCTGGGACCTCTAGGTACAAGTGGAAAGGGTCCTGTCTAAAATTTTGGTGAGCTGCTGCCTGCCACTCGGTGCAGACCAGAGGTGCAGAACCTAAGGCCTTGCAGCCAAATCCCCATCTGGCCCTCCAGGATTTCCAAGAAGGCCCCACATCCTTCCCCTGGCTCCACAGTCTTTCCTCCAACCACAAATTGTTTGGTAGTTTCTCAGCTCTTGCACAGTTATTTCCCCATTCTGAAAGGCTAAAATGCCTCTCCTCAGTGTGGTTCCTGGCAGCAAGTGCTTTGAGATGAAATATGCTGGTATTTTGGCCTCACCTCTTTTGTCTTTGGCTCTGTCCACCACAGGCATGCAGACCCTGACGGCTTCTCCAAAATGGAATTCAGCTCTCAGGTTGAAAGAGGTTCTGCACTCCTGGTGCAGATGGTACTGAGCTAAGCCCAGCTCATGCTGAGCTGGCTCTCCTCCACTGCCAAACTCCACAATATCGCTGCTGTGGGTTGACGGCAAGATGTCTAGACAAAGGGAGGCAGCATGAGGTTTCCAGCAGCCATTCAACTCACCAGCCCCAGCCCCTCTCCCAGCTTCTGGCAACCAATGGCAGGTCGCCTTCCACCCAGGACATCCCCTGACACAGCTCTGGAGCGAGGAGAGATGGTGGAAAAGCCGTACTGACCTTGCTTTGGCAGGTAACGTTGGGGCAAGTCCCAGACTTTTCCACTACCCATCATCATTTTTTGCCCCAAGGTGGCAGCAAATCGGTGGCTGCATCATATAACTGACACAGCACCAATTGGGAGCCACCGCAGGGCAAAGACGACATTTAGACAGCCCCCTGGATGGACCAATAATCTAACTTGGTATAAAGCAGCTTTCCCCTTGCTATTACCATCAACCATTAACAGAGGGCCCTCTCTCTCTTTTAAGGCCATCTTTACCTTTGGAAGAAAGACGAGAAAATCAGCTTCTGTTCAGAACAATTCCACTTTAAAGGCAAAAGGCTGCTGTTGCCTTAAGGAAAGAACACTGGTCAGGAACTCCAACCAAGTTTATTCCTACCAATTTCCCATTCTCATTCCTATTTTCCCCTCTCCTCTGCTCTTTCTTGGCATCAACATTTACATGAAACAGCATCTTTGCTTTAAAGAATTCATCTGTTCCTGCCGCTTATCCCCCCCACCTGAAGTCATAATCCTTTGTTTGTGACGACATAATAGTTTGCACTGCAGCCAATTGTGTTGCCACAAGCAGAGGATTATAGCTTTAGGTAGGAAATAAACAGCAGGAACAGATGAACACTTAGGAAACAAAGATCCTGTTTTCATGTAAATGCCTTTTGTCATCAAAAACAAGGTTAGAGGAATGCAGGGCAGGGGGAAAAATGTATGTCAGAATAAGCAAGCAGAATGGGTGCTAGGCAGAAACTCTTCAGCAATTTCCAGGAGGCATTCAGTTGCACTTTCAAATTAACTTTCTGCATCACTGGGAAATTTTACCCGTTCATGAGACTTCAGTGTCTTTTTGATTTTCTGAGCAAATGATCAGCAAGCAATGCACAGCATAATATGACTTACTAATAACATTCAGTTGGCCCTACATGTACAGTTACCTAAGGATCCACCAATAAATCCGATCAAGAAAGAGCCCCCAAGGAAAGTGGGGATAGCCATCTCCTTTGGAAAATAATCAAATCACAGCAATATTATTAGCTCTGAAACATCAATAGAGAAGAATCTTCAGCAACCCTCTTCTCAATAAGAAACTGATAGAAAATGGGCCAAAAAATCACAATTTCTCCAAGATGGACTTCAAATTGCACTTGCACATACTATTTTCCTGTTACCCTTGCCTTCAAACTATGATTTAAGATCCTGCTAACCCTAGTTTCCTCATTCAAATGTAACAGGAAGCTATGGTTAATTAACCCAAGAAATGTTGAATCATACTGCACCAAGATGGGAAGAGGAAAGGGGGAACACAAGGATCAATCAATGGGCCTCATGCCTATCTTGGCTTATTAAACCAATGTACACCCAAATGGACCAGTGTATTACTATCTCAGATGACTCTGCAAATCGGTGACAGTAGCAAATGAGGAAACTAAGCAACCAGATTTATACTGACATCTTACTAGATTCATCTGAAGTATATCACTGTAAATCTGAAAAGGTCAACAAAGGTAATCTAGTGTCCAACAAGTCCAAACTGTGCTGGTTGGGGAATGCTGGGAGTTGTAGGCCTTTTTCCTGTCTAAACAACCATGGGGTTGCATCCTAAATCTATGATAACTACAGCTAACTAAAATAGTTAAAATATTTTGACCCGTCTAGCCCATGACATATTTCTGTGTTTTCCCAGAATATGTTTTTGGGTGTTGTTTTTGCAGTGATCTCTGGTACAGGGCTTCAGTCCCAACTGTTTGTAAAAAGTAATACATTGGATCAGATTTTTCAAGGCAATCAGTCAGCCAGAATTAAGAAAAAACAAAGATTTATTTTATTGTCTAAAAATGTAGGTAGCCCCTTTGTAAGCAGTTATGCACACTCTTTCAGGGTTTCATGACATATGCAGTAGCGCTGTGCACTGTGAGAGTGAGAGGAGGTAAGCAAATGAACTAATGTTGCACACTTTATCAGGGTTAATGTGGGACACTCTATCAGGGTTATGCACACTCTATCAGGGTGTCACAGCATAGGCAGTAGCAGTATGTAATGTGACAGCCATAGGAGGTGAGCTAAAGAAATAGTGTGGCCCCTTATTTGAACTTCCCCTGATTGTTGCTATGACGCATCTCCAACCCAGCCAACTTAGTGCACTGAGCAGTGTGGGTAGGCAATTACACATGGAAGGGGGCAATTTGCATGAGGCCAAGGTTAAACTCAGATCATATTAAACGTTTTGAAAAAGAGCAATTAGGTGGTTGTTTTAAAATTCTGAAAAAAAACACGATAAACAGACTTTAAAACATAAAAAGATTTTAAAACTAATTTTAGAACTGTTTATATTATTATTATTATTATTATTTTATTTATTTATTTGTATCCTGCTTTTTCCCAAATGCTGGGCCTCAAGGTGGCTTTATAGAATTAAAACATATACAGTTAAAACCTACAAATCAAAATATACAAAAGTTAAAAAGATAATTAGATACGTTTCAATATTAAACCATTTAAAATACATAACAATTTTAAGAATCCTATAAGAACAATTGGGTAATTGGAATAACATTTAAAAAATGCATCCGTCTAAAGCTTGTCTAGACTGTTTTTCTACTGAATAGTTCTAAGAATAAAACAATTTCTTTAAGTTCATCCAGATCTTGTTGGCAATGCAGCCGTCTTGCCTCCAGCACAGCTTCTTTTGTCCCTGGAGTCTGAGGCCTCTGCAACACACTCCATCCTGACTTCTTTCTTCTGATCTCTAACTCTTGTGCTGCCTGCCGGCTTCATTTATATAAACTATTCCACCTCCATGCCTGCCCACCTATACCTCCCCTTGCCAATAAGAAGGGCAACAGAGTTTTTGGTTTCTTCTCCCCCCCCCCCCCCCCTGCACTTAGGTTTCAGTTTTCTGGACTGACATTGTACCTTCTTTTTAATAATCCCTGGCAAGAACTATCTCTAAACTTCAAATAATCCAGTCTCTAAACAGAAAGCAACCATTTTATAATGAAGAGCAAAGACCATTTTATAATGAAGACCAATGAGTAGTACATGAGTAGCACAGCGCCATCAATGCACGTGGCACTGTGCATTGATGGTGAAACAGTTCCAATCCATCACATAGGGTATGCAGTACCACAAGCTCCATTTCTGGTTGCAGCATCTCATGCTACATTGGAGGTTGCTCCTAAAGGTCCCCTAAAGCCCATGACTGACTTGTCAAATGGCATGGGGGCCTACGCTTGAGGGAGGCGCCATACCTCCGCTATGTGCTGCATGGTCTTTTTTGATCCCACCAAAAGTAAGGATAAGCCCTATCCAGGTGTTGGCTTCAGTATTTTCTACACACATAAGAAAGGGCGTGCAAGGAAGAACACACCAGCTCTGCCACCGCTACCACCATCTTCATCACACCCCCACACATGATGAGCATGAATATCTGCAGCAGGGGCATTTGGCCTCCGCGTGGGATCCTCATGTGATCTATCCCCACACAGAAGTCAAGGATACAAAAGACTCTCTGCTCAACATGTAATGGGTGACAAGGATGGAGAAGGTAAGGCTTGTGTGTTCATCCTCTCACTCCCATTCTTGCATGTAAAATTGAACAATGGAGGGAACACTGGAATAGCCTTCCTGAAAGCACACTTTATTTGAAACTCTAAGAGATACACCTTAACATTTTAGGAATGTTTGCACGAACCAGAGACCAGTCTATGAAGCAGACACCAGCTGTTTCTTCAAGTACTGAGCTCCTGGAATGAATTTCTTCCAACACAGATTACTGGAAATATATTAGAACTGACTCTCCAATAGCGAATACCATCAGCGTTTCCTGTACTTTCTTGCGGTCTCCTTTCCCTCAGCAGTTTCCAGTCCTTCTTCACATCATCGCTTTTTGTGTCTCAAACATGTAGCCCTCTGTGGGGTGAGACTGAATTTGATCTCTGGCTTGCAATCTCACAGCTTCTCTGCACGTTACACTTTAGTTTCTCACTACCCATCTGTGTTTGCATCTGACAAAAATCTGGAATGTAATTTGCAATGACTTCGCTATGTGAAAATTCATACAGGCGTACAAATACGGATGTAAGAAACACTGATGTGGCCAGTAGCATATTAACAGAGCAATTCTATACGTGTTCATTCAAATGTACGTTCCACTGTGCTCAATAGGTCTTACTCTCAGGATTATGTAGCAAACTAGGAGAGGGGTGTGGGAAAATGAAAATATAGCAAAAGAGTCAAAGGGACATAACAACACATTAATTAAATTTTATCATGGGCGTGCTAAAAATGTCTGTTTCACACAATGTTCCTTTGCGCAAGCATCAAAACAGGATGGGCCACTGAAATGAACACTTTTAAATTGGTCTTTAATAATTAAACTACACAAATTGAACATAATTAAGTTCTACCAGCTGGCGCATACGGCTGTGTATTTGAATGATGGGGTCGGCATTAAAACGCAATACAGAAAAAATTAAAGTAGTTCTAATGCTATTTTTCTCTTATGCCAACAGTATTGAGAATTTCAAACTACAAAGGCGTCTCAGGCTTATAGAAAATAGTCGTTAAAATGCATTTAATATGGCAAACTGAAATGTGAAATGTGAAAAATGAAGAAAATATTTCTGTATAGCACATTTCTGTCATTGATCAAAAAGAAGAGAAAAGTTTCACACAGCATGTGTTTGGACACAAACTTTAGTCCTCCCTGTAAAATCCAGCATTGTCTCCTAAAATATTATCATTTTAACATTATACTAAGTAAAGGAACACAAGCTTTGACAATATTGATTGAGCAGAAGATTCTTCAGAAAAAATAATTTGGATAAAATGCTTTACTGAAGAGGCAAATATTAGAAAGTTTTTCCACGGCTATTTCTAATCTTAGATCCTTGTCCCCATTTTACTAATTTAATAAAATTTAAGATCACATGATATTTGCAGAAGTCAAAGGCTGACAGAGGAAATAAATTGCTGTAGAAGTGTGCCAGAGAGATAAGCTTTAGGTTTTAAGAGGCAAAAATTGTTTTGATAGACAGGGGCAGATAATGCGAGCAAATGCGGGAATTATTGATAAGAAAGCCCAGAACCACTACAGTGAGTCAAATCAAACTGTGTACATTTATCAGCATCAAACCTCTCTGTGAAAGTAAAATGGCCCAATCCTATGAGTTGCCATGTTGGTCCCCAAAGTATACAGGATGCAGCACAAGTGCACCTATACTGGCATAATTTGTCAAATAGTAGAGTTATATCAGCATCTGGACCTTTGCTACTCTATCCTCATGCCTCTCCCCATTTTGTCTTGATGTTGTGCTAGTGTAAGCAAGCTCTAGTGAAACATCATAGCATACGCTTGTGTGAGAAATTTTCTATCATGCCAGTATACCACAGGTTAGAGAAGGTAGTACCAAGTCCAAGAGGTTTCTGGCATGGTTAACAAACAGTGTCAAGGAAGCTATTAGAGAAAACAAGGCTTTTTTTTCCTTCAGGAAATGGAAGTCTTGCCCAAGTGAGGAAAGCGAAAGGGAATGCAGGCTTGCACAAAAGAGGTGCAAGAAGACAATAAGAGATGCAAAAAAGCATCTTGAAGAGCATATTGCTAACAACATTAAGACCAACAATAAAGAATTCTTTAAATATATCAGAAGCAGGAAACAAGCTATGGAGGGAGTTGGACTGTTGGATGACAATGGAGTTGTCATCCTTATCTCTATTAGTTTAAGTACTAATAGAGATAAGGAGATTGCAGAGAAGCTGAATGAATTCTTTTCACCAGTCTTTACTGCAGAAAATATAGGAGAGATGTCTGTGCCTGAGCTGATGTTTTCAAGAAGGGAGTCTAAGGAACTGAAGAAAAAAGTGATGACAAAAGATCAAGTTCTCAACTTTATTAACAAGTTGAAAGATAATAAATCACTGGGCCCAGATAGTATCCATCCTAGAGTTCTTTAAAAAAACTCAAATATGAAATTGCTGATCTTCTAACAAAAATATGCACCATGTCCCTAAGACCAGCCTCTGTACCAGAGGACTGGCCAAATGTAACACTAATTTTTAAAAAGGGACCCGGGGGTGGGGGGAATCCAGGAAATTACAGGCTGATTAGCTTAATGTTTGTTCTGGACAAAATGGTTGAAAGCATCATTAAAAATAAAATTAGTAAGTATACAGAAGTAAAAGTCCTACTGAAAAAGAATCAACATGTCTGTCGCAAAGGTAAGTCCTGTCTCACTAATGTTTTAGAGTTCTTTGAAAGTGTTATAGACAGGGGTGATTCGGGAGTCATTATTTACTTAGACTTCCAAAAGGCTATTGGAGTCCCTCACCAAAGACTTCTGAGCAAACTTAGCAGTCACAGAATAAGAGAAGAGAGCAGAAAGCAGAGAGTAGTAATAAATGGTCAATTTTCCCAATGGAGGGAAGTAAATAGTGGGGTTCCACAGGGATCTGTATGGTACCAATGCATTTCAACCTATTCATAAATGATCTGGAATTAGGAGTGAGCAGTGAAGTGGCTATGTTTGCCAATGACACCAATTTATTTAGTTGCTCATTCTCCCAATTTGGAGAATGGCAAATGCAGTTCAATGTAACTAAGTGTAAAGTGATGCACATGGGGAACCCCCCCCCCCCAAAAAAAACCCTTCAAGTATAACCTGATGGGATCTGAGCTAGCAGTGACTGACCAGGAAAGAGATCTTGGGCTTGTGGTGGACAACTCAATTAAAATGTCAACCCAGTATGTGGCTGCTGTAAAAAAGGCAAATTTCATAATAGACATAATTTGGAAAGGAATTGAGTCTAAATTGCCGATATTATACTGCCCTTATACAAATTTAAGGTGCGACCACACTTAGAATACTGTGTACAGTTCTGGGCACCACACCTAAAAAAAAAATCATAGAGCTGGGGGCTGTCTTCACAGCAGTGGGTTGGCACTGCCTCCCTCCAAATCCCCACGGTTTTCCTCTTCTGGGATGTCATTGGGTAATCCCAATGTCAAGGAAGAAGTGTGGGGTTTCTGGCGGGCATCTAGGTATCAGAGCTCCCCCCACCCTATTCCTGGTGGAAAGTGACCAATCGCCAATCACCTTCCACAAGGGACCACAACCAGATTGGCCTTGGATTGGCTCTGGAGCAACGTCAGACAAAGGAAGAGCCATACTGACTTCACTTTGATTTAAAAAGTTGGGGTAAGTCCCCAACTTTTTCAATCCTTAGCTTTGAAGGAAAGCCCAGTGGTGGCTGTGAAGCTATACCTGCATTGTATAACTGACACAGTGCAGATCCGCAGCCATCATGGGCCTTTCCCCATATATAGACAGATGCCTGGAAAAATGCAGAAAAGAGTAACCAAAATGATCAAGGGTTAGAGCAAGTTCCCAATGAGGAAAGGTCAACAGCTGGGATTGTTTAGTGTGTAAGAAAGGCAAGTAGAGGTGTACAAAATTATGCATGGTGTGGAAAATGTGGGTAGGGAGACATTTTTCACTCTCCGTCATAATACTAGAACCTGGAGTCATCCCGTGAAGCTGATTAGTGGAAGATTCAGGACAGATGAAAAGAAGTACTTCTTCACACAGTGCATAGTCAAGCTATGCAATTCGCTACCACAGTACATAGTGATGGTCACCAATTTGGATGGCTTTAAAAGGGGGATCCTTCCTGGAGGAGAAGGCTATCAATATAGTTACATGTCCTGATGCCTCTATGCTACCTTCAGTATCAGGGACAATATGCCTATGTACACCAGGAGGTGCTGTTGCACTCATGTCCTGTTTGTGGGTTTTCCATGGGCAACTGGTCAGACACTGTGCGAACAGAATGCTGGACTAGATGGACCTTGGTCTGTTCCAGCATGACTCTTAGTGGTTGCTTATGCTAGTGCAATGTCAATGGCATAAGTGGAGCAGCAACATTGGATACTGCCCTATGTGTGGAACTCTCTCCCTAAGCATGTATGTGCTACCTGTTCTTGCCTCCTTCAAGGGCATGTCTTTTCCCTGGGGCTTTTGCAGTATCCCTTTAATCCTCATTTCAAACTGTAACACACATGTTTTCAGCACTTGTATTTTTATTTGCCCAAATTTATCCCTCCATGTCTGTGCCTCTCCCTTGCTTCTCTCTGTTGTTTCCCATTGTGTACTTCAAATTGCAAGTTCCTTGGGGGCAGGGACCTGCCTATTGTTACTCTGCAAAATGCCTTGTATTATTAAAACACAATAATAATGCCACAGTGGCTTAGGAAGATCAAACTGTCCTTTTATTAAGATGTGAATGTTTGCAGAAAAGGGTTCTTTCGCAGATGGAAAGAGCAGGGAACTCTAAAGTGGTAAGCAATTACAGATATGCAAAACTAGTAAACAGTTATAGGTCGCAGTCTTATGCAAGTGTAAGCCTTTCATTTAGATAAATATGTTGAAATGCTGGGGTAGGAAACTGGAAGATTCATGTGTCTAGAAACGCACATGCTTCTTCATCAGAGGAGCTTTCAACTTACCCCCGAAAAGCACAAAGAAACAAAAATGGAATAGAGAAAGCAAAACTTGCTGTTCAAGCAACAATTTTTCAACCTCTTCAAAAATACTTTACTAGAAAAGCTCTCTTATACCTCTGAATTAAATCAGGATAATGGCCCAGTTCATACAATCACTGTGGCTTGTTTAAGCCATGGTATGTGTGCCAGTGCATACCAGGCGCCATTTGCCTAATTACCTGCCCTGGCACGCCTTGTCAGATGACATGTCCGAACCTGGGCAACAGGGTTGTTTCAGGGAGAAATGATCTTCAAATAACCCAAGGCATGTTGTTGGGTTATTAGGTAGTTTCCCAGTTAAACAAGCCATGCCACCGGGTTTAGATGACACAACAAGCTACACCTGGGTGAGTAATTCGGCAAATAGTGCCTGGCATGCACCGCAACATAAATACGATGATCATGCAAACTGGGACAGTGACTTTTTATCCCACTACAGGTGTAAAATAACTTAGCAATGTAGGTTGTGTTATCATCAATTACAGCTATTATGAATAATCACTGTGCTAATGTCTTCCTTCCTTCCCTCCCCCCTCCACTCAGCTGCAAACTCCCAAATTTGCTTTAGGGGGAGGGGGAGTTGAATCCACCAGTGCTGTCCATTCTGCCAGCAAATAGACACCATTGGATACAACCCAATATTTTTGCATTTAATTTCATCCACTTCTGATTAACAGGGGGGAAAAGGCTATAGCCATTTTTACATTTCCCATGATAGTCAATGGGATAGACACAGCCTCAGATTTCCAGATCTTGACTCAGGTTCAGTATCTAACTTAAAACAGATGGCCTCCAAATTAGTTTGTGCAGCATTGGGCATTTTCCAAAGTGCTGAACTGGGGTCCTAGCTGAATCTTGTGGTTGGTGCATACCTCTAAATTCCTGACTACTGAGGATAATATCTGTTCAATAAATTTGTTCGTTTTTAAAGTGCCATGAAACTCTATGTTGTTTTTTCATAACATAGATCTGTTTTGCATGAGTTGTTGAATTGTGCGTTGTTGTTATATGTGAACTCGGAAATATGGGTTAACTATAAGTTCTTAACCACAAATAAACCAGGAAGAGAACCCATGGTTTGTTGTTAGATTATGAACTGTAGGTTGTATAAACCATGGGTTGTCTTTATGTGCAAACCCAGAATCATGGCTTGTTCAGTCAGGCTACAGAGGCAGCAGGCAAAAGCAGGAAAAAACATAACCTCTTTACATTTCAGTTCTGCAGTGTGCAAAGCCAGTTGGGATACAGTGAGGAAACAGGCAAAGGAGGTGGAAAATAAACAATCCAGAAACTAAAAAAACAAATCACGGTTTGTTTGATCATCTGACAGACAAACACTGGGTAGGGCAATAATCGATGGTTTAAATAAACCATGGCTTAGTGTTACATGTGAACAAGGCCATAGTAGCATAGTGGAATGAGGATTTGGGGAAGTAGAGTTCTAGGATTATTTTCAAAGCAGGAATTGTTATCTAGATCATTGACTGATCCCCCTTGCTCAGTTAAATGAGTGTGGTGATAATGAGGCTTTCAAGTTTTCCAATTTTTTGTGATATATTAGCACAGAGGAAGTCAGAGAATTAGGGAAATAATCAAGCTGAGGCTAGATACTTCTTTCCTTGATGGGGTTCTTATTATTCCAAGATACTAGTTTAAATGGTAATACTTTGTTACAAGAGGGTTTGCATTTGTAATTACAGGCTAACAGGTTTTATTTTAGCTGGCTGAAGATCTTTTGTTAAGCGCTATGTGTTTTAGTAGTTGAACCTATGCAGCCAGAAGTAAGCCCTACTGGGTTCAAAGGAATTCAAGTTCCAGGTAACTATGCATAGGATTGCAGTCATGCTGAGCCTAATAAACGTAAAAAGTTAAAAATGATCAGATAATGGCTAGAATTCTCCCTCACTACTGACTTTCTCCCCCCTTCCCCCTCTCCTTTCACATTTCTGAGCAAAAAACAAGAAGAGTTAAAAGCTACCCTTCTACCTGAAAAATACTATCCAAATTGTGTTTCCATGCATACAGCGAAGAAACTGTTCTGAGAGCAGAAAGAATGGGTTACCTGTAACATGAAATGCTAGCAAGGAGGGTTTCAGAGTGCATGTTCTGTTGCCAGACGAAGCCATAGCTGCTACGAAAACAATTGATCAAAAGATTTAACATTACAAAATGTATTAGAAGTAATGATTTATGCTTTAATTTGTGCAGCAACTTTACAAAGGATAGAAAAGCAAAATAAATAAATAAAAAAGAACAATTGGGAAATGCTGCATTATTAAAGCCATAAATCCACCCAGAGGCACAGAAGTGGGCTCTCTTCCGCAAGTATAAAGACAGAGGAATGAAGAAGGTATCTTTTTTTCCCATTAGCTCAGTATATGATGCTCTAAATTTTACTTGCTTTGAGTTTAGTTGCTACACAACTCCCTCTCCTTTCCTTGTTTTTCTCAAGGAGGTTGAAATGATGCTAAAAAAAAGGGGGGGGAGGGAGAGACAAATGCCTGTTGGTACACCCTTGAGGCTAGAGGAAAGAACCAAAGGCCTAATTAATGAAGGAAACCCTTGTGTTTTAGTTGTATGATTAATTGTTGCTGAGTTCAAGCAGACTTTACGATTTTTAGGGGGGGAAAGTTGTTTCTTTTTTGTTTAGTGCTTTAGCCACAACATCAACTTCCATTTTAAATGTGATCTCAAGGGGCCTCAACTACACCCAGTGAGACCCTAGATTGAATTAATGCCTTTTTTCTGATTGCAATTAGTGCACAATTGTTACTCACTTATCGGTAAGCACATTATTACTTGTTAAATGTCAAAAGCAAAGGCAAGCACCATCAATACAGGTTTGGCTAATAAAAATCTGGGAAATGGGAATTGTAATGAAATTGTCATACGTAATTAGGTTCAGGAAGGTATACACTTTAGAATACAGATGTTTTGAGACAACCTGTGGACTGCTCTTTCGATACACAGAGGGCTCTGTGAGCCTATGCCGGCAAGAACCAGGCAGGGCAGGGACAATGAGTGAGGCAATTTTGACTCCCATTCCTCCTTCAAAGAAACAAAAAAAAATCAGCTAGAGATGGGCCTCTGAACCCTTCTAGCTGACTCACCAGTGGTGGGTGGGGACAATGACAGAGAGGCCATAGGATCCTGTGGATCTTGGCCTCCCTCCTCCCTGCCTGCTCATATCCTGCCCGTTTTTGACTTCTCTGAGGTCTTTCAAAATTTCAGTTGTTACCCTGGGCAAGCAGCCACTGTGGTGCTTTCTGTGGTGGCTGAGAGGGACCATGGCTGTGGGAGAGGGAATAGCCCAATGCCAGATGCCCTCTCCTGAGGCTGTAGGAGAATCAACAGCCACAGGAGTATGGTGGTGACCATATGGAAAGGAGGACAGGGCTCCTCTATCTTTAATAGTTGTGTAGAAAAGGGGATTTCATCAGGTGTCATTTGTATACATGCAGCATCTGGTGAAATTCCCTCTTCATCACAACAGTTAAAGCTGCAGGAGCCCTGCCCTCTTTTGTATCTGGTCACTCTTGCTATACTCTAGCTATAATAATAATAATTAGTAGTATATACTAATTGTTGTTGTTATTATTATTATTATTATTATTGCTGTTGCTTATGATGATAATAAATTAATAATAATAATTTATAAAGCAAAAACCAGGCACATTGCATAAAACAAAAATAAGAGACATCTGTGACTTCATGCTTATAATCTAAGGGAGCAATCCAATGGGGGCGGGGTAGGGTAATTCCATTTTTTTCTACTAAAGCACACGTCACACTACCACTAATGTACTCTTATGCTAATCTGCTAATGAAAATTAGCTCTAATGCAAATTAATGTAAATTCCTTCCCCTACCTCAAAAAAAGTGAAAAAAACCGACTGCAAGGCCATGGAATCCATGGGACTTGGAAACAGGTGGTCTGCTGTGCAATCTGCAGGTAGGATTCATAGAAATCCAAATCCATTATGGATTTCTCAGAGATCCCTACCCGGATTTGTCAGGATTCTTGGTAACAAATCCGGGAAGGGGGAGAAATTATGAAATTTGATGAAAAATCTGGATTTTTCTCATCCTCCCCTGCCAAAGGGCAGCTCTACTTTAATCAGAATTAACAAAAACACATATAGCACTGCCAATTTTAAAGCTAAAGAGATTAAACTTGGCACCACAATAGCTTTAATGAAGGGCTTTAGCCATGACAAATTTGAAGCAGATCTGTTCATCCATTGAGTTTTAGGATTTTTTAAAAAAGTTTGAGGTTTTAAAATATTTTTTAAAAAAACTACTGTCATTTTTAAAGGTAAAGAGATGAAATTTGGCACCATGATAGTTCTCAGACAGAGATGTACTCTTGCCAAGTTTGAAGCAAATCTGTTCATCCATTGATTTTTAGGGATTTTTTTTTAAATTGAGGTTATATATATATTTAAAAATTGTCATTTTTAAAGATAAAGAAAGGTATAAAAAAGGCCAGGGGACTCAAAATGAAAGAGATTTAATTACAAACTTAATGACAGCAGCAAGATTATTGATAGCTAGGAAATGGAAAATACAAGGTAATTACCAAATGACAGAATGGCATAAAGTATGGGATATTGCAATTAATGATATGTTAACTAGTAGTATAAAGGTTAAAAAGGGTTTAATGAAGAGAAATGATTTTGAAGATGTATGGGGAATATTTGTAGATTTTGTATTTAAAAAAGGGAAAGGATGTACACCTTTGCAGGATGCATTACAGTTTTGGATAAATGTATAATTAAATACTAGATGGACCCATTGGCATGGGGGAGCACTCATTAGTTATTGTAGGTTTTTTTTTATTGTTGTATGTATTAAAACCAATAAAAAAAAATTTAAAAAAAGAAATCAATCCTGGCACTATGATATATCTCAGGTAGGGTTTTATCTTTGCCAAGTTTGAAGCAGATCTGTTCACCCATTGATTTTTAGGAATTTTGTAAAGTTTGAGATTTAATTTTTTTTAAAAAAAAACCCCGCTGGAGCCATATCCTTCAAACTCAGGTTGTCAAACCTCCTCTTTAGGGTATTGCACCTTGAGAATTTTCAGCCTTTGGCATCAAGGGAATTTCAAGTTTTTAGCTCAGAAGTGCTGGGCAAGCAGGGCACTTTTCCTGTGCAGATTTGGTGGGCAGTCGGGCACCTGGAGCTCAGCAGAGGTGAGGCATCCACAGATCAAAATGTGGGAAAGGAGAGGTCAGTCAAAGCAGCCCACAGGGCAAAACGGAACAGGCCAGAGGACTTTTTCTCAGAGTTCCACATCATGGGCAATGAAGGGTCATCCTTAGAGGAAAAACTCTCATGACCAACAGTGAGGTGTTAGTCGAGAGAGAGGCTCTAATCTTTTTGGATGTCCTGTTGATGTGGATGTTGGAACCTGGCATGTCATTGCTTTGCTTTGCTACCCCTTCCCTTCCATTTCACTTTGTTCCCTTGTGAGCTAGGCTCTGTCTGCACTGCTGGCATGCAATGCAGAACGTTTGAAGTGTGTGTGGGAGAAAAATAGATAGATTTGTGTCTTGGGCTGGCTGGCATATCTCTTAGAGACAGAGTTAGACTGAAGACACAACTCAGAGATAGCTGTAGCAGAACACTGAGAGGCTGGCATGCCACACAGAGCCTTTCAAGAGCATCTCAGAATCAAGTGTTGGTGCAGGTGTTGGCTGGTTGGAGGCTTTGGCTGGCATCAGTTTCAGACAGAGTTACAACTCAGAGATGGCTGTAGCTTAGCCCTGAAATGCTGGCATGCCACACAGAGCCTTTTAAGAGCATCTCAGTATTGGTGCAGAAAGAGGTGGCTGGTGGCGGAGTTTTTTAAAACAAGAGTCACCAGATGTGCCCAAGCTAAAAGCTGGCACCCTACGCCCAGCCACAGGGTACAAGTGCACAGCCTGTCTGGACTGCTGGGAGACTTTGGCAGAGGAGTGATTGTTTGAGGCTGGAAGCTGGAGATGTTGGCTGGCTGGCATAAGGCAGAGAGAGGCTGAAGGCAACCCAGATTCACCTGTAGCTTGGCCCTGAGAGGCTGGCTTGCCACCTAGAGTGTTTTAAGAGTGCATCAGAATCGAGCAGGTGTGCAGGAGGAGAGGAAGTAGAGGTGGCTGGCGGTGGAGTTTTTTAAAGTAAGAGTCACCAGACATGACCAAACAATAAGCAATACCCCTGGCCACAAGTGTGAAGCCCTGCTGGACCATCAGGAAACTTTGGCAGAGAGAGAGAGAGAGAGAGAGAGAGAGAGAGGAGTTTGTTTGAGGCTGGAGGCTTTGGTTTGGCTGCAGTGACTTAGAGAGAAAGACAACAGAGGCTGCACAGACAACTCAGAGACACCTGTTGTAACTTAGCCCTACGGTGCTAGCAGGCAATGCAGGGCATTAGAAACAGGGTCTCACAGTAACGTGTTTGTGCAGGAAGTAGACAGGAGTTCAAAATCTGTATGTGAGAAGTGGTGTCAATGCGCAAGCCTTGAGAAGCTAATGTATATAAGTGAGAAGTGTGAATGGGCAAAGTAGTGTCTGTCGCCCATAACACCCACCCTAATGTTAGATAGAGAAACTTGTGACAATCATACACAAGGTTAAAAAAAATTGAAATTTAAAAATAAAAAAGCCAGCCAGCCGGCAGCAAACCCTGTTAAAAGCAGCAGCAGTTTGCAGCAGAGTGAGGATACAGTCAGAAAAAATATTTGAGGGAAGGGGAGAATGTATCACACAAAGTATAGCAAAAGCTTCAAAGTACAGCAAAAGCTACTAAAGTAGGAGTAAGTGAAGTTAATTTTAGATATGTTGTTTTCTATTTCAGTGATTTTAACATTCAGATGTTATTTAGAACAGTTTTGTCTGAATTATGTGCTGTAAAATCGGACATGTGACCAAGGCTATGTTCAGGTGGGCACTCCCCCTTGGTGCTGGATATGCCCCCTGGGGGCAGACATGTTGGTGGAGATGTCCCCTTGGGGGCCGACCATGTTGTCGTCCTTTTCAGTTTCCAAAATATGCTCACCCTATAATATTAGTATTAGTATTAGTATTTCTTTTTCAGATCCAGCATGGCTCTTCTTATATTCTTTTGAAGCAATCTGTCTCTTATTATTTAGTTTCTTTGACAAACCTTTGGTTTTGCATTTGTTTTTCTTAAATCTTTCTACCAGAAAATATCAGGAAACTGGAGGAAAGGGGGTGGGGACCCTATTTGTGGTTTTTAATTGTGTGAAAAAGTATTGAGAAGCATAAGGAGATGGTTGAACAATTCAAGGAACTGCCAACCAGTAGAACCTTCACCTGAGATCTATCCCAAAGTCATAATTTATAAAGATGGGTTATATGAAATTGCACCTTAAGTCAATGCTTGACTAAGGGTGTAATCCTATGCATGTTGAGACAGAAAAAGTCCTACTACTCCCAGCATGGCTGGCTGGGGAATGCTGGGAGCTGTAGAACTTTTTTCTGTCTAAACATGCATAGGCATGTGCCTTAAAAGACTAATCTTTGAGGATCCAGTGGTTTGCCCTTGGATGAAATGCCATAAGCTACTCTCCTTAAAAACAAGAATTATATTTTTTGGGGTGGTGCGCTGGTGTGGTGTGGTGTGGTGTTCTAATAAGAAAGTATCTTGCCAATATCTTTTGTTAAATTACTCACATGTTTGGGCAAGGTTTATGACAGACTTCTTTCCAGTCCCATCTCAGAATGTCGGTACATATAATTCTCATTGCTTCACAGACCTTAAATAGCTATCCTAATCTCACTTTAATTAAACTCCAATATGGACCTTCTGCTTTCAGATCTGCAATTTGTCACTTTTCTTTCTGATTTTCAGGATTAAACACCCCTGTTCCTCACCCTCACCTTATTGAAAAACAGTCTCTGCTCCCCCAACCCTCCTCCCTATGCACACGTCTCAGCAACGGGTTGAGAGAGCAGAGAAAAGGGAATTAATAAAATGTCATGATTTTACTCAGGTGTGTAGCTGGTGTGTAGGTGACACGCAACTCTACTTCTCCTTTTCATCTTCATCAGGTGAGGCTGTGGATGTGTTAAACTGGTGCTTGGCTGCGACAATGGACTGGATGAGAGCTAATAAACTGAAACTCAGTCCAGACAAGACTGAGATGCTGGTAGTGGGGGGTTCCTCTGACCGGATGGAGGGTGTTCAACCTGTTCTGGATGGGGTTGCACTCCCTCTGAAGGAGCAGATTCATAGCTTTGGGGTTCTCCTAGAACCATCTCTGTCATTTGAGGCTCAGGTGGCCTCGGTGGCACGGAGTGCCTTCTACCAACTTTGGTTGGTGGCCCAGCTATGCCCCTATTTGGACAGGGATAACCTGGCTTCAGTTGTCTACGCTCTGGTAACCTCCAAGGTAGATTACTGCAATGTGCTCTACGTGGGGCTGCCTTTGAAGACAGTTCAGAAGCTGCAGCTTCTGCAAAATGCAGTGGCCAGATTGGTAACAGGGACCAGAAGGTTCGAATGTATAAGACCGATTCTGGCCCACTTGCATTGGCTGCCTGTATGTTTCCGAGCCCGATTCAAGGTGTTGGTTTTAACCTATACAGCCTTACACAGTTTGGGTCCACAATACCTGATGGAACGCCTTCCCCGACATTAACCTACCCATACACTACTCTCAATATCAAAGGTCCTCCTCCAGGGGGCCTACTATGAGGGAAGCTCGGAGGATAGCAACAAGGGAGAGGGCCTTCTCTGTGGTGGCCCCCCAATTATGGAATGATCTCCCCCGATGAGGCCCACCTGGCACCAACACTGGTATCTTTTTGACACCAGATCAAAACTTTTCTTTTCTCCCAGGCATTTTAACAGCAAAAGTTGAGTTTTTATCTGACTTTGTGGCCAGGCTTAAAAGTTTAAAATGTTTTAAATATCAGCTGTTTTATGTTTTATGGTTTTAAATTTTGTATATTGACTTTTTAGTGTTCAATCTTTTAATTTTTGTAAACTGCCCAGAGAGCTTCGGCTATGGGGTGGTATATAAATGTAAATAATAATAATAATAATAATAATAATAGGTTCAAACCCGCTATCTGTCACTTTTCCATGGCAGATAGAATGAAAGCGCCCTGTCATAATTACATCCATTTGGTAAGAAATGACAGTGCAGTGCATACTCAAAAAGGAAGGTGAAAACTGAACCCCAGTAGTCCCAGAGCCAGGCCAGGATTTATTTACCGGAAGAGTGCAAAAGCTTTGTGAATATTTTTTGTTTATATATGACAGAAGTGTCTCAGAAAAGTGAGTCTTACAAAATTCCAGTCATTGGGGGGGGTGGGGGGTGCATGATGACATCATAAAAATGGCTGCCATGCTGTTATATAGTTGCCACATTTAAATATGCATAACTTCTCACCCGTTTATGCTACAGAGATGAATTCTTAATGAAATATTTCAAATTTAATGACAAATACTTTTTGTAATTACACATGTATTGTTAACTCCATTAGTTTTTGAGATAATTTCAACTGAACGTATAAAATCAGTGTTCACATTGGTTATGTGTGATGTTTAACCATGATTTACTCAAAAACTATATGACTTTTGAAAGAATACTCAAGAACAAAAAAGTTGCATTTTTTAAAATAAAAACTATGTTCTGTGAGAAGGGTTAACAAATAAATTTCATTGGATGTCCTCTTCACTTTCATGGAACTACTATCATCACTGTCAAAATCGCTTTCCTCGTCTTCTTTTTCACTGTCCTCTTCTGTGGCCGTTTTAAGATTTTCTGGGATTGTTGGACCATCGTACCATTTTATGTGGTACCTGCAGTTTTCCAAGTACCAGCCGTGTTCAGTAGGATCAAGCCCATTGTTAGGTTTTCTACAATCTGCTCGTTTCCACAGCCATGACACTGAATTGCTTCTTTTAATCTTTTGGATCAATGCAGGTTTAGACAGAGGCAGCATTGTTGGGTCAATCCCTTTAACTTTGGAGAATGCTTTAGACTGTATCTTAGGTGTCGTTTTCTTCATAAATAGACTGTATCTTACTTCACTCACATAGGGGTAATGTAGGGTGGCCGTACATGGCACTGACAAATTTCTCCAACCCAGCTATCTTTTCTTTGGTTAAAGTTAATGACTCACCTAGCTGGCTGAGAATTTCTTGGAATTCATGATTCTTTTTCATGATTTCAAATGGTTTAACTTCTCCCTGTCTTGCAAATGCAGCTGTGAAATCAGACCCTAGATTGAGTTATGCATATTTAAATGTGGCAACTACATAATAGTGTGGCAGCCATATTGATGATGTCATCACGCAGCCCCCCCCCCCCCACTGGAATTTTGTAAGACTCACTTTTCTGAGACACTTCTGTCATATATAAACAAAAAAATATTCACAAAGCTTTTGCACTCTTCCGGTAAATAAATCCTGGCCTGGCTCTGGGACGACAGCACAAAAGGTAGCTTGTGGTAGTGGCTCTGACATGGAACATGGGCATATCAGCTTGCATGGGAGGGGGGGGACATGACAACTGTACTAGTAGCCTATATATTAATTCCTCCTTTTGGTAACACCTGTGCAGAATTAGGTTGATAAAGAAACTTTGGATTTGTATTGGAACACGAATGCAGAAATCATACAGTTAGACGAGGGGTGTTGAACTGCAGGCCCAGGGCCAAATCCAGCCTTCCTAGAGACCAAATCCAGCCTTCTGGGGTTCCTCAGGTGGGGGCACTCCCTTCGCCATGCCACGAGGTGGTTCCCCCCACCCTGAATGTCTTTCGCTTGTTGCCTATCGCTTTCCAGCTTTTGAACATGTTCCGCCATTCTAAAAGGTTTAATTGCCTCTCCTAAGGCTTAGTGACTGGCAGTAAGAGTTTTAAGCTACAATATGCTGGTATTTTATGTATTTTAGTCCCACCAATTTTGCATTCAGCCCTGCCCCATGTTGCTTTTGGCCCTGCCCACCACTGGAATGCAGCATCCAACCACTTCTCCTATACTAAATCCTGCCTTCGAGTTGAAAGGGGTTTCACATCCTTGGCCTAGACACAACACACACACACAGGCATGTCGATGCCTGATGTTCATACTGAACATCATACAAATGGGTTTTTCCTTCACTGATTTCCCCCCACTGGTTTCAGTGTTGAAAGGAGCACTGCAGTGGGGGAGCGTTCTTGCACATGAGCTCCTGCACATCACCATATTTTAAATCTTAGCCAGGTTCTACACTACTGCTTTAAAACGGTTTATAACAGTAGTGACAACTGTTGGGGCCCAGGACACACTCCATATACAGTTTTCAAACTGTTTTCAAAGTATCATATTTTGCTTAGTGTAGATCTGGCCCAGATCCACTACCTTCTCCTCTCCTGCTCCCCAACAGAACCACTGGATTCAAAATAAAATGGCTAAAGATGGTGATTTAGACACACATTTTGCCAATGGTAGGCTGACCATATGAAAAGGAGGACAGGGCTCCTGTATCTTTAACAGTTTCATAGAAAAGGGAATTTCAGCAGATGTCATTTGTATATAAGCAGAACCTGGTGAAATTCCCTCTTCATCACAAAGTTAAAGCTGCAGAAGCCCTGCCCTCTTTTGTACATGGTCAAGAGATAGGGCTCCTGCAGCTTTAACTGTTGTGATGAAGAGGGAATTTCACCAGGTTATATATGCATACAAACAACACCTGCTGAAATTCCCTGTCCTTTGCAACTGTTAAAGATACAGGAGCTCTGTCCTCCTTTTCATATGGTCACCCTAGCCAATGGCAGAAACTTGGCCTTCCTACCGAATAGCACCAAGCAGGCAGTGTGCCTCACACAGGAACCATCAATAGTTCTTGGTCTGGAAGAAGCTTTTGCAGGAGTTTAGTGGGTATATTTTTGAGGCAGGAGTGCATTTTCCTAAGGACTGGCAAAGCAAGAGCAGGATATGTAGTTCAATTAGGAAAGCCAAGCGTGAAATATCTGCAAAATAAGATAGAAGTTAGCAGAATGCCAAGGGTTAGTAGGGGGAACCTAAACAAATCTGACAGAACCATCACTCCTGTAGCTGAGGGAGGCCTGTGTCAATGCTGTTTAATTTTACAGCATTTCTTTGTTTTTTCAAAGGCAAATCTGTTGTGAATAAGGTGAAAATCTGTTTTCAGCTCTGGCTTCACCCTCCTCACCTTCAGACCCAAGTGGGAGCTGGGAGCTGACAGTTGTATATGAAGCAGCAACTAAGACTGCCAAAAGAAGATCCAAGAATGTTGGTGGAAATGCACAGCAGAACATTTCAATATTTATTTTGAACTAGAATACTTAGAGGACCTACTGAGATTCACTAGAGACTGTGATTCTAGGTAGGGTAAGCTAGCATGCCAGTCTTCCACACTTTTATGGGAAGACATGATAGGGTGACCAGACATCCGGATGCCCCCGGACAAGTCCAGAAATTGGGGGACAAACTAACGTCCGGGGGGGATTTCCCATTAATCTTCATTATGTCCAGAAGTTTGCCCACACAGGATAGGCCGATTTCAGGCCTCTGCTGCCTCTTCTGCACTGGATCTGGGCTCCTTGGAGCTTTTCACCATTGCGACAACTCACGAGGAGCCCAGATCCAGCGCAGAAGAGATGGCAGAGGTCTGAACACGGAGGAGCTCAAATCTAGGGTGACCACATTTGGGAAACAAAAAAAGAGGACACCCAGTGGGGTGGGGGTGGGAAAGCAGCTTTCAGGGGCCTCTGGGATGCATGTCATTCACCCCCACCACCTTAAAGGCCCAAAATGGGGTGGAGGAGGGGAAAGTGTGTAATTCCCACCCTCCACTGCTCCAATCAGGGCCTTTTCTATAATGTCTGGGAATGACACGCTTTCCCCTTTCAGGCCCTGATTGGAGCAGTGCGAGGGAAATGACCCACCTCCAGAAGGTGTGTCATTCCCTCCCACCATGCTAATACAGCCTTTAAAGGGAAAGCGTGTCTTTCCAGGACATTATAGAAAATTACAGAAAATCCCCCCTGACACCCAGAATAGAACAAAAACCAGGACAAATCCGGGGAAATCCTGACAGTTGGTCACCCTACTCAAATCAGCCTCTCCCGCCCAGCACTTACCCGGCCTCCCCGTGGGTAGGCTGACCATATGAAAAGGAGGACAGGGCTCATGTAACTTTAACAATTGTAGAGAAAAGGGGATTTCAGCCAGTGTCATTTGTATGCAATTAGTCCCTGGTGAAATTCCCTCTTCATCACAACAGTTAAAGTTGCAGGCACTATACTAGAGTGACCATATACAAAAGAAGGCAGGGCTCTGCAACTTTAACTGTTCTGATGAAGAGGGAATTTCACCAGGAACTAATTGCATACAAATGACACTGGCTGAAATCCCCTTTTCTCTACAACTGTTAAAGTTACATGAGCCCTGTCCTCCTTTTCATATGGTCAGCCTACCCGTGGGTCATCGAAGTCATGACGTCCAAAATAAAGGCCTGGATTTCCGAAAGGGAGGGGCGAGGAGCGCTCTTTCACCCCCCTTCCTTTCAGCAATCCGGGCCTTTAGTTTGGCCTGGCCTGGTCCTGGAGCCGCGGCAGCCTGGCCTGGCCTTGGTCCTCCAGCCTGGCCATAGAACTCTGGCGGCCTGGCCCTGTGAAGCCCTGACTAGCCCTGGAGATGCAGAGGCCTGGCCTGGCCCTGGAGTCCCCGGCCTGGCCTGGGAGCTGTGGCTGCAACTGCAGCAGCAATGACTCAGCTTCAGAGAGGGTAAGTCATTTTTCTTCTTCTTTTCTTTACTTTGTCTTTGCATGGGGGTAAAAATTTAAGCCTCCAACTCCCTGGGTGTAAGTTTATTTACCTTAATAGGAATTACTTCTGAGTAGACATATAGGGCTGCACTGTAAATGTTCTAGGTAAAACTAATTGGCTGTGTTACATTTGTGCTGTGCCTGGTGGCTCAGATAAAAATGTATACACTTTAAAAAAAATGCCTGGTAATAAATTAAGACCTTTTTTTAGTTGAATAAATCATTCTGCCCTTTTACTGGTTATATATATTTATATATTATCTAAACCTCACTCTAAGCGATTTTTTGAGATATTGAAGGAAGCATGATAAAATGTTAAAGCAGTCATGTGTTGCACAGAAAGGCCATCTTTTAAGGTTTCTTGTTTATTACAGACACTGATTAAAATTTGTTACCATGATTAATCAACTATATTAGTTGATTCATTTACTGATTAAGACTGTAATCCAGTGCATGCTCAGTAACCATAAGTAGATCAGCTACAAGTCCAACTGGTCTTGTATTTTTGTCTGAATGTGTTTCTTAATTGTAACCTCTAGGGGAGTCTTGAAAAGTGATGTTTTTTTTTAAAAAATGAGGGAAATGCTGTAAGGTGTAGCCTGAAGATGCTATATGACTGATAACTTGCCATATAGTTTGCATTTTTTAATTTACTTCAAGATTACTAGATGCCAATATAAAGTCAATGTTTTGTGTAAAACTAGGGCACTACGTTGTTTTTTAAAAAAAAGATGCTGTGCACTTTGCTATCTTTGTGTGTCCTTTAAATTATTTAGGCTGTGATCCTATGCTCAGTTACCTGGAAGTAAACTCAACTGAGCTTACTTTTGAGTAGGATTATGCTACACTGTCTAGTCATAACTACACAGTTAACCTGAATTAATCTGAACTTCACATTGACTATCCATTTCATATTGCTAGTATATTAAATGTCAGAGTTGTGGATTGTTGTGTAGTGGTCTCGGCCCAACCTACCTCACATGGTTGTTGTTTTGAGGATAAAATGGAGAGGATTATTATTATTATTATTATTATTATTATTAATTAAACTTATATACCGCCCCATAGCCAAAGCTCTTTGAGCGGTTTACAAAATTAAAAGATTGAACACTAAAAAGACAATATACAAAATTTAAAACCATAAACATAAAACAGCTGACATTAAAACACTTTAATACATTTTAACTGTTAAGCCTGGCCACAATGTCAATCAAAAACCTCAACTTGAGCTGTTAAAATGCCTGGGAGAAAAGAAAAGTTTTGACCTGGCGCTGAAAAGATAACAGTGTTGGCACCAGGCGGGCCTCATCGGGGAGATCATTCCATAATTGAGGGGCCACCACAGAGAAGGCCCTCTCCCTTGTTGCCATCCTCCGAGCTTCCCTCAGAGTAGGCACCTGGAGGAGAACCTTTGATGTTGAGCTTAGTGTACGGGTAGGTTCATGTCGGGAAAGGTGTTCCATCAGGTATTGTGGTCCCAAACCGTGTAAGGCTTTATAGGTTAAAACCAGCACCTTGAATCGTGATCGGAAACATACAGGCAGCCAATGCAAGCGGGCCAAAATCGGTCTTATATGTTTGAACCTTCTGGTCCCTGTTACCAATCTGGCCACTGCATTCTGCACAAGCTGCAGCTTCCAAACCGTCTTCAAAGGCAGCCCCACGTAGAGCACATTGCAGTAATCTAACTTGGAGGTTACCAGAGCATAGACAACTGAAGCCAGGTTATCCCTGTCCAGATAGGGCATAGCTGGGCCACCAGCTGAAGTTGGTAGAAGGCACTCCATGCCACCGAGGCCACCTGAGCCTCAAGTGACAGAGATGGCTCTAGGAGAACCCCCAAGCTATGAACCTGCTCCTTCAGGGGGAGTGCAACCCCATCCTGAACAGGTTGAACACCCTCCATCCGGTCAGAGGAACCCCCCACTACCAGCATCTCAGTCTTGTCTGGATTGAGTCTCATTTTATTAGCTCTCATCCAGTCCATTGTCGCAGCCAAGCACCGGTTCAACACATCCACAGCCTCACCTGATGAAGATGAAAAGGAGAAGTAGAATTGCATGTCATCAGCGTACTGTTGACAATGCACTCCAAAACTCTGGATCACTGCACCCAATGGTTTCATGTAGATGTTGAACTGCATGGGGGACAAAACTGACACCTGCGGAACCCCATACTGGAGAACCCACGGGGCCGAGCAATGTCTCCGAAGCACCACCTTCTGCAGCCGACCTGTCAAGTAGGAGCCGAACCACTGCAATGCAGTGCCTCCCACTCCCAATTCAGCCTGTCATGCCAGAAGGATACCATGGTCGATGGTACCGAAAGCCACTGAGAGATCAAGGAGAATCAACAGAGTCACACTCCTCCGTCCCTTTCCCGACATAGGTCATCATACAGGGTGACCAAGGCTGTTTCTGTGCCAAAACCAGGCCTGAAACCCGACTGAAATGGATCCAGATAATCAGTCTCATCCAAGAGTGTCTGGAGCTGGCCAGCAACCACCCGCTCAAGGACCTTGCCCAGGAATGGAACATTTGCCACCGGCCTAAAGTTATTAAGATTTTCTGGGTCCAGGGAAGCTTTCTTCAGGAGTGGTCTCACTACTGCCTCTTTCAGATGGTCTGGGACCACTCCCTCTTGTAGGGAAGCATTAATCACTTCCCTGGCCCAGCCGGCTATTCCATCCCTGCTAGCTTTTATAAGCCATGAGGGGCAAAGATCCAATACAGAGGTGGCTGCATGAACCTGTTCAAGCACCTTGTCCACGTCATCGAGCTGTACCAACTGAAACTCATCCCAGAAAACAGGACAAACCTGTGCTCTGGATACCTCACTAGATTCACCTGCTATAACACTGGAGTCTAAGTCCTGGCAGATGCCAAAGATTTTATCCTGGAAATGCCTAGCAAATATATTACAGCAGGCCTCAGATTATTCTATCATGTCCTTGGGCCAGCATGTAGAAGCCCGCGGACAACTCTGAAAAGCTCCGCTGGGCGGCAGATTGATGATTTAATAGTGGCAGCAAAGTATTGTTATTTTGCTGCCCTCACTGCCCCTGAATACAGCTTACCATAGGCACTTACCAGTGTTCATTGCATCCACTAGGAGTTCATCTCCATCTGCCCTTAAGCAGTCTCCTATTTTGTTTCATCACTCTCAGCTCCGGAGTATACCACGGAGCCGTTCGAGCTCTACATAGGAGAGGACATTCAGGAGCAACCATGTCAACCGCCCAGGTCATTTCTGCATTCCACAGATCAACCAGGCTTTCAACAGGAGAGCCAGCCCTATCAGCCAGAAAACTCCCCAGAGCCCTCTGGAAACCATCCAGATCCATTAGCCTCTGGGGGTAGACCATCTTAATGAGTCCCCCACCCTTGCAGAGGGGAAAATCTGCTGTAAGTCTAAACCTCAGCAGGTGATGATCTGACCATGACAGAGGGGTTGATGTAAAGTTCCCCCACTTTCAGATCACCATCTCCATGTCCAATGGAAAAAATCAGGTCTAGAGTGTGCCCTGCTACATGCGTTGGGCCAGTGGCATGTTGGGACTCCCATGGTTGTCATGGAAACCAAGAAATCCTGAGCCAACCCAGATAAAGTGCCCTCGGCATGAATGTCAACATCCCCCAGAACCAACAGTCTGGGGGACCTCAATAGTGCACCCGAGACCACCTCTGTCAGCTCACCTAGGGAGTCTGTTGAGCAGCGGGGTGGGCGGTACACCAACAGAATCCCTAATCTGTCCCATTGGCCCAACACAAGGTGCAAACACTCCAGACCAGTAGTCGCATGGACAGGGAGCCCACAGAGGCAGATGGAATTCCTATAGACCACAGCAACCCCCCCTCCCCGGCCCTCAAGTCTACCCTGATGCTGAACCAAAACCCCCGGTGGGCATAACTGGGAGAGACGAACACCTCCCTGCTCTCCCACCCAGGTCTCGGTAATGCAAGCCAGATCGGCCGCCTCATCCACTATTAGATCATGGATGAGGGAGGACTTAGTTTGCACCGATCTGGCATTTAAAAGCAGCATCCGGAGACCCAAGGGCTGACTGATAGGGCAACCAACAGACCTGTGGATGTGAGGGGGACCAGAACAAGGCACAGGCATTAACTGTCTGGGCCTCATTCCCTTTACCTGGCAAGTCCTCCTCATAACGCCATATCTCCCTCTACCCGTCACTACACCGATTGGGGCCCCCTCAGATCCCCCACTTGGCCCTGTATCCTCCCTCCCAGGCACATATTACAAACAGCAGGCACACTCCTCTCCTCCCCTGGCAGTAGGCCACCATCTCCTGCAGGATTATGTACACTGCCTTGAGTTCCTTGCAGGAAAAATGGCAGGATATAAACAGAATAAATAAAAAATGTAAACTCTGTAATCTTGTAACTCGTAGTCAGATGCATTGATAGTGTTATAGTACAGGGTTTGGTAGAAACTCACCACTGAGGCCATACTGTGGGTGCTTATCACCAGTTCTTCCGATAGTGTACACATAAAAATCTGCAAAAGGCTATGCCTGGAGCAAGACCTTGAATAGAAATTGACTTGTGAAGATCTAGTTTATATTACATCTCAAGTGTTTCAATGTTCTAAAGAGAGCCGCTCTTTCTTGCTAAATATTAAATCACACTGAATAGGTCGGAGAAAATATTGCTACAGTGACCCAATCATTCCCTTACCTGAGAATAAATCCCATTAAACTCAGTGAGGCTTGCTTCTGGTTAGGGCACAATCCTATGCATGCTGGCTGTGGAATGCTGGGAGTTGTAGGACTTTTTTCTAGCTAGAGGATTGCACTTTTTGCCTCCATTTCTAATCTTTCTTTACCACATACTTCCCATTTTCTGTTTAGTCTAGCATTGGTGTACCCCCTCCAAACCACAGTATACTTTAGCTACTTTTTTCTAATCCAGGATCTATTTTCTGTAGAAAAATGGAAAATAATAGACTTTCTTTTCTATTGATCTTGTATGAGGACAGCAAAAAGAACTACCATACGGAAATTTGTGCAGCAACTTAAATACATTTTAGTTTCAGATACATTGAATGTCTCACTTGTTTTTTATTTCAGTGATTTCAATATTAACATATTTTTAGAACAGGTTTGTCTTAATTGTGAGGTGTAGAATTAGACATGTGACCAAGGCTACGCCCCCTTAGGTGCAGTCACGTCAAGATGTGCCTGCCTTTGACCCAGAAGGATATTGTAATTTTAACTTGTTTTTATGTTTTATGGTTTTAAATTTTGTATATCGGTGTTTTTAATGTTCAATGTTTTTAATTTTTGTAAACCGCCCAGAGAGCTTCGGCTATGGGGCAGTATATAAATGGAATAAAATAAATAAATAAATTGGGGGTTGAGTATGTTGGGGTGGGCACGCCTCCTTGAGGGCCGGCCAGATTGTCCTCCTTTTTGGTTTCCAAAATATGGTCAGCCTAAGACTTGAGCCCTATTCTAACCATGTGGAGTCATGGAATGGGGCTATGCCTCCTGGCCCCGCTCCCACATCCTCACCCTCCATGTATTAGAGGAAATGTCTGTAATGGGGAGC
The DNA here is from genome assembly GCA_029215795.1 of Anniella stebbinsi. Taxonomy (NCBI): domain Eukaryota; kingdom Metazoa; phylum Chordata; class Lepidosauria; order Squamata; family Anniellidae; genus Anniella; species Anniella stebbinsi. The sequence goes on along the minus strand of JARDYH010000001.1, from coordinate 306,217,628 downwards.
TTGTGGAATATGCATAGGCTCCTGTGTGGTTAGAAAGTCTGTGTTCCCAATCACAGTAGATCACTATACACATCCAGCTAGGTCTCCTCTATGGCCCCTCCTCCAAACTTTCCAGGGTGGGACCAGCAGATATGACCCCTGCAACATATGCCTGCTATTGTAATGTGTGTGCTTATGTTATTTAGTATAACCCAGGTAAGATAGGGTTAATAGAATGATAGAGAGTGAGTGACAGGAGGGAGGGGCTTGTGTGTGTGAGGATTCTAAAGTTATATAAAGGGAGATGTCAACAGTTCAGCAGATGGATAGGGCTTGGGGATTGAAGAAGTAACATCTAGTTAGTGGGATTTGTATATAGGATTTTAGAAGGGGTAGAGTAGGCAAGGAATTTAGGACCAATCATTGATTAATATTATATTCATTAAACAAAAAACCTACGGTTTAAAAAAACAATGTTAAAGCTCTACAGTTTCCAACCAAGCACCAAAAAGCAGGGAATTGGGAGTTAAGACTCACAAGCCTTAACACCACATCCTCCCTAAGGAGGCAGAAAGTGCAAGTGAAATTCTCATTCTCCCAAAGCAGATAAACCATGAGGACAGGATGGAGAATATGATATGCAGAGGTGACTATGGGGTTGTGGAAAATTCATGACAAACAACTTAGGGCCACCTATTTCTCTTTTTTTGATTCAAGCAACCCTTCCCCAACCTGGTGCCCTCCAAAGGTGTTGGACTACAACTCCCATCATTGCAAGTCAGTATGTCCCATGGTCAGGAATGCTGGGACTTGTCATCTCAAACATCTGGAGGGCAGCAGGATGGGGGAATTCCATATCCTTACCAAATACAGGGTCTGCCCAATACTTTTCTCTGACACACATCTCACATACAGCAGCATGACTGATAACAAAAGGGGCACTATTTGTTGCAAATGTAGAACCAGAGCATGTGCCAGGCACTTTCAACTTTTGGTCAATATCCTGCCCTTCAAAGAACCAATGTTTTATTTAAATGTGTTTATACAAAATATACTGTTCACTCCCCACAATCCCTTTACAATACATCATCTCATCAAAGCGACAGAGGAGCAGAAAAGGTTTAGTTTGGCTTTCTTGAACTCCTTTCAGATGAGATTAGTTTGCAATCCTAAACCACTTGGGAGTAAGCCCTAGTGAATTCAGTGGTTCTGACTTCTGAGAAGACATGTATAGGATTCAAGTGTAAACCAACCTTCTCCAGCCAGGTGCTCTCCAGGTGTATTGCACTATAACTCCCATGTTATGTGTTATGGGGAAGGCAAAAATCATTTCATCCTTAATTTTTAAAAAAATATTTATGCATGAAAGTATTAGGTGGTAGCTCTGCCTTTGATCTCAAACTGCTGAACACGTAAGAGAAATCCTCTGTTAGTCCACAACACCATATATGATATTCAATAAACAGACATCCTATGCCATGTGTTGAAAACTAATGTTGACGTCTGAAGGACTATCTGGATTAAGTATTCAAGATTCATTCATCGTCGCATCATTTAGTTTAGACAGTTTATTTAAAGTGATGCAGCTCTGTTGTAGCCCGTTGATTGATATCTTAATGCTGGAAAACATCATACTTCAGAACAGATGTGGGCAGAAAATAGATCTATCCTGATGTTTTGGACATCAAGTTGCAGCATTCCTGATCACTGCCCATGCTGATAGGGGATTTTATGAGTTGAATTCCAAAAAAATCTGGAGATCTACATTCTGCGTGTCCTTGTTCTAGAACAGCATTCCCCAACCTGGTGCCCATCAGATGTGTTGGGTTGCAACTCTCAACATGAGGAGATGCTCTTAAATAAGGGAAGTAGGTGGTCCTAAGTAGTTCATCATAATTTTCTACAACCTCACAGTCACCTCTGCATATTATATTGCATATCCAGATGTTTGAGATGACAAGCCCCAGCATTCCTGGCCATGGGACATACTGACTTGCAATGATGGGAGTTGTGGTCCAACAAACTCTAAACAAAAAAAGAGAAGTAGGTGGCCCTAAGTTGTTTGTCATGAGTTTTCCACAACCCCATAGTCACCTCTGCATATCATATTCTCCATCCTGTCCTCATGGTTTATCTGCTTTGGGAGAACGAGAATTTCACTTGCACTTTCTGCCTCCTTAGGGAGGATGTGGTGTTAAGGCTTGTGAGTCTTAACTCCCAATTTCCCTGCTTTTGGGTGCTTGGTTGGAAACTGTAGAGCTTTAACGTTGTTTTTGTAAACCGTAGGTTTTTTTGTTTAATGAATTTCATGGCTTTGTGTAACGGATGACTGGGTATTATACAGTTGACAAGCAAGCCAGCATCAGCTAGGATGTTACACCATTTTGACATTCAATATAAAATCAAAGCTAGTGATATGTGTTGCAGCCACTTTTCAAAATAATAAATGAACCCCAGAAGTTATGCTCTCTCACTTGAAATCTGAGTGGTCTCATTTGAACTTTTCAATAGCCATTGTCCAGAGATAAAAGCGTTCTATGACTGACTCATGAAAAGAAGCATTTCATGTTTTGTGTCTGTATTTGGAGACAACTTGAAAAATTATTCTACTGGAATAAAAAAATCTCTGATTAATTCTGGAAGGACACAAGATGATACAGGAAAATATCCTATATTAGAATAAGTTACAGTTTACTATATTAATTATTATTGCTCATTTTATGCTACATGCTTTTTCTTCCTGTTTGCATCTTAAAGTAGCAGATTGTGATCATGTTTGTGGTCAAGTTTCAAGACTGCATGGCTGCATTTCCATCCATAGATATTTACTTAAAAGACCCACTGAATTTCCTTGGTTCTTTAAAAGCAACATATTTGTTTTTAGATTTGCCACTCTCAGCACTCTGCGCGTGCTATGTATACCTGCTCTGTCTGCCCTATTGTTCCCTGCAAGGCCCAGCCAGGGGAAGTCAGTAAATTAAACCCAGGGATGAAGGATGGGATTTCAGCAAATTCAGCTGAGAGTGGGTGCTGTAGAACATGGACCTAACAAGAATGGTGAGGCCAGGTTTCTGTCAGACCCATCTAGGCAACTTTATGGCCTGATAATCCCTCTGTTTGGTAGCCTGCAAAAGCCTCATAAAACAAATGGGCACATGAACGCTGTTATTATGGTCTGCCACTTTGTCTTTAGTAGTCTGAGGTCCAGACCTCTTCAGGAGGGGGAATAGTGTTATGTATAGGGTGACCATATGGAAAGGAGGACAGACCATCCAAAATGGTGGCCAGCACAACATCTTGTGATACTAAATTCTATAGTTAAGCAGAACTGTACACAGTATTCTAAGTGTGGTCACACCATAGATTTGTATAAAGGCAGTATGAGACTGGCAGATTTATTCTTAATTACTTTTCTTATAATGCCTAACATGGAGTTTGCTGTCTTTACAGCTGCCACACACTGGGTTGACGTTTTCACTGAGTTGTCAACCACATTCTCAAGGGTTTTTTTTCTTGTTTAGTCACTGCAGGCTCAGATCCCATCAGTGTATATGTGATGTTGAGATGCTTTGCTCCAGTGTGCATCACTTTACAAATGCTTACATAGAACTGTTGTTGCCATTTTGATGCCCATTTTCACACTATGGAGAGATTCTTTTGGAGCTCTTTGTAATCTCACTTCATTTTAAAAACCCTAGATATTTTGGGATCAGCAGCAAATTTGGCCATCTCACTGCTCACTTCTAGTTCCAGATCAAATTATTATTATAATTATTATTAATAATAATTAGTAGAAGTAGTAATACATTTGTCAGTATTACATTTATATCCTGCCTTTTTTCCTCTTGCAAGGAACCTAAGGTGGCTTACATGATCCTCCTCCATTTTATCAGCACAACAACTCTGTCGGGTAGAAGAGTCAGTGCGTACTCCAAAGCACCCATGGTAGTGTTGGTGACATTCTGAATTCTCTTAGCTTGTCTAAATTTTTTATTAGGTTGAACAAAACTATTGTGTATTCTTTTCTCCAGTACCAACTTCTTTGACAGGCTTAATATAGGATTCATTGAACACAGGCTATTTTTAGAGCAAAATTAAATTGAGCAATATTTCTAAACACCCACATGGCTATTCTTGGTACTGGGTCAGATGTAGTGATATAAGAGGATGTTCAGACTCCATTTAGTTGATCAGTTGCAAAGAAGCTTCTCTAGTAAGGAGGAAGGGGAAAGCCATGGACTGATTGTTCTTTCAAGTGCCATATCTCCCCCCACAAAAAAACCATGAGGTAGGTTAGGCTAAGAGTCCATGACTGGCCCAAAACCATCTAGTGAGTTTCTTCTCCTGTTCACTTTCACAAAAATGTAAAACAAATGTTTGGTAATGTTTTGGTGTATGGCATGTGCTACTTTTACCCTCACAACAACCCTATAAGATAGGTTAGGCTGGAAATCTATGCCTGGCCGACTGTCTGTCTATGTCTGTGTGCCTGCCTCTTTCATATATATATACACAGAAAGGCATCCTTGGGTTTGTTCTTTACTTACTACGTACCATAAACTATGTGTGTGTAGAGAAGTCTGTTACAAATGATGCAATACACTCACTTTTCGCACTTCCTAATACATTTGTTTCCCAACTAACTTACAGCTAATACAGTCATGAATGTAACACTAAAATTTATAATTTTTACTATATTAAGATTAAAGAATCCACATATATCAAGTGCAAATCAGAGAACCTACCATTTTTCATATTACTGTTCAAGAATTAGGATTCTTTTCCTAATTATGCCTTACATGGAAGTTTCCTTTTTCACAGCAGCTAAGTTGACATTTTCATCAACCAATCCATCTCCCTTGCCCCAAATTCTTCCTTGGTCAGTCATCCTATCAGTTTATATATGAAATTGTGATCCTCCCCCCAATATGCATCACTTTACACTTGCTTACATCGAACAGCATTTGCCATTTCAATGGCCATTCTCTTGGTATAGAGAGATCTTTTTGGAGCTCCTCACAATCCCCTTTGTTTTAGCAAGACTAAATAATTTTGTATCATCACCAAACATGGCCACGTCAATGTTCACTTCCCCCCTCATTCTAATATTATACTTCTATTAATGAAGCCCAAAATAGCATTGTATAGTCACACTGTTGGCTCATAGTCAGCTTGTGATCTACAACAATTCCAAGACCCTTCTCACTTGCAGTATTGCTGAGCCAAGTATCCCCCATCTTGCCACTGTGCATTTGATTTCTTTTTCTGAGGTGTAGAACCTGGCATTTATTCTTATTAAGTTTCATTCTGTTGTTTTCAGCCCAGCACTCCAGTCTATCAAGATCCCTTTGAAGTTTGTTTCTGTCTTCCAGGGTATTAGCGATCCCACCCAATTTTTTGTCATCTGCATATTTGATAAGCATTCCCTGCACCTCCTCATCCACATCATTAATAAAAAAGTTGAAGAGGACTGAGCCCTGCAGTACCCCGCTAGTAGCTCCCACCAGTGTGAGAAGGTACCATCAATAAGCAGTCTTTGAGTCCTATTCTGTAGCCAACTGTGTATCCACCTAATAGTTGTTCCATCTAGCTCACTTTTCACTAGTTTGTTAATCAGAATGTCATGGGGCACTTTGTCAAAAGCTTTGATAAAGTCAAGATATACTATGTCCACAGCATTCCCACGGTCCACAAGGGAGCATAGGAACTTTTTATTGTTTGTTTTTCTGTTATTGAATGCTGGGGTGGGGGGGACAAAGGGGCAAGTAGGCAAACGCACATAGAATACTGTTATCAGGGGTTAGCTGCTTCATTTTAGATGGGATCTGATAAGAGAATGAGTTAGAAATATGATTTGAAGTTGCTCAAGGATGTTACTCATAAAGACGTATGACATGGTATTATGCAAAGATACTAGTCATATAAATTTGTGACTAATATCAACCTTATATATTCCTTTTAAGGGAACTAAGTGAAAGGTCTAGGGTTAAGAACTGGTGAAGTTGTGGTTAGAAAATCCCTGTGTCCATGAGAACAGAGAAGTAAATCAGACAGTTGACCACAAAGAAAAGGGAATTTGAGCTTTTGTTGTCACAAACAACTACGTCAGAGGAGGAGGGTATATTCTGGGAAGAAGGATAGTCTAAATTATTACATGGACCAATTGGTTTGGCCATTTCAGAATAAATTAATATATATTAAGAGGGAGGTCTTTGTCTTTGGAAAAGGTATTTAAGTCTAGTCAACAGGAACCATGGGGTCTTTCCTTTCCCTCAGGCATGACATCCAGGATGTTGCTCTGGACCTAACATGTAGGCCTCAGTAACTGGGTTATGAGGAGAAATGGAGTCCCTCTGTGGAGTAAAGCTTCTTCACAGAGTTGTTTATATGAGTGTTGTCATTGGGGGTGTGTTTGTCTATGTTTGACTATGTTCTTAAGGAATCTGCCAGACTTGTGAGTATATTCCTTTAATTTGCATGGCTGAATGGAGAGGTTTGTGTGTTTCTTTAATTTTAACTTCCTTAAATTGTTTAATAAATGTTTTAAAGCAATAACAGTTTCATTGAGTTCGTGAGTATGGGTAAAATCAATCATTCTGAGTGTCTATCTTCGTATCCTCCTTTTCACCTACTGGAGTGGGGAATTTGGGGAACACTGATGCATGATGCCTGTATTCAGTGTCCCTTAAATAAAAGTCACCTGAAAAATCCCCCTACAGGAGGCTACCTGATCAAAAAATGAGATCAGATTAGTCTGACAGGATTTGTTCTTGACAAATCCATGCTGGCTTCTAGTAATCACTGCATTGTTTTCAAGGTGGTTACAGATTGACATCTGTATAATCTGCTCCAAAATTTTCCCAGGGATGGTTATCAGACTGACTGGTCTGTAATTATCAGGTTCCTCCTTTTTGCCCTTTTTGAAGATAGGGACAACATTAGTCCTCCTCCAGTTGACTGGCACTTCACCCATCTTCCATCATTTCGCAAAGATAACAGACAGTTGTTCTAAGAGTTCTTCTGGCAGCTCCTTTATTACTCTAGGATATAGTTCATCTGGCCCTGGAGATTTGAACTCGTTCAAAGAAATTAGGTGCTCCTTGACCATTTGTTTATCAATCTCAAACTGCAATCCTGCCCCTTCAGCTTGTACTTCACTTTTTCCAGGGGGGTCATAGACCTGCTTTTGAGAGAAGACTGAGCCAAAGTAGGAATTGAGCACTTTGGCCTTTTCTTTGTCATCTGTTATCAATTTGCCATCCTCATTAAGCAGTTGAACCACCATTTCTTTCCTCTGTCTTTTACTATTCACGTATCTGAAGAAAGCCTTTTTATTGCTTTTAGCATCCCTCACTAGCCTCAGCTCATTCTCAGCTTTAGCCTTCCTGGCACCACTGTACTATTCTTTTGTAACCTGGCCTTCCTTCCACTTCCTATATGTATCCTTTTTTATTTTCAGGTCATCTCTAAGCTTTTTGTGGAGCCACATTGGTTTCTTCTGTTGTTGTCTACTTTTTTCCTTGTTGGAATTGTTTGTAATTGTGTTTTTAAACTTTCCTTTTTAAAAAAACTCCCACCCATCTTGGACTCCTTTTCTCATTAGGGTCACTGGCCATGGGACCTTACTTATCATAGTTCTGAGTTTATTAAAATTGGCTTTCCTGAAATCCAGAGTACGTGTTTGGCTACATTCAGCTTTTGCTTCCTTTAAAATCAAGAACTCAAGTGTGGATAACAGCAATCAATCGACCTATATTCCATTTGTTCTTACTATTATTGTTTAAAAACTTTTTATAGCCATCTGTTGGTAATGAATTCCACATACTCATTGTGGATTGTGTCAAATGGCATTCCCTTTTGTCTGGTTTGCTCTGACTGTTGCACAGTAACCTGCAGAAAGGATCTGCAGATTCCAAATGCTTGGGGTTTTGCATGGTTTTACTAATCTAATTGGCTATAGTAAAAACAAAAGAAAAAAAATCACCCAGTCCAGCAACTCAGCAATAGTCTTTGTGAACACAACATAGGGATGCCAGAGAAATCGGCAATGGATTCAAACAACTTTGGATTCTATGGACGTGCAGAGCAGTCTATTTTACTTTGGAGAAGGGGGGTTGCATAAATTCACACTTGCACAAATGTGCATTAACAGTAATGTCTGCTTGTGCAAATGTGCATAAGTGCACATGTGGCCTTGCACACGTGGAATGAAAGTCTTGTACATCCCTAAATCGAATCCAGTTCCATCAATGACCAGAGGACGAAACAAAAGATGCCTCACAATCCGTGAAACACAGATGGAACGGATTTAACAAAATCCGTACATCCCTAGCACAACATCAACATTTGCAATGGGTGCTGCTCCACTCTGCCAAGATCCAATATGCCAAGGACCTTCTTTGCCGCTGGAGCTTTAGAACAATCTTCCAGTAACATAAGGGGAACTTCATGGAAAGCTGGTAATACAGCCTTAAATTGGCAGGTGAATAATCTCCTGCCCTGTACAAAAGAGACTTGCCTACCTACAACTGTGACAACAACTAGAATATTCATATAGCTAGTATTAAGTATAAAAATAGCACACACATGCTTATGTTTATTTCACATTCAACTCTCTTGTGAGCTCTCTGGCCAACTTAGCACTGCCAGATGGTTTTGTGTGTGAATGGCTCTAGAGAGCTAGCCAGGCTGGAATGGACCGTGAAGATTAAGCTGTGCTTTGAGCTTCCAAGTAACAACATAATGGTGCTTGTGAAATATTCCAGTTCATTCCTGCATCATCAAATTGCAGAGGTCAATTCTAACTTGTCAGTATACTAATTTTACATAATCACACCAGGTTCCTTCAGAGAGGAGAATCAAGGAAGTTTCATGTTATGCTTTCAAATGGGTAAAGGTGTTCCTTTTGAGGGTACCCAAACCATCACCCTCTAGATAACATCTGGGCATTGTGAACTGAGGCCTTTCATCCATTCTCTGCTTGCTTGCTTGCTACACCGTATCTTCCATAGATGAAATTTGGTCTGGATGTTTACAAAATAATTCTCTAATTGAAGTTTGAACAGAGCAAAACTCTCCTATGCAGTTTAGGCCCTTGTAAAATTTTCCTAGGAACCACAAAATCACAGTAAATTGTTTTGTATGAACCCACAAACAAAAGGAACTTAACCTCAGGATGCTGCCTGTTCATTTAGCAGGTGATCTCCAGATATAATGGTCTACAACGTGGCTGGCTGGGTGATGACCGGACTTGTAGTCCAACTCATCTGGACAACAACAGGAGCCTTTCTACACAAGGCTTTTATTGTGCGGTCATGATTGGTCACTCATGGAAGTTTGTGGGTCTGTTGCATGATGCTGTCATCCCCCAGGGCCTCTCCCATGCTTTGCATTATTTAGAAATGGTGAAATGAGAATCTCGTGTAATTGTGAAATTCTGCTATACCACAGCACCATTAGCGTCTGCAAAATGGAATGTATAGAAATGCAGAAAATGAAAAACCCTTGAAAAACAGCACTATAAAGGAGCTGGTCTTAATCCCGCAAAGAATCCAGAAACAGAAAGGTGCAGGATAAAAAGTAGGGGTATGCTACTTTTGAGTATGATCCGGACCCAGTCTGGGGGAAATAGGATACAATTATCTGATTTTCGATCCCCACATCTGGATCGTCTGATCTGATCCAAACTGGTCCAGAAGGACCCGATCCGGTTCAGATAAGATCGGAGGATCGGACCTCCTCCTGCCCCTCGCGCTCCTCACCAGCCGGGGCCGTCCGCTGCCATCTGCTGACACCCGCGGGCAGCAGCGGACGGCCCTGGCAGGTAAGGAGCGCGAGGGGGGAGGGGGGAGGGGTCCCCCCACTTACCTGCCGGGTTGGCCGCTTCCCTCCAGTGCTCAGATCTACTGAGAAACAGGCTTCCACCTGGCGCGCTACTGAGAGGCAGGCCGCGAAGCCTGTTTCTCAATAGATCCGAGCACCGGAGGGAAGCGGCCGCCCCGGCAGGAGCGCAAAGGGGGAGGCAGGAGGGGGGCCCTACTTACCTGCCGGGGCGGCCGATTCCCTCCAGTGCTCAGTATACACATTTAGCATGTCACAACCTCGATGCTGTTTTCAGCTCTGAACAGACAGATATGTGGGCGGAGGTGACAAATACCTCCGCGTTGTCATGGACAGACCATTTTCTGGTCAGGGCTAGCATCATGGCTACTACCCATCCCTGCAGGGGTGGAGGACCAATTAAGATGGTCTGCTCTCGAAGGCTGATGGATCCTGTTGGATTCCGGAAAGCCTTAGAGGGTGTTATGGCTAGTATTGTCGACGATTCTGTAGAAGCCCAGGTTAACAGATGGAATCAAGATCTGACTAGGGCTATCGACATGATCGCCCCCAAACGTCCTCTCCAACCTGCTTCTAATTGGGCACCTTGGTATACTGAAGATCTCAGGGAGTTGAAGCAGGAAGGACAATAACTGGAGCGCCGATGGTGGAAAACTCGACTTATATCTGGCAAGACATGACATAGAGAACATCTCCATTCCTATGGAGTGGCAATACGTGCGGCGAAGAAAGCTTTCTTCTCTGCACACATTACATCTGCAAATTCGTGTTCAGCAGGACTGTTCAGGGTGGTGAGGAGTCTAACCCAGGCACCTTCCCCCCTGAATCCGATCTTAGAGCCTTCGGTAGTTCACTGTGATTGGTAGTTCGCTGTGATTGGATTTCACAGATAAAATCTCTCAGATAAGAGCTGACTTAGATGCTGTCATTATAGCAGAGGTTGACAATGGAGTGACCAGTGATTCCGCGAGTAGGATTACACTGGATCAGTTTCAGTTGGTGAGTACCAAGAACATGGGCAAGCTGCTTGGACGATTGAGGAAGACGACTTGCCCTCTCGATCCCTGTCCTTCTTGGCTAGTTGTCCAGGGAGGAGATGCAGTAAGATCACACCTACAACATACTATTAATGCATCTCTCAGGAAGCGGAGTTTTCCAATATGTTTAAAAGAAGCGGTAGTATGGCCGCTTCTAAAAAAAGCCCTCCCTGGATCCCCTGGACCTTAATAATTACAGGCCGGTATGAAATCTTCCATTTTTGGGAAAGGTGATCGAGAGGGCGGTTGCCTCCCAACTTTTCAAACTGGCTTCAGGGCAGGATACGGAGTTGAGACCACTATGGTCGCCTTAGTGGATGATCTATGCTTGAGTATTGACGGGGAGTGTGTCCCTGTTGGTACTCCTGGACCTCTCAGCGGCTTTCGATACCATCGACCATGGTATTCTTCTGGAATGCCTGAGGGGATTGGGAATCGGGGGCACTGTGCTCCAGTGGTTTCGGTCCTATCTCTCAGGCAGGTTCGAGATGGTGATGCTTGGGGATAACTGCTCTTCAAAGAAGGAGTTGCTATGTGGTGTACCACAAGGTGCCATCCTTTCCCCAATGCTGTTTAACATTTATATGAAATCGCTGGGAGAGATCATCTGGAGGCGTGGGGCGGGGAGCTATCAGTATGCTGATGACACCCACATATATTTCTCTATGCCTTCGACAACAGCGTCAGCTAAGGATAGTGTGTCTCCTCTGAATGAATGCTTGGAGGCGGTAATGGGCTGGATGAGGAAAAACAAACTGAAGCTGAATCCAGACAAGACGGAGGTGCTTGCTGTCAAAGGCCACAACCTGGGTTTGGAGGTGTGTCAACCAGTTTTGGATGGGGTTACATTCCCCCTGAAAGACTGTTTGCAGCTTGGGGGTGCTCCTGGATCTGACACTCCAAATGACAGCCCAGATAGATGCGACGGCCAGGAGCGCCTATTATCAGCTTCGGCTGATATGCCAGCTGTGCCCCTTCCTAGAGTTGGAAGACCTAAAGACGGTAGTGCATGCGCTGGTAACTTTGAGGCTTGACTTCTGCAATGCGCTGTACATAGGGCTACCTTTGTGCCTAGTCTGGAAGCTTCAACTAGTTCAGAATGTGGCAGTCAGGTTGGTCACCGGTACACCTAGGGGTGACCACATTACACCAGTCTTAAATCACTCCACTGGCTGCCAATTAGTTTCCGGGCAAAGTATAAAGTGTTGGTTATTACCTTTAAAACCATACATGGTTTGGGACCAGGTTACCTGCGGGATCGCCTTCTCCCATATAATCTGCCCCACACACTCAGGACCTAGGAATAATTTACTTCAATCAGCCAGAACTAGGCTGATGAGTGTTACCCAGAGGACCTGCTCTTCTGCCGCTCCCAGACTGTGGAATGGCCTGCCGGAGGAGATTCGACAAATTAGCAGTCTTCTGGAATTTAAGAGAGCTGTGAAGACTGATCTCTTCCAGCAGGCTTACCTAGTTGAATTTTAAGATGTTTTAATAATGTATTAGTTTGATTTGTTTTTGTTTTATCTGTTTTATGGTCTTTGTATTTATATTTATTGTTGTTCCCCACCTCGATCCAGAGGAAGAGGTGGGTTAGAAATAAATATATTATTATGATATTATTATTATTATTATTATTATTATTATTATATTTTGAATGGTTGTCATGGTTTAAATTTTTGTAAACTGCCCAGAGAGCTTCGGCTATTGGGCAGCATAGAAATGCAATAAATAAAGAAATAAATAAAACCTACCCATCCAACGTTTTTGCCCTTTGACAAGAAGGTTTGAGCATGGAATTCTGTATTTACATCCATAGCAGTTAAAGAAATTCTGCAACATGCATGAAATATGACTTCTAAAAATCCACCATCTTTGGGAGTCAATCATCTGGATATTTGTAATGGGTGGATATTGTAATTCAGTCAAACAAACAATTATTCCCACTGGGAAAATCACCATCACCAATGTTCATCAATGGGCTGAGCACAAGCACATATCCTTTTGTTTAAAGATTTTCACAAATCTCAAGAACATCTTCAGTTTTCACCATTCCAGAAGAAACTGAACTAAAAAGCAGGCTGGTTACTTGCTATCATTTATTCTGAAAAGCACAGATAAAGGCTACAGATATCACACGGTGATTTGGTCATGATAATCGTCCTTTGTTTGTACTCTTGGTACCATGTATTCAATTCCTTCCTTTCTCTATGCTGGAAGCTAGCAGAGATCTGACACTTTAATTGTGAGGATAAGATTCAATATAAGGCAGCCCATCATAGATTTCTTTATAATACACCTAAAATCTATGCAAACCACTAAAATGGCTGCTCAAAACCAAATGTAGATGACCTTCATTGTGATATCTATTTTATATACTGCTTTTTTATAGGAAAAGGGCAGTGACAAAAAAAACCCACTTTGCAAACCATGCCCAAAGAAACAACTTTTTAAATGGCAATTTCTATTGTATAACCTAGAGCAATTCATCCAGGAAAATCATTCCTTTGTTTTCTAGTTAACCTTTCACACCTTCTCTTCCCATGTCTGGTCAGGGGAAAAATTCCCTGAACAAACTATAAAAGCTAATCAAGATAAGTATTTGGCTCAGTTCTCCATGTGAGCCTGTTGGAGTGCTGGACTTCCAAGGTCTTTATCAACTGTCTCTTGAGCACATCGTATCCAAGATTTTTTTTTTTAACAACAATCACACTTTATTGTGTCTTAGCTAGTTGCCATTATACACAAATACAGAAAACTCTACTAATAAACCATTAAGAGTTGGATAATTTTCCATACAGCCTTTAAACTTTGTGGCACGTATTTGTAGAGCATTGACAAGGAATTTAGAAGTTCTTAAGGATACATACTTCTCAGCATCAGACAATAGGAAACAAACCTTAACAAGGGATGGCCTTCCCTTCAACAATCTTAACAACGGATGAATGTATTTGGTTCTGAGATAATTATAAATAGAGCATTCTGGCACTACATGAATAGTATCTTCAATTGACGCCGAATTGCAACTGCATGCGCTATCTTTCTTAGGAACCCCCGTATGCCAACCTACCCAATCTGCCAATGAGAGAACATGTAATCTTGCCCGAGTGAAGACTACCCTCATTTTAATATCTGGTAGATCTACAAGGTATTTTGGAAAAGATAAATACAAAGGAATAAAGGAGGTATCCAAGCTACAGTTGAGGGGATTTGCTTAAAAGTTCTCAGCACCACTTCAGGGTTGCTTCCCAGGGATGACTTGATACATTTTCCCCCATCTTGCTTGCTGCCTGCTACTTAATGAGACCTTGTGATATAACACATATAGCACATATATGGGAGGAACTCAAACTGCAATACACAGTTGATTTTTTCCCTGGATAATAGGACCACTGAAATGTGAGCACATTCTGAAATGTGGTAAATGCAAGTCTTTTTGCATTGGATACAGATTATACTCCCCCCTTGTGTGTTATTTATGTTAAGGGAACTCCACGTGCAGAAGGGGCCTTGACCCCAATTTTGTGGACCTCCCTAACATCCATACATTTTACATGGACATCTGCATTGGGGAAGCTTTCCACTTCCACCTCTCAAGTTCCAAGCATGTCGGGTGGACATCCCCTGACCTATCACCAGAGTCCTAATAAAGGAGCTTTCCACCAGCTGAACGAAAATGCTTCCAATGGGGGCATTCCTATTCTACCACCTGAGGAAAGTGACTGCACCCAAAGTAGTCAGCAAACCCACAAAACCTCCAGAAGTCTTTTTCAGGCTGAATGTTAGGCAAAACAACAAAAGGTTGGAGTGAAAAAAAGAAAAGTCTGACAAATGGAATGCAAACTTAATCAAATCTGATTATGCTAGGAACAAGACGAATTTCAGGTTCCATCAAGATGAAGGAACGACAATGGCTGCCCTTCTATTTCCATTTTTTGACAATGTAATAGCCAGCGGTCACTTGGATCTGTCTCCAATGTAACTATAAGTAGCTCTGTTGGTGTTTACTGTATATGTTCAAAAAATGGGAGTAATCATTCCTGTTTCTTGGTGCCAGATTAACACCAAGCAGGATATAGCAGTATGAAAGCGGTATTTAAAAGACAGGAGCCACACTACTGCTTTACAGCAGTATTGAAGTTGGGGCCCTTATACACATACCATATACTATTATATCCTGCTTGGTGTGGGTCCTGCCTTTTATATACCGCTTCCATACCGCTATATCCTGCTTGGTGTAGATCTGGCTCTGGTCCCATTCACCTTTGGTGAGCAACCAGAAATCTGTTTTGCACTTAGTACAGTCCAATCTAATTCAGTCTGGATAACACTTCCTGCATTCTATTTAAAATCTGTTTTAGATTGCAGACTATGGATTGTTTCTCTACTTTGCTCGCTCCCCCACAACTTGGCTTAACTTCTATCCTGAAGAAGAGTTCTGAAAAACTCGAACACTTTCTTACTTGCAGCTGACATTGTACTTGGTCCTAATAAAGATATTAACCTACTGTGGATTTCCTCCCCTCTAGCAGATCAACATTGACGACCCTTATGTATTCTTTGTGGGGGGGGGGATGTCCAGATGTTACATATTATGAGAAATAGTTTTTAATAAAATATTCCCCATTGTCTTATCCTTTGCTCGATAAAGGTCTTCCTTGATATAATATTCGTCAGCATATTCGTCAGCATCAAAGAGCTGCGGGTAGCACCATAACTAACAGACTTATGCTTTAGTTGAAGAGATCATGTAACTTGTACTCAAGCTCTGCAGGACTTGATGCCTGTGGACAAAACAGGAACAGTAAGAACTGCAAAATATACATTTTATTTCAGTCTAAGTCTACAGCATGGATTCTGCAAAAGCACATTGATATGCTGATTCAAAGATAAGATTACAGGTAGGCTTTTAAATGTGTCTGCATCAGCTGAAACATGGATGGATATATATGTTTTAGGAATATTAAAATCTGAAAGATATGGAGGAAGAAAATGTGAGCAAATGATTTAAATTCTGAATGGTTTTCTATTTATTTATTTTTTGCTTTTTTGTTGAGAATCATGCTTACAGTTATCAAATTGCAATGTTTCAAAGAATATTGCTATGTAGGATTAACAACAGCTAGGTAACATTGCTAACAGGCAGGCAAACTGATACTTTAAGGGAGGGAAAATATGCACCCCAAAATTATGAGGCAACATGTAACAGTATTTGAGAATAATGTATCATCAACTGATGAAGCAGACTGTAGCCCATGAAAGTTACAATAAATATATTTGTTTTTAAGGCCACAGGGATGGGGAACCTGCTGAACTCCAATTCCCAGCAGCCCCAATCAGCATGACTAATGGTCAGGGATGATGGAAGTTTTAGCTTATTAACATTTGGAGGGCCACAGTTTCTCTTCCCCTAGTACCTTAAGTTAATGCACCCAAATCCATGCCAGTTTCGGCTTCTTCAAATAAATAACTAAATAACTAACTAAATAAATAAATAATGCTGTCCCCCAATATTGCAGGCAATAAATTAAAGCTGAGATTCGCAGGGTTTAGGAAAAGTCACCAGATTTTCCAAGCCAGTATGTGCGCTTGGAGGCTGCTAATTATAATTATAATTATAATTATTTTCCCTCCCTTAAAAATTATAATTTTCTCATAATTTCATTTCTCTTGTGAATTTTAAACATAATCTTGTAGTGTAAAAATATAGAGTAGTGTTGCAAAAAGGAACATTTTCTTTAATGGTTTCAAATAGGGGTGTGCATGGACCCAAAAAATCGGATCGGAGTTGGAACTGGAACCGATGCCTCGGATTGGATTGGAGGCTTCCCAGTTCAGATCCTATCCGATTCCAATCCAAAAAGTAGAGCGAGGGCGCACCGAATGATGACGTCACCCGGCGGCCGTCGCTCTATTGTGGAACAGGCCGCAAGGCCTGTTTCTCAGTAGTACGGAAGCAGCGGACGGCAGTGGATGACAGCGAGGAGGCAGCAGGTAAGGAGCGTGAGTAGGGGGTGAAGGTCCAAGGTCCGATCCTCCGATATTTTCCGATGTGGATCGGGTCCTTTCGGATCGGATCGGATTAGATCGGACGATCCAGATGCTAGGGATCAGAAACGGATAATTGTATCCGATTTAGCCTGGATTGGGTCTGGATCGTGGATCAGACCCGATCCGCTGCACACCCCTAGTTTCAAAGCAACTTGAATATGTCAAAAAGAAAGAGAACAAAAAACAGAATATATAAGAAATTCATTTATTCCCTTATTACTTATAAATACAGCTGGAACATAAAAGCATAATTGTTGAGTATTCATATTTTCCAAAAGCTTTTGCTAAAGTTCAGAAGATGCTGTTCATGAAAGTTTGAGGGCTCTTTGGTGGGACTCCTGAGACCCACATCCAGTTTTCCTGTAGATTTCTTGTGTGACCTTGAGCATAACACTTGATGGGGTGGGAAGAATGGAGTTCCTAATATTTTTTTTCTTCCTGCAGCTTTCATCTTCTTTGTCTTGTTAAATTGCAGACTCAACAGGACACACAGCTTTAAGTTCTTTATCCTTCGATGAAAACTCTCAAAAAGTATTTTGTGAAAAAATTAACTTGAATCTGACATATGGAGAGCATAGTTTCTTCACAGATGTATGATGAAACTGAGGCTGCATTTTTCAGAGGTACCAAGCAAACGGCACCAATGCATCACACACACACACACACACACACACACACACACACACGTCAGAGTGCTACACGCAAGTGCCCTCAACTACTTGGCATTTCAACTTACAAATATTTTCCTTAGGAGAAAAGTACCTAATTTCTGCCCTATGAAAGGCTGCTAGTATCCACCACACTCAAGCAATACCCGGTGAGGCAACAGACAGCTGTTTCAACAGTATTTAATTTACCTGGGAAATGAAGGATAGCATGAAAATTCAGCATCAGAGGCCGTGCAAGGATGGCTAAACAAGATAGATGTAAAATAATTCAAGGTTGTGCTGAAAAGTTTTTCTTCTGGTGAGAGAGATTATTAAGAACAAAATGGGGGTCTGTCAGTGACTGATCAATTCACTATGTGTCCCTTCTATACTTACTCTTTCATTGGTGGCTTTCTTTGCACTTTGTCTTTTTAACATTCCATTTTGGGAAACTCACCAGGCTGACAAAACACACCTGAATGGTTGTTTTACCATGCCTGCTCACCATCTATTCCAAGAATTCTATTATTGTACAGGTGGTGCTTGTCAGGATGCCTGGCAGGGGGTGAGGAATCAGGTCTGGCCCCTCTCTTCTCTTACATGGAGCTGGCAGTGAGATAAGGGAAGTACTGCAGGAAGAAAGGGACCAGCCCTATGGCAGCAAGCAGGATCACAGTGCTGTAGAGAGCATGGCAGGGCATTACCCTCTCCACCTGCCTCTGCTGCCCTGCAGTTTGTGCTACTATGGGGTGAAGAGAGAGCTCCATCCTACAACAAGTAAGCTGTTGTTCAGTGGTAGAACACCTGCCTTGCATGCAGAAGGCCCCAGGTTGAATCCTTGGCATCTCCAGGTAGGGCTGGAAAGAATCCTGCCTGAAACGTTGGACAGCTGCTGCCAGTCAGTGTTAACAATACTAGGCTAGGGGGACAGTATAAGGCAAAATCCTATGTTCTGAAGAGCAGGACCAGGCTTGGTTCTTCTGAGTCTACTCACTCCTCCTGATGTAGTGTCATCAATCTGGCAAAGAGACCTTTTGCTTCCACCTCATCTGTCTTTCATTGGCCGACTGGACAGCTTGCAGGTGGAAGGAATGGCTGGTCGGGCCTCAGCCTTGCTGTTTCACAGCACTATCCAGGAAGCATTTTGGTGCTTGTGAAAGCAGAGCTAGATGTCACTAAGGATTGTGTTAACTCACAGGTATGCACAGGTCTTCCAATGTACCTCAGCCTGGACCTTGCATATTGCTATTGATTTAGAGCAATTTCAGTTCTAATTCTAGATTGCAGGGAATGAACAATAGGCTTAGCCACTGGCATTTGGACCTCCCAAATGCTGAACCATAGCTCAGCCATAGCCCAAATTCTCAGCCACAGCTCGGTGGTAGAACTCATGGTTTCCATAATAAGGTCCCAGGTTCAATCCCCACTGTCTCCAGTTAAAGGATTTCAAGTAGCAAATTGGGAAGGACCTTTGCTTGAGACACTGGAGGCTGCTGCCTCTAGTATGGTTTAGTATGGTCATATTAGTATAGATGAACCAGTTGTCTGAATCAGTTCATCACAGTTTTGGTAATATCAGGAACTGCTGGCCACTGCTCCCATGTCGTCAGTTGCATAATCACAGCCTCTCAGTAGGGAATCTTCCAGATTGACTCCGCCTATCTAAATTGACCACTGGGTCCTCCTGGGTAGGAAGGAGTAGAAAAGGTTTCCAATTCTAGTTGAGCCTGTCTTGAGCAAACTCAGCTCTGGTGTGTCTTGTGTTTCTAGTCTTGCTCTTCAGTCCTGACACTTGGCTTGTTTTCCAGTCCTGCCCCCTGGTTCATCCTCTGATCTTGACTACTCAGCAATCTGGGCTCCAGGCCCTTAACTCACTCTAGGCTCCTTCCCATGCCACAACCCCGACAAGTAATTCCTCTTCAGATGTCCTGTGACTCTGGTCTATAAGGCTACAGTGGGCCACTGCCCCCTTCTCCTTTACCGACACACACTCAGGTCCCCTCTACAAGGATTCGCTTTTGCGCCTGGTTAGGCGATTATCCGCATAATCGCTGAAGCGCATTTACGCCTAATACCTCTGCACGAGAGGCGGCGAGAGGCGGCGAAGCGCATTAAGGGATGACCAAAATGCGCTTTACAAGTAGTTAATGCGCATAAGCGCTTGTTCACATAGGCAAAATGCGCTTTAACGGCCGGAGCAAAATAAAACTCGCTGTTTAACACGCATTCGATAATGCGCATAATCTGAGAGATAACGCGCCTCTACGCCCGATTTGCGCTCCGTTCTTGTAGAGGTAAAAAATTTTAAGCGCCTTGAAAGAGCATTAAACCTCTCTTGTAGAGGCAGCCTCAGAATCAACTGTCCATGGAACCCAACTCCTATTATTGTTACTGTCCTCTTGTAGTAAAATCTCTGGATCCAGTAGGTTCATTCTTTTTAAATCTCTTCTTGTTAATATATCTGTGTGAATGCATGGGCATCCAGCATCTTCATCTATTTGATGAGGCAGGCTAATACCACAATAAATTTGTCCACCTGTAAGATGTCACAGGACATGCTTTTGTTTTTGCTACAACAGTCTACACAAACAGCCTTCAGGCCCCACATAGTAGAGCAATTCCATCAGATTAATGCTAGGAAAACCCATCTCCAGCTGTATCTGAAGAGCTCCCCCCCACTCCCTCATAATATGCATTAAGGTCTGTTGTCTAGAAAATCCCTAGAGCAAAGTTGGGACCTTGCAAATTTCAATGAAAATCTAATCTTGGAACCCGAAAAGCAATTATTCACTTGCCTTTCAAACACAAACATATAGCAGTTTAGACAAATGCACACAAAGAGACACTGGGGAAGGCCCTTTCATATTTCAATTGTACACTTCTATCGACTCATTGCAGGTAACTAGATTTCAGTGAGACATGCTGGCACACTAGACAAGTTGGTGGTGGCATCAGTATTTCCCATAAGCAAATCAGAGCATTCAACTCCAAGAAATGGAATTAAATTCCTATACACAATAAAGGCATTTGAGGATGCTTTGAGATCATGTTAGAACCGTAGAATTTTTTAGCATTCATATATCCTTTTGTCTCTTGTGAGTCCAGGGTCAATCTAAAGCATACAGCTTAGTCCAACTACTTCTCTCTCCTTCTACCAGTTTTTTCAGGAATATGCAACTTTTCAAAATGCCAGCATTAGATTCTAGTTCCAGAATCACTGTCAATTATATAGTCAAGTAAGTGCTATTAACTGGCTGCAACCAAAACATTACATGAAACCAAGAATGCTGTGGGGCGGATAGCAGAGAGAGAGAGCGAGAGCCTTTCACCTCATCTCTATGGGAGTCAACCACTGCATGTGCATGCAGATTCCATGTAAGAACTAGCGAGGTATGAAGCTGTCAGTTTTGCTTTCTCTCACATTCAAATGTTTTAAATATCAAATTCTTTCTGTCCCTACCACCCATGAAGAAATTTGTGACTTTTGGTAAAAAAGAAAAAAATATATAAAAACCAAAGTGAAAAAAAAAAACCTCACCTATCTGCATTGGCCAAATTAAACAAGTAAAGTTATTCCCAGGAGACAGAGGCCCATGTTATGGCTATGTGCCATATAGCTGTTAAAGATGAGAAGCCTGTCAGAAAAAAGAGGTGGCAATCCTAATGCAGCTCTAAAATGGTTGAATATTCAAACCCAGACTTTGCCCTCAAATCTGAATCTGCTGAATCTGTCTATTTTGATTTCCCCTCATTCTTTTTTTTTTAAAAGCTCTCAAGTTCTTTCCATTGGGAATAAGAAGTTTGTGGATTTTAGTAAAGTCTTACCAAAAATGAACTGAAACAAATTTCTCATCCATCCCTACATATAATATTTTGGAGATACAGGGAGATTAAGTATTGTTCAAGCATTGTCAGGTATACTACAAATACAGTAATCTCAGTGTACAGTTGTCTGCATTCCAAGGAAGGTGGATGCTAAGCACTAACCTCCTCCTCTTCCTTTCTGAAAGAGAGAAAGGGGAGGAGGACTGACTGAACTCCCATTTTGCTCTGTGTTAAGCCAGAGGAGCACCAAGCATCTAGTCCTGTTGATCCTTTCCCACAAGAAGAGGAAGAGAAGTAGAGATTTAGCCAAGGGCACCTCTGCCACTACTGCTCCTGTCAAGTAATTTATTTACTGTTCTTCCATGACCAATTGGCAACCTAATGCAAAGTGTGTGGGCTGCTGGGGGGGACATGAGTGCGTGAAAACTTCTATGGCACCATCAGGCATGCAAAGGGCTAATCTACACCTGCAGCCCTTTTGCTATGGAAGAGGGATGCTTCTGAATGTTCCCCACTTCCGCGATAGGCACTCATGGGTCACACGTGACTGATCTTTACCACAATTACAGGAGTGCCATTGCAGGAGTACATGTGCCCCATGTGGGCAGGCTAGGCAGATGGCTACAGGGCAGAGATTTTTTTATTGACTCGTGAGGGATGTGCACAAGTGCAGACCTGTAGCAACACATGGGGGATAGGAACTCCACAAAACGAAAAAAGAAAGTTAAGGAGAAAATATGTAATAAATTTTAATACTAATAAAATATATTAATCACAGAAAAACACTATTCAACATATATATGTATAATATCAAAGTAAAAACAAGGCTCTTATGATTCTGGCAAAAATGGCGGACAGATCCATTCCTGCACACCTCCAAGACCCATGCACATGCCCCTCACAGCTGACTGGCTGTTTGCTGAGCCCGAAACTCATGGCGAACAGCAACAACCTCGCAAAGGGGAGGGGCATACTGCAAACATCCTTCAGAATGGAAATGGGAGAGCCAAAAAAAACACGACAAAAGCAGTCAGGGATATTCCAGGAAAAATGAGAGGTGGAGCCGAGATCACCACGGGAGCAGGTGAAAGTCATGTGCCCTGTTAGCGATGACTGCGATACAATCCTGCAATAAATGGCTGCTGTAGACTCCCCCAATGAGGCCAAGCCCAGTTTTCAATCTATTTCATAAAGACTAGATTTGCATGCATCTTCTTAATCATTTTTTTAAGTCACACTCATTGGGTGCAGTTTGCCATCTCTAGTGATTCACATGCTGAATTTGAATTTGGTATTGTGACACAGACCAAAAAGAAACCCCCAGGGAGTTTTAACATTTCGCATTCTCCATTGTTCTGATTTCAGCCTCTCTGTACTTGATCTGTCCATTTCAACATGCAGATGCTTCAAAAACAGCATCAATAATTTTGCTGCTAGTAAAAGATTAAACACAAACTTTACAGTTGGATGCCTTACAAGTTCTTTTAGAAAGCCCAATAGGAGGGCACAAAGATCTAAGAATGAGGAAATACCTATTATGTCTTTAATTTAAAAAGATTCTACTACTCCAGGGCGAGTTTCTTTTACCTTCAAAATGACATTTAATTTTATGTAAGTACAATCTAGTGGCCAAGATATTCACAGAAAGTCTAACTGCCTAGAACCAGTTAACCCAATGAATAGTGCTCAGCCTCCAGCAAAACACTATTTACTGAGGGAAATTCTTAGTATCAAGAATTTTCATATGAGAAATGAAAGTGCTGAGCTTCAGGATGTAGCTAAGGTCCACTTTGCACTTTGTTCTTGGCTACTAATGCAACATTGCATCCCATCCCTTCCTACACACACACACACACACACACACACACCGTGGACTCCTTACAAAACAGTCCATTTCCTACTTTTGACAGGTGAAAAGGCAATTTATGCAACCGAGGTGCACAAACAAGTCTGCAAAGTCGTTCTGATGCTGAAGAAATTAAAATGTAGAACCTTGAAGTCCTGATTGATACGGTGAATGGAAAACAGCGGCAAACTAGGCTGGCTGTGCAAGACACCCTGGGCTTAAACAACACGGCATGTCAGTTTAATGAACATTTCAAGGCATCACCACTGAGCAGCAGGAGCCTGGCAAGCAGTAGGATCTGTTAAAACTCTATTTATACTGTACCTGTAAACTGGTAATATAATCACATTCTCACTTTGCATTGACTTTCATTATCAGGATGGCATTTGCGTGACAAAGGCTCTCACTGGTCAGTAGAAATCATCCACGCTGCAGAAATATCAAGGACCCCAAAATTGTGGGGGAGGGAATCCTCAGCTCTCCAATGTTTGATATTGCTGGCTTTAAATTGGATTGTTTCATTTTGGCTTCCAGAGAATCTCTTGTTCATAATCCTGGAACAAAAGAAGCAAAGACAAGCACCCGCTCTCCCACAAGGTTGTTGATCAAATTTAGGTATAACTTGTCATGCAGCTGATGAAAACAAAGATTGCTGGGGAAGATGACAAAGACCTCGGATGTATAGGAGTCTCTTTATAATGCACATTCACAGGTGGCAATTTTACCATCCCACTTGTGGTTTTGTACACAGCCAAGATACATTATTCAACCTGTGACTACCCTTGAAAGGTTGTCCTGGATCCATCACTGTCACTTGAAACTCAGGTGGCCTTGGTGGCTTGGAGAGACTTCTACCAGCTTCAGCTGGTGGCCCAGGTACACCCCTATCTGGAGAGGGATAACCTGGTTTCAGTCATCTATGCTCTGGTAATCTCCAAGTTAGAGTACTGCAATGCACTCTACATGGGGCTGCCACCCTTGAAAACTGTTCAGAAGCTGCAGCTTCTGCAAAATGGGCAGCCAGACTAATAACTGGGACCAGAAAGTCTGAGCACATAAGACCAATTCTTGCATTGGCTGCCTGTATGTTTCCAAGCCTGATTCAAGGTGCTGGTTTTAACCTAGAAAGCATTCACATGGCTCATGACCATAATACCTGATGGAACACTTCTCATGACCTGAATGTACCCAGACACTATGATCCACATCTAGCCACCCCCTCCAAGTGAGGCTCAGAATGTTATGGAATGAGATTCCCAGAGAGGCCTGTCTGGCGCTGACATTGTCATCCTTTTGGTGCCAAATGAAGACTGCCCTTTACTCCTAGGCAGTATTTGATGGTCTAGTATTTTATTGAAGCTGTTTTTAGCTATCTAAATTATTTCAAATTTTGTATATTTAATTTTTATGCTGTATTTTATTGTCTTATGAACTGTTGTAAACTTTGGCTATTGGGCAGTATAGAAATGAAATTAATAATAATAATAATAATAATAATAATAATAATTCAGGGAAATGGTCTCAGCGGTAAATGAATATCCATTACTCATCAACACAAACCATCATTTGCCTATCACATCAGATGTAAACTGGCCCGGGTCCATGAAAACATAATAATAATAATAATAATAATAATAATAATAATATAATTTATAACCCGCCTCTCCCTCTGGATCGAGGCGGGGAACAACAACAATATAAAACACAAGAATCACAAACAGTTAAAATTTTAAAAACAAGAAAAAATACATCATTAAAACATCTTAAAATTCATCTGGATAGGCCTGCCGGAAGAGAGCAGTCTTCATGACTCTCTTAAATTCATGAAGACTGCTAATTTGTCTAATCTCCTCTGGTAGACCATTCCATAGTCTGGGAGCGATGGAAGAGAAGGTCCTCTGGGTAGCACTCGTCAGCCTAGTTCTGGCTGACTTGAGTAAGTTCTTTCCAGAGGACCTAAGTGTGCGGGGCGGATTGTATGGGAGAAGGCAATCCCGCAGGTAACCTGGACCCAAACCATGTAGGGCTTTAACGGTAATAACCAACACTTTATACTTTGCCCGGAAACTGATTGGCAGCCAATGAAGCAATTTTAAAACTGGTGTAATGTGGTCACCCCTAGGTGTACCGGTGACCAACCTGGCTGCCATATTTTGAACAAGTTGAAGTTTCCAGACTAGGCACAAAGGTAGCCCTATGTACAGCGCATTGCAGAAGTCAAGCCTCAAAGTTACCAGTGCGTGCACTACCGTCTTTAGGTCTTCCAACTCTAGTAAGGGGCGCAGCTGGTGTATCAGCCGAAGCTGATAGTAGGTACTCCTGGCCGTCGCATCAATCTGAGCTGTCATTTGGAGCGACGGATCCAGGAGTATCCCCAAGCTGCGAACACAATCTTTCAGGGGGGGTGTAATTCCATCCAGAACTGGTTGACACACCTCCAAACCCAGGTTGGAGCCTTTGACAGCGAGCACCTCCGTCTTGTCTGGATTCAGCTTCAGTTTGTTTTTCCTCATCCAGCCCATTACCGCCTCCAAGCATTCATTCAGAGGAGACACACTATCCTTAGCTGACAATGTTGTCGAAGGCATAGAGAAATATATTTGAGTGTCATCAGTGTATTGATAGCACCCCGCCCCATGCCTCCAGATGATCTCTCCCAGCGGTTTCATGTAAATGTTAAACAGCACTGGGGAAAGGATGGCACCTTGTGGTACACCACATAGCAACTCCTTTTTTGAAGAGCAGCTATCCCCAAGCATCACCATCTGGAACCTGCCCGAGAGATAGGATCAGAACCACTGAAGCACAGTGCTCCCAATTCCCAATTCCCCCAGGCGCTCCAGAAGGATACCATGGTCGATGGTATCGAAAGCCGCTGAGAGGTCCAGGAGTACCAGCAGGGACACACTCCCCCTGTCAATATAAAGGCATTGATCATCCACTAAGGTGACCAAAGTGGTCTCAACTCCGTATCCTGCCCTGAAGCTGGTTTGAAATGGGTCTAGAAAATCAGTGTCATCCATGACTGCCTGGAGTTGGAAGGCAACCGCCCTCTTGATCACCTTGCCCAAAAATGGAAGATTTGATACTGGCCTGTAGTTATTAAGGTCCAGGGGATCCAGGGAGGACTTTTTTAGAAGTGGCCTTACCACCGCCTCTTTTAAACATGATGGAAAACTCCCCTCCCTGAGAGATGCATTAATGATATGTTGTAGATGTGATCTAACTGCATCTCCCTGGACGACCAGCCAAGAAGGACAGGGATCGAGAGGGTAAGTCGTCCTCCTCACACATCCAAGTACCTTGTCCACATCCTCGGTACTCACCAACTGAAACTGATCAAGTGTAATCCTACTTGCGGAGTCACTGGATACTGCACTGTCAGCCTCTGCTATAACAATGGCATCTAAGTCGGCTCTTATCCGAGAGATTTTATCTGAGAAATGATCGTTAACAGCATCACAGCGAACTACCAAAGGCTCTAAATTCAGATTCAGGGGAGAAGGTGCCTGGGTTAGACCCCTGACCACCCTGAACAGTTCTGCTGGACGTGAATTTGCAGACGCAATGCACGCAGACAAGAAAGCTTTCTTCGCTGCACGTATTGCCACCCCATAGGAACGAAGATGTTCTCTATGTCGTGTCTTGTCAGATATAAGTCGAGTTTTCCACCATCGACGCTCCAGTCGTCGTCCTTTCCGCTTCAACTCCCTGAGGTCTTCTGTATACCAGGGCGCCCTATTAGAAGCGGGTCGGAGAGGACGTTTGGGGGTGATCGTGTCGATAGCCCTAGTTAGGTCTTATTCCATCTATTGACCAGGGCTTCTACAGGATCGTTGACGATACCAGCCATCAAACCCTCCAAGGCTTTCTAGAATCCAGAAGGATCCATCAGCCTTTGAGGGAGGACCATCTTAATAGGTCCACCACCCCTGCAGGGGCGGGTGGTAGCCGTGATACTAACCCTGACCAGAAAATGGTCTGTCCATGACAATTCGGAGGTATTCAATACCTCCACCCACAGATCCGTCTGTTCGGAACTGAAAACAGCATCAAGGGTGTGACCTGCTGAATGTGTGGGTCCAGAGACCAATTGGGATAGGCCCATGTTTGTCATGGATGCCATGAACTCCCGAGCTCCACCTGACAAACTGGCCTCGAATGGGGTGTTGAAGTCGCCCAGGACCAAAAGCCTGGGCGAATCCAACACCTGCTCCGAGACCAGTTCCGTGAGCTCGGCCAGTTTGTCTGATAGGCAGCGGGGTGGCTGGTACACTAACAGAATCCCTAGTCTATCCCTGGCCTTCAGACTCAGGTACACACATTCGATATGATTCAATTCCCGAACAGGATGTCTGGTCAGGTTAAGATGGTTTTTGTAGACCACAGCTACTCTGCCCCCCCCCCGCCCACTTTCCCTCACCTGCTCACTAATGCAGTACCCAGCTGGGAGAGCCTGAGCCCATGTCGGGCCACTGTCATCTCCCAGCCAGGTCTCTGTGAAGCATGCCAGGTCGGCCTCCTCTTCTGTGAGGAGGTCATAGATTATGTTTGTTTTGTTTTTAACCGATCTGGCATTGCATAGGAGCAAGGAAAGGTTCTGTGGGTGGCCTGGATCGTTCCCCAAGATCCCCGGGGTAGCAGGGCAACCGGAATGTAAGATGGGTGTTAGATATCCATCTCTCCTTCCCCTGTAACGGCATTTTGCCTTGCTATCGCCATATCTCCCTCTGCCCCACACAACAGATATTGGTGCTCCCAGACACATTTCAATCGCCTTAAGTTGTCCCGGCTCTCTCTCGCGCGTGCGAGAGAGAGAAAGAGAGGGGGTGGGGGAAGTGCGATGGTGTCTGCTGCACTTTCTCTTTCTCCCCCACTCACACCGTCACCGTGCTTCAGCTATCAGCTCATGGCTGCCTCCAGCATAGGACAGCATACAACAGCAGTAGCTACGTGAACAGTAGGTGATTTCTTTCACAGAAGGAGAGCTGCACTCACAGAACAGCTCTTCTGTAAGCAAAACTCTCATTTCATGTACAGAAACTTCTTCATTCACAAGTGACAATATTGGATGCTGTCCCTAGAGTTTGGAGAGTCCTGGGTAAGAAATAACTGAGAAAGAGCTAGCTTTTCCTCCAATTTTCTGCCTTCACTTTATCGTAGGCTACTGTTATGATACAATTGCATTTACTTCCCTTTCTACAAAGATGTACATATAAATACTTCATATTATTATTTACATAGAGTCTTGGGGATAGTTGGGTTGTTGGACAATAAAGGTGGAATTACTGAAGGAGAATAGGGAGATTACAGAGAATCTGAATGAATTATTTGTATCTGATTTTAGCGCAAGAGATGTTGGACAAATACAGCTCCCTGAACCATATTTTTTCAGGGACAGCAGCTGAAAAATTACATCCAATAGAAGTGACTTGAGCTTCTTGGGTAACTGACTAAAACATGAACACTTGGTTCTGGATGGCATATACCTGAGAGTTCTCCAGTGTGAAATTGTGAGACCTTCTTGTGAAATCTTCAACCCAAAATATGCAGGTAGCCATTAAATTGACCAATTAACTAGAAGGTTAGAAGGTAGCCAATGTAGTGCCAGTTCTCAACAAGGGATTCAAGGGGGAAATTCCACATCCATCAAACTAAGTCTGCTTGAGGTAAATTGGTTGATAAGAACATTATTTATTTATTACATTTCTATATCTCCCAATAGCCAAAGCTCTCTCTATTATGAATACAAGAACTATTACACATATAGAAAAATAGGTCTTGTTGAGGAATAATCAGCATGGCATCTATGTACAGAAGTCCTGCCTCACGAATTTGTGGAGGTGTCTACAAACATCCTGTATATCTACATTTCCAAATAAATCTTTGACCAAGTGCCGGCAATAGACACTAGGGATGTGCACTGACCCCCCGGATCGGATCGGATAGCGGATCGGAATCGGACCTGGGGGGTCGGATCGGATCGGATCGGATCGGATCGTGTGTCGGATCGGATCGGATCCGATTCCGATCCGCGGATCGGATTTTCCGATCCGGATCGGACGCCATTTTGAATGCTTTTTCCTATAGCAAATTATTGTTTTACAAAAACGCCTATAACTTTTTCATTTTTAACGACAGAAGGATGAAACTTGGGCACATTGTACACTGGTTAGGGATAGGTATCTGTGAGAAATTTCAGAAAGATTGGTGCATGCAGTTTGTGGCAATTAATTTTTTAATAAATAACATGGAATGCCTATAACTCGGTCATTTTTAAAGTTACACACATGAAACTTTGCCACATTGTAGGTGGAACCTTGGGACCCACGTGTGTGAAATCCCAGAACCGTGGGTGCTTGCCTGGTGTGGCAATGAATTTTTGAAAAATGGGTAGTAGTGGGGTAAATGCAGTTATGCCTCCCATGTTTTTATTTTTAAAGATACAAACAGGACACTTCGGCACATTACAGGGAACACTTCCCTTGATATGTGTGTAAAATTTCAGACAGCTAGCTCCAGGCATGTGTTGGCAATGAATTGTTGAAAATTGGGTAGCAGTGGGGTAAAATACAGTTTTGCCTCCCATTTTTTTATTTTCAAAGATACAAACGGGAAACTTTGGCACATTGCAGGGAACACTTCACTTCAAATGTGTGTGAAATTTCCGGAAGCTAGGTGCAACATTTTAGTGGGAAACGAACGTTTATTCATGGCATTTCACATGGGATTTATGGGTTGGTTTTAAGAGCTACAAACCTCTAACTCGCTCACATGGCACAGGACCTATGCCCGCTCAAACGCTGGAAATTTCACAAACTTTGGTGCAATGCTTTAGTGGGAAAACAAAGGTTTATGCATGGCATTTCACATGGGATTTATGGGTTGGTTTTAAGAGCTACAAACCTCTAACTCGCTCACATGGCACAGGACCTATGCCCGCTCAAACGCTGGAAATTTAACAAACTTTGGTGCAATGCTTTAGTGGGAAAACAAAGGTTTATGCATGGCATTTCACATGGGATTTATGGGTTGGTTTTAAGAGCTACAAACCTCTAACTCGCTCACATGGCACAGGACCTATGCCCGCTCAAACGCTGGAAATTTAACAAACTTTGGTGCAATGCTTTAGTGGGAAAACAAAGGTTTATGCATGGCATTTCACATGGGATTTATGGGTTGGTTTTAAGAGCTACAAACCTCTAACTCGCTCACATGGCACAGGACCTATGCCCGCTCAAACGCTGGAAATTTAACAAACTTTGGTGCAATGCTTTAGTGGGAAAACAAAGGTTAAACTTTATTATTTTAAACCTTCAGGAAGGGGACATTGCCTGCCTGGTGTGGATTGGTAATGAGGGAAGAAAGTTTCACTTATTCATTTGTAAAATGTAAAGTGATTGTAAATTGCTTTAGGGACCCATACATTTACATGACAAGACAGGTGTTGGTTGCAGGAATGCTACCAAATGCACTAGTAGCTAATCCCAGGTAATAGCTATTCAGATCCTAGCTAATAGCTATTATTCAGATCCTAGCCTGGGAAGGGATCTTGCAGGATAAGTGATTGTTCTTTTCTTGTGTACTATGTAATTCTAAACCAGAAGGCTGCTTTGATGTAGAGCCAATCCACATGGTCTCTTGCAGCACCTAGTATTATTTATTTCTCCTTCCACAGCAGAATCTGGAAGGCGGGCAGGCAGGCTGGCATTTAATGGGCAAAGTCCAACAGCGGCATTGGGGACTGGGTGACATTCTCCTTGAGGGCGAATGCCAAGTCCCATGGCTTGTGCGAGGAGGGCGGCTTGCTCTCTTTGCAGGAAGGATCTGGAAGGCGGCAGGCGGCATCAGCAGCGGGCGGGCAGGCTGGCATTTAATGGGCAAAGTCCAACAGCGGCATTGGGGACTGGGTGACATTCTCCTTGAGGGCGAATGCCAAGTCCCATGGCTTGTGCGAGGAGGGCGGCTTGCTCTCTTTGCAGGAAGGATCTGGAAGGCGGCAGGCGGCATCAGCAGCGGGCGGGCAGGCTGGCATTTAATGGGCAAAGTCCAACAGCGGCATTGGGGACTGGGTGACATTCTCCTTGAGGGCGAATGCCAAGTCCCATGGCTTGTGCGAGGAGGGCGGCTTGCTCTCTTTGCAGGAAGGATCTGGGAGGCGGCAGGCGGCATCAGCAGCGGGCGGGCAGGCTGGCATTTAATGGGCAAAGTCCAACAGCGGCATTGGGGACTGGGTGACATTCTCCTTGAGGGCGAATGCCAAGTCCCATGGCTTGTGCGAGGAGGGCGGCTTGCTCTCTTTGCAGGAAGGATCTGGGAGGCGGCAGGTGGCATCAGCAGCGGGCGGGCAGGCTGGCATTTAATGGGCAAAGTCCAACAGCGGCATTGGGGACTGGGTGACATTCTCCTTGAGGGCGAATGCCAAGTCCCATGGCTTGTGCGAGGAGGGCGGCTTGCTCTCTTTGCAGGAAGGATCTGGAAGGCGGCAGGCGGCATCAGCAGCGGGCGGGCAGGCTGGCATTTAATGGGCAAAGTCTCTCCTTTCCCGGGCACTGTGGCAGTGAGAGTGCCATAGGCTGCAAAAGAAGAAGGGGGGGAAAAAAGAATGAATATTAGTTGACCACTTCAACACAACCAGCTCCCTTCCACCCAGGATTGCCCTTCCTGAGTGCCCACGCCCCAGCAGGCACACGGGGCTGCCTGCTCACTCGGAAGTTAGCAGGCAGACAGCCAACCTTCAGTTAGGTGGAAGGTGCCCCCCCCCATTCACAGAACACTTACCGTAGTCCTCCTGAGGGCGTTGTTGATAAGATGCCACTTCCAGGCGGGCAGTGACGGGCAGGTGGGCAGTCTGCATTACCGTCTCTCCTGGGCACTGTGGCAAAGAGTTCCATAGGCTGCAAAAGAAGAAGGGGGGGGGGAGAATATGAGAAAAATGATACTTTTCCACCACTGGCTCCCTCCCACCCAAGACTGGCATGTGCCCGGTCCTGAGTGCCCACGCCCCAGCAGGCACACGGGGCTGCCTGCTCACTCGGAAGTTAGCAGGCAGACAGCCAACCTTCAGTTAGGTGGAAGGTGCCCCCCCCCATTCACAGAACACTTACCGTAGTCCTCCTGAGGGCGTTGTTGATAAGATGCCACTTCCAGGCGGGCAGTGACGGGCAGGTGGGCAGTCTGCATTACCGTCTCTCCTGGGCACTGTGGCAAAGAGTTCCATAGGCTGCAAAAGAAGAAGGGGGGGGGGAGAATATGAGAAAAATGATACTTTTCCACCACTGGCTCCCTCCCACCCAAGACTGGCATGTGCCCGGTCCTGAGTGCCCACGCCCCAGCAGGCACACGGGGCTGCCTGCTCACTCGGAAGTTAGCAGGCAGACAGCCAACCTTCAGTTAGGTGGAAGGTGCCCCCCCCCATTCACAGAACACTTACCGTAGTCCTCCTGAGGGCGTTGTTGATAAGATGCCACTTCCAGGCGGGCAGTGACGGGCAGGTGGGCAGTCTGCATTACCGTCTCTCCTGGGCACTGTGGCAAAGAGTTCCATAGGCTGCAAAAGAAGAAGGGGGGGGGGAGAATATGAGAAAAATGATACTTTTCCACCACTGGCTCCCTCCCACCCAAGACTGGCATGTGCCCGGTCCTGAGTGCCCACGCCCCAGCAGGCACACGGGGCTGCCTGCTCACTCGGAAGTTAGCAGGCAGACAGCCAACCTTCAGTTAGGTGGAAGGTGCCCCCCCCCATTCACAGAACACTTACCGTAGTCCTCCTGAGGGCGTTGTTGATAAGATGCCACTTCCAGGCGGGCAGTGACGGGCAGGTGGGCAGTCTGCATTACCGTCTCTCCTGGGCACTGTGGCAAAGAGTTCCATAGGCTGCAAAAGAAGAAGGGGGGGGGGGAGAATATGAGAAAAATGATACTTTTCCACCACTGGCTCCCTCCCACCCAAGACTGGCATGTGCCCGGTCCTGAGTGCCCACGCCCCAGCAGGCACACGGGGCTGCCTGCTCACTCGGAAGTTAGCAGGCAGACAGCCAACCTTCAGTTAGGTGGAAGGTGCCCCCCCCCATTCACAGAACACTTACCGTAGTCCTCCTGAGGGCGTTGTTGATAAGATGCCACTTCCAGGCGGGCAGTGACGGGCAGGTGGGCAGTCTGCATTACCGTCTCTCCTGGGCACTGTGGCAAAGAGTTCCATAGGCTGCAAAAGAAGAAGGGGGGGGGAAGAATATGAGGAAAATGATACTTTTCCACCACTGGCTCCCTCCCACCCAAGACTGGCATGTGCCCGGTCCTGAGTGCCCACGCCCCAGCAGGCACACGGGGCTGCCTGCTTGCTTACTCGTGGGTAAGCTCTCTGACAGGCTCTTACCAGAGTCGTGCGGGCGACGTGAATCGATGGGCCACCTCCATGCGGCCGTGGCTGGGGCAGATGGGCAGTCTGGATTCACGGGTGCGCTTTGCGCAGTGGCGAAGAGTTCCATAGGCTGCAAAAGAAGGAGGGGGGGGGGAAAGAATTAACATGAGATAAATCATACTTTTCCACCATTGGCTCCCTCTCACCCAGGACTGGCATCTGCCCGGTCCTGAGTGCCCACGCCCCAGCAGGCACACGGGGCTGCCTGCTCACTCGGAAGTTAGCAGGCAGACAGCCAACCTTCAGTTAGGTGGAAGGTGCCCCCCCCCATTCACAGAACACTTACCATAGTCCTGAGGGCGTTGAGGACTCGGTGAGATTCTCCTGGAGGACCCCTAGTCCCATGGCTTGTGCAAGAAAGGCGGCTGGCCCGCCTCGCAGGAACGATCTGGAAGGCGGCAGGCGGCATCAGCAGCGGGCGGGCAGGCTGGCATGTAATGGGCAAAGTCTCTCCTTTCCCGGGCACTGTGGCAGTGAGAGTGCCATAGGCTGCAAAAGAAGAGGAGGGGGATAATGAATATTACATAAATACTTTTATACTGCAAAAGAAGAAAGGAAAATAAATAAAGATTTGTATTAATTAATACAAACAAGTCCTAGTAACTAGTCTCCCACCGGCACACTTCTCTTGTTTGTGATGCAATCCTCTTTCTCCTGCACCCCTCCCTTTCTAAATCACTCTTCTGAGCCCATTGTTAGAGGGATTGGCTATCCTTTTGTGTCTGGCAGGACACAGCTTACCGGATCATTAGAGAATCACCATTTCTTTTGTCCTTGGGTTATTCATTCACTCCTAATAGCACCCTACGTTAGGCTGACCAGATCAAATCCAGGTCAGGGTTCCTAACTTCAGCAGTTGTAGAGAAAAGGGAATTTCTGCCAGTGTCATTTGTATGGAATTAGTTCCTGCTGAGATTCCCTCTTCATCACAACAGTTAAAGGTGCAGGGGCCCTGCCTTCTTTTCTATATGGCCACTCTGCCTGCACTCTTACCTGAGTCGTAGGGGCGACGTGAATCGAGGGGCCACCTCCATGCGGCCGTGGCTGGGGCAGATGGGCAGTCTGCTTGCTTACTCGGAAGTAAGATCTCACACTGCCCCACTTCTGGACACTCTCAGGTGTCCCTGCGTTGACTGCACACACTTACCTTATTCGTGCAGCGGCTGTGGATCGGAGGACTCCAGTGGCACATAGGCTCCTCCAGGCAAAGTCCCAGTGGCACAGGCTCCTCCAGGCAAAGTCCCAGTGGCATAGGCTACTCCAGGCAAAGTCACATTGGCACAGGGTCCTCCAGGCAAAGTCACAGTTTGGCACAGCTCCCTCCAGGCAAAGTCACATTGGCACAGGGTCCTCCAGGCAAAGTCACAGTTTGGCACAGCTCCCTCCAGGCAAAGTCACATTGGCATAGGCTCCTCCAGGCAAAGTCACGTTGGCACAGGGTCCTCCAGGCAAAGTCACAGTTTGGCACAGCTCCCTCCAGGCAAAGTCACATTGGCACAGGGTCCTCCAGGCAAAGTCACAGTTTGGCACAGCTCCCTCCAGGCAAAGTCACATTGGCACAGGGTCCTCCAGGCAAAGTCACATTGGCACAGGGTCCTCCAGGCAAAGTCCCAGTGGCATAGGCTCCTCCAGGCAAAGTCACGTTGGCACAGGGTCCTCCAGGCAAAGTCACAGTTTGGCACAGCTCCCTCCAGGCAAAGTCACATTGGCACAGGGTCCTCCAGGCAAAGTCACAGTTTGGCACAGCTCCCTCCAGGCAAAGTCACATTGGCACAGGGTCCTCCAGGCAAAGTCACATTGGCACAGGGTCCTCCAGGCAAAGTCCCAGTGGCATAGGCTCCTCCAGGCAAAGTCACGTTGGCACAGGGTCCTCCAGGCAAAGTCACAGTTTGGCACAGCTCCCTCCAGGCAAAGTCACATTGGCACAGGGTCCTCCAGGCAAAGTCACAGTTTGGCACAGCTCCCTCCAGGCAAAGTCACATTGGCACAGGGTCCTCCAGGCAAAGTCACAGTTTGGCACAGCTCCCTCCAGGCAAAGTCACATTGGCACAGGGTCCTCCAGGCAAAGTCACAGTTTGGCACAGCTCCCTCCAGGCAAAGTCACATTGGCACAGGGTCCTCCAGGCAAAGTCACAGTTTGGCACAGCTCCCTCCAGGCAAAGTCACATTGGCACAGGGTCCTCCAGGCAAAGTCACAGTTTGGCACAGCTCCCTCCAGGCAAAGTCACATTGGCACAGGGTCCTCCAGGCAAAGTCACAGTTTGGCACAGCTCCCTCCAGGCAAAGTCACATTGGCACAGGGTCCTCCAGGCAAAGTCACAGTTTGGCACAGCTCCCTCCAGGCAAAGTCACATTGGCACAGGGTCCTCCAGGCAAAGTCACAGTTTGGCACAGCTCCCTCCAGGCAAAGTCACATTGGCACAGGGTCCTCCAGGCAAAGTCCCAGTGGCATAGGCTCCTCCAGGCAAAGTCACGTTGGCACAGGGTCCTCCAGGCAAAGTCCCAGTGGCAGAGGCAAAGTCCCAGTGGCAGAGGCAAAGTCACAGCTGCATGGGCACCTCCAGGCAGGCAGGCGGGCGGGCAGGCAGAGGCGGGCATGATGCCAGGCGCTTGCACATTGCACAAGTAAGCAATAGAACCGTGAGACCAGCCCACGCATTCCGGCTACTTCACAATGGCGGCAACCTAGCAGGTGGGCAGGCGGGCAGGCAGGCAGGCAGGCAGAGGCAGAGGCAGAGGCGGGCATGATGCCAGGCGCTTGCACATTGCACAAGTAAGCAATAGAACCGTGAGACCAGCCCACGCATTCCGGCTACTTCACAATGGCGGCAACCTAGCAGGCAGGCAGGCAGGCAGGCAGAGGCAGAGGCAGAGGCAGAGGCAGAGGCGGGCATGATGCCAGGCGCTTGCGCATTGCACAAGTAAGCAATAGAACCGTGAGACCAGCCCACGCATTCCGGCTACTTCACAATGGCGGCAACCTAGCAGGTGGGCAGGCGGGCAGGCAGGCAGGCAGGCAGAGGCAGAGGCAGAGGCGGGCATGATGCCAGGCGCTTGCGCATTGCACAAGTAAGCAATAGAACCGTGAGACCAGCCCACGCATTCCGGCTACTTCACAATGGCGGCAACCTAGCAGGTGGGCAGGCGGGCAGGCAGAGGCAGAGGCAGAGGCGGGCATGATGCCAGGCGCTTGCGCATTGCACAAGTAAGCAATAGAACCGTGAGACCAGCCCACGCATTCCGGCTACTTCACAATGGCGGCAACCTAGCAGGCGGGCAGGCAGGCAGGCAGAGGCAGAGGCAGAGGCAGAGGCAGAGGCGGGCATGATGCCAGGCGCTTGCGCATTGCACAAGTAAGCAATAGAACCGTGAGACCAGCCCACGCATTCCGGCTACTTCACAATGGCGGCAACCTAGCAGGCGGGCAGGCGGGCAGGCAGAGGCAGAGGCAGAGGCAGAGGCAGAGGCGGGCATGATGCCAGGCGCTTGCGCATTGCACAAGTAAGCAATAGAACCGTGAGACCAGCCCACGCATTCCGGCTACTTCACAATGGCGGCAACCTAGCAGGCGGGCAGGCGGGCAGGCAGTTTTTTAAATCATATAGCCAAAATAAACACAACACACAGTGACAGCCCTGCAAGGCTGCCACATAAGTCCAAAAGACACAGTCAGAAACAGTGTGGGATGCTGCTTGTCATCCACTCAATGTAGGAGCCTGGAAGAGGAATCCTATCGCGTCCTTCGTTCATAGTCAGAGAGGTGCATGCGTTCCTTGGCGATAAAATTAAGCCTTCTTCTTATCCAAAGTTCTCATGAGCCTCTGACGTGGTCTTACAAGAAGAAACGCCCATGGAAGTGTGGGACCTTACAGAAGGCCTGGAGGGAGCCATCGGAGTCCAATTTCAGAGGCACACGTGCAAGCACATTGGTTCAAGTCAAACAACATAGAATGTGTGAGATGCTTGTGCATCCCCTCAATGTAAGAGGCTAGGAGAAGAAACTAGATCCCTTCGGGATCCATCGTTCAGAGTTGAGTTACTGAGCTGTAAACAACACAGCCAGTAAATTAAAGTAAAGAAAATTAATTAACCGAAAATAAGAATTAAAAAATCAAGGGCCTGCCGGTGCCTGCCCAAAGGTGTGGGATGGATGGGGGGTGCCTGCCAATTACTCCCCCGCGGGCATGAGGGTGGGGTATCCCAGCAGGGGCAGATTGACCTTGAGGAAGACCAGCTGCTCCACAATCTCAGCGTCCAAGCGAGAGCGGTGGGGTGTGACCACGTCGCCCGCCATGGAAAACACCCGCTCGCTTGGAACGCTGGACGGTGGGCAGCTGATTCTGTCCATGGCCACCCGCGCCAGATCAGGCCACATCTGGCGCCGAGATGACCAGTAGGCCAGGGGTTCGATGGAGCCGTCCTCCATCTGCTCCGCCAGGTAACGCTGCACTGCTGCTGCAGCGTCATCCTGGCGGCGGCTGGGTTGAGTGCCTCTATGCCCAACCGCAGCCTGCAAAGCCTTGTCCCAAAACCCCTGGCCTGTCCCCCTGCTGGGTGTGGTGGTGCTGGTGCCGCCGCTGCTGGTGGTGCTCAGCGGACTTAGCGCCTGGGCTTCGGTGGGCTCCTCCTCTGCCTGCCCAATCCTGGCATCCCGGGCCGCCCGAACGTCCGTCACCAGCATTTCCACCCAACCTGCCCGGGAAGTCTGCCCACATAACCCATCCTTGATGCGCGGGTCGCACATGGTGGCCAACATGTACTGCCTCTCGTTGTAGAGAGGCTGGACCCGGTGGGATAGGCTTTCCCTCAGCCTCGTCACCACTTCCCGCACCTCTGGCAGGAAGCGCCTGCCGGTGACGGCATCCCCGGCCTCCAGAAACTCGCCCATCTGATTCTGGAGATGCCTGGCCACGGGGAGCACCTGGCTGAGAAGGGCAGTGCTGCTGCTCAGGGTCTCGGTGGCCTCAAGGAACGGCTTGAGGACCACCAGAAGCTGGGACATGGCCTCCCACTGCTGCCTGGACAGTGGGGCCTGGATGCCAATGTCCCCGACCCTGAACATCTCGTGGACAACACGCTGTTGCTCCACCATACGCTCGAGCATGTGGTAGGTGGAGTTCCAACGTGTTGCCACGTCCTGCACTAGCCGGTGCTGCGGAAGTCCCAGCTCCTGCTGCTTCTCCCGCAGCAACCGACTGCCCTTCACGCTGTGGTGGAAATGCCCAGCCACCTTCCTGCAGCTCTCTAGGAGATTACGGATTTGGGGAGGGAGAGGGGCCTTGCTGCCTCCAAGGCCATCCCTCACGACCAGGTTGAAGACGTGCGCGATGCAGCGGATGCCCTCAAATCCGCCATCGCGCACCGCCTTCAGCATATTGGCTCCCCCGTCCGTGACCATGTAACCGCGGGTGTGCTGGTGCCCGCCCAGCCACCCTGCCACCATGCGGTTCATGGCCTCCGTAATCTCCTCCGCCGTGTGGGACTGGTCCATGACTGCGGTATGAAGGAGGGCCCAGCGGCAGCCCTCCTTCCCAGTCCCAGAAGTCCTGGGTGCTTCCTGCCCTGAGGCTCCCCACCAGTGAGCCGTCAGGGACAGGTAAGCGTGCACTCCTCCTTCGCTGGACCAGATGTCCGAAGTGAAGTGCACCTTCTGTGCCTCTGCCTGGCACAGACGACCCAGAACTAACTCCCTGCATGCCTGGTACAGGGAGGGCACCACACGCCTGCTCAGGGTGGTGCGACACGGCGGCTTGTAGTATGGAACCACAAGAGCCATCAGCCTCTTGAAGCCTGCGTTCTCGACGAGGCTGAATGGCTGGTCATCCAACGCCACCATCTCACCGATGCAATTGGTGATCTGGTTGGGCGCTGGAAAACGCCACCTTGTGGCTCCATACTTCCCCCACCCCATCTCTTCCATGGTGGCCTGGCGAAGCCTCTTGGGGATGGGAGGTCGAGAGCTGGCAGAAGTTGCAGGAGCCTTCTGCTTGCCCTTGCCGCTAGCACCAGTCTGCTGCGAGGTGCCCGCCTCGGTCCCAAGCAAAACAGACTGGTGGTGCCTCTGCATGTGGCGGGTGAGGTTCGTGGTGGTGAAGTGGCCTGGCATTTTTCCCCTGCTCACTGACATCTTGCAGTGGCGACAGACAGCAAAGCGGGAATCCACTGCCACCTCAAAGTGGTCCCACACCTTGCTTGCCTGTCGCTTCTGGGGTGACACAGACGGCCTGCCGGCGCCTTCGCTCTGTGGTGTCACCTCAGGAGCAAGGGAATGAGTGGAAGAGAGGACGGATTGTGGAGAGTAAGTCTCTGGTGCTGCCTGCTCTTCCTCTTGCCCCACATCAGAGTCCTCCTCCTCACTCTGAACCTCGCTGACTTCCACAAGATCTGGGAAAAGATCAGTCAGCGGGTTCACAGGCTCACCCACCAAAGAAGGAGCTGGATAATATAGTGCTCCTTCTTCATGCCCACTGCTGCTCCCAGCACCTGCCTCATGTTGCTGAAAGAGTGCCCTGCAGGCACTACTTTGAGTTGCCTCTGCCTGCTTCTGCTGCCCCAGTGGAGAACGCCTCAGTTTAACTGGGGGTGTGGAAGTAGGCTGCCTGCTGCTGGTCCCAGCAGCAGCAGCAGCAGCGCCATGCCCAGAGCGGCCTCTCCCAAATGCTGCCTTGGGAGCACCCCCCCTTTGAGTGCCACGCTTCATTTTATTTTTATTATTATTTATTTTTGTGTAAGTGTGTGCTTTGCTGACTTTTTTTGTGTTTGTAGCAGCAGGCTACACAGCCCAGCAACACACACTCACTCACAAGCGCGCACACACACACACACACACAGAGAAAGAGAGAGAGAGAGGATAGAAATATTTTTTTATTATTTTTTTGGGTTTTTTTCAGAAAGCGAAAGTAGAACAAACAAACACACTCACTGCAAAGACAAACTGAACTCACAGACAAACAAACGTGCTATCTAAGAAAGGAAAGGCAAGAGAGAAAGGAAAGCCAAGAGAGAGAACAAGAAAAGCTGAAGTAAAAGATCAGAAACTCCTCAAAACCACCTCCAAACGCAATCAAATCAATACAGTCTCTCCAACACAGCTCCAAAACACTCCCTAATCTCCTCCACGTTCAACCCACAAAGAGCCAGAAGGGCAGGGCTGAGAGAATATATACTGGTGCCCTCCTCCAGCATTGCGATTGGAGGCTGAAGAAAGTCTTCACAGGATTGGGTGATTCAGTCATGTATTCTAAAGCACAATTGGTGGATCAAGCTGTCAAACACACACACACAAACACAGCCTCCCCCTCCCTTTCCTGAAGGTTTAAAAATAATAAAGTTTAACCTTTGTTTTCCCACTAAAGCATTGCACCAAAGTTTGTTAAATTTCCAGCGTTTGAGCGGGCATAGGTCCTGTGCCATGTGAGCGAGTTAGAGGTTTGTAGCTCTTAAAACCAACCCATAAATCCCATGTGAAATGCCATGCATAAACCTTTGTTTTCCCACTAAAGCATTGCACCAAAGTTTGTTAAATTTCCAGCGTTTGAGCGGGCATAGGTCCTGTGCCATGTGAGCGAGTTAGAGGTTTGTAGCTCTTAAAACCAACCCATAAATCCCATGTGAAATGCCATGCATAAACCTTTGTTTTCCCACTAAAGCATTGCACCAAAGTTTGTGAAATTTCCAGCGTTTGAGCGGGCATAGGTCCTGTGCCATGTGAGCGAGTTAGAGGTTTGTAGCTCTTAAAACCAACCCATAAATCCCATGTGAAATGCCATGAATAAACGTTCGTTTCCCACTAAAATGTTGCACCTAGCTTCCGGAAATTTCACACACATTTGAAGTGAAGTGTTCCCTGCAATGTGCCAAAGTTTCCCGTTTGTATCTTTGAAAATAAAAAAATGGGAGGCAAAACTGTATTTTACCCCACTGCTACCCAATTTTCAACAATTCATTGCCAACACATGCCTGGAGCTAGCTGTCTGAAATTTTACACACATATCAAGGGAAGTGTTCCCTGTAATGTGCCGAAGTGTCCTGTTTGTATCTTTAAAAATAAAAACATGGGAGGCATAACTGCATTTACCCCACTACTACCCATTTTTCAAAAATTCATTGCCACACCAGGCAAGCACCCACGGTTCTGGGATTTCACACACGTGGGTCCCAAGGTTCCACCTACAATGTGGCAAAGTTTCATGTGTGTAACTTTAAAAATGACCGAGTTATAGGCATTCCATGTTATTTATTAAAAAATTAATTGCCACAAACTGCATGCACCAATCTTTCTGAAATTTCTCACAGATACCTATCCCTAACCAGTGTACAATGTGCCCAAGTTTCATCCTTCTGTCGTTAAAAATGAAAAAGTTATAGGCGTTTTTGTAAAACAACAATACTTTGCTATGGGAAAAACGCATTTAAAATGGCGTCCGATCCGCCGATCCGATCCGATCCGATCCGGATCGGACCTCGCCGGATCGGATCGGATCGGATGGTGTATCGGATCGGATCGGATCGGATCGGATTTTCCGATTTTTGGGGCGGATCGGATTCGGATCGTGGATCGGATCCGATCCGATGCACACCCCTAATAGACACTAGAGTCCTCATATAGATCAGATTTTTTTAAAAAAATAAAAAGGTAACAGCACATAGGATTGAACAAGATTTCTCAAAATGGAGAAAAGAAACAATGACTGCCCCAAGTACATGTACTGAACCACTTTTCTCCTGCTTCTCATCGTACTAAAACTTGAGAACGCCCCATGAAACTGATTTGCAGCAGTTTTAGAACAGTTGAAATGTTATGCATAGTGTGCTAGCTTAAATCAACACTTGCACAACAGAACTAGCGCAATGGGGGGAAGTGCTGATTTGCTGCCGAAATTTGGTGCTGCCGCTGAATTTCAGTGGCAAATCACCACTTTTTCCTATTGCGCTAGTTGCATTGTGTAAGTGTTGGTCTATGCTAGAGCAACTTGAAGTGGTTCCTTCCTCACATAATTAACATATGGAATTCACTGCTACAAGATGTGATCAGGATTCTGCATTTGGCGGCTATAAAAGAGGATTAGACAAATTCATGGAGGAGAAGACTACCAATGGCTATTTGGCATCATAGCTAAGTGGGACCTTCAGGTTCAGTGGCATACAGCCTCTGAATACCATTTGCTGGGGGCAACAGTAGAGAAGGGATGTTGCCTTGAGGCCTTGCTTGTAGGCTTCTCAGATAAATTTGGCTTGCCATTGCTGGAAACAAGATATGGACAAACTCTTGGTCTGATCAAGCAAAGCCTCTTCTTATGTTCTTCCCTTTGTCATCCATTAAGTAAGGATTGGCTTTGACTAAGAGATCTTAGTGTTGTATCCAATGTTAGTCTGACTTAAGTCACATTCATTTCAGTGGGTCTACTATAAATAGGACTTACAATGGGTACAAGCCTTAGCCAAGAATAGCATCACACTCCTCACATATAAAACACTCTACAATTTCTTATCATTCTTGTAAATTGTTCTAAAGTTATGAGCTGAAAGCTCCACAAGGCAATGACTTTATCGAAGCAAGCATATTTTGCAGCACCACTGGTATTATTCTAGTGGTAAGAAGAACACAACATTTTGCTTTTTCCCATCTGTACAAATTAAGGGCAATCAAAAAGCAGCTGCAGAAATGGACACACAATCTTTTTCCTACTCAACAAAGCACAGCAGATTGACAATATGAAAAATATGAAGTGTCAATGTGTTGCCAACTCCCATAGATTAATTTAAGCCTTCTCCTTGTGGCTTCTCACAACTTCCTAAGGAGGGGAAGGCAGCTGCCACTTCTAATGTGACACACATCATCAAAGGCAGGCACATTCAGCTCTGGAGTGCACACAGGTTTGGTACTCGTGTACTGCAGATGGTCAAGTGTGATAAAGTGACAGTGAAATGAACGCAAGAAATACCAAATGAAAATGATAAGGGGAGTATCTTGTAGCTGCGAAAAACACAAATGCATTGCAGGCACTGGCATGTACCATCAGACGTACCATGGCATTCTTGGTGGGGGTGCCACAGTTGCAATTCCATTATAAATGATTGATTGATATTGATTTATTTCTATTGATTACATTTCTGTATTGCCCAACAGCCGAAGCTCTCCAGGTAGTTCACAACAGTTAAAATCATAAAATACAACAACATGACAAAACATAGTATGAAACTTTTAAGAGTTTAAAAAGATAGTCAAAAACCAAAGTAAAACCAAAGTTCTAAAAATACAGCAAGAGAAATAAAACAACGAAAACTGAAGAACTAAAAAGCCTGGGAGAATTTTTAAAAGGTCTTCACCTTGCGCCAAAAAACTGCAACGTAAGCGCCAGGCGAGCCCCTCTGGGGAGGGCATTCCACAACTGGGGTGCCACCACTGGAAAGGCCCTTAGTAGCCACCTGCTTCACTTCATTTTGCAGGGGCACCTGTCTTAGCTCTGTAACAGGTGAATCCTGTATTTAAAGCCAAGTATGTGTGGCATGATACAACCTCATTACCACTACCTCATAAACTCCCATTTATCTACCCATCTA
This sequence comes from Anniella stebbinsi, assembly GCA_029215795.1. NCBI lineage: Eukaryota > Metazoa > Chordata > Lepidosauria > Squamata > Anniellidae > Anniella > Anniella stebbinsi. The sequence continues at coordinate 306,173,422 of JARDYH010000001.1, read as the reverse complement.
TAACAGCTGAATGGACTTCAGATAGTGTGTGAGGCATATCCAGTCTCCCCCCCCCCCAACTTCCCATCTGCCCCTCCTTTGCCTCTCTCTGCCATTCTGGTGCCAGAATGGGATGCACAAGGCTGCATGTCCCCATGGGGAGCAATTAGCACTACAGTAATGTTGACTTACGCTGCTGAACCACTCTAGCAGTCTGAGTTAGATGGTGACACTTGCACTGTGTAGCCAAGCCTATACTCCAATTTGCTCTATCACATGCTCACTATTTTCAAGCTTTCTCAGACAAGCATTCAGGTAAAATGAATCTGTTTCCCACAGTTCTCCCAACTCATCATATTGAAACATGGACACTGGTCGCATTGTCCCCTGGGAATCACAGTTCCCCCAGCATTAAGAGCGGTGGACAGCAGTGGAAATTCAACCATGTCCCTTCCCAAACCACAACACATGGGGAAAAGCAATGTTTTTAAGTCTGGATGTAGAACAGAAGCCAAATAAGCATTTACATGAAACAGTCAAGAGAATTGGTCCACACAGAGGAAATACTCATCAAATAAAAGGCTGTGTGGTTGGATGGTCAGGTCATTTAGCTCACAGAAACCAACAAAGATTTCAGTGAGAGTTAGTGCCAAATATTAAAGAACTTTTGCACATGAAGCAGCTTGGTCAAACTGGATACTGATAATTTGGTTTATAATTAATCCAAGCATTATGCTCTGGACAAGACACAATGGTGCTCTGCTGGTATTCTAGTTATTGGCAAATTGGATATGTATATATATCACCCTGATCTGACTAAAAGGGTTCTCATCTGGTTTGTAAGATCCTACAAGATCAGCGCATACCCACTTGACGGGGTCTCTGCCAGAATATCCTGTTGACAAGATTTACATAATTTGCACTGATGAATCACTTTGTACAAAGAGCCACAACACCCTCTTCTTTTAATCTTTGTTCACCTACTTGATCAATCCAACATGTAAGCAAAAATTATTAAATATGGATTTGCATCTACCCTGAAATGGAGTCTCTCTGCAACAGCATATCAGGCTACCTGTTTAACCCAAGGAACTATCAATTTAGCCAATTTAGCAGATTACATTTCATGTCATACAGGCACCTATGCCATATTGCACCATACACTAGATTAGGAACAATCTGGAAGTGTTGTTAAAAATGGCTACGATCAACGTGAGAATACAAATCCTCCTACCTATTTTGAAATGCTGATTTACTTCACAGGCCTGTGCCCTTTGCTTCAAATGTTTATCACTACATAAAATCTGATCTCAATAGTTTGAATACTGCTGTTCTGCCTGTACTCTACACAGGATTCTGTACACACAGCCTAACGCTGCACAGCCTGGGGTAGCAGTCAAAAGCACTCTCGCGAGAAATATCTTTCATATACGTGGGAGAGATAAGATTCCAGGGCTGGATTTTAGAGGCTTCAGCAGCAGCATGACTCTCTTGAGAGTTTGTATGGACATACTACTTGGACATTAGAAATTTAGTGCGGATTTCTTTTTGGTATTTTACAGTTAAACATTTATTTATTTTTTAAAAAAATTATTTATTAATTTCATTTATATCCTGTTTTTCTCTCCAAGGAACCCAAGGCAGCGCACATAACCCTCCTTCTCCTTTCCATTTCATCCTCACAACAACAACCCTGTGAGGTAGGCTGAGCTGAGAGACTGTGACTGGCCCAAAGTCACCCAGTGAGCTTCCATGGCTGAGTGGGGACTCAAACCCGGATCTCCCGACTCCCAGTCCAACGCTTTAGCCACTACACTGGCTTTCTAGAAATTAAGTTCTTACGTCAAAAGAAATTTGGACGCTGCAGAATGTATCTAAATATGTGTTGGCCATACCATCATTCAAACCTTTTGATCTTAGTTGCACCAAAAGACATAAGAATATCTCGCGGGTTTTAATCCCATTACTGTACTACTGGGCTATGTTGATGAAAAGGACTCCGTGTGTCCTTACCCAAAAATTGGATACAATTTATGCCGGTTATTTACTTGCTGGATTGAGTGAATACAGATTACATGTGGGGAAGTAGACAACACACCTTTAACATACAAGCAGAAATTGATGCAATACATGTTTCATAAAAATTCCACGGTGATTGTTGCCCCCTCCACCGCAATGCATGCACATACTTCCTGATCTGTTGCTATGGAGTTAAGATGATAGTTCTACCTATCCCTCCATGCATTACTGCAGTTTAGTCACTATTTTCTGGTTGCTTATTTATGGAATATGCTATTCTCACTCTAGATGAACTCAAACTGAGAATGATGTTTGCATTGGTTTCCAAATATATATGTAATGTTCCTCATAAATCAGTTTCCTGGTGGGTGTGTTTGTGTGTGTAGTTATTTTAAAAATAACTCTGACAAAAATGCCTAACTTTTAAAACCAATTACAAAACAGTTGTTCTCTAATAAACAACATTGCCGGTATGCTTGTGAAAACTGGGATGGGTGGGCGCCCCCCCCCCCCGAAACACACTCCTGCTGTGCATAATTAGAAGTACCCATACATGTTTTTGAACTGCATGAGGAAAATGGGTTGCACCTTAATTTGAAAAGAAATAAATAAATACATTGTTTTGTGCACATGTGCATTGTGAGGGGAACCAATTATAAAGCACAACTTGAAACACTAGGTTGTAGCACAGACCCCTGAACTCTGGATCATTTAACTGCATGCTGCCCCCACTTGATCTGTATCACGGATTTTCAGGTGTTTCCCTCCACCTCAAAATTGTCATCTACATAAATTGCAGCCATAATTTGTGCGATCAATCTGTGCAAGTTGAGGATGTAATATGTGTAATTTTTGCACATCGCTCCTACAATTTGCACAAGTTAAGCATAAGTGCAACTCATGCCCAAAATGTGCGCAAATTACAACCAAAGTTTACATAACCTATGCAAGCTGCAGTCTCAATTTGCGTAAATGCCGATTTTAAGGGGATGGAAAGCAAAAGTTCCCGGATTTTGGGGAAAAGCCCCCAGCTTGGCTCACAAGTGTAAGCTGAGCCAGGGGCTCTGGGGAAATCCGAGGAGGCCAAAAAGGGCTGGATTTCCCCATGATGTCCATCCTTCCCTTAAAGTAGTGTAATCTGTCTCCTTCTGTAGGGGGAGGGGGGTGGATGGAAGATGACAGAGCTCTCTCTCACTGGCCTGCACAAGTGCAAGACTGTGTGTTTTAATGGACGCCAGACTACACTACTTTAAAGGCAAAAGAGACAAGGTAAGTGGTGCTTGCCCCAATGTTTCTTGTCTGCCCCACCCCCTTCTGCCTCCAGAAACATTCCCTTTATTTCAGTGGCTGTTTTAGGGCCAAAATGGTTTGATCAAACTCTGTCAGCCCAGGGCAGGCACAGTGTCCATTGAAAGCCATCTAAAAGGCCACCCAATTGTTTGGCTCATAAAAAAGTAATGTTATTTTGTGTCTGCTACTGTTCTTCTAAGGACGAAATAGCAATAAGGGGTTTGTGGCCTTATCTCCCCATTACAATGATGGACTCCCCCCCTTCCCTGCCATGCTTATTCAAACTGCCCAATTTGTCTTCCTATGAATATCACCCTCTTGTTATTTATTTCTGTAACAACATTAATTCTGAAAACATGAGTTAATGATAATATAGAATAGGGGTGTGCATCGGATCGGATCCGATCCACGATCCGAATCCGATCCGCCCCAAAATCGGGAAAATCCGATCCGATCCGATCCGATCAACCTCCGATCCGATCCGATCCGATCCGACGAGGTCCGATCCGGATCGGACGCCATTTTGAATGCTTTTTCCCATAGCCAAGTATTGTTTTACAAAAACGCCTATAACTTTTTCATTTTTAAAGATAGAAGGATGAAACTTGGGCACATTATACACTGGTTAGGGATAGTTATCTGTGAGAAATTTCAGAAAGATTGGTGCATGCGTTTTGTGGCAATTAATTGTTTAATAAATACCCAGAAATGCCTATAACTTTGTCATTTTTAAAGTTACAAACATGAAACTTTGCCACATTGTAGGTGGTACCTTGGGACCTATCTGTGAGAAATTTCAGAAACTTAGGTGCTTGCCTTGTGTGGCAATTAATTTTAGAAAAATGGGTAGTAGTGGGGTAAATACATTTACGCCTCCCATTTTTTTATTTTTGAAGATACAAACAGGAAACTTGGGCACATTACAGGTACCACTTGCCTTGATATGTGTGTGAAATTTCAGAAACATTGGAGCTTGCCTTGTGTGGCAATTAATTTTTGAAACAATGAGGAAAGAAACACCTATAACTTTGTCATTTTTAAAGTTACACACATGAAACTTTGCCACATTGTAGGTGGTACCTTGGGACCTATGTGTGTGAAATTTCAGAAACATAGGTGCTTGCCTTGTGTGGCAATTAATTTTTTAATAAATACCCAGGAATGCCTATAACTTTGTCATTTGTAAAGTTACACACATGAAACTTTGCCACATTGTAGGCGGTACCTTGGGACCCATGTGTGTAAAATTTCAGAAACGTAGGTGCTTGTATTGTGTGGCAATTAATTTTTGAAACAATGAGGGATTCATTGGACAGCACTTGCCCATAGGGATTCATTGGACAGTACTTTCCTATAGGAAATCATTGGAAAGCACTTGCCCATAGAAAATCATTGGAAAGCACTTGCCCATTGAGAAATACAGTTATGCCTCCCACTTTTTTATTTTTGAAGATACAAACAGGAAACTTGGGCACATTGTAGACTGGTTAGGGATAGTTATCTGTCAGAAATTTCAGAAAGATTGGTGCATGCGTTTTGTGGCAATTAATTTTTTAATAAATACCCAGGAATGCCTATAACTTTGTCATTTTTAAAGTTACATATATGAAACTTTGCCACATTGTAGGTGGTACCTTGGGACCTATGTGTGTAAAATTTCAAAAACGTAGGTGCTTGCCTTGTATGGCAATTAATTTTAGAAAAATGGGTAGTAGTGGGGTAAATACATTTACGCCTCCCATTTTTTTATTTTTAAAGATACAAACAGGAAACATGGGCACATTACAGGGAACACTTCACTTGATATGTGTGTAAAATTTCAGAATGATAGGTCCAGGCATGTGGTGGCTACGAATTTTTTAGATTAAAAGTTATTAACCTTTTTTACACAGAGGCTGGGGCTGTCAATTGCACCCTCCCGCCTCCCGGGAAGAAGAAGGAAACACTTTCTCTCATCTCTTTGATCCTTGCACGCTTGGCTGCAACTGAGCTAGTATCCATTACAAAAGGAGAAACAAAGTAGCACTTGGCTCGTGTCTGCTTTGATACTTTCACTCAAGCAGAACGGCTGAGCCTAGGATCACTCTCTCTCGCTGGGATCGTTACAGGAGAAATTTTCTACAGTCTTCAAAGTGGTGTGTGCAGACACCTTGCCACCACATGCCTGGACCTATCATTCTGAAATTTTACACACATATCAAGTGAAGTGTTCCCTGTAATGTGCCCATGTTTCCTGTTTGTATCTTTAAAAATAAAAAAATGGGAGGCGTAAATGTATTTACCCCACTACTACCCATTTTTCTAAAATTAATTGCCATACAAGGCAAGCACCTACGTTTTTGAAATTTTACACACATAGATCCCAAGGTACCACCTACAATGTGGCAAAGTTTCATGTATGTAACTTTAAAAATGACAAAGTTATAGGCATTCCTGGGTATTTATTAAAAAATTAATTGCCACAAAACGCATGCACCAATCTTTCTGAAATTTCTCACAGATAACTATCCCTAACCAGTCTACAATGTGCCCAAGTTTCCTGTTTGTATCTTCAAAAATAAAAAAGTGGGAGGCATAACTGTATTTCTCAATGGGCAAGTGCTTTCCAATGATTTTCTATGGGCAAGTGCTTTCCAATGATTTCCTATAGGAAAGTACTGTCCAATGAATCCCTATGGGCAAGTACTGTCCAATGAATCCCTATGGGCAAGTGCTGTCCAATGAATCCCTCATTGTTTCAAAAATTAATTGCCACACAATACAAGCACCTACGTTTCTGAAATTTTACACACATAGGTCCCAAGGTACCGCCTACAATGTGGCAAAGTTTCATGTGTGTAACTTTACAAATGACAAAGTTATAGGCATTCCTGGGTATTTATTAAAAAATTAATTGCCACACAAGGCAAGCACCTATGTTTCTGAAATTTCACACACATAGGTCCCAAGGTACCACCTACAATGTGGCAAAGTTTCATGTGTGTAACTTTAAAAATGACAAAGTTATAGGTGTTTCTTTCCTCATTGTTTCAAAAATTAATTGCCACACAAGGCAAGCTCCAATGTTTCTGAAATTTCACACACATATCAAGGCAAGTGGTACCTGTAATGTGCCCAAGTTTCCTGTTTGTATCTTCAAAAATAAAAAAATGGGAGGCGTAAATGTATTTACCCCACTACTACCCATTTTTCTAAAATTAATTGCCACACAAGGCAAGCACCTAAGTTTCTGAAATTTCTCACAGATAGGTCCCAAGGTACCACCTACAATGTGGCAAAGTTTCATGTTTGTAACTTTAAAAATGACAAAGTTATAGGCATTTCTGGGTATTTATTAAACAATTAATTGCCACAAAACTCATGCACCAATCTTTCTGAAATTTCTCACAGATAACTATCCCTAACCAGTGTATAATGTGCCCAAGTTTCATCCTTCTATCTTTAAAAATGAAAAAGTTATAGGCGTTTTTGTAAAACAATACTTGGCTATGGGAAAAAGCATTCAAAATGGCGTCCGATCCGGATCGGACATCCGGTCCGATCCGATCCGACCATCCTCCGATCCGATCTGATCCGATCCGACCCCCCAGGTCCGATTCCGATCCGCTATCCGATCCGATCCGGGGGGTCAGTGCACATCCCTAATATAGAAGGATTAATGACCGGGTAATCCAACATAATTCTATTATGCTAAAATTGCTATCTGCTTTCACTAAAGTAACTGGCATGTCAAAAAATACATTCTAAATCAATCAGGGAATATATGAGAGATTGTCAGTAAGACAGCTAGCCTTAGTGAAGCAAAATGCACCTTATGCTACAAAGGTGATGAAAGTAAGCCAGACAATGAAGACGAAGGGTCAAGCAGCACATTTATATGAATGCACATACTGAAACTCTTATCAATGGCTTCTTCTAGGGGAAAGCAGCTTTGGCAGGGGATAATATGGAATAGAGAAGCACAGGGAGTATCATTGCAAACATGCACCTGGATCCCCCCTCCTCAGGAAAGACTGACTTGGGGACAGGAGTTACAGTGGAAATATGGTGTGGGGGGGGGTGGGGTGGGGGGGTGGGAGAGATAAAGCAATCCCTCCTCATGCTGCTGTGCTATTCTAAAAAAACTGCCTCCAAAAGTTGATATTCCCTAAATCTGGGGTCACAGAATCATAGAATCGTAGGAGCTGGAAGGGCCTTAAAAGGCCATTGAGTCCCAACCCCCTGCTCAATGCAGGAATCCATCTCAGGCCCAGGGGCCAAATTTGATCCTCCTTGGAAGCCCTGATGCCATGCCCTCTTTTCCCTGCCTCCCTTTCTCCTCAATCACCAATCGTTTGGTGGTTTCCCCGCTTTTGTGCAGATTTTTCTCCATTCTAAAAGGTTGGTAACTGTTCAGTGTCTTTGCATGTGTATAGTGCAGCAGTGTCCTTTCCATATCTGCTCAGCAGTAAATCCTACTGATGTCAACTTATTCTCTTGTTAATTTGCTTAGGATTGCAAGCTAAGTCTGCAATTCTATGCACATATAATTGGCAGTAAACCCCAAGGAACTCAGTGGAACCTACAGAGCAACCGTAAATGCCATATTTGCTAACTGGAGGGGGTTAGGTGGACCTCTTTGCAGGCAATGGGGTGGACATTTGCCTGAGCCCACATTTATACCTGCAGAAAGCTCTGCAGGCATAGTTTCCACTGTCTTGATGAGGGGAAAGCCCCGGGATGGATCTGCAGTGGCACTGTGTTATTTATATGATGCAGCAGCCATCGCGGAGCCATCCCAGGGCATTCCCCTGAAGCTCTGGTTTTAAAAAGTTGGGGACTTACCCTGACTTTTTGCTGTGATCAGGGTGCCAATGTGCATTTGCCATCTGTCGCCTTGCTCCGGTCTTACAGCTGAGGCGTGTCCCAGCCAATGGAAGCCTCTGATTGGTTGTCATTGGCAGGGACAGGGAGGAGGGGGAAGGAGGGGTGGGCCAGCATGTGTAGAAGGATGCTCATGCCAGAAAAGTGCAGAAATGTAAAAAGGTTTAAAAAGATTTTTAAAAAAAAAACATGGGGGACGTGCGGCGTGGCACCTGTGCAATGAGGCACAGTTGTGCGGCAGAGCACAGACATGGCTGCATGGGCATGGCAGTGGCTCCTTCAGCTGCAAACCCCACACTTGCACTCCTTGCCATGGAGACAAGCAGGAACGCAAGTGTGGGATAGTGGGGGCTTGAGGTACCAATGCAACCTCACATGGACCCCCCCTGGTAAATGCTTGCAGGGTCATAGAGGAAAGCTGTGATAGGTAGAGTCAAAGTGAGGAAGTGAATCTGTGAACTGCAGACAACCAGCAGACAAGATGCTTATATTTGGAACAGAATAGCCAGTGATCAATCACAGTGGAGAGAGGTGGGAAAGACAAGTGACCAATGAGGCTACTTGGAGGCCTATAGCTCATCAACACTGGACTATCTCCCTTCTCTCCTATAACATTCTGAACCCTTTAACTGGCTGAATGCAGTAACTTGGGGTAAGAGCTCCAGCAGTTCTGGGTCTCCAACACAACCAGACATACACAAAATGGTGTCCTCTCATGACAGCATTATCAGAGGTAGCCACCATGCTCCAGAGCTCAAGGGATGGGGCTTTCCTCCTACTTCAGCTCTAGCACACTAGTGAACCAACTTGAATTCAAACTAGAAGGTGACAGACATTGGGCTTTTCTACATGAGGCATTTATTGCATGGTCATCATTCTCTACTCATAGTTGTTTATGGTTCTTTGCACAATGTCATAACTCTCCAGTTTCACTTTTGTGTCTTACCTGCACTTTTGGGGAGGTGTTTTTTTTAAGAGCAGGTAAAATGCAGCATTTAATTATGACAGCAAAGTGAAAGAAAGTGCAATTTCCTCTTGTGTATTTGCGCTGTTCCGCTATACTACAGTGCCACCTAGAGTTTATGTAATGAAAAAGCAGGAAAGGAAATGCTCCTTATTGGATCTCAATTCTGTGATGAAAGTAGATCCAAACAGATAACAGCTGATTAACAGCATTGTAGAAAAGCTCATTGTTGTGGGTTGGAAATCAAAATAATGATGCCTAAGAAAGTTTAAGAGACTCCACTATGGGCTATCTCTCTTCTCCTCTATAACATTTTGAATCCCCTAACATGGTTAGATTTTCCTTGGTCTAATCTATTTAATCTCATCATCATCATCATCATCATCATCACATCTTTTTCTAACATCAACTACCCCCTCTGTAGTTTTGTTGCCCTGAAATTCTAATCTAGTATAGGAATGGAGTTTAGCGTCTTCTTTTCCTCCCATATATTCGCTTCTCTTCAGAAGGCAGTCCGTTTTCTTTGCAATTCAGAGTTGATAGAACATTGGCAGTGTCTACTGAATAAGCTCGTAGTGCTATTGATCTACCTGTTCTGTCAATCTGTGAACATTAGTGTCACAGTTTAAGAAAAAAAATACAAAAAGAAGGAGCTGGAGTAATGAAGCAACATACGGTTTTGGATCAAAATTCTGTAATGAAGACACTAATCAGGAAGCAAATCAGATTTTTCACACAGTACACTAGCCAACTAATTGGGGTAAGGGAGGGAGGGAGCAACAGCCAGAACAGATGGGACATTGCAACCTGCCTAAAATGCAAATTTATTCAAGATCTAAACTCTAATAAGGAAAACAGCAGAGCAGAAAAAAGAGAAAATAAAAGCCTAGGGTGTAATTCTCCAAGTCCATTCTCTGCTTTTCCTTACACAATCATTCCCAGTCAAGCATACAGGCAAAAAGCATTAGTTCAAAATGTTAACTGCAGATATGTTTCGTAAATTGTCCTTTCTTCCTAAAAAAAATAGCAACAGCCTTCTTGTTTATGGGACTTCCAAAACATGCTGACTTCTGGTGAGGCAGAATAAGAGAACAGTGACAAAATGTGAGGGCAAATACACAACGACAGAGACCCATTCACAAGACAGATGCTAGCACTCTTGATTTTGCATAACTGCAGTGTATAAGGCAGTATCTCTGGGAAAAAGTAGGAATATGCACACACACACAAAAAAAAGCACAGAATCTGGCCAACTGTGCAGGAGATACAAAAACAGTCCCACCAAATTGAATCAAGCTTTTGACACAGACATGTACCCATCAGCTTCTTTAACCAACACAGGGCACTTCTGTGAACCACACAGAAGTGATTTAGAATAGCATTTTCAGCCCGCGGCTACAATGGTAAACAACTGGGGCTCTTTGCTTCCTCAGATACATAAATCATTATGAATATATTTGATTCATGGCAGCAAGGGTGGTACACTGAGTTTGTCACAGGGAAAAAGGGTCCATTTTGTTCACTTGATTAGCAATAGCTGAAACTATTGACTAACATTGTGGCAGGCACAGGATGGTCATAACTGACACTGTCTCCTGTGCCAACATGATGATATGTGCAACGGCAAACCACTAGACAACCTCATGCAAGGCATCGAGAACACTGCAATGGCCTAATTCTTCATCACACAAAGATATACAGGGATGGATTACATGGTCTACCGTGTGGGTACCATGGCTGCCATGATCATTCACAAAATGGCTGCTATACTGAGGGTGGACACTCACAAAACATTGATTTTATAGGAGATGGAGAGTTGAAGCAAAAAGGCAGAGGCAGAGCTGTGCTCTGAGCCCCAAAACACAAAACCATCCCTTTGAACCAACAGTTTTACACTCCTGTACCCATTTTACAGAAGGCAAACCAATTCATTTCCTCAAATCAACTCTAAATAAATTCTTCTAAAATTAATGTGTTCCCTCTAATATATTTCGAAGAATTAATAGGCAGTTCACCCCCAAATCATTTTCCCCTCCCAAATCCCCACACACCACAGAAACCCCCCACAACAAACACACATGAATCCTACACCCCACATAGCAAATACACAATGCACAGGCACCCCCACCCACCCACACATCCTGCTCCGTTTCCCTGATCAGTCTCTTTTTTCTTTCTTTATCTTCCCTTTCCCCAGCTCTTAGTTGGTTCGTTCCATTCCCTTCTTCCTCCACTGGGTTGCTCCATTCCCTTCCTCTTTTTACTTAGCTTTTGCTTTCTTTTTGCTTTCTTTTTGTACAAAGCGGGTGGATACATTGCAAAGATGGCTCAGCCACCCACCATCTTGCCTTCCCCAGAGTTCCTCCCTCTGCCCCATTGCAAAATGGATTGCAATGGGGCAGAGGGAGGAAAGCCTCATGGGAGCCACATTGGGGAAGCCTGAACTACCATTTTTGCTATCCCTCATTTCCATTATTGTATTTTAAAGTCTGCATGAAAGAAAAACAAACAAACAAACAAATAAACAAACCAAGCAGTATGAATTCTTTTTTCTTTGTTTGTTTCATCTGAACCACACAAATGGATGTGACCTCACAACATTAAAGCTAGTCATTATAAGAATTACTATTTAACTTTAAGAATTCGTACTTGAATATGCTTTTTTCCTCTTCCCTCCCTTTTTTACTTTTGTGTCATGTTTTATAGATTGGGCCTATTCAGCCAACATGCTAATCCATGGTTAGGGCAAGTACCTGTTTGCAGCAAATGGTTAGTGAGCATGTTTGAATTAGGGGTGTGTATCGTATTGTTAAAAACGTACGATAATGATACAATATGTTCTTTATCATGCATGCGTTTAACGATAATGATACGATAGAAAAACCTCCAAAAAATATCCGATCCGATAATTTTCAGCCCGATTATATTGGATTATCGAACTGCCATATAAATCTATAACTTCTGTATTTTAAAAGTTAGAGGCTGGAAACTTGGTCACAATGCTTATGGGGTATGTCTAAGTATGTGTATGAAATTTGAGATCGATCCCTCCAACCCCTGATTTTATATGAATTTATTAAAGATTGTTTCTGACAGGTCAGAATGACAGCTCGCCATGTGCGTTCATTCAGACCTATCAAAAAGTTGCAGAATCTTTCAAAAATTCATAGAAAATCAAGGGTTGGAGGGATCGATCTCAAATTTCATGCACATATGTGCCAAATCTCAGATCAATCCCTCCACCTCTGTATTTTATATGAATTTTTGAAAGATTGTGTAACTTTTGACCTGTCAGAACTTAAATGTTCTTTAATAAATTCATATAAAATCGAGGGTTGGAGGGATCGATCTCAACTTTCATACACATGTCTAGCACATGTTGCTACACATATGTGCCAAATCTCAGCTCAATCCCTCCACCCCATATTTTATATGAATTTTTGAAAGATCGTGCAACTTTTGACCTGTCAGAACTTAAATGTTCTTTAATAAATTCATATAAAATTGAAGGTTGGAGGGATCGATCTCAAATTTCATACACATACATAGGCATACCCCATAAGCATTGTGACCAAGTTTCAAGCCTGTAACTTTGAAAATACAGACGTTATAGACATTTTTTCTAAAAAAAACCCAGCTCTATAGGGCACAATGGAGCTGCAAATTAAATATCAGATTTCCGATAATTATCGTGAAGACGATATGATTAACCTATGATATTATCAGAGATGATAATTTTTTTGGTCCGAAATTCCGATAACGATAAAATACGATATTTTCTGGCATGCACATCCCTAGTTTGAATTGTGGTTATGTAGCCACCATGGTTAGGAATGGTTTACACAACATGGTAAGTCATGGTTCACATGACATGCTAAGTCATAATGTTTAGTTCAAAATGCTTAACCACCATGGCTTAGTGTGTCCTCTGAACAGTGTCACTGTAAGCTTGTGGGCAGGGGCTGTCTTGTTTCATTATTGCATGTAAGCACAAGAGAGCTTTTGGCTGAAAAGAGGGGTAAAAATGCTTTAAATAAATAAACAAACAAATAAATAAACAAATATGACTGCATTGTTTTATACCGAGTATATGTTCCAGACCATTGCTAAGCAACAACATGGTGCCCTCTAGATGTTTTGGACTGCATCTCCCACTACCCCTCTTCTACACTACCTGAGGAATGAGGCTCTATTTGAAAACTTGACCCCAAAAAATCCCACTCAAATGAATACAAGTAAATATATCCAGGACCTACATGGTTTGGGTCCAGGGTACCTACGGGATCGCCTTCTCCCGTACAATCCGCCCCGCACACTTAGGTCCTCTGGGAAGAACTTACTCAAGCCAGTCAGAACTAGGCTGGCGGGTGTTACCCAGAGGACCTTCTCTTCCATCGCTCCCAGACTATGGAATGGTCTGTCGGAGGAGGTTAGACAAATTGACAGTCTTCATGAATTTAAGAGAGTCATGAAGACTGTCCTCTTCCGACAGGCCTATCCAGCTGAATTTTAAGATGTTTTTAATGTTGTATTTTTCTCTTGTTTTTTTTTTAAAAATTTAACTGTTGTGATTTTTATGTTTTATATTGTTGTTGTTCCCCGCCTCGATCCGGAGGGAGAGGCGGGCTACAAATAAATATTATTATATTATTATTATTATTATTATTATTATTATTATTATTATTATGTTCTTAATATCTTGAATGGATAAGATGATATGAATACTTGTGCAGATATTTATTAATGTTTGTCACGAAGTCTAGATTTGCAGTGGTCTTGACTGTGACCCACCTGTAGCCCAAACATGCATTTTGTAACTTCCTTCCTTCCTTCCTTCCTTCCTTCCTTCCTTCCTTCCTTCCTTCTGTATGGTGTTAATGCTACTGTTGTGACCCACTTTAGTTCAGCTTGCAAACCAGTAGTTGAAGACCAATGAATGGTTAGTCCAACAAGCCAATAAGCAAAACATTCTTAATCTGTGCATCTAAATGACAATGTGTGATGTTTCCTATTATTATATTATGGTGTACTCATTACAACGATCAGAATACATCTCAGTTTCTCCTTTCAAATTACAAGTTCACCTCTATCAAATAGGCTGAGGATTGTTTTGTCCTCTTGAATTTTCTTGACTCATTATTTCACTGTTGCCCAGCTGCGATTCACTTATCCTGTACATATTATTTCTCTTTTCTGGTCTCCAGCAAACCTCTCCGCATGTTTTAATGAGGGAAGGAGTAAGAAGAACAGCCTCACCAAAACTCATGACAAATGTCAGAAAGAGTCTGCCAGTGCAACTCACGTTGACATTTTAAGTAGCTTGCTGCACATAAACAAGAAGAGTGCTCAACTGCTTCTATGCAGGATGTGGTATCTGATCTAGAAGAATTAATGGTTCAGCCACATACTATTCTAGACATTAGATAGTCAAGGACGGGCAAAATTTGCACAAGATTAGTTTTCTGGTAAAGCTTCAACAGCTGCCTAACAGGAAGGGGAGCAAATAGCCTGACTGGGATATTAACCATGTACTTCTCTTTGGGGGGAGCGGCAACTTGCTTTGTTCCAGCTAATTATTTGTGAAGAAAAAAGAAAAAAAAAGGAAAGGAAATAAAATAAAAGCAGCGGTAGTAGTAATAGTTCATATTTTCAAAAATTCCAGGATGTTTCTTTGGAAATAAGGACATCTCGTTCACATGATACTCTCAAGCCATTTTGGCTTCCTGGAATACATGATAAAGCATTTCATCAGGATAGCCTCTGACAAGCTGCATCACTGGTGAGCCTCCACTCCTAGCACAGAATTGGATATAGATTAGCTGTGTTTGTTGTGATTACTGTTTTGTTCCCCATTGCAGGTACAATACTGGGACGCTGGACAGACAAGTTTGACATAGGTGTAGATTTTGTCCAGTACTTCATTGCACAGGAGAAAAAAGGAAAATGGATCCATACTTTCACGTACCACACTAAACATCACGGGTTTTATTTTTCTATATTATGATGAAGGCAACTTCCATCACACACACACATGAGTTTATAGAGTGTTATCTCCAATACAACATGCTATCCGAGATGACACATACTAAGACTTTTATTTCTCTATGCAGTGACAGAGTGGTCCCCACGGCATACAAAGGAAAGCCATATAACTTAACATAGAAAGGGAATGAACATTTCTAACCTAAATGGTTGGCTGATTGAAACTTTGCTTTTTCTGGAATTTCAACGTTTGCTTTCATGATTACTCTTCACTAAATTTCACATTAACAAAGTTCTGCGTTGTTGAATGCATCTTAAATATGGCTTCTAAAATGTAAATTATTTTTTAAAGCAATACTTTGAAGAGGCAAGGAATAAGTTCCAAATGGTGCAAGAAGTGTGGCCAAGGTTTTGAATATCGCACTGACCTAAATACAGAACATTTATAAGACATAAAAGCTGAAGGAAATTATTTGCACAGGGTCTGTCTAAAGAAGGTTCTACTTTAGTTTTATGAATTTGATGCAGACAAATGTACCTTTTAGCTCATAAACAGAGTACACTAATCATAAAACCCCTCCCGCAAACTGCCTTACAGAGAGGTCTGAAAAACCTTCTTGCTCTGAATAGGGTGACCACATGGAGAGGAAGACAGAACTCCTTTATCCTTAACAGTTGTATAGAAAAGTTGTTTGGAAAAGGGAATTCCCTCTTCATCACAGCAATTAAAGGTGCAGGCTCTTTTGTATCTGGTCATGCTAGGCAGGTCTCCTGCAGCTTTAATTGTTGCGAGGAAGGGGGGATTTCACCAGGTACTGCATTCGTACAATGACACCTGCTGAAATTCCCTTTTTTATACAACTGTTAAAGATATAGGAGCCCTGTCCTCCTTTCCATATGGTCACCCTAGTCCTGAGGGACGGGTAGAAAAATGAGAAATACCTTGTTCAAGAAGAACAGTTATTGTTCTTCTCCAGTTTACTCAATAACTTTGATTGATGCTTGATGTTTTAATAATCGTTTATTTTAAGGATCACCTTCCCATGTATCAGCCTAGCAGCACATTAAGACCAAGGCCAGATCTACACCAAGCAGGATATAACACTTTGAAAATGGTTTGAAAATGGTATATGGAATGTGTCATGGACCCCAATAGTTGTCAGTGCACTTCAATGCTGTTAAAAAGCAGTAGTGTAGATCCTGCCAAGCAATAGAGGCCCTTCTCACTTGCCCACCTTTGAGGACAGTAAAGTGGCCAACTACATGACAGAAAACCTTTTTTTCGCAGTGGCCCCACACCTCTAGAATAGGTTGGCATTAGGGATCCATCAGGTCCCAATACTGTAAGCTTTTTGGAAGGCCCAGATGATTTACTTTGGGGAATTCCTTCTCCTGATTATGGGTGTCATCAGATGAGCATTTTATTGCAAACTCATGGCAGAGAAGCGATGGTAAGGAAATGTGATTTCCCTCCATGTGATGACGCTCAAGATCTAAGGAAGAGCAGGTTAACAGCAATATCGAGAACTGTAACTATCTAGAAAAGCAGTCTCCAAAGAGAATGGCTGTGTTTGAATTTTGGGACAAAGTTCTCCCACCGTTTTCCAGTGTTTTGGGCTGACACATTCCTCTGAAGCCGCAGGTCATTGTCAGTTTCAGTGACAGAACTGTTGGCTGCCTGGATACAGTGCCTGCTCCCGTCTGGTAATTTCAGGTTTCTTCTAACAACTGAAATGTTAGAAACGAGCATGTTCTAATCCGTATAACACCAACAGAGTTAATTGACAGAATCCCGTCATCTATCCTCTAGGCGTCATGCTATTAGAAGAATATTGTTTGGCCCACTAATCATCCAGAGCCATGTTCCAACTGGTTGGGCTTGTGGAAGAAAGCCATCCCTCTTTTGAAATCCCTATTAAAACACAGGTGGTTCATTACCAGCTTTGTCTTAAATGTTACCCTCCAAGAGAGCTGTCAAGCTTAATTCATCAATGTATCGAAGGTATTTCAGTATACTCCAGCAAATAGTGCTAAGAAGGTCAGAAGTATCACCACATGGGTTTCATAAACAACTTATGAGGAACGAGATCGCTGCAAGAGAAGAACTAGGTTTTTTGAAAAAAGCAAATACCAGATATGTTTTTCTTTAAAGCAAGCAATGACAGAGAAGTTACCATCCCCATATAAGAACATTAAAACTTTCCCACTGCCACCAAAGTTGTTGTGTGCTACAGACATCAAGACAGCTATCAGACATGAGAATGCCAGAGAGCAGAGCAATCCTCAAGTAGCCACTCGAGAGGGGGGTGGAGCTGGAGAGAAGCTCCCAAGGGGTGGGTGTGTACATCTGTCTTGAGGCCCCATTTAGAGCAGTGGGAAGTTCCATAGACATCAGTGAGCCCCGAAATTGAGCTTCTAGTGTGGGGCGAAGACAGCCTTTGATCTGCTGGATCCAAGGCCTCTCCCGTTTCCCATGAAGGCTCTGAATTGGGCCCATTGCCTACTCCAGCCTCAGACTAGAACATATGTATTTTACCTCCTATTGGGACCCAGTGGTTAGGGGAAAATAAACAAAAAGTGCTAGCAATGGAAACAAAAATTCTTGTCACCCAATTCAGAAGGGGTGGATATTTATTTATTTTATTTATTTATTTATTACATTTGTATACCGCCCCATAGCCGAAGCTCTCTGGGCGGTTTACATAGGATTAAAAACAATTAAAAACAATATACAAAAATTAAAACAGCAAAAACATACAACATACACACAATCTGTACATTTAAAAACCACTTCAACACTTCAAAAAACTACAAAAACAAAACAAAACAAACCCAGGCTCCTCAGATATTGCCAAATGCCTGAGAGAAGAGGAAAGTCTTGACCTGGCGCCGAAAAGATAACAATGTTGGCGCCAGGCGGGCCTCGTCGGGGAGATCATTCCACAATTGGGGAGCCACCACAGAGAAGGCCCTCTCTCTTGTTGCCGACCTCCGAGCTTCCCTCGGAGGAGGCACTCGGAGGAGGGCCTTAGATGTTGAACGTAGTGTTCGGGTAGGTTCATGTCGGGAAAGGCGTTCCATCAGGTATTGTGGTCCCAAGCCATGTAAGGCTTTATAGGTTAAAACCAGCACCTTGAACCGGGCTCGGAAACATACAGGCAGCCAATGCAAGTGGGCCAGAGTAGGTCTTATATGTTCGAACCTACTGGTTCCAGTTATCAATCTGGCCGCTGCATTTTGCACAAGCTGCAGCTTCCGAACCACCTTCAAAGGCAGCCCCACGTAGAGTAACTTGGAGGTTACCAGAGCATGGACAACTGAAGCCAGGTTATCCCTGTCCAGATAGGGACGTAGCTGGGCCACCAACCGAAGTTGGTAGAAGGCACTCCGTGCCACTGAGGCCACCTGTGCCTCAAGTGACAGAGATGGTTCTAGGAGAACCCCCAAGCTACGAACCCGCTCCTTCAAGGGGAGTGCAACCCCATCCAGAAAAGGTTGAACACCCTCCATCCGGTCAGCGGAACCACCCACCAACAGCGTCTCAGTCTTGTCTGGATTGAGTTTCAGTTTATTAGCCCTCATCCAGTCCATTGTCGCAGCCAGGCACTGGTTCAGCACATCCACAGCCTCACCTGATGAAGATGAAAAGGAGAAATAGAGCTGCGTGTCATCAACGTACTGATGACAACGCACTCCAAAACTCCGGATGACTGCACTCAACGGTTTCATGTAGATATTGAACAGCATGGGGGACAAAACTGACCCCTGCGGAACCCCATACTGGAGAATCCATGGGGCCGAGCAGTGTTCCCCAAGCACCACCTTCTGGAGCCGACCCACCAAGTAGGAGCGGAACCACTGCAATGCAGTGCCTCCCACTCCCAACTCAGCCAGTCGTCCCAGAAGGATACCATGGTCGATGGTATCGAAAGCCGCTGAGAGATCAAGGAGAATCAACAGAGTCACACTCCCCCTGTCTTTCTCCCGACATAGGTCATCATACAGGGCGACCAAGGCTGTTTCCGTACCAAAACCAGGCCTGAAACCCGACTGAAATGGATCCAGATAATCAGTCTCATCCAAGAGTGCCTGGAGCTGGCTCGCAACCACCCGCTCCAGGACCTTGCCCAGGAATGGAACATTTGCTACTGGCCTGTAGTTATTAAGATTTTCAGGGTCCGGGGAAGATTTCTTTAGGAGTGGTCTCACTGCCGCCTCTTTCAGGAGGCCTGGGACCACTCCCTCTTGCAAAGAGGCATTAATCACTTCCCTGGCCCAGCCAGTTGTTCCATCCCTGCTAGCTTCTATTAGCCAAGAGGGGCAAGGATCCAATATGGAAGTGGTTGCACGAACCTGTCCAAGCACCTTGTCAACATCCTTGAGCTGCACCAACTGAAACTCATCCAAGAAAACAGGACAAGCCTGTGCTCTGGATACCTCACTAGATTCATCTGCTATAACACTGGAGTCTAAGTCCTGACGGATGCCAGAGATTTTATTCTGGAAGTGCCCAGCAAATGTATTACAGTGGGCCTTAGATGGTTCTACCATGTCCTTGGGGCCAGCATGTAAAAGCCCCCGGACAACTCTGAAAAGCTCCGCTGGGCGGCAGGTTGATGATTGAATAGTGGCAGCAAAGTATTGTTTTTTTGCTGCCCTCACTGTCCCTGAATACAGCTTACCATAAGCACTTACCAGTGTTTGATTGCATCCATCAGGAGTTCGTCTCCATCTGCCCTCAAGCCGTCTCCTGTTTTGTTTCATCACTCTCAGCTCTGGGGTATACCACGGAGCCGTTCGAGCTCTACACAGGAGAGGGCGCTCAGGAGCAATCGTGTCAACTGCCCGGGTCATTTCTGCATTCCACAGATCAACCAGGGTTTCGACAGGAGAGCCAGCCCTATCAGCCGGAAAACTCCCCAGAGCCCTCTGGAAACCATCTGGATCCATTAGCCTCCGGGGGCGGACCATCCTAATGGGTCCCCCACCCTTGCAGAGGGGAAAAGCCACTGTAAGTCTAAACCTCAGCAGGTGGTGATCTGACCATGACAGAGGGGTTGATGTAAAGTTCCCCACTTTCAGATCCCCATCTCCATGTCCAGTTGAAAAAACCAGGTCTAGAGTATGCCCTGCTACATGCGTTGGGCCAGTGGCATGTTGGGACTCCCATGGTTGTCATGGAAACCATGAAATCCTGAGCTGCCCCAGATAAAGTGCCCTCGGCATGAATGTTGACATCCCCCAGAACCAAGAGTCTGGGGGACCTCAACAGTACACCAGAGACCACCTCTGTCAGCTCAGCTAGGGAGTCTGTTGAGCAGCGGGGTGGGCGGTACACCAACAGAATCCCTAATCTGTCCCGTTGGCCCAACACAAGGTGCAAACACTCCAGACCAGTAGTCATATGGACAGGGAGCCTGCAGAGGGGGATGGAATTCCTATAGACCACAGCAACCCCCCCTCCCCGGCCCTCAAGTGTACCCTGATGCTGAACCAAGTACCTCGGTGGGCATAACTGGGAGAGACTAACTCCTCCCTGCTCTCCCACCCAGGTCTCGGTTATACATGCCAGATCGACTGCCTCATCCACAATTAAATCGTGGATGAGGGAGATCTTATTATGCACTGATCTGGCATTTAAAAGCAGCACCCGGAGGCCTGAAGGCTGGCTGATAAGGCAACCAACAAGCCTGTGGGTGTGAGGGGGACTGGAACAAGGCACAGCCATTAACTGTCTGTGCCTTGTTTCCCTAACCTGGCAAGTCCTCCTCACAACGCCATATCTCCCTCTACCCGTCACTACCCTGATTGTGCTCCCCTCAGATCCCCTCACCTGGCCCTGTATCCTCCCTCCCAGGCACATAGCTCAAGCCTGGGGAAAGGGGAAAAAACAAACAAACAAAAAAACAAAAAACAACCAAAGACAAAAACAGAAAGCCGGCAGGCAGGCACACTCCTCTCCTCCTCCTCTGGCGGCAGGCCTCCCTCTCCTGCAGGTTGATGGCTTTCCCAGGCCCCCTCAGCCAGCAGCTTAAATATCCCTCCCAGGAATATCCTTCTCTTCCCCACCCCTCATCCCAGCCTGCCCCTTAGGACTGCACTCATATTTTCCAAGTCAGGTTGTTCAATTCTCTATCAGTTAAAACAGCCTGGACTCAGTGAATATTCTGGGAGTATCTAAGGCTGAAACACTGTTGAGAGTGGGCAGGTATGGACCTGGTCAATTGCTTGGATGGGTACACAGATGCATTGAAATGTATGGCAGCAACCAGGTCATATTGCATGACACAGTAGACCTTGAGTGAGAGAGCACTGGAAGTCCTATATAGGTAGACATAGGTATAATATACCTATATATCTATATATCTGTCTTAAGCTGAAACTGAAGGAGCTGGTTTTAACCTATAAAGCCTTACATGCCTCGGGGCCACAAAGCCTTACATGCTTTGGGACCACAATGGAGCGCCTCTCCTGACATGAACCAACCCATATACTATGCTCATCATCTAAGGTTCTCCTCCAAGTGCCTCCTCTGAGGGAGGGTCAGATAGTGGCAACAAGGGAGAGGGACTTCTTGATGGTGGCCCCCCAATTATAGATAGAATGATCTCTCTGATGTGGCCCACCTAGCATCAACATTGTCATCTTTTCGCTGCCAGGTTAAAACTGCCCATTTCTCTCATGCACTTGGCAGCATATAATGAGTTTTTAATCAGGTCTTGGATTGTCCTTGGTTAATTGTTTAAAAAAATGTTTTTAAGATATATGTTGTTTAATGGAGGCACAGCTGTGCCTCCATTGTTAAGGGCCATCAGTAAAAAACACATTCCGCCATGTTAAAGAGATAATTGGGGGGGGGGTCATTCTAACAGCCATAAAATCGAAAATGTTTCACCAATCTTTCTGAAACTTACAGGTGCCAGAAAGAAATGTTTGTTTTACATTACCTGAAAATTTCAAGAAGATTGGTGAAAGATTGAGGGAAGGAGAGTAGTTTAAGATAGAAAAGGAACACAAACCTGTCTCCCTGCTTTTGTCAAATGATTTTGGGTTTGTGAGTTTTGTGCTCACGATTTACATAATTTCTAGAGCCTTATTAATTAATCCAGTGGTGGGGTCTTCTTCCTCCTTCACTGTAGTTGGTGGAAAGCTTTTCTTTTTAAAAAAAATTCCCTTCAGTTGACTTTTAAGGACTATTTTAACCTCTCATTCAAGTCTATGAGGAGGCCATCTTCCCTCATAGCGCGAGTCACGCTCAGTAGCGTCGCTCTCCCCTTCCCTCCTGCCTTAGAATGTTGGGGGTGGGTGGGTGAAATGGCCGCTGCCTCTATAGCACAGACCTTTTGAGTGAAGAAGAAGAAGAGTTTCTCTGTTCTCTTCTGGAACATGCTTTCCTTTGGCTCTGAGAGCAGTTTGGGCTATCTTCATAAGGCCAGTTTGCTCTTTTGCTCCCTGGTGAAGCAGGGTGGGGTTCCTCTGGATCCATGGTAACCTGATCTTCAGATCTCTCCTGGGAATAGGTGGCTATACATTCCTTTCTATCCCCCCACCCCACTCACACACAGTGTGCTCCTTCCCTCTTTTCTAAGAGTTTGGTCCATGCTGCTATAAAGTTGAAAGCTTCAAACACTTCATTTAAATAGTTTGGGCCGGTGTTAAGTTTTAAGTACAATGTTGAAACCTTTCAAAGTGCTTCTGGGCCTACAACGTTGGTTTCGGCCTAGTCAAACTGTTTTCTAAGAAGGTTTAGAAACAGTTAAACTGTTGTGTATTTTGCATAGTGTACACACATGCATTTTCTTTCTAATCCTTGCAGTCTACACTGGCTCCCTCCTGGATGTGTTTTTGGAGGCAGACAACCCCTTTTTTGTTCCAGCAGGCCTTTGACAAATAATCTGGACCTCTGTCTATACCTTTGACTTTTAAATTGTTATGTATTTTAAATGTTTTAAATGCTTTAGCATTGGGCAAAAGGCAGGATACTACTACTACTAATAGTAATGTTTCAGTTTCACTTCTGTATCTGATGCTCTTTTGCATTTACTTTTCTTTATAAACCATTCATATTTTAAGACTTCTTGTGTGGCATGTTTTCATTGGTTTAACAAGTTAAAAGGGGTCTTCACTGTTTTCATGCTTATGTTATAAAATCTATTTTAGATTCAAGAGTAACAGAGTTGGGGGAAATCCTCAATCTCTTTGCTATCAGAGGCACTGCGTAAGGGACCCCTGGAGATAATTTAGACTGACCCCACCACATAACACTATTGCCCCTTCTGAAGAAATCTGGACCACAGACTGCTAAAGACAAACAAAGTAGCAGGCCATAATAACAGTTCTCATGTGGCCATTTGCCTTATGAGGCAGGTGCTCTGTGGGCTACCAAATGGAGGGACTAACAGGCCATAAAGTTGCCTGGCTGGGTCTGCCAGAAATCCAGCCTCAACACTCCTGGAAGGTCCATGTTCTATAGCACCTGCTGTCAGATGAACCTGAGGGAATCTCCACCCCTGGGTTTAATTTACTGGCTTCCCCTGGCTGGACCTTGCAGGAAACTATAGGGACAGACAGAGCAGGCATTCATAGCACACATAGAATGCTGAGACTGGCAAATCTAAAAGCAAGTGTGTTGCTTTTCAAGAACCAAGGAAATTCAATGGGTCTTACTTTTGAGTAAATATCTAGGGATGGAAATGCAGCCTGTGCAAGAACTGAGTAGGGTGACCATATTTGGGAAACCCAAAAAGAGGACACCTAGTGGGGGGCAGGAAAATGGCTTTCTGGGGCCACCTTAAAGTCCCCAATTGGAGCAGAGGAGGGGAAAGCATGTCATTCTCACCCCCACCCCACCGCTGCAATCAGGCCCTTTTCTATAATGCCTGGGAATGACACGTTTTCCCTTTTAAGGCCTTGATTGGAGCAGTGGGAGAGAATGACACACCTCCAGAAAGCATGTCATTCCCCCCTGCCACGCTAATGGTGGCCTTAAAAGGGAAAGTGTGTAATTCCAGGTCATTATAGACTATTGCATAAAATCCCCCCTGACACCGAGGATAGAACAAAAACCAGGAGAAATCTGGGGAAATCCTGACAGGTTTTTATTATTATTTATTATTGCATTTATATCCCACCTTTTTTCTGCCAAGAAACCCAAGGCAGCATACATAATCCTCCTCCTCTCCATTTTATCCTCACAACAGCAACCCTGTGAGATGGGTTGGGCTGAGAGTCTGCAACTGGCCCAAAGTCACCCAATGGGTTTCCATGGCTAAGTGGGGAGTAGAACCCAGATCTCCCAGCTCCCAGTCCAACACTTTAGCCACTAGGCCACACCCTAGTGGTCACCCTAGAATTGAGCCATGCCAAGTTGGAAGCAGATCTGTTTGTGCCTTGATTTTTAGGATATTTTTTAAAAAAGTTTGACTTCAAAGTTTTTTCTAAAATTCAAGGCACGAACCAATCTGCTTTCAACTTGGCATGGCTAAAGCCTTACTTAAGAGGTACCATGGTGCCAAGTTTAATCTCTTCATCTTTACTTTCTTTCTTTCTTTTTTAATGTACTGCTCAAGGCCCTAGACCCCAAAGAGGAGTATTGGGTTTGAAGTTTTAAAAATTCCTAAAACTCAAGGCATAAACAGATCTGCTTCCAACTTGGCATGGCTCAATCCCTACTTAAGAGCTACCATGCTGTCAAGTTTCATCCCTTTATCTTTAAAAATGATGGAATTGTAAGCATTTTAGTTAATTAAAAAAATTTAATTGAAGTTTTAAACATTTCTAAAAATCAAGGGATGAACGGATCTGCTTCCAACTTGGCATGGCTAAATCCCTACTTCAGAGCTACCATGGTGCCAAGTTTCATCTCTTTATCTTTAATTTCATTTTTTAAACTTGTACTGCTCAAGGTCCTGGACCCCAAAGAGATTTCTGTTTGAACTTTAAAAAATTCCTAAAAATCAAGGCATGAACGGATCTGCTTCATACTTGGCATAGCTATATCCCTACTTAAGAGCTACCATGATGCCAGGTTTCATCTCTTTATCTTTAAAAATGAGGGATATGCAAGCATTTTGGTTGATTTATTAATGTTAAAAGTGAGTTCAACACATAACACTAACTTTGATTTTATATTGGATGTCAAGATGGTGTAACAACCTGGCTGATGCTGGCTTGGTTGTCAACTGTATAATATCCAGTCATGTGTTACACAAAGCCATAAAATTCATTAAACAAAAAACCTATGGTTTACAAAAACAATGTTAAGGCTCTACAGTTTCCAACCAAGCACCAAAAAGCAGGGAAATTGGGAGTTAAGGCTCACAAGCCTTAACGCCACATACTCCCTAAGGAGGCAGAAAGTGCAAGTGAAATTCTCATTCTCCCAAAGCAGATAAACCATGAGGACAGGATGGAGAATATGATACGCAGAGGTGACTGTGGGGTTGTGGAAAACTGATCACGAACAACTTAGGGCCACCTACTTCTCTTTTTTTGTTTAGAGCAGCCCTTCCCCAACCTGGTGCCCTCCAAAGGTGTTGGACTACAACTCCCATCATTGCAAGTCAGTATGTCCCATGGTCAGGAATGCTGGTACTTGTCATCTCAAACACCTGGAGGGCAACAAGATGGGGAATGCTGTCACATATCCTTACCAAATACAGGGTCTGCCCAATACTTTTCTCTCAAGCACATCTCGCATATAGCAGCACGCTTGATAACAAAAGGGGAACTATTCATTACAGATCTAGAACCACAGCATGTGCCAGACACTTCCAACTTTTGGTCAATATCCTGCCCTTCAAAGAACCAATGTTTTTTTTTCTTAAAATGTATTTATACAAAATATACTGTTCACTCCCCACAATCCCTCCACAATACATCATCTCATCAAAGCAACAGAGGAGCAGAAGAGCTTTAGTTTCGCTGTCTTGAACACCTTTCAGATGAGATCAATCAATACCTCTTGGGAGAAATCCCTAGTGAATTTTGTGGCACTGGCTTCTGAGAAGACTTGTATAAGAGTCAACCTTCTCCAGCTTGGTGCTCTCCAGATGTGTTGCACTTTAACTCTCATGTTATGTGTTATGGGGAAGACAAAAATCATTTCATACTTAATTTTAAAATAATACTTACACATGGAAGTATTAGGTGGTAGCTCTGCCTTTGATCTCACACTGCTGAACAAGTAAGAGAAATCCTTTATCTGATATTCAAATAACAGACATCCTATGCCATATGTTGAAAACTAATGTTGATGTCTGAAGGGCTATCCGGATTAGGTATTCAAGAGTCATTCATTGTTGTTTCATTTGGTTTAGACAGTTTATTTAAAGTGATGCAGCTCTTTTGTAGTTCCTTGATTTATCACATATCTTAATGCTGGAAAACATCATACTTTAGTACAGATGTGGGCACAAAATAGATCTATCCTGATGTTTTGGACATCAACTCCCAGCATTCCTGATAACTGCCCATGCTGATAGGGGCTTTTACAAGTTGAATTCCAAAACATCTGGAGATCTACATTCTGCCTTCCCTTGTTCTTGAACTACATTCTCCAACCTGGTGCCTGTCAGATGTGTTGGGTTGCAACTCTCGACATAAGAATCTCTAAGAAATGGGAAGTAGCTGATCCTAAATTGTTCATCATCATTTCCCACAACCCCACAGTCACCTCTGCAGATCAAATTGCATATCTAGATTTTTGAGATGACAAGTCCCAGCATTCCTGACCATGGGACATACTGACTTGCAATGATGGGAGTTGTAGTCCAACACTTTTGGAGGGCACCAGGTTGGGGAAGGGCTGCTCTAAACAAGAAAAGAGAAGTAGGTGGCCCTAAGTTGTTCGTGATCAGTTTTCCACAACCCCACAGTCACCTCTGCATATCATATTCTCCATCCTGTCCTCTGCTTAGGGAGAATGAGAATTTCACTTGCACTTTCTGCCTCCTTAGGGAGGATGTGGCGTTAAGGTTTGTGAGCCTTAACTTCCAATTTCCCTGCTTTTTGGTGCTTGGTTGGAAACTGTAGAGCCTTAACATTGTTTTTGTAAACTGTAGGTTTTTTGTTTAATGAATTATATGTTCTCTGCACTTCACAGAATGTATATTTAACAGTTTTTCATTTTTGTGAACTGCCCAGAGAACTTCAGCTAGGGGTCGGTATATAAATATAGTAAACGAATGAATGAAATGAAAATGAATGGAACGGATTATCTGTCCGGTTTTGTAGCATCAGAAGCTGTCTTATGCCAAGTCAGATCCTTGGTCCATTTAGCTCATTATTGTCTACACTGACTGCAGTGGCTCTCCAGGGTTACAGACAGAGGTCCTTCCCAGCTTCTCCGATCTGGAGATTTTGGTGGTTAAACCTGGGAGTGCTTGCCCATCAAGCATGTGCTCTCCTGAGCTACAGGCTACAGCCCTTCCTCAATACGTGAGGTAAGACTATTGAGGCATTGTTTGCACCGTGGCTGGTAAGTGCTAGATCATAATTTGCTAAGGAATATTTCAGAAGAAACTACTGATGAGCGATCTTTTTGAGAAAGCCACATGAGAGCTATTTTTCACGATGCACTCCTACCTGGCTGGAGGCTTCTGTGTAAATAACACAACTTGATGTGGAGGGGGCAGTCGCACAGGTCTTTCCCACAGAATCAGCACCTAGCAGTTTATTGCTTTGCCGTCCTGTAATCAAAATGTGTAAGGTACCACCTGACACATGTTGGCAAGATCAATCTCATCCTTGTTGTTTACAAATGATGGAAGAAATCCACAGACACAGACTTGTGGAGGAAATTTTGATTTAGGTGTCGGCACAAAGGGGGACAAGCATGGAGTCATATGGATTCACTTTTAGAAGTTGGCGGTGGCACAACCGCAATATCTATCCAGTTAAATCATGTTACAGAATCAATATTTCGTAAAATGAAAATTGAAAAAGCACTGTGCGTGGTACAAAACAATTGCTTTGATGCCAACATATGTTCAAAATAAAATAAAGTAAAATAATGAACTGTATCATTTCCTTTAATTTGCTCAAGGGTCACTGCACTTCATTTCCCCCCCCCTCTACTTGTGATGCTTGTTTTCAAAGAAATGACTAAGTTTCTTCTCTTCAACTCCCTGTATAAAGGATCCAAGTGAACTGGCACAGAGAAAGACAGGCAAAGAAGCACTCAGGAAATTGGAAATTCACAGAACGGCATCAGCATATCTTAAAGAAACTTTATTTTTTCATCTTCAACCCTTATTCTGATTTTAAAAAAAGAAAAAAAGGGAAATATAACATGGTAGAAGAATGGCATTGAAAACAACTCATAAACCAAGTTTTCTTCTCTACTGCAAGTATCAATTCAGTGAAAACCACATGAGATGTCAAGGGGTGGTGTGGTGGGAGATATATATTTGTAAGAATATCCAGTCCCAAAATCTGCACATGCCAGGGCCATACTTTAGCTCATGATCATTCCCATACTTCCGATACAGATAACTGTCAATCCAATGTAGTCTGGAATGATAGTTATCTGCTGCCACCACAAAAGACGTGCAAAGAGAATACATGTCTGGTTTTCCAGAGCTGTAGCCCATACATTTGCATGCACACTACAATAAAGAGTAAAGGCTGCACAAGAAGCTAAGGTGCAGACTGCACCAGCTGTTTTCAGCATATCACAACCAACGTAATGTACAAATGATGGCTTATCAAAGATTGGAGGATAGATGGAGGCATAACCAGCACATTTCTCTTCCATGGAATTCTGCTTAGCAAAAGGAGGGAACAAGAAATTCACTGTCTGGTGCCTGTCTAATATAGCTTCCTCTAGTCTCCATGTTTTAGCTGGATACTACAATACATATGAGCACCCCCCCCCTCGAGTGTCATCTCCAAGAGAGGCTTGGAAGATGGCAGCAAGGGAGAGGGTCTTCTCAGTGGTGGCCCCCAACAATGGAATGAGCTCCTCACAGAGGCATTGTCATCCTTTTGACACCAGGTCAACACTGCCCTCTAATCCCAGGCATTTGATGGCATATGATGGGGCATTCATACCAGTCATTTGAATAGGTCTAGTATTTTATAGAAACTGTTCAAATTGTTTTAAATTTTGGATATTTAAAACAGTGTGCTGCATTTTATGCTGTACTTTTAACACTGTATTTTATTGTTTTATGGATTGTTATAAACTGCCCAGACAACTTCAGCTATTGAGCTGAACAGAAATGAAATGAAATAAATAAAGATTTGAGCTCCATCCTAGCAGCGCATGACCAATACCAAAGCACAATGATATCTTATGATATTTGAAACTCATATTTAAGAATGTGCTTGGAATGGATGCAAATATTAAGAGAGGACCTTCTTTCAAGACCACCACATTTAGTGAGGCATTTGGTGGCAATGCAAAATGAGGGCCTTCTTGGTTGCGACTCCCTGGTTGTGGAACTCCCTGCCGAGGGAGGTTAGGTTTTCTCCCTCTCTGTTTTCCTTCCACCAGTAGGCAAACGTTGCTTTATTCAAGAGGCATTTGCTGTGTAAGTGAACCAGTTGGGCTGGAGAATCAGTTGGGTTGGAGGGTGGTTTTATTCCGTTGCTGGCCCAATCTACATGGAAACATCTTCTGATGCTGATGCAGTTTAAAAACAAATTTTCTTGATTCAAAACTACTAGTCCTGCGGCACATGTAGCCAATTAATATGGTGTGGACTTGCTATAAATCTTGCTTTTGTGTGGCAAATGCTAATCTTAAACTGCGTTAATTTGGCTATGTAGGCGGACTCTCAGGACATCAACAAGCTTCCTTCCTTTTCTATTTTTAACATCCATTAAGCTCGTGCACAGATGCAACTATGAGGAGGAGTGTATTATCTTTTTTTAATAAAAAAGTCATCCCAAAAGCAACATGCTGACTTTCTCAGGAGTAAGCCTCATTAGCAAACACTATTTATAAAAAAACAAAGCACCCGATCTTGGTCAATGGAGGATGAAGTTGAAAGGAATGAGCTAACTCCTCTCCTCCAGTCCATCCTTAGCTGATGCAACTTTCCTCTGAAGCCATTCCCCCATTTCCTCCCACCCCACCCAGAATGCTGCAAGTTTAAGACACACTGTGTCCCAAAACGCAGGGAAATTGCTATACAGGGAAAATCCATTACAAAAAGACTTTGCAAGAATGCAATTTTTATGGCAAGAAAATCTGGGACTGTTATTGTATTTGTTTTATTATTGTTTTTGTCAAGTTTAGCTAGTGCTTGTAAACTGCCTTGAGTGCCATTTTTGTTAGAAAGACAGGTTACAGGTCAGATAAATAAATATTAAAACATTTGAGTCAGTTACAATGGTGGTACATTCAGCAAGATTGGAGACATAAGGGCTAGGGTGTCAGGCTTCAATGAATACTCTCCTCCTGCTATGAATGCCTCAATCCCTTGGCAACTACCCTTGCTGTGCATGTACAGAAGAAAGATTCCCTCTCCCAACTTCTCTGGGTTCGGCAAACAACTCTGAAGAAGGAAGGGGTGTTTTCTCTCCCTTCCTGCTTGGATTTTGCAGAAGCAACATGGCACTATTACTGTCTTCTGCTATCTCATGAAAGAAACCATCACTCCTTTTCTGTAGTTCATGGAGTACTCAAAGGAAGAAAAAGATATTTACAGAACAATGCCCTGCTCAATTCTGCAAATCCCCAGTGCAATGGCAGAGAAGATGTCACTTCCATCTCCCTGAATTAGTGTTAGCTAAAAACCAGAAGAGTTGCAGCCTAAGATATTCCTTAACCATCTGGATGCCATTAAGCGACTCACAGGCTGTTTATACAATCATTTATTCTGAGACAAAAACTCAGAAATGTATCGCATACATGTTCATGTACACTGTAAACTCATTTTGAGCTGTGGCTGAAGGCTGTTGAAAGAAAATGTGCAATCCCTGGTAAGATTCCAGGCCAGACTCTCCTTTTCATCTCACAGTGATGTACAGAGACAAGTAAAGTTGCAGCCCGCAGTATGCAAAGGTGGGTGGCATTCCAAGTCCTAGAGAGAAGCCCAAGGGTGTTTCACCCATTACACAGTGGAAAACCTGGGTTTGCCACCAAGTGTGCATTCAACAGAGAGCCTCAGCTAATCCCATCTCCCCAGTTAGAATACAGGCACAAGACATGTGTTTCCAAACATGTTTGCCACATTTGAACATTACATTTGAGGAGCACATGTAAAATATATGACATGTATACCTAAAAGAAATATAATGTATGAAGCAGCCAACCGATCCCTACAAATAGTGGGATCTTATCAAACCAGAGTGTATGGGTGAAACTCCAGAATTCTTGTTCATTTTTATAAGCTCGGTCTTGATTGTGTAGATAAGAATTGTGGTTCAATACCAACGACTGAATCAAAAGGCTTCCAGAGACACCTGTGATCCCCTATATACTGATCTGTGCCTCATATAAACTACCAGATCAGAGTTGACCTAGAACAATTGAGACAAGCAGTATACTACATATTGCTAGTTACTTAGATGGAGGGAAAACCTATGCACACCATCAAAGAGAGAGTAATAAAATCCCTTAGGAACATAAAACATTGGTGTGTCTCTTACTATAACATTGATGGCCAACTTTGAAAGCCACAAAGGCTGAAGAAATCAGTGACAAACTATTCATTCTGATTTGAAAATGATTTTTGCAGGGCTAAAGTTAATAAAGTTTTGGTTAATCTCCTGCAAGGGCAGCTATGACAAAAGAATTTCCCAGTCGTTCTTGCTCTTGCATACTCTAAAAAAAGAATCAGGTTGAATTCAGGGCAAAAGTATCTGCTTTAAAATCGCAAGCAAAACACCTTCCTCAAGAATCTTACAGCATTGTTTTAAAATCTTAACCCAGGACTGCACCTTGAATCTATGGCTTTATTAAGGAATGCTGCAAAGCCTTAAGAAAAAGGCAAAGATCTTTCAGCAGAATCACTATGCATTAAAAAATTAAGGACTGCAGGAAGACGTACAGCTCAGCACCCTTCTTATAAACATATTTCGCTCATTTACATAGATCCAAAGAGCGGAGTCCTGCTAATGCAGCTGATAACAGGTTGCTCCTGCATGTAAACAGCATATTTTGCAGGAATGTAGACACTTTAGTCTTTGTTTTGTGCTCAACCTAGTTAAAGAATTACATACAGGTCTGAGGACTCTGACCTAAATTAAAAATAAAATAAACATTAAATTATACAAGGGGCGGTGGCATAAACTAGAATAAGTGTTGCAGTTCCAGTTTTCATTTCAATATTTGTAGCAATCATTTTACCTTCCTCCAGCTGGATTGCAGGCCTCATGAGGAACCACTGCAAATTAGTTCATGGCTGTGTAAGTTTCTGCTTCATTACCCAACTTAGAGATAATTGTGGGAACTTTGTGGATTCTCTCTTCTCCACCTTGATCCCGTTACTAATTCTCTATAGAAAGACCTCTCTCTTGGAGATCTCCTTAATGCTTTACATGCTTATCTGGTGTTCCATCTTTATTCACACTTTCTAATTGCTTTTAATGTTTCAAATCAATTAATAAAATGATTGATGTCACCAGAGGATAAAACAAAAACTCAAGGAGAGCTAGAATAAAATGCAGAGCACACCTTTCCATTTTCAAACTGTAAATGAAGGTGGAAAACAAAAGAATTTCCATTTCTGCATATGTACTTGAGCTGCTCTAACTTTGGCCCAAACCATTCATTTTTGAGATGTCAAAATTGGCACCTCATTTTCAGGTAGGAATGCTTTGTGTGAAATCGGTCACTTTATTTCAACAAAAATATTTTGCTTTGTTTCTCCACGCTCTGGGGCAGCTTTCCCTGGTGCCCTTAAGATGCTTTGGATTTCAACACCCATCAGGCTCAGGCATCATGGCTAATGATCAGGAATGCTGGGCATTGTAGTCCAAAATATTGGAAAGCTGCACATGGGTAAGTCCACAGATTGCCCAATAGATTTGCTTTTCTGCACAACTTTTTTCTTATTCTCTTATTTGCATTTGTGCAAACTGATGCACATTCTAGCAGTGGGCTGGTGCATGCGCATCGAGATTTAACATGCACGAAATCAGTATTTCTGGTTGCCCCACAATTTCCATTCAATTTGGCTTCCTTACCTTGCCTTTAGGCTCAAGAAATTATTTAGCTTCAAACTCAAAAAATTATTATGCTGTGCATTAGAATTTGCACCATATACACCCCAGTCTACCTCTA
Source organism: Anniella stebbinsi (assembly GCA_029215795.1). Lineage (NCBI taxonomy): Eukaryota > Metazoa > Chordata > Lepidosauria > Squamata > Anniellidae > Anniella > Anniella stebbinsi. Next base: position 306,140,090 of record JARDYH010000001.1, on the reverse strand, counting down.
GTTGTGCATAGCTATGCCTGACTTTAATTGTTGTAGGAAATGATCAAGCTTGGAATCCTTATTTATTCCAAACTGCTTTTCAGTGATATCCATTTTTGGTATTTAATCGCTGTTCGTTTAAAGTACCGATACCAGTTATTTTATCAACTTCTTGGTTTTGTTCCCTGTGTATATATTTTTATATTGTTGACTCTGCTGATATTGTTTTCTTTGCTGCTGCAATAATGTTTTTAGATGTGCCAGTGTGTTTTAGTGAGCTTCTTCCCCAGGTTTCACCCCTACCTCCAGCCCCTCCAGATTTTGGGTTCTGGCCATGGCCATTGCTGGCATGCGACCCCTTGGAGATTTCCCGAGTGGCAGCCCACAACTCCGGATGAAAATAGTTCCCAACTCCTGCCCTGTACCATTCGCAAAATAGTTGTGGTTTGGTTAATTGCATGTGTTGTATTGTCAGGATATGGAATACCACCTTGAGAAATTCACATTCTATTCCTGCAGAAATAATCTGATGCCGCTGTTATTTTTATTTCAAGTGTATCCTAATTGGTATGTGTAAAACAGTAGCTAAGAAATTATCTCTCCTGTAACTGAAGGTCAGCGGTACACCATATTGCAATGTTGTTAACTTCTAAACACTGTTTGGAACCATATAGACAGAGGTTATCAGAGTCTTGAGGATGCCCCAAAGTTGTGTGTGACCTCAACAGTGCTGAAGGTCACCACGAGTGGTTGCCAAGGGTAGCTTTATAGCTACACAGCATACGTGTTAACAAAGTGTTTTTAAGTCTGAGATAAACAAGCTCACACAAAACTCTGGAGCACTGCATGAATACCAAGCACATTATGTAATACAACAGAAAATGAATGAATAGACAACTGAATGAGTGGCCAAACGAACACAGTGCTCCTGAAGCCAGCTTTTGTAGTGTGGCAGGGGTAAGCACGCAGTTGTTTTGGACTCCAACTCCTATTCGGCTCCAGCCATCGTGGCCAAAGGTCAAGGGGTTGTGGGAACTGTCATGCAAAACATCTGCAGGGCACTGGGTTAGAGTGTCAAATGAAGTACAGGGAGATCCAGGTTCAAATTCCCACACAGGCATTATCTCTCAGCCCTAGCTACCTTACAAGATAGTTGTGAAGATTAAATATGGGAGAGGAAGGAAGAAGAGAAGAACTATATTCACTGCCTTGAGCTCCTTGGAAGAAGATCAAGATACAAATGAACTGATTAAGCAAATCTTGGATATCCAACTTGATCTTGTTGGTCACATACACATTCACAGTAAATATCGGAAGCTGTTTGAAAGTTGTAACCTTTGGACGTCATCATCACATGCCCCCCACAAAAAAAACCCATTACTTTAATGGAGTGTTTGAATCCCATACTTCAGATTGGCAACGTTTGTTCTTTACAAAAGCTATCCATGGCTATATGCTATAAGCAGTATGTGCACCAGTTGCTGGGGAACATGGGTAGGAGGGTGCTGCTGCACTATGTCCTAGTCATGAGTCCCTAGTCGACAGCTGGTTGGCCACTGTGTGAACAGAATACTGGAATAGATGGATCATTGCTCTGATCCACCAGGGCTCTGCTGCAAGGTAGCCCAATCAGAATTAGGGCCAAGGCATAGAGGAGTTAACCCATTCCCTTGCACCATTGTCCTACCAAAACATCCACCGTAGCTATTTGCTGCAAATAGCAGCTTTGGGAGACAATTCATTGTGGGAAAACAGTGTGGGGAAAGCAGTGTTAGCCTCCTTTCTTGCACCATGGTCCTAATCTTATTAGGCAGTGTAGTGGGAATGGGGAGGTGTGGGGAATACCAAGCATGGGATTCAAACACATCATTGAAGTAATATCTAGTCTGACAAATAGAAGAAAAGATCTACACTTATGCAATCAAATAAATAGTTTGAAGAAAACCAAGCCAAACAGAAAGAGCCCACTGTAACTGTTTCTTCAATCATGAGGCACATTCTAGGTGGGCTTGCATGTCATGCCAAGCCACCTATACAAGAAGCCACGGTGGGTGGGTGGCTTGTCCTTTACTCCTGACAGATGATCACCCACTTGGTGGCTTCCCATGGCTTGTTTCTCCCCCAGTCCTCCAGGATGCTGCCAGCATGTATCCCAGGGCCCTTTGTGGCAGAAATCCTCATTTCCGTATATCTGCACCCTTTCTGCAATTGGTCCGCTGAGGTTGCCGGCTGACAAGGCAATCCTAGTCCTCCCATATCAGGAATTAATTTTCTGAGCCCTTATGAATATGGGAAGGCATTCACAAACTTTTTATTTTTTCCTGTTACAAAACCATTTTATGTACTGTTAACCAGCCAACTGGGCTGCAATCAAATAAAAAGTGCAAGCTATCCCCTAAGAGGGTAGAAACTACTAACAATAAGGAATGTAATAAAATAATTTAAAATTAGGAATAAAATAAGAAGAGAGGAAGAGAAGGGTTCTGCTCCATATCCAGACTTCTCCGGTTTGAGCCCTGGAAGGCATTGCCAGAAGCTATGTAGAACATTCCATCCCCTAGAGAAGCAACAGACCAAACCAAGATGGGTGGGACATTTTCTCTTCCATTCTCTTATTCTTCAGTAGAGAGGGATGTTAAAAAGCAATGCTTCCTATTCCCAGTGGGTTTGTCTGTCATTTGACAGGATTGCAGAATATGCTGTGAGACCCAGTAACCAAAAATTACATGCCCAAAAGACCACACCCACTGTGACGAAGGAAAGATGCAGCTGCAAACATTGATGTGGTGGTATGTTTTGAAGTGCAGGCACTCATCACCCTAGAGCCCCCAAGGAGAGGCCAAAAAACATGGGCAGCTGTGTTGTTCCATGTCAACAGTCCAGTTCTAGAAGGTTTTGTCTCCACCAGGAAAGGTCTTCTGTAAAGCTAATAGATCTTAATTGCCCCTTCAAGACCCAGCAACCCCCACAAATACTTTGCATTGCAACAGGGAACAATATCTTGTTGCTGGGAAATTTCATCTCCCTCTCCTTCCTGGTCACTGTGAGAGTGACAGCTACACTTGGAAGGAATAACGAATTCCAAGGGGAGTGACAGATGACATCACTGTCCTTGGCAATAAAAAAGTTTTAGCCCTGCCTCCCTGTGAGTCCTGGCTCCACTACACCAATGCTTGTGCATATATATATATATATATATATACATAAATCCTCTTACCGAACCAGTGTTGCATTCTGTAAAGTTTACATACTGTTTTCTTTTTCTCACCAACTTTCTTCTTCTACTGTTAAAGGCAGGGGTGGGGGACCATGTGCCCCTCCTGATGTTGGTGGACTGTAGCTCCCATTAGCTCTAGCCAGCATAGCCAGTGGCAAGGGATCATGGGAGTAGCAGTTCAACAATGTATGGAGGGCCTCATATTTCATATCCTGGTTTAAAGAGCCTTGCAGTTTTTGCTTTCTTGTCATCTTTGAGAACATGGCAGATCGTATCGTTCCAATGTATCGTATCATTCCAATGTGTATCGTATCGTTCCAATGTCCGATAATGAACCTATAAGGTTGTTATCGACATCCGATTAACGATAATGATACCCATTCCTGGAGACCCTTTGTGATCGGATCCGAAATCCATATGTCCGATAACTATCAGACATATCAGATTATCGGACCACCATTTTAGGGCCCTCCCTCCCCGCCTCGCGCGCCTTACCTGGGTCTTGTCCGCTGCCGTCCACTGCCCTCCGCTACTCCGAACTACTGAGAATTAGGCTTTGCGACCTAGTTCTCAGTAGAGCGACGACGCACTGGGTGATGATGTCACCCAGAGCGTCATAGCTCTACTGAGAACTAGGCCACAAAGCTTAGTTCTCAGTAGTCCAGAGCAGCGGATGGCAGCGGACAAGACCCAGGTAAGGGGGATCCCTCCCTCCCCCCTTGCACTCCTTACCTGGGCCTAGTCCGCTGCCCCCTGCTGCTCCGGACTACTGAGAACTAGGCTTTGCGGCCTAGTTCTCAGTAGAGCGATGACGCGCCGGGTGATGACATCACCCAGCACTTCTCTGTACTGCCAAACAGGCCAGAAAGCCTGTTTAGCAGTAGTACGGGCCGGCGGAGGAGGCGGCAGTGGCAGTGGGTAAGGAGCGCGAGTGGGGGCAGGGAGCGTGAGTGGGGGGAGGGAGTGCCGGCCCAGTGTTTTTCCCCATAGACTTGCATTGGGGAAAGCTTTCTTTCCCCCAATGCAAACCTATGGGGAAAACACTGTTATCGTATCGGAACTTCCAATATTTATCAGATTTTGGATTCGATCAAATCTGGGTACCCTCCGATATGATCGGATCTAAAAAAAATTATATTGGAATTTCCGATAACGATACGATACAATAATTTCAGCCATGCACATCCCTACAAAGTAGTGTACTTTGTGGAGGGAAATAACCACATAGTATGGATAACAAATTGATCATTACTGCTCAAGAACAAGATATTTGGAATCATTATGACTTCTTTGTCAGAAAATATTAGCTCGTTGTTCCTGCAATCCTCTGAAGACAAAGGAATATTAGAAATCACTAGGAAAAACCTTGTGTGGTTCAACAAAGGAAAAAGAAAATAATTAAGAAAGGAACACAAAATATCACCTTTGTAGGAATCACACCCCGATCGTTCTGTGTATTCAATCTCAGAATAGATATCACAGAACTGCAAAAACAAAGACTCAGTAGAATCAGTATACAAAAAAACCAATGGTTAACATCATGGGAATAGTTTTTTTCTTGTGCAGCGGGGGAGAAGAGGAAAGAAGACTAAGAAGAGATGTATTTGAAGCATATGCAAATGTAAACTGAGGAACAATGAATAGCAAACAGTTCTTTATTGCTTCTCATAATGCTAGAGGGTACCCCATGAAACTTTATGTTGTTTAGATTTTTAACACGCCCCACCCCACAGTCCTAGGCAGGTCACAACAATTTGAAAGCCCAAGTAATAAAATCTGACTGAACTATAAAACACCCAGAGTAAAACTCCACCATATCAGAGAGATTAAAATTTCAGCTGCAAACCTTAGAGCACTAGCTTAATTCTAGTAAAAGCAATCCCAAAGAATAATAATAACCATTATACTCGGTGGGATTCCCAGTGTTGGCATTTAAGATCTGGCAGGTCTGTCGTTTTTGGTTATTGTCACAGGCTGAATTGATATGGGGCCTGAGGCCTTCAACAGCTGAATTTGTCTAGAGCATGAAGAATCTCATTACTGCAGACTGAACTCACTGTGGAGGGTCTGATGACTAACCGAGGGTTAACTTCTGCAACCTGTAAGTCGGTGTCATCAGTGTGCTTAATGGCTACATTTCAGCCCCTGTTCACATTCAATCATGTACTTGAACACTGGCAGATGAGGATGATGACTCATGTCTTGTTTTATTCTTTATTCCCCCTCTGCATTCATGGATCTTACACTGCATCTTAATGAGCAATTACTGAAGAGGCCTGAGTGCACAAACTTGGTGGCAATACTGGGCATTTTCTGGAAAGAATATAAATTATCTTCTTTTCATTCCTTTATGTATGATTTTTAAAAAGCTTTTGTTTATACATTCTCCACCCTTTGGAAATCCTTGAAATCGAATTTCAATGCCTCAAGTCCTTAGAGAGGGAGAAAATGTGTCTAGGCTAATGCGCTCAAGCCATGGTTGAAGAACATATAGGTGACAGTAATTAAACGGTAGTAGTAGATACAGTTGGCTATAAGAAGTTCCACTCATGCCCTTCTCATGAGAATGCAGTTGAATAGCTCACAACTGATTATCATCTCAAGTCTGAGAATATACTCCTGATAGTGTGTTCAGTAGCTTAGCGCCCCTGTTAATGGGACATGGCGTTTGAATTCTCCATTATGTATCCTATATAGAATAAGCTGATTTTAAGATAAGGTTGGTGGTTTGAGAATGAAAAGACCCACTGTGGAATGATAATTTATGCATGTGGCATTGTGAAAGGGAGCAGCGTATAAGATGACTATAGGAATACATGACTGGTGAAGTCTAAAGTTCAGCAGGTTGGAGTAATTCAATTACAAAGCTTTGTGCTCACTCGGTGCCTTTTCAGAATAATGAAGTAGTTTTTGCAACTTCTGAAGGCTTTCCTACTAGACAAATTAACTGCTTACACTGAGGCATGGAGCTATGAAATGCTTTCTGCAAACACATGTGATGAGCTACTGCTAAATTCAGGAGTATAACCAAGCATGAAAGGAATGAAAGAAACATGAGAAGTTTAATGAAATGATGTCTAACTTGGACATAACAGCCACTTAACTTACAAAAAAGGAGAAGGCCTTAAGCTTGGCCTGGGTTTGTTGGTCTTTTAATTGTTTTAATGGGCTCTTACCTTTACAAGTGTATTTGAGGCATCTGACATTTGCCACAATTAGATGATAGGCAGTGATCTTTATTGCAAGACCTTAGACTCGGTGGCTCCCAATAAGCTCATGAGTCTCTGCCTCTCTCTCTCTCTGGGCATCTTCAGATGGGTGTTTTTTGGTGTGTTCATCATGGTTTGGTCACTGCTTTTCCTGTGAACTTTACACGATGCCGTCACCATGCAGTTGTTGTCTCATGTCTTCCCCCCCTCTCACATGTTATTTTGCTATGGGGAAAATATGGCATTTTGGGCAGTAATGCGATGAAACTGCCATCATTTCCCCATGTAATCCTTCCATCGTGCTTTGTGTGGGCAGGTGTTGGGTGGTGCAACGTTGATGTCAGTACTGTCGAGGATTAGTTGGGAGTGTCTCCGCCCCTCTGCAGCTCCCATGTTTCTGGAATGCTTAAGCAGATGGGCAATGAGGAGGAGATGGTGGTTGCAATGGATGTGAGCAGACACAATCCGTTTCCATTTAATCCCCCTACTCGGCTGAGAAAAGTGTTACTGTTTTTAGAGTATTTTCAGACAGGAGGGAAATTGCATGGCTGGGCAGCATGGACATAGCTGTAAAAACGCTCTTACAGGCACAGTACTGATTTGCACATGGGGTTGGGGGAGGCAGACCTCTGAACATGCAGACTTCTGAACTTGCGAAGAATCAGCGCTTAGCAATGGAATGGGGGCTGCTCTGCATGTGCCTCCCGGAAAATGTTTAGCCCTTCTATTCAATCTCCACATGTGCACACACAGGAGTGAAGTGCAACCCCCTTCAATATGAGCCCCTCTCCCACTGTATACACAAACTAGAAAAATGTTACTGTTGCTTTTACAGAGACATGACTGACTTGCATGGGGGGGGGGTGTATCTCTAATGTTGCAGACTTCTGAACTTGTGAGGGGTGGACAACACATAACATCCTGCAAAGCTCCACCCACCTTTTCAAATGGCATATAGTGTTATGCATAAAAAAAAAATCTGGCTCTGTAGAGACCCCATTCAAATCCCAAAAAGAATCCAGAACAGGAAAAAGCAGTAAATCATGAGAGAAAATGCCTCGTCTGAAGACGTCCTCTGTCACTCTCAACAGAGGCTCTTTAGTTTTGCCTTATTGTTTGCTTAAGCAGTGTGCTGGCTACTGGAGGAGGCTTTGGGGTGAAGGAGTCAGGAGGCCTCCTGCTCATCAGCTGTAAGATGGCTGGAAATGCTGTGGAAGATGAGACTGCAGGAGAAATCTGCCCATTAGCTGAGGGGGAGAGGGAGCCCAAGAGCCCAAGAGAAACATGATTGGCTAGGTGCAGCATAGGCTGACCATATGAAAAGGAGGACAGGACTCATGTAACTTTAACAGTTGTAGAGAAAAGGGAATTTCAGCCAGTGTCATTTGTATGCAATTAGTTCCTGGTGAAATTCCCTCTTCATCACAACAGTTAAAGTTGCAGGCACTATACTAGAGTGACCATATACAAAATAAGGCAGGGCCCCTGCAACTTTAACTGTTGTGATGAAGAGGGAATTTCACCAGGAACTAATTGCATACAAATGACACTGGCTGAAATTCTCTTTTCTCTACAACTGTTAAAGTTACATGAGCCCTGATCTCCTTTTCATATGGTCAGCCTAGCATAGCACAGGCACTGGAGGCAAGATTGAATCTGCACCAGAGAAAGCAAGAGCAATGTGGACCTGCACTGGGAAATTTCACAGCACTGAGTAGAGCAAAGCACTCTCTGGGCCAATTTGCATATTCACCTGAGCCCACGATGGCTTAATTAAGCCACAGTACATTGCAGTATAGGCAGGCAGCCATTTTGAATATTCAGCCCTCAGTGGGGGGCTGTCAAAGTTTGTCGTGTCATCCAAACACAGGTGGCAGAGGTTGTTTGATGGTTAATAAACAACAGATAAACAAATAACCCTACAACAGACACTGGTTGCATTCGGACAACACATTAAGCAATTGAGGGGGGGAGCAATCGTCAGTTGTGTTGCATATTGTGTTGTGTAGAGGGTAACACGCTGCTCACAAACTACTGATGGTATGCTATTCTGCCCAAATAAGCAACTGAGAGAAACAACTGGCTTGCAAGTTGTTTAGCTTGAAGCCAGTTGTTTAAAGTGTTGTGTGGAGGGGTGAGTGTGTAATGGCATGTGGTGAGTGGATTAAAACACAAGCCCATAGAGGCAGGCGGCAAGTGCGACCAAAGCGGTGGCTGCCACTCTGCTACAACTGGTACAACTTGCAGAGGTTGCTAGGATAGAACTGGGAGGACTGAGGGAGGGTGGGGAGAGGGGTGGGGAGAGGGGTGGGGGCTGAGTCAGTCAAATGCTGGGTTGACTATTAGTCCACTCAATGCCAGCCCCAACCACCCACAGTTGTGTAGGAACATGTTGTGTGGGGAGTACCCACAAAATAACCAACTGTGAGGTGGCTACTCAACCCACCATTGACTAATGTGTTGTCCGAATGCAGCCCATGGGTTATTTGAGAGTTGTTTAACCCTCAAACAACCCCTGCTGCCTGGGTTCAGACAACAAGAAAAGTTGCATTTGGAGCTTGAATAGAGCACTGTGGCTCTTTATGACTTAAATATGCCACTGTGGGCTGTGGTGACAATAAAAAGATCCGTCCCAATCCATGGACCAAATGAACCTGTGGAAATTTGCCTGCCTGGTGACTGACTGATGAGGTCTTGCTTGGTTAAAGTGCAGGGGAAAGAGAAGGACAGGTTCAAAAGCTGAGTCCAGTGCACAGTATTACTATTTTACTTGTGGGGGGAAGGGAAGGAGAGGTGCCCCCTGTGATGTTCCACTGTTTTATGCTATTTATCTATGATGTAAATGCTGTCTGGACTTCGTATGGTAAGGTTGGTAAGTGATTAATTCTGTTGGAAGGGGGAGTGAGTGAATGGAGTGTTGGAGTGAATGCTGATTGGCTGTTGGATTCAAGTGTGTCAGGGGGAATGACAATTGAAATCAGTTTGCAGTTAGCAGTTAGTAGTTGTTAGTTGGGAGTGAGAGAGTTGGGGTTAGTTTGCTGAATAGATCAGTGTAGGTTCTGTGTTTTATTGTTTTGGAATACGAGGGAATAGGAGGAGCTAGATTTGACTTTAGAGGGTAGAACAGGCAGGGATACATGACATATTTATTGTAACAACCAAGTATTGAAACAAATGAAACCACAAAATTGATAAAATGTGTGAACTTCTCGTTAAATAAAAGTGATTTTGTTTCACCCTGGATTGGATTATTTAAGTACCTGAGGTAAAGTACTGAGTTATATGGTGGCAGCGGTGAAGTAAAGAGGTGAATAAAAAGGGACACACAGTGCTAAGCCGGTTGCTGTGGGACCAAGAAGGGTCAGAGAATCACAGAACCAGTGGGAGAGTAAAAGGTGGTGCCCAGAGGTGGGGACAGAAAGGGGGGGGGGGAATCCACAGAGTGGGCAGCTGTATACTGACTACATTCATGGTTGGGATCCTTTAAAAAGAAAGGTAAAAAGGAGTCTCAAGGGAGCGGGTTGTGACACCCCCACAGCTTGGGAAAGCCGCCCCCCAGGTGGTCTCAGTGGCAGTGCCTAGATCCAAAGTGGCCCCTGTATGAAAAATGGTAAGATCACTGTAATGAACTTAAAACCTATCTCACATGTAATACTTTGCCTATTGTTTCCACCCGCTATACAGAACAAAGGATCCAAAAATCCCAACTGGAGATATAGCCCATTATTTCTGCATAGATCTTCCTCTTCTCATGCTGAATGGGTCACAGCCTCCCTGCCATGATGCCTTTATGGCCCACGTCAAATTAAAAGCAGCAAATCTAATGGATCTTGTTAAAGATTAAACAGACGTGAAGATGCCTAGCCCAAATTAAACTTAACACCTCAGCTTGCTCACGTCAATTTTCTCAAGCACAGGGAAAAGGTAATTGTCAATTAACGAGATCACTCACATGTGTGGGAGGGAGAGGGTGGAGAAATCAATAACATGGAACAATATAGAGCTATATAATCTCAATCAGCATTCTATAATGGAAAGGCTTTCAGACAGATACACAGAGTAATTGGCTACTCTCTTGTGGCTCATCCCCTAAGCTATACAATAGTCCAATTAAAATGTAACATTGCAGCACTGCAGTTACTTGGTTTCTATAAGCATCAGTCAATGTTTGTACCATCCGACTTTGCGAACAGTAACGAAACCTGCTTGGAATAGCAAAAACGTGGACTGATGCAGTGTGATAAATCTGAGGGTCAGGCTTGACAGTCAAATGCCTTTTAATAAGACATAATATAGCAACAAAAGACAAAACAAGCTGCGGCACCTTCGTGACCAACGATATACATTGCAACAGGAGCTTTCATAGGTTCTAGCATACTTTAACAGATACATGGAGTGGTGGTGTTTATGAAAGTTCAGAATACAACAACAAACCTGTTAGCCTCTACCAGAGCACTGTATTCTTTGTTCTTTGGTATGACAGATTACATTCCTTTTAACAAAAGAGAGAGAGAGAGAAAGAAAAAAAAAAGTACATTATCCGCATTTTGCAATCTTATTTATTTTATATATATATATATTTAATCTGCCCAATAACCAACATGCTCTGGATGGTTTATAAAGAGCAAAAGACTAAAGATGCAATCTTTTGTATGTTTAGACAGAAATGAACAGTATCCAAACACAGTTCTACATAAACTAGGCCTATTCACTTCAAAGGGTGTACTCTGTGTAGGAGTACCTTAGATACTGCCCAATAAGTCCTACAACTCCCAGCATCCATACATAGGAGTCAACATACCATAGAAACAGTTAAAAATATGAAATTCAATACAAATGTTTAAAAGATTTAAGTACAATACAAAACAACAAGCAGACAGGAATAGATAAAACAGCCATACAAATCCAAATCTAAGTCTCTAAAATGTCAGGGAGAAAAGTCTTTGCCTGGTGCCGAAAAGATAACAAGTAGGTGGGGAACTTCTCAGTGCTGAGAAAGGCCTCTCTCTTGTAGCCACCTGCCTAGCTTCATTCAGCCAGCAGAATTCAGAGGAGTCTGAGCAGGTACATACAGTCTTGTCAGAGTAACCAGAGAATATCAATATCAGACTTTCATCTCTTTCGGATCTTGAGCAGAAAATAAAACTGACTGAAGACTGCTGGTTGTCAACTAGATTGGCCAGCTAGCCAGTGTAGCATAAAGCATTGAATTAATGGGCCAACCCCTTTCCTTCATGTACCTCACACTAAGAAGTACAAACCAAGGAGTGGAAACCTGGAGCAATAGTGACAATGCTGTCAACACCATAGTTACTTAATCAAAACTTTCCAGGCAGGCTGATTTGGACCCTCAGTAAATTAAAGGTCTGTGATGGAAAAAATAATGACATGGATTAAATGAATATTTAATAAAAAAGAATGACATGGAAACAGTCGAGACTATTTGTATGGTTGCTTAGCAATTTCATGGGGTTCTCCATGTTCCCCTCTGCAGCTTAACCCATATTAAGAGGAACTGGTGAGAAACTGGCTAGAATATCATGTGGTGCTGAACCTTCATTTACAGTAGCCTACAGCACTATAAGAATCACCAATAATAACTTTGGGGCCAGCTGGCTGCGCTCTGTAGGCTACCGATTGTCAGTCCTTAACTAACTTAGCCATTCCTAAAATGAGCTTTCCTTTCCCACATTTGTAGTCTATTCTATTATTTACCCGAGACATAGGTGAGGTGATTTGTGGATTTTTTCTAGCTTTTGTCTTGTTCCTTGGAACCATATCCATGCAGTTCACAGCATTTACATGAGAGGCCTGAAGTCTGCCCACTCCTGTTCTAATGGACAAACCTTTAAAGCTATTTTTGTTCACGTCAAAGCTTTATTCTTCTGGCCTTTTTCATTGCAAAAGCAGGATTGATTAGCATCTTAAGCCTCCTTTTTAGTTTCCCTTGTTTAGCCTCATTATGCTTCTGTCTACCTTCTTTGTATTTATAGCCAGTCATCATGGTAGTGGTGTGTGTGTGTGTGTGTGTGTGTGTGAGAGAGAGAGAGAGAGAGAGAGAGAGATTAATTTAACAATACTGGCTCTCACTGACCCTGGGATCAGCATCCCTGATTATTATGATGCTTTGTCCCTCCTTCTTGCCTATGCACAAGGAACTCTTGGACTGGTAGTTCTTGAGAGAGCTTGACAGGCAGAGAAGCACAATTCTCTCTCCTTCTTTGGGCCAAAAGTTCACTGTTCAGGATATTCCTTGTTCTGCTGTAACACTGCTTTTGATTGGCTCCAGCAAATCTCACAAGAGATTATATATAGACATTGCTAGACTGAAATCAGCAAATTTGATTCTATCCACTTAGGATACAAATGTGACCATGGATGGGTAACAACACAATTCCTACAGTTCTGTATGATTGCTTTTGCTCTTGTTACATTTCATGAACCTTTGACTACACTGTTTACAATTTATTTTTCTCTTTACCCATGTCTATGTGTGTGTATGTATATGCCAACTGAGGATAATATTTCTCACATCTGACAAAGTGCCCCCTAATTCCTGAAAGCTTATGCCCCAATAAATCTATTAGTCTTTAAGGTGCCACAAGGCTCTTTGTGCAGATGTAATTTGGAATTAGTGGCATGGGGCCATCTAAGCGCCAGACACATGGTGAAAACGTAGAAGTTAAGAGACTGGATTTCAAAAATGATTAAGAACTGGGGAGAGACATGCATTTTAAAGCCAAGATATTATTTCTCAAAGTAGTCAATAGAATTTAAAGCAAAAGAAAACAGAAAGCCCAGAAGGGCGTCCAAATTGAAGGGCTGCCCAATCAACAAACATTTTGCAAGCACAGGGAAAGAAGAAAACTAGCAGACATGACTACATCCACAACTGAACTTGCAAAATATTACTAGACCAAATCCTGTCTGACCAATAAAGATCTATGCATCAGGGGTGGGGGTGGGGTGGGGAATAGGACACAAACCTAACCATACTCTGATATCTGGCAAATCTACCCACATTCTGGCCCACCCGTGCTTCCCACGGGTGCTCTCCTTTGCACCCTAACAAAAGATCATGTGCCACTGATGTGTTCAGAAGAAAATGCAAGATCTCCAATTCTATGGAAACGATATTAAAAATCTGGAGGACCAAGTTAGTGTATCTTTTTACAGGTGGCTGAAATTGAAAGCTTAAATGCTGCGCTGCTTTTGTTTTAATAAAGTAAGCCAGGAAGAATCATTTTAACAGGGAAGCCATAAAGCAGTACAGAGTAATTTAATCTGTAAATGACTGCCTTACATTATCTTTTAGTCCTTTGAATACCTTATTCCAGCTTCTCAACACCCTTAAAGCAAGTACAAAAATGTCTTCACCATGTAAAATAAGGTGCTGATAATCTCTCTCTCCCCTTCTCCCTCCCTCCCTCTCTCTTTTAATGCTCCAAATTAGGAAAGTATGGTCAGTTTTAAAGAAGGTAGAAGCTACAGAATTCCTTTGTTTTCTTTTTCCATTTTTCTTTTTTAAAAGAAGCTTACTTGCGCTGAACAGCTTTATAATGATGTTTCGGGGATGAGGAAAAAAAGATATCCATGTTTCCAGCATTGCATAGGTTAATGGAAAAACTGGAATCTGGGCTGACAGCTGACAGTTCAGTGACACATACAGATTCATTTCTGACCCAGTCCATCACCACTGATTGCAATTTCTGACTGCGGGAGAAGTGCAGGAAGGGAGTCCTCACTTCACTGACTCCACTGTCAGATCCAAACATATTCAAACAATCATAGTCAATGGCAAAAGAAACCTCCGTTAAGTACAGAGAGAGAAGGCAATTTAAATGCCCTAAAAAGCAAGGAAATGCAAAAACACAGGAATTTCTACTCATGATTGTCTCCTTAAGTCAGAGATATGGGGTCATAAAAGGATCACAGGCTTATACCGACAATAGTACAATACAGCAGTGCCAGATTATCAATTTGAATCCTCATTTCAGAATAACAAAATTGTCATTTTTTTAAAAAGCCCTCATTCTGGGGCAAGTGGACAGCAGAGGCTTTGCTAGATACTGAAAGGATCCAGGGCACAGGGCCATGACACAAATTTACATGTGTTTATGAATATCTGCAAATTTAGAATTACTAGAATTTATTTACATTTCACCAATGTCCGGACTATTTGGGATCCCAATACAGCATGAGGGCCACACCCCTTTCCCCTTTCCCCTGGCCCCACCCTGACGGCTGATCATTTAGTGGCTTCCCAGGTTTTGCATGGGTTCCCCCCACCGCCACCCATTCTAAAAGGTTGAAATTCCTCTCTTAAGTGTTAACTGCTGGGAATAAGAGCTTTAAGTTAAAATCAGCCGGCATTTTGGGTATTTGACCCTGCCGCCATTGCCTTTGGGCTCACCCACCACTGGAGTGCAGCCCCTGAGACCTTCTCTAAAACTGAATTCAGCCTTTGGGCTAAGGATGGGCAGGAAAGAAATTTCAGTGTTAGGCGTTTTGTAACATATGCCTGTTACTGTAATGTATAGGCTTATCTTGTTAAATCTAACTCAGGTAAAATAGGGTTAATAGTGTGCTAGAGAGTGAGTCTGTTTCTACACCAGGCGTTTCGCCTGGGATGGCCCCCGGCTGGTCCCTGTGAGTCCAAATGATGCACAGGGACTCCCGGGGGTGGGGAGGCGGCCACGGGATTTTCCAAGGATAAGGGAACCCTGTAAAATCCAGAATCTTCCACAGTCCCGGGAAGTTCCCGGGACTGCGGAAGATGTGGCCGCCCATCCTGGGTGCTGCCGTGCTTACTCGCGAGTAAGTGTGGCAGCAAAAATGGGGACAGAGTCGCACCACATGGCTCCACGCCTATCAGGGGAGGGGGGAGCCAAGTTCGCCATCGCCTGGATGGTGGGGGGAAGGCCCCCCCCGATCGTGCGTGGGTGTTTTTTTTTAAAAAAACCACTTACCTCAGTGCAGGAGTGTTTGTGAGCTCTCCTCGGGGCCCCAGAACTTCAAAATGGCAGGTGCGATGAGCACATCGCGCCCAGGAGGAAACGGAACATCCGCTTTCTCCATGAGGATTGAAGACGCCGATCCCGGAAGCAGGTACTTCGGGGATCACCCGCCCTCTAACACCTTCGGTGTAGAAAGGGCCTGAGTGAAAGGTGAGAGGAGCTTGGGTGTGGGAGGGTTCTATGGGGGATCTGACAATTAGGTAGATGGATAGGGTTTGGGGATTGAAGAAGCAACATCTAGTTAGTGGATTTGTGTATAGGATTTTAGAAGGGGTAGAGTAGGAATTTAGGACCAAGCATTGATTAACATTAATAATATATATCCCTTTGAAATTATTATTTTTTTTTGTAAAAATGCAAACTCTCACATGTTGACTGACTTATTTCATTACTATTAGTAAATCTATTTCCTTGTGACTTCTCCTGGAGTGGGTTGAAGGAACAACAAGGCATATTGGGTGTCTCTGGAACCCTGAAACAGAGAAAGGGCTGAAGTTTTATTGTCAGTGGGGACAACTGATCCAAGTGAAAGCAAGCATTCCTGAAGGGTTTGCTTCTCAGTTTCTGAGGTAGAAACCGGAGAAGGGTGAACCTGAGCAGGAACGTCACAATGTTCCTTTTCCTCTCCACAGAAAGCAGCTCAGCAATATCAGCAGCCACCCCTAAAGGGTGCATATGGCTTCCCACTTTCTGTACTCACTTCCTCATCTGCTCTCTTGAGAACAAGAAAATATTTTTTTTCTACTCCAATACAGTGTTCCGGCAGCATTGTCCACAAACTATGGGTGCTTCCAGATGGATGGCTCCAAGCGCTATCAATTCAAGGACACTGTGCAGCTATTTCGTATTTTCCTCCTGAACAGATTTTCCGTGGAAGGGGGGGAGGGGTTGGAAGAAGGGATGGTGGGTAAACACAGAAGGGTTACAAATGGACCCCATGTAAAATTCTGTGACAGAAGCATGATAAAAACCTCACCTGTGGGCAACCCAAGATGAGAAGAATGCACCATCAACCCACACTCTGTTGTTAAAATGCTGCTGCTGAGGGGTGTGAGTGTGTGAGAGGGTACTCAACCAAAACTACTTATTTGCTTCATTACAGCAGTAAAGTACAAAAATACCAGTCTCTGTCCCTTTCTCATGTTCTTATTGAGAGCTGATGGGCACACTAGGTTCTGCTTCCATGCCGCCCAAATCAGCCCTGCAATCCTGAACACTCACTGATATATGTACAAGCATGGAAATGTTCTTGACCCATGTAGGGATTCTTGTACATATATGAGAATTCTCACACCTCTAGCAACACTGGTGGATACACCACTTATTTTGCTGGGTGCAACATTAAAAATCATGCTGGCATCTACTCAATTTTATGGAGGCATCAATTCCTTTTACTGCTGCCTACCATCACATGCGATTCTTGGCTACCATTGTTCAGTCACATCTCCTTGTTGTTTGTTTGTTTGTTTGTTTGCTTTATTGTTCTAGCCCTTTGCCTCCATTTTTGTCATTTCATTTCTCTGCATTTTTCAAGTGCCATATAACAGAGACATATGTATATTTCATCATCAACTATTTCTAGGCTATGTTGAGGGGAGAGAACCAGTCGCAGAATTTTGATAGTGCCCTTGAAGAAGTGCGGAAGTATTATCTGAAGGAGTGAAAAGGGGAGGGGCAGGGATTATAGGGAAAAGAGAACTAGGAGATGAGACAGCTGAAGGAGAGAGGCTGTGGGATTAGGAGTGTAGAGGGGGAAGGGAGTAGAAGTAATCCCACACAGGGCCTAAGGAGAGCAGCAAACCAGGCAAGCAGAAGGCTGCTAGGGGCCGATGCACATCAGTTGCTGGAGAACATGGGCAGGAGGGTGCTGTGGCACTCATGTCCTGCTTGTGGATTTCCCGAGGGCAGCTGGTTGGCCACTGTATGAACAGAATGCTGGACTGGATGGACCTTCAGTCTGATCCAACATGGCCCTTATGTTCTGACGTAAAGGCAGGATGAAATAGCCAGCTGAATCAGGTGTGGAGTGTGTATGTGTGTTCCTGCACCCAGCACTGTGTTCAGCTGGTGACAGCAGCAGTACCACCACTCAGCAGCTTCAGCTTATGTGCCAACTATGCCCCTTCCTAGGAAGACTGTTCTGGCCATCCAGGTTAGATAATTTTCATTGAGATCTACATGGGGTGGCCTTTGAAGAATGTCCAGAGACTTGAATTGATTCAGAATGCAGCAACCAGATTATTATCTAGTGTGGCCCACTTAGAACATATAACTCAGGTGCTGTGTCATTCATTGCTGGGCCCAATCTGAAGTGCTCTTTTTAACCTTCAGAGCTCTAAACAGTCTGGGACCATGATACTTTCATGTAAATTCACCTGGGCTCTGTGTTCCCCTGCTGGTTGAGGAATGGTATACAAAACAGTGCCTTTTCCATTGTGGCCCCTAGATTGTGATGTGCCCTCCTTAGAAAGGCCTGCCTGGCTTCCTCAGCACTTTCTTTTTAAGAAGCAGGAAAAACCTAGCTCTTTCAGCCAGCATTTGGGAAGGAGGGAAGTTAAAGAGGCAAAGATTGGTCTATTACTTTTTCTATTAATTGGTCTATTAGTTTTTAAATTGTGTGATAATTTGTTATGTGACATTGTTAGCTGCCTTTGGAGTCTCTGGAATACAAATATTCAAATACAAGAAAAATTAAAAACTTTGCCTGCAGGTCTCCAGTAGAGATGTGCACGCCCGAAAATATTGTATTTTATCATTATCGGAATTTTGGACCAAAAAAATTATTGTCTCCGATAATATCGTAGGTTAATCGTATTGTCTCCATGATAATTATCGGAAATCTGATATTTTAATTTGCAGCCCCATTGTGCCCTATAGAACTGATTTTTTAAAAGAAAAAAAAATGCCTATAACTTCTGTATTTTCAATGTTACAGGCTTGAAACTTGGGGTGCCTCTACAAGAGGCATTTAAAGCTCTTTCAAGGCGCATTTAAAAAATTACCTCTACAAGAACGGAGTGCAAATTGGGCATAGAAGTGCGTTATCTCCCCGATTATGCGCATTATCGAATGCGCATTAAATCGCGAGTTTTATTTTGCTCCGTCCGTTAAAGCGCATTTTGACTGTGTGAATAAGCGCTTATGCGCATTAACTACTTGTAAAGCGCATTTTGGACATCCGTTAATGCGCTTTGCCGCCTCTCGCCGCCTCTCGTACAGAGGGATTAGGCGTAAATACGCTTCTGCGATTATGCGCATAATCGCCTAACCAGGTGCAAAAGCGAATCCTTGTAGAGGGGACCTTGGTCACAATGCTTATGGGGTATGCCTACGTATGTGTATGAAATTTGAGATCGCTCCCTCCAACTCTCAATTTTATATGAATTTATTAAAGAACATTTAAGTTCTGACAGGTCAGAATGACAGCTCGCCACGTGCATTCATTCAGACCTGTCAAAAAGTTGCACGACCTTTCAAAAATTCATATAAAATCGAGGGTTGGAGGGATCGGTCTCAAATTTCATACACATACTTAGGCATAAGCACTGTGACCAAGTCTCAAGCTTCTAACTTTTAAAATACAGAAGTTATAGGTTTATTTATATGGCAGTCCGATAATTCGATATAATCGGGATGAAAATTTTTGGATCAGATATTTATCGGGGGTTTCTATTGTATCATTATCGTTAATTGGATGTCCGATAATGACCTTATCGTATCGTTATCGGACATTTTAATGATACGATACACATCCCTAGTCCCCAGTCTTAGCAGGCAATGGTTGCATAAAGCCTATCTACACCAAGCAGGATACAACACTTTGAAAACATTTTGAAAACTGTCTATGGAGTGTGTCCTGGGACCCAACAGTTGTCATTACTGTAGTGTAGCGGGACTCTATATTCTGAAAAGTTTATGCCCTGGCAGTTGGACTGAAGTAGGGATGTCTGTTGCTTGGAAGTCTGGTTCTTTTTTGATTCGATGGAGTTCTGTGCAACATACAGCTCTATTTGTGTTTGTGAGCTGACCAGCAGGCTTTTCCCTGAATTCTGGGAACTTTTTTTCACATTTTAACACATTTTGCGCATTGCTCAGAAATTTGTGCAAATTGCAGAAACGGCAAAATGGAACTGGTCAGACGTGCTGCAGATCAAGTCTGGCACCTCAACAAGAACCAAAAAAAAGTGTGGGATGAGAGCAAACCTAGGAAAATCCATTGGACTCATCCCTCCAAACAGAGTTCTCTGACACATCCCCATGCCTTATGCCCAGAGCTTCCAGAGCTATCTACAGCACAGCAGTTTTCTCCACACTTAAAAAAGAGTAATATCTAGCAAGCTTTGTTGGGGCTGGAGCACATCCTCCACTCTTGGTTACAGGGCTTGTGTAAGACCTCCTCACAAAACTCACTGGGGAAAAAATATGGTTGCACAGGAAATGCTGGTAAACAGCACCCCTGCAGCACCCCAAGACTACAGCAGAACCAGTCCAGAAAAATGTAGGTCCAGACTGTGACTCATCAGACATACTCCCCCATAAAGAAAGGGGAAAATGTCTTTGGGAGTTGGATTCCCTAAGCGAACACTTAGACTTTACTGCTGTGCTTAGTTTTTGAAAGCCAAATAGATTTTTCTTCTCCCTTTAATGAAAAACAGCTTGAGGATATTACTTACAGGATCAAAAGACACAGCGTATACACCAGATGCCTGGGCCTGATCTGAGATGCAATAATATTGAGGAATTGTATACAAACCGGCAATCGAAGGAATAAGTGTTGTGTTTACTGAAGATTTAGAAATTCCGGAGGTGGTTTCAAAAGATCATTTAGGGCCTTGGAGAAGCGAGAGGGGACGGGAGGGGAGTCAGCCTCCCATTAACAATACATTCATTACCCATGTTAGATGGAAAAACACTCCCGAGCTCAGCGTCTCATTAATATACAAGTCACTCATTTGTTTACAAATAGAATTTCACACTCTTTTAAAAAAAGAGAGAGAGAGAGAGAGAGAGAGAGAACCCTGAATGTTAAGCACTGGGAATGTCACAGTGTGTTGGCCACTGTCTCATAGGCCATTACAGCTTTAATGCTCAAGCTAAGCGAAGGCATAACAACATTTCAGAAAGAGACTGCAAATCTGTTTGAATAGCAACGTAAAACCTTTTCATCAGGAACATTTTCTAAAAGAATTATTGAACTTATTAAATTTAACGTCAAGCTTGAAATTAAATACCCAAATGCATTAAGTGTATTAGAGAGAGAAAGAATCTCTTTAATGTCTAGCAATGCATCACACGGCTATATGCTGCCCTTCTTTTATTGACGGATCGGGAGGTGGGGAAATCAATGCAACCTGGAGGATCTATTCCAATCCAGTAAAAAGAGGTGGAAGCTCATGAGAACGGCGACATCAGGCAATTATTCTAAAGGGCGGGGAGAGAGGAAAGGTTCAGAACAGATATTCTGCCACTGATCTTAAGGTGGCTATTCTTGAACAAAGGAATTTCAGAGGGAGACTTCAATGTGAAACCAGTTAATTACAATTTATGAAAAAGTTCAACTCCATTGTCTGTGGCTTGAATTGGGATAATGGATTCTTATCCCACTACATAAGTTAATTATCTTACTAAAGCGAGGATGTTTGTGTTATTACAAACACTTCCTTGTGAATGGTCACTGTGGTTGTCACTGTCCATACTTTCTGCATTTCATTTCCCTCTGACATCACTGCTTACAATGCCCCCTGCCAAACCCATGTGTACTGAAGTGAACTAGTCTAGTGGACTACTCTTGCATAAATGGGTCCTTTACGGCCTCCATCTATGCAGTGGGGGAATTACGTAATTTCTGGAACCTCCATTGTCACACACAATGGAGGCTCTGGAACAGGGCAGATGGTTGCTGGGCACTCATCGGCTGTGCGGGCACTCGACCCACGGGTCTGCAAATATGCCACAGGCACCCAACTCTGTCTGGGCAGGCAGACATGGGGGAGTTCATCAAAATCTCATGCACAGTAGGGCACCTGTGACATCTCTACCTGTAGGTTACTGAGCCCAATACAAGGTGCTGATTTTAAACCATAAAGCCTGAAATGGCACAAGACCTGTCCCGAAATGAACCTATCTGGACATTACGATCAACATCTGGGGTCTTCCTCTGAGTGTTTCCTCTAGGGAAGGCCCAGAAGGTGGCAATAAGGGAGAGGGCCTTCTCAGTGGTGCCCCACCCTCATTATGGAACAAGCTCCCTACTGAGGCCCACCTGGCACCAACACTGTCCTCTTTTCAGCACCAGATTAAGACTGCCCTCTACTCCAAGGCATATGATGGGGCATTTATGTAAACTCTCATGAACAGGTATAGTATTGAATTTGTTTATCAAAGTTTTTTTTTTCTGTTTAGTGTTTTTTAAAAAATTGTATGTTAAAATTCTTTATACTATGTTTATTATAATGTTGTATTTGTGGTTTGTAATTTTTGTGAATTGGTGTGAACTGCTTCAGCTATTGAGTGATATAGAAATTAAATGAAATAAATAAACAAACAAACATCAGCAACAGTGTAAATAAGAAATGCAGGTTGCTTACCTGTAACCGTAGTTCTTCGAGTGGTCATCTGTGCATTCACACATATGGGCTCTGCGCCTGCGTGGAGCCTGTCTCGGAAACTTCTATAGCTAAGGCAAACGTTTTTGGCGGGAACCCTCCCCCACTGTCTACTGACTCCGTGTTCCCGCCTTTCTCCTCAGTTCCAAGAGACCAACTTGCTGGCCCCATAACTAGGAGAGAAACCGCTCTGTATCGACAGTACATTTACATCGACACCAAAGCGTGGACAGTGGGTGGGTTGTGTGAATGCACAGATGACCACTCAAAGAACTACGGTTACAGGTAAGCAACTTGCATTTCTTCTTTGTGGTCTCTGTGCATCACACATATGGGCGATTAACAAGCTCAATTCCTGGTGGAGGGTAGGTGTAGATCAATGTTCCCTCGCAAGACACAGAAATTGCTCACCCCAAATTGCAGTTTGTCCTGGTACAAACAATCAAGTGGTGGCGTGTAATGAAGTTAAAGGACTTATACCAAATAACTGCCTTACACAAGTCTGGGATTGACAGTCCGCTGCCTAAAGATGCTGACGTTGATGCACTGCGTATCGAGTGAGCTGTTACCGAACCAACGAGTTGCAAGCCCTTCAACTCATAAGGCAGTTTAATAGCATGTACAATCCACTTTGTGAGTCATTGCGACTCTTGAGTCTTATGAAACTTGTCTGTTCTAGCCCTGTGTGGAAGCCCAGGTAGGGTGCATCAATACTGAGGCAGCTAACTCACTCGATCTGTGTAGTGTTGATATAGCCATCAGAAAAACAACAATCAATTAAGACTAAATATGAACTAAAAACAAAGTAAAATAACTAAAAACCTTAGCACTCTAAAGCTTTCTCCTCATGAGAAAGACAGAAGTTCCCAACAAGACATCCTTTCAGCAAGGTGGTCAAAAAAGAACTGAGGAGAAAGGCGGGAACACAGAGTCAGTAGACGGTGGGGGAGGGGTTCCCACCAAAAACGTTTGCCTTAGCTATAGAAGTTTCCAAAACAAGTTCCATGCAGGCACAGAACCCATGTGTGTGATGCACAGAGACCACGAAGAAGAACAGAGATTTCTATGTTCAGAAGATACTTAGCCACAATAATACATAACTTAGGGTCAGTCAGTTGTTGCTATAAATGTTAAGCCATCAGTTGCTAGCTGAATGGTTTTAGAAAGTAGTCCCAAAGGAGAAGTTTTTCAAGTGGCCATGTGCAGTTAGTTAACATGTAGCAGTGATTCTGTATTCTTTCATGCAAGTGCAGTTTCAACCCGGTCTATGGCATGTCATTTCTCAGATTCTGCTGACAGCTGCAGACAATTTGCACAGAACTGTCAGCAAGTGAGCCGGTCCCCCCCCAAAAGCCACCATTGTTAGGAATGGTTGACATGGCACTCTAAGCCATAATTTTTAGCTAAAAATGCTTAACCACTGTGGCTTAGCATGTCGTCTGAACAGGGTCACTGAGTTGGAAGGGGGCTTGAAAGCCATCATGGCCGAGCCCCTGCTAGCAATCTAGAGCTACAGCATGCCCAAGAGAGAGCAGTTCAACCTCTGTTTGAAAACCTCCAGCAGGGAAGAATCCACCTCCTCTAGGTAAATGGCTCCATTATCAATCTGCTCTTACCATTAACATTTTTCTCCTAAAGTTCAACCAACATCTAGCCTCCTGTTACCTAAATCTATTATATCTAGCTTTGCTTCTGGGGCACCAGAGAATAAATCTTTGCCCTCTTCTGTGTGTCAGCTCTTCAAGTATTTGTAGAGTGCTGTCATGTCATCCTCAGTCTTCTCTTCTCTAGGATAAACATAGCCATTTCTTCAACCTTTCCTCACATGATATATCCCATACCAATTCTGTTGTCCTCTCCTGAATCTGTTCCAGTTTGTCTATATCCTTTCTGAAGTGCAGTCCCCAGAGCTGGATCCATGCAGTCAGACTACTACAGAGTGAAGTGAAACTATTACTTATCATGGCTTGACAACTGTGGTTGCATTAATGCAGCTTAAAATTGCATTAGCCTTTTTCGCAAGTGCATTAAGCTGCTAACTCATGTTCAGCTTATGATCGGCTGCAATCCTTTTCACATGTGCTACTGCCAAGCCAGGTATCCCCCATCCTAAACCTCCCTCCACCCCCCAAATGCAGAATGCTCCATGTTCGTCACTGAATTTGATTTTGTTAGTTTTTAGCCCAGTTGCCCATTCTATCAATATGAGACAATAGGAAAACTCTCAATTTCCCGGTTTTTTGGCTTTTCCTTGTGCAGTTAGATAGGCAGAACCGAGCAACAAGAATTCACAGCTCAGCTTCACGCAAATCCAGCAATCTTCTTCTGTCTGCGTACCACCATCTCCCCCACATTTGAACATACATCATGCTCATGTTCAACTCAAACTATAAAAGAAAACATTTTTCCAACTAACTCTATGGTTGATGGCACTAAGCTCCTGTCAATGTGGCAAATGGAGTCTACCACAGCACACTCATCTCCCCTGCCTGAAAAATTATTCCTGCCCGTCAGTTGCAGATTGAAAGAGATATGAAACCCATTTCCATCATGAATAAAGTCAGAGTTAAATAAGGTGAGAATGTCTGCAGTGTCTGCTGGTGACAGTACTTCATTTAAGGTTATTACATCCTTGCATGAAATCTGAATGGGTCGGTTTACCTTTCCACTCACCTTCTGCAATCAGCTCAGCAGTTTTAAATATGTTTGCTGCTTTCCATTTTGAAAGGCAGTTTTATTTCTCAAAATATGGACATAGGTTAAAATCACAGTTAGAATGGACAAAAAATCCTTTCTCACTACCTTCATCTCACATGTGCCAGTCTCCTCCACCACCTCTGAATCAGTTTACATATAATGCACACACCATGTGCTCTGTGCGTATGTAGCATGGTGTGCTGCAGAGAGGTTTATCAACAATTAATACAGTTCCAGATGACTCAAGCATACAATTCAAGCCATATGCTAAAGAGGAAGGCAATCCACCCACAGTTCTGAGAAAGATGTTACTCATAATGGCTTCCTTACTAAGTCAGACCCCCAAAGGGCCAGTTTCCATACTAATTTTGTTGACCTCTCCTGATTCTGTTCCAGTCTATATTCTTCCCAACGTGCAGTACTTCAGGTGAGGTCTAACTGACCACTGCAAAATAAAGGCAAACTATTATTCATAACATGGTTTGGATTCTGGTTTGGATCCTCAGTTGTCTTTCTGCAAACTGAAGGACTCTTTCAATTAAAAAGAGAGGAGAGGGAGAAGCAATGAAATCCTGGGGGATAGAGCTCCTCTGCCATGCAATCTGCCCTGCCCTAAGCTAGCTTGCTGCCCTCAGCTCCTGTGAAGGATACTGACTGGCTACCAGTGTAGAAAGAAGATTCAACCATCAGTCCGGTCAGCTTCTATATATAGAATGTGGAGGGAGCCATCTTGTCCTTCACCACAAGGCAGCAAAATTCTGGGGCTGGCACTGCGGACACACCCTTCCACAGACTCTAGCCTCCCAGAATAACAGGCATCTCTGATGGTGGACACTGTCCACGAAAACTTATGCCAAAATAGATTTCTTAGGACTTCTCTAAATGAGCTATTTATAGCATGCTCATGACTTGCCACTCACAGATGTTCATGGGTTGAGTACATGATGCCATAAACAGCCAGGACATCTCTCATGGTTCCCACAGTAATCCTATGTTTTAAAAATATAGAGATATTCCAGTATCTATGTTGGGATTATTCGACCACTAGATGGCACTGTTTTATTTAAAAGAACAGGCAGCAATAGCATTCCCTTTTCAGCTCAAAATCAGGTGGTAGCTGTTGGTCACTGTCTGAAGGAGCCTATTTTGAAAGACTAGAGACCTGGTAAGGCTGCGATTTTTTTCTTCATGTAGAGACACACCTAGTCTTTAAGGCGCCTGTTATGATATCCCACATTTCTATCCCCTTAGGTATGTCTCGTTTAGTATGTCTGGAGAGTGCGGAATGTTGGACTGAGTGGGTGTGGCTGATGATGCTGGGAAAGGGAGGGGGAGGAGTATATATATAGGTGAGGGAGTGTTTCAGTTTATCCTTATTGTCTTGGTTGGGTGGGGGGTAGTTGTGTGGAAGGTAGCTGTGTGTGATCTAGTCAGGAGTGTGTGTGAGGAGATTATTAGGATTTAGGATTATTAGTAAATTATTAGAAGTGTTAAGAATAGGCAGGTGTTAAATTGATTTGAAAGAACTGTTAACAACAATAAACGTTTTCTTTTATTTTTTGCTACCACAAACCACGTGTCAGCTTGGCTTTGTATCCTGCTCTATAAGTATTAGGGATGTGCAGACACCCCCCGGATCGGATGAGGACCCGGATGGGATCTCCAATTTTGTCCCAGATCGGATCAGACAAAATCGGAGCCCCCCCCCCCCCGGACTGGATCGGGCCTGATCCCGATCCAAAAATCGGACATCCAATTTTTGGATCGGCCGCCATTTTTGTTTTCCCATAGACTTGTAATGGGGGAAAGAAAGCTTTCCCCCAGTGCAAGTCTATGGGGAAAAAATGGGGGCGGGTGGGTGAGTGGGGGCCTAACTCCCCCCTCCCTGTCCCTCCCACCCCCTGCGGTTACCTCTCGGGACTGTCTGCAGGTACCCGTGGGCACCCGCGGACGGCCCCAGCAGGTAAGTTCCCCTCGCGGTTTTCCTTACCTGCCAGGGCTGTCCTCTGCCATCCGCTGCCACCCGGGCGGCAGCAGCTGGTAGCGGACGGCCCCGGCAGGTAAGCCCCCCTCACGCTCCTCCTTACCTGCCGGGTCGTCCTCTTCCTTCACCTGCCAGAGATCTACTGAGAACTAGGCTTCATGGCCTAGTCCTCAGTAGAGCGCCAGGTGATGATGTCATCACCTGGTGCTCTACTGAGGACTAGGCCGCGAAGCCTAGTTCTCAGATCTCCGGCAGGTGAAGGAAGAAGACGCTCCAGCAGGTAAGTGGACCCACCTCCCTCGCTCCCTCCTCCCCTCCCTCCTCCCCCCCCCACGATCCTCATGTGGCTGGGCTGTCATCACCTGGTGCTCTACTGAGGACTAGGCTGCGAAGCCTAGTTCTCAGTAGATCTCTGGCAGGTGAAGGAAGAAGAAGCCCCAGCAGGTAAGTGGGCCTCCCTCCCCCTCCTCCCCTCCCCCCTCCCCTCCTTCCTTCCCCCCACGATCCTCACCTGGCCGGGCTGTCTGCTTCCATCGGCTGGCGCCCGCCGATGAAAACGGACAGCCCCCAGGTAAGCCCCCCCGCTCTCGGCTTCCATTGGCGGGTGCCCACTGGCTCCTTACCTGGCAGGGCGTCCTCCTCCATCCGTTGCCGGTAAACTACTGCGATCTAGGCCTCACGGTCTAGTTTACAGGGGAGCGCCAGGTGATGGCATCATCACTTGGCGCCCTCCTGTAAACTAGGCTGCGAGGCCTAGGTTGCAATAGTTTACAGCCCGCAATGGAAGGAGTAGGATGCCCCCCCCAGGTAAGCCCCCTCCCCCCACGATCCTCACCTGGCTGGGCTATCCGCTTCCATTGGCGGGCACCCGCTGGTGCCCGCCAATGGAAGCAGCAGCAGGCACCAGTGGGCGCCCACCAATCCTCCGATTTTTTCCGAACCGGATCGGGTCCTTCCGGACCAGTTCAGAAAAGATCAGACGATCCAGAGGGGTGATCGGAAATCGGATAATTGCATCCGATTTCCCCTGGATCGGCTCCGGATCGTGGATCGGAGCCGATCCAGTGCACACCCCTAATAAGTATAATAAAGAAACACAAATCATTACCCTTTCAGCCAACACACTCACAGGAGAACCTTATTCAAAACCTTTAACACCCTTTTCCCCTCTGCTATAAGGGAAAAGTGGTGCATCTTTTACCCTTCCCTCAGGCTTATTCAAGTGGTGGCACTTGTCCTGAGAGGGGTGTGCTGATCTAGACCTGGTGTTTGAGGCAGTGGCGGCACAGTGCCACAAAACTCTTTGCTGTTTTTGATGCATTTTCTGAAATACTTTTGCATCTTGTGTCTGTAAGTGTGAGTTTGCTGGGGGAAATGATTACAATATTATTAATACTTAAAATTTTCTCTTCGCTGCTTCATGCTTCTTAAAGAGCTGATGATGTGTCGTAGAAAACGTTGGCTATTTCATACTCTGTATAAGCAAAATCTCTTAATGTACAGTAATGGGTACATTCAACATTTCTCTCCTTCTCGACTATGCATGGCATTAGCAGTGCCTTTTTAACACTTCCCTCTCTTCCAGCTGCTTTTTCTTTAATCATAATTCTTTGTTACTACACAATTTGTTGCTCTGGAAATGGGCCATGCTAGGAAGAGGGGATTAGTTCTCCTTAAGGATAGGAATGAATAGATGAATGCAGAGAAACTGTTTGCTTTCATGTATCATCGGCACTAAGAGAAAGTATATAGAAGTATAAGCAGCAGTGCAGCAATGAATTAAACAGAAGTCCATTGAACCTTCTACAGTCTGTCAAAGGCTTTTCAACAGGGTATTCTCTCACTACAGCTGTTGAAGAACCACACTAAGAAACTATGCAATCCCATGGTAGGATTGCCACACAACCACCAATGCCTATAGCTTCTTAATGGTGGTTAACAGTGCTTGTTAACCACTGTGAACAATCCAACAACAAACTATGGGTTCTCAAGGTAGCTTCTTCAAAAAATAAATAAGCCATGCTGCATGGTTAACAAGCCACCCTGTGGAAAAAGTCCTGGGTTCAGACAACACGCAAACCTACGTTTCAATGAACAACCCATGGTTGAACAACCCACACTCAACCAGGGAAAGGAGAAGTTCACTTCTGTTAGCATAGTTGATCCAACATAAATTAAGGATCCACCATCATATTTAGCCAGTAATTGCCACTGAATATCCATTACTGCCACACAGGCTGGATGTCCCATTTCCTCAATGTGATATCACCTAGAGGCAGTTTCTGATTTAAAACCAGTACTGCCTAGAAGCCCAAAGCAACTGAAAAGCTGTGTGGCAAATGTGAAAGCTGAAATTGATGGCACAAGGGAGGGAGGGAATTGGGTGACTGGGCTTTCTGTTTCTATGCCACATGAAAACAATATGTGTTCTACTCATCCAATAACCTTTTCCCCTTCACATGTAACATGCACTTGCTACTTTTTGCCACCAAAGGGGGGGGGGGGAAGGAACTCATTTCCTTCCAACGATTTCCTAAGAATTTATTCCTCCAGAACGTTCATATGAAAGGGAATAGAGAAAGAGATGGAAAAAAATGTGAGAGAAAGCGGGGGGGGGGACCCTTTTGCCACCTTTATCTTTGCTCTTTGAAATGAATTAATTATGAAAAGGAAATACACATTTTAATGCCTTTAACTTTAAACTCAGGCAAGTGGGAAATGTAAGCTCCCACGATCTAAAAGAAAAAAAGAAAAAAAATCCCAATCTATTATTCTAATCATAACTGTCATCATAGGTTTTAAGCACAGCTTTAATAGTCAGCCCAGTCGTTGCCTACTTTGGTCTCTGCTGCCCTCTACAGGCTAGTCTGAGGTAACAGGCTAATAGCAATGCAAAAGCAAGATGGCCAGAGGAGAGGAAATATATAGCATCATAAGGAGGAGGTGACTGGTAGAGAGACCAACAGCTCATGGTGTATGATATCTCATGAAGGGGTTATTTGGAGCTGGCTCAAAAGTACTATTTCACAATGGGAATAGGGAGGCAGGGGGAAGAGCATACTTGCCGACCAAGCTGCTGTTGGGGAGGGAAGAAAATCCTGGCTGTCCCGGCCCAGCTGAACGACTTGTTTCTCATTTAACCCACAACAGTGGAATGGACAACAATGGTCAGGAAGAAGGGGATGGCTTTATCCCTGGCACAAATCTGCCCATTCTACAGTGGCCACCACCACAGCTAGTGGGCCAGTTCTCCAGGCACTTCTCACCACATCATACACTGTGGTAAAAGAGGTCCAGATGACCTTCTGGAGCGGGAAGGCTTCTCCCTGCCCTCCAACCTCTCATGGCTCCCTCAGGGAGAGTCACTGCATCTCTGTACATGACACTAGAATGTCCTGGTTCAGATGATATGACCGCCCACCCTGAGTTAATTAACCCTTGGGGCGCTGCAGCACATGGCGGCTGCCATTATGAATATGCAAATCCCAACCAGGAGTTGCTGTAGCTTGTCGTGTCATCCAAACCTAGGCGGTGAGGGTTATTTAAGGGTTAAAAAGTGCTTGTCCAACCCATGGTCTGTTTTAGGGTTGTGCGAGGGTTGTTTAACCCTCAAGCAAAGCTCGCTTCCCAGGTTCAGATGACACAACAAACCTCGGCAACCCCTGGCCAGGGCTTGCACATTCATAATGATGGTTGGCACCTGCCACATCTCCTCATGAGTAAATGGGCTGTCAGGTTTGTGAACTGGCCCAGTTTCCCCATTGTCCCTAAATTGCACTCTAGTGTGACAAAGACATACGAGCAACAAACTGGATATATGAATACTAAAAAGTTGAGGCTTACTACAGAAAATATTTGGGGGAGGGCACAACCTTGGATCAAATGAGGACTGTGTGGATAACACAGTCAGCATCACCCTTTTATAATCCAATTTCAGTAAAAACAATGAAGGCCTGGGGAATTT
Source organism: Anniella stebbinsi (assembly GCA_029215795.1). Classification (NCBI taxonomy): domain Eukaryota; kingdom Metazoa; phylum Chordata; class Lepidosauria; order Squamata; family Anniellidae; genus Anniella; species Anniella stebbinsi. Next base: position 306,109,418 of record JARDYH010000001.1, on the reverse strand, counting down.
AAAATGGAAACCTATTGCTTTGAGGGTAAAATAGATAAAACAGGGAAGGCTTAACAGAGCCCATCCAGTTCAACATTCTGAGGCTGCTGCTTCTTCTTCTTCTTCTTCTTCTTCTTCTTCTTCTTCTTCTTCTTCTTCTTCTCCCCCCCCCCTCATCTTCTGTATATAGGCCCAAGTTCGTATATATCCTGCTAAGTATTCAAAATTGTAGCCACTACTTAATAAGAACCATAACTAAACATTTTAGTCAACCTGAAGTAGCTAAATTCTGGCCAGGGAGAACATATTCTAAGTCCAGATCCAAAATGCTAAGAATGACTCTTGACACATGAGGAAGAATATTTGGTGTTGGGTTGTTGTTGTTGTTGTGGGGGGAAGGGAGAAATGCTTTCTGACAGATTAACTCTTATTATGTTGCAGTGCTACTGCAATACGTAAGGGTATCAGTACAGGCATTTTTTTTACTCATGTTTCTCTTCAGGAAGACCTAGGTTTGCAATGACTTGGATCTTAACTTTCCTTCCATTAACCGAACAGATTTCATGTTCATGAATGGGGACTTTTCTGCCTCCCCCTTTCCTCTCCAGCCTCCTGCACACTCTAAAAACCTACTGCTGGGGTTGGTGACCTTTGGGAAGATGCGGAAGATGCTGCCATGGCTGGATGGGGAATTGTGGCGGTTGAAGTCTAAAACATCTGGAGGGTACTTGGTTGGGGAAAGCTGGTCTAGGGCATCCTAGGTTATTAAAATGTCCAATGCAACTTGGAATGCTGGGCTAGATTGAAAAGAAAGGAAGGAAGGAAGGAAGGTACCCAGGGCAGGCAGCTGCCCATGGCTACCAGGTGCTGATGTCGGTCTTGGTAGGAGCAGTTTCACCTCCAAACCATTTTAAGCTCTACCTCTTCACCATTGCAACTAGCTTGTTCACCCGCCTCTCATTCTAGCCCAGACCACAGTGGTGGTGGTGGTGAGGAGGAGGAGGAGATGCCACTGCCTACTTAATCCCTGGCTCCCTGCCTGTCAAGCAAGTGAGAGCAACGATGAGAAAGTGGATGAGGAGCAAGAGCAGCTGGTGACCATGACGATGAGAAGACAGGCTTATTAAAGGAGGGGGCCATTGAGGGTGTCTTGTTCAAGGACCCTCCAAAACCTGGAGCCGGCACTGGTCATACTTTTCTGTCCTAAAAAACCTTGCAAATGCATTGGGTGGTTTTAATAACTCAGTGGTGAGCAAAATGCACTCTGGCTGTGCTAAAAAACAAAAACTCTTACCGTTCACACGTTCCAAGGCTTTGAAAAACTCCAGAGCCCCAACCAAAGTCCAGTCTAAACTGCAAGCCCCTTAGCCCCATATTTCAGGCTCCTTTCCTACACTATATTCTGGGCTACGAAACAGCAAATCTGTCCCTATGAGCCACAACACGCTTGAACTGGAGCAATGTTATTTGTCACTTCCAATGCAATCTCGCTTTCAGGATTTTCTTCACGTTTGTTATGGAGGTTTCTCCCCACCCCTTAACAACATCTTCCAAAATTCTGAACAAATATCTTCAGTTTAGCACGCACGAATAGCCTCCCATTGCTGCAATTTCCTGTATCGGAGACATTATGCGCTGCACTGCCGGGGTCTGGTTTAGCATATGCCTGCCCAAACCAGTTTAACAGATGCTCAACTTTAAAAACATGGAGTAAATAATTATTGATGTCAGTGTGACTATGCTTGTGCCTTAGATTACACAGATGTGTAATCACTATTGCCTTTAAAACTCAGAGGGGTCTTTCAGTCCCCTTCACAAATTTGCTCTATGGGCCTCCACTTTGCCTGTAGGTCACATCTAGTTGCAAAATACATAAACATAGTTATAATTAATATTAATTATCTACTTCACCTGGCCATATACCAACTTTTCTTCTTCTTTTTGCATTGATTTAAGAAGCTCAGAACCAGAGATCCTTATTACAACCCCCTCCCAATCATATGGGACCATTTAAAGGTCTTAAAATGAAATGTTAAGTTTTATCCACTACATAAAAGTAATTCTTACTTATTTGCCTTGGGATGCTCTCCAGAACAAGGGAGGACTGCAACAGAGCAGAAAGCAAAGCACAAAAGAATACAACACCTGGAATGGTTCTAATGAAAGACAGCAAGTTTCAGGAAACAACATCTGCAGGACCATTCCATCAGGCCAGCTAAAAATCTATTTATTTTGTTCCTTTTCTCTCTCTCCACCCCCTTTTCCTTGGGTGTTATGTCTTTTTAGATTGGAAAGCTGTAGGCAGGGACTGCCTTATTTTACTGATTAAGCTACTCTGGGAGCTTTTTTGTTTTGTTTTGCTAAAGGGTGGCATAAAAATACTTAAAATAAAATAATAATATAATTTAAAACTTTCATCTGCAAAAAAAGGCGCTTCACTGTGGTTGACTAAAGACAATACTGGATTCGATACTAGGTTGAAATTTCTTTGGAAACACAGATGCAAAGATGATTCAGTGGATTGGCGGGAAATAGTCAGGTTAAAAACCACCCATTTAAGCAACGTATTTACTGATCCCACTCCACAAAGCTGCTAAACTGAATGAACACTCACAAGCTTAAGTGCTATTTCCTCCCCACAATGAGTTGCATTAAGGAGTCTTAAACCCCGTGCATTACAATCCAGGTCCAAAGTTTTCTTTTGGCTCCCTCAAACAGCATCCCATTGGCCTTTCAGACCAAATGAAGTACAGAGAGAGCCATAAAAACTTGCACCTTCAAACAATTACTCAGAGATTCTTATATCAGGTATCTATGCAGCAAATTTTGTCCATGCTTCAATCCAATTCCCTACACATTTGTAGTTAAGTCTTTGCTCCCAGCAGTTTCTTGGGAGTCCAGCATAATCCATACATGATTTAAACACATGTGTTTTAATGCTTTTGATGGTTATTCCACAGTTAGAGCTCTCATACTCAATTATATGAAGGATCACTGGAAGTAGTATTTTAAATGGCACAATTTAATATATCAAGAAGCCTGGAAAACAAAAACTGCTTTAAGCTGCAGGGTTGACTACTGCTCCCCCGACAGTATATTGAGATATACACCTACAATTTGGGGGGTGGGGGTGGGGTGATTGCAAGGGTGAAACTGGATGTATGAATAAACCCCTCATTTTCCTCATTTATTTTACTATATTTTAAAAATTACATTTATACCCTGACTTTTCATAAAATATGCCCAACAACATATTGTCTAACAACAATAAAACCCACAATTAAAAACAAACAAACAAACGCACACACACACACGCCAGTAAACACTTCATTAATTTAAAATACAGCTTAAAAAAACACATAACAGCAGATTGGTTTTGGTAAGTTAATTGTTTACACATTTTTTTGTAAAACATATTGACCCAATTCACAAGTAACACCAGCAAGTGGACCTTTTCCAATTTGGACATGCAGCTCCCAATTGGCCCTATTGAGATTGTTTTGTGTCTTGTGCACCTGGACACTTTGGTTTATCTGTGGGTTAAACAACCCAATGTTAACCTATGATTAGTTGCTAGGTTACCTTTGATTTGTTTAACCCATGAATAACACAAAGTGGCTGGTTTCAGACAATACATTAAGCAATGGAGGAGGGGAACAGTCGTCAATTGTGTTGCTTATTGTGTTGTGTGGAGGGTAACATGCTGCTCACAAACTCCTGACGGTATGCTATTCTGCCCAAATAAGCAACGGAGAGAAACAACTGGCTTGCAAGTTGTTGATCTCGAAGCCAGTTGTTTAAAGTATTGTGTGGAGGGGTGAGTGGGTTAATGGCGTGTGGTGAGTGGGTTAAAACACAAGCCCATAGAGGCAGGCATCAAGAGCAACCAAAGTGGCAGCTGCCACTCTGCTACAACTGGTGCAACTTGCAGAGGCTGCTGGGATAGCACCAGGAGGACCGAGGGAGGAGGGAGGGAGGGGAGAGGGGCAGGGGCTGTGTCAGTCAAATGCCGGGTTGACTATTAGTCCACTCAACACTAGCCCCAACCACCCACAGTTGTGTAGGAATATGTTGTGTGGGGAGTACCCACAAAATAACCAACTATGAGTTGCCTACTCAACCCACCATTGACTAAAGCGTTGTCCGAAACCAGCCACTGTCTGGATTCTGACATTGCAAAGCAACCAACGATTGGGACAATCATAGGTTGCATATTCATATTCAAAGCGGCACACAACCCAATTTAATTAACCAAGGATTTGCCACCATTATGTTTGAACAGGCCCAGTGGGTTTGCTTCAGAATTTGGTCATGGTTAGAGTGGAGTCACTGAAATTAATGGGACATAAGTTAGTCATGGCTCATTTGCCATGGTCAAGTCTGGATCCAACCCTTGGTTTGCAAAATGTCTTTGAAATGTTTTCAAAAGTCTGTCTGTGCTAATACTGCACTGCATCTTTAACTTCACTATTTGGGAGACTCGCCTGGGATTGGAATACTTAAGGAAAGGAATACTGCTGAGAACCTATTCCGAGTTACAGTTTGTAAGAAAAGGAAGAGAAGGAAGAGGCCAGGGTGGAGGCATTTGTGCAGACAACAAGCTCTGCATAGTTGGTTGCTGGTGGAACTGAACCAAGCCTGCCCTATCCCATTCAGAAGGGAAAAATCCAAGATGAATTGCTCATAGATTGGTAGACACTGTTTGTTTTGCTGGGCAGAATTTCCTCTGTAATTGGAAGGAGGGTTCTGTTCTATGTGTCTAATGTTGACGAGAATGCGTGGTGCTCTCATTAAAGCTTGCAAAGTTTGCAACTGAATAAGCAGAGCCCTGCATCGGAACTAGTGTCTTGGACTATCGAGTGGCAACATCAGTATTCATTTGGACATTTACTTCACGCTTTTCCATGATGAAAATCACACTCATGCGGTTTGCAACAAAAATATAAATCACTAAGGAAATTAAAAACAAACCCAACAATGAAACAAACCACAAAAAGATATCATAAAACTGCACCATATAAACCGTATCAACAGCAGCAAACTAAAGCAACTTTATTATTGATGTTGGGGGACAGACATGTGGAGGAAAATTGGCTATTGTGGAGGGGTTTTCCTCCTACTAATGGCCCCTCTACCCTCTGTTTTTCTTATCTTGGCAAATATGCTTTGCCAAGATAATGGGTAGTAGTTTCACCCTCATGCCATTTTCTTCAGATAAGGAACTATTTCTGGAAAGGGCTCCCTTTGCTATATATAAGTGCAGGCTGGCTGTTTGAATAAGCCCATGAACTACAAGACTGGTTCTAGAGTTTTCTAGTATTTGTCTGAAACAGGAGTGGGAAGGCTCTTTCATCCAAGGGCCGAATTCAGATTTGGTGAAGCTCATGGGGAGCTGCATCCCAGTGCTGGGTGGGCCTAAGAGAAAAGGGGTCAAAATAATAATAACAATAATAATAATAATAATAATAATAATACCAGTATATTGTAACTTAAAGCTCTTACTGCCGGTAAGTAAGCCTTAGGAGAGGCTTCCCACATTTTAAAATGGGGAGAAAAATGTACAGAAGCCTGGAAACCAACAACACACTAGTGGGTGGAGGAAAGGGATGCCACTATTTGGAGAAGTCTGGAGGGCCAGATTCAGACCACAAGAGAGCCAGATTTGCACACCCCCTCCTGGCCTGAGCTTCCTTACCCCTGATCTAAAGAGAAGCTACACACGTTCATTATAGTTAACCATTGAATGCATATGACTTGCAACTTGCATTTGCAAAGGCTGTACCCATGTCTGATGGACTAGCAGCAGGGCACTTGGCTCTTTGATTATGGTGACCAGATAAAATCCAGGTCAGGAGTCGTGTAACTTTAACAGTTGTAGAGAAAAGGGAATTTCAGCCAGTGTCATTTGTATGCAATTAGTTCCTGGTGAAATTCCCTCTTCATCACAACAGTTAAAGTTGCAGGCACTATACTAGAGTGACCATATACAAAAGAAGGCAGGGCCCCTGCAACTTTAACAGTTGTGATGAAGAGGGAATATCACCAGGAACTAATTGCATACAAATGACACTGGCTGAAATTCCCTTTTCTCTACAACTGTTAAGGTTACATGAGCCCTGACCTGGATTTTATCTGGTCAGCCTGTCTTAGATGCCACATAAGAAGAGCCATGTTGGATCAGCCCAAAGGCTTATCTAGACCAGCATTCTATTCCCACAGTAGTCAACCAGATGCTGATGGGAAGCCCCAAAGCAGGACATGAGTACCAGCAATGTACACATGCTGGTGTTCTCCAGCAGCTGGTATTGGGAAGCATAGGTAATATACAGCCAGCATGACTAGTAGCCAGCATGCCACAAATTAATCCTTCCAAGAAATTTCTAAAGAGCTGATGCAGATATTCTTAGTTTCCCTCTAACTCAATGCCCTGGTTTTCACAGAAGGAGCAAGGATGTGGCAAAGGTGAGTTATTTCAGCCAATGCAGAAAGGGGAGGAAATGGGGGGAGCTGTGAAATCAAGGTACTGTTCATTTGTGGACATTAATATCCCCACAGCAAGCAGAACTATTGTTTATAGTGTCCAGGCAACATTCTAAGTCAAGTGATTACATTATGTAAAATAGAAATATGAAGAATAAAACGCGGTAGGGTGTTACTGCTATTCAGCTGTTAAACAGCTGCACTAATTCACATGCAACGTGACTGCATTTTCGATGGTAGTGGGAACAAACCCTGCATATTTCAGTTTGGAAAGCACTTACTGGTCTTATAATTGGAAGTTTAACATTAGACATCTAACACTGAGCTAATTTTCTGTCCAAACATGGATAGCCAAGTTTGGACACAAGATTAGACCAATTTCAACAACAAAAAGTACCAATCTCAAGCTCCACTTAGGAACAGGTATATAGCCATAAGGATGGGGAAAACCAGGGATATTCAAGCTCAGCTACGAAGCTCAGTTTGACTAATTCTCATTTTTGTTTGCAACCTGTTTTTTGGTTCATTCCAACTGGGTGCATTTTTCAGAATTGTGCATTCTCCCCATCCCCATTGACTTAAGCATGGGGAGAAAAAACATTTTCCCCTTTTTTAAAAAAATGGCATTTCAAAAGTGTGCATTTAAAAAAAACACACACACACACATTTTTGAACCTGATTGCAAGTTCGACCATGTACAAACATTTTTCGAGTGAATGAACTCTCGTTTGCATTTGGGGTTGCAAGCAGAGCAAACTGAGATGATGTTCTCATACATCCCTATCTGGCACTTCAGAATGATCAGCCATCTTTACTACTCTACATTCTCTGATGGAACTCTTTGGAAGTTCAATACTTCTAAGACACCAAAATACTTTTACGAAAGTTGCCAAAGATGCTTTTTTTTTTTAGATGCTGGACTTCAGCACTAAATGTGATGTATTTAGATGGTTGAAACAATCTTAACACAGTGGCTTTCTCCATCACCTGTAGAATGAAACCAAACCTTCCCCAGAGCCAATTAGTATTACATGTTGGATGCCATCTTACAAGAGAATATCCCTATAAGGAACAAAAGCAAGGGTGGGCAGAATGTTTTGAACTTCATCTCCCATCATTCCTGATCATCGACTATGCTGGTAGAGGCTTATGGGAGTTGACTAGAGCAATCCAATAACAGGGAAAATAATGTTACAAAAACAGCCTTGCAATGAAATAGGCTCCCCCCCCCCAGCAGAAATGTATTTATGTTCTTATTCAAGAACCAGCCATACTACTAGCCTTCCTCACCCCGAGACCCCACTGGCCTCATTTATCTGAGTCTGATGGAAGGACAAAGCAGATTGTCTTTTCCTTCTCCTGCAAGGCAGCAAATGGAAGTTCTCTAGAGGCAGACTCACCTTGCCCTCGCCTCTTTCTCAGTCCTCCTTTTAACCTAGCCAGGATCCCTTTTGAAGAGTAGGGGACCAGCCACACTCTGCTGGTGGTAGCCCTCCACCTCTACTGTGCATTCTTCCAGTGGGGGTGGTCACATGGCTCCCAGGAGAGCCCATAGCTGTCGGCATGTTTTAAACAGATAAATAAATAACAGTCAAGCTGGGTGTGTCATCTTAAAATGGATGTTTCAGAGGTGCTTTGATGACAGCTTAAACGTTAGGAGAACTAGCACTTGCACATAAAGTTAACCCAGGTCAAAGCTGTCACCCAAAGTACCACTTGCAGTTGAATTTCTGACAAATTCTACAGTGCCTGACCTCTTAGTACATTACATGTGACTACCCAATTTTCCTCCAGTGCCAAGGATTTGTAAATATCACCTCATTGCAAAGAACGGGGAATTATGCAAGAGAAAATAATTTGTTTGAAAACCAGACACAGAGGGTCTTTCCAGACATTCACCTTCTCCCAAGGCGAACGGTGCAGACATCACACACCTGCCCAGACAACGTTGCCCAAACAAGCAGTCTTGTTTCTGGGAAATTATTTTTTTCTCAGATTTCTAGCTGTAATTGCTGGGAAATGGAGATTCGTGCTCACAGCAAGCTGTCGGATGCAAGTGTTGTTGTTTTCTGCAGAGAGAGGCTGCATTAGTTCCACAGGTCACAGCCCAAATTCCAATTAGCAATCCAGAGGCCTATACTGACATAGATCCTGGAGGGGGCGTGCCCCATGTTCAACCAAACTCCAGCCTGAAGGAGAGAGGGCTATGGGCTCCAATGGAGGAGAAAGTTAGTTTCAACCTGGATTTTCAAATCAACATCTCAGATACCTTGAGTCCACCAGTGGCAGGGTAAGGCAATCATCAATAGAGCAGAATGACTTAAACACAAGTGGATTAAAATGTATTTATTTATTTATTTATTTATTTATTATTTTTTCCTGCCTTTCCTTGAAAGGAGTCCAGGGTGGCTAACAACCCATGTTAAAACAATAGAACACACAAACACTGTTAAAATAATAACTCTAAAATTCCAAATACACACACGCACACACACACACAATAAAACCATCACTACAACATCAGAAAACAGCCACAACAGTTTCTTATACTCCAAATGTGTGTACAATGGTGCTTGAATGACAAAAGTGCTCATCTCTGCTAGAAGGGAGTTCCAGAATTGAGGTGCCACCATCGAAAAGACCATGCCATGTGTTGTAGCACATTCCTGAAGGGCACCATAAGCAAAGTTCTGAATCCAGCTTGGTTGGTACTGAGGAAGGCAGTCCTTCAAGTACCTGGGTCCTGAGCCATTTAAGGCACTGTACTAGCACCATGAATTGGGCTTGTTGTTCCAATGGAAATACTGTGTTCAATTATGAAATACACACATTTCCTGAAAAAGCATGGCTGAAGTGCTGTATATAGAAAGGCAGTATGTACATTGAAATAAAGCATGCTATAATTGATTGCTACAACGATCAAAACGTATTGGTTTTGAACTAAATAAGAGCAACTAAACACATTCTAAAGCCCGTAGTCTCATGGAGCACTGTGGAATTATATCTGCTTAGAGACTTAAGAGATTTCCATCTGGCTTTTTCTGTACATGTGCAAGGACACTCTGCAAGATCATTTACTTGAAGACAAAGGCATTTGGCCAGAATTCCCACTAAATAAAATGGGACTTCTGATTAAACCGGCATAAGATCAAGAGTCTAGAACTTTCCATAATTAAGGGTTAGCAATTTCTGTGCAAGTCTCCCAGTCAGATGGAGGATTTTATTTATTTATTTATTTATTTAAATTATTTTTAACCCGCCTTTCAGGGTGCACTGCCCTCACAAGGCAGCTTATGATATTATGAAAACATGAACATACAAATTAAAATTAAACATACGTTCACACAACAGTACCACCACCTGCAGTAGCAAATATCCCAATTGTTTGATTAGTACAGCCATATATAGAATTAAAGAACAGTGCTCTGTGGATGATCTCAATTATATACAAGAGAATATAAGAAGCACAATGCTGGATCAGACCAAGGGTCCATCCAGTATTCTGTTCACACAATGGCCAACCAGCTGTTGACCAGGAACCCACAAGGAGGACACAAGTGCAACAGCTCCCACCCCTGCCCATGTTCCCCAACAACAGGTGTATATAGGCTTACTCCCTCTGATACTGGAGGTGGCACATAGCCATCAGTACTAGTAGTCATCGACAGTCTTCTTCTCTAGGAATTCATCTAGCAGCCTTTTAAAGCCATCCAAACGGGTGGCCATCGCTACATCTTTTGATAGCAAACTCCATAGTTTACCTATGTGATGTGTGAAAAAGTACTTCCTTTTACCTGTCCTGAATCTCCCGCTAATCAGCTTCATGGGATGACCATTTTGAGCCTAGGGTTCAGCACCTTGGATAGCTCCTTTGGAATTCTGGCTGGGTCTAACTGAATGGATTCAGAATGGATTCACAGCCCCACCAAAATCCGAGCCACCAGCCTCCCCTGGTTGGAAGGGACTCTGGAGAACATCAGATCCAGCCTTGACCAACCTAGTGCCCTCCAGATCTGTTGGGCTGCAACTCCCATAATTCCCAGCCAACATGGCCATTGGTCAGGTGCAACTGAAAAAACAATAGCCAATGAAATGGAGCAGGATACAGAGAAGTACGATGCATCAGCGTTGGTCGTGCTTGATGGGAATTATGGGAGTTGCAGCCCAAGACAGATGGAAGACACAAGGTTGGGGAAGGCTAATCTAGTCCAATCCCCTTCTCAGTTCTGGCTCGGCTATGCAGGATTAAACATCTCCAGTGAAGGAGAACCCACCACCTCCCAAGGCAGTCTATTCTAGTGTGAACTGGCCGCAGTGCTAAGAAGTTTCTCCTAATACAGGGACTGAGCAGACAAATGGCTGGCATACGTCCCCCTTTCTCCTCCCCCAGTGTTTCCCATGGCTTTATTTCAGTGCTTTATCTTCAGAAACATGTAGTTTGTACTAAGCAAAGCCAGAAACAGGCTGTGGAGGGGGGTCTTTTAGAGGAGAAATTCTCCACCAAGGGCTGCTGCCCTGCAGGGATGGTAACATGAATAATAATAATAATAATAATAATAATAATAATAATAATAATAATTTATCACCCGCCTCTCCCTCAGGATCGAGGCGGGGAACAACATCAACATAAAATACACAAAACTGATTAAAAGCACATAAAACCAATACATCATTAAAATACCAATAAAACACCAATAAAAACACTTAAAATTCATCTGGGCAGGCCTGCTGGAAGAGATCAGTCTTTATAGCTGTTTTAAATTCTTGGAGACTGGTGAGTTGGCAGATCTCTCCCGGCAGGTCATTCCACAATCTGGGAGCGGCAGAAGAAAAGGTCCTCTGGGTAACGGTTGTCAGTCTAGTTTTTGTTGACTGAAGTAAATTCTTCCCAGAGGACCTGAGCGTGCAGGGCGGATTGTATGGGAGAAGGCGATCCTGCAGGTAACCTGGACCCAAACCATGTAGGGCTTTAAAGGTAATGACCAACACTTTGTAGTTTGCCTGGAAACTAATTGGCAGCCAATGGAGAGATTTTAAAGCTGGCGTAATATGGTCACCCCTAGGTGTACCAGTGACCAACCTGGCTGCCATATTTTGAACTAGTTGAAGTTTCCAGACTAGGCACAGAGGTAGCCCTATGTACAGCGCATTGCAGAAGTCAAGCCTCGAAGTTACCAGCGCGTGCACTACTGATTTTAGGTCTTCCAACTCTAGGAAGGGGCCCAGCTGGCGTATCAGCTGAAGCTGATAGTAGGCACTCCTGGCCGTCGCATCTATCTGAGCTGTCATTTGGAGCGATGGATCCAGGAGCACCCCCAAGCTGCGAACACAGCCTTTCAGGGGGAGTGTAACCCCATCCAGAACTGGTTGACACACCTCCAACCCCAGGTTGTGGCCCTTGACAGTAAGCACCTCCGTCTTGTCTGGATTCAGCTTCAGTTTGTTTTTCCTCATCCAGCCCATTACCACCTCTAAGCATTTATTCAGAGGAGACACACTATCCTTAGCTGATGCTGTTGTCGAAGGCATAGAGAAATATATTTGGGTGTCATCAGCATATTGATAGCACCCCGCCCCATGCCTCAGGATGATCTCTCCCAGCGGCTTCATGTAGATGTTGAACAGCATTGGGGATAGGATGGCACCTTGTGGTACACCACATAGCAGCTCCTTCTTTGAGGAGCCTTCTAGACATGTGGCCTTCTAGACATTTTGGCCTACAACTCCCATCCACGGTACCCTGCATAGCCATGGATGAGGGCTGATGGGAGTTGTAGGCCAATATGCTTCGAGGGCCACAAGTTGCCCACCCCTGTGCTATTGCGTGCACCCTATAAACTCTTCATTGCTCATTTGGAATAAAATGGGCTACAGAATAGAACTGATCAACCACCTTCAGTTAAGGATACAGTTCCTGTCTTTCCTATTTATTCATTTCATTTATATCCTGCCTTTTTTTTCTCCTAAGGAGCCCAAGGCGGCTTGCTTGTTGTTCCTCTTCCTCCATATCTTTATCCTCACAACAACCCTGTGAGGTACTTTAAGCTGAGAGTCAGTGAGCTCCATCACACCTACTTTTTTCAACTGGTATGCACCTGTGATTTTGATTTCCATTTCATTAGCGCGGCAAGCGCTGCTGGTCCCTTTTACTGTCGTCACTATACCAGTGAACACTTTTTCCACTTGTTTGCTCTCCCGCTATTGCACTCTTCTCTTTTCCCCTCCAGTTCATCGGTTCTTGTCAGGTGATGGACGTGGGCACCTCCTCCCTCGCTCTGGCTTTGTTGTCTTCCAGCTACATACAATTAAATCAGTTTAACCCCTTTCCACATATTTACATTTTAGCGTGGGGGGAGAGAACCAAAATCTATCTATCTATCTATCTATCTATCTATCTATCTATCTATATCTATCTATCTATCATCATCATCTATCTTCCTTCCTTCTGGATTTGGGAGAGGAAAATTAATAGCAAATGTAAAGGGAACAGAGTGTGCCAAAAGAGAGTAAGGCGGTTCCATTTGTTTGGAAAGATCCAGTTGACAGTTTAACATTTGAGGGATTTATCCCTTTGCCCAGTTTTGCATGTTAAAATGGAGACCATTAGGGAAACCTTGCAAAAAACAAAACAAAATGGAGAGGCATTCCATCTTTCCCCTGGGGTAAAACTTCGGGTGTGCTTCGAAGTGGCAAGCAAAATAGGCAATCCAATGGATTTGCTTGGTGGAGGGTGGTTGTAGTTGCTTCTGGCCGCTTGTTCAGCTCAACTCTTTACACCCTTGGCAAAAAAGAATGCTCTACATTTGAACGCTTGGGGGAGGACCAACAAGACCAGGCAGAGGATCGGCATTGTTCCCAATGCTTGTTGGGGAAAAGTTTTCTAAATAAACTCCTTTCAGCACAGTTAGATTTAAAGGTTGTAGATCCAACCACACACTGCATGGCCAAAGTCTGCTGAGAAGGAAGAATCACCCAAAGGGGGGGAGGGGACGAAACACAAGAATGCTGCAGTCTCAGGGTGGAGAAAGGCTCACTGAACTCAGCAGAACTTACCTTCCGAAGAAAGGTACATAAAATTGGGTTGTGCAAGGATAATAAGTGGGTGGAACAACTCAGAACTGGTATTCCCCTGTGGAGTCCATTTTAATCAGCTGGATACCATTTCTGGAGGCAAGGTGGGGTTGGAGCAGCAAAAGCCCATTCGACCAGCTAAGAACTGCCTCACCCTCCTCTTTTGTCAGCAAGCACACGTTCAAAGCACATGCCCCCAACAAAGGACATAACGTGAGGACAGCAATACATGGGGACAGAAGGGTGCTTTAAACCCGCATGGAGGAAATAAACCAGACTTTCCCTGCTCTAGGACAACATGAAAAATGGAGGGGAAGAGGCAGTGTAACTGCAGGACAGGCACAGCTTCTTGTGTGTACCACGCTGCAAAACAGCAAACCAGGCATGACAAGAGTGCAATAAAATGCTGGTGTGATGGAGCCCAGTGACTGGCCCAAAGTCAGCCAGTAGCTTCAAGGCCACATGGGGACTAGAACCTGGATGTCCAAAGTCCCAGTCCAACACTCTAACCCCAACACCACACTAGCTCCCATTAGTCTTTCCAAATGAGTTCAATTGCATGATATAATTTTTCTTATTTATTGAGTGGATAATGGTAAGTGGAAAAGATATCGAAGGTGGGGGGAGGCTGTATCTTCAAAAACTGAGGGAAGCCACAAACACAAAAAACCATCCAGAGGACATGATGCTCATTATTGTGGATGCGGCAGAGATAAAGCAAAGCTTCTACCAACGCAGATTTCTATTTCAGTGGGGCAGTGAATCTGCTCTGGGTTTCAGTCAGAACCAGTCAGAACTCCAAAGGAGCTATCCAAGCTGCTACACCCTATCCCCCAACTAGGTTCAGCACCTTGTATAGCTCCTGTAAGATTTCTGACTGTAGGAAGCAGTGGGCTTGGCCCGACTCCTTGGCAGCTGCTACATTATCAAGGCACTAGCACCCTCGTGTGGCTTGGCAAAGGTGTCTCCTAAATGGCCTACTTTAAAATTGGCATCCAAAGGGAGAGTTTGGGCCCTGCCTTTCCCCAGGTTTCATTTGTCGATCCAATCGGTTGCAATATCCTGCCATCGGGTCTGACCTCATTTCAGCCCCCTTGCTCTCCTTGACAAGGTTTTCTTTCTCCATTCTCCAAGATGTGTTAAGAATCAACTGCAGCTGCCGTGTTAGGACACCGGGTAATAGAGTCATTTGTCACCATGAGCTAGCGTACAGCGTGTGTGTGTGGAAGGCAGGGCAAAGCGGGGGGGAGGGGGTCACCTATCACAATATAATTCAAGGCAGATTAAAAACAAAGAAATCAAGGCCATGTCATGCACTAGAATATTAACTCTTAGCAGAGAATGCATGATGGGGAAAATAAGTGGGCAAGAGGGGACAAATTCATTCCTAGTTTCTAATCTAGGCAGAAATCTTGCTGCCGCTCAAGATAATTACGGCCTTACACAATTCACTAGCCCTGTTGGGAACAATCCCACAAAAGCTATCCAAATGCAAAGTTCTAAGACCCTTTGGCCTCAGATAAACCTACCCGGATTGTTTTAAAGCTTCAGTTCGCAATGGTCTTCCAGTTCTTTGCTACTCGTGATGAGCTCATTAAACTAATGGTCCTCATGTGCATAGGGAAAGGTGCTGTACAACTAGGCAGCTTCATTCTGATGAGTGATGACACCATAAAGACACAGGAATTTTAAAAAAGAAAAACTAAATGGAGTTCAAGGCCTCCATGTGCAGAGAAACCGACTGCGGTATTATTACTTTGAAACAAAAAGGTAACCCCTGTAGGGCAAAGCCTTTCATTTTACCGCATATAATGTGTCAGACACATCCAATTCCTCTCCCTCTAAGAGTCAAAGGCATATGCGCAGCAGTCTGAGAACTGCAGTCACTATGATGCAATTTCACAAAATATCGGAACGAGGCAGAAGAGCAGAGCCTCTGGAGGCCCGGCTATCCCTTGTGCTCTCATTACAGGAAGGTGAACAGACACAGCTTCCAATTCATAGATCCCAGGAAACAAGAGCCCAGCACGGTTGCAACAACATGATTTACTGTATTTTTATATTTTCTTATTTTTTTTGCAAAGCTTTTGATTTTACAGGGAATGGGCTATTAAGAGGAGCCAACCGTAATAAAAAGCGAAGGCTCAAAAGAGATAGCGCTTAATGGCATTTTCTATTAGAAGGACTTCAGAGATCTATTCTCATCGCAAGCCACTTTGTTTTAATGACTTTGGTGTCCTAGGCTAGAAACTCTGTCATAAGTCTTATTGTTTTGTGCTAGCGAAGAAATATAAAAAATACAGCATATCAACTAGTAGAGCCTTCTGCTTTTCTTCTCCAACAATAGGCACAGTCATTGGTCCCATTTCATTTCATTGCTGTGCAGATGCCAGATATACAAGTCTATGGCAAGCATTCCTCTGATAAGACTTTCTTGCATTTATGCACACTGGTAGGGGTGGATCAGTTGTAGAGTCGAACTAAAGATGTACTGCCTGTTACTCAATGTAACTGACATCTTCCTCTCTCCTTCTCTATCACTCATGCATCTTATATTAACAATAGCAAAAAGAGGTGGTGGGGGGCTAAGCATTGGAAAAGCTGACAATACGTTGAAATATTCAGCTGTCTAGTATTGTAGTTTTCAGTTGGCTTGGTGAGTCAAAAAAGCAAAAGAGAGGGCAGAAGAGGTTCGGTTGAACTGCAGTGGGGTGTAAAATGAGGGTATTGTATAAGTCAGCCTGTGGTTGAACTGATGGTATCATTCCATGAACATTTACTTAGGAATAAGTAAGCACAGTGAACTCAAGCAAATGTTGGTCCATTAGAATGTTGGTCCATTAGAAACAATCCAAAAGCCTCACTGGGTGCCTCTACAAGAGAGGTTTAATGCTCTTTGAAGTCTCATTAAAAAATGTACCTCTACACCAGCGGAGCGCAAATGGGGCGTAGAGGCGCGTTATCTCCCCGATTGTGCGCGTTATCGAATGCGCGTTAAATAGCGAGTTTTTTTTGCTCCGTCCATTAAAGCGCATTTTGATGGGAGGGGGCTGCTGCTCCAGCGAGCGGAAGGAAAAGGCTGGTGCCTGGGGATGCGCCTCCTCCTCCTCCTCCTCCCTCTATTGTCAGATCTCACCCCCTTCTCCGCCTTTGGTCGCGTCAATTTCAGGCAAAGCCGGGTGCCTGCTTTCTCCCGTTCTCTCTCCCCTCCGTTCCCCTTGACTGCCAAGAAGCCCGGCAGCGTCCAGTAGCTCTCACGCACCCCTCTCTCTCCACTGTCCTCCGGCTCCTGCTGAGGGGATCAGGCTGTCAGTCGCAGGCGGGCGGGCGGGAGCCCAGAAACGAAGCAGCCGCGCCCGCCCGCCTGCCTGCGACTCCTTCCCCGCAAGAGGGGCGCCTCCTGCTTGGCACCCGTGGCAGGGGGCCCGGCGGGAGGAGGAGGAGGAAGAAGAGGGGGTAAAGGAAGGCGAGGAGGATCGCTCGCCTGCTGCCCACAGCCTACCAGCCAGCCAGCTGGGGAGCGAAGGGGAGGGAAGGGGAGGGGAGCGCCTTTTGTTGCTGCCTCTCGTGCAGAGGTATTAGGCGTAAAGGCGCTTCAGGGATAGTGTGCATAATCTCCTAACCGGGCGCAAAAGCGAATCCTTGTGGAGGGGACCACTACGGCAATATCTTTGTTAAGACCAATCAACATTTCATGAAGTGATGAGCTCCATCAGATGGAGGGAAATCATGGTTCCCACTGTTGCTTCTCCACTTCTGCTTCTGCTGCACAATACTTCCTCTTTCTCAGGGAGAAGAAAGAGGAAGTAAACAACATCCACGTGGCCCATTCAGTGGGCAGTTTTTATTGCGTTGCTTCTCCTGCACATAGCAGGAGATAGTGGCAAGTTCCGTTTCTAAAAATAAATCAGACTTACTGGGGTCGTTTTTTTTTTTTTTGTCGTCATGGGAAGAAGGCTGGAAGGGGCGGGAGATGCACGGGAGATGGACGACATTGTGAATAGCACCTGCAAAAATCCATGAGTGCCCAGTAACAAGCGTGCAACAAAACACTCGTCTAAAGATGCTCTATGAGCAAGCTTTTGAGGTTTCCACGCTCTTCATCAGGCTAGAGACTGAACAAAACAAGGATCCATTTGCACAGATCATATTCCCAATCCTCCCCCCACCCCTCACCCACCGACCTTTAAGAATTCTGAATTGGTTGAAAAGGTAATTTGTGTTTGCTTGGTTCACAGAAATGAAGTGAAACTAATTAACATCGTCATGACTTTTCAATGCACTATTCGTTGTACTCAGTTTTATAAATGATTCAGAAGTGACATACATCCTAGAACACCAAATGATTCAATAGTGTTATTTCATCGTGATGCCCCTCGGGGTTGTTGCTGTTTTCATTTTAAATGAAGAAATTAAGTACATCGTTATGTTACGTTTACATTATTGGATTACATTGATCTTTGCACTATTCACACCTGCAAAAGCTCTGGAACATTTGGTTAAAAACTAAGATAAAAATCCTATCGTGCCAAGTGGAGTAGTGGCTAGAGTGTTGGACTGGGAGTCGGGAGATCCAGGTTCTAGTCCCCACTCAGCCATGGAAACCCACTGGATGACTTTGGGCCAATCACAGCCTCTTAGCCGAACCTACCTCACAGGGTTGTTGTTGTGAGGATAAAATGGAGAGGAGGAGGATTATGCAAGCTCCCTTGGGTTCCTTGGAGGAAAAACAGTGAGATATAAATATAATAAATAAAAATAACTACCCAACATATATTTACTTGATTGCCACTCCCCAATATGTGCTATAGATAAGTTCTTTTTTCCTTTAAGAAATGCACTTAAAAGCACAAAGTAGAGTTGTTTATACTGTCAAAATAGTCCAACACGGTATGGACCTATTTCCTCAGGAAACATGGATAAAGGGACCAGGGTTGCTTAAAATTTTCCCTAATGATTAATAGCAATATTTTCCAAGCAGTGGATGAGGAGATGGTAGAAGCTGGAAAATAGTAGATCAGACATCAGTAGTAGATTAGATGTCACTGCCAATTTGTGCATACTGTTCGGATCTAGATAGATCAAGAGGCCAGCTATACTAGAAAGCCATTTTGTATGTCACATGAAGCTGGAATTAATTGTGTCATTAGCATCTTCTGTTCTCTGAACATGACAGCCATTTTCAAATGAAAGTACTCAAGGGCTGAATTCGGACAACACGATAGTCAATGGTGGGGTGATAATCAACTTTACAGTTGTTCATCTAGGGGGTATTCCCCACACAACATGGCAATAAATAATCAACTGTGGTGTGGATTAGGATCAGCGCTGAGTTAACTATGGCAGCATTCGGATGACACGATAGTCAATACAACTGACGATTGTCCCCCCCCCCCCCAGTTGCTTATTGTGTCGTCCGAATTCAGCCAAGTTTGCATACTACCACAGTGTCAGGAAGATCATGCAGTGAAAAGAGATCTGTTCTTTGCATAATCTGGGTCACATAACTGGAAATAAGGTTTTTAATTAAGATTGGCATTTGGGAGCCTCCTGCTGACACCCTTAACTAGCTTCCCAAGAGGAATAGCAGAACCAAGACTCAAATATCTCGATTTGGAATGGAAGAACTATTAAGTTTCTTTTCCACAGTAAAAACAGCAAAACTGAAACTATCAAATAACTCTAGCACTACTCCTGGACTGTTCAGGTAGACAATTATCTTTAACTCCTTCTTCTTTTTATCCACACAAAATTGCTCCTTTATATTCCACTTTAATTAATCCAGAATAACTACCATCAGCTGGAAACTTCTACTTGACTTTTCCCCGTACCAAAAAATTCAACCCCTGTAGCATTTTCACCATTATAATTTTGAGTACATGCATATGGCTATGAAGGAGGTGGTGATAAAAGTGGATTGCAGAACTCCAGGATCTCCTGGGATCATGCAGTAAATTGGGAAGGGGAGAGGAAGTTGGGTTTGTTGGGGAACTGGAATGGGGATGGGCATTGGCTCAGACATACAAAATGGCTTCCACATGGCATAGGCCTAAGGCCTACCTCTATAGTCCATTCATTTTCACCTGCAGTGGCCAATCCAATTAAAAAGGAATGACTTACTCAACATTAAGTATAATACAACATTGTGAAAATGGGGCAGATGACCTAACCTGATAAGTGGTTTAGTCCCTAGAACTATACTACCTTGTTGATAATCTTGGTTTGTAATCTTGTTTTATATGTAGCAGAGAGCCAAAGTAAATGTTCTGCTAATTGAGTGTAAGCATGTGCAGCCCCGATTCAGATTGGGACTGTGGTGATTTAAGCTTTCCCCTTCCTGTTTTTGTCTTGAAATTCCCTTCCCCCCACTCCACAGGGGGGTTAAAAAAGAAAAAAAATCCCCATGGATCCCAAGGGAGACATTTTTTTTCTTTTCTTTTACCTCTTAACAGAGTGGGGGTGGAACTTCAGGACAAAAATAGGAGAGGGAGCTTAATTCCCCCTTCCCAAATCGCCACAGCCCCGATCTGAACAGGAGCTGCATATGTTTACACTCAAGTAAGTACACTCAAGTAAGTACACTCAAGTTTACATGTTGTTCTGCCATGTGTCCTTAGCAGAATGTTCAGTCTGGCTCTGAGAAGCCTTAAGCTGAGTACGAAGCCTCCTACATCAAGTACTCTTCCTTTGGATCACAAAGAAAGTCATGGGGGGGGGGGACTCAGAATTCTTACCCACTAGCAGCATGAAATGACAGCCTACAAGAAGCAACCTTGAACACCGCGGAAGTCCAGTTTTCCTTCAAACAACTACAAGATATGGTGGCAGAGGAAGCATTCTACTTTCAGGAAGTTCTTCGTGCAGGTGTATGAGTCAGAAAACAATATAGGCAACTGTACTTGGCTGGAATTTGATCAAAAGTTTGAAGGGCTGCAACGTAGGAAATAAATGGAAACCATGGAACCCTAATATCTTTCTTAAAGTTAAAATTTCTTACCTGCTGCCTGTGCTGTCTAGTGTATACATAGTCATAGTCTCCCAAGTTGTATCAACCCACTACTTTTTTGTTGGTTGCTTTGGAGACTTCCAATTGGCTACTGGGGGCAGGGAAGTGCTCTGTTTTTCGAATTGCACTTCACCAAGAAAAGAGGAGGGAACAACATGGCTTGGCAGTTCCCACATGTCTCCCCATTACATGTAACTTGGGCCCCATGCCACATGATTGGGAAGATCTTTTACCTTGGATGCCACTCCCAGTAGACAGTACTAGATGGACCAGCCATCCATTTCAGCATCAGGCAGCATCATACGTCCTTATATGTTTCCTACATCAGTTCTCAATCTTCATTGTTTTCTATTGCTTCTCTTGGGAAGCAGAAGTTCCATAATGCAAGTTCTAACAAAACAAAATTTCTATTTTTCAAGGCTGTGTTGTTGCTGTTCAGCAACCCACAAATTGTGCTGTGGCTCACTAGCCAGTCATTATTTTTAGTCATCACCAACCTTCCCCCTTATCAAATTTTCTTAAGCTGCAGAGCAGGCAGAAGCAGTGTGAAACAGTCTTCCTGTTACTCATTTTGCACTGAGTTTTGGAGAAGGGCGAGAGGCCTACCCCCATGTCCTGAGAACTCCACAGAAGGAAGGAACCCATGTGCTTGTGGGTGTTTTGGTCAGAGCAGGGTCCATCCCCATTGGTAACTAGATTTGTGGAGTAGTGCAGTTTTTTAAAAAAAAAGGCAGAATGTGAAGCATTTTAGATTCTGATATAGTAGGATATCAATGCTGATAGCTTTAATTTCTCCCAGAGCGACTAGCTTGTTCTCATTGAACCAGTTCGCAGGATCACTGTGTCTTAAACATGGCCTCTTGATGGGTTATTTGAAGGTTGTTTCCCTCTGAAACAAGCCACACTGCCTGGGTTCAGATGACACAACAATCTGTTCCTGGGTGGGTAATTAGGCAAACGGCACCCAGTATGGGCCGCGGCTTAAACAAGCCACTGTAGCTTGATTAAGCTGCAGTGATTGTGCAAAATGGGCCATTACCTCTTTATGGAAAAGAATGATAGCCCTTTAAAGTTTGAGTATTTCCCTCCCTCCTCCCCCACTCCACCCCATATCTGGGACATGAAAAGTCAAAATGACTTTTAATCTATCCGTTGTCATAGTGGATTCACTATCCACTCACTTTCTACCCTTCAGTGTGATTACTGCCTTAAATTTGTGTATTTTGCTATTTCAAGCTGAAGTGCTCTCATGATAGCCTCATAAGTCACATCAATAGTTCTAAAAGCAAACACTTATATTCCTGTTAGAGGGAATACACTGGCATCTCTAAACCTGTGACTGATGAGGCATACCTCTGTTGCATACATATATGATGGTTATTCCCTGGATACTTATTTTGAGTCATCATCACCAAGGGCTCTTGAAATCTGCTTTAAAACAAAAACAAAAACCAATACACCCATAATTTTAAAGTGCTGCAACAGCACTGGGAGAGATCATCCGGAGGCTTGGGGCTATCAGTACGCTGATGACACCCAAATATATTTCTCTATGCCTTTGACAACAGCATCAGCTAAAGATATTGTATCTCCTCTGAATAAATGCTTGGAGGCGGTAATGGGCTGGATGAGGAAAAACAAACTGAAGCTGAATCCAGACAAGACAGAGGTGCTTACTGTCAAAGGCCCCAACCTGAGTTTGGAGGTGTGTCAACCAGTACTGGATGGGGTTACACTCCCCCTGAAAGACTGCATTCACAGCTTGGGTACCCCTGGATCCGTCGCTCCAAATGACAGCTCAGATAGATGCAATGGCCAGGAGTGCCTATTATCAGCTTCGGCTGATATGCCAGCTATGCCCCTTCCTAGAGTTGGAAGACCTAAAGATGGGAGTACACGTGCTGGTAACTTTGAGGCTTGACTTCTACAATGCGCTGTACATAGGGCTACCTCTGTGCCTAGTCCAGAAACTTCAACTAGTTCAAAATATGGCAGCCAGGTTGGTCACTGGTACACCTAGGGGTGACCATATTACGCCAGCTTTAAAATCACAACACTGGCTGCCAATTAGTTTCCAGTGTTTTAAAGCCCTACATGGTTTGGGTCCAGGTTACCTGCGGGTTCGTCTTCTCCCGTACAATCAGCCCCACACACTCAGGTCCTCTGGGAAGAACTTACTACAGTCAGCCAAAACTAGGCTGACAACAGTTACCCAGAGGACCGTCTCTTCTGCTGCTCCCAGACAGGAATGGCCTGCCAGGAGAGATTCGTCAACTTAACAGTCTTCCGGATTTTAAGAAAGCAATAATGACTGATCTCTTCCAGCAGGTCTACCCAGTTGAATTTTAAGAGTTGTATTGGTATTTTAATAATGTATTAGTTTTTATATGTTTTTAATCAGTTTTATGTACTTTATATCATGTGTTTTTAATGTTGTCCCCTGCCTCGATCCAGAGGGAGAGGTGGGTAATAAATAAATGAATTATTATTATTATTATTATTATTATTATTAATATTATTATTACATTGTGGAAGAAAAAGAGATGGGGTTGGGATTATAATGATAAAATTGGTTTCCAACGGTGTGTGTGTGTGTGTTCCAAAGTTAACATTTTACCAAAATGTATGACCACATTCATCAGGCAAAACCATGTGCATTACAAAACGTGTTATAGTTTTGTACACACTGAAATGCAGAATAAGCTGTTTAAGCTTCCATATTCCACACACCAGACACACCACACTTTCCTCAGGATCACCATACTTCTAGAATGCCAGCAATGGCCTTTACATTTTCACACACCACTTAAGTAAACACAGAAAAACACAGCTGAAAAACAAGCACACATTTAAGAGTAGAGATGTCACCAAGTTTAGTAATTGCCAGGTTCAGAATATGAATTGATCCGGCATTTCCTCCAAGTTCTTCTCTAGCACAGAAGGCAAAACTAGTTTCTGAGTGCACAGGGTCGGGTGCCCAAAACCAACTCTTTGCAAGCACATGAGCAAAAGTTCTTTAATATTAAAGTCCTCTTACATGAATTGCTGCGACCTACATTACCAAACCACATGAGCAAGCCATTTATTTGGTGAACAGCGTCTAGATCTAAAGCTCTCTTTTGTTCCTCAATTCTGCACCATAGTTGGTGCTAGGAACTATAATTCCCAGCAGGCAATAGGGTGCACATGTATAGTACCATCAATATGTCTGTATCAGCATTACTAGGTGGAGAGAACTCTCAGAAAACAAATAAGTTTCCCCCCAAATGTCCATTGAAACAGCTGGTAATTACTAACTAATTGGAAATCAAGCCAAGAGGAGTACATCAATCATAGAGAATGTCTCATTAGCAATTATCAAGGCTCTGGGGTAAGATCACACATACTCATATCTGCAATATCACACAGCTACATTACATATCTATTGTATATTCAAATAAGGAAATTAGGTGTTATTACATTCTCAGTTTACCAAAGGTTTGAGCAACACAGAATTGAAATACTTGCTTTGCTTCAAATCATTTAGTCACTGCCTCTACCAAGTTTTCTTTAACATAAAATCACAAAAAGGATAATTAATATAATGATCTATTTTATAGGACCAAGGATCTCCACCGACATCAATGTTGGGAGTAGCAATACCACAAATATGTGCGACTTCTGTTTTATAAGCAAAACACTGCATAAGAGGCTAGTTTATGTACTGGAATATTGCAAAATTAAGCCTACTGAATTGAGTGGATAAGGATGCAGTCTATAGCTCAGTCAATTCTTTGAAATGGGGAATGGGTTGCAATTAGAGGTGTGAACAGACCCCCTGGATCGGATCGGGACCGGATCAGGACCTCCAATTTTGTTCCGGATCAGATCGGAACAAAATCAGAGGTCCCCCGGATCAGATCTAACCCAATCCCAATCCGAAAATTGGATGTCCGATTTTCAGATCGCCCGTCATTTTTCCCCATAGACTTGCATTGGGGGAAAGAAAGCTTCCCCCCCAATGCAAATCTATGGGGAAAAATGGTGGCAGGGGGGTGAGTGGGGGCCTAACTCCCCCCTCCCTGTCCCTCCCCCCTTGCGCTTCTTCCCTGCAGGTGCCTTCTGCTTCCGTCCGCTGGCGCCCGCGGGTGCCAGCAGATGGCAGCAGACGACCCCGGCAGGTAAATGGGAGCCCCCTCCCTCCTCCCCCCCGCAATCCTCCTTACCTGCAGGCCCGTACGCTGCCATCCGCTGCTGCCTGGGCGGCAGTGGATGGCAGCAAGGGGGCCCCGGCAAGTAAACCCCCCCCGGCGATCCTCCTTACCTGCGGGGCCGTCCGCCGCCTTCACCTGCATCGATCTACTGATGACTAGGCTTTGCGGCCTAGTCCTCAGTACAGCGCCACCTGGCGCTCTACTGAGGACTAGGCCGCAAAGCCTAGTGCTCAGTAGATCGACGCAGGTGAAGGTGGCAGACGACCCCGCAGGTAAGTGCCTCCCTGACTCCTCCCTCCTCCCCCCTCGCAATCCTCCTTACCTGCAGGGCCGTCCGCTGTCTTCACCTGTGTAAATCTACTGAGCAGTAGGCTTTGCGGCCTAGTCCTCAGTAGAGCACCACCTGGCGCTCTACTGAGGACTAGGCCGCGAAGCCTAGTGCTCAGTAGATCGATGCAGGTGAAGGTGGCGGACGACCCCGCAGGTAAGTGCCCCCCCCGCCTGCTCCCTCCCCCCCCTCGCAATCCTCCTTACCTGCCCGGGCCCCTCCGCTGCCATCCCCTGCCACCTGGGCGGCAGCAGATGGCAGCAGAGGGGCCCCGGCAGGTAAGCCCCCTCTCCCTGCTCCCCCCTCACGATCCTCCTTACTTGCCGCGCCATCCGCTGGCACCCGCTGGCACCCGTGGATGGCAGCGGACCACCCCAGCAGGTAAGCCCTCTCCTCCCCCTCGCATTCCTTACATGCCAGGGCTGTCCGCTGCGGACAGCCCCAGCAGGTAAGCCCTCTGCCCGCATTTGCGCTCCTTACCTGCCGGGGCCATCCGTGAATGGCCCCGGCAGGTGAGGGGCGCGAGTGGGGGGAGGGGGTCTGATCCTCCAATCCAACACAATCCGGATCGGGTCCTTTTTGGATCGGATCATATTGGATCGGCCGATCCAGGTGCTGGGGATCAGATCGGATAATTTTATCCGATTTCCCCTGGATCGGGTCCGGATCGTGGATCGGACCCGATCCATTGCACACCCCTAGTTGCAATAGCCAGGACTGTGCTTTTAAAAGGAGAACTAAGATACATAAATCCCAAAACAATAGTGCTTGTTTGTTTGTTTGAGGATGCAAGGAATGAACCAGGAAAACGTTTACAGAGAAGGGGAAATGAACAAGGAAAACGTGTACAGAAAAGGGAGAATGAAAGAGGGAAATGTGTATAGCAAAGGGAAAACGAAAGAGGAAAATTTGTGCAGAAAAGAGGAAATGAAGATGGGTGGGGTTATTGCGATTCCCTACCATTGCTTCTCCATCCCTGCTCCTGTCCCACAATACTTCTTTCTTCCTGGAGAAGAAAGAGGAAGTAAACAAAGACCACGTAGCCCATTCAGGGGCTGTTTTTATCGCTCCACTTTTCCTGCACACAGCAGGAAATGGTGGCACATTCCATTTGAAAAACAAAAGTCGGATTAAAAGGTGTCCAATTTGAGATGGAAAAAAGGCAAGAAGGAACAGGAGGCATGTGGGAGGCGGACGTCGTTGTCTAAAGGATGCGCGAAAACCCATGAATGGGCAGTAACGAGCATGCGATAAAATGCTCATCTGATGAACCCCGAACAAGGAAAATGTGTGCAGAAAAGGGGAAATGAGCAAGGAAATTGTGTGCATATATGCACTTGGACCTCTAAAGAATAATTAAAGGGGAGGGGGAATCAAAGGCTACCAGGTTACTTCCCAACAAAAAGGATGCACAATGAAGTCAGATCTGTGCCTTTAAATGGAGAACAACGTCCTTACTGATCACACTTTTCTATCTTGGCTGATGATATTCCACAGAGGTGATTGAAATTCATCCTTCATCCATTTAGCAGTCAAGATTTTGGTATTCACATGAGTTTATGAATCTCTCGATATAATTTTTTTATTTTTTTCAAAACCAAGTGTTTTAATGAAAGCTTTGCAGCTAGGTTTTATCCCACTGGGAATTGGAATATTAGAGTTAGAACTCTTCTCAGACCAGGCAAACAAAAATAGAATGCAATGGAAAACAGTGAAATCTAATTAAAAGAGCTTTGGGTGGCACATCTATGAAAGTGCTAGTTACTGGTGTTTTCTGTTCCTTGGAATAAGATATTGTAATTAATATCTTAACAATATTTGTAATCAATTTTAAATTAAAATAGCCCCAGCTAACCAGACATTACCCCTGCCCCAGAGCGTCTGCCCCCTGTGCTAGGGGATACTGTGCTCTTCAGCTTGGACAAGCTCCATTCTGGGCAAGAAAGAGATAGGGAGAAGCATAGAGGGGTGGAGAAAAGAACTCCACCTCCACCAGCCACCAAAGGAGACATGGAGAACAAACCCTGCTACCTCTCTATGCCAGCAGCGTCAACAGACCCTTCGGCTATTGTTGGAATGAGTGTGGCAGGTACAACATTTGCCTGTTTTCATCCACTTGCCCCAGCCCTAGGTGCTGTCATCATGGATAATTACATCAGTAACTTTTCTAAAAAGGGACGTTGCTGCTGTCCTGGTGGCCAAACTCACTGAAACAGACAAGAGTAGCCCAAGGAGGAGGAACTGTAGAAGGGAGTAGGATGATACCATCTGTCATTCCTTGAGAAGCAATCTGTGCCATCCCTAGTCACATCTTTTGCTCTGCCTGGGGCCCAACCACAGCAATCCTGTTGGAATAACACATTATTCCAATAACATATAAAGCTAGTCTGGTACGGGACATATTTACATTGCTGCTCTCTATTCAGTACTTGGAAGTGCTCTAAATCCTGGGCAGGTGACTGTCAAATTCTCCTACTGCAGCATTAAGAAGTTGCTCGGGGCAGAAGGTGCTCCACAGACTACCTTGGACTCTTAAGAAAATAAATAAAACCCAAACCATATCCTTTTATGGATGCAATCCAGATCCATTAAAACCAATGCCAGCTCCTTCACGGAGGTGGATTACATTTATATCTGTATTTAAGATGTAAATCTTTAAACACCTACATTTGTAGCTTTGTTTATTATGTTTTAGAAATGTCCGTTTAGGTTTTGCTTTGTCTAATCTGTAGCTGGAGGAGCTGGAACACATTGTGCATGAAGAGGTTACAATATGGAGGGTGCTCATTCAAATAAAGATCAATTTTGGAGTCCCAAGATGAGTGTCAGGAGCAGCCATTAATTTGGAGGCTGGCTTAAGCTCTATGAGTCGTATTGTCTGGACACACACATTAACATTTTGGCTCTGCCATTTCCAGGCACAACTGTCTGAATTTTTATCAGCCCAGGTCCTGTCAGACCGTTTTCAATCTACGTGGAGCAGGGCTGTGTTATGGAAAGTCTCATCTTTGGGTCTGTCACTTCCCCATTTACTATCTCTAGAATCGGGCAATGCAAAACGGACAATTAGGCAAAGATTAAAGGCTATGGAGACACAAAATCTATGTGGGAGCGCCCTGGGCCCATGCTGTCCTCTTTCTTTGGGTCTTTCAGACTCTATGCCTAGTGGGAAAATGGCATACTTAGAGTGGCTTGATATCCCCAAATATAGATGAGCTTTCTCTCTGGCTCATTTTAATGTTCTTCCATCTAAGTTATTGGATGGAAGATACAATAAGATTCCTGTTGATAGCAGGCTCTGCGCATGTAACAACCTGGAGGTAGAGTCTTTAGAACATGTGCTGTTTGATTGCTTTTTTATATCAAAATGCAAGGAATGCCTTACTGTTTCCTATGATACAGCATCAGGTGGGACGAACTTGGGAATCGTTGGTCATGTTGCTATTGAAAGGTGCAGACAAGTATATCACAGTGCAAGTTGCAAAATTTTTATCCTCTGCAATTCAAAGCAGAGCCTCATTGGACTCGTAATTCAAATGTCATGATGCCAATGTAAATAATATTATTGTTAGTATGTGATGTCCACAGTGACTTGGTGTATCATTTTGCTGGTCTGTTTGACTGTAAATAAAGTTGTTGCTGTTGAACACCATGTCATTTTTTACCATAGAAGTATAGTCGTTTTTGAACACACATATAATTCAAGTCATATCAGATCAGTTCCTACCCTACCTGCACACAGTGTGTGGCATAATCAATTATTTGTTTATTTAGGGTGTGATCCTATGTATGTTTAGACACAGAAAATCCTACAACTCCCAGCATTCCCCAGCCAGCTGGCTGGGGAATGTTGGGAGTTGTAGGACTTTTTTCTGTCTAAACATGCATAGGATTGTGCCCTTAAAGTATTTCTAATCCACTCCTGGTCTAAAAGACTCCTAGAATGGCTTATACATACAATTAGTCAAACAAGAGAGTCTCTGGCCACAGGATTCTAACCTAAAAAGACATGACACACAAGGGGATGAGAAGGGAAGAGGGGAAAAATGTCTTTCAGCAGGACTGACGGAGTCATCCTACTTTCCCTCTTATCTCCTTCTGCAGAACCTGCTGGAATGGCTGCTGGTGATGACAGCTGAGGAAGGAGGAGGCTTCAGAGGAGAGGATTTTCAGTAGGGCTGTGCACGGTCCCCCCAATTTGCTTCGGAGGCCATTTCAAAGCCCCCAAAACAGCCCCAATTTGACTTGGGCTGCTTCAGGGATTGACCGGCTTGCCTTGGCACCAAAGCCAAGGTGAGATTCAGCACCTCTGAGGTGGCTCAGCCTTGCAGGTCCCTGGGCGCTGGCCGCACAGCCGGCACCCAGGAAAGCCAGGAACAAGGCCAGCCAGGAGTCCATTGGACTCCCAACTCCCTCCCTCGTGATGCCCTCACCACCTAATGCCCCCCCCAACCCAGAGCCACGGCCACCGGAACTTACCTGCTCACCGGCCGCCACCACGCTGCTGCCGCAACACTACTGCTGCATTGCCGCCACTATTACAGTTGCATGTGCTAAGAATTTAGGGCACTCATGGCTATACAAAAAGAAAAATACAAACTCCCACAGAAAGTGCTTCGTTCCCCTCGGCAGTTAGAGTGATCAGAGTTGAATATTCTCATGTAGAGAAACAAAATTCTTTGATGTATGCAATTATAACACTGATGAAGAATTAATCAGAAATGGAATGTATATAATCCGGAATTACCATCTGTAAACATTTTATTTGTAAACATTTTATTTAGTATGTATAATATGGGTTGTATATTCTTGTAATGAAATTGTAACAAATAAGACAAATATAAAGAGTTATTTGAATCTACATATTATACGTCCTTTATCTTTACCTAACGTTAGTGCGGGCCCCTCCCCCCCTTTTTGTCTTTATTAGTACATCTATGGCCACAAACTACGGCAGCCACAAAGAGACATTTTTCCTTTATGGCCACTATAATTTGCGGCCATATATATATATATATACACACACACAAAATACAGAGACCCCGCGATATCTTGAAATCGCGGCCCGGCTCTCAGGAGGATGTCATGTTTCCTGGTTGCGGTGGCAATGAGGCGATGTGTTGGGCAGCGATGGCAGCGGCAGCAGGAGAGGGAGGTGAGTCCAATGGACTCACGACCAGCCTTGTACCGGCTTTCCTGGGAGGGTGGCTTCAGCGCTGCTCCGAAGTGGCCCGAGACACCCTGAAGCTTCAGTACTGATCTGCTTTGGCATCAGGGCATCTCAGGCCAAGCCGGAACCAAGGTGAGGCAGGCCATATCATCCCCCTTGCCTTGATTTTGGGGATTTGGCCCGAGACGATGCAGTCCTATTTTTCAGCAGGGCTCGCGGAATGGCCCCACTTCCCCTCTCATCTCCCTCTGTGATCTACCCAATATGAAGGTGCTTGCCAACATACCTGAGTAGGCTATTATGCCCTGTTGCTCAAACCCTGTCCACTTTGAAGTGTCGGCTTTTTAATTACACACATACATTTGGGGAATGGTTGCATCACACATCACACTGAGCCTTAATTGCCCAGGTGCATCCCCTAAAGCTCCAGCACTTCCTGAAACTTCTACTCTTATGCCTCACTTATTCCCAAGAAAATGGTGCCAAGAATAACAAAAACATATAGAGCAGCCTTCCATCACCTGGTACCCTTTGGCTTTGAATCCCATCAACACCAGCCAGCATGGTTAATGATCAAGAATTCTGGGTGTTGTAGTAGGGCAGCCAGATAAAATCCAGGTCAGGGCTCATGTAACTTGTCTGGTCTGTCGGAGGAGGTTAGACAAATTGACAGTCTTCATGAATTTAAGAGAGTCATGAAGACTGTCCTCTTCCGACAGGCCTATCCAGATGAATTTTAAATTGTTTTTAATGTTGTATTGTTCTCTTGCTTTTTAAAAATTTTAACTGTTGTGATTTTTATGTTTATATTGTTGCTGTTCCCCGCCTCGATCCGGAGGGAGAGGCGGGTTACAAATAAATATTATTATTATTATTAACAGTTGTAGAGAAAAGGGAATTTCAGCCAGTGTCATTTGTATGCAATTAGTTCCTGGTGAAATTCTCTCTTCATCACAACAGTTAAAGGTGCAGGCACTATACTAGAGTGACCATATACAAAAGAAGGCAGGGCCCCTGCACCTTTAACTGTTGTGATGAAGAGGGAATTTCATAAGCCCTGACCTGGATATTATCTGGTCACCCTAATATAGACCTGTGGAGTAAAAAACAAAGAGTGAAAAATAAATACTGAACTTAGAAGAATTCCAATTAAAGTTTATATTAATTGAATAGAAATGTGCAATATTGTACACATAGCTGTTTTAGGTTTTAGGCTCGAATAAATCAATAAATTTAATAGCACATTAATAAATGGTGAAGGGTTGCTATATTAAAATGCAACTCATATGTTGATATCTATTTCCATAAGAACTGAAGAATTTACACACTGCTATTTCCCAAAGAACCTGAGGGTTCTGAATCATGTGGACAACCTGCAGAAGTATAACAGGCTCCATGCTGCAGTTCAGCCCCAATGCATGGAGGCCAGGCTGTCGGGAACACAACGGAAGAGTGCAGTGAGCACATCCCTGCTCTCCCCTCTGCTACAATGGAGAATGTGAGGTGGCTCAGATTTTAGTGGGGCTGTGAATCTACGTTGGATAGCTATTTTAGAATTCTGACTGAAACCTGGATCAGATTCACCACACAACTTACACCGGAGCCACCAGCCTCCTCTGGCGAGGGGTAATGCCCAAACAGGGCTACAGAGAAACAGTATTCTAAGAGCCGTGACTAAGGTGGCACAAAAGACTCTGTGGAGAAAAATGAAAGGCACTACATTTCCAAATGATACCAGAAGAAGCTTTATTAGACCCTCAAATGCTACCATGGGTGTTTCTTGATGAACAGCTCCTAGTGCTATCTATTAAAATGACATTGGGCAACTATTCCATTCTTTTCTTCCTTAACAGATTTTATTCGGTAAGAAAAAAGATGGAAGTGTCGGTGGGAAAACACAGGAGAATTACAAATGGAAGACAACATTTGTTTTTGTAAACCGCCCAGAGAGCTTCGGCTATAGGGCAGTATATAAATGGAATAAAATAAATAAATAAATAAACATTGTCTGAATCTCCTGTAAAATTCCATGAATGAGACATAAGAAGTCTTGTCTGTACACACCCTCATCTAGAGGAAGGGTAGTTTGGTGGCAGAGCACCTGCTTTGCATGCAGAAGGTCCCAGGTTCAATCTCAGGCTTCTCCAGGTAGGGCTGGAAATACTTCTGTCTGAAACCCTGGAGAGCCGCTGCTATTCAGTGTTGACAATACAGGGCTGGATGGACCCACAGTTTGGCGCAGTAAAAGGCCGCTTCCTCTGTTCCTGTGGAAGCACCCTTCAACCAAGGAAGTAAAAGTATTTAAATGCCAGCAAATTCAGTGGAGGATCTGCACAGGAGATTAATATAAAAGCAGGAGAGCAGAGAACATAGAATGGTGTTAAGAGGACTATGTTCCATTGTCAAAGCGGTAGGAAATAGTCTATTGACTATACAGTATCCACTGACTGCCAAGTTCACCAAACAAAACGTGAATCCGTATATTTGCTATTAATAAAAAGAAGTTTGTGAAAAATAAATGTATGAAATAAAGCAATCGTGGGAGGGGGGAAAATTGTAGCCTTTTGCAAACTTCTTGGAACAAGTTACTGTGTCTGTTTCACAAAGATCTCTTTCCCAACCAACAGTCCGGGGTAACTCACACCAACTCCTTCTGGACTGTTTCCTATTATAATTAATCAAGTAAAGGCAACAGAATCCTAGCCGCCAGGAGTCCAGCTGAACCCTGTCCCAAATTAACAGCCACTTTCGGTTCACTTGGCATACGGAAACCCAACTGAATCTATGCTAAAGGAATTCAAAAGGTAATTCAATTCAAATTTGCACAGAGCATCTGAAACAATCTTGTGTGTGTTTGTGTGTGTGTGTGTGGTGTGGTGTGTGCGTTTCAAACCATATGAAACCACAGAAAAATCTAGAAATGGAAGTTTATGGATTTATATGGGTTGTTATGCCTGAACTATATTCTTAATAGGAGTGGAAGAGGGTACCAATAAGCTTTGACTGTCCCTCACTGGAGCGTCCTTTCTTTCAAAGGATAATAGAAATAATTTCTCTTGATGCTTGTTTTAAACACCACGTAGGGAAGCAATTCTGTTTCTGAGGGAGTGACCACTTTTGGGGGCAAAAGGTGAGCAACAGGACAAGCTCTCCCTGGGATATAGCCTTTTTCTGCCCCGTGCTCCTGGGTCAGGAGGAGGCGGACACCCCACTCTCCTTCACGCTAGCACTTCCTGGTTCCATGCCGCAGCTCAAGAGGACTGGTGGCTTGCTCGGGAGAAGGAGCACAATGTCACCACAAACTGCCCAGACCTTTCCCAGCGCCGACTTCCCCCTCCTCGGAATATAAACACGGAACAAGGGAAGGATGACGAAAGAGGGGATTCGGTGCCATGGCGACCCAAGCCAGAAGAGGAATGAGCCACTGGGTCAGGAATGCCTTTGGTGGTCGCCATCTTCGAAGGGGATAGCAGAGGACTTTATAGAGTGGAGTTGCCAGCGGTGGTCAAGGCTCCTGGCTTACAACTGCGTGGTAGCCAGAAAATTAACAGAAACAAGTTTTCACCATTGCTGCATCTCCATGCCAGGAGAAATTGCTCTTGTTATTTTTTAAAAGACAAACAAACATGTAATACATAATATCCTAAATTGTTTAACATTCAGCATATAGAAAATGATACTGATGTCAACCCTCGATAGTTCAACATGAAAAATCAGAATTTCAGCATGCATGTGGGAAGAGGCACATATTCATGTTTGCATCTAAACTTTTGAAATATGTGGTTCTTTAGAATATGCCTCTGATCATTAAGCTGCTATTTCTGGTACATTATGAGGGTTTGACTAGCAAATCTGAGTCTAGTATCCTACATAGAGTCTTTTGAAAACTGAACAAGCATAGAGTGCAGCTTGCACAATATGCCACTAGAGTGCAACGTGAGACTGTGTTTTCAGTTCCTGTTACATGAACCAATCTCTGAAAGCACATTATTGGGGGGATAAAGGAGTCACTTTCACTCAAGCACCTGATTAGGAGACCGAAAGCAAGGCTGATTTTTTATTTGTTTACATAATGTATATCCCCCACCTTCAGTTTGTTCCTAGGGCAGCTAACAAAGTAGTAAGAAACACTAAGATACAACTTAAAAAATAGAAAACAAAAGAAGGCATACAAACCAATACGCAACAATCCATTCAAATAAACAGTAAAATCAAGAATGTGCTGAGTTATGCTAACTAACATTAACAGTTCTTAAATGCCTGAGGGGAATTAGGCATTTGGGTCCTAGGTATTTTGGGCACAATCCTATACATGTTTAGACAGAAAAAGTGCTACAAATCCCAGCTTGCCCAAGCCATGTCTAAACATGCATGGGATTGCACTCTTAGGATTTTAAAGGGTTAAGACCAACATTTTGAGTTGAGCTTGGAAAGTTACTGGGAACCACTAGAGTTGTTTCTATACAGTGAGGAGATATGAGAAAGATATGACCCTCCAGAAACTGGTGAAGGTGGCACTGAAAGCTGCAAAGAGAAGGGAATCACCAAAGATTGCACCCCACTGGCCTGGCTAAGCATGAGGACACCAGAACAAGCCTGCACGACAGCACCCACTTTGTTCTGGTTCATGCTAAGCAACACAGGACCTTGCAGACCATGCTGCATGAAGTGCTGACTGGAGTATTCTCCCATAAGGAGCTGCTGTCGCAGCAAAGAACTGCAACCAACTGAGGCTTTAAGAAGGCTGGCAAAGCCTGGTCTTTCAGTGGCTCCATCCCTAGAGGATGCTGACTGAAGTTCTGGTGCCTGTTTCTTCAGTCTCATATTCCTGAGTGGCTGAGGGACAGGAGAAGCTGCTGGGACTCATCTGCAGAGTCAGATTAGGTAGGCTGACCATATGAAAAGGAGGACAGGGCTCCTGTAACTTTAACAGTTGTAGAGAAAAGGGAATTTCAGCCAGTGTCATTTGTATGCAATTAGTTCCTGATGAAATTCCCTCTTCATCACAACTGTTAAAGTTGCAGGGGCCCTGCCTTCTTTAGTTAGGGTGACCAACTGTCAGGATTTCCCCGGATTTGTCCTGGTTTTTGTTCTATCCTGGGTGTCAGGGGGGATTTTCTGTAATTTTCTATAATGTCCTGGAAAGACAAGCTTTTCCCTTTAAGGCCACACTAGCGTGGTTGGAGGGAATGACAAGCTTTCTGGAGGTGGGTTATTTCCCTCTCACTGCTCCAATCAGGACCTTACAGGGGAAAGTATGTCATTCCTGGACATTATAGAAAAGGACCCAATTGGAGCAGTGGAGGGCGGGAATGACACACTTTCCCCTCCTCCGCTCCAATTGGGTCCTTTAAAGCAGTGGGGGTGAATGACATGCTTTCCAGAGGCCCCAGAAAGCCACTTTCCCACCCCCCACCCCACTGAGGGTCCTCTTTTTTGGTTTCCCAAATGTGGTCACCCTATCTTTAGTATATGGTCACACTAGTATAGTGCCTGCAACTTTAACTGTTGTGATGAAGAGGGAATTTCACCAGGGACTAATTGCATACAAATGACACTGGCTGAAATTCCCTTTTCTCTACAACTGTTAAAGTTACAGGAGCCCTGTCCTCCCCTAGATTAAGGGAGAGCTACATCCTCAGGCTGTGAAGGTATGGAAGGGGGTGCTGATCCTTAGAACCAGGTACATCTCACACACACACACACACACACACACTTTCCACTAGTGGGAGCATTCTGAAAGAACTCTGCTTAGGCAATGTTCCTGTGAGCGGAAAAGAGCCTGGATCCAAGCCGAGAATAATCCCATTAAAGCTCAGCACCAAACAACTGGAAAAATATTGACTACATGCTTGCTGTCTCTTCTCACCTTGCTGCTGCTGCTCATTGACTTGTGCAACAGGCACACAGGAAGGATAAAATGGCTGCTTCAGAATTTCGCAATCCATTGAGCTACTTCTTTGGTAAGCCACCTCAGGATCCCTCCCATCCATACAGCATAATTTTACTTTGAGTTCCTAAAAGACACCTTAAAGGATCACATTAAAAGTACAAAGAAAGAATTTCAGTAAAGCAACATAATAGGTCAAGCATATAATATTCAAATGGTGAAAAACCAGGAATGGTGAATCAAAAACAGAGTCTGGGAAGTGGGCTAGGACTGTAAACTGGAGCTTAAAGCAAAATTGTTTTGATAGATATTGAAACTTATTCCTAAAAATTACCGATAATATTAAAACAGATGGGCAGAAAATTGCACAAGGAATGTCCTTTTGGGGGAGAGATGTTTGTTTATGTAGCTCTGGGTTACAGGTGACTAATTGGCCACTCATTAGTTGGACAAGTTTCCAATGTTTTGAAATGCTTCTACAAATGGAATGATTTATGTAACTTCAATTCTTAATTTCATCATCCAATCCAGCCCCCAGTCAAGTAGAGTCAAACATAGGAATTGTATTCCACATACTCATCTGGTTGAAGTCCAAGCCAGAGCTCTGAAATTCCTTTCCCCACCCCCAGTCCTCAGCTGTGAAGGATGAGCCATGTTGTGTTCAGTGCAGTGACCTGTTTTTTCTTTCTTCTGTTTTTCTTTCCTAACCATTTGAAATTTGCTGGCCTGCTGTTTTATAATGTGCAGCTGCAGAATTATGATTCTCTGTCCCCTTTGGCTGTGATTTGTAGAGACTCAGTCTGAGCCATGCATCCTTATAGCTTCTCTAATAAGTAGTGTATAAATTCCTTGTTATCACTCAGGGCTCACTTATGGTTTAGTATGGATAGCAGTAGTACATAGTTATAGTAAGTATAAAAATATAGATCAATCAACATTTTTTTAAAAAATCTTCTTTCCCAGACTTAAACAGAAATGTGTCAGTATAATTGCAAACTGAAGATCTTTAGCCTGTAAAAGGGGTGGGGGGAGGATGTATAACTACTGCTCTGAACATCAATAGTGTGTTAGGTGCTGTACAGGACACAGAAGGGTCATTCTTTCCCCAGGGGGGTTAAATTTTACAATACGCTGGCAAAATGGGACATTAACTGTGCAGCGAGGTGCGTGTGTCAGGGGGAGACATGGGGGAATCCTAACAATAAAACAAAAGTTAATCTCAGAAGGGGAAATGGGGTGTTCCACCAGTCCTACTGAGACATTTTATTTTTCCTCTTCTTTCCCCATTCCTTTTTCCATGTGTGTCATGTGTTTTTAGAATGTAAATGTGTGAGCAGGGTCTGTCTTCTTTTGCTGATTACATGTAAGATATGATGAGAGAAGGGTCACAGAAGAAAAATATTATACTACTGGATCTTGAAGTGAGACTGAAAATGGAAAGGAAATAAACCTGGGTCAGATCTACACTTTGTGTCAAATCATGATCTCATCATGGTGACAGTATAACCCTTTTGTGCATTTATACTTTGTAGGACACAGTTCTGCTGAACCACAGTACTACCTAGTGATTGTGTAATGGAACGTATAGAAAGGCAGAGAAAGAAAACTCCCAGAGAATGATACATGTAAAGGATCTTAATCCTGCAGAGAATCTGAAAGCAGAAGCCCTGGTAAAGATGCAGGATAAAAGCCTCCCGTAGACATGCCCCTACAGAACAGTGATGGGGAAATTGTTGCAGGCAAAGGAAATAACCAGCTAGAAGAATATACAAACAAGGAAGGGGGAAGAATTCAAAGAACCCCAGCAGGAGATGAGCTTCAGTAGACTGGAAGAACTAAGAAGGAAAATAAGAGAAGGAATGTGGGGAAAAAACTGTCAGATCTGGTGGCCAGCAGATGACTAGTGGCCAGCAGGCATCAGAGCAGGTAGGGGCAAAGAAGCAAGTCTGTCTGCTCTTAAGGAAGACGTTTCTGGGCTAGAGGTGCCAGCTTCTTAAAGATCAAAGGGGATCCTACTGGTTTCTTGTGGGACCTGAGCTGGATGCTGCAGTATTAGTCTCCAGCCATGTGAGACGAATAGAGTGACTGAGGGAGTAAGGATCCTGATATTACAATGGCAAGGAATGACTTTACCAGGTCTAACTTCAGGCATAGCCCATGCCCAGTGCTCCTCCTCCTCCTCTTTGCTGCAGAGGGATGTATGGGAGGGGGGAGTGAGGTTAAACCATCACTGCCAGTACTGTCTCCAGAGAGAGGAGAAGAATGAGCCACAGCTCAGTCAGCTTAGCAGTGAGGAACAGCAGCAGCAGCACGGGGCTGGCACTATCAGCTAATTGGGGTGGGGTGGGGGTGTCATCAGATGCAGCTTCTGAGGCTGCAATTTGCCTCTGAGGTTATCTTATTTATTTATTTATTGTGTTTATTTCTTATTACATTTATATCCTGCCTTTTTTTCTCGTGCAAGGAGCCCACGTGGCTTACGTTGTCCTCCGCCTCTCCATTTTATCCTCCCAACAATGCTGAGAGTCAGTGGCTGGCCCAAAGTCATGCCGTGAGCACCTTGGTTACCCCCTCTAGAGATCTGACTGAAACCTGGAGCAGATTCACTGTCCTACTGACATCAGAGCCGCAAGCCTCCACTGTCCTCCTGCCTATCAAAATGACTGTTAAGAAGAGTGTGGGCTGTGGAACCTGGGTGAATGAAACAGCTTCCTGCTGTTGGCAAATGGTGATCGAAGGGAAAGGGAGTGGTTGTTGCCTTGTCCTCCTAAGACAGGAGTTCACACAAATACATGCCCAATGAGTGGGCTCATTGGGCATGTGCTTTTAGATTTCTCTCAGAGTTCATTTCCAGTTACCCAACAGTTAGCTCTGCTCATATTTCAACATTTCCTTGCTTTTCTAATGATAAAAGTAACATAAAATGAGACTCAGCCAGCTCCACTGGGAATTCTCACAGCTTGTTTCTCTCTCTCTCTCTTTCTGTGTGTGTGTGTGTGTGTGTGTGTGTTTAAAAAACAAATATATCTTGTTATCTAGCTGTTCCACACAGATTAAAGCCAGCACTTTGCATTGAAAAACCATCATCCAAGTAGCAAATATGCTAGCTAGGGCTGAACAAGCAGGATTCCTGAGAACCTACAAGACCCTGTGAAGAAAACCAGAGATGAATCTTCTTGTACTGTCAACCACTTTATTCCTGTCTTTTCACAGGCTTACACTAGGTAAACCTATCCAGGTGTGTTCTTGGTCCAAGTAAAGATGCTATCTAGACCTCTCTCTTGAAGAACTCACTTTCTGCATGCCTGTTGTAATTGCACACTTTAATAATTATTTCTCTATATTACACACTAACAAGACACTCATCCTTTTGCAGGGAATCCAGGAAAACAACAACACAGGTGAGCTTGATTTACAATTATTTTCTGAGATGTTAAGTTTTCAGTTCTGTGCTAGTGCCATACTAGTATTCCCCCAAACTGTAGTAGGTTGCTTCTGTTTAATGCTGTTGTAACTAAGAAGATAACTGTCCTGTGGAGGCTGGTGGCCAGAATATGCCCAAAATAGGTTCAGCACCTTGGATAGATCCTTTAGCATTCTGGCTGGTTCTGACTGAAACCCAGAGTGGCTTCACAGCCCCACCGAAATCGGAGCCACTGTAAAACTGTCAATCTTGTACATCAGTCCCAATCTGGCCTTCTGGGTTCCCCAGATGACCACACACCCTTCCCCTTGTCCCACCCCCATTCCTCTGACTGCCAGTCAGTCAGTGGTTTCCTGGCTTCTTTGCACATTTTTGTTCCTATTCTAAAAATGGTGAAATGCCACTTCTAAGGCTTAGCTACTGGCAGTAAGCTAATGTATGCTGGTGGTTTTCAGCATTTTGGTCCTCCCCATTTTGCTTTTGGCCCTACCCAGCACTGGAATTTTGATGAATTTATCTAGTATGCTAAGGAAATAATGTAATCCTTGAACACTTCATAGTACTTTTTATGAAGTTCTAGTAAACTTGGGCCTGCAGTGTAACTTTCTTTTAACCCTTTGTATAATCTTTTAAAGGGCAGCCTAGTAACAATCAGCCCCAAATGTTTTCATGACCTAGTAATGGATATTGTTAAGCATTTCTTACTTCCCCAAGCAGTGAGAAGTGCAGGACAGTGCTGCAGGATTTAGTTCCATATGAGCAAGGGAATATTGGGAACTTAAGGTGATTTTGTAATATTTTAATTCATTTGCAATTATTTCTAGAGTGCCTTTAAGGGTGGAACGTTTATCTGCTTTATTTATTTATCTAAATACAAACACAGCATAGTGGAACAGGAATCTCTGGGCAGTATCCTTTGCTGCCCGCACACCAGCAGGACCCACTGCTAGTGCAATGGGAAGCTAGCCTGGGATGGCCCTCATCTAGCTGCCAACAGCTGGCGCCCTAGGTGAACTATGCGGTGCTTCCATCCCCAAATATTTACATTTTTATGCTGTATTTTATGTTATGAATTGTTATGAACATGACAAAAAAGTGCTATCCTTAACCAAAAAAGCCAATACAAAATCACCAAAAAGTTAAGTTTTTCAAAATTTAAAGGTCATTTCATTCAGATATATTAAATCATTGAAGCAGAGCAATTGAATTTACAGAATGATAAAAATGCTGAGTCAATACTCCTTCAACATTAGCTCTGTATGGTTGAAATAGAAGATAGGCCAAACGTGTTTCGATGTTATGTCTTCTTCAGTGGCCTCTGTAATACAACAAGCATATATACCATTATAATTACCAGTTATTTGCAGATAATACACAATTCAAAATCTCACGACTATGGAATTTATTTACAAAAGATGTACAAAGATGTTTTTGTTACCCGGCACAAGCTGATATAGTAGACTTGATAATTAAAAGAACAGATATCTTGAATCTGGGGCTGACTATCAATATCCCTAGAATAGGAATACAAACTGTCCTATTCTAGGGATATCGATAGTCAGCCCCAGATTCAAGATATCTGTTCTTTTAATTATCAAGTCTACTATATCAGCTTGTGCTGGGTAACAAAAACATCTTTGTACATCTTTTGTAAATAAATTCCATAGCCGTGAGATTTTGAATGGTGTATAATCTGCAAATAACTGGTAATTATAGTAGTATATATGCTTGTTGTATTACAGAGGCCACTGAAGAAGACGTAATGTCAAAACACATTTCTCAGTAGATCCAAGCGCCAGAGGGAAGCAGCTGCCCTGGCAGGTAAGTGGGGGGGGGCATCTCGCCTCCCCCCCTCATGCTCCTTACCTGCTGGGGTGGCCGCTTCCCTCCAGTGCTCGGATCTACTGAGAAACAGGCTTCGCAGACCTCCGATTTTGTCCGAACCGATCCAGGACAACATCGGAGGTCCCAATCTGGGTCCCAATCCGATCCGGGGGGTCCCTGCACATCCCTACATAATACAATTCATTTCTCAAAGGCTATCAAAGGTCTATTTATATATTTATCTCTCTTGTAACTTCTTGAATATAACTTTTAGTCTTGAAAATATAGAAACTGAAAAGTTATTACATTTTGACATAATTGCATATATTAGATGATAGATGTCTCTTTAAGGATGCCAGTAAATTTAGAAAAAAACATTTAAAATTAAAGAAGAGAAATATTCCTGGGCATATCCCTGGAGTTAATGTTTGTCTATATTTTTTCTGTAGTTTCATGATTGTATATCTTATCTGATTCAGAGTATGACGTTGCTCACAGAACAGCAAACTCTGATCAGATTGATCCAACCCATGTTCAATA
The DNA here is from genome assembly GCA_029215795.1 of Anniella stebbinsi. Lineage (NCBI taxonomy): Eukaryota > Metazoa > Chordata > Lepidosauria > Squamata > Anniellidae > Anniella > Anniella stebbinsi. Next base: position 306,067,513 of record JARDYH010000001.1, on the reverse strand, counting down.
GGTCAAGGGAAGATGCAACCCTAATTGTTCTCTTGTCCAAATCAAAGTCCCATTTCATTGCCCAACAGCTATTAACTTTTTTAAATCTCTTATCTATTATTGCCACTTTATCTTTGAAGGAGAAGTTGATTTGCACCAGGATGATATTGTCTATAGAAGAACACCGCGCAGTGCCATGAGTTGCAGTCGGAGTTGCTACTGGCCCAGATCAGAAAATGGAGTGGTCTACATTCCAGTTAATATCTCTACAGAATTTTGTATGTCACTTCTAAACTTCACACTAGACAATTTTGTACATTTACCCTGTGCCTCCTTATTATGGATAATGAAAGTTCACCATACCAGAACCTGATTATGGAATTCTCTGTATAGATTTGATTGGGTCCTATAATGTTTGCATTTAGGTGTCAGTGAAAGATGTACTTGTTTTTGCCGTCTTTTAGACTTCTGTGAATGTAGCTGATAGTTACTTAATTCTGCTGCTGGTTGATGTTATAGTATGTATAATTTGTGATTTATTTATATTCTTAAGGTGATTTATTTATATTCTTAAGGTTGGTTTTAATGTTGTGTTGTTGAGATTGTTAGTTGCCCTGATGTCTTTTGAGAAGAAGGGATACAAGAATGACAGATAAGTAAAACCAGATAGCTGTTTCCCATTGATATTGATGAATAAGATAGCATCGACTTTTTAATCTGAGCAAGGGCTGAGGAGATCTGCTCATGATCAGCGGGCAATCACTGCAGATACACCATGGTATTGGAGTAGAGAGCAGCTTACAGTCAGAGCGAGGTCCTGCAGACCCAGGAGCTCCCAAGTGACAGATGATCCAGTCCAAAGCTCAAGGGAGTCCTTATATCCCCAATTATGTTTTGATGATTGCCAAAGCTCTGCCCCTCAAGTGAGGCTGCATGGGGTTTAAAGAGGGGGCACTCGGACATGCAGTCTGCATTCTTTTATCCTCTTTCGAGCACACATACACACAGGTCTGGCGGCAAGGGTAGGCATGGTTGGACATCTGGCTCAGACAGCAGTGGTAGTGGTGAGAAGCCACTGCTTGCTTGCTCAGTGGCTCTCTGCCTGTCGAGCAAGCAAGTGGTAGAAATGATGCCACTACTTCACTATTATGCAATAAATGGTGCAAAGCTATAGGCTCAATTCGGGCGACACATTAGGCAACGGAGGAGGGGGGGAACAATCGTCAGTTGTGTTGCTTATTGTGTTGTTTGGAGGGCAACACACAACGCACACACAACTGACAGTATATTAATCAGGCACTTTAAACAACGGAGCAAAACAACGGGCTTGCACATTGTTTAGCCCGAAGCCCCATTGTTTAAAGTGTCGTCCGAATTCAGCCCCCACCCCCCCCGTGGACTATTCTGTTTCGGAATAGAGTTCTGCTGCCTAGAGCAGCCAAAACCCCCCGGCTGCTCTGTGCAGCCAGCAGAACTCATGGTGCCTGCTGGGATATGGCTGGAGGACACAGGGAGGAGAGGCTGCAACCAAAATGGCCGCCGCAAGTTCGTAGCAGCCGGGGCGTTTGCCGGTGCCGAGCAGCGCTGGCTGCAGCATGTAGTCTGTGAAGCTCCTCCTGCCTAACACATGGTCAGTACGTTATTTACCCCTCCGTTGCCTAATATATCGTCCAAATTGAGCCATAGTTTGAGTGGTGGGTGATTCTTAAAATAAATAAGTAAATGTATTACAGCAACCTCCACCATACACATAGGGAATCTGTTAGGACAGGATCTCTGTTCTATGTGTTGTTTACCATAAAGGTAAATCCAGGAATGACGGGACTTTTTCCATGTTAGCAAAAAAAAAATTCTCTTGAACACACATAATACAGGATATTTCAATGTATTCCACTGTCTTCCTTATAACATTTCTTTTTAGCTGTGGAGCAGAGGCTTGTGATAGCTGAAGCAATGCAAGAATTTGTCACACTGACCTGTGTCCAATTTATCACTCACACAATAGAACATGACTACCTAAATATTATCCCTGGAGATAAGTAAGTTTCATCTCTCCTAATGATATTTGAGAATATACTAATGCTTAGAAATAGGCTTCTACTGACTTTTGCTTTAATAGACTCCACAAACTGGAATTTTTTGAAACCCTGGCCCTACTAGAATAAATGACAAACTTTTCTCCAATATAGTATCATTTCTGACATTTGGTTTTAAAGTAATATGAAGACTCTTCACATGTGAGCATATATTATGTGGGATAAGCTCTATACATTTAGTAGCAAAGATAAGCTGCTTTCTCAAACCGGCTTCTAGAGTTTTACTGAACATCTTTGCTGTGAAGTAGATGTGCATATCTCATCCCATGTGATGTTTGCATTTTAAGACATGGATTTCAAGATAAATATCTTTTTAAAATCAATTTATTATCAGAAATTGTTCTTAATCAGTTTGGGATTTTGCTCCCTGAATACTAGTATAGCACACTGTTTGAGATGACAACCTTCAGAATATCACACCATGTTGCAATCTATTTTACCTCCCTGCAAAAAGGGTGCAGGGATCAAAGAAGTGGTCAAATCTTAATTGGAGAGTCAATGTATATATCACATTTCAGATGTGGGGGCAACGTAGGGTTCAAACATGAAATATAGTATAGAACAGTGTTCTGAATACGCATACCAGCTTTCATTCTAATATTTCAGCTTTCCAGGCAGGTACAGTATTACCATATATATTTTCACCTTACTTCCCACTTAGGAAAGGAGTATTGAAGTTGGTATTGAAACTTGAACCTAAGAATGTTGTCCGAAATATGTGCACCAAATTTCATTCTGGTATCTCAGTGTTCAAGAAACGTATAATATTACAAACAAACAAACAAACTGCTGAGCAGGCCGGTCAGCTGCCATTTAGGACTCAGTAGCTCCTTTTGGAGTAAATCCCCTATGAAACAGCAGTAGAAATTACACTTTTCTTTGATAAGTATTTGTTGCTCAATACACACTGGGATTTATATTACTTATATTAATAAATTTGCCTCCTGCACTTCTTAATTTTCTTCTTGTCCCTGCTTTGTGTTGCACTGCTATTTTGGTGTGTTCTGTTTAGTTAAGCCAAAGGCCTTGCTTCACTCAGCCAGCAAGGCAATTTTGGCTACAATACTAGGCTGACCAGGTGGCTCGGGATTTCCCGGTCCTAACCGGGAATCCAGAGGCCAACCGGGCCAACCGGGGGAAAACCGGGGTGGCGGGGGGTCACGCGGCGGTGGCAGCGAGACCCGGAGGCGGTGGAGGAGCCCGGGAAGCAGACGCCCCTGCAGGTAAGCACAAAGGGGGGCTCTTACCTGCTGGGGCGGCCGCTTCCCGGGCTCCTCCGCCGCCTTTGCCACCGCTGCCGGGGTCGTAAGGCCAGAGGCCGCGTGGAACAGGCAGGAGAGGGCCGGATCCGGAAGTGATGTAACCGGCCCTCTCCCGCCTCTTCCGCGCAGCCTCTGGCCTCCTTGGGGCTCAATCGCGATGGCGATGAGCCCTGAGGAGCCCGGACGCCCACGCCCGCCTCTTCCGCGCGGGCGTCCGGGCTCCTCGAGGCTCGTCGCCATCGCGACGAGCCCCAGAAAGGCCAGAGGCCGCGTGGAAGAGACGGGAGAGGGCCGGTTACGTCACTTCCGGATCCGGCCCTCTCCCGCCTCTTCTGCGCGGGCGGCGACGGAGGACCCCGCGCGGCCGCGCGGGCGGCAGCGGAGGACCCTGCGCGGCTGCGCGGGCGACGGAGGACCCGGCGCAGCCGCGCGGGCAGTGACAGAGGACCCCGCGCGGCCGCGCAGGCGACGGAGGAACCCGGTGGTAGGTCCAGGCTGGGTTTTTTTTTGGGGGGGGTGGCTTGGTGGGGGGGTTGTTTTGGGTGGGGGGGCGGGGGGGACCGAGATTTTGACTTTTAAAATCTGGTCAGCCTATACAATACTGTTCACACGAACTTTGAAATATGAACCTCTGCATACAGCAAAAGTTATTTCTGAGTAAACACACATAGGATTTGCACTATTCATCTCGTCTTTGCAATTATTTTCAGTTAAACTCATGCTACGAGCCCATGTTTGGTGACTTCTAAAGAATATGTGGTATGTATTTTAATGTGATAACCCCGATTTTTTGCTTTCTGTGTTCTCAGATGCTGGTCATACTTTGGGAAAATTGGAGGCAGGCAGCAATTGGGCTTGACAAAATATGGCTGCATATATAAAGGATTAATTCAGCATGAGCTCAACCATGCTCTGGGCTTCCTACATGAGCAAGCCCGGAGTGACCGAGATCAGTATGTCAAAATCAACTTGGAGTATATTGCAGCAGGTATGCATCCATGCGAACTCAAGTAACAATTTTAGCTCTTGCTTGGTGTCGATCAAGGGCACAAAATCTCAGGCCTAGGAGCTAAATCCATCCTACCCGTGTTCCCAATTCAGCCCTCCACTCCACATGTGGCTGTGCTTCCCTCCCCCTCCCCCCGGCCCCAGCCCCTTTCCCCCAGCCTCCTCCAACTACTCTATAAGGTTGAAATGCCTCTCCTAAGGCTTAGTTACTGGCAGTAAAAGCTTTCAGCTAATACACGGTGACAGTGGAGCTGGTGGCTCCATTCCATGGGGCTGTCTTCAAAGTGCCGAATTGGCACCGCTCCACCTATCCCCACGGTTCCACTGGTGCAGGGTGATGGCAAGTTATGCAAATAGAGGGAGGCAGTGCGGGCTTTCTGGCAGCCGCTCCTCCCACAGCTTCCAGTAACAAATGGCAGGTCACCTTCTGCCCAGGAATGCCCCCCAGAGCAATGCCTGAGTGAGGACAGACAGGGAAGAGCTGTGCTGAACTTACTGGGGCAGGAAAAGTTGGGGTGAGTCCCTGACTTTTCTGCTCCGCATCTTTGGCTCTTTGCCCTGGGGTGGCTCCGAATTGATGGCTGCGTCATATAACCAACACAGCGTGGATTCGGACAATGTATACACAGCCTCCAGGTTTCAGCCAGAGCCAGTCAGAGCTATTCAAGATGCTGAAGCTAGTTGAGCTTTGATTCATCACCTTGGATGGCTCCTTTAGAGTTCTGACTAGTTCTGACCGAAACCAGGAGCGGATTCACTGTCCGACTCACCTCCGAGCCACCAGCCTCCACTGTATGGTAGTTTTGTTGTTTGTTTGTTTGTTTGTTTGTCTTTGGCCCTGCTCCTTTTGCTTTGAGCCCTGCCAACACTGGAATGTGTCCCCCCACCAGCTTCTTTGGACAGCATGTGCATTAAAACAATATATATATATAACTAAAGGAAATAAACATCAGGCAACATAAACCAATTCAAGTTAGAATAAAGTTATAGCATTAAATGGAAGTTAAATAGAAATGTCTAATAATATATTCACTCCACTGAAATTTAGTAATTATGTGTAAATTACCATTTTTGCATCTTCTCTAAATACCTACAGTGAAATAGGCTGGATTCCTTTAGGCAATGCATTCCAGAGTACTGAGAAATCCCTGCTGTGGATCCTCCAGATTTCACTTCTCACCACAAAAGGAGCTTAGACAAGATTATCTTTTCAGATGTTAATGGACAGGAAGGGGAGAGAAACTCCCAGAGGTACCGTGAGCAGAGGCAAAATGATGTTCTGCAGCCCTCAGGGGCACTAGCTGTGATTTCTCAAGCTGAATTCAGAGCCCTGGTTTTAACCTAGCATCCTCCAGATATTTTGGATGACAAGTCCCATAATCTCTGACCATTCACCATGCTGCTGACTCGGGCATATAGGAATTGTAGTCCAAGGCATCTGCCCGGTACCAGGTTGCTTACCCCTGTTCTATAGGCTTTGAATTCGGCTGGGGAAAGCAGTGATGGCAACTAGTGTGTCTGAGGGTCAAACTAAATGTTCTTGAAATCACGCATAGTTAAGCTATGTGTGGTAGAGTTTGCTTTATTCCAGTGTAATTATGTGTGGCCCCACTTTGGATTGGGATCACAGTGCTCTCGGAGGGGGTGTTAAACCTTGCTCCCCTTTTCATTACAAAATTACACAAGCACATAGACACACACTGTTTTTAAAACAAACACACAAAACAAATCAAAAACGGTCAGTTGGAGTCTGCAGGGGTGATGGGCCCATGAGGGTGTTCTGCTTTCCATCCTTTTTCGGAGCACAATTCAACATACTGGTGCTTACCTTGAAAGCCCTACACAGCTTGGGTTCCGGGTGCTTGAGGAAATGGCCCACCTGCTCATACACTAAGATCTCCTTTGGGGGCTCTGGTGTCCATACCATCTGAGACGAGGTGGGTAGACCGGGGAGGAGTCCTCCGCACTTGTGATTCCCCAACTGTGAAACACTTTGTGTGTGGTTTCCTTTGCCAAAATGCAATTGCAAACAGTAGTAACATTTCAACAAACTCAAACATCAGGCCCACAAATCCTTTTTGAAATTCTGCACCATCCTCTTTCCTTTTAAACCTTTCAATTAAGATTAAATCCTACCTCCCATCTTTTTCTTTCCCCCCCCACCCCTTTTTCTTTATTACTAACAAGAAATCTTTAGTCAAGAGACTTGTTCCTAGTTATGCATTTTTTCATTCTTATTGTGAAAGCAGAAAACACTACATTTCTTTGGAGCTTAGATTTTCATATTTTCCTTTTCATTTATTATATTCAGTGTAAGAACACCTATATGCTGCCTTTAAGCCCATGCTTAAATACTGGCATTAGGATTTTCTTGTATCTCTGCCTATACTATTATATGTGTATTGTAAATTGTATTTTACTGCTAACTACAGACCTGCAGCCAAGGAACTGGCATGTTATTTCAAATCAATATTCAAAATGTAGCTTGCGCTTCTCCCCATAGTCCACACACATGCCGGACTGCATGAATGTGATATACTTCCATGGCCTTTCTTTGGACCTTGCCTTTTGCACGTTAAAGCTCAAAGTGAGTTGGAAACCCACAAACACTTTGGCAACGAAGGGTGCAATCCTATGCACATTTTAGACAGAAATAAGTCCTACAATTCCCCAGCATGCTGGGAGTAGTCAGATTTTTTGTTATCGTTGTCTAAATGTGCATAGGATTGTTGCTATAGTCATAATTGTTTTTTCAGAAGACTAGTGCCAGTACAAATGCTTATTCTCTTCCTATGTCTTTGTTAGTTTCTGATGCATTTACTCTCATATTTTACAGGAGAACAGGGGAATTTTGAGAAAGTGAAATCCAGCAATCTGGGTCTTCCATATGATTATGGCTCAGTGATGCACTATGGCATGTAAGTTGTGTTTAGGGGCATCTTCCCTTTTCAAATGGAATCGCTAATAATTGTAGGAAAGGATTCATAATTGTTTACAAATTAGGGTCCATCTTTTACAACTAGAAACCTTTTTCTCTGAGGTTTATTGATAATCTCTCTCTCTCTCTCTCTCTCTCTTGGGTCGGCGGGCGAGCAGTTATGTACAATCTCTGCAAAGTTTGTTTGCACCAAATCTCAACAACCCATTTCACAATAATCCAGGGAAGGCAATGCTGGCTCCTTGGGGCTTTTGGCTGAGAAGCAAAGAACAAATGATAGCCCTTTTCAGCCACTGTTGTATAAAGAACATAGCTTTAGGAATAAATCTTTGTATCATAATCAGCTCAGGTGCTCTGGGACCACATGAATGTAAAGTGTTGTGTATATTTGCTTTCTTTAACTGGTCAGGTATAAAGTAAGTGGAGGAAAAATATGGGGACCTTAATTCTTCTGAAAACTGTTTAGCAGTTCACCTCTTTTGAATCTTCTTCTAAGGTGTAGACTGGGAAGTGATCAAGCATTTTATATCAACCAGCATTTGGTATCAACCAGTATTAGGCATCTACCAGGATGTCAGTTCATCCCTGCAAATATCACCCAGCTAGTAGAACATGCCCAGAGACCTCTCTTGATGTATAAGTGTGCATGTGTCCCTACAGGATCTACAATATAGGAATCAAATGGCTTTGGAAGTATAGCTGCAATCTAAGAATTAAGAAGGATTTCTCTCCTTTACTCCCTCTCTCAGAAAGTGTCATCAGGCAACACCCATACTTTAAATTAAGTCCAAACCATGTTTGCTCTTTCCATCTGTCTCACTAGAAATGGTCAAGGAGCTTACATAAGCAGGCTATTCCTGTTGCAAGAGGCAGTGATAGGCCATTGAATGAATGGGATGTCGATAGGACAACTATTTGCATTGTCTATTCTGTATTTACATGAGAGAGATCCTTCTTCTAAAGGTAGCTTAGGAACTTACTCTCATCTGGTCTCTGACAAGCTTCTCTGTTGTCCTGTTGAGTCTTAGAATAGTACTGATGCTATTAAGAAGATTATTAATAAATTTAATGACAAAGGCTTGAAGGGATTACAAATGGATTCTATCCACTTCAGTACTGTGAATATTGAATTTCTCCACATTTTTACTTTAATGTAAACACCTCTTGCTCAGAGTTCATTTTAAAATAGTAATTGAGAGGTTCTTTCAAGTCCCTGTGCATAGAGGTATACATCTAATTCCAGCCAGGTAGCATGCTGTTTCTGGTAATATGGCTTAAAATAGCATACCATTCAAAAACACCTGCAAATATAGTGAAAATATTATTTTAACTGTGTTACTGGAAATGAACACATTGGACATGCAATTGAAATGCATGGTCACTACCATGCTGTGAAGGTTTGAGGCCTACAGAGGCAAGATAATAAACTCAGGCCTGGAGTTTTCTGTTGGGAGAGGGTATGCGTGAGAGAAGTATTTTCTTTTCTCAGTTTCCTAAAAGTGGGAACTTTACTTTCTATTTTGGAGGAAGAGGTGTAAAAGAGTGAGGGAGCCAGCCAGGAAACAGACAAGGGCCAGAGAAGACCAGAGCTTTAGGATGGAGCAGAAAGAAACAGCTTAGGGTAAAGAACTTGCATTTTTACGACTTTTCTTTTACTGTCTTTGTATAGGCTGACCATCTGAAAAGGAGGACAGGGCTCATGTAACTTTAAGAGTTGTAGAGAAAAGGGAATTTCAGCCAGGGTCATTTGTATGCAATTAGTTCCTGGTGATATTCCCTTTCATCACAACAGTTAAAGGTGCAGGCACTATACTAGAGTGACCATATACAAAAGAAGGCAGGGCCCCTGCAACTTTAACTGTTGTGATGAAGAGGGAATTTCACCAGGAACTAATTGCATACAAATGACACTGGTTGAAATTCTCTTTTCTCTACAACTGTTAAAGTTATATGAGCCCTGTCCTCCTTTTCAGATGGTCAGCCTATCTTTGTATCATTTGGCTGTATTGACTAAATACCTTTAGTTGTCATTTGCTTGTTTTACTTTACTATAAACTGTGGTGTTAGGCCACAAGTGTCTGGAGTGTTACTCACCCCGCATCTACACCCAAATCCCACATTATTGGGAAGGGGAAGGTAAAAAGAAGGCAGGTGGGTCTCCTAAGGAGGCAAGAATCCTTAAAGAGTTGATCAGGGAGTCCAGGTCATAGAAGGAACCTTAACACATGCAGAAAATTGCAGACATTCTACATTGTAAATGCATTTGGAACCTGCCTTAAGTTAAGGAAAGACTTATCAAACTTGAGAGCAGAAACAGCAACCAGCAGTTTCTGATCTAATACAAAAAAACTCTATCTCCGATTTGCCACTTCCTTGCACATTATTGGACATCCGTATTAGGAAATGGACTTGATACAAATGGATATTTGTTATTGTCACATTTGTGAATTTTTGTTGCTAAACGCGTATCTCTTGCCTCTACACAGACAACCTGTGAAGTTTTTCTTGTTTATTTTGCTGTGCTTTCCCAGTAATTGATTGTTTTCCAGGGTGATTGCCAAGCAGATGTGATTAAAAACATTACATTATAATATAATTACTGGATGGGATTGAATGAGCACATCTGTCCCTGTTTCCTGCAGATACGATTTTACAAACACTGCTGGAAAAGCAACCATTGTCCCTATCCCTAATGCATCTGTTCCAATTGGGCAGAGATTAGGGCTGAGCAACCTAGATGTGAAAAAAATCAACAAGCTCTACAGCTGCAGTGAGTAGTAAAAATGCTACATGGTTCATTTTCCATCTGACACAGTGATTTTGTAAATAACATTTGGGTCAGTTAATGCTAATCCCAAATTAGCACTAATGAGATAGTTGGGTCTTTCCTGAAACCTCAGTCAACATGCTTTGTTTCCCAAAAGCTTTGCCTTAAAAAATGCAAATGATTTACTGTGCACATAAATGGATATCCCTACCTATGCAGGAAGCATCTAAAATAGTACTGATCTTCTCGTTTATAGCATTGACTGTGTTAGTATAGGTTTCCAATTTGAAAAGAAAACCCCCATCTTCAATTCAACCCAAAACAACCCCTGTCAGCTCTCCCTCTGTCTGACATATATATAACCCATTCGCTCCCCAGCTCCTCCCACTCTCCCACACTCCACCAATCCAGGCACTCCAAACAACTAACCTATCAGCTCTCATTTATCTGTCATTCCATACTCACCCAGACCTGCAACTCTAAACAATAACTTTTACAACACATTCACATTTCTAACAGTAGAACATCACACTGCTTCAACATTAAAACTCACTAGCCCAATAAAAGGTGTGATCTAAGCTATTCTGGATCTTACTGCCCCACGTAAATTGTGTGGGATCTTTACACAATGACCAGTGCCTCATTTCATAACCACCTGAACTCTGCAGAGGTGGCAACAACAGCCCGCAGTACCATCTGACATATATATTGTTATGCACACACCCACTTCTGCGAATGGTGAGAAGTTCCAGATCTGCAGGGTTTACCCAGATTTGGTTTCTTGTGGAAGGAGGTCACTGGAGTTTTATTGTTTTTTGTTATGTTTGTCAAAATCACAGTTGGGCAATATCTTATCAGGACCAACCGAAATGCCACAAAACTATGCATCCTTTTGAATTCTACAATATTCTTCAATCAGGCAAGGTGATCGAAAAAGCAGGGGATGGGGATGGAACAGAAAAGTCCATAAATTTTGACTGGTCAAAAGACACCCATGTCAAGTGGGGACTTGAACCTAGGTCTCTTGAGTCCCAACACTCTAACCACTGCACCATATCCTTCCATATCCACTTTAACTCATCATAATGTTCAGCATTTTGCAAGAAGTATGTATGTTGGTTTTACGTAAGCATCCTGATTTGCAATTGATTCACTGTTTACCTGGGCCATGAGGCCTGGGATATTGTTAACAGTATTTTTAGTCCCATTGATTTGAGTTGCTTCATTCTCTTCCTTACAAAGCACAGCTGAATGAACAATTTCTCTTGAATTTGGAAGCCACAGATAAACAGAAGAGCTTGTGTCTGCATATTTCTTCTTCCTCACCTTTGTTTTGTTCTGTTATCTAGACAGTTGTAGCACCGTGCTATATAATCCAAGTGGCAATTTATCTTCAGACAATCACCCACATTCCTACCCCAATGATGTCATATGCCTATGGCTGATCCGAATCCCACAAGAAAAGGTAAGGATGTTCAAATCAAAGTAGATCCCAGACATCATCAAATGCACCTACAGGTAATGGAAAAACATTTTCCTAGTGCTACATGTAAACTTTTCAAGTATGCTCCGAAACTAATTTACACAACTCCAATCTTCAAATTAGGTTCAGGTGACTTTGATTCAAGTGTCTCTCCAGCCGAGAGCCCAGATATGAAACATCTTTATGTATATCAAGAATTGCAAACACTTTTCACTCGGAGGGCTGCATTCACTCATGGCTAAACTTCCAGGGGCTGCATTGCCAGCAGTGGGCAGAACCAAAGCAAAAATTTTGCATGGTCAAAGAAAAAGTGGGCAGGATCACACCACACTCTTTCTCATACGTATACATACTCACACATTCATACACATCCATGCTATAGACACCCCCATTCATTCATTCTCTCACACATCCAGATTCTTACACTCCTGCCCCATAGCAACTAGGTTTGAGAAAAGCTTTCCGCTGAAGCAAACAGGAAACTTTTTTTCAAGCATGATTACTGGATGGGCTAGGCAATCTTTATGGAGACTGAAGCATGTAGAGAGGATCCATCTGCAGCTGTAATCTCCACAAAGATAAGTATGCACACGGCAATTATACCCTATCCTCCCAAAATAGGTCCAGCACCTTGAATAGCTCATTTAGAGTTCTGGTTGGTTCTGACTGCAACCCAGAATGGATTCACAGCCCCACAGAAATCTGAGCCACCAGCCTCCAGTGAATCCAACATATCTGGAGGGCACCAGGTTAGGGAAGGCTGATCCAAGATGTGTGTAAACGAATGAAACTAACAGCAGCACTGAGGTAAAAGGTCTACTTCTTGAAACACTGAGGAAATGCATTTTACTATTGGGACACATTAAGCATTTATCTAATGTTTCTTTACCATCTGAGCCTGTGAATATAATTAAGAACATAGGAAGAGCCATGCTGGATCAGACCAAGGGTCTATCTAGTCTAGCACTCTGTTCATACAGTGGCCAACAAGCTGTCAACCAGGAACCCACAAGCAGGACACAGGTACAACAGCATCCTCCCACCCATGTTCCACAGCAACTGCTGTATATCGGTTTTTTGCCTCTGATCTTTAGCTTGCTTGTGTTGTAGTATGAGCAATTTCATTCCACTTTACATTACAGTCCTCTGTACCACCCATTCCTCAAATCTGGAGAAGAATAGCTTGGGAAACTTCCACCAACATGTTGTGAGCTACTGCAAGCTAAAATCCCAGGGCACACATGGATGTTTGGTGATGTGCTCAGGGCTCTTTCAGTACCAACCCTTGTTAGAATCTACTACCAAGAGTATCCATAATTGGGACTATTGAAAACAAAATCAAATAAGGATAATACAAACGTTTCTTTTTCAAGCAAATTTGCATTAGAGATTCTTTTCTGAATTAATTTCCACTCCTCAATGTTCTGATTTGCCTTTTAAATATTTGTCGCTTCTGATTTGGATTAACTGATACATCAGCTCTTGCTGACAACAATTATTGACAGAGTGCTGTGCTCTGCACATTCTGTGCAAGGAACTAATTCCATTTACTGCTAATTTTGATGTAGCGCTTGCAGTGAGTAGCATATTGCTGTTCTGGCACGTCGTTCAGTTATTTCAGCATCTGTTAGTATGACTCATTTACAAAAAGAATAGCTGGATTAATTTTATTATTGCAGTTCAGTGTGTGACTGGCCACTAATGCACTAGAAATTAGGAGACAACACAGAAACATTGTTTGAAGGGCATATGTTGCAAATATGGACAGACAGGATTCAATTCTTTGTGGCCAACCAGGACATGAGCTGATGTTGAGATGGAGTGAGGAATTTTAATGAAATGGAGAGTGGAAAAGGGCAGTTAGAAAATGAAATCTCCTCTTTATAGAACTGCACACCAATATGCATAAGTCTAGAATACACCTTACATCAATCATGATAATACAGCACAAAACTGTTTCCACATGCCGAGTGATCCCCGTTGCACTGTAATGTATAGAATTACTTGTCGTATAGATTAGAGCCATTGTCTTAAGCATCTCTATGTCACCAGTCCATAATCCTGGTCCCTATAGATTTGAGCATGATATGAATTCGACATGGCAAGTAGCACTTCTACGCATTACCGCCCAAATGGGGATTAGTTACCATGGAGCGCTCTTTTTCAGCAGCACCTCTATGACAAACGTCACATGTTCGACATCCTTTAGTTCAAGGTAAGAATGGAAGATCCACAGCTAATAAGAATCAGGGCCAAGCCAAGTGAAAATGCTTCTTTTTTCTGTTTTAGGTCTTTCTGAATTTTCATGTTTTGGATCTCCAGCCCTCCCCAAACTGTGCCTCTGACTACATCCGAGTTTACGATGGTATCAGCAGAAATGCTCGTGTTCTCATTGACAAGTATTGTGGGGTAGGGCAATTGCCCGCCGTGGTGGCTTCTCGGAGCACAATGCTTATAGAGTTTGTGAGTGATGGGGATACCACAGCAGCAGGTTTTTCAGCCTCCTATACACATGGTATGAACAGCTCCTTGTCTTATTGCTTAGTGAAAGTAACAGTGTTTGGGGTGGAAAGCAACACCTACATGTGAACCCAAGCACTGGTAGAAGAGTTTTGCAAAATCATCCATAGTGTACTTTAATTTAGGTAATTCTACCAAGATTCCTGTATTATCCAAATTCTTTCAATCCGTTTTGCTCTCAGATCCCTCCAAAACCCACATAAAGTCAATGGACCTATAACTAGGTGCTCATCTTTGCATCTCCAGCATGCTCAAAAGGAAGTCCTGCTGTGTTCGAAGTGGCCAAGATTTCAACATCATCGCTCACTGGAAGGGTAGCAGAATTGGGGTGGAGTTCTCCCCTCATCCTATTGGTGCTTCTCGACATCTGCACTTGTATTGCAGTCAGATGCGATTCCTGAGATTGCATCTACCTACTGATCATGTGGCATAGTGTGGGCCAGTTGCAGAACTGGTTGAGCTCTCCCTTGTCAGGGGCCACTTTTGCTGGGGCTCTCTTTTTTCCTACTTCTCTGGTGCTTTGTTCTTATTAAGACAGAATAGGGAGTTTATATACTTGTTATATTTGTGTCCTACCCTTCCTTCAAGGAACTCAGTGGCTCCCCAAATATGGAACAATCTCCCCAATGAGGCCCTCCTGACACCAACATTACTCTCTTTTCGGTGCCATGTCAAGACTGTCCCCAGGAATTTAGCAGCAAGTGATGAGTTTTAATCGATCCCAGATTTGGCTGAGAGCTCAAAGTTGTTTTTAGATGTATGTTGTGTTTGTGTATACTGTCTGTTGTATGTTTTTGTGGTTTTAAAATTTGTATATTGTTTTAATGTTTTTATTGTTTGTAAACTTCGCAGAGTGCTTAGGCTATGGAGCAGTATACAAATGTAAATTATTATTATTACTATTATTATTATTATTATTATTCACCAACAACTAGCCATCAAATTCAACCTCTTCAAACAACCTACACTATACTATACATACTCACCCAAAACAATCTTGGAAAATGTAGATCATAAAATATACTGGGACAGAACAAGCATACAGACAAGGCAATACCTTGCAATCGACCAGACATAACAGTTATAGACAAAAAAGCAAAACACATTTACCTTATTGACATAGCAAAACCTAATGACCAAAATGTTGTAGAAAAGGAAGAGGAAAAGAAGAAAATATACACCACTGACCATGGAAATTAAAGAACTATGGCAACAGGAAAAGATTACAATTATTCCGTTAATCACATCAGTCACTGGCATTACATCAAAAACAAATTACAGAAAACCTTCAGAAACTGGGCCTTCCAAAATACATCCACACCAACATCCAGAAAGCAGTCATACTTAAAACATGTTCAATAGTCAGGAAATTCCTGAATCAATAAAAGACAGCACGATTTGGCAAAGTCCATCATGCCTGCCTAGAAAAACTGCCACGAGTGAGATCATCATCATCATCATCATCATCATCATCAAAACAAAGGTTAAGCTAAGAAAGTATTTCACAGTGAGTTTCATGGTCGCTTGAGGGATTTGAAAGTGGGTTTCCCACATCCAACCCCAACACTCTAGCAGCTACACCATGCTGGCTTGGAAGAACTCCTACCTACACTCTCTCAGCAGAGGTGGGACAGGATTTCCTTCATCTATAGGTTTGTTTGTTTTTTATCATTGTTATTTTTCTTTTATTCCTATGAAGTTTTTCTTTCTTCTCATCACAGTGAAATGTGGGGGGACTTTCACTGAGGCTTCTGGAGCAGTCGTTTCCCCAAACTTCCCTAGAAGATACCCCCCAAACCATGCCTGCCTGTGGATTATTAGTGCTCCAGTAGGAAGCAGGGTAAGAGACGTCAAAGATTCACTGCCTAATTACTTTAAATTGGCTACAGTCCATAAATCTTCTCCTATATGTAAAATGTTATCAAAGTGTGAAACTGGAACTTGCCCCAAATCACAGCAATATCCTGGGCAAATTAGCCCATTGTTCATAATTATTGAGCAGCCACGACTCTCAAAATATCATTGAACATAGCTGGTATCATATATACCAAAGGTGGGCAGCATGCAGCCTGCATACTCCTCCCTCCCTTTTTTGAGGTGTCCAAATTGTTGCCGCACCATTAAATTACAGATGAATTTTGGTAGCATGCAGTGGCAAGAAAAATTGTGCATTATCCACTTTTAAAACAAGGCACAAGGCATGCAGGGATCATCAGGCATGCCTCATAGCACAACATAATTCCTGGGTGACCCAATGCCCAGTGGAATGCCCTAGGAGTATACAGATGAGCAGCTCTTTCTCAGATGCATTGAAAAGTCTACTTCTGACTGTTATAGAACAGTTCAGAGTTTGCACCTGTTCCTCTTTGGAAAGGGATAAATTCCATCATGAAATCCAGCCTGCTTGAGCTAATCATTGTCATACAAATATGACAATGAATTTCCTGCATCAGCAGGGCATTGGACCAGATGAGCTTCGAGGTCCCTTCCAACACTATGATTCTATGAAATCCAAACGTTTACTGGCTTTGGCACATATTGTGATGTTGATTTTAGATAAGTCTCTTTCTCGAAAATGCTGTGCATAGAAATCTTTTTTTTTTTTTTGGTGGTTTCTCAGATATCCCTAGCTATGGCTTCTTTTGAACTGGAGGACGTTGACAAGTGCAGATATGATAGGCTTGTCCTTCGTGATGGGGGCCAAAACAGCTCTCCACTTGTTGGCACATTCTGCGGAAACATGGAGTTCCCAGCTTTCATTTCTACTGGAAGCTTTCTACGTATAGAATTTTACACGGACATTGCTTTTGAATTTTTGGGATTCAGGCTGGACTACTCAATCAGTTAAGTACTGTTACTAGATCATCTGGATAGCAGATGGCACATTTTTGTGTTGATCAAAGTGAAAAATGATGGGTTGGATCCAGGATCTGTCTTCCACAAGAAGATAGGAGTTTCCATAACAGGAAAGGCTCCACCCATGGAAGGTTCTTCTGCTCAATTTTGGGGGATCCCCCCTCTCTTGATACATGCTATACAGCCCACTCCATTCAACAGGGTCTTTTGACTTTTTATGTAGCATTTTCGGGAGGGGAGGGATGGAGAGGCCACTGTGGAAGGGAGAGGGTGAGGAAGTCCACTTCCACCTGCACAGTTGATCCAGCTTAAATCTGGATCCATCCCATTGAGTTATGAGTATTACAACATCATTGCCTTGACTGAGGGATAACTTGGTCATTTGTGTAACCAGAAGTTTGCTTAAATGGAAATACTCTAGTAATCTAATTATATTGATATAATGCACAGACTAATACTGGCATCAAGCTTAGGCATGGTCAGACACCTACCAAGGGCCCACATTCCAGCAAAGGGCCACTGACAAGAGCCTTCTGAATTTGCTCCTCCTCTTGAAAGCTGCTAGTTCACTTGCCTCTCACTCTGGCCCAGACAACGGTGGTGGTGAGAAAGAGGAGCAGTAGATACCAGTACCAGCTTAGCCATTGGTTCTCTGGTTATAAAGCAAGCAAGTCGTAGTATTAAGCAGGGATGGGCAGAAAATAGATCTCCAGATGTTTTGGACTTCAACTCTAATGAGCCCCTGCCAACACAAACAACGGTCAGGATGGTTGGAGTTGAAGAACAAAACATCTGGAGAACTACCTTCTTCCCGGAATTTAAAGTTTTATTATTTAGAAACATAGATAAAACTCAAACATTACAAACACCAACTTTACAACATACAACATTAAAATGGACTTCCAAATTTCTCCGACACACACAATATATATAAGTTTTCTTTTACTCCTTATCATAAAAATAAAAATAAAAGTTTAGTGGATGGATTCCCCTGCCTTCCCCTCTTATCCATAGTTTTATTCCCATGTTAATCGCTGACTCCACATGCAAATATCTCATTCCCTTCTCTTTCTTTTAAAAAGTCAATCATAGGTAGATACCAGTACCTGCTTGGCCACTGGTTCTCTGGTTATAAAGCAAGCAAGTCGTAGTATCAAGCAGGGATGGGCAGAAAATAGATCTCCAGATGTTTTGGACTTCAACTCCAATCAGCCCCTGCCAACACAGACAACGGTCAGGATGGTTGGAGTTGAAGACCAAAACATCTGGAGATCTACCTTCTTCCCACTCCTGGTGTAGAGGGTGAGAAATTAAATGCTATGTTCAATGGTCAGTGGTTCTCTGGTGGTCAAAATGGAATGGTTGGGGCCTAAGAAGGAAGGTCAGCTGAGAAAATCAATTGAAGCCTGGAACTATTATGTCTATGCTGCTTCATTGTAGGTTCACCCTGTATTAAATAAAACATCCTGACTCAAAAGAAACAACCAAGTCTGTTAACAGTAGAAATGATGAGTGAGAAGTTGAAGAGCAATAGCAATAAGAAGGTAGTTTCACTGAGGGATGGGGCCCATTGAGGGTGTGTTGCCCTCAAAACTCAAGAGCTGGCACTGGCACAAAGTGATGCAGGATGAAGAATGTCAAGTAACTGAGGCTGCAAATGGCCTGGACATTAATGTGAGCCTTGAGCCCATGTGGTGCAAGTATCTCCCACACTGTCTGCATCACCTGTAATGAGAATGCTGGACTATGCATAGACTAGCAACACAAAACTACACCCCAGGTCACACCACAGGCTATATGTGCTGAATCTCACTCCCATGTCTAATGAAATATGGAAATACTCTCATGCTTTCTAGTCAGATGAAGCCAATTTGCTGGTCTCAATGTACTTTCATTTGAACATCAGTTAGCAAGTGCACATATCAGGTGCTTGTACTATATGAATTGATAGGCAGCAGAATTTATCTCCATCTTTTGTTCTTACTGTCTGCCACTTACATCATCATTTATATAGGCATGTGCCAAATTTATTTACTGGAACTGACTTGTATCTAACACAGAATGTTCTATTCTGAATGGCAGAACCTCGCCAAAATCTTTCTAAGCCATACAGCCTGAGATGTCAGAGACTTTACTAGGAACCTATCAAATACAAAGGGTGTGCTCTGCTCCTGAACTACAGATTTCCCTTATACCAGGAGTACATAGCCTTTTCAGCTCCAAGGGTCATATATGATGCTGGCTTGAGGGCCACATGCATGTGCGTGAACACACAAGCACAAACACACAGGTGCCCTTGCTAGGACTGGGCCCTGGGGGAAGTGACTGGTCAGTCAGGTGCTCAAGTAGGCTCTGATAGAAGGAAACTATATCTTGCAAGGCAAGAGTCACAATTGGTAGGCAGCTATACTGTGTAAACCACAACATAGCAAAGCATAGACTGATGGCACCTTGGGCAGTGTTCTGCGGGAGCTGCTAGGCGGCAGGAGCTGTCATTGCAGCAAGGGATTACAGCAATTGAGGGGTTAAATAGGCCAGTTCCGCACAGGTCCCTTAAAAGGTTCACCTCCCACTGGGTACTGACTGCAGTCTTAAATGGCCTGTGCTCCATTCTTGAGCCTTATGCTCCTACATATCTGAAGGACGTGAGAGGCTTTGGGAGACCCTTTCTTGGAGGCTGAGGCTGATGGGAGGGATGAGTTCTTGGGTCTGGAGGACGCATCAGGGATGCCCAAGGGCCCTGCCAGTGTCATTTCTCATTGGGCACAGCGTCCTCTTTGAGGTGACACCATGGCTCCAGACCTGGGACCATGGAAGGCTACAATTGAGGCCTGTGGGGTGCACGTTTGTGCCCATGCCTTATTCCCTGAATTGAGAACATGCAAAATTATCATTGAAGAGCATTCCTATAACCAGCAAGGCTTGATTGGGAAATTAAACCTGCTCTCTTGGGTCTTTACTCAAGCCCAATATTAATTCATCAATTCATTAATTACATTTCTATACTGCCCAATAGCCAAAGCAACATTTCTCTTGAGATTCCTAACTGTAGTGCACCCATGCATAGTGCACCTATACACCAAAAAAGTTTTGGATCATCAAAGTATTGCCAATATTTACAATTTGCTGATGACTTCAGAACTGAGCCATAATTGGATTCTTCATGTGGTTCGATGGCAAACAGCATTGATACTCTGTGCTTTGTCTCAAGCATAGACCATTTTAATCCATCCGCCTAGTTTTCAGGAGCATGAACACATGAACAAACTCTATCTGTCATTGCAGTTTTGCCATCGTGAAGAACAGCCGACATGAGAATTGCCTTCATCCGGAATTGCCAACAAGAAAGAGAACTGAAATTGAGACACCAGTTTGTCATTGCCTGTTGCTGACATTGTGCTTTGTTTGATTTTAAAGACTGATCAAGTTATCACAGTAATTATATTAATAATATAAATGCAAAGGAAAGAATTCGATGCTGCCTCTCCCCGACTCTATGTTTACAAGATGTCTGGTGGCACAAACTTTGAATGGACTACATAACAATATATAGAAGTAAAGCAGAGGTGGGCAACTGATAGGACTCCAGATCTTGTGGGACTGCAGCCCCCATCATCCCTCACCATTGGCTATGCTGGCTAGGGCTGATGGGACTTGCAGTTCAACAACCTCTGGAGAGTCACAAGTTTCCCATCACTAAAGTAAAGTTTAAAATTCCCTTCATTTTTGCACAGTACTTTATATTCAGATTGCTTTGCTCTGCTAACATTTCCAGTGTGCATGACATATTCCTCATTTAGCTTCACAGGCTTTTTTCAATAGAAAATGTCCATCTGGACCCAAACTCCAGATGCTTTTTATGTAGGAAGTGCCCATAAGCTGTTTTTGTACTGAGTTTTTGCTATACAAATGAGATAGAAAGCTAGTCAGACTTCATGGGCTTCACTGTGCTCAGCAGCATAAATAGAAGCCTAACTTTGCTGATTTACCAAAAATACAATTGCCATTCTGTAAAATTAGGGTCACTGTCCAATTACTGGAATCTGAATCTACTAATGAGTTTTAATTGGTTAATCAATTAATTTATTTAAGTTGGCTTGCATTTGCATGTAATAAAAGCAATTGTTCTGAATGGGGAAAAGCATAGGATAGACCGTATCTCATGCTGGCAAACCATCAGCTCTAAGCATGTTACCCTAGCAGCAATGACCATTAGCACAATTGGAAACCAAGGCTTGCTGGCACAACAAGCCAATACTATCACTTTCAGGGTGGGACAGGTCAAGCAGAGCTTCCCTCCACGAGAAACACTGACTTGTCCCATTCTGGAATTAATAGTTTTGGCTAGTTTCCAGTTGCACTAGCATAGGGTGACCATATGGAAAGGAGAACAGGGCTCCTGTATCTTTAACAGTTGTGTAGAAAAGGGAATTTCAACAGGTGTCATTTGCATGCATGCAGCACCTGGTGAAATTCACGGTTCATCACAACAGTTAAAGTTGCAGGAGCCCAGCCCTGTTTTGTATCTTGTCATTCTGGTATAGCTAGTGTAGCTTTAACTGCTGTGATGAAAAGGGAATTTCACCAGGTGCTGCATGCATACAAATGGCACATGCTGAAATTCCCTTTTCTACACAACTGTTAAAGATACAGGTCCCTGTCCTCCTTTCCATATGGTCACCCTACACTAGCAGATGTTCCAGTTAGCACAGTGACAGCATTGGATATTGCCTTATATTATCTGGTACAGGCAGGTATCACAGCAAACACCAGCAAAAGGGGCATTTTGTCTTCTATGTGAGAGAAAGAGGAATGTCTTCTCAGATGATATTTGAAAGTACTTATATATTTTTAAAAAATGCATCCCCCCAACAACAACCCTGCTGTAACTGATCAAACATTGTGTGTATCCTATGCATGTTTGCTTGAAAGTGAGACCAACTATAATCAACAGGCTTACTCTCTAGTATGTGTTCAGAGGGTTGCTGGTTTAGGGCACAATCCTATGCCTGTTTAGACAGAAAAAAACTCCTACACCTCCTAGCATTTCCCAGCCAGCATGATTAATCGACTCAAATATTGTAGCGCTAAGACTCGAGGTTAAATAAAGCTAGTATTCTGCAGATTCTCTATGGCCATTTCTACACCAGGCTGTTTGCCTGGGATGGCCCCCGTCAGGTCCCTATGTGCCGATGGTGTGTATTAGGTACTTCCGGGATCACCCTCCCTCCCTCTTTCCCTCCTTCTCTCCCTCCCTCTACACCCATATGATGTAGAAAGGGCCTATGTCTATGGTTTTTAAGACCTTAGGCTTAAGTTAAACATTTTCACAAGCATCGTTATCAGTGCATTTTGATCACAAATCTGTCACTTGTATATCACTTGCAGTACCAAAGGCAGGAGAGTCATTTTAAAGAAAGATAATACCTTCTTTAGCATTAGTTTTTGAGACCTGAGCCTAGAGCATTAATAGAACCTTTTCTGAAGGTCATCTAGGGGTAAGACCTGTCTGAAATTAAGCTTTGCCCACCTTTTGATATATGTCCAATGCATGTCTAAGTTCTATATTGAGCATGAATACCAAAAACTTGCCACTGATTCCTAAATATAATAAAATATTCTTATTCAGACATTGGGTTTCTTAGATTTTGTTAGTTTGTTTTTTAAAAAAACCACAAACACATAATCTATATAAGCATATATTAGTGTAATTCTTATTACTAGAGAGCTATCAGATCAATTTCCCCCCTGAATGTTGTTCCAAAATTATTTTCATCCAAACATTCTCAAACTACTAGCACCCATGGTGACACAGGCTTTACACTAGTGTTTAGTAATGTGCCAGTTACCTGCATGTCCTTACACAGTGCAGTCTTCATAAGGTTCACCTTTTCTAGTATCACATCATTGTTTTACTCAGCTTTATTCTGCAGCCAAGACAAAACAGCAGGCAATAACAATTTAATAACAGTGAATTGTGCCTTTGGCATGATTCACAAGGCAACAGCTTACTTTTCTAGCATTGGCAAATGTGTTTGTGCAGGAAAGAGAGTACATGGCATTTATTTTAATAGGCTTTTAACCACCCAGGCATCCAGAGGTTTTGATGTGGGGTTACTTTGGAAATAATATAAATACAAAAGGTGGCCCAGGAAGTTATTTAAATGTATATTGTGTGTGTGTGTGTGTCAAAGAGAAGCAGGAACTCTTGAAAGCTTCGGCCATGTCTATCAGTAATGTGTGATGAAGACCATATATATGTGTGCATAAATCACACACATCCCTTCTCTCTCAAAAGTGAGGACATATACCACACTGTGTGATGGAGGCATAGGAACCTTTATGCTTTCCCATTAAGTGAACAAAGGGCCTGCTCAGTTAATTATTTGAGCCAGCCCAAAGGATATCAGTGCACCAAGGCTTAAGCACCGATGTCACATTTCTTGAAACCCTGCACCTATGGGCATTTGTCCTAATCCTCCTAGGAGCCATATAGATTTAGAAAAAGAATTCGCCACTCATATTCCTATCTTGGCCCACAAATGAATGTTGTGCAAGTGATTCTCAGTCCAATCAGGCATCATGGGCTGTATATGGATTGCAGTGGGCAAATAAGCTGCAATTGCCTTAGAGCCGATCTACACGCTAGTTTTTTTAACATTTTATAAGGGTTATGAAAACTCTTTAGGCCACATGACACACTCCCTTGAACGATGTATACCCGAGTTTTTTAAAACTCATTTCAGCTATATACAACGGTTTTACTTTTAATAAATCGTTTTAAGTAAAATAATGTGTCCTTCCTTACCGTTTGTGATTCATGGGGGCAGTGCTTCGTTTACTGGTGCCCAAATGCTTAGCAGTTGATTGGTGGGGAAGAAAGAGGGGCTAAGGAGGAAGTTGGCGAGTGAACTACAACACCCACAGCCCTATACTCTTTGAAAGCTTGGGATTGAAAGAGGAACTAAGGAGGAAGTGGGCAACTGAACTACAATGCCCACAATACTTTGCCCTAAACTCTTTGTAAAAACAAAACAGAAAGAGATGGGGCAGAAGAGTGTGTGACCGCACACACTGCTTTAAAGACTGAAGATTTTTTCTCCTGTAACGTGAGTACTCCTTAATGTGGCCTAAGACATTTTAGAATGCACCTATTTGGAACGTTTTAAAATACTATTTAAAACGTTCCAAGGGACTGTGTAGATAGGCTCTTAATCAACTTTTCAGGGGCAGGAGGATTGGATTTAGTGTTCCCCTACTAACTTCTCCACACCAAACAGCTGACTGGAACCATTGTGGCTTATTAATGGGCTACGGGAATTATTTTCAAAAAGAGCTCAGAGTTGGCTTTCGATGGGTGCCTTGGAATACTCTTACAAATACATCATTTATAGGGTATATATTAGAAGCAATCATACATAAATCTTACCTACAAAATTCATCAGGAGCTGCCCTTTATAGCTGAAATCTAAAACTCCAAAGTTAATTCCATTGAATTCAATGGGACTTACTGCCGGTAACGTGGGTATGCAAATGCAGACTTAGATGTGTAAGAGGCCCTGAAGCCTGTGCCTTCCACACTATGATCACTGACAAATTCTACCAGCATAGTATTTTTAGAAGAAGTTAAAGATGGGAGTATCTTTGCCTCACAGGACTTGTCCAGTAGCACCTTGTCCGATTTGCTGATTCCATCATATACCTTCACATAGTCAGCTGTACAGCCTTTAGAGGATTGCAGGTCAAACACATCAAATGTCAAGGAAACCAGCTAGTGGGTAGAGAAAATGGAAGCATCAAATGTGTTTTCCTATTCTCTTATTCATATATTCTCCATTAGAACAAGGCCTAACTAAGCATAATGTTTTGAGGTAGAAGGTAACTTAGCTTATCTGAGGAGTATGGGAACTGTTCTCACTGTCCCCTTGTAGTGTACAGTAGTGTGTACTTGCTTGGGCCCATTGGTATAAAGTTGCTTTTTGTGAGATAGTGGGGTGTAGTGGATAGAGTGTTGGAGTTGGGTCATCCATCCATTAAACTTCCTATTTGACCTTGGGCTCCATCTCAGAGGACTGTTATGCCAATAAAATGAGATAGCCCTGCATAAGCTTGAGTTCCAAAAGGAAACTTTCATGTTCTGAAAGAATGATCAGATGTTTAAAGTGTTTGAATTCTGCATGATGGTTATTGTTTGTCATAACAAAATCTATTCTACATACACACACCTGCACACATTGGATCTGATCCAGAGAACTGTTCACGTTGTAGAAGGCCACAAGCCACTTCACTCTGAGCTCCCCAGTCTGGGGAACCAGAAGAGTTTCACACCTTGACCATCTCTCTCTGAAAAAGGGATTTCTATCTGAAGCCTTCATAGCACCAGCTGAAAAGTTGTGGGTATGCTGAGAAACCACCCCCCTTGTGACTGCTGTTCAAATACATAGTGGGTATAGGGTATAATTTTCATATTTTATCAATGGCATCCCTGCCATATAGTTACTTAGAATTAGGGATGTGTATCGTATCATTAAAATGTCCGATAACGATACGATAACGCCGTTATTGGACATCTGATTAACGATAACGATACGACAGAAAAACCTCTGATTTATATCGGATTTTTTTCGGATTACTGGACCACCATATAAATAAACCTATAACTTCTGTATTTTTAATGTCAGGCTTGAAACTTGGACACAGTGCTTATGGGGTATGCCTAAGAATGTGAATGAAATTTGAGATCGATCCCTCCAACCCTCAATTTTATATGAATTTATTAATGTTTGTTTAAGTTCTGACAGGTCAGAATGACAGCTCGCCATGTGCTTTCATTCAGACCTGTCAAAAAGTTGCACAGTCTTAAACAAAATTCATATAAAATACAGGGGTGGAAGGATTGATCTGAAATTTGGCACATATGTGTAGCAACATGTGCTAGACATGTGTATGAAATTTGAGATCGATCCCTCCAACCCTTAATTTTATATGGATTTATTAAAGATCCTGCAACTTTATTGAGAGCTGGTTGACCGGGCCTCCGTGCTGTCATCTTGTTGTCTGCTTCTTTCCCATAGGCTTGCATTGGGGGAAACACGTGCATAACTTTTTTATTTGAAATGATAATGACATGAAACTTAGGGAGCCAGGACTAACAAGATCCAATCTACAATGTCCAAAAAGTTTCATGTCTCTATCTTTTCAAATTAAAAAGTTATAGGGGGTCCCTCAAAAGCCCCACTCCCCACTGTAACTTCTTCAATTTTAAAGATAAAAGCTTGAAACTTATGGGACATTGAAGATGGGATCTGGCTGGTCATTTGTGGAAAAAAAATCAGAGCAATTGCTCAAACCCTCGATTTTTGATGAATTTTTTAAAGATCATGCTCATTCTTTCTGGGCCTGTTCAGACATCATGCTAACCTACTGTAGATTGCATTTTTAAGTGATCCAAGGTGTGTTAACATGTCATGGGAGGTGTTTCTCTGCCCACCCTCATGATGGGAGAAGTACCCACCCCATTGCCTACTTTGTGCAGTGTTGATAACTTGCCCTGGAGATGGTTTCTGTGTCGTGTGGCAAGACCTTCGTCATTTGCTCCAGCTGCTGCATAGTGAAATCCCTTGGCCATAGAGATAGTTGGCTGCCTAGAGCGGCCGCCACTTCTGACAACACTCTAGTCAGCATGGACTTTTTCAATGGTCACTGTTGCATAGGGAAGGCTGGAGCGGCTGGTGTAAGTCTTTCCCCTCCACACTGGCAGCTGGGATAACTTGTCTACGGAGTGGGAATGGATAAGTGAACTACGCCACGCCATGTGGGTCCCACTCATGTGACAGACCCCCTTGTAGTAGTTTCCCCCTCCCTCACATGTGCATGTGAGCCAGCCCTCTCTCTCTCTTTTTCTGCCCCTCCCCTAAATAGTGGTGCAGTGGTACATTTTGAAGTTCAGATGCTCATTATGACAGTCCCCATAGCCATGCCTCCAAGGAGAGTCCAAAAAGCAGGTAGCTGTATTGATCTATACAAGCCAGCCAGTTCTAACAGTATTCTTCTCCACCAGGAGCAGGTCTTTTGTAAAGCTAATGGGACTTAATTTCGCATTCAAGACCAAACCACTGGAAAATCCTTTGCATGGCAACATTAAACAATATCTTGTTTCTGGGAAAATTCATTCTTCACCCAGCTACTGTAAGAACTACAGCTAAGCTCAGAAGATAGGGTTTTGCACAGACCCCCCCGGATCGGATCAGGACCCAGATCGGGACCTCTGATGTTGTCCTGGATTGGTTTGGACAAAATCAGAGGTCCCTCAGATCAGATCGGACTCAATCCTTTGCTGGTCTTGTTGACCGTAATAAAATTTATTTATTTATTTATTTAATCAGACTCGATCCGAAAATCAGACATCCGATTTTTGGATTCGCCGCCATTTTTGGTGTTTTTGCCATAGGCTTGCATTGGGGGAAAGAAAGCTTTTCCCCAATGCAAGTCTATGGGGAAAATATGGCAGTGGGTGGGTGAGTGGGGGCCTAACTCCCCCCTCCCTGTCCCTTCCCCCAGTTGCGCTCCTTACCTGCCGGGGCCGTCCGCTACTGTCCACTGCTCCGATCTACTGAGACACAGGCTTCGTGGCCTGCCTCTCAGTAGCGCGCCAGTGTCGTGACTCTCTAACTCTTTGCATTCATTGAAGTCAATAAGGAGGCCTCTTAGGAAAGCAATCAATCTTTATTTAGCAAATTACCCCTTCCTTCCAGTCTAAGGGAGTTAAAAGTAGAAAGCGTTTTGCCCCAAGGCGTAATTTAGCTAAGCAAACAACACAGTTGATCCATTCAAGAGAAAGAGAGAGTCATTTCTGAGAGAAATCCAAATCAAGTTTTTTCTGAGCCACTAATCATTCCGAGTGCCGCCTCCTGACCTCTTTGATCTGTGCGCACTTCTCCCTCCTATGGAAAATGGCATCTCTAAGGTC
The DNA here is from genome assembly GCA_029215795.1 of Anniella stebbinsi. Classification (NCBI taxonomy): domain Eukaryota; kingdom Metazoa; phylum Chordata; class Lepidosauria; order Squamata; family Anniellidae; genus Anniella; species Anniella stebbinsi. The sequence goes on along the minus strand of JARDYH010000001.1, from coordinate 306,039,635 downwards.
ACTCTCTCCCTTTGCTTCTGAAGTGGAGGGCTGTTTATCAGCCGGAGGGTTATTTACATCAGGAGAGATAACCACTGAAGGTGAAGCTATGGGAACCACATCTTCCCCTTCTGGTATGGACTGGAATGTCTGTTCGAGTTCAGAATCTGATTCTGAATTAACGTCTAACAGTCCTTCGCCCTGAACAAGGGGAGAGGAATTAGACACAACAGCCAGGTGATGATGTCATCACCCAGCGCGCTACTGAGAACTAGGTTGTGAAGCCTGTTTCTCAGTAGATCGCAGCAGCGGACGGAAGTGAGTGCCTCGATAGGTAAGTGGGGCCCTCCCCCTCCTCCCCCTCGCGCTCCTTACCTGCCGGGGCCGTCTGCTGCCGTCCGCTGCCCCCTTCTACTGAGAAAGAGGCTTTGCGGCCTAGTTCTCAGTAGATCACCCAGCACTCTACTGAGAACTAGGCCACGAAGCCTGTTTCTCAGTAGATCGCAGCAGCAGATGGAAGCGGGTGCCCCGGCAGGTAAGTGGGGCCCTCCCCCTCCTCCCCCTCATGCTCCTTACCTGCTGGGGCCATCCGCTGCTGTCCACCGCCCCCTTCTACTGAGAAACAGGCTTCACGCCTGCCTCTCAGTAGCGCGCCGGGTGACGTCATCACCCGGCTCGCTACTGAGAGGCAGGCCGCAAAGCCTGTTTCTCAGTAGAAGGGGGCAGTGGATGGCAGTGCATGGCCCTGGCAAGTAAGGAGCGCAAGAGGGAGGAGGAGGTCCGATCCTCCAATCTTATCCAAACTGGATCAGGTCCTTTCGGAACGGTTCGGATCATATCGGACAATCCAGAAGCTGGGATCGGAATCGGATAATTTGATCCAATTTCGGTCGGATTGGCTCCGGATCGTGGATCGGACCTGATCCAATGCACACACCCATCAGAAGATACAAGGAACTCTAGGAGGGGGGGATTGCATCAGTATCTTTGTTAAGAAAAGAAGTGCTGGCGCTGCGTCTCTGCGATCCCTGGATCCACTTCACCACTGCCTCTAACCAGGGGGGCACAGAATAGCTGTGCCACCTCTCTTTTCCCCATTGGAAACATTCAAGAGATTTTGGGAGTGAAACATCAGCCAGTCATTCTTGCTCGTAGATCTCATTTTCAAACCCCAGATTGTAAGCCAGCATTGCTTCAAGTCAAACCATGATAGCCCTATTCACAGCAATCAGCAAACTGACAACAATGTATTTTTTAAAAAAGAAGGTTGTCAGTCCCATATATAAACCCCTTCCGCTTGCAGGAAGAACATTTCACAGCAACTTACTGGCCATAATGCATAATATCGCTCCAAATGACAGCCCAAATAGATGCGACGGCCAGGAGTGCCTACTATCAGCTTCGGCTGATACGCCAGCTGCACCCCTTCCTAGAGTTGGAAGACCTAAAGACGGTAGTGCACGCGCTGGTAACGTCGAGGCTCGACTTCTGCAATGTGCTGTACATAGGGCTACCTCTGTGCCTAGTCCAGAAACTTCAACTAGTTCAAAATAATGCAGCCAGGTTGGTCACCGGTACACCTAAGGGTGACCATATTACGCCAGCTTTAAAATATCTCCATTGGCTGCCAATCAGTTTCCGGGCGAAGTATAAAGTGTTGGTTATTACCTTTAAAGCCCTACATGGTTTGGGTCCAGGTTACCCACGGGATCGCCTTCTCCCATACAATCCGCCCTGCACGCTCAGGTCCTCTGGGAAGAACTTACTACAGTCGGCCAAGACTAGGCTGACAACTGTTACCCAGAGGACCTTTTCTTCTGCCGCTCCCAGACTGTGGAATGACCTGCCAGAGGAGACTCGTCAACTTAACAGTCTTTTAGAATTTAATAAAGCCATAAAGACTGTTTTCCTCCGGCAGGCATATCCAGTGGAATTTTAGAATGTTTTTAGAATGTTTTTAGGATGTTTTAATGCAGTTTTAATCATGTGTGTCATGTTTTAATCAGTTTTATGTATTTTATTATATTGTTATTCCCCGCCTTGATCCAAACGGAGAGGCGGGTAAGAAATAAATTATTATTATTATTATTATTATTATTATTATTAATATTATTGAGGCATAATCGTACTCAAGACCCAGGTTGTTAGAGTTTGTCTTTTTCTCAAAGTTACGTCTAGCTAGTACCTGTGATGTATAATATTAAGCATTCAGAGGGGAGGTGGTAGTGTTTTTTGGGTGTTTCCTCCTAGTAAATTATGGTAACTCTTATAATTGATAAAATCAGCATCTATGTGAAAGCAGAACCAATTTGAAGATCAGGAATGTCCTGGATTGGGGCATCCTATGCAACAGCTGCTAGGGTTGCAAAAGCAAGTATTCTGAATTAAAAGATGCACTTTTTGTGTAAGATGCCAATATTATATGCATATATTTTGTATACTATTTCTCAGGTTATAGAATTTGAAAATAAAGTGAGGAGCTGTAGAGGAACTAAAAAGGAATAGATATTAGTTCTTGTAGAACCATAGAACTGTGTCCACAGAAGTCATTGGTAGGACTCATAATATCTCCAGCAGTTATTTAGTATGACTTATCTACCTGCAAATACTGTATCAATTTAATTGTCATATTTTGCCCCAAAGAAACCTGAAAACTTGGTTAGTCCTCCTCAGAATCCCCAAATTTCTCTGAGGAGAGGGAATGACTGTAAAACCAGGTCAGGTCTGCAGTGGAGATATACCTCCAACACTTTTCTAATTTTCAGCAGTGTCTAAAAGGTTCTTACTTGTTTTATTTCTTTGACATAAAGAAATCTAAACAAATCACATTGGAAGGAAACAAACCATATTGGAAGGAGACAGGTGAAAATAAAATCCAGTATTGGAATTCTGTTAAATACAGGGTTTCTGACAACGATACTCTGCAGAATCTTCAGGCTCTTCCTTTTCTCCCATGCTTTCCCTTTTATTCAAGCTCTATCCTACTACCGAAACCACATCTCAGAGAAGAGTATTTGCTGGAGAGGTACTAACTTCAAGGGGTTGAGCATTTCCACCTGCCTCACCCCACTCATCACCTTGGAGCCTGAAAAAAAAATAATGACTGAAGACCAGTTCTGGAAAGGGTGCTTGGTGGAAAGAGCTTGAGTAATGTCAAAACTGTGTGGGTACATGGGTCTTGAAGAAGGGCTGGCAATCTCTACCTCCCCAGGTGAGAAATAGGGAAGGAACTATGTGAGATGCAGGTAAGAGCTGGAAGGAAGTTTGCCAGTGGTGAGAGGTATGGATGCCAATCTGTGCTGGTAGGCTAATTGTGGAGAACCATCATGTGAAATGGAGATTTATTTATATATTTTTAATATTTCTGTATTGTGCTTTATTCTCTCTCCTGTTTAGGGCTCAGTTTTTGGATCAGTTAATTTTATTTGTACTGTTTCATTGGATATTATATATGTAGGTATTTCTACTGTGTATTTGTCTGCCAACATTATGGTTATTTGTAATTGTTTTAAATATTGTTATATTTCTTGCTGTTTGATAATTTGTAAATTATATTTATTATTCACCTGTTATGTTGTGAGATGCTTTGGGCACAATTTTGTGGTAAGTGGCATACAAATAAAAAAAGGAAGATTACACACTGATGTCTGTTTGATTCCCAACTTAGCCATTTTACTGAAGCTAAGAAGAGGGAAAGTATTATAGGCAATTACAATACATGATTTCTTGACTTTGCCTGGTCAAATAGTTATATTGTAAATGAAGTTGCTCCTGAATTACAGCATAATACAGGTATACATACGAGGACTAATGTATTGCCACATGATCTTCACATAGTTGTCTCTATCACTTCTAGTGTGCTCATGGATAAAACCCAGTGAATGTTCCAGTTCCTGCTCAATGACTCCCATCCATAAGCACCATGGCTTTGCCAAAGACAGCGCTTGGGCACCTCCAGTCTTTCCATAAAAGGACCAGCAGCTGAAAGAGACACAATTTGCCAAAAGAAGGAAGATACTTATGAAGTATGATAGCGACCACAAACATTAGATCACTTCAAACCATAGATTTCACAAGAGTATGATGTAATGTAAAGAATAAGTGCAGTCCAGTCAAGACTTCTCAGAAAACCCACAATCCCCATGAAGACTCAATCCTGGCACAATTTGGTATATTGATATCGTAAGCTATATTTATGGAGTCCACACCACATCGAAGCAGTATATTTAGTAGAGCCACGTACAGATGGCCTCTTGAAATCCCCTACCCTATTTGTGGGCAGAGAAATGGAGGGGACAATTTCACTCCCCTCCAGGGGAATGAGAAATTCTCAAACAGTTTATTGGAGGTGGAGCTCACCATTAGCAGTGGCTGTAACACAGCTTCTTTCTCTTTCTTTCTTTCTTTCTTTCTTTCTTTTTCTTTCTTTCTTTCTTCCTCGGGGTTTTTGGTTTTTCTGTGCTACTTGTGCAAGTGGCAACAGCAGCAATTATGTTGGCGGCCTGGCACCATTTTAATTCTTCTCCATGTCCATGCCCCATATCTAGGGTCATTCAAGGGCACTGTGGGGGAGGTGGGGAGAAGGAAGCCACGACAGAAATGGTACAGAAAATCAGGCAGTGGCAAAGAGGGTAGTGTGCGCTTTTTCTTTCAATTCTACAACTCTCCGTGGTTTTACAGCCTCCTAGGTTGCCTGCACTTTCTAATCTGAAAAAGCTCTATGGGACCAATTGCCTCATGATGCCTTCCCCTGGGATTTAATTGTGGTGTGGGAAGCTGAGGAAGTGAAAGACAGCACACTCACACACACTTCTCGGCCACCTTGTAAGTAAACTAAGCACAAGGTCACTGAACCCACCCATGAGAATTCCTCTAAAATTTTCTTTGAATTTCTTTTTGAACGCAATTTCTCTTCTATAAAACTGAACAAGAATGGTAAAAAAAAAAAAAAAAGTGGAAGAAATGTTCAGCACAGCTCTAGTAACTAGTAGCAACCATCAGGGGATCCACCATGAATGTAAACCATGGCAATCTCTATTGGGAGGTAATACCATAGTGGGACTTACCCATCTCCAGAGACAATATTTAAATAGTAATTTTCTTCTTTTCGCTCCACAAAATCAATGCAAGTCAACGTTTCAAACTCGGTCATGGATTTTTGAATCTTATCTTTGTCTTTTTGCGCTGCAGGGGGGGAAAGAGTTTAACTACTTCAGCTTTCCTGCCTACCAATCCCAAATGTGTTTACTCAGAAGTTCAGTGGGTCTTACTTCCTAATATAATGGCTAATTCATTCAGTCTTAAATGTATGGATGCACTATTAGGGGTTCAGGTGATATAATTTCAGAAATTGCTAAACTCCCAATGCTTTCTGTAAATTGGAATAATAATAACTGTAATCATGTGATTTAGTAGCCATATCAGAAATCATTTCTTTTTGCTTAAAAACGTGTCTGAAAGAGATGTTTGGGAATGGAGTAGTTCAGTTCCCATGTTGTCAAGAGGGGAAAGATGCAGTCTATGTCTTTACTCAGCCAGTGGTCTGAGAGGAGGAGAGGCCTCATAGGCCTCGTCAGTCTTTGAGGGGCCCTCCTGGCCAAGTACCTGGTCAGGTGAGGTGTATTTTTTCCATTTGGAGGATAGACATGAGGACAGACGTTGGAAGTAATCAAGGGTGTGACCGCAGAATAGAGGAAGTGGACACGTGCCTACCTCTATTCCACTTGGAAGAATATGATGAGGGTGCTCACAGATACTAGCACAAATTTCCCCAATGTAGTGCCTACGGGGACCTCCAACAGTACCCACAAAGCTCTCCACAAACTGTTCCCTTCAAAGATGTATTTTTAATAATAAAAAAACTTGAAAAACATTAGTGTGCCAGATTCTCCTTCCTATCTCACTGTTTCTCCTTCCCATGCCTAGCCTCTAACCATGTTCTTTCTCTCCCCTCTCCCCCTTTGCCTTGCTATTTCCCCTTCCCTTCCCTCCCAGCCTCTAGCCTCTCTATTACCCCCTCCATCATTACTTTTCACTAGCCAGGCCCCCACAGCAGCCATTATGTGTCTAGCTCCATCCTCCAGGGCAGCCTTTTTGTGTTGGTGCCCACAACCGTTTCTCAAATTTCCTACCTCAATTCCATTCAGAAGAATATGACCGGGATGCTCATACAGGTCCACAAAGGTTGGGGAACCCTGGTCTAGCATACTGAAGATACATGTTTGCCACCTCAGCAACTACTAGGTCGGATAGCAATCATAGTATTGCCAGACACTCTTTTTTCCCCTTTAAAGCTGCACCCCTGGCTGGTGAAGTTTGAGGTTTGGAGCTACCTGACATCTCTGAGCACTGTCTCAGGGGAAGGGGAGGCAAGGGGTGGTGAGGTCTTCCCTGTGCAGGTGTCTAGATGCTGACACCCTGCATTGCTGGCTGAGGTCAACATCCTTTGCCCATACAGGACACTGCTGGTCAGTCAGCTGCCCCATGCCTCCACTGCTATAGCACAATGCCTGCAGAGAAGGCTTTCATCCCTTGTATGTGTGTGTGTTTTAACCAAGTTATTAATATGTAAAATATACAGACATTACAGTTGATTGCTTACATTGTCTTATTAGGGGTGAGGGTACAACACCATATATTATAGTTCACACACATCTTTCCCCATTTATCATTCAGTGGTGGTGCTGGCCGTGCCATTAGGCAGAGTAAGGCAGTTGTTTCAGGCGGCAGATACTGAAGGAAAATGAGAAGCAGTGATGGAGGACAGAGCTCTGTCTGTCATTCAGCCTGCTCTATGCCCCCTAAGCTCCCTGCTGCCCTCAGATGCAGTGAACGCCATTGTTAGGCTGACCATATGAAAAGGAGGACAGGGCTCATGTAACTTTAACAGTTGTAGAGAAAAGGGAATTTCAGCGGCATCATTTGTATGCAATTAGTTCCTGGTGAAATTCCCTCTTTATCACAACAGTTAAAGCTGCAGGGGCCCTGCCCTCTTGTGTATCTGGTCACTCTAGTATAGTGCCTGCAACTTTAATTGTTGTGATGAAGATGGGATTTCACCAGGTACTGTTTTGTGATTCTTGTGTTTTATATTGTTGTTGTTCCCCGCCTCGATCCGGAGGGAGAGGCGGGTTATAAATAATAATAATAATAATAATAATAATAATAATTATTACTAATTGCATACAAATGACACCAGCTGAAATTGTCTTTTCTCTGCAACTGTTAAAGTTACATGAGCCCTGTCCTCCTTTTCATATTGTCAGCCTAGCCATTGTCCCATTGCCAGTGTCTAAGTTAGGGTGACCAGATTTTGGAAAGCAAAATCCCGGTCCAAAATGGCAACCCCACCAAAGCAGACCCCCCCCCAAACATAAAATAAAAAAATTAAAAAGGCCGCCCGCCATGCAGCCAACAGACACCCCCGACACCCCCCACCCAAAACACCCTCCCCACCAAGCCACCTACCCCCCAAAAAACCCAGCCCGGACCTACCAGGTCCTCCACTGCCACCGCCGATCTCCGCCACCAACGCATGACTCCCTGCAGCCCCCTCACCCTTCTTGCCCTGCTCCTGGGCTCCCAGCAGGAGAAAGAAGAAGAGCCTCCTTTAAAATGCCCACGCTGCTCCCCGGCCTCGGCAGGAAACAAGTGCTCAGTGTTAGGGAGCGTCAACAAATTCCTTGTCGGGTGGCAAAAGCAGCTTTTCGCCACCCGACAAGGAATTTGTTGACACTCCCTAACACTGAGCACTTGTTTCCTACCAAGGCCGGTAAATGGGGAGCAGGACGCGAAGCCTGTTTCTCAGTAGATTTGAGCACCGGAGGGAAGCGGCCGCCCCAGCAGGCAAGTGGGGGGGCCCTCCCGCCTCCTGCCTCGCGCTCCTTACTTGCAGGGACGTCCGCTTCCCTCTGGTGCTTGAATCTACTGAGAAACAGGCTTCACAGCCTGTCTCTCTGTAGTGCGCCGGGTGATGATGTCTTCACCCGGCGCACTACTGAGGGACAGACCGCAAAGCCTGTTTCTCAGTAGATTCGAGCACCAGAGGGAAGTGGACGCCCCAGCAGGTGGTGGCGGGGGGGTCCCCCCACCCGAAACCCCACCACCAAGCCACCCATCCCCACCAAAACTCAGCCCGGACTTCCCGGGTCTACCGCTGCTCGCCGCTGTGTGACATCCCGCAGCCCCGGGTTGCCCCCACTGCCCCCCAGTTGGCCCAGATTGCCCTGGGCTTCCCGGTTAGGACCGGGAAACCCCGGGTGATCTGGTCACCCAAGAAAGTACAATTCAACTCCCAATTTGGTTAACCTCTGCACTCAGAAGGAGATGTGTCATCCTGCCTTTTTTCTCAAGCAGCTAAATTCTTGGGGTCATCCTGTTCTGTGAAGGCAGCTTCCTCGTGCTGGCAGCCATATTGATGGCTTCAAAGGGAAGAAAATTTTGCAGACTGCTGATGACAACTCCAAGATCTGAGTTAATTAGTATAAGCGCACTCCTATGTGAAGACTGTTGCTTTAAATATTATGGGTTCAATTGAGACTCAGACATACTTGGAGCAGACTCATCAAAAACAATGGGACTCAAGTTAGCTGTGACTAACTTGCCCCATTTAGTTCAGTGGGTCTAGTTTAAGTATGGCTAAGTCTGGATCCAACCCTATGAACCAATGGGGTAAGTAGACTACACAAGGCCAAAATTTGTTTTTAACTAGAAAAATGCAGAAACAATACATTAGGAGATGGAGTGGGGATACGAGAAAGGAAAGCAAACACACCAAAATCAGAGGAGATGATGTAGGGGATCTGAACAATTCCATCGCTGGATTGGGGCCAGTAACAGGCATCAGCTGCACAGAATGTGGCGCTGTGGCTGCGTTTCACAGCAATGTCACCTTCTACCAAGTTCTGGTGGCTCCCTGCGCACACAGGAGAAAGAGCCAGATAATGTGACTGGGAAATGGATAAACATAGAGAAGATAAATGGGGAATTCCATGTAGGAGAAGGAAAGCGAAGGGGCTCAGATATGGAGAGCTCAGACTGGAGAAAGCAATACATTCCTGGGGTAAAACCCTTTGCAGTCTGAAGGTGTGGAATGAAGAGTATCAGAAAAGAGTGGGAGAAGCAATGTTTGATCTACAGGAAAAGACACAGAAGGGGAAGAGGTGGAGAATAATGTTGTATTCTTAGGGCCAAATTAGATGTGGTCTTAAGTGGATCTTTGCATTTAATGTGTAGTTTTCAAAAAATGAAAATAGCAGCCATGGGCAGGGAGAGCAGAATAATGGCTGGGAATTTAGCAAGCACCAAGAGTGAATTAACCCTTTCCTCTCCTGTTGTGGTCCCGAGGACAATCCCTCTTCTGAGGCTATTATTAACTTTTAGGGAAGTAATTTGCAGCAGAGAAGGAATGGGTTAAGTTCCTCCCTCTATCAGTTCCTTCCCCACTTCTGCAATGGCTGCTTTTTGTATTCTTTTTTTAAAAAAATGCATGTTAAATGCAAAGAGGCCTTTAACATCACATCTACTTTGGCCCCTAATTTGAATATGTATTAAAAGACTTCCTTGCATCCATAGCATTTCAGTAATGTTTTTCAAATTACTCAAACGAAAGCATCCACTTAAAAAAAAAAAAACCTGTACAGAACCATATAAATAAAAGGGCACCCAAAGTTATGTGCCATCCTAAAATGTCTGCAGAATATTACCATTTTAAATATGATGGGTATTCGTAAGCAATTCAGATTTTATGGGCATGAGCTTGACTCTCCTAAGGATCTCTGTGGCTTGTTCTGAGTTTGCCTAGAGAAATGTATAAGTAGCAGGTAAGTGACAGAATTGAGCAAGCACTGAAAACACATGGAAGGTGTGAAATGGTAGTGGGTTTTTTTTGGCAGAAAGACAGGATATTACAGAAATAAATAAATCATGTTGGCATAGTTACCTGCATTAGCATTCAGAATCAGGCCAAACGTAGTATCCACATCAGCATCTGGTTCAATCTCTGCACAGAAATGAATGGTTGTAAGCTCAGTTCAGGGTTTTCAATGTATATATACAACAGGCTTCCCCAACCTAGTGCCCTCCAGATGTGTTGTACTCCAACTCCAGATATCATGGCCATGGATGGGAATTGTGGTCCAACACATCTGGAGGGTGCCAGGTTGGTGAAGTCTGACATGTAAGTTCCAAGCAGGGGTAGGTGATGCATATGACACAGCCACCACTCCGTAGACATCCAAGGCCCAAACCCATGAACTCTGCTGTAAAAAAGTCAGGCACTTACCCCAACTTTTTTTTCCTGTGGAGCCTGCACAACTGATGGCAACAGCTGATTGGTCATCATCGACTGGAGGAGGGCTGGTTCAAGCACCATGCATCCCTCTCTTCCTCACCCTCCGGCCGCCTGGTTCCTTCCCCCTATTTTTTATACAAACGGAGGAAGGAACGGAGCAGCCAGAGGGGGAGAAAGAGAAGGACGCATGGCAGCCAAACCAGCTCACCTCCCTCTGACTTCCCTCTGGCTGCCCCGTTCCTCCCGAGTGCGGAGTTGCCGCCACCGCTGCTGCACCTCTCCCCTCCTCAGTGCTTCTTCCTGTGTAGATGCCAGGAAGGAGTGTAAATGCACGGGCCCAAGGCATCCCAGCGCCAACACGCTGCAGTCAAGACAGGCCCCTGGTTGCCTGGGGCAGGTAAGATGCCACCCCCACCCCACCCTGCCACTGTTGTGAGCTTGCCCCTTCCCAGGCTTCTTCTCACGAACTTAGGCAAACTGACAAGACACTCAAGATGGTGAGACTCCTTTTAATTGGTGAAATCACATGGATTACAAGCATGACAGTTTCATTTTTGCATACATCCACTTAAAGCTGTTAACGGCCAGAAAGCTTTAGGCTCCAGTCTTGACACAATCCTTTAGGCAATCCCTCGGGGGAGAGAAGTGTAGGGTTAGCCCCTATCCTATCTGAGCATTTCCAGACGCCACACACGCTAACTCTACAAGAACATGTCTAGAGCTCAAGGAAGTGCTCCAGGGGACAGGGCCACCTAGAGCCTAGCACTAACCACACCCAGCCTGCCAGAAACGCTGAGCTGATCAAAGTAAGCAAGACCCCAGGGAATGTTTCGACGTAGGAAACTTCCCCCTGCACGTACTATAGCTCCGGGGGGGGGGGGGGAGCTGTCTCACAGGCCACACACAGCAGAGAAAACACAAGCCAAATCTATGAAAAGCCTCAGAGCACTTTCCATGGCACAATCCTTAGAAATTCCAAATCCAAATAGCAAATGAGCATGTACAGAGTGCTTCCAAAATCTCCAAACAGGTAGAATCCAAACATGAGGGGATTCAGGGCAAGCGTCGAAACAATGATCTCTAGTAGAGGTCCTCCCCCTTTGCTCATCCCTCTTATAGACTGGAGGCCTGGCTTATTCCAAGCCACTTGACAGACAGATCCTTAGACCTCTAAACCAAGTCCATGTGCCAACAGGGCGGCACAGTTCAACCTCCTATTGATGACGCCACAATGTGAGTGTCAGCTTGCAAGAGAGCCCCCACCTTTTCCAAACAGTCTTTGTTCCCAGGGAAACTATCTAACTCAAGGCCTCAGCTAGCACTTCCTGTGAGAAACAGAGACAGATGATAAGTTTACAGAGAAACAGACTTTCTCAAAACAATCCCCAATTCTTGAACTTTCTGGTACCTGACAACCACCTTGTCCGGTTCCATGTACAGAAGCTAAGCAGCCTGCTATAGTTGAATCTGACTCCACCACTGATGAAGGGTCAGTGTTCTCCACTGCACAGGGGGCAGCAGACTGTCTTGAAGTAGGTTAGGGGGCACACACAGCTCCATCCTCCAACACCTTGTTGCCAGTGAAGGCTGGTAGCTCCGATATCAGTGGGGCAGTGAATCCACTCTGGATTTCAGTCAGAACTCTTTTAAAGAGTTCCGTCTGGTTCTGACTAAAATCCAGAGTGGAGTCACCATCCCACTTACATTGGAGCCACTGGTCTCCACTGCTTGTCACCTCTCTGAACCTTCCAGCATCTACCGACTGAGGTGGTCACAATACTCTGCTAGAGAGCATTGATTTCTCTGTGTACTGTGCCCATGACAAGCCTCCTTTTCGTTCTTTGTGTAGTCATGCTCTCTTTGTTCAGGGGGTGAAAAACACTTTTGTAATTCTTGGATAGTAAACATAATAATTATTATATATAGAAAACATAATAGTAGGAGTGCCTACTAGGTGACAGTATCAGGAATCAGTCAACGAGAGGATCAGGATGAATAGGTTGAAACTTCATCCAGATAAGACTAAAGGTCATCTAGCCAATGTCATGGTACCTTGATTTTATCAAGCCAATTTCTTATACTGCTTCTGTTTTAATTTGCTGTTTTTATATATACCTTCATATAAAACAAATTTTATATAAAAGCTTTTTCATGTTTGCTTGAAAATGCTGAATGGTCTGTATCTTATTGCTTTCAAGTTTTCAATTTTTTAAGCTGCTTTGTCATGTCTTTTATGACAGGACAATGGTGTAATAATTCATGGAGGATAAAACTATCAGTGGCTACTATATGCTTCCTCCAGTATCAGAGGAGGAATGTCTATGTACCCCAGTTGAACAGAATGTTGGATTAGATGGACCCTTGGTCTGGTCCAGCATGGCTCTTATGTTCTTAATTTGAAGCAGAAGCACCCCCACATTTCACCATTGCCTGCCTGAACCCCCACTTACCAAACACAATACACTTGGGCAAGGATCCAGTATGATTAAAACCACACATTCTTATACATTCATGTAGGGACAATAACGTCTCTCAAGACAACTTCATATTGTGCTGGCTTACTCCCAGCATGGTGGCAAATTTGATTTAGCCCAAAAACGTTCTGCGAACTGCCCAGTCATCCCAAGTAAACCATATAGACATTTCATTTCCAACGCATTCCTGAGTTTCTAAAAGGACTTTATACAAAACTACTGAAAATATTAGGCTTTATATATGTTAATTGTGAAATGAAGGTAGAGTCAAGAGACGTGTGTCTTATTATTTATCCATATAGTAAATGTATGCCTCATTGAAGGAAAGGCAGGTTTAAATGTAAGTGTATATTATTCATTTACATTTCCTTTATAACAATTTTACTGTAAATTTATTAGGAAGAATACATACCATGTTCAGCTTGTTCATCTTCCTCATCAGAGATCTGCAATAATAATAATAATAATAATAATAATAATAATAATATACAGAACAAACTAATTCATATTCTTACAACCACAAGGAGGATTTGTTGGACAAAGGTACATCTGCAGAGATTCAAATTCCACACTCACTAAGAAAAAAATCAAAAAGCCTCTATTGAATGCAGAGAAATGCTTTCGTATCTCAGATATCTTTCCCCATCAGCTGCTCATAATATCATATATTCCTGTGATGGGTCGAATGTGTCTAATCTGGCACTTTTAAGGTGCAATCCTATGCATGTTTAGACAAAAAAGTCATACAATTCCCTGCATTCCCCAGTCAGCAGATGCTGGGAATCGTAGGACTTTTTTCTGTCTAAACATGCATAAGATTGCACCCTTACTGGATGAACATGAATAACATCAAACTCATCCGTTTAATATGTAGTGATCAGCTAAGTGCCAAATAGGACAAATCACAATTGCCTAGTCTATTACTATTGTCATGTCTATTGACTTCATTCTCCCTGGGATGAGCCAGGGCCAAATCATCACTCCTGACTATGTTGCCCCCAGCATATAATAGGCTCAAGTTTTGTTTTTGTTTTTTTTACCTGAATAGGATTCCCTTGAGTGACATAAAAGAGGAATTCAAGGAAGACAATAGCAATTTTCAGATGCATCTTCAAGTTAGTAATTTCTTTTTTGCTGAAAGAGTCTTTACTGGCTCTATATATCAGGGATGCAGCCCTTGAGCTAATTTCTCTTCTTGTAGCCCAGTAAGTGGGGAGGAAGAGAGATTATGGATGAGACAAAAGGGGGTTGCAGAAAGAGAGAGAGGGAGAAAGAGAGAGAGAGAGAGAGAGAGAGAGAGAGAAATGGGAAGGAGAGAGGGACCCTTTTTGACTCTGGCCCAGCTCACCAGTGCTTACCATCTGTGTGTCCCTGGCTCCAACAGCCTACCCCAAGGAAGTGCAGCCCTCAACACATATATTTAGTTATATACCTGCTTTATACATTTACATACTGACAGAGGGATTGCCCAACGATTGGTGCTGTAGCATAGAACCAACACTGAATTTTGCACAGAGTGAAAAAGCCCTTAGGAATGGCTTCAGGCCAGGGTTGTGACTTTTTAAAGAACTGAACAGCTCAATATTACTGAATTTAGCAGGAAATGGTTAAACTGTATCAAGAAGAAAAACAGGATTATTCCAACATTAAAATGCCCAGATATTAAGTAACACAGCAATTTACATAGTTACAGGTTTATGTAGTATTTACAGTCTAGGAATGGGAGTTATCATTTAGTACATCGATGGAGAGGAAATCCTGTGTTCACCAATAATATATCAAAGTAAATGTTTATGTACTCAGATCCTATGATCTCTATTTCTAGACAAAGGGCTCCTAGCTCTGCCAGTCAAAAGGCATTGTGCAACTACTTCCTCTTAAATGTTTTTTTAATGGAAGAAGGGGGTTTGAAAACATAAGTAGCAATATCATTTCCAATTCCATATATTCATACCTATATTCTATGCTTAATCAACTGCTCAGTGACTAATCATTGATGCATGAAAGGTTATGCCATAACGTGTTCATCTTTAAGAACAACATTGTTGTTCTTGCTGAAACAAATTCTATCTGTCTGGAAATGATATATATATATATATATATATATATATAAATTTCAAGAGGACCTGATGCATTAGGGATCTTGATCGTGTACCCAGTGGATCTGGAAACAAATTCCATTGATTTCATGTGTTCTTCAATTACTAACTTAAAATTCATTAAAAAAAACTTTCAATTTTTTAAAAATTCATTTCAAGATGCTATAGTGTAATGGGGGCCTTGATTTAAAACATATATCCTTGGAAGTAAATATCATGGACCCGATTCCCATATGTGTGCTTCAGTTACTAGTGTAATTAACATTTGTAAAGCAGAGCTTCCAATATTTTTCTTTTTAGAAGTACATGAACGTGTCAGATACCATTTCTTTAATATGTTCCTGGACCATAGTGTTTCCTGTTCCAAATAATTAATACTGATGACACATGATCCCAGGAGTTTTCCTTTCCCTCTGTCATACAACCTGGCATCAGTACCCATCCAAATTAACATGCTTTGGCATTCAGTTAACAGTATAGTTATTCTTCATGTGTTAAGGTCCAAATATGAAACACTATATGTTTACTGCATGCTCTCTGTTTAACTCTGGTTTCACAACATAAAGGAACACTTTGGATAGGGATTATGGGAGTTGTAGTCCAACAACATCTGAATGGCTATAGATTTCCCATTCCTGCTCTAAGACCAAGATCCAAAGAGTCAGTCAAAGGGTTCCAAACACAGAGGATAGCTCCTAAGATCTCTGCTTCCAAATGTGCCCTACCTAGAGTCACCTGATAAGCTACTGTCATACAAACCTAAGATAGGGTGACCAGATAAAATCCAGATCAGGGCTCATGTAACTTTAACAGTTGTAGAGAAAAGGGAATTTCAGCCAGTGTCATTTGTATGCAATTAGTTCCTGGTGAAATTCCCTCTTCATCACAACAGTTAAAGTTGCAGGGGCCCTGCCTAATTTTGTATATGGTCACTCTAGTATAGTGCATGCACCTTTAACTGTTGTGATGAAGAGGGAATTTCACCAGGAACTAATTGCATACAAATGACACTGGCTGAAATTCCCTTTTCTCTACAACTGTTAAAGTTATATAAGCCCTGACCTGGATTTTATCTGGTCACCCTAACCTAAGAACCTAAGAAGAGCCATACTTGATCAGACCAAGGGTCTATTTAGACCAGCATTCTGTTCACACAGTGACCAACCATGTAGGAAACCCAAACAGTGGACATGAGTGCAACAGCACCCTCCTGCCCATGTTCTCTAGCAATTGGTGTACATTGGGATACTGCCTCAGATACTGAAGATAGCATATAGCCATCAGGACTAGTAGCCATTGATAGCCATATCCCCCAATCCCCCTTTAAAGCCATCCAAATTAGTCACCATCACTACATGTTGTGGAAGTGAATTCCATAGTTTAACTGCACTGTGTCAAAATATAGGGAAATGTCTGATGCTGTCCCTGACATGTAAGTGGTTGTATATACCCTTAGAAGATCTTTGACTCCTGATGTATAACAAATATAACATCGAAGAGTAAATCAGATGTGGACTGAAATGAATTGTTTAGAATCTTGGATAATCATTTCCCCACCCCTAGAACAGACACAGAAAGCATTATGTTCTACTTCCTGGGGAATATGTATTTATTTATAACAATATTTATGTACTGCCTTTCAGCCCTCAAAAGGCAATTTAAATATTTGCCATGACTGTAGCCCTGAAGCAATTCTCAATTGACTCCACCTGATTTACAAGTTATCTGTTTGCTTCCTTGACTCAACTTAAACTGGAATTACAGAATATCTAGGTGATTGTTATTTCATTAGTTCAGTCTAAGAAAAGAATTGAATGGGTACCTAGTATTGACTCAGTATAAACCTGGCAAAAAAATAATTATGAAAACAAAAATATGTCACTGTGCTGAGAATTTGTGGGTCAAGCTCACAGCCAGGCTGGGTTTGCAAAAAGGTGCCATTTGTATGAACAAAGATGATGCATACCTAACCATAGCTTCATTCTGGTGATGAACAAGGCACTTCTTTGAGCCACTGGGGACTGATACGCACATAGAGATGCAAGTTCACATAAAGGACACCTCCACTGCAATCCTGGCCAGGTTGTAAGTCCAGAGGCAATTGTATAGGGTCTCTGCCCTCCCCTCCTAGCCAGCAATCTTATCTTTCTGCCTATCCTTGTCAAGAATATACTGTTCTTCTTATCTCAGGCCCTTCTGATGTTTTGCTCCAGGGCCACAGTTCATTGGTCAGTTCCTTTGGTTTCCCTGGCATTTACCCCTCCAGATCTGTTTTCTCCCACCCCACCCAACTCTTCCCAGATCCCAAGGTTCCCACTTTTCAATAGCAGGTAACATCATTAACAGTACAGGAACAATGAAACAAAACAAAGGAAATACCAGAGAGGGTATATTGATAAACTTTACAGGCTTAAGGACAGTCAGAAGAGGAAAGCTTTGAAACAGTGATGAAAAGCCAACAATGGAGAGGAAGGTGGACTTCTCTAGGATGAGCATTCTAAAGTCCGGGTGTATCTACTGAAAAATCCCCCTCTCAGATGTTCCTTCCAAACACAGTTCAGATGTTCGTGAGACATGTAAGAGGAATGTAAAACATGCCACCATTTAACTTCTACATGAAGTCACCTGTATGGTCATCTGGAGTTTTAGGGGTGGATCTCATCACTATGCTGATGATGCCCAACTCTATCTTTCCTTTCCAATGGATGCCAAGGAAGCTGCAGAAATCCTGAATAGATGACTGGGTGCAGTGAGGGACTAGATGTGGGCAAACAAACTGAGGTTCAATGTAGACAAGATGGAGGACCTGTTGGTTAGTAGACAGGCCAATTATGGATTTGGAGGACAACATGTTCTGGATGGGGTAGCGCTACCTCTAAAGGAACAGGTACATAGCTTGGGAGTGCTCTTGGATATATTACTGCTTCCAGATGGTTGGGTGGCTGCAGTGGACAGGTGCTCCAGTTACATCTCTTTATGGAGTTATGGAGAAGATGGGTCTGGTCATAGTGATTCATGCCTGAATCATCTCATGTTTAGATCACTGTAATGCTCTCTATATGGGGATGCCCTTGAATAGCGCTCAGAAACTTCAACTATTGCAATAATTAAGACTGGCAAGCTCTTTACAGAGCATATAACACCAGTCTTGAAACAGCTGCACAGGGTTCAGGTTTGTTTTCAAGTCAATTCTAGGGGCTGGTGGTTGTTACCTACAAAGCTCTAATTGGCTGGGATCAGGGTATCTGAAAGATGGCTCCTCCTATATGAGCCAGCCCAACATTTGCATTCATCATTTGCGGTGCTGTTATATGTCTCCCCTCCCAGAAAGGTGATGTTGAGGTTAAGAGGTATTTGAAACAGGGCCTTTTGTGTGGCAGCACCCCGGTCATGGAACTCTGTCCCCAGGAAGGTTAGGTTAACAACCTCTTTATTGTCTTTTAGACATCTGATGAAGTCAACATTGTTCTACAAAGCTTTTAATAGTTAATGCTGCTCTCTAGTTCTGTTTTATAATCTGGTTGTATTGTACAAAAATTGTTAAGGTTTTTTTTTTTGGAAGCTTATGCATTTTATTGTTTTCATTGCTTTTATGTACATAACCTCAAGCATTCATTGAGCAATCCAAAAATAGTAGTAGTAGCAATAATAATAATAATAATAATAATGTGTGTTTAATTCCATTGATGCAAATATTATGTTTGATTATTGTTTATGAAGCGCTAGCTGTAGACTTTCAGCTGGTTTCACTGCATATTCATGGTGACAGCTGGATGGAACTATAATTCAGGGATCGAAATGTTTAACACCACAAGAGGAAGCCTTGAGATGAAAGCAAGGCCCAAGGCAAAGGAGTGATTCAGACCTCCCATTTCAAGTCAATCCCTAATCTAAAATACCCTACAACTATAGCTATACATTTAGGTGCCATAAAGATTGGGGCTTGGTTTGGGGCCAAGAATAATAGAGAGCAGGCAGTAAGCATTCCTAAGTAGGGTGGGGAGCAAAGTGGCAGATCCAAAGATGCCCCTGACCCAGTCCTGCCCTGACCCCACCCCCACCCAGTAGCTTTGCACTTGCAGAGCTTTCTCTAGGCATAATAAGGTCCTCTGTGGTGGGTATGGTATCTCCACTCTATCCTAAGCCCCACCATCCAGATATACACTGTACAAAACAGAGAAGATGCCATTGAGCTTGCGTTACAAATTAAGGGCACAATCCTAGAATGGTAGAAACTAGTGCAACCAGTGGTGGCACAAGATGTCTCATTGCCTAAGGTGGGAGGACCATGCTGACGCTCTCCCCGCTGCCACCACTCGCCTCTCCAGAAAGCCACCCAGGGCTAAATACCACACTTTGAGGAGAGGTTCCTCAAAGCAAGACATTGTGCGGTGGCCCTGGAGACTGCCTGCCTGATCGCTCATTCAGAGGATTCTCCCAGAGTGAGGGATCATGCAGTTGGGATCTCCAGAGAGGCCACTTGTTCACCTGACCTCTCACAATATGAGAGTCCTCAAAGCAAGAGATTGGGCAGCCAGGCAGAGAGTTCTCCCATCCAGTCTTTCACTCTGAGCCCTCTCCCAAAGTGAGAGATGGGGAATCTGCTCCTCCAAGGAGCCCTGCTTGCTGCTCTTCCACTGTAGCATTTGCTACAGTGGCTGAGTGAGGCTGGTGCAGCAGTGGTGGTGGCGGTGCCTGTAGATGCGTGCTACAATTCACCACCCCTCCCAATCCACCACCTGAACAGAGAATTCACTCTGCATCATGGGATGACCAGCCCTGTGTACAACAAAATATTGTAGGGTCCAGTACCCCTATTCAGGGTTCTAGCCAGACATCCTCTTCATAGAAATTCCATACCCACTCCCAGATTTCTGTTTTCCACCAGGTGACAAACAGCCAGCCTTCTGTGGCTACTAAGCATGCTCATTAGGATATTTTGGGGTCATCCACCTAGATTTCCCCTGCCCTAAAGATTGGTTTGTACTGTTGCAAACCTTGGGGTTGCCCCAAGCTTGCTGATTCCTCCATCTTGTATGTGGTTGGTGCTGCTGTGGTTGCCATAGGATCAGCACTTGGAGAATGTGTTTGCTATAAAGGATGCTACAAGTAGAATTAGAGCTCCATCACACCTACTTTTTTTCCAGGTACGATCCACGATTTCCATCTCCAGTTCATTACTGCTAATCCTTTTCACGTGCTTCCATTGTTGCGCTATTTCACCATTGCATATCTTTTCACCTGCGCCGGCTCACTTGTTCGCTCTCCCGTTATTGCGCCCCACCCTTTGTCCTTCCCCCTGCAGTTCATTGGTTGTTGTGGTTGTGATGGACATTGTGATGGTTTTGTGGTTTTGTGGTCTAGCATTTTAGCAATTTAGGGTTTTATCAGATGGGCACCATTTCTGCCATTCGAGGTGCGAGTGGGGTTGGAGCAGCGAAAGTCCATTTGACCAACTCAGCAGAAGTCTATTTGTTCAACTCATTAAGCACACATCCAGAAGCAGAATGAGAAAAGAAGTTCAAAGAGCGCGCTGGAGGAGAAGCACCCTGCCCTCCTCTTTTGTCAGCAAGACTGCCCTTCAATGAACACGCCCCCACAAAAGCCGGACCTTCTAACATAACGCAGGGATGGCAATACACGGGGACAGAAGAGCGGTTTTATCCCACGTGGAGAAAAAAGCTGCACTTTCCCCACCCTAGAAAAACACAGAAAAAAGAGGGGAAGAGGCGAGACGACTGCAGGACAAGGATGACATTGTGTGAGGGTCATGGGCAAAAAGATAAATAAGGCAGGATGAAAGTGCAATAAAACGCTGGTGTGATGGAGCTCTCTGTCATAACAGAAGTACAATGAAAGACCATGATGGAGTCATATGAATCCAGCAACACTGGCAACAAAGTTCTGACTTTCCCAAGTTCTTTACTAGAATTAACTCAAACAAAATTGTAGCACATTGAAAACTAAAAAAAAAATTGCAGCAGAGTGGAGGCTGGTGGCTCTGATGCCAGTGGGGTGGTGAATGTGCTCCAGGTTTCCGTCAGAATTAGTCAGAACTCTAAAGGAGCAATCCAAAGTGCAAAGCAGTGGCAGTGCGTCTTGGATAGTTTATTCAGAGGTCTGACTGGTTCTCACTGAAACCCAGAGTGGATTCACCGCCTCACTGGCATCGGAGCCACTAGCCTCCGCTATTGCAGGGCACATTTCATGGTCTAGAGTCTACTTGTAAAATATAGAAAGTAGCTATACAGCATTTCTATATTTACTATTAAATAAATGCTAAATATTAATTTACTATTTATTATCTCCTCTTGGTGGCAGTATAAGACAGATGATATAAGACAATAATGTTCCTATCAGTATCACATTTTGCTATTGCTGGGAGTTTTTTTGCTTCAGAAAGTATGTGTAATGTTATGTCAGACGAGGAAGAAATCAAAAGAAATTCCTTGAGTAGCTTGGCTTACTGTCTGAGCCCAGAATGGGTGGGTCTTAGCTGAATGGTGCAAACAGGAAGTGCCCAGTTCAATCTCCAGCATCTCCAGGCATCCTGCCTGAAACCCTGGACAATTGCTGCCAGTCAGAGTTGGCAATACTAGGCTAACTAGATGGACCAATGGTCTGACTTAGTATAAGGCAGTTTCCTATGTTCCTAACTTGGGTGTATGTTTAAAATGTAGAAATATGTCAGAAGATACTCCGGTCTGAAGCGGGGCACAAAGCAGGCACTTCTGTGCAGTCAAGAAGCACTTGTCCAAAACCTCAAGAAATTTGTATTCCCTCTGTTTTTAGATGTCTACATTTTGAAACCTTCTGAAATCCTTCTGCTTTTAATCTTCTTTTGCACATTTTAGCACATGCTAATATTCCCATGACAGTTTGAGGAATGCAAGGGCCTCAGGTAGAAATAGCCTATTTAGATTAATATGCAAGACTGAGCAATGAATAATTAGAAATGATTTAAAATCCACAGTTGGGAATTATTATTATTATTATTATTATTATATTTATATCCTACCTTTTCCCCAATACTGGGACTCAAGGCGGTTTGCAAGATTAAAACATACACTATTAAAACATATAAATGCAAATTTACAAAAGTTAAAACAGAATGAAACCCACAGTAAAATTAAAAACATTTTTAAAATATTAAAAATCAGTAGCAGTTTTTTAAAAAAACATCCAATGTATTAACGCAGGTCCAGAGTATTTCCAAATGCCTGCTGGAACAAAAAAGTTTTTGCCTGCCTCTGAAAGTATAACAAGGAGGGAGCCAGTCTAGCCTCCATGGGAAAGGAGTTCCAGAGCCTTGGAGCAACCACTGAGAAGGCCCTCTTCCGCGTACCCATCAGGTATGCCTGTGATGTTGGTGGGACTGAGACACAGGCCAACTAAAATTCCTCAAAAATTAGGGCCAAACAAAATTCCTTAAAAATGTGCAAGCTTTTGAGTTCTCCAGAACTTCTTCATCAGCCTAGCTGGTACAAAAAGCAGGCATCAGATTACACCTAGCCATACCTTTTGGGATAGAAAAGCAATGGCTGATCTCCATTTCTGAAAACACAATGGCCGGTTCTACGTAGGGGATTTACTGTGATGTTACCATGTCTAACACATGATCATGATACATCACATTCCCCCCGCTCCATAGCAACTGCAGGTTTTCATGTCATAAAAACCACAGTTTTGCAAAGTCGTTTTGTGACAGATTTTTCCATTGCATCAGCTTCAGTATGGTTTGAGAGTCTGTGTGATCTGATCTTTTGGCTTTGATACTGGCTTTGGCGGTAGCTGGGGGAGCAGCTCTGCAAGGAGGAAAGGAAAGTTTAATATTTTAAAAGAAGGAAGCATGTTGATGCTTTTTGTTTTCAATCACTGCTTATCCATTGCGGTGGACCTGCACATAATTTTAATAGCTTGATGATGCTGTGAGACTCCACCCACATATGCCTGAACTAATGTAGTTTCTTGTGCAGTCCACCATGCGATAATGTTCCCCCCCCCCCATGTATAAGCTGCTTTAATTGGCTGTGTGTGTGCCATGGGAGGAGCAAATCCAAATGGATGAGCATGTGGTTTTAAACTGAATCACATTGGAAAGCATCTTCATGTAGATGGGGCCAAATCTTAGCTGTAACTCTGACCTGCCTCCAGTTGTAAAGGAATTATTTTTCATCATCATCATCATCATCATCATCATCACAATTTTGAGAGCATTTCACCTCCATGCTGGAGCCCTTTCCCAGTACTTTCAGATACAAGTGATGTGGAGGCAAATGGAGGAGGAAATGTGGTCAAAGGGACACAATTGGTAAACTCTAGTGACACTTTTCCTTCTCTGTCTCAATCCTGAT
Organism: Anniella stebbinsi; assembly: GCA_029215795.1. Taxonomy (NCBI): domain Eukaryota; kingdom Metazoa; phylum Chordata; class Lepidosauria; order Squamata; family Anniellidae; genus Anniella; species Anniella stebbinsi. The sequence continues at coordinate 306,016,438 of JARDYH010000001.1, read as the reverse complement.
ATCACCTGGTCAGATGAAGTCTTATTATTATTATTATTATTATTATTATTATTTACATTTGTATCCCACTCTATATCACAAGGATCTCAGGGCAGTGTACAGATAAAATCATACAAACAATATAAAACAATAAATGTACACAGCTAAAACCAAATTAAACCATTAATAAGCTAAAACCAGTATACAATTTAAAAACAGTAAAACCAATTAAAACAACTAAAACTATGTGCAGGCTTGGTGAATTTAGCCATCAAAGGCTTTGATAAAAAGCCATCTCTTAACTTGGTGCCAAAATGAAGTCAGTTCTGGTGCTAGTCGGGCCTCCAAGGGAGTGCATTCCACAATGGGGGTGTCACAATGGCGAAAGGCCTCTCCCATGTCCCACCATAGTGAATGTCTCGTGTTGGTGGGACATGGAGGAGGGCTCCTCAACAGATCTCAAGTCTCGGGCAGGCATATATAGGGAGAGGCGCTCCCTCAAATATTGAGATCCCAATATTGAGATCCCAAGCCATTTAGGGCTTTAAACATCATTACCAACACTTTGAAGTCCAACTGGAAACATATAGGCAGCCAGTGCAATTCCTTTAAGACTGGTGTTATATGGTCTTTGTGAGACATACTGGTCAGCAATCTAGCTGCTGCATTTTGCACTAGCTGCAACTTCTGAGTGATAGTTGGTGATTCAGAACTTGTTACCAGCAGCTGGCTTTCTTGGGCAGTTGCTAAGTAACATCCAGTAGTGGCTGATGGCTTCAATGTCAGTGAGGCTGGGAATCCACTCTGGGTTTTAGTCAAAACCAGTTAGAACTCTAAAGGAGCTATCCAAAGTACCGAACCCATTTTGGGGTGGGGTAAGCTCCTTGGAGAACTCCTTTGGAGATCTGACTGTTCCTGACTGAAACCCAGAATGGTTTTACTGCCCACTGACATACGATCCAACAACCTCCACTTGATGCAGTCTTGTAGAAGAAAACTAAAGTGTGCATGCATGTGTGTGTCTGCCTGTGTCTGGGGGGGCAGAGGATAGTTAATGGTAAACTACATGTTTTATATACAGAAGGTCCCAGATTGAATCTCCAATTAAAAGGTGATCAAGTAGCAGAAATGAGATTTATATTAAGAAAATAGCAAAATTTAAGGAGAGATCTAATCTAGATGAACAGCTGTTGGATCAAATACATCGGCTGAGAAAAGAACACATACTACAGAATGCCACATGTGTCATCAATTAGAGGGGACAACCTTCTATAACGGGGGGGGGGGGGAACCTGATTTGTGTGCTTAACAAAAGACGGGTGTGAGAGAACAAATGGTTAATGAAGGCAACAAAGTACTGTGAATCACAATGGGAAGTTATGAAACTCCCTGGGGAAGAAAAGATTAACAGATATGCAAATCTTAGGTAACAACTATGTGAATGGGACTCTAGAATATGGGGTAATCAAGTAGGTATATATCTTACTAACACACTCTCTACTGACAGTTTAATTGTAGTAGATATAGTATGATATCTTCCTTTTGTCTGCTAAATATTTACAATCCTGTCCTTGAGCTTGTCTACATGAGACTGTTAGTAAGCTGTTATTCTGTTGTATCTACTTTCCGTTTCATCACAGAACTGAGATCTGAGCACTACATGAGGAGCATTCCCTTTTCTGATTTTCTCCTACTTAACCGCTAGGTGGCATTGTGGGATAGCAGAATAGTACAAATAGCCAAGAGGGAATTGTGCTTTCTTGTGCATTCATCATTAAATGGTGCATTTTAGACACAAAACTGGAGGGTCATGACATCATCTAAACAACCTGTAAAAAAACTGTGAGTAGGGTATGAGCAGTGCACAATAAGTGCTTTATGTAGAAAAGCCTCTTATCTCCCAACCTCAGAGATGATGGGTGTTTCCAAATGGGGCTTTTATTGTGAGGGAGGGGTTTCCACTAAAAAATCTCACCCAAGGGTCTCTCAAACCTTGGAACGATTCAGAAGCCTTTCTTGTATTTTTCCTGTACCTTCATTATGCCCATTGGCCGCATGAATAGAGCTTCAGATATATATTTTTAAACTAATATTTTCAAGCTCAAACCATGTCAGTTCTGTTGATTAAAGCTTATGATGACTTTACAGGTGCTATTTTCATTCCCTTTAATCCTTCTGAGAGCATCATTTTGATTCTGAGAAAGCGTGGAAGAAACTTGTGCAGCGGTTTTGATTTAATGTTGTCATTCCAAAAGAAGATCAACTGCATTATTTACCAAGTCTATTTTTAATGCTGGTACAAACTGGGGTTTATATGAATGAGCCACTGAGCAGAGACACATAACTGGAACTGAAATACTGTGTTTCAGGGAAGTGCTCTCCTATTGCCCTTTAGAGCCAGGGCAATCACTAATTAATGTTCTTAGAACGCAGCAATAACAAGGCATCAATCATCACATAATAGGCTTGGTAAGATCTTCCCTTCACTCTCCAGTGTACAGTGCCTACAGTTCCCATTGAAGACAATCACAAGCTACATTTTTGGATAAGCTGTTTTTGCAGATTTTTTAAAAAAAATGCTGACCCATATTTTGGAGAAAATGGTAAGTTGTGTATAGTTTGCTTAATTTGGATACAAAATACAAATAGTGATTGGAATGACTGCTTGGGTTAAAGCTTTAGGTCGTGCAGACTTAAGACATTTGAGAGTTTAAAGGACAAATTGTGTTGCTGTAAAAACACTCCATGCTTTCACTTGTGCAAACATTACAAAACAGGAAAGACTGGATCCCCAATTGCAGCTCAGCAAAAACACACAAGGTGGAAGGGACCTTACAGAACTGCCTTGAATCAATACATTCTGCAAAATAAGTAAAAGTATAGTGGTTTATAAACAAAGGCACAATTGATTATGCACACCAAATTACAGAGGAAGTAAATATTTCCAGTGTATATACATCATATCAATCATATCAGTCCAACGGAACCCTGGTGTGTTACCATTTCCACCAGGAATAGTCTTCCTCAGGAGCTATATAGCCCACTGTATGTATGTATGTATGTATCAGTATATATAAATTGATGCCATAAGAAAAAAAAACATGTCTTTTTTGTTTATATACATGTGCATAAGCAATTATAATTGCAGTTCTGTAAGCTTCACTTGGGTAGAACCATGGAGTCATTAGCACATGCACTGTATGCTGATGCCCAAGCAGTCTGTGTGACCTGTGTGCTTTCAGATGGATGCCTCCTAGCGTCACAAATCAAAATACATTGTGCAGCTATTCTGTCTTTTCATCCTTGACGGATTGTTCTTGTGGAACGAAAAAAGTCAGAAGCAGCACTGGGAAAACACAGCAGGGTCACAAAGGGAAGGAGATGGTGTCTGCCCCATTTAAAAACTTCATGAATTGAGGCAGGGTGATTGCATGATGAAAGCCTCATCTGGAAGCCTCCCAGGACTACTGTAACTACAACTGAGAAATACCAGGTTCTGTGGCCAGAACCTGGTATTTCCAATACCAGGTTCTGGTATCCCCAAAAACACACTGACACATGTGTTTTGGGGGAGTTGGGCCTTTATGTCAGGCTGCCACGTGTCACCTGCCATCTCCAATCATGTGACTAGCGCTCGGATCTCTGATGTAGTGCCCATGGGTACCAATGTACCCATAGACACCTCTTGTGTTGTCCACCAAGCTTTCTGCCGCTCCTGATTTTTATTTTATTTTCCATTTTTTAAAAAAATAAATCCGTATTATTATTTTTAAACTGGCATGCTTCAGTATATTTGAGTACAAAAGAGTGGTTTTGTGTTTTGGCGCTCAGCCCCCACGTCTGCCTCGTACTTCAGTTCTTGGGCAAGTTGCTTTTCTTTCAGTCTCTCACCAGTTTGCCTTCTGGGAAATAGGTGTGTTGTGACTGGCCACGCCCACCACGGCTGTCATTTTATCAGTAAACAAGTCCCCCATATGGCAGCCATTTTGCAAAAGTGCCTATGACTAGGCTGACCATATGAAAAGGAGGACAGGGCTCCTGTATCTTTAACAGTTTCATAGAAAAGGGAATTTCAGCAGGTGTCATTTGTATATATGCAGAACCTGGTGAAATTACCTCATCATCACAAAGTTAAAGCTGCAGAAGCCCTGCTCTCTTTTCTACATGGTCAAGAGACAGGGCTCCTGCAGCTTTAGCTGTTGTGATGAAGAGGGGATTTCACCAGGTTATGTATGTATACAAACAACACCTGCTGAAATTCCCTGTCCTTTGCAACTGTTAAAGATACAGGAGCCCTGTCCTCCTTTTCATATGGTCACCCTACCTATGACAGTCTCTCAAAATTCCACTGCCTCAAAATGTTTGTGCACCCCTAATCTAGCGCTATGCTTAGTTTAACAATTCCAAGAGCACGTCTGCATTATCACAGTTGATGGTCATGGGGTCCCAGCAGCCTCACATGCTTGACATGACAACCAAGGTCTGTGCCGCTTCTGTGCTGCTAACCCTATCCGTCTCCACTAACTAATCAATGCAAGTATCCTCTGGTCCCCTGCTCTAGGCTGCTGCTGAATTTATGAGCAAAACAGTTTCAGGCAGACTAGGCTTCACTACTGAGATCTTTCCCCAGGCACTGTGAGCTGCAAATCAGATCTTGATGGAAGATGAAGTGGAAGAATGGATTCAATGCACATTCCCTTTAATGTATTAAGTATATCAGTAGCAGCCAGGTGGCAGTCATGGGAAATTTTGGGAAGGACACTGAAATGTGACAAATACAGCCATCTCATCACTGACCTCTGGAAGAGCCTCTTAGGCCCCTCTATTTTTTAATTATTTATTTTAGCAGAAAATGTTTTGCATTTCTATGATGCACTGTAAAGCAAGTTTCCATGACTCAAAGCCCTGCAGGGTTCTAAAATAGATTTACTATTCTTAAAGACTTTGGAAAAGGAGGTTTCGCAAGGGGCACTGAGATGCTTGGTGGTGACTCATGCACACACCAAGTGCCTCACCATTCCAACTCCTTAATGTTGTCCCAGCAAGTTATTCAATCATTCACTCCTCTCTTGGAAAAAAAAAAATGTCACCCTGAAAATGCCACCTGTTGCAACTCTTTCTTGCACAATCTGACTTTTTTTTACCATAAAATGCTAGTAATAGAATTCTAGGTGATACTAGTAATACTAGAATGACTAATAATGGCAAATAGAAGTTGAAGGGCAGTTTAAGAAGGAAATCCACTGACTCATTTTTAGCCACATTCTGTGAAAGTGAGCATTATTGCTATTTTAATGTCCTTCTAGCATTATACACTGATAGGAAGTAAAGGATGCAAATTTCCAGAAAGAACAGAAAAATATCACCTGGTTTCTGGTGAACTATTTACATAGATGACCTTCAAATCAGTCACATGTGATCCTTTTTCCTCTTACTGATTTTACACTGTGGAATTGGATGCTTCAGTGGCTGGAGAATGGAACAGCAGTAGCTACACAAGAAGCAAGCATCTTGAATGTGTTGGAAAGTCTGGTGTGACTTGCAGCAGAGTTGCTTTATATTGAGAAAGTGTGGCAACACAATATTTAGACTTAGGGGGAATCTACACGGAGTGTTGTTGCGTTAAAAACTGGTCAGATAAGAGTTTTAAATATTGTCGTAGTAAAACGACTTAGGCCACATTACTGAGTACTCACATTACAGGAGAAAACTTATTCAGTCTTTAAAGCGGTGTGTGCGATCACACACTCTTCTGTCCTGTCTCTTTCTCTTTCTCTTTCGTTTTTACAGTGAGTTTAGGGCAAGGCATTGTGGGCATTGTAGTTCAGTCACCACTTCCTCCTTTGTTCCTCTGTCATACCCTAGCGAGTATAGGGCTAGGCATTGTGGGTGTTGTGGTTCAGTCACCCACTTCTTCTTTCTTCCCCACCAATCAACTGCTAAGCATTTGGGTGCCGGACAACGAAGCACTGCCCCCACGAATCACAAACGGTAAGGAAGGGCACATTATTTTACTTAAAACGATTTATTAAAAGTGAAACCGTTGTATATAACTGAAGTGAGTTTTAAAAAACCTCAGATATACGTTATAGGGAGTGCGTCATGTGGCCCAAAGAGTTTTCATAACCCTTATAAAACGTTAAAAACCTAGCATGTAGATTGCCCCTTAGAGGCAGTAAACACAGGCTAGAGCCAGTTTAAAAGATGGTCAAATCAACTTACTTTATTAGTACTTTCATATACATCATCAGTGAAGGTTATCTAGGCTGACCATATGAAAAGGAGGACAGGGCTCCTGTAACTTTAACAGTTGTAGAGAAAGGGGGATTTCAACCAGTGTCATTTATATGCAATTAGTTCCTGGTGAAATTCCCTCTTCATCAAAACAGTTAAAGTTGCAGGGACCCTGCCTTCTTTTGTATATGGTCACTCTATGATAGTGCCTGCACCTTTAACAGTTGTGATGAAGAGGGAATTTCACCAGGAACTAATTGCATACAAATGACACTGGCTGACATTCCCTTTTCTCTACAACAGTTAAAGTTACAGGAGCCCTGTCCTCCTTTTCATATGGTCAGCCTAGGTTATCTAGAACTGTTTCACTACACTGTTTTAGTAAAACTTCATCTCTTCATCACAACTGTTAAAGGTGCAGGCACTATCCTAGAGTGACCATATACAAAAGAAGGCAGGGCTCTGCAACTTTAACTGTTGTGATGAAGAGGGAATATCACCAGGAACTAATTGCATACAAATGACACTGGTTGAAATTCCCTTTTCTCTACAACTGTTAAAGTTATATGAGCCCTGTCCTCCTCTTCAGATGGTCAGCCTATGTTTTACCCCCTAAAGCTGGGTGTGTGCGTGTGAGTGAAGCCATGAGACATAGTTACTTGCTTCCTCTCTGGAAAGACTTCATGGTGCTTGTTGCAGAGGCAGAGGAAAAAGAAAAAGAAAAAGGAAGGGGAGGGAGCAGGGAAAAGGAACTGATCAGACTATAAGGGGAATGAATGAGACATTCTTTATTGCCCCGGCCCGTAGTATATGGAAGCGTGCAAAGTTTTCCTATTATCCAACAGAATGTAGGCTTAGGATGTTTCCTAGCAGTATGGCTGGCTGGTCTTGAGATGCAGCAGAAGGGTCAAGCAACTTGCTTCAGATGGCACTGTGAGATGGGGACAGATGAAGGCAGAAATTACCATTTGAGTGGCAGAACAAGATTCCTGAAGTGTTGGAGGCTGAAGGATGCAGTGATGGATTGGAAGTGGGCTAACGCACAGAGGCTTAATCCAGACAAGACAGAATGCTGATATTCATTGTACCAACTGATGTTCATTGTACCAACTGATCCAGGAGGGGAAATACCACCTGTTCTGGACAGATTTGTGTTCCCTCTGAGGCTTCAGGTTCACAGCTTGGTTTTTTCCCCCTAGGTCAGGCATTGCTCTTGGATAATCAGGTGGCAAGGATTGTGTTTGCCAAGCTCAGACTAGAATGCCAACTGCATCCTTTCCTGGGAAAGGGGGATCTGGCTGCAGTTACACATAATTTAGTCATGGCCAAGTTAGATTAGATTACTGTCCTGCCTTTCAAGAGTGTTTGGAAACAGCAGCTGGCGTAAATTGTGGCAGCCAAAATGCTTTCCACTTTTCTGATCATAATATATCTGTTTCATCTGCACTGTCTTTGTACTGGTCATTACCTGGAAAGCCCGAAATGGCTTGGAACCAGGCTATCAGAAGGACCATCTCTGTCTGCATGAACCTGTCCGTCAGCTATGGTCAGCATTGCAGGCCCTCTTGTGTGTCCCATCACCAAGGAAGGTGCAGCTGGCAGAAACATGAGGCAGGGTGTTTTCAGTGGCAACACCCCCATTGTGAAATCCTCTCTCAAGAGAGGTTTCAACTGGCCCCTTCATTGTTGGTTTTTAGCTGGGCAGTCAAGACATCCTTTCTTCAACAGGCTTTTGATGGATTTTTAACTGTTGTTATCTTTGCTGGTGGCTGCTTTTATGTTGCTTGTTTTTATAGTGGCTTTATTGTTTCTGATATATCAGGATTGTGTTTTTATTGTTGTAAGCTGCTTTGGGTAGGGTGACCAGATAAAATCCAGGTCAGGGCTCATGTAACTTTAACAGTTGTAGAGAAAAGGGAATTTCAGCCAGTATCATTTGTATGCAATTAGTTCCTGGTGAAATTCCCTCTTCATCACAAAGTTGCAGGGGCCCTGCCTTCTTTTGTATATGGTTACTCTAGTATAGTGCCTGCAACTTTAACTGTTGTGATGCAAAGGGAATTTCACCTAGAACTAATTGCATACAAATGACACTGGCTGAAATTCCCTTTTTCTTTACAACTGTTAAAGTTACATGAGCCCTGACCTGGATTTTATCTGGTCACCCTATCAGTAGTACACTCCTGCCTGCACAGTGGGCTGCTTTATCCATGATTCCTTCACACTCTCCTCAGCTGTTCATCTATGATCTGATTCATTTGCTCCTCTTCCAATCCCATCTCTACCCTCACTGCCTAAACTCTTGCAGCCCAGGGTGAAATTCCATTTGAGAGAAGCCTTAAGGCACAGCATTCCAGCGGTGGACGTGGCCAAAGGCACAAGAGATGAGCACAAAAATACCAGCATACTGTAGCTGAACAGAGCAATCCATTGTCCCTGGGTAAGTGATAGGATGGCTCGGGAAATCTCTTCCATGGCTGGAGACAATGCTCCGGCTTCAGAAGGGGGAGTCAGAGAGCTGCTCCCTCGCAGCCAGTGCAGAGAGAACTTCACCTGCTGCATCTCCAAAGATGGGAAATTGACCTCGGAGAGGGGGGGAAAGAAAGGGGATAGTCTGGTGGGTGCAGTGTGTGTGTGTGTGTAGATTGGAGAGGCCAGGATACAATTTATCTTGAGTGTCCTCCAGCCGCCTTCCCTCCTCCTCCAAAGCGCCCTTGCTAGACAGGCTGAAAATAAAGGCACTCCATCACACCAGCGATTTAGTGCACTCTTGCCATGCCTGGTGTGCAGATTTGCAGCACAGTACTCATATGATGCCGTGCCTGTCCTGCTGACACCCTGCCTCTTCCCCAGCCTTTCCTAGAATGCTAAAAGTCTGGATTATGTTTAGGGATGTGCACGGCCGAAATTATATAGTTATCGGAAATTCCAGTAAAAAAAAAATTTGGATCTGATAATATCATAGGTATTCTGTATTGAATCGGATCGGATATCCGATAATTATCGGATTTCCGATATTTAATTAGGAGTATTTTGTCCATAGAATTGCTTTTTGAGACAGAAATGTCTCAAAACACTTCTGTATTTTACTCTAACTTCTGTATTTTAAAAGTTAGAGAGTTGAAACCTGGTCACAGTGGTTATGGAATATGCCTAAATATGTGTATGAAATTTCAGAACAATCCCTCCACCTCTGTTTTTTATATGATTTTTTGAATGATCATGCAACTTTTGACAGCTCTGAATGACAGTTAAAACCACGTGCATTCAGAGCAGTCAAAAAGTTGCAGGATCTTTCAAAAATTCATATAAAATATAGGGGTGGAGAGATTGATCTGAAATTTCATACGCATAATTAGGCATATCACATAAGCACTGTGGTCCCCTTTCAAGTCTCTAACTTAAAAAATTGAAAAGTTATATAAAAAAGTATTAGACAATAGACACATATGCTTTCCTTAAAAAACTTAAATTAGTGTAAATTTTTTTTATTATTTTGAAAGATAGAAACATAAAACTTGTTGGTCTTTGCAGATGGGATGTTGCTAGTCCTAGCTCCCCAAGTTGCATGTCTCTATCTTTAAAAATAAAAAAGTTATAGGGGGGTCCCCCAAAAGCCCCCCGTAACTTCGTTATTTTAAAAGTTTGAAACTTGAAATTTTTCCCCAGTGCAGCTTGTCTATTGCTAGTCATGTGTGAACAAAATTCAGAGCAATTGCTCAAACCCTCGATTTTATATGAATTTTTAAAAGATTGTTCTAGTTGACAGCTGGTTGACCCAGCCTTCCAATTGCTTTCAAAGTACCACTATCGTTAAAAAATTCATATAAAATACAGGGTTGGAGAGATTGATCTGAAATTTGACACATATGTGCAACTTTTTGACAGCTCCGAATGCATGTGGCCTTAGCTGTCATTCAGAGCTATCAAAAGTTGAACAATCTTTCAAAAATTCATATAAAATACAGGGGTGGAGGGATTGTTCTGAAATTTCATACACATACTTAGGCATATTCCATAAGCACTGTGACCAAGTTTCAAGTCTCTAACTGTTAAAATACAGAAGTTATAGGTTTATTTATATGGCAGTCCGATAATCAGAAAAAATCCGATATAATCGGACTGAAAATTTTTGGATCTGATAATTATCGGAGGTATTTTTATCGTATCGTTATCGTTAATCGGATGTCCAATAACACCATTATCGGATCGTTACTGGACATCGGAACAATACGATACACATCCCTAATTATTTTCCCTAAGCGCACTTAGTGCACTCTAAGTCTCCATGTAGTTTTTAAGGAACTGGGGGCTTGAATGGATTGCATTAGGTCCTGGCAGGTAAAAGCAATCTCTCTCAGCAGCCAACTCCAAGCTTCAACTTAAAACCCAAACCTTGCTTCCCAGGCTCGAAAGCGTTTTTTTTTTAATCATACAATGCCTGAATCTCTGCAGAGACAGGATTGTACTCCCTCGATGCCCCCAAAGAGCCAGACTGAAGAGGTCATTCTATTTTTGCCCGGGAGAAAGGCGGACTGGTTGAAGTGCTCATCTGCCAGGATCTGACTGGAGGGAGAAAGAGAAGGGGAGGGGTGGAGTGGAGCAGAAGAGCTAATGAGCGTAGGAGCATAGGAGCGAAAGAGCATCTATTCAGGTGAAAGGGATCATAAGCTTGACACGCTTTTGCCTCAGAGGTAAAAAAACCACAGAGGCAAACCAGGTGGGGGGATTAGGTGTGATGGAAGTCTGTCTCTGCCACTCCTGCCGCAGTGCAGATTCTGGCTGACAGGGCATAGGGAACTTGGAAGCTTCCGAATTCAGGTACTTCCGAGCAGCAAGAGTGCTGTCCCGTGTGATTGCACCCTAAAGCGCTTACTGCCAGTAATTTGGCCTTAGGAGAGGCATTTGAATATTTTAGAATGGGGGAAGAAACTGCACAAATGCCAAGAAACCACTAAACCATCATTGGTCAGGAAACAAGGGTGGGAACAGGGGCACCCTAGGGACCACAGGAGGGCCAGGTTTGGCCCTGCGGCTTGGGGTTCGTATCCCTGGCTTAAACTGGAGTTCCATATCCCCATTCTTGCATATACTGCACTCCTGCACACACAGCCTTGCATTTGACTTTATCACATTTGCAAGCTGCATCACAAAATTTGAGAAAGAGGGAAAAAATATCACCATATCACCACATTCAGGTTCCTGCAGAGGACTGGAAAGCGCAAATGTAGAAAGTCCGCATTAAATGCAAAGCCACTGAATATCTCTCCCAGCCCTAGACTGGTGAAGTGGGAGAATGGACTAATTAGAGGGGAAATTGCCTGCACCCCACCCCCACAAATCCATCTATTTAGAAAAGTGCATCCAAAAATGTATATATTATGAAAATGTGTACAAAAATGCATACATTGAAATAAATGCACATGAAAAGACGTACACGTTTTCTGCAGACTTAAAAAAACAAATCACGTCATGATACCGGAAAGGCACAAAATGATCAAAATGGGAAAAATGAGAAACAGCAGAATTGAACTTGACAGATTCTTCCTGCCTGCCTGTAGTCTGGATTAATTTGGGGGAATCAGGATAGACGTAGGTAGATAGCGCTTCCCCATTATGTCAGGGAAGTTGAACTCCATAGATTCTGGTTGTTACATCATGTTTGCATACCACCACCACCCCGCATCATACCTATACCAGTCATGTTGGGTTTGAAGGGTCAGCTGCAACTGCATTGCTAGGAATACAGGTGAAAGCACCTGTTGTATCTTCTCTCTGTTGAAAAGGAGGCCATCTGTATCCAGGTGTCAATTTGACACACTTTATTATTTCTATTTCTGTTTTTTTAGTAATGGTGCAATTTTGAATGGGGGAAAAATGCACAAGACAATTCTCAAGACAATTTGTATCCAGCCCCTTCAAAGAGTCACTCCCAGGCTTGGATGCCCTTTCGGTGAGTTGGCCAGCATGGCCCATCCCCTTCTTGCTGACGTCTGACTTGATCGTACATCAGGCTTTCCCCAGAGGAGTTGGAGAATGAGCTTCAATGAAAGCTGCCGGCTTGCAGTCTTAAAGGGACTGCAGACACTGGAGCCGCTATTTGTTCGGCTTCTGTTTGCTTCCCCAGGAGCACCAAGCCAGAAATCCCAGCAGGAAAGCTGGAGAGGTTATCTGATCATCTAGCAAGACAGGAGAGATCCATTGGTTTCTTTGGAATCACTTTTCTCTATCCACTGCTAGAGGGGATCTATTGCATCTTTCCAAAGAGGCAGAGATCAGGCTGAATTCTGTGAGGAGGATGAAGAAGGATCATGCTGGCTGAGTAAAGTTGTGGCTCTCCGGTCTGAGACAATGGTTGTGTCTGTCCCAGTGATTGCTCTGGGGGCTGTCTTGGGGGCCGCTACCAGCCTCCTTGCCTTATGCGGTCTCACCTGCTTGTGCAAGTGTAAGCGAGCAGGGAAAGGATCCTCAGACAAGGGACAAGACGTGGACCCCGAGAATGCCCAACCCAGTGTGCTTCAGACGGTCCAGCAGGTAAAAGGGTCTATTGATTTTGCTCTGCTCTTCAGTGCAGAGATACTCACTGGGAATCAGGTTGCCCAGTGTGTGATATAATGTGATTTATTGCATGCCTCAATGTTCGCAGGTTGTCAGGGTGCAGCGTGATGCCCTGTGCAGGGAAGAGAGCAGGAAGGGGTGTGAGGAGGGGGCTCAGGTGGCAGGGGAAATTGCCAATGCAACAGCCAGCTTTTGTTTTCCCAGAGAGAAAGGCAGGGATGGCTAAGAGGCAGCGACCCCACAAACAGTCTGGCTGGTTGGGCCAGATTCATTTGCAGACAACCAAAACCTGGACCCCAGGCAGAGAAAGGGTCGGAATAACTGATGGTGTCTGAATGTTTTAGTAGGCTCATTGATCTTTCCCTGCATGCATCTATGTGCATAAGCTTGTGCCACACATGGGAAAACATTCTATGTAACCAACTAGCATATTATCTAGTTATGTCTGTCTGTCTGTCTGTGTCTGTCTGTCTGTCTGTCTGTCTGTCTGTCTGTCTATATCTATCTATCTATCTATCTATCTATCTATCTATCTATCTATCTATCTATCTATCTTCTATCTATCATCTATCTATCTATCTATCTATCTATCTATCTATCTATCTATCTAATCTATCATCTCTCTCATCTCTCCCTCTCTCATCTATCTATCTATCTATCTATCTATCATCTATCTATCATCTATCTATCTATCATCTCCTGCTAAACATATACACTTGGTCAAATTTTAATATAAGGCATCCACACCTGGCTTGCAGTAGAAATCCGATAATGACAAATGCAATGACAGCTACAGAGAATCTACTGTTGCACTGTAACGTGAACTTTTCTTGAGTGTCCATAATACAAGTTCAGCTTTTGCCAGACCTTCTTGAATCATCACAGGGTTTGGCCATAGCAGGGGTGCACAACCTGGGGGCCTCATGAGTCTGCCCTCCCCAAGGTTCCTCTGACCCCATCACCAAGCACCACCAATTCCCCACAGTTCTGTTCTCTTCACTCCCTCTTCCAGAGATCCTGTTACAGATCACTCTTTCTCAGTCACTGCTAGCAGCAAGGAAAGAGTGATCTGTATCAGGATCCCAGGTATGTGTGCATATGTGCATCTGTAGGTGCCCCCAAGCCAGTATCACACGCGGCTCTTGGAGCCAAAAGGTTGTGCACCCTGGACAATAGCAGTAGCAAAATTGCCATATCAGCTGTGACCAGGAGTGAGGAAGGTCCATCAGGCAAAAGGTGGGAGCTGGGAACTGAAGGAACAGGTTCAAATTCCATCTCGGCCATTGAATTCTTGAATGGGTCTGGGCAAATTATTCTCCCTTGGCCTCAATAGATGATCTAGAAAATGGGTGTTGTTTATTTCTTTGTTTGTTTCTTTGGTTAGAAAAGCAGTTTTCTACCACTTTTTGGCCTCCCAACGTGATTTTTAAAGCAGAACCAAAAGAAATTTTAAAAACCATCAAATCACAAAATTAAAAATAAGACCTTAAAACCTTTAAGTGGCAGAAATAAAACTTTCTCTCATTCTTCATGTATGATCCTGGAAGATATCAAATATACCTAATACTAAACACTGGATTATAAAATTATGGGATTATGCTATTGTGGTTAAACTGTCTAACTATACAGAGCACAAGAAAGCAGACAAAAATGGAATATTATATAATTAATGGGTCGCCATTCATTGCCTTTCACAGATCAAATGGCACCCATCCTATTTGCAATATTGCTTAGAAATGTGACAAAGCTTTCCCCCTATTTCCCTTGAATGTAGTCTGTGTAGATATTCCCCCCACCTTTTGTAGTTTGGATTATTTATTCATTTTGATCTTGCTGTGAAGAAAGTTTCCAATTTGTCTGCTTCAAAATGACAACAATGTTCAGACATTTATTAAAAACCATAAAAAGCCAAGCAGAAAAAGAATGTTTTCGCTGCCTGCACAAACACCATCAGGTATGGGGCTTGTCTTCTCTCCTTCTGAAGGGAATTTCATAACTAGGGTGCTGCCATGGAAAAGGTCTTGCTTCGTTTTCCCACCAGTTGAGCCTTTTTTTGGTGGTGGTAGGATACACAACAGGGACTCTGAAGGTGATCTCAACCTAGGGGTAGGTTCATCTGGGAAGAGGTAGTCTTTCAGAGGTCCCCAACCTTTTTGGACCTGTGGGCAGATTTGGGAATTTAAAACCATGCTGTGGGCACCACCACATCATGCTTAATCAGTGGGTTGTTGCTTTGGCATCTACCTGTCACGTCTCTAGATCTTAGGATGTAACTTATTCAGCAAAAACATTTGTTTTGTGTCTTTTGCACATGGCAATGTCTCTTTAATAAGCAATACAGCAAAGGCTTCTTTTAAACACAAGTTCTGGCAATGTCTCGTATTTGCTTTTGGGGGAAGCAGTTATTACACAGATAAATTTTGTACTGGAACAGTCTTTAATATCTACTGATGTACGTATTCTTTTAAAGTATTTACCTGCTTCATGGAAATTAACAAATGGTCTGCATAAATGAATTCTCTGTGCCCTTTTGACAGCTAAAAGACTGATATTACACCATCAGAAGGATACACTCACCTCTTATAATGCAAGGCTTTCAATATTTGAATGGGTGACATATAGCTGCCATTTTCAATGGATACTTATTTGGATATCTGGTCCAATTTTGTTGAAACTCATGTATAAGTACTAGAAAATTGTATGCATTTCATCCAAATCCGTGTTGCTGTTTTTTTTTAATGGAAAAAATAAAAACAAATTTAAAAGTTCTTTTGGGTGCCTGTGGGCACCATGTTGGGGATGTCACAAGTATCATTGGATGTAGCTGCAGGTACTGTGTTGGGGAACCTTGCTTTAAGGGTTTATAGGTAAGCACTGACACCTAGACTTGGACCTGGAAACATATTGGAAGTACTGTGGTCTAAAAGGCTCACACTGGAGAGATATCTGCCTGCCACATTATGCACCCATTGCAGCTTCCAAATATTTTTAAAAGTCAGTCCCATAAAGCACACGTTACAATAAACTAATTTGGAAGCGACCAGTGTATACATCACTGTGGCAAGTTCTACCTTTGTCAAATCAGCTTTAGAAAACAATCATGATTATGATAATAACAGTAATTCATATTAAGCCATTCTGGCTAAAATCTGTATTGAGAACTTTCCTTTCCTTATAAGAGCCAAATTGTCATTTCTGCATGAATAATGGAATACCTGAACTCACCCTCAGGTTGACTATGAACTCTTTTTCTGGTACACATGAGGCATGGTGGTTGAAGTGATATATTGCCCTCATTGGCAAAACTGTTAGCTACATTGCTGTCCACCGGCATCAGAGAGCAGCCTTTCTAATGCCTTTTTTTTACCAGGTATTATCTGAACATTTAGCAAGACTGGCCCCATCCCAATCATACAACTGTGTCAGATTAGCCTAATTGAAATCTGTTCACCCGAGGGACATCCCTCACATTTCAGGGACTCGGTGGGGCAGGCGGGGCTGGAAGAGAGGGACATGCCCAGGGTTGCTCAACAATCTTCACAGCTGAGTGGGGACTTTGACCCACTTTTGAGTGAGAATTTCAACCTGGATGTTGTTGTAGTTATTCCACTGCACTGTATAGTCTAGTGCTATTGTCTGCAGTAACTGTGTTCTTCTTGCCTGAGCATGTCCTCTGGTTTGTGGGTGGTGGAGCTAAGGGAAGAACAGGAAGATGTTAGAGAACGTCCTAAAGGGGTGGAGCCTAGCTTGGTGGTGCACATGCAGAAGGCTCTGAGTTCAGTCCTTAGAACAGTGGTGCAGAACTCTAGCCCTCTTGGGTTCCCAATCTAGCCCTTCAGGGTTCTCCAGATAGCCCTGTCCAATTCCCCAGCTTTTGTGCGGTTTCCCCTCACCCCATTCTAAAAGGCTGAAATGCCTTAGTTTCCTTCCAGAAACTAAGGTGTAGTTTCTGGAAGGAAACGCTTTAAACTGAAACATGCTAATATTTTTGGTATTTAGGGCATGTTTGGCCCTGTCTCCTTTTGCCTTTGGCTCCACCCACCACTGGAATGCGGCCCCCAAAAGTTCCTCCAACATGGAAATTGGCTCTTGGGCTGAAAGTGGCTCTGCTGCCTTAGCATATCCAGTTAAAAGAGGATTTCCAATAGCAAGGCTGGGAAGGCCTTGGAGGCTTGCTGCCAATTAGAGGAGACAGTACTAGTTCAATGGGCCACTGTCTGCTTGGCATGGACGATCCCTCCTATAATTCCACAAGCTTTAAGCAGTTCAACTCTCTGCCAGAGTGCAGCCATTGCACTACAGAGCTTTTCGTGTGCAAAGAGCTTTACAATTCTAATTTCAGATAGCCTTGCACCACCACCACTAAAATGCAGAGCATTCCTTAAAGGCCCATGATGAGCCATTCCCAGTTTCAAATGGAATGAGGCAAATACCAGGAGCACCACTTCTCCTGACTAACTCCTGCAAAGCACCTTGGAGAGCTTCTTTAGAGTTCTGACTGGTTCTGTCTGAAACCCGGAGCAGATTCACTGCCCAACTAGCATTGGAGCCACCAACCTGCACTGCTCCTAACCCACCGGTTGTGCTTGAAGTGAATCATGCCAATTATTTGCATGTTTACTCAGAAGCAAGTCCACTGACTTCAGTAGGGCTTGGTCTCCAAAGGTGCGCATAGCAAGATCAAAATGCAGGGTTGATGATTTCACACATGAAACCAGTTTTATGTATGCATGTATGTATGTATGTGTTTATCGCATTTCTATACCACCCAATAGCTGGAGCTCTCTGGGAGGTTTACAAAAATTCACAGATCCCACATATCAAGGGTGGGTAATGTGCTGCTTTCCATATGTTTTTAGACTGCAACTCCCATCACCCCCACCATTGGCTAGGGCTGATGGGAGTTGCAGTCTAACAACATCTGAAGGGCCACACATTCCCCTCCCCAATTATATATACTCTTGATTGCACTTTTTGTGTTGGTGTTGACATTGGATGGCATGAAATCGCTATCTCTGATGCTAGATCCATGTTAGCTGTTTCACAAGCTTGCAAGTCAACAAGCAGGGGGAAATGCATGTATGAATTGGCACTGCAATGGCATGATTATGGTGTTATAGAAGGTGGAAAATGTCCTTAGACAACTTACCTGTCTAATTCTGAAATTTGCTTCTGCTTTCAAAACTAAAAAGGCTCCTTTTGCCAGGAACAAACCTTCCTTTACAAATGTCTATTTTAGAAGCCGTGCATACGTGTTCCAGATATCAATTGCTTAGTACATACAATCCATAATAGTTGTTTTCCATCAGTGAAAAAAGCACGTTTGGAACACATATACTGAAACATGTCAGTATCGGGGAATCCAGATACTGTCAAGGGGGGGGGAGGGAGGGAGGGAGGGAGGAATCTAGACTATGTTTTCATGCATAATTGTATTGTTGCATTCCAGTATTACAAGAAATGTGATGGATTCCAAAAGTAATATGAAATAATAAATGCACCTTGTTTAGATCTAAAAAATAATAATCTGTCTACCTAACAAAAATGCATTTATATTTTTATTTTGAAATGGGCATGACTTACAATGGGAATCTTCTACTCTAAGACAGCTGATGTTTGCTCAGCCTAGCAACCAGTCCACTGTATTTTTTTATTTTTATTTTTATTTTTTTTTACCAATGCCAGAGAAGAAAGCCGAAGGGTTATTTAAAGCCCTGGTGCTTGACAGTTTCCCCCATATTACTGTACTTTCCTTACAAATAATTTCATTTAAGAAATTATGTTTGCATTTCCATTTACAAAGGAGGCGGAGCTCTTTTTAAAATCATCAGCTTCCACAATTTGGAAAGCAGAGCTTGTAGTATTCACAATGAACAGAAGCAGATGCAGTGGGAGAAAGAGCGGATTGGGCCCCGTTGTGCATGCCTGTGGCTCCTGTGGGGGCTGTCAGTTGTTACATCATGATATATTGCCTGGTGGTGGAGAGTCTGGCTTTTGACAAGAAATGATGGCTATAAGAGTAGCTCACATTATTTGTCCATCCAATGCAGCATTATCTACTCCAGGAGTAGACAATTCGTTTTGGCCTACAACTCCCATCATCCCTCACCATGGGAGCTGTTGGCCACATCATCTGGAGGGCCACAAGTTGCTCACCCTGGGTCTACTCTAACTGGCACTGACTCCCTATGGTAGGCTCGTGCAGCCCCCAAAGCCGGCAGGACTTCATCCACTTCTGATCAGTTCCCCAGCTGATTCCAGATGCCGAAAAGGTTGTGCACCTCTGCTCTAGATTCTCAGGAAGAGATCTGCTACTACTTTGACCCATTTTGACTGGAGATGCCAGGAACTGAACCTGGGACCATCTGCATGCAAAACATGTGCTCTGCTACTGAGTTATGGCTCTTTCACGAGAAGCATATCTGCTCATATTTATTATGGCATAGGACATTTTATTGCCTGTGGGTGTCTGTGATTGCTGAACATGCTTCTTCTTCTTTTTTTAATCACAGTCAATGTAACGGCATACACACACCACCTAAAGTAGACCTGTGCACTTGGGTTAGGATTATTATATATGAATATGTGACCTGTTGTCTCAATGCAATGACTCATAAGATTGATTCACAGGGTAACAGGAAAAATGGAAAAACCCACCAATACTAGCAGGTGTACTATCCTCCTACAATCCTATGTTAGGTCTCCTGAGAAGGTGGAGTCCATAGCCTATTATTGTTCACTTTCGTTACTAATTCTGGATATTCTTAATCTGTGAGTCTTGTAAGAAACAGCACGGTTTTAAAATACAACACAATGTTGTTCATCTGGTAAGACTTTATGCCAGTTGATGCTGGTGACTCTGATGTCAGTGGGGCTTTGGTCTGCTCTGGGTTTCAGTCAGAACTAGTTAGAACTTTAAATGAGCCAGCCAAGAAGCTAGTGTTCTGCTCCTTTAGAGTTCTAACTGAAACCCGGAGCAGATTCACTACCCTACTGACATCGGAACCACCAGCCTCCACTGCTCTAAGCACTGCCTTAGGAATCAAGAAGTTTCCCAGTAGATGTGCAGATTGGCCATCAAATGATAGGCTGACCAGATAAAATCCAGATCAGGGCTCCTGTAACTTTAACAGTTGTAGAGAAAAGGGAATGTCAGCCAGTGTCATTTGTATGCAGTTAGTTCCTGGTGAAATTCCCTCTTCATCACAACAGTTAAAGTTGCAGGGGCCCTGCCTTCTTTTGTATATGGTCACTCTAGTATAGTGCCTGCACCTTTAACTGTTGTGATGAAGAGGGAATTTCACCAGGAACTAATTGCATACAAATGACATTGGCTGAAATTCCCTTTTCTCTACAACTGTTAAAAGGTACATGAGCCCTGACCTGGATTTTATCTGGTCACCCTATCAAATGACCTGTTTCCAGTGAATGTTCCCTCTGGGGCACTCTCTCCATGTATTATTAACAAGACGGAAAGAAACTAATAAAAAATATTAATTACCGTGAAGATGTCGTCATTTTCTCAGTTTAAGCTTGAAAGAGAACTGCAAGGTTCTAGCAGTTAGTGGGCTCAGCCCCACCCACCCCCACATAGCATAACCGTAGTGAAAGAGCACTGTTCACGTTCCTTGGACTTGTCGCTCTGAGTGCTTTGTAAACATGGCAACAAATTAGAGTTAGATTAGAGTTTGTAGAAGTTCCTACTCTAAACTGGGATAGTTCTGTGTGATCAGTCATCTGTGAACTTCATCAGATGAGCATTTTATCGCATGCTCATTGCTGCCCACTTACGGATGTCCATTAGACAATGATGACCGCCTCCTGCTTGTTTTTCCATCGCAAAATAGACCCCTTTTAATCTGACTTTTTTTAAAAAACGGAATGTGCCACGATCTCCTGCAGTGTGCAGGAAAAGCGGCATGATACAAACAGCCCCTGAATGGGCCACATGGTCTTTGGTTATTTCCCCTTTTCTTTCTGGGCAGAAAGAGGAAGTAATGTGAGACAAAATCAGGGGTGGAGAGGCAACGGTAAGGAAACATGTCCGCCACCCCCCCCACCCCCGGTGTGATGACGCTTTTAAACACGGGTTCTCACGGCATCAGGTGTCAGGCCCAATAGAAATGCAGCCTTCTTTCTGACCATTCTGTATAACTGTCTTCCCCATCCTGGTGTGGCAAATGTAGTATAGGACATGGAAGCAATGGGCATATCTCCCCACATGGCTTCTAAGCCATGTAACAGAGAGTCAAACTACACTTCCTGTTCATGGCATAGTGTGCAGCTGAACCTATTAACATTTTACTCAAGAGTAAGATTGCATGGCCTCAGTTTGGATTGGGATTAGCATGCACTGGGATAGGAGGATTGAGCCTTCCCCCATTAGATTCTTTAAATTCTTCCCCCTTGCCTCCCCACACATGGGGATTTAAAAAAGGGGGGGAGCATCCATTGATTCCTTTTTTTTAATCCCATGTGGTGTGTGTGTGGAAATTCTGGAAGCACACAAATATGGTGGAAGGTTTAATCCTCCCCTCCCAGTGAGCACTGGTCCTCATCCAAATTGAGGCTTATGTACACGTACTTTCATGTAAAAAAGAAGAAGAGGGAAAATAAGTTCCATTACACACTATGCAATTAATGTAATGTGTAGTTTGCCCTAAAGAGAAGGGTGAAAGGGGGAAGGAAAGGATCCTAGAATCCCATACTTCCAAGAATTGGAAGTATGGAAGGACTTGTTAACAACAGGGATTGGGGGATTTCTTTAAAAACAAACTGTGTTGATTTCTGGAATGTGGTGGATTGTGTGATTGATGTATCAAACTATGTTCCCTGATGAAGAAAAATAACCTTTGCTGTGATTAATTCTAATTTAAGAATAATGGATGGTGATCTTTTTCAGTTCAATGTTGAGAAGACAGCTGAACCTGTCCAGCCCAGGACAATCCTAAAGTTTCCCCATATTTATGGCCCAAAGCCTGTAGTGACCTCCTCGGAAATTGTAAACTATGCAGACTACACCTTGACGTCAACAAAAGAACCAAGAAAAGGGAAACCTGGAGCTCTGGATGAGAAAAGGATGAACATACAAGTCAATGAAGAGTTATTTCTTCTCCCTCAAAATGGTGGGCACCTTGCCAAATCACATATGGTTGCTGTGTTTCCAGTTCAGATTTGTGACCACACTGAGTTTCTTCTTTCTGGCTAAGGATCCCTGCAAAATGATTAATTGGCAATGTTGTTAAAATGCTACAATTAAGTGTTGGGGCTTAACGCCAAATATGTGTAATGCTCCAATGAAAAGGTGTGAAGCATCAAACCTTTAATCAATAGTAAATCTAGATTATCATACCTTTGAGCAAATTCTCTGTGTAATTCACATCTGGCAACATTTCATCCTAATTGTTTAGCAACCTTATTGATTTTTCCTCTTCCACAGCTATCTTCTTAACCGCACAATTTATTCTTGAGACAATACCAATCATTCAGTCTTCTGGGGGATTTTCCAGAAGGCTTAGTGAAGCTTATACACTTAGCTTGTAGAATATCTCTATCTATCTATCTATCTATCTATCTATCTATCTATCATCTATCTATCTATCTATCTATCTATCTATCTATCTATACTATAACTAACTATATATATATATATATATATATATATACAGTATATATAATCTGAAAAGTTATTTGGCACTCATTTTTTCCCAGCTTCTTGGGGACACAGCACTCTGTGCCTGTTCCAGGTTTTTGAGGGCCTTCAGCAAGGAATTCTCAGTGGGTCCAATGTTATATGTTTTTTTAAAATTTTGTTCTGTTGACAGCCCAAAGAACTTACAGTTAATGGGTGTATAAAATGCTTAAAAGAAAATAAAGTTTTGGATAGATCCAAAGCAGAGATCTTGTTACTAATAACAGAAAGATTGATCTAATGATATGGCTGGACCCAAAATAATAGTGTCAATATTAGAGATGGAACACCAAGACAGTTTTATGTATCAATGAGGGAAAATTAAACAGTATAGCTAAATGCTATGGGAGGCATTCTCTTATTAATGCATTTGAATGAGTTTCAGGTGGAGTGAAGGATGTGTGCGTCACTGAGCGTCTGAGTCCTGAGATCGCTGCTGGCTGCAACCAGGTCCCAGAACTTTGCTATTCTCTTGGCTACAACCGACAGAAAGATGCACTGTGTGTTTCTTTTCTTGAAGGTAAGGAAAGCTTATATCTTTGCATGTTATCAGTCTTAGCAACTTCCACACAAAATCTGCCAATTATTACAAGCTGTAAAATAAGAGTAATTCATCTGCTAAGTGTAAATCCACCTTTTCGCAGGAAGGCATAGTCATGTATAATGAATTTAGTAAACTACATTTTGTTACCATCTTATTATATACACAAAAACCCTGCAAGGCATATAATTAAAGTGCTCTTCTTACAGAATCTGAGATGTAATGATCCTCATCCAATAAACCATGGTTTACTGGACCAGAATGAGCTGTGTGCCCATGCATCCTCCCTGCTGGCCTCTTCCCCTTCTCTTCCTCCTCACAAGCCTAGCTTTCACAAAGATTTTCCAGCTTCTTAAACCATAGTTCCCTGTGATGTCTGAACTACAAACCAGGATATTAAACCAGGAAGTCTTTTAACCATAATTTCCTGGTTCAAACAAGACATCCTGGGAATCTGTGGAGAAAATGCATGGGCACATAAGTCATTCCTGATCCAATTAACCATTATTAACTGGACTGGGATTGTTAGGTTTGAAATGGGCCAGTGAGTTCAAAGCTCATCTGGGATTTTAATTCTGAACCCAGGATTTCAAGGGTAAAGTCTAACACAGTTCACTGGACTACACTTTCTCACAGGGTAGGCCCTACCATTAGGCAGAGTGAGATGGTTTGCTCAAGCGGCAGATGCAGCAAGGTGTTGAAGGAAAAAGCACTGTGCCAGGTGGCCTGCCTTCCACCCCCTCAGCTAGCCTGTGACTTACAGGTGAAGTCGGGGACACCATCCCAGTCAGTGTTAAAGAAATAATTTGACTGCCATTCACTCAGTTTATTTATGTGGAATGTTTGGGGAGTGCCATCAGGCAGCAAAATACCTTGGGACGGCCCTGCTCTCTCAGTCCCTTTTGCATTGGCAGTGACCTTTCAAACCACCTACAAGGTCAGGGATGTCAATGCCATGAATTGCTTGCAATTACTGCAAGCATTTTTTTAAAAGTAACCATGATTCTTACATAAAGACATGCTTTTTCCTATTTAAAACAAAATGTTGGCTTAGAAAATTGCCATGTTCCCTTGAAAGTATTTTGGTATTGGAGTTTTGTGAACCACCCAGAGAGCTTTGGTTATTGGGTAGTACAGAAATAAAGTAAATAAATAGATCAATTTAAGTGCAACATTCCTTCCTTCCTTTCCTGGTTCTACAGTTATGTATGGAAGCACAGTTGGAGACCAAAACAATGGCTGTGATTGCTACATCCTAGGCACTTTGGTGAGCAAGTCTGGCACTACTGAAGCCCAGACTGTGTTGAAGAAGCAGCAGACCCATATTGTTTGGGAGGAAGCTCTGCTGCTTTCAGTCAAGGAGGAGGAGCTACCAGAGGCGATGCTGACGCTCACCTTGAGGAACTGTGACAAGTTCTCCCGGCACAGCATTGTTGGGGAAATTAAGCCAAGCCTGGCTAATGTGGGGGAGCCGTATGGAACAGTGCGGTGTGAGAAGATGAAAATCCTTGACAAGGTATCCTATCTTATCCTATCCTATCAATACCGTAAGATGATACTGACACAAGCTATACTCCCTGGGTGGGGTTAAATATGCTGTGTATGGATGACACTGAACCATTTGAGGACTTTTAAGTCATGAGCCTGTTTTATTCCATAGACACAATTTCAACTTTGTTCTTGGATCCTTGGAAGGATCATAATTGCCAATAGATATTTCCATTAGGCCTCACTATGAAAAGACCATTGAGCGTTTAAGGTTGTAAAATGGATGCTCGATAGAGCTCCAACATTGGCATACTGTAATTAATTATTACAAGCTTATTGCCCATTGCCAGCTGCACTTATGTGAAAGATGTGCAAAGGGCTTTCAATGTGTAAAGGGATTTATTTATTTATTTATTGCATTCCATATTGCCCAATATCCAAAGTTCTATGTTTTTGTTGTTGTTGTTGTTGTTTTAAAGGAAATCTGATGGTCATCTTAGAAAGAATGATAATGAGAATTAAATACATCAGCTTGGCAGGTGTTTTAAACCCACTTCCTTTGCCTGCTGGGCTACTCTGGCCATTTTCCATATTACAGTCTGCTTGTTTGTTGCCATACACCAGCAACCCCCTATTCTGTGAGTGGAAAACAGGCAAAATAGTGCGCTCCCACTCTTTTCTGCTCTTAAGAACATAAGAATATAAGAAGAGCCCTGCTGGAACAGACAAAGGGCCCATCTAGTCCAGCATTCAGTTCACCCAATGGCCAACCAGCTGCCTATGGGAAACTCACAGGCAGGAGATGCTTGCCATAGCACCTTCCCACCCCTGTGCCCCAACAACTGGCATACAAGGGTATACTGCCTCGAATACTGGATGTAGCATATAGCCAGCAGGACTAGTAGATGTTGATAGCCTTATCCTCCATGAATTTGTTCAATCCCCTTTTAAAAGCCATCTGGTCCCTTCCCCTAACCTTTTCTGCTGCCACCAAATGGAAATCTTTTTTCTCTCCCTCTGGCTGCCTCTACCAAACTAGCCTTAAAACTCTCTGGTACTACTTTAGGTAGTGTGAGAATTGGCTATTGGACGTGAAACGCGTAACCCAAAAGAAAGTTTCAAATAACAACATTTCAAAGTTTACTGAGAAAAAATGTTAATAGGATTTTTTTTAAAATAAACAAATCTGAATGGAAACACACCACACAGAGACACACCAAACCCATGTGAGCAATAGGGTAAGAAAAGAACCAGAGATAAACACATCTAGCTAACCTAACTAGACTGTGTCCCTATTTTACCCAGATTCCTTATCCAACCAATATCATCCTGTCAAAGGTCCAGGCAGACAGTACTCGCTCAACCAGTTCCTGTAGCTCTGGCTCTTTCTGGCTCGTTCTTTGTGTATCTCTTTCTGCCTCTTTCTGTCTAAAGTTTTTTGTCTTAAAATTAGTTTATTTTTCCTTCACAAATCTAACCAAGCAGAAGGGGAGTTTCATATATACCTTTACCCTAAATTCCTTTTCTTAAGCGCTTATTCTCACCTTCACATGAGCCTCCTGAAAAGCTCTTCTTTTCCTCCTCCTCCTCCTCCTCCTCCTCCTCCTCCTCTGAAGACATCCTGGAACTTAAGATCTAATTAAATTTTTGACTTGAGCCTTCTGCAAATCTTTAGCTTCCTGAGCAAACATCCTGTCTCCTATTTTCTGACTAAACTTTTGACCTTTTGGCTGAAACTAACCAACCCACACCCACATACACACAGAATTTAATCCCAACCTCACCAAAGCTAAATACAAAAATGGAAGACCATTCTGTCCCTTCACACTTGTCCATGCCCCTTTCTTTCTTTTCCTTTCACCATGCTTATTCCCAGCAGAGAACGAAGGCTTGGGGTGACAGCAAAGGTAAGAGTCAGGATCCTCTTCACATTCCTGGGAAACAGCAAACAGCCATGGCTGTATGTTGCTTCTCCTGTCCATAAAACAGGAGAGCCACTTTAACATAGTTAAAGTGTCAGACTCTGAGACTATCTACACTACTGCTTTAAAATGGCTTATAACAGTTTTAAACCAGTCAATAACGGTTATTAACCGGTTTAAAACTGTTATAAGCCATTTTAAAACAGTAGGTAGGCTCTAAGACTAGGGAGACTTATCCATGAGCTCACTGGATAGGAACATAGGAAACTGCCTTATACTGAGTCAGCCATTGGTCCATCTAGCCCAGCATTGTCAACACTGACTGGCAGCTGCTCTCCAGGGTTTCAGGCAGGAGTTTTTTCCTGTCCTACCTGGAGATGCCGGGAATTGAACCAGGGACCTTCTGCATGCAAAGCACATGCTCTACCCCTGAGCCCCTCTCCCATGGTAACCATGGCCCAATCATTATCTCTCAGCTTAAACTACCTCACAGGATTGTTATGAAGCTAAAATGGGTATTGAGAGAACTATGTGTGTTGCCTTAAATTCCTGGGAGGAAAGGAAATCTTATCCCATTTTATCCCCTGTAAAGTAGATTAGAGATTGAGAGAGAGAGAGAGAGAGAGAGAGAAAGCTTGGAGCAGCAACATGGCATGGATCTATGGTAGTTCTGGGGTGCTTTTTCCAGCCTAGCAAGCAATGTTTGGGAACTGCCACAATGAGGTGCAGCCCCTTGCCTCGTCATCCTGAATCAATTGCTCCCCACCATGGGAGAGAAATCTAGCAGGTTGCTCATTGCACCCCTGCAACAGATGGCCCCAGTCAATTTGGCAGATGGTTACCAGGAACATCTAACAACAAGAATGCCAAGAAACTGTCTGTGCAGAGTTAGCACAGGAGACGACATCCAATTATATCTCAAAGCCGACTGCAATGTTTCCCATGCTCATGGCCTTCCTCCTTCTCTCGGTCACCCACAGCACGGCAGCAAGGAAGCCATTCTCCTTCAAACCTGAAAGGAGCAGGTTAACAGACTCCAGATTTTGTGTGCCACAGTTTCTCGCTGCAGAGGATATGCGAAGAAAGCTGGGCTTGCGTCATTGGGGACCTCAGAGAGGCAGACATTACACAGCGAGCTTCAATAGACGTCCTCTTGAATCATTAATCAAGAGCTAGGGTAGGAGAGAGCGAGAGGGAGATGATCAGAGAGGGAGGGGGAGGCACTGGCACTGTTTTTGTCAGTACATTTCCAAGAATCAGCTTGATAGGCTTTGTTTGAAGGCTTCCATATCCTTGCAATGGCGTGGCTGAAAAAATGCCGGATCTGTCTTCTTCGTCATTCTCCTGTAGAAGCCTCGAGGTGAGCTCATAGATGACCCAGCAAAGCCATTGATTAGAGCTGGGCTGGTTCAGAGCAGTACATGCTGCATCATTTTTTAAAAAAATTCAGGCATCACAAAAGTGTAAGGTTCTTCCTGCTGGCTTAAATAAAAATACAACAAAATAAAAAGATAGTATTTTGCCTTCATCTAAGAATGCTTTTATCACTCATCCTGAACATGGCTCACAAATGCATCAGCCACCCAGCTAGAGTCTTGTTAGTTTAATTGAAATTGCACAGAGGCTGCTCTGCCAGAAGCAGCTGCCTCAGCGAGCAGCTTTCGGGTGCCTTTAAGGCAATAGAATGGGAGGCGGATCGATCTCACCCTGCTTTACAGAGGAACGTCCTCTCTTTCAAGGGCTGTCCAGTCCAGGGCTGGTTAAATGATGAATAATCATAAGGATGAGGAACAGGGATCTGGAAGCTGCCAGACAAGAAGTAGCACCTGCACAGCAGACTGAGTAGGCAGGCTCACAGGTCAACTAGGTCACAGTCTCCCCAACTATGATGAGCATGGCTGACATCAAGGCCTGGTCAGGCAGCTGCCCACATCCCAGCAGGGGCCCACTGACAAGAACGCCCTGGAGTTGCTCCTTCTCTTCCCTGTTGAAACCTGCTTGTTCGGCTGACTCTCACTCTGGCCCCGACAGTGGTGGTGGTGAGAAGCTGGTGCAGTAAATGCCGCTGCCTGCTTGCTTCCTGGCTCTGCCTGTTGAGCAAACAAGTGGTAGAAGTAATGAGCGGGAGGATGAGGAGCAATAAGTTAGTGACAATGTTGGTCAGAAGTTAGACTCTCTGAGGGAGACCCAGCCAACCTCTAAATCAGAACCAGACTGAACTCTAAAGGAGCTATTCAAAGTACTGAATCCTAACCCCAAATTGGTTTCAGCACCTTGGACAGCTCTTTGATTGGTGGTGACTGAAACCCAGAGCAAATTCACCATGCCACAGAAATCATAGAATCATAGAATAGTTGAGTTGAAAGGGGCCTATAAGGCCATCAAGTCCAACCCCTAGCTCAATGTAGGAATCCTCCTTAAAGCATCCCTGACATCTGCCTCTTGAATGCCTCTAGTGTGGGATAGCCTAAAACCTCCCTAGGTAATTGGTTCCATTGTTGTACTGCTCTAACAGTCAGGAAGCTTTTCCTGATGTCCAGCCGGAATCTGGCTTCCTGTAACTTGAGCCCATTATTCCATGTCTTGCACTCTGTGGTGTTCAAGAAGAGATCCTAGCCCTCCTCTGTGTGACAACCTTTCAAGTACTTGAAGAGTGCTATCATATCTCCCCTCAATCTTCTCTTTTCCAGGCTAAACATGCCCAGTTCTTTCAGCCTGTCCTCATAGGGCTTTGATTCCAGACCCCTGAGCATCCTCGTTGCCCTCCTCTGAATATGCTCCAGCTTGTCTGCATCCTTCCGGAAGTGTGGTGCCCAGAACTGGATGCAATACTCAAGATGAGGCCAAAGTAGTGCCAAATAGAGGAGAACCAGTATCTCGCCTGTTTTGGAAGCTATGCTTCTATCAATGCAGCCCAAAATAACATTTGTTTTTTTTGCAACCACATCACACTGTTGACTCATATTCAGTTTGTGATCTACAATTCCAAGATCTTAGTATCCACTGCTAGAATGGATCGTAAATTCATCTCCCTGATGAACATAAGCCCTGCTGGATCAGACCAAGGGTCCACCTAGTCCAGCATTCTGTTCACACAGTGCCCAATCAGCTGCCCTTGGGAAACCCACAGCACCCTCCCGCCCATGTTTCCCAACAACTGGCATACAGAGGTGTACCGCCTCTAATACTGGATGTAGCATATGGCCAGCAGGACTAGTAGACGTTGATAGCCTTACCCTTGAGGTGGCATATAACCATTGCTACCTTCCAGCTGGAGGCATTTTGCAAGTGGTTCTGCACCACTACAATGACGACCAGTGTGAATCCCCAGGTTCTTGTGCCCCTTCTTTACCCACAAAGCCCTATGAGGACTGAAAGAACTGGGCATGTTTAGCCTGGAAAAGAGAAGATTGAGGGGAGACATGATAGCACTCGTCAAGTACTTGAAAGGTTGTCACACAGAGGAGGACCAAACTCTCTTCTCGATCATCCCAGAGTGCAGGACATAGAATAATGGGCTCAAGTTACAGGAAGCCAGATTCCAGCTGGACATCAGGAAAAAACTTCCTGATTGTTAGAGCAGTGCGACAATGGAACTAATAACCTAGGGAAGTTGTGGGCTCTCCCACACTAGAGGCATTCAAGAGGCAGCTGGATAGCCATCTAAAAGGTATATTTTAAGGTGGATTCCTGCATTGAGCAGGGGGTTGGATTCGATGGTCTTATAGGCGTCTTTCAGCTCTACTATTCTATTATTCTATGACCCCTCTTTCATTCTCACAGTAGTTGGGCAGAGAGCGAATTTTCCCAGCGGCAAGATATTGTTCCCTGTTGTCATGCAAAGTCTTTTGGGGAAACTTGTCTTGAAAAACTTGACAAAAGACCTGTTCCTGGTGGAGATGAAAACTGCTCTGGATCAACACAGCTGCTTGCATGGGGGGGGGGGCATGGCTTTGAGGACTGTCATGATGCACACCTGCACATCAACATTTACTATTACCCCATTGTTCAGCATGTTAACTTGGGAGCAAGTCATTTGGATGGCTTTAAAAGTGGGTTGGATAAATTCCTGGTGTTACGTGATGTGCTCTCATTAGACCTGTGTACAAACTTGCATACATTCTAATGAGACCTACACACTCACTTATAAGGAATCTTTAGACATTGGCAATAGAGCGTCTGTGGCTAAGTAAGCCAATTCTTACCCAAAGAAATCCACACTATTGAAGAGGATAACACCACAATGGCACATTTATTGAGGTATAAACAGATTCAAATGCACAAGCTAGTTTTGGGGAAATTAGCTGAGCAAATGGAGGCTTAAAAGTAGTTTCAATAAGTCTGTGAAAGGAGTCTTCTTGAGACTTAGAGCATACATACACACACAGCAGGGGAAAGAAGGGAGGGAATCTCTAAAAGCAATATACCTTTCCCTGGACTGAAGCCCTTTCCTGAAGACAGCAACTCCTTCCTCTGGAAGGAGACTCAGCAATTTCAGTAGCATGGCCCCATGCTTCTAAGAAGGGGGAGGACCCTGACTCTCAAAACCAGAGGGTTTTTATACAATCTAAGCAATAATGTCACTGCTCATAAGCATTGGAAGTGATGTTACTTGCCATGGGGGAAACACATAACAAAAGAGAGTATTTGGGGATTATGGCTGTACTTGCAAGAAACATTCTTTTAACAAAAGGTGACTATAGATACTAATGACTGTCTTAAAGACAGGTGTCCACATTAGCATGTGCATGACCAGGTGCAGGACCAGATATCACTTTTGTCATCCAGCATTCATATTCTGCTCAATTTTGCTCCACCTTTGCCTCTGGGGAATGCATTTTAGGAGGTCTATTAGGAACTGAATTGCCTGATCTTGCCTTACATGATGGCTTTTAGCCCCATTCCTGTGCCTTTGTGGGGAATGAAGACGCCTTGGCTTTTTGGCTGATTCAAAATGGAGTCAGTACTGCTCACTCACAAGAGAGCTACTTTGTAAAACTGGAGAAGGCTTTCAATGGCTACTAGTCCTGATGGCTATGGGCTACCTCCAGGATCAGAGGCAGTAAGCCTATATACCCCAGCTGTTGGGGAACATGGGTGGAAAGGTGCTTGTGCTTGTGGGTGCTTGTGTCCTGCTTGTGGGTTCCCAGTTGACAGAAGGTTGGCCACTGTGTGAACAGAGTACTGGACTGGATGGACCCTTGATCTGACCCAGCATGGACATTCTTATGTTCAAGTCCTATTGAACTCATTGAGACTTACTTCTGATTGTTCGTGCACAGAATGGCATTGTTAATCTTTGATTCGCTCTTCTCCTTCCCACCCTAACAACAACAATAACAAAAGAATAATAATAAAAAAGAAGGCAGCTTGGAATATCTTTTATATCTTTGGCTCTCATAGTTTAGCTCTTCCTTTACTCAATATAAAAAAAATGGCCCCCATGTGCAATAAATAATTGAAGAGCGGCCTCTTCCATCTCCTGCCACAACAAAAGTGCTTCCCCCTACAAAGTGAGGGGGAAGGCAAATGCCAGGAGGTAATATTTCTTATGCAAGTTATACAGGTTTGGGGAAGATGGATGTGTCAACAGCATTCAGAACTCTTGCTGCAAACATGAAAAGCCTCAACACTGAAAGTTCATTTTGAGTATCCTGGGGGAGGCTAGGCTTTTTATTTTTAATGTATGAAGTAGGAGTTATTCCAGGCAGATAAGGTTGGCAGCTAACATTTTGAGGAGAATGCATCCGCAGTCACAGTGGATGAAACATGACTGTCCCCATCTGTACTGTCCAGCCAAGTGAAACAAAAATTGTTCTGAAATATTTATAGTTCTCTGAATGTGGATGACGAGTCGTAACCTTGGATAAAATATTCCCTGTTCTTAAAATTCATTTTTAGTCCATGGAGGCAGTTTGCATGAGATGTTAGATAATTCAGATTGCCCTTGAAGTTCATTCACTTGATACGAATGTTGTTCATTGTAATCTTCATTCTAAAAAAAGAAAAAGAAAAAGAAAGACACCTACAGTGGAACTGGACATCACAGAAGACATGGGCCTGCTGCTGAAAACAGCATCTGTGCAGCTGTTTTTCATAAACCAAACTCAACATGGAACAGGACATTGTCATGCAGTGAGTTTCCCTGCCCACACAAACTGCAGCCCATAGCATGGAGAAGGCAGGGGGATGTTTCACATGGTCAGTTTCACTCTATGTTACTGAGCAGAGAGGAGTGCTAGGCATTGGGAAGCCATTTTCTGCAGCATTCCTGTGCTTTCTATAGGCCCAGTTTGTACCTAACACGAAGCCACCCTGGAAGAGTTTTCCTGTGGGGCTTCTTGTTCCAGTGGCCAATGCCATTTTGACTATTCATGGCATGGCGGGTTCTCCTTAGAATTCCCCCCCCCCCCTTATGTAAACCTTGAGGTTCCCCCAACCCTGCTGATACCTCCCTTTTCTGCATGGGTGGTGCCATTTCAGAGAATGAGTATATAGGATTATTGGAATGAATAGCTGTATCCCTCTCCCCCGTTTTCTTTTATTTTGCTGTTCTGCTCAGTGCCTTTTAGAAACACACATGTTCACTCTTCCCTTCTACCAGCTGACTCCATATCAGAGTACTGTGTGGCATCATCATCATATCTACTACCAGAGTGATTCCCCTATTTTCATGGATCCATGTAGACTTTGCATAAAGAACACAAGAGCCATACTGGATGAGACCAAGGTCAATTTAATCCAGCATTCTGTTCACACAATTGTAGAGAATCACAGAGAGAGAGACAGAGAGACAGAAAGAGACAGAGATCATGCCAGAGAGATCAGAAGTCTACACGGTCAATCACTAAAGGGCAAGGGAGAATTAAAAAGAAGGTCTGCCACAGCTCCAAGAAGCTGAAAAAATAGCCTGTGTAGACATTTCCAAACAGGAATTTAAAGCAAAGAGCACAACTAGAGGTACAAGTTGTTTTAAAAAATACTAACCGTAAAAGATAATGTCTAGTTGATTAAGGATGCCAGTTCAGTCTAATCTCATGCCAACACCTAAGGCACTGTGTGTCTTCTTTGCTAACATAAGCAAATTTAGATTGCATTTCCTAATCAAAGCTGTAAGCAAAAAGGTGTGCCCAAGTTTTTCTTTTTCTTTTTGTCATTCCATTTCTTTTTGTTATTAAAAACTTAACTCATTTCATTATTAATTTGATAAAATTATATTCCCCTTCCTTTCTTTTCTGTGTGTGTGTGTATGTGTGTATGTGTGTTTCTGCCACCTGCAACACTGACAGTGACAGTAGTGGCACTTATTATGGTCACCTATTGGCAGCTGCCATTTTGATTTTCCTCTGATGCATCAGAAGGTGCATCATTTCGGATAATTCTGAGGGGAAATGTGCTGGACCTCACTGGTAGTTGCCATTTCCCCCAGGGAATACCAAATAACTAAAGAATATCTGGGGATTCCAGGAAAATAAAATGGCAACTGTCAGCCTGACTGAGTTATAAATTGCTATGAATGGGATAATGAAAGTACTGATTCTTTAGTCACCCTTAGAAGCTACTAACTGCTTGATCAAACATGCCCTGTGCTTGCTTTACTTGCCAAAAATACTTATTCCTCTCACTTTTTGTTCTCAATGCTAGCCAGGATGTTATGGTTGGTTGCCATGTAGATTCTGCTTTTAGTTGCTGTCATTACAGTGAGGAGATGCATGATCTCTTTAGGCTAATGCTAATACCGTAATTCTAACAGCTCACATAGCACAAAGATCGCTAGCAAAAGAACAGAGGGTATAATTTCATTGAAAGACTCCTGGTACATTTTTTAAAATGTTGGTGCCATGAGAACAGCATGCCTATCATCCCTATTTGCAATACAATAACAACAACAACCCCTTTAATAAAGTCTGACAACACCCCGTATGATGTAAGAAAGCAGTTATGTGAATTGGGCCTTAGCTTTCTATAGCAAAAGAAGGGAGTGGAAAACTACTGGTGACTGGTTATTCTGTAGGTTCTTTTGAGTCTTCTTTACTAGTGTAAAGCCCATGTCACTATGAGCATTATAGTCTGAGGGTGAAACATACCATTCCTTGACTCCTGCTATGTCAGTCCTCCAGAAGCTGTATGGAGGTTACTTTCCTTCAACGCAGCCAAGGACTTTTAGCCTTCATTTCCTCAAACCCATTACCACTGAACGACATTGGCTCGGTTCAGATGACACAATAATCGATGGAGGGGGGAA
Source organism: Anniella stebbinsi (assembly GCA_029215795.1). Classification (NCBI taxonomy): domain Eukaryota; kingdom Metazoa; phylum Chordata; class Lepidosauria; order Squamata; family Anniellidae; genus Anniella; species Anniella stebbinsi. Next base: position 305,981,780 of record JARDYH010000001.1, on the reverse strand, counting down.
GAGGCAACCGTCAGTTGTGTTGCTTATTGTGTCGTGTGGAGGGCAACACACAATGCACACACAACTGATAGTACACTATTTTGGGCAATTAAACAATGGAGAAAAACAATGGGTTTGCACGTTGTTTATCCCAAAATCCATTTTTTAAAGTGTCGTGTGGAGGGAACCCCCCCCCCCTGTGTATTATTCCACTCAGTCATAGAGTTCGCCGGCCAGAGCAGCCGACCCCCCCCCCCCCCGGCTGCTCCAATACAGCCGGCAGAACTTGCGGTGAATGATGGGATACGGCCGGAGGCAGCCCAGAAGGACGCCGAGACTTTCAGCCGTGCAATGGGGAGGGGCAACATGTCATATGGCGGGTGCCGCAAAAATGAAACACCATGAGTATGCTATTCCCCCCTCCCTTGCCTAAAGAGTCGTCTGAACTCAGCCATTAGCTTCTTCCCTTCAGGCCTCAAGCCCACCTCCTTCCCTCTTCCCCCAAATTTTAAAAAGTGGCTTTTCCTAGGGCCGCTTCTTTTCCTCTGCTGCCACTGCCTCAGAGTGTTTGCTGCCACTTCGAGAGAGGGTTCAACTCACAAAACCCAAGGCCCTCCCTCTGTCCCCACCTTTGTGGTTTTCTCCCTGCATGCCTGCGCAGCACAAAGCTATGTGGGAACTGTACTTCCCCAACTGCCTCAGGCTCCTGGCCAGAGCACAGAAACATACTGTTTGGCTATTCAAGCTCAAGCTTTGAACTTTTTCAAACTTGCACCATTTTCTGCACATCCACATTGCTCAAGCTTCAGTTAAAAACAAAAAGGAGCAAAAATCGGCCTGGTCAATCTCAAGAAATAAGCCTTACGCTACTGTACTCATATAAAATTACAATTGCTTAGTTGTCTCCTTTGCATAGACAAAAGTGGAAAATGCACTGTGCATTTCTTTCTTATTTGCCTCATTGAATTGCAGGTCCCTGATGCAGGTTATGGAGAAGTTCTCCTTTCCATCAGCTATCTGCCTGCAGCAAACCGTCTGCTCGTGGTACTCATTAAAGCCAAGAATCTCCATTCCAAACAGCTGAAAGAGCTTCTTGGGAAAGGTGAGTATGAAAAGGAGTATGTTGATGGGATGCAATGAAAATGAACTTTTTGATTTTCTATTATGCCATGCATAGTAACTATATTTAATTAGATTATATAAGACATGTGTACTTTGTGAGACAGAATGCCCCTTCATTCAAGAACTCATCAGGTGAAATTTAGGCAAGCTACTGTGTCTGAGCTTAATAATACTTATACTAGACATCAACTGCCCTGTGAGAAGGAAGAAAGAGCAAGGGAGACAGGAGCAGGTGAAGGGAATATCAGGGCCTCCCTAGTTGAACCGCCTGCCTCCCTTGGGGAAATGAGAGGGGAAGTAGGTCATTCCACCAGCCCTGCTGACTGTTGACTTAATTCCCCCGCCCCACATCCCTTTTTCCATGTTATGTCTTTTTAGATTGTAAGCCTGTAGCAAGGGATTTTCTTTTTTGCTGATTGAATGGAAGAGGCCTCTTTTTGGCTGGGGACTGTGATGAAAATAAATAATTAAATAAATAATACTGCCTTACTTCCCAGTAGTGCTCATATGTATGTACCTGTAGTCCTGATGCAGTGATGGACCGGATATAGCTGGCACTGATTGGCGCACTCCTCAGCTTTCCCCAGCACCCATTGGGAGCAAGGAGGGGAGGGGAGGGTTAAACCTTCCCATCACTGCATATCGATTGAGGGGTGAAGTGGGTGTGCGGAAACTGTGTGTGAGAAAGTGACAGTGAGGGGGGGAGGCTGCGTTGTGTTTGTATATGTGAGAAGGAGGGGTGAGAGGGATGATGGCCCTGACCATGCCCACTGCCAGCCTAGGACCTGCCCACCCTACGATTGGCCACCAATGGCATGTGGCCCCTGACACACCACCTATTGTTGCATGCATCCCTCAGGGGGAAAAGGCTGCCCACCCCTGCTCTATCTGGATGCTAAAAATTATTCATCTTGTGCCTCTCGTTAAAGTACATACCCACTTGCTTGGCTGTTCGGCTTTAGTCCAAAGGGGGGTTATCAGCATGAGTATCAAAGTAGAGTGAATCAGATGGTGGATGGTAAACCTTTCAAAGCAGGAATCACAAGTGTGCTATGGCATGTGACAGGTGATGTGTGGGGGTGTATACACAACTTCAGTAAATCTCATGAATAAATGCATATACTGTAGCTATTGCATAAGTCTGTTGTGGCAAATGTCAGAAACTCAAGGCCAAGGTAGATGTGATGGAGGCTGTCCTTTAAGATTCCTGTATGAAGCATTGTATATGAGCCTATCTACACACGCAGGATAAAACACTCTGAAAACTTTTTGAAAACTGTATATGGAGTGTGTCCTGGGCCCCAACAGTTCTCAAACCTGTTATAAACCGTTTTTAAAAAATTTAAAGCAGTAGGCTCAGAGTCTTGCTTTAAAATGGGGTTGCAGAACCTAATTGTTTTTAATCCTATGTAAACCTCCCAGAGAGCTTTGGCTATGGGGCGGTATACAAATGTAATAAATAAATAAATAAATAAATAAATAAATAAATAAATGCAGCCCTCCTAGGGTCTCAATTTGGCCCTTGGTAGGGTGACCAGATAAAATCCAGGTCAGGGCTCATGTAACTTTAACAGCTGTAGAGAAAAGGGAATTTCAGCCAGTGTCATTTGTATACAATTAGTTCCTGGTGAAATTCCCTCTTCATCACAACAGTTAAAGTTGCAGGGGTCCTGCCTTCTTTTGTATATGGTCACTCTAGTATAGTGCCTGCAACTTTAACTGTTGTGATGAAGAGGGAATTTCACCAGGAACTAATTGCATACAAATGACTCCGGCTGAAATTCCCTTTTCTCTACAACTGTTAAAGTTACATGAGCCCTGACCTGGATTTTATCTGGTCACCCTAGCCCTTGGGATTCCCCATATGGCCATGCCCCCTTTCCCAGGCTCCACCCTATTTCCCCCGACAACTGATCCCTGGCTTTTGTGCAGTTCAGTATGGCCATTTCTATAAGATTAAAATGCCTCTCCTAAGGCTTTTTTACTGGCAGTAAGAGCTTTAATCTACAATATGCTGGTATTCTCCAAAATGGAACTTGGTTCTAAGACAGAAAGAGGTTCAACAGCCCTGTTTTAAAACTTTCCCCATTCCATGGCTCTCCTCTCCACAACTGGTTGCTTCAGCCTCTTTTCTCTTGTATCCAGCTCTTTTATCAAAAAGCTAATTATCTCTAGCAGCCTTCACCCAGCCTCATCATCTCTGGCCATGCTGGCTGGGGGTGACTTTTATTTAAGGGACACTGAATACAGGTACCTTGCATCAATGTTCCCTAAATTCCCCACTCCAGTAGGTGAAAAGGAGGATATGATAGACAGAACGATTGATTTTACTCACACTCACGAACTCAATGAAACTGCTATTGCTTTAAAACATTTATTAAAACAATTTAAGGGAGTTAAAATTCTACAAACACACAAACCTCTCCATTCAGCCAAGCAAATTAAACAAATATACTTACAAGTCTGGCAGATTTCTTAAAAACATAGACAAACATAGACAAACACCCCCAATGACAACACACATACTCTGTGAAGGAATTCTTCTCCACAGAGGGACTTCCATTTCTGAGTTACTGAGGCCTACAAGTTAGGCTTAGAGCAACATCCTGGATGTCACACCTGAGGGAAAGGAAAGACCCCATGTTTCCTGTTATGTAGACTTAAACTTTCCAAAGACAAAGACCTCCTTCTTAATTTATTCTGAACTGGCCAAACTGATTGGTCCATGTCATAATTCAGACTATCCTTCTTCCCAGAATATACCCTCCTCTTCTGACATAGGTGTTTGTGACAATGAAAGGTCAAATTCCCTTTTCATTATGGTCAACTGTCTGATTTACTTCTCTGTTCTCATGGGCATGGGGATTTTCTAACCACAACTTCACCTATTCTTAACTCTATGCCTTTCACTTAGTGCCCTAAAAAGGAATATATAAGGTTGATATAAGTCACTAATTTATATGATTAAGATCTTTGCATAATACCACATTACACATCTTTCATGTGTAATGTCTTTAAGCAACATAGTTGTTACACATCTCATAACATCTTTGAGCAACTTCAAATCATACTTCCCAATCATTCTCTACCAGATCTTTATCTAAAATGAAGCATCCAACCCCTGATAACAGTGTTCCATGTGTGTTTGCCTACTTTCCCCCTTTGCTCCCCACCCCAGCATTCAATAACCTCCCCGCATGCCCCTATGCCCCTCTGTGCCCCAGCACTATAATAATAACAGAAAGGCAAACAATAAAAAGTTCCTATAGGCTCATGGGTAGACACATCCCATGTCCATCACACTACTGATAGCTTTCCATGCTTGGCCCGACTGCTAAGATTTTAGGAGGCCAGGAGCAAATGTCAGAGAATGCTGACATCTGAATGACTTTTTTTTTTTACTCCTATCCCTGCAGATATATCTGTCAAAGTGACTCTGAAGCATCAGTCCCTGAAATTGAAAAAGAAGCAGACAAAGCGAGCAAAACACAAGATCAACCCAGTGTGGAATGAGATGATTATGTTTGAGGTGCCTCATGATCTGCTCTGTGCCTCCAGTGTGGAGCTGGAGATGCTCAGCCAGGATGGTGATGGGCAGAACCACTTACTGGGCCAGTGCAGCCTTGGCCTTCATGCCACTGGCACAGAGAGGAACCACTGGGAGGAGATGATGAGGAACCCCAGGAAGCAGATTGCCATGTGGCACCAACTTCACATGTAGTTATGGAAGTAGAAGCTGGAAAGAATTAGATCTGTTTCAGCATATGGAAAAAACATGAATCGGATCCATTCACCTGCTCAGGCACAACTCTTGTTTTATTGATATTGTCTTTCATTGTTTCCTACTACAAGAACATTCTAGAAATGGGCCAAGCAAAGTGGCAAATGGTTCACTGATTCATGGTAATGGTTGGTTTGCAGGACCATTTTCTCCCCTTCTAATTTAGGCCCTTGCACCAGGGATTAATTTCATTCAGTCAGTCAGTCATAATTTTTTTTCTTACAAATAATGAATATGTTATTTGTGAAAGGTGAGATGAAAGGAAAGGCATCGCTTGTGATCTAATTCAGGACATGACGAACACAAGGATTGCCATGTTGGATCAGATCAAAGTTCTATCTGGTTTTGTACTTTGCTTCCAGTTGTGGCTGGCAGATAACTCTAGAAAGCTAAGAAGAAAGACTTACAACTTAAAGCCAGACACAAGGGAAACAACAGAGCAATGGGTGGGAAATGGAGGCAGGGATAAACAGAGGAAAGATACAGGAGGTTATAGGTACTTCAGCTTAAAACCAAATTAGATGTGACATTAATTGCATTAAGATGCATGTTTTTGTTGTGTGTAAGGCCCCCATGCAGAGATTGTTCAGGCTCCAGGTCTTTGAAGGCCCTTGGGCAAGACACCCTCAATGGGTTCTCTCCCTCAGTGAGTCTCCCTTCTCATTGCCATCATCAGTAGCTGTTAGTGCTCCTTATCATCTTTCTCATCATTGCTACCACTTCCTTGCTCCAGAGGTAGAGCACCAATGAACAAGCAGGCAGTGGCATCTATTCCTCCTCCTACTCATCATCACTGTTGCTTGGACCAGGGTGAGAGGCAGGTGAACAAGCACATTGCAATGGTGAGAAGGAGGAGGAGCAACTCCAGCGGGCTCTTGTTAGCTGGCCCCTGCTGGGACGTGGGGCCTCCAGCAGGTGCCCAGCTGTGCCTATCCTGGTCAAGGTTGCACCTGATTGCTGTTTACATAGCCTGAGCAGCCTTGGGACTGTGAAGAATGTGATTGTGGAGGGAGAACTCTTTGCCAGGGCCCTAACAAAGGAGGCCTCTTGGAAGGTGTATTTGCATTTCAAAGGAAGCTCCCACTCCTGCTGATGGAGGCTTCCCTTGAAATGTAAGGTGATTATTGTGGCAGGGAGAGAAAGAATGAAACTTTCCCTCTCGCCCACCACCCTATGGTCCCAAGCCTGCTCATGCTTCCCCGCAGCTGCTGTTTATATAACATAAACTGTGGCTGTTAATTGCATTCATGCATTTAACTTCATATCTACATGGACCTTAGTTATAGTAGAGGTGTTGGGTTTTGGAAGGTTTTTTCAAATGTTTCACAGGAAAGGTGAGCTGTGGGGAGGGATTTGAAAGTAGTAAGGGAGGTGATCTCTCTAAGGTATTCTGGGATGCAGGTCCAGGCATAAGGTGTAGCAAGGAAGAAGGGGCATACTCACTCCAGGAAAACAGTAGACATTTAGACAGCTGAAGGTGGTAGAGATGGAAAAGCCATGGTCACAAGTAGGAGTGTGTCAGGATATAAGAGTTGAGAGAAAAGGATCAGGGGCACAGCCATGGGAAATCTTGAAGGTGAGGAGGTTGAGCAAGATCCAGGAGCAGATAGGAAGTTAGTACTATATCATTATTATTAGGGGTGTGCACTGGATTGGCTCCGATCCAATCCGGAGCCGATCCAGGGGAAATCGGAGGCAATTATCCAATTTCTGATCACCCCACTGGATCGTCCGATCTTTTCCGAACCGGTCTGGAAGGACCTGATCCGGTTCAGAAAAAATCGGAGGATTGGTGGGCACCCAGCAGACGCCCGCCGATGGAAGTGGACAGTGGGGGGGGCCTTACCTGGGAGGGCTGTCCGCTTCCATTGGCGGGCGCCAGCGGGCGCCCGCCGATGGAAGCAGATGGCCCGGCCAGGTAAGGATTAGGGGGGGGGCTTACCTGGGGGGGCATCTTCCTTCTGTTGCAGGTAAACTACTGTGACCTAGGCCTCGCAGCCTAGTTTACAGGAAAGCGCCAGGTGATGATGTCATCACCTTGCGCTCTCCTGTAAACTAGGCCGTGAGGCCTAGTTCACAGTAGTTTACCAGCAACGGAAGGAGGAGGATGCCCCGCCAGGTAAGGAGTGGGGGGGGGCTTACCTGGGGGGGCTGTCTGCTTCCATCAGCGGGTGCCAGTGGGCACCCGCCGATGGAACCAAACAGCGAGGGGGGGCTTACCTGGGACGGCTGTCCGCTTCCATCGGCGGGCGCCAGCAGGCGCCCGCCGATGGAAGCAGACAGCCCGGCTAGGTGAGGATCGTGGGTGGGGGGAGGAGGGAGGGAGGGAGGGAGGGAGGGAGGGAGGGGGGTCCACTTACTTGCCAGGGCGTCTTCTTTCTTCACCTGCTGGAGATCTACTGAGAACTAGGCTTCACGGCCTAGTCCTCAGTAGAGCGCCAGGTGATGACCACCTAGCGCTCTACTGAGGACTAGGCCGTGAAGCCTAGTTCTCAGTAGATCTCCAGCAGGTGAAGGAAGAGGATGCCCCGGCAGGTAAGGAGGAGTGTGAGGGGGGGCTTACCTGCCAGGGCCGTCCTTTGCCATCCGCTGCCGCCCAGGTGGCAGCGGATGGCAGAGGACGGCCATGGCAGGTAAGGAGAACTGCGAGGGGGGGCTTATCTGCTGGGGCCGTCCGCGGGCACCCGCGGGCACCCACAGACAGCCCCGAGAGGTAACCACAGGGGGGAGGGACAGAGAGGGGGGAGTTAGGCTATGGGGAAAACAAAAATGGCGTCTAATCCAAAAATCGGATGTCTGATTTTTGGATCGGGATTGGGCCCGATCCGGTCCGAGGGGGCTCCGATTTTGTCCGATCTGGGACAAAATAGGTGGTCCCGATCCAGGTCCCGATCCAATCCGGGGGGTCCCTGCACATCCCTTATTATTATTATTATTATTATTATTATTTAATTAAAAATATATGCACTCAGGGTTGTTTATAATTTTTTTAAAAACATACACAAAGCACTAATTACAATAATGAAAACATCAATATTACAATATTAAAACATTAAAATATTAAAGAGCCAGCAATAAAGTCAGAGCACCAGATTAGAAATTAAGAGCTCAATCATATGCATATTTAAAGAGAAATAAGTCCTACAATGCCCAACATTCCCCATCTAGCATGGCTGGCTGGGAAATACTGGAAGTTGTAGGATTCCCCCCCCCCCCCCTAAACATGTACAGGATGGTGCTTTAAATGCCTGTTGGAGGAGGAAGGTCTTAATCTCCTTGGGAAGGGCATTCCATCATCTCATCATCAACATCATCATGGACCTAAAACTCTCCTGCAGTTAGACCTGGTCTTAACTGTGGCGCTTCTCCTGGAACATTCTAGAGTTGAGCTATAAATAAGCTTGAAGGAAGATGTTGATGAGAGTCATTCTTTAAGACCTTTTTGTGCTTATGAACACACTGGGGAAACAGTCGGAAGGGAAGTATTTTTGCTCAAGCGTGAATGTCACCAAACATTTCAGGTCAGACAAAAGTCCCTGCATATTTGTTTTCCCAGTAGCAGGCCTCATCTGAATGAAGAGCAGGCTGACTTTGTGAAATGTCTAATGCTAAAATATCAGTGCATTTTTTTTAAATTAGGAAGTGAATAATCTGTCCTCTCACTTTTATTTTTTAATTGCCCTCTCAACTTTCACAGACATGAAAGTTCTACATCAGTGAGATGTAGTCATTCAAGATCAAAACCTACGTCTTCTTTTATGTCATTCGCTAAGGGGAAGAGAGGAATAAAGTAGAGGGTGGAAGCGTCGTTTCTAAACTTTTAGGTGTGGGATGTTCAAGGTTAGAAAGGAGACCAGGAATGCCACATTAGGACCCCTACAGCTACAAAAAAGACAAAGATAGATTCTCACACAGCCTCTGTAGCATAATCCTTTTTTAAACAGAGATCAGGGTGTTAATTTGCTTTTTAATTTATTGCACTTATCTCCTGCTTGTCTTCTGGAAAACTTGGATAAATGTATGTGTGGTTAGTAGTGGTCCACGCCTGCTTAGCTTTGACCGTGGTGCAGAATGAGGTGCTCCCAAATAATACGTGGTTCTTCCCAGCCCTTCATAGTCACCTCAGATCGTTCCACAGGAGCAGAGGGAGTGGGAACAGGAACTAAGGTTCAAGGGACATGTTACTTTCAAGATGAAGTTGACAGCAACAACATTTTTCTTTTTTTCACTCTAGAGTAAATGCAGGGCTGCTGATCTTCATTGGCACTCTAGCTTGGGGAACAGGGGGCCTTTAAACCTTTCCTCCCTGCTGTGGTCCCAAATCGGATCTAACTCCAAGAGTCTGCAATATACGTTGACAAAACGTGAGCCAGTCAAGCAAATGGATCACTCTTTGGCAAGATAAACTGCATAAAGATCCGTGACCCAGACTGGGATTGCAGCAGGCGAGAAAAGCTTCAAGGCTCCCAAGCCTGGGTCACAGTCCAGACTGGGGGCTCAGAGTTTATTCTAGAATAAAAATGAAAAAGACAGAGTGCATTCTACGTCTACAATAATTTCACAAGTTGAAGATGGGCACATGGCAGCTTACAAAACTAAAATCAGATCACAAAAATGAATAGACATAAAGAAATACAAACATGCAATGGCAAAATGCAAAAGCAGCAAGAAGAAGGAGGAGGAGGAGGAGGAGGAGGAGGAGGAGGAGGAGGAGGTCAGCCCAACCACTTCAATGGTAAACTCTGCACAATAGCAGGATAAAACGATCAACAATAGCATCAAACAATAAAATTAGCATCACTGCTAAAAGCTAACTCCAAGAATAACATTAGTCTGAATTCTTTGTGAATTCAGAAGAAAAAGAAGAAAAAGCCTATCTGGCAAATTGTGCTGGTACACACTAACGGAAGCAGGGAAGGATTCTTGAGCATTCACTGCGGTGTTTTAAAATCCACATGTGAAGTTGGCCATAGCGTTTATAACATCCTGAGGATATATTACATTATTTATTATTATGTTATATGAATACATAAACTTTGAGCTCATTTATATATTGACTCTTTATATCACCCTTAGGTGGTGTCTGGGAAAAAATCTGGAATGTGATATTCAGTGCAATAGTTAAAATGTCCCTATACTATTTTAGAAATAGATCCCCCCCAAAACAAAAACTGCCTACTCACCCTAAAACTATAACAAAATAGAGTTACCATATGAAAAGGGGGACAGGGCTCCTGAATCTTTAACAGTTTTGTAGAAAAGGGAATTTCAGCAGGTGTCATTTGTACGCACACAGCACTTGGTGAAATTCCCACTTCATCACAATAGTGAAAGCTACAGGAGCTATACTAGAGTGACCAGATACAAAAGAAGGCAGGGCTCCTGCAGCTTTAACTCTTGTGATGAAGAGGGAATTTCACCATGTGCTGTATGCATACAAAGGGCACCTGCTGAAATTCCCTTTTCAATACAACTGTTAAAGATACAAAAGCCCTGTCCTTTTCATATGGTCACCCTTTCTTGAATTATCCCCTCATTTGACCTTCTTCCAATCAGGACTGGTAGAAGGTCAAATGAAGGGATATCTCCATTTTAAATAAAAATGTAATGCTATGTGTTTGCACTGAAAATAGCAATTGCAATTCCTTGCATCACAGTACACCTAAGGATAAAAGCATTTCTCATGGGATGCTGAGGGGTGGGAAGTCTCCTGAAGACAAATTTAAACAGCTACACTTTCATTGGGGCTTTCATTATAGCAGTGGGAGTGGAGATCCTTAGACTGTGAAGCCCTCTATTCTGATAAGACTTGCAATGTTTTGATCTAGCTATCAGATAGGAGCTGCAGTTTGACACACCATCTTGCCTGTGTGAGCAGCTTCCATGAAACCTTGGGTGCTGCATTAATTCTTCATCTAAACATTTGCACAGTAATATACTGGCGGTCTCTTTCGCTCTAGCTTTAGCTGGGAGCATTAAACGCAAGACTAATTGGAATCATTACGTTCACTTCAAAAAAGAAATGTACAAAAGTGCAATAGAAATCTAATTGGTAGAATCATTCCCAGAAAAAAAAAAGATAGGTACAAAATTTTGCCAGAGCTTCTCCTTGTTTTTCTTTTGTGTTTTTAATTGTCTTGAAAAACAAGTCAACAGACACAGCTGTTCAGTGAGTCACTTTGAGCTAGAAGATGTTTGTATCAGCCTTGGACTGAAAGAATCAGGATCAGATCTCATTCTGTACACTTTCCAAATAGATGATTCTCACGGTTTGTTTTGAAGGTGCCAATCATCTGTGTTGTTCAGGGCGAGGGTCAAGGAAGGAAATGAATGGACTGGATCCAGCCCATACAAATCTCCCTCAAGTACATTGGCCTTCATTGCTTGATCTTCTTTTGGCACACGCCTTCATTGCTGGTGCAACAAGTGGAACTGTGCCAAATGCAGATAATGGGCAACAGTGGAGGGTGCACATTTTAAGGATAAGCAAAGCAATCTAAAAGCTTTACTTGCATTGTAACCTTAGTAAGTCCTGTAGTATGTTGTGTTTTTTTTTTTAAAAAAAGAATTCAATAGCATTTAAAACAGTGAAATTATACGAGTTGGAGGGGAAAGCTAGTCCAGTAATTGAAAGATTAACTGAGACCTTTTCTGCCAGGATTGTGGATCCTCTTAAACTGCTACGACCCAACTAAAGACTTGTGGCAGAGGAACACGCAAATGTCTTCTTGCAAAGGCCCAAGGAGAAATCCTGCTTTCTTCTCTCCACTCTGTTTTTCCATGGCACAGATGTGCCATGCAGACAATGAAAGAAGTTGCCGGCTGAGGGTAGGCAGGGTAGTGTAATACATGTGCAATATTGCTGACGTTGGGTTCAGATACAAGCACAATGGTTATGGCCGTTCTGCCACATGGTATGAGCATGTTGGATGACAGGCAAGAGCGACAAAACCAACTACAAGTTGATTTCATTTTGGCAGAGCACTATAGGCAGCCTCTAAATAAGTGTGAACTCTTCATTTAGACAAGCCCAGTGTGCCTAGAGTGTGCTAGTACTGGCCTAGCTGAGCATGACTTTCCATATTAACTGGTTGCTTTGAATATTGATGGTGGCTAGAGTGATAGCCAGCATTATGGCACGGCTTTTAGTAGATCTATCTCATCAGGTCACCTGCACATACTGGATTCACTTGTGTTTATCTGTGCTTTGTGATGTAATGGCTTGTTGTCCCGGTGTCCTGTGCAACAAGTTCAGTTGACATCTGTAAAAGTAAGCACATTATGCAGATTATGATGCAGAAGCAACAAGGGAGAGCTGGGGAAATATCTGATATCAGTAGAAGAGGCAAAAGACCACTTTGATCTAATTTAACAACTCAGGTCACCTTTATAAGGGAAACAAGATGGCTTTGCCTTGTTCTATCTGAGTTTTTGAAGTTCAGCCTGGGAAAATTTCAGAATTCTGCAAACACATAGGCTATATGTTTCCAAAGCTCATTCTATAACAATGTGAAGGAACAGCACACAATCTTTAGCACTTGTATGACAGCCTCTCAAAGTAAGAAAATAACGAGTACCAGAGTAGAATGCGATGGATGTGCTCAGGAGGAGAGATCACATTGACTAACCCTTTTAAACGATAACTTCATTGTACAAAATCTAATATTTGCTGTTGTCACTGTACTCACTGTCCAAAGCACAAAATAAAAGCATGAGCCTTGCTATCTAATTTTACAGCACAAAATAATAATAAAAATAAAATAAAAATCATCCATGAGGAAATACTACACATGCTGGATCCAATGAGTTGTTCTTTTTATTTGGATGTCCTCCCATCTTTCTCCACACAATCACAATACAAGTTACTAGTACATTGGGACAGCTGCATTTTAACAGTTGTTTATATGACTTAAGATCATCATAATAATCATTACAATAAACATCAAAATATGCAATCCACAAAAGGCCTCTTATAGGGATGTGAGGCTTTGGGTGGTTGAATTGGAACAGCTCTGAGGAAGGCCTCCTGAGCAATAAAATTGTGGAATGCTTGAAGCAAGATTTCACAGCCAAAGGCAGAATTGGCCCTCCCATTAGGCAGAATGAGGTGGGTGTCTCAGGCAGCAGATGCTGGGGGGTGGCAGCATGTGTTGGATGAGAAAGATGAGGAGGCTGTGTGCCTTGCAACCTCCCCAGTGCCCCTTATCCTACCCTGCTGCTGTCATGTGCCTTGGGGGGATGCATCACCAGCACAGGAGAAAGATCCAGTCAGCTTTTTTTGTACATGGAATGGGAGGGGAAGCCATCTTGTTATTTGCCTCAGGCAGCAAAATGGCTTGGGCTAGCCCTGGCCAGAGGTATTTCTATGGAGGGCAGGATCTCCAAGAAAGAGGATGGAAATTCCAACTGGCCAATCGATAGCCTGAAGAGACCTTGATCATGTGCCCATCAGATGATTCCTGCATGTGCCTATCTCACGGAAGGCTGAGTCATGGGGGATGGGGTGGGGAGTCATGCCTCAGATGTGGAGTAACGTGAAATTTTCTACCTACAGATGTCTGGCAAACCCTGGACATGTGCTTTGTTCAGCCATGTTCTCTAAGGTGTGTGGGAAGAAAGCCTGGATTTCTCAGTGTCCATGACATGTTTCTTGTTTATTACTGACACAGCTCCATGGAAATTCTGAACAGAGACCAGCCTGCTGATGCTGTAACCAAAGGCCACATTGCCTTTGGATGCCTGGAGTGGAAGAAGGAGCTTGAACAGCTGAACGTAAGTTCGCTTATTCTAGCCCTCTTCCAAAATTTTGTGTAGAAATGAAGGCATGTTGGGGGAACGTTTGGGTCTTACGTGTTTGCACCATCCCTAACTTCCACATATTCGAGTGTCCCACTTGCACAGGGCCTATATATCCTTGAAAGCACATAGGCTCCCATAAACATGATCCATGGATTGGGAGAAATGGAGGGTCTGAATCTTGAATGCATATGGGTTGGAGCAGGGCCAGTGAAACACCTCCCATTGCCTGCTGCCCAATCTCCTCTCCCCCACTGGCCACGTCTGCCCATCCCCTCCCATGATAATGATGGCCCCACCTCTTTCCCCCCAACCAGCTGCTGACTTCGCTGCCTCCCCCCACCCCCAGCCATGATGACAGAGGTGACAGCAGCTGCTTGCTCATCCCCTCCTCAACAATGATGATGATAGGATGGGGGGAGTGGCAGCACTAGCCACCTGCCCTCCTCCTCCTCCTCCTCCTCCTCCTCCTCCTCCTCCTCCACTGCTGCTGCTCTTGTGTCAACATTGTTGGGCTCGATGGACCAAGGGTCTGACTTAATACAAGACAGCATTCTTATGTTCCTATGTCGTTTCACCCCGATTGGTAACAGCAATAATGGTGCCCGTCCACCCCCTACAACAATGGTGGAGGTGGTAGTGGCAGTAGCCCTTCTCCCCACCGCTACTCTCTCTTCTCCCCCCACTCCCTGACCTGCTGCAACCCACACCCTACTTCGTCTTCTAGTCCTATCTTCTCAGACAGTTATTGCTGCCCTCTTGCTGATAGCAGTGATGATGGTACTGGTGACAGGTGACAGCCCCTTTTGTCCCTCCACACCTTGCTCAAAAGGTTCGATCCTTACTGTGAGGCATGGGCGAGGAAGTAGCCCTGGAATCTGCCTGTGCTGCAGCAACACAGACAATCGCTCACCTGATGCTGCACTTGGAGGGTTCCTCAAAGCGAGGCATTGGGCAGGTGGCACCCCAGAGAGCTATTCCAGCTGCTCTTGCTGCAGCAGGCAAGCATCCGGCACAGCTTTCTAAAGTGCCAGGCCAGACATGCAGTTCTCCTGGGGGTGGAATTGGCCATCCTTCAGGATCTGCTTACTGTGTTTCAAAGTTGGTGGACTGCACCCCATAGACTCAAACAGATTCTGCTTTCCAAACAAACCTAAATTTTATTTAAACAAAGCCTTTCCTACAAAGCTCTCTCAAGCTGTGGCCTCTCTCTCCTCAGGCCAGAAACAACGGGTCTTGCCCTCAACTGCTTCCTGGCTCCTCCCAGGAAGCACTCTTCATCAAGGCCTAATCCAGCAGTTCTTTCATATTGTTACAGCCTGAGGCAGGTGGTTCACCTTGCCTCATGGAAGGGCTGGCCATTGGTTGGAGGAAGGATCAGAAGACATTACCCTGATCATCTCCTCTCTTAGTTTCTAACCAAATGAACATCTAGGCAGGGCTACTAAGTCATTGCACTGTCTAGTCCAGTGCAGTGGCTCTGGGGCTCTCACTCAGTGCTGCTACCCGAGATCTGAACCTGAGACAATTCTGTGGGAAAATCATGTGCTTTACCACTACAATATACGTGATGGAGGTGCCTTGTAGGCCACCTTGTCCAACCCCCTGCTTGATGCAGTAAATCCAGAGCTGAAGCATCTCTAACAGATGCCTGTCCAGCCTCTGCTCAAAGACCTCCAGCCAGGAAAAGTTCCTTCTCCCCACCTCCCAAGTCATTGGTTTCATTGTTGAACTGCTCATCCTGTTAAGACATTTCTCCTAACGTTCAACCAAAATCTACCTTCCTATAACTTAAGCTCATTAGATCTAGTCCTGTCTTCTGGGGAAAATGGGCTATCATACTTCCCCCTCAATCTTTTCTTCTCCAGGCTAAACATACCCAGTTCCTTCAACCTTTCCTCATAGGGCTTGTTTTGCATAACCTGACCTTCTTCCAGCAGAGCTTTACCATGGATGTAGGGAGAAGAAAATGGTCAATCTTATAAAATGGAATAGTTTTCCCTACTTCAATCCTGCTGCATGTTTCCCAATATCTTTGCTATTTTTAGAGTTCTTTGTAAATATTAACTCAAATATTGTTCGAACAGCAGCCGCTTGGCTTGCCTAGCCTGCCAATTTTTCTCCTCATATCCACTTGCTTAGCTTCCCACAGTATAAGACTGATAATCTAAGTTAGGGTGACCATATTTGGGAAACCAAAAAAGAGAACAGCCAGTGGGGGTGGGGGAAAGCGCATTTCCAGGGCCTCTGTAAAACACATCATTACTCATGTTGCCATTGGCAGCTGCAATTAGTGTGGCGGTTGTGAATGACATGCTTTCCAGAGGCCTCAGAAAGTGTGCTTTCTCCTCCTCCACTCCAATCCGGGCCTTAAGGGTCCTGATTGGAGAAGAGGAGGGGAAAGTATGTCATTCCTGCCCCCTCACTGCTCCAATAGGGGCCTCCGGGAAGCACATCATTTCCCCCGCACTTTCCCCTTTAATGGTGGTCTTAAAGGGGAAAGTGTATCTTTTGAGGACATTATAGAAAATTACAGAAAATCCCCCGACACCCAGAATAGAACAAAAACCAGGAGAAATCTGGGAAAATCCTGACAGTTGGTCACCCTACATGAAGACTGAGCACCGTTCTCAAAACATCAGCGCTATTTAGATTACCAGTCTTATACAGTGGGAAGCTACAAGCACTGTTCTCGTGGGGCCATCTTATTTTGTCTACACCCGTCCCACTGTGCATTGCAGGGCTATATAATTAGCTCAATACATCTATTTCACTTTAGCCTCACTGATCCGCCTGGGATTTGAGGAAAGGTGAAGGGGACACAGGAAAATGAAGATGGATAGGACAGCAAATACCTCCATAGAAACCAGTCAGCTTCATTAACAGAAAATTCACACCACAGAAACCTTTTCTCCTCACCTCCCTTGGAAACATCCATTGAAAAACCCCTCATCTAATGGGCTGCATGAGATTGCATTGTATTCTTTCCACAGGTCTTGCTACATCTATATCATATAGCAAAATCATATAATCACAAAAAGATCCGATGAGAAAAATTCATTTGTTCAATAGCTTCATTTTTATATGCATATGCTCTTTTTCACAACTAGAGTCCTGTTGTCACAGAAAGAGACAATTTGATCAGAAGAAAAGCTGCTGGCTCTACGTGGCTGGCTATACCCAAATGTGAGCTTCTTTTCTGTTGTGCCTTTCCACTCCAGGCAGACACAACATGGATTCTTTTATTCTTCAATAGAACGTTGCCTTTCAAGTTTTAACACTAAGCAATTTGCTTGTAATTAGAGTGCTGGAAGATTTAGCACCGGGGAATCAAAAAGCAGTTTCTGCATGACAGTCTTTGTCACACTTCCATGGTGAGGAGGCAAAATACATTGGCAGAATAAAGGATTGACAGGAAGTTAGCAAGCAAATGAGGTTCTGTTGTATTTTATCTCTTGCAGGTCATTGGGGTCCAATCAGGAGGTTCATGGGCAGGGCTGAATTGGTAGGCTTTTCATGGGAAAGATGCTCCCTGCTGGTGAGAAGTGACATATCCTGGTGGTTCTATTTCTTATAAGGCTGAGGGCTGGTTCGGAACTCCCTGGGTCAAGACAGACATTACTTTAAATCTGTGTCTAGCAGCTTTGTGTTCTACTCATTTTGATTTTGGAGTAGGCACAGGGGACCCAATGCCAAAAAGACACCCTACTCCAGGGTCTCAATCTCGATCAGGCCTAGAGCAAAGATGACAAAACGATATAGCTGTGAGACACAGATTTAAAGAAATGTCTGTCTGGGTCCACACTACTGCAAAAATATATTTGGCTTCTAAGAAATATGCATTTTGGAGATGCACACACGTGTGTATATTTTTTAAAAACGAACAAAACTGGAAAATAGAAGCACGCACACAGGCACAAATGGCCCAACAGCAGGCTGCAATGAGTCGGAGCAAAGGATAAGTCTCTGCTCCTCTCCCCAACCAGATGCTCTCCAATGTTTTGGACTACAATGAATGACCATCCTGGCTGGGGAGGATGGGCATTGTACTCCAATACATATATGGGGAGATATTAGGTTCGGGAAGGTTGTAACACAGATACCAAGGGGCTTCTCCTCCTTTTGGCCTGCCTTTATTAGCAGGTCTTCTCCTTCAGACTGAACTGTTTAGGAAAGCTCTCACCTTACCTGACAGTGAGTCCTAAACCACCACCTAATCTTGAACATAAGGAGAACCCTGTTGGATCAGACCAAGGGTCCATCTAGTCCAGCACTCTGTTCACACAGTGGCCAACCGGCTGTCAACCAGGATTCCACAAGCAGGACACGGGTGCAACAGCAACCTCCCACCCATGTTCCCCAGCAGCTGGTGTATATTGACTTACTGCCTCTGACACTGGAAGTGGCACATAGCCATTAGGACTAGTAGCCATTGATAGCCTTCTCCTTACCAAAGCAAAGCTTTGGCAAGCCTCGCCCAACATTCCTGCATATGATGACCTTGACCAAGAAGACTGAAATGCTTTAGAAAGGAAGTTAGATTTAAGGAACATCCTATTACTGAACAATCACATTTATTGATCTTTGAGCAGCGCTGTGCATACTGGATGAAGAGTGGATCTTTCCACAGCTTCTAGAACATGAGACGTTCTTTCTTCCCTGTTCCTACTTTTTTTCGTTGGCAGACCCCTTGGTTAAGGAGCAGGGCAAACACTCCACCAGCTCAGTTCCTTCCAGATGGCACTTAGGTCATAATGTGGAGCCAAACTTCCTTCTGGGGTGTGAAGCCAAACTCTCTTCTGGTTGATGTACGCTTAGCCTCTTTGGTGCAGGCCTTTAAAGCCTTGAACAAATGTCTCTTTTCCTTGTACATCACGTCATAAGGATATAGCCCTAAAAAGTAATTATATATACTTTGAATAAACAAATAGGCTTTTATGGAGGGTGCATGAATATATTGTGTGACTGCATAGAGGCCCACTTGAAGAATAGTAGTTACAGGTAAGTATGAGAGAGAGAGAGAGAGAGAGAGAGAGAGAGAGAGAGAGAAGGCCTTGCTGTTCATGTCGCCAGGTAACAGCACATAAGCAGGCCTTCTCAGTAGTGTCACCCACCCTCTGAAACGCTCTACTACACGTTGTTCGAGAAGCAAAAACTGTGGTTTCAAACACGTCTTGAAAACTTAAGTGTTCACAAAGGCTTTTCCTAACTTGAAATGGATTATGTCACTGTCCTGGGTTGTTGCTTGTTATAACGTGTGTGTGTGTGTGTATAGTGTGCGTGTATATATAGTATGTATGTGTGTGTAATATATTTACATTTTAATTTAAACTGCTTAGGATTTTTTTTAAAATATTAAGAGGTATAGAAATATTATGAACAAATAAAATGAATTAATAAATAAAATGCGCCACACTCTGTTGCAACAATGGAGAACTGAGCAGGTAAGATGCTCGCAGTGGGTGTTGAATAATGCAACTGCCACCAAAAAAGTTAGTCAAACTGAGACGGAAAAGATTGCCTCTGTGTAGATCCTATATATGGGACGGTACACAGGCCACAAATGAGAAGTAGTGAACTGTACTGAAGGCAAATTATGGAAGATACCTGTCAAAGTTGTCTATGAAGTCTCTCTGGCAGGCTTAGCAGCTTCCATTTTAATGAAAGGGAGGGTTCAACTAATACATTAAAAAAATATGTGCTTCATCCAACTTGATAAACTGGAGTGTTTTTTTTTTTATTAATAATCATCTTACATTACAAGTATATTGTATGACAAAAGGAAAGTTCTCGTGTACATACTATGATATATCAACATAGCTCTATTCGTATCCAGTGTCCTAGCCCCTCTCACACAGGTACTATAAAGCATAGTCTGCAAAGTAATAACATTTTTAAAACATTGTCAGAAAAAAATGTGATATTAACATTTTAATACATATGCAATAATAGATTTCTAGATTGCTTTCCCCCCTCCCCTCATTTACATGTGTGCATGGTCAAACTTAACAGTTTGGGACTGGGTTTGTGAGGAGAAGCGGCGGAGAAAAAGGCAAACATGAGGAGGCATTTTCACCCCCTTGATTCTTGTAAAGTGAGTATGTGAAGATGCCAGAATAGGACACATCCGGCGACTCTCCTCGTTGCATTTCTATCATTACAGTTTGTGTGATGTGCCTCCCCTGCATTGCCCAGGGAGTTCTCTATACATGAGGTGCAGTGCTTGAGAGATTTAAGTACAGAGCAAGGGTGCTTTGTTGGCAGCATGCGGGCTGGAAAAAAAGAGAGTCCAGTAGCCATGAGAAGGTAACTAACTATCCATGAGGTTCAATCCTGAGGAAAATGTTTTCTAGGTAGCCATTCTGTATGGGCTTACCCTCTACAGTCCTGATAGCTTGTGGAGTTTCAGGTAGGCCAGGTTTGTAGCTGAGGTGGGTTTTCAGAGTTGTGTGGTGGCAAAGCCCTGACATTATCACAAGAGGATAACAAAACTGCATCATCAGAGAGGTGTGTGCGGCACAAGCTCGCTCAACATAAAAGCTGCGCAACACCAGTGCAAGTAGTCACTTGGTTGAGGAAAAAACTATTCCCACATTCTCCCCAACAGCCCCCAATAATCGTAACAACATTAACAACAACAAAACTTGCATAAGGCATTACATAGTGCCCAGATGACCTTAAGATTCCCCCCACCCCCTTCCTGGGATAGAGCAACTGAGTATGTGAACATTGAATTTAAAGACTCTTGTTATCCTAAGGTGTAGAGGACCTGTTTTGCTAACACAAAATAATGTCCAGCTGCAGAATCTGAATGGCTGTGTTTAAATCAGAGCAAAGAAAGGCCTTGTCCAGCTCAACGACCTCTCAGCACAAATTTCATAAAGGACCATCAGTGAAAACTGTGGCTTGGGTCCTAATGAATGCATGAATCTGCCATTCATATTCAAAGGATACAATCACATTAACATTATTTTGCAGGAGTGGTTCAGTCATAATGCCTCAAGCCAAGACTATGGAAATCCATTCAGGATACAGTGTCATCATCTGTCTGATGATACACGCCCACTGTCCACCCTGAAAGCCATTTAGCAGGTCAAACGGTTTGCTCAGTTAACCATGAAAAATAGCTGCTCTTTGAAATGTAACTAAATAGGATGGCAGTTGCTAAGGAGCAGCAATGTAACTGCAGGGACAGGGAACACCAGTGGCATAACTCCCCAGCTAAATACATTCACTGATTTAACATTGCACTCAGAGCTTTATTCCTACGCTACATCCCTCTCCATATACCATCCTCTCCCTCATCTTCAAGTCCTGTGTTCCACCAACCAACAAACGCTGCACTCCTACAATGCATTGC
This sequence comes from Anniella stebbinsi, assembly GCA_029215795.1. Taxonomy (NCBI): domain Eukaryota; kingdom Metazoa; phylum Chordata; class Lepidosauria; order Squamata; family Anniellidae; genus Anniella; species Anniella stebbinsi. The sequence continues at coordinate 305,960,742 of JARDYH010000001.1, read as the reverse complement.
ATAGGCAAAAGTGCCTTTGAAATCGATGGGATATGCCTCCGTACAACTGAATGCCCAGACCATTTTGCTTTGCTGTCAACAGTCACAACAAGCAGGCCAGAACACAAATTGTATTCGATCTGCAGTCATTAAGTCAAGACAAGCAGAGGAGAAAGTGCACAATTGGGCTGGATATACACACACATACACACACACACACACACACACACACACGTGGGAACACAGGCACCTACAGTCTATGCAACACCAACAGTTAAGTCTTCTGCCTTATCCACCACAAGATGGTTCCGCTACAGTTACACAGTCTTTAGTTAGCACATTACCATCCATGCCAGTAGAAGCATTCCCTTTCCTAGCCATAGCAAAATATTTTTCATTAGATAGCTCTCACTCTCTCTCTAGGCAGACCTCAGAGTAAGACTAAAAGCCACACCTTTAGCCTTACTAAAAGACTGGAGGACTTGTTTTCTTTAGGGCTGTATTCCTCTCACATAAACACGGGGGCCTGCCTTTGCACCAGAGCAGCCTGTTTTCTAAATTTCATATTTATATCTATTGAAAACATAGAAATATATAAATATATAGTATTTTCTTTATATAGTGATATATAGGCATGTGGATACATTTTTTACATTGTATGGTGTATATGGATTATTACACGTCAACATGCCATATATAGACTATGGGCATAGTCTAGCCAAAGTTAGTCTTTTGTCCCACTGACTTCAATGGGAGAATTGCGCAGGTGCTCAACTCTCTGTCCCATTGACATCAATGGGGCTTTAAAGTGCTTGACTTTAGCTGGATCAGACCTAATGAGTACAATCCAGAGAAAGTTGTGTGTGCTGAGTCCCACTGTAAGTAACAGGATTTTTGAGGCTCAAGTCCCACTGATTTCTTTAGATTGCACCTTACACAAGTAGATATTGCGTACATAAACCAGGTTTCATGCAGAGTAATTGTACTTGCCACCAAAATGAGACAGGAATTGCATAGATATTACCGGAGTCCAATGGCTGAGGGACAGAGTACTGTGTTAATACTATTTAAGAGACGTTTGGGTTGTTTTGAGTTGAGGGATTCTGACTAAACCTATAGGCCGTCCACCTCTTTGCTAGACAAATGTCAGCTCCAACTTATTAGTAGAAACTACTTTAGTAAAAACGTCGCTTGGTCAGCACATTTATGCTGTGGGATCAAAATATTTGGATGGTAGTTGGGAACCCATACCAGCAAAAGTGCAAGCAACAGGTACAATCAACACAAAGATCAGCTCCCAAGCCTGCTGTAAGACCACATGCTTTCATTCTCGTTTGCTGATGTTGGAAGACTGTTGGTTTCCTGTTTCGTGACCGTAATCCCTGTTGTGTTTGCCTTACTGGCCATAGGAACTGGATTTCACGCACCACTAGCAAGTTGCATGAAAGGTAACATCAGTGTGTGCTTAGTATGTTTCTGTCAAACAGAAGCATTCACCTGTAGAAGAGCCTGAGTTAAAAGAGAGTTGAGAAATCTGCAATCAGATCCCATTCTAGTTAAAGGTCTCCATAGGAAGTCCAAGGTGTGGAGACAGATATGCACAGATTAATCACAGTCAGATGCTGAGCAGGATAGAAACATTTGATTACCAGCTGTACATTTTGTCACTTGAGATGTAAGAGATCACACATTCACAACAATAACCTCTTGCCTGTACACAACAGGATGCCTGATTCATTTGGTTTCCCAGGTCTGGATACTTTTGAGCTTGACCCCTTTTATCTCCTCCTCACTGCTGGAGAAACCTATACAAGGGATTAGGTACCATCCAAGCGATTGCCAGCAAGCATAGAAGTGCTTTCTTCCGCTGCACAGCGCTAGGCCTCGATAAACATTTTACTGGCTGATGCCCTCTAGTGTCGATTATTTTTCATTACATTCCCCCACCCCAGCCTCTCTTTGAGACTGTGACCAAACAGATAGCTAGAACATAACTAAGCTTAGACAATGATCTGATTCAATGCAATTCCTGAAAGCCCCCCACCCCCAAAAGGTGGTTCACATCTGATTTACCTAGCAATACAATGTTTTTAACCGTAATTTTTATTCAGCATTTTTATACACCTGGCTGTAGACATTCATGTCCCTGGAGGTCATTATATGATCTAAAGAGGCGATCCCCTAAATACGTTTCATTTGATCACATGCTCACTAGCTCCTTATGCTATTCTTGTCCATTAGAACATTTATCAAATGATTTCTTTCAGTTACAGCATGAGACAAATGCATACCATTTTGCATAGAGTTATGGGTTGGATTCTAGGCAACCGGCAAACAACTACCTGTGCTCCTAGTGAATACCAGATGTGAAAATTTCAACATAGCCATGATTTTATTCTAGGAATTTCTTATATTTTTATTTAACTAAAATAAGCAACACTGTCACCAGGCATAACATGCTTTCAGGAGCATATTTAATGGATGTAATTTGCCACTAATATAACTTCAGAAATGGAATACTGCATACATTTCCAACAAAGGTTGAGAACTTGGGACTTTAAATGGTAGATTATATAGTGGGGGGAAATTCGATTTTGGAGCTCAGCCACTCATCACATTTTTGTAACATCGGAGATAAGACTGTAAATATGTAAACTGACTCCTAGAAGATTTCAGAATAGTTTTGACCAAACAACATTAAGTATTTAAACAAGTAGAAAACCTTTTAATTGCCAGAAAACATAAAAGTATGATCCAGCCAAGGCTAAGCATCACTAATTTTATTGTGAATGAATAAGCATATGATTGCTTCTACTGAAACCAAGAAGTGTTAAAATTGCTTAAATTGGTTGGATTGTGCCCTGATTTAGTTAATAGGAGTGTGCAAAGTGGGACTTCTCCGCCTTGAAATTCGAGCCAGAGCTCCGTCGAGGCAATTCTCTGCCCCAATTTCGGAGTGGATCCCCTTACTTCGCCCCGTCGGATTACCTGTCAGAGAACCATGCATTTTTGGATAAATGCTCTAGTCAATAGAAATTAATCAAATGCTTACAGCTCCCTCATTTTTGAAGATAAAGAGATGAAACTTGGCATGATAGCTCTTAAGTAGGGCTTTAAGCATGCCATGTTTGCAGCAGATCCATTCATGCCTTGATTTTTTAGGAAATTTTGATCCCCCCCTCAAACCATTATCCCCCTTAAACAGACATACACACATTAATCCACCTCTGCGCATTTATGGAGAGAGCTTTTATCCTTTACTTTGCTGATGCAGAGCTCCACAGCTGCTGGTGAAGTTTCTACTCCAACCTGGTGCCCTCTAGATCTATTGGACGGAGCCCACCCACCCCCTGCACTGGAAGCCCAGCCAGCCAATAGGAGTAATAGTTTAACTGAAATAAAGAGCTTGTCTGACTCAGGCGTAGAAGCTTACTCACTCATGATGCTAGCCAGCCCAGCAGCACTTTCACACTGTGGATGATTGACTTCTATGAGTCCAAGCAGAAACACACTCCCTCTCCCCCCTCCCTCATGACCAGAACCAGCAGCCAGTTAGTGTTTCCCACTCCCCTAAACACTGTGATTGGAGGAGAACACGGTCACGGACAGCACTATGGCAATTCCTAACTGGTTAGCCACAGATGTCAATATGAAAGCTACCCCACACCCCACTCAGCGTCTTCCAAATATGGAGATTCACACACACACACACACACACACACAGCATTGATGCCTGAAAAACAGTTGGATAATTTCTGAGATTTTAGAAGCTCCGATTGGGCACAATTCCGCTCTGATATTAATCAATGGGTTTGGAAGATCGAATGCTCTGCGGATATTTGCGGTTACCAAATATCCGTGGTTATTGTATGTTTGAACACAGCACTTTTCCCGCGAGGTGGGTTATCGTGTTGTTTGAACACCATGTGTTTTCTGCAGGGTTGCTTGTTAACCACCCTAAACACTCAAGGGCGCCATTCAGAAGACACCTTAATAAGGTGAATAAACCATCTTTAAAATCCTGCAAATGATCTTTATCCATGTATATCACTATTTCAACCAGGTGCTTTATTTATCTTGAACCTTTTCAAAATTAGCCAGTTAAAATATTTTATTTAACCAGATTGTATGGGAACAAGAGTGACTGGGTAACAGATAATTTTCAGGGCCTATAAAATGACCCAAACCCATTTATATTAAAGAAATAGTAGGAATTACCCATTTTTTTTAATTGCTACATAAACAGCAAAGTTTTGTGTCTTATTTCAGTGAGTGGTAACAGCTCTCTGGAAGTTAATATCACTGGTGAATGGAGTCTTCTTAGTGGCACAAACTATTATTGCTAATGCTATTCTCTTAGTGCCTATGGTATGCAGTTGCCTTTGGTCACATCAATGCTCTGTGATTCACAACAGTTGTTGTCATGCTTAGAAAAATGTTATGGTACAGGCCCGTAAACATATTCTACATTAGTTATTTTAGTTCTGTTGATACTCCTAGTGCGATAAATACACTCACAGTCAAAATTAAGCGGCCTTCAGATTTCCTAAAGCATCTTCCTTCTCTCTGCATCAATCTCTTTCCTCATCATCAACCCAAAATGGGTGATACTGGAGAAGATGCATTTTTAAAGTCCAACATAAAACACCACTTGCAAAGTTGAGAGAAAGACTACTGGAAAGCAGACAAGGCACAGATCTCTGTGCTTTTTCACTGTGAGCGTGTAGGGAGGGGTGAGAAGGCAGTGCATGGAAGTGACTAAAGGTATATCTGCACCAGTTTTTCTTTTGTACAAGGGGGTGGTGCAATCTGCACCTCATACTGTTTCCTGTCCCTGATTGCCTCAATTAGTCTTCCGCTTCCTGTGCCCTGTCCCCTCGCCGCATGGAAGTCAGAATCGCTTTATAAAAGTAGTAACTTCTGTGCGATTGAGCTGGACAAATGTTTGTAATGTCTCACTAATTACCATCCCCATCCACCATTACAGCCGTCCCTCCTTTACCTCATCATATTACTCCTTTTTAATAAGATTCTTATGCTAATAATGTTGTACATTTGTTATAGATAACACACTACGTTCTTCAGCTATTTCCCCCTCCTCTTTTTGTCTGGAGGTGGCCAGAATTAGTTACCTTGACAACTCCAGCTACTTCTCCATGAAGAAGGCATCAAGGCACTGTGCCTCCATTCCTACTTCCTTTGTACACCACATCAGTTACTGTGAGTGTGTGTGTGTTGTTGTTGTTATTTAAGGCTCCTTGAATCCTGAAAATAAGAATCACATATGTATGAGAACAATGCTAAGATTATTACTGGGACAATGAAGGGTGAATTGAAATGAAAAAAGGCGCAGCAAAGGACACCAGTGCAGATATACCCTAAATGAGACTGCTTTAACAACATGCTACATTATTAATGAAAACATACTGTTTAAAAATTATATATATATATATGTGTATATATATATATATATATATATGAGAAGCTATCATCTAGCAGCAACGGTTCCAGAGATATCTTAGCACCAAGACCAATGGAAAGGGGTAGGAAAAAATTGGGGTGGAGGGTGGGAATATGGAAAGGTTCAGTGTAACTGACAACATTGCTGTATTTCTAAAATAATGCAGACTGGCATGAGGTTAGTCCCTCTGGAAACATGCCATCCTAGTAGTTTTTCTAGGCAAAAGGGGTTCCTTCGATTCCTGTGATTATCCAGTATTGTCATGGCATTGCCCTCTGGCATATTTGGCAGGGTGTGGGCACAAACAGCAGTGGAGATTTGTGCTCATTTGGGATTATTTAACCTGAACAATTGGGAGAGAGAGTGAGAGAGAAAGAGAGATCTCCACAAATGCATTTATGATTTCAGATATAAATCCCAGTTTTCACATGTTTGCCAGACTATGCACCCTTTCACAGGAATATGCACAATGTTCCATTTTTCTTTTGCCATACAGTGGAACTTTAAACCTTAGACCAAGGAAGATATGTGAACCTCTAAAAAGACCTTGCCATGTGATAACAACCAAAAGCGGATCTTGCATTGATATCCCCTGCCACAGAAAAATAGCAGGCATTTCTTTCACTTATTAAAAAAACCCAAACAAACACAACCCATTTATGATTATAAAGACTGAGTATAAATAACATAAAATTAGCATACATATATATTTAAGCCCTGGAGTCTCTACCCTATTACGGGATTTGACTCACTGGCTATCTAGCTTCCACAGCAGCCCGGGTTTTCAGTAAAGAGTTTTAATTAATTTTCTTATCCCCTACTATATAAAAATATAAATGCAAAAAACAACCCTCCCCACACACAATTCCCTGTCTTCTGCATTAAGCTATTTCCATCTGAACATGCTACCAATATTGAAAGATATATGCCTTGTTAGCAGAATTTTCACAGGAGATTTGCCTTTTGCTGAAAATGCCCATTGGAGTGTGATATGGAGAAAGGGGCATCAAGGAGTAATTGACAGAAACGAAAAGGTTAACTGGACCATCAGAAGAATGTGTGAGAATCCACCCTAACCTAGATGAAATTGGGGAGCCGGAAAGGAATTCCAAGAGGTATGCACAGGGCTCAGGAAACCCCATGATCATAAGCAAAGGGCTGAAATGGCTCAACAGCTGACTAACAAAGGGGAAACGGCAAAGAATAAAACAGACACAGACACACACACAGACACACACACACACACAAAAGCATTGTGAGATGTAGGATGACATTGGCCTGCCACGTCTAGCTTATAAATCCAAGCAGTTTGAAAATGCAGACTATGGCCCCAACACAAGTTTCTGAAAAAATGAAATGTTGTCACCTACATTGCAGCTGCCACAGTTGAAGATGTCAGTAAATGTTAAGTGTTGTCTCATTCTTAAAAATTCCTCTTAGCTTCCAACAGATAAGTTTACATTTTCAGTGTGGGGTTTACATACATACATATATATATATATATATATATATATATTCATATAATATATCAAAGCTTAAAGTGTTGATTTTTTAAAAAAAGATTCAACAGCTTTCTAAATGAGAGGAATTCCTTGATAAATATCTGGGTAAAATTCCGATGCATGGTCCATGCTCTGCAGCACTGGTTTCTGATCCAGGGAGGACATCCTGCTCAGCACTTCTGCAGACAGTGCGTAACTATTGCTAGATTTCTCCTCGAACCAACTATCAAGTGCCCTCTTGGCTTCGAAGTTGGCAATGGGAGGCCCATTGACAGCAATCGTCAAAAGATCACTGAGCTGTTCTAGAGTGAGCCGGGAGCGATTGTTTTTGCGCACTCTCTGAAGGGCGTTGCGTCCCTTTTCACAGCAGGCTGTGGAGGTGGGAAGGACTTTGAGGATCTGGATGATTTTATTTAAAAGGGGAAATCTCTGCCTGTATTTACAAATGTGGCTGATTAAATCTTTAAAACCATTTTTGGTATAATAATCCACCTTGAGTTCTCGCCATTCCATGAGCAAACTCCCCCTGGTGTCCATGCCCTCTCTGCTGACCTCGGTGGTGAAAGATGGTACGGCCTCCAGATGCTCAAAGATCTGCACCATGTCTTCCCTGCCATAGCTCATCAGCTCCTCTGCACTTCTTGGCCACGCTCCAAGGTCAAACACCTGGCACGCTTTCACAAACGCCCGGCTGCGGGGCTCGAGCCGTTGAGCAAGAATCACCTGGGTCTTCTGGCAGATCTTTTCTCGAATTGACTGGAATTTGGCTTCGGCCACCCGTAGGTTTTTTACAGCAACGCCGTTAAAGCTTTCACGGAAGTTCTCCTCGAATTCCTGAAGATATTCACCAGGAGAATCTGCTAGCCTGCTGATCTCTTGGATGGCCTCCTCAATTTTGTCATCTACTTGCGACACAAGGAGGTATTCACCTTGGAAGACGAAGGCAAGGCGTGAAAGTACAGCAATTACGTCCAGCAGAAAGTATATCAGCTTAATTGACTGGTAGTCCATAAGGAACTGCAGGAGAGCCAAGGCAATAGCAGACGCATCTGCCCTTTGTGTTTGGCCACTGACGTCTTTGAGATGGGCCACCACTTCTAGGTAATCCTTGATCAGAGCATTGAGGACATTTTGCTCCCCGATTATCCATTTGACTGCTCTAATGTCTCCCAAGAACTCAGTCTCTTCACAGAGAGTAGCTGCCGTGACCCTCAGCTCACACATAAGCCTTGGGGAGTAACGGTAAAAGCTGAGCAACTGCTTCAGGTTGTTCTCCAGCTCCTCCAGGCATGGAAGCTCTTTTCCACTAATTGCATCCAATATTTCCAAATGGGGCTTGTGTACCATAAGGGGTAAACAGAGCAACCAAGGCAGAGTCTTTCTGATTGTCATGTATATGTTAGTTCTAAGGCTGGCAGTAATGTTAGCACCATCAACTCCCAAACCAACACTCGGCTTTTCATCTTGCAGCCTTATTCCCAGGGAGGAAAATGCCCTATCTAATGCTTGGATGTAACTGTCTGTTGTAGAAAAGCCCAGCTCTTGGAGAGAGAGGAATTCAGTGGCTGGAGGCCCATCACTGCTGATATACTGTACATAAACTGCAACTGTGTCAGCAAGTAAATCATCACTCTGCCCATCCAAAATGATGCTGAGGAAGGGAGACTGCCGGACCCGTTCAACGAGATCCTCTCTAAGAGCTCGAGCGATATGATGGATTAAGATTTGACAGTCTCCCTCGTTCATATACTGATCCACCACTTTGAGTTCACACTTTCTCAGTAGTTCTGCAAGTGGCCGAAAGTCACAGTATGGCCGGCCTTCCATAGCTAAATGGTAGGCTGTGTTGAAGAGCAAAGTCATATTTCGGCACATCTCTTCTGTCTTCTCTGGGTGCATCCTGAGCCTGTAGAGCTGCAGGCACTTCTTGTGGAGGTTGCTCTGGCTATGGAGTTTTATAGTATGTATCTTAAACTGCTTAGAACCAATGATGAAGGCTGAAGTCCGAGAAGATTGCACCGTATACTGCCGGCAGACGTGACACCACATTTCATTCAATGTAGGGGAGTACCTCAGAAACCAAAACTTCTTTAGCCACTCTTGCTTGAAGCGTCGAATCCTCCTGGTGACAGCAGACATCTTGGAGGGCTCATCTGTGGCTGTTATCATGTCATTTGAGACTGATTCATCGGCTGAATCCACTTCCTGGTCATCATCCTCCATGATGGTGGGAACAGACATGATGCTTTCTGAAGCTGCAAGAAGAAAAAAAAATAAAAAGAGTGTTTAAGGGAGTTCTAAGAAATGATGCAAAACAGTAAGACAATTGCCCCACGTTTCATCCTTGGCTACTCATGCCCTTGGGTTTTCAGCAAAACATAGTACTAGAGGAAACTTTGGTTTAAAAATATGTTGTGATCCTTCCATTTTTAAAATCATACTTTCTACCAGTCCAAGAAACTTTGGGCAGCAAACCCCAGCCTGTTATTCTGACCACTTTCACAGTCACAAAAGGTACTAATGAGACAGCATGTTTTGGAAGGAAATTGAAGTGTTCTTCAAACACAGTTGCATTAAATCAACAGAATCAATATAGCAAGTTCTGTCAGAGGAGAGGAAAGGGAAAATATCCATTATATACTTCACACACGTGATGAGCCAGCATATTTCACACTCAACATAGAAAACCAATCATACTTTCTAAGCAGGACTCAAAACAACGACATGCTATTCTTTCTCCTGTAAGGGAATGCATCAAGAATACAGCAAACAAATTCGCTGCAATGAATTTTGTTTTATTGAAAGTGCACGGATTACAGTAAAAAGAAACATGTTTTATCATTACAGGCACAATCCTACCCCTATTTGCTCAAAGGACTGAGTCCCTGCTTCATAAAACCCAACCATGAGGCCTCAGTGAAATAAGATGCTTCTCAGAACACGCAAGGCTGGAACATATTTAGATACGAATGGCAAAGGCCTCTCCTACACACTGCTTGAGGAACACTTTTACTGTGTGTGACTTACCTGTGGGGTATGAAAATGGTTGGTACTCAGGTACCTGAGGAGGTAGTAGAGGTGGCTCAGCTAACTTGCCCGATCTTAGCATATTTAGTTCAGCCTGCAACTCGCGAATCTTCTTTTTTAGCCGTATACAGTTGGGACACAATGAGGTTGTTGGAATCTCAAGGGCATCATCTTGAGTCGATGCCAGAGACAGATCGGTGGGGCTGTTCACTTTGAATGACAAAGGTTCTTCACCTTCATCTTCCAGCAGGCCAATTTCTTTGGACATGGTAAAAGAGGAACCATGGGGGATCTTCCACTCACCCTCATTTCTGCTTCTACTGTGGTTTGAAGAGCTGTGTTGAATACCAGTTCCACAACTTTCTGAGACATCTTGAGCACGGAACCTGGAGGACTTTCTAGTGGAAGGAGTGGAATTTTTTGTTATCTTGTGCTCTTCCGTTTTTTTTGACTCGAGAGAAGCTTCTAGAACATCTTTGAAGATGAGATCGATTTTCTTTTTCTTTGTATGTGGTTGAGATACACCTTCTTCAAAGCTACGCTTGCAGGGGCTCTTCCCTTGCTTTGATGTGGTGAGCTCGAGTGGATAGCTCATATCCTCTTGATTTTCTATAGTTCTTTCTGACCTCTCCCTTAGTAATTTTTTATCTCCTGGAACGAAAAATCAGGAGTTGGGATTATCAGTGGGAATTGTACCACATTCTTCACACCCAAACCTAAAACAAAAAGTGGGAGGACAAACTTCTGCATTTTCGCATGTTGCGTTACCAAAAAGGAAACATATTGGAATAAAAGCTTAGGAACCTTAATACTGGAGAAGATTATTTTTGGGGGGTCAAATGATATTCTAAGTAGCCATACAGAAGTAGGCCTCAAACACTTCCAAGAGAACACCAATTATAATAGGCAGCTGGTTCAATGTAACAGGTAGCCAACCTGTATTGGAATGAGAATATAACGTGGACTCTGTTGGCTTGCTGAAAATGTAGTGATAACTTTGACTTGGTAAAAGGTATCAGGTAAATAGTCAATGAAGTTTGAGATCCAGAGATTTCTATGTAAACTTGAAAGATCTTTCCATTCTATTCCAGAGTAACATGAGACATGAGAATGAAGGAGAATTACAATCTCATTTCCCATAGTGCTTGTTAGTCAAATGAGCTAGACCCAGCTCATGATATCCAAGATTGGGCCCTAGATGGCTAAGGGTATGGGCCCTATCCAAAATTCACCAAAAAGCAAAGACATTATGCATCTTAGCAGTTACGTAGAACAAAGGGAATAGCCAGATATCCTTACCTGGAAATTCAGAAGATGATAGGTTTGGTTCAATTTCCATTTTTCTTCTGTCTTGTTAATAACTCCAAGCATCAAGACACATGGTTGCTTCCCAAACAAGGCACTGTTTTATGCTGCTATGTGTATATATTTCATTGTAAAACATATTTGTGCTTTCGAACAGCTACAAGGTAAGTGTGTAATTTCAAATGCTGGCACCATAGTCCTGAACAATTGCAACAGTGTTATCTGCTTGCAACACGTGAGTAAAGCTGCTATGACGCCAGTGTAATTCTGGGTTTTGTGAGACTGCGCTGGCCCACCCACGCAACCCCATTATAAGTGTTTGTCAGTTCGCACTGCAAGTCCTGAGATCCAGCTACAGGAATGTAGGAAGTGTGCAAGACTTAAGTCAGTACCATACCCTAATTACATGAGAGAATGACACTGACCAGAGAACATGGCAGACTGTTAAACTTAACAGGGCAGGTTATTCAAGTCAGACTATGATAGCTGAACATTCTTGCAAGACTCGACAGAGAAGTTCACAAATGGGTTTCTATTTCCATGCTAAACATGGACAATGGTGCATCAAAATCTGTGATTTCATGCCGGTATGCAATTTGGTATTAGATACAGAATTGACCCATCTGAGGATTACAGCTCTCACTTTAAACAAATAGCAAGTTTCTAGCCTTGGTGGGTGTCAAAACAGGCTTAAAAGCGTTTGGGCAGTGCTTGATGAAATCTCAGAAGGTTGGTCAAGGGGGCATGGTAAGATTTCTAGTAATTGGTGTGCCGATGCGAATGGCTTCAGTGCCTGACATAGGGACAAGCAAGGCCCTATGGCTACAGAAGCCAAACCAATTAAGGAAAGTGATGAGATATGTACAAATGTACTCGATTTGCAAGCGTAACACATGGGCAATTAATGGTTATAATTCTATTAACCAATTCACGAATTATACACAGGTTTTATATGGATAAAACAATACTTCTGAAGAAATGAAAAAGCATCCTTTGTTTTTTAGATCAGCCTCACCAGGTGCCCTCCAGATGTGTTGGACTGCAACTGGCTGCTGGCTGGGGGTGATGGGAGTTGTAGTCTCACACATCTGGGGGGCACCAGATGGGGAAGAAACTTCTGCAGCTGCCATCAGCTTAGAAGCGGCATTCCCTCATTTGTGTCAGATGAGTGGGAATGTCTTTTCAAAGGTGATGCCTGCCACCCAGAGTTTTTGTAAGTTTTTATATTAAAAATAATTAACATTTTCCTATGGAATACTCTAATACAGAAGAGGCATGTGGCTCCCTCCCTGACTAATTTTATAAATGGTCTTAAGAGACCTGGATGTTCCAGTCTTCTTTTAAGGGGTGTGTGCAATTTTATTTGATACAGTGGAATCTTCACTGCTGATGTTATTGTAAATCTTTCATACTGCTGTTTTAGTTAATTCTACTTTAGTTAACTGTACTGTTTTAATTTTTTATTCTGTAAACTGCCTTAAAGAAGTGTCACCTCAAAAGGTGGAATAAAAATATTTTGACTATAGAAATATTTTAATATCAATTCATTTTAGAAATTGTAGTATTTTATATATTTATATATAAATATGTATTTATTTTAACTGAGATATTTAACTGAGAAATCTAATAGATTAATTAACTAAGGGAGAAATAGCTAAGGGACAATGTCTGGGGGATATAGGATATTTTGTTTTCTTGGACCTGAGCTCAGAGACAGGGCTCCAAGCTCTGAGCCAGGAAACTGCACTCCCCACTCCCCACTCCCCTGCCCCCCATTAACCGGCATGGTTAATGCCTGCCCCCTTTCCCTATATCTGTGCTCTGTTTTCTAAGCACAGGGAAACAGAGCACAGATATAGGGAAAGGGGGCATTTCTAGGGATGGGGAGGAGACTGGAGCAGCAGGCACACAAGAAATCCTATGTCTGTCCCGAACTACTTCCCTTCCCCTCCCCAAAGTCTTCACTAGACAGGCAAAAACACCTATCTAGCTTAAATACGGATACTCGGAAGCCTCCAAGTTCGGCAATCCTACACAGGGTGGATCCAATAGGATTGCGCCCTAAGGCTGCAATCCTATAGTCATATAGAAGCAAGCTCCACTGAACTCAATAGGGCTTACTTCGAAGTAGACGTGTATAGGATTGCACTCTTGTTGTAGCTCTGATTCATAGAGATTGCAGAATTTATGGTTTGGGTGCTTTTTTTGGCATGGGATTTTAAGCTTTGTTGGTTCAGACCATACAATCTTTACCCTGGGCATGGGTCAAGGTATTTGTTTTTTTCCCCTTGAAAAGCAACAATGTAAATTACTTAAAAGGACCCAAATTCATTTGTTTTTATGTCGTAAGCTACCTTGAGAGAACTTTGTTCCCTAACAAAATGGCCTAAAAACAAAATGAGGTAAAAATAATTCACTATGTTTAGATATAGCTAAACAATTTGTTTTAAGCCAAATTTAAAATCTCAGGTTTTAGCTGACTTTACTCATGCCTCACTATTCTCCAGTGGATAGTGTCTTGCACCCTAATCCTGAAGAATATTGGCCACAACCCAAAATCTTCTATTACGAAATTCACCACTTTTGCTCAGATGTTTTTCAATAACTTAGCCAAGCCTTTCCCTTTGATAATGATGGATACTCACCATAGAGAATGCAAAACTTATGTGAACAATTAGAATTTCAGAATCACAGCCAATATGTGCAAGAATGTGGCTTAGTCTGTATAAGTTACTACAGAAACTATATCAAGGAATAATTTACCCAATATCACATCTGTATGTGTACCGTATAATCTATATATAATTCAGTATAGGATGTGTTGATTGTCATGACTTGTTTGTAGAGAGGTCTTCTATTGATGAGAGTTAGGACAGGATCCAGATCTCGCTGGATTCCCTAAGCTCAACTTAGTGTCTACGGGGCACAGATACCAGGACTAACCAAATCAAAAGATCTACATCCAAGCTCCCCACTCAAGAGGGATGAATCTGATACTGAGAGCAGCAGGAAGCCTAAATGCCACCCCACCCCAAACTCTTCAATTGCCAGCAAAGGATATTTAGAAAATCCACCTTAGCAAGTAAGCTATCCAATGCTGCCGGAACAGGAAGCTTTGAACCAGGCTTTCCCCTTAAAATTTCTTCAGCTGGCAGCAGGGGTGAAATTTGAGCTGGAGGTCACAGCAGCAGTATTTAAGGGCTCAATTAATTTTTTATCCTTTGCTCAAAGAATGTCTCCAGCTGTGCCATTATTGTAAATAAATATTATACCCAAGGTCTAAGACAGCAATGGAACAGAGGATTGGAATGTCCTATTTTGCCTAATCAATAGATTGTTCTCTTAGCGTCTGTACCAGAAGTTCCCACTGATTTTAGGCAACATCTTATTCAACAAAAGATTTAGTTTCAGGTTTAATGGATTCCACCTGCCTCTTTAATAAGGGTTTGTCTAATTTGCATAATTGTTGGAGATGTAACGCACCTAATGATTCTTTTATTCATGTTTTGGCAATGCCCAATAGTTGTTACCTTTTGGGAGGAGGTCATAATAAGGATAACCTGTCCAAAGCCCTGTAGAATTTGCTTTCGTATACCTGTTCTCTTGGCTAATGCCCCATTGCCAAATCCCTTCATGCAAAGCTAGCCATTTCCATACTTCTACAACCTCAATCTGGAGAACTGGAGAAGGGAAGGAGGGGTGGAGAGAAGGGGAGGTGGCTCCATTATGTTGGAGCAAACATTCTGTAGGTGGTACATCCCTTAAATAGTTTCTGATATGCCTTAAACCTCTAGCTCACGTTCTCCTCCTTTTGAAATGTTCTGACATTTCAAAGTACCTGAGTTCTGGTATTTCTGTGGATGACATAAAATCTTGCACATAAGGGTTTATTTACAGTAAACCTTCGTAGCATGTTCCATGCATGCACACACATGTACACAACCAGATACGTATAAAACTCACAGCCGTGATGCGGAGAAAAATTCCATCTTCTAGGAGGCCATATTTTCAAAGAGTATCTTTTACCAAGTCAAAGCATCAAGACAGTAGCTGTACATGTTGATGCTGTTCTTAGTTACAAACGCCAAAGTTATGTGAACTGCCTCTCAAGGGCCTTGTCCATTTGTGGTTGTGTTATGAATGAAAGAGCCCTTGATACCCTTAAAGTCACAGTCTTGCATAGCTGATCAGATGTGATTTGTACGTTTCTTGAATATTTTTAAGCTAACCATGTAGCTAATACTGGCCACTGGATCTTGTCCTATGAATATTTTCCTTTAGCCAAAGAAAAGTGCTTTGAATTCATTGCGTAGATAATTGAAGACCTCAGAAGTTGTGTGTCTGTAGGTTTAAAGCCAGGTTACTGGTTTCATACATTCTGAGTGAAGTTCCTCCATCACATCATTGTAAACTTATACAAAGATTTCCCTGAATTAGACATTTCAGTAAAAACACATTTGAAAAGATTATTCCAATATAGTTTGGTGGAAATGATATTTCAATAGTGGATAGAGTTGCTTTCCCCAACCTAGCGCCCTTCAGATGTGTTGGACTGCAACTCCCATCATTCCCAGAGAGCATAGCTAGCTGGCTTGGAATGATGGAACTTGTAGTCCAACATACATGGAATGTGTTGGACTGCAACTCCCATCATTCCCAGAGAGCATGGCTAGCTGGCTTGGAATGATGGAACTTGCAGCCCAACATACATGGAGAGTATCAGGTTGAGGAAGGCTGATGTAGAAAAAAGATGCTCCAAAACACTGTGATCACCGCAGCATATTGCAATACATAATACAGATAACCAGCCCTGCTGAGACCAACCAAAGCCAATTTCAATCTGAATATGTTTTCAAACTGTGGGTTCAATTGTGATAAGTGTGCTTTACCATGCACACAGGTTGTGAATTGTAATACTGAGATAGACTGGAAAGCTGGAGCACAGATCTGACATAATAGTAGATGAACACACTTCCACCTGTGTGTCTAGCTGTTTGGGCAAGATTACAGCAGGCCTGTTCAGACAACATGTTAAGTCATGGTTAGGCCACTAAACCTTTTGCAGCAAATGGCTAGTGAGCATGTTCAAACTGCAGTTATGTAGCCACTGTGGTTAGGAATGGTTCACACAACACACTGGCTCAATTCGGACGACACAATAAACAACTGGTGTGGGGGAAACAATCGTCATTGTTTTGACTATCGTGTTATCCAAATGCTGCCATAGTCAACTCAGTGCTGATCCTAATCCACACCACAGTTGATTATTTATTACCATGTTGTGTGGGGAGTACCCCCTAGATGAACAACTGTAAAGTTGATTACTACCCCACCATTGACTATCGTGTCATCCAAATTGAGCCACTGTTTAGTTCAAAATGCTTAACCATCATGGTTTAGTGTGTTGTCTGAACAGGGCCACTGGTTATGATGCTGCATGCAAAGGAACATAAGAAGAGCCAGCTGGACAAGACCAAGGACAAATCTAATCCAACATCCTGCTTTCCACAGTGGCCAGTCAAGATGCTTCTGGGAATCTTACAAGCAATGGGAAAGATCCAACAGTGTGCAGCCACTAGCACTATTTACATTGCACTAGCAGAAACCAATTGCCAGACAATATTAACAATGCTTGTTAGATCCTGTTGTGCTAGCAAGCTCTATGAACACTGCATAAGGGTTGGTTTCTGCTAGTGTAACATCAATAGCACTAGCAGTCTGACACTGTTGGATCCTTCTCAATGCAAATTGTCAACAGCCCTCCTCTGCTAGTATCTTGAGGTATACTGCCCATGAACATGGCATGGCAAATAGCCACAATAGGCCTATCCACCCTGGATTTTTGTAACTCCCTTTTAAAGCTATCTGAGCCAGTGTTAGTGGCTATCACCACATTTTCTGACAGGGAATTCTCTATGCTGTAAGCTGCTTTGGGAAGACGGTGATATTGAAAGCTGGCTAAGAAATGGACTAAATTAAGTAAAACCAAGAAAGAAGCAGTAGTACTTATGTGAAAAAATGTACATACCGTATTTTCCGGCGTATAAGACGACTGCGCGTATAAGACGACCCCCAACTTTTCCAGTAAAAATATAGCGTTTGGGATATATTCGCCGTATAAGACTACCCCTCTTCCAACGCACACCAAAGTCACTTCTTTCCACTTCTTTCCAAAGTTAAGTCACTTCTTTCCACTTCTTTCCAGGGGGCAGGGGAGGGGGGCAGGGGGGAGGGGGCGTTGGCGCGCTTACCTTTCAGGGACATCCGCTCCCGTCCGGCGCCGGCTGCTACTGCCAGCAGGCTTCGGCCTGCTCCAGAGTAGCGCACCGGGTGATGACATCACCCGGCGCGCCACTCTGGAGCAGGCCGCGAAGCCCGCTGGCAGTAGCAGCCGGCGCCGGTCGGGAGCGGACGTCCCGGAAAGGTAAGCAGGGGGCAGGGGGGAGGGGGCGCGGCACGGCGCAGGCGGCGGGGCTGTTTTGGGGGGGCGGGGGGACCGGGAGTTTCAGCACCCGGCGTATAAGACGACCCCCGACTTTTGAGAAGATTTTCCTGGGTTAAAAAGTCGTCTTATACGCCGGAAAATACGGTACTTTTTTCTGTCCTGAATTTACTACCTAACAGTTTCATGGGACAACTCCAAATTTCACTGTCATGAAGGAGGGAGAAAAGTCCACCCTATCCACTTTGCCCACACCATTCGTAATTTTATAATCCTCCACCATGGTCCCCCTTTAAAATGCAATTCCATACATCAGGGATGCATAACCTCTGGCACGGGGGCAAAATTCAGCCCTCCTGGGGGCCCAATCTGGCCAGCGAAGGTTCCCCACAGAGCCACAGCCCTTTCCATGCCCCCCTCCTTTCCACCAACCACTGATCATTTGGGGGAGTTCTCAGTTTGGGGGCATTTCCCCCTCATTCTAAAAGGTTGAAATACTTCTCCTAAAGCTTAGTTACAGACAGTAAGGGCTTTAAGATACAATATGCTGGCATTTCTTTTTATTTTGTTTGGCCTCATCTGTTTTGCCTTTGGCCCTGCCTGTCACTAGAATGTGCCCCCTGAGAACTTCTCCAAAATGGAATCCGGTACTGAGGCTAAAAGAGGTTCATCATGCTATACATGCTTACTCAGAAGAAAATCCCTTTGATTCCAGTGGGGCTTATTCCCAAGTAAATGTGCATAGAGTTGCAGGAAACAATCTTAAACCTTAATTTTCAAGGGAGTAAACCCACTGAATAAATTGAGAACTGCTTCTGAGTATACATGCATAGGATTACACTGTTAGCCATCCTTTTCTCTGCTTCCTGTTTTTTAACCAGTTACCAATCCTTTCCTGTTACAAGGACCTTTCCTGTTAAGTTTACTCCGGAACTGTTGATGAGGGAATTACTAAAAGTCTTTTTGAAAATCGAAGTATAGTATCTACTGGATCAGCCCTATGCACATGCTTGTTCACACTTTAAAAGATCACCAAAAGGTTGGTGAGACAGGACTGCCCTTTGCAGAAGCCTTGTTGATTCTTCTCTAGCAAGTCTTTTCTTTTATATGCTTAGTAATTCTACATTTAATCATGCTTTTTACCAACTTACCTGGAAACAACATTAGGCTAGCTGGCCTGTAACTTCCTGGTGCTTCTTTGGATCCTATTTTTAAAAACCACATTATGTTGTCTACTCTAATTTCTCTAGTATAGAGGCAGATTTTAGTAACAAATTGCATACCTTTTGTCATGAGACCTGCAATTTCATATTTCTTTTAAGAAATCTCAGGTGTCCACTACCTGGAAATGGTGATGCGATAATTTGTTATTTAGCCTTTCCTTTCTTGTCATTACTTATCAAAATTCCCTAACCCTAATGCTTCTTTTATTCATACATTTTGGTAATGCCTAATAGTCTCCTCCTTTTGGGAGGAGTTCATAATATGGATAAAATTCGTATTGGAACAGTCTTTAATAGTGAATGATGTCCATGTTTCCTCAACTATTTATCGGTTTCTTGAAAGTTAATGAATGGTCAGTGCAAATGGATTTTCTAAGCCCTTATGACAGCCAAAAGACTGATATTATTACACTGGAAGGATAAATGTTCACCTCCCATAATGTAATGGACTGAGGACGTAACAACGCTATCAACATTTGAACTTATGCATAATCTTCCCATCTTTTTTTAGAATGCTGTATTTGATGGAATATTGATATTTTTATGCATGCAATTTTGTTTTTTCCACATTTTTCTTTTCACGATTTGTTTTCTATTTTGTTTTGTTAAAATTCACACACAAAAAAAAGATTAATAAAAAAATACTTATCAAAATTTGATACCACATTCTTAAATCAAAATGCCTAGAAGAGAAGCACTCATCAATCAGGTCTGTGTATACTTTACAGGTTCTTTAATTTTTTTTTTTAAAAAGCTAGCATTTCCACAAACGCTGAATTTAGCACCCAATAACAATTACTATGCTAATGTACAGTGAAAGTGTGGAATTGTGTAATCCTTGGCACTGCCCTTAACAAAATGAATGACAACGTTTTCTAGGATACTGATACCTAAATGACAGGCTATAAACAAGGTGATTGCCCAGGATTTCTTGCTGAGGTTTGCTGAGAGTTGATGCAACAAACATTGATGGGAATGTGTGTGTGCTTTAAACAATCTTGGATCCACACGTTCAACACATCCAGTTCCCAGCAACCCCCCACATCCCTACTCTGTTGCATGGCACAAGCAAAACAACCTATGGCTTTTGCCCAATCCAACTGACAGAAGGAGCACAGCATGACACCCCCTTAATATCCCAGATCTACTTCCTGATTTAGCAGCAGAGGATGTTGCCATTCAGTTATGCCCCATAAGACATAAGGAGCTGCCTTATTTTGAATCATACCATAAATCTGTCTAAATTCAAGACTGGCAACAGCTCTCCAAGATTTCAGGCAAATGTATTTTCCAATCTTCTGTCCCAAGATCCTTTAATTGGAGATGTTAAGAGTTTGAATTCAGGATCTTAAATACCTAATTAATAGCTAATATGCGCAAGATACAAAGCATGCACTTTGTCTCTATTATGATCTTGCGCAAATTAGCTATTACACAGAAGCAGATGATTCCTTTGAACTGTATTGTGTAATTGTTTTGATCATTGATTTTCTCTTAGCTTTGCTGTCTTAATTTCTGCATCAAAGAAACTGGCTACCAACTTAGGGAAAGTTCTTTTGAGAAAATGGATAACAGGGCTGATGAAGAAAGCTGGACTAAAGCCACAAAAGACCCGGGCAGAGGGGACTTGTTCTAGTAAGGGAGGAAGAAATCAACAATTTCCCAGGTAGCACAAGCGTGGTAGCTCCTGAGGCCAGGATGTTCCTGTCCTATTACCCTACAGCTAGTGCATACACAAGAATTTGGCGAGTTTTCTGTTACTTTGCTATTCTCTACCCATTTTTTTGTTCTGTTGTCCACTCACTGACATAATCTCTTTTTCCCCTTTAGGGATTTACGAGAATTTCATTCCTATTTGCAAATGTGCATTCATGCTGATGCGCATGTGTGCAAATCCTGCCAAAAGTTAAAAACCGGTCTGCAAGTCTGCAGAATTGGAAACTTGGAAACAGCTGTAGAAGCCGCAGGTCAGATTCATCGAAATCCAAATTCATTTAAATCCGTTGCGGATTTCTACGACAGCCCTAGCCACCTCCACTATATTTGACAAGCTTGAGGTCTCAATCACTGACAGAAACCCTTGATTTGCCTGTAGGAATCCCCCCCTCGGCCAAAATTAAACCCTGCAATGGGATTATTTTATGAGCATTCCTGTTATAAAACCCTGGTCAAATGTACCTAATGAGTATTAATGACTGATGTTCTTTGTCACAGATAAACATGGTGGCAAACATTAAGCAATCCTTATAGATATTTTGCAAGGGGAAGAGCACATCACCAAATGTACTGCCAGTCTTTAGAAAACCCAGTCAAGAAAAGAACACTTCTTTCAACCTAAAGAAATCAAATGATCTACACACATTCACACACCCACCCACACCCAAATAGTGTTAATTGATTAATTTGCTTCAATTGGGTTTTCTGCTCATTTCAATCTATTGTTTTGTGATGTTCGTTTTTTTCTTTGTTGGTTATTATATATGTGGGTCTCCTTCGGGACTCACATCTGTCAGATAAGCATGCCGTTGTTGGTGTTTGTTTGTTTTTAATTCAGAGAGAGTAAAGAAGGGGAAAACACCCACCTCTTGTGAGGTTTCTGTTGATGGTCTCCTGAGACATGCTGTGCAATCGCTTCATGTAATCCTCGCTGTACCAGACCCTCAGCCTCTCTCCTGGCTGGATGTCCTGACAGGTCCGGAAGTAAATCCTCTCACTGTGCTGGAACGCCATCAGGTTCTGTTCTCTCTTCTCTCGGGATATGGCCACATACCTGAGGACAAGGATGAGGCAGGTTTTGACTCGCAAGCAGGCATAACAGAAATTAAAGAGACCTTAGCCAGAGTCGCAGCAGGGGTGACCTTCAAAGGGAGCCACAGAAACAGGCGCATTGGATTGCATGAATAATGACATGCAAACTGACAGAGCTATAAGAAAATAACCTGCACACCTAAGGAATATTAAACAACTACTTGAGGCTGATACATGCCTGTTGTGTCTGCATGGGAAGAAACCTAATTACCATCAACACTGTCAGAGACCTTCGCCTCCAAAAAAGCATATGCATGTGGGTGAAAGGTTTACAATGGCCTGAAACACAATCACTGCCCCCTTGGCCTCCATTGTTTCTCTTCTTCTAATTGGCCATTATGTGGAACAGTTGTTGTAAGGAAGCCATTTGGAATACTCCCCACACAGCTGTTTCGAGGAGAGAAGCATCTGAAAACATTGTAAGCAATGTTCTTTAAGATGGCAGAATCAGCAAGGGGTGAGCTTGTTACAGTCCTCAGAATCCCAACGTAAAGCTCAGTCTGCCTGTTCCTGTTCTTGAATGCAAACTTCTGTTGCTCTATTTGAATGGGACAATGTGCGTATTTTCCCCTAGACTCAAGGATGCATATGCACATTTTTTTTTCAAAGTGGGCATTTTTAAAGAACATAAGAACATAAGAAGAGCCATGCTGGATCCGACCAAGGATCCACCTAGTCCAGCACTCTATTCACACAGTGGTCAGTCAGCTGTCAGCAAGGAACCCACAAGCAGGACACAGCTGCCATGGCACCCTCCCACCCATGTTGCTCAGCAACTGGTGTACAAAGGCTTACTGCCACTGATACTGGAGGTAGCACATAGCCATCTGGACTGTTAGCCATTGATAGCTTTCTCCAGGATCACAAGCTCAGGAATATGCAAACACAGTTGGCTACTCTGAACAGAATTCTGGACTGGATAGGCCTTTGGTCTGATCCAACATTGCTCTTCTTAGGTTCTTAAGTTTTGCCCCTCAAAATATGCTCATGTTTGGGGGTGCAAAGGGGAAACATTTTGATGTTAACTGAAATTATCTTCCATCTGTAGTGCTGAATAATTATTTCCTGAATAATCTCTCTCTTTATTTTTGTGTAGGGTGACCATATGAAAAGGAGGACAGGACTCCTGTATCTTTAACAGTTGTATAGAAAAGGGAATTTCAGCAAGTGTCATTTGTATGCATGCAGCACCTGGTAAAACTCCCACTTCATCACAAAAGTTAAAGCTGCAGGAGCCCTGCCCTTTTTTGTATCTGGTCACTCTAGTATAGCTCCTGCAGTTTTAACTGTTATGATGAAGAGGGAATTTCACCAGGTGCTGCATGCATACAGATGGCACCTTCTGAAATTCCCTTTTCTGTACAATTGTTAAAGATACAGGAGCCCTGTCGTCATTTACATATGGTCACCCTATTTTTGTGTCACCTAACTGAGGCATCCAAACCAAAAGGGAAAGTTGTGGCAAGCAGCAGTTAGATTTCTTATACTCAAATCACAACACCAGGTCATAGAAAGTGTCAGGTGTTATCAAGCAACCATACTGGTGCTGCTGTACCAGTGCAAAAACAAATAGAAAAAACACTACCCATTTTCTGATAACTTCAGAAAATCAGGTGTCTTTACTTTCACCAAGCCATCAAATTATAGCTCAAACTTAGGGAAAACAGTAATTCTTACTACATAGCACTTTAGAGCATTTCACATGCTTACCTTAATAATCCTTATGACAATCTTATAAGATTGGTCGGTCTTATTTTTCCTATGAGGTAAATTAGACTGAGGGATAGTGACTGGCACAATGTTGCCAAGTGACCTTCTGGGCTGAGTGGAGATCTCCCTAGTCACAGCCTGACATTCTAGATACTATACCACACTGGCTCCCATACTGCAGACAGAGGGGCTGAGAAATTATAGTTAGCCTAGGAAACCTAATAATAGCAGCTGGAGTTGTGCAAGCCAAAGCCTACTCACAGAATGAGACTTTCTCCTCTCTTCTCCCTACAGTCCTCTGCACTCCCTGAAAATCTGCTGCAGAGTGTTCCTCAATCCTCCAGGTCAAATTTGGACAGTGTGTATCCCCCTGCCTCATTTTGTTGAAACAACTAATTCCATTACTGGAAAAGCTTCACTGGATTTCACCCACTCAGTTCCCAGCAGATGTAAGATTTGATTCAGGGACATCCTTGTCCACAGCTTTGCCTCTGAGCTACCTTGTTACACTAACTTTCTCTAATTAACCATGCCATTCCTCTGTATATGCATTAGAGAAGTAACATGCAAATAAAACACTACAAACTCCCAAACATTGTACTTCTATATACTGAGAATAAAAGAGATTGCTAGAACAAGACTTATAAGAGAGCCATGCTTCACACTGAATTGAAATTAATATGATTGCGCACAAACTGGGCTTGGTGGATTGCACCTATACTGTGAAGCCGGCAAATGTCTAAATGAGACAGAGGGGTAGGGATCTTTAGTTCAAGATATAATTTATCACATCCCACACTGGCTATTTCCATTACTGGAAAATATCTTCCTAATGTGAGCTCGAGGAACTTTATACTCAAGCTTATATTATAATGTACACTTTTTTGTGACACAAATAATGAATCACATTGGTGGAAAAGAGACATGAAAATAAATACTAAAGACTCCCCAACCCTTATACTTTATGTTCTGAACAAAAAAGAGTGCTAGAAGAGGAAAAGTTTAGAACTTAACATACTTAGGGTTGATACAGATACTGTAGAACAATGCACATGAGTGGCCTGTGCTCATTTCCTCACATCATATCTAGTTATCCTCTGGCCAAATTAATAACTGATTTATTATATGCATGCAACTCATGTGCAGGTAATTCCAGTGAGAGGGCCTAGCTTCCCTCTGTATTTCAAAGTTACTTGTAAGGACACTAAACCAAGGATACTAGTGACCATAGAAACAGTATTCACTAGGTCCCACCTTGGGGGCTTCACAAACAAAAGAGGTGTATGAACACTACACGGTAAGCCACAAAACCAGCTGCTTCTGACTTTGCAATGAAGCCTCCCCATTTGGCTTCATTGCCAAGGATTGCTAGGCCAGGGGGAAGACGGTGCCATTCCAGCTAAGTGACAACTCTCAAGATTCATTCCTTTTCCAGATGCACTGAGCTTTCATGTACAATTGGATGAACAGCTTAGATTGCTGAAGGAAGGAATTGCCCCAACCAGGCTTTCCTTTCTAGCAGCTTAAAAAACTGCTTAGAATCAGTTCTAAATTGAGCAATTCCATATGGGCATTCCTTTAAATTAGTGGTGGACAATTTGTGGCTCTCCAGTTGTTGTTGGTTTGCATCTCCCATCAGCCCTATCCGGCACAGCCAATGCTGAGGGATGAGGGTTGCAGTCCAACATCTGGATGTCCACAAGTTGACCATCCCTGATTAAATCAAACATCTACTTTTTCAGGTCCAAAGGAAGACCACCAAGCAAGAGCCAATGCTCTATTAGTTATAAATAGATTGTAGTAATCTATTTGAAGGAACTATTCGCTCTTCTGTGTACTGTGCCTATGTATAAGTACACACAAAACTCACTGTATATACACACACAACACACTGGGAGAAACCATCCCAACAAAATGAGTTTGGAAGAGCTCTCCAATACAGTGCAAGGAGCTAAGAGAAAGCTTAGCAAATGGAAGCACAACTCCTTGCGTATGCCTCAATGGGCTTTTCATATTTCAAAGCTACAAGTTCCCTATGGAGTATACTTACCTATTGTGCCTACTGGGCTATATGGGATTGGCCATGATATTGACCTCATGAAGCAGATTATAGGTATGCAATCTTGAAAAGTGCTGTTCTTGAACTGCTTTTTTGTATATCAGTGGAAATAGGCAGATTTGTAGTATTTGCTTGGGGAAAATGTTTTTTAGGAACTTGAATGAACTTTTAGGAACATAAATGAATGATACCAGGGACTTTGCAAACCAATTTTTCCCCTTTGCTCATCGTCTTTAAACTGGCAATCAAAGGTAGCAAGAGATCTGACATTTGTGTCCTGACATAAAAGTGCCGCTTGTAAGTATCACAGACAAGGGACAGCCAGTGTGGTGTAGTGGCTAACGTGTTGGACGGGGAGTCAGGAGATCATGGCCCACTTGGCCATGGAAACCCACAGGGTGACTTTGGGTCAGTCACAGACTCTCAGCTCAATCTACCTCACAGGGTTGTTGTGGGATAAAAATGGAGAGGAGAAGGATTATGTATGCTGCTTTGGGTTCCTTGGAGGAAAAAAGGTGGGATATAAATGCAATAATAAATAAATAAAATAAAATATGAAGGTTGAAACTATTATGTGCTTGATATGGAACAAAGCATCGCAGAACTCTTGAGCACAACTTCAGACACTCATGGAGAGAAAAGAACAAGCGGCCGAACAAAGAGTTTGAATTTTAAATATTATATATTTATTGTTAACAAAAATAGTCATAAACATAAATTTCCATCATATGTAAGTATCAGGGTAAACACAGCAATATAGTCAAAAAGGGGCACTTAAAACATGCCAGATTTAAACAATCACATATGAGGAAGCATCCCTTGTGGGATGATACAAAGAAAGCGTTTCACAGAGCAGAGTACTAATCCCTTGTTTGCTAATTCTGCACAGAAAAGTAAATTGTGGGATATACCTTCATTTGCACAGATAAATCAATATTGCATTTCTCTATATACCCATGTCCCACATTTAGGCTTCTTGTCCTGTTCCAAAATAGGCTGCCCAGCTCATCTACTTGGGTGTTACTAAACACCAGAGAGCACAAGTCTCAGAAACCCAGAGTTCCTGAGCATCTAGATCTCTTAGAAAAGGTTTATGGTAGACGAGAATGCCGTGTGTACGGCTCAGGTCTCAGCAGCATTGCTCCGAGGACAATCCTGAAAGCCGCTTGTGTGGTTGCATCAACCACTACCTCACAAACATTTGAAAGACAACAGCCAAGCAACCTTATCCATCCTAATGTGTGTGTGAGTAACAAATGCTATTTCATTTATACAGGACCATCAATGCACATGGTACTTTATAGAGTTAACGTAAATAAAAGACAGTGATCCCTGTTACGAGATGTTTAAAATCTAAATTGTAAATCTGCAGGGAGCAAAATCCATTTACTTCAGTGGTGGAATGCTCTGGGATCTGACTTCCGGATTCTGCATTATTTCTTTCACATTAATTTGCAATTAATGGTGCCATACATGTTTCAAAAGCACAGCAGTGCTTGTTCTGTTTAATTCATGCAATAGTGATCCACATCTTATGTCACATGGATTTTTCTTCCCTGTAAACAGGCAGCAACACTATATATGGGCATTTTCCTCTGAGATAGGCTTTTAAATCAGTCTGATCAAAGCTTCATTAAGGCTGCAATCTTATACATAATTACCTAGGAGTAAGTCCTAATGAACTCCATAGGGCTTACTTTCCAGTAGATGTGACTAGGATTGCACTGTATGTTTATCTTATCATGCTCACTACCAAAAGGGCCTCGTGAAGTGTGTTTTCTTGCAGCTGTGCCTTAAGGGGATCATCTCTTGTATCTGACATTTGTAGCACACAGTGCTGTACACACGCAGGGAAACAGATGCAAGTATGAAAAAGGTGCAGTGTACATGCGGTTTTAGTATACATACTATAAGCAGATGCAATTAAAACATCTGATTTCAAAACCATAGCTGAACCCTAACAGGATTAGGTAAGCAACATTTTAGATCTAATAGAGCAGCTTTCCCCAACCTGGTGTCCTCCAGATGTTTTGGACCACAATTCCCACCATTGGCTGGGGCTAATGGGAGTTGTAATCCAAAACATCCAGAGGGGAGCAAGTCAGGGGAGGCTGTACTATCTTCTGGGCCATGTGTGGTAGTTTATGCTTTCCATTTGCTCTTCACCATGTTAAATTGTAAGCTGGCAAAAGAAAACACAAACAAGCAAATCTGAGGTAAGATAACAAAAGACAGCATCATGTTTGCTGTAGCCCATGTAGGGCTGTGCATACAATGCAAAACTCAAGCTTACCAAAGTTTTCCCAGTTTCACCTCAATGTTTGTTCTGTCTTGTATCTATATCAGATTAATCAAACAGCAAATCTAATGAAGTCAGGAGAACTACACTGGCATTACAAAACGAGCAATTGAACATGCTCCAATTACTTGCATCTGCAAATAGTCGTTCCCTGTATGACACAGGCAAGTTGTTGTTGTTGTTTTAAAAAAGGATGGTACAGCCTGGTATAGCCATTAGATATACTGCGCTAGTAATATCCTGATGAACTGCAGATACAAAGAAGGAAAGTCAACAGGTTAGCTAGTAGCAAACCTTATCCGAGATGCGTTTCTTGCAAGTTAACGAACTTGATTTCAGTGCAACTTGCTTCCTTGTGAGTGTACTACGCTCATTGTTATGTACTACAGTTTTACAAGTCTCTGCCAGATCATTCTCCCTTGCCAAAACTGCTTTTGCCACTCTAATGTAAGAGCCTGAAGGTGAGAAAATAGTCTTCTGGGTGGTTTTTTCACATGCTTTGGAAGCAGACATTTTCCAAGTTTAGAATATATGCTTTCTGCATTGTTGCATGTCCCTTCTTTTGCTATTATCTACCCAATTTTAATATCCAAATCCCCAAACATCTATAGCCCCTAAGGCCAGATCTACACCAAGCAGGATATACCACTTTGAAAATGGTATATGGAAAGTGTCATGGGCCCCAACAGCTGTCAGTGCACTTCAATACCAGCATAAAGCTGTAGTGTAGATCCTGTCTAAGGCAAACAAAATAAGCAGAAGAAGAGCTCTGCTGGATGAGACCAAAGAATCCTATTTCCCATGCATAGCCTTTTGCGTGAGCCTTTCGCTTAATAGTGCTTCAGTTCTCTTAGATCCTACATAATGCCATTTGCAGAAGCAGAGCAGGAGAAAGAGAGAGGGAAAGGTATTTTTGTGGATTGTTTCATTATTTTAAGTGCAATTATCTAAATAAAAAGCCTAAACAATGTTTCCTGAGCATAGAAAGGTCAAGGAAACAAAATTATATGGAATATTCTTATGGCTCTTACATTTTACCTCTTTTTATTTAAGCTGTTTCACAGTGTCTATTGCATATGTTCTACAATCCGGGTGCAAGGTCTTCAAGTGCATAGAGCAAAGCTGCCATAATTTATATTACTCTTAAGAGGGAACTTTCATTCAACTTCCCCAATATCCATGCTAAGGAATATTTATTAATTCAATATTAGCTACTCCTTTTTTAATTTAATACCACAGAAACTAGAAGTGGTGCTTTCTCTTCTGTGACCTAGTAGACCGAGCAAGAGAAGTCTGCTTGGGATGACCTTGGCTGATCCCTGCCTTAGGTTCAGAGGGGCCCTTTGATGCTACTGTCTGCAGGTTAACCCCCTGGCTCGCAGCAGAGATCTGACTCTTATTCAAAGTCTGAAGCTCATCCTTGATTTTGGCCAAGGTCTGGCACATCTGGCTGACCTGTCCGGTCAGGTCAGACATCCCCTGGCTGATTACATGCATGTGATTTGTCATGTCTCTGTGGATTATCACCAGCTCTTGACAGAACTGCCTAAATAGCTCAGTCTGTTGGATGTTGCCGTTGAAGAGCTGATGGTCAAAGCCAGAGATGGGTGGACTTTGGGAACATGGACGTGAGGGCTTACTGGAGGCTTGGGAACATAAGTTTGGGAGCTTTGCTTCCTGCCTTTGGCTTATAATAGAATCTGAATGATCTGACAAAGATGACGAATGAAGGAAAGATGGCGTGGAGAGATGGTCAGCTACTTCGGTACTCCTCTGCAGTGATGAGAAGCAATGTCGCCGCGAGGGGCCAGGCATCTCTTCACCTTCGTCAGCTGGAAACAGACAAAGAAACACCTGATTATTTGCAGGAAGATTTTTCTTTGAGAATCTCTACTACAGGATGCTCAAGAGAAATCAACACTTAACCTGGAATGTTGGTAAAATCTAGCTTTTCTAGACTATCAGGAAATTCCTTGAACCATTATACAAAGTTATGTTAATATTCATTTTTAAAAGAATACAAGAGGCTTGCAAGCTATGGGAGAACCCAACTTGCTACAGCAATGACAATCAGGGGTCAAAGTAGAGCATTCAATGTAATGGGCCATATTACTGAAACCGGAAAACAAAAAGATGCTCTGAAAGAGAATATTTCACTCTGAGTAGCCTAGAGATGCACCCATTTGTATCTAGACCGCTATAACGGTACTAGAGTCTGGAGCTACTTATTATGCTTGCACAATGTATTTCGCTTGGTATCACTAAGTTATATGATAATTACTGTTTCAAAGGCAGTAGGTGTATGGCAACTGGAGATTACTATTTGGGGTACAATAACATCAACGGAAACTGAAATGATGCACTTCCTGCAATAAAAGTCTACTAAGAAAACCACTAAGTGTACACAAAAACACAACAACTGTTACCTTATTATTCTAATCATATTCTAATGGATATATATCAGGAGCTTCCAGTGTCTGCAAAGTTGTGTCAGCGGATACAAGGAACTGTTTCCTGTGAGTGCCTCTCCCAGTGCAGAGACTTGCACACTCAAGCAATCTTTTCCAGCCTTTCTATGGGACCACATGTCCCGAAGCAAGCCATAGCTCAGTAGCAGAGGTTATACTTTGCATACAGAAGAATAATCAAATAAAGCATCTCATAGCAAGGTGGGAAGAGGCCTTTGACTGAGACTATGGAGAACCACTAATAGCTGAGATAGACAGGACTGGACAGAACGGGAGCAACGTGTGGTCCTCCAGATGTTGTTGGACAGCAACTCCCATCAGTCCTAGCCAGCACAGCCAATGGTGAGGGATGCTGGGAACTGCAGTCCAACATCATCTGGAGGGCCACACAGTCCCAAGCCCCAAGATATATGGACCAACATTTTATAGAATAGAAAGGCAACTTTATATGATGTCACAAGCTATTGTGTGTGTATGAAGGAAGGCGCGGCCCACAAGTGGCTATGCCAAAATTCCATTGCAGATACACCACAGATCTTCCTTCCCAGCATAAAAAGACTGCAAACTATGAACTGACTTAGTTTATCTTTTGCATCCTTCCCCTACTAAAGGAGCAAGTTCAATGCCAATACAGACAAATAAAACTAGCAAAGAGGAGCTTGGTCATACTTCACTGGAAGGTTTATGGCAAGAATTTTTATAGGCTAGTGCTACAATTACTAGCAGTCCAGCGTAGAGTTGAACATGAAGCTATGGCCCACAGGCCTCTCCCTCGCTTAATCATATTGTAATGCCATCCTGCTTGTATCTAACTGAGGGTTAGACCATAGTACTGCCTAACAGAGGACCTTACTGACAGTGCAGCCTATGCACCCTTGGAACTTTCCCCAGGTTTGGCCCACTAGACAAACTGCTATAATCAGTACATCAGGAGCAAGGTGCCAATTGCTTGTTTCCTCCAAAGTTCGTGTCATACATCTGTGATGCTTATCCGAATATCATAGGGTTGGATCTAGACTTAGTTATGCTCAGAGTAGGACCACTGAAATCAATGGGATTTAAATTTGTCATGTATTAATTTGCCCCATTGATTTCAATAGGCCTACTCTATGCATGACTAAGTCTGGATCCATCTGAAAAATTCCAGATAAAATGCTTTGAATAGCAAAATCCCAAGCACCACCTTGAACAGGTAAGAGACATGTTCAAATGTCGAAATTCTTGACAGGGGGTGATGGGCAGACACAAGCAGTATCACATGTGTTGCATATATCTATCTGCTTGCTGTACACCCAGTGTCTGGAAGGATCACCAAAATTCAGCTAGTACCCATATGTACTTATGCGCATAGGCGGATTCAAATAGTACTTCATTTGTACACTGCTGGCCCATTTATGGGTTTGTGATCTTATCTCTAGTTGCCCATATACTGGATTTAGTAATGATGAAGACTTGGCTCAAACTTGGGTTTCCGTGTGTGTGTGTGTTTGTGTGTCAAATCCACATTTCTTCACATTTGCCGTTCCGTACTCTGAGAAGTCCCGTTACCTACCCTTTATGCTACCTAAGGAACAGAGCTCCTACCAGTTCATTCAAGGTGCAATTCCATACAATTTGTTCATAAACTGGGAATTAGGAAGGTAACAGGTTGGAAAGAACCAAGGACAACCAAAAGGAATCACTTCACTAAAAAGGAAGGATGACCTTTTGCATCATACATATCTTTGTGGGCAGCAGGGGACAGAGGAGGAGGAGAAGTCATACTTACAGCTGGTTGATGGGCTGTCAACCACGTCCAGATCCGCTCTCCGGAAGCCGTGTATCTGGCGTGACGAATTCAGCGTCGACTCGATGGCTCTCTCGTGGGCGGTCAGGACAATGGCCGAGGGCCTCCCCGGGCTGCTGGGACTGGAGAGGGACCTCTGCATAAACGCCAGTTTGTCTTTGGTCCTTCTCTTCATGTCGTCCCATCTGTGCTTAATATCTTTCACAGACCTGGGGACCTGGCTCACCGATGTGATTTTTCTGGCTATCCCTTCCCAGATCTTGTCCCTGTCTGCATGGGATAGACGTATCGTCTCCCTTCCAAACAGCCTGGCTTCGTTCCGAGTCACTTCAGTGACCAGAATGTCCAGCTCCTCCCTGGAGAACTTGGGCTTCCTCTTTCGTTCAGTCATGTTCCTTGAGTTCAATATCCCACAAAGCATAAACAGGTAAAAGGAAATCAATGTGAAGGACCCACACTATTACAAGCAAGAAACACGACCGATTTCCCAGACTGGCGAGGCTCTTCTCCTTTCCACAAGACAAAGCTTTCCATTTTTTCCACTAAATATGGAATGTGGCAGATATTTAGTTACTAAAATAACTGTTAACAAAGTTGGGGAAAATAGTTTCTCTCTCTCTCTCTCTCTCTCTCACACACACACACACACACACACACTGCACCATGTTCTATTTGTAGCAGATGTATCCTTTGCACTCAGAAACAGGTATCTGGTGGCTCCACCCACACTGAATGATTTAACCATTCCTTGACAAGAAACCAAACTAAACCAAACCAAACCAAAATACTCTTTGCTACAAAATAAATACTAGGTATTTACATGTGTTTATTTATTGTGTTTCTATACCACCCAATGAATTACATGGACTGGCCCAATGAAGACATTTAGCATCTCCCCATGACTCAAAAGACTTAAATGGGTTAAATACAATTATTTGAAAATAGAAGTCAGCAAACTATTCTGGATTTCCTACAGATATCTTTACCAGATTGTTCTCCTTAATTTTTGCTTTTATATTGCAAATATCGTCTTTTAAAAAAAACAGGTGGGTTTAATAGACAAAGGGGTGTGAGAAAAACAAACAACGGGATTCTGAAAAGAACCATGGGTAATTTCAAAACCTACAATTTGGCTTCGGAGAGGGGAGGAGGAACGAGGTGGGCAGCTTTGGGAAACACCTGTAAAAACCACCACTGCAGTTGAACTCAACTGATATTCCACAACATTTTCATAAATGGCATGGTATATAGGCTTGATACCCAAACCTTCCATCTCACATCTGCTATCTAAGAAGCATTTCACACTGTACAGATTTAGCAGGTACCCACGGTTGTACCCTGTGACTTGCAAGGTGCATATTTTTTCACTCCCTACACCCAATGGAAACGTTCGATCACATGTACATATGGCAATTAGAAAAACACACAATATGGACCTAGTAAGTCCATATTGTGTCAAG
Organism: Anniella stebbinsi; assembly: GCA_029215795.1. Classification (NCBI taxonomy): domain Eukaryota; kingdom Metazoa; phylum Chordata; class Lepidosauria; order Squamata; family Anniellidae; genus Anniella; species Anniella stebbinsi. The sequence goes on along the minus strand of JARDYH010000001.1, from coordinate 305,927,213 downwards.
TAGCACGTTTTCGTCAGGTAGAAGAGGTTCCCCCAAAACAGGGAAGTAACCTAGCACAGGATAAATTTATCACAGGAAAAAACAACATGTGTATTCAGTCATGTGATCAGCACTTTGGGTAATTTGCTGTACTGTTTGGTCTAAAAGTTATATTTTTTGTATTCTCCTGAATCTAATATTAGCCATAACAACAGGGCTCACAATGCAATACTAAGCCCCTCTTATTCACCTTTGTAAAGCCTGACATAGCACATCCCCTCCCACTCCTCAGTGAGTTAAGGAGGAAAACAACAACTAGAGTGCCCAGTTTAGGAGGATACAAGTACCTCCTCCCTCCCCACCTCACCCGTCTTAGCAGGACTGATTGGCTTTCATTTCCTGCATGTCCAATCTCTCATTTTATAGCTGAAGTAGCAGAATAAGCATCTCTAGAAGGCAAGGAGCAATGCAGGACCCGGGAAAGTACAGCCAGCTACAACAGAACATTTCAGAATTGAAAAGTAATGAGGTGGAAACATCTTCATACTCTACCCCAGCCTTCCTTATCCAGGTACTCTCGGGTGTGTTGGACTGCAATTCCCATCATTCCCAGCCAGAAAGGCCGTGCTGACTGGGAATGATGGAAGCTGCAGTCCAATACATTTGGAGGGCACCAAGTTGGGGAAATCTGCTCTATTCCAGTTCAGTTGACACTGATGCTTACAATGCTCGGACACACCAATGAATTTCTGCATGGCGTATGTATGAATTAAAAAACCCTCATTCTCCAATCCATATGCAGGCACAATGGCATAGCACCATCTATGCGCAAGCAGGAAGTATTAGCAGACTTGGAGGAACCCCAAGGTTTGTAGAAGGACAATAAAGTTCGGACAAAAATAAATAAATAAATAAAATCTAAGTGGAGACAACCAAAAGCAGCCCAGTGGAGAACATTATCAGATGACACAGAACACTGAGTATCTGCTGGTGGTGAGGACTGAAAACCGAGGGTGTCGGGCGGATGGAATAGAGTATCGTGGAAAATGGCACGGCTGGCTTACTGCAAGTCTAACAAAGACCCCCTCTAGATGGATTCCGTTTGACACCTGTTCCTCCGATTATGCGCATCTTCTCGGAAGCGCTTTATCGTAAATGCTTGTATACAGGAGGTAATTGAGCACACAACAGGTGACCTTACCGGTTGTTTCAAATGTGCTTTACAAGTAGTTAATGCGGAGAATCGCTTGTTCACATAGGCAAATGCGCTTTAACGGCCGGAGCAAAATAAAACTCGCTATTTAACGCGCATTCGATAATGCACCTAATCGAAGAGAAAACGCGCGCCTTGAAAGAGCTTTAAATGCCTCTTGTAGAGGCAGCCAAAGGCACTCCAAAGCACAATATTTAGTATATAATCAACTTGCTAATATCCTAGCTGGATTGGTTTGTAAAACACCAAGGTATCCAGCTAGAGTAACAATTCTTAAGCTCCTTCTTCATTCATCTATAAAACAATGAAATCATACTCTAAGCACTGTAGGGTGAAAAACAAAACACAATATATGTACAGACTTTTTTTAAAAAATGAAAAAAAATGAGAAGTACTCTCTTGATTGGCCAAACGACTAACATCTTCTCTGTTCAGTTTCTTTTGTTATAAAATTTGCAACTCAACCTTATGCATGTTTATTCAGAAGTCAGTCACACCAAGTTCAATGGGACTTAGCCCCAAATAAATATGAAGAGGACTGTAGTTTTAATCCCAGAGAGCTGTTTGGTCTGAAAATAGGCAACTTCATCCAGCATTTGCTACGAGCATACTATTTGTTCTGTTGGAATTTCTCTATACTTTAGACGGCAATTCTCAAACTACAGTGTTGTATGTGCATTTATAAACTGCCATCAATCTGGGGGCTGCAATGAAATGTCGGCTTCAAGAAATACATTATTTATCTATCTAAGAATACCATAGCGATACCAAACCATTTGTCCATAGCATTGTGAAATGGGGGGAAATCTAATGCCATTCTTAGTGTCTCCAATGTGTTCTGAGTTCTGTTGTTATGTTTTGTCTGTATGGTGCGCACGCACGCACGCAGATAGATAGATAGATAGATAGATTCCCATAAAAGCTCTGCTTTGGGAAATAAGAAAACAGTAGCACCTGACTATTGGCTAATCTGATGAGCTGAGTGGCAAAGGAATTTAAATAAAGTAGGACCATATGGGACTTTTTGCAAAGGCCAGTAAGAAGCAGTAAGAGAACTTCAAAATGAAAATTGTGGATTGATCTTATTTTGCGGAAGTATCACATATACCAATAAATTCCACCTCTCCAATTGTACCATTATAACCAACAAAGCAACCCACAACCCTAAACAAACTCAGGCAAGATTGGTAGGCTTTTCCACAGAAACTACATGGTTTTCTCATAATTTGCCAAGAGTGATCAATATTGTACGGATTAAAAAACAACCCTAAGTTGTTTTAAAACACTGGAATAGTAAAAAAATAAAATAAAGAGTAACAAAGAACCACTTCAGAAGGAGTTATTGAGTGATGATCCGAGTTCCTTTCCTTGGTTCAAATGAAGCCCTACTACTCAATGCAGAAGCCGAGGAGAAAACAGAAGGGTGCCTCTTGAAAGTATGTTTAAATGATAAAATTAGAAATCAAATGCTTCAGACAGAAATACTAATTTCCAAAGAATTAACCGCAAGAGAAATTATTGCTCCTCTCCTAGACTATAAATACAATTGAAGAACGAAAAAAATAGAGAAGAGCTAGACTCACCTCATCCAGTTTGATGTAGTCTCATCTGTCCCATCTATGGATTTGTAGCGGTTGTTCTTATCAACAATCTGAAAAAAGAAAAGTGTAAGGAAATGGAGTAATTAATGTTTCACTTCTAGGGTGCTGCTTCCTACTTATCCCCAGCACACCATGAATACTCAACGTGGGAGAGGGCTGGAGAACAATTTACAGAACTGTTTACTTCTAAGCGACTGATTCAAGTCTGCATTAGTAGTACAGAAATCTTTCTCTAGTCATCCAAGCCTTCTTTCCAGTCTGCACTTTAAACTTCTCCTGACTGTACATGGGAAGAGCTTCTCTTGAAACTAAGCTACAGGCACTTGTTTTCTTATACAAGTTTCAGAGCATTATCCCCACTAGTCGCTTCAAGGGTTACACCACCGGGAACATTGCTAGAATACTCACCAACCAAGAGAAGAATCCTGCTGATTTGTCCTGACTGGAGAGCTTCCCTTCATATGGTCCAAAGATTCGACCTTTGGGGATAACCTCACTCACACAGCGCACATCCCGCTCCCCGTTGGGCTCTTTCACCACTTCCATGCCAGGTGGGATGGTCAGTGCAGCTCGGTCGGGGATGCCAATGGGTACTGGAGCATCTGACACAAACACGGGTGGGCCATGATTTGGACATTCATCCACAAAATACTCCTGGCAGGACTCACAGACTGTAGGAGAAGGAGGAGGGAGGAAACAGGAATTACTTGGGGTCACGGAATCTCGACACAGGTGTCAATAAGGGTGCAACCATTTTTTCATGGGTTGATTTTTACACCAAAACTTCTCAATAAGCGAGTACTTGCCATCAAACTTGTGAGTTCTATGAAAAGGTTTAAGAGTTTCTAGCTTCAAAGCTATGCAATCCAGAGCTTTGGGAAGCGGGGACTGTGCAATTTATTTATTAAAACAGTTGTATCCTGGCTTATATCACTGGGATCTCAGGGTGGTGTACAGATAAAATCCCAAATTTAGACTAGAAAAAGTGATTTCAGCTCAGCTTTAACACAGATCTGGAATAAAGGCAGAATTCACAGAATCACAGAGCTGAAACGAATTGATCATCATCTCAGCTTTTCCCAATCTGGAGCTCTCCAGGTATTTACATGTTGGGAGAGCACCAGGTTGGGGAAGGGCTGATCTAATCCAACCACTGCCCAAAAGCAGGAACAAGCACCTATCACTTCTCCCACAAATTAATTTGTGTTGTTTTCCCCCTGCCAATAACATAATGCCTTTATACAAATCTGTGATGAAAAACTTTATACTTTTCTGGTCATTGCTCCTCAAAAAGGGCATTGTAGAGCTAGAAAAGGTGCAGAAAAGGGCAACTAAGGGGGTGAAGCAACTCCTCTATGAAAAAAGATGATAATGTTTGGGGCACTATGGTTTAGGAAAAAAAGGTAAGTGGAGGGGGAACATGATAGAGGTGTATCAACGTCTACATGGTGGGGAGAAAACGGATAGGGTTAGGGTACTAGAGTCCGGACTCAACTGATGAAGCCAAATGGTGGAGATTCAAGACAGATAAAAGGAAGTATTTCTGCATACAGTGCAAAGTTAAATTATGGAATTTGCTACCACAAGATGTAGTGATGGCCACCAACTTGGATGGTTTTAAAAGGGGTTTAGACAAATTCTTGAAGAATATGGCTATCAATGGCTACTAGTCAAGATGGCTATATATTACTTCCATCATCAGAAGCAATGTGTCTCTCAGTACCAGTTCCTGGGGAATGTTAGCAGGGGTGGGGAACATGGGGCCCTCCCGATGCTGTTGGACCGCAACTTCCAACAACCCTAGCCAGTATAGCCAACAGTGAGAAATGATGGGAGTTGGAGCCCAACAACATCTGGAGGGCACCAAGTTGCCCACCCTTGCTATATGGCTTGCTTGCCATATCTTGTAAGGAGACAGTGGGTGTCCTGGATGCAAGATGGGTGTGGCAAGGTCAGCCTATGGATACCATCATGGTATAATATGACAAACTTTGTAATATTCAAAGTTTGTCATATTCTTACATTCAAAGCCTTTACAAAAAATGTGAACTGTAAATCAAAAAAAAAATGTAAGCGTTAGACAGGGTCGGGAACAAGAGAAGCCCTGGACAGAGTTTTCATAGCATATTTTTTTGTAGAACAGTGGAAAGTTTGAATTTGGAAAAATTGTATGAAAAGACATATCTGAAGTTTTTTGAATTGGAAGCTCATTTGTTGCTCACCCTTTTGCTTTCAGGGCTGCACTCGCATAACCACTTATTACAAAGCATTGCCTTAAAGTTCCCTGCACAGCAGTTGTCACTATGTGGAGACTTAGAGTTGAATGTTAACCCGACCCATAAGTGCTCAGAGACCTGTGGAAGGGGGGCTGGCTGGAGGCGGGGAGGGAATAGAAACCCTTGGCTACAAGCTACAGGCCACCAGCTTTCCATGCAGTCAGAATTTCCCATGTGGGAAGTTTTAGAGAGTTTGCCACGATTAGAGATGAAGCCTACGGTGAAGCTAAAAGGCCCATTTCTTTCACTCTGAGAGAATGTGTTGCATTTGTTTTACTTCATGCTCTGTGTGTAGTTGGAGGTGTAGTTGGACATCATATACTGCAGGGATGGGGAACATGTGGCCCTCTAGATGTTGGTAGACTGTAATTCCCATCAGCCCTAGCCAGAATAGCTAGCAGTGAGGGGTGCTAGGAATTGCAGTCCAACAACATCTGGAGGGCCGCACGGCCTGTACCCCCAATAAACAGGGTCAAAGTGACACTGCAATAGCTTTCCCTGTAAACACATAACTTGGCTCACCTGCTTGAGCCCTCTGAATTAAAACTAGCACTTACCCCCAGGAACTTTCTGGCACAATGCCTTTTGTTTTGCAATGACTGGGACAATGTGGGCTACAAGTGTCTTCATAAAAATGCTGGCATTGCACACATTTGAAGTAACATTTACATTTGGAAGCAACCATGCCAAGAATCCATCAGGACTCCCAGAGAAAGACAGATATTGGGGACTTGTGAGAATAGAATTCTGCTGCAAATTAAAATAAAAGCTAGCTACATTACTGAATTATACCCCTCCTGATAAAGTATATTTAGCTTCTTCATGGAAGAGCTCTGCTCTTCCCTAGAAAGATTAGAGCAGATTTCCCTTCATGTCAGCTAATATTACATGTAGCAGAGGATTAATAGGAGGATTAAAGGAGAAATGTACCAGACAAACCAGGATGCAAAGCAGGCAGGACTTTTTACTCTAGCATCTAAATCTATGCCAGGCACAGACTGTGTCTGTCCAACAATAGTTGCTGCCCAATCGCAGTTTTGGAACTTCTGCCCTCATGCTTTATTGACACCTCAGCTGATATCACGAATTCAAGGTGGGCATTTGCACATACCTAAAATTGCTTATGGGACAAATGCTGTACTCCAATACTTGAGAAGAGGAGACCTCTGCAGGTGGCAGAGGTGAGGTCCCAACTGACAACTTTTTCCTTCCTAAACATTTAAGGAAAGAATTTAGAGATCGGTATTTTGTCCAGCAACAAGAAACTTACACCAGAAATCCACTTGCTGAAAACTCTTGGACATTATCAAATCCTGCTTTCCTTTCAGCTTTTTCGGCTCCACATCCACAGATTGGGAGTCAACCTTTCCAGAGCTGAGAAGAAAACAAAAGAAGAGGGAACATAAGGGTGTGATATTCTACTGGGAGGAGTGGGGAAAAAAAGAAAACTGCTTAGAGAGCAAGTGTTTGTTTTTAAACTCCTAGACGAAAATTAGTTTTGGCTTCATTGGATGCCTCAAAATTATACATTGCATTACATTAACCATAACGGTGTTTCTTCCAAAATATTTCTTAGTTCCATGTTTCTTAGGACCTTTATGGAGTAGGCACCCAATCATGCAAAAGTAGTAATCCCTACACTAAGCATAACTTTAGGGGAGCAAGGCCCCGTGTGTGTTCCTTTTGGGGAGTCACCTGCATGCTAGGATGAATGACCTGAGGGAACCTTGCAGGCCTGACATCAGGAGTTGGCACTGTCAGAAGACACCTTAAACCCTGCTGGTTAAGGCTTCTGGTTAAGCAGCAGGGTTTAAGGTGTCTTGTGTGAGGCATTTTGCTAAACCCTGCTCACTCACTAACCAGTTGGACCATCTGCAGCAGGGTTAGTGGCTCTAACCATGGCTTAAAGTGTTGTGTGTGACAGCACGGCTTGTAGTTAGTGCTAACCCCAGAGAACCACAGTTTCACTAACCACAGAGCCTGAAGTGTCAACTGAACAGGCCCACTGTGAGGCAGATGTGTATCAATAATGGCAAAAAAAGCTGGTCTAGTAGCCTTTAAGCACAGTTGCTTCTCCCTGCCAGTTCAATTCCCTCAAAAGATCTATGGGTCTCTGACAGCTCATCACTCCAGAGCATTGCTTCATTGGGGTCCCACAGGAATTGCGGGGGAATTAAAATGGCAAAAGCAAGCAACAAGGCTTGCTGACTAATTGACCATATTTTTCTGCTGCTGCTGGCTCGTGCTTGATACACGATGAGAGAAACGAAGGGAAGGCTAGGCTGTCCAGGGAGGGGGCACAGCTGCCTTGACCCGAGGGCCCTCCCATGAGAGCTGCCTAGAGCGATGCTCAAACTGGGTAAGGAACCATGTCACATTGCTGACCAAAAACATCATTTTGTTTGTACCTGACTGTGGTCAGGCACTCTACCCCAAACTAACCCTTTCTTTTTCAGAAATTTTGAGCTTTTCTACATGAGGAATTTATTGTATGCTCATCATTCCCTACTCAAGTTGGGTATGGGTTCTTTAGTCAATGTCATTGCTCTCCTGTTTCGCTTCTGTTTTTAAATAGCATTTTCAGCAAGTCGTTTTAGATCAGTGAAAATGCAACATTTAATTGTGAAAATAAAAGAAAGCATGCTTTCCTCTAGTGTATTTGTGCTATTCCGCTATACCACAGTGCCACCTAGAGGTTATGTAGCAGAAAAGCAGGAAAGTTAATAGTCTTTGTGTAGTGCTCAGATCTCATTTCTGCAATGAAACCACAAGTAGATACAGTGATTAACAGCCTTGTGTAGAAAAGCTCACAGGCAAATGCCTTAGGTACTCCTGCTATTTACACATTCCACTCAGTTTCCTAGGTAGAGATGTTCTCTCCCTCTCTCTGTAAAACACATACACTATCCTTCTTAACCTAAGCTGCAATACCAGGATTAGGAGAAGTAAACAGCTCTGGTACATGGTACAAACAAAGCAAAACAGTGATAAAGCACTGGAATTTAAAGCAAGAATAGATCGGTAATGACAAGGTACGGGCATTAAAAATAAGTTTTCAAAACTTTCACAACTCCATTTAATAATCAATAATAGGGATGTGTATCGTATCGTTAAAATGTACGATAACGATACGATAAGGTCATTATCGTGCATGTTTTTAACGATGACGATACGATAGAAAATCCTACGATAATCATTGGAGACTATAATTTTTGGCCGATTTTATCATTTTATCGGACTGCCATATAAATATACCTATAACTTCTGTATTTTAGAAGTTAGAGGCTTGAAACTTGGTCACAGTGCTTCTGGGGTATGCCTAAGTATGTGTATGAAATTTGAGATCGATCCCTCCAACCTTCAATTTTATATGACTTTTTTAAAGATCGTTTCCATTCTGACAGGTCTGGCAAGCTGTCATTCTGATCTGTCAGAATGGAAACGACCTTTAATAAATTCATTTAAAATCGAGAGTTGGAGGGATCGATCTCAAATTTGGCACATATGTGTAACACATGTTGCTACACATATGTGCCAAATTTGAGATCGATCCCTCCAACCCTCGATTTTATATGAATTTATTAAAGGTCGTTTCCATTCTGACAGATCAGAATGACAGCTCGCCAGACCTGTCAGAACGGAAACGATCTTTAAAAAATTTATATAAATCAAGGGTTGGAGGGATTGATCTCAAATTTCATACACATACTTAGGCATACCCCAGAAGCACTGTGACCAAGTTTCAAGCCTCTCACTTTTAAAATACAAAAGTTATAGGCATTTTTTTCTTTCTGCCAAAAATATCATTTTTTAATTATAATTATCGTGAAGACAATACAGATCACCTATGATATGAATGAAGATGATAATTTTTTTGGTCCAAAATGACGATAACAATAAAAAACGTTATTTTTTGGCGTGCACACCCCTAATCAATAAAGCTTTGGTTTTGTCAGCAGTTTGCACATACTTTCTCAAATGCTTTCACAACTAACAATTTCTAAATTGTTTTTATTTGTGTTTTAATGTATTTGTTTATTCGTTCATTAATTAATTTAAATCCTGCCTTTTTTCCTCCAAGGAACCCAGGCAGCATACATAATCCTCCTCCTCTCCATTTTATCCCTGTGAGGTAGGTCGGGCTGAGAGTCTGTGACTGGCGAAAGTCACCCCATGAGCTTCCATGGCTAAGGGGGGATTAGAACCCAGATCTCCCGACTCCTAGTCTAACACTCTAGCCACTGCACCACACTGGCTTGTTTTTATCAAGTTTTATTAGTGATAGTAAGCTGCCTTGAGTGCCATTTTTGATTTTTTTAAAAAGGCAGAGTACAAATCAAATTAATAAATACAGCAAATTGCAATAGTACGCAGTGCTCCTGTAATCACGAGTACAGCAATGGGATGTGTACTCCTCAGATGGGATCCAGAACACAGTGATGGCCTCTGGTTACACCGTCTTAGATCCAACTGTGCTCTCAGTTCTCTTTTGTGTGTAAAACTTTTTTATTTTCCAAACATAAAAAACATTTAACATATACACCTTACACCCATAACAACAACATTTACACATCATGACACAAACCTATCCCAAAAGTTCTTACCTACTGGTGGGATATGAGACACTTAGTGTGGTGCAGTTTAGACTGTGTTTCTAGGAACCCTGGAGTTTCTCAGAAGCTTATCACAAGAACCTTGATGAGAAAAGTCAGTAATGGGTCAGTCTACCACTATCAATATTCTTAGACAAATGGGACAAAGACTGGTGGATTTTAAGGGTGCCTATTCAATTAGCATAGAATGACACCTAAGCCCAATAAGCCTACCTTCAACCCCCTTAAACCAAACATGCAGCCTAGAATATGCCTCAGTGCCCTCTGCAACACATAGGAAGGTCGTGGAAGATGGTGCAGGCATTCCTTGATAGACAAATCAATGTGGGAAAGGCTCCCAGGGGGTTGAAGTTCGCAATCCACAGGCTTCGCACATCCTCTTACCAAAGTTGTCCATATTCCTCCTCTTCTTGGCAGGGAGAGCAGGGTTCTGTCTTGATAGTCACCATATCCTCCAAGCAGTCATTCAGTTTTTCATTCATGTTCTGTCAGGAATTCGAAGATTGGCAAAAAGGTAAATAGTTTTGAAGATGCTTGTTTTCCTCACTTCTAAACACAGTTTCCCAAATAGCCCTTGAAAAGCATCCTGATTCTCCAGCTGATAAGACAGGCCACTGCAAACATTAAAACTGCTATCCAGGACTACAAAAAATATCAAGTACTTTTCTGTGCCAAGATGCAGAACCATCATTTCCCCTCACAAATCAAGTTCAAATGGCAGCCACCGGAAGCCCTCCTGGGATTCCAATAATGTGGCTCCTAAATACAGAACTGATTAAAACAGACTTGCTAGTATTACACTAAGCCAGGGGTGTATAATCAGAATTGGGTGAGCGGCCAAAATAAAGTCCCCCCACTCCCATTCTGCCCTTTTCTATGCTGAGAGCATCGATTTCTATGCCTCTCAGCATGGAGAAGGGGACTCGGCTGGCACTGGGAGGAGCAGCTGCTCCTTCCAACATGGGCTGAGTCCCTGGCTTCGTGCAGCACATGACCTCTCCGTGGGAGTGGTGCTTGCAGGGCGAAGCCTCTCCGCCCGCACTGGGAAAAGCAACTGCTCTTCCCAGTGCCAGCTGGGTCCCCCACCGCCTACATGCCCACTATTATCTCTAAACTGAGATGGGAGAAAGCAGCAGGGATTCCTCCAGAGGGCGGGGCTTGGAGGCCAAGGTCTGTCCCCTGAAGGAGCCCAAGGAGGTTCTCAGGGCTGGAGGAAAAATCCCCGTAGGCAGGAGTTTCCACATCGCTTGTGTTAAGTCATACTGCGATGTCTCACACCTCCCTTTTCCCAGTGCTCATCAAAGAAGCACACAATTCTCTGCTCCCACCAGGCTTGAAATCTCTTGCAAAACAGACAAAATTGCACTTCATGCTGAGCAGGTTGCTAAGACTAGAAAATTTCTTGATGCCAGGAAACTCTGTCCACTGTAATGAAGTATTTGCACTTCAGGAAATCTTAAAATATTTTTTCTTGCAATGAGCAGGGTGACCTATTAGACTGGTGTGATGACATTGGAAGGCTGAGTTTGATTGGGGCAACATGCTAACAGCTTAAAGGCAAAACCATAAATCCAGTGTCTTAATTTTATGGAATGTAAAATATGAACCTCTCAAGAGTTCTGAGAATTGCAGTTAACACTTTCATAGTGCAGAAAGCGCCTTGGGCAAAGAACTCTAGCCAAGAATTATTCACCTGGAATAATAAATACTGCCTGAAAGAATAAACACATGGTTTGGGACTAGGGTATCTGAAGGACTGCCTGCTCCCATATGAACATGTTAAATTCCTAAGATCTTCTTCATAGGTCTTACTCCAAGTGTCATCAAAAGTGAGTCAATGGTGACCACAGAAGAGACCACAGAAGTACCCCAATTGTGGAAAACTTTCCACAAGTATGAGCGATGCATTCAAACTTCTGCCTTGCTTTTAATGGATGATGTTTTACTTCTGTTATACAATTTTACTACTTCTGCTGTTGCACCGTGGGTTTATTGCTTGTTTTTAAATCTTGGCATTGGCTGCCTAGGAAGCTTTATGCTGAAAGGCAGGCTAAAAACCTTAAATCAACAAATTAAAATTATGTATCTGTCATTTTCTAGGGTATTGTTACATCATATACTCTTTTACATTAGCAACTGAGGGGGAATGCAACTTAGGGCTGCTTCTGATGGTACCTTTTTAACATAGGGTTTTTAAGACACATGCAAACACCACTCAAACTGTTACACACTTATTTGTTTCACTGCTAGATAGGCACCTATGTAGAGAAAGGGACTTGCAACACATGTTAAAGAAATGTTGCTGGAAGCAAAAGATCTAGAATATTTGCAATTTGACTTATGTTCTTACAATTATACTTGCATTTGAAGTTCACCTTCCCGTAACTGCCACTTTATCCACTAAGTCATCCCTACTGATAAGTATCAAGTCAAGGATAGCCGTTCCTCTAGTTCCTTCCTCTACTTTCTGTAGGGGAAAGTTGTTAGCCACACATGTCAGGAATTTCTTGGAGGGGCCACTGGGAATTTGTCTCCCAACAGACATCGGGGTATTGAAGTCCCCCATGACTACTACATCGGATTTCCTTGAAACACTGGCAATTTGCTTTTCAAAAGTGTCATCCTCATCTTCTCCTTGATTGGGTGGTCGGTAGTAGACTCCGACTATCATGCTCCTTTTATTCCTTGCCCCATTAATTCAGATGCTCTCGATGGGGCTCCCAGGCTCATCCTCTTGTATTTCTGTGCAGGGATAAGTATTTTTTAACATAAAAAGCGACTCCACCCCCCTTTCTATTTCTTCTGTTCTTTTTGAACAAGTTATATCCTTCAATTGCTATATTCCAGTCATGGGAGTCATCCCACCAAGTTTCAATTATACCTATCAAGTCGAATTTGCCTTCATGTATTAAGAGTTCAAGTTCATTCTGTTTGTTTCCCATACTCCGGGCATTAGTATATAGACATTGAAGACCATGTGCTTTATAGTCTGGCTTCTTTCCTACACTGTTGTGAACACTATTTTTGGGCACTATTGGAGCTGTTGTCTCTGTTATGGTGCATAAGCCTTCATCCATTGTTGCCTCAAAGTTTATGTCTCCTTGTGGGTGCCAGCAGTCCCCTGCCAGCAGTCCATCTTCCAATTAGCATAACCCATGGTCCCAGAATCCGAATCCCTCACGTCGGCACCACCTTCATAGCCAATCATTCACCCAGAGTATTTTTCTTTTCCTTTGTAATCCTCTTCCAAGAACTGGGAGAATGGATGAGAAAACTATCTGGGCCCCAAAGTTCTTGAGTTTCCTTCCCAGAGCTTCAAAGTCTGACGTGATTTCTTCGTAGCTCCGCTTGGCAATATCATTTGTTGCCACATGGATGAGAAGAAAAGGTTATGTGTCAGTGGGCTTTATGAGCTTTGACAACCCTTCAGTCAGATCTCTAATCTGTGCTCCAGGGAGACAGCATACCTGGAGAGTCCATGGCTCAATTCAGACGACATATTAAGCAACGGAGGAGGGGGGGAACAATCGTCAGTTGTGTTGCTTATTGTGTCGTGTGGGGAGTAACACACAACATACACACAACTGACGGTACGCTAATCGGGCAATTTAAACAACGGAGGGAAACAACGGGCTTGCACGTTGTTTAGCCCGAAGCCTTGTTGTTTAAAGTGTCGTCTGAATTCAGCCCCCCCTCTCTCCATGGACTATTATGCTTGGGGATAGAGTTCTGCCGGCTAGAGCAGCCGAAACCCCCCGGCCGCTCTTTACAGCCAGCAGAACTCACGGTGCATGCTGGGATACAGCTGGGGGACTGAGGGAGGGGGTGGTAGGAGATGCTGCAACCAAAATGGCTGCCACACGTTCATAGCAACAGGGGCGTTTGCCGCTGCCGAGCAGCGCCGGCTGCAGCATGTCGTCTGTGGAGCTCCCCTGCCTAACGCACTGTCAGTACGCTATTTACCCCTCCGTTGCCTAATATGTCGTCCGAATTGAGCCCACGAGTCTTCGCAACATACTTGGGTTTCAATCCCACGCAGCAGGGAGTCTCCAACAACGACTATTCTTCTCTTCTTCTTGGTCGACTGACCTTCTGCCTCTTGTTCCCTGTTGCATGGGGTTCCCAATAATTCTTTCTCTGAAGGCTGTCCTCCAGTCTCATCCTCCAGTAGCTGAAAGTGGTTATATAACTCTAATGGTTCCACTGGTACAGAGTGTCTTCTACTTCTTCTGCTCCTAACTGTCACCCTTTTCCAAGGAGTTTCCTCTTCATTGGTTTTCCTCATCTCAGCATTCTCCACTTCTGCTTTGGCATGCAGTTGCTCTTCAATCTCTTGTGTTCCTTGTTGTTGTTGCAGTTCCACCATTCTGTCTAAGAACTCTTTGCCTTCTCTTATTCCTTAGAGGGTGAACACTCGCAGCTCAAGTATTTTCACTTTTTCTTCCAATAGAGCAACCAGCTTGCCCTTGTTGCAGACGTATGCCATGTTGATCTCAGGCAGGAACACAAACATTGCACAAAATTTGCAGTTCACCACTAGAGTCTCCTTTCCATCCATGGTCTCTATTTGTTTTGTTTCTGTCTTTCTGATTGTATTGGAATTGCCTGTGTTTTGTCCTGTTGTCTACGAATGTGAAATGCAGGTTGCTTACCTGTAACCGTAGTTCTTCGAGTGGTCATCTGTGCAGTCACACATATGGGCTCGCACCGGCACCAAGCCCCATTTGGGAAACTTCTATAGCTTAGAATTTTGGTGGGAACCCTCCCCCACCGTCCTATTGCGCATGCTCTGCTGGGTTCCCGCTTACCTCAGTTTCTTGAGACCGACCGGCCTCGCTACCAAGATGTAACCCAAAATGTTTAAATAATAAAACTTGTTTGCACGCACAAAAACAAGTCTCTTGACCTCATTTGTATTACAGCGATGCCAAGAGGGGACAGTGGGTGGGTTGTGTGACTGCACAGATGACCACTCAAAGAACTACGGTTACAAGTAAGCAACCTGCATTTCTTCTTCATGGTCTCTGTGCATCATACATATGGGCGAATAACAAGCAAACTTACAGAAGGAGGATAGGCTCGCTGAATCACTCACTGGAGAACAGCAGAGAGCACAGCTCGACCAAAGTTACAGTCTTGTCTGGCTCTGACATCCAACTTGTAGTGGGTAACAAATGTAGAAGCCTTAGACCAAGTAGCGGCTTTACACAACTCTGGAATGGAGTTGACTATCGACGTGGACAGTCCTCTAGTGGAATGTGCTTTCAGAAAGTCTGGCGGTTCCTTACCAGCTAACTGGTAGGCCAACGAAATAGTCTGCATAATCCAATGAGACAACCTCTGTGACGAGACTGGCAGTCCTGTTCTTTCTATCATAACACACAAACAGTTGATGGGATTTGCAGAAAGTCTGCGACCTAGACTTGTAGAATGTCAATGCTCTTCTGACATCTAAAGAGTGTAGCCTAGAACCCATTGGGTCTGGTAGGCAAAACAATGTCCTGGTTAACGTGAAATTCAGAAACAACTTTGGGAACAAAGGAGGGACCAGGTCTTAAAACTACCTTATCCCTAAAGAACTGGGTGTAAGGTGGGTCAAGTAGAAGTGCACAGAGTTCTGAAGCTCTTCTTGCTGAAGTGATAGCCACTAAAAATACAACTTTAAATGTTAACAGCCGTATATCAATGGTAGCCAGATGCTCAAAGGGTTTAGACGTTAATGCCGTTAAAACCACAGACAGGCTCCATTGAGGTATACTTGAACGACGTGGAGAAAGTATGTTACGGAGACCCTTCAAAAAACTCTTTGACAACAGAGGAGTAAAAACAGAAACATTATGAATTAGATCATGGTTAACAGAGATCACTGCCAAATAAACGTTGACAGATGATGCCTTCAGGCCATCCTCGTAAAGCGAATGAAGGAAACTTGGAATATCCTCAATTGGCTCTGACTTGGGATTGAATCCATTGTCTGTTGCAAATTTAACAAACCTATTCCATTTCCTATCATAAGAGGCCTTAGTAGAAGGCTTTTTTGCCGCTTCCAGAGTAGAAATGACCTCTTGTGAGATTTCTAGACCCTGCCGTCTGGCAGGGTCTCCATGCTGTCAACCTGAGCGTTTTGAAGTCTTGGTGATGTATTGTCCCTTGGTTCTTGGTGATCAGGGTTGGCAGGAGAGGCAGGCACCAGGTCTCCTCGTTGGCTAATTTGCTTCGTTGGCTAATTCGAGAAGTAGAGCAAACCATGCTTGACGTGGCCACTACGGGGCTATTAAAATGGCATCTGTCTGGTCTCTGAACAACTTGGTCACCACTCTTCAAATCAGAGGAAATGGAGGTAATAGGTAAGACAGGCATGATGACCAAGTCCTCATGAACACATCCCCTATAGAAGCAGGACCTGTGCCTGCTCTGGTGCAGAATGTTTCGCACACAGCATTGGCCTGAGTCATGAAAAGATCTATGACTGGTGTGCCCCAGTGGGCAAATAATTGACGCAGGATGATTGGTGACATCTCCCACTCGTGGGTATCCTGGAAATTCCGACTGAGGTCATCTGCTAGGATATTGTCTGTGCCAGCAATATGAAGGGCGGACAGACGCATGTTTCTTGGGATTGTCCAGTGAAGGATATCCAAGGTAAGTTGAAGAAGGTGTGGGGAACGTGCTCCTCCCTCTTTGTTCAGATACCACACTACAGTGGTGTTGTCTGACAAGATCTGGATGTGATGACCCGAGATGCGTCTTGAAAGCGTGTAAGGCCTTTTGCACTGCCAACAGCTCCAGCATGCTGATATGGAGCTCGGCCTCTGCTAACGACCATCTCTCTTGGACAGTGAGATTGTCGCAAAGGGCGCCCCAACCTTTCGCAGATGCATCTGTAGTCAGACATCTGATGGGACCTGGATTCACAAGAAGCATGCCTTGTAGCAAGTTGTGAAGGTCTGTCCACCAATGGATCGAGGGGTGCAAAGTTATTGGTATGGATAATTTCACTCTTCTTGCGTTTATTGAGTTGTCGAAACTGTTGAGGAGAAATTGCTGTAACGGCCTCATGCGGAGTCTGGCCCACCTGACCACATAAACTGATGATGCCATGAGACCAAGGAGGCGTTGGATGACAAATGCCAACACCCGTTTGTGCTGTAGCACCCGAAGTGCCAAGTCTCAAACAGTCAGTGCCCTTGCTTTTGGCAGGAAAGCTCGGCCAGCCCTTGAATCTAACAGAACGCCGATGAATTGAATAGTGCGGGTTGGCATGAAAATTGACTTTTCTGCATTGATTCGAAGACCCAGGTTTGACAGGAGAGTTTGGACGATATGGACATCTTCCAGTGCTTGGCATTGTGTTTGAGACACTATGAGCCAATCGTCCAGATAGGGATACAGCTCTATGCCCTGCAATCGAAGGTGTGCACATACAGCCCCCATACACTTTGTGAATACCCTTGGAGCTGTTTTGAGACTGAATGGGAGAACTGAGAATTGAAAAATCTCGTGGCCTACAATAAATCTGAGGTACCGTTGATGAGTGGGATGAATGCCTATATGGAAGTAGGCGTCCTTCAGATCTATCAACGTGTACCATTAATTTTTTCTCAAAAGCGGGATGATCATAACTAGTGTGATCATATGGAACTTTTTTGTCAAAATAAACTTGTTGAGACCTCTTAGGTCCATAATAGGTCGAAGTCCCCCATCCTTCTTCAGTACCGTAAAGTATCGGGAATAAAACCCATTTTTTATATCTGAGATACGAACACGAGTGATGGCGCCTTTTTGAAGGAGAGAGTTGGTCTCCTGGATGAGAATATCTAAAGTCGGAGTTATCTTGACAGTACCGAGGTGAGGAAGGACTCCGAATTCTATTCTGTACCCTGCACTGATAGTAGCCAACACCCAATTGTCTGATGTGATTGCAGTCCACGTGTGGTAGAAATTGTTAAGAATATTTTTGAAACTGGGGGTGAAACGAAGATGAAGTGGAGTAAAGTCAAAGATGCTGCTTTTGAGTATTGTCCTGCTTATTACAAGACTGATGAAAACGGCCAGATTGAAACTGCTTTCTTTGCAGATATGGAAGTTGTGTGTTTTGCGCCTGATAACGTGGTAACCAGTCTTGGGATTGTCTCTGTTGGTAAGTCTGAGGCCAATACCATCTACGAGGGTGGAAAGACTGCTGAGGTGGAGGATTGAAGCCCATCTTTCTGGCCGTAGCCTTTGCCTTTTGAATAGTGTCCATCACGGTATTAGTAGAGGCATTAAACAAACCCTCCCCATCAAAAGGCAGATCTTCAATATGAGAACGAGACTCCAGAGGAAGCACAGCAGACCGTAGCCAGGCATGACACCACAGTGCCACTGCCCCAATCATGGCCTTAGAGGCACAATCAGTTTGGTGCCTTGAAGTGGTGAGTTCATGCTTTGAGAGCCTAAGGGCCTCGGAATGGAATACATGAGCAAGCTCTCTCTGATCTTCAGGTAGATAATGAATAAGAGAGGACATTTTTCCCCACAGGAATAACTGATAACGTGCCATCATGGCCTGATAGTTGGCTATCTTTAAACCCAATGTAGACGAGGAGCATATTCTGCAGCCCAGCATATCTAGTCTCCTGCCCTCTTTATCAGTAGGAGCAGAATGAGCCTTATTTGACTTGTCTTGAGAAGCTTCCACAATAACTGAGTTGGATTTAGGATGAATAAACAAAAACGAAGCATCCTTATCTTGAACCTTGTAAAGGGACTCCAGCCTTTTAGAAGTGGGCATCATAGATGAAGGTGCCTTCCATGATTGCTGTGCCAATTGAAGTAGGGTAGGTAGGTATGGAACTGCAACAGGTGTAGAGGTCTCAGTATACATCACATCAAACACTGGATCTACAAGCTTCTCTATTGGCTGCTGATGTTGGATTCCTAAGGATTGTGTCATCCTCAGAACTTGTTCCATAAAATGACCCAGATCCTCGGAGGGAGATGCACGCTCAGAGGATTCTACTACATCGTCCGGTGATGGTATTGACGGTGGTACCGAGGATATTGATAAAGAGTAGGATATATAGTCCTCTATGGACTGTGGTGAGGATGCTCTTTGTTACACATCCGGAAGCGCTGTTGGTACCAAAAGCGACTAAGGCGGGACTGAGACGGCAGCTGAAGGCTGTGGTGGAAGTTGTGGCTCACGTGGTATCGAAACAGTGGCCGATGGTAACTGAGATTGATGACTTCTAGTTGGTGGATTCGGTACCGAAAGTTCAATCGATTCCGACATTCGGTACCGACAGGGCGATGATGGCCTCGAGAGATATCTAGAGCCATGGTATCTGCCCTCATAGTCCCTGACAAGACGTCGATCGTAGTGCGATATGTAGGAATGACCCGAATGGTCAGAGTAGCGGTCCCAATCCCGAGACCTAGATCTTGACCGAGATCGAAAATGGTGGCATCGCGAATCACAGCGTGAATCCCGAGGTGAGAGTGGCCTGGGCTGGACAGAAAGATGCCTCTCAGGAACACTGACCGGTACAGGAGAATCCAATATCTCACCCTCAGAGATCGAAACTGGGTATGGTACCGAAGCAGCCAAGTCGAGCGGCGGTGAAGATGGCTCTTGAGGAGGCAAAGTAGTAGGCTCAGGTACCAACGGGGTCGGTACCAAGGGCACCAATACCGAAGGAATCAGTATCGAAGGAGGCCGTTCCGAAGTGTTTTTTTCCAAATGTTTAGATTTAGACTTCTTTTTTACGGTGAGTGTCATCAGTGGCTTTTGGTTTCGATTTTTTGGCAAGCTACTTAGCCTTAGATACGGCTGAGGAGCGCCCAGATGTAGAAGGAGCGGAGCGACTTATGGGTGAAGACCCACGCTCAGTAGACGAAGCCACTGGCTAAGGCGTTGAAGAGGTTTGAGACGGATTCGAGGTAGGGGTGTCCACGGCTGCAAGTGCTTTTTCGCAGAGAAGGGTTCTTAGTCTGCCAGCCCGATTCTGTCTAGCCTGCTTGGATAGGCTCATGCAATGTGAGCAAGCCTCTACAACGTGTGCTTCATCCAGGCAAAGTGGCACAGGGAATGTCCGTCAGTAAGAGTTAACTTAGCTCTACAATGAGAGCATTTTTTAAATAAGGTGGTTTGCGCCATAAGACTGCAAAATGCAGTATCCAAACAACTATATTATCTAAAATACATATAATTAAAAAAATATTTTTATATATAACAAAGCTTCCGCGAGGCAAACAGCACGGTGGTCAAAAAAGAACTGAGGTAAGCGGGAACCCAGCGGAGCATGTGCAATAGGATGGTGGGGGAGGGTTCCAGCCAAAATTCTAAGCTATAGAAGTTTCCCGAACGGGGCTCGGTGCCTGCACAAGCCCATATGTGTGATGCACAGAGACCACGAAGAAGAAGAACAGAGTCCCCTACTGTATATGTGTGTCTTATGAGAACAAACTTTTGTTAAGGAACTCCCCCTGACAAACTCCTGTTTGCTTTCCCTTGAATCAGCACTCAGGAGCACATGGCCACTTTGAATAGGCAGCCTCCTGGATTTCCTCGAGATCTCTCTCCTCTTTGCCTTGGTCTCCTCGTCCACTACACTCCCCCTGACAAACTCCTATTTGCTCTCCCTGTTCGCTCGCTCTCTGGGAGCTGGCTTCCTTATATTCCTTTTAGTCCAGCTGGAGCAGCTTCCTCTTATCTGCTTATCATGCAATAGTTTGTTGTTGGGTTGTGAACTGTGGGTTGTTTGTGATTAATAAACCATGGTTAGTTAGTATGGCTAGGTTCACACAACAATCCACGATTCAACAACAATCCACAGTTCAACGACAACCCACAGGTCAAACTCTCAGCACAAGTTTTATCTTTTGTTCAGGTCTTAATATAGTCTTTTGGTACTCTTTTTAATGTTACCTTTAGCAGCATGTCACTGTAATATGGCTCTTATCCATGCCACTTAATACACATGGAAAGGTCATGGTCATCTGAAGACTATGCTGTAGGTCCGTCCATGTCAGTATTGCAGCCATTTCTGGAATGGATGACATTGGTACGAGAAGCAGCACCGGTGTGAACTCATCCTATGTAACTGCAGGCATCTAACATTACTGAACTGTCTGGAAAGGAACCAGACTGCTGCAACTCTCACATTGCTAATATCAAAAACAGCTCTTGGGTGCTTTATTATAATAATTAGCAATAATAGTGGATTCCTAGAAATTGAAAAAAAAACTCTCTTAGTTCAGGAACACACCCGCTTTTGGAAAATAATTTTCAATAAATAAAAAATATGTATTTTATCAGAACAGGTGTGAAGCACCCTTTTCTATAAACAGCAAAGGAAAAAAATGCATCAAGTTCTACTTTCTTGAAAGCCAGTAAAAAGTTTGTGCTACAACTGATATTTCTAAGGGTCAATTTTTCCAAATGCATGGAGATCTTTTGGACAGCTTGCATCAGCACAGGTAATTTTGCCCCGTCATCCTCAGTCTAAATATTTTCACAGTGTCAAATCAGAAGAAAGACTAAAATCAGAACCCTGTACTGGATTCCTGGATGCCTTCCTTCTTATTGTTTGGTTCCTTCCAGACATAGCAAGGGAAAGCTTCGTCTTGAGAGTTCCTTCAGATCATAACATTAAAGTGCACACACACGTGAAGACAGAGCAGTTCTGAAAATCATACCCATTGCTCCTTTGATCTCACTCCACCAAAAGCACCCTAAATAAGATGGTTCCTTAATGTCAGAGACACTTCCAGAAACTCTAGGAGTTGGAAGACCTGAATTCAGTCCCACTCAGTCATGAAGCTCACTAGAAAACCTTGTGAGAGAATCTCTCTGGGCTGGTTTGCATGATCAAATAGCCCACGGTGGCTTATTTAAGCCATGGTAGATTGTGGCGTATGTAGGCAGCCATTTTGAATATTCAAACTGCAAAAATAGTTTGTCTCATCCAAACTCAACCGGGGTGGGTTTCACGAGGGTTAAACAACCCTTGCATAATGCTGAAACAGGCCATGTGTTAGGTTAGGGTTGTTTAACCCTCGCACAACCCACCCCAGCCAAGTTCAGATGGCACAACAAGCTATGGTCACAGCTTGAATATTCAAAATCTGGCTGGCTTCCACAAGCCACCCTGGCATATTTATTTAAGCCACCGTGGTTGTCCGAACCAAGTCTCTTTTTGTGCCTAACCTACCCCACAGGGTTGATGTGGTAAAAAGAGTGGGAGAAAAAAGAGGACATGTACAATTCCCAAAGCTCCTTGAAAGAAAGATGGGAGAAAATGTAATAAATAAATATAAATATACAGATTCTCAAAGAAACTGACAGAAGGACTTAATTCTGGAAAGGCAAGAGATTATATACCCCAGTTGACCTCTACATCTTCAGAGGAAGCTTGGTGGTCATTCCACAACCAACAGATTGTCACCATGTAATATCTGGAAGCAGGCCTTTTTAGAAGTAGTACCCAGCCTCTGGATCACCCTCCCTATGCAGTTTGGGGAGCAGAAAATGTGTCGATTTTTAAATGGCTTCTGAAAACTTGCAGTTTTTATGCAAGCTTTTCCTGGCATGTAACTGATCATAACTCTGCTCTGTTTTATTGAGTGTGTGTATGTTAAGTTGCAATTGTTTATAGTTATATTGTTGTAGCTTTTAGCATTGCTGTATGCAAAATACTTAGAGATATTATATTAAGCATTATATAAACATTAAGAAATAAATGTAGAGTCATAAATCAGCATAAGACTACTTGAGACATCGCACATGGTCACGCACAACCACCATTGTGCGTGTGCATGTCCCCACCCCCTTTGTCCACTGTCCTGTGCTATTCTTTGCAACATTTCCTATATGTTTCTCCCTGCTAAAATTCTGGGCTACTCTTTGAGCCAACTTTTAAAATACAGAGATAAATGTACTCCCTACCACACTGTTGAAAACAACAGGAATGACTCATACCAGAGAAGGCATAATGTGGACTGGTAAGATGTTCGTACAGGCTACACTATAATTCTATGACCATTTAACAAGGTAGTGACTTTCACATGAAGAAACCCAAAGTGGAACACTAATCATGGTGCTGGATGTAAATGGAACCAGATCGTTCCAGTATGTTCAAAACATATCGTGTGGAAAACAGCTGTTGCAGACACACACTCTAAAAAATGGAATAAATCCATTAGGCTAGCAGGTATCAGTAAGAGATTTACTTAAGGTACAATCCTATGCCTATTTCGATAGAAAAATGTCTAAACATGCATAGAATTGCACCCTTAGGGACCATTCTATAGCCCTATTTGGGCATTCAAAAAGTACCTTACCTTAACATGCTAAGGGACCCTCCCTGCAGGTATTTCATCTGTATGCACATTTCATCTGGGACCTATGTAAGGTGCATGATGTCTGGGCTACATGGCATGGCGCTTTAAGGTAAGGTACCTTTTGACTGTCTGAAAATGGGGCATTTGTACAGATTATCCTTAAAACAAGGATGTGAAATGTGCTCCACACATGCTACTTATATAGCTGATATTTAGTACACACACACACACACACACTCTAAGTCTCAGAATTACAATTTATTAAATGGAATTAATTTAAAAAACAAAGAAGAGATAAGAAAGAGTTTAACATCCAACAATTAAAACATAAACTTTACAATATCATAGAGATCACCATTTTAGAAGTCTTGGACAGAACAACCCACACAGGACAGAAGTTTGACTTAGTTGGGTTGTGCCTCAGCACATTTTAATCAGTGTTGAAGTGGTTTCCAGTACCAGCCAGAAACATGTAAATACATTTGCATGCTAGTATCGCATACTGAACACACAAAAGGGCTGTTTGTGCATAACTGTGGCAAATAATGGATTAATTAACCCATGATTTGCTCATTGTGTGCCACTGCCATTTTGCATATGCAACCTCCAATAGTGTGTTATATTGTGACATCTGAACCCGGATGCTATGGATTAAACAACCAACAGTTAACCTAAGAACAAATTAACTTAACAACCTAACAACCTCAATTAACCCATAATATCCAAGTTCGGACTTCACGGAGCAACCTCATGTTGGGCAAAATGGTGGTAGTGCACGCTATGGCAAATTGTAGGTTGATTATAGAACTAGTCAAACCACATGATGTAGTCACACGAAAGGCCTTCATTTAAAAAAACTCAACCCTTTTTTAAATTAATCCACGATTACATGCAAACCGAGTCATACTGTTCAGCCATGTAGCCTTTCTTTCCAGCACAGTGCACCTGCTTTGTCTCTAGGACTCTCATCCAGACGTAAAGCATAATCCATGAACCAACTGCGGAAAGAGCAAGAAGGGAAAGTTTTCTCTGCACTCTCACCCTCCAACAGTGCAATCACAAATAAATGGGCAGCTACAGTAGTTAGTTAGAACAGTTGAGGATGAAGTCCGACCCACAAGGAATAAAAAGCTCTGTGAAGATAAATCAAAGAAATCCAGAATCCAAGGGCATAGATATGATACTTGTCATCTAGAGTATTAAAAATTTACAACATAAAGTCAAAAACGAAATAATTCATTCTAGAATCTACTCTTATAATGCAAAGCAGCAGCAATGCAAGGAAAAAGAGACAAAACAGAGGAGGGGGGAAATCTATGCATGGGCTTTTGAAGGGAGCTGCTTCCTCTGGGGTTTGCAACTCTAAGCGGCACAAACAATCTAAAGTAGAACAGATTGTTGGAACTCTTCCAAACGGCACTATGGAACTAGTCAGAACACATGATAGATTGACACACAAGATTTCCATTTTAAAAAACTAACCCCTTTTCTCCACCCTTCTTGCCAACACCTATGCTACTAATTCTTTTCTTATCAGTAATTTTGAATCTGGTCCTATATTTTAGAGCGGAGATTGTATAAGAGATTCATTGAACTGAAGCAAAAGCAGTGATGTGGGGCAGGAAAAAAAATTGTCTAGTAAAAATGAATGCAAGCCAATTGCAAATACAATATTAGGCAGGTATGGCAGTTTCAACAAAATAATTAATGTTTTTCAGGTGATTATTCTTAGGAAGTATGTGAGATGAAACGTTTATGCCATTAAAATACATATATGTCTCAGAGTGAAATGGAACTAATAAATTGCGACAGCAAAACTGAAGGTGCCCCAACAACCTTAATAGTTGAATTCGGCTGAGGTACATGAATAGTCAACACATCATGCACAGTTCTTAGGGTTGCTAAAATGTATTAGTGTGTCAACAGTTTTCTGTACCTTTGTTCCCCCCTTACATCTAAACAATGTAAGGGAAGTATATGATATTGTCTTTCATTCTTTTTACAAGTATTACAATAAAAATTATACATAATATATAACATTTAATACACAGTAAGTGTGTTTTAATCCCCATCTCAAGCTTCAGATCAAATACTTCTGGTGCATTAGAACAAAAAGTTAACATGGGATACTTTTTTAAAGCTCAAATGTATTTATTGAATTATTTGTATGTTCTCTTTCAGGGCAGGAGTCCTCCAAAGTGGCTTACAACAATAACATCCGATATGGTATAAACCCATACAGTGGTAACCAGTAAAAATGCATAAAATAGGCAAAGCCTTGAGGCAAAGCTATGTGACGTGAGGTGGGGGGACTGGGCGGGGGAGGGGCAAGGAAGGGTAACAGAGCCAATCCCAGAAGAAAACAGAACTGATGGCTGCCACATATCTTCTGTGGGAGCATTGGATCCTTTTCCAGGGCCATCAGCTACTGTCAAAAAGTCAAAAGAAAAGAGATGGACAAAAATAATGTTTTATTCAATGAACAAAAAAATCCAACATGTTTCGGACCACACACAGCAACGTGTTTTGGACCACAGACCTGTTACAGTACACTAAACTGCCCTGAAGAATGACCTGCATGTGGTCCAAAGCACATTGGATTTTTTCATGGAATAAAACATCCTTATCGTCTACCCCTTTGCTTTGGGGGGTTTTGGCATCCGATGGCTACTGTTTTAACTTCTGGGGACAGGAAGAACCTGGTGAAAATAAAGTGCCTGATAGCTAGCTACAAGCATATTTTTTTCTACAGCCTCCCTGAATCCCTTTCCCATGCATGGAAAACAAGATCTAAATTATCCTGAAGATGTACAACTGTTGTTGTTGTTGTTGTTTTAACCCCTCACTACGAGAGTGATCTACACCATCAAATACCAATCATTTAAAAATAACTATACACAAGTGAGCCCATAAAAGGTGTGTATACATGTGCAATAATTTTGTGGGTTGATCTGCAAAGCTTATTTAAACTCGTTTATGAATTCTACTTCATCATTCATATTCTTGCTGATAGACCCTTGAAAACAACTGAAGAGCTAAACCACATAAATGGTTGCACTGACACACTTCTCTGTATCTTGTTAAAAGCTAGCAAGTGCACCCATTGGATAAAACAGCATGTCCACATCCTCAGAAAAGTTTGCCAGAGTTCTTTAACCTTGGCTACTAGAAACATCTCTGTGCCTGGTACAGAGAACATTTGACCCAGGTTGGCAGATTTTGCAGCTACAGGTGTTAATTCTGTTGCAATTTCCCATGTAAGCTTCTTCCTTGCTTAACTGGGCATCTTGCCAGAGACCCACCATGCACTCAACCAGCAATCAGTAGTGATCATAAATTACCTGAAGCTGCTAGTTTTACACTTACAAAAGTCCTGCCTAATATGGGGCTTGGGTAACCAAGAAGCCCAACTACTTCTAGCTGTTTCGCTAACCTAAAGACTACAGAGATGGTGAGATAAAGAGGACTTTAACATTGCAATTATTTTCTCACACTTTCATTTGTATGAGCACCATTATATGGGCCTCCAAACTTGTTGCAAAACACGAGGCATATATTTTTCTTGCCTTGTTGCAATATTTCATTTAGATTAGATTTGCATATACTTTTAATTATTGGTACATTGTTGTCCTCAGTGCTTTGGTCTTAGCTAAGTTACACCGTAAAAAATCACTGTGCCATGAGATTTGCTACAATTTGACAGATAAAAGTTAGCTGTAAAACAGCTGTACTACATTTTTTGTGGAGATAGGTAACTGATGTTGAAATTACCCTTTTAAGAAACATTGGCCCTGTTCAGAAGACACCTTAAACCATGATTTTAACTGTGGCAAAAAGCCTTATTCACCATGGTTAAAGCTGTGGTTTAAGATGTCTTCTGAACAGGACCATTAAGAATTGGTAGCACGCAGCAGAACACAGTAGGGTGACAAGCAACGTAAGCACTACGTACAGTGCCAAAATTCTTCGTCATGCCGTATGATCTTATTTATAGAAGCTCCACCATGTTAATTCACTGTAGAGAATATTAGCAAAGCAACGCCACTTGTGGGAATACTCCTAGTGTTCAACTCAGTTAAAACAGAGCCTGAAGCAGGGTAGAAAGACAAGGCTCCAAGTTCCTACCACAACCCCCCCCTCCAATTACTTTTGAAACATGCTGGCCTGGTTTGCATGTGACAACAACCATGGGTTGAGTTTTGGTTCTTGTTGAATCATGGTTTGTTGTTGAATCGTCAGTTATGTGTAACTCTGCACTATGGTTTACTATGGCTTGTTAACCATGAGAAAGGTTTGTGTTGGGTTGTGAACTTTGAGTTGTTCATGGTTAATAACCCAGAGTTAAATCATAATACAAGTTTTGTACATAACAACCCACCATTCCATGAAAACCTATACTTAACCCGTAATCAGGGTTGTCGTTAAATATGAACCAGGTCTCTACCTCATTTTTATTTATTTACTTTACTTATATTCCACCTGCCTTCCATGGAACTCCTAGGCAGTCAGTCTCCCATCCAACAATAGGTAAGTCTCAGACCCGCTTAGCAAAAGGTGCTGAATCAAGTAACTTCAGGCCATGCCCCAAATCTTCCCTATGTTTTGAGCACTTTCATAAACTCTTTGCACACATCCTTTTCTCTATTGCTTTCAGAGACACTTTTCACACCCTTCCCATTCTCTTCTCTATTTTGGGAAAACATTAATAAAAAGTTTCCTCCTGTCTTTTCTCATATTTGTAGAAGGAAAAAATCTAGGTTTTCCCTACAGGTTCCTCTCATTATGGAATTTGCTACCACACGATGCAGTAACGGCCACCAATTTGGATGATTTTAAAAAGGAGTTAGACAAATTTCCGGAGAAGACTATCAATGGCTACCAGTGCTGATGGCTAGGTGCTACCTCCAGGATGCCTAAGTATACAAGTTGTTGGGGAACACTCATGTTCTGCTTATGGGTTCCTAGTCAACAGCTGGTTGAGCACTGCATGAACAGAATGCTGGACTAGATGGACTCCTGGTCAGATCCAACATGGCTCTTATGTTCACCCTCAATTTCAGCAAAAGGCTTCCAAGGTCCCATGTATGTGAAAGCAAAAATATTTTACTGGGTGGGGGGAGAACAAACACAGTGGACTTCCAAATGAAAAAATAGGGTCATTCTAACTCTACCTGATGCACAGTAGCAGGGCTACTATACTTTTCATTACACTGTCAGACTTTGTTCCAAAAGTTGCATGGCATTCTTGGTATATAGAGTTGTGTGCATGATGTCATTTATTCCCTTATTATCAGGAAAAAAATTATCCTAAAAACACTACAGTGTTTAATTATCTCTTCATTCGTCAATGGATTTAAAATTCTAGCTGTATAATATTGGTGTTAACTATGGTCAAAAAAAGATTGTGTATCTAAAACTAAAGGAGATATTGAAGATGAATATTCTGTTCACAGATCTTCTCATTTTTATAATTCATTACACTATAAACATACTCTGAATAAGCAAGTGCAGTTGTAACAATATATCTTTCTCCTATTCTCCTCTTCTGCGTTTGGGGACAATTATATTATTTATATGTACATAATATTTAAAAAATTCAGATATCTGTTTGTCTGGACTTCTACTTTCTCTTAAACATACATTCGTTTTTAAGATGGCCAAAGAAAAGCAGTCAGACTGGTGTAAAACTATTCTTGTAATAACTTTGATATATATAGGCTGACCATATGAAAAGAAGGACAGGGCTCATGTAACTTTAACTGTTGTAGAGAAAAGGGAATTTCAGCCAGTGTCATTTGTATGCAATTAGTTCCTGGTTAAATTCCCTGTTCATCACAACAGTTAAAGGTTTAGGCACTATACTAGAGTGACCATATACAAAAGAAGGCAGGGCCCCTGCAACTTTAACTGTTGTGATGAAGAGGGAATTTCACCAAGAACTAATTGCATATGGCTGAAATTCCCTTTTCTCTACAACTGTTAAAGTTACATGAGCCCTGTCCGCCTTTTCATATGGTCAGCCTAGATATATATATTAAACAAATACTGCATGCTGAGCGTGGTACATTAATATTACAACTATACTAGTGATTTCCAGCTCAAACTCAGACTTTAAATCTTTCCAAAAGCTGCCCCCACTATCTTCACCTTCTGCTCCATTTCCTAGCTCAAACTTCCAGTTTAGCATATGCAAGTCCCCCACTTGATTTTCTCTTCCTATTCATTTTGAAAAGTGGACTAGACTGGTTTAGAAGAAGATAATTGAAAATGGAACACATCTGAAGATGCTATGTGAACTACACTAAAAGTAATACTGCATAAGCTAAAGCAATGGCAAAAAATATATTTATGTCTATGATTTAAATGAATGACATTCCCCACCCCCTTTCCAACTTTGAAAGGTACAGGAGCGTTTTCTTTTTTATTAATAAGGCCTCACCATTAGACATTAAGGGTGCAATCCTATGCTTGTTTAAACAGAATAAAGGCCTACAACTCCCAGTAGGACCCAGCCAGCATGGCTGGCTGGGGCATGTTGGGAGTTGTAGGCCTTTTTTCTGTCTAAACATGCATAGGATTACGTCTTAAATTAGCTTTCCTTAACCTGGTGCCCTCAATACATTCTGGACTACAATTCCCAGCATTCTTGACCACTGGCCATGATGGTTGGGATTGATAGAAAGTGAACTCCAACATACCTGGAGGGTACATTGGGGAAAGACTGTACTATACCCTGTACAATTTGTCCCACTTGGTTCTGTGAAGGAAGAGGACACATCAGTTTGTTACTAGCCAACAAGAGAAGGCCACTGGAAACTTTTCCTACTTTAGCTCAGTCTTCTCCCAGAAGCGGGTCTATGACCCCCCCTGGCAAAAGTGAAGTACAAGCTGAAGGGGCAGGATTGCAGTTTGAGATTGATAAACAAATTGTCAAGAACACCTAATTTCTTTGCAAGAGTTCAAATCTCCAGGGCCCAATGAACTGCATCCTAGAGTAATAAAGCAGCTAGCAGAATTCTCAGAACCACTGGCTATCTTTGTGAAATCATGGAAGTCGGGTAAAGTGCCCGATGACTGAAGGAGAGCTAATGTTGTCCCTATCTTCAAAAAGGGCCAAAAGGAGGAACCTGGAAATTACAGACCAGCCAGTCTGACATTCATCCCTGGGAATATATTGGAGCAGATTATAAAAAAGTCAATCTGTAAGCACCTTGAAAACAATGCAGTGATTACTAGAAGCCAGCATGGATTTGTCAAAAACAAATCCTGTCAGACTAATCTGATCTCATTTTTTGACTGGGTAACCTCCCTTGTGGATTGTGGGAATGCTGTGGACATAATATATCTTGACTTCATCAAAGCTTTTGACAAAGTGCCCCATGACATTCTTATTCACAAACTAGCTAAAAGTGGGCTATATGGAACTATTAGGTGGATCCACAATTGGCTACAGAATTGGACTCAAAGAGTGCTTATCAATTGTACATTCTCAAACTGGGGGGAGGTAACAAGCAGGGTACTGCAGGGCTCAATCCTGGGCCCAGTGCTCTTCAATATTTTTATTAATGATTTGGATGAGGAGGTGCAGGGAATGCTTATCAAATTTGCAGATGACACAAAATTGGGTGGGATCGCTAATACCCTGGAAGACAGAAACAAACTTCAAAGTGATAAATGGCAAGTTCTACACCTAGGAAAAAGAAACCAAATGCACAGTTACAAGATGGGGGATACTTGGCTCAGTAATACTACAAGCGAGAAGGATCTTGGAATTGTTGTAGATCACAAACTGAATATGAGCCAACAGTGTGATGTGGCTGCAAAAAAAGCAAATGCTATTTTGGGCTGCATTAATAGAAGTATAGCTTCCAAATCGCACGAGGTACTGGTTCCCCTGTATTCAGCATTGGTTAGGCCCCATCTTGAGTATTGCGTCCAGTTCTGGGCACCACACTTCAAGAAGGATGCAGACAAACTGGAGCGTGTTCAGAGGAGGGCAACGAGGATGCTCAAGGGTCTGGAAACAAAGCCCTATGAGGAGAGACTGAAAGAACTGGGCATGTTTAGCCTGGAGAAGAGAAGATTGAGGGGAGACATGATAGCACTCTTCAAATACTTGAAAGGTTGTCACACAGAGAAGAGCTAGGATCTCTTCTCAATCATCTCAGAGTGCAGGATGCGGAATAATGGGCTCAAGCTACAGGAAGACAGGTTCCAGCTGGTCATCAGGAAAAACTATTCTATGATTCTATACACTATTTTGCAACCAAAACAATTTAGCACTCCATAACAGCTATGGAGCACTAAAACTGCCAAATGTAACTTGCAAACAAACTAAAATTGACTGTTTGAGTTCTCCATAGCACTTAAAGCATCAATGTCTTTTGTTACATTTTTTTCCTCGCCACTGACAAAATCAGTATAACGTGCCACATTGGGGACTGCATGTAGGTTGACTGTTGTCCACCTTTGGAGTATACAAAGATCTTACTATTCCACAATCCTCAATTTTCACAGTCATGCCACTAATGCCTCATGATCAACAGCATCTAAGGCCATAAAAAGCTGAATAACATCAATCAGGTACAATTTTCTTTATAAAATCCCTAATCCGAGCCTCAAACTAAAGCCTAAAGAGCAGAGTCATCAGTACAGAAAGTTGATGATGTTCAAGTGTGCCTTAAGTTGCAGGAAGACTCAGTGCACTGATTTACTGTCACAACAGCCCATCATGGGTTAATTTACCCATGAGGTATGGCGGCACATACTGTCCGCCATTACGAATATGCAACCTCTGACCAGGGTTGCCATGGCTTGTCATGACGACCTATAAGACTGCGGGATATGTTTAACCCTCAAATAACCTGTGCTGCGCATTTGGATGTCACAATAAGCCACCATAACCCCTGGTCAAGGGTTGCATATTCATAATAGTGGCCAGCACATGCCGCAGCCCCTTCCAGTTAAATTGATTCCTGATGGGCTGCCATGTCACACAAACCAGGTCGATAAGAGAAGCTGGAGATAGGGGCACAAAATCCACAGCTAAGTTAGTTTTGTTTTTCTGCTAGAAGCCAAAAAACTAAATTTAAGGCTATCCAACACTTTGCTTGGGCATACTGAATTTTATTCAGAGAGGCTCAAGTGCATAAGATTGCAGCCTTACTAACCTAACGAATAGAAGCAATTCTCTGGCCTAATCTACACCTGCTGATCCCAGGGTGAACTGGGGACGAGCACTCAGTTCTCGGGATTTCTGCTGTCTTGGAACCATCCCGAGCTCCGCGGGCGGTGTGGCTCTCCCTCCTGGGATCCTCCCTCTTCTCCACGAGAAGCGGGGCTTGGGAAACGGGCACGGAGCTGTGCAGGGGTGGGGAGTCTGTGGGCATAGGGAGTGAGCATTTTCGGCATCTTTGGGATGGCGCTCGGCATTTTCCAGCGTAGAGTTTGTTGTGGTTTTGTTTTTTAAGAATCGTTCCTTTGCACAGGGTCACACCCGCGCAAATGTCTTCGCTTTTTTAAAAAAAAAAAAATAGTGCTCCGGAACACCCCTCTTTACTTCTGGGACAATTCACTGGCATGTGGCCCCTGACAGACGATCCTGGAAGTGGAAAACTCCAAGATCATTCCTCCCCACTCCCCAAAGGGCTGCAGGTGTAGATGAGCCCTCTGATTATTTATCAACTCAGGAAGAAACACACAGATTTTGTTCCTTTTACAAAAGCCTCAATTCATTATAAAATCCCTAGAGAGGAATAAGACACGCATAAAACATACTGAATTAGCTCCTTCTGTCCACTGGAGGCTTTGGATCCAGCAGAGGAATCCCTCTGAAGAATGAAAGAGGTAGCCATTTTTGTTGATGCGCCGCTCCCCTGCAGTTCCCTATGCCCCCCACCAAACCTACTCTGTACATTTGGAGACCTTCTGGAAGAACTGGTGAGGCGCACGCTAGGATCTGCAGAGGGAGGGGGTCTGGCAAAGATTGCCTCCCCTCCTCCCCCACTTTCCACCAGCAGGAGTGTTTGTAGGAGAACTCTGCTCAGGAAATGTTCCCGATGGCAGAAAAGAAGCTGGATCCAACCCATTGAATACAAATTTGCTCAAAACCCAGATATAATTAGAATTGATATGACCTTGCAACCACTTATCATTCTACAACACAGATGGCATGCAGTAACACAGAATATAATATTGCATAATTATTTGTTCTACTTCAAATAAGAGCCCCAAAATTACCATCTTAATTCTGGGATTCAGCTAGAACAGTCTTAGAAAGATCATGAACATCTGTTTGTTTAGCGTTAGGATGATCTATATTTATTGCATAAATATAATCTCACAAATTATGGGTTTGGGGAAGACAGAACTGTCACGAAACCACAGAGAAGGGGTGGTTGTCACATTGACTTTTTTCTGCAAAGTTGGATAAATCAGTTTCCTCGATCACTCCGAAGATCTTGAATACACTAACATAGAATTGATTCTAACATCATACGCATGCTATGTGTATGATGTTACGCATAACATCATGCGCATCATACACACCTAATAGTGATATGTATTCCCCTGACCACTAAAGCTACCGTCTACCTCGCTTTGGGGATCTGTTTTGTACATACTTACTTAAATATATCTAACAAGTCTCACTGGCTTTAAGCCTACATTCCAATACAGCACAGCCATGCACTCAAAATCCTTATCCAAATAAAATAAGTAACAATATAAAGGATTCAATTCTACATACACTTATTTGTGAGTAAATGCTATTGTACGAATTGAGACTTATTTCTGTTTTCATAGGATCAGGCTGCAAGTCTGATTGGGGCAGAAACGTTCTTATGAACAAAAAGCTTGCTACTTCATGTGGGCAGGGACCCTGATGAAGGATTTGTGTTTATCTTTAAAGCTAATGTACAAGTCAGAGCAGCAGCAATCTGTGCATGGAAAACACCCATATGTAATCAAAAATTCTGCTAGATTTGAGAAGGCCACTAAAGAACATGATGCCAGAAGGCCACACTTCTGGCAATATAGTGAATAAATATATTGAGGAAGGGTTACTAAACAACCAGGCCCACTCAAAAAGATTGTGTATGATGGATAGCCACCACCTTAGTAAGGTGGCTGAGTTTGTTTGCAGCCTTGGCATTTTACAAGATTGCCCTTGACCAAAGGCCCTCACTCTCTGAAACACAAAGGGCTTAGATAAACAAGTTTCACTTTGGCACCTCTGAGAACTCATAAGAACATAAGATGCCTCTCTTCTGGCATGGCGGCAGAGGAGTGTCTTCCACAGAAGGTACAGTTATACCTTCTGGGTGTAAATTGATGTAAATAGGAGGGGAACTATTTAAATGGGAAATACCAGCA
The DNA here is from genome assembly GCA_029215795.1 of Anniella stebbinsi. Taxonomy (NCBI): domain Eukaryota; kingdom Metazoa; phylum Chordata; class Lepidosauria; order Squamata; family Anniellidae; genus Anniella; species Anniella stebbinsi. The sequence continues at coordinate 305,892,835 of JARDYH010000001.1, read as the reverse complement.
GAAAACCTGACAAAACCTGACTATCTGCCACCTCGGCTGATTGTGCGCCAGCAGAGTTCTGGATGATGCAGAGGCTCCTTGGCAGATTTGCCTGCGGTGCAACCGACAACCCTATATGACCCTTTCAGGGCTGCAACCCTACCCACCTTAAGCCCAAGTAGTCAGTGATGACTACATTCATTGGTCCTAACAGTGCATTTATTGCTGCCTTAAAAAGAATGCACTTTGGCAGCACCAGGTTGCATTACCCAGTAAGGCTGTACTTCTAACTCAGACTCTGCCACCCTGATGCCCTCCAGATCTCGGAACACACACCCAGCACGCTGGGAGTTGTAGTCCAAGACATCTGGAGGGCATCAGGGTGGCAGAGGCTGTTACTGCTAATGAAACGGAACTGCATCTAAAGCATAAGTTTATGGGGGTGTTGTATTTTGTTTTTTTATAGGAAGAGCTGAATAACAGGTTCAAGGAATGAAAATCCATGTGCCACAGACCATGACTTTTTCTTGCCTAAAAAAGGCATCAAGCCTTTATTGGATGTATTCTAGAAAACAGACGTCCCTATACAGACGCGAGCCTCGCTTGTCCGTGTATCCGTACCGACCGTATTCATATACAAACCTAACCTCTAGGTTAGACCCCGCCACCCATCCCAAACTCAGTCCAAAAAAAGCATCCATCCGATCTAATTTCAGAGAAGGGCCGCTCGGATCGACCGACTCACAATCGCAGCCGCCTTTTTCACGCAGCCCCTCCATCTCCTCGCATATTTTTACGAGGGAGTAAGCTCCGTTGATCTGAAGGGGGAGTTGCGCCCCCCACCCGTAAGTAAGAGTGCCAAGGAACGCAGCTTGCGCGCTTTTTTTGGCAGGCTGTTCTCCTTTCCGCGGCGCTTCCAAAGTCATTGGTTTCTTTCGCGACCCCGCCCCTACGTTCCGTCCCCGAAGGTTCGCGGGCCTCCTCGCCCGCCCATTGGGCCGCACCCGCGTCACTCACCGGATGTAGTGTAACAATTGTGCGGGTGGGGGGAGAAAGAGGGAGGAGGAGGCGGAGACGGTGGCAGTGGCGGTAGGGGAGGAAGGGGCCGGACTGTGCCGAGCTCCGCGCTCGCCCCAGCAGAGGAGGAGGGAGGCGGCTAGTTACCTGCCTGCAGGGCCGCGCCCTCCGCCACTGCTGGGCGAGAGCCCCCCCTCCGTAGTGCCCCCTCATTCTCCAAGGCTGCCCCTCTGCTGTTCCCACCCCCCCGCCAGGTCCGCGCTCGCTCTCCTACTGCCCGCCCGTCCGCACTCCGCAGCCATTTTTGTGGCCACCTTGGCTACCGAAGGGCTGACTCACCTCGGCGCTGCGGGGCCCTGGCTCGTCGTCTGGGGGCAGCCCAGCTCTTCCCGCGGCGACCCCCTTCGTCGCCCCCGTCGCCCTCCTCCTCCTCGGGCGCCGGCCCGGCCAGCCCAGCCTGGCTTGCTAGTCCCAGGCGAGGACGAGTCCCGGGGCCGGGCCGGGCTCGGTGGCAGAGGAGGAGGCGGCAGCTGCGGCGGCTCCCTCCCTCCCGGCCGTGACCACCATCTTATTAGCACAGGAAATGACATGGCGAACGGAAGAGAGGGGCGTTCGGGGGCCGAGCCCGGGGACCCCCCGAACCGGGAGGAGGAGGGGGAAGCGACGCGGGTTTGGCTGGCTGGCTGGCTTCGAGGCCCAGCCTTGGCGCTAGGGGGGAACCTTCCCCCCCACCCCACCCGCCAATGCCATGCCTGCCTCAGCCCCTCCGCTTTCGCTCGCCAGCCCGCCTGGCAGCCAAACTCCCCCGCTTTCCTCCCCGCCATACTCCTCGGATTCCTGCCGCTGCATCAGGAATCTGCCCCAGAAACAGGAGAACGTAAGACCACGAAGGCTGGAGAAGCAACAACCTGTGCTCGGATCTCGTTTTCGTTTTTTTTTATTTCCCGCAATTGCGCAGTCCTGTGCGCTATGCCCACCCCCAAGAAATAAAAGTTGGTGGCTGCTTGGCAGAGTTGTCTTTCTGTTGTCGCTTTGCACCGCTTGATCCTAGGCATGTTTTACTCGGAATTAAGCCTGCTTTCCCGAAAGACTAACGTTGCAGCCTTATTTGTTCTGTACCTATTCAGAGTATTTATTTATTTATATGCCTGCCTTGCATACTCCGCGTTTTGTTTTTACCCTTTTCCCATTCCGTTTTGATTTTGCCTCTGTGCTGACCTTTCTGCAAACGGGAAAAACAATGGAAACTCAGTCATAGCCGTTTACAATGTGGTATGTGATGTGAGGCAATTAAATATTGACAGCTCCATTCTGAAGATACTGATTCCAAAGTAACTCCCATTTATGTTGGTGGGTTTGATTTACAAGTAAGGTTGCGATCCTTCATACACCTACATGGGAGTTCCAGTGGAGCTTTCTTCCAAGCGAATGTACCTGAGATCAGGATATGTATCAGTAGTAGAATATATATTTTGCACGCTGAAGGTCCCAGCTTCAACTCCTGCCATCTCCACGTGTGTCTGAGAAACACCCCTTTCTGTAGCACTGGAGGAGTGCTGCCAGTCTTAAGAGAATACTGAGCTGAATTGACCCATTAACTCGATATCTGGCAGCTTACTATTTTAGTCTTTTTGGGTGTTCACTTTTAATTAAGAAACAAGTTCAAGCACTAAATCAGCAAAGAAGTATTTGGAAGGGAATTTACTTCAAAATAACTCTTCTTAGTGTTAAAGTATTTGAAGGAAGAAGCCTTATTCTTATTTAATACAGTGTCCCAACCGTTTTGGACTGGTGAGCTAGGCTGACCTTATGAAAAGGAGGACAGGGCTCATGTAACTTTAACAGTTGTAAAGAAAAGAGAATTTCAGCCAGTGTCATTTGTATGTAATTAGTTCCTGGTGAAATTCCCTCTTCATCACAACTGTTATAGTTGCAGGGGCCCTGCCTTCTTTTGTATATAGACACTCTAGTATAGTGCCTGCAACTTTAACATCAGGAACTAATTGCATACAAATGACACTGGCTGAAATTCCCTTTTCTCTACAACTGTTAAAGTTACATGAGCCCTGTCCTCCTTTTCATATGGTCAGCCTAGGTGAACACATTTGTAATTTTGAAGAAGTGTCATAGGTAGTACCACAAAATGGCTACTGTTTCTGTGGCCAGTAAAAAAAAAAACCATTTCGCCATCAAACTGGATAGGATAAGATGCAAGTTATTTGCCCAAAAAACTGAATATAAGGCAAAGACGGAGAGTGAGCCTCTGAACATAAAATCATTCCTGGAACCCATGGTTTCCTGTTTCAACAGAAACCCATTTCATAAAAGGCATACTGCCTCTCCCACAAGTCTCGCGAGATGGGAATGAAATGTCAGAAGTCTCATCCTGAAGTATCGCGAGACTAGGGGAGAGGAGAGAGCAGGTAAGCTGTGACTGCTCCGTTCCCCCCCCCCCGCACCTTTCCCAGTATGAAAGGGTCTCTTAACACTTGAAGTAAGAGGCCGTTTCATACTGGGAAAGGTGGGAGGGGGATAGAGCAGGCTGCATGTTCTCTAGAGGCGTGGTAATCACCTAACGCCATTAGAGTCTGCCCCCTCCTCCACCCCCTCCCACCTTTCCCAGTGTGAAAAGGCCTCTTAATTCAAGCATTAAGAGACCCTTTCATACTGGGAAAGGCGCCAGGGGGGGGCAGAGGAGGCCACACATTGTCCGAAGCTCAGGAAAGTGTGCAGGTGGCCTACGCTATTAGCGTGTTAGTCATGCTAATAGTGTAGGCCATCTGTGCACTTTCCATAGCTTCGGACAACACACGGCCTGCTTCCCACCCTTCTCTCCGTGCCGCACCTTTCCCGGACTTTTCATTAGGTGGTGCCTGGGCACCAGGTGAACCACCTGTGCGCATGCCTATGCTGAAAAATAAGAAACATGCCCAAGACCCTGAATATGTGGCAGTTGAAGGGACATCTCAAAACCAAACCCACTCCTTTGAACCCACAGCTCTTTCGTTCACAATCACCCCCCAACGTGCCTCTTTTCTCTTCCCCCCCACCTGTGGGGTTGCTGTGCAGGTCTCCCCAACCTGTCCTGTTTCTTGCTTTCCATCAGGTCATCCTCAGTCCCTGTCTCCCCACTTCCTCTCACTATGTCAGGTTGCCCCCAGGTCACCCCTGTTGCTTCCCCTCCTTATGAGGCAGCAGGGGCATTGCATTTGAAAGATTTAAGGCCCAGGCCCATAGGACTCAAATCTTCATATGCTGATTTATATCTATATATGCAAATTTAGACATACGATTTATTTAAATTTTGCAGAATGCAAAGCTTGTAAATTCATTTCTCATCCAAATCTCAAAATAAATTCTTCAATTAATTTTCACTGTGACCTAGATCATCCCAATCCAAAGGAGACCTATTTATTTATTTATTTATTTATAAAAGCAAGCTTTTTGTGTGTGGGAGGAGGTATAAGGTGGGGAGAGGAGAGTTAACCCTTCCCTCCCCAGTTACAAATACCCTTTGGAAATCTGTGTGCCAATTAAGCTTAGAAAAAATGCTTTCCCTTGGCATCAATGGACACTCAGGGCTCTAGCAAATAGATGCAAAGCCATGGGAAATATTTATTTATAATATTTATATACCGCTGAATTTAATAGATTCAGTGCTGGATCCCCATGGCCCCAGGCATAGCATTACCCCTGCCAGGTAGTACCAATGCAGGCTATTCCTTCTGCCCCCACCCCCAGGCAGCTCAGGGCACTTCAAAGTGAATTGCTGACCTACATCTTGAGCTCCATCAGATGAGCGTTTTATTGGATGATTGTTATGGGCCACTCGGATTTTTGCGGGTCCCTCTCATTACGTTTTCTGCTCCCGTGCACCTCCCGCCCCTTGCTTTCTTCGAGCCGCAAAAAAACACCCAGTAAGTCCGACTTAAAATCGGAAGTTGTCACTATCTCCTGCAAATTTAAAATAAAATTTAAATAAATGACCCACTGAACGGGCCACGTGCACTTTGCTTACTTCCTCTTGGTTTTTTCTGACCATTCTCAATTTGATAGAAAAGAAATTGCTTTTGAAAAGAAATTCAAAAACAAGAAACTCTCAGAGAGATTCTCATGGATTGGGTTTGGGGTTCTTGTGCTTACCCTACTTAGGAAGTGGCCAAGGAGAGTGTGTGACTGTCCTGTTTTTCATGCACAATTTTCACTCCGGCAGTCTGTAGCCTCCTCAGCTTCTCACACTGCAATTAAGGTCCAGGGGAAGACATCCTGAGGTAATTCCTCCTAATTTCAGATCAGGAAGTGCAGACAATTTTGGAGGCTACAGAGCAATGGAGAAACACACACTTAGCAGCTTCAACCACATTGCACTGATTAGGGAAGCTCAAAAATAGTACTAAAATAAATTCAAAATAAATTATAAAACATGGGAGAAGAAAACTTTCAGAAAATTGGAGGGCAGATTTTGGCACAGCATTTGCTCCACTTCTTCCCTGAAGCTTTGCACAACACTGCCCTCCGCCCTGTGACAGGGCTTTTAGGGAAGTAGTGGTATTATCAGCCTCTACGTTAGGGAGGAAATGTATCCACAATCATCTTCCAGAAATTCAATGTTTGGAAGACTCTGGGGAAGGTGCTGAACCCTGACGGATGACAACTAGACCTTCGCAGAATACATTTTTTTCTCAGATACATGTTACTCCCCTAGAAATAAAAGGCCACTTTGCAAACATTCCTCCAAATTTTCTTCACCCTCCCTCTTCCTGCTGGTCCTGCAGTGTTCCAGAATGACAGTATGGATGGAGGAAGATGCAAAATGAGAGCCAAGCTGTTGTTGCTACTTGCAGTGGCAGTGCAAACCCTTCCCCCAAAAAACATTAGGGAAAAAGGGTTACATCCCCTACCAACGGTGAACCCCACTGGTGAGAAACAGACAATTTCTCCTCCTCCTGGAAAAATCCCCCCCCCAATTTCTCTGCCTACAAATAGGGCAGAGCATTTAGAGAGGCCATTTGTACACAGGTCAATATTAAATTGACCTTTCTGGGAAAGGTTTACTGTGACAGTAAGCATTGCCTGTCTAGATCTGATGAAGATCAGATCTGATATTGGGAGCTATGGTGCTTCTGATCCTTGAGGGTAGTGTATATGCATCATGACTATGGGAAGCTCACAAGTAAGACTTGAGTAGTACCAGTTGCTGAGGACAAACAGAAGGGTGATTGCATTCATATTATGCTTGTGAATAGGGCTGTGCACAGCCCCCCCCGATCCAGTCCTGAGACCCTCCTTTTCCCCATAGACTTGCAAGTCTATGGGGAAAAGGACTCACTGCCCTCCCTCCATTCTCCCTACTTACCTGCTGCCTCCTTGTCGCCGCCAGCCACTGCTTCCTCTCTACTGAGAACCAGGCCTGGTTTTCAGTAGAGAGGAAGCAGCAGCGGACAGCGGCGGCGACGAGGAAGCAGCACGTAAGCCAGGAGAGTGGGGGGAGGGCTGTGAGTCCAAAGGACTCACCGCCGGCCTGGCGTCCCTGGGTGCTGGCTATGCAGCCGGCACCCATGGACCTGGAAGGGCAATGGACCCCGGATCTCTGGAACGATCTGGAACGATCCGGTCCGGAACAATTCTTATCCGGTTCGGATCTGGATCCAGGAGGTCCGGATCACCCCGATCTGCTTCGGATTCGGGATCCAGATCCATGCACAGCCCTACTTGTGAGCTTCCTGAAGTTTCTGGCTATTGCTGGAAACAGAATGTTGGGTTAGATGAATTAGCATGTATCTGGAATTTATCTTATGCATGTTTACTTGGGAAGCATGACCTGTTTTACATACTGTGTAGGTTATGGCAAAAACTTGAACTTTGACCCCCTCTAGATGGATTCCGTTTGACGCCTGGTTAGCCGATTATGCGCATATTCGCAGAAGCGCTTTATCGTAAATGCTTGTATGCAAGAGGTAATTGAGCACTCAACTGGTGACCTTACCGGTTGTTTCAAATGCGCTTTACAAGTAGTTTATGCGGAGAATTGCTTGTTCACATAGTCAAAATGCGCTTTAATGGCTGGAGCAAAATAAAACTCGCTATTTAACGCGCATTCGATAATGCGCATAATCGGAGAGAAACCGCGCCTCTACGCCCGATTTGCGCTCCGTTCTTGTAGAGGTAAATTTTTTAATGCGCCTTGAAAGAGCTTTAAATGCCTCTTGTAGAGGAGGCAGCCTTTGTGGGAGGCCCTTCACTTGGTGCCACTGCCATCAGAGGCACGTTTGCTGGGGATGCAAGAGAGGCATTGTTGAGTTGGAATGGATCACAAGGGTTATCTAGTCCAACCCTCTGCAATGTGCAGGAAAACCAATTAAACCATCAAATTCCCTGCCAAAGAAGGCTAGTTTGGTCCGTTTCTGTTGTCCTTCCACAGCAGGATTTTCAAAATTATTATTCAGGCAAGCCTTTGGTGGATAACTTGGTCTGTTGCAGAAGGGGTTTTAAATTGATTGGTGCTGTTTGAATTGTGTTTTTAGTTTATTTTAATGCTATATCGTAATTAAAGTTTTGTTTTGAATCTGGTTCTTATTGTCAGCCGTCTTGAGCACCATTCCTGTCATGGGCAGAAAAGTTGGATAGAAATTAAATAAATAAATTTGGCACTTCAGACATTTGATGAGGCAGTGTCGTATTCTTGAATGCTACCTATACAGGGAAAAAATAAACATAACACATTAGTCATAAAGCTATGGTGAACATTTCTCTCTAACAGACTAGTTTACTAAAAGGAAGAAGAGGAGTTCCCCCAACTTTGGGAGCATTATAAAATAGGATCCCCATTACCTAAATTGATACATTCTAGAATTCTATCATCTTCAGTCTGCCACCTCATTCTGCATAATGTGTTTAATATATTTTAGTTTCACCGAGTTGATACTTAATTACAAGTAAATGTGGATAGTGCTGAACCCTTAATTGCATGATCCTGAGTACTAGTATAAAACGAGAGGGGAAATTATTCTTACAGACTGTGTTCAGACATCATGATAACCCAGGCATCACGATAACTATGCACAGTAGGATAATAAGCTATGCACAGAAGCTTACGGTATTTGTGAGTAGCTTATTAACCCATCATGGCTTAAAGTGACATCCGAACGCAACCACACTCTCCACACTTCATTATTGTATAACTCTCAGTGTATATCTTCTTTTTTTCACTAAGGTAAAAGCCCTGAGTACTTTAGCCTTCTCTATAGTGAAGTTTCTCCAATCCCTAAATCATTGTGAATCTGTCTTTTGCATGTTCCACTCTAAATTAAGTGCCCATAGCATCACAGCTGTGCAGTGCAATCCTAAGGTGGTAATGGGGAGTTTCTGTGGCAGAGGAAGCAAGGTGCTGTTAAGGGTTTTTTTTAAAAAAAAAATCCCCTGTTCAGTCCTTTAAAAATGTCCTCCTCCCATGGATACTAATGAGGTGGGAGTGGTGAGAAGAGGGCTATATGCGCTAGCTCTTTCTGGATGTGTGTCAGAGGAATGAGGGAGCTTTGGATCTGGCAGGTTCATGGCATCCCCTGATGTGCTCATGTCCTTTTACTTCCTACTGCTGAAAGAACGGTACATATCTGCATACTATGTGTGGACTGCTGCGTTAGCAGAGTTCTCCTCTAACGGAGCAGCAATTCTGCATAAACCTATAAACTCACTGAGGGGCAGCTGACAAGCTGTAGAATTGCAGATTTTTCTTTTTCTGTACTTTTACTATCTTTTGGATATCCTGTTTGAGATGCAGTAGTCAGAACAGTACACAGTATTCCAAATGTGGCTACACATGTAGTGGCATAATTTTGTCTGTTAATTTAATTTTAAACCCTTTCTTAATCATTTCTCCCATCATTTTTTTTCAGTTTCACTTATGCAGCACACTGCTCCTATAATCAGTTTACCATGCTCCCAATTCCCCCTCTCCCAGGCAGTTTCAGACAATTTAGATCCCAATAGTAAGTGTCTGTCTCCATGTGCATCACAACACTTACTTACATTGAATCTCTATTGCCATTTTGTTGCCCATTCACCCAGTTTGGAGAGAGAACCTTTTGGTTTTCTTCACAGTTTGCTTGGGATTTGACTATCCTGAATCATTTTGCACTTCTTCTCAAAGATGGATGCTCTAGAGCTATCAGATTCTTGAAGGCTCAGCTTTCTCACTGGCTTCGGCTCTAAGGTGGCATTTATATCCCTGGTTCCAGGACATTGATTAGAACCAGTGTGCCGTATTGATTGTGTTTGTGGCCTTGGAGATTATTTATGATGGACTGTTCCATCACAGCCCTTTCAAAAAGATCCCGGGGGAGATAGATTTTTTTCTCACACAACCTCCCTTAGAATATCAAATGGATCATGATAGGATTATTTACTAATGATGCGTTGAGTTAGAAGGGCAATTAGCAAAGAAAAACAAAAAAGGCAAAACAGAATAAGCATTTACCAGTTCCACATGCACACTGGGCTACTTAGAACAATGAGACCTCATCCTTCTTCAGTGGAGGAAATAAAACAGGTTTACTCACAAATGTTCTTGCATAAAAATGCAGATACAGCATAGAGTTTCAAACAGAAGTTTGTTCAGTCTATTTTGTGTTCTGTTACACAGGCAGGAGCGAAAGACAAAACACGTGTACTCACAGCAATGGTGAAGGTTGGGGGGAGGAAGGAAAGGGGAGGAGGAAAAAAAGAAGAAATCACAGAAAACCACTTTGTAGGCTATAGAGATCCTAAGGCTAGCTGTGGTCAAAATTCCCATGAACTAACTAATTGAAACACTGCTCCCTTCCAGTCACTTGCAGATGAGTTTGCAATATTCCCAACAGGTCAGACCAAAGCCTGTCCAGTTCAGCATTCTGTTCACAAAGTGGCTAAGCAGATGCTTGTGGGAAGACTCAGGTAGGACATTGCGTGCTTCCTTTGTGTATTGCATTTCTGCCCACCTACTGCTCAATATGTACAAGATGACACTGGGTGAGGTGATGCAGAGATTTGGAGTTGGATTTCCCTGATTACACTGATGGCACTTCTTTTCCATTTGACCAGTGTCCTTGGTTGACATGCAATGTGAGGTGGGAGAATCCTGAGATAGTTGAAAGTGTCACAGTCTGTTCTACCACCACAGGATTGTACCATCTTACTCACCTCGTTCTGCTGCATGTGTAGACCATGCCCACTTCTATGCCACCCTGCACATGTGCAAGCCCATTGATTTTCATAAACAGAACATTCTTTTAACTTCTAAGTAAAACCTCTCATCTGTCTTGTTTTTGCCTACAACTCCCATTATCTGTCACCATTGGCTATGCTGGCTAGGGTTGATGGGAGTTGAGGGCCAAAGCGTCTCAAGAGCCACGTGTTGCTCATCCCTGATCTAGGAATTAGTAACTATCTGTCATGCATAGTATAAGGCAAAATTGTGAACAATATAATTGAAGTCTATAGGTGCTCTTCAGGTTTGCCAACTGCTATCCTTAACTTAAGCTTCCAAGAATGTGTGTCTATGTGTTTTGTTTTGTTTTTATATTATTGCTAAAATAAGTTTGCATGTTTCAAACCCATGTTTTCAAAAGCTGTGAAGCTGGGCTTCTTGTTATTACTAACATTTTCAGAGCTTGTGGATTTTCTTACACATATTTGCAATGTATGCACCTTTAAGAGCTCGTTGGTATTGGTCCTTATGCTGCAATATAGAGTGTCCCCTTGGGAATATGTACTATGTAAGAGAGAGCATGAAAACTTCTCATTGAATAGTAAGAAGAGCTGCAGCCATACACCATAGAACATAATGCATTCTCTAAGAGAAGAATGTCTGCTGTGCTTGGTTGCAGGATTTCTGTTTGGGGGATGCTGCATTGTGTGATTGGTGTTTTTCCTTGTGCCATGAACAAATTCATTGGTAGTTGTAATGTGCTACTACCAGAAGTGCCAAAGTGCCTCGTCTCACAGGCCAGATGTACACCAAGCAGGATATAGCGGTATGAAAGCGGTATATAAAAGGCAGGAGCCACACTACTGCTTTATAGCGGTACTGAAGTGCACTGACAATTGTTGGGGCCCATTGACACATACCATATACCGCTATATCCTGCTTGGTGTGGCTGCTGCCTTTTATATACCACTTTCATACAACCATATCCTGTTTGGTGTAGATCTGGCCACAATTTTGATACCTTAAGTTAACTTCTGTCGTGGTCATGCACCTCTTGCCATGCTTAGGATATCAATTACCAACTAGCAAAAGTAGAGGGAGTTGTAACCATCATGGTCCTAAAATAGGATCATGCACGTTATATGTTTTCCACATATTTTTCTCCTTGGTCTTCTTTTGGGGAGTTGGATGGGTGGGGGCAGTACACTTTTTGAAAATTTGGTCCATTTATGAGTTTTGATAGTAATTTCATGTTTCTAAGTATTCAATATTTGACCTATCCTAGAAGTAAAAAAAGATCCCTTACAGATAGTTTAGAGACTATAGCAAATGTCTTAAAGCACACCACCACCACTGTATCTGCCTATAGAAAAGCTTCTATACTATGCATGCTTAACAGCATGTATAGTACAACTATTCCATGGTAGGTTGCCCTGGACACTGGTGCCTGCTTTTAGATGGTGTGGCTACCTTAGCATGAAACCCATTGATAAATTGTCCTGTATAAGCTGCATTGAAATTAATTGGAAGCTTTGCCTTAGCATACAACCCATTGGTAAGTTCCATTGAGTGAGTCTCATTGAGATGAATGGGAGTTTTGCAAAAGTATAGTACCTATTGAAGAATCATAGGATAGTAGAGTTGGCAGCAGCCTATAAGGCCATCAAGTCCAAGCCCCTGCTCAATGCAGAAATCCACCTTAAAGCATCCCTGACAGATGGTTGTCCAGCTGCATCTTGAATGCCTCTAGTGTGGGAGAGCCCACAACCTCCCTAGGTAATTGGTTCCATTGTCATACTGCTCCAACTGTCAGGAGGTTTTTCCTCATGTCCAGTCAGAATCTGGCTTCCTTTAACTTGAACCCATTATTCCGTGTCCTGCACTCTGGGATGATCGAGAAGAGATCTTGGCCCTCATCTGTGTGACAACCTTTCAAGTACTTGAAGAGTACTATCATTAGGGTGACCAGATTTTGAGGATCAAAATCCCAGACCCCCCCGCCACCCCACCCACCCAAAATAACCCCCCGCGCACCCGCCCTGCCCCGCCCCGCGCTGCCCCCCCGCCCGCATGCCTCACGCTGCCGCCCGCCCCCTGCTGCCCCCCGCACCGTGCCGCCCCCCCACACCCGCCGCCCCCTGCCCCGCGCCGCCCCCCCGCGCCACGCCGCCGCCCCACACCCGCGCCGCCCGCCCCACGCTCCTTACCGGCTGGGGCATCCGCTTCCCTCCGGTGCTTGGAATCTACTGAAAAACAGGTTTCCTGGCCTGTCTCTCAGTAGCGCGCCAGGTGATGACGTCATCACCCAGCGCGCTACTGAGGGACAGGCCGCGAAGCCTGTTTCTCAGTAGATTCCGAGCACCGGAGGGAAGCGGACGCCCAGCAGGTAAGTGCCTCGCGCTGCCGCCCGCCCCGCGCTGCCCACCCGCATGCCCCGCGCCGCCCGCCCCACACTCCTTACCAGCTGGGGCGTCCGCTTCGCTCGGAATCTACTGAGAAACAGGTTTCCTGGCCTGTCTCTCAGTAGCGTGCCAAGTGATGACGTCATCACCCGGCACGCTACTGAGGGACAGGCCGCGAAGCCTGTTTCTCAGTAGATTCCGAGCACCGGAGGGAAGCGGACGCCCCAGCAGGTAAGTGCCTCGCGCCGCCAGCCTTCCGCCACCGCCGCGTGACCCCCCGCCACCCCGGTTTGCCCCCGCCGCCCCCCGGTTGGCCCGCATCGCCCCAGGGCCATCTGGTCACCCTTTTGGGGGGCTAAATTTCTGGATTTGGCCCCCCAAAACAGTTTTTCCGCCCGGATGCGGATTTGCTCCCCATTTCCCAGGCATGTCCGGACAAATCTGGGCGGATGGTCACCCTAACTATCATCTCCCCTCAGTCTTCTCAAGGCTAAACATGCCCAGTTCATTCAGACTCTCCTCATAGGGCTTTGGCCCTTTCTACACCACATGGATGTAGAGGGAGGGAAGGGCAGCGATCCCGGAAGTGCCTGCTTCCGGGATCGTCGCTCTAATACACACAAAAATGTGCGACAACTCAGCTTCCTTCTGGGCCGTTGTCCCATCGCAGCCACCATTTTTAAAAAAATGGAGCCGGGAAGAGGGCTTTTGCACTCCGTCAAAAAGGTACGTTAAAAAAAATCATGCCGAAATTGGGAGGCCCCACCGCCATCCTAGTGATGGCGGGCTTACTTTCCCCCCTCCCCTGATGGGCATGGAGCCACACGGTGGGCTCTGTGCCCATTTTTGCTACCATGCTTACTTACGAGTAAGTGCAGCAGCAGCTGGGACAGAAGGCCACATCTCCCGTGGTCCTGGGAAGTTCCTGGAACCGTGGTAAAATCGAGATTTTCCAGAGATGCCTTATCCGTGGCAAATCCCATGGCCCTCTCCCCTGTCCCCAGGAGTCCCTGTGCATCATGTGAATGCACAGGGACCAGCTGGAGGCGATTCCAGACAATATGCCTGGTGTAGAAATGGCCTTTGTTTCCAGACCCCTGATCATCCTCGTTGCCCTCCTCTGTATTATATTTTTAGTTTACCCCCTAATCTACCATATTCCCAATCTGCTTTTTAACAGTGTGGGCCCTCTTGCTTATTATCACCCTAATTTGTTTTTAAAAATAACTTGGCCTCTGATCATCTCCGGTTTTTGACCCTGTATTGTCCCATACGTCAGGGTCCTACTTTAATAACCTCAGCAAGCTACAACTAAAAAATAAAAATAATTAATCATGTTTTAAAAACAAGGCAGTGTGCATCGAATTTCACTAGTTCTCTCTGCATGACTCTGTGCCATCACTTCAAACCATTAGTAATTCTGATATGGTGCAAACAAAACAAATTATTTGAAGTTAAATTCAATTTGCCGTGTGCTTCCCCTGGAAAATAGATCGAAACCAGAAAGAGGAGCACATTAGGAAAACAAGGCAGACTTGTTGAGGATAAAATTATGTTAAAACTGCTTTCCATAGTAATAGTGTTGAATAAAGTTAAATAGTCATTGCTATTTAATTAGATGCTTATATCATATTCATCCATACAGGGACTTGGCACAGCATTGGCACAGCATTTTCCTTACTAATGACACATTTTTCTAGCTAATAAAATAGTAGAGAGGGCATATTACTGCAGCCTACCTATGCATTGTTTATGCATGAGACAGAGGTTAGTGTTCAGATGATATGTTAACCCATCATGGGTCGCATTTGAGAGTGACACATAAGGAGTTAGCGGGTCATGTAGGGGAGTTTTTCATGCCCATAGTAGGCCTGTTACCCATCCCTGCAGCATGGGTATGGAGTCCTGGGTTGGCTTGCTGTGTCGTTTGTCAGGCTGTCCATGAATAAATTCGTGAGACCATAGAGATGGCCGCCTAGAGTGCCTGGAAGTGCCAGTGATGTAAGTTGGGTGGCTGATCACTATCGTCGTGATCACCATGTGCTGGTTGGAGCAGCCAGCGCAACTCCATTCCCGCCATGGTGGCTGCTGGGATTTGCAGCAGCCACAGAGGGAGGAGGACTGTGGGTAGAGGAGGAGTAAGGGAATCATGCTACCCAGCATGGTTCTGTGATCATGTGGGGGGTGGACTTGTTGTGGTTTCCCTACTCCTCCCCGCATCGTGGGTCTGTGACCTATCCCATACCCCCAGGATTATGCGAACAGGCCCAGAGTGTGGTGGTCATGGGAGGACTATTGGTATCTGCCAACTCCCCTTCAGCTTCAGAAGTATGGGTCCAGAAGCAGGGTCTTTCCTACCTGAAGAGGTCTTATTCAGTTCTAGGTTGGTTCTGCCAGATTGGTAGTGGGACACAACAAGGCTTTAATGGGTATATCTTAGTTACATGCTCCATCATGAAGCAATGAAACAATTAGGTGTTCTGAAGCAATTGCATGCTCCATGATGAAGCAATTGGAAGATTCTCCATCCCGACCCCATGGTATGATAGTTTCTCCATATGAATCATCAGAGTTCATTAATATTCCTTTTTCTGTAAATACTTGCTAGAACCTTTTGCCCACTACTTGTGTCATATTACGTATTACCCCAGGCTTTCCCAGTCTGGTGTACTCCAGATGCTTTGAACTACAACTCCCAGTATCCCTAACTATTGACAATGCTGACTGGGGCTGTTGTAGGCCAAAACATCTCAACAGCCACTACTCCCATCAGCCCTAGCATCATAGTCATGGGAGTTGTTGGCTAAAACATTTGGAGGGCCACAAGTTGTCCATCCCGTGAGTGACAAGATCCCTGAGATTGTAGAAGAGAGAAGCCATCACTTCTGTGTGATGGATAGAATGTGCAAGTGGGCCTATTTCAGCTCTTCCCCAATTCGACCTCACTAGCAAAGCTGTGCTTTATAGAATCATATCATAGAATAGTATAGTTGGAAGGGGCCTATAAGGCCATCAAGTCCAACCCCCTGCTCAATGCAGGAATCCACCTTAAAGCATACCTGACAGATGGCTGTCCAACTGCCTCTTGAATGCCTCTAGTGTGGGAGAGCCTACAACCTCCCTAGGGAATTGGTTCCATTGTCATACTGCTCTGATGTCCAGCTGGAATCTGGCTTCCTGTAACTTGAGCCCATTATTCCGTGTCCTGCATTCTGGAATGATCGAGAAGAGATCCTGGCTCTCTTCAACATAGTCCAATCCTTTGTTCCCTTTGTCTAGCTATGTGCAGCTGGGATAATACAGATGACCCAACCACATGGGTTGAGTTGATCACATGGGATTTTCCCATGGAGCTCACAATCCCTCCCAGCAGAGTGCTGATTCTGCAGGTAGGAGCTGTACTTACTTAGTGCTTGATAAGTAAGTACATCCTTGGATCATTTAAACTTTCCCATAGCTACACAGAAGCTACCCATAGTGAAGTGGCTGCTACACAGCTAGTTTGACATTTAAAATGCCCCTCAGAGACAGCAAAGTAAGTAGGGAATTTTAAATGGGCAACTGCTGTCCAATCAGCAGCCAACTAATGTGCCAGCCAACCCTAACCTACCTGGGTATAAACTCTATTGAATTACATGGGGCTTACTTCTGAGTAGATCTGTAGAGGGTTGTAAATAAGGATAAATAGAATAACTTCATACAAATATTGCTTTGGCTCCCAGGATTTCCAGTTCCCTTCATAGAAAATAAGTACCCTAAGAGAAGGTTATATTTTAATCTAGGGTTCGCATCTATTATTTGTGCTAATTATTTGGTGCATGACTGCATCACACTTCTACTGTCTGGGGATAATTACTTAAGATGGCCAAACCTGCCTCAATGCAGTGAGATAGATTTGGTGCCCTGAAGACAGAGGAATCTCAGCATTGCAATTCTATGCTTCCTACAGTGAGTGAAACTCTTGGCAGCTGCTTATATGGCAGTGGGTTGCTACCGCAATAAGCAAAACCCAGCACTTTTGCTGCGTCGGAGTGGCGGCAGCTAATCCCAAAACACAGCAAAAGTGTGGGGTTTCCAGTGGCCGGCCATGCCCTCTGCTCAGGCCGATGGCAACTCATCAGGAGCCACCATCTGCCCGGCCACACCTCCACATTGAGGATGGAGCGAGACTAGATGGCCGAAAGGCCATGTTCGCCTCGCTCCATCCTGAGAAGTTGGGGAAAATCTCTGACTTTTAAAATGCGGAGCTTCTCTAGAAAACTCCAAAGTGTTTGTTGCATTGTATAATTGACGCAGCACCACTGGGAAGTCACCTTGGGTCTTCCAGAGCATATAGACAGCCTTCCTCTTGGTTGTGCTCTTAAAAACTGGGTTGTCTGTTTTGTCAAGAATCTCAAGGTAACACTTGTTAGTTATTTTGATGTTTTTCCACCAGAGGGCATGGAAGCTCTTTGAGTGGAAGCTGTGTTCCCCCTCCCTAACCTTTTCTTCTTCTTCTTGTACTCCTAAATTCAGGTCTTCTTTACCAACAATTTTTCCTCTTCTTAATGATACTCCATTGGGACAGCTTTAGAACGATCAATGCCTGTACAAAGCCACTATTAAGGGCAGAATGTAGACAGCAATGATAAAAGCAAGTTTAGATGGGCTGCTTCCTAACAATACATTATGTTCTTAAGCATACGCCTAAAATGTAATATGTGATGGTTTGCAAGAACACGTGACTGTATCATACAATTGCATTAACCAGTGAATTTTTCATTGGATTCAAATGAAGCTAGATCTGGTGAAAGCTTCAGTTATTTCAAAATACTGCTGCCCAGCTTTTGATGATTACAAGCTGATGTATTTATACCTATTATTTGATGGCTCCATTAGCTACTAGTGTGTTTCTGGCTGAGTTCTGTCAAATGCCTGGAATTGCTAACGGACTGTTGGGAGGTTTAATTAAATTAAATTAACTCAATCCAGACAAGACAGGGGAGCTAGTGGGAGAATGAGTGGACGGAATGGATGGATGGGGAAATGGTTCATAGCTTGGGGGTTCTCTTTGGCCTAGCTTTGTTTCTGGGGTTCCAGACATTGGCTGTGACCTGGGCTGCCTTTTTACCAGTTTCAGCTGGTATGCCCATTACATCCGCTATTGCTGGGGTCTCTATCATGGTGCCCATGGAAACTTCTCTTGGTGTCCACCAGGAGGCTGCCTATCCTCCCCAATTTTAATTTTATTTCTTAAGTTAAAAAAAAAGCCCAAACATTTCTCTTAAAAACTGAGTGGTTGTCATTTGCATAGCAAAGTGTTACTCCCCTTAGGCTGACCATATGAAAAGGAGGACAGGGCTCATGTAACTTTAACAGTTGTAGAGAAAAGGGAATTTCAGCCAGTGTCATTTGTATGGAATTAGTTCCTGGTGAAATTCCCTCTTCATCACCACAGTTAAAGTTGCAGGGGCCCTGCCTTCTTTTGTATAGGGTCACTCTAGTATAGTGCCTGCACCTTTAACTGTTGTGATGAAGAGGCAATATCACCAGGAACTAATTGCATACAAATGACACTGGCTGAAATTCCCTTTTCTCTACAACTGTTAAAGTTACATGAGGCCTGACCTGGATTTTATCTGGTCACCCTAACTCCCCTCCCCCAGCACAATTTTTATTTGGGTTCAACAGAGGGTTGTTGTTTTTTTGTGGTTTTTTTGCAGCTCAGACGACAACTCTTTTCTTGTATTTAGGTTCTTGGGCAAATTACATTTTTTTGATTAGTCTCCCCAATTTGCCTTCTGTGAAATGAGTGCTTTGTGACCAGCCATTTTATGAATGAGCAAGCCTCCCATGGTTGCCATTTTGTGATTGCTCCCACAACACTCTCAAAATTTCAAATATGCCCACGGACCCCAAACACTTAGGGGCTCCTGCACTATTGGAACACCAAGATTTTGCCACTGTCATTTGCTGGGATTCCAGGAATATTCTGCATTTGTGCCCCAGAATTAATTCCTTGTCTCAACAAAATTACTATCATACTCTTAGTAGGGGTGAACTGCTTATAGTGTGATGATGCAAGGCAGTTCTTGACAGGGGAAGGAGAAAGTGAGGAAGGGAAGGGGGGAATTAATAATTTATCACTCCTTTATCACTGTTGACATTGTCCTGAGCCCCCACCAAGATGAAGGAAAAGTAGAAGAGTGTGGTGATAACCATGAGTGGTGAGTATGGCTTTGTGGGAGGCAGGAGGGAAGCAGAGGCAGGCAGGGAAGTGCTAGACAACTGGCCTAAGCTATTAGATTTTGATCCAAGTGGGGGTTGGACATCTAAGGTTGGAAGACTGTTTTGAGATAGGAGTTCTGAATTCCTGAGGTTTGTATAGAACCATGCATTGCTTACCTATGACATCTCTTGCTGCAAATCATTATGTGAACAGTTGTTTAAAAGATTTATGCAAGACATTACGTTGTGTAGTATCATCCAACTATCACGTGCACCCTCCAGAATTAATGAGAAAAATCATATCTGACTTATCCCACAAGAAGGAATTATCTGCTCAGCAGGACAAAGGCCTGCCAAACAAGAAAGCCTTTGCTATCCACTCAAAAGTGGACAAAGACTGGGCAAGGTTTTCTGCAACTTGGGAGCAGCCACAGAGAAGGCCCTGTATCTTGTTGGCACAGCTACCAGTGCTTCTACCATAGGTGGGATACTGAAGGATGGGACCAAGTCTTGGGCAGCATGTACACTGGTACAGGAGGAGGCAATCTTTCAGGTATCCTGGACACAAGCCATTTAGAAGTCTGCAGGAACACATAACACTGATTCTGTTTTTAACCATCCTTTCATAGCTTGGGACCACGATACCTGATACACGCCTCTCCAGCATTAACCTACCCATACAATGCATTCATCATCTAAGGCCCTCCTCCAGGTACGTCCTCCAAAGGAGGCTTGGAAGGTGGCAACAAGGGGGAAGGCCTACTCAGTGGCCCCAACACTTTTTCGGCACCTAGTTAAGATCTTCCTCCTTGGCAGCATATAATGAATTTTTCATCGGGTCCTGGATTTTTCTTATTGTTGATTGTTTAAAATTGTTTAGATGTATTGTTTAGATATATGGACATTACTGTGTGCTGTTTGTTTATAAGTTTGAATGTAAATGGGTTTTTTTAATACTATGTATAATGTATTTTCAGGGTTTTTAATCATTGTAAACCATCCAGAATGCTTTGGTTATTGGGCAGTATAGAAATGTAATAAATGAATGAATAAATTACTAATACTTGGAATTGTTCCCAGATACCAATGAGGTGAGAGTGGGCTCCAGTTTAATTGATCACAGTATTTGTAACTGATTAATCAGATCAATCAACTCCATATTGCAGTTTTAGTATTCAGCTTCACATAGTTCAGATATGGATGAGCCAGAAAGCTTATGCCTATGCCTTCTAGAATGCCTAGTGCAGTGGCCCATGTCCAGTAATCCTGCAAGAATTTGCCTTCTTTAAAACAACAACAACAACAACAACAACAACGATACCCAGTGGCCAAAGACAAGAGAACTCCTTTGAAAACAAGCTTTCATGAGAATTATTGACAGTTCTTTGGCTGCCTCTCTTCTGTATTCATGGGTGGTGCTTGTAATAGTTTGTATCATAAGATGTGACATTCAGGCAGAAAACAATGAATGCTCCTTTCTGGTTCTTTTACTGTCTTCAAACATTGTATATATTTCTTTAAAAAACAAAAAAACAACCCACTACATCACCAGTCTGGAAACTGAGTTTCAAGAAGTGATGTACCAGGTCTGGAACACAAAGTCTTTTCAAGGACAACTTGAGAGTAGGTCTTCTTCTTTGCCTTCGAAATTGCTTGGGACTGTGTTCCATGATGCTGAAAGGTTCGTGCTGAAGGCTCAGTCACATTTTCCATGAGTTGTGGTTTTCATTTCAATATTTCCACCTTTTGAGGAGAGGAAA
The DNA here is from genome assembly GCA_029215795.1 of Anniella stebbinsi. Classification (NCBI taxonomy): domain Eukaryota; kingdom Metazoa; phylum Chordata; class Lepidosauria; order Squamata; family Anniellidae; genus Anniella; species Anniella stebbinsi. The sequence continues at coordinate 305,872,286 of JARDYH010000001.1, read as the reverse complement.
TATTTAAATGGGACAAAAATGGGGAAAAAAGTGACTTTGTATTTCCTCTAAGTCCTGGACTCTCATTCTAACTCAGACCAAGCTGGGTAAGGCTGCATTTGTTTGTTTGTTTGTTTTATTTGTTAAACCTTCAGGAACCATGCAAAGCTTGAGCCAGCTCACAAATCTCAGTCCAAGTACCTGAATTTGGGAACAAAGAAAGTAAAGGAGGCTAGTGGTTCCGAGGTCAGTGGGGTGGTGAATCCACTCTGGGTTCCAATCAGAACTCTGAAGGAACAATCCAAGGTGCATTGCCACAGCTTTGCACCTTGGATAGCTCCTTTAGAGTTCTCTGAGTGAAACCCAGAGTGGATTCACCACCCCACTGACATCACTGAAGGAAAGCTATTTAACACAGCCTGGGAAAGTTCCCTGACTTAATTAACTAAAGTTCAGGTCTCTGCAAGACCTCCTCCTATTCTATGTGAATCTATATGCTGAAATCATCCTTGGCAGCCCTTTTATGGGTGTTCCTGCCTTCTGTGCTGAGGTGGGTGGTGATTGGAGACAAGAGGCTTGCTGTTTGCAACACTCTCTCCAAGGAGACTTGTCTTGCACACCCTCTTATATCCTTTCAGCCAAAATACCTTTCACCAAAGTCTTCTCTCTCTTATTTTAATTTTCCCAGGCCTTTAAGCACCATTTCTTTCATTCAGGCTGGCCCAAAACATTTTGTTCCCTGAGGTGGAGCAGCAAATGGCTCCCCTCCTCACAAGTCAAGGCCGGCCAAGTTATTTAGGCATCTGAGGCAGAATATCAGACAAGTTCCTCTCCCTACTACTACTACTACTACAAATAATCTAATAATAATAATAATAATAATAATAATAATAATAATAATAATAATACATTTCTGCTATAAATAATAATTTAAATAATTTGCCCTTTCATGACACCCAAAATCAACTATCTGTGGCAGTCCCCTCACTCTGCCTAATGGAAGGGCCAGCCCCAGTTCATTTATTTGCAGGGCCAGCCCAGGACATTTTGATGCCTGAGGCAAAGGACAGATGGCAGTCCTTCCCCCACTTGCTATTCCATATACAGAAGGCAACCACACTGGCAGTTGAATGATACCTCAACACTGGTGACAAGCCAGCAGGATAGCTTGAGGCAGGGGGAGGAGCACTCACAGCTCTGTCCTCCAACATATTGCCACTGCTTTGTACTGCCCAGCATCTGTCTTCTGAGGTGGCTGCCTCACCCTGCCTAATGGTAGGGCTGACCCTATTTATTTGTATGCTGCTTCTCCATAATTTTTTGCCCAAAATGATTCTCAACATCTCATATGAACAGATATGCAGTATGGATTCAAAACATCATATAAATAATATCAGATGGCTGGGGTACAATTTATTCTATTGCTGTGCCGGTTTTACATTTGGCACTTTAAATGTATTTTAAACATTTTGTTTGTTTGTGTGTGTTTCTGTTATTAGCTGCTGTTAATGACTCTGGAAACAACAATATTGAAGGGCAGGATATATATATATTAGGGAAATATGATGGTAGTCAATACTAGGGTACAGAAGTTACACTGGCTGGACAGGGGACTTCAGAGAGTATATAAAGAGAAAAGAAAACCAAATATCCTCAAACGTGTCTACTTTCCCTTGTTTTTTCACATGGCCCACAATAACTACTTCTGGGTTTATCAACAGTACTGCATAATCAATACACATAACGTTTCATGAAGGCCACTTTTAATTGCCCACACACACAAAATGAGAGAATATGTAATTACTCAGCAATAATGGGAATAAAGAAAAGGACAGGATCTAGTGAACAAAGGACCGACAATGTCAAATCCGCTATAGTTCTTAATTTTCTTAAACTGGGTAGTAATTACTACAAGTGCCCAGAAGAGGGTAGTGAAGCTATATGCCAGTTCAGCAGGAAATTAAATGTTATCGGAGATTGTATTCATCATTCCCTGAGTGGCTCCCTGTAACCAAAGTGTTTAAATTTCTCAGCAATATCAAATAAAGATGAGTGATATGTTCCCAGCTGCATGAATGACCCCGTTGTGCAAGTGAGAAATTGAGTTGCACAGCAATTTGCTTGAACGCGGTTGTGGCTTGGGTAGGTTCATAGAGTGAGAGACATAACAAAGTAAGAGGATTCCTTTAAAAGGTAAGGCAACCTTTTTGGGCCCGTAGGCACATTTGGCAATTTGGGAAACTGTCGTGGGTACTAACACAAAATGGACACCCTGTGGATGAAAGCATCAGCCTGCAGCCACCTTTCATCTTTGTTTCCTAAGAATATCTCTCAGCCCCATGTGCAGCCCAGAGGTATTCATGGGAAAAGAAGATGGGAGCAGCTAGAAGGCCTTACTTTGCCTTAAAGCGATTCTAGCTGCCAGTAAGACATGTTGTTATTTAATATTCTTTTAAAAAGTAGACTAGGTAGGTACCTCAGTGGGTGTCAAGACAGGTGCTGAAGGGTGCATTGGTGCCCATGGGCACCATGTTGCCTACCCCTGAATTACCCCATATTTAACAAACAGGAAACCTATCCCATTAACCTCTCCTGCCATCAGAATGGCTTCCATCAGCAGAATGGGGGAGATGTTCCCCTTTCTCCCTGCAACCGCCCCTCCCTCCCTCCCCCCAAAATCTGTTCTAAAAGGCTGGGAAATCCTTTAGAACAGATTTGGGGGTTGCAGCGGGGAGGAGAATTGGGGAAAGTCCCATTTCAAAGTAGAAAACTTCTGGTACAACATTGGATTTTCCCAGTATTTCTGGACAAACAAGAAACTTCCTCGAGTTAAACTTAGCGAAAGAAAAAACATGCACACTCTCTAATAGAAGTTCTATGTCAGGCTTGGGGAACCTTTGGCCTTCCAGATGTTGTTGGACTTCAGTTCTCATCATCCCCAGCTATTGGCCTGGGTGGCTTAGACATGTGGGAGTTCGAATCCAATATTATCTGGAGTGCCACAAGCTCATGTTTTCTTACTACTTTGAATGCAAAAACAGGACAGAAAGTGAATTCACATGCAAATAGGTCTTAATCAGGAGGTTCAGGTTACATAGGCCCTAGAAAAACTCTAAAAAGGGAACAAACGTTCTCTGGACAGATTACAAAATGATGGCTATTACCTCCAGTTTCAGAGGCAGTATGTCCCTGTAGACCAGTTGCTGGGGAACACAAGTAGGAGGATGCTATTGCAATCATGTCCTACTTGTCGTTTTCTCACAGGCAGCTGGTTGGCCACTGTGTGAATAGAATGCTGGACTAGATAGGCTTTGGGTCTGATTCAGCATGGCTCTTCTTATGTTCCTATGTACACGGAGAGCAATTAATACCCAGAAGTGCTGTAGCACCAAAGTAATGGAATACTTTATTGCTTTTAGAACAAGGAGGGGTATTATTTCCCCACTATTGTAAATGGATCTATTAATATTTATTTATTCATTACATTTACATTACCTTTCTTCCATTGTGGAATTCAAGATACAGTTCTCAGGTGGTCTCCCCTCCAAGCACTGACCAGAATCAGACCTGTACCAGATCTCCACCAAGCAGGATATAACACTATGAAAGCAGTTTAAAAACAGTACATGGAATGTGTCATGGGCCCCAACAGTTGTCAGTGCACTTCAATACCAGCATAAAGCTGTAGTGGATCCTACCCAGCTTAGCTTCAGCAAGGTGGCTGCCTCATGTGCCTTCAGACCAAGCCCTGGGATCATGATTTTCAGACTGCAATCAATGGGAAGGCTGATTCATATGCCCATTCATTCATATTTTAAAATTGGTATGAATTGTATCCACAGATTTTCCCCTATTAAACCAAGGTGAGTAGTTAAAACGCATTCAGTAGTGAGGCAAGATATCTGAAAAGTATGTTAAGCAATTATGTATTCTGAATCACAAGCTGAACACACATTTTGAACCATTCACAATACTATTTCCCTCTGTCCAAAACAACACAAAGACTAGCTTGTGTAATGTCCTTGCTTGCATTCCAAATTTTTATATGAGTCAGCACTAATTTATGTATCTCAAGATTTAATTACAATTTTACAGGCATTGAATTAACAGGTTCTTGTTCCAAGGACATATAATCTGTTATTCCAATCCTCAGTTTACTGTTTGCAAATATGAGCCTAGAAAAGTAACTACTCTAGTTCCAGCCAGGTAGAAAGTAAGCATAATTTTTAAATTTAATCTATGAGTTCTAAAACAGCTAATTATTTCACTTTGTTAATGATACTAACACTCTAGTTAAACTAGCGTAAAGCCCATGTTGCCATGGATGCTAGTAGTCTGTGAAACATGCTGTTCCTTGACTCCCACTATGCCAGTCCTCCAGAAGCTGTATAGAGGTTGGGCTAAGAGTCTGTGACTAGTCCAAAGTCACCCAGTGAGATTCCATGGCCAAGTGGGGACTAGAACCCAGATTTCCCAACTGCAAGTCCAACATCTAGCCACTACACCACACTGGCTCTAACCACTTTTGGCCCTCACTTTCTCACACTAGTCGCTGCTGAACAACATTTGCTTCATCCCCTCAGGTGTCAAGCCCACCTTTGCTCCTCTATCCCCACATTTAAAAACCCAGCTTTTCCTAGGGCCACTTTTTTCTTCTTCCACCACTGCCTCAGAGCATTCACCACCTTTGCCTCCACTACTGTCCCTGCTGTCAATATGGCCATTCCAAGAGTGGGCTCGCCTTGCAAAGCCCTCCATCCCCACCGTTGCATTTTCTCCCTGTGCACCTGTATGGGAGCTGTAGTTTCCCAACTGCCTCAAGCTCCTGGCCAGAGCACAGAAACATACTGTTTGGTATTAAAGCTCAAGCTTTGAACTTTTTCAACCTTGCACAATTTTCTGCACATCCACATTGCTCAAGCTTCAGTTTAAAACAAAAAGGAGCAAAATCAGTTGGTAGATCTCTAGTAATAAGTGTTAGATTAACGTATTATTGTATAGATTTACTCCTGTTATTCTACTAAATGGGTAAACCCAGGGAGGCAGAGATGCCACCCAAGCAAGAACTGGCATGAATTCTAAGCACAGTTTCTAAATTAGCACTGGGCCTTCCCAGTTTCAACAGCTGCATCCTCTAGACTATGTCAAGAGTCAGGAGGTCCAGACCAAAAGCAGCAGAGTACCACACTCAGTTTAAACTAGACTAAAAGGGAGCAAAATACTGTTGTCTTTAAAGAAAAAGATATATACTGAAAAATATATTAATTCAATCATTAGAATTGTATTTTTGTCTACTTAATTGCTATATGATATTAATCTGGGGAGTTTCTGGAATCTTAAAAAGTTATCGGTTCTAGGCCCATTTCCAAAAGTGACCAAGCAAACTCGAGCCTAACACAAAATAAAATTAGCACTATTAAATCACAGCAGAATCTTGGTCTTTCAGCTGCAGTTAAGATCCCTTTCATGTTAACCACAAAGATTGTACATAGAATAACATTAGAAAATTGAGGGAAATCAGGCATGAGAAAGAAGATACAATGAGCAGAAATTGATGGCTTTCAGGACAGATTGAAAGGATGGAATGGGGTGTACTTGGAGAGTACAGGGAAATGTGAATGAAGAAAGCCTTATGAGGAGAGACTTAAAGAACTGAGCATGTTTAGCCTGGAGAAGAGAAGACTGAAGGGCAACGTGATAGCACTTTTCAAGTACTTGAAAGGTTGTCACACAGAGGAGGGCCAGGATTTCTTCTTGATCATCCCAGAGTGGGATGTGAAATAATGGGCTAAAGTTACAAGAAGCCAGATTCCGGCTGGACATCAGGAAAAACTTCCTGTTAGGACAGTATGACAATGGAACCATTTACCTAGGGAGGTCATGGGTTCTCCCATATTAGAGGCATTCAAGGGGCAGCTGGACAGCCATCTGTCAGGTATGCTTTAAGGTGGATTCCTGCATTGTGCAGGGGCTTGGACTTGATGGCCTTATAGGTCCCTTCCAACTCTACTATTCTATGATTCTATGGTTCTGTGGTTAGGACGTGCCTGGAGGATGAGTTCCTTAACAATAATTTTAGTTCTAACATATCAGGTTTCTCATGGCAATGGATAATATTTTAAAATGGAAAGCTCAGGAAATCGGATTTTTAATAAACTTTTTAATGTCCATTATTTATACATTCAGCATAGCAGTGTCTCTCCTCTGGATGGATATAGATAATGATAATAGATATAGCTGTATGTATGTATGGATACTGACCAATGCCACATCCCAAGCCTGCTCTCTTCACAGACACCTTTTACTATCTCAGGCTATGAATAAAAGTATATTCCTTATTCTACAAATAAGGAAAATAAATGCCACTACACTGAGTGTATAACCACAATAAATTATACTATCTATCATGGTTACATTATTGATTTCAATTGCAGAATGCACCTTATTTTATTTGGCCTTTTAGGAAATATTCTCGGTGAAATTTATGAGAGACCTCAGCATATAATTAGGGATCAGATAGAATGACAAAAATTAGGAAAGAACAAAAGAGGTAGAAATCAGGATGGATACAAATAGCAAGGGATTCACTCCCATACAAGTTAATAAATGACTAAAATCAGGAGAAAGTAGTAGAAACATTTTCATTATTCTCCTCTCACCCAAGCAAAAGAAATACTAAGAGTAGTTCCAAATTTGATGTTCAGTTTCTATTGATGTGTGAGGATTTTAAACTGTGGGGATATTTACTCATCTATAAAGAAAAATGTGGTATCTCTTTGCAGGGCCAAAGGGGAAGTGATAGAGAGAAGAGAAGCAAAGCCATTCTCAGTTCAGTGAACCAAGTCCATCAGGGTCTCTGGATCTGAAAAGACTCCCTACCCACCATGCTAGGGTCCCAATCTCCCTCTGCCTATTCTAGATTACAAATTGAAAAGAAGATGTAGTTGCCAGATGTGGGTTTAAAGTAATGTCTGTTTTGGCCCTTAAAGGTGCAATCCTATGCATGTTTAGAGAGAAAATGGCAATTTTTCTGTCTAAACATACATAGGATTGTTCCCTGTCACTTTGCAGCAGCCATTATATCAGGCTGAGGAGGGAAGGGGAGAGAAACAGGACCACTTCATCGCCTCTGCTGAGAAACCAGCAACTTCTGGCTCTCCATGAACTGTTTATATTTTAGCTGGTCATTATACAAACTTGATAACTAAGAACTACTACTTGAGTTTGTTTTCCCTTCGCCTCCTCTCTTCGCAATCCCTTTTCCTTTTCTGTCATTTCTTTCAGATTGTATGCCTAAGGGCAGGGACTCTCTTCTGATAGATCTTTGTAAAATGCTCTAGGAACCCCCCTTTTTTTGCTAAAGAGTGGGGTAAAATGTTTCAAATAAATAAGAGTTGATACCATGGGCCTGTGCTTCAGCGCTGATGGAACACAGCGATCAGAATGGCAACTGGAGACTGCATTCATTTAGATCACGGGTGTTGAACCTTGGGGCTATGGTTGAAATTTAGCCACCAGGGCCCCCTAACCTGGCCTTCCCCAGATGGCCACACCTCCTTCCTCTGGCCCACCCTCTTTCCCCAGACTGCCAATCATTTGGTGGCTTTGCGGCTTTTTGCATGTGGTTTTGCCCATTCTAAAAGGTTGACGTGTCTGTCTTAAGGCTAAGTTACTGGCAGGAAGAATTTAAGCTAAAATATGGTAGAACATTGGCTCTGCCCCTTTTTCCTGTGGCCCTACCCCCTTTGGCTCCACCTATCACTGGAATGCAGTCCCTGAGATCACCTCTGAAATTGATTTTGGCCCTCGAGCTGAAAGAGATCCAACACCCCTGATTTACACTGGCCTAATACTGGAATATCAGGATTCATGTATGGTGGAATTTTGATCATGGATGGCACTCACATGGCATTTATTTATTTATTTATTTCAGCACTTCTATTCTGCCCTTTAGCAAAAAAAAAAAAAAAAAAAAAAAGCTCTCAAGGTAGCTTACAAAAATAATTCTTAAGACAGTCCCTGCTCACAGGCTTACAATCTAAAAAACATGACACAAAAGGAAAGGGGATTGGGGAGGGAGGAGGAAAAAAAGCAAATTTAGGCACTAGATACTTAATTGCAAAGTTCAGAAGGTCATGGAAACAGTGGAAGGGCTATCACTTTCTCTCCTTTCCCTCTAATATTCCTCATACAGATCTAGGCATGACTGCTGCTTCCTTTGTCTTTGGTGGCCTCAACAGCAACAGTTAATAGCAGGAGGGAGGGGGCCTCTCAGCTGGAGTTGGATTCAGGCATGATGGAGAGGTGCCTGGCTGTTGCTTCCTTTGCTTGAGACTAGATGGGACTGAGAGGCCTAAGGAGAGTTGTTGTGCTGTCCATGGTGCTAAAAGAAAGAAATGTAAGTGCTTTATTAGCCGAATAAGCTGCTACTATGATTTATTGCAAGAACATTATCCATCTCAAGCTCCTGGTTGTGGAGGGAGGGTCTTACTCCCTTTACAGCATTCCTACATTGCAGGTGGGTGGGTGTCTGCGTTATTTGAATGTAAAAACCTGTCTCTGCAAACAAGTCAGCCTTCAATAAATTGGAAGCATGATCGTATCTTTTGAGTGCTTTCTTTTCACTGAAGGAATCTTAATATGCCTGAATGCCTAACGGCTTAGATATAAGAACAGTCTGCACACAGCAGTTGCGACTATTTTGTGCAGTCATGCAAATTTTAAGGTGGCTACCTAAGTGCCTCTGATCCCATAGCCATCTCCCTTAGGGGACTGTCAAATTCAGGAGGCCCAGGGATTTTCTGTCTCATCTTTCAGTTTAGGAGGCTCTACAGTGATAGCAATTCCTTTCATTATGAGCCTAGGGATGCTAACACAAGGCTGCCTTTAAAAAACAAACAAAAAAAACCACCACACCTTCACAGGCATCTATTTCTCAGGGCTCTGTCTCTCCTTTCCCATTACTCCAAGTCTTTGAGGCTCAGTCATATCATAGAAACAAGAAGGGTGTACACTAGGGATGTGCATGGACCCCCCGATTGGATCAGGACCCTGACATCAGTGAGGCTGGCAAAAATTAAAAGAAAGCTGTCACAGCAGTGCTGGAGAGGATGTAAAGACAATGGAACTCAAATTCATATGTGGTGGGAATGTAGAAAAGTTAGGGAATTTTGGGATAAGATTTTTCAAAGAATAGAAGAAATGACTGATCAAGAGATTTGCAGAATGCCAGAACTAGCGCTTCTGAATATGTATGTTAAAGAAAATAGAGGCATAAAAGATAAGGTATTAATTGGTTTCATGTTAACAGCGGCAAGGCAATTGATAGCAGCTAATTGGAAGACACCTTGGAGGTTGACAATATGTGGGGGGGGGAAACCTCTGGAATATAGCGATAAATGAAAAGTTGACCAAGGAGTTAAGAGTCTACAGAGGGAAAAAGAAAAGAGATACCTTCAGAATGGACTGGCAAACATATATAGATTATATGAGAAAAGAACCAAACAGGAAAACCATGGCAGATGCTTATAAAAAGCTATGGGACTCATGAAAAAAGTATATACAACAGACTTAATATATCACTAGGGAAAAGAAATAGAGATACTCTAGAAATAAATCAAGTGAGGGGAGGGATTGGGGAGGGAATATGTTAGGGTAGATTATAAATTAAGTTTGTTATTATCGTTGTTTTTCTGTGTGTTTAATGTGGTGTTTGTTTGTTTAGTATGAAAATTATATATATATATATATATATATATATATATATATCCTCATCTCCCAGTCATTCCTAACTCTGTCTACATCTATTCCTTCTATAGTTAGATTATTTTAAGATGAACTTTTTAAGAAGATGAAAGCTGATGTCTCCTATCCCAGATTCTCCTCACCTGTCCAAATGAAGAACCCCCAAACCGTCCTCTAGTACATAGCAATGTTGGCTGGTGATGTAGTTCTCTGGTAGAAACCACCTGCCATTATTGGATGATCAAGGAGGAAGGGGCATACATGCCCTACAGTGTGGTGGAAGCAGCTCTGGGCAAGGCACTCAGCACCATGGAAGTGTGTGGTTGTTAATTTGTTAGCAGCAGCACTAACATCAACACTCCACACTCGGGCTGCTAGCTAGCCAGTGTGTGCATGCTTGCACAATGCTGACTGAGATGCACTCCTTTTCATAGGAATCTTCCTTTCACAGAGGCAGAACAGTGGTCCATCTAGCTCAGTGTTATCTGTCACACTGACTGGCAGTGGCTCTCAGGTCTTTCAGGCATGGGTCTTTCTCATCCCTACCTGGAGATGCCAGGGATTGAACTTGGGATCTTTTGCATGCAAAGCATGTGCCCTACCATTAAGCTAGGGCCACCTTCCAATGGTTACTAGTAAGAGCATGCTTTCCCTCCTCCTTGATCACCCTCCAGCAGTAGCAGGTGTTTCTACTCAGGAAGACCTCCCACTGGCTGCTACTGGTAGGTGCCCTTCTGCTTAATGTAAATAAATCCAAACCACTCAGCATGGCAGAGTTGGTAAAGATGTTATTAGTGTAATCCTATACAAGCCTACTAAGAAGCCAGCCCCACTGAGTGAAATGGTGGTAAAATGGCATAGCCAATGGTGAGGAATGATCACAGTTGTAGGCCAAAACATCTGGCAGGCCACAAGCTGCCCATTCCTGGTATATAGGCTTGTGGCCTGGCTAAAATTCTATGTATACTTACTTAGGAGTAAGCCCCATTTAACTGAATAGGATTTACCTCCATGTAAATTTGCATAGGATTGGTCAGCCCTTCGTCCAATGAAAACCTCTTTAGGATTGGGAGCATCCTCCAAATTTATTCAACATTTCGAGGCATGCAACGAAGAAACATGTTCCATAGATTCATAAAAGGGAATATTAGAATTCTATTATTTGGATTTCAAACAATATACTTGTATGGAAATTGAAAAGAAGAAGAGGGGGGAAGTCACAGTATCTATTTGATGAATGGAGGATGAAGGTCTTGCTTGAGATTTTTCAAAGTGTTGCTGGAGATTTAGCCACACATCTTCTTTTAAGCTTACTGCAAAAGGGTCATTATAATCCTCAGCTCTTTTTTTTTTTTACAGGACATCTGTAAGATGAGACATCACACAGCAGAGCACCCTGCAGTGTGTGAGTTCAGTAGAAAGAAAAGGTTACCGACAGAATCGCTAACACCATTTCTTCCTGGTGCACCTAATTGCTGAGGAGAGTCACCCATCCAAGTACTGACGCCGGTCCATTCCGCTAAATGCCTAAGACATGGTATGTCCAGCATAACATTGTTATAACTGGCTGACAGTATTTATTAGCCATCTTTTTTTTTTTAACCAGGAGAAATGCTGTCTGAGGCTTGACAGCTGGGAGCCAGATATCATAGACACATGGCAATGGCAATGTCATTTTCTTTTGTTAGGGACTCAGCTGGTGACACAGCCTCGCAACAATCTAGGCCTTGTTTCAAAGTGGAGTGGCAGAGCGAGGGAGCTTGTTCCTGTTAAAATGGAAATGAGTCCAGATAGCAACAATGGGGATGCACTTGCTTTACATGTTAATCAGAATAGCCCCGTGTGTCACTCCCAAGATGCTAATGATCAGGAGAGTCCGGCTGAGAAGAAAGGCCCCCAGACTTTCATTTACCCTCCCCCACCCCACCCCAGCAACATTTGGAAGTTGCTATTGTCATTTGACTGTCATGAATGTGTTTCTGGTTGGTTGGTTAGGAACATAATTGGAGCAACCAGTAAGCTTCTATGCATTGACAGGCAAATCGAAGCTATGGCTCAGTCGCATCTTAAAAAGCACATTGTATTGTGACTAAATCATAAGGACAGTATCACCCTTGCCTTCAAGTGATACTGTCCTTCTGTGCATGTGTCTGGGAGAGAGATGCGTACAGCTTTATCAGTAAGCAATCCACAAACCCTCTCAACATAGCTCCGCTTTTCACCTCTGACCTCTTCAGCAACATTTCCCCATAATTCCCTCTTGCTTGACTCTTTGACTCCATAATCCCTTGGTTCAAACAGACTCATAGTCGTTTTCCGCTTATTCCAGGTATACCAAGGTTTCCCCTCTCCTTAAAGCCTTATTAAAGTGTTCTACATCTGAGTAGACCAAATGCATGAGGAGGGGGAGTGTATTAGCACTGCCCCTTCTTCCTATGTTTGTGTCACCCTCTGCTCACAGCAGCCAACTTTCTGAAGAGGAGAACTTCCTATCTTCATGAAGGCTCTCCACACAAAGGAAAACACTTGAAAAGCAGGGTTCTGAATCACAGGGGGAGCTTCCATAAATGTGGTTTAATGTAGGAAAGCATAAAGTGATGCACATTGGGCCAAAAATAACTCCTAATTTCACCACATATTTCACATGGGGTTTGAGATGGTAGCGATGGACCAGGAAGGGGTTCTTAGGGCGCTGGTGGACAGCTCAATGAAAACATCAACTCAGTGTGCGGCAGCTGTGAAACAGGCAAATTCCATGCTAGGGATTCATTAGGAAAGGGATTGAAAATAACACTGCCAATATTATAATGCCTTTATATGATTTTTTTGGCATGATCACACTTGGCATACTGTGTACAGTTCAAGCTGCTGCTTCCCAAAAAAGGTAATTTAGAGCTGGAAAAGGTGCAGAAAAAAATTAATTTAGAAAAAAAAGTGGAATTTAATTTAGAAAAGCAATCTAAAACCAATTTAGAAAAAAGACATGATAGGGCTTTATAAAATCATGTATAGTGTTGAGAAAGTGTATAGAAAGTCTTTTTTCTCCTTTACCCATAATTTTAGAACCCAGGGCCATCCTATGAAGCTGAATGGTGGGATGTTTAGGAGTGATAAAAGGAAATGCTTCTTCACATATTTCATAGTTAAACTAGGGAATTTGCTACCACAAGATATAGGCCCTGTTCAGAAGACACCCTAAACCACCATGATTTTGTCGACGTGGATGGCTTTAAAAAGGGACTTATCCTCATGGAGGATAAGGCTATCAATGGCTACTAGATCTGATGACTACACATTACCTCTAGTATCAGAGGCTCTATGCCTCTCAGTAACTGTTGCTGGGAAACATGAGCAGGATGGTGCTAGAGGCATCTGGTTCAGTTGGCCACTATGTGAACAGAATGCTGAACTAGACAGGCCTTTGGTCTGATCTAGCACAGTGGGACTAGATAGGTTTTTGGTATAAACCAGCAGACTCTTCTTAAGTTTTGGTTACATTACCCAATTCCTTCTGTCCTCTCTAAACAGAAATGCATTTCTTGATGTACTAGCCGGATTAACCTCATGGCATTTGTTGGCAGAAGTTTTGCATTCCAGAATGTTGATCAGGCTCTTGAATACACACAGCTGTGGGGCCTATCTGAGTAATTAACAAAAGTAATTAATGGGAGGCACCCCACAAGGAGCACCATAAAGCCCATCCTCTTAACTCAGCAAGAAAGCAGTTTTCCTTCAAAGCATTTGGCTGTTTTGTACAAAGCTTCAAGAGCAGTAGATGAATTTCTGGATGTGCAATTGTCCTTGTGGCATTAAATTTCTGCAGTTTTGTTAATTTGGAATATTGTTCTGAAAAGTTGGGAAGCCTTGTGCAAAACTACAGTGCTTTTGTTGAACACATTGCTTATTCATCTAGGACAGCAACAAACACCCTGTATTCTTGCAATATGTGTATTCCTTTGACATTTAATTTTTTTTTTGCATAAATCCCATCCAATACCATTCCACTATAATTGCTTTGTACACCAAAAAGGAATATTTAATTCATTTAATTCTCCCCAGTTCATTTATGTTCATTCCATGTTAGACAAGCTGGTGAATTATCAGTGCAATCCTATACATTTCTGTTTGGAAGTAACCCAGAGATCAATGGGCCTTACTCCCATACAAGTGGATATAGGATTGTAGCGTAAGACAACAAAATCCATGGTGCAGCGTACCCTTGAGCAAGAGACACATTATGTGCAGTGCAATCGTATACGCATCTACACAGATGTAAGCCACATTGAGTACAATGGGACATATCCCAGGTAAGTGCATATAGGGTTACAACCTCAGTGCAATCAGGAATGAAACCAAATTCATCCAGAATGTAAACTGATAAATTATGAAAGCTGTGAAAGATAGATTAGACAGGATGAAGCTTGAATTGCCAATAAAATATTGAGGGGAGAGGGGAATCCAGTGCTTGTGACCATGAAAACAAAGCTTATCCTATAGGTTTTGCATATTACTACTGTGATATCAATACATTGATACAGGGGTACAGAACCTCTTTCCCTCCAAGGGCCAAATCTGGTTTCCAACAATTTTGATGAGGAGTGTTGCATTCCAGTGTTTGGCAGGGCTGAAGGCAAAATGGGTGGGGCAAAAAAACAAAAATACCATCTTAAAGCACTTACTGTCAACAATTAAGCATCAGGAGAGGTATTTCAATCTTTTAGAACATGGGAAAGAACTGCATAAAAGCTGGTTGGGGAAAGGGGTGGGGCTAAGGGAAGGCGGTGTGGCCTTCTGGAAAACTTTGTAGGGCCAAGTTGTGACCCTGAGAGAACTGGATTTGGTCCCCAGACCTAAAGATCTGCACCCCTGCACTAATTGGAGGGAACCTGCATGATTTCCCAACATGCTCTGCTCACGTTGGGGAACATATATAAGCCAACAAAGTGCTTCTGGTTTAGAAACAATATATTTACAATTCTCTCTGTTGTAAACTTTTAAATCAAAGGGCACTTTATTTGTTAGCTAGCTACATTATTGGACTACGCAGCTGTCAGCAGCCCAGTGACATTTTAGCTACCAATGTGAGAATGATTACCCAGCTCTGAAGTATCGGATATGTCTCTCTTACATTATCTTACTTGAAGTATTGGTTCTACTGACAAGTTTAAACCTACTGATGTTAATGGAATTAAAATGAAGTCACCGTAGGAAGTGAATTCGTGTAGCTTTTTTCAATCCCTGTTACGATAAAAATTTTTGACAAAGGTAGCATAAATTACCAAGTTCTCTGATGGAGGAGGAGCAGGAAAAGAATTAAATCTACATAAATGTAACCAAACGATGACTAAGCAGGATCATGATAACAAGATAATTTGTGAAACTTGTACCTAGGCTATGAATAATGCTGATCTTTAACAATTTCCTGTCAGCTAAATATTTATGTTCCTCAGCAAAAGGCAATCAGACCATTATTTGTGAGCTAAGAACCCTAAACAATGGAACAGCAAGTTATCCTCTGGAGATGAGATCTTGGTCCAGCAAACCTGAAAACTGCAGAAGGGCTGAAATGTAATGGACTAAGCTACGAGCAGAAAGTCAACTGCATTTGCTTATTTGAGTCTGAAACTGAGGTTGTAGCTCTCCAGAACCTTATTTGCTGGGCTACTTCTATTATCTCCAAGCAACATCATGGTGGTGATGGTGGGGATATGAACATGGGAGATTACAGATAAAGACAGTCAAGTGTGGTTTGTAGATGGAATTTATCAGTTTATCAGACCAAAGTGATGGGATTCGGACCAAGAATACTTTTAGGAGATGAGAGTACATATGATGCACTTTTGCAAGTGAGCTGGTACATACCAGATTAGCTGATCAGAACGTTGGGGTGATAAAGCCATGTAGAGGTTGTTGTTGTAATGTTGTATCTCTTAGTTACAATAACAACTGATGTAATCAGGTAACTGGTTATGTATTGTGATTGTTCTCTTATTGACCTTATTTGTATCTAAGAATACAAAGAATACAAAGAATCTAAGAATGAGTTTACACAATGCAAGATCCATGTATGTGTTTCTGTTTTTTTCAGGTGGTTCATAAATAAGATATAATAATCTGAGGTACTATAGACAATAATCGTTATCTGTATGATGATGGGTCATTGATCATTTGTAAAGTAACTCCTGTGATTGGAATTTTCCCCAGCCATCACTTGAAGTAGTGCAGAACATACTTTCAGGTTGTTGAACAGTTATGGCTCCTCTGTCCATGATTACACGCTTGAAATTTGAGGAGCCACAGCACTGGAATAATTTGATCTGCCCTTCCATGGGTATGATGAAACTAATAACAATTTCAAAGATTGACTGACAGTCTCCTTCTTCTATCAAGGCTATTGCTTTTAAGTCACTGGGGCCAAATAGGAATATTACCAAGGGATTGCATATAGTCATTACTGTATTTAGTTAGTTATTTAGTTATTACATTTCTATACCACCCAATAGCTAGAGCTCTCTGGGTGGATCACAAAAATTAAAACCACAAAAATCTAGCATAAAATACAATATAAAATAGCTTAAAGCTACAATATAAAACTGTACCCAGAGTAGAACCTAGCAGCAGTGCAGAGATTTAAAGTGCAATAGCAGATTTAAAACAGCAGAGCTAAAAAAACTGGAATGTTAAAATGCCAAAAAAGGCCTTCATCTGGTGCTGGAAAGAGCACAACACAACGTAGGCACCAGGCAAACCTCTCTAGGTAGCTCATTCCAAAAACAGGGTGTCACAGCAGAAAAGGCACTTTTCCTGGTAGCCACCTGCCTCACGTCTTTTGGCAGGGGCTCTCAGAGAAGGACCACTGAAGATGACTTTAAGGTCTGGGTGGAGACTATCCTTCAGCCATTTAGGGCTTTAAATGTAAATACCAGCACTTTGTATTTGGACCGGAAAGGAACTGGCAGCCAGTACAGATGGGAAAGTACTGGCATAATATGATCACTTGACCAGTCCCTATTAACAATTGATAAGGATTTTTGATCTGGGTATTGATATAAAATCAAAACCTGGAACTCTAGTTTCCCCCAAGACTCTAAAGAAACATTTTAAGGTAAAGTAGAAACATATTTCACTGCACCAGGGTATAGTTCAAATCTCACATTCTAGCATTTCAGAGGAAAAATACAGAACGAAATAACCCAAAACTTCCTCTCCTGATAACAAACCTCGCAATCTCTTCCTCCGAATAGACTGTGAATTGGACATGACTCTATGGCCCTCAATCACAATCTTACAGACAAGATGGCACCCATAAATGTAAACATTTTCAGTTCTTCCTTAGGAAAAATACTGGCCATTAGAAGAAACCAAATAACACCAAGTATCAGTGATCGAAGGTTATCAGGAAACAGTAAATTTCATTGAGGCGTCAAATGCCCTGGATATTGTTTAGTTGAAACATTTATTGGCATGTATCCATCACAGGAGGGAGGGTGTGAATGGTATGTGATGTCAAAGCCTGTAACAGAGATAAATGATTCAGAGAGCTCTGGTACTACCCATGTGCCACTTCTCTCTCCTTCGTATGTTGTTTTGAATAAACCTGTTGGACTGAACTCTGCCTGTTCCTGGTGATTCTTCAATTTGAGAGTTAGGGAACATTTCCTTAACATAATCTCGCTGCCCTGTTTTGGACAGCTGAAGTTTCCAGACCATTTTCAAAGGCAGCCCCACAAAATTACTTTTGTGCATTACCCCCCACCCCACCCCCAATTGTAAAAGGTTGAAATGCCTCTTCTAAGCCTTACTTACTGGCAGTAAGCGATTTAAACTAAAATATGCCAGCATTTTTGGCTCTGCCCCTTTTGCCTTTGGCCAGAGCATAGATAACTGTAGCTAGGCTATCTATCTCCGATAAGGGCATAGTTGGTATATCATGCTAAGCTGATAAAAGGTTATACATTATACACTTATACCAACTAAGGGTGCCTCTACAAGAGCGATTTAAAGCTCTTTCAAGGCGCATTACAAATTTTACCTCTACAAGAGCAGAGTGCAAATTGGGGGTTGAGGCGCTTCTTATCTCTGATTATTCACATTTTCGAATGCGCGTTAAATAGCGAGTTTTAATTTGCCGTGGGAGTTAAAATGCCTTATGGTCATGTAAACATGTGATTCTCTGCATGTAAACAACTTTAAAGCACGTTTCATATAGCCTGTAATGCGCTTCACCGCCTCTCGTGAATTAGTATTAGGAGTAAATGCGCTTCTCCATATATGCGCATAATCGGGCAACCGGGCGTCAAACCAAAATCTTGTGGAGGGGGCCTAAAAGAAATGGTGGGAAATCACTGTCATGTGCCAACACAGAAAAGCTGTGTGTTTAAGAAGATCAAACTCATGGAAGTCCCACCCATCCCACCCATGCAACCCACCACAAATGTATAATTGCACCTATTCATCCTGTTCCAGAAGATGGCACCCACACATTGAGTGACTGTTACAACCCACTATAGGAACCCACCGAATACAGGAAACCAGGAGAGATTCTTCTTCTTGGCATGGAAGCCTCTGCCCTGCATGGAATCCTGCAACACACAAATGACTCGCAGGCTGATTAACAGGTACAAAGAAATCACAATTTCTGCACGACCAAAGCATTTTGTGCTGTTTTGTGTGCACATGTTGTTCTTAGTTTGGGGCAGAAAGTTCCATTGAGTTCAGTTCAGTTTCGTTCATTCTTAATTCCCCACTTTTCTACAGATGTATCCAAAACAGCTAGCAAGTGGATAAAATACAATGGGATAGATACAGACACAAGTTAGTTGTGACTAATTTAAGAGCAACTAATTTCAATAGGATGAAAGTGTGACAAAGCTAATTTGGATCTAACCCAATAAAACTTAAAACATATATTTAAAAAAACTAAAATACAAAACAGGCATTAAAACAAAAGGGATTAACATTCAGATAAAAACTTAAAAGCCAACTACAGCAGTCATAAAACCTAGATCATACTCTAAAACCAGCCTGAGGCAAAAAGATCTTCATTGATCACCTGAAAACTGGCAAGAAAGAGAATGATATGTGTCCACTGGCAAGGAGTTCCATAGCCTTGGTACCACCACTGAAAAGACTCTGGCTCAATTCGGACAACACATTAAGCAACGGTTGTTTAATTAAACAACCATCAGTTGGTTAGTTCAACGTGTCGTCTGAATTCAGCCACACAACGGATAGACAACCCACAGTTGCTTAAGCGGGAGATTTAAACAACGGAGTTAAACAACTCACTTGCGAGTTGTTTAAAAGTTAGTCAATTTACTAACGTGTTGTCCGAATTCAGCCTCTAGAGGTGCGTGGGTTAAACAACTGAGCTGAGTACGTTAACGCAAAAGATCATAGAGGAGAGCGGCAAGAGCGGCAGAAAGCGGGCGGTCGCTCAGGCACGGTTGCAACAGATCGCTGGTATTGCCGCCATAGCAACCTAGACGGCCGCCTCCCCCACCAGGCAGCCGGCACAGAGCTCAACAAGGGGCCAGCTCCTGCAAGCACTTACGCAGGGTGCCCAGTCAGTCACCCAAATGGAAAGGGAACAAGGGGCTGCCCCCCCACACCAACAGGGAGAACAACAACCCACCCAAAGTAGACCCCCCCACTGCACCGCCACCTCCACCCTCGCATCACCCAGAAGGATGAGGGCAGGGGAAGCGGCAACCAGAGAGCCCCCCCTCATCCGCCCAACACGGCTGGACAGCAAGCCTTTGCCGGGCCCCGAGAACCCTGTTGGGGAGCGTCGCCCCTGTGCAGAAGCGTCCCAGGTGCGTGAAAGTATCAATGCCAGGATCTGGCTGTGCTACCCCCACCCCCTGTGAGCGTCGGCTGTGTAGTTCCATCTGTGGACTGGCATCTCTCCCTGGCGTGCCGCCCTTCCCCTCCACATTCCCTTGGCACGTTCTGTACTTGGCTCCCTGGGGGTGTGGCCTCAGCCGTCCCCTCTTCACCGCTGTGCCTTCCAGTCGCCTCCTCCCTTCCCGGGGGCAACTGTCCTCTCCGTAGGTTCTGCCCTGGCATAGTGGTGCCCATGTGCCTTACTGCCCATGTCTGGTATCCCTGCTGAATAAAGTTTTCAATGCCACCCCACTCTTGCCTTCTTTCCTGTGTGTGCGGAAGATGCTTTAGGAGGGAGGTGGGTTGGGGGCTGGGGCGTGGGTGCCAACGTTGGAATTGCAGTGCTTGGTGCGGGGTGCGACTGTTGTATTGGTGCTGCCGTTCCTCCTGGCTGCCTCTTTGCCTGAGGCTTCTGTGTTCCACCCACTGACTGAGGCAGCCAATTGGGTTTGGGAGGCGTGTCCTGCATCGGCTGCAATGGCGGCACCCATGGTTTTCGGCCGCAGTGTATGCTGGGATACTTCCTGGAGGACTAACGAAGTTTGGTAAGTGGGAAAATGGCGGCCGAGCTGTCAGTCAGAGCCGAGTAGGCAATTTGCAGCCGGGGTGGTTACCGAATCTTTGCAGCGCCTGCTGCAGCGTGTCGTCTGTAGATCACCACCTCTTTAACACACTGTCAGTGGGTTATTTCCCCTCAGTTGCTTAACATGTTGTCCGAATTGAGCCACTGTCTCTTGTACCTACCCATCTAACCTCATGGGCTAATGGGACAGAGAGTAACTCCTTACCTACTGACCTTAAAGGGACAGACATGTTCATATAGGAGCAAGCAATTTCTGAGATAATCTGCTCTCAAAACATGTAGGTCTTTAAAGTAGGCTGACCAGATAAAATCCAGGTCAGGGCTCCTATAACTTTAACAGTTGTAGAGAAAAGGGAATTTCGGCCAGTTTCATTTGTATGCAATTAGTTCCTGGTGATATTCCCTCTTCATCACAACAGTTAAAGTTGCAGGCACTATACTAGAGTGACCATATACAAAACAAGGCAGGGCCCCTGCAACTTTAACAGTTGTGATGAAGAGGGGATTTCACCAGGAACTAATTGCATACAAATGAAACTGGCCGAAATTCCCTTTTCTCTACAACTGTTAAAGTTACAGGAGCCCTGACCTGGATTTTATCTGGTCACCCTACAAAGGTCAACACCAGCAGTTTAAATTGGACTCAGAAAGAGAAAAGCTGCCAATACAGATGGAATAAAACCAGAGTAATATGTCAGATACAAGTTGCCCATAGTATTTTGCACTAACTAAAATTTCTAGACCATTTTAAAGGCATGTAGTGCACATTTCAGTAGCCAAACCTAGATATTGAATGACAGAAATGGAGAATGCCACAACAGATTTGCGTGTCCTGAATAACTCTATAGAATTTTAGCTTTTATTATTGTGTTAAAAATACTACCTCTTTCAAAAGAAAATGTTTTAACTGACCTGAACATTCTATGCTTCCTGAAAGATTAAGGGCATGTTCAGTCCTTATCAAGACTTTTTCTTCTTCTTTTCTTTCATTAACTTATAAACTAATATTTTTTTCTGCATACAAACAAAAGGTAGCAGGTTGCAGCATTCTGTGTGAACTCAGAAAGCCCTTCTCAAGAGCTTCAGCTGTTAGGCAGAATAGAAATGAAATGAAATAAATAAATAAAGCGATGACTCTATGGCATAGACAGCCTCAACATTCCATGGGTCGTGAAGCTTCATAGTTCCTAGACATTCACAGAGCTGTTTTGGTGTGGGTGTTTTAATTACTTTAATTTACCGTGATATAATCTGCATACCTAGGCAATCTCTCAAGTATGTACCACTATCTTATTTTTGAGTAGAGCCATTTTTCTTCCAACTTGACCACCTAGGTTTGCTATTACAGAGGAGGAGGAGGAGGAGGAGGCAACTTCAGTATGGGTGAGCTTAAAAGTAGCAGCTTATTTCACCAACTATCTCAAAATCTAGCTGGCTTGAGTTTGATCAATGAGTAACAACTTTCTGCCCCTCGAAAAGCTTGACAAGACAAACAAAAAATAAATAACTCCCAACCACTGTCACCCCTCCCTTCAATACTTGATGGATAAAGTCCTTAAAAGAATGGCAAGACAATGGCTCAATTCGGACGACACAATAAACAACTGGTGTGGGGGAAACAATCGTCAGTTGTTTTGACTATTGTGTCATCCGAATGCTGCCATAGTCAACTCAGCGCTGATCCTAATCCACACCACAGTTGATTATTTATTACCATGTTGTGTGGGGAGTATCCCCTAGTTGAACAACTGTAAAGTTGATTATTACCCCACCAGTGACTATCGTGTCGTCCGAATTGAGCCAATGTGTAATATTTTGACTTTTCAGGGGCTGGTTTTTTTTACAGATAGTCCAAAGCTTCCATTGGCTGGGAAAATAGCTTTGAGGGCTGTGTGCCTAGACTTCATAAACTCTCCTATCTAGATAGGAAAGAAAGGCATGAGATGTTGACTTGCAAATGACGAGAAAAACTGGTTACTGAATCAGACATGATTTCACATTTTCAAAGTCATTCATCATTGGTGTGTGTGTGTGTTGTGTGTGTGTGTGTGTGTGTGTGTGTGAGAGAGAGAGAGAGAGAGAGAGAGAGAAAGAGAGAGAGAGAGGAGGGATAGGGAGCAACTGCTGTAATGGCATTTCAGTCTATTCCAAAAAGAACATTGAGTAGCAGTTGTACAAAAAATCATTTAGAAAGGAAAAATCCCAGACTGCTAATCAAAATCAATTGACCCCTGCTGGGCCTATGATTACATATCCATCTACACAGGATTTGATAGCTGCTTCAGCACTTCATGATTCCTTTCTCATTGTTCCTCTCCTCTCTGTGTTCATCAGCAGACATATTACCGCCTAATCCCCATCGGTGGTTCTCTGAGCATGAGAACAGGTTATGTGCTCCAGTGGCAGAATAAGAAAGCTTGGAATGGGAAAACATCTCTCCAGTGCAGGCTACTCCCACAGTGGTTTCAACTCAACTAGGCTGAGTGGAAATAAAATGTGCCTCTCTAATATGAGAGCATCTGTCAAAATAGCTCTTGCAGAAAACAAAATATCAAATACTCCCTCCTACGGGGCCATGATAACTTACCACTCTTGTGCCCTACATTTATTCTAAAGAATTCAGTGTGACACCAATGGCCTTATCCAATTTCCCCCTCACAACAACCTTTTAAGGTAGGTTAGCCTAAGAGATCAGGATTTGCTTAAGACCACCCAGATAGCTTCATGGTAAAGTAAAAAAACTGAATGCGGATCTTCTCAGTTCAAATCCAATGCCTACTGTGGCTTTTGCTTCCTTTCTTGCTGCAATTTCCCCTGTCAATCTCCTTCTAACCTACTCTACCAATTAATAGAGTGGAGGAAACTGGCATCCTTTCCTTTCCTGTACAACTTTATTCTAGGGAAGGATTCTACCAAGGGTCATCCATGTGTGGGAGACTTCCATCATGGTAGGGCCCATGGAGAATTCCCAGATTCTGTTTTGCAGCAGCCAGAGGTTAGAAAGTATGATGGCACTTCAGTGCTTTACAGTGGTACAGTGGTAAATAATGAAATGCAGGTGGTCTCCCAAGGAAAGTCCAAAAATGCAGTCAGCCATTTTGATCCATATCAACAAACCTGTTCTAGCAATTTTCATCTCTAGTAGGAGCAGTTTCTTTGAAAAGCAAATGTGTCTTAATTGGCCATTCAAGACAAAGCGACCCCAAAATACATTGCATTACAACTTGGAACAATATATTGTTGCTGGGAAAATTAATCACCCCATTTTACTGTGAGGATTGCAGCTAAACTCAGAGGTAGCAGGGAAATTGGGGGGGGGGGGGCAGATGACAGCATCCCTGCTAATAAAAAAGTCCTGGCATTATGGCCCCGTGAGCCCTGGCTCCACTGTGCCACTGGTGTTTTACCTCTGCTGTGAATCATGCTTTATGTTAGGCCAATCCTCTTCAACCTGGTGTGTTCCAGATTAAGGAATAAGTGTCCTTAAGTAGGCTGACCAGATAAAATCCAGGTCAGGGCTCATGTAACTTTAACAGTTTTAGAGAAAAGGGAATTTCAGCCAGTGTCATTTGTATGCAATTAGTTCCTGGTGATATTCCCTCTTCATCACAACAGTTAAAGTTGCAGGGGCCCTGCCTTCTTTTGTATATGGTTACTCTAGTATAGTGCCTGCAACTTTAACTGTTGTGATGAAGAGGGAATATCACCAGGAACTAATTGCATACAAATGACACTGGCTGAAATTCCCTTTTCTCTAAAACTGTTAAAGTTACATGAGCCCTGACCTGGATTTTATCTGGTCAGCCTATCCTTAAGGAATGAATGCTACTAGTCTGCTCTGTTGCTTATCAAATTGCCCTTAATATTCCATGTCTCTTAGAGGACCAGGAACGTGATCAGTTCTGGGCAGGATTGCTTCAGCCATGAGGGTATAGTTCCCTGTCCACAAATATTCAAAGTTGATATTGTCACTCTGCTTGTAGCCATCCACTCTGTTGTTTCTTTTGCTAAGGATGGCAGAACCACTCAGTGGTAAAGCACATACTATTGATGCAGAAGGTCCTAGTTCAATGCTTGACATCTCCAGTTAAAAGGATCAGGCAGCCAGTAATGTGAAAGACCTCTCTCCACCTCATACCTTGGAGAGATGCTGTCAGTCAGAGCAGGCAATACTTGGCTAGATGGACAAAACACCTGATCTGGTATAAGGCAGTTCCCCAGTTCTCCTCTCTTCTTGCTCATGCTGAGCAGAGTCCTAGAGCACCATACAATGGAGGCTGGTAGCTCCAATTTTGCTGGGGTTGTGAATCCATAGTGGATTTTAGTCAGAACCAGCTAGAACTGTAAAGAAGCTATCCAAGATGCTGAACTCGACCCCCTCCCCAAAGAGTGCAGTGCCTTGGACAGCTCCTTTAGAGTTCTGGCTGGTTTTGACAAAAACCCAGACTGGAATCATGGCCACACTAAAATCAGAGCCACTAGCCTCCACAGACTCCACATATACACTGCTTTCTTGCCTACCTCCCACATAGTCAGACTACAAAGCTATGGTAGGGCCTTCTGCTGTGTGTTATCATAATTTTATTATTTATGTTATTAAAAAAACTCCTATACCCTTTTCTCCATTGCACAAAGTGGTTTCCACTTGATAATTGATTTTTTTTAAATCAACCAACACCATAACAACATGAAAACACCATTACAACTGGAAAGAGCATCACCAAAGCAGCTTCTCAAACTAAAGCCTAGTGAAAGAGGTCTATGTCTTGCAAATAGCCGCTGTGTGTGCATGGGTGGGGTGGGGTGTGAGGTGGAGGTTTTAATTGGAACTATGTGCAAGGGGAAATGGTTATCACCTCCCTCTGTCTTTGATTAAGTATTTAATGTAATATATAGCTTTGCCCAGATCCTTTCCCTGGGGCAATTTCATTACTCGTGTGTATTTTCCCCTCTCCTTCCGTGTATAGTGTATGAATCAGTGATCACTCTTCAGCATTGCCTGCATATTTTAGAATCCATCTGTCATCAGAAATGGCAAACATTACACATCAGACTATATATATCACACCAGCACTGGCCCTAAAAACAATATGGGTAGAGCAAACTGCAAACATGTCATCTAAGGGATTAATCATTAGGGATGTGCACTGGATCGGACCCGATCCACGATCCGAGTCCGGTCCAGTGGGAAATCGGATAAATTATCCGATTTCCGATCCCGCAGCTGGATCGGCCGATCCAATCCGAACCGGTCCGAAAAAGCTCCGAACCGGTTCGGCGGATCGGCGGATCAGCGGGCGCCCACTGGCGCCCACCGCCGCTTCCATTGGCGGGCGCCAGCGGGCGCCCGCCGATGAAAGTGGACAGCGGGGGGGGGGAGGAGGGGGGCACTTACCTTCTCGGCCCGGTGGCTCCCGTCCGGCGCCGGCGCCTACTACTACTAGCAGGCTCCGCGGCCTGCTCTAGGGTGGCGCGCCGGGTGATGTCATCACCCGGCGCGCTACTCTAGAGCAGGCCGCGGAGCCTGCTGGAAGTAGTAGGCGCCGGCGCCGGACGGGAGCCGCCGGGCCGGAAAGGTAAGGAGGGGGTGCGTGGAGGGGAGGAGGGGGCGCGCGGAGGGGGGAGGGGGGCCCTTACCTTTCCGGCCCGGCGGCTCCCGTCCGGCGCCGGCGCCTACTATTCCCAGCAGGCTCCGCGGCCTGCTCTAGGATGGCGCGCCGGGTGATGTCATCACCCGGCGCGCTACTCTAGAGCAGGCCGCGGAGCCTGCTGGAAGTAGTAGGCGCCGGCGCCGGACGGGAGCCGCCGGGCCGGAAAGGTAAGGAGGGGGTGCGTGGAGGGGAGGAGGGGGCGCGCGGAGGGGGGAGGGGGGCCCTTACCTTTCCGGCCCGGCGGCTCCCGTCCGGCGCCGGCGCCTACTATTCCCAGCAGGCTCCGCGGCCTGCTCTAGGATGGCGCGCCGGGTGATGTCATCACCCGGCGCGCTACTCTAGAGCAGGCCGCGGAGCCTGCTGGAAGTAGTAGGCGCCGGCGCCGGACGGGAGCCGCCGGGCCGGAAAGGTAAGGAGGGGGTGCGTGGAGGGGAGGAGGGGGCGCGCGGAGGGGGGAGGGGGGCCCTTACCTTTCCGGCCCGGCGGCTCCCGTCCGGCGCCGGCGCCTACTATTCCCAGCAGGCTCCGCGGCCTGCTCTAGGATGGCGCGCCGGGTGATGTCATCACCCGGCGCGCTACTCTAGAGCAGGCCGCGGAGCCTGCTGGAAGTAGTAGGCGCCGGCGCCGGACGGGAGCCGCCGGGCCGGAAAGGTAAGGAGGGGGTGCGTGGAGGGGAGGAGGGGGCGCGCGGAGGGGGGAGGGGGGAGGAGGGGGCGCGCGGAGGGGGGAGGGGGGAGGGGGGCCCTTACCTGCCCGGCCCGGCGGCTCCCGTCCGGCGCCGGCGCCTACTACTACCAGCAGGCTCCGCGGCCTGCTCCAGGGTGGCGCGCCGGGTGATGTCATCACCCGGCGCGCTACTCGAGAGTAGGCCGCGGAGCCCGCTGGTAGTAGCCGCCGGCGCCGGACGTGCCGAGAAGGTAAGTGGCGGGGAAGGGGGCTTACCCCCCCCCGGAGCCGTCCGCTTCTATCCGCTGGCGCCCGCGGGCGCCAGCGGATGGAAGCAGGCGGCCCCAGGGGGGGTAGGGAGCGCGGGGGAGGGGGTTTACCTGCCGGGGCCGTCCACAGCGGACGGCCCCGGGGGGGGGGAGGGAGTTAGGCCCCCCCTTACCCACCCGCCGCCATTTTTTCCTCATAGACTTGCATTGCAATGCAAGTCTATGGGGAAAAAAATGGCGGCCGATCCAAAAATTTCCGATTTTTGGATCGGGATCGGACTCGATCCGGTCCGGGGGGCCTCCGATTTTGTCCGAACCGGTCCGGGACAAAATTGGAGGTCCCGATCCGGGTCCCGATCCGATCCGGGGGGTCCGTGCACACCCCTATTAATCATGTTCCTGTGGATCACAGCTTGTAAGGTAATAGCTAAAAGTAGGAAAACTGCAGAATTCTTAAGACTGAAGTCTTGGTATATGGAGCTGTGGCAAACACCCATGAAAGAAAAATTGAAGTATCAACTTAAATTAGCTAAAGGCAAAGTTCAAATATCTGATTTTATACAATATCAAATAAAATAGGCTTACTGCCTCTGCTTCCATCAGTAACAGAGACAGTAAGCCTATGTATGCCAGTTGCTGGGGAACATGGGTGGGCGGGTGCCATTGCACTCATGTCCTACTTGTGGGTTCCTGGTCAACATCTGGTTGACTACGGTGTGAATAGAATGCTGGATTAGATGAACCTGTGGTCTGATCAGCATGACTCCTCTTATATTCTTAAATACAAATGTCAAACCCTGTCCTCAGATTATGAAAAAGAAAGGAAATATAATTTGCTGTTATGAAGAATCATAAAGATAATATCCATGGATTCCACCCATATTTTTGTCTGTAAAGGGTGAATAAATGTACCATCCTTTATCAACAACTAGACTGAAACTATGTATTTTTCATTTTTTGTTTGATTGTTCATTTGTATATTTGTCTTCCTATTTGGAATTGTTTTTTAAAAAAGAATCTATCAATCATGGTTTATCCTCTCAGCAGCTATCATACGCAACCTGATGCTGGAAATTTGAGGTGATATTTCCTAATGTGTCCTAAGGGGAAGACTGTTCTCTCCAAATAATTTAAACGCCCAAGCAACCTGCGTGCTGAGATAGTAGTCATAGCATTATGTGGTAGCCATGAGACATCACACTGCATTTAGCAAACAATGTATTGACTGAGACCTCAGTGGGGATTTGAATCAATGCAACATCTCAGAACACAGCAAGAGCTGCTGAGCAGGGAGTTCTGAGATGGACTGTGTAATATTCTCTTCCCCAGATACCTCTGTTTTTCGCAGGAGAATCCCTGAAACCTCAAGTAATAAGAACAAGAATGTGCAAACAATTATTCAGTCCAAGTGGAATTGCTCTATTTTCCAGTGTATCTTTGGCCAACATTTGTTGTGTGGAATTCAGCTGGAGTTTTCAGGGCCCTGAAGATTTGCATGTCAGTGCAAAGCAAAAGAGGCAAAAATGCAACTGGTGGCCCAGGGAGCACGTCATTTTAATGAGATCTTATGATAGTTAATTTCATGGGAGAAAAATCTGTAAGTCAATTGGGATCCATAACATAGCAGACGGTTTAGCAGGAGGGTGGATGAGAGGCTAAAGAGCATCCAATGGAGGAAAGGGGCAGGGCAGAAGGCAGCACAAAGTGTACTGGCAACATCCCCTTTCTTTTTCCTTTCCCTTTCAATTATATAAATAGAAGAACTCATAAATACTACGAACGTCACAAAGGATCCCAGTATATCATGTAATGCATTGCATTGGCATCCCCCAAACGGTAACCAAACTATTGTACACAGTGAATATGGACAGATACAGTCAGAAAAAATGCCATTCCAGAATATAAGAAAAGCTGCCTTTTAACAATTTGAGAAGTGTACATATCATTTGCCTGAGCTCATATAAATGACATGCAAGTTTCCTCGCCACCCTCAAATCCGAAAAAAAGGTTGGATAAAGGAGGAATGGTTCCTCTTTTCCAAAAGTGCAGTGACTGAACATTTGGTCGCTGTTAATGAATTAATCATCATGTCTACATCTGTCTTATCTATAATAATAATAATAATAATAATAATAATAATAATAATAATAATAAATTTATTTTTACCCGCCTCTCCCAACGGATCAAGGCGGGGAACAGCATTAAACATAAAATACAAAACTGATTAAAAGCACATAAAACCAATGCATCATTAAAATACCAATAAAACACTAATAAAACACTTGAAAATTCATCTGGGTAGGCCTGCCGGAAGAGATCAGTCTTTATAGATCTTTTAAATTCCTGAAGACTGTTGAGTTGGCGAATCTCTCCCAGCAGGTCATTCCACAACCTGGGAGCGGCAGAAGAGACGGTCCTCTGGGTAACGGTTGTCAGTCTAGTTCTTGTTGACTGTAGTAAATTCTTCCCAGAGGACCTGAGTGTGCAGGGCGGATTGTATGGGAGAAGGCGATCCCGTAGGTAACCTGGACCCAAACCATGTAGGGCTTTAAAGGTAATAACCAACACTTTGTACTTTGCCCGGAAACTGATTGGCAGCCAGTGAAGAGATTTTAAAACTGGTGTAATGTGGTCACCCCTAGATGTACCGGTGACCAACCTGGCTGCCATATTTTGAACTAGTTGAAGTTTCCAGACTAGGCACAGAGGTAGCCCTATGTACAGCGCATTGCAGAAGTCGAGCCTCGAAGTTACCAGCGCGTGCACTACTGATTTTAGGTCTTCCAACTCTAGGAAGGGGCGCAGCTGGCGTATCAGCCGAAGCTGATAGTAGGCACTCCAGGCAGAAGCATCTGTCTGAGCTGTCATTTGGAGCGACGGATCCAGGAGCACCCCCAAACTGCGAACACAGCCTTTCAGGGAGAGTGTAACCCCATCCAAAACTGGTTGACACACCTCCAACCCCAGGTTGTGGCCCTTGACAGTAAGCACCTCCGTCTTGTCTGGATTCAGCTTCAGTCTGTTTTTCCTCATCCAGCCCATTACCACCCCCAAGCATTCATTCAGAGGAGACACACTATCCTTAGCTGATGCTGTTGTCAAAGGCATAGAGAAATATATTTGGGTGTCATCAGCGTATTGATAGCACCCCACCCCATGCCTCCGGATGATCTCTCCCAGCGGTTTCATGTAGATGTTAAACAGCATTTGGGATAGGATGGCACCTTGTGGTACACCACATAGCTGCTCCTTCTTTGAAGAGCAACTATCCCCAAGCATCACCATTTGGAACCTGCCCAAGAGGTAGGACCGGAACCACTGAAGCACAGTGCCCCCCGAGTCCCAATTGCCTCAGGCGTCCCAGAAGGATACCATGGTCGATGGTATCGAAAGCCGCTGAGAGGTCCAGAAGTACCAACAGGGACACACTCCCCCTGTCAATACTTAAGCGTAGATCGTCCACTAAGGTGACCATAGCAGTCTCAACTCCATATCCTGCCCTGAAGCCAGTTTGAAATGGGTCTAGAAAATCTGTATCATCCAAAACTGCTTGCAGTTGGAAGCAACCACCCTCTCGATCACCTTGCCCAAGAATGGAAGATTTGATACTGGCCTGTAGTTATTAAAGTCCAGGGGATCCAGGGAGGGCATTTTTAGAAGCGGCCCTTTAAATCATTTAGAAGAACTCTCAGAGAAACCTTTCCCAACCTCCTTGCGCTCCACATGTACTTAAAAGGTTGTGACACAGAGGAGGGACAGGATCTCTTCTCAATCATCCCAGAGCCAGAGTGCGGGATGCAAAACAATGAGCTCAAGTTACATGAAGCCAGATTCCAGCTGGACATCAGGAAAAACTTCCTGACTGTTAGAGCAGTACGACAATGGAACCAATTACCTAGGGCTCTCCTACACTAGAGGCATCCAAGAGGCAGCTGGACAGCCATCTGTCAGATATGCTTTAAAGTGGATTCCTGCATTGAGCAGGGGGTTAGACTCGATGGCCTTATAGGCCCCTTCCAACTCTATTGTTCTATGATTCGATGTGTTGGACTACGATTCGCATCATCCCAGTAGAGGCTGATAACTCAGATGTTAGTTGGGCAGTGAATCACCAGTTTGGATAGCTTTGCACCTTGTTCTGACTAGTCCTGACTGAAACCTGGAGAGGATTCACCAGCCCACTGACATCAGAGTCAGCAGCCTCCACTGCATCATCCCCAACCAGCATAGCCAATAGAATTGTAGTCCAACTTATCCAGAGGGCACCCAATTGGGGAAGGCTATCTTGGAAGGTCTGCTGGTATGTTATATCCTGTAGGGCTCTCTCAGTGCAACAGAGCATCATGTCTAGGTGAGGAGCTACCACCCCTATCATTCCTGTTTGTGCCTCTGGACTCTGGTAGCCTCACTAGGAGTACCTCCTCCTCTATGGATTGATTCCAGTTCACCTTTGTCCTTGTCTTCCTGTCTAGAGCTTCTGTTCAGGTCCCTATGTTCTGGAACTTTCTCAGTTTTACCAGCATTTACAAATTTCTTATCCTGCTGACTGCCTGAGGTTTGATCCCACTATATTGCTTGTCTGGTGTATGTGCCTGAAACCTGCACCTTTGGTCAGATGGCTCCAAATTTATCTCTGCTTGTACCTTGACCACAGGTTCTCTCAGCCCCTTGGTGTGAGAGCCAAGATTCTCTAAAAAGGCATACTGGTTTAGGAAACCTGAACCTACAAGGAAGTAATAGCCCTACAAGTCTGGGATATTGTGCTAGTTTTCTGGGACCAACATTAAGGCCATATGAGCTGGATATTTTTAATGCTTATTATATTTTATATTTAAGTGGGGATTATTTCATATTTTGCATGTGTTTTTCTTTGAAAATATTGTTATTTCCTTTAAGCCTTTTTTGCAGTGGAGTAGACTGAAATTCAAAATAAACTAAACAAAAATTAAGTGTTAAAACCCAATGGAACCTGTTCATTTATTTATTTTGCACATAGTTGCATGAGTAGCTGCTATGGTAATAGGATGGAGTGGAAGGGGGAGGGGGAAATAACCTTACCACTGGAAGCAGAAAAGCATGGTAGAGAAAGACCTTTCCTATGAACCACTGAATCAAAGCTGTGGGAGGGCAATGGATTGTGGAAAGCTGGTGCTGCCAGAGCCAATCATCGGGTCATTATCTCAACAGAAGCAAGGCCTTCTTGACTGCCTTCCCTATTGCCATGAGATGGAGATGGATTCCCTAGTCTTGTGTGGTATGTAAAGTTTTGTCTGCCAGTTTTGAGTGATATGGAGAGGAACTAGGAAGGGGGTGCTGGCTCGGGAGAAGCAGGATGTTGGCAATGCCAGGGCAGCAGCATTTAAGGCACTGGTATTCAACCTTGAGCCTCAGATGTTGTGATAACACAACTCCTATCATTTCCAACCAGTATAGAGAGTGATTGGGAATGATAGGAGTTGTAGTCCAGCAATATTTAGGGCCCCAAGCTGAGGAACCACTGGTTGGAGGCTAGTTGGGCCAAGGAGGACTCTCTTGGGCTTTTGCAGAGGAAGTAGATGCAGTTACCTTGATATGAAGCCTGAGCGGGATTCCTGAAAAGAACACCCTGTGCTCCCTCCTAAGTCCTCCCATGATCCCACAAAGTGATTCAGCCTTTCTCAGTTGCAAGATGGACCTGTTAATTGGATCAGACATTGAGCTAGAGGAACAATATTTTTCTGGGAAAATATACACATTGTATATAGAGACATTATCAAAGAAAATAAAGTTGGCTAATGAAATGATTGCTTAGGGATGGCGGCAGTTTCAGAACTGTGCAAACAGGAAATGCAGAGCCGGCAAGTGTTTCAGAACATTGAACAATTAAATATAGGTCCCCAAGAAGACATATTCATAAACTAAGTGGCCTATGAATCAGTTACCCAGGGCAGCACAGTGCGTTAGCTTGGCAGTGTAAGTGTACCTGATATATTCCTGAAATCCACAGAAACATAATAATAATAATAATAATAATAATAATAATAATATATATTATTTATTACCCGCCTCTCCCAACGGATCGAGGCGGGGAACAGCACTAAACATAAAATACAAAACTGATTAAAAGCACATAAAACCATACATCATTAAAATACCAATAAAACACCAATAAAACACTTGAAAATTCATCTGGGTAGGCCTGCCGGAAGAGATCAGTCTTTATAGATCTTTTAAATTCCTGAAGACTGATGTGTTCACGAATCTCTCCCGGCAGGTCATTCCACAATCTGGGAGCAGCAGAAGAGAAGGTCCTCTGGGTAACAGTTGTCAGTCTAGTTCTTGTTGACTGTAGTAAATTCTTCCCAGAGGACCTGAGCGTGCGGGGCGGATTGTATGGGAGAAGGGGATCCCTTGGGTAACCTGGACCCAAACCATGTAGGGCTTTAAAGGTAATAACCAACACTTTGTACTTCGCCCGGACACTGATTGGCAGCCAGTGAAGAGATTTTAAAACTGGTGTAATGTGGTCACCCCTAGATGTACCGGTGACCAACCTGGCTGCCATATTTTGAACTAGTTGAAGTTTCCGGACTAGGCACAGAGGTAGCCCTATGTACAGCGCATTGCAGAAGTCGAGCCTCAAAGTTACCAGTGCGTGCACTACTGACTTTAGGTCTTCCAACTCTATGAAGGGGCGCAGCTGGCGTATCAGCCGAAGCTGATAGTAGGCACTCCTGGCCGTCGCATCTATCTGAGCTGTCATTTGGAGTGACGGATCCAGGAGCACCCCCAAGCTGCGAACACAGCCTTTCAGGGGGAGTGTAACCCCATCCAGAACTGGTTGACACACCTCCAACCCCAGGTTGTGGCCCTTGACAGTAAGCACCTCCGTCTTGTCTGGATTCAGCTTCAGTCTGTTTTTCCTCATCCAGCCCATTACCACCCCCAAGCATTCATTCAGAGGAGACACACTATCCTTAGCTGACGCTGTTGTCAAAGGCATAGAGAAATATATTTGTGTGTCATCAGCGTATTGATAGCACCCCACCCCATTCCTCCGGATGATCTCTCCCAGCGGTTTCATGTAGATGTTAAACAGCATTTGGGATAGGATGGCACCTTGTGGTACGCCACATAGCTGCTCCTTCTTTGAAGAGCAACTATCCCCAAGCATCACCATCTGGAACCTGCCCGAAAGATAGGATCGGAACCACTGAAGCACAGTGCCCCCGAGTCCCAATTCCCTCAGGCGTTCCAGAAGGATACCATGGTCGATGGTATCGAAAGCCGCTGAGAGGTCCAGGAGTACCAACAGGGACACACTCCCCCTGTCAATACTTAAGCGTAGATCATCCACTAAGGCGACCATAGCAGTCTCAACTCCATATCCTGCTCTGTAGCCAGTTTGAAATGGGTCTAGAAAATCTGTATCATCCAAAACTGCTTGCAGTTGGAAGGCAACCGCCCTCTCGATCACCTTGCCCAAAAATGGAAGATTTGATACTGGCCTGTAGTTATCAAAGTCCAGGGGATCCAGGGAGGGCTTTTTTAGAAGCGGCGAACTACCGAAGGCTCTAAAATTGGGTTCAGGGGGGAGGGTACCCGGGTTAGACCCCTCACCACCCTGAACAGTTCTGCTGGACGCGAATTCGCAGACGCAATGCGTGCAGAGAAGAAAGCTTTCTTCGCTGCACGTATTGCCACCCCATAGGAACGAAGATGTTCTCTATGTTGTGTCTTATCGGATATAAGTCGAGTTTTCCGCCATCGGCGCTCCAGTCGTCGTCCAGTAAGATATCTGTTTCCCTTTTTGCATTCTGAAGGAACACACCATACTCTTCCTGCAGGAATTATAGTATGTCCCTTAAGCAGATGCTTTCAGCTTTTGCACAGCTGCAAGAGCTGTAGACTGGGCAAGAAAGTGCCATTTTCCTGCCCAAGACCCATATGATGCCCCTTAGAATTACTGTCACTATCATCTGCATTTTTAATTAGGGATGTGCACTGACCCCCCGGATCGGATCGGATAGCGGATCGGAATCGGACCTGGGGGGTCGGGATCGGATCGGATCGGATGGTGTGTCAGATCGGATCGGATCTGATCCCGATCCGCAGATCGGATGTTCCGATCCGGATCGGACGCCATTTTGAATGCTTTTTCCTATAGCAAAGTATTGTTTTACAAAAACGCCTATAACTTTTTCATTTTTAATGATAGAAGGATGAAACTTGGGCACATTGTACACTGGTTAGGGATAGGTATCTGTGAGAAATTTCAGAAAGATTGGTGCATGCAGTTTGTGGCAATTAATTTTTTAATAAATAACATGGAATGCCTATAACTCGGTCATTTTTAAAGTTACACACATGAAACTTTGCCACATTGTAGGTGGTACATTGGGACCCAAGTTTGTGAAATCCCACAACCGTGGGTGCTTGCCTGGTGTGGCAATGAATTTTTGAAAAATGGGTAGTAGTGGGGTAAATGCAGTTATGCCTCCCATTTTCTTATTTTTAAAGATACAAACAGGACACTTTGGCACATTACAGGGAACACTTCCCTTGATATGTGTGTAAAATTTCAGACAGCTAGCTCCAGGCATGTGTTGGCAATGAATTGTTGAAAATTGGGTAGCAGTGGGGTAAAATACAGTTTTGCCTCCCATTTTTTTAGTTTCAAAGATACAAACGGGAAACTTTGGCACATTGCAGGGAACACTTCACTTCAAATGTGTGTGAAATTTCCGAAAGCTAGGTGCAATATTTCAGTGGGAAACGAAGGTTTATTCATGGCATTTCACATGGGATTTATGGGTTGGTTTGAAGAGCTAGCAAGCTCTAACTCGCTCACATGGCAGAGGACTTATGCCTGCTCAAACGCTGAAAATTTCACAAACTTTGGTGCAATACTTTAGTGGGAAAACAAAGGTTTATTCATGGCATTTCACATGGGATTTATGGGTTGGTTTGAAGAGCTACCAAGCTCTAACTCGCTCACATGGCAGAGGACTTATGCCCGCTCAAACGCTGAAAATTTCACAAACTTTGGTGCAATACTTTAGTGGGAAAACAAAGGTTTATTCATGGCATTTCACATGGGATTTATGGGTTGGTTTGAAGAGCTACCAAGCTCTAACTCGCTCACATGGCAGAGGACTTATGCCCGCTCAAATGCTGAAAATTTCACAAACTTTGGTGCAATACTTTAGTGGGAAAACAAAGGTTTATTCATGGCATTTCACATGGGATTTATGGGTTGGTTTGAAGAGCTACCAAGCTCTAACTCGCTCACATGGCAGAGGACTTATGCCCGCTCAAACGCTGAAAATTTCACAAACTTTGGTGCAATACTTTAGTGGGAAAACAAAGGTTTATTCATGGCATTTCACATGGGATTTATGGGTTGGTTTGAAGAGCTACCAAGCTCTAACTCACTCACATGGCAGAGGACTTATGCCCACTCAAACGCTGAAAATTTCACAAACTTTGGTGCAATACTTTAGTGGGAAAACAAAGGTTTATTCATGGCATTTCACATGGGATTTATGGGTTGGTTTGAAGAGCTACCAAGCTCTAACTTGCTCACATGGCAGTGGACTTATGCCCGCTCAAACGCTGAAAATTTCACAAACTTTGGTGCAATACTTTAGTGGGAAAACAAAGGTTTATTCATGGCATTTCACATGGGATTTATGGGTTGGTTTGAAGAGCTACCAAGCTCTAACTCGCTCACATGGCAGAGGACTTATGCCCGCTCAAACGCTGAAAATTTCACAAACTTTGGTGCAATACTTTAGTGGGAAAACAAAGGTTTATTCATGGCATTTCACATGGGATTTATGGGTTGGTTTGAAGAGCTACCAAGCTCTAACTCGCTCACATGGCAGAGGACTTATGCCCGCTCAAACGCTGAAAATTTCACAAACTTTGGTGCAATACTTTAGTGGGAAAACAAAGGTTTATTCATGGCATTTCACATGGGATTTATGGGTTGGTTTGAAGAGCTACCAAGCTCTAACTCGCTCACATGGCAGAGGACTTATGCCCGCTCAAACGCTGAAAATTTCACAAACTTTGGTGCAATACTTTAGTGGGAAAACAAAGGTTTATTCATGGCATTTCACATGGGATTTATGGGTTGGTTTGAAGAGCTACCAAGCTCTAACTCGCTCACATGGCAGAGGACTTATGCCCGCTCAAACGCTGAAAATTTCACAAACTTTGGTGCAATACTTTAGTGGGAAAACAAAGGTTTATTCATGGCATTTCACATGGGATTTATGGGTTGGTTTGAAGAGCTACCAAGCTCTAACTCGCTCACATGGCAGAGGACTTATGCCCGCTCAAACGCTGAAAATTTCACAAACTTTGGTGCAATACTTTAGTGGGAAAACAAAGGTTAAACTTTATTATTTTAAACCTTCAGGAAGGGGACATTGCCTGCCTGGTGTGGAATGGTTAACAATGAGGGAAGAAAGTTTCACTTATTCATTTGTAAAATGTAAAGTGATTGTAAATTGCTTTAGGGACCCATACATTTACATGACAAGACAGGTGTTGGTTGCAGGAATGCTGCTGTCAAATGCACTAGTAGCTAACTATTCAGATCCCAGCTAATAGCTATTCAGATCCTAGCTAATAGCTATTATTCAGATCCTAGCCTGGGAAGGGATCTTGCAGGATAAGTGATTGTTCTTTTCTTGTGTAGTATGTAATTCTAAACCAGAAGGCTGCTTTGATGTAGAGCCAATCCACATGGTCTCTTGCAGCACCTAGTATTATTTATTTCTCCTTCCACAGCAGAATCTGGAAGGCGGGCAGGCAGGCTGGCATTTAATGGGCAAAGTCCAAACAGCGGCGTTGGGGACTCGTTGACATTCTCCTTGAGGGCGAATGCCAAGTCCCGTGGCTTGTGCAAGGAGGGCGGCTGGCCCGCCTCGCAGGAACGATCTGGAAGGCGGCAGGCGGCATCAGCAGCGGGCGGGCAGGCAGGCTGGCATTCAGGGCAAAGTCCAAACAGCGGCGTTGGGGACTCGTTGACATTCTCCTTGAGGGCGAATGCCAAGTCCCATGGCTTGTGCAAGGAGGGCGGCTGGCCCGCCTCGCAGGAACGATCTGGAAGGCGGCAGGCGGCATCAGCAGCGGGCGGGCAGGCAGGCTGGCATTCAGGGCAAAGTCCAAACAGCGGCGTTGGGGACTCGTTGACATTCTCCTTGAGGGCGAATGCCAAGTCCCATGGCTTGTGCAAGGAGGGCGGCTGGCCCGCCTCGCAGGAACGATCTGGAAGGCGGCAGGCGGCATCAGCAGCGGGCGGGCAGGCAGGCTGGCATTCAGGGCAAAGTCCAAACAGCGGCGTTGGGGACTCGGTGACATTCTCCTTGAGGGCGAGTGCCAAGTCCCATGGCTTGTGCAAGGAGGGCGGCTGGCCCGCCTCGCAGGAACGATCTGGAAGGCGGCAGGCGGCATCAGCAGCGGGCGGGCAGGCAGGCTGGCATTCAGGGCAAAGTCCAAACAGCGGCGTTGGGGACTCGTTGACATTCTCCTTGAGGGCGAATGCCAAGTCCCGTGGCTTGTGCAAGGAGGGTGGCTGGCCCGCCTCGCAGGAACGATCTGGAAGGCGGCAGGCGGCATCAGCAGCGGGCGGGCAGGCAGGCTGGCATTCAGGGCAAAGTCTCTCCTTTCCCGGGCACTGTGGCAGTGAGAGTTCCATAGGCTGCAAAAGAAGAGGAGGGGGAAAATGAATATTACATGAATACTTTTATACTGCAAAAGAAGAAAGGAAAATAAATAAAGATTTGTATTACATTAATACATGCAAGTCCTAGTAGTCTCCCACCGGCACACTTCTCTTGTTAGTGACGCAATCCTCTTTCTCCTGCTGCACCCCTCCCTTTCTAAATCACTCTTCTGAGCCCATTGTTAGAGGGATTGGCTATCCTTTTGTGTCTGGCTGGACACAGTTTACCGGAGCATTAGAGAATCACCATTTCTTTTGTCCTTGGGTTATTCATTCACTCCTAATAGCACCCTACGTTAGGCTGACCAGATCAAATCCAGGTCAGGGTTCCTAACTTCAGCAGTTGTAGAGAAAAGGGAATTTCTGCCAGTGTCATTTGTATGGAATTAGTTCCTGCTGAGATTCCCTCTTCATCACAACAGTTAAAGGTGCAGGGGCCCTGCCTTCTTTTCTATATGGCCACTCTGCCTGCACTCTTACCTGAGTCGTGCGGGCGAAGTGAATCGATGGGCCACCTCCATGCGGCCGTGGCTGGGGCAGATGGGCAGTCTGGAATCACGGGTCTGCTTTGCGCAGTGGCGAAGAGTTCCATAGGCTGCAAAAGAAGAAGGGGGGGGGGGGAAAGGATGAATATATTATCAGACTACGCTACCTCCTTCCCACCTAAGACTGTCATGAAGCCAGTCCTGCTTGCCCACGCCCCAGCAGGCACACGGGGCTGCCTGCTTGCTTACTCGTGGGTAAGCTCTCTGACAGGCTCTTACCAGAGTCGTGCGGGTGACGTGAATCGATGGGCCACCTCCATGCGGCCGTGGCTGGGGCAGATGGGCAGTCTGGAATCACGGGTCTGCTTTGCGCAGTGGCGAAGAGTTCCATAGGCTGCAAAAGAAGAAGGGGGGGGGGGAAAGGATGAATATATTATCAGACTACGCTACCTCCTTCCCACCTAAGACTGTCATGAAGCCAGTCCTGCTTGCCCACGCCCCAGCAGGCACACGGGGCTGCCTGCTTGCTTACTCGTGGGTAAGCTCTCTGACAGGCTCTTACCAGAGTCGTGCGGGCGACGTGAATCGATGGGCCACCTCCATGCGGCCGTGGCTGGGGCAGATGGGCAGTCTGGAATCACGGGTCTGCTTTGCGCAGTGGCGAAGAGTTCCATAGGCTGCAAAAGAAGAAGGGGGGGGAAAAGGATGAATATATTATCAGACTACGCTACCTCCTTCCCACCTAAGACTGTCATGAAGCCAGTCCTGCTTGCCCACGCCCCAGCAGGCACACGGGGCTGCCTGCTTGCTTACTCGTGGGTAAGCTCTCTGACAGGCTCTTACCAGAGTCGTGCGGGCGACGTGAATCGATGGGCCACCTCCATGCGGCCGTGGCTGGGGCAGATGGGCAGTCTGGAATCACGGGTCTGCTTTGCGCAGTGGCGAAGAGTTCCATAGGCTGCAAAAGAAGAAGGGGGGGGAAAGGATGAATATATTATCAGACTACGCTACCTCCTTCCCACCTAAGACTGTCATGAAGCCAGTCCTGCTTGCCCACGCCCCAGCAGGCACACGGGGCTGCCTGCTTGCTTACTCGTGGGTAAGCTCTCTGACAGGCTCTTACCAGAGTCGTGCGGGCGACGTGAATTGATGGGCCACCTCCATGCGGCCGTGGCTGGGGCAGATGGGCAGTCTGGAATCACGGGTCTGCTTTGCGCAGTGGCGAAGAGTTCCATAGGCTGCAAAAGAAGAGGAGGGGGAAAATGAATATTACATGAATACTTTTATACTGCAAAAGAAGAAAGGAAAATAAATAAAGATTTGTATTACATTAATACATGCAAGTCCTAGTAGTCTCCCACCGGCACACTTCTCTTGTTAGTGACGCAATCCTCTTTCTCCTGCTGCACCCCTCCCTTTCTAAATCACTCTTCTGAGCCCATTGTTAGAGGGATTGGCTATCCTTTTGTGTCTGGCTGGACACAGTTTACCGGAGCATTAGAGAATCACCATTTCTTTTGTCCTTGGGTTATTCATTCACTCCTAATAGCACCCTACGTTAGGCTGACCAGATCAAATCCAGGTCAGGGTTCCTAACTTCAGCAGTTGTAGAGAAAAGGGAATTTCTGCCAGTGTCATTTGTATGGAATTAGTTCCTGCTGAGATTCCCTCTTCATCACAACAGTTAAAGGTGCAGGGGCCCTGCCTTCTTTTCTATATGGCCACTCTGCCTGCACTCTTACCTGAGTCGTGCGGGCGAAGTGAATCGATGGGCCACCTCCATGCGGCCGTGGCTGGGGCAGATGGGCAGTCTGGAATCACGGGTCTGCTTTGCGCAGTGGCGAAGAGTTCCATAGGCTGCAAAAGAAGAAGGGGGGGGGGGAAAGGATGAATATATTATCAGACTACGCTACCTCCTTCCCACCTAAGACTGTCATGAAGCCAGTCCTGCTTGCCCACGCCCCAGCAGGCACACGGGGCTGCCTGCTTGCTTACTCGTGGGTAAGCTCTCTGACAGGCTCTTACCAGAGTCGTGCGGGCGACGTGAATCGATGGGCCACCTCCATGCGGCCGTGGCTGGGGCAGATGGGCAGTCTGGAATCACGGGTCTGCTTTGCGCAGTGGCGAAGAGTTCCATAGGCTGCAAAAGAAGAAGGGGGGGGGGGAAAAGGATGAATATATTATCAGACTACGCTACCTCCTTCCCACCTAAGACTGTCATGAAGCCAGTCCTGCTTGCCCACGCCCCAGCAGGCACACGGGGCTGCCTGCTTGCTTACTCGTGGGTAAGCTCTCTGACAGGCTCTTACCAGAGTCGTGCGGGCGACGTGAATCGATGGGCCACCTCCATGCGGCCGTGGCTGGGGCAGATGGGCAGTCTGGAATCACGGGTCTGCTTTGCGCAGTGGCGAAGAGTTCCATAGGCTGCAAAAGAAGAAGGGGGGGGGAAAAGGATGAATATATTATCAGACTACGCTACCTCCTTCCCACCTAAGACTGT
This sequence comes from Anniella stebbinsi, assembly GCA_029215795.1. NCBI lineage: Eukaryota > Metazoa > Chordata > Lepidosauria > Squamata > Anniellidae > Anniella > Anniella stebbinsi. The sequence continues at coordinate 305,830,808 of JARDYH010000001.1, read as the reverse complement.
CATGAAGCCAGTCCTGCTTGCCCACGCCCCAGCAGGCACACGGGGCTGCCTGCTTGCTTACTCGTGGGTAAGCTCTCTGACAGGCTCTTACCAGAGTCGTGCGGGCGACGTGAATCGATGGGCCACCTCCATGCGGCCGTGGCTGGGGCAGATGGGCAGTCTGGAATCACGGGTCTGCTTTGCGCAGTGGCGAAGAGTTCCATAGGCTGCAAAAGAAGAAGGGGGGGGGAAAGGATGAATATATTATCAGACTACGCTACCTCCTTCCCACCTAAGACTGTCATGAAGCCAGTCCTGCTTGCCCACGCCCCAGCAGGCACACGGGGCTGCCTGCTTGCTTACTCGTGGGTAAGCTCTCTGACAGGCTCTTACCAGAGTCGTGCGGGCGACGTGAATTGATGGGCCACCTCCATGCGGCCGTGGCTGGGGCAGATGGGCAGTCTGGAATCACGGGTCTGCTTTGCGCAGTGGCGAAGAGTTCCATAGGCTGCAAAAGAAGAGGAGGGGGAAAATGAATATTACATGAATACTTTTATACTGCAAAAGAAGAAAGGAAAATAAATAAAGATTTGTATTACATTAATACATGCAAGTCCTAGTAGTCTCCCACCGGCACACTTCTCTTGTTAGTGACGCAATCCTCCTTCTCCTGCTGCACCCCTCCCTTTCTAAATCACTCTTCTGAGCCCATTGTTAGAGGGATTGGCTATCCTTTTGTGTCTGGCAGGACACAGCTTACCGGAGCATTAGAGAATCACCATTTCTTTTGTCCTTGGGTTATTCATTCACTCCTAATAGCACCCTACGTTAGGCTGACCAGATCAAATCCAGGTCAGGGTTCCTAACTTCAGCAGTTGTAGAGAAAAGGGAATTTCTGCCAGTGTCATTTGTATGGAATTAGTTCCTGCTGAGATTCCCTCTTCATCACAACAGTTAAAGGTGCAGGGGCCCTGCCTTCTTTTCTATATGGCCACTCTGCCTGCACTCTTACCTGAGTCGTACGGGCGACGTGAATCGATGGGCCACCTCCATGCGGCCGTGGCTGGGGCAGATGGGCAGTCTGGAATCACGGGTGCGCTTTGCGCAGTGGCGAAGAGTACCATAGGCTGCAAAAGAAGAAGGGGGGAAAAAAAGAATGAATATTAGTTGACCACTTCAACACAACTAGCTCCCTCCCACCCAGGATTGGCCGTTCCTGAGTGCCCATGCCAAAGTAGGCACACGGGGCTGCCTGCTTACTCGGAAGTTAGCAGGCAGACAGCCCCACTTCGGTTAGGTGGAAGGTGCCCCCCCATTCACAGAACACTTACCATAGTCCTGAGGGCGTTGTTGATAACATGCGACTTCCAGGTGGGCAGTGACGGGCAGGTGGGCAGTCTGCATTACCGTCTCTCCTGGGCACTGTGGCAAAGAGTTCCATAGGCTGCAAAAGAAGAAGGGGGGGGGGGAAGAATATGAGAAAAATGATACTTTTCCACCACTGGCTCCCTCCCACCCAGGACTGGCATGTGCCCGGTCCTGAGTGCCCACGCCCCAGCAGGCACACGGGGCTGCCTGCTTACTCGGAAGTTAGCAGACAGTCAGCCCCACTTCGGTTAGGTGGAAGGTGCCCCCCCCATTCACAGAACACATACCATAGTCGTGAGGGCGTTGTTGATAAGATGCCACTTCCAGTTGGGTCCCTCCAGGCAAAGTCACAGTTTGGCACAGGCTCCTCCAGGCAAAGTCCCAGTGGCAGAGGCTCCTCCAGGCAAAGTCAGATTGGCACAGCTCCCTCCAGGCAAAGTCCCATTGGCACAGGCTCCTCCAGGCAAAGTCACATTGGCACAGCTCCCTCCAGGCAAAGTCCCATTGGCACAGCTCCCTCCAGGCAAAGTCCCATTGGCACAGGCTCCTCCAGGCAAAGTCCCATTGGCACAGGCTCCTCCAGGCAAAGTCACATTGGCACAGCTCCCTCCAGGCAAAGTCCCATTGGCACAGGCTCCTCCAGGCAAAGTCCCATTGGCACAGGCTCCTCCAGGCAAAGTCTCAGTGGCAGAGGCTCCTCCAGGCAAAGTCAGATTGGCACAGCTCCCTCCAGGCAAAGTCCCATTGGCACAGGCTCCTCCAGGCAAAGTCACATTGGCACAGCTCCCTCCAGGCAAAGTCCCATTGGCACAGCTCCCTCCAGGCAAAGTCCCATTGGCACAGGCTCCTCCAGGCAAAGTCCCATTGGCACAGGCTCCTCCAGGCAAAGTCACATTGGCACAGCTCCCTCCAGGCAAAGTCCCATTGGCACAGGCTCCTCCAGGCAAAGTCCCATTGGCACAGCTCCCTCCAGGCAAAGTCCCAGTGGCAGAGGCAAAGTCCCACTGGCAGAGGCAAAGTCACAGCTGCATGGGCACTTCACAATGGCGGCAACCTAGCAGGTGGGCAGGCGGGCAGGCAGGCGGGCAGGCAGAGGCAGAGGCAGAGGCGGGCATGATGCCAGGCGCTTGCGCATTGCACAAGTAAGCAATAGAACCGTGAGACCAGCCCACGCATTCCGGCTACTTCACAATGGCGGCAACCTAGCAGGTGGGCAGGCAGGCGGGCAGGCAGAGGCAGAGGCAGAGGCGGGCATGATGCCAGGCGCTTGCGCATTGCACAAGTAAGCAATAGAACCGTGAGACCAGCCCACGCATTCCGGCTACTTCACAATGGCGGCAACCTAGCAGGTGGGCAGGCAGGCGGGCAGGCAGGCAGGCAGGCAGAGGCAGAGGCAGAGGCGGGCATGATGCCAGGTGCTTGCACATTGCACAAGTAAGCAATAGAACCGTGAGACCAGCCCACGCATTCCGGCTACTTCACAATGGCGGCAACCTAGCAGGTGGGCAGGCGGGCAGGCAGGCGGGCAGGCAGAGGCAGAGGCAGAGGCGGGCATGATGCCAGGCGCTTGCACATTGCACAAGTAAGCAATAGAACCGTGAGACCAGCCCACGCATTCCGGCTACTTCACAATGGCGGCAACCTAGCAGGTGGGCAGGCGGGCAGGCAGGCGGGCAGGCAGAGGCAGAGGCAGAGGCGGGCATGATGCCAGGCGCTTGCACATTGCACAAGTAAGCAATAGAACCGTGAGACCAGCCCACGCATTCTGGCTACTTCACAATGGCGGCAACCTAGCAGGTGGGCAGGCAGAGGCAGAGGCAGAGGCGGGCATGATGCCAGGCGCTTGCACATTGCACAAGTAAGCAATAGAACCGTGAGACCAGCCCACGCATTCTGGCTACTTCACAATGGCGGCAACCTAGCAGGTGGGCAGGCAGGCGGGCAGGCAGGCAGGCAGGCAGAGGCAGAGGCAGAGGCGGGCATGATGCCAGGCGCTTGCACATTGCACAAGTAAGCAATAGAACCGTGAGACCAGCCCACGCATTCCGGCTACTTCACAATGGCGGCAACCTAGCAGGTGGGCAGGCGGGCAGGCAGGCGGGCAGGCAGAGGCAGAGGCAGAGGCGGGCATGATGCCAGGCGCTTGCACATTGCACAAGTAAGCAATAGAACCGTGAGACCAGCCCACGCATTCCGGCTACTTCACAATGGCGGCAACCTAGCAGGTGGGCAGGCAGGCAGGCAGGCAGAGGCAGAGGCAGAGGCGGGCATGATGCCAGGCGCTTGCGCATTGCACAAGTAAGCAATAGAACCGTGAGACCAGCCCACGCATTCCGGCTACTTCACAATGGCGGCAACCTAGCAGGTGGGCAGGCGGGCAGGCAGGCGGGCAGGCAGAGGCAGAGGCAGAGGCGGGCATGATGCCAGGCGCTTGCACATTGCACAAGTAAGCAATAGAACCGTGAGACCAGCCCACGCATTCCGGCTACTTCACAATGGCGGCAACCTAGCAGGTGGGCAGGCAGGCGGGCAGGGAGGCAGGCAGGCAGAGGCAGAGGCAGAGGCAGGCATGATGCCAGGCGCTTGCGCATTGCACAAGTAAGCAATAGAACCGTGAGACCAGCCCACGCATTCCGGCTACTTCACAATGGCGGCAACCTAGCAGGTGGGCAGGCGGGCAGGCAGGCGGGCAGGCAGAGGCAGAGGCAGAGGCGGGCATGATGCCAGGCGCTTGCGCATTGCACAAGTAAGCAATAGAACCGTGAGACCAGCCCACGCATTCCGGCTACTTCACAATGGCGGCAACCTAGCAGGTGGGCAGGCGGGCAGGCAGGCGGGCAGGCAGAGGCAGAGGCGGGCATGATGCCAGGCGCTTGCGCATTGCACAAGTAAGCAATAGAACCGTGAGACCAGCCCACGCATTCCGGCTACTTCACAATGGCGGCAACCTAGCAGGTGGGCAGGCGGGCAGGCAGTTTTTTAAATCATATAGCCAAAATAAACACAACACACAGTGACAGCCCTGCAAGGCTGCCACATAAGTCCAAAAGACACAGTCAGAAACAGTGTGGGATGCTGCTTGTCATCCACTCAATGTAGGAGCCTGGAAGAGGAATCCTATCGCGTCCTTCGTTCATAGTCAGAGAGGTGCATGCGTTCCTTGGCGATAAAATTAAGCCTTCTTCTTATCCAAAGTTCTCATGAGCCTCTGACGTGGTCTTTTACAAGAAGAAACGCCCATGGAAGTGTGGGACCTTACAGAAGGCCTGGAGGGAGCCATCGGAGTCCAATTTCAGAGGCACACGTGCAAGCACATTGGTTCAAGTCAAACAACATAGAATGTGTGAGATGCTTGTGCATCCCCTCAATGTAAGAGGCTAGGAGAAGAAACTAGATCCCTTCGGGATCCATCGTTCAGAGTTGAGTTACTGAGCTGTAAACAACACAGCCAGTAAATTAAAGTAAAGAAAATTAATTAACCAAAAATAAGAATTAAAAAATCAAGGGCCTGCCGGTGCCTGCCCAAAGGTGTGGGATGGATGGGGGGTGCCTGCCAATTACTCCCCCGCGGGCATGAGGGTGGGGTATCCCAGCAGGGGCAGATTGACCTTGAGGAAGACCAGCTGCTCCACAATCTCAGCGTCCAAGCGAGAGCGGTGGGGTGTGACCACGTCGCCCGCCATGGAAAACACCCGCTCGCTTGGAACGCTGGACGGTGGGCAGCTGATTCTGTCCATGGCCACCCGCGCCAGATCAGGCCACATCTGGCGCCGAGATGACCAGTAGGCCAGGGGTTCGATGGAGCCGTCCTCCATCTGCTCCGCCAGGTAACGCTGCACTGCTGCTGCAGCGTCATCCTGGCGGCGGCTGGGTTGAGTGCCTCTATGCCCAACCGCAGCCTGCAAAGCCTTGTCCCAAAACCCCTGGCCTGTCCCCCTGCTGGGTGTGGTGGTGCTGCTGCCGCCGCTGCTGGTGGTGCTCAGCGGACTTAGCGCCTGGGCTTCGCTGGCCTCCTCCTCTGCCTGCCCAATCCTGCCATCCTGGGCCGCCCGAACGTCCGTCACCAGCATTTCCACCCAACCTGCCCGGGAAGTCTGCCCACATAACCCATCCTTGATGCGCGGGTCGCACATGGTGGCCAACATGTACTGCCTCTCGTTGTAGAGAGGCTGGACCCGGCGGGATAGGCTTTCCCTCAGCCTCGTCACCACTTCCCGCACCTCTGGCAGGAAGCGCCTGCCGGTGACGGCATCCCCGGCCTCCAGAAACTCGCCCATCTGATTCTGGAGATGCCTGGCCACGGGGAGCACCTGGCTGAGAAGGGCAGTGCTGCTGCTCAGGGTCTCGGTGGCCTCAAGGAACGGCTTGAGGACCACCAGAAGCTGGGACATGGCCTCCCACTGCTGCCTGGACAGTGGGGCCTGGATGCCAATGTCCCCGACCCTGAACATCTCATGGACAACACGCTGTTGCTCCACCATACGCTCGAGCATGTGGTAGGTGGAGTTCCAACGTGTTGCCACGTCCTGCACTAGCCGGTGCTGCGGAAGTCCCAGCTCCTGCTGCTTCTCCCGCAGCAACCGACTGCCCTTCACGCTGTGGTGGAAATGCCCAGCCACCTTCCTGCAGCTCTCTAGGAGATTACGGATTTGGGGAGGGAGAGGGGCCTTGCTGCCTCCAAGGCCATCCCTCACGACCAGGTTGAAGACGTGCGCGATGCAGCGGATGCCCTCAAATCCGCCATCGCGCACCGCCTTCAGCATATTGGCTCCCCCGTCCGTGACCATGTAACCGCGGGTGTGCTGGTGCCCGCCCAGCCACCCTGCCACCATGCGGTTCATGGCCTCCGTAATCTCCTCCGCCGTGTGGGACTGGTCCATGACTGCGGTATGAAGGAGGGCCCAGCGGCAGCCCTCCTTCCCAGTCCCAGAAGTCCTGGGTGCTTCCTGCCCTGAGGCTCCCCACCAGTGAGCCGTCAGGGACAGGTAAGCGTGCACTCCTCCTTCGCTGGACCAGATGTCCGAAGTGAAGTGCACCTTCTGTGCCTCTGCCTGGCACAGACGACCCAGAACTAACTCCCTGCATGCCTGGTACAGGGAGGGCACCACACGCCTGCTCAGGGTGGTGCGACACGGCGGCTTGTAGTATGGAACCACAAGAGCCATCAGCCTCTTGAAGCCTGCGTTCTCGACGAGGCTGAATGGCTGGTCATCCAACGCCACCATCTCACCGATGCAATTGGTGATCTGGTTGGGCGCTGGAAAACGCCACCTTGTGGCTCCATACTTCCCCCACCCCATCTCTTCCATGGTGGCCTGGCGAAGCCTCTTGGGGATGGGAGGTCGAGAGCTGGCAGAAGTTGCAGGAGCCTTCTGCTTGCCCTTGCCGCTAGCACCAGTCTGCTGCGAGGTGCCCGCCTCGGTCCCAAGCAAAACAGACTGGTGGTGCCTCTGCATGTGGCGGGTGAGGTTCGTGGTGGTGAAGTGGCCTGGCATTTTTCCCCTGCTCACTGACATCTTGCAGTGGCGACAGACAGCAAAGCGGGAATCCACTGCCACCTCAAAGTGGTCCCACACCTTGCTTGCCTGTCGCTTCTGGGGTGACACAGACGGCCTGCCGGCGCCTTCGCTCTGTGGTGTCACCTCAGGAGCAAGGGAATGAGTGGAAGAGAGGACGGATTGTGGAGAGTAAGTCTCTGGTGCTGCCTGCTCTTCCTCTTGCCCCACATCAGAGTCCTCCTTCTCACTCTGAACCTCGCTGACTTCCACAAGATCTGGGAAAAGATCAGTCAGCGGGTTCACAGGCTCACCCACCAAAGAAGGAGCTGGATATAGTGCTCCTTCTTCATGCCCACTGCTGCTCCCAGCACCTGCCTCATGTTGCTGAAAGAGTGCCCTGCAGGCACTACTTTGAGTTGCCTCTGCCTGCTTCTGCTGCCCCAGTGGAGAACGCCTCAGTTTAACTGGGGGTGTGGAAGTAGGCTGCCTGCTGCTGGTCCCAGCAGCAGCAGCAGCAGCAGCGCCACGCCCAGAGCGGCCTCTCCCAAATGCTGCCTTGGGAGCACCCCCCCTTTGAGTGCCACGCTTCATTTTATTTTTATTATTATTTATTTTTATTGTTGTATAAGTGTGTGCTTTGCTGACTTTTTTTGTGTTTGTAGCAGCAGGCTACACAGCCCAGCAACACACACTCACTCACAAGCACACACACACACACACACACACAGAGAGAGAGAGAGAGAGAGGACAGAAATATTTTTTTATTATTTTTTTGGGTTTTTTTCAGAAAGCGAAAGAAGAACAAACACACTCACTGCAAAGACAAACTGAACTCACAGACAAACAAACGTGCTATCTAAGAAAGGAAAGGCAAGAGAGAAAGGAAAGCCAAGAGAGAGAACAAGAAAAGCTGAAGTAAAAGATCAGAAACTCCTCAAAACCACCTCCAAATGCAATCAGTTCAATACAGTCTCTCCAACACAGCTCCAAAACACTCCCTAATCTCCTCCACGTTCAACCCACAAAGAGCCAGAAGGGCAGGGCTGAGAGAATATATACTGGTGCCCTCCTCCAGCATTGCGATTGGAGGCTGAAGAAAGTCTTCACAGGATTGGGTGATTCAGTCATGTATTCTAAAGCACAATTGGTGGATCAAGCTGTCAAACACACACACACAAACACAGCCTCCCCCTCCCTTTCCTGAAGGTTTAAAATAATAAAGTTTAACCTTTGTTTTCCCACTAAAGTATTGCACCAAAGTTTGTGAAATTTTCAGCGTTTGAGCGGGCATAAGTCCTCTGCCATGTGAGTGAGTTAGAGCTTTGTAACTCTTCAAACCAACCCATAAATCCCATGTGAAATGCCATGAATAAACCTTTGTTTTCCCACTAAAGTATTGCACCAAAGTTTGTGAAATTTTCAGCGTTTGAGCGGGCATAAGTCCTCTGCCATGTGAGCGAGTTAGAGCTTGGTAGCTCTTCAAACCAACCCATAAATCCCATGTGAAATGCCATGAATAAACCTTTGTTTTCCCACTAAAGTATTGCACCAAAGTTTGTGAAATTTTCAGCGTTTGAGCGGGCATAAGTCCTCTGCCATGTGAGCGAGTTAGAGCTTGGTAGCTCTTCAAACCAACCCATAAATCCCATGTGAAATGCCATGAATAAACCTTCGTTTCCCACTGAAATATTGCACCTAGCTTTCGGAAATTTCACACACATTTGAAGTGAAGTGTTCCCTGCAATGTGCCAAAGTTTCCCGTTTGTATCTTTGAAAATAAAAAAATGGGAGGCAAAACTGTATTTTACCCCACTGCTACCCAATTTTCAACAATTCATTGCCAACACATGCCTGGAGCTAGCTGTCTGAAATTTTACACACATATCAAGGGAAGTGTTCCCTGTAATGTGCCAAAGTGTCCTGTTTGTATCTTTAAAAATAAAAAAATGGGAGGCATAACTGCATTTACCCCACTACTACCCATTTTTCAAAAATTCATTGCCACACCAGGCAAGCACCCACGGTTGTGGGATTTCACACACATGGGTCCCAAGGTACCACCTACAATGTGGCAAAGCTTCATTTGTGTAACTTTAAAAATGACCGAGTTATAGGCATTCCATGTTATTTATTAAAAAATTAATTGCCACAAACTGCATGCACCAATCTTTCTGAAATTTCTCACAGATACCTATCCCTAACCAGTGTACAATGTGCCCAAGTTTCATCCTTCTATCATTAAAAATGAAAAAGTTGTAGGCATTTTTGTAAAACAACAATACTTTGCTATGGGAAAACGCATTTAAAATGGCGTCCGATCCGCCGATCCGATCCGGATCGGATCTCATCGGATCGGATCGGATGGTGTGTCGGATCGGATCGGATCGGATTTTCCGATTTTTGGGGCGGATCGGATTCGGATTGTGGATCGGATCCGATCCGATGCACACCCCTATTTTTAATCTCCCATTTGAAAAACCACTGATGTCCCTTTAGGCATGGAATCCAATTGTGCTTGATTGAACTCCTCATATGCCTTAATATACATGCCTTAATATACAAGGCAACTTCTGTATTCACAGCGAGAAGATCAATCTATGTTAGTGAGTCATCTTATTGGACTGACTTCTGTTGGTGACAGAGTAACTTTTCAGGCAGCGTGGGAAAATGAGTCATTATTTTCGGCTATATTTACCATGTATACTTACTCAGACCAATACTTTCAATCACTTTGGATAGATTATTGCTTCATAATAAAACATCTACTGTATCATCAAACATGTGTAGTACAGTAGCCAGGTGTGGTTCACAGACTGTGGTGATGACCTGTGCTTTCTTCAGCACATGTCTTTTTTACATTCAGCAAAGTTATCCATGTACATTCCAATATACACCTTTCAAAGCTATTGTGTATGTTTTCTTTTAGGATAAGATGCAACACGCCAGGTAACAGAGTACCCAAACTGGGAGAAATACTTTTCTCCAGATGATACTTGCAGTGGAGGCTGATGGTTCCAATTTTGGCGGGGCTGTGATTCCATTCTGGGCTTTAGTCGGAACCGGCCAGAACCCTAAAGCAGCTATTTAAGATTTGGAACCTAGTTTGGGGATAGGGATAAGCACCTTGGATAGCTACTTTAGAGTTCTGGTTCATTCTAAGTAAAACCCAGAATGGAATCACAGCCCTGCTGGATTCTTGGATCATTGCAACAGTTTGTAACTCTTTGCTAAGTAATGAATTGCATTATATGTGTTTAATATGCTAAATATTTCTGATTGAATAGTTAGTATACTTGATTGAACACCCTTGACCTGATTTTGTATAGATAGTGCAGGCACAAGGATTTGCATTAGTAAATGATTCCCTGAAAAGGTACTACTTTTCTATTCTGACTGTAACTTGAAAGTGCCCATTCCTTTTAGATCATCAAAGACTGTTCCAGGACAAAGAATATTCTTACTTGTTTTGTGGCTCTCATTCTTTTGAATGAACCAATCAACTCTGTATTTCAGATGAGGCATTCTAAGTGATGATTTTGATCCTTCAGTGATAGCTGAGCCATCTCAGGTCTGCATGCCAGCTCTTCAAGAGAGACCCAATGTAAATGAGTGAGACCCAATGTAAATGAGTGATAGTTTTGTACTAAAGTCAAGTCCTTTTTTATAAAATTAGCCATATCGCAAAATAAAACCTAGCCAATTGTGGTTTTCTCTTCAGCTGCACTGGCTTCAAATCCATTTCTGAGCCCAATTCAAAGTGTAGGTTTTACCTTTAAAGCTCTAAATTGCTTAGGGCCAGAATATCAAAAGGAATATCTCTTCCCATATGCACATGCTCAGTCCCTTCGGTCATCTTCAGAGGCCCTCCTCCTTCTGCCCCCACCAAAAGAAGCTAGATGGGTGGCTATGAGAGAGAGAGAGAGAGAGAGAGAGAGTTCTTAGTGGTGTCACCTCACTTATGGGGGGGGTGGAACGCCACAAAGAGCTTCACCTGGCACCTATGGTGTTATTTTTTCAGCACCAGGTAAACACCTTCCTTTTCTCCCAGGCATTTTAGAGATATAATTCTAGATTTTTATGGTGGCATTTACATCATGTTGTATTTTATCCTGTTAAATATTTGTATTTTTAACTGTTTTGTGGCATTTTTAACTGTTTGTAATCACCCAGAGAACATTAGTTATTGGGTGGATTATAAACTGTAAATAAATAAATAAACATGAAACCACAGGTTTGGTTACATAGGCCAGTGTGTCATAATGGTTGCTTCATTCACACTGGTGACCTCAGTGGGACTACATTGGTATATATGGGGCGTGGCTTGATTGTGAATGGGGTAGAGTCGTAAGTCACTCGAGCTCCTAAGAAAAGCAATGATTTAAGCACTAATTCCTTATCTTGGAGTGGTTGGAGAGTTACTTAAAGCTATGAAATACTGACTGGAAGCAGTAAACCATTTGAGTGAGAGCTGAATCGCGGGAGAGTTTATCTTGGCTGTGAAATCGAAACTGAATGAGGACGACAAGCGGCCATTAACGAAGGTAATTTATGGACTTATAATTGAAGTATAAGGTGAACTGGCTGACAGCGTACTGGGGGAGAGTTGGAGATAAAATATATGTGAATATATGTGAAAAGGAAGAATGTTAAACCCCAGTAAAAGTAAAATTATTGTAGCTGCAAGCTGCTGTAAGAATAAAGAGTGAGTCGCCAGGCAGACGGGGGGGTTAATATCTTATGAGCAAAAAGAAGCAACAACGGGAGAAGAGGCCCCCTCTATCCACCCCCGCCTGGGTTAGACTCTCTAAAGAGCGTGTCTCGGATAGAACTTGGCAGAGATTGACTCGCTTGGAGACGCAAACAATGCCTGATAAGCAGCCTAGCAAGAAAACTTCTCCGACCAAAGGACCTACGTCACAAGCACCAGAGCCAGCGGTAATTCCTAAGATCACCAGAGGAGGTCAGCCAGACCCAATGTATGAATTAAAGGAAGATATTAAAAAAATGATTAGGCTTGAGTTGGCTGACCACGAACAAAGGTTAGCAAAACGGATTACTGATACACAAACTGAGTTAATGTCTGGTTTAAAGCAAGTGGTGAAGGATGTGGAGGTTTTGCAGACAGAGACTAAAGCCTTGACTGGAGTTTGCAAGAAGCAGGAAGAGCAGCTGTCTCAACATGATTTACGCTTAATCGCCATGGAGGATCGAGATCGACGTGCAAACATTCACATAAGGGATTATGGGGAACAAGAAGGAGAGACTCCAAAAGATTTAAGAGATACAATTTTGGCGTGGATAAGACTTCAGGACCCACACAGGACTTGGGAGATGCTGGATCTTGAGAGAGTCCATAGGGTTGGATATAAGAGGAAAGGTATGCTCCCAAGGGATATAATTGTCAAATTTGCTAATTATTATAAAAAAGAAAAGCTTATGCAAGCAATAAGACGACAAGGTCAACCAATGATTCAAGCAACAGCAGTCCAAATTTATCAGGATCTCTCGCCTCAGACCATTCAGTGGAGGAAGAGCGTCAGAATGTGTACAGCAGCATTGAGGAAGAAATCGATATCTTACAGCTGGGGATATCCAGTGTTCTTGAGATTTATGTGGAAAGGGAAGCAAGAAAGAATAACATCGTGTGAACAAGGAATGGCGCTGTTGGAGAAGCTGGGCATAATCGATGCCAAGGATGGTGGAGAATTAGAGCAAGAAGAAGGCGCGGTTGGAGGATCCAGTCAATGATAAGGGATTAGAAGGGGAAAAAAATAAAAAAGGAGGGGAGGATTAGACTCTATTCTGGAGGTTGGGCCGGGTTCCCCCCCCCCTGAAGAGTTCTAAAAATAATTGGGACCAGTGCCCAGATGTCTGGTGAGGAGGGGGGTAAAAATGGGGGTGTATGTGGGGGGAGGGTAAGGGGGGGTAAGTGTATCACCGAGTGAGACCAACTTAAAGATATGTGTGAAAGTGAGAAATGGAAAATAAATTGAGAATGGCAACTTTAAATGTTAAAGGGCTAGGAACAGTTATCAAAAGGCGAAAAGAAAAAAAATAGATATAATTTTTTTGCAGGAAACTCATCAAATAAAGGAGGGGGTTAATGAGCTACGAATGAGGGATGTGGGAGTGTATGAAAAGTCATTTGGTACTTCTAAAGCGAGAGGGGTGGCAATAATAATATCAAAGAAATGTGGTATTAATATTCAAAGTGTAAAGAAAGATAAAAATGGAAGGATCCTCATAATGTACTGCACGATGGAAGACGAGGAATATGTTCTGATCAATGTCTATGCTCCAAATGGGAAACAAATTGAATTTTTTGAAGAAGTATTTGATATGGTGGGAGAAGTGGGGAAAAAGAATATTGTGATGGCAGGAGATTTTAATATGGTACTTGATAAAGGGAAAGATAGGGATAACATTATAAGAGATGTTAGAGGGGAGGGGAAGATGGAGTTAGGTAAATTAATGGAGGGGAAAGAATTAATGGATGTTTGGAGAGCTTTAAAAGGGGAAGAAAGAAAATATACTTTCTACTCACCTAGATTTAAGAGTTATTCAAGGATTGATTTTATTTTTATATCTAAGAATATGGTACCTAAACTCATAGACTGTGATATTGGTGTAATTAAGGTCACCGACCATGCATTAATGATGATGGATATTAAAATGAAGAAGGATTATAGACAAGCAAAGAGATGGAGATTGGATGGAAGAATTTATAAAAATAAAAATACTGTCGAGAAAATAAAAAAAGAAATACAGGAAATATGGCAGATAAACGAAAAAGAGGTTAAATTGCAGGGGTTATTATGGGATACTATGAAAGCGGTAATAAGAGGGATCTGTATTAGGGAAATGTCCACACTTAAAAAGCAACAGGAAGTACATTATAAAAAGGCTGAAGAAGAGATAAAGAGTTTAGAGGACAGATTAAGAGAGACAAAAGATAAGAGGTTATTCGCCCAAATTCAAGTGAAAAAAAAGGAATTAGAGACAGAAAATATAGAACAAGTTCAAAAGAATTTGTTATATTTAAAGAGAGATTTTTTCGAATATAATAATAGAAATTCAAAGATGTTGGCCAGATCCACGCAGTCAGAGAAGGCTAAGAATATGATAGGGACAATAAGAGATAAGTTAGGGAATAGATGTAATTTAATGAAAGATAAATTTAAAAAATTTCAGGAATTTTACAAAGAATTATATACATCAGATGCGGTATCACAAGATAAGATTCAGGAGTATGTAGAAAGAAATTGGAAAATAAGACTGGATGATCAAGAAAAGGAGTGTATGGAAGCCTTGGTTACTGAGAAAGAAATTGAGGGAGTTATTGATAAACTAAAAGGAGGTAAATCTCTGGGGATTGATGGCTTGGGGCCGGAATTTTATAAAATATTTAAGGAAATGTTAATACCAAGATTAAAAAAAGTATATAATAATATACTAGAAGGAGGAATGACTCCGCCATCGTGGGATCAGTCCTTGGTTATCTTAATACAGAAGCCAGGTAAGGATTTGACGGATCCAGCATCTTATAGGCCAATATCTTTAATAAATCAGGATGCAAAAATATTTACAGCAATAATGGCAAAAAGAATGGGTACATTTATTTTTAAATATATTAAAAAAGATCAATGTGGATTTATTTCTGGTAGGAAAATGCCTAATTTAATTGGGAGAGTTATAAATATAATTAATCTTATAAAAAAAAAGGAATTTAAAAGCAGGTTTATTAGCATTGGATATATTTAAAGCCTTTGCGTGGAGTGGCCAGCGCTAAAAATAATATTAAAAACATTTGGGTTTGGACATAAATTTATGGGCGTGATTAACCAGCTGTATAAAAAAAATAAAGCTGAAATAATGGTTAATGATGGGTTAACGCAACAGATTACACTAGCTCGAGGAACTAGGCAAGGATGTCCACTTTCACCGATCTTATTTGCAATAGTGATAGAAATTTTAGCAAATGTAATAAGGGAAGATGGAAGATTAAAGGGGATAGGAAGAAACGACAAGATTAAAATGAATATGTTTGCGGATGATACATTATTGACATTAGAAGATCCCCTAGAAAGTGGGGAGACGATTCAGAAGCATTTGAGAGAATTTGGGGAAATTACGGGATTACAAGTTAATTGGGGGAAGTCAGAAATGATGTTGTATAATTATAACAAGGAAGAGATGGAGAAGTGTAAAGCTAAGTTAGGATTAAGGCATAAAAAAAAACGATATTTAGGAGTTAATTTAGAAAAAGAATTAGAAAGATTAGAGGAACTTAATTTTGTAATGTTAAGAAAAAAGGTAGGGGAGAAATTAGAGATATATAGAAAATTAAAACATTCTTGGTTTGGGAGAATAGCGGTTATTAAAATGAAGATTTTACCTAAGGTTAACTTTCTGTTTAGAATGTTACCGATTAGAATTTCAGTAGCGGAGATCAAAAGTTGGCAAAATATGATTAATGCTTATTGTAATGGGGATAAAAGAGCTAGGATAAATAAAGGGTTATGGTACAAGGCTCAAAAGAAAGGAGGTTTAGGACTTCCGAATATTAAGTATTATTATATTGCTAATCAGTTAAGATATATTATTAATGGTATTTTAGGGGAGGAAGATTTGGAATGGTTGGAACCGCAAACAGGAGATGTAGATTTTAAATTGGAAAATATATATTTTTACTAAAATGCAAAAGAAAGAATTGAAGGTACTGGACAACCCATTGTTAGAAAATATTTTAGAGATCTGGGAGAAGTTTAGGGGGAAGTTGATACCAGGAGACTCTCCACTCGCCCCAGTTGTAGTAGTGGGAAATTTCCCAAGAGTATTAAAAGTAGAGATAGAAGTGAGACTGAAAGATCAAGATATAATTAATTTAAGGAATTGGATGGAAAAGATGAAGGACAGTGAGCATATTAAAGAGTTGTTTAAAGGACAAAAGATAGCATGGTTCAAATGTTTACAATTGGAAAAATGCACTCAGGAATGGAGGTTGAAAAATAAGAAATGTAGAAATAATACTAGATTTGAAGATTTAATTGAACTAAAAGGAAAAAAAGAGGAAGTTGGAGTTAAGAAAGGGCTGACTAGTGAGATATATAAAATATTGATAGAGGAGGAATTTCAGGACTCACTCAATGTTATAAAAGAGATTTGGGAAGAAGATGTAAAGGGAAAAATTAATGATTATAACTGGGAGAGGATATGGAAAGTAAGAATGTTAAAGCTGTTGTCGATTAGAATTAAGGAGAATTACTATAAGACAGTGTGGAGATGGTATCTAACACCTGTAAGATTTCACCAGATTGACAAAAAAGTATCTAAGAATTGTTGGAGGGGGTGTCAGGAGGTTGGAACCTATTTTCATATGTGGTGGAGCTGTGAACATGTACAAAAATTTTGGGAAAGGGTTTTTAAAGAAATAAGTGATATAATTGGAAGTAAATTGGAATTAAACCCAAAGTTAGCTCTACTAGCAATATGGGATAGTGGGAATGAGCATATAATTAATAGAGAATTGGTAAACAACCTCCTGGCACCTGTTAGAATAATGATTGCTAAAAATTGGAAAGGGCAAGGAAGCTATACAATAGAAGATTGGTAAAAAGAAATTTGGGATATGGCCTTGAATGATATGTTGACATGTAAAATGAAAATAAAGAGGGGAATGTCCAGTAAGAGCGATTTTGGAGAAATATGGAGTCCCTTTTTGGAATATGTTTTAAGATCGGGAAAGGGACAAATACCTTCAAAAGAATCGTTAAAATTTTGGAAGGATGAAGAATGATTAAGAGAAGGTCTCAGGGGGTGGGGGAGCACGGGGGGATTGTTGAGGGTTATGTCGTTTGTTTTATATTGTGTATGTTTATTGTGTTGAAACTAATAAAAATTATTACAAAAAAAAACAAAAAAACATTGGTATATATCAGGGGTGCAGGAACTATTTCAACCCAAGGACCAAATTACATTTTGAAGAAGCTCTTGGGGACCACATTCCAGTAGTGGGCAGAGCCAAAGGC
Source organism: Anniella stebbinsi (assembly GCA_029215795.1). NCBI lineage: Eukaryota > Metazoa > Chordata > Lepidosauria > Squamata > Anniellidae > Anniella > Anniella stebbinsi. The sequence continues at coordinate 305,813,935 of JARDYH010000001.1, read as the reverse complement.
AAAAGGGGCATGGCTCAAAATACCAAAAATACCAGCATATTTTAGCTTATGTTTCTTATGGCCAGTAACTAAGGAGAGCCATTTCAACCTGGTAAAATGGGAGTGGGGGACTGCACAAAACTAATGAAATCAGGAAAGCCAGAAAATGGTGTGGGGCTGAGGTAAGGGGCATGGCTTTCTGGGGAATCCTTAAGGGTTGGGATTTAGCCCCTGGGCCTGAGGTTCTGGGGCCCTGGTATAAATGGTCAAGAAACTGACATATGGGAACAGCTGAAATATGGTTTCTTCAGATTGTCTCAGCCCAAAGAGAACTGGATGCCCTACTAAATTAGGAACAAACTTCAAAGAGTGAGGCTAGGTCAAACAGTCTTACTGAATCTCATGATTTATTCTCATAGGGCTGGGATAGATCAACAGCAGAGTAGTCTAGACATCTCATTCTGTCTTTCTCTGATATTTTATCTAGTCTTTAAAAGAGACAGAGATTGCCATTAGAGAGAAGCCCAGCAAATTTACAGATTAAGAAGCCTTCTTTGTTGGAGCCCCCATTGTGAGTTTCCTTTGAGCTGAGAGCAGTTCTCTGGCCAGACAAAATGCTCAACTTCAAACTCCATCTGTCCATGTCTCTTTTTTGTCAGTGCCTTGGTCAACCCTTAGTCTCTGCATTATTGCTACGTCAGTCTCCACAAAACAGTGTGGGACTCCTAGAGCTTATCACAGGCAAATTCACAAGATGATCTATCAGATTTTAAGAGCAAAACTTGTTTTTAACCAACAGTGATGAGCCTTACACCCCCACCAATTCCTTCCATCCTGCCAATTCCCTTTCACAAGTGGTGGATCCAGGGGATTCCTCTGCACAGGTGGACCCACTGCCATGCAAGGAAGATTTGGTGGTTGCTAGAGGAAGCCCCAAAATAAACAGGAGTATTCATTTCTGGAATGAGGCAGGTCAGTGGAGCATCCTTATATCAGATCCACTGACCTGCCTTCTTCCAGAAACTAGCGTTTTCGCTCAGTTTGGTCGCCTCAGAAGTGCTAAATTGACATTGCGAAAGTGGCAGGGGCCACTTCCACCAGAATTGGTGGGGTGTTGAGAATTGTCAGGGGTGTAATAACCCCATTGTACTCTTTCCTAGACTGGTCATTGAAAGGTTTTGTTGTGACACTAGTAAGATTTAGGTCAGCTGTGATGGTTCAGGAGGTGCTGTGATGGAGCTGTTCGTTCAGCACCACTGGCCTTATAACGCAAAGAGAAACTCTTGTATTATCCAGGAGGATTTTTTTTTAAAAGTCCCCACTGAGGGAGATTATTTTTTCATGGTGTTGAAGCTTATTCATTAAATATATTGCTATGTTATGCTATGATGTATGCATGCTATGATGCCAACATATTTTTAGAATGTAGACTTGCAAGGAAAGTGGAAAGAAAAAAGAATCTACAAAAATATAAAATAAAGAAATTACAGCTATGTGGAAATGATAAGGGAGGTTATACACAAACGTTACTTTTACTGTGCAAGAAATGGAAAGGTAGCTTTTTATAATGCTGCAGCAAGAATACAATTATATATAATGGTTTTGGCTCTTTCTACTGCATTTCGTTATTTCAATTTGTTGTGTTGATTGTTTATAAAGAGTGTAGAATGTTAGCCACATTGGGTTGTCTTCAGACTAGATAAGGCAGAAATTACTTTTTCAAATTCATAATAATAAAGAATAATATAAGACTGTATAATCCTTGAATAACAGCAGCGACAACAAAACCTTAAAAGACCTCCAAATAGTAGTCACAACATGAAAAATAAGGCACTAAATAGAACAATACTACAAATATACCTGTAAAAATGAATTTACGGAAGGGACAGTATCCAACAATCCAGTGAGACTCACCACTAGTGCAAAGGGTAGCAAGCAGTTCCTAAAGTAAACAGAAATGAGATAAAACGCTCAATTCCAAAATGGGGCAGGTCAGCAGAGGTCACAGAAGGGAGCTTAATGGACGTGCCCTGTTTCAGAAATGAGTGTTCCTGCTTGTTTTGGAAGTTGGAGTGAGAAGGACAACTTGCTCTCTCGATCCCTGTCCTTCTTGGCTGGTAGCCCAGGGAGGAGATGCAATTAGACTACATCTACAACATATTATTAATGCATCTCTCAGGGAGGGGAGTTTTCCATCATGTTTAAAAGAAGCGGTAGTATGGCCACTTCTAAAAAAGCCCTCCCAGGACCCCCTGGACCTTGGTAACTACAAACCAGTATCAAATCTTCAGTTTCTGGGCAAGGTGATCAAGAAGGCTGTTGCCTTCCAACTCCAAGCAGTTTTGGATGATACAGATTTTCGAGACCCATTTCAAACTGGCTTCAGGGCAGAATACGGAGTTGAGACCCCTATGGTCGCCTTAGTGGATGATCTACGCTTGAGTACTGACAGGGGAGTGCATTTGTGCTGGTACTTTTGGATCTCTCAGTGGCTTTCAATACTATTGACCATGGTATCCTTCTGGAACGCCTGAGGGGATTGGGAATCGGGGGCACTGTACTTCAGTGGTTCTGATCCTATCTCTCGGGCAGGTTCCAGATGGTGATGCTTGGGGATAGTTGCTCTTCAAAGAAGGACCTGCTATGTGGTGTACCACAAGGTGCCATCCTATCCCCAATGTTGTTTAACATCTACATGAAACCGCTGGGAGAGATCATCTGGAGGCATGGGGCGGGGTGCTATCAGTACGCTGATGTCACCCAAATATATTTCTCTATGCCTTTGACAACAGCGTCAGCTAAGAATAGTGTGTCTCCTCTGAATGAATGCCTGGAGGTGGTAATGGGCTGGATGAGGAAAAACAAACTGAAGCTGAATCCAGACAAGACGGAGGTGCTTATTGTCAAAGGCCCCAACCTGGGTTTGGAGGTGTGTCAACCAGTACTGGATGGGGTTACACTCCCCCTGAAAGACTGCATTCGCAGCTTGGGAGTGCTCCTGGATCCATCACTTCAAATGACAGCTCAGATAGATGTGATGGCCAGGAGTGCCTATTATCAGCTTTGGCTGATATGCCAGCTGCGACCCTTCCTAGAGTTGGAAGACCTAAAGACAGGAGTACATGTGCTAGTAACTTCAAGTCTCGACTTCTACAATGAGCTGTACATAGGGGTACCTCTGTGCCTAGTCCAGAAACTTCGGCTAGTTCAAAATATGGCAGTCAGGTTGGTCACCGGTACATCTAGGGGTGACCATATTACACCAGTTTTAAAATCACTCCACTGGCTGCCAATTACTTTCCGGGCAAAGTACAAGTGTTGGTCATTATCTTTAAAGCCCTACATGGTTTAAGTCCAGGTTACCAGCAGGATTGCCTTCTCCCATACAATCCACCCCACACATTCAGGTCCTCGGGGAAGAATTTACTACAGTCAGCCAAACCTGGGCTGGCAACCGTTACCCAGAGGACCTTCTCTTCTGCCATTCCCAGACTGTGGAATGGCCTGCCGGGAGAGATTCGCCAACTTAACAGTCTTACGGATTTTAAGAAAGCTATAAAGACTGATCTCTTCCTGCAGGCCTACCCAGTTGAATTTTAAGAGCTTTATTGGTATTTTAATAATGTATTCGTTTTTATATGTTTTTAATCAGTTTTATGTATTTTATATCATTTGCTTTTAATGTAGTCCCCCGCCTTGATCCAGAGGGAGAGGCGGGTAATAAATAAATAAAGTATTATTATTATTATTATTATTATTATTATTATTATTTAGGAAGCACTAGCTTTCTGTTGCAGTAGCAATTGGTCCTGCTGGTGCAATAGGATGAGCAGAGGCACAGTGTCAGAATGGAATACTGCACTATGTGTGAGAACTCCCACATTAATAAGTCATCATTAGATATATATGAACATTCCGTCAAACTCTGTAAAAAAAAACCTTTCTCTCTGGAAAATAATTGGCACTCCTACAAATAAATGTTGGGAACCAGATGAATATTTCATCTATATCATGTAATTCTTTTAATATACATTCTTATTGCAAAAAACATATAAAACACCAGAAGGTAAGATGGTACTTTGAATTGGTGTGGTGCCAACATCTGGATTGCGTACAGAAAGGAATTATAGGTCAAGATATAACAATGACTCATTTTGGTAATCACAGGTTTATACAATAATTTGCCCAGCCAAATGCTTATACAAATATTAGTTATTGAATTTGTATCCCACCTTTCCTCCAAAGAACTCAAGATAGCTAATAACAAAGATAAAATCATAAATTAACAATTTAAAATGTCTACTCTAATGTAACACTAAAAGAAGCAGAAGATAATAGAATATTGCTGCAGTATTCTGTTATGAACACCTCATTTTAATTATTATTATTATTATTATTATTATTCAGAGACAGTTCCATAAAATATCAATATACAGCTTAAATGCTTTCTAAAATGGAAATATTTTTCCAATTTATGATAGAAAAACTTAGGCACAGCCAACTGAGCATATTTCTGGGAATACTGGGAATGATGAGAACACTGACAGTGTTTTAAATATGATCTAAATGTAGAGGACAAGACAGTCCTTTAGTTATACTGTTCCTAAACTGTAGATCAGATTTCCTCAAGCTCTGCCATCTATATTTTTGGACTACATCTCCCAGAATTCATGATCGTTGGCTGTGCTGTCTGGGGCTGAAGGAAAGTGAAGTCCAAAATGCCTAGAAGGCACTAGGTTGGAGAAGGCTGTCATAGGCCATTATGAGCACTATGAATTGTGCCCAGAAACAAACTGGAATCCAGTGCAGCTGTTTCGACAAGGGAGTCACATGCTCCCAATATATGCCCTCTGTTAATGGCCCGACTACCACATTTTGGACTAATGGTGGTGTCTGAGTCCAGCACAAGTTAGATCCTGAAGATAGAATGGCTTCCTGGAACACCTGTTCCAAAGCAACATCATAGTTCCTTGCTCTACCATTTACAGAGAGACAAAATCAAACATGAAATTGGAAATGGCCCTGCCTTTGTTCAAGTGCTGAGAAAGATCTACACTACTGGTTCATAACAGTACTGACAACTGTTGGGGCTCAGGACACATTCCACATACTGTTTTCAACATGTTATATCCTGCTTGGTATAGATCTGGGCCAGGTTTCAAGTCCAAATCTTGACAGTGTTTGGCCCACAGTAACTATAGTTGAAGTAGAATGGAAGGATTGTTTTAGACTTTGCAGCAGAGTGTGGAATGAAAAGTGAAACTAAATCCAACAATGCTCTTCTGCTTATACAAGAGCTTGTGCTTACAGAATCTATTCAGTCACATTGAAAACTCTTGGGTAAGACTTTGTAGAAGCCTTGGTGGAACAGTGGCAATGGCTATTTCCTTTCACTCATTGTTCTTTGGCTCTAATAATAATAATAATAATAATAACAACAACATATTTATTTGTTACCCACCTCTCCCTCAGGATTGAGGCTGGGAACAACATCAATACAAATGACATAAAATACATCAAACTAATAAAAAACATATAAAATTAATACTTTATTTAAAAAACCAACAAAACTCTTAAAATTTGACTGGGTAGGCCTGCCGGAAGAGATCGGTCTTTATAGCTTTCTTAAAATCCGTACGACTGTTAAGTTAGCGAATCTCTTCCAGCAGGCCATTCCACAGTCTGGGAGCGGCAGAAGGTCCTCTGGGTAACAGTTGTCAGCCTGGTTTTGGCCGACTGTAGCAAATTCTTCCCAGGTGACCTGAGTGTGTGGGGCGGATTGTATGGGAGAAGGTAATCCTGCAGGTAACCTGGACCAAAACCCAGTGTTGATATTCTGAATGCTTATAGCATTGAACTAGACAATATGTGGTTTGCTTCCTTTGTTCCAAGAGAGAACACAGCTTGGAGTAAAAAAAAAAAACTCATTGTAAAAAAAAAAGAGACAGAAGATAGTTTGCCATCCTCAGCGCTATGCAGGGAGCACCCTGGCAACAAAATTTTAAAAGACTAAGTGCAAGGAGTGCAAGGAGCTTCTTAAATATTTAAAAGATTTATTAGTCTTATGCCCAAAGGCAGCTGGAACCCATTAGGTTTTTTTTTCTTTTTAAAGGCTTCAAAGCAGAAAGGTAAAATTGTTAGTTATGAAGCCTTCCATTACTGGATGAGAAACAGATCAAGGTGGCAAAGATAATTGGAAGGTGATGGTGCACACTTCCCTGGAACGAGCCAGACACTAATTACGTACAACAGAAAGGACATGGCATAGCATTCTCTCCTGCCTCCCTTTTGCTGTTAGTGATGCCTATTGCTGAGCTCCAGATGTAGCCACAATTTCTACATGCTAAGATCCCTTTGGATAGCTTCTAAGGGCTATTGGGTTAAAGGAGATGATCAACAACCATCAGCATGCAAAGAGTGTCCATTTCTTTTTCTATATGCACCTCTGTTCAGTTAGTGCAGCTGAGTATAACTGACATCTAGCCAATTGTCTGCAAGAAAATACTGTCACATTTTTATTATTTGGTCCCCTTAAGTTAGGGTGACCAGATTTTGAGGATCAAAATCCCGGACCCCCCCGCCACCCCCCCACCCAAAACAACCCCCCCGTGCAGCCCCCCCGCCCCGCGCTGCCCGCACGCCCGCCCCGCGCCGCCCGCCCCGCGCTCCTTACCGGCTGGGGCATCTGCTTCCCTCCGGTGCTCGGAATCTACTGAGAAACAGGCTTCCTGGCCTGTCTCTCAGTACCGCGCCGGGTGATGACGTCATCACCCAGCGCGCTACTGAGGGACAGGCCGCGAAGCCTGTTTCTCAGTAGATTCCGAGCACCGGAGGGAAGCAGACACCCCAGCAGGTAAGTGCCTCGCGCCGCCGCCCACCCCGCACAGGCCGCCCGCCCCACCTGCGCCGCGCCGCGCCGCCCCCCCTCCTCGTGGGAGGAGAACGAGCTGTTTCCTGGAGGTTGCCCCCTGGGGCTCGGTCGGCCCGGTTTGGCCCATTTTTCCCGTTTAGGACCAGGAAACCCCGGGGGGTCTGGTCAGCTTACCTTAAGTATTCAAACATGATTTCCCTCTGCCTCCTGGATAGTTTCAATTTTGGATGCTATCCCATTCAAGTTCTGCTAGCTGAGAGGCTCTAGGACAGGTGTAGGCAACATGGTGCCTATGGGCACCTGGACACTTCTCTTGGCACTTGCCAAGATGCCCTATCCCTCCCACTAAAATAACAACAACAACAACACAATTTTGTTGCTGGCAGCTGGAATTGCTATGAAAATGTTTCTGTTGGTGCTGAAAACTGTGGGTTCCAAGGAGTTGTTTAGTATGTTGGGGCTCAGACCTCACCTCTGCCTACTGCATAGTCTTTTGGGCACATGTTCTATGGCAGTCATTTTGTGATGGTGCCCAGGTCAGTTTCTCAAATTGCCAAATGTGTCCGTGGCCCAAAAAGGTTGATTACCCCTTCTCTAGGATTTGGTGGAAGAACCAATTAGCCAGAAGCATTGAAATAAGCCACCAGCATGGGATACACTGACAGAACTCCCTCAGCATACTAGTGGAACATTCCATTAATGAAGCTGCTGCCTTGACAAAGATACACTGGAGTAGCAGCCAAAACGGGGTGGACTCATGGGCAGAAGATGAGCAGCACAGGAGAGGAGAACACATATGCCAAACCTTATACCCTTTCAATTCTTTACCGTGACCTAGTTGAGTCAGTGAAACGTTACATCAGCCCAGAACTGGTGTAAAGATGTCCATTTTTCTATCGTAATTTTTTACTACCAAAGGAGGTTGGTCTTGTTTCCAAGAAGGATACAACTTTCAGATGGAGGAATTAAAAAAAAGGTTTGGCAATCTTGATGAAAAGTAGAGATAAAGGGTATCATATTTTGATTTCCCATTGGCGATTCTGCCTAGTCAACTTGATTTTGAGCTTTAGTTATGCATGATAATTTGCTTTCCACTTTGCTATCTGTTGGGGGGGGTGCAGTCTATTTTAAAGAGATAACTCATTTTGAATACTTTGATTTTTGTTAGTAAATTTTTAAAAAAAACCTGAGAGGTTATAATTTTCAGTCGCCATTCCACTGAATGGTGCCTTTTATGGTGAGCATTCAAGAATGGAGAAAATGGGCACAATCCAGGCGATGTTAGGTACACAGGATGTTGACACATCTACCATACTCCCAATTGGGCCTTTCATATGTAAAAAATCTTGAGCCTAGCTGATGTCACTGCACATATGCTCACAAACAGCAGTATACTGGATAGCTTTCCTTTTTCTTTTTTCTATTTGGGAATTATCCATGAACAGATTTTTCAGTACATGCCCCTTGTTTAGGGAATATTTGATCACTTGTTTATGTGAACATATTGCAGACTGTTGAATGCTCCTTAATGGTTTGCTGCAATTTTGCTTGAGGTATTTGCTCTCTCTGTATATTGCCTTTGGTCACCACATGGCATACTCTCAGTCTTTATCCCAAAGTAGATGAGCTTAAAAATGTCAAAACACTGCCAAGATGGCAGTCGGGCTAACTTAACTTTTAAGCAAGCGCTTTGTGGTATACAATTTATGAGCCTTCTGAGAACTGTATGCCATTTGGCTACACTGTAATAAGGAGTAAGTAATCATAGGCTGCTTCACAACATTGTAATAGTGGCAGGACATGTGTCATGCCCTACCTGGAGGAAGAGTCATCCGATGAAGAAGAGGAGGGGGAGAGCCAGAACAACCAAACACAGGAATCACAGCCTGAGATAATTCATCCCTTTGAATGGTGTAGGTTCAATTGCAAACAGCAAAAGTGCAAAAGGAAGCCACAGTGTGGGGCCGCCCTTAAAAGCAACACACTGACCTGATTAGCCAGCTGTGCTGAAGAGAGCACAGCTGAAGTGAGCTCTCTGCTGCAAACAACAGTGCCTTAATCCTCCTGCTTCATCATGCTATTCTGGATCTTTGCAGATTCCTAGACCCTCAGCCCCCATCTAGACCCCTCTTTCAGACACCCACTGACTGGCCTTGATACTTGGTAAGATTGACTCCTGTGGATTGAACTCCAGACTGCTTTGACCTTGCCTCTGCCTTCTCCTGACACCCATAATTGGAATTGTGTGTATAACCCTGGCCTGACCTGGTTTCTCTCTTTGTGAACCCTAGGACTATCTGACCCTTGACACTTGCCAGCCTTAAAGCAGGACAGCATGGATATACTGGGGATGTCAAAAACATCCTCAACAGAATCAAATGACTTTTATTCATCTAACCCGTAGATTCTGTAGCCAATGAGCTTTTTCCGAGTTACACAGATTCCGTGGACTTATGGACCCATGTTTTGTTTTGTGTTTTTTTTACTTTCAGGAATTTTAAATGGTACCCACTTGAATAAAAAATATCTTTGATCCTCCAATTAAAAGGATCAGGTGGGAGGTAACGTGATAGATCCCTACCATATACCCTGGAAAGCCAGTGCCATGAGTGGACAATACTGGACTGGTGTGATCTCTTCCTAAGGCGATGGTAGAACTTCTTTGGATGGAGCTGTAGCTCACTGCAAGATCATCTGCTTTGCATGCAGAAGGTCTCAGGTGGAATCCCACCATCTCCTGGTACAGCTCAGAAAGTCCCCTATCTTAGGCTGACCATATGAAAAGGAGGACAGGGCTCCTGTAACTTTAACAGTTGAAAAGAAAAGGGAATTTCAGCCAGTGTCATTTGTATGCAATTAGTTCCTGGTGAAATTCCCTCTTCATCACAACAGTTAAAGTTGCAGGGGCCCTGCCTTCTTTTGTATCTGGTCACTCTAGTATAGTGCTTGCACCTTTAACTGTTGTGATGAAGAGGGAATTTCACCAGGAACTAATTGCATACAAATGACACTGGCTGAAATTCCCTTTTCTCTACAACTGTTAAAGTTACAGGAGCCCTGTCCTCCTTTTCATATGGTCAGCCTACCCTATCTGAAACCTTGAAGAGCCTCAGCCAGTCAGTGTAGAAAATACTGAGCTAGTTGGACCGATGGTCTGACTTGTTATGAAGCATTTTCCTATGTTTTATAATGGACACAATCTTACGCATGTTTAGGTACAAAAAAGTCCTACAATTCTCAGCATTCCCTAGCCAGCATAGCTGGCTGGGGATGCTGGGAATTATAGAGCTTTGTGTCTAAAGTTGGATAGGATTGCACCCTAAGTATAAGCTGAGGGATTCAATCCATGGCAGGGCAGGGCACACTGTTCTTATGCATCCTATATGTCGGATTGGTGTGTCTATCAGTCCCATGAGTCCAGCGAGTTGACACCAAGCATGTTATAAGAAGTCTGATGTCTGACCACTGGAATGTCCAAGGGTCAAAATGTAATTTTTTTATTAAGTGGGTTGACAACTACCCACTCCCCGCACTTGCTTTCACATAAAGCAGCCATAGGGGCCCTGATTCTAATCGGAATGGCAGTGCAGGGGAGAGGAGGGTTTAACCCATTTGATACCTGCACTATCTTCCCACTCAAAGTTGTTCCCTTTCTACCACATAGCACCTTTCCCACAGTGTTGGGTACAGGTAAAGCAATTTGCAGCAAGAAAAATGGGATGGGAAGAGAGGATTGTGGTCCCAGTTCAGATGTGTTGTGGTCCCAGTTCAGATCAGACCTCTATGTCATATTTAGACTGAACCTCATGTGACTCTCTACCCTGTCTAGAAGGACAAGCAGGGACTTAAAAGGCTATTTTCCACAGAATTAATAACTTCCGACAAGCCAAAATCGTAGAGTATGTTTGAATTCAATGGAAGCTATTTTCTTTGTCTGATTCAAGAGTGTATATCAAAGCATTGTAGCTCTATAATGAATATGGATTTAATGCTGGATTTAAGATTAAAAGTGGAGGGTGTAAATCAAACAAAGGACTCACCAGCAAAATAGCAAACTTTCAGGAAAACCAAACCTTAGCTTTTGCTTGCATTCAACGGAAATTATTTTCTATGGGAGGTGCAGATGTGTACATCAAAGCACTTCTACTCTAAAAGAATATGGTTTAAGGCAGTGTTGGGGGTGTTGGGGGGGGAGTTTGCAGATTATTTTCCCGGTTGCAATCTTGTTGCTCAAACGTGATAGTAGCCATGGTGTCTGAGAGAAAGTGACAACACATTTTACACCACCGTATAAGCATAAACAGAGCACATCCCATTCAAGTTTTGGATCCTAGTATTGCTGTTTGGAAATAGTTAGGGTACACTCTGGGGTTGTCATCTATGCCAGAGCTGGGCAACATGTGGGTGCTGGGCCCATGCAGCTCCCTGTCAAAATTGCTGTAACATGGCAATGCCAACACACCCACCCACCAGTGATTTTGCAAGAAAACAAGGTATGCAGGGAGTATGCGCCTATGTTTGGATGCAAAAACAAAGCCCCAGAAGCCTTCTGGGTGCATGATTCTGCTTGCAAACAAGGCATGTGCTCCCTGTGTGCCTCATTTCCTTCCAAATTTTGTGGCTTTCCACAACTGCAATTTCAGGAGGGAGAGGGAAGCCCTCTGACCCCCTGAGGTTGCTCACCTCTGATGTATTCTAATAGCAATTTCAATTTTCTAAGTGTCGGCCCTGAAGTAGCCAAAATTGCACTATTCATGCAAAAAAAGGAGGTATCAGCAAGCTCAGGGGAACCCCAAGATTAGCAGAAGTTTTAAAAAAGGGGGGTAGAAAAATCCCAAACTCCCCCCAGGGGGGAAAAAAAACCCAGCCCAATGAAATGTGCTGCAGCATGCTATCTGACTGTTGAAAGGGGAAGGACTGGAAAACAGGGTGGGAAGGGGAATGGAATGTCTAAGCAAGAGCATTCCACATACTGCAACATTTTGTTGCAGGTTAAGAACATAAGAATGTAAGAAGAGCCATGCTGGGTCAGACCAAGGGTCCATCTAGTCCAGCATTCTGTTCACACAGTGGCCAACCAGCTGTTGACCAGGCAGGAACCCACAAGCAGGACACAAGTGCAACAGCACCCTCCCACCCATGTTCCCCAGCAAATGGTGTGCATAGGCTTACTGCTTCTGGTACTGGAAGTAGCACATAGCCATCAGGACTAGTTGCCATTGACAGCCTTCTCCTCCAGAATTTATCTAACCCCTTTTTAAAGCCATCCAAGTTGGTGGCCATCACTGCATTTTGTGGTAGCGATTCCATAGTTTAACTATGCACTGGGTGAAGAAGTACTTCCTTTATCTGCCTTGAATGTCTCACCAATCAATTTCATGGGATGACCCCGGGTTCTAGTATTGTGAGAAAGGGAGAAAAATGACTCCTTATCCACATTCTCTATACCATGCATAATTTTGTACACATCTATCAAGTCTCCCCTTAGCCTTCCTTTTTTCCAAGGTAAACTATCTCAGCTGTTGTAACCTTCCTTCATAGGGGAGATGCACCAGCCCCTTGATCATTTTAGTTGCCCTTTTCTGCACCTTTTCCAGCTCTACAATATCTTTTTTTAAGTATGGTTACCAGAACTGTACACAATATTCCAAGTGTGGTCGCACCATAGATTTGTATAAAAGCAATATGAAATTGGCAATTTTAATTCCTTTTCTAATTATGCCTAACATGGAGTTTGCCTTTTTTCTTTTTTACAGCAGCTGCATAGTGCTTGACACTTTCATTGAGCTGTCCACCACACCCCCAAGATCTGTTTCTTGATTGGTCACCACTAGCTCAGATCCCATCAGGTTATACTTGAAGTTGGGATTTTTTTGCCAGCTTCATAACAGGTTCTACTAGTTATGCTCTGACATGATTCTTTCCCAGGGATAGGCAACCTTTTGGGGCCTGAAGGCATATATGGCAATTTGAGAAACTATCATGGGCACCACCACAAAATGGCTGCCATTTAGTCACAAATGGCAAATACACTGCTCAAATGACAGTGCACAAGGCAGAGGTGGGGTCTGTGTCACACATATTACACAATCCTTTGAACCCAAAGTTTTGAGCATCAACAGAAACTTATTTTATAGGAGGCAAACTCTTTTTCCTTCCCCCAAACTCTCTCTGCCAGCCAACTCATTCCTCCATCACTTTGTCTGTTTCGCTCTGGATCGCCACCCATAGATGTGCTCTCTCTCTCTCTCTCTCTCTCATCTTCATTACCTAAGAATGTCTCTGAGCCCAGAAGCATTCATAAGAAATGAAGATAGCAGCAGCTGGAGGCTTTGAAATGATCCCAGGTGCAGGTAAGAAAATATATTTTGTTGATTTAAGTAGGAGGGATAGAATACTTTGAAGGGTGCCAAGGAAGGTGTTCAGGAGACCATTGAAGCTTGTGGATACCAAGTTGCATAGTCCTGTTGTAGAGGGATCATATTCTATGGTTGTTTGGCTTTCCTTAATTTACTTTTTTGCTATCCAGCAACATAATTGGTTAGGTTATGTGTGTCTACACTGCTACGTACTCTTAATCTTCAGTCTTTGATGTTCACTGTGCTATGTATTTTAGGCTAACATACTAGACATTTTCCTTGATGAAAAGAGATGAACCTAGTATTTCAGTGTGGACTCACATCAGCTAATACTTAGGATTCTCATTCCCAGGGTTGGCTGTACCATGATGAGGTCTGATGCAGGAGCATCAGGCAGCAGAATATGGTCAAAGTGATGGTTTTTCCTTTCCAAAGGGCCTGCCGATTCTTGGTTCTGCTGGCCAGCCATGCAAGCAGGCAGCAGAACCAAGAAGTGGCAGCTCACTTTCCTGCTGGCCTGCCTGCTGTGCTTGCAAAACTCTCATCCACCCAACCTGCTTGGCCAGCCAACTCAGTTGGGCCTGCATGCCTTACTTTTGTTGGTGCACATCTGCGTGCATGACTGCCTTGCTAGCACGTCACGCATCAAGGCTTTCCACCTTCAGGAGTGTGTGGCACCTGTGAGGTTGGCCAAAGTATCGCAAAAGTCTTAGACCTTCCAGGACCTTGATGCACCAATGGTAAAACACAGATTCGGCTTAGTTCCATATTCAGTTTTTCACACCACAGTAATGGTAAAGATTTCTACTATTTATCCCTGCCTGTTTGGGATCATGTCCCTGCTTTCAGCCATCTTGGGCTGACCACTGTGTGACTGTTAGGATTTTCCTGGATTTGTCCTGGTTTTTGTTCTATCCTGGGTGTCGGGGGGATTTTCTGTAATTTTCTATAATGTTCTGGAATGACACACTTTCCCCTTTAAGACTGCTATTAGTGTGGCAGGCGGGATGATACACTTTCTGGAGGCCCCTATTGGAGAAGTGGGGAGCAGGAATGACATGCTTTCCCCTCCTTCTCTACAATCTGGGCCCTTAAGAGCCCGATTTGAGTGGAGAAGGAGAAAGCACGCTTTCCAGGGCCTCTGGAAAGCATGTCATTCATAACCGCCATGCTAATGGCAGCTGCTTATAGCTTGGCGGGGGGAATGATGCATTTTCCAGAGCCCCTGGAAAACATGCTTCTCTTCCCCCCCCCCCGGATGTCCTCTTTTTTGGTTTCCCAAATATGGGCACCCTACCTTTGCAATACTTTGTGATGCAGCTCTTGAAGGTGGAAGCCCTTGACAAGGAGCATGCTGGCGAGATGGGCGCATGTATGTGCACCAAACAAAGTAAGCTGGTGGGCAGGTGCACAGATCAGGTGAAAGGGGTGGCAGGGGGTCCCCATTTCAGGCGATGGTCTACCTAGGGCTAGGCCTGCTCATCCCCAATCCTCTTGGTAACCCAAGCTGTGTTTCATGGGGAGTTCCCAAGTAGCCAGATCTTGCCTCGTGTCATGAATGTGCTCACCCCCTCTTTCTTTCTGGCATTGAATGGACGAGTCTGTGGCAGTGGCTTATACTCATTTGGTTTAGAACAGGGTGTCCAACATCTTTCATTCTGAAAGCCAAAGTCCATCTCGGAGAAACTCTCAGGTGCCACATTTGAGTGAGGAGTGGGACCAAAGGCAAAAGGAAGGGGGGGGGACAAAATACCAAAGAATACCAGGATTATTTTAGCTTGAAGCTCTTACTGCCAATAACTAAGCCTTAGTAGAGGCATTTCAACCTTTTACAATGGGGTGGCGGTGGGGAACTTCACAAACAATAGGTGGCTGGGGGGAAAGAGGGTGAGGCCAGAGGAAGGGGGCATGGCCCACTAGGGAAACAAAGAGGGTGGGATTGGGACCCCAGGCTTTGACTCACAGACACGAGGTTCAACACCACTGATGTAAACCTTTAAAAGCTTCCTCATCATAAGCAGGGTGAGCCCTGGTCATCATCTGAGGACAGGTTGGCAGCAGGGTCCTGTAACAGGACATACATGAGGACATATATCACAAGGTCTGGTTCAAAAATGCTCATTTCTTCTGCAATCTCAGAAATACTGTGGGAGGAAATCTACAGAGGTAGTTACTCCACTACAGATTCTAGTTTTCTGTTCTGATGAGCCTTTCCTTATGAAATGCTCTTATCTCCTTCTTGGCTAATGCATACCTTTAGGACATCACATTCTTTCATGCGGCATTAGTCTTTGAAGCATTAATGAGAGCTCTTTAGTGATTTAAAGCATCCCTGGGAATGGAATGTGCTGCATCAGAAGCAGAGGAAGATGGGGATGGGTGGGAGTCAAATTTCCGCAACAATATATTTGCAAAGTAATTTGGGGTGGCTGGGTTTTGAACTGGCAATTAAAACCCATTAGCTCTACAAAATAACTGCTCCTGGTGGAGGTGAAAACTGCTAGAACTGGTTTGTTGGTATAGTCTGACTCGGTTGCCTGTATTTTTGGATTCTCACTGGGGAAGTGGTGATGGGGACTTTCATAATGAGCACCTGCACATCAACATTTCCCCCGGCACCACTGAACATCGGGGCTTTAAGATGAGCCATTTCACATATACACTGCAACTTCCCTGCCTCTGTGTTTTCCCCGTTTTTATGCAATACCAGGCAAAAGGGAGTAGCATCATTGTGATCACTTCTCTCCCCTCCAGCCACCTCTGCCATGGATGATGAGGTGGGTGGTAGCATCAGTTAGTCATGGGAGCATTTCCTGGCCTGTCTTGGCCCCAATTGCTCTATTGCCTTTCTGCAAAGGCCTTCTTGAACAGGCATGTTTTAACAAAACATGGAGAAGAGCAGCCATTAGATACCTAAAAAGTAAAATCCAAATAAAAATACCGTTAAAAATACATCTAACAACTCAGAGCAAAATACAATTACAAACCCAGAACAAAATAGGATCACAAAAATGTAATCTCGTGCTGAGTCTGATCAGACACGGGCTAGAGCTCATTATCGAGCCTACTCTGTGGCGGTGAGGGTGGCGAAGAGACAGTTCTTCTCCACCAGCATTGCATCTTCACAGTGTTGTCCGGCAGAGCTTTTCCAGGTGGTTCGTGGCCTGCTACACTCTGGGCCAGGGCGAGAGATGGTGGAACCCTCGGTAGCACGCTGTGACGGGTTTGCACGGCACTTTGAAGATAAAGTCGCTCAGATTCACCTTGAATTGGACACCATGCTTAATGCAGCTCCGCTAGTAGAGGCGTTCAGAGCACCATCTGGTCCAGTTTTATTGGATGAGTTTCAGTTACTGAGGCCTGAGGATGTGGACAAGGTGCTTGGCCAAGTCCGGTCGACCACTTGTGTGCTTGACCCTTGCCCGTTGTGGCTAATTACATCAAATAAGGATGGGACCGCCGGCTGGGTCCAGGAGGTTGTAAATGCTTCCTTGAGAGAGGGAGTGGTGCCAGCCTCGTTAAAAGAGGTGGTAATCAGACCACTCCTGAAAAAGCCTAACCTGGACCTGGAAGATGTTAACAACTATAGGCCGGTGACGAACATTCCTTTCCTGGGCAAGGTGCTTGAGCGGGTGGTTGCAGGACAACTCCAGACACTCTTGAATGAAACTGATTATCTAGATCCATTTCAATCGGGTTTCAGGCCTGGTTTTGGAACAGAAACTGCCTTGGTTGCCCTGTGGGATGACCTTTGCCAGGAGAGGGACAGGGGGAGTGCGACCCTATTGGTTCTCTTGGACCTCTCAGCGGCTTTCGATACCATCGACCATGGTATCCTTCTGGATAGGTTGTCTATGCTGGGAATTGGAGGCACTGTGCTGCAGTGGTTCCGCTCCTACTTGGATGGCCATTTTCAGAAGGTGCTACTGGGGGATTATTGCTCTGTGCCATGGCATATAAGCCATGGGGTTCCACAGGGCTCTATTTTATCCCTTATGCTGTTTAACATATACATGAAGCTGCTGGGAGAGGTTATCTGGAAATGTGGGCTGAGATGTCATCAATATGAGGATGACACCCAGCTCTACCTCTCCTTCTCATCAAACCCAGGTGAGGCAGTGGCTGTTCTGAATCAGTACCTGGGCACGGTAATGGACTGGATGAGGGCTAACAAACTGAGACTCAATCCAGACAAGACAGAGGTACTGTTAGCGGGCGGTTTGTCTGTCCGGCGAGGTGATGTTCACCCTGTTCTGGAGGGGGTTGCACTCCCCCTAAAGGATTGGGTCCGTAGTTTGGGGGTGCTCTTGGATCCAGAACTGTCACTTGAGGCACAGGTGAACTCGGTGGCAAAGAGCACCTTTTACCAGCTTAGGCTGATATACCAACTGTGCCCTTATCTGGACAGAGATAGCCTAGCTACAGTTATCCATGCTCTCATAACCTCTCGTTTGGATTACTGCAATGCGTTATACGTGGGGCTGCCTTTGAAAACGGTCCGGAAACTTCAGCTGGTACAAAACAGGGCAGCCAGATTGTTAACAGGGACTGGCCAACGAGAACATATTACGCCAGTCCTTTTCCAACTTCACTGGCTGCCGATCCAGGTCCGGGCCCAATTCAAAGTGCTGGTACTAACATTTAAAGCCCTAAACGGCTTGGGGCCAGGATATCTAAAGGAACGCCTCCTCCCATATGTACCTGCCCGGACCCTAAGATCATCTACAGGGGTCCTTCTCCGTGAGCCCTGCCAAAGGAAGTGAGGCAGGTGGCCACTAGGAGGAGGGCTTTCTCCGCTGTGGCACCCTGGCTGTGGAATGAGCTCCCCAGAGAGGTTCGCCTGGCGCCTACTTTGTACTCTTTTCATCGCCAGGTGAAAACCTTTTTATTCTCTCAGTATTTTAACAGTTAAATTAACTCAATTTTAATCCTTGCTGTTTTAAATTTGTATTTTAATCTGTATTAATTCCTGCTGCTTGGTTTTATTCTGGTTGTGTTTTTATATTGTATGTTATTTTATGTTTTTAGATTGTGGCTTGTTTTATATTTTTAAAATGATTTCATGGTTTTAATTTTTGTGAACCGCCCAGAGAGCTTTGGCTATAGGGCAGTATAAAAATGCAATAAATAAATAAATAAATAACCAACAGAAGAAGAAACTGGAAATTGTCTCCATGCACGACATCTTGAGGTGTTCCCTAAAGAAGGGATATGAAAATGCAGGTGGGGAAGATGGGGACATGGTTTGGTTAAAAGGGGGGGGGGCTTGTGGATTTCATTGAGGCCTTTCCTACTTTTCCCCAGTCTGAGCTTTGCTCGATTGCTTGTACTGCAGTGAAACAAAGAAAAACGGAGACCTGATTCAGATATTCCACCATCTCCCTGGCTGCTGAGAATAAAATGTCTACTGACACTTCAGAAAACACTCTGAATGAGATTAAGTGGTACCATACCTGATCAGGCTCAAGCCAGGATGATTCCTCCAATGAGGACCCTGATATCGCAGGGTCTGAAGACCCTGCAGGACCCCTTGACTCCAACACTGCCCCAGATACCTCTAGAATATCTGAAGAAGCTACATCAGGCCCTTTGGCAATGATAGGCCTTGAGGGACCCACAGACAGACCTCTGATAAACCTGCCTCACCTGTGGAGTCAGAAGAGGAAGCTGAGTGACCACCCAAACCTAGAGAGTGCTGGCACCCAAAAGTGTAAGTGCAGGAGGCCTCCCATTGGCAAACTGCATGCTGTAGCACTCTCTCTGGCTCCTCAGGAATAAGAGGATTCCTTAGAAGTAGGGGATATTCAAGAATTCAGAGTCCTAAGGAGCAGGAAGCCATGAAGGCTAGACTAATTGCTTGCAGCTGGATCTGGGTGGGGTTCTGGAAGACTGTGCCACATAAGCCATGAATGGTGGAGCACATGCTTTGTAAAGAGAAGATCCCAGGTTCAGTCCTCAGCCTCTCCAGGTGAGGTTAGGAAAGAATCCTGCCTGCAAACAATTCATGTAGAAATAATAATAAATATAAGGAACAATCCTGTGTTGGCCATGGGGATGTTTGACTAAACAGATAAAACCTCATTGGTCTATGGGTGCTTCCAGACTTTCCATTATCTCTGATATTCAGGCCATTCAATTATTCATTCCTGAAAATCCATGTGACATTAATCCTAAAATATTATATTACTGCATTCTCTCCATAGTAATATTTTTCTCCAGTGCTGTTTTATCACAATTCTGTAAACCTCTATCAGACCTGCAGTACAATCTCTTCCATCATAAATTGCCTTTTGAACTATTTTTCTACACCCAGGGCATAAAACTGGTCAGTGACATTGTTTTAAGTCCCCCTCATGAACTCTCTCCAACTCCAGTGGCACCAGCCTGTTCCGTGCAACAGAATTATTTTTTAGACAAAGGATCAGTGAAACTGATGGAAATAATTTCCCTCTTCCAGCAGTGAATATGGGGGTGGGGTAAAACCTCCCATAAGACATCTGTTTCATCTAGACTTGCTGCAGAGGTGGGAGGAAATGCTAGTTAATTTCACAATGTCTGCATTGGGGCCATAATAATTTTTAAAAAATTAACAGTGAAATTGACAAGTCCTCCCACCCCTGCCCCCGCCCCGCTGCCAACACCTTTATAATGAGTGCAAACTGAAAGCTTGTAAGTTTCACACGGCTTCTCTGGAGGTAATGGGAGGAAACTTTTGGGCAGTTTCTCTGGTGTTCCCAGCCCCCCAATGTTGATGGTGCCAGGGGATAGACAAGTGCCCCTGGGGTGGAGAGGTTTGCCTTCCCTTGCAAAATCTACCTGCCCATTTGCATGGTGGACTAGATAGTAAGCAGCTGGATGTCATCTGGAAGCACCAAAGTTTTCTCCTTTGATTGGGCATATTGGTAAAGCAATACCCATTGCACGACCATCAGGGTATGCCAGCACCACACATTTTTATGCATAAAACATTTAATTTTGAGCCCTTGATTTTAATTAGTTCTTGGTTTTCACACTTTCCAACTACAGTTTCTAATTTTACAAGGAACAGCAACTGAATTATTAAACCGATGCCTGCAGTCTATTGATTTTCCCATGTATGCACAGTTTCTTCACTATACAAATCCCCAGTGTGGTGCTGAATGTAAAGGTCTCCACTTTAGACAAATGTTAATTTTTTTCAGAGGTACTTAAATTACATTTCAGAAGACTGTGTCAAAGGGTGACTTTTCACTTAACTGAGCAGATCTCAAGACTGCATTCCTTTCCATTCACAATTGTAGATAACTATAAGAGAAAAGCTTTCAAAAAGAAATACGTTACACTCTGCACTGTAAATAAATATACACCACCATCCCCAAACCCACACTAAATTGGATTCTAGGCCACCGATCCCATTTTTAGGTTAAGGATTTTGCCCAGCATTACTAATAATTTTCCCCATGGGTTGGTGAGCTTTCACATATGATGCCCTTCTGGAGAAGTATCCCACTGGCTAGGTAAAATCATTCCATTTATCTGGCCAATTTCTGTTGCGGGTAAATGTGAAAAGAGCGCATTTCCAGGCAGCAATTAGAAGCCTACAGATGCACTTGAGCTCTTCAAATCATGTCCTAAAATTGTGATGTTCCATTGATGACCCAGGTCAGGTATATTCTGCAGGCAAATGCTTAGCTGAGAAAATGGTGTTGAGGGTATGTTTTTACTTTTATGGCTGTAGGAGCCTGCTTCAGAGAGATGGATGCTGTTCTGCCAGGGACAGAGGTTCTTTCGGATTCAAACAAGGCAATAATCGCAGCAGGTGATTCCCTTTCCCAGATTTTATTTAGAGGGAGAGGCAAGATATTAATGGTAGAAGAAAAACATGGAAATGAACAGGCAGATGCAGAGAATTTATGGTCCTTCAATTACCAGCAACTCCATTGCAGTTACAGACGTGCTCCATAACTGGTCAGCCATGGTGCTTGTCACGATACTTGCCCATGGAGAGGTTCATCATTATGAGCTCCCTTGGGGCTTTTTGTATTGTATTTCTCGAATACATTCTGCCAAACTCATGCTTCTGTCACTAATTAGCTATCAACTACACTTGTGATTAGGCTACATTCTAACAGATCTGGCAGACTATCTAGTGAATGCATGGTTTCAAGGTTATGAAAATCAATCATAAGTGATCTGTCCTTACATACAACTGGTAATCCTGATTAGTTCATCTGTTACACTTGGTGAACTTGCCCTGAACGTCCTCCCTAAACTCTCCTCTTAGGGATCAGGAGGAAGTTCAGGCACAGAGGATGAACAAAAGGGAAGACGAAGCATGGAGATTTGAGAATGGGGGGGGGGACCATTGCTATATGCCACTGCCACCCTCCTCATGATCACGATAGTTCCGGAATGGGTCCCGTTACAGGATCCTGAAGAAAAAAGACATCAAGCTAGATCCCATTTATAGTGGCCCCTGGATGGGGTTGAAAAAGAAGAGGGAAGCGGTTCTCAGAATGCTGAGATACTTTATAAATTCACGCCCAAAGCGTTTCGGCCTATGTGGTACTTTTAAAAGGCCTTCTTCAGGGGGCTGTAACATCAAATATACATTATATTAATGTAACTGTATAGGGATAACACATAGCATCAATATAACTGTATAGGGATTTATTGGGAATATTGCCTTAAAAGGCCTATGCCCATATGTAAGTTTCTTTAAAATTGTTTAAATAGTACATTTTAAAGGCCCTTGGGCCTATCCATATTATACATCAAAACATTTTTAATTCATATAAAAACATCTCTGTATATAAAAACACTACTATCAAAAGTTTAATACATAGAATTCTTACTTGATAAGAGAAGTCTGCAGAAAACTCTTAACAGAATG
Organism: Anniella stebbinsi; assembly: GCA_029215795.1. NCBI lineage: Eukaryota > Metazoa > Chordata > Lepidosauria > Squamata > Anniellidae > Anniella > Anniella stebbinsi. The sequence goes on along the minus strand of JARDYH010000001.1, from coordinate 305,791,854 downwards.
ATAGTCTCTCGTGGTGTTCATTGGTGACTGAGGAAATATAATCGCTAGGGGTGTGTACGGACCCCCCGGATCGGATTGGGACCCGGATCGGGATCTCCAATTTTGTCCTTGATCAGATCAGACAAAATCGGAGGCCCACCGGACCGGATCGGTCCCGATCCCGATCCAAAAATAGACTTGCATTGGGGGAAAGAAAGCTTTCCCCCAATGCAAGTCTATGAGGAAAAAATGGCGGCAGGTGGGTGAGGGGGGGCCTAACTCCCTCCTCCCCCCTCGAGGTTCTTACCTCCCGGGGCTGTCTGCTGTGGATGGCCCCGGCAGGTAAGCCCCTCCCCTGCGCTCCTTACCCCCCCAGGGCCGTCCGCTTCCATCCGCTGGCGCCCGCGGGCGCCAGCAGATGGAAGTGGACAGCCCCGGGGGGGTAAGCTTACCTTCAGGGGCCATCTGCTCCCCTCCGCCGTTGGCTGCTACTGCGAGCAGGCTTCACAGCCTGCCCCTAGGTAGCGCGCCAGGTGATGTCATGGGCCTCCCTCCCCCCCTGCTTACCTTCGGGGGACATCCACTCATCACCTGGCGCGCTACCTAGGAGCAGGCTGCGAAGCCTGCTCGCAGTAGCGGCCAGCGGTGGAGGGGAGTGGAAGTCCCCGGAAGGTAAGCCCCCTGCCCCCATTGTCCGCTTCCATCGGCGGCCGCCCACTGGCACCTGCGAATGGAAATGGCGGTGGGTGCCAGCAGGCGCCCGCCGATCCTTCGACCCATCCGATCTGGATCGGGTCCTTTCTGGATCAGATTGGATTGGATCGAACGATCCAACGGGGTGATCGGAAATCGGATAATTGTTATGATTTCCCCTGGATCGGATCCGGATCGTGGATCAGACCCGATCCAGTGCACACCCCTAATAATCGCTCCAGTGTCCTCTTTTTATACTCATATTTCTTTTCTCATTGTTACATCATTTTTCTCATTGTTGCATCATTTTTGACAGGTGTTTGAGCTTTGGCAGGTGTTTCCATGTGGAAAAGATAAGTGCAAGGTCTTTGAATACCTCGTTATTTCTATCGTAATTCTTGTGATATGGGAGTCACTGCTGGTAATTGCTAAGTCACAGAAGTGGGAGAAATTCCAGATCTAAATTTAAGCCACTTGGATTTAGAGGTTTTAACTTTAGGATCCATTCTATTTCCTTTCTTAATAGCAAGTTGTGATCATGTCTTTCTAATTTCTAGAGAGCCCAAAACTTTAAATCTATAATGGAGTGATTTTGTGCTGAAAAATGATCTACTAAGGGAGCACCTGGACTGTTGTTCTTTAAGTTACTGAGGTGCTCTCCTATTCTTTCTTTCAGAGGTCTGATAGTTTTGCCTATATAGATCTTAGGGCATTTGCACTGGATGGCATATATTACAAAAGTGCTATTGCAAGTGGTAAAGTTCTTTAGGAAATATTTTTGTTGATCAGATGGATTTTCAAATTGGCTGGTTTCACACGACACATTAGGCAAAGGAGGGGGAAATAGCATACTGACCGTGCGTTAGGTAGGAGGTGCTCCCCACACAACATGTTGCTACTCCGTCCGTTGAGCGGCTGAAAGTTCCGGCGTCCATCTTGGTTGCAGCAGGCCTTTGATGGCCTTTAATGGATGTTTAATGCTTTGCTCAAATTTGTTTATGGCCAACACTGATGTTTTATTTGTTTTCTGGGTGGTTGTGTTATAGTGGATAATTGTTTTAAGCTGTTCTAATTTTTGCATGTTTTAATTCTGCTGTATTTTTCTGTTTTTGAGAAAGCTGTCTGTGAAATCTAAAAGATGGTGGTGGTGATGATGGTGATGATGATTAAAGTTGGCTCAAAATGAACAAACTGGAAAATACCAGGAGTTGAACCTGGAGCACTCTGCATGCAAAGCATGTGCTTCATGATTAAACTATGCTCTCCTCTCCACCCCAAATGGATTCAAATCCAGTCTGTTTTCGATTAACCATATCTTGGCTTGCTGGTAAAAGTCTTATTCTCGTATAGCAATGGAAAACAGGCCATAGATCAAGAATATCAGGGTCCATTTCCTATTTTGCCAAATGGCCAAGCAGAGCTAGAAACAAAGGCATGTTGAATATCTGGCTCCCTCATAACAAAAAGAACCTCCTTTCTCTTCTTTTATTTCATATTTGTAATATATCATCTTGGCACAATAAGTTGGAACCCACATACTAGTTCACTGGGGAAACAATTTGCTTCAATGACCTTCCATTGTCTCCTTATCTGTAACATACAATACAGCCAGAAAAATGTTTGCTTGTCAAAGAACATCATTTCTATCGGCTGAAGCACTTATACAACAACACATAAACTATTCAAGATCATGCAGCAGCACACAATTGTGTCCTGAGTAATTGCATAACTTGCCTAAACAGACAGCACAGATACCTCTTAATTAAGAAAGGTGGCAGAATTCTGGAAAATTGGCTCACTAGCCTTGCAACAAGGTCTTAACAATGAAAATAACAGTAGTGATTCAAATGGAATACAATATAATGACACTCATCAAATATAAATAGAAAAATATTACAATGAGTAAACAAAAACCAAATACGCAAATAACAACGGTAGGAGAACTAGACTGTAATGATTCACAAATGGCCTTTCCATATGATCAGATTGTTGAGTAATACATGTACAGTAATCCTCCATTTTCATGCAATCAAGACATCGTTCCTGAAATTGAGCTTATATTGTGATGATATTGTATTTTCCCCACATCAGATTCATTGAATTGTCTAACTGGAGAAAATTATTCTTCCAACTATTGAATCTTGCTCCAAGTAGCAGATGGTGCAAGATGAGGAGGTAACGCCTGCTGGATTCCCAAACTGATGTCTGGGGCTTCAGTTCACTTCCACAATAAAAGTTTCCTTTCTCAGACACCGCCATGTATAATGTCAGCAAGCTACCCCATTCCCTGCATCACTCCCCCCCACTACTACTGGGGAATTTCCTCTTCCCCTTGAGGGCTTGAATCGAAAATTGATGTTCTGCCATCGGAAGGAGACCACTGGCAGAATGGGACCTCTGTGTCCTCTCTTCCTCCCTGCAGCCTGCTGTGCATGATCCAGAGGAGATTTGGAGGGTGCATGGGGCACTGCAGTGAGGTCGCATTCTACTAGCAGTATCCTTTGGCTGGTGGAATGACAATTCTGGATCTAACCCCTTAGTTTTGTCATTTGAGTTCTGGACTATATGCACCCCCCCCCCCGGGTTATTTATTTAAATAAATAAATAAATAAATGAAAAGAAAAAAATCAGCAAGCAGGCACTATACCACCTGCAATTCTTCCCCATCCTTTCCCAGCACCCATTGTCTGGGTTTATTTCACTACTGCTACCAGATCTATGTTATCATTACCTTAGAGATACAAAATAAAAACCTCACCTGTAAGGGCCTGGAGTGTCAGCCAACCCTTAATTTTCTTGATGTCCACTCTCGCGTATGAGAAATTCCACAGAACGGCGGTATTTCCACATGGAGATGAGCTCACGGAAGTGCAAGTGCAGCCCTTTGGAGCAAATCATTTTAATTGCATCCTATCTACTATGTAATTGCCCTGTAAACAGAAGCACACACAGAATAACAAGAGGATTGGGAAGCATAATTATATACAATTAGCTACATTCAGTGTTCCCTGCTCTACTTTTTTCTAATGAATACCCTCTTGCAAATTGCAGGCTTAGTAACTGGGCAGGGCAAATAAAGCAAGGAGACTGGTGCCATTCATTATAGGGACAAGAAGAGCATCTAAGGCTAATGCTGGGCTCTTGGGTGTTTAGCCTGTGGTAGTTTGAGATGTGAGGGAAGTACTGAAATTGCATCAAATCAAGTGTAGCACTACTGTTGTTGTTGTTCGAGGGACAATGAAAAGGACCATTTGACCAACAGCCAATAGTTGTGCCAGTCACCAGGTTCGCATTCTAAAGGCAGGGCAAATATAGTAGGCAGAGGACACTTTCAGGTGGAGGGAGTTAAGTAAACAGCCATGGTCAGAACCTTGATGGAAGCACAACAAGGTAAAATGCAGGTAAGGGTGCCTAGTCTCAGGGGTACATGGGAAGGAACAAAGGATGTACATTGGATTCTGATGAAGCTTGAGCAGAATTGGGCACTTTTGCCCAGTTCTGTTGCTTCCAAGGTGAAGCAGGCTTCTTTCAGAAGTCAACAGAACTGAAGGCAGAGGCAAATGAAACTTCATCATCAACCCGTGTTTCAGAGATGCAGGAGACATGGAGATTTATGTCTCTGGCAAATAGTGCCATTTAGTTTTGTTTCTATAAATGCTGATCGCGAGCAGAGGGAGGGGGTAGGGGGTTGATTACTGACTGGTCCACCTTCTAATCCTAGGACACATTTTAATAGAGTCTCCAAAAACTGCTTTGGGAGAAGACAAAGATGTGAACATGAGATGGCCATTTTTCCAATGCCACCAGACTTCATTATGAAAACAGCCTTAAAATGGGTTTCAATTATTATAATTCCTGAGCCGTACCTATTCTTCTAAACTTTGCCGATTTCTTGCCTGGGGATACCTCTATGACATGTACCATTTCTATACGAATTGCCTAAAAGGGGGGGGGGGGAGAAGGAAACAAATCACTTCCCCTCCCAAAATTTGAGAACTCCCTTTCCACATGGACCACTGCACCTATCCTTGTGAAACCTTTCAGGATTCAAATTTAGCAGCATGTCTGGGCAGTTTGTCATTTTCAGAAGGATGGTCCACCAGGAACATAGGGAGATAAGTAAGGCCTATTTTGGAGACCCTAGAAATGTAAGACTGCTATTTCACAACCCCCTGCAGCAATCATTATTGAACTTGGGAGGCTTGAATCTATCAGAAGGTGCAACTATCTCTGAAAATTTCATCAAATTCTGCCCAGAAATGAAAAAGTTATTGGCATTTTTTTAAAAACAAAAAAACCCAAATATAAAAGCACATACCAAAAAGATTCTTGAACATATTTTTTTCTGACATTCAGTGGGTGAAATCCCCTCTTAAGGGTCTATATGCCTGCAATGATAATTAAAAAGAGAAAAATATATTATACCCTATTTTTTTCTTTTTCTTTATTTGTGAATATAAAAAAATAAAAATAAAAACCAAATCTTGAAAAAAAGGGAAAAAACACATATATACAACGATGACATCACTTTTTCATCAAATGCATAAAAAGGAGAGAATTATTCCTAAATTTCAAAAAAATCAGTCCATATAGCTATATATTTATCAATCTGCAAGTTGCGCCTGTATATCACGCGTTCAAATATCGATAAGATTATTATGCTCACCTCTCATAATGCAATGGATTGAGGACATAATAGCCTATTTTTAATTTCCCTTGAGTCAATGGGAAGCATGAAACCTCCGATTTCTAGATCTCAACTCAGGTTTGGTACTGAGTCAAAGCAGAATGTCTCTGAATTAGTCCCAGCCAAATTTGGTTGTTTTTTGATGCACCAAATCAGAGTCTGATTTGGGAGCTAGTGCCACCTCTAGTAGGAACAGATCAAGCTGGACTCCAACCCTATGTTCTCCTTGACCCATTAATCTTCATGTAAAGAAAAAAGGTGCCAAGCCAAATGGTCTGAGTCAAAATATGGCATCTGAAAAATAAGCCTCTCATAAAAGAATATGGGACTTAAAATGTACAGAATGAGGTTGGCTGAGAATAGTGTGCAATTAAACATGCTTCTGGACTGAACAAATGGCAGCGATACACAAATTGTTGGGGGCATCTATAGTGCCTCCGTCAGGTTATAGACAGGAGTCTTAAGATTCACTCAGATCAGTGCACTTTATTTTATTTTTACTTTTCCCTTTGCTATTCTGGTATTAATCTTTACCCATTTCCATAAGTGTGCACTCCCTCCTCTAAGTATTACAGGTTTAATTTTGTTTTTAAAAGGCATTTTCTAATGACAACTTTACATTTGTGTACCCATACTTCCCCCATATGATGCAGTATTTCCTCAAACGTGAGGGGAGTCTCAGAATCCAACGCTTTCATTGATATGCTACACTGACTCCCTCACGTTGGAGCACATTCACATTTACAATGATCACACAGACGGCTTTTTCATACCAAACTGCCTACTTAGGATCAGTGGATCATGGGTCCCCTCTTCACAACGCCAGGAGCGCTGCACTGTGGTGCCTCCCCGGTGTCGCGGGGCACATTTCCGCCCCTAATGCCAATCCTGATGTAAGGACATGACTGCGCCTTTTCCTTTGTTGCCACCCACACCACCGAGCATTTAGCGGTGCTGCGGCTGCTGGAGGGGGGGACTAGGAGCTTCAACTACCCTACTCCCAGGTAAGGTTTTTTTTAAAAAAAAAATTACAAAATGGGGGGGAGGACAGCAGAGGCACATCACTGTTTTTTTCTTACTTTTAAAAATTTAAATGTGGGGGGAGGACTGCCTCAAACTAAAAAAGTTGCATTCAATGACGGACTTTTTTAGTTCGCGGCAAAGAGCCTTTGCCCCTAGATGGCTTCGCACTGGCAGCTGCGTCATGTAACGCAACTGCCGCCAGTGCAAAGACATGTCAACGGAAACTGTCCGTCTAGAGGTACCCATGGAATCATAGAATAGTAGAGTTGAAAGAGGCCTATAAAGCGATCGAGTCCAACTTCCTGCTCAATGCAGGAATCCACCTTAAAGCATCCCTGACAGATGGTTGTCCAGCTGACTCTTGAAGGCCTCTAGTGTGGGAGAGCCCATGACCTCCCTAGGTAATGGGTTCCATTGTTGTACTGCTCTAACAGTCAGGAAGCTTTTCCTGATGTCCAGCCAGAATCTGACTTCCTGTAAGTTCAGCCCATTATTCTGTGTCCTGCACTGTGGGATGATCAAGAAGAGATCCTGGCCCTCCTCTGTGTGACAATCTTTCAAGTACTTGAAGAGTGCTATCATGTCTCCCCTCAGTCTTCTCCAGGCTAAATATGCCCAGTTCTTTCAGTCTCTTCTCATAGGACTTTGTTTCCAGACCCATGAAGATGAAGCACATGGACCCATGCAGAATATCACAATAGCCAAGGATTGTGATGCCTAGATAGTGCCTAGATAGCTTTCTCCAACATGCTTTCTTACAATCCATTTAATCCCATTTAGAAGAGATTCCCTCAGATAAAAGGCTCTGCCTTGGCCACAAGAGAATTAAGGAGGAGGGAAAAGATTTCTTTACACACACACAGCTGAGTGAATGCTACAAGTGGGTGGGCAAGCAATAACATAGATAGGCACTAACAATCCTGGAATATGAGAAGGCCTATCCTTTGACAGAAGAAGTGCTGACCTTCCACATTGGGATTTATCCCGCCCACACAGAAAATGCTAATCCCACAGCTATAGGAAAAACAATTGGTGTGCACTGCCTCTGCTGAATACAAATGGGCATTTTGTTTAACCCTAATATTGCTTGCATAAGTCAGGACATTCAATTAGAATGATAGCAAAATTCTTTTCCACAGCTGACGTAGTGATGTGGCCCTTGTGAATTAATAAAAAAATGTAAAAGTGATATGTTCTGCGTGCCTATTCTAAAGGTGATATGAGTTCTGCGTGCCTAGTATAAAGTCGTGCATGTGATATATTGAACAAAACTCACTATTCAATATCATTGTAACTTGGTTTACACTAATGTGCATCGGATCGGGTCCGATCCACGATCCAAAGCCAATCCGACCAAAATTGGATAAAATTATCCAATTACGATCCCGGCTTCTGGATCGTCCGATCTCATCCAAACCGCTCTGGAAGGACCCAATTGTCGTGACCGAAGCTCACCCCAGGCTTCTGCTCATGAACTTTAGGCAAACTGACACACTCCAAAATGGTGAGACCTCTTTTATTGTGAAATCACACGGAATTCAAGCATAACGGTTTCATTTCTGCATACATACACTTGAAGCTGAAGATGGACCAGATAGCTTTCAGGTACAACGGCTTAATGCGAACAGCAATCACTCAGGGGGAGACATGTAGAGTTGCCCCTGTCCCATGCGAACAGTCAGCAACGGCCACACACACTGACTCATCAGGAACACGAGCAGAACTCAAGGAGAAACTCCAGCACGGAGGTGCAAGAAGCCTGACAGAAAACAGATCCATCTTGCACAAACCAAACTCAGCCTGCCAGAAACACTGAGCTGATCACGAAAGCAAGATGTCAGGGCATGAACCTCTTCGACCTAGGAAACCCCTCTGCCTGTAACAAAGGCTCTGAGAGGAGGCTCTCTCGCAGGTCACAAACACACACAATTCCAGAACAGCAACAATCAGCCTAAGAGCTTCCCTGTGCCCGTACTTTGGCTCCATGCAGGGAAGGCTCTCACTCAGGCCATTGAACACGAATCCAGAACTGTAATCTGCAAGTCCAAATCTATGAAAAGCCTCAGAGCACTTTTCATGGCACAGTTCTTAGAAATCCCAAGTCCAAATAGCAACAGAACATGTACAGCATGCATCCAACATCTCCAAACCAGATAGAATCCCAAACATGAGTTTCTTGGCAAGCGTAGAACAGATGGTAACAGTAGAACAGATGATTCCTAGCAAAGGGCATCCCCCTCGCTTGCCCCACTTTATAAGGTGGAGGCTGGCAATTCCAAGCCACTTGACAGGCAGGGCTTCAGGCCTGTAATCCAAACTCACGTGCCAACAGGGCAGCACAGTTCAACCTCCTCTTGATGATGACACTATGTGAGAGACAGCTTGCAAGATAGCCCCCACCTTTTCTAAACATACATTCGTTCTCAAGGAAACTCAAGGCCTCGGCTAGCAGCCACAGATAAGCACAGAACATAGACAGACTTTCTCACAACAATTGCCAAGCTTTCAACTCACAATTCACTAGGCCAACCTAGTGAATTGTCCATGAAGCACCTGACATCCGACACCAATCTGGTTCGGATAAATTGGAGGATTGGACCTCCTCCTCCTCCTCGCGCCCCTTACCTGCCGGGGCCTTCCGCTGCTGTCCGCTGCCCCCTTCTACTGAGAAATAGGCTTCGCGGCCTGCCTCTCAGTAGCGCGCCGGGTGTTGCTGGATGGTAGTGGACAGCCCCGGCAGGTAAGAAGCGCGAGGGGGGAGGGCTCCCCCACTTACCTGCCGGGTCGTCCGCTTTCCTCCGGTACTCCGATCTACTGAGAAACAGGCTTCATGGCCTAGTTCTCAGTAGATCGAAGCACCGGAGGGAAGCGGCCGCCCCGGCAGGTAAGGAGTGCGAGTGAGGGGGGACGGACAGGGAGAGGGGAGTTAGGCCCCCACTCACCCATGCACCACCATGTTTTCCCCATAATTGCATTGGGGAAAAGTTTTCTTTCCCCAGTGCAAGTCTATGGGGAAAACACCAAAAATGGCAGCCGATCCGAAAATCGGACATCTGATTTTTGGATCAGGATTGGGTCCGATCTGATCCGAGGGACCTCCGATTTTGTCTGAACCGATCCAGGACAACGTTGGAGGTCCCAATCCAGATCCTGATCCGATCCGGGGGGGTCCCTGCACATTCCTAGTTTACACATAATGCTGAGTTATGGATTATTTAACCCATGGTTTGTTGCCTTACACAGGGTTTGCCCAGCAGCTGATCAAACAAATTGTGGTTTGTCTTCTCAATCCCTGGGTTGTTTGTTTACCTCCTCCTTTGCCCCACCCCTCTCTATATCCCACATGCCTTTGCAGCTCTGTAATACTGGCATGTAGTGTGGCTGTTTTGTTTTTTACTGCTCTTGCCTGCTACCTCTGTAGACTAGTGAAACAACCCATGAACAACCTCCAGTTTGGGGTTAACACATAACAACAACCCATAGTTTAAACAATCCAGTGTCCACAATTCAACAACAAACCATTGATTTTTTTCTGGGCTGTTTGAGGTTAACAAACTATAGTTTGCTAACATGGCCAGATTCACATATCATGCCAACCCAGAATTCAGCAGCCCATATCATGGTTTAACTTCATATGTGAACCAGACCATTATGTATCACAATATCAGTGTATTTAATAACAGGTTATCTTTCAAATAGTTTTATCTGGAGGTGTGTTGTGTTCCATTTTTCCAGCTGTTTGCAAGTCAGACACGACCACCCATACACTTGGTTTTCTTTCATGGTCTCAAGTTTCTATTTGGAATATAAATTCTAACAGCAGCCATAACAACCTGGCAGATCAAGAATCCATAAGTCATTTACTCGACAGGGTAACAGAAGTCAAGACTCAACAGAGGTGATCATTTGAAATTAACTCTCCCATGTATATGTACACAGTTTGTAATCCAAAAATCTCAAAGAAAACATCTTACCTATTAAAATTGCCACATAAAGGTGCACATAGGGATTTACATCCTAGCTATCCTACATCATTTACATCCATGTAAGGATTTACATCCTACCTATTCTACATCTTACCACACAAAGGGACACATAAAGCTTTCTTGTGTAGTAGCAAGTAGCTACATGAGGACAGTCTGACCTGAGCCATCTGTGGCATGCAGAAAATGCTGATTGATTTTAAGGAAGATATTAAGGTTGCTTTGAAAGCTTTATACACAGGGAAAAAACAGGTTGGATGGTTCCCATTAGACGGCCCCACACCTGTGGTGAAATGTTTCCATTAACTTCTCACTCTGAGTTCTCTGGCTCTGGCAATATGTTGCTAATGGCTAAGCAGATCATTAAATACATATCTGGAAGGAAGGAAAGAAAGAAGAAAAGTAGCCAAGCCTATCAAGCTGCTTTATACTGAGTCAAAGCATTAATCCATCTGAGCTAGTGATATTTCTGACACCTGCTTTGGCCTCCCTTTAAATCAAGCATGCACAACCCGCTGCCAGCCTGTAGGTTGTGAGGCCCCCACCCAATTTTCCCCATAGCCCAGCTGATCAGCCACAGACAGGAAGACTGCAGAAAGAGGTTTTCTTCAGCAGGAAGCAAGGAAACCCCCTTTTTTTATCTCTGATCAGGGATTGGAGATAAGCGTGATTGAAATACATTTAGGGCACAGTCTTATGCCTGTTTAGACAGAAAAAAGCCTACAACTCCAAGTATGCCCCACACAGCCATGTTTTCTGACTAAACATGCATAGGATTGGGCATTGAAGCTTTAAGTAACCTTTAGGCTTTCGATAACCTCTAAAATTAAATTTTAGAATTGAGCTGTGCTTTGCATATCTGATGCTTGGTGGGAATGGGTAAGATTAGAATGACATTTATGGTGTCTTTGTGTGTGTGCACATACACATGTACAGCCTCCACTCACCACATCCCCCCCCCGATCCAGCATACTCCAGATGTGGCCCTCAAGGTCAAAAAGGTTGTGTATCCCCTTCCTTTAAATGTTGATTTTACCAGGGCTCAGAGCCAGGCAGCTGTCATGTTGATTTCCCACAATGTCCCAGAGTGATGCTCTGGATGTAGAAGCCCCTAGGTTCAATCCCTGGTATCACCAGTTTAAGGATCTCAGGGAGCAGGGTTTGGAAAGGCATCTGCCCAGGAACCTGGAGCACGGTCAGCTCCAGACTGGAGGGCATCCTCAGCACAGTCCCTATGGCAGGCCTACTCTTATACCATACCCAACAGTGGCAATCCTCCTGTTAGTGCAAGGCAGTGGCCATTACAATTTCTTACAATGCTCCTGATGTTCAAAAATATTGGTCCATGAAAGAGCACTTTCTCCCTTATCAAAGGTCCTATCTACACTACTGCTTTAAAATGATTTATAACAGTTTTAAACCGGTTTAAAGCAGTAGTGTAGATAGGCTCAAAGTACCAGGTCACTGAAGTCATCAGCTGAGGCATTTCCAGTGGTGCCACAGAGCTCTATTGCTTGGTTGGAATCCACCCGGATTAGAGCCTATCTGTGGAACTCCTTGCCTCTGGATATCAGGTTGAAACCCACATTGTTTTGTTTCCAGCTCTTGCTGAAGATATTTTCATTCCAACAAGCCTTCTCTGATTGACCAGCCATGGTTTTGATTGGTACTATGGCTTTAAAATAGCTGTTAATGTTGTGTTTTTGTTACTTTTTTTTTTATTGTGGAGTGGTAGTAAATGAATAAATAAATAAATATATTTAAAATAATGCTGCAAATGTATTTCCATTGACATTGCTATGTTGTTTTTCAGATCTCTTTCTTATGTTTTTTTCTCCTTATTATTTTTTCTTAAGTAGGGCTCGGCAATACTTAAAAGATTATTGGAAACCATTTACCCTATCTAGTGTCTTGATTGGTCCTAGTCACTATGAATTTGTGTTTCCATGAATCCAATTTGAAAATATTGGTGGCTGTAAAAAAGGACGTACGTGTCTATTTCCATCTTCTTGTATTTTATAAGCCTGTTGCAATATGTACATCAAGTGATCCATTCAGGTTTGCCTTTTCTAGTCACAGAGACAACTTCTATGATCACAAAGAATTCTTTATGGGTACCACACTGAAGCTGTACTGATGCCAGTTGATTTTTCTTTATATCTTCTTCTATTAACATAATATTTGGTGTTGGAATTGGCTCCGTCTGAGTTCTCTTTCCTCCCGCTTTGCCCATTCATTCAGGGGAATATGAATTTGTCACCGTTTTATATTCCACCTTAATTTTATAATTCTTGTTTTTCATCACTGGTGCATTCTCATCAAGACTGCAGCATGGTCATACTTTATAATATTCAATTTCCCTTCTAATATATTTTGTTAAATATTCTTATTTTGGGGGCTTTAATATTCCATATAAGCAGTGCAATCCTATGCATGTCTGCTCAGCTCAATGGAGCTTACTCCCAGGTAAGTGTGGATAGGATTGCTACTTAAATGGCCAGATTGGATCGTATTTAATGTTTATTGTGGGGTTTTGGGCATTACGGTAAGAAAAAGGAACAAAAATGTGTTGACACATTTATTTTTTACTTTAGCAATTTTCCCATCTATGACAAATACAACTTGGTCCATCTGTCATTGTTTCTCTATGTCTTTGTTTATTCAAGGATCAATGTTATCTTTTGCCAATAGTAATATCACTGTGTATCTTTATTTCTAAATTTCTTACGCTTTTTCTCTCTCCACTTTGTTGAGCATATTTCTTCCCTCGTTTCTATAGTCACCTCATCTATACATAAATGCAAACATTCAGATTTAGATTAACTGACTTTGTATCCAGCAATCGTTTCTGTATTTATTTAATCATTAATGAGCTGTATTTCCACCAAAAAATGGCCCTCAAAGCAGCTTAACATAATTAAAAGTTAACACTAGCAAAGAGAAATCCTAATCGAAATTAACTAAAAAAGTTGAGGCTGAAAGCAAAAGGGGCAGCAGGGACAGAAATACTAGCATATTTTAGCTTGATGCTGTTTTTGCCAGTAACTAAACCTTAGTAGAGGCATTTCAACCTTTTAGAATGGGGAAACACGCCCACTCACCCCCCCACCCCCCACACCAGGAAACCACCAAATGATTGGCAGTTGGAGGGAAGGGGGTGGGGCCCTCTGGGAAACCCTGGAGGGCCAGATTGAGACCCCAGATGAGCCAGGTTTGGCCTGCAGGCCTGAATTTCGACAGCCCTGCTATAACTCCTGTATATTATCTGTCCTAGCAGAGATCTGTAGGATCTCTACATTACACGTAAGCATTAATAGAGCGAGGGTACAGCTTTGTCATACCCTATAATATAATTTACCCATTGTTGGGCCTATTTAGACCACACACTAAGCCATGGTTAGGCCGCTAACCCTTTTCCAGCAAATGGTTAGTGAGCATGTTTAAACCGTGGTTATGTAGACATCATGGTTAGGAATGGTTCACACAACATGTTAAGCCATCATGTTTTAGGTCAAAGTGGTTAATCACCATTGCTGGGGAATTTAGGAAAAAGTATAACCGGAGTGACTCCATGTTTAATCTGCTTTGCACTCTGCACTCAACACTATGAGGCCTTGACATGTAACCAGCTCTTTTGCACTTTGCATTTTGATTTGCTCAGAGACCTTTGAGTACTGTTTCCACCTGCAATGAAGAACTTGGTAACCACAATGCATACGTAGGCGAAACTCTATGCAAGCTGCTAAATGTCACACCACAAAGTCTGAGAACGTAGCCAAAAAACGATAGCTTAAGATAGTATTTAGTTGGTGTGTTTTCCCTCCTCCTGGCCAGTTCTGCTTGAGGCATTAGCCACAAAAACTGACCTCTTTCATGAAAGACAATAAATCTGAAAATTGCATCCTGCCTCGCTTCTGCGTTATTCTGGTTAGGATATTAGAAAATCCTCCAGAATAAGTCCCCTAAGGCGATTTACGCAACACCATGGCTTAGTGTGCCGTCTGAACAGGGTCAATGTTGACAATAAGGGATGGAATCCTAAATAAGGGGAGTTTGGACACTAGGTTCCTGCAGCTTGATTCGGGCCTGGAAATATACAGGCAGGCAGTGCAAGCAGGCCAAAACTGGTGTTATATGTTTGGACCTTCTTGTCCCATGTAGAGTGTATTGCAGTAATCTAACTTGGATGTAGGTTACCAGAGCACAGACAACTGAAGGCAGGTTATCCCTGTCCAGATAGGGGTGTAGCTGGGCCACCAACTGAGATTGGTAGAAGATACTCTGTGCCCCCAAGGCCACCTGAGTCCCAAGTGACAAAGATAGCTCCAGAAAAAAAACCCAAGCTCACCGGGTATGTACAAGATGGTCAGTATTTTTTTGTGATTGTCAACGATTTCCAAATTTGAGTGCATTTTCTGCAACATGCCTCTACACAGAAACCTGATATGTTTCTTTTTCCTCTTCCTCCTGTGCCCTGTCCTCTACCTCATCTGCCTTCTTAACTGTAATTTTGCTTGTTCCAGATCAGCTGTTTTCTGCCTTGCATCCTAACAAGAATATTCAATTTCTCTGTGAGTTCCAACAAGCGTTACTGATTAACACATTTGAAATCAGTACTCAGTGAATGCATTGGGCCTGCATATTGTTCCTTGTTCACTGAGAACTTCCAAAGGGGCTCTTTTGTGAGAGGGAGACTGGTGGGGAAATGATCTGGAGCCTCGGTTGTAGAACTTCCAGTTCAAGGATATTTGCCAGACCTTCTCCCTGTTGATTCTTAGAAGACAAGCGAAAACTATTTTATTTCAGAAAGCTTTGACTTGATCATGTTGATCAAAAATTTAAACTGCTCATTTTAATTGCATTGTGTGATGTTTTAGGGCTGTTATTGTTACAATTATTTTTACTTATGGATTTTATCTTATAATGATTTTAATGTTGTGTGATTTTAAAATTATAAACTGCTCAGAGAGCTGTTGGGGTTCCTTCCATGTCCTGGACCACTTGAACAACTCCTTAAGGATCTCTTGCTTCCTTAAGAGCCCAACCTTCCTTCTTTTTTTCCTTCCCCTTCAATAACATGGGGTTTAGGCTGTTGGCGTGGGGTGAGTGACACTCCAGACATTTGCAGCTTAACATAACAGTTTATAAGTAAATTAAAACAAACAAATTACAATTAAAGGTATGTAGTCAATAGAGCACAATGACGAAAAGGCATTAAAAGAAAATAAAAGTTGCAAAATGCACATTCTTTTATCCTATCTGCACTTAGAGGTTTCCTGTCTGCTTCTTGCTCTTGTCTTTTCCTTCTCTCTCTGTCTCTGTGGCTGGCTCTCTCCTCTGTTTTTATAACCTCTTCTTCCAAAACAGAAATTTCTGTTTCAATCTTGAAGAAATGAAACTTAACTGGAGAAATAAAACTTGACCATGGAAATGAATCTTAACCAGAGAAATGAAACTACTCCTCTCAGGAATACCTCCTCCCTACAGAAAATCTCCAGGCTTCTAAGGCCTGACCTAAGGCCTCGGTAGGCCTCAAAACTTCACAAGAACATGACCAGAGAGTGGTATATAAATAGGGTGACCAACTGTCAGGATTTCCCCGGATTTGTCCTGGTTTTTGTTCTATCCTGGGTGTCAGGGGGGATTTTCTGTAATTTTCTATAATGTCCTGGAAAGACAAGCTTTCCCATTTAAGGCCACATTAGTGTGGTTGGAGGGAATGATGAGCTTTCTGGAGGTGGGTTATTTCCCTCCCACTGCTCCAATCAGGACCTTACAGGGGAAAGTATGTCATTCCTGGACATTATAGAAAAGGACCCGATTGGAGCAGTGGAGGGCGGGAATGACACACTTTCCCCTCCTCCGCTCCAATTGGGTCCTTTAAAGCAGTGGGGGGGGAAAGACATGCTTTCCAGAGGCCCCGGAAAGCCACTTCCCCACCCCCCACCCCACTGAGGGTCCTCTTTTTTGGTTTCCCAAATGTGGTCACCCTATATATAAAAATATATTTATTTGTTAATTTCTTGCATTTATAATCTGCCTTTCCTCCAAACAGCACAAGGCAGTGTATATGTTCCTCTTTCACTCCATTTTATCCTCACAGCAACCCTGCAGGATAGGTTAGGCTGAGAGTCTGAGACTGGCCTAAAGTCACCCAGTGATCTTCATGGCCAAATGGGGACTAGAATTTACATCTCCCAAGTCTTGTTCCAATGCAGTGTGATACCATGTGTCCTCATCTATACATGTAATGTTCATGTGTGCAGGGGGGACATAAAAACTAAGCACACCATGGGAAGCTTACACTTATACTTAAACCAGAAAACAGGCTAGAGCTTAGAATCAGGAAGGCACAAACTAATGGATTTATATGCAAGGTTGTTACAGGAATAAAAAGGTTGATTACACAAGCAGCATTCAGCTTTGGTAGGCAATGTTTGGTTGATTCTAAGGGGATCACTCTAAGGTAGTGCAAGGAAGTGCCTCATGCCAAATGGAGAGGGGGAAACAATAGGCCCTGGAGATATGTGCAAGTCCTACTTGGATTAGAGAGGAAGAGGTCAGAATAGAAATAGTTCTGTGGCCAGCATGGCTCTCTTACAGAAAGAGAGATGGAGAGAGAATGGAGGTAGAGCTGAGAAAGAAGAAAGGGAAATGCAGATATTGCCTCTCTCAGAGCAGAGGAAAAGGGGCTTTCCTTCTTCTGGGGGGGATGCTGTGGATAACAAGACTGCCCTTGGCATGGGGACACCAGGGTTGCTTCTATGGTGGAGAGTCTGGGTGAAGAGCCCTAAGTCCCTTTACGAACTGTTTTGTTGGTGAAAGCTCAAAGGGTGAACGCAGCCACTGCCAGGGTGTGTGTTCCCTATAGATTCCTAACTATGCTGGATGTAAAATAATATTTATTTAATTATACCCTGCCTTTCTACCAAGAAAATGGCATTCAAGTAGGGATGTGCATATAAACAAAACTTGAGTTTGTCAAGGTTCGCCACCAGTTTCCACCTTGAACCTTGTTCTGTCCCATGTCTGTATCAGATTGGGATATTCATTTTTCTCCTTTTCACATGCTCATTTGTGTGTATTTCTGTGCCTGTTTTCCCAAATGCATGCATTGACTGTGCACTTCTTTGATATGTATTCTTCTCCCATGGATTAAAGCTTGTTTGTAGGCATTTTTGGAAAGTAAGATTTTTTTTCATGTGCATTTCTCCAGTTCAGGCATGCTGTCGAGCACATTTTAAGAGCTGGGTGGGTCCACAACTCACACTGCAAACTTGGAAATGTGCAAATTTCAACTGCTGGTTGCATTTGAGTATGTGTTTTGATCTGGAAGGTGCAAACTGGGTAAATCCTGATAAAAAGCCTACTGAAACACATCTCATACATCTCTGTTCTCCAGGCAGCTTATAGATATAGGGCAGAATCCAATAGGGCATTTATACCCCTGCTGATTCTCTTCCTTCCCTTAGGAAACACTAAACCTTCCTTGCATAAATGATAGGTTCCACTTGCGCAATATAAGTGACAGGAGCCACTGTTTGCAGAAGGGAATTGCAGGGTGGAAAAGAATAAGCTGAGGCAGAAGCACCCTATTGGATTCTGCCTGTAGGGGGGGGGAAATTAAATTTAAAAACTTGATTAAAACAATAATCAAACAAATACATTAAAAGCTAAATCAAAATGATGGGTGTCAATATGCTGTGCATCTTGAATAAGAAGCCACAAGAGTCCTTTATGCTCTCCTGGGAAAGAGTACCAAGGCTTAATCTGACTGTCTAATAAGAAAAGTTAAATAAAAAGATCATTTGGTTTTCGAACCCAGTATTAAATTTCACGTTCAACTGCAGTCTTACTCAGACAAAAACAGATGCTCTGAAACTAGTTTAAACAGAGAGAGAGAGAGAGAGAGAGAGAGAGAGAGAGAGAGAGAGATTAATGGACTAGATCGACTAGCTTATGAGAAAGCATTAAATGTAATCAAGTTATTATAAAGACTAAGTGGAAGCCGTTATGTGAGTAAGAAGTAGGGAGAGCTAGGACAAAGAAAGGTAGAGCTCTGGCCATAGGTGGTAAGGGCCAGCTCAGACCTGGGAAATCTGAAGCATCAGAAACTGGGATACAAGAGTTCACACCCAAACTATGAGACAGCCTTCCTCTACCTGGTCTGCATCCAAGCTACTGCTTTATAGAGGTATTGAAGTGCTCTGACAATTGTTTGGGCCCATGATACATCTACGCCAAGCAGGATATAACACTATGAAAGTGGTATGAAAGCGTTATATGGAATGGGTCATGGGCCCCAACAGTTGTCAGTGCACTTCAATACTATTGTAAGCAGTAAGATCCTGCCTCCATATACCACTTTCATAGTGCTATATCCTGCTTGGTATAGATCTGGCTCTGGTGCCGTTCGGATGTGATGGACAACTAATCCCATCATCCTCACTTCTGGAGGATTGGGAAGGCCATCCATGTCATGGAATCATAGTCACAGGATTCTGAATTAGCTGGGGCTAATGGCTTGGGTCCAAGTTATCTGAAAGATCGTATTCTCCCTTCTGAGCCTGCCTGTGCTTTGAGATCTTCAGGGGAGGCCCTTCTCTCGGTCCCACCACCATCACAGGCACGCCTGGTGGGAAAATGGGAAAGGGCCTTCTCGGTGGTTGCTCCAGGGTTCTGGAATTCCCTTCCCTGGGAAGCTAGACTGGCTCCCTCCTTGGTGTGCTTCTAGAGGCAGGCAAAAAAAAAAGTTCTGGCAGGCCTTTGGCAAATAGCCTAGATCTCTGTTTATGCACCGGACTTTTTAAAAATTGTTATTTGTATTTTAAATGTTTTAATATTGGACTACATTTAACTATATTTTTAATTTTTATATATTTGTAGTTATATGTTTTAATTCTAAATGTTTTAATTTTGTAAAGCCGCTGTGAGATCCAGTATTGAGGAAAAGGTGGGACAACAACAACAACAACAACAACAATAAATGGGAGGACACTAGGCTGCTTACTCCAGCAAAGGTTTTTTGGGCAACAACCCACTTCGTTCATCTGTCAAACTGTATGGGTGCATTTTACAGGCTTTAGCCTAGATGAATATTATAGAACAGATGTTCTCAGACTCTCAGAAGAAAAGAGCACAGCCAACCATTAGCAGTCTGAAAACCTTGTGTAGAAGGATCAAACTAAGGTCCCCTCTACAAGGATTCACTTTTGCGCCCGGTTAGGCGATTATGCGCATAATCGCTGAAGCGCATTTACGCCTAATACCTCTGCACGAGAGGCGGCGAAGCGCATTAACAGATGACCAAAATGCGCTTTAGAAGTAGTTAATGCGCATAAGCGCTTGTTCACACAGTCAAAATGCGCTTTAACAGCCAGAGCAAAATAAAACTCGCTGTTTAACGTGCATTCAATAATGCGCATAATCGGAGAGATAACGCGCCTCTACGCCCGATTTGCGCTCCATTCTTGTAGAGGTAAATTTTTAAAAGCGCCTTGAAAGAGCTTTAAACCTCTCTTGTAGAGGCAGCCTACGGCTTATGAGACTCATTTAGAACTTTTAAAATGGGAGAAAGAATCGTACAAAAGCCAGGAAGCCACCATCCAATTTGTGGTTGGGGGAAGAGGCGCGGCCTTCTGGGGAAACTAGGACGGCCAGACATGGTCCCCCAGAGGGCTGGATTTGTCCCCTAGGCCTGAGGTCCTGCACCCTTGCTATAGTTCATTTCTTCAGAGCACATAAGGAGGTGTTTCTCTGCCAGCGAGCAAGTCCATTCCATTACATAAGCATATTTTAAATCATAATAAATGGACCAGCACATGCTAATAATATTTATATCGCAAGTGGGACCTGTTCTTCTTCAGGGTTCTAGCCAGCCATGCACTCTCCCAGGATGCTCCATCCCATTCCTCCTCCACTGTAGTCAGCCAGCATGCTTAGTCCTTATTGGGTTGTTTAGGGCTTTTCACCCCTTTGGAGGTGATTCTCCCCTCTAAATGTGCATTATACATTTGAATTTCTGCCAACTTTGGGGTTTCCGCAGCCTGCTGATGCCCCAGTGTTGTGTGTGGATGGTGCTGCTTTGGCTGCGTAAAGATTATCCCTTGGATAATTGAGCTGGCTAGAGG
Organism: Anniella stebbinsi; assembly: GCA_029215795.1. Classification (NCBI taxonomy): domain Eukaryota; kingdom Metazoa; phylum Chordata; class Lepidosauria; order Squamata; family Anniellidae; genus Anniella; species Anniella stebbinsi. The sequence goes on along the minus strand of JARDYH010000001.1, from coordinate 305,771,359 downwards.
AGGAGGAATTTCTCTAGAAGCCTGTGTGAGTTGACTGCAGATATACTGACCTTGACTATCTGCTGTACTACACTAGAGTATCTGCTGTGCCCTCAGCAGCATATCCTTTACCCACTGCTTAATCTATACCAGTGCCATTTAGCCACCACAAGTCGCAAGGCAAAGGGAGGCTGACCTAGATGTGGGAAATGTCACAGAGACATTAAAACATCCGGAGAGAGATGATGAGGCCTTAGCATGCCCAAAGGTTAAACTGCACCTACTGAACACAGGTCTGTGTTATCAGCATGGGACTATCATCCTAAGGATATGAATCTCAAAAGACACTGACCATACAGAAAGTGCAATATGGCTGTCGTCCATATATCGATTGCCTTGTCTTCTCAGAATTTATATGGACTGAAGCAAAGATCAAGGGTGCAGTTGGTCCCCAACAAAATCAATAGTACATAAGCCTTGAATGGAGTCCCTTCCCATAGCAATGCTCCCAAGGCCCACTCCATGGTCCCAGAGTCCCTTCTTTCTTCTGATTCCTCTCCTTGTCTCCAGCTTCCTATTCCATCCGCTAGCCTTCTAGTCTGGCCTGTGATCCCCAGAAACATAATACCTTAAGTTCTAGTCGGCTGTGCAGTCCCATTGTCTTCAAAATCATAGTAGGGTCTGGAGGTGACACTTCTGTATACCTACTGTATAAGAACAAGAATGAGACGCTGTTGATGTTTATCACGGATGGTGCTAAAGGATTCTATAGATCTCAAGCAAAAAAAAAAAAAAAAGTGGGAATCCACAGCAAAACACTAGCATACTACCAGCCCCTAAGAGATGTGCTCCTGTTCATGCTCCAGGAGTCTTATAGTGCTGTTCAGAGCACATGGAGGGAAGTTTTGGGAGGAAGGAAATGGAAAAGCACATCTTCTGTCTTTCCCACCTTCCAGAAATCATCTTATTTATTTATTTATACCCCACCTTTTTTCCTCCTTAAGGAACTCAAGGCAGCATTCATAATACTCTTTTTCTCCATTTAATCCTCACAGCAACCCCCCTGTGAGGTAGGTTGGGCCGAGAGTCTGTGACTGGCCCCAAATCACCCAGTGAGCTTCCATGGTCAAGTGGGGACTAGAACTCATATCTCCTGACTCCCGATCCATCACTCTAGTCACTACATCACATTGGCTCCCATTTAGCACTATATATATTAATAAATACTGTGGTGGTGAGTGAGGGTTCTAGATAGTGAGAAAGGGAAAATGTAATCCTTTCTCCATCACCCACCAGAAACCTCCACCGCCCACCAGAGGGGAGTGTTTTAACCTGATGGCTCAGTCACTCACACCTCACATCCTTAGGTACTGCCGCACTTACTGACACACTGGCTGAATTCGGACAACACATTAGTCAATAGTGGGTTGAGTAGCCAATTCACAGTTGGTTATTTTGTGGGTACTCCCTGTCAAGGAAACGTAAACAATCGTTCCCCTGCCGTGGCGGACAAAGCCCGTCCCGCCACCCGGTTCCCCAGCCAAAACTGGCTTGAGCCAATGCTGGAAATAACCACACAGAATTTAAGGACCAAAGCAAGTTTATTTACACACTATTCTAAGTTAAGGCCTTGGTCAAAGCACACCTCCTCAAACCCAGCAAAAAGCCAAAGCAGGGCAAGGTTGTTGGTAAAGGAAAAGGGTGTGTGTGTGAGAAAGGAATGAGGTAGGTGTGGGTAGCAGCACAAAAAGGCACAAGTCATAAAACAATTGGGTCCCCAATCAATCAGGCACACTCTTAAAAGTGCTAAGCAACCCCAAACTGAGCAGGCTTGTAAAACACTATAAATCTAACTAACACCCAGCTGAATCCGGCCGGACGGAGATCAGCTCTTCACCGTGCCTTGGTCCGAAGAGAGATGATGCAACCGTCGTAGACCTTCGTTTTTCAATCTTCTTCCCAAGCAGCCTCCCCTCTCCCTGGAGCCTGGGAAACCAATCCTCCCTAACGGCTTTCAGCTGCAAGTCGTTGGGAGCTCGTTAGTGGGTGCACCTGTTTTTCCCAGGCTGGTACCAGGCAAGATAACCAGCTCAGAACTATGTCAACAAATGAACTCCTCCCCCTCCCTCCCTCCTGGAGCGGCAAGCTTCCTTGAAACCCCATGTCCTTCACACTCCCCACATAACATATTCCTACACAACTGTGGGTGGTTGGGGCTGGCATTGAGTGGACTAATAGTCAACCCAGCATTTGACTGACACAGTCCCAACCCTCCCTCCTCCCTCAGTCCTCCCAGTTCTATCCCAGCAGCCTCTGCAAGTTGCACCAGTTGTAGCAGAGTGGCAGCTGCTGCTTTGGTCACTCTTGCCGCCTGCCTCTATGGGCTTGTGTTTTAACCCACTCACCACACTCCATTAACCCACTCACCCCTCCACACAACACTTTAAACAACTGGCTTCGAGCTAAGCTGGCAAGCCAGTTGTTTCTCTCAGTTGCTTATTTGGGCAGAATAGCATACCGTCAGTAGTTTGTGAGCGACATGTTACCCTCCACACAACACAATAAGCAACACAACTGACGATTGTTTCCACCCCCCACTCAGTTGCTTAATGTGTTGTCCGAATTCAGCCACTGTATTGTGTGAAAATTTAGCAACCATAGCTCTGCAGAAAAACAATACTATTGTAGCTTCAGATATAAAGAATTCACTTTGTGTGTTCCAGATAAAACATATCATTTAGCTTCCGTACCACATCTCTTCATAGTAAACGAAGGTGGCATGCCATTGTTTTGCTTGAAGCAGCTTAATGAAGTTTGACCCTAAGCAACCAACTCCTGTCACTGTTCTTCACATCTTCGCACAGGTGCACTTCACATGCAGTCACAGCCTTGTGGGAGCTGCATTTCTATGATACGATTCTATGTGGCTAGGACCCACATTTGAATGAAGCAATCATGTGGAACTTTTCCTATTTTTTTCTGATAACACTGCTATATGGGAAGTCTGTAGACACAGGCAATAGGGTATCAATGATGAAAAACTGTTAAAACGTTTTAGGTCTAATGTTTACTTGTGGTCCATTTTTAAAAATAAATATTTGCTGAAAAATACTTTCCTTAATCTTCTGTTGTATCAGTAATTCTAGAAAGAAAATCTTGTGCTTTACCTTTATTTTCTTATGTGCATCTCCCATACCTTAACTGAAGAAAAACAATAGTATGCTAGCTTCATTTTCTATGAAGAGCATATGCTACTGAAGTTACATGCCATGTTCTATCAAGAACACACCCACCCACCTTCAGAATACTTTCTATACACTGTTAGTAGGTTAATTCATCCCATGCACCCCAGACACACATTTTTATTCTTCTTTTTATTTTCATCGGACACCATCAGCATTCTGTGGCAGAACTGCTCTCACCATTTCATAGGTCTTGGAAGCTCATGGGTTCACCATGGACTGATTTGGGGTTATATTTAATTTTCTTTTAATTAATTAATTAATTTTATATACCACTCCCCATCCAAAAGATTTCTTTTAAAAAAAAGAAAGTTCTGATAAAACTGCAACCGGTCATTTAGGGAAGTTCCCTGCTTGATCTCCAAAGGCAGGGAATTCCATAAGAAGGAGGCCACCACACTGAAGGCTCTTCACCATACTGAAGGCTCTTTAGTTTAATTTATAAACTAATATAATATACTTCTGTGTACCTGTCCTAGGAAGTCCACCGAGTATGTATTTTTGGTAACCCAGTTTTTCTTCCAAACTGAAAGGTACTTGACCATTCATGTTTATTACAACGCTGCAGACACAATTTAAAGCCTTCTTCATTGCAGAGAAACATCCAGATTTCCCCTAAGCTTCCCACCTAGCAATTATACTACACAGTCTATGCTTTCTGCAGCACAAATATGTATGTATTCACATGTACATCATCAGGTGTTAATGAATGCACACATCTCTGTTATGAGGCAGTGTAAATGCTCTTCCCCATATGGCAGTGATATCAGCATAAAAAAACCATTATGTGCAAAGGCGCCCAGAGTAATTAGGCTATAAAAAGAAGACAGATAATACTATAACAGAATAAGTTTTGAATTGTGGATATGATTACATCTGTCTGCCAGTCCTCCATGCAACCGTCCAACTGGCCCTGCTCCCAAAACATGATGTTTTCAGGCACCAATCTTGTTTATGCATGTAAATAACAAAATGCCATTTAGTATCCCCTGCGTGACTTTGCTGTGAATGATTCAACCAGTATAAGTCCCTCTTGTGAAAGGGTTATTAGCTAGCTTTAAAATGGACTGCATTAACATTTTCCAGCACATTCCTCCACTGGGATAAGAGTCCTGGGTAGCAAAAGCAAGCTGTGCCGCATGCTTAGGCTATCTTTCTCTCTCTCCTCCTCTCTCCATCTTGTTGCAGACTGTGATACTAGCAGGTATGACTCAAATGGAAAAGAAGCATGCAATTTGAGGTAGGGATGACAGAGAAATCTGCAACAGAACCAAATGAGTTCAGATTTCTGTGAATCTGACCCACCAATTCTGCAGCAGACCAGCTTTTCCTGAGCCTCATGGATTCTGTGGACTTGTGGACTTTTATTGTTTTACTTTCCAGAATTTTACGCAAATTTAGTTGTAGAAAGTACATAAAATTAAAGCCGACACACCACAGCATCTGGAAGTGTTAAAGCATACAAACATACATGGGGGGGGGGGGGATTTATGCATTTTGAGAGAGGAAGTTGTACATTTGCAGAAGTGGGAATTTACACAAAAGAGAATTTGCAAAAATTTGGGAAATTGGGGGAGGAATGACTCCATCAACAAGCAGATGATGGCATGAAAGGCACCTGCCTATCCACAAAATGCAGATGGAAGGGATGCTACCAAATCCATACATTCCCAGTTTGAAGGTATACATGTTTACTCAGACATAAGACCCACCGAGTTCAACAGAATTTAACTCCTAGGCAAGTGAGCATAGCCTTCAGCCACAGGGATTTCATTTTCAAGTTGCTACTGTGTGCAGTTTGTATACTTCAGGATGCATAAAATGCACATGGAGTGATTAACTTTTAAATCGGGGTGTTGAACCTCTTTCATCCCATTTTGGAGAAGCTCTTGGGGGCCACATTCCAGTGGTGGGTGGGGCCAAATCCAAAAGGAGTGCAGCCAGAAATGCCAGCATATGTTGGTTTCAAACTCTTCCTGTCAATAACGAAATCTTAGGAGAGGCGTTTCAACCTTTTAGAAGTGGGGAAGAAACCGTACCAAAGTCAGTAAACCATCAAATGGATGGTAGTTGGAGGTAAGGGGGCATGTGCCATCTGAAAAAGCGGGCCTGAGCCTCTACTCCTTTTTGAAACACAGCAATGCCAGGGCTCAAGACACACAGAAGCTCTGAACGTCCATTCCGAATATATTGAAGAAGCACTGATTAGTGTCCTGGTTCTTATGTGTTTAGAAACAGTGGAGACTGGTGACTCCGATTTCGGCAGGGCTATGAATCCATTCTGATTTTCAGTCAGAACCAGCCAGAACTATAAAAGAGCTATTCAAGGTGCTGAATCTATTTTGGGGTTGGGATTCAGCACCTTGGGTAGCTCCTTTAGAGTTCTGGTTGGTTCTTACTGAAACCCAAAATGGATTCACAGCCCCACCGACATTGGAGCCACCAGCCTCCACTGATTAGAACTAACTGTGGTGAGAGCAAGGATGTACTTGCAAGCCCCCTCCATCCTTTCCCCATTGCCCTGCCCTGCCATCCTACATGTATTGGAGGGTGAAGGTCTTCAGCAAAGAGCCTTCACAGCTGTGTGTGTATGGTCTGCCGCATGAATTCCTCTCACTGGGGTAGGATCTACACTACTGCTTTATAACCGTATTGAAGTGCACTGACAACTGTTGGGGGGCCATGACACATCCCATATCCTGTTTCCAGACCACTTTCATAATGTTCTATCCTGCTTGCTATAAATCTGGCAAGGTTAAATCTAGCTTCGTTCATAGAGGGCATATTTAGGATTGCAGCCTTAGGTAATTCATTAGTACATTCTGTATCCTGCATTTTAGTTTCGGCATTCATAAAAAGTTGAACCCCATTTTGACTTAAGCTAAGTCATTCAACTAACGGGACCTTTGGGCTGTGACAGTCTGGAGCCAGGTTTCAAACAGCAAACATCTGGGCTAGCAGAAAGAGGCAGTTTTGATGAGAAACAATGGTTGTGTGGGTTGCTTTATCAGTTAGTGGTTGGACAAACAAAACAACGTCCAAAAAGAATGGATAATTCAATAAGGCAAGAAGAAGAAGTAAATTAGCAATTTCCTGGGCTGAGGCTCTGAATTCCATCCTCAATTTGTTTTTGTTTGGAAACACCAGAATGACTTAGCATGGGGCACAATCCCACAAACTACAAATGGACAGAGATCAGTCTATGTCAGTTTCACATATATTCATTCACAGGGTAAAATCCAACATAAGACCTACTTAGAGTAGACCCATTGAAATTAAAGGAACTAACTTAAATTCCATTCATTTTAATTGGTCTGCCCTGAGTAAGACTTATGTTGAATTTTACCCATAATTTTGTTCAATTCCCACATCAATTTGTAATTTTAAGAAATAAACAAAAGTTTGCCTTTATTTTCATATGCACTCATAAATAGATTTTTATAAGCAACTTTCCCTAATATACACATCTTTGTATATCACTTTCTCTAACATGCATTTGTATTACTAATGTACAACTTAAAGGGTTGTGCAGGCTTAAGTTTAATTTCTATGCTGTTTTTATGCTTAGGGTTTGTTTTATTGGAATGTCTTCAGGGTTATTGTACCATATTGTGGTTTATTTGGCTTTATATGCCCCTTTGATATCCTAGGATGAAGGGTGGGTTAAAATACTTGTAATAAATCAAATCATGTCAATAATTTTTGATTGAAGACTTGCATCTCAAAATCCAAAGACTTACACAGTCCGAAGGGATACCTGTGTTCTGATCTGCACATTAGTTCAGGATATGCAAATTAAGTCAGTTCGCTTACAACTGCGGACCAAAATTTCCCCCATCCGTATTGAAAAGTCAGTGCTTCGCAACACATGGTTAATGTGATGCGCAACACATGGTTAATGTGATGATTATTGCATTGACTTAGGAGTTCCAGGTCATCATTTATAAATTTGTTGTTGGCATGAGCACATCATAAGAATAAAGAATCCGAGCCTTTTACAAACCACATGCATTTTACAATGCCTCTGGGCCAAATGACACATTGCACAAAACACGTCACTTCAAGAACTGTCTAACCTTTATAAACTTTAAATAGCTAGTGCCAACTTGCCCGCAATCAGGATCAAAGAAATCAGTGCTGGCCACAGGTTTTGAGGTTCCTTGGGCAAAACACCCTTAATGGGCCTCTGCCCTCAATGAATTTACCTTCTCACTGCTATTGTCATCAGCTAGAGATGTCATGGGCATCTGAAATGGGGGTGACGTTCAAAAGATTCCCCCCTCCCAGCCTCTAAGACCCTGCTCCCCAAGCTGCGATGGCATGCCTGATGAGTGTGTTCAGCAGCCACCCATCTCTATCGCAAGTCACTATTTGCATAGAAATGGCGGCTTGGGGATTTCCTTAAAAGTCATGCTGCATAAATGGCAACCATAAAAGGGCCATTTATGCAACATCACAGGCATGAATGCTCCATGTTTATATATTTACAGAAATACACATATCCCACAAGGACTCAGAATCAACCCACCTAAGCTGTCTGGGACTTGGGACATATTTTCTTTGCTGACAAGGCAAATTTTGCTACCTGGGGAGTGATCAAAACATCAGTGCCAGAAAGAAGAGCACATACCTGTTCTAAGATGGGTCTATTTGTCAGACACCGAAGAATGATAGCAAGATTTTTTTGCCTAGGATGGTCATAGAGGGGGAACCTTAGTAAGAAGTGGGAAACATCCCCAGTCCTGCAAATGGTCTTTGATGGACTGGAGTATTGTTAAAATTTCCCTCCAGAAAAGCAGAAGGCATGTGTTGTAAATGCAGTGCTATGAATTATTTTCTTAGAGGGACTACAGTCAAAGATATAAAGTAACTCTCTTCAGACCAAATGGCATTTTATATAATGGGTACCAACAAGAATAGAACATCTGTGAAATTGTAACCAGATCCAACCACTTAGAATAGAGATTTTTTTCCCGTTAAGCATCTGCTTGACTTTATCCGAAGCAAAGTGGGGGAAAGACTCAGTATCAATCCCATAAGCATCCAATTAGGTCTGGTCAAGTTTACCCAAGACTTTTGGGATAAGGTTTGAATTTGCTCTTGGAAGCATTTTTTTGGGGGGGTGGGGGGAGGTGAGATGGGAATCACTCATATAAGTCAACTTGAACCAGTATAAAGCAAGTGCAACATGGGTAGATGTTTTTACAGAAATCAATCCTACTTCTGCCCTTAAAAGTGATGTACCCTGGGGGACAGTTAGGAGGGGTGTGCGCCATTAGCAAGTGCCCAACCATGCTTACCATTGATGCTGGCCCTGTGAACCATGACAAAGAAAACAGAGGGTTAACCCTTCCCCTGCCATGGTCCTGAGAAAAATGCCTCCCTCAAATTGCTGCTAGCCCTGGGACCAGGAAGGAAGATCCCACTGGTGGCCAATGCAGAATGTACTCCTGATATGGATTGGGGCTCTGTACCAGTTTTCAGCCAACCCCCCTCCCCACACTTCTGCCTACTATTTATCCCTGGAAGTGCTGTTTCTTGAGAGCAAATAGCAGTGGGGATGAGTTAGGGGGCTCACACAGGGCCCCTATCTGGATTGGAGTTATGTTCCAGTTGAGGCTCCTGCAGCTCTTTTTTCCTTCCAAATAAAAGTGGCCAGCTCAAGGACATTTTAAAAAAGCATTTTTATTATAACATCCAGTTATCTCAACAGCAGTTCCAACAGTGAAGAGAAGAAGTGGTGTCTGATCCACAGGGCACTGGTGGTGCCTGCCACCTTCCACATATTTTAAACAGCATTGACAGAGAGAGAGAGAGAGAGAGAGAGAGAGAGAGAGAGAGAGAGAGAGAGAGAATACTAGAACCCCTTTGTTTATAACAGCTTGCAGATGAACCTACTGAGGGCAGAATTCAAGGGGGAATGGATGCTCAGGGGTTGTCATTTGACCCCCTTCCAAGGGGTCTGAATACAAATAGCATACTGGACCCAGAGGATCAAGTCGACATACCTGGATAAAAATTAAGTGGAGATGGGAGGCCATTATTTGCTAAGAACAATACGGCATGATGAGGATGGGGTGGGTGGGGGTGGAACGGTCTTGTAACAATAGCAAAGTTCTGTTTATCTAAATAGTTCATATTTTTCCTGATTTCAAGTCTACAGCCTCGTTAATTATCTCTTAGCCTCAGCATCTACTTATAAAATGGGAACAATAATTATTTTGCTTGATCTTTAAAAAAATAAAGACTGTACTAAACATCTGTAGAAAATAGCTGAAGATAATAATGAATAAAATGTTTGACTCCTACTGCAAAGCTACTTTTATTAGTTGTCTGCTGATGTAAAGCAATTTGCAAAAGACAAATACCTATATTTTAAACAAATAAGCCTCTAATTCTAGGGAAACAACTAATTGGATTAGGATATACTTTTTGTGCCTCTTCCTGCCTGAGTGATTTTGACAGGTGAGGTTTGACAGATTGGATTTCTGTCTGCATGTTATTATCCATATTGATAGAAAGGCAGAAAGGTGGGTGCTGAATCAGCTTTCTGAGAAGATGAAGTGCCTTTTATATTGCTGACTGCACAACATTGCACTCTTAAGAACACAAGAAGATAAGAAGATCCCGGCTGGATACAAGACCAAAGGCCTATCTAGACCAGTGTCCTGTTCTCCCAGTGGCCAAACAAATGCCTACGGAAAGCCACAAGCAGGACATGAGCGCAATAGCACCTTCCCTCTCATATTCACTAGAACTTGTGCCCCTTTCCTGAAACCGGTGGCAGGCTTCATATATGAAGCTTAATTAAATGAGCGTTTTATAGCACGCTCGTGACTGGCCACTCATGCTGTTTGCAGGTCATCGTAACGATGCAGTGATCCTCCTGCATGTCTCCTGCTCCATTTCCCAGTTTTAGCAATTTAAAAAAAGGCTCAGAAAACCTGACTCTTCTGAAAAATGTCAGTATTTATCGATATTTCCTGCCATGTGCAGGTGAAGTTGCACTATAAAATGTCCACTAGCGGGTGCAATTCCATTAAACTGCATTGAGGCTGTACAAGCCACGGGATTGCTGCTCTGTTCTTCGTGTAATTAAAGCTCATTGCAGAAGTGGAACAGATGCAGGAAGCCGAGCCAAGTAAGGGAATGTGATTTCCCCCCCGTCTGAAGGAGCTCATAGTTCAATAACAATTATACGAATCACTGATCTATGTTACTCAAACATAGAAGTCACTATATAAGCAACTAAATATCAACACCACATTATATACCACATCAGAGAAGAAGCAACATTTGGTGTTTCACATGTGAGCTTTAATGAACCTTTGGATGTCAATTATATATGATTCCTGCATTGAACGGGGGTTAGACTCGATGACCTTATAAGCCCCTTCCAGCTCTACTATTCTATGATTCTATGAATGTGCTTAATATCAAGGCAGATTTAACATTTGTGTTCATTAGTAGTACAATACAATCATATATACTAATGCCACACTTGTTCTCCTAGTGTCGCCAAAATGACACCATACACACAGGTTTGGGTGGACACCAATGTTTGCATAAGTACAAAAACCACTGTAGGAAAACTATCCCTAAGTGTGTGTGCACCCCTCAATACATCACAATGAGGATTGATTATACACAGGATGCTGAGTGTCTGTTGCCTGGGACTGGAAAGCCAGAGGGGACATATAGAATGGAGTAGCCTGGAAAATGACAAAGCTGACTGGCTGTTCATGAAAGCGAAACGTGATTTAAGCCTAACATCTAAAAGTGTTGCAGAAAGCAGCCAGTTTTCTTTGGTATGGTCCAGATCAAGGCTGGCTCCAGGTTTGGGAGGCTCTTGGATAAGACAGTCTCAATGGGGCCCCTTAATCTACCTTCTCACCACCATTGTGACCTGCTGCTACAGCTCCCCATTCTCTTTCTCATCATTGCTCCCACTTGCTTACTTAACAGGCAGAGAGCCAATAAGCAAGTAGGCAGTGGCACCTCCTCCTCACTATCACCACCATTATTTGGGCCAGAGGTAGATGAACAAGAAGGTTGCACTATGGAAAGGAAGAGCAACTCCAGGGAGCTCTTGACAGTGGGCCCATATGATCCCTTGACATGTGCCCAAGCATGCCTACTTTGGACACCAGCCCGAGTCCAGATGCCTTTTAGAGAGGCGAATAGATGATAGTGGGGGGGATCCCTATTTGCTCTTTGCTTTGATCAGGAATACTGAGCATTTTCATACTAATAGGAAACTTTTATTCTCAGTCCCAAAAGGAAGACTTTTAAGCACCCAATGTGCATCTTTATGCCTCATCTTTAATAAGAGGTTTCAGCCATGTGCCAAACCAGAGCTGCTGGAGGGAAGAAATCTATTCATGAATGGCTTTCAAGGGTCCCCAGTAGCTCTAGTTTAATAGTTTTTAATTGTCTGTTTTGCTGCAATAGCCTTTTAAGAGCATGAAAAGAACATTGCTGCCTCTGGCAATATTTCCCCTTTGACTTTGACAAATGCTTCTGGAGCTCCTCTTCTCTCTATACTTGCAGGACAGTGGAAATTCCACCAAAACCATTTTGGTTGTTGTTGTTGCTGCTGCTGCTGCTGCTGCTGCTGCTGCTGTTTTTATCTAGCTAAGAACTAGACAGTTTTGTTTTGTTTTGTTTTGCTATAAAATTCTATCACTGGGTATTGTGTGGATAAACTAAAGGCCAGATTCAATGATCAAATGGTAAAGGCTGTAGCTGGACAACATGTTTGAACATTCTCCTATGGAGAAACACTTTCTGCATAGAAACAGTATATTAGGGAGAAGTATCCAGCCTAGCTTTCTCCCTGACATGCTAGTTTTCTATGGACAGGGACTTTTCTATTTTCTATTTTATTTTTAATAGGGCACATTCATACATGCAACCACACCTAATTCCTCACCAGCAACCTGGTGGAACAATCCAGGAAACCATTAGCCTCTTGATTCTGCTGGATTGTTCCAGTTCAGGGTGCCGGTCGGGGACAATACAGCAGAGTCAGTGTAAAATGAAAGGGTGATATTGCAGGAGTGATTTTCTGCTCCCTCCCCTTGTCCCTCTGCAGGTCCCCAGGGCAGTTTCCTGCAGTCTGTGCTAAACATAGGAAATATCCCTGGAAATGGCCGACCTGTATTGGTCCTACAGGTATAATAATGTACAGGTATAATTGCAAACTGAGAAATAATTCTTACAATTTAAATAGAAATGCAATACATCTCACCATAGACCAACCAGGCAACCGATGTGCCTGCTCAATGTACTGTCCAGGGCTACAACAACCTCCTTATGTGACTAACCCTGACTTGGACTGGACAGCCATCAAATAGAGGACACCTTCAAATAGGAGACAGTCCTCTATAAAGAAGGACACTGGCCACTCTGCAAGAAATGCTGGCGATGGGGAAAATAAACCTGGGAGGGAGGGGGAAAGGAATAGGGTGTCTGGCAGAGTGGCTGAAACCCTGAACAGGAGCACTCCATGCTGCAACGTTTTGCTGCAGGCTCTCCTTGTACTGTTTATGTTTCACTATTGTGGTATTAATATCTAAATGAAATCTGGAGAAATAACCCCAAACTGCCCTATGTGTTCATGTATATACCTGACATTCAGCAGCAGATCTTCTGGTTTGATCAATGGGAACATAAGATGGAATTTAGGCAAGACTTGCTTAATTCAATGCTGGGTTCTGTGATGTGGAATTGGTCCCCTATCATACCAGGCTGCAGTGGTTTTCAGGCACTGACACATGCCAGGAGTCATCACTGCATTCCAGGCACAATAGGCCTCCAACCCTGCTGTGATCTGCATGGCACAGAATGAGCCCATTCGATTGCTCCAGCATATGAATCATGGGGGAGAGGATTAGGGAGGCTCAAACAGCATTATGCAAGCTGCAGCAGGGATCTTGCAGCACCAATGACATCCTTGGTTTGTGCCTGGGCCTATGACCCTTGGGGCAAGCCTAGTGTGGCATGGTGCAACAAGAGCCCTGCTTTGGAAACAGCTGGAACCTTTTGATTCAGCAACGTAATCCACCCAGAAAAGACACTGGGATGTGTGAGGTCACAGAATTCTCTTGAGCCTGCCCATTTCTTCATAGATTCTTTATCCTGCCTCTTTTCATAAGACATGAACATGTGTTTATGCCCCCTCTCTTTATGTTGGCAGAAACTCAGTGTAGATATTCATCAGCTTTCAAACAATCTTGGGTTATTTTGGGGAAATGTGCCGTGTTTTCCAATGCTGCAAATCACAAGCCAGATCATAGACCTTTTTTTTTCTTGGCTTCATAAAAGCTTTCATTACAGTGAGATTTCTCCTCTGTTCTTCACAGCATTTGCCATAACAGGAATGATCATTTGTATGGAAATAGTTTTTGTCTCCTTCTCAAAAGGTTTCATAGTGTCTCTAAGGCACCCTTTGGGAGTGTGTCATTCACAGTACAATCATTAAACAAAAAACCTACGGTTTACAAAAACAATGTTAAGGCTCTACAGATTCCAACCAAGCCTTAACGCCACATCCTCCCTAAGGAGGCAGAAAGTGCAAGTGAAATTGTCATTCTCCCAAAGCAGATAAACCATGAGGACAGGGTGGAGAATATGATATGCAGAGGTGACTGTGGGGTTGTGGAAAACTGATCACGAACAACTTAGGGCCACCTACTTCTCTTTTTTTGTTTAGAGCAGCCCTTCCCCAACCTGGTGCCCTCCAAAGGTGTTGGACTACAACTCCCATCATTGCAAGTCAGTATGTCCCATTGTCAGGAATGCTGGGACTTGTCATCTCAAAAATCTAGATATGCAATTTGATCTGCAGAGGTGACTGTGGGGTTGTGGGAAATGATGATGAACAACTTAGGACCAGCTACTTCTCATTTCTTAGAGCATCTCCTTATGTTGAGAGTTGCAACCCAACACATCTGACAGGCACCAGGTTGGGGAATGTTGTTCAAGAACAAGGGAAGGCAGAATGTAGATCTCCAGATGTTTTGGAATTCAACTTGTAAAAGCCCCTATCAGCATGGGCAGTTATCAGGAATGCCGCGAGTTGATGTCCAAATCATCAGGATAGATCTATTTTTTGCCCACATCTGTACTAAAGTATGATGTTTTCCAGCATTAAGATATGTGATCAATCAAGGAACTACAAAAGAGCTGCATCACTTTAAATAAACTGTCAAAACCAAATGAAACAACAATGAATGAATCTTGAATACCTAATCCAGATAGCCCTTCAGACATCAACATTAGTTTTCAACACATGGCATAGGATGTCTGTTTCTTGAATATCAGATAAAGGATTTCTCTTACTTGTTCAGCAGTGTGAGATCAAAGGCAGAGCTACCACCTAATACTTTCATGCGTATTATTTTAAAATTAAGTATGAATTGATTTTTGCCTTCCCCATAACACATAACATGGGAGCTACAGTGCAACACATCTGGAGAGCACCAGGCTGGAGAAGGTTGACTCCTATACATGTCTTCTCAGAAGCCAGTGCCACTGAATTCACTAGGGCTTTCTCCCAAGAGGTATAGGATTGCAAACTAATCTCATCTGAAAGGTGTTCAAGACAGCCAAACTAAACCTCTTCTGCTCCGCTGTTGCTTTGATGAGATGATATATTGTGCAGGGATTGTGGGGAGTGAACAGTATATTTTTTATAAATACATTTAAAGAAAAAAAAACATTGCTTCTTTGAAAGGCGGGATATTGACCAAAAGTTGGAAGTGCCTGGCACATGCTCTGGTTCTAGATCTGTAATGAATAGTGCCACTTTTGTTATCAAGAGTGCTGCTATAAGCGAGATGTGTGTGAAGGAAAAGTATTGGGCAGACCCTGTATTTGGTAAGGGAATGGAACAGCATTCCCCATCCTGTTGACCTCCAGGTGTTTGAGATGACAAGTCCCAGCATTCCTGACCATGGGACATACTGACTTACAATGATGGGAGTTGTA
Source organism: Anniella stebbinsi (assembly GCA_029215795.1). Taxonomy (NCBI): domain Eukaryota; kingdom Metazoa; phylum Chordata; class Lepidosauria; order Squamata; family Anniellidae; genus Anniella; species Anniella stebbinsi. Next base: position 305,756,147 of record JARDYH010000001.1, on the reverse strand, counting down.
GTCCAACACCTTTGGAGGGCACCAGGTTGGGGAAGGGCTGCTCTAAACAAAAAAAGAGAAGTAGTTGGCCCTAAGTTGTTCGTGATCAGTTTTCCACAACCCCACAGTCACCTCTGCGTATCATATTCTCCACCCTGTCCTCATGGTTTATCTGCTTTGGGAGAATGAGAATTTCACTTGCACTTTCTGCCTCCTTAGGGAGGATGTGGCATTAAAGCTTGTGAGCCTTAACTCCCAATTTCCCTGCTTTTTGATGCTTGGTTGGAATCTGTAGAGCTTTAACATTGTTTTTGTAAACCATAGGTTTTTTGTTTAATGAATTTCTTGGCTTTGTGTAACGGATGACTGGATATTATACAGTTGACAACCAAGCCAGCGTCAGCCAGGATGTTATACCATCTTGACATCCAATATAAAATCAAAGCTAATGTTATGTGTTGAACTCACTTTTAACATTAATAAATCAACCAAAATGCTTGCATCTCCCTCATTTTTAAAGATAAAGAGATGAAACCTGGCATCATGGTAGCTCTTAAGTAGGGATATAGCTATGCCAAGTATGAAGCAGATCCGTTCATGCCTTGATTTTTAGGATTTTTTTAAAGTTCAAACAGAAATCTCTTTGGGGTCCAGGACCTTGAGCAGTACAAGTTTAAAAAATGAAATTAAAGGTAAAGAGATGAAACTTGGCACCATGGTAGCTCTGCAGTAGGGATTTAGCCATGCCAAGTTGGAAGCAGATCCGTTCAGCCCTTGATTTTTAGAAATGTTTAAAACTTCAATTTAATTTTTTTAATTAACTAAAATGCTTACAATTCCATCATATTTAAAGATAAAGGGATGAAACTTGATAGCATAGTAACTCTTAAGTAGGGATTGAGCCATGCCAAGTTGGAAGCAGATCTGTTTATGCCTTGACTTTTAGGAATTTTTAAAACTTCAAACCCAATACTCCTCTTTGGGGTCTAGGGCCTTGAGCAGTACATTAAAAAAGAAAGAAAGAAAGAAAAGATGAAAAAATGAAACTTGGCACCATGGTACCTCTTAAGTAAGGCTTTAGCCATGCCAAGTTGAAAGCAGATTGGTTCATGCCTTGAATTTTAGAAAAAACTTTGAAGTCAAACTTTTTTTAAAAATAACCTAAAAATAAAGGCACGAACCGATCTGCTTCCAACTTGGCATGGCTCAATTCTAGGGTGACCACTAGGGTGTGGGCTAGTGGCTAAAGCATTGGACTGGGAGCTGGGAGATCTGGGTTCTACTCCCCACTTAGCCATGGAAACCCATTGGGTGACTTTGGGCCAGTTGCAGACTCTCAGCCCAACCCATCTCACAGGGTTGCTGTTGTGAGGATAAAATGGAGAGGATTATGTATGCCGCCTTGGTTTCTTGGCGGAAAAAAGGTGGGATATAAATGCAATAATAAATAATAATAAAAATCTGTCAGGATTTCCCCAGATTTCTCCTGGTTTTTGTTCTATCCTCGGTGTCAGGGGGGATTTTATGCAATAGTCTATAATGAACTGGAATTACACACTTTCCCTTTTAAGGCCACCATTAGCGTGGCAGGGGGGAAATTACATGCTTTCTGGAGATGTGTCATTCTCTCCCACTGCTCCAATCAAGGCCTTAAAAGGGAAAAACGTGTCATTCCCAGGCATTATAGAAAAGGGCCTGATTAGAGCAGTGGGGTGGGGGTGAGAATGACATGCTTTCCCCTCCTCCACTCCAATTGGGGACTTTAAGGTGGCCCCAGAAAGCCATTTTTCTGCCCCCCCCCACTAGGTGTCCTATTTTTTGGTTTCCCAAATATGGTCACCCTACTCAGTTCTTGCACAGGCTGCATTTCCATCCCTAGATATTTACTCAAAAGTAAGACCCATTGAATTTCCTTGGTTCTTGAAAAGCAACACACTTGCTTTTAGATTTGCCAGTCTCAGCATTCTATGTGTGCTATGAATGCCTGCTCTGTCTGTCCCTATAGTTTTCTGCAAGGTCCAGCCAGGGGAAGCCAGTAAATTAAACCCAGGGGTGGAGGGTGGGATTCTCTCAAGTTCATCTGACAGCACGTGCTATAGAACATGGACCTTCCAGGCAACTTTATGGCCTGTTAGTCCCTCCATTTGGTAGCCTGCAGAGCACCTGCCTCATAAGGCAAATGGCCACATGATAACTGTTATTATGGCCTGCTACTTTGTTTGTCTTTAGTAGTCTGTGGTCCAGATCTCTTCAGAAGGGGGAATAGTGTTTTGTGGTTGGGGTCAGTCTAAATTATCTCCAGGTGTCCCTTACTCAGTGCCTCTGATAGCAAAGAGATTGAGGATTTTCCCCAACTCTGTTACTCTTGAAGTTACTAGGCCTGTTGAAAATAGATGAAAACAATGAATACCCCTTTTTACTTGTTAAACCAATGAAAACATGCCACACAAGAAGTCTTAAGATATGAATGGTTTATAAAGAAAAGTAAATGCAAAAGAACATCAGATGCAGAAGTGAAATCTGAAACATTACTAGTAGTAGTAGTAGTAGTATCCTGCCTTTTGCCCAATGCTGGGCCTCATGGCAGCCTTACAAAACTAAAACATATACAGCTAAAACCTATAAAAAGGAATATACTAGGCTGACCATATGAAAAGGAGGACAGGACTCATGTAACTTTAACAGTTGTAGAGAAAAGGGAATTTCAGCCAGTGTTATTTGTATGCAATTAGTTCCTGGTGAAATTCCCTCTTGTTCATGCCTTCATTGGACTTAGGACAGTAATCAATCTTTTTGATGCCAGTTGAAGACCTTTTCATTTTCCCAGTATTTGAACAGTTTATCATCTCAGTCTTTTCACTTTGCTGTTTTAAATCTGTATTTTAAATCTATATAAATCTCTGCATTGCTGATCGATTTTATCCTGGCTGTGCTTTTATATTGTACTTTCATATTATGTTTTATACTGTTATTTGTTTTATATTTTGAATTGTACTTCATGATTTAAATTTTTGTGAACCTCCCAAAGAGCTTTGGCTATTGGGCGGTATAGAAATGCAATAAATAAATAAATAAATAAATCTCTCTTCCTGCACTAGGAAGATAAAGGCTTGCATTAAGAGAGTAAATGCTCTCTTTCTGCCATTGTAGACATGATGTTATTATGGCCACTGCCATAAGTGGCTTTTAAAAGGATTGGAGAAATATATGGAGGCAATATCAGTGGCCCTAAAACATGATAGCGGAGGGCAGAATCTCCACATTCAGAGTTAGTATGCCTCTGATTATCAGATGCTGGCTACAAGCTCTTCCTTGCTGCTGAGGTTCTTGAGCTGACATAGCATGGTGGTTAAACTATGAGTCAGAAAGTCCCAGTTGGAACCTTGCTTTTGTGAGAGGTTCTTCCGCAAGCCGCTCTCTTTCAACTTAGTCCCACCTCTCTACAGGGTTGTTGGAAGAATGTAGAGCATAAGAAGAGCCATGCTGAATCAGACCAAATGCCTATCTAGTCCAGCATTATGTTCACACAACGGCCAATGAAATGACTATGGGAAGTCATGAGCAGAACATGAGGGCAATAGCACCCTCCCACTTTTGTTCCACAACAGCTGGTATGGGGGCATATCGCCTCTGATACTGGAGGTAATATATAGCCATCATGACTACTAGCCATTGTAGAGTGGCCATGTGCCCTCCTTTACAAAGGACAGTCCTCTACTTGACGGGAGACCAGAAGATGGCCTTCTATTTTGAAGATGTCCTTTATTTGGAGGACAGTCCAGTTCAAAGACAAAGAACCATCAGAAAGAAAAGCTGGGCTTTGAAGATGATCATCAACAGTATCTCGACAGCAGACTGAATCAAGCAACTGGGTTACTTGGTCACCGTCTTCCTTGCTATGGTGAGATGTACTGTATTTCTATTTAAATTATAATAATTATTTCTACATTTGCATCTATACTTATAAATTACCATATATAAATTTTATGCAAACTGGTGTCCTCTTTTGTCCTCTTTTTTTGTGATGCATTTCCTCTTTTTTGACACTTCTTAAGTGGCAACCCTAAGCCATTGTTTGCCTTAATCTCCATGAATACGTCTCATCCCCTTTTAAAGCCATCAGTACATCTTGTGATTGTGAATCCCAGAGTTTAACTCTGCGCAGTGTGAAGAAGTCCTTCCATTTACCTGTCCTGAATCTCCCACCATTCAGCTTCATGGGATGATCTCAGGTTCTAGTATTCTGGTAGAAGCACTTTCAAACACTTTACATACATTATCAAGGTAGATAATTGTGCATGGCATGGTGGAAGTGGATAGGGAAAAGCTTTCCTCCCTATGCACTTTCTCCGCAATGTGCATAATTATCCAACTAGATAATGTATGCAAATTGCTTTGAACACTTGCAAATACTATACAAGGTTAAGTATCATTATCTGGCCAGCCACTGTTAGAGGCAACACTGAACAAGAATAACCTTTGGCTCTGATCCAGGGAGGTAATTCTTATGTTTGCATGATATTGTGAGTATTGCCAGTATTATGTGAAAGTCCACGAAAGACAAAATCAGGAAAATCAGTTCCATCCATTGTGCCCTTTTCGTCCATAAAAAGCTTCAGTGCTTTGATCCAAAGAGCTCCCAGTGCCTGAAACACAGTAAATCCTTCACTAGAGACCAGACCTTTCCAATGGCTTATCTCCCAAGTATCCAAGGGATTTTTAATTCATGTGTGCAGTTCTGTGCAATCTTGACCTGCTCTTTCCCTTTGTCTTGACTGCCGTGCAAGATTATCAGCAAGGCTACAACATTGTTAAGGTTCTTTGGGACAAAAACATTCTGAACTTCATGATTTTGCAAGAAAAAGCCCCCTCAAAAACACACACACATAAAAAAGAACCTTTTCTCTCACTCTTTGCCTGGGAATTAAGCAAACAGCTTTTGTGTGGGCTTTTGGCACCTGTTGCTGGCTAAAATCAGGTGCTGGACAAACTAAATACAAATAAACACTGCTGGGAATCTGTTGCAGATTTGGGTTCATGCTTGAGTTTGAGTCTCTGTCTTCCTTCCCTCTCATCTTTAAAAAATAAACACTAGACCTAGAATCAACAATTTGACCACACTATCAGAGTGACCATTCCACTGGAGTCAGGGAGGATTCAGGGAACACTGTCAGATCTTGGTATGTGTTCTAATTGCACCATTTGAGAGTAATTATTTCCTTGTACCTGTAGATGGGCAGCTGGCTCCACTGTGCAAAGCTGCTAACAGCACTTCCTGTGCTCTGCAGGGGTCCAGCACTCCTGTATCCTGCTTCTGTGCAGGGCCCAGATTGCTTTGGAACATCCTGTTGAAATGCATCACTCACTGTGATCCCCCTCCCCGTTCCAAGCAGCCAGCTGGAGTTTGTGCCAGTTCAGTGATGCCTGATTTTTCCAGGATTGCTCATTGTCCCTCTAATACATGTGGACTTCAAATTGGATGGCCTTTAAGCCAGCCAGAAATGACCTTCAGTGAGATCATTATAGCACAAATCCTGCTGGCTTGGCCAGAGGGAGGCTGCCTTTAGTCTCCCTGGTTGTGACTGTGGACCGGCAGAATTCTGGCTTGATGTGCTAAAATGTAGGAAGGATGCAGAGGCATATGTGTGTATTCACACATAGGAAGTCTGTAAGTGTATTTTGCATATGGGCTATATTCAGCCTGTTCCTGTATCCAGCTAGAGCCTTAGCTTTCAAAATGTGCAGAGAGTACACAGTTAGCAGATGGGTTTGCTAACTCCTCTTTGCACTTGCTTTCTCCCACCCCTTTTTAATCACCTGTGAATGTCTGCATATTACACTGCTTTTAAAGGCATAGCAACAACCATCATTTGAAAACCCTCCCATCTACTGTCCTGTAGAGCTTAACACTTCATGTGTTTTACCCTCACATCAACATTCATAATAGATTAAAGCTGCTTTGCATCTCAAGTTACATTTGAAAGCCAAGGAAACACTCTCATTTCCTCTTAATCCTCATTAAACCTCTTATTCCCCATAAAAGGCAGCAAGACTTAGTACAGGTCAGAATTTTGTTTGTTTTTAAAGAAGAAAATCCACAAATCCCTTCATAAATGGGATGGAAAGAACTTGATATTTTGAAAAAAATGTGGAAGAAACCAAAACTGACAGATATTTAACTAGGCACTGGGCTTTGAGTTCTTTTTCCTCCATTGTGATGAGGGTTTTGTATTGCTGGGTGCTGGTGAGGTCTGTGTTACAGGTTTCTGCTATGGATACGGTGTTTACCAAGGTTTGGGGCAAGGCAGTTTTTTCAGTGAGGCAGGAATGAGAACAGGACAGCACCTTGGAGAGCCCCACAAGTTATTTTAACAAGTAGTTCAAGATGGAGCTTGGCTTAAGTAGAGGCTTAGCTTCTTTTAGTCTGGTTAGGCCCATTCCTACTTAGACTGAGTTCTTTTCTCTTAAAATACTTGGTTTGTTTTAGCAGCTTAAGGAAGTGACAAAATTTGTCCAGAGCAGGTGAGAAACCAAAAGGAGGAGAGCATCCACTCAGGGCAAAAAAAGGAGAGAAGCAGGTTCTCAGAATGCTGAGATACTTTATTATTCACGCCCAACGCATTTCAGCCTATGTTGTTTTTTTAAAGGCCTTCTTCAGGGGGTTGGTAAGAGATGTCTGCACAAAGCTCTTAGCAGGATGATAGTCTCCTATGATATTCACTGGTGACTGAGGAAACCCTTTAAAAGAAGGACTTTAAAAAACAACATAGGCCGAAACTCGTTGGGCGTGAATAATAAAGTATCTCTGCATTCTGAGAACCTGCTTCTCTCCTTTTTTTGCCCAGAGCAGCTAAGTGACAATTTCATTTCAGGGTTTGTTTTTATAAGAATTTACCAAAATCCACAAATTTCTTCATCTATAAAATGGGAAGAACTTGAGGTTCAAAAAATTCAAATGCAGGATAAAATGAAACTGACAAATTCATCCATTCCTACTCTTGGATTGCTAATAGCTGAAAGTAATTAATAAGCCTGGTACACATGAAGTACTCTAGAAATAAAAAATGATGGCAGTGGAAGGGAAAAGGATGGCAGATGCCATTTTTCCTGCTAATGTGAAGTCTGAAAGCAACCCCACATCTTTAGAATTCAAAATAGCAAGCTATTGTCCATGGACATTTTATCTGAAATGTTGTTAACGCTGGACTTCTTATTATCTTGTGATAGAAAAATACATATTAGCCTTAAACTGTTACAAGGGGGGCTTCTGTCGTGAATATTAAACATTTGTATAAGGGTACTTTATCAACACTGGTTTTTTCTGCAAAAGCCCAGAAGCAAGACACTTTTATTCCCATTTGACAGATGGGGAAATTAGGAGGCAGTTCTGTCCATGCACCAGGAAAAAGGGATGGGCAGTGGCAGAGGGGCAGGCTAGAGCTCCCACCCCCACCCCATGATGATAAGGCAAAAAAGTATGCTGTTTTAGTGAAGGCCGATTGATTTTCTGTAAGTGTCCTATAAATTTTACTTTGATCAATTACCCGTTCTTTGAATTGTTCTCCTTTTTTATTCAAGCATATTTATAATTGTGATAAGCTCATTTCAGCCATCTTGAATGTGATGGCTTATCACTTAATTATTTTCCCATTCAATAACTAGACTTTTTTTTTTGAAAAAAGAAGAAAATGTAGGCACATTCATGACTTCCTTTTCCCACCCCATTAAAAACACTTTAAACTAGGGCAGGGACTGTTCCTCGCATTGTGGAAGCCACCTGGCCATTATGTTTATCCCTGGGTTTGTGGTTCTTGCTGCAACCACCCATTGTTGGGAATTCAGCTTATGGAAAGAAGGACTGTGGACAAAAAGTAGCAATAGGAAAAATACCTGAATGGATAGATAGAAACTCTAGTAAATTAGGTAAGGAAAGTGTAATGTAACAAATAGGAGAAAATAAGTAAACATGAAAGGGGTTATTAAGGGCTGGAAATCTTATGTAACAGTGGCATCACACTGGTACAATCCATTATATCAGCTGGGGGGGGGGACCTGCAGCCCTAGGCCTGGATGCAGCATTTTGCCTAATTTCATGAGGCCATCAGCTCGATTTCAAAAGCCCTTTGCATGCAATTTGTTCAGACCTCTGGCAAAAGTGATCTATCCTTTCTCTGGCAGCCCACTGTGTGGGGATGAGGAGGAGGCGGAGAGAAAAGGGATGGTAAAAAAAAGAGTAGGGGTGACCCAACCATTTTGGGCATTTGCCATATCCAGCATTAGCTTTGACCCTGGCCATCACACACATGTGCCTTTGGCAGGTTGTCTCCACAAAGGAGTGCAATTCTCAACAGGAAAAAGGCTGCCTTGCCTTATATGGACAGATATAAGTGACATGTGGTTTGAACCCAAATAAGGGTTGTTTATCGCAAGAATGCTTCTCTCAAGAAACAGATGGGCCAAAAGTCCACCTTGGAGTTTGGGCTAGTGGCTATAAAAATCCTTGGTTTGGGATACCCTGGAGAAGAACGTAACAGCCCAAGGATTCAGTGGAGTCTAGTTGCTCTGATTTCGGTGGAGCTGTGAATCCATTCTGGGTTTAAATCAGAACCAGCTAGTAATCTGATGGAGCTATCCAAGGTAGGTTCAGCACCTTGGATATCTGGAAAGCAGACTGAGCAAAGTACACAGGTCATCTGGTCGTAGCTTTCTACACTAGGCTAAGGTGTATGCCATTTCTGTTTAAATTGTACAATTGCAAGCTTGGGCACCTGCAGTGGGATGCACTGATGGCCTACAGGCATTGGGCTGCCCATAAATGCTTTACCAAATATGTGATGTGGTTTTATGTTAAAGCGACAAAACATCTAGCCAGGCTGGTTTGAGCTCACAGTCCTTTCCTCACCAAAGTCCACTCCTGGTGATCTACTTTTCTTCATTTCAACATTTTATTAAGAATGTGTGGGGGCAGGGCAGGGGAGTAATGCTTTTGTTACTAATGTCAAAAATCCTTGCCTGTTGCAAATCACCCAGAGACATCTACTAGTAGATCCAGATTGACCTTCTGCCCACCCATACCCTAAAGTGGAGGTGAGCAGAAGCTAGATCTCCAGATGTTTAGGACTTAAACTCCCATAAGCCCCTGCCAGCATGTTCAATGGTCAGGAATACTGGGAGATGAAGTCTAGAGATATACCTTCAGCCCACCCCTGCCTCAAAGGACTCAGCCAAGTCAGTTGTTGCCAGAATGAAAATACAGCATGGTCAAATGTTTTCTAGCTAGCTGGCCTTGTCACAGGTGGGAATGAGATTTTTTTTAATGGGGATAAAAGGGCAAGTTATGAACAATGAAGCAGGTGGAGAGCCAAAGGGAGAACTCACACTGAGAAATGCTAAAAAGGGGCCTTATTCAAGAAGGAGATGGAATGCATGCTTCTTTCTGAAACCAGCAAGATTGCCTGCCTCCAACACAGAGAATTAAACAAACAAGCAGTGATCATCCTGAGAGCATTTTTAATCTGAGCCACCTGTTTACTCTTTGGATGTGTGATGAGGAAAAGCTTGATTCAACTCAGCTGTGTGATCTTTTAAAGGGAAGCATCATCACTTTATTGTCATGTTTTGAATCCCTTAGAGACTCACACACAAATCTTTACCTTCTCACACTGAAATTGACTAAGTATTTGGTACAGTTTGTGTCACCTCCCCAAAAGTGGAGGAAATATTCTTCGTCTGGCTGTGGTTGGTTCCCTGAAAATCAAATCCTGTTAGGGATGGAGGGTGTTACCAGATTTTTGCAGGCACAGTATAGCCCTTGATAAACAACTTTGCATGCAGGTCAAAAACTGAAAATATTTTAATTCTAGACAAATTCATGAGAATCTAAACATACTTCAATTTGCAAACACAAAGAGGCAATTTCTTGATGAGTGTTCACTTTGTTGTTCATATTTCAAAAGCAACATCCAGACAGTGACTCATCAGAGTGTTCATTATGACTTCCGCAAATCTTTATCTTATTGGCACACTCAAGGAGTTCCACAGTCCTTAGTTATTAATAACTGTTGTTCATGGATATCTACACTATTGCTTCATGTTTTTTCTTTTGTTCCCACCTCTTCGCTGTGACAATTGCTAATCCTAGTTTAATCATTTTAATTCTCTTCCTATTAAAAAAATTCCCATTGTTTTGTACATCAAACTTTTTGTCTTCCTTTTTTCATTTAGTTTGTAGACCTTTTGAGGTCAGCAATTTAGCTTTTTGATATAAATAGCCACTATATTCATTAATAGGGTAAGATGCAAGTCAAAATAAATTAATAAACTAGATCAATGTTGGAAATGACCTTACAGACCATCTAGTCCAGAGCTGTTGAACCGTAAACTCTTACTGCCAGTAGCACAGTACTTGTTACTAATAATTAACACTGAGGATAAGCATTTCAGCATTTCAGAATGGGGGGAAACTTGAGCCCATTATTCCATGTCCTGCACTCGGATGATCAGGAAGAGATCCTGGCCCTCCTCTGTGTGACAACCTTTCCAGTATTTGAAGAGTGCTATCATGTTTCCCCTTAGTCTTCTCTTCTCCAGGCAAAACGTGGCTAGTTCTTTCAGTCTCTCTCATAGGGCTTCATTTCCAGACCCCTGATCATCCTCGTTGCCCTCCTCTGAACACCCTCCAGCTTGTTTGCATCCTTCTTGAAGTGCCCAGGACTGGACACAATACTCAAAATAAGGCCTAACCAGTGCTGAATACAGGGGGACCAGTACCTCATGCAATTTGGAAGCCATAGGGTAAGCTGCAAGTCAAAGTCTTTTTGGAAGTACTACCAATTAGTTGATCATCCCTCATCTTTCACTTAGTTCTTGCTCTTTCCCCAGTTTACCTATCTGCTCCAGTTTATTGAAATCATTTGAATTTTCATCCATGTTATCTGAGGGTTTGGGGGGGGGGGGTTGAGGTAGGAATGTTGTTGAAATCTGCAACAGAACCAAAATGAGTTTGGATTTTTGTGAATCCAATGTCTGGACTCCATAGTGGACTGGCTTTTCTCCTGTCAAACAGATTTTGTAGACTTGCAAACCATTTTTCTAACCTTCAGGATTTTGTGCAAATTGCATCATAGAAAAATATGCAACAATTGTAAAAAAAAAAAAAAAAAGGCAAAAATGTGCATTTCCCCCATAGTGTAAAGTATGAAAATGCACACCGGGGAGAATTTGCGCAAATGTGAATTTGTGGAAATTCAGAAATTAAAAAAAAGTCTGATTCTGGCAGTGGGTGGATCATGGAATGAAAGAGACCTGACAATCTGCAAAATGCAGACACAACAGGTTTCCTCCATGTGTATTTCCCTCCATGTGTATTATCATTCAACGTTCTATTGCCATTTGGGAATATCCACTCTCTTCGCAACAATGTAATGCACACAATATTGATCCTTAATAGGCACATGCAGAATAATTAATAACTCTTAATAAGAACCTGGAAAGGTGTGACACCCTCTCTAGAGAAACAGCAGCCAAGTTGCCAATGGAACAACTGGGTAGTTTTTTTCCCCACCCAATCTACTACAACTATGGAAGAGCTAGACTGTGTTGTCATTCCATGCTACAAAACTCTTTGGCTTAATTTACCTGAAAAAATATTTAGGATTTATCAGAAATTCCATTCCATCATGCCTTCACAGACCACTACAAAGATAGCTACACTTGTTAGGCAAGTGCTACCATTTAAAGAACACAATATGAGCCATCCTCCAAATCCCCTTTCAGCAAAAATAATCCTTGTGATCTTTGAAGTGAAGGGATCCATGTAAATTCTAATATTCAAGGTATGTTCCCATCTGAGTACAGCAAAGAACTGCCTTTACTGAAGGATAAGAGGATATTTGTTCAGTGACAGCCCATTCTGAATAATTTATACTATAACAAAATAGACCTTTACTCCCCTTTAAAAATAATGTTGGGCTGGATGGACAAAGTGACTGACCTGGTATTAGGCAGCTTCTTTTGTTCCTGTGTTTTTGACAAGTCCAAAATATGAGACAGTGCCACTTCAATACACACTGCGTAGCTCTTGTGTATCTTGTTGTTGGTGGTGAATCATTGTTTTAGATTAGGGGGCTACTGATAATCAAGGGCAGGTCTACCACTTGTTGGAATGGGAATAGCATGCAATCACACCAAATTAAGGCATCAGCTAAGAGTTAATTTGTTGTTAGAGTTTTAAAGCATTTAGGAAGTGCAATAACAAGGGTCACTCAAGAGTTGAACTAATCAATAGCTCTGGTGCAATCAGAAGCTACAAGAGCAGAGAATATTGCCTCCCAGCCAGGTGGAGCCAAAGAAGTTTCCTTTTAGTACAAAAAGACTAGCACATCCAGTATATTATGTAGTTGTGGTGGTTTCATTCTTGTAGAAGTTCTACATAGGTCAAAGAGGCTAGTTTTTATGCAAAATAATGAATGGACAGAATTTTTACTTTAGAATGGGTATTATTCAGACCAGTGGGGGGAAATATTCCAGTCTCCTAGGACACTCCACTACTAACTGAAAAGTTGCAATCATCCCACATAAGAATTTCAAAGGGAGACTCCAGCATGAAACTGTAAAATTACATGTTTGATTCTATTCATTTGGGGATGGATTAGGGCAATGGTTTCCTGTCCCACTGGAAGTGCTAATTAGTTCAGCAATGCTTAGATAGCTGTTATTTATTTATTATTTAACACACTTCTTTTGAAGTGGAGGGTGGAATACAAGCCTGAACAGATTAATCCTTCATTTCTGCAATTTTTTTCTCTCATCTCATTTTACGCACCTACAGTATTTAATCCTTCTACACTGATCCAATGTAAATGTTGTTGCAGCTGAACAAAGATTTAAATCCAAGACTCCATGATTTCTATGTCCTTGTTTTTATTTTTTGAAGAGTCATGCTAGAATTCACACTCTCATTGCTTAGTTCCTCCTTTCTTCTTCATTGGCTGCAGCAATCTTAGGGGTTGGAAGGGTAATGTTTTAATTTCTTCTCAGTTTGTGTCTTACTTAATTTAACAAGCCTTACTGTCTTGCATTATGGGTGCAGTATAAATTGACATAGCTGCAGCTTAATGCTTCAGTTTGGGAACTAATGCCAATAAATAATTCAGGCTTGCTAGGATAAAGCAGTGTAACACATTAAAGTATGCAATTATTGTAGAACATGTGAGGGTCACAGTAGAGCAGACCACCAAATCAGACTCTGGAACAGATTGAACAAACAAGCAATGCTCCCCATTAACTGCTTAGTAATGGACTCTGATAATTATAAACTTTCAGTCACAAATCGAGATTGAGAATCTACTGTTTGAGGCATTCTCTCGGTAATCAAATTAGTGTCCCAAATCAGTAGATTACATTTTGGAGCTAATATATAAATAAATCTACCCACATATCTAGGGTGCTTCAGGCTGCCTCCTTTCTGGATATATTCTTTTAATTGTGAAAGGCCCAGAGAGCCTTGGCTGCTGGGTAGTATAAAAAAGCAATAAATAAATAAATAAATATCCCTCCACCCTGTTGTCGTTGTTGCTACCACCACTATTACCATTTCCATTCATGTGCATCTTATTATTGTAGTAGTAGTAGTAGTAGTAGTAGGTACATAGTTTGCAGGTGCTCCTGGATTCATCATTGTCATAAGAGACAATGGTTCAGTTCGGACCACATATTAAGCAACAGAGGGGTAAATAACATACTGACCGTGCGTTAAGCAGGAGGAGCTCCACAGACGACACACTGCAGCCAGCGCTGCTCGGAACCGGCAAACATCCTGGCTGCAAGAAACTTGCAGCGGCCATTTTGGTTGCAGCTTCTCCTCCGTGTGTCCCCCAGCTGTATCCCAGCATGCACCGTGAGTTCTGCCGGCTGCATAGAGCGGCTGGGTTTTTTTGGCTGCTCTAGGCAGCAGAACTCTATTCTGAAACGGAATAGTCCACGGAGAGAGGGGGAGCTGAATTCGGACGACACTTTAAACAACGGAGCTTCGGGCTAAACAACATGCAAGCCCGTTGTTTCGCTCCATTGTTTAAAGTGCCTGATTAACATACTGTCAGTTGTGTGTGTGTTGTGTGCTGCCCTCCAGACGACACAATAAGCAACACAACTGACGATTGTTCCCCCCCTCCTCCGTTGCCTAATGTGTCATCCAAACAGAGCCATTGACTGCTGTGGCGAAGGGCATCTATTACCAGTTCAGGTTGGTCTATCTGCTATTCCCTTTCTTGGACAGGGATAGCCTGACCACTGTAGTCCATGCATTGGTAACCTCACGTTTAGATTATTGTAATGTGTTTTTATGCGAGCCTATCCTCGTGCTTGGTCTGGACACTGCAGTTTGGTCTGGAAGCTGCAGCAGCTGAAGCTGCAGCAACCAGGATGCTAAGTGGAGTGCCTGGCAGTGCACATTTTACACTGATGTTAAGGCAACTGCACTGGTTGTCTGTTAGGCAGGATCTATACTACTGCTTTATAATGACATTGAAGTGCACTGACAACTGTTGGGGCCCATGACACGTTCCATATACGATTTTCAAAACACTTTCATAGTGTCGCATCCTGCTTGGTATAGATCTGGCCTAGTTACCAAGCCAGGTACAAGGTCTTGCTGTAACATCATCATCATCATCATCATCATCATCATCATCCCTAGGATTCCAAGAAAACACAAGAATCAATCACTCCATATTAAAAACGCAACTAAGAATGCAATATAAAACTCACCTATCACAAATCCTAAAATCTAAACTCAACTCAAAAAACATTATCAAAGACATCAACACCTCTGCAATACCCATCCTCACATACTCATTCAGAATCATACACTGGTCACTAGGGATGTGTATCGTATCGTTAAAATGTACAATAACGATACAATACGCTCTTTATCATGCATATGATTAACGATAATGATACGATAGGGAAACCTATGATAATTATTGGCGGTGATAAACAATCCTACGATAATTATCGTATTTTATCGTTTTATCGGAAGTCTCTTTGTCTTTTGCCGCCACATGGACGGAGCTAGAAGGTGGGGTGTGCTTGATGAGACAGTGACTAATCCTGCAGCAAGGATTCCAGCAGGCTCCAATCACAATGTTGGAGGAGGGCTAAGGATATCCCCACATAAAACCCCCACACTTGGTGTTCCAGCTCTGTTGGGAGTTAGGCGTTGAGGGGAGAAGGGTGGATTTTGTTGGAGCTTTGTCCTGGCTCCTGGGTCTTATAGTTACTTGGTGACGAATTGTTAGAGATTCATTGTAGTCTTGCATCTTTGTGTCTCAGGTTCATTTGGCTGTGCGTTGCTTGTGTGTTTGAGTTATAATTTTAAATTTTTTATACACTTTCTGGTTGGTTTGATTGAAGGGTTAGGTTAGCATGAGTGGGGGTGCTGTGACTGAGGGAGTGTGTTTTGTCCTCCTCCTTGTTTAACATTCTTTAAAAAAACTGTGTATATATATATATATATATATATACACACACACACATACTTATATTTCTCTCCATATCTCTCTCTCTCTCTGGGTGTGTGTGTTTGCTTGATTGACTGTGAGTGTGTTGGTGTGTCCTGTAGCCTGCTACACAGGATAACACTACACAATCTCTGGTCAAAGCAGCACACAAACTGTTTGCAAAGGATTGTTATTAATATAAATAATAATTTCATTTTCAATCACTTTGTACCAGTATGAAATGCGGCTCTAAGGCGCGCCTTGGGCGAGGTGGCTCTGGCTCTAGGAGAGATGCTGTTGCTGCTGGGGGCAGTTCTGGGGTGGCTGTCTCTCCCTCTCACACATTGTATTTCTTTTTGAAAGATGCTGCTCCAGCCAATGTTTCCAGTCTGGAGGGACTGCTTTAGTGAGGGGCTGCAAAGCAAAAGCATCCCTCTCACACACTTTATTTCCTTTTTAAAGACACTGCCCCATCCAATGTTTCCAGTCTGGAGGGACTGCTATAGGGAGCCTTGAGTTGAGATATTCCTATATTATTATTTTTCATCACTACATTCCTGGGTTGTAGAGTCCGTTACTGAGGGACTGCAGAAGCATCTCCCTCACACATTTCCTTTTTTTTTTTTTTTTTTTTGAGACTCTGGTCCAGGCAATGTGCCTACCTGTACCCTGAACATGACTTATATTAATTTGGCAAAGTGCCTACCTCTACCCTGAATGTGACTTATATTAATTTGGCAAAGTGCCTACCCCGAACGTGACTTTTATATGCCACTGCTCCAGCCAATGTGTGTAGCTCTGGCATGAAGAACTGCCCACCTGCCTGCATGGGGATGGCGGGCAGACTGGGTCATTTTAATTTTCAAGCACGATGAGGTCAAGGCGGTGCGTGAGGGTTGTTTTGATAGGATCCTCCAGATTTCCTCGCTACCTGGGGTGTCTCTTGGCCCAATGAGGCCCTGCCTGCTAAGGCTGGCTCTAAAATAATTTTTGTTTTCTACAGGAACAAGGAAGATCATGGTGGCACTCCCAACACCCCACGTGTCGGGGAAGAGAGGGAGAGAGAAGAAATGAATGTAATTAGTTTTAAAGTTACACCATAGGTCTAGCACCAGCCTACCTTGCAGGGTTGTTGTGAGGGTGAGAGGGGTAAAAAAGATTTGAATTTAATTTGTTTAAAAGTTAATTCACAGGCTTAGCACTGTGTAGGCTGACCATATGAAAAGGAGGACAGGGCTCCTGTAACTTTAACAGTTGTAGAGAAAAGGGAATTTCAGCCAGTATCATTTGTATGCAATTAGTTCCTGGTGATATTCCCTCTTCATCACAACAGCTAAAGGTGCAGGCACTATACTAGAGTGACCATATACAAAAGAAGCCAGGGCCTCTGCAACTTTAACTGCTATGATGAAGAGGGAGTTTCACCAGGAACTAATTGCATACAAATGACACTGGCTGAAATTCCCTTTTCTCTACAACTGTTAAAGTTACAGGAGCCCTGTCCTCCTTTTCATATGGTCAGCCTAAGAAAATGACAATATTGGGATCCCCTGTAAAATTCTGTGAATCAGACAAGGTAATTGCACCATAAAAACCTTGTCTAGAAACACTTCTAGAGGGATGTCAAGGACAGAATCTGATACTTTTTTAAAAAGGCAAAGCATGTGTTCTACCAGTGAACTATGGCCCTTTCTCAAGTGGTATCTTCTACTTGAGAATGGGCCATACTGTCCATTCTACTACCTTATTCTGTATCTGCAAACCCAACCTCAGTGTTGAGCACAATTTAGTCAGTATTGTAACTTTCAGTGGTAGTTCTGTACATTTATTTATCTCACCTCTATGAATGTTGCCTGGCCACTCTTCCACTCCTAGGCCTTCAAAGCAGCTAACAAAGTTAGAAATAAATGCAAATCATTGTAAAACCAACCTGTGAGCACAATACAGCAGAAAACCAGTTTACAGAATAAAAGGACACCATAAAGAGCCACAAACAAATCTAGGGAGGCCCAATGAAATAAATCTGTCTTCACTTTCTGAGAGAACTAGCGAGGTAGGTGCAACCTAGATAGATGCAGTCAAGGATTGCCAAGTAACACTTTCTTTTCCTCCACAGCAGATATGATTGCTTAGACATCCTTGTCAAATACAGTATCAGTTATACTCCCTCACTCATTACAAGGCTGTATGACAAACCAGTTCCCAGCATGGAGTACAGTAAGGAAAAAGTCAGTGAAAAATAAAAGAGTATTTACAACAGAAACGATTTGCAGTGTGAGGACAAAATAGAAATAAAGTGTCTGTTGTGAACGTTCTGACAGGAATGGAACTGGATACAATTGACTCAGGGAAACAGAAATCAGTAAAAGTACACTCAATAATGCAACTCATTTCTTCAACCAATGATACAAACCAATATTCCAGACTGCTGGTGTGAGGTGTGACTTTCAGCGCATGATACACCTATAATACTGGGTGAGGTGTTTCTAGGAAGAATTCAACTCTCATAAAACGGTGCTTTGGCCTTACTGCTGCTCTGCTTTAACACCATTAGCTTTTATGCAGAGTTCTTCAAGAGTCCTTTAGTTATATTTGATAACTTACCAATATACAGCACATTGACTGAAGGCATTATAAACACGTCATAGATATTTGAAGTCATTTGGGGCTTATATTTCTTGGATGATTACCTATACCAGTGTCATGGGCCAGGACCAAGAACCTTTGGAGACTGAGTTCCTCAGCCACAGCACCTCCAAGGTGGTATCAGAACCAGCCCCTGGTCCTTCTGAACTGGGGTCCTTCACCTTGGATCCCACATCCTATTCACGGTGCCCTCTGCAGAGTGGATCCTGGATTCCTTTGGTGAACATCGATACCCTGAAGAGCATTCCCCAATCTGCTCCTCACTCCTCACTCCCTTCTCTCTCATTCATATATATATATATATATATATATATATATACACACACACACACACACAGAGGAGAGTTCAGCAACTACAGCAAAGGACACTGGCCTTGTAACAGCCACACTTGAGGGAATAGAGCTTCCAGAAAGTTTCTCCTGGCCTGGCTATAAAACCTTGTTGGTTACTCCAAGGTCAGATCTATACCTCATACCAATATGATCCCCCTTTGGCCATTTATACTTAATAGCACATACAATGAAATCTGTTGCAGTATTTGGGATAATACAGGGGGAAAGTTAATAACACTAGAAAAAGCAGTATACGGAATGGGTAATGTGCCCCAGCAGTTATTAGTGCACTTGATACTGATAAAAAAGCACTAGTGTAAATCTAGCCTGGGTCAATGCTGGGGTAACATATATGTATTCTAGCTGCAGAATTGCTCTCCATGGTCCTCAAACTGAACCTAAAATTGGTAGTGCCTGCAGGACTGGCTATAGTCCTGGATTTGCTATGTCCCAGGCTTGCTCTGAGCTGCTATCTAGATAATTAACACCCAGCATGCCCTGGAGCTTGTTGAAAGGGCACTCCTGGGAAAATGGGAGCCCCCTTGTGTTGTATGATTCTATTTGCATGGCCATACATAAGGGAAGAATCTAATATTTTATTTCTTTAAAATATTAATATCCCACATTTTCTTATAAAATCTCAAGGCAGCTCAGTAATAAGCACCATAAATACAAAAAATTAAAAGAACCCCACAATAATCAAACAGAACAGCAGAGCAATGAACAAAAACTGACAGCAAAAATGAAAATATAATTTAAAATATATATAAAGCTCCCTCAAGAGAGCAAAATACACCAGGTAGTAAAGTCAAGCCTTTAAAGACCAACAACTTTTTCAAGTAGAAAAATTTTAAGACCATAGTGAAAGACTAGTAATGAAGGGGCAAAGCAGATCTCCTTGGGAAAGGTGTAACAGTTTGTATTATTTCAGGTCAAGAGTTCTACCAAGTACAGTTCTAGCACTGTTGAGGGTACTGTTGAACCCAGGTTCTTTGGGATATACTCAACACCAAAGCAAAGTCAAGTCAGGTATAGCCAGAGTTAAGCACCAGGATGGGCAGTATGTGGGAAAGTCCAGAAACAAGGTCACACAAAGCCAAGGTGAGATGTCAAATAAATAAATCAGGTAACTAATAGAACCACAAACAACTCCCTGTGGACAAACAAGCTCATGTTGCTTCAATAACTCACAGCCCCAGACTGAGCCTTAAATAGAACTTGGGCTCCCTAGAGCCTGCTAGCTCCTCCCACCTAACCACGAGGCTTTCTCCCTGAAAGGAAATCTGCTTGCTTTTGAAGTCTTTGGGTGCAATGGCACAGAGGCAACTGGGGTGTGATGGTAACAGCTTCAGAACTAGAGTCCTTGGAATCTGCAAAGAGCAGTGTGACCTTCTCCAGAATACTTTCATGAGTGAGGTCCAAGGTAGGGTGACCATATGGAAAGAAGGACAGGGCACCTGTATCTTTAACAGCTGTATAGAAAATGGAATTTCAGCAGGTGTCATTTGTACGCAGTCAGCACCTGATGAAATCCCCTCTTCCTCACAACACTTAAAGCTGCAGGAGCCCTGCCTAATTTTGTATCTGGTCACTCTACAAAAGAGGGCAGAGCTCCTGCAGCTTTAGATATGTGATGAAGAGGAGATTTCACCTGGTGCTGCATGCATAGAAATGACACCTGCTGAAATTCCCTTTTCTATACAACTCTTAAAGATACAGGAGCCCAGTCTTCCTTTTCATATGGTTACCCTAGTCCAAGGGTTCTGTGGATCTGTATTGATGTGACATGGGATTTTCCCCCTCCCCCACCACACACACATCCTCCGCATTTGGCTTCTGCGATCATTTCTGGCCTTGATTTCTCCTGTGAACAGATTCTGAACTCTGAGCTGACAAAAACTGTCTGTCTTTCCTACATGCATCTCGTTCTGGTACTGTGAATGACAGAGGCATTGTTTAAGATCTATCCACCCTTCTATATTTATCTCTTTTTTCCTGATTAAGTTTTGTCGCAGAAGAACAAATTGTGTGGCTCATCGGCATGTGCTCTATGACAGAAAAAGCATTTTAAACAAAGGAAGTATAATAAGTTCTGTAATTATATAAAGTGCAAACAATCAAATCACATCAACCTATTAGCAAAAACAATTAGTACTAAATGACAGAAGCTTGACAATTAGTGACAGGTGCAGGCATTTCAGAGCCTACCCCAGAACTGTTTCACTTATGGCTGCCCTCCCCCATATTAGAATGTTGAAACAAAGAATGTTTTCGTAAGTCTTCTCTTGCAGAGGCACGGAAATGTCCATATGGTTATCTACACCACAGACACAGTTGGCATTGACTATCCCAAGGGAAACCTGGGAATTGTAGTATTGTGCGGAGAAGTGCCTAGAGATGTCTGATACAGAGTTCTGAGCCCTTCACAGGACTGTAATTCCCAAAACAATAGGATGATGCAAAGCCATGAGAGCAGAAATAGTATACAAAATTGATATGTATGTAGATGTTCCCTAACGCAAGTCACTACCATCCTGCCAAGATGTTTGAATTGATGGCTATGCTGTTAAGAACCTAGGGAGATGGAAAATAGGGAACCATAAGCATGCTGGAAGTATATTGTTCAGGCTAGAACCAAAGAACGACATACAAGTACATATGGACATTTATTTCATTGTCTTTGCTGATCCATGAGAGCTCATATATACTTGCATCTTATATAAGAACCATCTGATATACCCAGCATTGCTCGGGCCTCCTAAGATATATGTCTGCGAGGTAATCACTTTAAAGTTAATTCACAGTGCTAGGCTGACCATATGAAAAGGAGGACAGGGCTCCTGTAACTTTAACAGTTGAAAAGAAAAGGGAATTTCAGCCAGTGTCATTTGTATGCAATTAGTTCCTGGTGAAATTCCCTCTTCATCACAACAGTTAAAGTTGCAGGGGCCCTGCCTTCTTTTGTATCTGGTCACTCTAGTATAGTGCTTGCACCTTTAACTGTTGTGATGAAGAGGGAATTTCACCAGGAACTAATTGCATACAAATGTCACTGGCTGAAATTCCCTTTTCTCTGCAACTGTTAAAGTTACAGGAGCCCTGTCCTCCTTTTCATATGGTCAGCCTAGGGGAGAGAAAGAGAGACACTAGAGGTGTGGAGTGGAAAAAAACAGCAAGGTAAAGGGGTGATTTTTGCATGGGAGAAAACTTGTTACTTGCTGCCAAAACTTGGTTGGAAACTGCTACAGCATTTGTTCTCAAGCTAGATTTGACCTATTTACTGTTCTGTCATGGTAAATAACCACAGGGTGTTTGTTTGTTTTTTGCCAGCACCACCATTAATTTTGGGGTTGGGGTCTGTGGGAGCTGCATGTTGCTTACCCCAAATTTAGCATGCCCATTGTTTACCCCGACTCTACCATGTATACCTCCACCACCACCCGTATATCCTCATATGCTTCCTCTCGAGGAAAGATCTTCTATTATTTATGCCTCCCTCAGAGACTGCGCCAGATGCAGCTTCCTAGTGGAAGGAAAACGCAGCAAAACCTTTCTGAGATTGAAATGAACTGACGTGGTCCATGTTTAGCTCAGGAAGACACAGCTGCCTGCTTAGATCAGGCTAAATGAAGCCTTAAAATGGATCTACGTCATGCTGTGCTGCAGTTCAGGCTGCATGCAATCCCGAGGAATGCCACAGGCAGAAAGCTGTATGGAGCTCTATCCAGTACAGATCACAAAATCTATACGGCACTAGGAAAATGCAGGTATTTGTGGGGTGCCTGCCAACTTAATGGTCTGTAGTTTGAGTAGGATGATCCTCTGTCTTTAGCTGCTTCTTCTGGGCAGGATCTACACTGCTGTTTTAAAGTGCTTTAAAGTGCTTTATAACAGTAGTGACAACTGTTGGGGCCCAGGACACACTCCAAAACAGTTGTCACTACTGTTATAAAGTGCTTTAAAGCACTTTAAAGCAGCAGTGTAGATCCGCTCCTGATCTATATTTCGTAAGGCTTTATGGCACTAGTAATTGTTAAGGAAACTTATTAAGTCTTAACAGTCTTCCAGAATTTAAGAAAGCTATAAAGACTGATCTCTTCCGGCAGGCCTACCCAATTTAATTTTAAGATGCTTTTTAATAATGTATTACTTTTATATGTTTTTAATCAGTTTTATGTATTTTATGTTGTTTAGTATTAATGGCAACTAGTCCTGTTGGCTCTATGCCACCTCCAGTATCAGAGGCAATAAGCCTATGTATATCCGTTGCTGGCAACCACAAACGGCAGGGTGCTATTGCTCTCATGTCATACTTATGGACTTCTCACAAACATGTGGTTGGCCACTGCGTGAACAGAATGCTGGACTAGATGGACCCTTGGTCTGATCCAGTCGGGACATTCTTACAGCTCATTATCTTTAACCTAGACTTGGACAGATCAACCCTTCAAATAGAAGATGCCTTCAAATACAGGACTGTCCTATGTAAGAGAGAGCACCTGGACATCTATGAGGTATTCACCCTCTCAGTTGCCCTCCAGTGATAGCCAGTGGTTTGTTCAAACTAGTCACCTGCCTTACTGGCCACCACTGTTTTTTGCCCTCGCTATAACAATACCCATAGGATA
The DNA here is from genome assembly GCA_029215795.1 of Anniella stebbinsi. Classification (NCBI taxonomy): domain Eukaryota; kingdom Metazoa; phylum Chordata; class Lepidosauria; order Squamata; family Anniellidae; genus Anniella; species Anniella stebbinsi. The sequence continues at coordinate 305,733,064 of JARDYH010000001.1, read as the reverse complement.
GAATGGAAATCTTGCTCTCATAGCAGACCACTGTACATGGGAGTGAGGCTCAAGCAGTCTAGGCTAATGAGGCCCCCTCCACAAGGATGCGTTTTTGCGCCTGGTTTGGGGATTATGCGCATTATCGCGGAGGCGCATTTACTCCTAATCCCTCTGCACGGGAGGCGGCGAGAGGTGGCGAAGCGCATTAATTGATGTCCAAAAAGCGCTTTACATGTAGTTAATGCGTATAATCGCTTGTTCACACGGCGAAAATGCGCTTTAACGGCCGGAGCAAAATAAAAGTCGCTATTTAACGCACATTCGATAATGCGCATAATCCGGGAGATAACGCGCCTCTGCGCCCGTTTTGCGCTCCGCTGGTGTGAAGGTAAAATTTATAATGAGCCTTCAAAGAGCATTAAAGCGCCCTTGTGGAGGTAGCCTGAGACACAAGTCTGCTTCTATTTACATAGCTGTAGGCTTTCATGTGATTCAGCACACCATCACTCTGTTTCTTGATTACATTAGTGTGATGCTGGAGCATGACAGAACCTCAGTAACTAGGTTTAATTGAGTAAGATACATTTTGGCAGGGGCTAAGTTTAACACACTGTTCTCAGCGGTTACAAAGAAACAAAGAATTCTAGTCCATTTAGTAGGCTTGGCTGGAAATGACTTTGACTGAGAGCCCCAATGGAATTAGCCAATGAGTATCAAGTCATGTAGGCAGGAAGATGTTGGTTCTCACCTTGCTGGACTGGGAGATATAAAGCTAGCAAAGTGATAATGAAAAGAAAGTGATGCTTTTGCCCAGCTCTGCCAGACTGGGTGATCTCACAAAGTTCCCTTGGTTGTAGATTCAAGGACCTGGCAAAAGACATGACAGAGTGGTGTGTACTAAATGGAGGTCTCTACCTCAGCTAGTTGAAGGAAAGCTGAAATGACAGCTTTGCTAGGCTGCTATGGAGCATGACAGTGGCCAACACTGTGATTATTGGGGTTTCTAACATAAGGAACATAGGAAGCTGCCCTCTACTGAGTCAGATCATGGGTCCATCTAGCCCAGTATATTGATAGATAGTTAGATAGATACACACACAGAAAGACACAGACACGCCCCCTACATGGCCCACCTCACTATTTGCTAGCACAAGACATGGTGAGATCTTTTTGCCTAGATGGCTTTAAAGGGGAATTATACATGCTTATGGAGGATAGGTTTGTCTATGCCTACTAGTCATGCAAGCCCAATGGCACCACTACATTCAGAGGCAGTATGCCTCTGAATACTTTCTCTTTGGGGGGATGGGAGAGGGATGTTGCATTCATACCATTTGTGGAGTTCCCAGAGACATCTGTGGAAAATTGAATGCTGAACTAGATGGATCTTTGCTCTGATCTAGCAGAACTTTTCTTTATTTTCTTACCTATGGATAGGTGGTCAGCTGCACAGTACGTTTAGGGTGGACATATATGCCCACCCCTTCTCCCTGTGGCCACCTATGCAACCATGTGATACAACTGATTCATATGCCCATATCAAGGACAGGAAAACTACTTGCCTGTTATTATTATGTACATATATTCCATGTTAAGTACAGCCAACTACATTATAAATAGCCTTGCCAAAGCCACCTTGCAATGACTAGGGAGGCTAATGCAATTAAACCCATCACAGTTCTGGAACAAAATTATCGCTGCTTGGAATGATACTGGAAAAGTATCTTTAGTATAAACAATGGCAACAAAGCCCTACAAATATGACTACACAGAAAACAAATTGGGTTCATTGCAGCTCATGCATCTAAATCCGTTGAATCTGGGATGGGGAAGATGACAGAGCAGGGCCAGGCAGACATATGTTTTCTTTGAGCAACTGTATTATGCCCCAGTAATCCCCAGATAATATTGCAATTCTCTTGTAAATTGAATTGTGTGTATCCATGGGAACAAGAACAGAGAGCAAAATTAAACCTTCCAAGATGATGCTTTGGGGTGGTCTATATTTTGACAGGGGCAACAGCATTAAGAAGCAATGAAAATTTGAAATGAACTAAGAGGGGGGTGCAAAGTCTTAGAGGATAGTTTTTCTTTTGGCAGGCAGGAGTAGCAGAAAAGACATTGGATCCTTGACTTCCAGTCTTTTTAGAGACTTAGAAGACATGTTAAAGTCAATCATGGTCTCAGGAGAAATGATGATTATGTTCCAGTCCCCAGAAGCAGAATTTTCTGAAACCAAAATACTGATATTTGGTAACATGATATGGTTTTATTTCTTTTTTCCTTTGCTTTCTTTTTTCTTTCTTTTTGCCAGTTGATGCAGAGGATGCTTTCCAGACCACAACTGCAAAGATCCCAACCCAACCCAGCATCACCAGACTTATGCATTTCTCTGTCTCTCTTTCAAACACACACACACACACACACACACACACACACTCCATACTTGCCAGGCTGTGTGGTGGGTACCTCCCTAGGGGTAACCCCCCCCCCAAAAAACCAAGCCAACAAAAACAACCTACTATAGCTGTGGGTTTGGTTTATTGAGATGAGCAAGTATGAATTCTGAGCATGCCCACTGAAAGCAACCCCCAAACATTGCAATGTGAAGGATAGGGTGAGGGATTGACTCAATACTGACAGATAAAGAGAGTCATTAGGCTCCAATTCAAGATTTGCTGATAAGAAAAGCCTGGAGGAAACCTGTAGATGGAAAGAAAAGAGGAAGGATTCTCGAAGAGTTCCTTATGAATTCCACTACTAGGACTAGATCTACACCTTGTATCAAATAATTGCGATCCAGTCATCGTAACGCTATATCCCTCTTGTGCTTTTATACCTTGTAGGACATAAAGTGACATTTGTTGTGATATGTTGGATAATTGGAATAAAAAGCAGAAAATAACACCATGTAAGTAGTATATGGAATGTGTAATGTGCCCCAACAGTTACCAGTGCACTTCAATATCGCTATAAAGCAGTAGTATAGGTCAAGCCCAAGTTTCCACTCTTTCAACACAGGTGATTGGAAGGAGTAGGAAACTGAGATGCCAGGTGGACGCAAGAACAACATGGTGCCAGGAGTAGCTTGTGTGTGTCAGTTTGCCTGTCTAGGAATGAGAAGCATGGAAGTCTAAACAGAAGCCATGGGACTTGAGCTCTTCCCCAAGGGGAAGCTGCCACCCAGTCCCCAACGTTTGAACTTTGCCATTTGAATGCCTGCCTGCCTGCCTGCCTGCCTGCCTGCTGCTGATGCCGCCTTACAGATCCTTCCTGTGAGGAGAGCCAGCCACCGTCCTTGCACAAGCCATAGGACTCACCCACCCAGTCCCCAACGTTGGACTTTGCCCATTGAATGCCTGCCTGCATGCCTGCTGTTGCTGATGTCTGCCACATCCGACCAGCGAGCCGAGGTCTCTGATGCTAAGGTAGGCTGGGTGCTCCCCTCAAATAGAATTCTACAGAGTCCCCAAAGTTCAGTTACACTCCTGCTATGTGTCTGTGAAACAGGGGCGAATGTGTGTGCTCCTGACGGTAGTGGCGTTTAAGGACAGTATCTAATGAGAGAGCACTTCGCAATGGTCTTCTTTACTCCCAAGCCAATTCCATTTCAGTGAGGGACATGCCCCTTTGTCTGATAATAGGGGGCAGAGCAACTGAGACCTGTTTGCTCCCCAAGTTTGGGTTCAGTTCTGGAGACGGGATGTGCATTCAATGGGCAAACCCAACTTTCACTGCCATTTCAGTTAAACTGTGCCCATCTGTGAAATTTCTCCACATTAGACATACCACTTTGGTTCACATGTGTGATAAATTTCAGAAGCATAGCTTCAAGCGTGTAGTGGCAAGGTATTTTTGAAAAATGAGGAAGGGAACGCCTATAACTTCTTTATTTTAAAAGTTAGAAGTCTGAAAGTTGCTCACTTTGTAGATGTGTTAGGGGTAGTTGTCTGTCAGAAATTTCAGAATGATAGGTCCAGGCATTTGGTGGCTATGATTTTTTTAGATTAAAAGTTACAACAACACGGATTTTTTTGACAGATAAAAGGGGGAGGGGGAGGGGGGTTCAATTGACACAGCCCAAGCCTCTGTGGAAAAACTTTTGTAACTTTTAATCTAAAAAATCCATAGCCATCAAATGCCTGGACCTATCATTCTGAAATTTCTAACAGATAACTACCCCTAACCCATCTACAAAGTGAGCAACTTTCAGACGTCTAACTTTTAAAATAAAAAAGTTATAGGTGTTTCTTTCCTCATTGGTTCAAAAATAGCTTGCCACTACATGCCTGGACCTAGCTTTCTGAAATTTCGCACACATATCAAGCAACGTGTTACCTGTAATGTGACCATGTTTCCTGTTTGTATCTTTAAAAATAAAAAAGTGGGAGGCATAAATGTATTTACCCCACTACTACCCATTTTTCTAAAATTAATTGCCACACAAGGCAAGCACCTATGTTTCTGAAATTTCACACACATAGGTCCCAATGTACCACCTACAATATGGCAAAGTTTCAGGTGTGTAACTTTAAAAATGAAAAAGTTACAGGCATTCCTGGATTTTTATTTAAAAATTAATTGCCCCAAAATGCCTGCACCAATCTTTCCAAAATTTCTCCCGGATAACTACCCCTAACCCATCTACAAATTGCCCAAGTTTCATCCTTCTATCTTTAAAAATGAAAAAGTTATAGGCATTTTTATAACACAATACTACACTATGGGGAAATGCTTTCAAAATGGCGTCCGATCCAGATCGGACATCCGATCTGCGGATCGGAATCGGATCCGATCTGATCTGCCCAACCTCCAATCCAATCCAATCCGACCCCCCAGGTCCGATTCCGATCCGCTATCCGATCCAATCCGGGGGGGTCAGTGCACATCCCTAGTCCTCAGTAGCCTCACCTCTCTAGGAAATGGGACACAGAATAGGATCTCAGAAGATAAACAAAGATTCCAGGCAGGTTCATACAGGAGGAAGAAGCGGTCTTTCAGATATCCTGGCCCCAAGCCATTTAAGGCTTTATAGGTGAGAACCAGCACCTTGAATTGGGCTTGGAAACAAATTGAAAGCCAGTGGAGCAGTTTTAAGACTGGTATTATTATGTGGTCAGAACTGTATGTACCAGACAACAGTCTGGCCACCATGTTTTGCACTGCCTGTGTTTTCTGAACATTCCTCAAGGGCAATCTCAGGTAATGTAATCTAGATGTGATGGGATTAAGGCATGGACCCCTGTGCCAATTCTGCCTTCCCAAGGAAAAGATGCAGTTGATGCACTTGAAGCTGGGCAAAAGTACTTCTGGCTACTGCTGCCACCTGACCATTCAGGAGCAGTGCTGGATCCAAGGTCACTCTAATCTACATAACTGATACTTCAGTGGGAATGGCCTTTCTATTGACCAACAGGCCCTTGACCTTGACTGGACTGAACTCCAGGTTATTCACCCACATCTAGTCCTCAATGTGCCCAGATGGACACCGACGTTCAACAATTGGGATGTTCAGTAAACGTCCCAATTGCAATCCTTAATAGTTAATCCCATTGAGAATAATGAAAATTCATGCTATCACTTCTGACCTGAAAAAATTACCATGTGCTGATTTTTTTTTACTATTGTCATTCTCCTGAGATGAATGGAGACTTTTCACAGACATGTCCATCACTTTACTGGCCGCAGCCGAGAATGATTGCTTGAATTATGAAACATTCATCACAGACTGAACACACAAAACAGAGATTTCTCATCACATTTTCAAGGGTGGGTACATTACACGGTCATCTGCCAGTCATTTAATGATGATAAAGCAACAACCAATTGCATATCAATCAGAACTACATTTCCTTGCATCAGCATCCACATGTTGCTGATTCAGTTTTATTTAACCCCATTTTGAGGTTAATCTCTGATAGTTGTTCACAGCATGTCGCAATGAGAACCTTCGGCAGAAAGCTTAGCACATATGATGATAACAGATCAAATATCAGGAAATGGTTGCTTTTTCTTGTTATAAATCTCTGTGCACACTCTTGGGCTCACAGAATTATACACAAGATTGCAGCCTTCAAATAATCTCCCTCAGCAAATAGAGTTCTGATACCAGTTAGAAAGTCTATTATGATCTTCGTATTCTCCTGACTGATTATGTTAATTAATTCACACATGCTATCTTCTCTCACTAATGGTTACTAAACTTCAGGATTATCCCCCCCTTTAGATGATTTATTTAGGATGACCATATGAAAAGGAGGACAGGGCTCATATAACTTTAACAGTTGCAGAGAAAAGGGAATTTCAGCCAGTGTCATTTGTATGCAATTAGTTCCTGGTGCAATTTCCTCTTCATCAAAACAGTTAAAGTGCAGGGGCCCTGTCTTCTTTTGTATATGGTCACTCACTTTACCTGTTGTGATGAAGAGGGAATTTCACCAGGAACTAATTGCGTACAAATGACACTGGCTGAAATTCCCTTTTCTCTACAACTGTTAAAGTTACATGAGCCCTGTCCTCCTTTTCATATGGTCAGCCTAAAACGATTTATTCAATGCATGTCAATTGCTTTAAGTAGATTTGCTTGACAGTGGTAACCATAACTAGGGCTATGTGAATAATCAGCAAAACCTGAGCTCACCAAAGCCTCCAATTTAAAGCTCTTTCCAACTTAAGTCCATTTCAGATTGCAAGCTTTCTTTAATTCTTTTTGCATGAAAATCCAGGCATATTTTTGTCAGTATTTTTTCCAACTGTACGGATCAATTATGAACATCTCTGAAATGCGTGCATTCTTTTCCGATTGACTAAGGCATATCTGTGCACATTTTGCAAAAGTTGTCAGTGATGTCCACTGGAATCAGGCCTGAAAATGTACTTTGAGAGCTCATGAAGCCCTCATCAAACCAAGAGGAAATATTTACAAGCTCTGAAATCACAAGTCCCTGCATGGATCAAAACATGAGGGGGAAAAGAAATCCCAGCTTCTTCCCTTTGTGCTTGACTTGGTCACCTATTTCCATCATCCAAAGCTGTTCTTGCCCCACACCCACCCAATCACACCTTGCTTTTCATTTATAGCAGTATGGGAACAGAGACTGCAACAGGAAAAGGAAAAAGGGAGGTGTTTCCTCCCTTCCTAGTTGCCCTGGCTAATAGCATGCTGAGACACAGGGGACTATGGAGGCTGTAGTTCTTTCAAGATCTCTTACAGTTATAAACAACACTTTTATGATTGTATTGGCTCAGGATTTTTTTCCTCCAATCTCCCCTCCCCCCCAGAAAAAATTCTAGGAAATTCTGAAGACAATCCGAAGGGAGCTGAGATGGGCTCACAGACCTTGCTGTGCCAACTCCAAATTCAAAGCAGTTTGGGTCTTGCCACTGAAGGATAGTTTGAATCTCAGACTAAAAGTAATGACTATCTCCTGTGCTTTTTCCTTTGCAATCTTTGGAAGAGTTCCTTGTAATGTAAAAAAGAACAAGAGAAATCTACCTTTATTTTTCATTTATTTATACTTTCCAATAGCTGAAGCTCTCTGGGCAGTTTACAAAGATTAAAAACCATTTAAAAAGTATAAAAATATTTACATGCAAAAATATAATCAGACAGCACCCACCAGACACAAGTATATCTAAATAATTTAAATGATAACAATGAGAAAAAGGCCCAATATATGCTGCCAAATGCCTGAGAGAAGAGAAAGGTTTTAACCTGGTACCAAAAAGATAACAATGTTGGAGCTCATTAGGGAGACCATTCTACAATTAGGGGACACCACTGAGAAGTCCTTCTCCCTTGTTGCCACCTTCTGAACCTCCCTCAGAAGAGGAAACTGAAGGAGGGCCTTAGATGATGAATGTAGTGTAAAGGTAGGTTCATGCCGGCAGAGGCACTCCATCAGGTATTTAATCTATCTAAATTATTTTAAGCCACATTAAGTGTGGAACCCTTAACAATGAATCAACTTCTTAACAATGAATCTAACATCTATTTCACATTTGTAAATTCAGATCCCTGGCACATATACTGAATATTAGTTGTACAAACATATGTGTTGAATAGCCTTAGATGCAACAGTATTGAGTGTTGGGAGAGACAAATATTACTGTGAAATCTTTTGTTTTTTGCAGACCAATATGTATTAAGGGAGGCACAGCAGTGCCTCCCTTGTTAAGGGCTGTCAGTATAAAACACATTCCACCATGTTAAAGTGATAATAAGGGGGGGGAGTATTCTAACAGTCATAAAATCTACAATGTTTCACCAATCTTTCTGAAATTTACAGGTGCCAGAAAGAAATGTTTGTTTTACATTACCTGAAAATTTCAAGAAGAATGGTGAAAGATTGAGGAAGGAGAGCAGTTTAAGTTAGAAAAGGAACACAAACCTGTCTCCCTGCTTTTGTCAAATGATTTTGGGTTTGCGAGTATTTGTGCGCACGATTTCCGGAGGGATTATAGAGTTACTAATTAATCCATTGATGGTATCTTCTTGTCCCTTCAGCCTAGTTGGTGGAATGCTTTTCCTTTTTTGAAAATTCCCTACCGTTGATTTTTAAAGAATATTTATTCCTTTCCTTCAATCCATAATGCAACGCATGCGCACACGGCACCACAGAGCTTATTATCAGAAGGGAGGGGGGAAGGGGGAAACTGCCGCCTCTTTGCAAAGAGAATGTTCTTCCCTGCTCAGGCATACTGACTTGCAATGACATACTGACTTGCAATGATGGGAGTTGTAGTCCAACACCTTTGGAGGGCACCAGGTTGGGGAAGGGCTGCTCTAAACAAAAAAAGAGAAGTAGGTGGCCCTAAGTTGTTTGTCATCAGTTTTCCACAACCCCACAGTCACCTCTGCATATCATATTCTCCATCCTGTCCTCATGGTTTATCTGCTTTGGGAGAATGAGAATTTCACTTGCACTTTCTGCTTCCTTAGGGAGGATGTGGCGTTAAGGCTTGTGAGCCTTAACTCCCAATTTCCCTGCTTTTTGGTGCTTGGTTGGAAACTGTAGAGCCTTAACGTTGGGTTTGTAAACCGTAAGTTTTTTGTTTAATGAATTATATTAAGGTTCAATGTGGTTTGTGATTCAAGTGTAAGAAATATTTGCAATATTGGTATGATCTGTTTATTCTCTCTGTCCAATGCTTAATGTGACTTCGAGCTCCATCACCCAGCGATTTAGTGCATTCTCAACATGCCTGTTGTGCAGATTTGCAGCACAGTACTCACATGATGCCGTGCCTGTCCTGCTTACACCCCACCTCTTCCCCAGCCTTTCCTAGAATGCTGAAAGTCTGGATTATTTCCCCTAAGTGCATTTAATGCGCCCTAAGCCTCCATGTAGTTTTAAAGGAACTGGGGGCTTGAATGGATTGCATCAGGTCCTGGCAGGGAAAAGCCATCTCTTCCAGCAGCTGGTTCCAAGCCTCAATATAAAACCCAAACCTTGCATCCCAGGCTCGAAAGCATTTTTTAAAATCATACAATGCCTGAATTTCTGCAGAGACATGATTGTATTCCCTCAATGCCCTCAAAGAGCCAGACTAAAGGGTCATTCCATTTTTGCCCAGCAGAAAGGCGGTCTAGTTGAAGTACTCATCTCACAGGACCTGACTGGAGGGAGAAAGAGAAGGGGGTGGATCGGAAGAGCTAATGAGCATAGGAGCAAAAGAGCAGCTATTCAGGTGAAAGGGATCATAAGTTTGATGCGCTTCTGCCTCAGAGGTAAAATACACGGAGGCAAATCAGGGGGTGGAATTAGGTGTGATGAAAGTCTTCATGGAATATCAAAGGGCTCTGAAATACTAACAAGCAGGAAAGCATGCTTTCTAAGCTAAAAGAGCTTAGTGTTGATGTGGCATTTTTGACAAGAAACTCATTTGACTGCTGAAGACACCCACTTACTAAACAAGGACTGAGTTGGTGAGGTTTATGTAACAGACACTTCAACACATTCCAAAGGGGTGGTGATTCTAATTCACAAATCACTTCCCCTTTTTCTGCATCAGGCAAGTATTGATCCTGATGGTCACTTTTTGATGTTGGTTGAGAAATATATGGATAAAACAATTGCTATGATAAATGTATATGGACCAGATACAGACTCTCCTGCTATGTTTCATGAATGTTTCAGTAAATTGGTTGATATGACCTCTGATTATTTGATTGTCGGTGAAGATTTTAATGAGATTTTAGATCCTTCTTTGGATAGAAATACACCCACTCCTAAGACCCAAACAGTGGTGAGACATAAGTTTCAGGCCTAAATGGTTCATCTTGATTTGGTTGTTGCTTGGAGAATACTGCACACTGATCATAGAGAGTATACTTTTATTTCACAGTACATCATAACTGTTTTTGATTAGATTATTTCTTGGGTTCCACTTCTCTACTGCAGCAAATAAAGACTTGTAGGATTGACACATTGGAAAATTCAAATCATGCCCCAGTATGGTTGGAGTTCCAGTTTTCAGACTCGGTCTTTGGCATTTCAATGTTTCTCTTTTAAGTGATGAGATGTTTAAATCTCAGATTCTTGCTGAACTGTCTGAATATTTTAATATCAACAAAGGTACTGTGGGAAGCCAGCAAAGCCTTCATTAGGGACTGAATTATTGCTTATGCTTCACGTAATAAAAAACTTAGAACAGTGCAAAAGATGCTTTTAAATAAGAAGTTGAAATCTCTTATAACCCAGTTTGCTAGTTTCCCATCAGTACAACTGTACAAGGAGCTGCAAAAAGTTAAATGCGAACTAGACAATTCAGCAAGCGGAATTTGGCTTAACTTGTTTGAGACAGGCATACTGGAAAAATGGGGAATGTCCTGGTAAAATTTTGGCACACCGTCTTAAACATCAAAACATTGAAATGTCATATCCACTATTAAAGATGAGAATAATATGATACATACTTCTCCTATGGATATAAATTCACAATTTTCAAGATTTTATATGGAGTTTATAGTAAAGATAGAGAGATATCAGAGCAGGATTTGAATGCTTTCTTTGCTCAGGTTAAGCTCCCTTGCCTAGACTCCTCGGAAAGACAACATCTTCTGGCTCCTATAAGTCTCAAAGAGGTTACAAAAATAATTATGAGTATGAAAAATGGGAAATCCCCTCGTCCAGACGGGTTCCAAATTGAATACTTCCAAAACTTTATCAACTCTGCAAATACATATTTGAAACAGGTTCACTTTCTTCATAATTAAATAATGCTTACATTACAGTCATCCCTAAACCTGGCAAGGACCATACTAACTGTGCTAACTACTGACCAATTTAATTAATAAATGTTGATATAAAATATTAATGACAATTTTAGCCGATAGATTGCAACAAGTCATTACAACATTGGTCAGACCAGATCAAGTGGGATTTATTAAAAACAGACAGGAGGCTGATAACTTGAGATTAGTTGTGGATTTTATACGTTTAAATAGAAAAAGAACAGACCAGGCAGCTATTGTTTCTTTGGATGCTGAGAAAGCCTTTGACAAAAAACATTGGAACTTTATGCTTGCTACATTAAGTAATGTTGGTTTTCCAATAGAATTTTTGAAGTGGGTTAGAATTTTATATTCGGCTCCAAGAGCAAAAGTTATGACCAATGGTTGGCTGTCGGCTTTTTTCGTGCTTGGGCGAGGTACCAGGTAAGGATGTCCGTTTTCTCCATTGATATTTGATTTGTTTTTGGAACCCTTAGCTTGTGCAATTAGACAAAGTAATAGTATTTACAGGTTTGTGCATGCTGATTTAGAATTCAAAATTATTCTTTATGCTGATGATCTGTTATTGTTTATTTCTAAACTCCAGGCATACTTTCAGCAATTTGTCCAGTTACTCAATTAACTGGTCAAAGTCTGAATTGATGCCAAATGGAGATAACACATCTCCTAGTGTGTTGGCTAATGGTCAGTTTCAATGGTGTCCTGATTCTATTACTTATCTGGGAATGCTTATTCCCAGATATATGTCAATTGATCAAAATAAAGTTAAACAAGCTGATCAGTGATACTGCACGATATATAGCTAGATGGGCAAAGTTGAGTTTGTGGGGCAAAGTCAACATACTTAAGGGGCCCTGCCTTCTTTGTATATGGTCACTCTAGTATAGTGCCTGCAACTTTAACTGTTGTGATGAAGAGAGAATTTCACCAGGAACTAATTGCATACAAATGACACTGGCTGAAATCCCCTTTTCTCTACAACTGTTAAAGTTACATGAGCCCTGTCCTCCTTTTCATATGGTCAGCCTACTTATGGCTAGGATCTCTTCCCAATGGATGGCACTTGGTTCTCGATATATTAGAACAAGTAACCCTCCTCCTACAATCTTGGCTGCTTGAGAGGTGTGGCATATAGTGTATACTTTAACTTAGCAAGTCATACTGATCTAGTCCTTTACTACTTAGGTTTTGGTTCACTGGAATGTCAGCTTTTCCTTGTGGTTACGTTTCTCCTCCTGGTTTTCATTTTAATGGGCTTTGTGACATTTCTCTGTTGACTTTCTTTTATACACAGAACACTGATTTCGTTACAAATCCTGTCTTGTGACAGGTGTTATTGCAATGCCCTCGCCCATTATATGGAAGAAGCATAAAATTGGGGAATAAAGAATGCAGGAGAGACCATTTTGATAACCTCCCAATGCAATAGTATGGACAAGTTGATGATTTTAGCATTAAACAGTACTGCTCAAAATACTCCAATCGGTCTCTGGGAAGAAAGAAATGAGCCCAATTCAGGTCAACAAAAAGTGCATGAGGGGGAAAAGGCATCTTCCCTCCACCCAACATCCCTATCCTTTCCCCTCTACTTCTGACGTAAGCACTTAAAGCCATCTTCAGGTGTATGCTGCAAGCCTGTGAAGAGGACAGAGGGGGCTGAGCATGCGATATCCACCCCCAATATCCCAGCCCCCCTCCTCTTCCGACCTTCACACATTTCATGAGTAAGTCAGAAGGAAGATTCTAAGCACATTGGTCTGAACGCTTTCAGAATCATCTCCAACCTTGGGGTTCCTGATCACGGGGTAAAATTTTAAGCATGCTCAACTGGACTTGCTTAGAATCTCCCTTCAGCCCTTCACACTGAACATGTGAAGTTTGGGGGTGCAGCTTGTTCATATGGGCCCCACTGGCCTATTCACACATTTGCAGAACAAGCATGAAGAGGGCTTTTGTGTCACCAAATTCTAGAGCTGTTCCCCTCCATTATTGTCCTTTCTAACTGTGGTTTAACTGGGGAGGGGGAGTTCAAACTACATCTCTGGGGCAGCTCTCTCTATTCTCATGTCCCACGCTGGTCTTTCTCTAGCAAACAGGAACCTCATCCTGTCTATTGCAGGCAGGATGGGAGGCTTGTGTGATGGAGACCGGAGCAAGAGAAGATTCATCAGCATCTTCAGTTTACTCAGAGCACACAAAAGGACTTAAGGTAATGACTTGGTTGGCACAAAATGAGAGACTATTGTGGGTTAATTTACCTGTGGGGGCTATCACATTGTGTCAGGTGCCTGCAGATGCCCTGCTTGCTGTAGTTTGTTGTGTCATGCGAATCCAGGTGGCAGGGATTGTCAATCCAAAAAACAAGCCATGGGTTATTTGGGGATTGTCTAACCAGTAGCTAACTGGTTGACCACTGTTTGAACAGAGTGCTGGACTAGATGGACCGTTGGTCTGTTCCAGCATGGCACTTGTTATGTTCTTATGTTCTTACTCTCAAACAATAAACCATGGTAGCTTGTTAACTAACCTGCATGTGTTGACTGTGTGCTAGCCTGATTTACAAAATTACCCTTGCCAGGCACAGCTTCTCTTGTCATCTGAATCCAGTGAGACTGGCTTGTTGGGGTCATTAACAAACCACTCAGAAGGCATGGCCTGTTATAGAGTTGTAGGTTGATTTGTTAAACACTCCAACAAGCCACCCTCACCAGATTCAGCTGACACAAGTAGTTGTGGTAGGGGGCTTGAATCAACAATATGGCAGCCATAGGTGCCACAAACCATTGTGATCATGTGAACCAGGTCTTCATATATCCTATTCTATGCCCTTTCATCTGTTGGTCCTTCTGCTGAGAGAGCTCCTAAATGCTCTAAGGAAAGCCCTTTGTGAAAGAAGCTCAGTGAGGGTGAAAAAATATTAAAAATGGGACTAATATGCCCCAATGAATATTTCATCTTGCCTCATATCAGAAAAGCAGGATTTAATTGCTGGCAGCAGGGATTGATGTGGAATCATTGTCTTGGAAATGAAATGTGTGTTAGCCACAGAACAAACAACTTCTGTTGGCAATTTATTTAGATGACTCAGAACAAGGCATAACTGCAAAAATAATGGATAGCTTAGAGTTTCCTCATTTTTTTTAGAATGGTGGATCCAGAAAGAATAAACAAATATGTCAGTCTTATAGTATGAGCACTATGAAAGCATGACAGATCAGTGTGCGTCATTTATAGCGATTGTATCAAACTTCCTCAGTTTGACATTTCTGAGTCCATTAAGAGCCAAGCCTAAACCATCTCTGAAATTTGGATCCACCTCATTAGTAACTTCAGTACCGTTCATTCAGTGGGTCTACCCTAAGTAGGACCTTAGTTGGATTCTACCCAAACGGAGGAAAGTTTGTTTGTTTGTTTGTTTTGCTTTTTTAATTGTCATAGCTTATGCAGATTACAGAAAGCTACATGATTTTAGTGCAGAGCAACAATGAATTTCTGAGGAAATGCTTCCCAGCCAAATAAATGTAACATTTGAACATAATCCAAGGAAAAGGAAGGGGCAGGTCTTAACCTGAACAAAGTAAGCAACAGCTGGAGAAGGCAAAGAATGAAGGATTTTTATCATCATAATTTAAAGCAAAGAATGGATAGACTCCAATAAGCTGTGACAGGTTAAGTAATGCTGACTAAACACCCTAGTGACTAGTCGATTGATCAGAGCTGGGGGGCGGGGGCAGAAGAACTACATTTTTAACATGAATAGAATTCTTTTTTTTCCAGTGTGGGGGATTAAAAGGGACGGTTAAAGAATTACATTAATTAAAATTAGAGGGAGCAACATTAACACTATTAAAACTTGGAAACCCATGGTAAATAAATGATGGATAATCATTGCATTCACTTAAAGGTCTCAACACTAACATGAAAAAGCAAGCAGCATGAAGTCTACCCTTCCTGGATGAATGGAGCAAGGTAGAAACTCTTCAAAGAAAAACATTAGATATAAATTTATACACCACTCAGAATGAAGATAATTTCTTATGCCCATTTTCCCCTGCCAACTGTTCAGGTCATTTGTCTTGACATGCTTTTTGACATTCTTTCCTTTTGCTGTTAGTAAGCAAAATTGAAATAGAGAAGCCTGCTCTAACCCATAAGGGTTCCTGATATCATCCCCTCCTCTTCCTCCTCTTCTTTTGACTTCTGTTTTACAGTATTTTCCAAGTTTTATGTCAGCTGCCTTGTAAGGACCATGTCCTAAATGGTGACATAAAAATACTTGCATTTTTCTGCCTTCCTGTGTGTCAAAACACTTTAATCCTGATGGCCACAGCCTTTCAGACATGATAATATTTCCAACAGAACCACCATCTAACCTGGCAATCTTTGAAACAAACCTTTAAATGTATAGACTGGAGACAGTAGGCCAAAGCTACACCAAGCAGGATATGACACGTCAAAAATGTTTTGAAAACTGCATATGAAGTGTGTCCTGGGCCTCAACAGTTGTCAAAACTGTTATAAACCATTTTAAAGCAATAGTGTAGATCCTGCCTGAGGACTCCATCAGACGAACGTTTTATTGCACTCCATTACTGGGCACTCTCAGATTTTCGCAGGTCCCTCTCATGATAACATCTGCCTCCCACCCCTTCTAGCCTTCTTCATGCGACAAAACAATACCCCAATAAGTCTGACTTATTTTTTGAGACAGAAGTTGCTACTATCCCCTGCTATGTGCAGGAGAAGCAGCACAATCAAAACGGCCCACTGAATTGGCCACATGCACATTGTTTACTTCCTCTTTCGAAAGAGGAAGTAATGAGGGACAAATGTGTGGGCGGAGAAGTGACTGTAAGGAAATGCCATTTTCCCCCATGTGATGATGCTCCTAGACTCCAAATGACCTATATTTGGAGGATAACACTGCCTCCTTTACTTCTCCAATCTGGGAATTATATCCACAGCACTAACATTCAACAACTATCACTGAAGAAGGGCATAAGCCAACATATTTGATAAATGAAAGACTATACTTTGATTCCTCTTTTGCCAAATACTATATATACTTCCTCAGGGATCCAGGGTTATTGCAGCACTTTCCAGTTGCTTTGTCCATTACACTCTCTCTCTCTCTCTCTCTCTCTCTCTCTCTCTGTGTGTGTGTGTGTGTGTGTGTGTGTGTGTGTGAGAGAGAGAGAGAGAGAGAGAGAGAGAGAAGGGTTCAGCAGATTATTTGGAATTAGTTAGCACTGGAAGGGATGAGGTTCTATATGTGGGATTACTTTGGTGCAAACCCAGTGGAGTAACATTTGCTAGTTTTTTATGCAGCAGTGACTATTCTGTAGTTTACAGCACAAGCCATGCTTTAAATTAAATTTCTTCTTGAAATGGCAAACACCTCTATAAGAAACGCCTGCATTATTTTTCAAACGAGTGATACATAGCCCTCACATGCAGTTTCAATTTTAATCTCTCATCTCTGCCAGTAATGGTGAGATAAGAACTCCATGCTGGGTTAATTGGCTAAAGAGATGCACAAGGTAACACAACAAAAACAACCATAAAATAGGCTGCCATTCTCTGACAGCATCCAGTGCAGTAAAGCCATGGTTGTGAATTCTGGGAATTCTTTGCCAAAGACTTTTTTTTAAAAAAAATCTTTCAGCCACAGTTTCTACTGATTATACATACTGAATAGAGAGAGCAGATGTCATCCGATGCTCTATACGCTGTGGTATCATTAGTAAGACTTCTCTCTACAAGATTTCTAGGCTCCAGTGTTCCAAATGCTGTAACAGACACCACTTTTATGTATTTGATTTCCCCCCCCCAAATAGCCCATAGGTACCTGAGCATTAATGTTTCTCTTTAGTTTTTAGTGGTATAGAAGTCCCCTTTCCCTGAAGACATTTGGAATCCTCAAAAACCCAAATTCACAGAACATGCCCTTCACTGCTTTCCCTAAGTAATGCACTCTTACTTTGGAGATGGGGTAACAGGTGCCAAGGGAGGCCCACCACCATAGAGGAGAGACCTGGTGGTGTCATGCCTTAGCTGAAAAGGGAATTGGGAGACAAGGACCCCCTCTAGATGGATTCCGTTTGACGCCTGTTCCTCCGATTATGCGCATCTTCTTGGAAGCGCTTTATCGTAAATGCTTGTATGCAGGAGGTAATTGAGCACTCAACAGGTGACCTTACCGGTTGTTTCAAATGCACTTTACAAGTAGTTAATGCAGAGAATCGCTTGTTCACATAGTCAAAATGCGCTTTAATGGCCGGAGCAAAATAAAACTCGCTATTTAACGCGCATTCGATAATGCGCATAATCGGAGAGATAACGCGCCTCTACGCCCAATTTGCGCTCCGTTCTTGTAGAGGTAAAAATTTTAATGCGCCTTGAAAGAGCTTTAAATGCCTCTTGTAGAGGCAGCCACAGTTCCTGCTGGAGATCATGCATTTTCAAGCCATATGTCCTGTAAACCCCAACAGAAAATAAAGCATGGGGTGTTGTTTTCTTCTAAGAATATAAGAAGACCCATGCTGGATCAGAACACGGGTCCATCTAGTCCAGCATTCTGTTCCCACAGTGGCCAACTAGCTGTCAACCAGAAACCCACATCCAGGACACGGTGCAATAGCAGCCTCCTGCCCATGTTCAACCAGCAACTGGTGTATATAGGCTTACTGCCTCTGATACTGGAGGTAGCACATAGCCATCAGGACAAGTTGCCAGTGATAGCCTTCTCCTCCAGGAATTTATCCACTCCCCTTTTAAAGCCACCCATGTTGGCAGCCATTACTACATCTTGTGGTAGTGAATTCCATAGTTTAACTATGGCCTTTTCCACAACAGGTTTTTTGCCTGGGATGGCTCCCGGCTGGTCCCTGTGTGCTGATGGTGTGTATTAGGTACTTCCGGGATTGCTCTCTCTCCCTCCCTCTACACCCTTATGGTGTAGAAAGGGCCAAAGTGTTGTGCGAAGAAGTACTTCCTTTTATCTGTTCTGAATCTCCCACTAATCAACTGCATGGGATGATCCCAAGTTCTAGTATTTTGAGAGAGGAAAAATGTCTCCCTATCCACATTCTCTCCACCATGCGTAATTTTGTATACCTCTATCATGTCTCCCCTTTTTTCCAAGCTAGCCAAGCCCTGCTGTTGTAACCTTCCCTCATAGGTGAAATGCTCCATCCCCTTGATCATTTTGGTTGCCTTTTTCTGCACTTTTTCCAGCTCTACAATATATTTTTAGGTGTGGTAACCAGAACTGTACATAATATTCTAAGTGTGGTCACACTATAATTTGTAAAAAGGCAGTATGATATTGGCAGTTTTATTCTCAATTCCTTTTCTAATTATGCCTAACATGGAGTTTGCCTTCTTTACAGTGGCCGTATACTGCTAGCTAAGGAAGGGGCCTGTAAAGTCTCTCCTCTTGTTAGCATGTCCCCTTGCTATCTGTTAGCTGCTTCCTGCTACAGTGGCCATGTGTCCACTTTTACAGAGGATAGTCTTCTATCTGAAGGGCTATCAATGGACTGTCCTCTATTTTGAAGACATCCTCTACTAGAAGGGCTGTCCCTGCCCTCTTTTGTATCTGGTCATGCTAGGCAGGGTTCCTGCAGCTTTAACTGTTGTGATGAAGAGGAAATTTCACCAGATGCTGCATGCATACAAATGGCACCTGCTGAAATTCCCTTTTCTCTACAACTGTTAAAGTTACAGGAGCCCTGTCCTCCTTTTCATATGTTCACCCTAGGAAATCTATATATATCCCATCTTCCTACCAAAGTAGCAAAAGCAAGTATTTGAGGGCACCCCACCCCCGCCAAGCAAGCAGCAATTTGCTCACTGCTAGGATGTGGGCCTCAGTGGATGCCCTGTAATACTGACCCCCTGGTGCCATCATAACGACTCCCAGGCTTTTACTCTTGTTTCCTTTTTCTAAGCATTTAAGTTCATATATTGTACAAGGATGCCCAACCTGCAAAATTATAAATTATTCCAAGGTTATGTCAGATCTCTTGCTTGCCAACTGCAACCTGCCATTTTAACAGCAGGTAAAAAGTAGGCTGACCAGATAAAATCCAGGTCAGGGCTCATGTAACTTTAACAGTTATAGAGAAATGGGAATTTCAGCCAGGGTCATTTGTATGCAAATAGTACCTGGTGATATTCCCTCTTCATCACAGCAGTTAAAGGTGCATGCACTATACTAGAGTGACCATATACAAAAGAAGGCAAGGCCCCTGCAACTTTAACTGTTGTGATGAAGAGGGAATTTCACCAGGAACTAACTGCATACAAATGACACTGGCTGAAATTCCCTTTTCTCTACAACTGTTAAAGTTACATGAACCCTGACCTGGATTTTATCTGGTCACCCTAGTAAAAAGGGAGGAAAAACTAGTCAATAAGGCACTAAGTAAAAAGGGTAGATTCTATTAACTAGACAAATATAGAATCATAGAATCATAAAATAGTAGAGTTGGAAGGGGCCTATAAGGCCATCGAGTCTGACACCCTGCTCAATGCATGAATCTACCTTAAAGCATACCTGAAAGACGCATACCTGTCCAGCTGCATCTTGAATGCCTCTGGTGTGGGACACACACACGCACACACACACTGCCATTGAATTGCTGCTGAAATTTGGTGGCAATTTAGCAGTGAGGAAAAAAAACAGTTTGTTTTCATACAAATTTGTGCTCTGACAGCCTCCCCTCTCTGCCCCCCCCCCACCACACCCAGAATGGGATGCCTTTTAAACATTTGGTTCTGCTTTTGAATAAAGCATCTATGGGTTTGTGGGGGATGTTCTGGAAGACATTTCTATACATAAAAAAGAAAATCCAAAAGTAAAAAAACATTTGTCCTAGTAGTTCAAATTTAAAAATAGTTTTGCATGGAACAGCACACTGTGCCTCCATATTTTCTTAATCCTGCTTTAATCACTGCCTTTTCTTTGGAGGCATGTTTTTAATGCTGCACCTTTCAACTTAAATGAGCTGCTGGAGAAACAATACACGCACTCTGTGTGTGTTTTTCTGTAGCTCTCCAGCTATTGTCCAGTGTCCACTATATCAAGACAGCCTCCCATGAATGGCAAAGGCAGCAGCCATTTCGTATGGTGGCAGCCATTTTTAATTTCCCAAAAATGCCCTTTACCCCTAAATATAGCTGAAATTAAACAGCCACTTTTGAGGTAGGTGAACATAATAGAGTCCTAGTTTTGTGCACGCATTGAAGAAGGAGTGGAGTGAATGCTTGCTAGTTTGCTTGCAGACTATATAATTCTGGGTGAGTAGCATTCTTATTTGCCTCTTTTTGTGCCAGAGATAAGCATTACCAGGAAAGACTTTTGGCCATTATTTTTCTTGTACTTCACATAATATATGAGCACAGTTGTTATTTTTTTATCACAAGTTAGCTGCAAATCTTTGCTTTGGGAAGGAAACCTCCTTACAGCTTTAGATTTCTTCTACTACCATTATCTAATATTAAATTGTAATTACTTCTAACATCAATGGCAACATTATTACATTTTCATGTCTGGAAGCCTTTGAACTTAGCAAAGTATGGAGGCAAGGAATGTGGCTCATTTATGGCAGCACAGTTACACACTATTGTCACATTGTTTGGCACTGTGGGTGATAAAATTGCACTAGTTATTGGCCACTGATGCCACATTATATGAGTCAGTATCTGGGTAACACTTGTGGGAAAAACAAAGGCAATCAGGAGCTACTTTTATCTTCTTTTGAACACTTGTCTTTTTCAGATTTGTTTTGGGTGCTGATCTGTGTAAATGTTTTCAGTGACACAATGGCCCAGTTCTCATTGAAAAAGTAAACCTATGTTTGGCTGTAGCATTAAAGAGTGCAGATGAGGTCTCATTGACGGAACACTTCTCCAGCAGTGGCCGTCGGCGGAGAAAAAAGCCCCGGCAGAACCATCTACCTCTTGAGAGGAGGTGGGATTGATCTGCGGCCATCACTCGGCAATGGGTGTGCTGTGTCTCTCCTGTCATTGGAGGTGATGTGCCTGCCAGTTGTAGCTGCACCTGGCACAGAGGGACAGGTGATGGGAACATTGCTCGCCGCTGATGCATCCTTTGTCGGAAGCTGGATCGTGCACCCTGACACATAAAGAGACTGTTCTGAAGCTTCTTGCTTCTGCGGTGGTACCGCATAGAGAAACAAGCACCGCCCCCGCTGCAGAAGCAAGAGGGTTTGGAATGGTCTCCTCATGTGCACAATCCAGCCTGCGGTGAAGGACGTGCCAGCGTGGAGCGACATTATCCCTCACAGGGGATCACATGGCTTGGCGCAACGCATCCTTCCCCATTGGGGCCATGGCAACAGGGAAGTGGGTGGCTACAGCAATGCCTCCTCCTTCCCTGTTGACATGGCCCTGATGGGGAAGGATGCATTGGCGCAGAGAGAACTTCTCCGCTGAGAGAGCATCAGTTGTTTTGGCAGTGCCTCCACTGTCCTCTGATTGTCAGCTCTCCCCACTCTCTGCCTCGAAACTAGATGGGGATGGAGGATGCAGGGGAATCAGATGCACAAGCATCTCTTCTGCTGCAGCAAAGGATTCTCCTTCTGTTCTCGTGAATGGGGACGATGAATCTGTCCTGCTCATCACAGCAGCAGCTTGGCTCATTGCACATCCCCTGCCCCAATATCAGCAGATGGATTTCTCCCCTGGTTGGATGTTGCACATCCAGCTGTGGGAGGCATTCTTTCCCCCCACCCTGCCCCATGATCCATTTGGAGATTGTCTTGAGGGGATGGAAGGGGATCCTTCTATCCCCTTGAGCCTATCTCCAGATGGATCAGGGGTTGGGAGTTGGCAAGGGACGTGCTCATCCCTGGGAACATGTGAGACACCACGATTGGCAGCATGGGGAGCCGAGGATCACACCGCCCCACCAAGGGAAGACACAATCAGGGTTCCCCAAGCACTTGCCGGCATGGGATTATTTCTCCTGACAATGGAGCCCCACTGCGTTAGAGCAGCTGCGGTTTCTGCTGTTCTTGCCTTGCGACTAAGTCAGCAGGGAAAATAATCAACAGAGCCAGCCACACGACACAATAAGCAATGGTTGTGCAGATAGTCAACTCTGCAAACCATTGGTTATCTCTGTTGGTTATTTTTTTAGAAATAACCAACCTTGGCATGGTTTTTGCCCAACAGATGACACAATAATCAACAGGAGACTATTTAAGTAATGGTTGATTAAATAGTCGACTGTTGACTAATGTGTCATCCAAACTGAGCCAATGTATTGACGCCAAGTTGGCAAACCAATCTTATCTGGTGTTGATGGATGGCTTTCCTTCTACTACCATTAATGCTCTAAATTTGGTCCTGGCTTAGCACTCTAAGGGTGAAATCCTATGCATGTTTAGATGGGGGAGGGAGTGCTACAACTCCCAGCATTCCCCAGACAGCTATGTTTCATCTTACCATGGATAGGATTGCACTAGGGATGTGCACACCCAAAAATATTGTATTGTATCATTATCGGAATTTCGGATTAAAAAAAATCATCGTCTCCGATAATATCGTGGGTGAACCATATCGTATCGTATTACCGATATTTATATTGTTTCTTCATTTTGCCCTATAGACTCTAGAGTTGATTTTTGAGTCAGAAAGGCCTAAAACTTCCTAATTTTCCAAGTTACAGAGTAGGTGAAGTCAATGTGATGACTGGTTCCCAGGAATCCAGAAACTCGCCCATCTCTATCTGGAGATGCACCTGGCTGAGGAGGACCCATCCCTAAATCATAAAAGGAATAATGAGGGGACAGGATTGTGTGGGGGAGAAAGTTGGATGTGGAAGGATGTTTCTCAAAAGTGGGAATTTCACAGCTTTTCTTGAAGAGCCAGCCTTAGCCAGGCAGGGCCTCGGAGGGGCAGGAGACATCCCTGCAGCAGGGCAACCTGGATGATCCTAGCAGAAGCATACATGTTGATGGAGGCCTTCAATGCCGACAGATAGCAAAGGGAAATAAAAAAGGCATGTTCTGGGTAGAGGTGTGCACATTGGATGGAGCAGTGTCTCAAAAAAAAAAAAGGAAATGTTCACGAGGCGTTTGAAGAGCAGACCCAGAGACATAGTGACGAAAAATAATAATACAGGAATTTGTCAAGGCACTGTTACTGGAATGCCATGCATACACTGACTGCAGTCCCTCACTAAAGCAGTCCAGACTGGAAACATTGGATGGAGCAGTGGCAAAAAAAATAAAGGCAAGGTGTGAGGGATGCTTTGCTTTGTAGTCCCTCACTAAAGCAGTCCACACTGGGCACATTAAATGGAGCAGTGTCTTTAAAAAAGAAATAAAATGTGTGAGGAATGTTTTGCTTTACAGTACCTCACTAAAGCAGTTCACACTGGGCACATTGGATGGAGCAGTGGCAAAAATAATAATAAAGGCAAGGTGTGAGGGATGCTGCTGAAGTCCCTCACCAATGCTGCTACACTGGAATTAGGTGAAGTCAATGTGTTGCCTGGTTCCACAACATCCCTATTAAGTTAATAGGGAATCTGGGTTCAATTCCAGAGGGGTAGCCTAAGAAAGAATACATCTTGCAGGAAGCGGCTTGAAACTGCAGGCCAAGCTAGCGCCAAGGAAGACGTGCGCTTGATTTCACTGGGGGAGAGACAGCAACTCCAGAACTTCCCCCAGCAACAGCATCTTTCCTAGACCCAGAGCCACCTCGCCCAAGGCGCACCTTAGAGCCGCATTTCATACTGCTACAAAGTGATTGAAATTATTTATATTAATAACAATCCTTTGCAAACAGTTTGTTTGCTGCTTTGACCACAGATTGTGTCGCGTTATCCCGTGTAGCAGGCTACGGGACACACCAGAACACTCACAGTCAATCAAGCAAACAGAGAGAGAGAGGGGGAGGGAGGGAGGGAGAGGGAGAAATATATATATATATATATATATATATATATATATATATAAAGAAAGTTAAACAGGGAAGGGGACAACAACACACTCACTCAGTCACAGAACCCCCACTCACGCTAACCTAACCCTTCAATCAAACCAACCAGAAAATATATAAAAATTATAACTCAAACACACAAGCAATGAACAGCCAAACGAACCTGGAACACCAAGTGTGAGGTTTTTATGCGGGGATATCCTTAGCCCTCCTCCAACATTGTGATTGGAGCCTGCTGGAATCCTTGCTGCACGATTGGCCACTGAATCTGTCAGTCTCAACAAACACATCCCACCTTCTAGTTCCCTCCATGACCCCAAATGAAAAAGAGCCTTCCAATAATACGATAAAATTCCGATAATTATCACATGATTTCTTTCGTCTCCGATAATTATCATAGGATGTTGTATCGTTATCGTTAATCGGATGTCCAATAAAGACCATATCGTATTGTTATCGGATAATTTAATGATACGATACACATCCCTAGATTGCACCCTAAGCTTGCACTATTCAGACTGGCACCTGAACTCACAATTATTTATTTTTACACTGATCTTTCATAGGACAATGTCAAATTAAGCTATGACCAAAAATACAACCCCTCTTCTAAGACGATGACAGTCAGATAAAGGAATTGTTAAAAAAAAAAGACTCTACTCTGACTGAGCACAGAACTTCTGGCTTTCTTATTTGGTCCATCATATCTGTCATTGGGTCCTGGTCTTTTCAAGAGCTATTAAGAAACGCAATCCATTAATCATTTTAGGGATTTTGAAAGCACCAGCTAGAAGGCACTGTGTAAGCCTCGCATTGCAATAAAGTATTCAGAACTGGTGACACACATTTTTTTCTTTAAAAGGCATATTAAGAATCTGATATTATCTGCTGAGCTAAATGGTAATGCTGCAAAAAATAATATGCAAAGTGATGTATGCTGTGGAGATCCATTGCTTGCAAGCTATGAACCGCATAATATTTGGGTTGAGAAAGGTGCAAGCTGTCATATTATCATTGCTATTATTTCAACCTCACCTGTTGGCCCCCTCCAGGCCTTTAGGAAAGCTACGTATACATGCAGTTGGATGGAGGCAAACCATTGTACTGCCACTATGACAGAAATATTCTACACCATTCTAGTTTTGTTCAATTGGTTCAAATAATTTACCGCCTCTTTTAACTTGCCGATATTTCCACATGGAAACATTTTTAAGATGGGAAAAACAGTAATCTGTGTTCATTGACTTTTTCTCCATTGCTTTTTATCTTGTGTCTCTCGGCCAAACTTTAACTCCAAGCTAAACAAAGTGCACACAATGTGCAGTGTGAATAGAGCTGTCTAGTGGAAATCAATACATCGTTTAACAGCAATTCTGCAAACTGTTCCATTATCTCATTCACTTCAGAGCGAAGACTCTTAAAGAGAAAGCTGACACTTTGGGCTAGCTTCCACTGAGGCAGTAACAGCTTTTCTCTAAACAAGCAATTTATTGCACATTCATGATTGGCCACTCACCAAAGTTTGCAAGTCCATTACACAATGTCATCAACATCCAGGAGATCTCCCACACTATCCCCAGGGAATCTCGCTTTTAAAAATATATATAGCGGAGATAATGTTGTATTATCTGAGTTATCATGGGGTCTCTCTGCCACTAGATGGTGTTGTCTCATTAAACACAATGGAGTCTTTCCGAGAAGGGAAGTTTTCAATTCAAAATCACGTGGTCGAGTGTATAGGAGCACGTCATGATAGTGGGAGGACTGTGAGAACGAAAGCCGCAGTAAGGCTGCAGGATTTTTGCTGTGTGTAGAGAAACTCTAAATCTTTGCCTGAGTGACTGTACCACTTCAGACCTCAGATGGGGACTCATATGATCACTTCAGACCTCAGATGGGGACTCATATGCAATTCCTTGTACACAGACAACCAATGTATCAGGGAAAAGACATTAGAAATTTAAAAAACAGAAGAAATGCAATGTGATAATCTAACAGCTGAAAAGCAGTACTTAATTAGATAAATTTACAATTTTAAAAGGGCTCAAGACAGTTCTATAACAAGGCAAAAATTGAAATTCTTAAGATTGCTGGGAAAAGTCCACAAAAGTTCATCTTAAAACTTTCTTAATCTCTTGATCGTTGTTTTTCCCTCTTCTTCTTCATCTGCTCCATGTATCCCAAATATAAGAGCTGACAGGAAGAGGATTGTTTAGTCCATTTCGAGAAATCTTCATCAAGATCAGTTTTTAAGGATTTGTGAGCAAATTGATCTTTACAAATTCTGATACAAGCTGTTCCAACCTGCACTTTCCGGACTAATATATGAATCGGAATTTAGGTAATCCCTAGGATTTTGTACTTCTAAATATCCCAGTATAACCTGAATTTCTTTCTTCTCTCCATCCTCCAAATCCCTTTCCCTTTTGTCTCCTGTTTTAAGTTTATAAACCTGAGTGTAGGGATTGTGTAATTACTAGTTTTTCTAAGCTGTTCTGGAAGTCTTCTTTGGATGAAGAGTTGCATCATGCCTTTTGTTCTTTTTCACCCTAATGCAAGCACATAGCTCCTGATCTGAATTGGAACCCCAGGATGGGGGCTTATGGGGCTTTAACCCTTTCCCCCCTGCTGCAGTCCCAATCTGGATCGGAGCACCTGTGCTTGCAATTTATAGTGTAAAATAGTAATTCCTTAAACCAAATTGGCCCTATCAGCCATGCTAGGATCTCAATCTGGATTGGGACTCCTGAGCTTACACTGAGCTTACACTAGAGTAACAAAGAAGAAAAAGCATCTCTGCTTGCTAGTTCTTTAAAGTAATGTCTACATTAGCCTTCAGTCTTCTTATCTGTTGGTCAAGGTTCTCATAAACATTCCCTTAGTTCTAAAGCAGAACAATAATATGTGGTTAGAGCCTCCCAACCATCGGCCTTATGTGAACTAATTATACAATGCTCCATCATCTAATTTTGCACAACATCTACATCATGAAATTTTGTACATATTTTCATGTGGAAATTTCCTTATGTAAAAGACATGGTGAGGATTTATCTTTATTTATTTCTGTCCTCTCTTTTATGCTCCAGTAAGAGTTACCATAAGAGGATTTTGTGTATGTGCTTTAGTTTTATTCTTGCTGGAGATCCATAAAAAATGAAATCTCTTGATGCAGATGGTGTGTTAAAAATGAGAACACAAACAAACAGTCCTCTTGGTGTGCAGCCAGGCTCTGTAAGGAAACATTTCATGCTGTGAAAGTATCTATTAATAATGTGGCTGCCTAGGAGCCAGATGCCAAGAATGCCATAGACAAAAGGGTGCCAATAGTACATTTTATCGATGGATCATGATGGGTAAAAGAAAGAGAATTCCTTAACATTTCTATCTTATCTTCTTATCTTCTGTGTATAAATGAAAGGAAGTGTTAGTATGTCCTCGATGGATTCGAAAGCCGTAAAACTGATTGTTATGAAACTTTTAAGACTTGTTCGACCTCTAACTGGGATGGTTTTCAGCATAGTGAAAATTTCATCTGCCATCTTGAAACAAAATGGCAGCCAATCAAAATTTTAAAAGATTTACAGCTTCAATACCATTTAATCAATTTCAACCAAACTTGGCATGATGATTCAGCACTGCAGTGAGCAAGGTTTAACCATATGGTTACCTATAATCATAAAAGAGGATGTGTTTCTGTCCGTCTGTATGTCCATCATCGCCATAGCTCCAGGACTGTGAAACACCTGAAATGTGGCATGTATACTTAGGGGACCCTAGAAATGTGCACTTCAGGGTCACTTTGTTTTTAAATGCATTAATTTTCATTAATTTAAGTATGTCAATGTGGCTGAAGTTTGCAGTTAGTTTTTCAACCACTATGGGCAGACTTCATTAACTAGCACATAGCTTTGCACTCCATACAATTTGAAGCCATAACAGATTAGTAGGTTGAAGGATACAGTTATATGCCTGACCCTCCCCCTGCTGTGGGGTGCCACCTCTCAAGGACAGACCCCTCCTTCAGGGGGCTATAGGGATGCACCATGGTGGGAACTGTGCCTAGGAGTGCCTGTGGGAAAGGCTTCACTCAGATAGGGTGGACATAGCATGCCCAACTCTGACAGCTGTGTATATTTTCTTGAAGTCTTCAGTGTATCAATGTAAGGGCTCCATTCACTAGAACTGCATAAGTGTGCAGTGCATAAGGATGCAGTGGAAGGCACAACTGCATACAGGTGTGGTGGCAAGGTACAACTAATGTCCTCATGCTTCCACTGTCATGATATAGGGTGGCTATGTGTCCTCTTTCACAGAGGACAGTCCTCTATTTGAAGCCATCCTCTGTTTGAAGGGCTGTCCTATCCAGTTCTGCTGTAAAGATAATAAAGAATAACAGCTGTTGTCCACCCACAGTCACCACCTGGGCAGCAGACACCTGGTCACAGTGTGGTGAGATGTACTGCATTGCCATTTCCTTAAATTTGCATATAGACATATAAATTAGCACATGCATTTTCCCCCTGCAAATGACTATCCTCTTTTGTTCTCTTTTTGGTGATGCATATCCTCCTTCTTTTGACAAATCATGAATGACCACGCTAGACGCAAGCTGTACCCACCCCCATAGGAATGGCTTCCTTCTTTGCACAGCACATGTGTGCATCATCAAAACTGACAGCTCTGGTGGGGTGGAGGCAAAGAGTTGGGTTGCAAGAGGATACCATGTACCATCCCGGCCATCCTCCTCCCCACACCCCATCCCATCATGTAGGTGTTTTCTAATAAAAGAGTCAAAGGGAGCAGATATGTTTAAAGATTTCATTGCTCTATTTCTTGGGATCCCTTACATTGTCTCCATTGCATTACAGACCAAACAGATGCCAATATTGGTCTGTACTTTCAAAAGTCATAGGTTGATCCAGTGGAAAGGAGGACAGCCCACTCATGCCTTCCATAATTACATAGAAGGGATTTGGGGCAGCTACACATTTGCATGCAGCAGTTGAAATGTCCTCTTCTACTGGCCTCTGCAACTCTTGCTTATACAATTACAGAGCTGAATTAATTGAGCACTGCTCCGGATTACAAATGGATTTCCTCCTCCTGCCACAAGAAGCCCAAAATGCCCTATCCCACTTTCGGCTTGTCTGACAATGTGGTGGGGAGGATGAGGAGACCCTCCCGCAAACCCCAGCATTGGTGGGGCTTGTGGTGCCACTGGCTGGAGAGGGGCTTACTGGGCCACATTAGTGGGAGGAGCCCTTCCAGCCTCTTTGGAGCCAGTTCTATAATCGACATCCAGCAGGCAAAGAATGTTTCACCCAATTACATTGACCGACTAGTGCCGGCATAGCGGAATAGCCGCCCAGGGATTCCCCTTTGCAGATCTGATTTAATCAATGTGGCTTGATTTTGGATCCATGCAGTTGTGTTGTCTCTTTATTGTCTCGCCGCCTTCACTTGCAATTATTCTTTTACATATGAATCACAGTACCCAGGTTATTCCCTGGGCTTCTCTAATTCTACAACATGAGTTTAATCTATAGAAACAGCTTCCCTTACACTGGAAGAAACGTCATTTTCATGCCAATATGAATCTGTGTGTTTGAGGGACATGACTTGCTGGAAGAGAGATGCCTTGAGGAGTACTTGGCCTCTGGTGTCATCTTTGCTTTAAAATTGTTCTCAAACTGGTTCCGAATGGTGCTCTGTTACAATGAGAAGGAAAGAATAAAATGACTGATATTAAGCAGGGATGAACCAGGGACCTAGGATTCTGCATGACTATATAATTGTGCCCTAAATCATGGGATTTAGCCCTTCATGTAAAAGCTTGAGGTAAAAAGCTAAAGAAAAAAATATTTTCAGTAAAAAGTTTGCGAATTCAGGGTAAAAAGCAAGGGGCAACAATCCTAGAATTCCCGACACCATTATTCAATGTGATCAACTGTCAAGATTTCCCCAAATTTGACCTGATTATTGTTCTATCGTGGGTGTCGGGGGGTTTCTGTAATTTTCTATAATGTCCTGGAATGACACACTTTCCCCTTTAAGGCTGCCATTAGGGTGGCGGGGGGGGGAATGATGTGCTTTCTGGAGGCGTGTCATCCCCCCCCCCGCTCCAATTTGGGCCTTAAAGGGGAAAGCATGTCATTCCCAGACATTATAGAAAAGGCTTCGATTGGAGAATGACATGCTTTCCCCTCCAATCAGTAGGGGGGCAGGAATGATACACTTTCCCCTCCTCCGCTCCAGTCAGGTCCTTTAAGGTGGCAGGGGAGTGACGTGATTTCCAGAGGCCCTGGAAAACTGATTTGCTGTCAATGGTTGTCCTCTTTTTTGGTTTCCCAGATATGGTCACTCTACCATTATTGTTCTTCCTAGAAGTTCCGCAAATCCCAATTTGCATTCTGGATTTCCTAAAAAGAACAAATAGCACAAACCATCCTAATTTTACCAATAACATCTCCAGTAATTATAACTAGGGCAGTGTTCCCTAACCTGGTGCCCTCAAGTTATTTTGGACTACAACTCCCAGAATTCCTGGCCATTGGCCATGCTGGCTGTGGCTGAGGAAGACTGAAATTCAAAACATCTGGAGGGCAACAGGTTGGGAAAGATTGAACTAGGGTATTTATTCATTACATTACATTACATTACTATACCACCCAATAGCCAAAGATCTCTGGGTAGTTCACAAAAATTACAAAACATAAATACAAGATAATAAAACATAGTATAAAATGTTAAAATAATATTTAAAACAATTTAAGCAGCTAAAACAATTTCAGTAAAATATTATAACTCATAAAGACAGCTGACATAAATGCCCTCTTGTACATTTTTATTTGTATGTATAATATGTCTTATACATTAATTTGCAGGGGAGTAGACTTTCTATTTATTCTTTTTAAGGATTTTTGAAATAGCTAGTATAATTTTAAGAATGTACTGTTTTGCATTTGTATTTCATAAAAAATAATAGATCAGATCAGGTTCATAATTTTCCCTCTTCACAACGTAACTGAGTATTTCTATGCCATTTCCAAAACTATTAAACATATTGCAAACCCAATGTTTGCTATTAATATGAATCTTCCTTATTTTAATGTAATAATACACATCCATTTTGACATGGCCACGATGTTCCAAACCTTGTTTAACTATCAGTATTTTCTCAGTATTGGCCCACCAATATATTTTTTTACATCAAACAATAAATTAGAAATGAAAGCTATATCCTTTCTGTTAATCATGAGCATATATTTATGCATGCTGCTATTATTTATATAACTCATTTATTCCATGTTTGCATAGAATAAAAGATGCCTAGGCTGCTTCTAAGAGCTGTTTGATTTCCTCTGACTGCATAGCACTGCAATCCCATATACAAAAAAATGACCTCATTCTCGGAGACAACACTCATGCAATTAGCAACTGCATGGATAGTGTGTTTTAAGTAAACCACAGCTATATGGAGGGGGACAGTCTGAAGCAGGTCTTGATGAGGGGGTAGGGGGCTGTTATGTACATGTACCCCACTTTCAAGCAGGGAGGCATTTCAGGAATTCCATGGCTTACTCAGTGTTGAGTTTCCTTAGAAGGAGGTCACTGGAGACTTACAGGGATGGATTAAGACATGCTGAGGCTCTAAACCATATTAAGATTCAGAGGCCCCATGCCATAAAATGGAAGAGAAAAACTGTATGACATTATAGTAGGAAGGGCAATGAAAGGATACCACCCAGTGTTATGGGGTGCTTGTAGTTAAACAGCATTAGATAGCTTTCTCTTAAGATGTTCATTAAAGCACTAGTGAAGTAAGTTGATTTGAACTTCTTTTAAAGTGGTTCTTGTTTGCCCTAATTTCCTCCAATACTAAATGCTGCATTGCCACGCTTTCTCTATATAAGGCAACTCTGCTATAAGTCACACCAGACTTTCCAACATATTTTAGCCAAAGCTATTTCATCTCAGATTGCTTACATCTTACTTACCTCCAACATATTTAGAGGCCCCTCATAATATGAGACCCTAAGCCATGGCTTACTTGGCTTGTTCCTAAATTCGGCACTTGAGACTTAACGGTGTTTCTGTGATATAGGGGGAATCCACACAGTCCTTTGGAACATTTTTAAAAGTATTTTAAAACGTTCCAAATAGGTGCGTTCTAAAACGTCTTAGGCCACATTACTGAGTACTCACGTTACAGGAGAACAGTCTTCAGTCTTTAAAGCGATGTATGCGGTCACATGCTGTTCTGCCCTGTCTTTTTCTCTTTCGTTTTTCAATGAATTTAGGGCAAGGCATTGTGGGGGTTGTAGTTCAGTTACACACTTCCTTCTTAGTTCCTCTGTCATTCCCTAGCGAGTATAGGGCTAAGAATTGTGGGTCTTGTAGTTCACTGGTCCACTTCCTTTTTCTTCCCCACCAATCAACTGCTAAGCATTTGGGCACCAGTAAAGGAAGCACTGCCCCCAGGAATTACAAACGGTAAGGAAGGACACATTATTTTACTTAAAACGATTTATTAAAAGTGAAACCGTTGTATATAACTGAAGTGAGTTTTAAAAAACCTCAGATATACAACGTTATAGGGAGTGCGTCATGTGGCCCAAAGAGTTTTCATAACCCTTATAAAACGTCAAAAAACTCGTGTGTAGATACCCCCATAAGGATTATATACACATATATACAGGCTGAGGGGGTAAGATGAACATTCCCAGCATTAACACGCCAACAGCTTCCTGTTCCCCATCAGATTTCTAGGGAGCCCACAGTGGCCTGTGATTCCTGCAGAGAGCAATGTCAGCTCTCTGCTTGCATTTTAGACCCAGCTCTAACACAGACTGACTCCCTGCCACATTCACACCTCACTTACCCCCTCCCCTTGTCTGGGGGGGGGGGGGGTGGAAGACGCATCATCCCCAGTCATGACTGCTAGGATGCAGTCATCCTAGCTCCCACCCAAACACATCACTAGAATCTTAACAGTTATCCTCTCTCCTTTGTCAGGTCTTAAGACGTATTATCTTAGAGCAGCCACATTGATAGTTCTGCTTAATGAAATCTTAGAGAGTCAAGAATTACAGTGCTGGAAGAGATCATGATGACACTCTGCAATTAGAGGCGCTGGGCTGTAAAGAGCTCCTTAAAGATCACTCAGATGAACCCCATGCTTTAACCCTTAGCACCTGTTGTGGTCCTGATCCAGATTGTTTGCATTGGGAAAAAGCTTCCATTCTCTCCAGTGGAAGTTTTATTAGCAATGCAAATAAGCAGGCATGGAGAGCTACAGCTAACTTGGGACTGCAGTAGCAGTCCTCCTCTTCCTACTCTGAGGAGCCAGAGTGATGCAGTGGCTAGAGTGGCGGACTGGGAGTCAGGAGATCTGTGTTCTAGTCCCCACTCAGCCATGGAAGCTCACTGGGTGACTTTGGGCCAGTCACAGACTCTTAGCCCATCCTACCTCAGAGGGTTGTTGTGAGGATTAAATGGAGAGGAGGAGGGGGAGGATTATGTATGCTACTTTGGGTTCCTTGGAGGTAAAAAGGTGGGATATAAATGAAACAAATAAATAAATAAATACTCTCATGCCGTGGCTCCAACCTAGGCCCCTTCCGCTTGCAATTTACTTTTCAAAAGTGATCCATGCAACTATCCACACACAAGGGATGGTATCAGCACGATTGGGGAAACCCAAAGGTTTCCAGATGTACTAAAATGTTTAGGGGGGAAACCCCCCTAAAAGGTGTTATGCCATGGAGGGTCACTAAAAGAGACCAAGCACTTTCAGTGGCTCTGGAACACTGAATCAGGATGGGGGAAGGAAGCTAATGGGGTACCATGAAGGGGGTATGGCTGGCTGGCTGGTTGGCTGGTTGGCTATAACCCTAAGCAGTGGCACATTACATTGCAACGTTTTGTGACAGATCCCACTTATAATATGCTAAATACAGAGCTGTGTTTATAGCCAAAAAGTGTCCAGAGTCATGACCAGTCTATGAAATCTAGGAGCCCTCAAAATTCCAGCTGGAGTCATGGAAGGGCTTTTACAAAGGTCCCCATTCTTCCACAGGGATGTTGAACCTCTTTCCCCATAGATATTCTTTGAAAGATGTGCTGTAGCTGGAAATGCCTGAATTTTGTTAAATCCATTCTGTCTGTGTTTCATGGATTGATAGGCCTCTTTTGTTCTCTTGTCCACTTATTGAGAGAGTCTGTGTTTTTTTTTTTTTTTTTACCAGAATGTTGTTCTATTTGTGCATTAGCACTAGGGACAGTGGAAAAATTCAACATGGACAAAAATGAGTTTGGATATCTAAGAAGCCAATCCATAGACTCTGCTGCAGACTGGTGTCCACAGACTTTCAGATTTCCCCTCCCCCCCTACTTTCCTAAAATGTACACAAATTTATTCACAGGAAAATGTGCAATCTTCTCCTGAGACATATGCCATGCTGGAAAATATATGCAGAGCAAAGTCAAATGGAATGGGGACAATACGCTAAATGCTGCCCACTAACATAAATTATGTAAATTGTTGCAGACTTGCTTATGGAATTATTTATGCATTTTTCCGCATAATGGAAAAATATATTCAAATCTGTCTGTGCATGGGTGATGGAACGAACTGCACCGCACAATCCATAGAACATATGCGGGATGGACGTCACAAAATCCAGACATCCATAATTAGCAGCATTAGTGTGAATTAGTGCAAATCCCGTCCCCCAAAGTGAAAAACTGGGCTGCAAATCAGAAGGATTTGCATGACTTGGAAAAGACGTTTCACTGTAGAATTTGCTCGTTGGATTCATAGGACTCTGAATCCATTTGCATCTGCTGTGAATTTCTCAGACATCCTTGGCAGGAGCAACTTTTACTTGGAGTCAATAGTGGAGCCCCGTCAACCTCTCCTAATTCTATGATGTGAATCTTGCATTTTGACTCCTAAAAGTTCTGTGTGGATACTTCAGCCCTATACCTCACTGGAAGCAATGGCTTTGTTACTCCACTTCCAGCACATTGCTTTGTATCAGGAACCCAGGAAAGAAATGATAGCATTGCATCAAACTAACTTTATTCCAATGATCTGTAATTCATGAATGAAAAAGAGACAGAGACAATCTCAAAACAAAATTGCCTCTGAAATACAGTTTTAAAAAAACTCTGGCTTTAAATAACTAACAATTATGGTGAAGCAGCAGTCAAGAATAAGTACAATTACTATTGTCCACCAAAAGATGTGAATCCCTTTCAAAGGAGCTATTTCAGAACAATCAGCAGCAGAAATGTACCAAGAGCAATTTTCAAAATTAAGAAAAGAAAAGGGGAAAAACCAAGCAGGGAATCACACTGCTTTAAATTCCATGCCAAGTTGCAAGTGCCTGAAATGGCTAAGAGTGCAGTGGGATTAGGCTGCTAGAATGGTGTGATGCAGACAATGCTCCATTTGGATGTGGGAGACTCAGGTCCAAAATTCCCATTTAACCATGTTGATCATTTCAAACCGGCTTCAGAGCAGGATATGGAGTTGAGACCGCTTTGGTCGCCTTAGTGGATGATCTACGCCTTAGTATTGACAGGGGGAGTGTGTCCCTGCTGGTACTTCTGGACCTCTCAGCAGCTTTCGATACCATCGACCATGGCATCCTTCTGGAGCGCCTGGGGGAATTGGGGATCGGGGGCACTGTGCTTCAGTGGTTCCGATCCTATCTCTCGGGCAGGTTCCAGATGGTGATGCTTGGGGATAGCTGCTCTGCAAAGAAGGAGCAACTGTGTGGCGTACCGCAAGGTGCCATCCTTTCCCCAATGCTGTTTAACATTTACATGAAACTGCTGGGAGAGATCATCCGGAGGCATGGGGCGGGGTGCTATCAGTACGCTGATGACACCCAAATATATTTCTCTATGCCTTCGATAACATCGTCGGCTAAGGATAGTGTGTCTCCTCTGAATGAATGCTTGGAGGCGGTAATGGGCTGGATGAGGAAAAACAAACTGAAGCTGAATCCAGACAAGATGGAGGTGCTTGCTGTCAAAGGCCCCAGCCTGGGTCTGGAGGTGTGTCAACCAGTTCTGGATGGGGTTACACCCCCCCTGAAAGGCTGTGTTTGCAGCTTGGGGGTACTCCTGGATCCATCGCTCCAGATGACAGCTCAGATTGATGCAACGGCCAGGAGTGCCTACTATCAGCTTCGGCTGATACGCCAGCTGCGCTCCTTCCTAGAGTTGGAAGACCTAAAGACGGTAGTGCACGCGTTGGTAATTTCGAGGCTCGACTTCTGCAATGTGCTGTACATAGGGCTACCTTTGTGCCTAGTCTGGAAACTTCAACTTGTTCAAAATATGGCAGCCAGGTTGGTCACCGGTACACCTAGGGGTGATCACATCACACCAGTCTTAAAATTGCTTCATTGGCTGCCAATCATTTTCCAGGCGAAGTATAAAGTGTTGGTTATTACCTTTAAAGCCCTACATGCTTTGGGTCCAGGGTACCTGCAGGATCGCCTTCGCCCGTACAATCTGCCCCACGCACTTAGGTCCTCTGGGAGGAACTTACTCAAGTCAGCCAGAACTAGGCTGGCGAGTGTTACCCAGAGGACCTTCTCTTCCATCGCTCCCAGACTATGGAATGGTCTGTCGGAGGAGGTTAGACAAATTGGCAGTCTTCGTGAATTTAAGAGAGTCATGAAGACTGTCCTCTTCCGACAGGCCTATCCAGATGAATTTTAAGATGTTTTTAATGTTGTATTTTTCTCTTGCTTTTTAAAATTTTAACTGTTGTGATTTTTGTGTTTTATATTGTTGCTGTTCCCCGCCTCGATCTGGAGGGAGAGGCGGGTTAAAAATAACAATTATTATTATTATTATTATTATTATTATTATTATCATCATCTCAGGCCATTCTTGGAGGTATGTACCTGGCAGGACTGGAATGAGAATAAATGAGGTAAGAATTGGAGCACACCATTTCATGTCTTTCTTGCATTCATAATCTGGGGTCACCAGCATGTTTATTCAAGCATCTCAGTCTTTTGAACGTTTCGTTACTTCTCACAGTGCTCCATTTACAGGTTGCATTGAATCACAGAAACACAGGCCCCAAGCCTTTCATAATGGCCGCTGACATTGAAGACCAAAAAAAGCATCTGGTTCAATTTAGCTTGGATAGCAGGCCAGCCTCTTAAATGTGGAAAGAGACACTGAACATGTGACTGGCAAGACATGAACATGGATAAGGAGAAAGCAATGATACATTTTGTTACCCTTTCACTCCCAGCCACATGATTCGTTGGATAGGGCATGAACGATCTCAATTCCCTCTTGCTATACATCCTGGTTGGGATTTTGGAGAAGAAATGTATCCTGTCACTTTCTTCGCTTTCTCTCCATCTTTAGGCAGTGCATGCATGAAAGGCTTCCATTTCCCTTTCTCTACCTATCCTAAGAGCGTCATCAGACGGTGTTTTATGGCACGCTCGTTACTGGCCACTCACGTTTTTTCGCGGGACCTTTTGATGATGCCATTCGCCTCCTGCGCGTCTCCCGCTCCTTTTGGTCTTCTTTCCATGACAAAATAATACCCTGGTAAATCTGATTTGGGGGGGGGGGGAGCGAAACTTGCCACCATTTCCTGCTGTGTGCAGGAAAACAATTGTGATAAAAATGCCCACTGGATGGACCACATGGTCTTTGCTGCTCCCGCTTCTTCACTGTGTAGGACAGCACCAGGAGGCCAAAGCGATGGTAGGGAAATTCAATTTCCCCCATCTGATGATGCAAACTGAACTAAATTATCCTCCATCCCTACTACTAGCACAAGATGAAGCATGAACCTTGGAGATCCTCAAAGCATGAGAACTGCACTGTATCATAAGATGCATCTCTGTATGTACCAGGTGGCTTTGTAAAACCAAGCCCTAGTTGTGACCATGCCAGTCACCTTCAATCCACACCATGAATTCAGAACGCTCCATTCTCCACTCCTGGATCCATTTCAGTGGAACCTTATGTAAACAGCTGTCCAGTCTATCTGAACTTTTAAATCGCAGAGTGTCAGTGTGCATGTCCCTGACTATTTCAGTAAATAAGACGTTGAAGTATTCGAAGTTGCCAACTGATTATAGCTGCTATTTAGCACTTTTCAGTGCTGAGCTTAAATCTGCCTCATCACAGCATATGATAGGAAAATTTTCATGCTCACTTTTGATCCTTATTACCTCATTCAGGCAAAGGAAATGTGGAAATAGCACCTGATCAGAATATGTCTGCCTATTACTCTGCCTTCCCACTTTTCTGCTTTTGTGCATGTGCAGAGCAATGAAACCAAGTTAGCCACCTCAAGTGCTAATTTTTGGTAGAAAAGCAGGGTACAAATCAAATAAAGGGCCATCCTATCTGGATGGACATCAGGCTCCAAACTTGAAGGCTGAAAGGCATCCTATTCAGAGTGGGAGGAACATGGAGGTTTCTTCTAGTTTGCATTTTTGCTAGATGGGCATTTTTGCCCATCTAGCTGAAGCTCTGCGAAGCGGGGGAAGGAGTCTGGGAAGGTCTGTGATAGCTTGTAGCCCCACTTTCCCAGTCTCCTCCCTTCCCCACCCCCTTTCTGTTCTCTCTAAGGAGCCAGCATGGTTCTCTCCACATCAGCTGCAAGGGGGAAGGGGAGGGAGGGGGAAGCTCAGACCCCTGGCTCTGAGGTCAAAGCACTGTCCCTGACCTTGGATCGAGGAATCTGAACCATCTGATGCCCCGCCCAGCATCTGGAATGCTCTCCCCACAGGAGTGCTCTCCCCATCTAATAAATAAATAAATAAATAAATGGGAAGATATTACAAATTAGGCCCCATAGCTACCTCATGGATTTTTTCATGCATGAAGTACAAATACTCTCATCAGCTTGCCTAGCCTGCTGCCTCTACCTCTGTGCAT
The DNA here is from genome assembly GCA_029215795.1 of Anniella stebbinsi. Lineage (NCBI taxonomy): Eukaryota > Metazoa > Chordata > Lepidosauria > Squamata > Anniellidae > Anniella > Anniella stebbinsi. The sequence goes on along the minus strand of JARDYH010000001.1, from coordinate 305,693,934 downwards.
GACTTTTGACTTTTTGTAAATTGTGTACAAGAAAAGTAAGATTGAACGACAGCCAATGTACACTGATCCCGGGGAAAATGCCTCCCTTAACGAGCTAATGTTGGGTGCTCAGGCTTGTCATCCATGACTAGAGAAGAAAAGAAATCTCTGTAATCAGCCTGACAGAAATTGGATTTCTATCAAAGTGCAGCTGCTAAACTCAAACCCACATATCTTTTGGCTGTATTCATTCGGGAGGGGGGAGGACAGAGATTGTGGAAAGCGCTTTGTGGGCAAGTGGACAGAAATAGCATCAATTAACTAGCCTCAATCAATACTCTGGATACAATGCTGATACTAGTTAACTCTAGCAGTAGCAAAGATGAGTCAAAAGGGGGGGTGTCTCTCTCTCTCTCTCTCTCTTTTTCCATTATTCCTCAAAACAGCTAAGGGAGGTGGGCTATTTTCTAAATATAATAGAGGGTTAAAAGTTCACTGCATGTTTTGAGGTCCCTTCTGGAGGAGAAAAATAGAACAGATGTTTACAGATGTGTTCACAATCACGCCATTGTAAAATTAGAGTAAGAGCCTTGAGACTGTTTTTTAAGCATCAGAAAGATCCTCTCTAGCAGCAGTACAGATCCCTCCGTACAAAGGAATACTGTATCGGTAAGAAAGGATTTCCACTTAAATCAAGGCAGCGACCAATGTGCAGGCCAGCACTCACATGCAAGTTATCATCCAGTTTAAATATCTCATTCATCCTCGTATTTATGGACAAGTATATGAACAATGGAACACATATAGAACACATCTCCCTGGATGTTCCATTCTTGACCATACAGTTGTCATAATAATTGCAACTTTACCCCCTAATTGTCTGAAACACACACAACAGTGACTGTGTTTGGGACTGTGCTCAGCCTTGATAGTGCCAATCACTTTGGGATGGGGGTTAAGGAGGAGTTTTGTTTCTTACACTTATGAACAGGTGAAACTACTGCTGGAGGCACTAATGATTTCTTAGCATATGTGGGATTTGCTTGGGGGCTGCGTACATTCTGGGAAAGCCCCGTAGTGAATGTAGATCTGCTCCTCGATGATTAGACGACACAGGTGCAGCTTCACAGCCACCATGGGTAGGCTGACCATCTGAAAAGGAGGTCAGGGCTCATGTAACTTTAACTGTTGTAGAGAAAAGGGAATTTCAGCCAGTGTCATTTGTATGCAATTAGTTCCTGGTGAAATTCCCTCTTCATCCCAACAGTTAAAGTTGCAGGGGCCCTGCCTTCCTTTGTATATGGTCACTCTAGTATAGTGCCTGCACCTTTAACTGTTGTGATGAAGAGGGAATTTCACCAGGAACTAATTGCATACAAATGACACTGGCTGAAATTCCCTTTTCTCTACAACTGTTAGTTATATGAGCCCTGTCCTCCTTTTCAGATGGTCAGCCTAACCATGGGGCTTCCCCACAATGCTCCAATTTGAAAAAGTCAGGGATTTACCCAAACTTTTCCAAAGGGAGTGACGTCAACATGGCACTTCCACCATGTAACGTCACTCTGTGGCCAATCTGTAGCCAACCTGGGGTTGCAGCCTGGTGGAAAGTGGCCAGCTATTAGTTGCCTTCCACCAGGAAGAGGGCAGGGGTGCACCAGGACTTAGATAGTCACCCAGGACCGCCATGCTCCCTCCTCGGAGTCAGGATTACCCAACAATGCCCAGGGAGGGGGAAAACAGGGTTGAAGAGGGAGGCGGCACCAACCCAGCACCGTGAAGAAGCCCCCTGACCTAGCAAGTATTCCTACCTGTACAACACCCAGTGCTGGGTATAGGAGATATATATATATATATATATATATATATATATGTGATGCTGATTGCCATATCCAGCAATGTGGTCCCTGTACAGATTACTTTTACTGGATAAGGAAGTCTGTGTAGAAAATATTCCTCAATGTTACTGATGTAAGATCTTGACATTTTTGCACACGAAAACCATTAGCCCGGAGGGCCCATGACTAAAGATGTTTAAATTGGAAACTTATGCCATTAATTTTTCTCCGTTCACCCTTGATGATGTGATTGGAGGCTATTCGCTTCTGCTTTACCAGAATAATCATCGAGCAGATCAGACAGAATCTATAATGATGACGGTTGCATCTGAGGACAGTCATGCTAAAAATAGTTCATCCAAGCCCCCCCTCCCTCCATAAAAGGCAAATGTAATTTTAGATTGCATCAATAGAAATATAATTTCTAAATCATAGGAAGTGATAGTTCCACTCTACTCTGCACTGGTCAGATCTCATCTTGAATACTGTGTCAAATTCTGGACACCACACTTTAAGAAGGATCCAGATAAATTGAAACCAATTCAGAGAAGGGCAACAAAGATGATCAGGGGCCTAGAAACTAAGTCCTACGAGGAATGATGGAAAGAACTGGGCATGTTTTGCCTTGAGAAGGGAAGAATGAGGAGGGGGGATATATGCTAGCACTTTTCAAGGGCTGTCACACAGAAGAGGTCCACAACCCTTTAAGTTAGAGGAAGGCAGGTTGTGGTTGAATGTCAGGAAAAACTTCCTAAAAGTCAAAGCAGTCAGGCAATTAAACCATCTGCCTAGGGAGGTGGTGCACTCTCCATGGCTGGAGATAGGCAAACAAAGACTGGGCAACCCTCTGTCAGAGATGGTTTAAACTGGATTCCTGCACTGAGCGGGGGGGGGGGGGGGGTATTTATTTATTTATTTATTTATTTATTTATTTATTGTATTTATATCCCACCTTTTTTGTTCTCCAAGAAACCCAAGTCCGGCAGGCCTATCCAGATGAATTTTAAGATTTTTTAATGATGTATTTTTTCTTGTTTTAAAATTTTAACTGTTTGTGATTCTTGTGTTTTATATTGTTGTTGTTCCCCGCCTCGATCCGGAGGGAGAGGCAGGTTATAAATAATTCTTCTTATTATTATTATTATTATTATTACATAATCCTCCTCCTCTCCATTTTATCCTCCCAACAACAACCCTGTCAGGTAGGTTGGGCTGACAATCTGTGACTGGCACAAAGTCACCTAGTGGGTTTCCATGGCCGAGTGGGGACTAGAACGCGGATCTCCTGACTTTAGCCAACACTTTAGCCACTACACCACACTGGATGGACTTGATGGCCTAGATTAGCCCCTTCCATGATTATATGATTAGTTTGTTGCAGGAGCCTTAGAATTGTTGCCCTAACCCCCCTGAAAATTATATATTACAAGAAGATGAAGAGATCCCAACAAGACATAGAGGTAAAATAGGGCTTCTGTGGGAACTTCTAAGCTGTATCCCTCTGAGTATCAGTTGCTGGGGAACATGGGTCAGCGGGTGCTATCACACTCATGTCTTGCTTGTGGGCTTCCCAGAAGCTTCTGGTTGGCTACTTGTGGAAACAGAACTCTGGACTAGATAGGGCTTTGGTCTGATGCAGCATGGCTTTCTTAAGTTTTTATGTTCTTAAGCTGAGGCAGTGTACCCAAGATCTGGATGATACATGGCAACCATGCACAGACTACTTAGAACCCCCGCATGTCCACATACACCAGACAAAAGAGTTCCTGGAATACATCACTAGTGTTGCAATCCATGCAGTGATTCCGTCATTTTTGTACAAAACCCTATTATTTCCTGCAGTGCTTTCCAGTATTTCTATTTCTATGCTAATATATGAACTGCCATGGCCATGAGCTAGCACATTCTAAGGACAGGACTTTCTCAGTAGTGGCCCCTGCCAAGGGGGTAGGAGCCCCTTCAGTTGCAGTAATCAAAAATACTTTTTAAAAAGCTTTTAATTGATGTGTTTGGAGGAATGGTCTTACTGGCTGTTGTGGCTAGGGAATCAATGAAGGAGGCAGGTCCCCTGTCAGGCAGCCCTGTGTCTAGATACTTACATCTTTTAATATTTGAATTACAGCATCAGCATGTGCAGGGTAATAACATATTTTACTTATCTTCATTTGTATATACATATATATTTCTTATGCAGGTTATGGTTGGGAGATATATTCACCATTGTATAAATATATACATAGTACATAAAGAATAGTATGACCAGTATCCTGTAACCTGCTAGTGTATTTTTTCATTAGTGTTTTGTATGTTTGTTTTAGTATTTACAGGCTACTGAAGAAGACTAAAAACGTTGAAACGCGTTTGGCCTCCCTCCTTCATTGATTTGTAGAGCAATTTGCTTGATCATCTTTGATGAGAAATTTGATTGTGTATTTCAATTGCTCTATTTGATTGTTAATATATGTATATAAAATATATATTTTAAAATTTGTAAACCTTAACTTTTTGGTTATTCCTTGTTTATGGATGCAAAGCCAAGTAGACGCCTAATATTTGTTTTTCATAGAAAGAGAACCTGAACTCGTGACTGTTTGAGTAGATAGATTTGGACCTAGGAGAGTGCCCCAGATACACCCTAAGATCTTATGTAGGGCCTCTAGCTAGGTTCTGTGTTTCTAAGATCACCATTTTCAACATTCCTCCGTGCTGTATCTATTTGGCCTTAATAATTTAACATCACTGCCCACCTACGCCTTACAAAGTTGATGAACAATCCATTCATGCTGGCTGGGTGAATGGTAAGAGTCAGGGCCCAAGGGACATTTTTTCTGGCTAAATATGCATAGGATTGTAGCCTAAAGAAATGTACAGTGCAACAATCCTATGCATGTCTAATTAGAAGTAAGCCCTATTGCGTTCAGTGGGGGCTTACTCCCAGGTAAGTGGGTGTAGGTTTGGAGCCTTCGAAATAAAAGAGCAGCAGTGTTGTTTTAATCTCTTCTATATAGGTTACATAATGTGCATTACACTGCATTTTTCACAGCTCCGCTCAGATCCTCCTTCATTATTTCAGTTGTCGGGTGGGTAATTAAAAAGCCTCTGAAAGGAGAAGAACACAGACTCCATCCCTCCTCCAAGCTCTTGAGAGTTTTCTGCTGTCAGAGGGAGGGGTAGGATGGCAGCTGTTTCCATGCCAAAACACTGGCAGCCCACAGTGCCAGCAAAGGTGGTGAGTGATGGCTCCCCCATCGTGTGTTATTTTATTAACCGCTAGTCAAAGTCCTCTTGAAATGATGAGAAGCAAACAACAGAGCAGAAAACCAACTGCTTTGCCTTAACTATGATGACAACAAAAATTGCATTCTAATTCCCCACTTCAAGCCAATGGAAAAAATCAGAACACGAAGCCAAAGACAAACTCAATCCAGATAAGACTGAGACGCTGTTGGTGGGTGGTTCCGCTGACCGGATGGAGGGTGTTCAACCTGTTCTGGATGGGGTTGCACTCCCCTTGAAGGAGCGGGTTCGTAGCTTGGGGGTTCTCCTAGAACCATCTCTGTCACTTGAGGCGCAGGTGGCCTCAGTGGCACGGAGTGCCTTCTACCAACTTCGGTTGGTGGCCCAGCTACGTCCCTATCTGGACAGGGATAACCTGGCTTCAGTTGTCCATGCTCTGGTAACCTCCAAGTTAGATTACTGCAATGCACTCTACGTGGGGCTGCCTTTGAAGGTGGTTCGGAAGCTGCAGCTTGTGCAAAATGCAGCGGCCAGATTGATAACTGGAACCAGTAGGTTCGAACATATAAGACCTACTCTGGCCCGCTTGCATTGGCTGCCTGTATGTTTCCGAGCCCGGTTCAAGGTGCTGGTTTTAACCTATAAAGCCTTACACGGCTTGGGACCACAATACCTGATGGAACGCCTTTCCCGACATGAACCTACCCGAACACTACGTTCAACATCTAAGGCCCTCCTCCGAGTGCCTCCTCCGAGGGAAGCTCGGGGGTCGGCAACAAGAGAGAGGGCCTTCTCTGTGGTGGCTCCCCAATTGTGGAACGATCTCCCTGTCGAGGCCCGCCTGGCGCCAACATTGTTATCTTTTCGGCGCCAGGTCAAGACTTTCCTCTTCTCTCAGGCATTTGGCAATATCTGAGGAGCCTGGGTCTGTTTTGTTTTGTTTTTGTAGTTTTTTTGTTTGTTTGTTTGTTGTTGTTTTTTAAGTGTTGAAGTGGTTTTTAAATGTACAGATTGTGTGTATGTTGTATGTTTTTGCTGTTTTAATTTTTGTATATTGTTTTTAATTGTTTTTAATCCTATGTAAACCGCCCAGAGAGCTTCGGCTATGGGGCGGTATACAAATGTAATAAATAAATAAATAATAAATAAATAAATATGAGCCATCCTCGTGTTTCAGTATGATCTATTAAGTAGTGTGACCATATGGAAAGGAGGACAGGGCTCCTGTAACTTTAACAGTTGTATAGAAAAAGGAAATTCAAGAGGTGTCATTTGCAGAATCTGGTGAAATTCCCTCTTTATCACAACAATTAAAGCTGCAGGATCCCTGCCCTCTTTTGTATCTGGTCACTCTAATATAGATACAAAAGAAGGAAGGGCTCCTGCAGATTTAACTGTTGTGAGACTTGCTGAAATTCCCTTTTCTATACAACTATTAAAGATACAGGAGCCCTGTCCTCCTTTCCATATGGTCACCCTACTTATTAAGTGAAACTTTGGGATCACAGCATCTACAACAGACATTTGGTTTCTGGCATTCAAGCTTTTTTTAAAAGCCAAAAAGATCTCTCTGTACTTCCTAGAGATGAGACAAAGCCAATTTTAAATTCAAACTCCTATTCACATCTTTTTACAAAAAATAATTAATTAGGGGATATTCCCACCAAATGTGCATAAAATTAGCTTTGTTATTTTCACATCGCCAACACCTATCTTGACAGTTGTTGAATATGTGACTTAATCAAGTAGGTGTTAGATAGTACTGGTATAGCATTTTATAGTGGTTGTCTTTGACATTCATGCGGTGTGATTATGTTGGGCCTTGTGCAAATGTTTTCTTCTAAAACTGTGGTGGAACAGGCAAGCTAATCATGCTCTCCCTTCTAGCTTTCAAACTAATCATTTCATTTAAAAAAATATCTATAATTGACAGATAAATCTGTGTTAACAAGCTGCCTTTTCACTTCTTCCGTTTATAAATTAAATTGCCCAAAAGTTCAGTTAGATCTAAATTCAGAGTAGTATTGCAAACATGAGAATTTATGAAAGAGTTTACATGGTTATGTTGTAACCAAAGAATGTCCAAACTTGTGTGTAACATCATACAAGGGGATATATAAGTCTCATTTATCGCCAGTTGTACAAACCTAGGCAGGATCTACACTACTGCTCCAAAATGGTTTACAGCAGTAGTGACAACTGTTGGGGCCCAGGACACACTCCATATACAGTTTTCAAAATGGTTTCAAAGTGTTATATCCTGCTTGGTGTAGATCTGGCCCTAGACAGGATCTACACTACTGTTTTATGTTTTATAACAGTATTGATAACGGTTGGAGCCCATGACACATTCCATATACCATTTTCAAACTGCTTTCAAAGTGTTACATCCTGCTTTGTGTAGATCTGGCCCTATAGACATTATAAGTACAGATGGACTGATAGATCCTATAAATGAAAAAAATGGTTAAGAATCTATTGATTGACAGAATTTGGAGGAGTAATGCTAGTCCAACTTTGAAAGAATGATTGTATAAAGCTTGGAAGGCTGTGGAGATGACTCAATTTAAGATGGTAGACAAGTGCCATTTTTTAAAATGTCTTACTTCATGAGGGCTAGATGCAACTTTGACATTAAGAGATTTAAAGTTTTCCCTTGTGATAATCCAATTTGTATATTTCTTTTCTATGTCCTTCTTTTGGGGCATTTGATTCTACACTGTCTAATTGGTAGGGTCCCCCCCACAACATTATATTAGCTATGGAAATGTTAAATAATGGTGGTGGAGCCATTTCAATCCTTTCTCCCCTGGGGAGAGGAAGAGAAGGCAGGAGAACACAAAAGGGCTTCGCTAGGAAAGGAGCAAGAGCAGCTGCACAAAGGTTTGAACCCTGTTCCTGTAAAGATGTACGCATCTACTGCTGGAGAGGGCTCCCATTCTGAGTGCACTTATACTTGATTGCCTCAAGAGTTAAATAAATCCTTGGGCAGAGAAGCGGTATGACCTGCTGGGAGGAGACTATCTCTGCCTTGGGAAACAGACAGTATGATATTGTAACTTACTTGGTGATTTAACTGGCAAATGTTGTATCATTGTTCTTAATGTTGAAGTAAAGCATCACTTATGTCTACTTACATTTCATTCATAATGGGACTGATGGAAGCCAGTGGGTTTGATGTCCCTTGGCCACTCCCATACCCTTCTACAGTCTCTTATATAAGGCGGGGAAAGGAATGTGAGTGACAAAAGATACACTGTGGAACAAAGGTTTTAAGTTGTTTACATCTGAAATCAGCTAATTTATGTTTAAACTGTTGTGATTTCAGCTATCAAATTAAAATGCAGTCACTTCAGTTAACAGAACTTGAAATCCTGGATTTCACATGTAGAAAACGTATTGAATTCTGGATACAGATGTGTTGTCTTTCAACAATATACTCATGTTATTCTGGCTATTGGCAGTTCTAATTACAGCTATAGGCTTTTGTATAGCAACATCTGGCTGTTCTCTCCTATGAACTCCTTGCAATCAGCTGCTCATAGGATGCGCTTCATGTCTCAGAGAACAACCCTCCTACTGGTTCAGTGGCCCAAAAGGCCCAGCTCAATTACTGATGCAGCAGCAATTATCAGCAATGGCAAGGATGGATAAATGCAGGTCCGAAAACTGCCTTGTCCCTTCTCCACAAGTGGCAGAGGACAAAGGAAAAGTGGAGTTTCTGGACGTGCTGTTCATATTGTGGGTTGGGAAACCTCGGGATACAGGCTGAATGTACTAAATAGTTTAAGAGCAAGTGTCTCACTCCCTTTGCTGATAAATTATCAAGCGTACTCTCCTGCAATGTAGGGTCCGGTTTACTTCCTGCTTTATTGTGGAGCTTGGGCGATGATTCAGGCAGGGAAACAACCAGAATGCAAGTGGTTGAAGTCTCACTGTTAATATGGCCATACACAAGTAAGAGCTCACTGCTGGGCCTATGTTGTGGCAGTGCTGGTGGCTAAGGAACATGGCCCTTCCACAACAATTGCATCTTTGAAGAATTGTGCGCTAAAGCTGTTCCAAGTGGATAGGGGGTCTTACAGCTTAACCCTGCAAGGCCTTTTTCAGATCTAGGGTTAGTGGAGGCTGGTAGCTCCTATTTCAGTGAGGCAGTGAATCCACGCTGGGTTTCAGTCAGAACTCCAAAGGAGCTATCCAAAGCGCTGAACCCTATAAAGCTTCAGCACCTTGGACAGCTCCTTTAGAGCTCTGACTGGTTCTGGCTGAAAACCAGGGCAGATTCACAGCCCCACTGAAATAGGCCCCCACTGAAATAGGAGCCTCTACTGACCCAAGGGCCACGTTCCCCCATCTCTCCTAAGAGGGATGGGTGAGGCTACAGCAAAATGTAGAAGAGGCCACCCCTCCCTCTCTCTCTCTCACACACACACACATATACACACCTTCAAATACATCGACACATACATGTTTTCATAAAAATCCACACATCACACACATCCATGGTCACCCATTACACACACACACTCCCCTCCCCATCTCCCCTTCCCTGCAGCAATTAGGTTACAAACCTTTTCAAACCCTGCTTATAGGTGAAAGTGGGATGTGTACATACCCACCACAACTCCCAGGCCCATACACACCTCTGGTTCCAGAGTCCTGTTCATTCAAGGCTGTGCACTTTTCCTTACCGTATTAGCCCAGCTCCCAAAACTGACCAGGGTAGGGACACATCTGGGCAGAGAGAGTTAGAAAGCCAGCTTCCTGTAGAAGAGGAATTATTCTTCTCACTGGCCACGCACAAATAATCAGTCCAGCTTGTTTGGCCTGGGATCAATAACATAGAGACAGACTGATGTTTTGCAGACAGTACTTCTGGCACCTTCCTGCTTGGTAATGCAAAACCCCAATGGTAATCCAGTTAGTTACAGACCACTGGCATAATTGATTCAACTCTTGGGCTGTCCTGTTTATTTCCTTTAGATTATGCTAATGGAGAGTGAGCGCGGGTGGGCTATTTTTATTTTCTGTTTTATTTTTAGATGGACACCCATCTCAAACAGCCTTTTTTACTCCCAGGATTCATGGGACAGAACATGCTGGGGAATTATATCTTATTTTTCCTTTCACTAAATCCTTCACCTCTGTGATTCCCTGGCTATAGTCACAAGGGCCTTAGGACCGAACGAAGGATAAGAATCCTACTATCCATTTTCACTGATACATTATTTCTTTCACTGTTAGTTACTTTGGGCTGTTGTACGGCAACACTGAATCTTTGGCTACTAAATCAGCACTTCTTTCAGCATTTTAAACACCAGTACACTCTATGCCAATTAATTAATTGTTGATTTGTATATGCAATTATTAAAAAAAAAACACTAACAGAGAGAGGGCTAGGTCATTTATTCAGTATTCAGCAACAAACAATGTATCAAGAGAGTCAAAAAGCTGCACATAATCTTCATGTGTGTGCATACATAATTTACACAATAGACATGAGTGCAGTGGCAGCCAGCTGGGATGGCCAGGTGCTCCCCCCCTTTTTTTTTTTACAGAGGGCAATCCTCTATTTTGAAGGGGTCCTCTGTTTGAAGGGCTGTCCAGTCTAAGTCCAGTGTAAAGATGAAGAACCATCAGAAGGAAGAGTTGGGCCTTGACAGAAGACAGAAGCAGCAGCAGGGGGAAAGCATAGGAGGGATACAAATCTGGATCCCCCATAAAATTATTTGACAAGGCCAGCCAATTGCATCATAAAAGCTTCATCTGGAAGCACCCCTTTAAGCCACGCAGAAGGGGATACATTGAGATCATACAGCAACAAAGTTCACACAACACGCTAACCGACCACGGGTAATTGTGTTATCTGAACACAGTGCATTTTCCGCAGGATGGCTTGTTAACCATGCAGTGTGGTTTATTTTGCTTGAACAAACTACCTTGAGAATCCATGGCTTGTTGGGTTCTTCAGGGTGGGTAACAAGCTACACTGCATGGTTAATGAAAACCCCAAGGAAAATGCACTGTGTTCAGAAAACATAATCCATGGTTCCACAACAACCTTTACTGGGTAGGTTAGCATGTTATGTGAACCCAGTTACAATATCTTTTCCTTGCTGTTGGGGAGCAAAATTATTTGTTCCTTGTATCACTACTAGCATGAGTCCTACTCTGGCAAACTAAAAATGTTCTGCAGAGAACAAAACACCAGGAGGCCATTATATGCAGACAGAAACAAAAATAGCCCTGACTTTCTCCTACGCCCCTCCTCTGTTGGATGTGGCAGTGGGACTCATTAACCAGACTCTTCATTTATAGACTGTTGTCCAAATTAATTTAGACTCATTTAGGGAGGCTGATTCATATGAGCTCAATAGAATTCAAGTGCATTGCATCTATTCCGCACCAGCAACAAATGGCATTGTTATTCTAATGCACAGGCTAAGTCTTTCCTGCATTGTCAAGCTGTTTTTCAAACCTTTTGTTGGCCTCACTATGAGGCTGCCAGTACTTACCTCTAAGAGTCTTTATTCTAACAATAATAAGGAAGTAACTGAGGCCATGAGGCAATCTTTGTTCAACTGCCTTGAGCAAAGAAAAACCAGGATGTTCAGTATATTGGTTTAGAGTTTGCGTTTAAAGGAAGGCCAGAAATTGAGAGGTTGGAATTGAAGGAATATGGGACATTCAGGAGCAGTGGTATCTGAAAATAAGTCTTCTGTGGAAATGTGACATATCAAAGATAGTGGGACTTTTGACAACCCTGGTGACAGACAGTGGAGGTTGGTGGCTCCGATTTCTGTAGGGCTGTGAGTCCATTCTGGGCGTCAGTCAGAACCACCCAGAATTCTAAAGAAACTATCCAAGATGCTGAACCTGTTTTGGGGCTAGGGTTCCTCACCTTGACTGGTTCTGACTGAAGCCCAGAATGGATTCACAGCCCCACCACAATCAGAGCCACCAACCTCCACTGAGCTAATTTGGGGAAAGGGCCCTATCTATGCTCAGCTATATGAACCCAAAGCCTGTGCCTGGCTTCCCCCCTCCCACAGTCACAAATCCAAACACTCTGGTGGTATTGCTGAGTGGTAAGGGCACATGAGGGAAGAATAGACGACCCACCAAAATCGGAGCCACCAGCCTCCACTGGTGACATGTTCTGGCTGTCTAGATTCTGCAGTGGCCACAAGCCAAGCGCCAGTGTTTGGGAAACTGAAATCTGGCTACCCTCTCATTTAATCTTTACTTTGCTAGCACTGAAATGAAAGTTTTCACTGCCCCAAATTCTCCACAAAACATTCCCTCCCTGCTTGGCAAATGTTTATTAGTGAATGTGGGGTTTTCAACATCACCATTTGCCACCGAAAGATTTTGCAGCCACAGTCCACATACTGGGCAGAATCCAGTGGAGACTATAGCCACGAGTAACCAGTTCTTCTGACTCCCTTCTTCAACGGGCACCCACCATTTGCAGAGCAGAGATTTAGCGATTCCGTGTGGACGCCCTCCAATGAGCAGAAATGCCAGTTTGTGGAATGGAGCAGGTGAGTGGAACTCGCAGAAGGCAGCTCTGTTGACCTGCCCTGTTCCAGAAATGAGTATTTCCGCTCATTCCAGAGCTCACCCCTGGAAGTGCTAAATCTCCATTCTGCAAGCGGTGGGCAACTCTTCTGGAAGGGAATTGGCAGGGCTAGTTGCTCACAGGATGGAAATGGCGGTGGGCCATGCTTAAGGACAGGCAACATTGGATACTGCCCTTATTTAATATTTTATTTAGGTCTTGTATACTCTGACTTTTTTTTCTTTAAAAAGAATCCAAAATGGCTAATAACCAATTAGACAATCAACACTGAACAAGCAAAACAAGTAATAAAACAGTGAAACAAATTAAATAAAGCAATGGTAATAGCACTATTGCAATAAGACTTTTGTCTCTTGTGCATTAGATTTGTTTATTCATCTTGTAAGCCTGTATGTGTATCTGAATTATATGCTGTAGGGTTGCAGCTTCTTGCTAATAAACAAGTAGGGTTACTCTTGAGGAGGTGGAGGAATAATCCTAGGAAAGTGTGGGTGGATGTGGGGATACCAGTATTATTTCTCTGTATTAAAAATTAATAAAAACTTTAAGCATTCCTCAGCCAACACTGTGAACCTTTTTCTGTCTAAGCATGCATAAGATTGCTCCCTAAACAAATTAAACAGGACCCACAGTATACAGAAACCTCCACATACCAGCAGCAGTAAAATAAAAATCAAGATTCAACCTCCCCTTCAGCCTCTAGAAAATGTCATTGTTCAAGTAATAACAAAACATATCACTATGATGATGCCAGGGAATCTTTCTTGGGGAGGCATTGCCACAGTATTGGTGCCACAACTGAAAAGTCCCTGTCTCTTCTATCCAATGGCCACACTTAAGTGAAAGAAGAAACACAGAATATGATAGCTAATGTTGACTAGAGCACACAGGATGGAATGTACAGGCGAAGATGGTCCTTTTGAGAGTAAGTTAGTGTACAGTAGTTGTCAGTGTCTGACCAGGTTTGGACTATCACATTTCTCCAAGGGCTGGATGAGGAAGGCTGCTTGTGGCTCTCCCCAGCATGGGCAGCCTTGGCAAAAAGCAGAGGTTTTGAGGGGGAGATAAGCAATCAGCCTCCAGTTACTTTCCCAGCTCTGTCCCGTCCCCCCGCCGCTGCATGGCTTCTCTCTCTCTCTCTCTCTCTCTCTCTCTCTCTCTCTCTCTCTCTCTGTCTTGCACTGTCTTGCTGCTGCCCCCCTGCATTTGAAAAAAATAAAGTTTGGAATACCTTTTCAAGCCTTCCCAATTATCTCCTTCTTACTTCTTATTTCCTTGCCTCAGAAAACAATTAGCTGAAAATGTGCTGGTATACATGTCCCCCAAGAAGTAAATTGCATTGTCTTCAGTGTGACTTTACTTTTGGAAAAGTCAGTGTGTGGATTGGCTTTTGGGGAATACTTTTTGGGGGAGGAGAAGAGGGAAACCAGACCTTGCTGGCTTCAACCCATGGGAGATCGTAGGATGGCAGCAGGACAGTGGCACCACAATCTCTCCCCCTTTTCTCCCCCTCTCCTCCTCTATGATGGTAGGAGCAGCTGTGAATTTTTTTTTAAAAAAATATCTCTACTCTTTTGCAGCCTTGATGGTGCACAAAACCCTAATGATTTTATTTTTTTAAAAAAAGATAAGGAAACTGAAAGGGCCGTTCCACCACACAGGTGACTTTTCAAACACCTCCTATTTCTCCCGCAATTGCATTTGTGTGTGACACACAATCACATTTTCAACGTGGTGGTTACTGCACTGTATTAGCATGGGCCCAGTGAAGGCTGGGGGATCCAATTTTGGTGAGACTGTGAATCCACTCTGGTTTCAGTCAGAACCAGCCAGATGAGCTATCTAAGGTGCTGAACCTATTAAAATTCTGGTTGGTTCTGACCAAAACTCAGAATGGATTCACAGCCCCACTGAAATCGGAGTCAACAGCCTTCCATGCATGTAACCCTACCCCAAGAAATGCATTTGGCATAAATGCTGTGGCAGTGCTTCTTGATACACGGAGGGGCTCTAGCCCCAGATTCATTGATTGATTTGGTATGGGGAGCAATTGAAGTGAAGGAATCCACACAAGGGCAACCCCCACCCTGATGAACTGCAGGTCAAAATCTAATCCCACGCACCCATGCATGCACACACAGCTGCGCACATGCACACTTTTGTAAACTCAAAAGACATCAGGAGCTCCTGTCACAAAACTCCCATCTGTCACTTGTAGTTTGGCTAGTGGTGTGGTAGTAAGTTCTAAAGTGCAGGTGCTCATCATGACATTCCCCATAACCATGCGCCCAATGAGAACCCAAACCTTCAGGCAGCCATGTTCATCCATAATAACAAACCAGTTCTAACAGTCCAACCCCCCCCCCAACAAATTACTGTGAGTATGTCAGCTAAGCTCAAAGAGAAGTCTCTGTGGGGGGTGGGGGGCGGGGGGGGGGTGACAGATGACTGCAGGGTCCCTGCTAATAAAAAAGTGCCGGGGCTGCATTCCTGTGAGCCCTGGCGCCACTACACCACAGGAGTTTGGGGCCCGGTTGCCCTTTCCCCACAGCTCTCTCCGTACAAGAATGATGAGCCAAAGCTGAGAATGTGACGGCTCTAGCATGACGATTCCTAACTGATATTGTGGCAGCAATGAGTTGTTCAGCTTCTTGCCTGCCAGGGCCTTGCTCCTTCCTTCCCTGCCCCTCCTTATTCATGTTCTGTGGAGTTGCAGTTGTTCAGCTGCACAATCTTTTTACAAAACAAAATATATTAGTAGAGTGCTACCATGGTAGGGGGTGAGTTCATCAACGTGGAGCCATGCTGTGCCGTATCATCTCTATTTAATGAGGGACATCATATCCCCTTATAACTCCCTTTATATAAACAAACCAATAGAGTGGAGATAAATCCTTTGCTGGCGCGAGCCGGGAAGACTGACATGAATGAATACACACACCTCTCCATCACATGGTTTTATGATCCCCTCCCACCTCCAGCTTAAATTAAAGCAAATGTAATTCTGGTGCGTATAAAACTCAGCAGGGTAAGCCTAGTAACATGAAAAGAAAACATTTGAAATGCTGCAGCTAAAACACCTGTTGGCAAATCTAAATGCAGGTCAGAATCAGAAGAGAGAGACTATTTCCCCATTGTGATAATAGGCCTTATCTCACTATCACTGCAGCAAAATTAAAGATGATGGGCACACCACGTTTACAGTATTTCTCCCCTACTCCAGAATATCAGATAGTTCTTCAGAAGAGACTTTCTGCACAGAGAGCTTTTTGAATATCTAGGAACATAGGAAGCTGCCTTAGACTACGTCAGGGCATTGGTCCATTGAGCCTAGTAGTGGTTCTCCGGAGTTCCAGGCAGGAGTTTTTCCAGCCCGGGGTTTGAACCTGGACCTCCCGCATGCAAAGCATGTGCTTTACGACTGAGCTACAGCCAGGGCCAGTCCTATCATTAGGCAACCCCCTATGGTGGCAGACGCTGAGGGTAGCAACAGCGGTCCCCTAGTTGTTCCTCCTGAGCATTCCATACTCAGGGTGCCACCAATGAAAGGCCCTGTTCTGGATGAAAAAGTAATTGGCTGGTTCCGCCTTCTTTAAAATTTAAATAAATCCCAGTAAGTATGCCTAAGATTATGTCTTCTGATTCTGTATCTCCCACTGGAACCACTTCATCTTAGTTTTGGGAGGTCGGGGGGGGGGGGGGTCTGGATCCACAGTGTGATGTAGGGATTCAGCTGGTATCCAAGGCAAAATGGGTGAGTTGGGCTGCTTGGTGGGTTCATCATCCAAGGAAGAGGCTTGGGACCTTGCAGAAAGCCTCTTCCTTGGATGAGGTTTCTTCAGGATCCAGCTTAGAATGTTCCCTCATAAGAAGATGCCCTTAAAAGTATAATCACATGTCAGCTATAGTAGTGGGGATGAGAGAGGGGGAAGTTTCCAAACAATCTGAAATATTTGTGTGACTAGTGGCCCAGCAAGGTCATTTTAGGAGCACAATCCATACAAAGTTAACAAGTCTCATCTATAGCAATAGGAGTGATAATGCTCATGCCTAAATCTTTCCTGCTGAAATCAGTAGGACTGAAAAGTGTTCATAGATTGGGTCTTAAGAGCCTTGTGTGCCTCATGTTGTGTACAGGTGAGATATTCCTGTTTACTTAGCCATAACTCTGGGAATACTGATGGAAAAGCTGCCAGGCAATCTTGAGCCCACAGTGTCTCCACTGTAGGGTCTACTGTGCTTACTGATACATTCCTTGACACCCACCCTGCCCTTCCTGATTTTTTAAACTTAAAAATAAAAATATATTACTATTATTATTATCTGGGCTGCTGCAAAGTGAAGCATCAGCCTCCAACACCATCTTTATTGCCAAGAATGCCTCTGGGCCCCATGTTGCTAGCGTGGCTTTTCTATAAACCAGCTTTGGGGATTATATACTAATACTAATTAGTGGTTTGTGTAATTACACCTAATCCTTACCTATTCAGAAATGGCTGACAAATGCCTACTCTTAGACACAGTGGGTTTTTTAAAAATAATCCATATTGATAATGGATGTACAGTGGGGTGTTTCTATATTGCAGTACATGGAAAGAGTGTCCATAACACCAAACGGCAGTTAATCAGCAGGAAACTAACGACAAATTAGTGATTCTTAGCACTGTAGATATTCAGCACTCGTCAAGGGTGGATTGACATGAACTCATTTAAACAGCAGTTTTTAAGATGATAAACAGATCTCATGCAACTGTCCTTTATTACTGATGAGCATTGTTTGTACAGGTCTTTGAAATGGTCTTTTTGTGATAGCTGATACTGGCCATTTACTGTAATGGGCCCTCTATGAGTTTAATCATTCTCTGGTTTGATTGATTATTCTCTGAAAAAAATCTACAATGCAGGGCAACTACAAGGCGATTATGTCCTAACATGATCATGCTCTTTGGGATCAGAACTTCTCTTTGGTTGCTCCAATGCCTTTCTCCATGGCCAAGTCCTCCTATAATATTTTAATGGCAATTTAGTTCCATTTAGTAAAGGTCTTCAGCAATATTAATTAAAAATCCCCCCTTGTAGATCTGGCCCATTTTATTCCTTCCCGATGAACATAGGTGAAGAATTCCTGATGAAGAGTCTACTGATTTCTTCTTGAATACATTTCCTTAAATGCCTCAGTGCCAGTTTCTTTTCTTGGGAGGGGAGGGGGAGCTTTAAGAATATAAGAAGAGCCCCGCTGGATCAGAACAAGGGTCCATCTAGTCCGGCATTCTTTTCACACAGTGGCCAACCAGCTGTCGACCAGGAACCCACAAGCACGACACAACTGCATCAGCACCTCCTGCCCATATTCCCCAGCAACTGGTGAACATAGGCTTACTGCCTCTGCTACTAGAGGTAGCAGCACTCCCTTTTCCTCCTCTCATCTCGGTGCTTGGGTCAATACGAAATGCCCTGAAGTGGACTAATCCAACCCTGCTTTGGATCCAAACCAATTTTGTCTGAAGCATCCAGCTTCGGCTTGGAATTCAGATCCAGATCCAAAGCAGTGCATAGCCCTCCCTGGTAATGCCACCCACAGTGCTTCTACGCCTTTTAGGAGTTCCAGTCTGCTTGACACTGTGCCCTCTTTGAAGTCCCCTTTTTTCCTTCAACTTTTAATGCTCTTATTTCTGTCTATGAAAACTGTTGGGACACAGCCCAGACTATAGCTGTGAGGCTGTTGACCAGTACGGACAAGAGCGAACATAACTTGCTAGTCCTTAAAGAACTTTACTAGTTCTAATTTGTTTCTGAATACAATTCTCCTATAATGCTAGAAGCCAGAGTTCTGGGAAGAAATTCAGGACAGATAACTTTTAATGCAAATCAGTGTCCTCTTTTTTGGTGATGCATAAATGGTTACTTGCACCACTGCTTACCCCATTCTGACCCTCTGTGTAGCATTTTCAGGGGGCTGTAGGAGCTGCCATGGGGAGAAAGGGGTGGGAAAGTCCACTTCCACCAGGCCATTTGCACACACCTAAATCCTCCTCCTCCTCCTCCTCTTCCATCTACCTCTTTCCTTTGAAAGGCCAAGAAATGAAATACAAGACATGATTTGTAATTCTATTGCCATACAAAACAGAAGACTTGTCACCTCAGTTAACAGTGGGTCTTTTTTAGATTATTCACTCTTTCCTGAAAGCCCTTAAATATTCATTTGAATTGTCCTTTAGTTGCATCTCGTGCTACCTGCAACGAGCCCATATTAATTTTCTGCCAATTGTCTCCTTGACGACCTGGATTTACCATCTTTTCAGGGCCCCTGAGTAATGCAATATCCTCTTATGCCATTTAGAGAAACAATTGATAACATGTCTTGTTGGCACTTGACACTCCATCTGTTCTTGAGCAGGTTTAGATTAACCTAATGACACCGTCTACTCGCACAGATCCCTCTAGTGCCCACCGAAGCCACAAGGCACACAGAAGTGCTGAAAGGTGACACTGAGCTGACGGGAAGCAGGCATAGTCTGATACACCTGACGTAGCCTCCACCACCACAACACCCACCCCCCAAAAAAACATACAAGGGTAGTCCTGGAATAGGCCCAGATCGCATGTAATGAGAGTCTACTATGGGGAAATTTCACTGCTTGGCTTCTCATTGTGACAGCAGCAGCTATTTTGAATATTAGGGGCTTAGTGTGCCCTAGCTTGCTGTTACGTGTGAACCCAGCTGTTATGTGTGAACCCTAAAACAGTTCATCGGTTCTGGGTGGCTTGTCAAGCACCCCAGCAACCCACCCTCGCTGGATTCACATGCAGTGAGACGGCACAGTGGCTTGTCAAGCACCCCAGCAACCCACCCTCGCTGGATTCACATGCAGTGAGACAGCACAGTGGCAGTGCCTTGAAATGCCAATCTGGTACCCAGGATGCCGCAACTCAGTGTGGCTAATAAGTGCAAACCATATCATAGCCTTTATACCCTATTGTCATGACTTGTGCCCATAATAGTTCTTCACCAAGTGACTTAAGCGATATTAAGCAGCAACATGGCTGCAGCTACATCGATTCTCCAGTATGGGTTTCTGCAGAGGTCAGTTTTGTCCCCCACGTTCTTCAACATCTACATGAAACCGTTGAATGTAATGATCCGGAGTTTTGGAGTGTTTTGTCATGAGTACGCTGATGACACACAACTCTATTTCTCCTTTTCATCTTCATCAGGTGAGGCTGTGGATGTGCTGAACCAGTGCCTGTCTGCGACAATGGACTGGATGAGGGCTAACAAACTGAA
This sequence comes from Anniella stebbinsi, assembly GCA_029215795.1. Taxonomy (NCBI): domain Eukaryota; kingdom Metazoa; phylum Chordata; class Lepidosauria; order Squamata; family Anniellidae; genus Anniella; species Anniella stebbinsi. The sequence goes on along the minus strand of JARDYH010000001.1, from coordinate 305,674,013 downwards.
ACTCAATGCAGACAAGACAGAGATGCTGTTAGTGGGTGATTCTGCTGACTGGATGAAGGGTGTTCAACCTGTTCTGGATGGGGTTGCACTCCCCCTGAAGGAGCAGGTTCATAGCTTGGAGGTTCTCCTGGAACCATCTCTGTCACTTGAGGCTCAGGTGGTCTCGGTGGCATGGAGTATCTTCTACTAACTTCGGTTGGTGGCCCAGCTACAGCCCTATTTGTACAGGGATAACCTGGCTTCAGTTGTCTATGTTCTGGTACTCTCCAAGTTGGATCACTGCAATGCACGCTATATGGGGTGGTCTTTGAAGATGGTTTGGAAGCTGTAGCTTGTGCAAATGCAGTGGCCAGATTGATACCGGGGACCAGAAGGTTCAAACATAGAAGACTGAATCTGGCCCACTTGCATTGGCTGCCCGGACATTTCCGAGCCTGATTCAAGGTGCTGGTTTTAACCTATAAAGCTTTGCATGTCTTGGGACCACAATACTTGATGGAACACCTTTCCAAACATGAATCTATCTGTACACTACAGTCAACATCAAAGGTCCTTCTTTAGGTGCCTACTCTGAGGGAAGCTCGGAGGACGGCAACAAGGGAGAGGGCTTTCCCCGATTATGGAATGATCTCCCAACCTGCCACCAACATTGCTATCTTTTCAGTGCCAAGTTAAAACTTTTCTCTTTTCTCAGGCATTTAGCAATATGTGATGAGCTTCACTGATCCTATATCTGTTTTTAAAGTTGCTTGCAGTTGTTTTAAATGTATGTTTCTGTGTATGTTTTATGTTTCTGTAATTTTAAATTTTGTATATTGTTTTTAAGTATTTTAATTTTATACAAACTGCCCAGAGATCTTTGGCTATGGGGCTGTATAAAAATGAAAATAATTATTATTATAATAATAATAATCACCAGTATCCAGTTCAATCTTCGGGGAACAAGCTCCACCAGCCAAGGAAGTTTCCTAGCTCCAATAGCCAGAGTGATTCAAATGCTAATCCATGACCACTGAAAGAGTTTCCAAGTTCAGCTTGCCCGCTGGGGTCTGAGCAGCAAAGACACCAGCTCTTATTGTTTTCAGACTCTCCTTCATCTTTGCTCACTCATGGCTTCATCACCACTGAGAATCCTACAGATCAGAGAGCCCTAGTTGGCTGGTAACTCAGCTTGTGGTGCAATCCCACGACCACCACCACATCCACACACACCTAATGCATTTTATCATTTAATATCCATGGAAATGCTTTTGACATTAATCCCACTGTGATCTATATGTGAAGAACACTAACACCACAACTGGGTATCTACATGGAATTTTCTACAATCATCCCAACAATAGAGTCCATATTGCCACCATATCTTTTTTAAAAAATAAATAAATGAAGATTAATATTTAATAAAATTGTATGAGTTCTACACATGAAGTATATAAGCTTAGAGGGTGAAATCCAACATAACTGTAGCAGAAGACTGCTAGTCCAATGGGATTTTCTCCCTCTCTCCAACAGCCTGCAGCCCTACACCCTGCCTAAAAGTCTGTCCTGGAAGGGTTCTCAACACCCCCAAAATGTTGGAGAAACTTTCAGGTAAGGATGTACAGATTTTGTAAAATCTGATCCATCTGCTTTTCATGAATTCTCAAGCGCCTTGACTTCTGTCATCCCCTCATTGATGGAATTGAATTTTTTCCAATTTCCTGGATTTGTGCAAATTCACACACGTGAAAATACGTGACTCCCCCCAAAATGTGCAAATCCCCCCAAAATATGCAAATCCTACCCCAAATTCACATTTTCATGCTTTAGCCTAGGGGAGAAATGCATATTTGTAGTCAGGGGTATTGTATTTTACGTATGTAACTACAACTAAATTTGCGTAAAATTTCAAAAAAAAACACAACCCACCGAAAACAAAAAACTACCAGGTTCACAAGTCCACGGAATCTGTGTAACTTGGGAAAAACCAGTCTGCTGCAGAATCCATGGGTTGGATTCATAAAACTCCAAACTCATTTGATTCCTTAGGAGAGGCATCTCAACCTTTAGGAATGGGGGGAGACCTGCAGAAAAGCTGGGAAAACATCACATGACTGGTGGTCAGGGAAAGGGGGTGGGGCCAGAAGAAAGGAGGGATCTGAGGAACCCTGGAGGGCTGCGTTTCACCCCAAGGCCTGAAGTTCTGCACCCAGTCTCACTTATTTCTGAGGAGAGTTATTTCTGAGGAGACATGCATAGGACTGCACTGTTCATGTCTTGCCTCACACAAATCCTGATGAAAGATTGCCCTGGGCATGTGCCTCATAGAGAGGATAATTTCTTCCTTGCTTTTGAATGGGATGGCCTGTATGGGCTTGTTTTTGTGAGATTTTTTTCAGTGCATACTCTTTGGGGATTCTTTTTTGCCTTCAGTTTGTGGGAGATTTTAAAATTAACTACAACAAATAAAATCTCTCTGCTGGGGAGAAGACAGGCTTGTGAAGCTATTAAAATGAAATCTTTCCTGTCACATATTTTCTTTTTCTTTTCTTTTTTCTTTTTTAAAAAAACTGTTTATGATGGCCTATAATAGCATTGCTTCCTTTTAAATATCTGGCCCTTGGAGATTTTGCTTTTGCACTTCTGTGCCCTCTATTAAGATCAAGGGGAGTATTGGAATAGTTCCATTTGGAATGTAAAACTCATTTCATTTGACAGAAAGTACCCAGAGACAACGAGAGGCCAGATGCAGAGGCCTTAATTTATCGTAATGGGACAGAAAACATGTTTAGGAAGATTGGCAAACTACACACAGAGCTCAACATGCTGGAAAAGATGGGAACTGGCAAATGCATTTTTTCATCATTAAAAATATATATGAAGAATTAGGTATAATTAAAAAAAGGAGTGGGGTTGTGTTGTTGTTTTTTTGAGAAACCACATTTTTCTGTTTTGCTTGGAGAGTCGCATTAGCTTCAGTTATAACATTTCAGCAGCCATTCATCCACTCTCCTGGGGGCCATCTTTACGGAAACTCATTGAGAATCACTTTCAGCTTTTCTCTGCTTTTTCCTGAAATTGACTTTAGTCCGTCAGCGGCACACTAAGTGGTTAAAAGCAGACTATATCCCTCCCAAACCATCTGCTTCCACAAGTCACACTGCACTCTAATCTGCCTTACTTTGGGTTTGGATGGGCAGAGTCCTACCAATTGAAGTGAACATCATCAACCCCACCCCCTCTTTCCCCTGCTCAGGGTAAGGAAATGTATTGTAAGAGATATCAGCCCGCCCCTGCTGTAGAGCAATCCGGTAGGGCTGAACAGCAAGACCAAATGCTCAGATAGACTTTGTTGCTCAATCAAAGTTCCACTGATATGGGAAGCCTCCTTCCTGCCCAGGAAGAGCCAATAACCAGCCGGGGGGGGGGGGGGAGTCATTCTGGGGCAGGCTGCATGGTACCCACCACTCAGTCCTCCAACACATGGCTGCAGGGATGGCCCTACCATTCTTCCCTGAGAAGCTTGCCACAATGGTCTGTGGTATGATCAGCTGCTCTCCACACATTACTGAAGACTGGCCCCTGGTGGGTACTGCAATAATTTTTGAAATTGGTTTCATCTGTTTGGTGGGGCCTTTAGTTGGTGTCTGGATACAGCTTGTCCTCCTAAAACATCCATTGTATATTGGTTTGGCTGGGAAACTGGTAAGATGAGGACCTAAATTGTATACTTGGGTGAGTGGTGGTTTGAGGTGGGCATTTCTTTGATGTGTTTTCAAATCTCTTGCAGAGCAGTACCTGAAGTTTGGATTAAGTGGACCTGCCAGTGAAAATCTTATCTATTAATTGATAACGTGCTAGCCACATTCCACCAGCTGGAGGTCATCTCCTTTAGGGTGCAATCCTATGCATGTTTAGACAGAAAAATGTCCTATGACTGCATAGCTGGCTGTGACATGTTGGGAGTTGTAGGACTTTTTCTGCCTGAACATGCATAGGAGTGCACCCTTAATCATTTATGCCAGGGATGGGGAACCTGCGGCCTTCTAGACATTGTTGGATTACAACTCTCAAAACAGAGAAAAAAGAGAGAAAAAGAGCAGAGTTCCACTCAATACTGAAAAAGAGAGAGGTCACATAGCTTGAACAAAATAATCAAACGGTACCAATGATGCATGGAAAAACTATTGTGGTAAGTGACAACTATTTATGACATAGTAAACAATGTGAACATATAGATACAATAATGAATGCCAAACATTCATTGGCATTCATTATTCGATTAGAACTCCCATCATTCCCAACCATTGGCCATGTTGGCTGGAGCTGATGAGAGTTGGAGTCCAGCAACAACTTAAGGCAACAGGTTCCCCACCACATTAATTTTATGCTCAACATTCTCTTCTGAGAGCCTGGCAGTCTACCACATCTGTCCCAACCATCCATTGGTTGGTTGGGGGTCGTTAGGCCCATTGTTCTTGAACCACTACCCTAACATCCTGTACACCAGCATGTTTACAGGAGGCCGCCCGCCCCACCCGCGCTGCGCCGCCCCCCCTCCTCGCGGGAGGAGAACGAGCTGACTGTTTCCCGGAGGTTGCCCCCTGGGGCCCGGTCGGCCCGGATTGGCCCATTTTTCCCGTTTAGGACTGGGAAACCCCAGGGGGTCTGGTCAGCCTACAAAAAGCCAAAAGTTTAATTCCATTGACCTCTGAGTTATGGGTCCAGCATGTTTCCACTGCAGCACGGCTTCACAGTGCTTAGTAGACAGGACAGCTTGTAGCAAGCTAAGTAATTTCCTTTGAGGTATTTATCTTTAACGCTTTGTTTGGTGGTAGTATTCATGCTTGTTGATGACTGCATTTCCTGTGGTTAGAGAGGTCTTGTTTGAATAAATCTCATCCTCATAAAACATTGCAAGCTTCTGTAAAAGGATCATTAAAAACAAGCATCTGATTTTGTAGTTTGCTTATATAGACTACTTCCACAATGATTTCGATTTGGCTGTAAACATTGTGAGATCAAGACCATGAAGAGGCTTAAATGAGAAGCTTTAATTCTGCTCAATCTGTTGGTCCCTGATGGATGAAAAAAATAACAGCAAACTAACAGAAAGCAAACTCAAATAAAGAGGTAATGAAAAATGTCCTTTCTCTCCACAGCCTCTGGATTTCTTCAGCTTCACTTATGTCTTGCAAGGCATGTTGGCAGTTTATAAGTTAGTTCACTTTATAAGATCATTCTAGGCAATCCTGTTCCCCATCACCCTTTCATAATAAGCCTTCTGCCATAAAAGCTAGCAATCTTTGTTCTCTCTCTCTCTGCCTGTTATCCTGTGCATTTGAGTGAGAGAGGCTATTCTAATCCAGGAAGGACAATAATGAACTTAATTAATACATGTTCATGATACTATTTATCATGCATGATGCTAAATTCCAACTGAGTTTTAATGCTTATTATTTTGATGATGCTCACGTTCGCAGAGATGCATTTTAAGGCATGCACAAGTTTTTGACAGTGGTGTACCAATGTTCTTCTTTCCTTCCAGGGCACATCATTTCTCCTTTGGCAAAATACTTTGAGTTTCTGGCTGTGCTATAGTGGAGGAGGGAGGGAGGGTGGGAGAGGCAAACTCCAAGGTTCAAGAGAGTGCTTAAAGGCCAGTGTTAGATGAAGTCTTCCATTGCCCCTAGACAGCAAGAAAGAGAATGAATTGGCTGGCAACTTGAAAACGAAAGATGCTAATATTGGCAAAAAGCCACATATTCAAATCCTAACCAATGTATTATTATTATTTTTTGTAAAAGAGGCAGGGATTGTGTGTGCTCCAGCTGTGTTTAAAAGAAAATGTGATAAAGCAACACCAGGCAGGTATGAGCTGTCATATGGAACCCCACAGTGCTACAAGATGTACTGCTCAGTATAATTCTTGACAGACACCAGTAATTTTCATCTATGAAGTCACGGCATATACGACATATCAAAGCCCAAGCTTCCCATGCCCTATCCTGGTTGATAAGAGAATGATGAAAGAATTCAGTCAATTCACCTCTTCATTTGTCTTTTGGCAGAAAATTATAGACCCAATATCCTGCTTGTAAATCTATATAGTTGAAATGCAGGTGTAAAGTCCATCTTGTACTGCTTTCCAGAATATAGACTTCAATTGCAATTGACTTTCATTAAATTCAGTGGGATGTGAATTGTTCCCCATATAATAGCTCCCAGCTAGTTCTGCTTTTCTCTTCATAATGCTCCTAAAGACAGAGAAGAAGAATAGGATGACCAGAGCTGGCTTCAGGTTTTTGAGAGCCCTTGGGCAAGATACCCTCAAGGGGTCCCATCCCTCAGAGAGTTTACTTTATCACAGCCATTGTCACCAGCTGCTATTGCTTCTCATCTGCTCTCCCATCATTGCTATTGCTGAGCATGTGGGCAGTGGCATCTGCTGCTCTTCCTTCTCACAACCATCATGGGCTGGGCTGGAATGAGAGGCAGGTGAAGAAGCAGGTTGCAGTGGTGAAGAGGAGAATCAACACTAGGGGCCTTGTCATTTGGCCCTTATTGGGGGGGGTGCGCCTACAACAGGTGCCTAAGCATTCCTACCCTTGACACTGTCCCTGAGGATGACACAGAGGTATGAAACCTCCTCTATGGTTTACTTAGTAGCAGCATATGAAAGGGCCTTCTCTCTGGTGGCCCCAGAATTTCCTTCCCTGTTGAAGTTCATCTGGTGCCTTCTGTATGCATTTTGTTGGCAAGTCAAGATGCACCTCTTTAACCAAGCCTTTGGAAGTAGATGAAGAATATGAGATCTTGTTGTTGTGCCTCATAATGAAACCTTGTACAGGATTGTTGAAGTTTTGATTGTGGTTTAAAAGTTGTTTTATCTATATGCATGTAGCCTACTCTTGGACTGTAAGGTGAAGGGTGAGCTATCAATTTAAATCATGTAAAAATAAATCAGCTTGTTAGTTTTCAGTTGCTATCCCAGATGAACGACTTCAGATGTGCATAAATGATTCAAGCAGAGTGCTGATCATATCCTGAGATAACAAGTCAAGGTAAACAATCATATCCTGAGATAATGCCTATAGGAGTTGCTGTGTGAATAGTGACATGAATAATCCACCCCCACTCCCATCTCCCTGCCTGTTTCTGTGCATTCTGTGCTGCTTGCTACTGACCATGGTACTGTCTAAATTATTAATTGTTCCAAAAGGACAGCAGAAGCGAACAAAAAGCTTTTGGATTAAAAGGATGCTTTTAGCTCTCTCGTTTACTTCAACCTCAAATTAAGGTCTTGACTGTGTAAACAAAGAAGAGGACAAAGGAAGCCAAGACTCTATCATACCAGATGAGATGATCATGTAAACAAACTTCTGCTTGGGATAATCTGGGATTTGTTTTAAGGAAGTAAAAGACACAGGCCCAGTTCACACATAATGAGAAGCTACTGTGGGTGAATTTCCCCCATGGGGCTTCTTGTTGCAGTGACGGCCACCATTAAGAATATTTACTCTGTGGCAGGACATGATGTAGCTTGTCGTTATGTGCAAACACTGCAAGAGTGGGGTGCTGGGGTGGTAACAAGCCACCTGGAACCCTAAAAATCTCCATGGATTCTGGGTAGCTTGTTAACCACCCCACCCTCACTGGATTTGCATGTAACAAGCTACAGTGTATCCCCACCGCAGCTTAAAATTTCGAATTGGCAGCTGCCCTTGTAAGAAAACACCTTGTGGGGAAAGTCACTCACGTTGGCTTCTCATTACGTGCAAACCAGGTCACTGGTACAAAATATACAAAAAGAACAACAACCAGCATTACTATGTAACATCCATACACATGAATGGATGGGCAACTGTGGCATTCCAGATGTTTTGGCCTACAATCCCATCAGCCCTAGTCAGCATAGCCAATGGTGAGGGAAGTTTGGAATTGTAGGCCAAAATATCAGAGGACCACTGCGATGTAACCCCTATATCAGGCATGTTACATAAACCCTTCTCAGGCCAAGCGCCACCACTTGAAAAACCTGAGGGAGGGTTAAATAAAACATTCCCCCTAGCTATGACGGAAAAAGGTTTAATTCAGGATCTTCTTGTAAACTAAATTAAACTGTGGGTATAATCTGGTGTGTGTGTGTGTGTTGAATAATGGTATGACAAGTAAATAAAGCCAAGCTGACACGTGGTATTTGGTAGCTAACAAAATAATAATAAGTTTATTTTAGTTAACAAAGTTTTAATTCAGAATTTAATAAATTCAAACCTGCCTACACTAAACTCTCCACACTCTTCCTAATCCCTAACACCACTAATCTCCAACCAACTACTAACAACTAACTCTCAAACCCCTCCCACACTCTCTTTTCTAGCATCACTAGCCACACCCACTCAGTCTAACATTCCGAACACTCTAAACATACTCACTCAGACATACCTAAGGGAACAGAAATGTGGGGTAATGCCACAACCTGCAGTAGAGCTTGCCCATTTGCTTACATTAGATTCAAACCACTAACCAGGGCTGCAATATGCACCTCTTTGCTCAATACTTCAGTAACCAGGAATCTGCCTTGCACCAAGTCAGATGATTGGTCTATCAAGCTCAGGATAATCTACAGTGACTGGCAGCAGCTCTCTGGGATCTCAGACAATGAGATATCTGGGACTGAATGCTGTGCATGGAAATTGTGATCTTTATCACTGGACTACAGCCCTTCCCTCCATGGCAGGGCAAGCATCTCCCAATTCAAGGCACTATAGCTTATCCTCTTAAATAGTAGAATCATTGCTAACTCAGTGGAGGAAATGTTCGATTGTGGGTCATATATGTGGTAACCTGGCATATTTTCTCTAAACTCTGTTGTCTTCCTGCTCTGTCAATATTTTAAAAAACTGTGAAGGACTTTGTTGTTTAACCTTTCATTGACTGGAAGGGCAGGAATGGAATTTGTCTAGATGCTATCAGACTGAGAAGAAGTGCTTTTGTTTATTTAGCTATAAAATATTAGATCCTTATGAATAATTCTGTTCCCCCCTCTGTTTCTCAGCAGATGAAGAAAACACTGTTCTGTTCATTGTTTATCACTTTCCCTCCTCTATTCCTGTTCAATAAAATGCTCTTCACTTCTCTTTATATTAAATCTGTGATTAGGAAAGTGGGCAGGTGAGGTGGGGACAAATGAAACTGTAGAGAGAATATGACGCAAGAGGCCTACAGGCCTTTGCCATGAGTCTGGTCATGAAGATCTGAGATTTATGCCCAATCTATGTTGCGACTGCAATGGAACAACTTTTTAAGATTTCAATTGTTAGACAACACACACAATTTTGGCAGTTGCATAGGCCAGGCAGGATTCAGTATCCAGAAAGAACATCTGAAAAACTAATTCAAAGATGTGGCTGCAAAAAAAGGGCAAATGCTACTTTGGCATGCATTAATAGAAGTATAGCTTCCAAATCACACAAGGTACTAGTTCTCCTCTATTTGGCACTGGTTAAGCATCATCTTGAGTATTGCGTCCAGTTCTGGGCACCACACTTCAAGAAGGATACAGACAAGCTGGAGGGGATTCAGAGGAGGGCAATGAGGATGATCAGGGGTCTGGAAAAAAAGCCCTATCAGGAGAAACTGAAAGAACTGGGCATGTTTAGCCTTGAGAAAAGAAGACTGAGAGCCTATCCACATTGCCCCTAAAACGACTTATATTCTGCTTAAAAAACGTGTGTTTTTTAAGTCATTTCATTACGTGGTGGGACACACTGAGCCGTACTTACGTTTCATAGTGACTGCTTCCTCCGTCCTCAAAGTGTTCACTGGTGTATTATAGGGTTAATTCCTTGACTCTTCTCCTTTAGTTTTTGTTTTGCAGGCTGCTTGAGTTAGGGAGACAGAAGTGGGCGGGTCAAGCAGCCGGCAAAACAAAACCGAAAGAAGACGAGTTAAGGAATTAGCCCTGTAATACACCAGTGAACACTTTGAGGACGGAGGAAGCAGTCACTATGAAACGTAAGTACTGCTCAATGTGTCCTACCACGTGAAGCAATGACTTTAAAAAAACCATGTTTTTAAACAGAATATAAGTCATTTTAAGGGTAATGTGGATAGGATCTGAGTGGAGCCATGATAGTACTCTTCAAATACTTGAAAGGAGTACTATAATCTCTTCTTTATCATACCAGAGTGCAGGACACGGAATAATGGGCTCAAGTTACAAGAAACCAGATTCTGGCTGGACATCAGGAGAAACTTCCTGTCTGTTAGAGCAGTATGGCAATGGAACCAGTTACCTAGGGAGGTTGTGGGCTCTCCCACACAAGAGGCATTCAAGAGGCAGCTGTCAGGTATGCTTTGAGGTGGATTCCTGCATTGAGCAGGGGGTTGGACTTGATGGCCTCATAGGTCCCTTCCAACTCTACTATTCTATGATTCTATTGCCCTTTCTACACCTCGGGATGTAGCAGGCCGGAGGGGCGGCGACCCTGGAAGTAGCCACTTCTGGGTTTGTCATGATGAATTCACATCACCAGCGCGATGACCCGGGCTGCTCCCGGGTTGTTGCGCCGTCCCACCCACCATTTTTTTTAACAGAAAAGAGCGCACGAGCACTCCAGCGAAGAACTGTACATATTTTTTTAAAAAAAAAACCATGCGCGATCCAGCCCCTCGCCTGCCTGCCGCCCTGGGGATGGCGATTTTGCTATCCCCCCCTCTCCTGATGGCCATGGAGCCACAAGGTGTGGCTCCGTGGCCATCTGTGCTGCCGTGCTGCCATGCTTACTCGCATGTAAATGCAGCAGCACCAGGATGGGCAGCCACATTCTTCCGTGGTCCCATGAACTTCCCAGGACCGCAGAAGAACCGGGATTTTTCTGGTTCCTGAGTACCAGGAAAAATCCCATGTCCGCCCCCCTTGCCCCCTGGACTTCCTGTGCATCAATTGGACACACAGGGAGTGGCCGGGGTCCATCCCAGGCATTTGGCCTGGTGTGGAAAGGGCCTATGATTCTAAGAACTAAGAAGAACTAAGTCAAACAGAGGTAACAAGTTCTAGAATTAATTGGTCATTAAATATTTACAATTCAGTAGTTCAGTCAGTATCCACCCAAGAAATGTTAAAGGACTTAAAGGTGAAATTGTAGATCTACTAGCAAAAATATGCAATGTCTCACTCAAACTGGCCTTCTTGGAAGGTACCCAAAGACTCACACCATATAAATACTACCAACCAACACTCCATACAGTCAGGATTAAAGCAATTTCAAGACCTAACTACAATTCTGACAACCCCATAGTGCTGTGCCTAGCAACAGAGGGGGAAGCTCCAGTTGATGAGAATGGAAAAGTCAATGGGGGAATCCACACAGTCCTTTGGAACGTTTTAAAAAGTATTTTAAAACGTTCCAAATAGGTGCGTTCTAAAACGTCTTAGGCCACATTACTGAGTACTCACGTTACAGGAGAACAGTCTTCAGTCTTTAAAGCGATGTGTGCGGTCACATGCTGTTCTGCCCTGTCTTTTTCTTTTTCGTTTTTCAATGAATTTAGGGGAAGGCATTGTGGGGGTTGTAGTTCAGTTACACACTTCCTTCTTAGTTCCTCTGTCATTCCCTAGCGAGTATAGGGCTAAGAATTGTGGGTGTTGTAGTTCACTGGTCCACTTCCTTTTTCTTCTCCACCAATCAACTGCTAAGCATTTGGGCACCAGTAAAGGAAGCACTGCCCCCAGGAATTACAAACGGTAAGGAAGGACACATTATTTTACTTAAAATGATTTATTAAAAGTGAAACCGTTGTATATAACTGAAGTGAGTTTTAAAAAACCTCAGATATACAACGTTATAGGGAGTGCGTCATGTGGCCCAAAGAGTTTTCATAACCCTTATAAAACGTCAAAAAACCCGTGTGTAGATACCCCCAATATCTGTCACTAATTGCAGCATGGGAGATTATTTTGTTCAGGATTAGGGTGGGGAAGAAAGAGTTACCTCCCATCCCCACACACTGCAGTCTTGATTCAAAATGCCACCCCACAGTTACTAAAAAAACAAAAACACCCCACCCCTGCCTTACTTTAGACATGCCGTGTTTGGAGTAGATCCCTTCAAAACTTTATTTTTAAGGATTTTTTTAAAAGTTTGTGGTTTAAAAAATATTATTTTTTTAAAAATCACTGTCATGTTTAAAGATAAAGAGATGAAGCTTGGCACAATGATAGGTCTTAAGTAGGGCTTTAGGTATGCCAAGTTTGTAGCAGATCCATCCATGCCTTGATTTTTTAGGATTTTTTCTACTCAAGGCACTTATTGTGCACTCATCATTCCCTACTCGCAGTTGTTTATGGATTCTTTAGACAACAATGTGACTGTCCAATTTCGCTTCTGTGTCTAGCCAGCACTTTCAGTATGTTTTTTCTAAGAGCGGGGAAAATGCAGCATTTAATGATGAATATGAAAGAAAGCACAATTTCCTCTTGTGTATTTGTGCTATTCCACTATACTACAGTGCCACCTAGAGGAAATATAGTGGAAAGGCAGGAAAGGAAATGCCCCTCCTCTCTTGCTTGGATCTCAATTCTGTGAGGAAATCAAAAGTAAATATAGCAGGTTAACAGCTGATTAACAACCTCATGTAAAACAGCTGTTGTAGTGAGCAAGGAAAATAATCAAGGTGCAGATTTAGGTGGCCTATATATGCCAGGATTGATTTGCAATTACAATCTGATGTTTGGCTTATTGGACAACACCTCATCCACAAATGGCTTACACAGATCCTGCTTTTCCAGCATACACAGCACTCCCAGTTGTCAGAAGTGTACCTCAAGGATGGAGGCAGTGAAGCCCTCATGTGACAGCTGTATTGTCTGAGGAATAAAATAATTCAAATGTGAATGAAAGTGTTGACCATTTCTAAAAGAGAAGAGTTAATATGTATAAGTTTTGGAAGCCTTGCCTCCCTTTTCAAAAAATACAGAACATTTGCCATAGACACATTTCTGTGTCCAATTCATAGACCAACGATGCAAAATATCACTTCCTTTCACACATTTCACCGTGATTCATCAAATGGACTGTGTACCACATGTTTAAGTATCAAGGGCACGAAGAAAATGATTTTCAGTAGCCTGTGAACAGGTTCACAGAACTGCCTCTTTGGGCAGTCAGGCATTTGTTGGGCAGGATTAACTATTTGCAGGAAGGTGTTATTTCAATCTGTACTGTGTTTGTCTTGGCTATTTTTATAGCTAACACAATGATGCCTGCCTTGAGTAGGGTGACCATATGAAAAGGAAGACAGGGCTCCTGTATCTTTAACAGTTGTACTGAAAAGGGAATTTCAGCAGGTGTCATTTGTATGCATGCAGCACCTGGTGAAATTCCCTCTTCATCACAACAGTTAAAGCTGCAGGAGCTATACTAAAGTGACCAGATAAAAGGAGGCAGGGCTCCAGCAGCTTTAACTGTTGTGATGAAGAGGGAATTTCACCAGGTGCTGCATGCATACAAATAACACCTGCTGAAATTCCCTTTTCAATACAGTTGTTAAAGATACAGGAGCCCTGTCCTCCATTCCATATGGTCACCCCAGTTGAGCCTCCAGGATGATGGGATCAAGTTTCCCAAATATATAGACATATATTTGTTGGCCTTATCCAAATGTAGCTTTTTAAAATAAAATCAAAAGCCAATAATAAGAAAAATCACTGAAAACGGAAAATCAGCCAGAAAATGTTGGGCACCGAATGAGGTGGGATGGATTACAATTACTGACATCTTACTGATGCTTGGTACCCAAGGATTGCCAAGGAAGTCAACATTTTGCACCCAGAAAAGTCAAAATATACACTCGCAATCAAGTGTGTGTGCACGAATCAATGCCTACAAATATTGATTTTCATAGTACTTCTCAATTTGTATGCTGTTAAAGTGATGAAGTGGGGGGGCTGCTTGGTTTCTGTACTTCTTTCTTTGCAAAGAACATCATGGTTGCCAGTAGACTGACATAAGTGAAGCATAGCAGATATGGGGAGGGGTTAGGGTTCTCTGGTAGAGCACACTCTTTGCAACAGAATGTCCTAGGCCCAATCCCTGGCATTTTCAGCGAAAAAAGATCAGGTAGCAGATGATGGAAAATATCTCTGCCACATTCTCAGAGTGCTTCTTCCAGGCAGTGTAGACAATACTGGTCTAGACCAGGGCTGACCCAAAACATTTTTTTTGCCTCAGGCAGAGCAGGAAATGGCGCCTCTACCCACCCCAAGTCAAGCTGTGTTGGATCCAAGGCCACCTAAGTCATTCTGGTACTGAGGCAGAAAATTCCATAATACCTCTCCTCATCCCTATCAGTAGAAATGCAATAAAACCCCAATAAATTACTAGCAATTTGCTGGCCTTTGAGGACACATAAATTTGCTGCCTTAGGTGACTGCCTCATTCTGCCTCACAGTAGGGCTGGCCCTAATCTGGACAAATAGCCTGAACTGGTGTATAATGGCTTTTAGCAGCTCAAGAGATACAGATTGGCAGGGCACATTTGGTGCCTGCCTTCAAATATAGTTCTCCAGCCATCAAAGGCACAAAATGACTCTCTTTTTAAAAACCAGGAGCTGAGGTTCTCAGGAATTCAGATTCTGTGCCAGACAGCATTTAATTTAAGCCAGTCCTCAGCGCCAGTACACATTAAATAGAATCTGAATGGATGTGTGTTAGTATTTCCTGCTTGCTCCTTTTCTAGACAGCCCTGTTCCTGTTCTAAAGTAATATACAAGAACGTAGAAGATTTTCAGTTGCTTCGTTCCCTCCCAGAGAACAACTTACTATGGATGCAGCTAGGTTCATACAGCCAAGATCATTTTTACAGCAGTCTCTCTATAATCGTTTCAGCCAGAGGTCAACAATATTGAGCTGAAGGTTTCAGTTCAAAAATGCTCTTTGACCTAGCAAGAATGCCGGTTGCCCACATTTTAACAGCTTGAACTAGAAACGTATTGGGCAGACTCTGTATTTGGTAAGGGTATGGAACAGCATTCCCCATCCTGCTGCCCTCCAGATGTTTGAGATGACAAGTCCCAGCATTCCTGACCATGGGACATACTGACTTGCAATGATGGGAGATGTAGTCCAACACCTTTGGAGGGCACCAGGTTGGGGAAGGGCTGCTCTAAACAAAAAAAGAGAAGTAGTTGGCCCTAAGTTGTTCGTGATCAGTTTTCCACAACCCCACAGTCACCTCTGCATATCATATTCTCCACCCTATCCTCATGGTTTATCTGCTTTGGGAGAATGAGAATTTCACTTGCACTTTCTGCCTCCTTAGGGAGGATGTGGTGTTAAGGCTTGTGAGCCTTAACTCCCAATTTCCCTGCTTTTTGGTGCTTGGTTGGAATCTGTAGAGCCTTAACATTGTTTTTGTAAACTGTAGGTTTTTTGTTTAATGAATTTCATGGCTTTGTGTAACAAATGACTGGATATTATACAGTTGACAACCAAGCCAGCGTCAGCCAGAATGTTATACCATTTTGACATCCAATATAAAATCAAAGCTAGTGTTATGTGTTGAACTCACTTTTAACATTAATAAATCAACCAAAATGCTTGCATCTCCCTCATTTTTAAAGATAAAGAGATGAAACCTGGCATCATGGTAGCTCTTAAGTAGGGATATAGCTATGCCAAGTATGAAGCAGATCCGTTCATGCCTTGATTTTTAGGAATTTTTTTAAAGTTCAAACAGAAATCTCTTTGGGGTCCAGGACCTTGAGCAGTACAAGTTTAAAAAATGAAATTAAAGATAAAGAGATGAAACTTGGCACCATGGTAGTGTAGGCTGACCAACTTAAAATAAAAGTCAGATGGCGGAGGAGGTTTAACTTCACTTTATTCAAAACTCAGCGCTGAGGTCCAGCTCCCTTTTGCTCCAGTAGCGAAAATAGAGGGAGTGGCCCCGGCCTTTGTGTGTCACTCATTTTTATAGTTTATTCTGGTCAAGCAGGCATACAGAACAATGTCAATATTCATAAAAGTGAAACAAAGATAACGAGACTGTCTGACTTCTCAGTTTTCACACAGAATCAAAGAACCGTTATTCTAGCTTCAGCAAAGAAAGGAGTCTACTATAGATAACAACACATCTTCTACAAGGCTAAACCTAGCACAGCAAAAATTCCTCAGGAGTGAAGATATGCAGTTTCTAACATAATTCAAAATTTAACCCTTCATGTCACATTTCCCCCCTTTAAGAATCATATATAATCAATAATTTTCCATTTTATTTATTTATGGTTCTTTTCTAAGTGACTTTCTTCAGCTAAGCGTGTATACATCTAGTGTGGTTCTAATTCTCTATGGATGCTACAGGGGATAAGATTCAGTCTGTAATTTTTGGGTACACGTTATTTAATTCTTGACACTTGGGACCTTTCCAAACAGTCACACAGTAGAAGGGAGGACTTTTGCTGTTAAGCAGCCTCCTGTGCAGACAAAACAATCAGTTTTGTCTAAAGACTTTGCAGTGTACTTCACCCACTGCAGCCAAATATAGCTCGTGTCCTGGGTTACAATTGTCCCTAACCGTTCTTTCCACTGGTTAGGTTTTGCATCAGGAATGTGAATCAGGGGTGGTGTTGGCACTTATGGCTTATTCTGGATGTTGTCTTTCATTTTTGGACAGTGTGCTGTGCAACATTTACTGGACTTAATTCTCCTAGTCCCCATTGTCCCCCCTGTGTTAGACACAGTTTTTGTCTCATGTAAAGAGTGAATCTATGGATGCCTATGTAATATGTATATGGCTTTCTAAAGGTTACTTCAAATACTTTCCTCCCAGCACATGTAATGGACCGCTTGGCAGTATAGTGTTCTGCATCTATATGGGTTCTAAACTCAGTGTTCCCTCTTGAGTTCTTGTAACACGTATCTATCGTTTTCATCAACCATCAGTAAGCAGCCAGCCATATTAGCATTTTTACCGGGGGCGCCATGGTGCAAGCACTATTCCAGGAAATCCTGGTAAGTTAAGGTATCTCGGTGTTTGGCGCGGAATGGAGTGCAGCGTAGCTGCTCTCTTATGTGTGACGTGATGACACTGCACACGCACTTGAATTTGTGAACTGTTACTACTGGATACTATGGGTATTGTTTGGATTTTTGGTTTGTTTCCTCCTCCCATGTATTCTTATCCTCTTTGTAACACTGCTTATGGACCTACAAGTTGTGCACAAAAACAAAAATCCTTCTACTGTTCTGGTCTTTGCTTATAAATATACACTGCTTCTGTGGTCCTGGGTCTCTCAATCCCCTATGACAGTGTTATAAGTTTATTTAGATAGTCCAATGGGGTAGAAGTCCAATTTGCTGGATTCTACTCCAGAGGAGGCTGTCAGCTTCCAGGTGTGACAGCTCCTGTGGCTGATGCTCCCTCCTCGGTGTCTCCTCTCTCTCTAATCTTGATTTCCCCGTGCGCTGGGTGTCAGCTTCCGGGTGTGACACGGCAGGGGGTGCTTCAAGCCCTAGCGGTAGACTGCCTGTTCTCCTGGTCAGGCAGACGCTTAAGACTCCTTGGGCTGTACTCTCAGAGTCTCTTTTTCTGGACTGGCTTTCCACTGTACTGGTGGTTGAGCACGTTTGGCTCTGCTGTAATGCGTCCAGGATTTAAAACCAAAACATTTAATTGCAGCTGGAGTGACTAACATAACTTGATGTGGGCCTGACCACTTTGGCTTTAGGGATCAGCTTTCTATTTCTTTACATAGACTCAGTCTCCTGGCTCTATATTATGTACTTTCTCTGTAAGAGGTAAGGCACCTTCCAGTTTAAATTCTTCCTTACCTCTGCAATGCGTTTTGCCCATGGGACTACCTCCCTTGGGGCATCCTAACTACTGCCATATTTCCTCCACAAAGGGGAGGGTCTACCACACATTGCCTCAAAGGGGTCAATTTACCCTTTCCTTTGGGAGTGTTTGGTATCCTGAACAATACCTGTGGCAATAGCAAACTCAAGTTAGTAGGTCTTCAGTAGTTCAGTTCATTTTTCCCAACTTTCTCAGAGCTTTTTGTGGATGCCCCGCAGCGTGCAGTCTCCACTCAATGCTTAGAGACCTCATTGTCTCTCACACTATCAACGAGTGCGCTTCTGAGTTCAGCTGTAGTGGGAGCCCGTGGGTGTATTTCTCTGGAGCGTCTCTACTAGGGTCTCCTGTCAGCTATTTTCGGCTTCTTAATCCCTCCTGTCTCTGGTGTGAGGATTTGCTTCGATTTCTCCCTTCTCTGTAACGTATAATTGGGAGGGTTTGGACAGGTTGGGTAGTCTTAGAGCCGGTCCATGTGCTAGCTGATGCTTTAATTCTTCAAACTCTCTCTGCTGCTCTGTGTCTTTTTCTTTTGTTACCTCATAGAGTGGTTGCGCGTGTGTAGCTGGGCAGATTCTGTGTCTTGGGGGATGTGAGCCCATGGCTAAGGTTCTTGAGTTTGCAGGACTGGTGTGTACAGAATTAGCTCTTTCTCTTGGGCTCAGCCTTCTGGTTTTATTTAGCAGTATCAGACTCTCCTTTCTGATGTCTTTGACAATACATTACTGCTACTTTTCGCGTTTTGGGTCACAGCTTCTGACAGGGCTTGTCCTTTTGGACTTTCTCAGAACTATGAGGTTTCATAGTTTATCTCATAAGCCCTGACACTATGACTTCCAAAACTATGCCTTGCAGGCGGTATGTTTTTGCTAATTCTGTCAGTCCTTCTTAAATTTCTCTGCATCGTTTTTTCTTATTGCTTTCAATGAGGGGTAAAGTTAAATGCTCTTCTCTGGCAGACTCTGCTCCAGTTTGAGGCTTTAACTTTTTCTGCTCCCCCCTTGCATTCTTTCTTTCTGTTGCTTCATTTTGCCAAGGAGCAAACAGATCTGAAAACCTTTGAGTAATCCCATTACTCCTGGTCCACCTTAAAAGAATTCAAGCAAACAGTCTGCATTTTCCACACAAGTTGCATTTTCTACACAAGTGGGGTTTGCAACTTGACTCTGTAGCTTTAATCCTGATTCTTTTGCTTTTAAAGTCTTAGTTATTAGTTCAACTCTGTCTTTTAGCAAACTGGCTTTTCTAACACTTTGACATTCTTAGCTTGGGGTTGTAATTTCTCGACAGGCTCAGGATCACAACCAGAGATCTTCCTCACGTCATTATTTTTGTTGCCAGCATAGTTCGCTTCCTTACTGCGTTTGCTTCTTTCTGGGCTTCAGTGATAAGTACTTTCAGTGTCTCCCCTCTTTTTGGCATCTAGAGCCTCTTCAGACCTTCGAGTCTGAGGGGGGGGGGACAATTTTTGTAGCACCTGGCCCCTGTTCTTCTGAAGTCATGGGCTGTGTCTTTTTCTTTCTCTTCATTTTCATCTCTTTCCACACTGAAGTTTGCTAAACTTCTCGCCTTTTCTCCCATAACCAAAATCCCCTTTTCTCCTGGTCTGCATTCATCTCCTGTCTCTCAAGGAGCCGCCGTGGTCTTCGGGAGCTGCTGCTGTCTTCACAACCAATTTCTGGCACCTGTCGCACCGGTCTCTCTGCCGGTTGCGCTGTCTTGCTTCTCTCTACTCTGTGCACGACTTCGTCTCCGCAGTCTTTTTCATCGACTTTTCCTTCGTCCATATTCTCTTCTGCTTGCTACTTTCTTTGCCTTTTCATTTTCTGACTTCTAACAGCACGTCTGGGCTTTCTTCTAAGACTCCCTCTCTCATTCGGAGTTCTAGATCTCTCAGTTCTTGCCCCATGGCCTGATGTAGGCGCCCTCTCTCTTCTGTACTAAACAGAGGGCTTTCTGAGATTCTTAGGTCCTGCCATGTGGGACTATACGTGTTTATGACATTTTCCCACAAATCAGCCATTTGTATGGGGTCTTCAGTCAGTGATTTCAGTGACATTCCATCTGGGGATCATTGCATTGAGATCTATGGGAACTGGGTCCCGCCACTCTTGCACCTTCAATGTTACTTGAAGCACAAGTTTCAACTTTCCTCCCTGTTGCTGGGTGCGTATGGAGGAAAACGCTGGGGTGCTAGTTTGAGTAGCTTTTGGTGACTCAGCAACCAGTGGGGCGTCGGGGCAGAATGGGGCGTTGTTTGAGGGGATGGCAAAATTGGATCTCAGCATCTTCTTGCCACTCTCCAAACTCCATAGTTATACACGCCATGCAGGGCTTCGAAAGGACGCATCGGGAAAACTCTGCCTTCTAGCCCCTGCTCTCGCGTCAGCATAACTTCATTTCTCCTTCGCTGTCATCGCTCCAGTTGGAGGGATGCTAATGAGGGCAGCCGCTGCCGCTTGCACCAATGCTCTTGTCAGGGGGATTCTTAGCTGTTAACTTTGAACAATCTCGTTTGAGATTTTTTTTTTATTACTTTGCCATAGAAACACCTCTCACTTTGCAGCTTAGCTTCTGAGCATTGGTCGCGCTGCCTACTTCGCTGGATTCAGCTCAATGGGGCGTTGACTCTTCACCTCTCTCCACGCTCCTCGGCTCCCGACCTGCTTCCTCTTTGCCAAAGCACTCAACCGGTCTGCCGTACTGGGGTTCTGGGCATCATCTCTCTGGGTCTCTGCTCCTGCCTCTTTGCACGCCACCTCGAACCAGGGGAGAAGTCATTGCCCGCTGCAATGCCTCTTCTCTCTCTCTTCCTTCATCTTTTTCTCACAGCATTTGTTGTGGTGCCAGCTCTAGGTAATCTGCATACATTTACTGGACCTACTCTTCCTGCAGGTCTGTCTACTTGCTCGGGAGACATTTCCCTGGCTTCCTGCTTTTATTTTTCTCTTCAGCCCATGGGGCTTGGAGACTCAGCTGGTTAAGCCTTTTTGTAGACTGGCGTGTCTGCACTGGTGAAGCTTGTATACGTACAGGCTTTGGGATACAAGATTGGGACCATTTCTCGTGCTGCTCTCTTTGCACACAAATCTGCTAGGACAGTGTGCCATTGCCTCAACCAGTGGAGTCAATGGTTCTACTCTAGAATTCACAGTGCGTAGATCATGTACTGGTCTGTACTGGCCTGAGTCTTTCTTTTCAACTGGATACAAGCTGATGGACTTGGTTGGGGTGCTTGCAAAGCTGGCTATATGGTGGCAGTGGCAATTCGTCTTCCTCATCCTGGGGCAAGGGCTCTGGGTCCTCACTTTTCTCTCTTTTCTTGACTTGTGTGCCCTCACTTTTCTTCTTCTCTGCCTTTAGGGACCTCTCCACCTGGGTGCCCTCATATTTCATCTTCTCTGCCTTTAAGGCTTTTTCTTTTAGGCGTTCACTGTACTGGCATCACCAAATTGGCTGTGGTGCATGCCTGTTTACAAGGATTTCTTAGCCACGCAGGCATTTCTTGATAATTAGTGGGCTATTGGTATAGGAACTGATCAGGATGTGGAACACTCACAATGGATTGGTAGACTTCCTTAATTTTTTTTTCCCTCTATCTAAGTTACACCTCTCCTCTGCCTTCTAAGAATCGCTCTGACTTGGCTGATCTATTTGACAAACAACGTCTCAATGCATGTGGGTCTAACTCTTCTCTACATTCTCTTGAATCCACTTTCAAGATTATCTACCCCTCTCTTGAATCTACTTCAAGATTTTCTACCATACACTGCAATATGGTTTGGGGTTTTGAGTTTCTCCCACCCATTATGAGTTTCACAGAGACGTCACGCTTTCCATACAAACAGGAGGCACAGAGGGAAGGGAACGGGCCGAGTGGTAAGGGGTCCACCACGGCTGACACAAAAAGGGTTTGACAAACAATCCAAACGTGCCCCTCGTTCACAGCCCTGCCTGTCGCCAGGACAGGGAATCGTGCTAATAAAGGGTCCCACTCCCCGAAGGGAGTCACACTCGTTTTTCGGGTCTCTGCTACTCAGATAGCCGTCTCAGTCACCAATCCACGCATTCACCAATCACACTTCCAAACCCCTTTCCTAGAACCACGTCAGGGTAATGAGGTTAAGCCAAACCTCCCCCCGGTTCTGAACAGGATGGCTGAATTCCTGTTTCTCTATGGAGGCCTCCCTTTTCATACGTTACCTGCCGGCGTCTTGTCCTGGTTGACAAACCTCATCCTTTTCACCCTTTTTATGGCTGGTACGCAGCTGGTCTCCCGCAGCAGGTGTTCAGAACTCTCTCCGCAAATGTGGAGTGGCGCCGTGAGGTGTGACCATTTGCAGCATGAGGGGCTGTCACGGCCAAAGCCAAATGGGTAGGTAATTCACCAGAAAACCATCCGAGTCACGGCACCAGATATGTAGGCTGACCAACTTAAAATAAAAGTCAGATGGCGGAGGAGGTTTAACTTCACTTTATTCAAAACTCAGCGCTGAGGTCCAGCTCCCTTTTGCTCCAGTAGCGAAAATAGAGGGAGTGGCCCCGGCCTTTGTGTGTCACTCATTTTTATAGTTTATTCTGGTCAAGCAGGCATACAGAACAATGTCAATATTCATAAAAGTGAAACAAAGATAACGAGACTGTCTGACTTCTCAGTTTTCACACAGAATCAAAGAACCATTATTCTAGCTTCAGCAAAGAAAGGAGTCTACTATAGATAACAACACATCTTCTACAAGGCTAAACCTAGCACAGCAAAAATTCCTCAGGAGTGAAGATATGCAGCTTCTAACATAATTCAAAATTTAACCCTTCATGTCACAGTAGCTCTGAAGTAGGGATTTAGCCATGCCAAGTTGGAAGCAGATCTGTTTATGCCTTGAGTTTTAGGAACTTTTAAAACTTCAAACCCAATACTCCTCTTTGGGGTCTAGGGCCTTGAGCAGTACATTAAAAAAGAAAGAAAGAAAGAAAGAAAGAAAAGATGAAAAAATGAAACTTGGCACCATGGTACCTCTTAAGTAAGGCTTTAGCCATGCCAAGTTGAAAGCAGATTGGTTCATGCCTTGAATTTTAGAAAAAACTTTGAAGTCAAACTTTTTAAAAAAATAACCTAAAAATAAAGGCACGAACCGATCTGCTTCCAACTTGGCATGGCTCAATTCTAGGGTGACCACTAGGGTGTGGGCTAGTGGCTAAAGCATTGGACTGGGAGCTGGGAGATCTGGGTTCTACTCCCCACTTAGCCATGGAAACCCATTGGGTGACTTTGGGCCAGTTGCAGACTCTCAGCCCAACCCATCTCACAGGGTTGCTGTTGTGAGGATAAAATGGAGAGGATTATGTATGCCGCCTTGGGTTTCTTGGCAGAAAAAAGGTGGGATATAAATGCAATAATAAATAATAATAAAAATCTGTCAGGATTTCCCCAGGTTTCTCCTGGTTTTTGTTCTATCCTCGGTGTCAGGGGGGATTTTATGCAATAGTCTATATTGACCTGGAATTACACACTTTCCCTTTTAAGGCCACCATTAGCGTGGCAGGGGGGAAATGACATGCTTTCTGGAGATGTGTCATTCTCTCCCACTGCTCCAATCAAGGCCTTAAAAGGGAAAAACGTGTCATTCCCAGGCATTATAGAAAAGGGCCTGATTAGAGCAGTGGGGTGGGGGTGAGAATGACATGCTTTCCCCTCCTCCGCTCCAATTGGGGACTTTAAGGTGGCCCCAGAAAGCCATTTTTCTGCGCCCCCCCCACTAGGTGTCCTCTTTTTTGGTTTCCCAAATATGGTCACCCTACTCAGTTCTTGCACAGGCTGCATTTCCATCCCTAGATATTTACTGAAAAGTAAGACCCATTGAATTTCCTTGGTTCTTGAAAAGCAACACACTTGCTTTTAGATTTGCCAGTCTCAGCATTCTATGTGTGCTATGAATGCCTGCTCTGTCTGTCCCTATAGTTTCCTGCAAGGTCCAGCCAGGGGAAGCCAGTAAATTAAACCCAGGGGTGGAGGGTGGGATTCCCTCAAGTTCATCTGACAGCAGGTGCTATAGAACATGGACCTTCCATGAGTGTTGAGGCTGGATTTCTGGCAGACCCAGCCAGGCAACTTTATGGCCTGTTAGTCCCTCCATTTGGTAGCCCGCAGAGCCCCTGCCTCATAAGGCAAATGGCCACATGAGAACTGTTATTATGGCCTGCTACTTTGTTTGTCTTTAGTAGTCTGTGGTCCAGATCTCTTCAGAAGGGGGAATAGTGTTTTGTGGTTGGGGTCAGTCTAAATTATCTCCAGGGGTCCCTTACTCAATGCCTCTGATAGCAAAGAGATTGAGGATTTTCCCCAACTCTGTTACTCTTGAAGTTACTAGGCCTGTTGAAAATAGATTTTATAACATAAGCATGAAAACAGTGAATACCCCTTTTAACTTGTTAAACCAATGAAAACATGCCACACAAGACGTCTTAAGATATGAATGGTTTACAAAGAAAAGTAAATGCAAAAGAACATCAGCTGCAGAAGTGAAATCTGAAACATTACTATTAGTAGTAGTTGTAGTAGTAGTATCCTGCCTTTTGCCCAATGCTGGGCCTCAGGGCAGCCTTACAAAACTAAAACATTTACAGCTAAAACCTATAAATAGGAATATACTAGGCTGACCATATGAAAAGGAGGACAGGGCTCATGTAACTTTAACAGTTGTAGAGGAAAGGGGATTTCAGCCAGTGTCATTTGTATGCAATTAGTTCCTGGTGAAATTCCCCCTTCATCACAACAGTTAAAGTTGCAGGGGCCCTGCCTTCTTTTGTATATGGTCACTCTAGTATAGTGCCTGCAACTTTAACTGTTGTGATGAAGAGGGAATTTCACCAGGGACAAATTGCATACAAATGACACTGGCTGAAATCCCCTTTTCTCTACAACTATTAAAGTTACATGAGCCCTGTTCTCCTTTTCATATGGTCAGCCTAAATATACAAAAGTTAAAAATATAATTAAATACTTTTCAATATTAAAGCATTTAAAACATTTTAAATACATAACAATTTAAAAGTCAAAGGTATAGACAGAGGTCCAGATTATTTGCCAAAGGCCTGCTGGAACAAAAAAGGGTTTGTCTGCATCCAAAAACACATCAAGGAGGAAGCCAGTGTAGACTGCAAGGATTAGAAAGAAAATCCATGTGTGTACACTATGCAAAATAAACGACAGCTCAACTGTTTCTAAACCTTATTAGAAAAACAGGGTGACTAGGCCGAAACCAACGTTGTAGGCCCAGAAGCACTTTGAAAGGTTTCAACATTGTACTTAAAACTTAACACCAGCCCAAACTAATTAAATGAAGTGTTTGAAGCTTTCAACTTAATAGCAGTATGGACCAAACTCTTAGAAAAGAGGGAAGGAGCATTGTGTGTCTATGGGGTGGGGGGGATAGAAAGAAAGGTATAGCCACCTATTCCCAGGAGAGATCTGAAGATCAGGTTACCATGGATCCAGAGGAACCACACCCTGCTTCACCAGGGAGCAAAAGAGCAAACTGGCCTTTTGAAGATAGCCCAAAATACTCTCAGAGCCAAAGGAATGCATGTTCCAGAAGAAAAAAGAGGCAGAGTGAGGTGGCTGCCTCACGTGACAAATGTGGGCTGTGGGGTGGTGGCAAAGTGCTGTAGAAGATAGCTATGTGTGTCATACAGTTTGTCCTGCACTCACTAGGCTAGGACAAGCCACAGTGGAGGATGCTGTCCTATCACCAGTGTTGAAGTACACTTCAGTCTAGTTGGTTTTATACATGAAATGGGTGTTGGGAACATTTCAACCTTCTCTGCAAGTTACAGGAAGGGGGCAGTGTTACAGCTGGCTAGCTAGTTAATGTATAGGCATTTTGGGCATAGCTAGCCTTAGCATCTGTATAACATATAGTGGTTTCCTGTTTCTCCCCTTCCTTCTCCCTCCCTGCCTGTCTGCCATTTTCCATTGCTGGGACCACAAGGTTTGCTCTCTTTCTCCTGCCGGTGTTGTAGAGCACAGGGAGATGGAGTGAATGAACCCTTTTGAAACTTTGCACTGTGCCTGCATCTGTATGCACAAGAATACTTGTGAGTAAACTGTTTTTCTTTCTTCACCAAAGAAAGGTGTGGTCTCTTTTTTAGTCTTTTGTGTACAGGTAGGACTGGTAAATGCTCATTCTGTTCTGCCTTTTCTTTTTCTTTGCTAACTGCCTTTTTAGCAGGAGGCAGCAATGCCAAATATTCCCATCAGTGGGGAGATGCCACCTTGTCTACCTCAAGCAGCAACACGTCATGGGTCAGCTATGCTTTGTCGGTGTTCTGATAGTGATCCTCTCAAAGCAGGTGCTCACAGCCCTGATCTGTGGGACACCTGGACTGTGTCTGTCCTCCCCTCCCATGCACCCCTCCCTACAATTACTGCATCCTGTCAGATAACCTGTATACGGGTTTTAAAACCTATTCAATGCAGGATTTTGCTAGTCTCCACCCATGATCTCACCCGTAATTCACTCTGACCCCTAAATTAACCATGTTTGCCCTGGCTCTGCTATCCTTGGTCTGGCCTTGACTACTAGATTCTGTCCAGCTCCATTTTTGTCCTGCTGGCGTCCTCCAGGTTCTGCCTCTGACCTTCCTGCTTCATTGTTTGCCATGCATCTGCCTTGGCAACATCCAGGCTATCTGTACTCTTGGAATTAAAAGTTGGCAACCCTAACTACTGAGACTGGTGGATAGAATTTCTGGAAGGGATCACTGGCACAGGCACTGATCCCCAATAACTTTTAGGATGCAATCCTATGCTGGTTTGGACAGCCAAAAATCCTACAATTTTTGGCTGGCTGGGGGATGCTGGGAGTAGTAGGACTTTTTTGCTGTTTAAAGATGCACCCTTAATTTAGCAAAGATGCACTGGTTTCAGATATACTGCATATGTATGTATCCACAGAATCCCAGAATATAAATGAAACTGCTTTTCTTTACAGAGAGCATTTCTGTGATACCTCAGTCATGGTAGTTTGATGAAAGTCCTTTTCGTGACATTGTCACCCTCAAGGGCCTCTCCCATTCTTTGCAACCATTACAGGGGATATGTGTGTGTGTGGTTTCTAATGAGGAAAGTCTGTTATTTCTGGGAATGGCACCATGAAACCCTGTGTATTTGCGCAATTCTGCTATAACGCATTGCCACCTAATGGTGCGTAATGGAACATATACATAGGCAGAGAAAGAAAAAACCCTAGGAAAAAACACATGTAAAGGAGCTGATCTTAATCCCACAAAGAATTTGGAAGAAGGTAGAAAAGCTCAGAGGCTGAAGGGACTTTTACCTCTCTATTCATAGGCTATAGCGCTGTGTTCTCTGTCTCTCTCTCTGTAAAAGCAGGGCCAGTCCTGGCATGCAGCAGGGTGAACTGACCAGGTGGCACCATAAATATATGTGTGTTGTGGGGGGTGGTGAAAGATAGATGAAGGCAGGAATTCTGTATGAATGGTGCAGGAAGACTTTTTAAAACAGTCTTCTGCAACCCGTTGCCCTCCAGTTTGACCATAATTCCCAGCATTCCTGGCCACTGTCTGTGCTGGCTGGGTTTGAAGGGACATGTAATCCAAAACATCTGAAGGGCACCCAGTTGGAGAAAGCTGCTTTAAAATATTGGCCCAAGCAAAGAGCCTTCTGCCCCAGGCAGCAAATGTGTTTGGCCAGCACTGCTCAAAAGTACCTTTTGACCTACTTGTTTGAGTGGCAAAAGAAATCTAACTACTGATTGGCTGAGATATTGCAATAAATAGCGCACCTTGTAGGGACTTTTTATTATCTGTTTTTCTGTTGTTATTATAGTGCTGGGGCAGCGGGGGCATGAGGGGGAGGTTAGTGAATGCTGGGTTGAGGGGAGCAAGGAGGCAAACACACATGGAACATTGTTATCAGGGGTTGGATGCTTCATTTCAGATAGAGATCTGATAGAGGTCCCCTCCACAAGGATTCGCTTTTGCACACGGTTAGGAGATTATGCACACTATCCCTGAAGCGCCTTTACGCCTAATACCTCTGCACGAGAGGCGGCGACAAAAGGCGCTTCCCTCCCCTCCCCTTCCCTCCCCAGCTGGCTGGCTGGTAGGCTGTGGGCAGCAGGCGAGCGATCCTCCTCCTCCTCGCCTTCCTTTACCCCCTCTTCTTCCTTCTCCTCCTCCCGCCGCCCCCCCCCCGCGGGCGGGCGGGCAGGCTCTCTTCCCTCCTTCGCCACGGCCAGGCAGCCCCCTCCTCATGCTGCTCCGGCGAGCGGAAGGGACAGCCGGCGGGCGGAGGGTAGTCGCCCGCCTTCCCCACGTGTCTCCCCAGCTTCAGTTCAGCAGCTCGAGCACACCGCAACTTTTGACAGCGGCGGCGGCGGCAGCTGTCAAAAGGCACTTCCCTCCCCTCCCCTTCCCTCTGGCTGGCTGGCAGGCTGTGGAGAAGGGGGTGAGATCTGACAATAGAGGGAGGAGGAGGAGCCGCCTCCGCGGGCACCAGCCTTTTCCTTCCGCTCGCCGGAGCAGCAGCCCCCTCCCATCAAAATGCGCTTTAATGGACGGAGCAAAAAAAACCCTCGCTATTTAACGCGCATTCGATAACGCGCGCAATCGGGGAGATAACGCGCCTCTACGCCCCATTTGCGCTCCGCTGGTGTAGAGGTAATTTTTTAATGAGACTTGAAAGAGCTTTAAATGCCTCTTGTTGTAGAGGTAATTTTTTTAATGCACCTTGAAAGAGCTTTAAATCGCTCTTGTAGAGGCAGCCAGAGAAAGATTTGGAAATATGATTTGAAGTTGCTCAAAGATGTTACTCATGTTGCTTAAGGTCATTACTCATGAAAGACGTATGATGTGGTATTATGCAAAGATACTACCGTATTTCATCGATTCTAAGACACACTTTTTTCCCCATTTAAATGTCTCTGAAAACGGGATGCATCTTAGAATCGATGGCAAAGAATCACAGGTTTTTTAGGGCTGTGCCTCCTCGGCCTGGAAATGCTGCACCTACCTTGAGGAAGGAGCGCCTTCTTCTCAGGAAGGGATGGCGGCGGCAGCGTCCTCCTCCTCTTGCCTGGGGGTCTTCTGCTCCTCCCCCTCTGCCTCCACCTCCTCATCTTCGTAGTGAGGTGAGAGAGGCCGAGGGGGCGGCGGGGGGGGAGCAGCAGCAGCAGCAGTCCTCACGCAGGCACACTGGAGGGACCCGGCCAGGCAGAAGAGCACCTCACAAGGGGCTGCCCTCCCCTTCTCTCTTTCTTTCTCTCTCTCTCTCTCTCTCTCTCTCACACACACACACACACACACACACTTTCACTCTCTCTTCCTCACGTGTGCCTCATTCTCGTTCTGCACGTGCAGCTGCTCCCCCCTCCCCATGCCTTCCCTGGGCACAGGCAGATAAAAGTAATGGAGGGAAGGAAACGTTGCTCTCCACGCTAGGCTGACCAGATGGCTCGGGGTTTCCCGGTCCTAACAGGGAATCCAGGGGCGAACCGGCCCAACCGGGGGGCGGGGGGGCAAACCGGGGTGGCGGGGGGTCACGCGGCGGTGGCAGCAAGCAAGGAGCGGCGGTAGACCCAGTGGCGGTGGCGGCGGAGGAGCTCGGGAAGCGGCCGCCCCAGCAGGTAAGTGCCCTCCCTCGCGCCTCACGCTCCTTACCCGCAGGGGCATCCGTCCGCTTCCCTCCGGTGCTCGATTCTACTGAGAAACAGGCTTCGCGGCCTGTCCCTCAGTAGCGCGCCGGGTGATCACATCACCCGGCGCAATACTGAGAGACAGGCCGTGAAGCCTGTTTCTCAGTAGAATCGAGCACCGGAGGGAAGCGGACGGGACACCCCAGCAGGTAAGGAGCGCGAGGTGGGCGGGCGGCGCGAGCAGCGCGGGGCGAGCAGGGCGTGCGGGCGGCGCGGGCGCTCGGGCAGCGCGGGCGGGCGGGCCGCTGCAACTTTAACTGTGGTGATGAAGAGGGAATTTCACCAGGAACTAATTGCATACAAATGACACTGGCTGAAATTCCCTTTTCTCTACAACTGTTAAAGTTACATGAGCCCTGACCTGGATTTTATCTGGTCACCCTACACAAACACCTACGTCAGAGGAGGAGGGTATCTTCTGGGAAGAAGGATAGTCTAAATTATGACATGGACCAATCAGTTTGGCTATTTCAGAATAAATTAAGAAGGAGGTCTTTGTCTTTAGAAAGTTTATTTAAGTCTACATAACAGGAACCATGGGGTCTTTCCTTTCCCTCAGGCGTGACATCCAGGATGTTGCTCTGAGCCTAACATGTAGGCCTCAGTAACTCCTTGGTTGCCTGGGAGAAATGGAAGTCCCTCTGTGGAGAAGAATTCCTTCACAGAGTATGTGTGTTGTCATTGGGAGTGTTTGTCTATGTTTGTCTATGTTTTTAAGAAATCTGCCAGACTTGTGAGTATATTCCTTTAATTTGCTTTGCTGAATGGAGAGGTTTGTGTGTTTCTTTAATTTTAACTCCCTTAAATTGTTTTAAAACATGTTTTAAAGCAATAACAGTTTCATTGAGTTCGTGAGTGTGAGCAAAATAAATCATTCTGAGTGTCTATCTTCATATCCTCCTTTTCACCTTCTATAGTGGGGAATTTGGGGAACATTGATGCAGGAACTGCAGCCTGTATTCAGTGTCCCTTAAATAAAAGTCACCTGAAAAATCCCCTTACAACTTTACTGAAAGGCCTAAGCATGGGAGCTATTATATAGTATATTATATGGCATAAAAATGAGTGAGTGCAGTAGAACAGCATAGCTGCAGCAGGCAGCTCATATACCTGAATGCCAACAGGAACTCCTTGAATTTGTTTAATTGGAAAACAGACACATTGGGAATCTATTTAATGGTAAAAATCAACTTCCCACCTGGGGTCCGCATAACAATGCTAAAAGTATCACTGAAAGCTTGTATTGATTTAGCACTGTGGCCACAGAATAATGAGTAAGCCCCACAACCGGTAACAACTTTAGGATGTGAAGTTGCGAAAGGCTGTGCCAGCCTGCAGGATGCTCTGCATGCATGAGCTCCGTTCTCCCTGCTTCAGATCTGATGAAAGAGAAACTTAACAATGGCTTTTCCTTCCAGTTTGCATCCAGAGGTGACATCACGCTTGCCTTTCAGAAGAGCTTCCATTCTGAAAGGGAGAATCATCGGCAACTGAAGTAGACAGTGCTCTGTTAAAATCAGCGTCAATGTATTTCCCACATCTGGATCTTCAAGAGTACTGGTAGATCTTGAAATTATATAGCAACATTTTGGTTACAATACAAAATGCACTAGCAGTTTTCTCACCCCTCTCCTTTTGTTAAATTGGTCGCAGTAGGAAAGGAGAGAATGATGCGGGTGGGGGTAGTTGTGGGACTGTGTTTGTGGGAGTGATAGAGCTCAGACCTCAGAGTTACAATCAAGTATCCACTGATCCCTGTCCCCACAGATCTTTCTGCAGCACTTTACATTCTGACATCAGAGCTCCAGAGCTTTCCTACACGAGGCTGTCAATCGACTGTTAATCCGCTGTATCTACTTTCGTTCACTGCAGAACTGACACCTGAGCATTATGCGAAGAGCATTTCTTTTCCTGCTTTTCTGCTACATAACCTCTAGGTAGCACTGTGGTATAGCAGAAGAGCACAAATACACACGTGACAAAAGTAATTTCTTTTGCTTTTATAATTAAATACATTTCCCCTGCTCTAAAAAGAAACCTCAGTGGAAGTGCTCTTTAGCCACAGAAGTGAAAATGGAGGGTGCACGAAATGATGAGCACAAGATAAATGCCTCATGTAGAGAAGAAAAATGTCAGGGAGAGGGAAAAGAGGTGAATTGGCGAGGGGGAAGGGGTAGAATTGGGAAAGCTCTGGATATGCAGTATCCAAAGCCCTCCTAGCCCTCTTTCATAGCCCCAATATGGGGAAAAAAATAGACCAGCCCAAGAGCTGGCCTACTATAATTCCCTCCCAGTGCATACAGTGCTGGCTCCATGTTTATAAGGGCCCTTGGGCATGGCACCCTCAGTTGGACCCCATCTCAGTGACTCTACCATCTCACCATTATTGTCACTAACTACTATTATGCCTCTCTCTCTCTCTCTCTCTCTCTCTCTCTCTCTCTCTCTCATCATTGCTACCACTTGCTTGCTTGACAGGTAGAGAACCAGTGAGCAAGTAGACAGTGGCATCTATTCCTCCTTTTTCTCACTGCTACCATGGTCAGAGCCACAAGGAGAGGCAGATGAACAAGCAGGTTGCAATGGGGAAGGAGAGGAGCAAATACAGGATACTTTGTCAGTGGGCTGCTCCTGGGGTGTGGGGCCTTGGCAGGTGCAAGACTATGCCTTTCCTTGGTGCCAGCCCTGATTGCAAACTATGGGAGGGAAGTTGGTTTTAAAAAAACAAAACCTTGAGGAATGGTGGTGAATTCTGCTTATCCCTTCTGCCCCGCCTATCCATTGAAACTGTTTGTTTTCACTAATTGACACAATGAAATTGGTGCCAATCTCCTCTCAAAGTTTAAGAAGGTGTCCATAACGAGAGAGAGAGAGAGAGAGAGAGAGAGAGAGAGAGAGAGAGAATGTTTCTCTTTTGCCATTCATTCTAGCAATGAATTTTGTTGATCAAATTTGGACGTATGTTCCATTAAGAAAACTTTCCTCTTTCCTTCAATGTCCCTTGATTAGTTTTGCAATAGATCCATTTATTTTATATCTGTTTATTAAATTAATGAATCAGTTAAATGTCAAATAATCAACCAACTTTAAAAATTCACCTTTAATTAATTGATTGCCCTGATTAAAAAGGCACCCTGAAACCCAAGGCAATCAAGAAGCATTTGTAGGTAGTGCAAACAAAAGCATCCTTCTTAGTCTGATGAAGAGCTAGAGAGCAAGAAAGCAAATGGTGTCTCATTAATAACTCCTAGGAAGCCTCTGCTGCACTATGGGTAGTAGAGATGGATGACTAATGTTGCTGTCTGTGGAGGTGGAACACTAGTTCTAGCAGAGATGGAGTTGATGATGATGATGATGAATGTGAAATCAGCAAAATGAGTGAAGTATTATACAAAATTTGATGTTATCCTTTTGATAGCCTCTGTGAGAATCACTGAAAGATCACAGGATGTCTCCATATTCTCTGGAATGCTTTTTTTGTTTTTTAAAGGATTAGATGCATCTTACACACATCCACACATGTTCAAGTCTGTGCTGGAAACAGGTGCTCCAAAGGAGAATATCTTCACCTATGGTAGTTGTGTATACCTATGGGGGCACATTTTTTTTTCTAATGGTAGAAATCACAGGACACCTAATACATAGGCACTATAGTGGGGGATCCTAAAAGACCTCCTGCTTGGATAATGCACCCACTGACAGCAATAAAATTAGCTCTAGCAAAGGTCAAAAGCAGTGGTGTAACAGTACATTTTGAAGGGCATGTGTGCATCATTACAGTCTGCATAGTCATTTTATTTTATTGTATTGCATTTATTACCTTTCTGTATCACCCAATAGCCAAAGATCTCTTTTAATCTTACAAAAGATTAAAACAAGAATCAAATATACAACTCTCTCTCTCTCTCTCTCTCTCTCAGACACACACACACACACACACACATCTCTCACTTCCATACAAACCCATTTCAAAATTATTAACAATTAAAAAAAGAACTCAGAACCAGTTAAAACCTTATCATAAGCTGTCAAATGCCTGGGAATAGAGTTGCCGAAGAGATGACAAGCAGACCTCACTGGGGAGAATGTTCCATAAACAGGGGGCCAACACCCCACAAAGCCCTCTCACTTATTGCCATCCTCCAAAACTCCCAAGCCTGAGGAGGGCCTAGATGATGATTGTAGTGCACAGGTAGTTTCATACCAGGAGAGGTGCTCAGGTATTGCAGTCCCATGCTATATAAGGCTTTATAGGTTAAAACCAGCACCTTGGAAATACATAGGTAGCCAATGCAAGCAGATCAGAATTGGTGTTATTTGTTCAGACCTCCTGGTTTCCACTATCAATCTGATCAATCAAAACTGCATTTTGCACCAGCTACATTTTCTGAACTGTTTTTAAGGGCAGCCCCATATAGAGTTCATTGCAGTCATCTAACCTGGAGGTTACTAGAGGATAGACTACTGAGGCCAGGTTATCCCTGTCTAGATGGGGGCATAGCTGGGCCTCCAACTGAAGCTGATAGAAGGCCATCCATGCTACTGAGGCCACCTGAGCCTCCAGTGACAAAGATCTCTCCAGGGCTACCCTCAAGCTAGGAAACTGCTCCTTCAGGAGGAGTTCATCTCCATCTGAAAAAGGTCAGAACAACCATGTCCATAAGTGCAGGCAGCTGTGTTGATCTCTCTCTCTCTCTGTGCGTGCATGCGTGCATGTGTCTTCTTTTTAAGGGATCTTTTAAAAAGAATTAATAGACAGAGGATGAATTATCCTGCAAATAGTTTAGCCACTAGAATACTAGAAAACACAACCTTCTTTTTTGGATACTGCTGACATCAGGAAATGGATATTATTTGCCATAATTGAGAAAAGTCCTGATGCTTTTAATTGATCAATAGATAGGATGGTCAGTTCAAGTTGTTGGTTGGTTTGGTTTGTCTTGGCCAGAAGCCATAACAAAATATCGGGATTAGGAAATGCATTTTAAAAAGCCCAATGTGTATAGAACGGCAGCAAGAACATACCTAAGAAGTATAAAGACAGCATACCTACAACTGGAAGGGCCAATTGAAGGCTACTGGGAGGACGGAGAGAATGCTGGCTAACACTGGGGGGTGTGGGAGGCTTGTACATTGTACTGAGTCTCTCCTTCCTTTATTCCCATAATTTGAGTATGGCCCAAATGCCTCCTTACGGTTTGCAGTGCAAGAAAGCCATTCCCTTGGAAAGATGGGACCAGAATAGGAAACCCTGCTAACCCTTATTCTGTTTCTGAGACAGCCTTTCCAGGGAGGCTCCAAATTCCCAGCTCTGGCTCCTGCAAAGACAAGATAAGGAGTCAGTCATCTGCCCTGTAGAATTCTAAGTGTGGAACTGTTCTCGAGGGGAGCATCGTTTGTATCATGCTGTTATTTGCAAAGCTCGCGCACCCTGCTCTTTAGCATAGTATCTGCAGTGGATTGTGCGCAACTAAATAATACTCATGAGTCTTGTCACTACTGCATTTCCATATCTGCTAAACAGTCTGTGGTAGACGTGTTTTTTACAGCATTTATCCCAGAGAACTGTTGTTAAGGATTGATGTAGAAAGGGCTTCTTGTTTAAAGACAAGATCTGCCTGAAGTGCCTGTATTGTGTGAGCCTTTTTGTGTGTGTAAGCTGATCATTCTTTCTCTTTTTATTCTATTCTCAAATAAGCTCCCAGTCAGCCTGAGCTACCACCCCATATTCTATAATGTTAGCAAATTATATGGGATGCACGGATCAAGCAACAACATGTTTTCTTGCATTTTTTTTCTATTTTTCCACATATCTTGCAAAATTCTTATCAATGGCCTTGCTGCACTAGAAAGGGATTGCCTGAAACTTGGGGTATGGTAGGCCATGGAGGAAATTGCAATGTGGTAATGCACTTATACAACTGATCAGAAGAACAAATGAATTCACGAGAAACGGTATGTCATATTTATTTATTTATTACATTTCTATACCACCCAATAGCTGAAGCACTCCATCAAAGAAGATCATGTCAATTCCATTTGTATATGCAATTACACAGTCACAATGCAGTTATAGGCCATGTCTACACCATGCTTTTTTCCTGGGGTCGTCCCTGTGTCATCCCTGTGTGTCCAAATGATGCACAGGGGATCCCGGGGGCAGGCAGGGACGAGCCCTCCATTTTCCTAGTTATCCCAATTTTTCCTGCAGTCCTGGAACCATTCCAAGGACCATGGAAGGTGTGGCCACCGCTTCTGCTTCCTCATGAGTAGCATGACCTTTAAAGCGGGCACAGAGCTGTATGGGGAGGCTCCATGTCCATGAGGGGTGGGAGGAAACAATTTCACCATCCCTGGGATGGCAGGGGGTTTGGACACATTTGTTTTTTTTTACCTTTTTCCGCACATGGCTCCTCTTCTTTAAAAAAATGGTGGTCACTACGTCCCTCTTCCTTTCAGGGATGTTGCATGGCCGTCTAGATGCTGGTGGAGGATCACAGAAGCAGGTAAGTCTGCAATCCTCCCCCTCCCTCCCTCCCTCCCTCTATACCCTTAGGTGTAGATGAGCCCATAGAGTCACCCTCGGCCACCTCACCTCACTTTGATTAAGCGCAAAACACCACCAGAAGAAATTCAAAATAAGCTATAAAACACCCTGAGAATAAGGCAGAAAAATAGAAGCCTCTTTAAGGAGGGAAGAAAACATTTTGGGAAATGGAGAACAGATCCAAGGCACTAGTTCTACCTCTTTCCTGGAGCTTGACCCAGCACCCCTCATGCCTGCATTGTGGAGGATGCAAAATTGGCAACAGGCTGCCAACACAGTTGATGCTGTTGCTACTTGCAGTAGCAAGGGCGGAACACCTTTAGGAAACAAAGAAAGAAGTGGTGCTTCCTATGGTGAGTTCTACCTATGAGAAACATTTGGAAAATTTCTCCTCCTCTTGAAGAAATTCAGTGAAATTGTCCCCCCAAGTTCTTTGCCCATGAATAGAGTGGCCATTTGCACACAGCTCTAGGATGACACTGTGGAATTTGATTTCAAGAGTTCCCAAACCTGGTGACCTCAAGCTATTTTATACTACAACTCCCATCAGCCACAGCCATCCTAGCCAATGGTCTGGAATCCTGGGAACTGTAGGCTAAACATCTGGAGGGCACCAGGTTGGGGAAAGTTGGTTGACACTACTGATCTTGCTATGTTTCTTCATCAGTCACCAGCAGCTGATAGTTGAGAGTGAGCCATAGCAATCCTTCCTGGATCATATTGATTTGCTTTGCTTCCTGTATTCATTTGTGCTCGGCATAGCACTGTCACACACCCACGGCTGTCTCTTGCATTGCTTGACCTTTCAGCCTCATTTTGTAAAAAACTAAAATAACAATCCTTTCTTTTCTGTATTCGACAATCCAACCCACTGTGGCAACCCCTTCATGCATTGGATGAAGGGGTTGCTGCCTCACAAAATATATTTTAAAAAATAAATTTGTTTTTATAATTGGAGGTGGAGACACTGCAGTGTCCTATACTGTGAACAGAGATGTGACAACATTGGACTAAACTGTGTGTGTGTGTGTGTAAGCCTTTATATATAGATTTTTGTGTCTTTTAAGGTTTTGTATTTCATTATTTTAAATCCTTTGTATTGTAGAATTTGTGTATATTTTAATGTATTTTTGGTGTATATATTTGTGGTTGATATGACCATGATGGTTGAAACAACTAAAATTCAATAATTCAGATACACATATAGCTTTTATACACGAGACCAGTGAAAAAGGTAGTAAAGGTTAGGTAGAAATGTGTTTGGTCATTTTTGGTATTGGCTATTTCTGATATTGAAGGATATTATTACACAACTTGATTGTACTCTCTTCTGTTGAGCACGGCTGTTTGTTTGTAGCCTGTATAAATAAAACAACATCATCAATCTTTTGGGATATTATTTATCTTCACCAGTTTCCTTATCGCAATGAATTTATTGCTTTTCACAACATTTGGGCCACAATAAAATTGGTTGTCTTTAAGATGCTACAAGGCTTTGTGTTGTTTTTGTTGCACGCAACTCTTTTTAAGAGTTTGTTATATCCTTAAATCTAGGAATTTTAGTTCATTTGGAACCCAAATATTTTTTCATACCGAACACTTTAGCAAATAAATGATTTCCTGGCCTGCTTAGGTTTTGAAGACATTTATATGTAATAATAGCACTTTAAAAAAGAGTAATCCATTAATTTAGTGTGCTTGGAACTTTTTAGATTCATGCCATTTAGCAAGGCTATATAACGTCTGGAGATTTTCGAATCAGGCCAACGTTTCACATGCATCAAGAAGCTATAAATAATACATAGACCATATGTTTGATAGATGTGTCAACAAACACACATGAACAATGCCTTCTTCACCTCCCACAGCTGGATCATACCACTGAGCTGGATTACACTTCCACAATGTGGTGGCCTCCAGATGTTTGGACTTCATCTCCCATCAACCTCAGCTAGCATGGCTTATGGTCACGACAACTGGGTGTTGTAGTCAAAAACATCTGGAGGCACCAGGCTGCACTGTGAGGTGCTTTTTAAGAGTAATATGGGAAGATGAACCAGGTCACATTCAAAGTAAAGCATCTGCTGATAATGTTTTGTGTTATACTCCCCCACCCCTATCCCACAAAGGGAAAAAAGTGTTTTCTTATAATACGTTCTCACTTATTAAATGTTACTTGTGGGTAGAAAGATGCAGGTACAGCTTCTAAAACAAATTCAATTTCAATATAATACTTTGTAATCATTACATACTTGGGCCATTCAGTTATTACAAGTTATACAAATATTCTTATTTCAGCTAAACTCCCATACCTTTAGAAGTGAAACGAAACATTAAAATCTAAAGCTACTCTGGGCACAATCCAGAAAGAATTAAGCAAATTATCCCACTGGTTTCAACAAGGTTTATTTAAGTATATGCTTAGTGGTCACAGAGTGGCGAGTACTGCCCCACGTGGCATGCACCAGTACTGCAGCCCTTCAGTAATGTGTGGAGAACAGCTGATCACTTCACTGACCATTGTGGCAAGCCATGTCATGATAGCTTCTCAGAGAAGAATGGTAGGGCCAGCCCTGCAGCCATATGTTGGAGGACAGAGTGGTGGGTACCATGCAGCCTGCCCCAGACTGACCCCCCACCACCAGGCTGGCCATTGCCTCTTCCTGAGCAGCCCTACCTTATGGAGGCCAATGTGCCCATATCAGGTGGTGGAGTGGGAAGAGCTGCGAATTGCACGAACTTTCCCCTGTCCCCTCACCATGTCTAGCAGGTGCTATGGGGAGCCCACCAGCTGCTCTCTGGCTGTGGCATTTATTGTAGCAAAATAGCAACTGGCAGGGTCTCTCTAGAGCAACTTCTGAGTGCACCGCCAACCACCTCTGTTTCTTACTAAGGGCAGCCACTGCCGCAACTACCCACCCACCCTACCTGTTTGGCCAACCAGCTGGTCGGCTGCTCCCTCACCTGCTTGACCAACCAGCCCAGGTAGATGCTCACTTCTGCCCACCTGCCCACTCCCACTTTGTGCCCCAACTGCAGGCTCCCACGAGTGAGCGGGTGGGCAGGGAGCTACAGCAGCACTGCTGCCTCGCTTGAGGCAGCAAAATACATTGGGCCGCGCCTGCAGGGCTGCTACACTTTATTTATTTATTTTATTAAAACATGTCTATCCCGCCCTATAACATTGGGATCACATGCTCACTGCCCTGCTTTAATGAGACTGTGAATAGCCACAGCTCAAGGAAAATGTTGGCAGGGGGTGGGGGTTGCCGCAGCACCCCCACGCCAGCATCCACATAATGGCAAATGGACACAAATCTGACATCAGAAATGGCAATGTTCAAAACTGAGTGGAGAAATATTTCAACCTCCCAGTACACTCTGTCACTGACATCAAGGTGGCCACTCTTGAAAGAACAGATTTCAAGGATGGATTTCAATGTGAAGGAGCTGAACAAGAATTCCTTAAGAGGTTCAATTCTATCTCCTGTGGCTTGAATAGAGATAAAGGGTTTTATCACACTGCATGTGTTAGTGCAGGGATGTCTGTGTAACAACTCAACAAATGTTTTGTGACTTGCCCCTCATGAGGAAATTATCACCACTTGTACTTTCTGCATTACAATTTTCTCCGAAGTGTTTAGAATTCCTCCCCACACCCATGTGTATATATTGAGGATAATACTTTATGCATGGGATGAAGTGGACTGGTTTCATGAAAGTTTATCCCATAATGAAATTTCAGAAAGAATACTGGGCAAAATCCATTTACAGTTTAAAGTTGCAGGTGATATTTTTGATTAGTGATTTGATAGATATGATCCCTGAAGTGTGGGGGTGTCTTCACACGTTCAGAGGTACTTCGTTGTCTGAAAAGTCCCAGTCACTGCTTATGTAGGTCATGATTTTGTAGCTATGAACTCCGGCGTGGGATAGAGATGGGTGTGAATAGTCACTGGGCATGATCAAAATCATGGACAGGCATGAACATGCACATATGTGCTGAAGAGGTACACACTATGCATGGGAATAATAAAGGGTAACCCCACTATAGTCCCACCAACTTCAAACAAAGTAGTCATTGTCACTATTCTGGCCTATGCTGATGCTTTACCTGTAGTGGTGCTTGCTCCTGATTGTGCCACAGCCTCTAGAGCTGTTTGACAGGGATTGGTCTATGCCAGGGTTAGGCAACCCGAGCCCCTTCAGATGTTTTGAACTACAACTTCCATAAGCCCCACCCAGCATGGTCAATGGTCAGGGATTACGGGAGTTGTAGTCCAAAATATTTGGTTGCCTACTCCTGGTCTATACGATTCTTCTGCCCATCCCATAAAGCTTCATTTGATGACTCAGTATGACCTTTATTTCATTCCATTTGGAAAAAAAATGTGGTTGTGCTTCCATTTTTGTTTACCATTTTATTTTTAGCAAGATATTGTAACAAGGGAACCATACGTTCCTTATGTTGCTAGCGTATTTCTTTGTTCATGGCTTGCTTATCTGGTATCATAAATAATCCATGAACGGAGAGATGTCATAAAAAATAATTTCCATGTTAATTAAAGGCTGGGGATGGAACAACAGGCTGCATGCTACTTTGGAGGCTGTTTGCATTCTGATAGGATTTCCAATGCAGTGCATTCATCCGAATTCACCTCATCTCACGCCAGCTGACATCTGTCACTTTTAAGAATTCAGAGCGAGTGAACAAAAAAAATCAAAAAATATCTCATGTTTCTGCAAGTATGGACTATCAAGGAATATCTTTTTCAGTACACTCATCAGAACAATTGAACACATATATCCTGAAAGCTAAGACTGAGTATCATGAGCTAGGAACTTCCCACTTAAAAGTCTTAACCATCACAAACTCAATATGCTGCCATAATATTGAGCATAATATAGAGCAGGGGAGCCTGTGACTCTTAAGATGTTGTTGGACTCCAGTTCCTATCATTCCTGATCACTGGCCATACTGGCTTGGGTCTGATGGGAGTTGAGAGTTCAACAACTGGAGGGTGCCAGGTTCCCCTCCTGATATCAAAGCTAACAGTTTGTGTGTCTACTTAAAGGTTAAGTCCTAAGGTCAATGAGTTTTACTCCCAGGTAAGTGCTATAGGATTGCATTATCAATTGTGAGCCAGAAGGCCAGCAGTGATTGAACCACTGAGTGGCCTTAAGTATAAGCCAATCCCCCCATTGCAATATGCAGATAATAATGTCTACCTCGCAGTGTTGTTTTAAATATTACTTAAATAACGGGATCTGGAATCCCAGACAGCTGGATTTGTCCCATAACACCCCTGATTTAAATTGCAGTCACTGTTCAAACTCCTACTCAGTCATAGATTCACTGGGTAGCCTGGGGCAAATCACTTAGTATCTCTCAGCCTCAGTTTATCAATCTGCACAATGAGATTCATTGGTTTACATTACAGGCGAATAAGGTTACTGGGGATGGTGCCTGTCCTTTAAATGCCCCAAGGCACAATGCAGCTGCTGTGCTTCCAACAGTCTCCCTCTATCACAGGGTGGGAGGCAGCCAGCAGGCTTGTGGGATTTACTTTGGGTGGTGGTTTTTAACTAGTTCCCTGCGATCTTCAGACTGGAGCTTAGTATTTGTATAGCATCTTAGTGCAGTAATCATACTGAATTAAGGAAGGGTAAAGGGTACCTTTGAACACATGCTCAGCCCAGGAATTTGTTTTCATGACAGGAATGTTTCAGACAAAAATCCACTCCTGTTTTCCACCCAAATTTTGGTATGTATGTGTGTGTGTGAGAGAGATGACTTATTATTATTATTATTATTATTATTATT
The DNA here is from genome assembly GCA_029215795.1 of Anniella stebbinsi. NCBI lineage: Eukaryota > Metazoa > Chordata > Lepidosauria > Squamata > Anniellidae > Anniella > Anniella stebbinsi. The sequence continues at coordinate 305,632,093 of JARDYH010000001.1, read as the reverse complement.
AACATTTATATACTGCTCCATAGCCGAAGCTCTCTAGGTGGTTTACAAAAATTAAAACTTCAGACATTAAAAATCAATATACAAAATTTAAAACCATAAAAGCATAAAAACAGACAACATAGAAAAACAGTATACATTTAAAACAACTGTGAACTCTCAGCCAGGCCTAAATATAGTTCTAATATAGATCAGTTGTTGCTCTTGTTAAACAGCTGGAAGTCAGATCTACTGCAAATCACCCAGACACCTACCAGTGGATCCCAATCTCCTACCAGTAGATTCCAATCTCCCTTTTGCCTACCCCTGCTCAAGCAGTCCTCTTTCCCACCTTGCTTCTTTGGCATTGAGTGGGAGAGGACATTGATAGAGGAAGATGGGGAAGGGGGAAGGGCAGCACCCTAAGTGCTTAGAGCACCATAAAGGCACCACTTTCTCTGGATGAGGACCAGGCAGCTGTACAGGAATTATGTCTAAACCATCAGATGAGTGTTTTATCGTACACTTGTTACTGCCCACTCATGGTTTTTTGCGCATCCTTTAGACGATGACGTCCACCTCCCGCATGCCTCCTGCTCTTTCTTGCCTTTTTCTGTCACAAAATGGACCCCTTTTAATCTGACTTTTTTTGTAACCGGAATGTGCCACCGTTTCCTGATCTGTGCAGGAAAAGCGGCATGATAAAAATGCCCCCTGAATGGGCCATGTGGTCTTTGTTTACTTCCTCTTTCTTCTCTGGGAAGAAAGAGAAAGTAATGTGGGGCAGGAGGGGGGTGGAGAAGGTGGAGAAGCGATGAAGATGCTCCATACCTCTGATCTTTAGGGACAATAAAATGAGTTAGCAATTTCAATAAATTAAATTGAATCTCCTTTGATATCAATGTCACATCCCTACCCACCTCCCACACCACATCTATATGACAGGCAGAAATTGAACATAGGACATTTTCCTAGGCTTGCAGAACCACTGATGGGAAAATGTCACCTGTTGAACTTTAGTCTGTTGTGCAGCTTTAAGGCAGAGGATTCCTTGCCAGGGAAAGGTGCTAAGTACAGTGGACTATGGGGCACACTCTAGGACCTTCAGGTCTCTGGCCTCGGACATACTCAAAACAAAGGTTACATTGTTATGCACTTGTTGCATCCCACTTTCAAGCAATGAAAAGTTCAAGGAGTTCCAACACTTACTCAGGGTTCAGTTTCCTTATAAGGAGGTCACGAGAGATTAATAGCATTTCTGTGACATAAGGTTTATGTACCAATATATATAAGCTGAGCATAAAGTTGAGGCTTTCCTGCATCAACAAGCCCAATAGATTCCTGTTCCCCAACGTCTATCTAGGGGAACCAATACTTGCATAGGATTCCCTGCTGCTGAGAGAAAAGTCAGACCTTTGCCTTTTTCCACTCTAGTTCCAGTACAGCCCCACTCATTAACTCACCTGCTTTCTTTGTTCTGATCCCAGACTTAATTAGCAAATTCCTGGGGGTGGGGAGGCCTCCCTCCCATTCACAGATCTAGAGCTGGGCAGCCTAAACTTGACCAACCAGTTTGATTGACCCATTCTAACAATTTATTTTCACAACTACATACTCACAGTTTTGGGAAGGGGGAAATCATAGGTACAAAGGAAGCTGCCTTTTTCCAGCCCTGCCTAGAGATGCTGGAGACTGAACCTGGGACTTTCTGCGTAGAAAACGTGTGCTCTACCATTCAGCCACAGCCCCTCCAATCCTTGAGAGATGATTCAGAGTTTAACACACACATACAGAGACCAAAATACTTCCATTGCAATATTTTCGACGGTGGACTAATGTCATGTCGTGGCCTGATCTTCTGAAATCAGCCGGTATAATTGGGGGCAAGAGGAGTCGAGCAAGCGTGCGGCGAGGACACCGCGTTGGGTGGAAGTGCGAAGGCGAGGCCTTTCCTTTCCGAACAGTGAAGGCTGGTGGCTCCAATGTCAGTGGCGCTATGAATCCGCTCTGGGTTCCAGCCAGAACTCTTAAAAGCTATCTAAGTTCCTGGATCCCATCCCACTCCAAAATAGTTTCCGCACTTTAGAGTTCTGGCTGAAACCCAGAGAGGATTCACAGCCCTACCGAAATCGGAGCCACCAGCCTACACTGTTTACGGTCCCCCTCTCTAGCCCTTGCTCGGCCGGTCTGAGCTCTGCAGCACCCCCTCGTTTCCGGCAGGTGTCGCTACTGCAGCTATTCGGCGGGGCGAGGGCAGCGTGCGGCAATCAAGCTGCCGGGCGTGCGCGTCTTCGGGGCGGTGTTCCCCCCTCCCCACTCTGCGCGATTGATTGCATATGGTAATATGGAGGCGGAGCCAAGGCAGGGCTCCTTTTCCTTTACGGTAAACGCGCAGGTTGCACGAAGGTGTTGATCTCCGCGGCCCGTCAATTCCTGACGGCGGTTCTTCGAGGGACCCTCAGGATGTGACGGTCTCGCTAGCCTGGCCGGCGGTGCGGATTGTTCGTCTTTGTTTGGGTCATATACTACTCCTTGGACCGAGCGACTGCTTCTGAAGGCGGAACATGCTTTAAGACTGTAAGTTTAATTTGGGTGCATTGACTTCCCCCCGCTTGTCTCTCAGACTCTCTTTAGACGGGTCTTCGTGGTCTCGCTGGCTAATGTGTGGCGCTTGCAAAACTATTTTGCGAGCAGAGGGTCCGAGATGGGCGTTTGGGAGGAGCTGACGTGTCACGCTTCAGCCCAAAGCATGCTTACTCAGGAGCAAGCCTGACTGAAATCAATGGGGCTGACATGTGAGTAAATGACATCATTAGGACAACAACTCCCATCATTCCTAGTTAGCATGTCCCTGCTGGGTGAGGGTGATGGGGCTTGTAGTCAAACATCTGGAGGGAGCCAGGTTGGGGGAGGTTGTTCTAACTCTTCCTTCCTTCTTTCCCACGCACCCACCCACGCACCCTTCCAGCCCAGCCGGCGATGGCATTGACTTTACGGAGTTTGGATGGCAAATAGCAAACCCTGAGGGTAATTTGATTGAAGGACTGGGGCGGAGAGGGAACCCACTTCCTGTTTATAGGTGTGTAAAAAAAAAGAGAGAGAGAGAGAGAGAGAGAGAAGGCGCAGGGACAGCCCCCCCCTTGTAAATGTAAATATTTCTTAACAGTTCTTTGTTTAATTTTTTTTTTTTGTGGGCTGGGTAAAGAAATGCTGCAGAAATTGCTCACAAGTGATCTTTCTTTCTTTCTTTCTTTCTTTCAACTGATTCAACCCAAGTGATAATGCTGATTTGATTTTGGGGGGTGGGATGCGGGGAGGTAATGTGCACAGAAAGATTCTTCGCAGAAGCGATAATGACAAGACAGTGTGTGAGCATCCCAACTAAAGCCTGTCACCCTACTTTACAGTGCTTGAATTATGGGAGTGGAGGGGAAGGTGTATGTGTGGGAGGGGAGAAGTGAAATTGACGTACCCCACCCTGGACTTCCCCTAATTCCAGCCACATTACACCTCCCATAGCCTTATAAAAAGCACTAGCTAAGGGGGCTGGCCGAAAGAATAAGTCTGCTGGCGGGGACCTGCCCTGCCTCTTTAATTTGAGCTTTGCATGTGTGGAAACCTGTCACTAGATATATGTATTTCATAGCTCTCTGCTTCCTGCAGTTTGCTGAATGCTTGATGCAGCACCTAAGGGGCGTCCTGATTGTGCAAGGAACTGAAGAAACCGCTTAGAAGGGGGCGGCGATGGGAGATTCCTTTGTCTCTTTCCTCTATGTGCTTTCACTGGACCATTGATAAGAGCAGCAACAATACTGCAGAGTGAGACCTCCAGCAAGTCGTGCCACCTTCCCCAGTACCCTGTAAGCTGGATTTTAATATCTTTGCCAACTGGGTTGCTTCTCAGTGTGAAGCATTTAAGAATTCAGAGCTGCTGTCTTAATTTTCTCTCGCTTGAGTGAGTAACCTCTCCGGATTCCTCTGTTGCAGGCTTTCCCCAACCTGGAGCCCTCCAGATGTGTGGAAATACAACTCTCATTGTCGACAACCAGTGTGGCCATTGGCTGGGAGTTGTATTCCCACACATCTGGAGGGCCCGAGATTGGGAAAGGCTTCTCTGTTATCTAGTGTCTTGTGAGCTGCTTTTGAATCTTCCAGTGCAAACTTTCTCTCGGAGCCAGGTGAGGGAGGCAAAGCTCTGTTTGCTTGCTCCAAGACATCATTGCTAACAAGTAGCAGTGCAGGTGTGGTCTTTGCTGGTAGGTTTGTTGTTGCTATTGACACATTTCCTCTAGCCTTATTTAACTCAGTCTCTGTCCGTGGACTGCTGTAACACTACTTATCTTTCTTTGTCTGGTGATGAATTGCCCACATAAAGAGATCAAACACCTTCCAAGCTATAGGAGTCATCAGAGAAGTGTGAGAAAACTGCCGTAGTCCACCGATTAAGAGAATAAACTGAGATGCAGTTTTATCTCTGTGATGGGTCTCTGTCTCATTCAGGCGGTGGCAGTGATATTGTCCTGCCTTACAAGGATGTTGTAAGGCAAGGGTAGGGAACATATGGCCTTCCAGTTGTTGTTGGATTTCCTGATGTTGGAAAGCAGATGTAGGGATGCTTTTCTGTTCAGGGATGCATTTCCTTGGGGGAGAACTATTGGGGAGCTGGATGCTGGTGGTAAGTAGAGCTGGAGCAAAATGTGGGTGGGAGCACCCCATTTATTTTTCTGCCACTCTTTCTCTCTCTCTCTCTGCCCCAGCAGAGGTCTGACCTGTTCACTTGCAGAGGGCTTCACCATACTTCTTCCATCGATCAATCAGTTTTGCCTCCAAGTTTTTATCTTATGCCTTCTGGTCTCACCTGAATGAAAGCCCAAGTGCCACATTCTCTTGGGTGGCAAGTTTCTCACCCCGTTATAAGTAAACACACATCCCATATTCAAGGTTTTAGCAATACTACTAATATTATCAGTATGCAATGTACAAACATCGGGCAGATTACTACAAAATACAGAGAATCTTCTGAGAATCTATGTGTTTACAGTCTTTCTTGAGCACCTTTCTGCAAAACTTTTCAACAGGTGACTTGCAATTATTAAAGAGGCAAAAATTTTAATTACATAAAAGCAACTAAGGGCACAATCCTGTGTGAGTTTAGACAAAAAAAAAGTCCTACACCAGCATCCCCCAGCCAACAAAGCTGGTGGGGGACTTTTTTTTCCTATTTAAACACACGTAGGATTGTGCTCTAGTTCTAAAGGCCTGGTGGAACATAAAGTCTTCTCTAAGAAATCCAGCAGAAGGTGCAGCATATTCCATAACTGAGACAACCACGGAAAAAGCCTTGATTCTGGTGGAGGATGATCCACCTAGAAGGTAGAACCTGGACCAGAGTCTTGTGGACAAATCTGCAAAATCTTTGCTGGTGCGGTGTGTGTGTAAGAGAAAACACACACCCTGGACACTCCTGGCCCAGATAATGTAGCACTTGCAAGGTTATTTATTTTATTCAAATCGTTTTTAAACTGCTCTTAAGCCAATAAATAAATAAATAGGCTCTTGGAGCATTTTAAGTATCAACACCCGTCCCTCCCCTGTAGCTTACAATCCCAAATGAACTGGTAACAATTGCAGATGCTTCAGAACTTGCCAACCTACTGCCATCAACCAACAGTTGTAGTTTCAAACTATCTTTAAGAGCAGCCCCATGTTTACAGAAATTTAACTTGGAAGCTGCCAAGGCAGCGATGGCACTGTCTTGGACAACAGCTAGACTTTTCTCCACATCTAATGTACATGAAAAACTTATTCTCTAACCAAATATTAAAATGACTCTTTCCAATTCTGCCCTATGTTAGCGGCACTCATTGTGTACATAGCAGTGAAAATTATGCTTCATGATGCCTTATAGGTGCTTCCATGCACAGAGGACTCCCAGCTTTACCAGTCCAAAGGTATTGTGCAGCTCTTCCATCTTTCATTGTGCAGCTCTTCTGGTTGACAGGTGAATGGCCACCGCGTGAGCAGAATGCTGTACTAGATGGGCCTTTGGTCTGGTCCAGCATGGCTCTTCTTATGTCCTTTCCCTTCTTTTTCATGACAGGAGTTTGCAATGGGAAGGTACAAACCATCTCTTCACAATGAGCTGAGCAGGCTATACAACACTACAAAGGTTGAAACTGACGTTCTGAACTTCTGTCCCTTGTTAGGTTTATGCTTTATGATGTACTTCTGATTCTTGTCCTGTAGAGGCTTGCCCTGCTTACTTCTGAGTAGACATGCAGAGGATTGGTATCTGGGATGCTATGAAAAAGTGCTGCTGAGTGCCTCAGTCCTGCTTGCTTCAGAGTAGACATGCAAAGTCCCGTTGATTTCTGAGTAGGCTTAAAATGGGAAAGAATTCTATTTTGGCCCCACCCATAGATGGAATGCAGCCCCCAGAAATTAAATTTGGCCCTTGGACTGGAAAAGATTCCGCTAGCCCGGTCTTATACTGTACAGCACCCTTTTTTTTGGTTAGGCACCTAATGCAAATGATTTATTACTTTAAAGAGGAGGATGAGTAAGATGGCTAGCAGTGAACATGTTGAGGCACAGTACACAGTCACCCTTTTTAAGTCACCCTTTTTAAAAGTGATGAGGAGAAATGGCATCTGCCCAGTTCTAGAGGCAATAGGGCTAGCGTTGTGCTGCAGTTTCTTGATGAAGAATGGACCGGTTTTCATATGGAAAGCTCATACAGGATTAAGACTTACATTGTTTCAGGCCTACTGTGATAAATCCTTTGTCTCATATTTATCTTGTCATGCCAATGAACTTTCATTGTGTGAGGATGAAAGTTGACACTTGGTCAACACTTCTAATCCCTAACTCTGTGTTCTTCCAATGCATCACTGCCATGTTAAAGCCAAAGCAAAACATGCCCGTTTGCTGGGGCATTGATCCAGTGAACAAGCGGGATTTATTCATAATTAGCAATATCGTAAGATCGGTCCTGATTATTATGGAACTTGAATCTAATTTCATGTGATGCCTTATACAGTAAACCCTGAGCCTGTTTAAAAGAGCTATATAATATGAAATATTACATCAAGTAGTGGATAGAAGAGAGTGGAATAACGTTATTTTTTATAAACTAGAGCTTGATGGTTGCATTGGCTCAGGAGTTATTTTTGGCTAGTGTCATAGACCTGACAGGAGGAAAAAGAAAAGAGATTTTGGGCAGAAGAGTCATTGCTGATCGATAAAGCTGGGCAAAGAAGGGTGAGTGCTTTGGAACAACTCGGGAAATGATCATAACAGAGCAGCATGCAAGAAAACTAGTGCTTGGAATAAAATTATGTGCGGATGGCTGTAGAAAACTGCAGACCCCTATCAAGTTCTCTCCAACCCTCAATCCCACCATGTCATAATGTCATTGTATCATTTGTCATACTTGCCTGTACCAGCAGTAGCCAATTTTGTGTGTGTAGGGAGAAATGCGAAACATGATCACACAAGCTAGATGTCCTTACATGTTGTTGTATAGTTCCACCCTTGGGGCCAGAATAAATGTTCTCCCACTTGTGTGTAGTGGAGTTATGTGTGATTCCACCCCCCCTCCTCTCCTGCAAGAGCACATTCAGTTCAGGACCATGACACTTTGAGAAAAGGAGGTTTAAGCAGCCCCCCTTTGTCCTGAAATTCCTCCTGCTCCTGTTTAAAAAAGCCTCCATTGGAATCCATTGGAGGATAAGTTTCAGAATGAAAATGGCTGGAGGGAGCTTAAACCTTCTCTCTTGAAGTGTCATATTCCTGATCTGAATTGGGGCCATGCGGGGCCATGAATTGGGGCCAATTATGGAATGATCTCCCCGATAAGGCCTGCCTGGTGCCAACATCATTATCTTTTCAGCATCAGGTCAAAACTTTTCTCTTCTTCCAGGCATTTAACAGTATATGCTGAGTTTTTAATTGACCCCAGCACTATATTTAGGCCTGGCTGAGAGTTCACAGTTCTTTTAAATGTATATTGTCTTTATAAGTTGTCTGTTTTGATGTTTTGATGTTTTTAATTTTTGTATATCAACTTTTAATGTCCAAAGTTTTAATTTTTGTAAACCGCCCAGAGAGCTTTGGCTATGAGGCGGTAAATAAATGTTGTTAATAATAAGTGCATGCAGGAGAGTAGAGGGGGGGAAATCACTTATAGTTCCACTGTGCATGATTAGAAGTATGTTTAGTTTGGCCCTCAGTTATGTTAATCAAGCTTATTATGGGTTTGAGAGGGCAATTAAGTGAAAAAGAATAGATAGATGAGATGAGATATTCTATATTAGAAAAAGCAGAATGAATGTTTTTGGAGATGTTCTACAGAAAGTAGCAGAACGCAGCAACAGCTTAAAGAAGAAAGACTTAAAGATGTAGTTACCTTTTGTTTTTTACTCAAAAGTAAGCGCAGGGTGCTTGATTCAGATTGGCTCAAGGTGGATAAGGGGTCTTCAACCTTTTGCCTCCCCCCCAAGTCCAGATTGCACTTCCCCTATTCCTCCCTGCCCAGATTAGAACCTCAGCCAAGGTTTACAGATAGGGTTTCTATCAGGGTCAGGTGCCCGGCACTTTTGAATAAAGAAAACATCACTCTTAACAACTTCTTTAAAGTGCTGTGAAGTTTTTCTCTTAGGCCTGGTTACCTGTGCAGCAGGGGGAGGTAGAATCCTGAGGTGATAGAATGCACTGTTCCGATTGCAGGTGAGAGCATAGTTTTGCATGGTTTCCTCTGTGGGAAAATGTTCTTCAAGTAAAAACCTAGCTCAAGATAGACTGACCATATGAAAAGGAGGACAGAGCTCATGTAACTTTAACAGTTGTAGAGAAAAGGGAATTTCAGCCAGAGTCATTTGTATGCAATTAGTCCATGGTGAAATTCCCTCTTCATCACAACAGTTAAAGTTGCAGGCACTATACTAGAGTGACCATATACAAAAGAAGGCAGGGCTCCTGCAATTTTAACAGGAAAAACTTTAACAGAAAAGGAGCCCTGTTCTCCTTTTCATATGGTCAGCCTAGCTCAAGAGGAAGTAGGCAGAACAAGAGTCTTTCTCCACCATATGCTGGCTCTTTCAAACACGCATACACACAAAACGTGCAAGGAGTCCTTAACATGAGGCTAGCCTTAAGACATTTTGTTAGCTGAGGGTATCCTGCCTCTTCCAACCATACTGGAGCCCTCCAGCTCAGAAGGATGGAGACAGCAGGAGGGAGGGCTCAGGAGGAATGACTGAGTGTGGGGAAACAGCTGCTAGCCTCTGCTGCCTGAGGTGGCTGCTTCAGTCTGCCTAATGATAGGGCCAACCCTGAAATGGTGTTCCTTGCCTGAAGTGGTAAAGTGACAGCCTATTTTAAGACCTCCATTTTATAGATGGAGAAGATCAGGCCCAAAGTCCTAAAGCAATGTTCCCCAACCTTGAGCCCTCCAGAAATGTTGGACTACAGCCCCCAGCATCCCCAACCTGCATGGCCCTTGTTTGTCCTGGTTTGGGATGATGGGTATTTTAATTCAACACATCTGGAGGGCATCAGGTCAGAGAAGGCTGTCCTAAGGCATGGGCAAGATCACGGAGCCATCTCCATAACTCAAAAGGAATTTTGTTTCCCCTGCACAAATGTCCTTCTTCAGGAATGATTTGTTTTCATTTAACACATACATGTGGGCCACAGAGTAATCGAGTTGCTTGCATGGAGTTGTAAAGGAAAGATGTCAAGTCTACCCAAGTCTTGTCAATAAAAACAGGTGGTAATTTTGACATTTAGAACATCTCCCGGGGAAACTTTCTGCACTTCTGTTTCAAGGTTTTAATGCAAAATGGCTGGTTGGAAAGGCTTTGTGCATAATTTCTCTTTCCCTTGTGAACCGTGGCCCTTATTCTGACTCTGTGACTTCCCAGCCTACTTCCAAAATAGCCAGCTGTGCAGACTACTGAGAGATCAGTCTGTGCTGAACATGGGTACTGTAGGGCTCGAAAAAAACAGACACACAGAGTGACCTTGTTGGAGTGCCCCCTCCAAGACCTTTGCAGACATGCCTGTCAAAAATTGTTCTGCAAGTTGATCTATTCTAATTCTACAACATCTGGATCTTAAATACCACAGTGTAAAGAGTAATGCTGCTTTTTGGATTAGTTTCACTTGAGATGACTTTCCCAGCATGCACTGAATATAAAAAGAGGAATGTTGCACAAAAACAGGCAAAGAAGGAATGTTGTGGTTATTGTCCCCTCTCCCTTGCCTCCGTGAATGATCAGCAGTTGTTTGCACTGAATTTTAAATAGCCAAGAGCAACTGGTTTGCCAAAGGAGGTGATTCAGTGTTGTACTTTTGTTGATACTTATTTCCTTTTAGTTGTACTAAAAGCAGTTAACTATCAAGTATAATATATAAAAATATTAAAATAAGCCTATATTAAAGCAGGCTCCCCCAATCTGGTGCACCCCAGATGTATTGGGACTACAGCTCCCACCATCCCCAGCCAGCATACTGCTGAGGGTGATGGGTGTTATACCTCTAAGACATCTGGGGGGCACCAGGTTGAGAAGTGCTCTATGAAAGCATCGTAAGCATCACATAGTAGCATTGCTAAGTTATAACGAGTTAAAATGCAGCTAGCAGCTGGAAGTCAAAAGGCATTCAAGGGTGAAGCTTTGGATCTTCACTGAGAGGAAGCCCCATGATGATGCCAGCACAGAAAGGGTGCCACCTCTTGTTCCCCCTGCCTTTAGCCGTGACAAGACATAGAACTGGGCCTCATCTGCTGTTCTTAACACTCATATGAATTTATGAGGTGTGTTGCAGTCAATCAGACCGTTGGTCCATCTAGCACAGTCTTGTGAACCCTGTCTGTAGCTCACCAAGGACATGAACAGAAGTCTTGCCTGACTTTGCCAATCGTGGTCCTTCTAGCTAGAGATTATAGAGGTTGAACCAGGGATCTTATATGTGCAACCTATGTGCTCTACCACTGAACTATGCTGTCATTTCTTAAGCCACATATCTATTTGGGGACCAGAACGCTCCAGGGGAAACAAGGGTGCTCTGCCTTTTGCCTAGGAATATTTGGTTGCTTGAGTGCACTTATGAAGAGACCTTACCCATCTCTGTATTGCCCTGAAAAATATTGTGACGGAAATCTAAGTAGGAGAAGGGACATATCTCAGTGGTAGAGAGCATGCTTTGCATGCAGAAGACCCAGGTTCAATCTCTGGCATCCCCATTTTTTAAAAAAAATAAAAATAAAATAAAGGATCAGGTAGCAGCAGCAGATGATGGGAAATACTTTTTGTCTGAGATCCTGGATAGCCACTACCAATCACAGAAGACAATACTGAACTAGATAGACAAATGGCCTGACCTGGTATATAGTAGCTTACATGTCCAATTGAAAGCAAGAAAGGGATGTCTATGTTTTATTTTGTGAACTGTCCAAAGAGCTTTAGCTTGGGGCAGAATAGAAATGTAATAAATGAGCACTTTATTCATTCATTTATTTATTTATTATGGCTTAAGAATTTATTATGGCATAAGAGGAAAGTCATTTTCCCCCACCCTGCAGGTCCCCCATAGAATTGTCAGGAAGATGGTCCATATGGCTCAGCTAAGCACACTGACTTGCATGAGTCTGTCCCACATACTGTTTTTAATATATTTCTCTTTAAAAGGTAAATATGGCAAAAGGGTTTTTTTTAAACAATGCTTTAATACTAATGCCAATAATGAAAGGAAATGCTTCTCTTTCTCTCCTCCTCAGTTAGTTGGACGCCTTGCTGTTATGTCTAGCTGCTGTGTTTTGGGCACAGAAGATCTCATGTGCTAGGTCCTTCAGACTTCCTAGCTGGAAAGTATCAGGTTGCAATGAAAGATTATTCTATTATGCGATCGCTTCATTTTGTGCATTCTTTTCTCTTCTAAAGAGAAATGGAGAGATTTTGTGCCACTGACGAGGCATGCTGATGAATTATACTCATCTCTCTGAGACAATATGACCATTCTGTTCCCACTCTACGCTGAAGCTTCTGTTTTCTCCACACAACCTCCCTTGCTGTGAACTCTAGGGCAGAAATATGGTTGGTGAGCTAAAATGGAGTCCCAAGGACAACTTCATTTTTACAGACTCTTCAGGAAAGCTGTTTCTTGGTCTCCCCATGGCTACTTTTTTAAGCACAAAGTTTGTGGGAAACAAGGAGCTGTCCCATTCTCTGCCCCCCCTCCAGTTATTTCTCGTAAGGACCTAAGTTTCTGGCAAGGATGATGATTATCAGCAAACAGATATGCCTATATACAAGATAGGCAGAAATACTCTAGCTTTAAAAAGTTAAGGAGATTGTTAACTATAGCAAGGCTTGTCATGAGGTATAAAAACATAACTGCACATAAATGCATTGAAATAGGCTTTTCTTGTTTGCTTGTGTCCCTCCCCTTTTGGGGGGGGCATAGAGTGAGAGCTAGGCCTTGGAGCCCAACTGAAAAACTTGCACACAGAGGTCCCATTCTTTGGGGTTCAGTGGGTGCATATGGACTTTTTAAAATAAAGTCTCCATCCGCATCAACGGGAGCTTTCCTCCCCCTTACTTTTTAACCACCATGTGGGTGTGTAATGTTAGGACTCAAATGGTGGTGGTGGGGGGGAAGATTTAATCCTGTGCAGTGGTCCTGATCTGAATTGGGGCCATGCACACTTAATCTAGGTCCCCTCTACAAGGATTCGCTTTTGCGCCTGGTTAGGCGATTATGCGCATAATCGCTGAAGCGCATTTACACCTAATACCTCTGCACGAGAGGCTGCGAGAGGCGGCGAAGCGCATTAAGGGATGACCAAAATGCGCTTTACAAGTAGTTAATGCGCATAAGCGCTTGTTCACATAGTCAAAATGCGCTTTAACGGCCGGAGCAAAATAAAACTCGCTGTTTAACGTGCATTCGATAATGCGCATAATCGGGGAGATAACGCGCCTCTACGCCCGATTTGCGCTCCGTTCTTGTAGAGGTAAATTTTTTTAAGCGCCTTGAAAGAGCATTAAACCTCTCTTGTAGAGGCAGCCCTAGAGTGTAAAAAAAAAGCCTCAGCTATATGCTGTGCATTTAATGTAATATGTGCTTTGATCCCTTGTGTGTCTGAGTGAACGCAAGAGAGAGATCTGTCTCCTACTGACATTTAATTTCTAGAGTCTTGGGCGTGGTTGGTGCTGAAATCTCAAGAATGGTGACTCAAGGAGCTTATTCATGTAATAAATATTTTACAAAGGACCCTCACAAAGGGAACAGGGACCTGAAACAGCTGCCTGATGTAATGGTGATTGGCATTTTGATAAAGGCAAACAGTTGGAGGGTGTGATCTACTTTCTCCCTGCCCCTCCAATGCACACACTGGGTCTGCTGTCCTTCCTACATCTGAAAGGGTACCTCTGTCCTTATGCACTTGATAGACTGACTCAGTTTCAGACTGGACTCCAAAGTGTTGTAGTGAGTTGCTTTATATGAATGAATTGTCAGGAGTATAGGTGCTGTTTTTGCAAAAACTCTGCTGAGACATATTGAGCAGAAGCACTTCTAATTCCTAGCAAGCCACGAGCTGTACGTGGTACCCACAGACCTTGAGCAGAACTTAAGCACATGACAAATGTGCCATGTCCAAGCAAGCTCACTTTGAGCCAGAGGGTCATGTGAACTGACCATTAAGCCTTCCTAGCATTGCTATTTCGGCACCACTCATTGTACGGATGGTGGAAGCGTTAGCAGGCAGAGGGCTCCAAAAAGCCAGCTCCCCCTCCTCCCAGTTCTTCTGTCTGTAGATGTGTTAAAGCAGATTTCTATGCAGCAGCCGCCACCAATGTTTTGTCAACATTAGAGTTACCAGCAGTTCAAAAGAGCTAGTGTTAAGAGTGAGACATTATAGAATACAGATGAGGACACTACTCTCAATTCAACTTCTGGTGCAACTGCTTTTGAGCATTGGGATCTCTCTCTCTGTTCTCCTCCCCCCCTCCCCCCCAGGGAGGTATAGTGGAGAGTGTTAGTTTGAATCAATTCGTACATATTACCTATTCCACAGTGCCAGCCGTACCATTAGGCAGAGTGAAATGACTGCCTCAGGCAGCGATTCTGGGGTGGTAATAGTCCCCCCCCCCCCATGCTATTCATCTTGTACTCTCTGACTCTTGGCCTCTGGAAGAGCAGAGGTGTGTAAGCCACACAACCTGTCCTGAGCCCCCGTAAACTAGCTTGCTGTCTCAGGTATGGTGAATGATTAAGATTCAACTGCCAGTCCAATCAGCTTCTGTACATGTCCTTCATCTGAAGCAGCAAAACGTCTTGGGCCTTCCTTGCCTATTCCAACACTACCAGAGTCATGTGGAAGTAGCTCTCATGTTTCTCTGGTAACATATCCATTGGCCCTTGGAGACTTGGTCTTCAGTCTCTGTTTAGCCCACCAACAACTGTTTTGGGGATGGGTATCTATGTATATTTCATGTCATTTCCTCTATGGAGCTCAAGGTGATGTGCAAGGATTATCCCATTGATGACTTTCGCCATAGTTTGAGGTAGGTTAGGCTGAGAGTGATGAGTTCAAGACTCTAGGTGGCCACAAAGATCAGTGGGTGACCTTGAGCTGAAATATCTCTGGTTTAACTGTAGAGAATGAAGATCCTCTACAACAAACTAGGACTCCAAACACTTCTTCAAACTCTATTAAATTAGAGTTTTTATATGACCCTCCTTGAATTATTCACTGAGACGTTTCTTAGAAATGTGTTTTCTGATGTTCCTGTGACAGGATTCAACTGGAGTCAGCTGGTATATTTCAAGCCCTCCCTTTGCACAGATAACTCCATATGGGAAAAGACACAAAAATAGAGTGTTTACATTATATTTAGGGTTTAAAGCCAAGTGCAGCAGCCTGCTGACTTTTTCATCATGGGAATGTTGTTTTTAGAAATATTTTTTGGGTCCTTTTTTAAAATATAGAGCTATGAGATATCCTTCTCACAAACAGTTTAATGAAGGATAAGGCTAACAATGGCTATTAGCCATGGCGGCTTTATAATTTATTTATAATTAATTACCTCCAGTATTGAAGGCATACCAGTTCCCAGGGATCACCAGCAGCAAGGTGCTATCGAAGTCATGCCCTGCTTGTGCATTTCCTGTAGGCATTGGTTGGCCACTGTGGGAACTTAATGCTGGGCTAGATCGGCCTTTGTCTGATCCAGCATGGCTCTTCTTATGTTTAGTATGAAAGATTAGTAGTGACACAGTCCAACGATCCCTCAGAACAATTTTTTAAAGGGATTGCTTTCTTCACTGTCTTTGAATAAACTGAATAACCATCAAGAGATTGTTCAAATGTCACATTTAATTGAATTACGACAAGGTTGGGACTACTGGCGGCCCACAAACCTGTTGGGTGAGTTGTGCTTGGTCCGAGGAGCAACTTTGATAGGTTTATGCTGTCAAATTGGGCCAGGATCGGGTAGTGAATTGGATTGGGCCAGGAAAAGAATTCTATATATCAAATACTCGTAGTTACCAGGCTCAGTCTTGGGTTTTGGTTTCTTGGAGAAGGAAGTCACAATCAGTGCTTTAAAATAGGCTCACAATGTAACTTTGAGAGAAATGGCACTCTCTGGTGAAGAGCTTTTATCAAAAACGAACAAGAGAGTCAGGTGTACTGGTTGCTCCCAACACGTTTCAATGTGGGTTTTTATCACACGAACTAGAGAATATGAAATATTAAAAACATGGTAAATTATATGTAAAATATGCATTAAAACATTTAATACATATATTTCCAAAATTTACTAAACATGTATTTTAAAACTAAAGCATTTAAAATACAATTTTGCATAATGCATGTTATTACTCAGGTCTTGAACATTTTTTATAGAACATATGCACAGAGAATTTTGACATCACTTTTAGGACAGTTTTAGGACATATGAGGAATGCTGAGGAGAACCGGAAGTAGATTTTTCTGGGAAAGGGCTGTAAACTAGGGGTGTGCACGGACCCCCCGGATCGGATCGGGACCCGGATCGGGACCTCCAATTTTGTCCCGGACCAGTTCGGACAAAATCGGAGGCCCCCCGGACCGGATCGAGTCCGATCCCGACCCAAAAATCGTACATTTTTGGATCGGCCGCCATTTTTTTCCCCATAGACTTGCATTGCAATGCAAGTCTATGAGGAAAAAATGGCGGCGGGTGGGTAAGGGGGGGCCTAACTCCCTCCCCCCCCGGGGCCGTCCGCTGTGGACGGCCCCGGCAGGTAAACCCCCTCCCCCGTGCTCCCTACCCCCCCTGGGGCCGCCCGCTTCCATCCGCTGGCGCCCGCGGGCGCCAGCGGATAGAAGCGGACGGCTCCGGGGGGGGGGTAAGCCCCCTTCCCCGCCACTGCTTACCTTCTCGGCCCGGAGCCTGCTGGTAGTAGTAGGCGCCGGCGCCGGATGGGAGCCGCCGGGCCGGGCAGGTAAGGGCCCCCCTCCCCCCTCCCCCCTCCGCGCGCCCCCTCCTCCCCTCCACGCACCCCCTCCTTACCTTCCCGGCCCGGCGGCTCCCGTCCGGCGCCGGCGCCTACTACTTCCAGCAGGCTCCGCGGCCTGCTCTAGAGTAGCGCGCCGGGTGATGACATCACCCGGCGCGCCACCCTAGAGCAGGCCGCGGAACCTGCTGGGAGTAGTAGGCGCCGGCGCCGGACGGGAGCCGCCGGGCCGGGCAGGTAAGGGCCCCCCTCCCCCCTCCCCCCTCCGCGCGCCCCCTCCTCCCCTCCACGCACCCCCTCCTTACCTTCCCGGCCCGGCGGCTCCCGTCCGGCGCCGGCGCCTACTACTTCCAGCAGGCTCCGCGGCCTGCTCTAGAGTAGCGCGCCGGGTGATGACATCACCCGGCGCGCCACCCTAGAGCAGGCCGCGGAGCCTGCTAGTAGTAGTAGGCGCCGGCGCCGGACGGGAGCCACCGGGCCGAGAAGGTAAGTGCCCCCCTCCTCCCCCCCCCCGCTGTCCACTTTCATCGGCGGGCGCCCGCTGGCGCCCGCCAATGGAAGCGGCGGTGGGCGCCAGTGGGCGCCCGCCGATCCGCCGATCCGCCGAACCGGTTCGGAGCTTTTTCGGACCGGTTCGGATTGGATCGGCTGATCCAGCTGCGGGATCGGAAATCGGATAATTTATCCGATTTCCCACTGGACCGGACTCGGATCGTGGATCGGGTCCGATCCAGTGCACATCCCTACTGTAAACTCCATTCAGTTCTGCTACTCAAAAGAAATGCCTGGGCTCAGAATTCTTTAACTCTTGTTATATGCCATTTACATCAGATACCAGTTGGTGGATCTTGAGATTCTAGTATAAAACAAACCAAAATACATCCAGCAGGCCTCTTGTTTGCCAAGCCCTGGTGTTGAAGTTCCTTTGCACGCTTATTGGTTCATCAGCCATATGTATGTGTGTGAATCATTCTTTCTGTGGGAGATATTTTTTTCTATTTTGTATTTTTCTTCCTTTCTCTTTTGTGCCCCTCCCTCCCTCCCTCCCATTGAGCTTTAATTCATACAAATGTTGTGTGTCCTCAAGTACGAGTAGTAGCTGCAGTTCATCAGGTTCAGCCTGCAACAACTGGTTTGTCATTTTTTAATGGTGGACATCTCTCACTGAGGGCAGCATGGGCCCCCCAGCATGGGCCCACTGACAAGAATCGCCTGAACTTCATCATTGTAACCTGCTTGCTCACCTGCCTCTCACTCTGCCCCAGACAATGGGTTCACTGGCTCTTTGTCTGTCAAGCAAGGAAACGGTATCAATAATGAGAAAGAGGGTGAAGAGAAATAGGAGAGGGTGACAATTGTTGTGAGAAGGTAGGCTCAATGAGAGAGGGCATCCTTTGGACATGGCTTGCCCGACGGCCTCAAAAGCCTGGACCTATCACTGACTTAAGAACTTGGGTAGCTAAGGGATACAAATCAAGGCCAGTTCCCTTCATGCCTGCCTCCTGTTGCTAAATCTACTGAAGTTCTTCATGCTATTAAAGAGAAAGAATTCATAGAATCATAGAATGATAGAGATGGAAGGGACTATTGAGTCCAACCCTCTGCTCAGTACAGGAATCCAGTTGAAAACACCCCTGACAGATGGCTGTCCAGTCTTTGCCTGAATACCTCCAGCAATGGAGAGTCTTAAACTGTGTGACCCAGAGCAATAGAGAGAAGGCTTTATGTGAGTAGTAAGCACTGTTCCAATGACTATCAAGAGAACAATCAATTTTCACAGTCACACCATTTTTTTATAATGTAAAGCTGTCAAGTCTTACAAACACAGTGTAATGACACTAGGCCAGCTGAAGAATAGGAGATCTCCAAGGAAATTTGCAAGTCTCCAGGCAGCTGTGCTGCTATGTCTGCTTCTAGGAACCTTGGCCTCCACACAAGAATGGAATCAATGGACCATCACAGCCTTAAGGTGTATTGTATTGCTGGAGCTGCAATTCTGTGGCTGCCCCCACACTAACATACTTCATTTAATACTTTATTCTCTTGCTAGGCCAAAATCTTCTTGCATTTTTCATTCAGAGGCCTTTTCTCTCCCCGTCCCCTTGGAATCATATGCTATACAGAACTTGGAGTGTAGCTGACGCAGAGCATATTAACTTCTTTTGCACTCTGATGGTTCCCCTTAAACATTCAAAGGTTTTAGTAGTTGGGCTTCAGATGGATACCTAATAATTTATAGCAAACCCAAAACTTCTCTAGTTTTCATTCAAGCATTTACTACCTCAGTTAATTATGTTAAAGCCCCAAAGGTATCTGTTTGCCAGCATTATAAGTACAATAGACTGTTTAGGTGTGAGTAGCCATTGAAGGTTTTAATCTACATACATGGTAATACAGTAAAATAAAAATAAAATATGGTTTATTGTAAGGAAGTCAAGAAACACCTGGCATTCCCACATAAAATCGTATTTGAAAACTAGGCTAAAGAAAATCAGACTTTTTGTTCCAAAAGGATACCACCCATGCTTCTAGGCTTGTAGATTTCTAGAATTTAGCAGTGCAGTCCTATCATGTTTTCTTAGTTTATTTGTTTATTCATTTATTTGATTTTTTAAAATTTACTTTTTTCCTTCCCACCTTTTTTCTTTCTTTTGTCTTGTTTTTTCCCCTAAAATCGTATTAATCAATAGGAGTGTGCACTGGATCGGGTCCGATCCACGATCCGGATCCGATCCAGGGGAAATCTCACTGGTGGATCGTTCGATCCAATCTGATCTGATCCGGAAAGGTCCTGATCCAGATCGGAGGATCGGCGGGCACCCGATGGAAGCGGACAGCGGAGGGGGGGTCTTCCCTGGTGGGGCTGTCCGCTTTCATCGGCGGGTGCCAGCGGGCGCCCGCCGATGGAAGCAGACAACGGGGGCAGGGGGCTTACCTTCCAGGGATGTTTGCTCTCGTCCACCACTGGCGCGCTACTCAAGAGCAGGCCGCGAAGCCTGCTCGCAGTAGCAGCTAGCGGCGGACTGGAGCGGACGTCCCCTGAAGGTAAGCAGGAGGGAGGGGGCCTGCGGCCCGCTTACCTTCCGTGGCCATCCGTTCCAATCCGCCGCTGGCCGCTACTGCAAGCAGGCTTCGCGGCCTGCTCCTAGGTAGCGCACCAGGTGTTCTATCTAAAAAAATGTTTTCTGAGAGATCAGCACTATTGAGTGCAATGGGTTTTCCTTCTTTTCAAGAGTTCATAGGATTGCAGCTTAGGGTTCAATGGGACTTCTTTGGACTCATAATCTATTTTCCAAAGCTGTATCCAGGGGCCAAAGGCTGTTCACTAGCCTCTTGTTCTGCCCAACCAAGCACATGTTGATTGAGAGAATAAAAAATACAAAGAAGCTTATCCAATCAGCAAACTGAAGGTGAATTGAAAATCTAATACCAGATTTAACTAACTGGTGCAATTATGCAGGAGGCAAGGTTCGTGTTGCAAAAAGCAATCCAGTCTGGTACCAATTTCTGCTGACAATTTGAACCAGGCTTTCAAGTGCTGAGCAGGGATGACAAATGAGCTCCATCCGGCTCACCTGGGATCCCAATCCATCCCTCCTGGGGTCTCCAGATGGCTACACAACAGAAGGAAAGCAAGGGGTGGATGGAGTTGTTTAAAACATTTTCAATTAAAACTATAATCAATGTTTTAAATATGTAAGGGAAGCAAGATAACAAAACCTTCCCTTCCTCCAACAATATTAAAACCTGCTGACATATACACATACTAATTAAGTATGTGCATGCACTTCTGTATGCACAGAACACTTCCTTTCTGTCCTAAATCAAGTGTTGGACATTCCCCATGCTGACTTCATTCTCTTGGGAAAGAAGGGGCATCTATCAAGATTCAGTAAAGTCATAATTCGCAAAGGATTCACACAGGGCCAGTGTCAATGGTAGGCATGATTGGGCACCTACCTAGGGCCCATACCCCAGCAGGGTCCCACTAGCAAGAGCCCCCTGGACTTACTCCTCCTCTTCACCATTGCAGCTTTCTTATTTACCTGCCTCTTGCTCTGGCCCAGATGGTGATGGTGATAAGAAGAAGGGGAACAGCAGATGCCATTACCAACTTGCACCTGGATTCTGGCTCACAAGCAAGCAGTAGCAATGTTGAGAAAGAGGATGAGGACAAGAGCAGTTGGAGACAATGGCGGGAAGAAGGTAGACTCCCTGAGAGAGGGGCCCATTGAAGCTATCTTGGCTAAGGACCTCCAAAACCTGGAGCTGGCACAGAATTCACAAATTAGGGTGCGTGGACTTTAGAATGTAGGACTTGGCAACCCTGTCCTAAATGAAGTATCCTAGGTCTACTATTGATGGCACATAACTTGAGCATTAAGTCCATGGCAGCCAGAGGCCTGTGTGTTTAATTTCCAAAGACGGCTGGCTGATATTTCCTTTGAAAAAGTTTGGGGTGAGGGTGGGAGTGGGGGTAGAGCGCCTACACTTTGCAACTGAGGTTACTATGAGAGATGCATAACAACAGAAGGGCTCCCAAACATTGTCCTCGAGGTCTGCTTTGGATTGTTGCCCAGTACCTCAAGGGCTGCACTATATATGGAAGAAGAATTTGATGGGGGGAAAAAATCTGAGCATTGAGTAACAGCCCATTATCTAAAACAAAAACAAATCCTTAACTTTATCTAAATTTCTAATTTGACTGGGTTGGGTGCACAAGATGTATGAAGGTGGCAATAGAATTCGAGGCTTGCTACTTCAAAAATATATTCTGGCTATATTGGCAGCAGAAGACTTGTAGGCCATATGTTGGGTGTGAATTATAATTCTGTTTGGGATTCTGTGTAATCTTTGAGTTTACAATGTTACACTGTAATACTAGAACACAATTACATTTTAAGGTGTTCACCCAGCCTCTCCTTCAAAAAAACATTCCAAGCAAATTAAATTACTGGTCTACCACAACATCAACAGTGCTCATTCCCCACCATCCTTCCCCAATAAATAAATAATACTGTTTTAACTTTTTTACTGACACTTCAGAAGGGGTGTAGCTACAAGTGTGTTGAATGTATATGTGTATATATCTTTAAGAGAGGCTACGGACATTTATTTTCTATTTCTTTTTTGGAGTCCTGGGTGGGATCTTTCTCTGTGTTTGTGTGTGTGTGTGTGTGTTTGTGTGAATGCACAAACCTGGGAGTTGAGGCAGTGTGATATGTATGTAGCTTCTGACAAGTTATTTTTTTTACTCATTTTTTGTGATCATAAAGAGCCCTGTAGTCAAGGATCATCGACGTTACCAGCCATAGAACCCTCTAAGGCTTTCTGGAATCCAAGAGGATCCATCAGCCTCCGAGAGCAAACCATCTTGATTGGTCAGCCACCCCTGCAGGGGTGGGTGGTAGCTGTGATACTAACCCTGACCAGAAAATGATCTGTCCATGACAATGCAGAGGTATTTGTCACCTCCGCCCACAGATCCGTGGAACTGAAAACAGCATCGAGGGTGTGACCTGCTGAATATGTAGGTCCAGAGACCAACTGGGATAGGCCCATGTTTGTCATGGATGCCATGAACTCCCGAGCTGCACCTGACAAACCGGCCTCGAATGGAATGTTGAAGTTGCGCAGCACCAGAAGCCTGGGCGAATCCAACACCAGCTCCGAGACCAGTTCCGTGAGCTCAGCCAGGGAGTCTGATAGGCAGCAGGGTGGCCAGTACACTAACAGAATCCCTGGTCTTCAGATGTAGGTACACACACTCGATGTGATTCAATTCCCGGACAGGAAGTCTTCCGGCAGGCCTATCCAGTCGAATTTTAAGACTTGGTTGATTTTAATAATGTATTAATTTTATATGTTTTTAATCAGTTTTATATATTTTATATTGTTTTGTATTGATGTTGTTCCCCGCCTCAATCCGGGGGGAGAGGAGGGTTAGAAATGAAAGCAAATAAAAGCAAAGTCCACTTTGTGTCACTGATGCTGAATGGGCATTGTGTTGGACTTGAACTGTTGGGCCTTTTCAAATTGAATAGAGAGAAAAATAGCATTTTACTGGTGAATTGAGAGTGAATGTGCTTGTTAGCGTAAGGGCAATCCTATGCTACACTGCCACACAGTCATCCTTCACATATGGAAAGGCTTCATTCAATGGCATGCCGAACATTTTTTTGAACATTTTAAAGTTGATGTTGATTGGCTTTTTGTACTTAGCCCTGTTGTCTTCAAAACATTCCATTCTCTGCTAGAGCGGTCACTTAACTCATAACCAACTTTCAAAAAATGTTTGCACATTTAGAAATAGTTACTATAATTTAGAATTACAATACGTCTAACCCTAATGGGTAAGGCTGTAACTAAGAGCATCTCTACATTAAGGGAAATCACGTTGTTTACCCGGGGCTGTTGTGCTTCCTGGTTCTTTGGTGCAATTGCTATGGGCAGCATGGGCTGCATTATATGGGAGGAGAGGGGAGACAAGGGGGAAGATCCTGCTGTTTCCCGGGACTCCTTTAAACAGCAGACATATTTCAAGGAAGTGCCTCCCTCCCTCCATGGCTTGAGTGCAAAAGGGGGGGGGAGTTGTGTGCTGTAACTCTGCAACCCTTGGCACACTTACTTGGAATAAGCCCCCATTGAACACATAGGACTTCTGAGAAGTCACATGGGGAACTACTAGCACAAAGTAACAAAAGAAGACAAAAAGGAATAAAGATTCACAAGCACAACTCTAATCTAGCATAACAAAGGGTCTCCCTTACTTGAGAGTAAGCCAGATCTGCCTCCCTTTGTTGCAGGGAGGCATTTTATCCTCTTCTCTCTCTGATAGCAGGAAAAGTTTATAGTGCAATGTCAGCTTTACACATTGTTGATTTCGTGCTATTAGGGGGTTATTCCAGCTTATCTCTGTGGTTTTTTTTTAAAAAAATGGAATAGGGGGAAACCATGGGAGACATCCTGTTTGATTACAGCATCATGTAATCCACCCATAAACTTCCATGAGTGGCCAGCTGTGAGCGTGCTATAAATAGCTCTTTTAGAGAAGCCACGAGTGACCTGTGTTTCTGCTCAGTCTGCTGTCCAGGTGCTAACCCTTGATGAGCAAATCAAGGCCCATGCTCTCCCTTATGAGGACTGTTCTCTGATAGCCCTTAAATAATGTCTTATGTAAAGTAGAACACGTGTCCACCCTGTTATCACAATACTAAGGTCAGCTACAAGGACAATATGTACAATTTTAGGTGCTTTAAAACTAATAATAATAGTAATGATAATAATTGACACATTTAACATTAAATGTTTCTGTTATTATTCTAATAGATTGTACTGCAAGAACATACATCCCTAGCCCTTTTCAGACATTATAACTGCAAGGAAAATTAATGACCTGGTTTGCACAAAATGCTAACCCATGGTTTATTTAAACCATGGGTTGTTGAATTCTAGGTTGCCATGTTATACGAACCTAGCAGTGTGAACAAATCATGGTTTGTTAACCATGGACCACCCAGAAATAGAATCCATGGTTTGTTGTTGAGTTGTGAACTCTGGGTTGCTTAAACCATCGGTTGTCATTTCATGTTAATCCAGATCTGTGGGTTGGTCTGCCAGACTACAGAGGTGGTGGGCAAGAGTGGTAAAACAAACAAATAGCGGCTTTACATGCTAGTACTACAGGGCTGCAAAGACATTTGGGGTACAAGGTGAGAGCAGGTGAAGGAGGAATGAAACAACGCAGGGAGCAAGAAAAACCACCACCACCACCACCACCACCACCACCACAACAACATGTTTTGTTCGATCATCTGCCGTGTAAACTCTAGGTTAAATAAACCATGAGTTAGCATTATGTGTGAACTAAGGTCAATGAGTGGAGGGAGGAAGAATTGGTAACATGCTTTCACTGTTGTTTCCCTCCACGCATAGATACAAAGGTCTACGGCAAATGGTCTACACAACCCTGTGTCAACATGACATGAATAGTTGTTTGCTTCCTTCAGTGAAAACATCACTGTATCAATGTCCCCTCCAAATCTTTTTAAAATTGTCCTTTCAAACTTATTCAGAGGCATCCAAGTGATGCTCTGATTTTGAGTCCAATCAGCATTACATGCCATTTCTTGCTCATTTTAGGAATATTTGTCTGATTCTCCACCCCCTTTTTTAGAAATGTTCTCCTACACACTCTAGACCCAATTGCAAACCCTAGTAATTTCATTCCTTTCTTCCCCCTCCGAATTACCTCAAATTATTAAATGCTACTTCACCTGCCTTCCCCCCACCTCCTCTTCCGTTTTGACTGCCATCAGGTTCAGCTCCCACATAAATCCATATATTCTTGTCTTCCCGCAAATCTTTATTGCCTCCACTTGTATCTTTTCTTTTCTTTTTTTTTGCTTATTCAAGCAAGGGGATTCTACACCTAGAACTAATAATAATTTGTCTGGAATAAGCTGGTTACTATAGAAACCAAGACGGTGTCATGAAGATGCAAAGGCAACTCCATAATTTGAGGACCGGGTGCACACCAGCTGGATAATGGGCTGCATACATCTCTAGAGAGGAGGGACGCTGAATAAGCATATGTAGTTCCACTAGAGAGATGTGTGAGTTTGTGAGTGTATGTTGGGCCTCTACATTGTTCTTAATCTCTACTGAAAGTGCAATACTTCTTTGAGACTGTACAAAACATGCCAGGATATTTGCAGTAAACCATCAGTAACAGACTATGGGGCTGTAACTGAGAATAAAATATCATGTTTGACATTGCTGAGCAATGTATCAGTGACAGATAGAAGATTAAACTGACCTGACAGCTTCATTCTCTTCCTCCACCCCCACCCCACCCATCTAACTTTTAGCTCAACCACTATGACTAGCAATATTGTTGTGCAGTGGTTAGAGCCAGTTTTGTGTAATGGCCGGAGTGCTGGAATAGGACTGGGCAGACCCAGACTCCAGGGCCTGCTTTGCCATGAAGCTCATTGGGTGACTTTGGGCCAGCCACTGACTCCCAACCTAACCTGCCTCACAGGGTTGTTGTGAGAATAAAATGAAGAGGAGAAGGAGGGTCATGTAATTCGCCCTGGATTCTTTGAAACAGGAAAAAAGGAGGGATATAAATGCAACAGATAAATAAATATTTCATTATCTTAATTTTTTTATTTTGATGAATGTTCAGGCACAAAGATTCAATCACATGAACAAAGATTTAATTACAAGTGAACTCTTGCCACAGAAAACTTGTCCACTGCATATGTTTTGTAACTTGCAATCTACTTTGTCTCTTGGAAGTCTATTTTGGGGGTGGGGAGGAGCGTTTTCTCTTAAAGACTTAGGCTACCTGACTCTCACTGACAACACTGTCAGCTTCAATCAGGTGGATGGATATTTTGCCGAGGGACGTGATGCACAGTTCCCCATGGTTCTGCTTCCATTTTATATCCTGGTTTGCATTACATGAATTTTCTCTAAGGTTATTAAATTCTTGTATATGATTTGAAGGAAATGCATAAATTTGAAAAATAATTAGCAAATGGTCTTAAGTGTTGCTCAGGAGTGTTCTAACCAAACATCCTGTGTTGTCCAAACCAGCTTAGCACAGTTCAAAAGTTGAGAGAAGCAATAAGACTTTCTTATTGACAGTTCTTTCCAGGAACGATCCCAGTTTCTGAAATAATAACTTTACTATGTCTAGATAGGATCAAAAACTGTGCAAAACCAGCCAAACTAAATCTCTCTCCAGCAGGCAGTGAGATCTTGTTGATGCAATCTCCCATTTTAAAGCAAATGTGGCTGTTATAATCCAGTTGTCCTTGTGTGCTTGACAGAAACTGCCTAGCATCATTTATATTTTATTTATGTATGTATTTTCACCATTTTATGTTATGGGGCAGCATACAAGTTCTCTGTGTGGGTTACAATAAATAAACATAAACATTTTAGATCCAAAATGCAGATCATAAAACCATAACATCAAAAGCCACCATAAAATACAATAAACAATATTGGGTGAATCTAAAGATAATGTCATATTCTTCACACTATGAAGGTAAAGTCTTAGTGTTTGAGGCATATCTTAGATTTCTTCAGTGGCATTTAACTTTTGTTTGCTCTATCTTTGTGCTTCTTGCTGGACATAGCTATATTGTTTATTGACTCCCCTTATTCTAATCTGATGGTTGTTCTGATTTCATAGGAGCTTCAGATATGGAAGATTTTGCTAGAGTGCAGCGTGTTGAATTAGATAACCTTTGGACCTGCACAATTCTGTGATTAAATTTAAATATCTCTCTATTTAAAGGAAGCACAGAATTTAGATCTCCGTAAGTTCTTGCAGTTGAACTTGATGATGAAATCATAAGGATAACTGTTAACATAGGTTGGTATTTATGTAGCAAGCATGTCTTGCTGTGACTGCTGGAACTTTATTAAACTTTGGCATGCTGTCAAAGTATTCTACCTCCAAACGATACAATTCAAGCCAACTTTAAACACTTAAAGAAAGGTAAGTTCTAAAATATTTCTGGAAAAGTCTGATATAAAATCGAAATGGAACAATAGAGTTTGACAAGTGCCATTTGTTCTCTGCAGTAACTTTGCCTTTCTTGATACACTCTGGCTGCATTTGGAGATCACTTTCGCCCACCGTGGCTTATGTACAGCATCTTATTTTTGAAATAGTTCGTGATGCCTCACCTCATGACTGGGTTCAGATGACACGATAGCCCACCATGGTTTATTTGACCCATTGTGGGTCATTGTGTTACGTGTTGGGGATTTTTTAATCCATGATGGTTTATTTGCCCCAAATAATCCACTCTGATAACCCACAGTCTGCAGAGTGGGTTATTTATCCCACTGTGAGTTACATGTCTGTTCGGCACCGTGGGTTAATCAGCCTGCCTATGGAGTTGCACGGCAAGAACAGTTCAGATTGCTGCCACCACTCTATTCTTCACAGGCATTCTCTATGTAATGGAAAGAACACTGCTGCGGTACTGAGAACAGCTGAAAACTGCTGCTGCAGTAGCATCAATGGGTGAAATGCACAACTGCACTTTAGAGAATGAACGAAATAGTGCTACTGCAGCATTGGGAACAGCCAAAACTAACTACTGTGGTAGCGTCAATGGGAGGAAAATAAGTTACTGTGCATGGTTTATTACGCCATCGTAGATTAAATGATGTCCAAACCTGCCCTCATTCAGAATAATGGATTCCCATGTACTCATGTCAAAGTCTGCAGATTGTTTTTTGATGAAATTGTATCCCTGTTCATACTAAAATTACCATTTTGGAATATGCCTGAATATGGGGAAGGGGGTGGGAATACGGGATAGGGGGCAGAAGGAAAAGGCAATATGGCTATGCAGTAATCCACCTTATTTAAGGGTAACTTTTGGCACCAGGCAATAACATTTTTCTTCTCCCATACTTGATGTATTTTCTTCTCTAACATGTTGCTGTTATGTTTTTGGTTTTGTATTTGTTGGAATCTCTGCTGAAGGGCTGTACACAGAACTTTCAAATAAGTAATAGAAGTATTGAGGCACCTTTCCTTGCATTAACTTTCAGTGATTCCACACTGTGATTGGCACCCTGAGGGTCCTGGCATCCTTTCTTTAAACCAGAGTTTCCAGCCTTCATGGCTTTGAAAATGAACTTCAGTTGTATGGGTTATGTCTAGTGAATATTGGAAGCCAATAGCAGTAGCATCTTGAAGAACTCTTGTTGTTGTGGACTATTAGGATTGCTCTGGGCACAGTAGTTCTCTATCTTAGGTCCTGAGGTATTACCACTCCCATCATTTGCAGCAGCATGGCCAATGGTCAGGATTGATGAGAGGTTTAGTTTAATAACACCTGGGGAACCAAGGATGGGAACTACTGCTCTATGGCAACTTACAGTCTTCATTAAGAACTTATGAATTAGCATGCATGCTTGTATATCTCTCTGTATCACTTAGGGTTTGTCTGTATGCTGTATATACTCTATCATGGCTGTGCAGTTGTGCTCCATTGTTTATATGATGCAGCCGCCAACTTGCAGAATTGCGTTTGGGTTGCACTAATCTCTCCCAGCTATTAAAATGCTGATGATGATTCAATTTGTATTTCCTCCACCCTGCTGTGTGTGTTTTGGTTTTGAATTGTTTTTGAAAATTCATTTTGAATTCATTCAATTTATACAGCTTCACATTTATTGGGGAGATGTATGTATTTTTTTTTACCTTTTAGTGGAACACAGCATTCAGAATGTATATTCCAATTGAATTTTGAATTGTTAACATGGTCTCAGATGCCTTTGAACAGTATGGGAGCTCATCATTTTCTAGCAATGATGGTGATGTCAGGATCACTTCTATACTTCACTCTTCACATTTTATCACTGTGCAAAGGAAACCATGATAACAGTATTGCTATGAAGATATTGTACCATCCCTGTGTGAGGAGCCCATCCCAGGCTGGTGGCGCAGGCAAGGAGGCATGGCAGCCTGATCAATTATTATGGTTATTCACTGGAGTGGAGCTCTGGGACTAGAAACTGTAGTTCTTTGAGTCACGATAGCTGCAATGGCTTTGTACTGATGGATTGAGGCAGCCAGCTTGAAGCTAAGAACTACCACAATATCAGAGTGGAAGAGGAATTGAGTTTTGTTCCTTTTTTTTTTTTTAGCAAATAAAATGTGGAGTCTAAAGCCACCAAACTAACCAGTTGCACCTAGTCATCTTGAGGTGATATTCAATAATAGCGAGGTGCTGGTGAAACTGTAGGAAAAGCCATCCAGAGGCAGAACACTGGTGTATTGCCACTGTCGTTCTGAAGGAGTGGATTTAGACTCGTTCTGAAGGAGTGGATTTAGGTAATTTGGCTCCTCTAGTTGAACTATAGGAAAAGCCACCCCCACTGATCTATTGCCACATAGTCTGTTGGTCTATTGTCTGAGTAAGTTAGTCAGGTTTATCTGGAGATTGGGGTTGTGAAGGAGTTGATGTAGATGACCCGGCCCCTAGGAATATCTGGTATTCCCCTTGGGAATACTAAGTGGCTAGTTTTTATTAAACAAACAAACAAATCTCTAGCCGTTATTGACACTGATTATTTAGAAAAGTGCCTCAAATATACCAGCTGCTGTATGTGAATTTGTGTACGTCTATAGGCTTACCATTTACATCTTTTTAGCCCTTCCAGGTGTCTGGACGGGCTCAGTGAACACACATAGGGTGCAGGGAGAGCACATTGTGATGACTGGCTCTTTTCTCTCTGTACATGTTCATTGTTACACATGTAGGGAGTCTCTGTGCCATGAGAACATCAGACTAGATGTGCTGACGTACGTACGGTCTGCATTTGCGTGAATGGTTTCAAAACAAGTAGCAGGTGTGGGGAACCCAATCCAGATTGGGATCTGAGTGGGAACCAAAAGATCAAAGCCCTCTGCCAGCCTCCCAATTGGATCAGTTCCCCCGTAACTGCTATTTGCGTTTAAACCATTCACACAATGCTTAACTGTATGAATGTCATTCTGGTTACTTTGGCCCTAATGCATATAGCAGGGGTGGGGAACCTCATTCAGTCCAAGAGCGAAATTCACTGCTAGAGAAGCTCTCAGGGGCCACGTTCCAGTGTATGTTAGGACAAAGAGGTGGGTTCAAAAAGGCCAAGAAGTACCAGGTGAGGCATTCCACACTTTTCAAATTTTTATTTTATTTTATCTCTCTGTTTATTTATTTAAAACATTTCTAAGCTGCCTTTCAGGGCAGGAGCACTCCCAAGAGAGCTTTCAATGATAAAATCCCATATAATAAAAGTGAATACAGTAGCAAAACAGAAAGTTCTCCCATCACTAAAATTTGACACCTATGGAATTTATACGCAGTCTGGCAAGATCATACATGCCCGTGGGACCCTTCGAAAGGCAAGTGCTTGTACGGATGAGCCTGTCTGTGGTAAACCGCTGAGAATGTGTGGGGCGGTGAGTTTGTTTAGCATGAAGCAGAAACCTGACCCATCAGATAAGTGCCACAAAATGTTTGTTTTTTCTCTCCTTCTTTTCAAGTCAGAACACAGACGCCTTCTGTACATTTGGAAGGCTTGTCGCTTCCTTGCAGGGTGCAATTACCAGCTCTGTAACAGCGTGGGTGTTGTGTTTAATTATAGCGGATACCTAGGGAGCTTAATAAAATAATTGAGATGTTTCATTTTTCTATGAAGGGAGAGACCAACTTTTATCCAGAAGTTGGGAACTCTGAACACGAAAAGTTTGAAAACAGAAAGACTTTGAGGGGGGCTGCCTTTGTGAACCCCCTTCTTTCCCATGGACTGTTTACTTGCTTTGTGCTCTGCTAATCTGTCCAATTTGGCTATAGCCCGTGTCACCTAAGCATGATGACCCTCCAAGTCACCACCAGATTGCACATCTATCTTGGGGCATAGGGGTCAGCAAGCTGTGGAGGATGTACATGAAGGGCAGCATGGGGAGAGAGATCTAGCAGTGTTTGAGTGGTGTTAAAAGGGCCAAGCCATTTTTTTAAAAAAACCCTCTTATCAGCTTGTTCCTTTGGGGAAAGAAGGATTAGAGTAGATCTGGACTTTGCTTCAGGATTGACGCAAGATAGGACTTGCCCTCCTGGAAACCACTGAAAGCAGAGGTGGTGGTATAGAGAGACCATAGGCAATTTTCTAGGCTAAGCCACAGTCCAATACACCAATCAAGACTTTAAGAACCCGTTTCTGTCCATCTAGGACTTCCATAAAAATGTATGTACCTGCATGTGTGTAGTACTTATGAGTTTGACTGCTGGTAAATGAAGCTTTTCATTCTGCAAGTATTGATCTGTGTTTCTAGATGGAACTGGAAATACCATCCTGCCCAATCCAAGCCTGACAAGGCAATGACATTTCCCTTCTGGCCTTGTGTGTGTGCGCGCGCTTGAATATTGGCCTTTTGTCCTGAGGGAAACATCCGTGGCTCAGGAGTTGACTACTGGGTTTTAATTAGCTTATCAGTGACTTTACAGCCATCATTAATCCTGAGTGTAATTTTGCAAATGTGTTTTAAAATCAGGACAAATGTTACGGGTGTGTGCAGGAGTCAAGATTCAATTTGAATTGGGCATCAGCACGTCGGACAGTGGGTTGCTTCACCTTGGAACACTTTGAACAGGGACCACTTTTCCTTGGGTTCAAAGTGGAGCAGTACTTTATAAATCTGAAGCTTATTGTATGTCTCTCGATTGACTTTCATGGAGGCATAGTTTGTGGGGGTAACAGGGGGAAACCCCCCACTAGCCGTTTTGGGGGTGGGGTTCAGGCTTTCTTTGCTTCCTATGCAAACCGGGTTTGCGTAGGGGGAAATTAAAAATTCAGGTAGTTTGGGGAGGTGATTTTGATTCCTTACTTGAACGTTTATATCAACTATAGATTGCTTTGTTTTAGGGGTGTGCACGGACCCCCCGGATCGGATCGGGACCCGGATCGGGACCTCCAATTTTGTCCCGGACCGGTTCGGACAAAATCGGAGGTCCCCCGGACCGGATCGAGTCCGATCCCGACCCAAAAATCGTACATTTTTGGATCGGCCGCCATTTTTTTCCCCATAGACTTGCATTGCAATGCAAGTCTATGAGGAAAAAATGGCGGCGGGTGGGTAAGGGGGGGCCTAACTCCCTCCCCCCCCCCCGGGGCCGTCCGCTGTGGACGGCCCCGGCAGGTAAACCCCCTCCCCCGCGCTCCCTACCCCCCCTGGGGCCGCCCGCTTCCATCCGCTGGCGCCCGCGGGCGCCAGCGGATAGAAGCGGACGGCTCCGGGGGGGGGGTAAGCCCCCTTCCCCGCCACTGCTTACCTTCTCGGCCCGTCCGGCGCCGGCGGCTACTACCAGCGGGCTCCGCGGCCTACTCTCGAGTAGCGCGCCGGGTGATGACATCACCCGGCGCGCCACCCTGGAGCAGGCCGCGGAGCCTGCTGGTAGTAGTAGGCGCCGGCGCCGGACGGGAGCCGCCGGGCCGGGCAGGTAAGGGCCCCCCTCCCCCCTCCCCCCTCCGCGCGCCCCCTCCTCCCCTCCACGCACCCCCTCCTTACCTTCCCGGCCCGGCGGCTCCCGTCCGGCGCCGGCGCCTACTACTTCCAGCAGGCTCCGCGGCCTGCTCTAGAGTAGCGCGCCGGGTGATGACATCACCCGGCGCGCCACCCTAGAGCAGGCCGCGGAGCCTGCTGGGAGTAGTAGGCGCTGGCGCCGGACGGGAGCCGCCGGGCCGGGCAGGTAAGGGCCCCCCTCCCCCCTCCGCGCGCCCCCTCCTCCCCTCCACGCACCCCCTCCTTACCTTCCCGGCCCGGTGGCTCCCGTCCGGCGCCGGCGCCTACTACTACTAGCAGGCTCCGCGGCCTGCTCTAGAGTAGCGCGCCGGGTGATGACATCACCCGGCGCGCCACCCTAGAGCAGGCCGCGGAGCCTGCTAGTAGTAGTAGGCGCCGGCGCCGGACGGGAGCCACCGGGCCGAGAAGGTAAGTGCCCCCCTCCTCCCCCCCCCCGCTGTCCACTTTCATCGGCGGGCGCCCGCTGGCGCCCGCCAATGGAAGCGGCGGTGGGCGCCAGTGGGCGCCCGCTGATCCGCCGATCCGCCGAACCGGTTCGGAGCTTTTTCGGACCGGTTCGGATTGGATCGGCCGATCCAGCTGCGGGATCGGAAATCGGATAATTTATCCGATTTCCCACTGGACCGGACTCGGATCGTGGATCGGGTCCGATCCAGTGCACATCCCTACTTTGTTTCTTTTATTGTACTTACAGTGATTCACTGTCCTTTATAGAGAGCCCGTCATTTAAATGGGATCCTCCAATGATACTTGATTATTTTTTTATTCTGTGTTGTCAAGATGTCTGGATGTTAATTTGCTAAGATTTCTGTATGATAACCATTGTTTATTAGTCTTTCCCTTTCCCATTGTCAATCATTCACAACTACCTTTCCACGAAGACTTACAAACTTCGCTAGCACATCCCTGGGTAGATCAGAGCTTTCTGGATTGATCGCTGCAATTATTATTTTTTGAGTGGGCAGCCTGCCTAAAGCATGGGAGGAAGAGCAAGATATGATAGTTAACTTGATGTTCGATACAACTCATTCTGTCATGCATATTGTGAAATTGTGAGGAAGCCAAACTCACACCGCAGGCTAAGAGTTCACATCTCCATGTTACATCTCACTTCACTTTTGGAGTCCTTTTCTAGACTTTTTTTTTCTTCTTCCATCTCAATTCAGATTTCATAAATTGGCTCTCAGCCTCCATCTGATATATTCTAGGAGGTTGGCATAGCTGCAATGTGATATATTCCAGGAGATTGGCATAACTGCAGTCTTTTAAATACCCATTAACTGGGGCTTTGTCATCTATCATCCAGTGCTAAACTATGCAAAAACCTCAAGTAAGGGAAACATTTTGCAGACCAGAAAAGCAGGAGTCATGCTGGCAGCTAGGGCTGAGCTCTGATTGGGGAGCAAAAATCTATGCCCCCCATGAAATGTTTCATTAATAGTCTTGGATAGGCTATAGAATAGGGGCAACAATATTACCCGCACTGGCTTGGCACCAGAACACTGCCATGGAACCAAATTTGATTGGTTGCATGGTAATGTAACATCATGATCGCTGGCTAAGTGGTCCCTGATGAGCTGGGACCACTTCAGGAAGAAGTAGATGTGGATAAGTAGGAAATAGCACTTTGAAAAAGTTATGCAAGGAGGGATTTCAGGAGTCTCTTTCTCTTGTGTTTACATTTGTGCACACTCCTCTGTGCCCCCTCCCAATTTGTAGGTATTGCAAGATTCAGTTCTGTTCCACTGACTATGGAATGGCTGGACCCAGGGCCCTGCTATTACGGTTCAGAGATCCCACGCTTCTCTTGCAGACTGGAGCTGCACACAGGGCATGTATATGATTAATATCAACAAGACTCACTGGAACACATGAAATAGTAGATGCAATGACTTCAAAAGATTGACATCTCATTCCACTTTTTTCGTTCCATCTAGATTTGGTTTCACTTCCTGTGAGTATCAAAACACCAGGAATGAAACTGTCAGTGGAAAAGAGATGGATATTGGGGGGGGGGGGGGGGAGAGAGAGAGAGAGATTCTATTCATCATAACATGTGGGTGAGTAGAACTACAGGAGCAATAATATTGAGCTCCAACAGTGTATATCACGCACTCGGTCTTCCCATTGGTCTTATCTGATGCTTCTCTTATCAGAATAACCTCTGGCTGGCTGAGTTGCTTTTCATGAGGGCCCTGTAGGGTGTAGAGTAGACTTTGAAAACATGGGCATAAAACCAATAACAAATCCATAGCTAGAACCTGTGAGAATATAAACAAGATTTTCTCTCCTTAACTTGAAATAGCAGGATCTTATTAATGCGTAATCAGAAACACTTCCTCTACTCCTGATCTAAGCCTGAATTTAAACCAAGGTTGGCCCTCCAGGTGTTTTGACATACAGCTTCCATCATTTCTTACCATTAGTAATACTGGCTAGGGCCAATGGCCCTAGCCCTCTAGAAGCCCACAAGTTGCCCACCTCTGAAAGCATCTCCCTGGGACTGGTCCATGTCTGCATTGACAACTCTGTAGATTGCAACCTACCCTCATATCACTTTCTTATGGTCACTTCTCCCATGGTGGGAAGTATTTGTCTTCTGATCCTTTCAGAAGAGTCTGAAAGGGGGAAAAAATGCTGCACCAAGAATGCTGCATTAAGAAGAGCTGAGAATGATTGAAACTCCAGTCCCCTTTACACATTTTGCTGTGAAGAGTTGAAGAGCAGATTTGTACTCACACTCCCTCTAGGCCAGGGGTGGGCAGCCTCTTTTCCCTTCTGGGTAATCAGACAGAGACTGTATGTCATTGGTGAGCCAGTGGTGGGCAAGGCCAGAGCCAAAAGTGGGGGGGGGGGGTGACCACTTTTCTCTTTCTGCTACTTCCTTTTCTTTCTCTCCCCTTTCCTTCTTATACATTTTGCTGCCAGGGAAGGGATATATCACTCTTGCCAGAAGTCTGAGCTGATCACATACGGAGGGCTTTTGAAATTAGGCTAAAGGCCGCATTATTGGGCAAAGGACTGCAAGTTGCCCACCTCTGCTGTAGGTGCCCATATTGTGCCTGGATGTACATCTCCACACTCCCCATGCTTTGGGGGAGGGCATAACATGAGGGAATAACACTCAGTGGAATAGGAAGGAAGGGTGAGATTCACCCATTCTGTGACCCCAACCATGGCTGCTTTTTCGAATATTGGGAGGTCTTTTCATGGATCTCCCATACAATGTTTAGGTAGGACTTTTAGTGACAGCGGGAAATGAAGCCCTGTGTTTAGAGGGCACTGAAAAAGGGCTAAGCAGTATTCATGATAATTCTGTTGGGTAGCATCTAATGTTAGTCCTATGTAGAGTAGACCCACTGAATGAATGGGATTTATGTTGGTCATGACTAACTTACATTTCATCCATTTCAGTGGATCTATTCTACATAGGACTAACATTTGAATCTACCCATTGATTGTTATTAACCATGATAGCTAACTGGAACTCCCCTCATCCAGTTTTCTAGGGACAGGAAACCCGGAGGTGTCCGAAGAAATGGAGTTGCTATTGCCTTGAAACCAGGAAAGATTTTGTTCAGAGTTTCCCCCTTGACTTAATATTCCATGATATTAAAAACCTTTCCAAAGGCTTTTCTAATATTGGGCATTTACAATAAGATTTGCATCGCTAGAGTTGGCATAAGAATGGGAAATTGCATTTAATACTCGGTTAACATAAAGGGTGTGTCTGTGCTACTATTTTTTTCTTGGAGAGGAAAGCTGACCTGGAGCTCCCTCTGCTAGGTCAGACTGTTCTTCCATCCACTCTAATTGACAGTGATTCACTAGCAGAAGCCTTTTCCATCTCTTGCCGCCTGGTCCTTTTGAACTGGAGATGCCAGGAATTGAACCTAGGACCTTCTGCATGCAAAGCATGTGCTCTACCACTGAGCTAGCTCGGAGCACAAGAACAAGATGAAGAAATGGTTGGGTTGTTTTTAATAGATGCTCCGGTATAAATATTGCACAGTCTGGAACTCACAGCCTCGAACCCTGTGCCAGTTTTATTGGTTCAGATGTTCGTGAAATGAAGGCACAGTGCTTGCAGGTTTATATGGATGGCAGTATATTCATAGTACCTTGGGAGAATTACTGTGTTGATGGCTCTGAACTCCCTTAGCGTTTTGCAGTCAGAAAGCAATTTGGCCTTTTTGTGACCATGAAATAAATAGCGCTTTGTCTTTTAGGTATTTTGTATATTTGTGGTTTTACAATATATATATATATATATATATATATATATATATATATTGTTCCCTTTATGTCTGCCATGGGAATCTCACTACAGCATTGTACCAAATCATTTTTGACTGAGTGAAGTTTTTCAACAGAACAAATGATAAAGTCAAATGGAACCAAGAAATCACAATCCCTTGTCCTTTTTACTTCTTTTCCCCTGAAAACTCACAGGGAGATGGAATTGGTCGCTTCTGCATTCTCTCTAGCTTATTTGCCTTCTATATATTTTATTTCTATCTATTTGCAGTATCAAAGGCCAAAGAAACTTCCATTGAACATTAAAATTCGCAGCAGCAATACACTTTGAAACTAACAATACTAAAATACGACAGTAATGCAGTATAAAACTCAGCCGTAGAAGATGAAAATAAACACTGATCAATAAAAGCTTGGGTAAAAAGGACCAATTTAGGGAAGATGCTTGCTTGTATTTGAAACAGTAAAATCAAAGCTTTGGAATCTCCATAGCTTGAGACTGAGTAAAAACAATGACTTGTTATTCCCCCAGAGTTGGATGGTATCAGTTGTTTGCTTCGTGTCAGAGGTTCTTGCAATTTTTGAGTGTCTTCCAGCCAGACGAGAAGCTGTTCCCTCCCCTTGCCCAAATGCACTGCACATGCCAGGGGACATGGGGAGGAGGGCCAAAATCTATAAGTGGCTGGCATCCAAGATTGTGGATCCCCCCAGCCAGTTGTGTTCTTATTGGGAAATTAATCTGTAAAACTAGCATTACGGCCCAAAGCGATCTGGGAAGGTAGAAGGTTAACCTGGAGGGAAGGGGGGAAACTGAGGTTATTTTTCTATTTGAAGGATTGTACACATCTATATTATTTATATAAAACACAGGAGGGTTACAAATGGAAGATTATGTCAACTGGACAATTCTCCCCCGCCAATAAAATCCTGCATATTAGGCAGGGTCATGGTGCTATAAAAGCTCCATCTGGAAGCAAGGACAGTCTTAAGGTGAGATGTGAAAATACTAAAGATTAAGGCTGTGCGTGTTGCTGTGAAAGAGCCATGGCTGCAGGATCTTTTAAGACGTAGAGTAGCCTGGGTGCTGATGGCTCATTTGTGCATTTTCCCCTTTCTTCTTTTCTCAATTGATTTTTAAAAAATTGTTTGGCAATGTTTTGTGGCCTCCTACATGTGTGGAGCAATTGCCCTCCACTCACCACCCACACCAGCCTGCACAGGTACGTTTTTGTTTTTGTTTTTTTTAACCTGTCTGCCACTTTGAATTTTTGATGCATTGTTAATTATAGACATGTGGAGCTTCCCCAATTAGGAATCAAGAAATAAATCAATAAAAATACTCACCATGCTAATCCTTAACCTCCCTCTAATATACCTAAAGTATCACAGTAATGCTCAAAGCACTGGCACATGCTCTCCTGTTAAAGCAAAAATAAAAATGTACATATTGGATAATGCCAGAAATAAACCAAATCCACCGAGTGCCTTCCTCATTACCAGCACGTACATAATGTCACTTTGAAAATCTGAGTCTTTAAACTACTGTCTCAGATTTATGGGGAGTTGGGTGAAAGGTTCAGGGTTGAGTG
The DNA here is from genome assembly GCA_029215795.1 of Anniella stebbinsi. NCBI lineage: Eukaryota > Metazoa > Chordata > Lepidosauria > Squamata > Anniellidae > Anniella > Anniella stebbinsi. Next base: position 305,593,657 of record JARDYH010000001.1, on the reverse strand, counting down.
GTGGGATGTCGGTGGAAGCCACCATTTCTTTCCCCACAGAGCACAAGAAGAAGAAAAAAGATTCCCCATCTCTGTATGCGCTTCATGAAGTGATGGCAGTACGTGGGTTTGTTTATTTGTTTAGATCCACTGATTAAGGAAATAACGAACAATTTAGCCAAATCAGCTAAAGATGTGAGTCACTGATTAAGAGAGGAGTATATGTATAAACCAAGGGCATTTGCCAGTTGGGTGATATATTAATTAATGAATTAAATAAACAAACAAACAAATTGGCCAACATTAAGGAAACAGCTCACAGTGGGTGCTTCCAGATAATGCTTTAATGGGCCTTATTCTACTTCATTCACATAATTTTACAGGGGCCCGGACAATGTCATCTTCTTCTCTTAACCCTCCCAGGTTTCCATCTTTTGGCTTATGTAGAAGATCCATTAAAGAAAAAGAAGGGGAAAAAGATATAATTGCTGCATGATGCCTTTTGACTGGTAGCGCTAGGAGCCCATCATCTGAAAGCACATGATCAGATGTCACTGCTTCATTTTCTGCTTAACCTGAACCAAGGCTACATTCAGGACCAACATGTTGACTTCTGTTTCATATCCTTGCACCAACTACATTCCTAAATTGGAAAGGGAGCTTTAAAAAGGTCTGGACAATATCCCTTTATGGTCCTTACCGACACAAAAAGTAACACCCCTCTGCTGCTGCTCTTCAAACACAATGTTGGACACTGACACACCAAAATGCAAGGGAAGACTGTCCTTTGGGTGTCTGCCATTTTCTTCAGAGGCTTGTTAGCCCTAGGCTGAACTCAGGTTGTTTGGGGATAATTTTTATTTCTTGTTTCCGGATCAAATGCACCGTGGATTAAAAAAAATTAATGATCTCTTTGGTCTTCAGCATCACAGACCTTCTCAGGACAAGGTTCATGGACATTCACAGGGAACAATTCCAGAAGTGAAGAATATAAAAAGGAGCTTTAGTTGCCAGGAAGTACAACAGTGGAAGAATTTACTAGCCTTCTTTATCTCTCTCTGCTGTCTTCACCTCCTGGAGTAGTTCATAGGAATGAAAGGGTGAGAGATGGGGTACCTCAGGGGGAAGAATGAGAATTGCTTACCAGAGGGTTAATCAGTATTTGTCCAGATTTCCCTAAGATCTTGAGGAGAAAATGCGACTGCTTCCTGGGGAATTTGGACACTATTTATTTATTTATTTATTTTATTCCATTTATATACCGCCCCATAGCCGAAGCTCTCTGGGTGGTTTACAAAAATTAAAAACATTGAACAATTGAAACACCGATATACAAAATTTAAAAGCATAAAGCATACAAACAAGTTAAAATTACAATATCCTTCTGGGTCAAAGCACAACAACAACACAACACAAAAACCCTCATCATATGCTGTTAAATGCCTGGGAGAAGAGGAAAGTCTTGACCTGGCACCGAAAAGATAACAATGTTGGCGCCAGGCGAGCCTCGTCGGGGAGATCATTCCATAATTGGGGGGCCACTACTGAAAAGGCCCTTTCCCTTGTTGCCACCCTCCGTGCCTCCCTTGGAGTGGGCAACCGGAGGAGGACCTTCGATGTGGATCGTAGTGTACGGGTAGGTTTGTGTCGGGAGAGGCATTCCATCAGGTACTGTGGTCCCAAGCCATGTAAGGCTTTATAGGTTAAAACCAGCACCTTGAATTGGGCTCGGAAACATATAGGCAGCCAATGCAAGCGGGCCAGAGTAGGTCTTATATGCTTGAACCTTCTGGTTCCTGTTATCACTCTGGCCGCTGCATTTTGCACAAGCTGCAGCTTCTGAACCATCTTCAAAGGCAGCCCCACGTAGAGTGCATTGCAGGAATCCAATTTAGAGATTACCAGAGCATAGACAACTGAAGCCAGGTTATCCCTGTCCAGATAGGAGCGTAGCTGGGCCACCAACTGAAGTTGGTAGAAGGCACTCCATGCCACCGAGGCCACCTGAGCCTCAAGTGACAGAGATGGTTCTAGGAGAACCCCCAAGCTACGAACCCGCTCCTTCAGGGGGAGTGCAACCCCATCTAGAAATCACTATGTACAGAAGATTCTTGATGCTCTACCCTAAATCCTAAATCTACCTACCTTTAACTTAAACCTGCTGTTCTGTGCCTTCCTTTCTGACTAGGATTACAGATTGCATAGCTCCATTCTTGTGCCTTCACATTTGCCAGGCAGGTCGTAGACCCTCTTTCAGGAGAATACTGAGACAAAGTAGGAATTAAACACTTCTGCCTTTTCTTTGTCATCTGTTATCATTTTGCCATCCTTATTGAGTAGCTGAACCCCCATTTCTTTTAATATGAAGAAAGTTGCTTTTAGCACCTCTTGCTAACCTTAGCTCATTCTTAGCTTTAGTCTTCCTGACGCCAATCCAGCACTTCTGTGCTACCTGTCTGCTCTCTTCTTTTGTAGCCTGGCCTTCCACTTCCTACATGTGTCCTTTTTTGTTTTCAGGTAATTGCTAAAGCTTTTTGTGAAGTCACATTGGCTTCTTCTATTGTCTTCTACCTTTGTTCCTTGCTGGAATTGTTTGTAATTGTGCCTTTAAAATTTCCTTGTTTAAAAACTCCCGCCCATCTTGGACTCCTTTTCTCATTGGAGTCACTTGCCATGGAACCTTACTTATCAGTACGCGTACGGCTACACTCAGCTTTTGCTTCCTTGTCTGGAGCGAGAGCTGGTTCAAATCTTCTCTAAGTCACAGGCTCACTTGGTGACTTTAGGTAAGCCACTATTTGCTCAGTCCATTATCTGCAATATGGAGCTAACAAGACCAGCTTACTTTACTAGGTTGCAAGGATTACCAAGACAACACACAATGCACTTTGAACACTCAGAAAGGAGCTCTTAGATGTTATTAAGGGAGAGCACATTGACAGTGTAAATTGTCCCAAATGCAACCATTAGCAGACTCCTTGATTACCCCACCCAGGCCCCACAATTACACTCTAGCAGGCAACTCTGCCTGTTCCAAAGCAACCAACAGCACCAACAAATGTCGTTGCCATCTCTCTGCCTGTTCCAGATGCACATCACATGGGATTTCTCCCTGGCACTGCCTTGCCAGTTGAGTAGTTTTGCAGGCAAGCCTCCAGAGACAATGAACTGATATTCCCTGTCTAATTTTTATATCCATTTATTAATTTGCCAACTGTGGTTTTATGGGCAAACTAAGCATTCCCTCAGGGGAAAAATACTCTGGTAAAGTCAACCCACAGCTTTAAACTTCAGCTCAAGAGGTGTGGTTTTCCTGACTCATATTAGGAGGAGCTACATCTTGGATTCTGAGTGTTAGACTTGATGTTTCAGGATTTATATTCAATAGGATCAAATTATCTCTCAAAGTACAGCATTAGACTTGTGTAAGTGAGAACTTGAATTGACATCAGTTTAATTAATGAGCATCAGCGTCATGTTAAGGTTCCAAACTCCAGATCCCGAAGACTAGTATTTCTCCTTTGGACTTTATTACTGGGTGGATCAGATAGAAGCCATGTGCATCAAGAGTGTGCTCAATGGGGGGAGTGTGCGTGTATTACTTCTGCTGAAATCCATACTTAGCTGCAGGATCAGATTGTTCTATCTCTTGCTCAGTATCAAGGCTGGCCCTACCATTAGGCAGAGTGAGGCAGTCAACTCAGGTGGCAAATGCTTAGAGGTGGCAGCAGGCTGTTGGAGAAGAGAGCTGTGCACTATGCAGCCTGCTCTGCAGCCGCCTAAGTTAACCTGCTACCTCCAGCTTCAGTCAGCTTTTCCTGCAACAGGAGATAAACTCAAAAAGCTCGGACCCCATCAGGGAAGCCCTAGCTATGACGAGGAAGCAGGGAGCCGGCTCCTTTTGCATGGTCAAGGAATTCTTGCATTTCCTGGTGGCAGGAGGAGTCAGGGCCAGATTATGGCAGACTCAGCTGCTAAGCTATGTCAAGCTTAAAAAGCCCCACAGCATTACAGAACAAAAATTATTCTAAGAAAGTGGGCAGTGAAAATAGAAATAGCAAAACTTTATCTTTTACATATATAATTGTCAAAGATTGGAACCAAGGGCTAAGAATCTAACAAAGGACATAGCTATATCTTGCAGCAAGATTATTTGCATTAGAAAATCCATGAAATGAAAATACATTAGGATTTCTTACTGACCATTTATGAAAAAGTTGAATGTACAGAGAGCCACAAGAGCGGTTACACAGTGCAGCTTTACTGAAATTAAGAAGCAGTACAAACTGCACAATGCCTGTTTGCAAATCACATAAAATGTGAGACATTTTCTTTTTGGGAATTTTGAATAGCAAAGTTGTTGAAGATGTTGTCAAATTATAGGTTACGAAGTTTATCACTCTCTAGGCACATAATGCTTACTTCGTGCAGACAACCTTTCTTGCACATTGTCTGTTTTAGAGTATTTTTTTCTCCCTGTCTCTTTTATTTTTTTTTAAAGCCATTACGTAAACCTTGAACATTTTTCTCCCCCCCCCTTTTTTTTTTTTTTTTGTATTCAGGAGGCCTCTCATAATGTGAACTTACTGGGGCTTGTGCCTATATTCAGCCCCAAAAGGGCTGCTGCTGCTGGGGCCCTCTCACCACTGATGAAACCCAGTATTAGAGGTGTGGTCTGAAAACCTCATTTTGGACAAACTCTCCACTTTGTATCCAGGGTAGATCTCTCCTGACCATTTTCTCTATTAATATTTCATTTCATTGAGGCAGCTAGCTGCTACTTTCATGGGCTCAACAGAGCTCCAGTCCCATCTCTCCGTTTTATACAATGGCAAGAAAATGGCAACACGCATCTGTACGACCCTCCCCACTGTAGAAGTCCTAAACTCGGTGCAAATTATGGGGTAGCGGAATGGATAAAGTAGCCTGCACTGGCAGCTCTGAACCAACATGCTTTCAGGCAAACCAAGATATCTTTTGGAGAATGTAGCAAGGTCAAATGCCTTCCTATCCTAGTTCTCAAGCCCAAAGCCTTCCTATAAGATTTTCCAAGGCTCACTTAAATATTCCTGCGTCACTGTTAAAACAGGGAAGGGATGACAAACTAAAGTGTCTTGGAGTGAGTCTGCAGACCTGTTTTTCCCCTGCCCTGCAGATAGCCCATTTTCAGCCCCAAACTGGTTGTTATCCGGACATCTCACCACTTCATTTGAAGCTATAGAAGTGCTCTTTGCTTCCATGAACAGTTGCAACATCCCAGGGAAGCATATTAATATGGCTAGCCCACGAGTCTGATTAGCCAATTTTAACACCATATGTCAAAAATGCCAGCTCATGGATGAATCAAGAGCTATTCAAAACAGATTTCTTAGAGCCCCAACACACATCTGAAAAGTCAATAGCCTTGATAGTTGCACAGAATAGATGAATAATTTGCTTAATCAAGTATATGGAATCCAATGTGTTATCAAGTTACACAAGAATATGGAATAGGCTGTATTAAGCAATCTTCTCAAATTTGTGCTTGCATGGCCAGGTGACCTATAGCTACTATCAGCTCCTCACTGATGTTTCTAACAGTTTCAGATACTGGTAAATCACCCCAAATCTACTTCTTCTATTCCTGCAAGTACAAGTGTGAATTAGTGATGGGAAAAACATACTCTGCCAACAACTGTAATTTGTGATTTTTGTAACAAATCTAATGTTACAAGCTCAGGCAAAGCTGCTTAGTTCATTTGAGATGTTGGGGGGAAAACCTGTAAATTCTTGTGAACATGCATCAGCAAAGTATGGGCATTTGTACGTGAGGCTTTTATCCCTCACCATTACCGAGGCTTCTGCTTCCAGATTCTTTATGTTAAGTCGGCTCCCCTACTCTTGGAGTTTTCTTTCGTTGCCTTTCTATATGCTTCATTATACAACCACTAGATGGTGCTGTAGTATAGCAGAATTGCACATTTACCTGAGATTCTCATTCTGCCATTTCTAAATAATACCAGACTTTCCTCATTAGGAAAAAGATAATTGTTGTGAGGGCACTGGGCAAAAGTAACTGATGGTTAAAGTATAATCCTTCCACCTGCTTGTACATTGCAAATTGGATTTTAACTTTTCCTCCAGAAAACTGTGTGTGACTAAATAGTTAACGGTGCCCGACACATGACATGATAACAAATGTTTGTTCAAATAATCAACTCTGCACAGTGTTGGTTATTTACGTTCATTATTTCGGTCGAATAACCAGCCGTGGTGTGAAAAATCTCGACAGATGACACAATAACCAACCATAGACTATTTAACCCACTGTTGGTTATCATATCATCTGAACCCAGTCTCCCTCTCTCTCTCTCTTTTCTCCTTTTCCCCTTTCTTTCCTTAAAAATGAATAAAATGCCTGTGGATCTAGTGCCAGAACTTTTGCTGTTAGTTGTATGACAAGCATGTTTTGAGTTTATATGAGCTACTTTTAGAAAAAAGGAAGGTATTGGTTAGATTTAACTCCTATTTTCCCATTTCTTTATTGGCTAAATCTCTTTCTAGGTTCTTGTTGTCCTAGTTTACTGCACTGTATGTAATTTCAAAATGCCTGAGGGGAGTCAACGTTGTGTTTAATAGTGCAAAAATAAAAAAGTACTCTTAGCAAATTTGAAAGAAGTATCCAGAAGGCAATAAACTATAGAGCTGTTTCATAAAGAAACCAATGAGACATACCTTTAATGCAGGATATGCAACGTGGTGCCCTCCAGATGTTTTGGACTATAACTCTCATCACCCTGAGCATTGACCATGATGTCTGAGGCCAATGGGAGTTGTAGTCAAAAACATCCGGAGGCCACCAATCTGCCTACCCTTTAGTGTAATGAGCGCAAGAATGGGACATGGTATTTATCCTATAACAGCTGGCTTAGTAAGGCTGATACTATAGCAGAGATGCACATTGGTAGGCATTCCAGTGCAATGAAATCTACTCCTAACTTGATCCCAGCATGGAAAGCCTCCAGACCTGCCTATCCATAATGATTTTCTCCCTGTCTGCAACAGTGAATTGGGTTCTTCTGAAGAGAATTTGTTTAGGGAAAAATAATGGAAAGTACCTAGCATTGGCTGAATACGTATGCTTTGGCTTTTAGTGCCCTCTTGTCATGGACATCAATGCCCCCCTCTTTCTCTTACTGACTCACGTACACATATAGCTTCCCGCCCCATTACTGGACCCTTGTGGTTAGTTGACACATACACATCATAACTGAATCAGAGAAGGAAATAAGGCTGCCCTCTTAAGCATGCTTGCTTGAAAGCCAATTCCATCAAACAGAATAGATCGTGCTTCCTATCAAGAGAAAATAGGGTTTTGGATGGGAGTGTTAATGTGAAATATATACTGTTAATTCACTTTCAGAAATCTTATATGCCTCTTCCATTCCCCTCCCAAATTGTTTTTCACTGCCTCTTGAAAATGGGATGCTGCTGCTATAACACCACTGTTGGGGCAACACCACTATGTTCTCTCTCTCTCTAGGTCTTGACCACACTGGCATCACTAAATGCTATCTTTTCTTGCCATTTTAATAGAGCTAGAAATAACTGTCTTTAGTATAATGCTCCTGGATCCATAAGCACCCCGACTATCTATGGGGTGCAGAGAAGATCAGTCCCCATCTGATAACAAAGCTCTCCCACCCACTATAATTAGCAGGATAAAAGCACACAGAGCAGAAGTATAACTGGAGCATATGTGAGAAGAAAGTTCATGCTGCAGCTGTCTTAAATGAACTTCCATTTACAATTGGGTTTGGCTTCATTACCTGAAGAAACTGTAAATGCCAGAAATATTGATCCATGAGCATAGGAACTGGTTAGATTCAGGGGTTCTATCATTCTGCTGACTGAAGCACTCTCTGCAGGGTGATGAGTGTGGTGCAGTGGTTAGATGAGAGGGGGTCATGGGCACTCTCAAAAATGGCTGCCATGGTGGGTGAGGGCAATCACAAAACACCCATTTCCCATAAGGCAAACTGGAGAGACTAAAAGAAAAGTAGCTTGCCCAAGAACCTAAGTGCAAGGCAGAGCTGGGCTTTGAGCTTCAAAACATAAAAACACTTGTTTTACTTCCCCCCCCCAGCCGCCCCACCCCATTTTCTGATCCAACACCTGTTTCTCTGAAGGTAAACTGACTAGGCTTAGTGAAAGTAATATGTCTGAGAATCTGAGTTCAAGGCAGAAAGCTTGGGTCTATGCCATAAATGCCAAATCACTATTTTCCCTTTCAAAACACACACACACAAATACCCATTTCACAGATGGCAAACCAATGATGCTCAGAGAAAGACGGGGGGAAAGTGTGACTCTGTTGATTCTCCTTGATCTCTCAGCGGCTTTCGATACTATTGACCATGGTATCCTTCTGGGACGACTGGCTGAGTTGGGAGTGGGAGGCACTGCATTGCAGTGATTCCGCTCCTACTTGGCAGGTCGGCTCCAGAAGGTGGTGCTGGGGAGACATTGCTCGGCCCCGTGGATTCTCCAGTATGGGGTTCTGCAAGGGTCAGTCTTGTCCCCCAGGCTGTTCAACATCTACATGAAACCATTGAGTGCGGTCATCCGGAGTTTTGGAGTGCGTTGTCATCAGTATGCTGATGACACACAGCTCTATTTCTCCTTTTCATCTTCTTTTCCGGCAGGCATATCCAGTGGAATTTTAGAAAGCTTTTAGGATGTTTTTATGATGTTTTAATGCAGTTTTAATAATGTGTGTCATGTTTTAATCAGTTTTATGTATTTATCATATTTATATTTACTGTTGTTCCCCGCCTTGATCCAAACGGAGAGGCGGATAAGAAATAATTATTATTATTATTATTATTATTATTATTATTATTATTATTATCAGGTGAGGCTGTGGATGTGCTGAACTGGTGCCTGGCTGCGACAGTGGACTGGATGAGGGCTAATAAACTGAAACTCAAACCAGACAAGACTGAGACGCTGTTAGTGGGTGGTTCCGCTGACCGGATGGAGGTCTTCAACCTGTTCTGGGTGGGGTTGGACTGCCCCTGAAGGAAGAGGTTCATAGCTTGGGGGTTCTCCTAAAACCATCTCTGTCACTTGAGGCTCAGGTGGCCTCGGTGGCACGGAGTGCCTTCTACCAACTTCGGTTGGTGGCACAGCTACGGCTCTATCTGGACAGGGATAACCTGGCTTCAGTTGTCCATGCTCTGGTAACCTTCAAGTTAGATTACTGCAATGCACTCTACATGGGGCTGCCTTTGAAGATGGTTCAGAAGCTGTAGCTTGTGCAAAATGCAGCGGCCAGATTGATAACTGGATCCAGACGGTTTGAGCATATAAGACCTACTCTGGCCCACTTGCATTGGCTGACTGTATGTTTCTGAGACTGAGGTCCCCTCTACAAGGATTCGCTTTTGCGCCTGGTTAGGCGATTATGCGCATAATCGCTGAAGCGCATTTACGCCTAATACCTCTGCACGAGAAGCGGCGAGAGGCAGCGAAGCGTATTAACGGATGACCAAAATGCGCTTTACAAGTCGTTAATGCGCATAAGCGCTTGTTCACATAGCCAAAATGCACTTTAATGGCCGGAGCAAAATAAAACTCGCTGTTTAACGCGCATTCGATAATGCGCATAATCGGAGGGATAGCGCGCCTCTTCGCCCGATTTGCGCTCCGTTCTTGTAGAGGTAAATTTTTTAATGCGCCTTAAAAGAGCTTTAAATGCCTCTTGTAGAGGCAGCCTCATTCAAGGTGCTGGTTTTAATCTATAAAGCTTTACATGGCTTGGAACCACAATACCTGATAGAACGCCTTTCCTGACATGAACCTACCCGAACACTATGTTCAACATCTAAGGTCCTCCTCCGTGTGCCTACTCCGAGGGAAGCTCAGAGGTTGGCAACAAGGGAGAGGGCCTTCTCTGTGGTGGCCCCCAATTGTGGAACAATCTCCCCGACGAGGCCTGCCTGGCACCAACATTGTTATCTTTTCGGCACCCGGTCAAGACTTTCCTCTTCTCTCAGGCATTTAGCAATATCTGATGAGCCTGGGTTTGTTTTGGTTTTTTAGGCATATAGCTTTTTAAAGTTATTATAGTGGTTGTAAATGTATGTGTATATATGGTTTTGCTGTTTAAATTTTTGTATATTGTTTTTAATTGTTCTAATCTTATGTAAACTGCCCAGAGAGCTTCGGCTATGGGGTGGTATACAAATGTAATACATGAATAAATAAATAAATAAATAAATAAATAAATAAATAATAAAACACAACCAGACACACAGAGGCAAAAACATGCACCCATACCACATATCCACTACAACATACAGGCAACATCTTGCATACAAACACACACATATACACACAGTCCAGGCAAAATACACACCACATACATGCAAACAAACAAACCAGCACACAAACACAGACAACTCCCCCACGTACATAATACAGGGAAAGAATGTCCTCATTCCCCGCCTGCTCTAGCCCCCACAGAGTGGTCTGTGTGTCAGCACCCATTAAAAATAATTTTTAAAATCTAAAAAAATAAAAATCAGGAGAAGTAGGTATCATAAATGCTATCTTTCCTTGCCTTGGGAAGCACCAAGGGAGGAGTCCACAGGCACCACATTGGAAACTGCAGGGTTAGTCTCTCTCTCTCTCTCTCTCTCTCTCTCTGTGTGTGTGTGTGTCTGTCTAACAGAACTCACATGTGTGGTTACAAGGGTAAAATCATAGTGGAGCCATGTATGATGAGATGGGCTAGCTACCAGTGATTGGGAGTGAGTCTTAGTAATGCACCTACTGGACTAAGTATTTAAGCTCACCGGTTCATCCCTGTGATGTACTCAAGATAAGCTGAGGATCAAACATGATGCAAACCAAATTATTCTCCTCCTACAAAATGCGACTTGAGATTTAAAATAAAATTCATGGCCGACCCTCCACTTTTTCTGCTTTTTCTAAAGCTGGAGAACCTGAAGAGCGATTCTTTTAATTTCTAAGAAGAATCATCCTGAGTGTCTACAAACGGAACAGTGGCAGCCATTTTACCTTCGCCATTGTTGCACTTCTCTCTTGATAGTTCTCCAGGTCTAGCTGCAGCCCTGACTAAAAGGTGCCTGGTCCTCTGCCAAATTCCTATGCATTGATCCTTAGTGTGCATAAGGAAGAAAATACCCTGTAGCTAAAAGTGAGAGTTTTATTGTTTTAATTTTTGTAAGCCTAGGAGCTTATAGATGCCCACTCTGTTTTGTGTGACTGAAGAAAGCAACCAGCTTGGGATGCCAAACTCTATTGCGCTAAAACCCCTTTTCTTTTCTTTTTTCTTTTCTTTTCTGCATTACAGGGAAATTATCTTTTCTTTGAAGGTAGGCTTTGCTTCCTTTTGCTGGATTTGACCCTTTCGAAGGAATGTGTTTTGCTAGTTCATCTAACCTCTAGTCTCTTTCCTTTCAGCTTCTGCCCAAGCCAGCTCACTACCCGTGAGTCACCATGGCAACCAAGCAACCTCCCCCTCTGATGAAAAAGCACAGCCAGACAGACCTCGTGAGCCGTCTGAAGACACGGAAGATCCTTGGGGTTGGGGGGGAGGATGACGATGGAGAAGTTCATAGGTCAAAGGTAAAACAAAACAGCAACAACCCAGCATTGGTCTTTAGGGTTTGCGAACTTGCAACTCTGGATACTGCCCAAGAATGAGGAGAATAGATGACCTTTGCATGAGTGCAGATGCGGCAGTGACCAAGTAGGAGGTTCTCAACAGCTGCACCACAGAGTAGACTATACTACATGGGGTATAGTGTGAGGTTAGCTAGAAAAAGCAAGGTAGACCATGTTCGAAGCGCATGCAGAATATGAACAGCTTTGTTCATAAAGCAATCCAAATGTCTGAAATTTCATGCTATCAAAGAAGACAAATCTACCATAAAGCACAGTGTTACTAGCTCGGAGAAAAATGTGTTCCTTTCCCCAAATACATTGATCAGTTTGAATGTGCGGATGGGTTTGAGAGAGAGGGGTTGATCATTTTAGTTTAAGACCACTGCCTAACATCTGTCCCAAAACGTGGGAGGAGGGGTGTTGATGATCTACGGTAGAGTGAGGAACCAGTGGCAGTGTAGATTTTGTTGGACTCCAACTCCCATTATTCCCAGTTAGCATGGCCTTGGGGCAGGGATGATGGGAGTCAGAGTCCAACATCTGGGCAGTCACAGGCTCCCTAGCCCTGATCTGAAGTGTGTGCCGTTGTTGTGGCTTGGAACCGGCCACTGCCAGCTTTTGCCCCACTGGCTGCAGGCATGTGGCTCCTGGATCATGACCCCTGGAGAAATGCACCCTTGATGAAAATAAAGTTTTCTCACCCTTGTGTTAGATCTTGCATCTAGATTTCTCAGAGACCAATGCAAGACCTACATCTTGTCTTATCAGTGCCTGTGAGAAGAAAAATCTCCTGTCTCCAATTTGTATTCAGTGATGGGGATGCTTAAGCTAACTAATCAAGCAAAGACTGCTGTTGATAGGAAAAGGGCAGAGTGATTGCAGAGAGTGTGGCAGAAGATGAAGGGACATGGTGGGTGGTGAGTGTGGAACTCTGCAACCCATGCTGAGGAAAGACCTTTTCCCTTCAAATAGGGCAGAAATAGAACAATGGGTAGATTTGCAAGGTTTGCTGGGAGAAGCTAGAACTGAGAGAATGTGTACTTGACGTCTTGGATGCCATGATGACGGAACTGACTCAGAAGATCCAAGATGACTGAAGAGACATTTCAAATGCATATTGTGTTGTGAAACTGGTCCCCATTTTTGGACAGCTGAGAACTGAATTTAGAGAGAATGATGGGGCTAGCGGAGTAGAACAACAAGAAGTTAAAAGCAGAGAGAAGGTGCATTGTATCTAAGTCTAGAAAATGCTACAGCTCCGCAAGAGTAGTGACAATGATGAGACAGTGAACCATACAAGAGGCTCAGCAGTAGAGAGGAATAGGGATTTGCAAATCCTCTCTTGGTCATTGCTTGGGTCACATTAATATATCATCTTTGTTGAATCCAACCTGCTTTCTAGGCAATTATACCAGCCCCCTCCTTCCTCCCTGCCGACACAAAGCTGTTGCGTATCTGAATTGGTTGCAAAATCGAGTGAGTGAGATGTTGGATTCACAGCTGTGGGTGGAATTACTAGGCCTATGGGGGTGGTTGGTTGAAGCTGCTGTTCTCACCTCATTAGAGACATATCTTTGTAGGTGTAGGAATACCCATCGTTCTGTAAACTGTTTCTATTCCCTTCAAGGACTCAGAGTCTAGATTCCTGTATACCATACACACACACACACACACACACACACACACTCACTTCTTTTTTCAGTATTGCTGTCATATGCTGTTGCTTCTTCTTCTTCTTCTTCTTCTTCTTCTTCTTCTTCTTCTTCTTCTTCTCCTCCTCCTCCTCCTCCTCCTCCTCCTCCTCCTCTTCTTTTTTCCCTCCTCATCTACAAAACTCATCTCTTTGCTGGGTATTTTCCACAATGGTTGTATTCATCTTGGATCAAAACTGTGCTACAAAATGTAGGATGTCTGAAAGCTGCTTTACACACACACACACACACACACACACACACACACACACACACACGTGTACAGGGCTCAAGTCAGCAACTAATACATACCCTTGAGCTTTTTGCACCTTGTCTGTTGGAACAGGGTTTGTTCTCCAACAATTCAAAGGCAAGGTATAACTTTAGGACAGTCTCAAACTGGTTTAATAGTCCTTCACTTTCCCTAAGATGCTAGGAGGTTCTCATGGAGGCTCCTCAGCCTCCTTGCCAAATTCCAGTTCTTTGGGGAAAGCCATGATAGTTAAAATGGTTATGAAATCAATGCATATTTATAGTGTAGACCTACCCACCATTTCTGACTGTTGTGCCAAAGCACAGGTTGCTTTAAAGATGTATAGGCCACTTTAAGGCAGTACAGGTCACTATAAGGCAGGGCACACTGAGGGCCAAAGCACAAGTCACTTTGAAGATGCACAAGTCACTTTAAAACTATGAGCCCCCTTTTCCTTTACTCTTGAGCAGGGGTGGGCAACTTGTGGCTGTCCAGATGTTTTGACTGAAAACTCCCCTCAACCCTCACCATTGGCTGTGCTGGCTAGAGCTGAAAGCAGTTGTAGATCAAGAGATCTGGAGCTCCACAGATTGCCCACTCCTGTTCTAGAGGAAGCCCAGGGGCTCTACTTTGGATCGAGATCCTTGCTTGTGAGAGAGTGGGGCCTTTCTCCCCATTGTTGTGGTAGTCTGTAATGCAGCCTCACCTGCAGTTTATATTGTCAAAGAGTTGCCCATTAGTGCAAATGAAGGACACTGGCTCAGTTCGGACGAAACAATAAACAACTGGTGTGGGGGAAACAATCGTCAGTTGTTTTGACTATTGTGTCATCTGAATGCTGCCATAGTCAACTCAGAGCTGATCCTCATCCACACCACAGTTGATTATTTATTACCATGTTGTGTGGGGAGTATCCCCTAGGGTTAGGGTTAGGTAGGCTGACCATATGAAAAGGAGGACAGGGCTCATGTAACTTTAACAGTTGTAGAGAAAAGGGAATTTCAGCCAGTGTCATTTGTATGCAATTAGTTCCTGGTGAAATTCCCTCTTCATCACAACTGTTAAAGTTGCAGGCACTATACTAGAGTGACCAGATACAAAAGAAGGCAGGGCCCCTGCAACTTTAACTGTTGTGATGAAGAGGGAGTATCACCAGGAACTAATTGCATACAAATGGCACTGGCTGAAATTCCCTTTTCTCTACAACTGTTAAAGTTACAGGAGCCCTGTCCTCCTTTTCATATGGTCAGTCTAGGGTTAGGGTTAGTCAACCCACCATTGACTATCGTGTCATCTGAATTGAGCCATTGTCTTCTCACAGGCACTATAGGAGCAAAAAAGGTGTAAAAGAGTAAAAAGAATAGTTGCCCTGGGTCTGAGAGCAACATTTAGACATGCAAAAACAATTCTGGAACATGCAGCATTGCAGTGAGAGCCAGTGTAGGCAAGGGGACAGACTTCAGTGACAGGGAGGCTGTGTTTACCTTTCTCAGCCCAGACTTTGGGGATGCAAGGTGGTTACATTAGTTCTCCACCCAACATGTCTCAAAGCCTCCAGTGCAAAAAGGAAAGGCAAAAATGACTCTCTCTTTTTCGTCTTCTTTACCTGAGGGCCCTTGTAATTCTGATACAGGACCAGAAACTGCCAGAAACCAGTGGGTCCTGGGTCCACTCTCACAATTCCTTTGCTCTCATCAGAAGTTGTGTTTCTGGTCTGGGTTTCACTGGGAGCACAACTCCACCTCATCCCTAGTTATGTTGCTATAGAGCAAAATCCACAGTGTTGTAACAGCTTAAAGACGAGCAAATCTTGTGAGGTTAAGATTTCATAGGCCAGAGCTACACACTGTGGCCACCTGCTTGGCTGGATTTCCTATGTGAATGCTGCAGTCCTGCTGGAGTGGACAAATGTCCTGAACCCTACATTTATGTCCAGGTCTATCAGATTTAATTAACATAAGGCAGGAGGAGAAGAAATATCAGTGGCTGGATGCAGAAACTTCTTGTGCAACTGGGGCCAGATTTGCACCAAGCAGGATATAATATGTTGAAAGCACTTTGAAAACAGCATATGGAATGTGTCCTGGACCCCAACAGTTGTCAATACCAGTATAACCTTTATAAAGCAGTAGTGTAGATCCTGCCCTAGACAGAGAAGAAATTAGATGTAGTTGGATGTGCAATGCTATCTTGCTTTAACTCTGATATTTTACTTGTTTAGGTATTTAATTTGTACCCTTCCTTTCTATGAGGAAATGATACTCAAGATGGCTAACAACAATAAAAGGCAGCATTTAAATAAAAAACATAATTGAATGATCATAAAAAGAATATATTAAATCACATTAAAAAAGCAGTAAAAGAATAAAAACAGCACCCAACCCAGCAGACCAGCTTACATGCCTGCTTGAATAAAAACATCTTTGCCTGTTGGCAAAGAATTTCGTTCAAAGGCTGCCAAGAGCACTTGTAAAACTGACCAGCTTTTTCCAATCCCCTTGTCAGTTTCATCTCTACAGTGAAGAGGCTGCAAGCTGGAGCAGGGAAGGCTTGTCAGTTTCTCTTCTGCCTCTTTGCAGCCTTTTGTGAGTTCGTCATGAGGAATCAGTGCTGCAAATATGAATTGGAATGCATGCAACTGGAAATATTCCACGTGTGTAAAATGCTGACGTAAATGCACCACACATCAGATTGTGCCACTGCTCTTTCGAGTCTGACAAATTCCAAAGTGACAAATTTGGAATCCTCCTTTGAAAAAACTTTTTTTTAAAAAAAATTGGAGTATGTTAACTTTGAAGTCTGCTGAAGAATGTCCTGGGAGATTGAAATACACTCTTCAGCATTCTGAGTGTATCTGTCGCCTGCGAGGAGAGAAGCAACATGGACAAACCACCAGAAATATGAGTCTATAAAACTCTCCTTCCTCCGTGCACTAGTCTGGCTTCTGATTTCAGCTTCCTGTGGCTGCTCTTTCTTTCTTTCTTTCTTTCTTTCTTTCTTTCTTTCTTTCTTTCTTTCAAAAATGACATATTTGGTTTGAAGTTTGTTAGGACCTTGGATGAAATTTTAAGGGAAAAGGAAGAAAAATCGAAGGAAATACTATCAGCCTTGAAGTTGCTAATGTTGATTCCTTGTTGAATGAATGCACTTTAATAGGGCTCCAGAGAGAAACTTCTAAGGTCAATGTTGCATGGAGGTTTTTTTCTCTCTCCTTAACTTGGTCTGTTTAAAAAAAAATATGTAGAGCACAAGTCTTATGGGAAAATTCAAAATACCGATTGTCAGAGGAAAATGATTACTATGTTCTCGTTTATTCTGGTAAAACCAACTCTGGAGCTTGCCAGGACAGTTGACTTTACTAATCTGCCCCTCAGGTGTGTTGGCATGCTTTGTGCGGGTGCTGCTAGATGAGACAGAGATAGTCTATGGACTCTCCATACTATAGGAGAGCAGGTCCCTTGAATGTAGTTGTTCTGCCTGGGATCTTTCAGGTCTCTCTCAATCCACCACTGTATACTCCGGCATGTAATCCTCTGCTTCTGCTCTAGCCCTCAGTCACCTTTGATAGGAGAGCAGCTATTTGATTTTCTCATGATTTTGAAAAAGCAGGGGGATGGGGAGCAGGGACTCTCGTGACCAGGTCCATTGCTGTGCATGAACTCTGCTGGTTACAAATAGCTTTTCTCTTTTTTTAGTATGAACGGATTGACCTTTTTATCATTGAACCTAAGCAGTTGCTTAGCAACTTATTTGTAATGATGCCTGTTGGGTGACATTTTGAACTGCTACTTTCATGCGTGATATTTTCAGTACTACTGATAGGAGATCTGCTATAACCTTTTCTAAAATTTGTTTCTACCTTTTTAAAGGCATGCGTCAGTCCTTGGGGGAAACAAAATCCCTGATACATGGATGTAAAAGTTGCAAAAAGTTATGGAAACTAAAAATTCAGTTCTCAATGTTTTGCTGGCATTCTCTCCTGCCTGCCCCAAATCATGCTTTTAAACATTGCTCTTTAAACCACCGAGGAACATGGACTTTAAAACAAAAAACAAGGACTGTAATATCTTTCAGAATTTGCAGCTGTAAAAGTAGCTGTATAGGAAAGAAAGGGTCATTTTACTCACCCTGATTTGGAACATGCCCTGGTGTTTGGGGTTAGATCTCTATTAACCCTGTGCTAATTTAGACAGACAAAAGTCCTACAACTCCCAGCATTCCCCAGCCAGCCAGTTGCAGGACTTTTTTTTCTTTCTAAACATGCATAGGATTACACTCTAAATCTAACAAAACTCTGGACACCAGGGAATGAGGGCTGGTGTTGGTTGGCTGTTTGGGAATTATTCTTTATATTCGGAAACCAACCTGTGACACCAGGGGTGCAGAACCTCTTTCAGCCAGAGGATCAAATTGCATTTTGGGGGAGCTCTCGGAGACCACATTCCAGTGGTGGATGAGTTCGAGGGCAAAAGGGATGGGGTAAAAATACCAGCACATTTTAGTTTAAAGCTGGTTCCTGGTCGACAGATAGTTGGCCACTGTGTAAACAGAGTGCTGGACAAGATTGACCCTTGTTCTGATCCAAGACTGAGATGCTGTTACTGGGTGGTGCTCAATCTGTCCTAGATGGGGTTGCACTCTTCCTGAAGGGGCAGGTTCACAGCTTGGATGCCTTCCTGGAGCCATCGTTGTCACTGGAGGCTCAAATAGCCTCAGTGGCACAGAGTACCTTAATAATAATAATAATAATATATTTATTTATCACCCGCCTCTCCCAACGGATCGAGGCGGGGAACAACACCAAACACAAAATACAAAAACTGATTAAAAGCAGATAAAACCAGTACATCATTAAAACACCAATAAAACACCAATAAAACACTTCAAAATTCATCTGGGTAGGCCTGCCGGAAGAGATAAGTCTTTATAGATCTTTTAAATTCCAAAAGACTAGTGAGTTGGCGAATCTCTCCCGGCAGGTCATTCCATAATCTGGGAGCGGCAGAAGAGAAGGTCCTCTGGGTAACGGTTGTCAGTCTAGTTCTTGTTGACTGTAATAAATTCTTCCCAGAGGACCTGAGCGTGCGGGGCGGATTGTATGGGAGAAGGCGATCCCGTAGGTAACCTGGACCCAAACCATGTAGGGCTTTAAAGGTAATAACCAACACTTTGTACTTCGCCCGGAAACTGATTGGCAGCCAGTGAAGAGATTTTAAAACTGGTGTAATGTGGTCACCCCTAGATGTACCGGTGACCAACCTGGCTGCCATATTTTGAACTAATTGAAGTTTCCGGACTAGGCACAGAGGTAGCCCTATGTACAGCGCATTGCAGAAGTCGAGCCTCGAAGTTACCAGTGCGTGCACTACTGATTTTAGGTCTTCCAACTCTAGGAAGGGGCGCAGCTGGCGTATCAGCCGAAGCTGATAGTAGGCACTCCTGGCAGTCGCATCTATCTGAGCTGTCATTTGGAGCGACGGATCCAGGAGCACCCCCAAGCTGCGAACACAGTCTTTCAGGGGGAGTGTAACCTTCTACCGACTTTGGTTGGTGACCCAGCTACATTCCTATCTGGCCAGGAGTAACCTGGCTTCAGTTGTCTGTGCTCTGGTAACCTCCAAATGAGATTACTTCACTATATGTGGGGCTGCCTTTGAAGATGATTCAGAAGCTGCAGCTTGTGCAAAATGCTGTGCATATGATTGATAACAGGGACAAGAAGGTCCAAACATATAATACAGATTCTGGCCTGCTTGTTTTGGCTGTCTGTATATTTCCAGGTCTGAATCAAGGTGCTGGTTTTGACCTTTAAGGCCTTATAGAGCTCAGGACCACAATACCTAATGGAGCATCTCTCCTGGCATGAACCAACCTGTACACTATATTCAGCATCTAAGACCCCCCTCCAGGTGCTTCCTCCAAGGGAGGCTCAGAGGGTGGCAACAAGGGAGAGGCCTTCTTGGTGGTGGCCCCCCTATTATGGAATGATCTTCCCAATGAGGCACGCCTGGCACCATCATTGTTATCCTTTCAGCGCCAGATTAAAACTCCCCTCTTCTGCCAGGTGTTTGTCAGCATATGATGAGCTTTTAATCAGGTCCTGCATTGTCTTTGGTTGATCGTTTAAAAAAATATTTTTAGATATACATTGTCTGTATGTGTGCTGTCTGCTTACGTGTTTTTATGTAAATAGTTTTGCACTCTGTAAAATGCATTTTTCATGGTTTTTAATCTTTGTGAACTGTCCAGAGAGCTTCAGTTGTGGGCTGGTATAAAAGTATAATTAATAAATTGGATGAATGAATGACTGCCAGTACCTGAGCCTTAGGAGAGGCATTTCAACCAGTTAGAATTGGGGTGGGATGGGGGAATTCACAAAAGCCAGAAAACCACCGAAATATTGGTGGTCGGAGAGCAGGGGAAGGGAGCGTGGGCACCTGGGGAGGGCCAGATTGAGACCCCAGGACAGCTGGATTGGACTACCGCGTGTGACGTTCTACACCCCTGTGCTATACCATCATACATTGAAGCAAAGTTTCCTTATGCTCAAGAAGTTGAGAGAGTTAAGCCGCATCGAAGTGGCTTGACTGACATGCTCTGGCAGCCAGCCAACTTGGTTTGTGTCAGTCACATGCCACAAATATGTGCATATAACGAGAGGAAACATGTCGCCATGTCAGAGATCAGGGTTTGGTTTTGTCCTGTTGGAGAAGGCCTACCTGGCCCCAAATGACCCTTCTAGCAGTAAACCCATCTTTAAACCCATCCCATGGCCACAGTAAAGTAGCATAATCTTGGGCCCTCCCTGCAGCCTCCAGAGATGAGCCAGAGGAAACAAGGCTTTTATTTCCTGCAAGCACCTCTTGCCAGCTTTCGAGCCTCCTTTTATGTTGCTTGCTAAATGCAGGAAATGACAATTGCATGTTCAAATTGTGTTTCTGTCCCCAGCTGGCTATGCTGAGCTGGCGATGGGCAGGAAGCGAGCAAAGACTGTTTTAAATCCCCTTTGTTCTCACTTCCTTGGTAAGGGCCTCACTCTTTCCTGTGATTTGAACTTTTGTTGTCGATGGATGGAGGGAGGGAGGGAGGGAGGGGGGAGAGAGAGAGAGAGATTGTTGCTTTCTTTAGTATCTTTAGTATTCTTTAGATTTTTGATCACCTGCATTTCTGCAACAGGGTAAAATATTTTGCCTTTAAACTCACTGTTCCGTTGCTTGACTATATATTTTTTTTAAAAAAAATTGAGGGGAAATCTGTTCCCTTCTTTTTGCCCATACCAAAGACTGAATGGACCCATTGGGATGGCTCTGGACCCTTCCAGTTTCCTACCATGGGATAAGCACTGGCATCATTTTTTAAAATACATCTTAAGCCACCTTGTGGATGCTGCGCTAGATCCATAATTAACACTAATATTCCCTGGGTACATGCATTCATCTCCTCCCTTCTGCTTGGTTCCTAAATTCTAGTCATTGGCATTTCCTTGTTGTTATTTTTAGGAATCAAAGCCTGTGCAGTATTAAAGAATCCAGGTGTGGACAGATGTACTGTTAGCCTTCTGTGGCTTGCCTGACTTTCTTGATTCATCTGCAGCTGTCTCATCTTCAGGCTCTTTGGTGTGGTTATCTTGTTTGCTCTGGCTCACTCTCAAACATACACAAGTCAGGCCACAATAGTTACAGGGTTGTGTGTGAAGGATTATTCTTGGGCAAGAGCCATAGGCCAGCAGTACAGTACATGCTTTATATGCAAAAGGTCCCAGTGTTCTCTCTCTGGCATCTCTGAATAGGGCTGGAAATACTCCTGTCTGAACTCCTGGGGTCTCTCTGTACATTGTTTTCACTCTGGGGTGGCTCTGAATCTGCACTGTGTCAGTTATATGACACAGAACCAAAGATGCGGAACACAAAAGTCTGGGATTTACCCTGACTTACCCTGCATGAGCGAGATCAGTGCGTCTCTTCCCTGTCTGTCCTTGCTCAGATGCTGCATGGGGAGTGGGGTTTCCTGGATGGAAGATGACCTGCCAATGGCCGCTGGAAAGCCTTTGCTGCGTCCATCCATCTGTATAACTTGCTGCCATCCTACACCACCAAAACCATGGGGTTTGGCGGTGGAGCAGCGCCAAGTCATCACCGTGAAGACAGCCCCCTGGAGAACCACTGCAGCCTTCCACAACCTGTCATCCTCCCAGATATTTTGAACTACAACTCCCATGAGCCCAACCCTAGACTGGGGATTATGGCCATTGCAGTCCAACACATTGGGAGGCCTCCAAATTGGGAATGGCTGGTTTTAGACAATAATGATCTAGAAATTGACCAATGGTCTTCCTATGTTTCAACATTTAAACTTTTGATTCATGTCCAAACTTAAGTTTCTAGAGGTCATGGGTGGGAAACCTGTCACCCTCCAGATATGGTTGGACTCCAACTCCCATAAGCCATAGTTAGCCTAGTCAAGGCCTGGGGATTCTGGGAGTGGTAGACCAGCAACTTCTGGCGGGGCAGAGGTCCCCAATTTCTGCTATGGTTGGATTTTATAAATTCTAGTTATTTTATTTTACATGTGGGACACAGATGTTTTATTTACCATACAGTGGCTGTTCAGAATTGCTGTGCCACAGTTCTAACACCATGGAGGGCTTTCAGTCTGCTGAACATTATCTGCTGAACATTATCACCCTCTGCCCTTTTCTGGAGATTGTAGGAGTCTCTCACAGTGGGTGGCTGATGACCAGCTCTACATGACTCACTCTCCAGGGGTTTGGCAAATCATTAAAGCTGCCTTCCCCAACCTGGTACCCTCTAGATGGTACCCCCATCTGGCTGTGGAGGTGATGGGAGTTGTAGTCAAAATCCATCCAGAGGGTATGAGGTTGGGAAAGGATGCAATTAAGCATTTAAGCATTTAAGCAGCCACAGTTTCACCCAGTGCTTCTCAGCATCTTGCCAGCTCATCTCCACAAATGCATGTGGCTGGTTGCAACTCTAGGGAATTTCTTTCCAGACTGACTCTGTTTCCCCATTCTCTCATTTTTTAAATTTCAGATCAGTCAAGTCTTGGGCAACGAAATCAAGTTTGCAGTGAGGGAACCCTTGGGGCTCAGGTAAGTTTCCAGGCAGCGCCTCTTTGCTCAGCCTACTAGCCAAAGGCAAAGTGGGATGCTGAGGGATGGACTGCAGCATTGACACTGAAGTTCTGAGCCCTTCCCTTACGTCTTCTGCATGTAGGTTTTTCATGCATTGTCATTAATGGTGACTTTGCGACTGGGAAAGACTTTAGTGGAGATGATTTCCAACTCTGTGGAGCATATCTGAAAGTCCTGTGTCGGGCACATGTCTCCTTGCTCTATAACTTTTAAAGACACAGAAACTCCATTTGGCACCAAGAATTCACCTGTACAGTGTGCAGTGATGATGGCAGATTCTAATACAGGATGTGGTTGGAGGCCCTTCAATTTTTGATGCATACATGCATTTCACCAGGGCAGCACTGTGTCCTTTACTGTGAAACAGCACAGCAGGGGAGGTTTTAACTTCTTGCCTTGGTTAATAAAACAACCCATTCTCTGTAAAGTTCTCCTGAGATATTACTTTGTTCAGTCCATATTTTGGTACCAGATTTTTAGTGCTGCCATGATAGATGGAGGTTAGCTGTAAGTTGCACCCAATGTTAGTCTAAATGGGTCTACTCTAAGTAGGCCTATTATTGGATACAGCCCCTTGTGCTTTTGTATGGGAGAATGGCTCTAATGGGGCTTACAGGAAAAGCAAGCATTCCGTTCCCCATAGGCAGAAAACTGACTCAGCCAATACTTCAACAGTGTGATTTGGGCCTATGGCTTGAGTTGGTTCCCTTTATTTTGTTGTCCACATAGAGTTGGCTTATCTCAGCCCTTTCCGGCCTGGTACCCTCCAGATGTGTTGGATGACAGGCTATTAATGGCTACAAGTCCTGATGGCTAAATGCTATCTCCAGTATCAGGGGCAGTATATCTATGTACACCAGTTGCTGGGGAACATGGGCGGGAGGGTGCTGTTGCACTCATGTCCTGCTTGTGTGGGCAGCTGGTTGGCCGCTGTGTGAACAGAATACTGGACTAGCTAGATCTTGGTCTGATCCAGCAGGGCTCTCCTTATGTCCTTAAGCCCTACTTATGCTCTTTCTTGCCTACCTTTCAGAGCAAATAGTGAAAGTTACCCATCAGTTATACACTGCTTTAGCAACCAGTTACCAAAGCATACAGATTGCTTGACATAAGCCCTTGCCAGCATGGCTAGTGGTGAGGAATGCTGGGAGATGAAATCCAAAACACATCTACTTTCTGCCCACCCCTATGCTACACAACTATTTTATTGCTTCTTACAAAATTGTTTAACCTGACATAGGTGGATGTTGTTTTCTAAAGAAAAGTTAATGCATTAGAGGTAGGGATGTGCATCAGATCGGGTCCAATTCACGATCTGGAACTGATCTGACCAAAATCTAATAAAATTATCCGATTCCGATCCCAGTTTCTGGATCGTCCAATCTGATCCGAACCGGTCGGAAAGGACTCGATCCGGTTTGGATAAGATCGGAGGATCGGCTCTCCCCCCCCCCCCCGCGCTCCTTACCTGCTGGGGCCGTCCGCTGCAGTCTGCTGCCCCCTTCTACTGAGAAACAGGCTTTGCGGCCTGCCTCTCAGTAGTGCACCGGGTGATGACGGGCGCCTCGGCAGGTAAGGAGCGTGAGGGGGGAGGAGGGGGAGGGCCCCACTTACCTGCCAGGATGCCCACTTCCCTCTGCTGCTCCAGTCTACTAAGAAACAGGCTTCGTGGCCTGCTTCTCAGTAGCACGCCAGTTGAAGCCTGTTTCTCAGTAGATCAGAGCAGCGGATGGCAGTGGATGGCCCCGGCAGGTAAGGAGCGTGAGTGGAGGGGAGGGATAGGGAGGGGGGAGTTAGGCTTTCTTTCCCCCAATGCAAGCCTATGGCGAAAACACCAAAAATGGCGGCTGATTTGAAAATTGGACGTCCGATTTTCAGATCGGGTCCGATCCGACGGACCTCCAATTTTGTCCGAACCAATCCAGGACAACATCGGCGGTCCCGATCTGGGTCCCGATCCGATCCGGGGGGGTCTGTGCACATCCCTAATTAGAGGTACAGAGATCTGCTAGCTATTTGAACACACCTTTTAGAAAATATAGCAGAATTTATGCATTTACAAAGTACAATTGTATGAGGTGCGTGGTTCACTGCAAATAAGATTTAACTTCAGAAACTGCTGTTTTTGAAGAGGCTCAATAGATCTCAATATATGAAATGGAACACATTGATACTAGGCCATCTCTTTCCTTACATCTATGTCCATTACAGGCTTCTTGATGAATAAGCAGATCAGTAAAATATGACATAGAAATATGGTGAAATTTAGTTGATTCACAAAGTAGGAACAAAGCCAGAGCTATGACACCACCTTAGATGGTTAGGATGATGTGCCAAGCTTACTATCCCCCTCCCCCAGGCTACAGTGGGAACAACTTTTAAATGAGCAAATTCTGAATCTTTCAGATTTCTCCAAAATGAGGCTTTCTGTGAATCTGCAGAGATGTTCCAAGCTACAACTGCAGAAGCTCTAGGCCAAGAAATTTCATGAGGATGATTGGCTAAGTAAAAGACTTGTAAGCTTAGAAAAAGGGAAGCCGCACTCATCTCATCTGAACTGGCCCTGAGTGGTTAGGAAATATTTGCAAAGCAAACCAAGCTGTGAAGATTAAGGAAAGGAAAAAAATTATGTTTATAGGATGCTGCTTATGTTGACCGTGGTTTGTCTAACTTCTAGCAGGTACACCTACAGACCTATACCCTATAAGCAGCATCCTAAGACTGTTAGGAGGTGACAAGTGATGAGGCAGTTCCCTTGGCTGTGTTTTTGATTTTTTTTCTGATATCATCATCACAGCTATTTGCTCTTGAAATAGATCAACCAGATGGAGAAGTTTTGCTAATGGACCTCGTGGAGATGCTGTAAAGCTAAATGTAGTCTTACTTAAAAATAATAATCTAATTTTCACTTATTAACTGGCACGTGACTATTTTCAAAAATCTCTCTCCTAAATACTTTTGATCTGGCCATGGTCTTCAGTGATAAACAATCTGTCTGTGTATAACAAATCTATAAGGCCAGTCTTTTTATGAGAGAATCTCTTTCCTGACTCTCCCAGTCATTTTTCCAAAATTTGTAGTTCAATGATTTTTGCAAATGCTGTGAAATTGCTTTAGGAAAGTCTGGTCTTTGTCTCCTTTACTCTCTCTTTGCTCTTGCATTCTTCTTGGCCAGTCAACAAGGATTGCCCTACTGGCCTTCCTCATAGAAACAAGATCTATTCCAGGCAACAACCTTTTATATAAAGCTGACCGGGGGAGATGTCATCTTTAGATTGCTTGTTTTCCAATTTAAGCGTTACTTCTTTTCCATTTTATTTTGCAGGGTTTGGCAGTTTGTGTCAGCCATCATATTTTCTGGGGTTGCTATCATGGTAAGTGAACAAAATATTCCCACACTGGGCTTGAGTCTCAAGATTTGAAAATGTGTCTCTTCACAGCCCTTCTCGGGATACTGTCCTCAAATTAACTTTTTCTTTCCTCCTCTTTCCCACTGCTCCTCAGCAGAATCAGGCAGTGTCACAGGGGAACATGGGTAGGAGGGTGCTCTTGCATTCATGTCCTGCTTGTGGGTTTCTGGTCAACAGCTGGTTGGTCACTGTGTTAACAGAGTGTAGGCTAGATGGATCCTTGGTCTGGGGGCTCTTCTATTGTTGCACTCATTTTTATTTTATTTAAAATTACTTTTAGAGGGTGGAACCTTTTCATAAGAACAGCCCTGCTGGATCAGAACAAGGGTGCATCTAGTCCAGCATTCTGTTCATATAGTGGCCAACCCGCTTCCCACAGGAAACCTACAAGCAGGATATGGACACAACAACAGCCTCCTGCTCACGTTTCTCCGCAATTAGTATAGATGGGCATACTGCCCCAATACTGGAGGTAGCATAGAGTCATCAGGTCTAGTAGCCATTGTATCCTTCTTCTCCAGGAATTTGTCTAACCCCCTTTTAAAGCCATCCAAATTGGTAGCCATCAGTGCATCTTGTGGAAGTGAATTCCATAGTTTAACTATGCGCTGTGTGAAGAAGGACTTCCTTTTATGTGTCCTGAATCTCCCAATAATCAGATTCATGGGATGACTCCGGGTTCTAGTTTTCTGAGAAAGGGAGAAGAATATCTCCCTATCCATGTCTCAAGGTGATGTGCAAGTTAAAAACCACATAAAGTGGATATAATAAAAATCAATAAGAACATATTCAATAAAAAAACCACAAAAAACAGAGATTATCAATAAAAATCAATAAAACAGAATAAAAACCAGCAGTCCAGACATTATGTGAAAGTGAGTAAAAACAGATGGGTCTTCAGAGCTTTTCTGAGGACCTACAAAGAAGGGTTCTAATGAACCCCTGATGAAAACTGATTCCAGAGGCATGGGGCCACAACTGAGAAGGCCCTCTCCCTTGTATTCATCACCCTAACCACCCTTGTGTAAGTGAGAAGGGCCTCTGTTGATGACCTCAGAGTGTAGGCAGGCTGGTCTGTGGGAAGTAGCTTGGACCCAAAAACAGTACTTTAAATTGGACTCAGAAATACACTGGCAACTAGTTTATCATGGGTGGGAGGCACTGATCCAAACCAGGGCTTCAACTTCCATTTGCAAGCAGTGATACTTGCCAGGCCATGCATGCACCTGCCTGCCTTTAATTAGAGACTGTTTTCCTGACTGAACCAAGCTCAAGGACATAGAGAATATTTCTCTATTAATGTTGATTTCTTATCCATAGGCTCTCACCTTTCCCGATCAGCTCTACGATGCTGTCTTTGAGGAAGAGTCCATCAATAGCAAGTTGCCCGTCCGTCTGTATGGAGGAGCCTTGCTTAGTGAGTAGTAATTTAGTTGGCAAGAGGTGACGCAGTCTGCTCTAGTGAGAATCTCTCTCTCTCTCTCTCTCTCTCTCTCTCCCTCTCTCTCTCTCTCTGTGTGTGTGAGATATACACACACACAGATTGCATCTAGTTCAGGGATGGGGAACGTGCGTCCCTCCAGATGTTTTTGGACTGCAACTCCCATCAGCCCTAGTCAGCAGAACTAATGGTGAGGGATGATGGAAGTTCTAGTCCAACGCCATCTAGAGAAACTATTCCCTACCTTTGATCTATATTCCTCTTCCAGAGAATTTTGTACTTGCAGGTTTGACATATTATTGTGCAGTCACTAGCTCTCCGAGTCATTCCTCTGTGACATTTAACAGGTTTAGGAAAGGTGATGATCATATCACTTTATCAGTACCAGAGCTTGCTATGTCTAAAGTAGCAATGGGAGAACTGCTGGTTTTGTGTGTGTGTGCAAGAACTCTTTCTTAATGGAGAAGCCTTTGACCAAGTGAAACCGCCTCTGCTGCCTAAACTGTATCTGCTTGAGGGACAAGAGTCGTCTCATAGACCGGTTCTTTTTACTAGCTCCAGACAGCTTTGTGTGCTACATTCCTGTTGCTTCTTCTGGAAGGAATTTTGGACACATCTACAAGATGTGAAGCAGTGCATTCATCTCCTGATTGTAAAGGGTCAGGATGGCCTTGAGTCTGATACCACAGACAAGTCTAGTGCAGCTAGAAACTTTCTTGCCATATCCTGTGAGCTTGTAGCAGCACCTGGTGGTAACGACTGGAAATGCAGCAGTCTGTGGACCTACATTTAAAACTCAGCTGTAGAGCCAACGATCCAGTTCGTGCATGAGTGGGTGTGCTGCCTGCAGACCTGCTTTCTCTCTCCTGCTTATCGCCGACAACCGATCGGTTTTTCAACTGATGAGCTGTCATAATGTGTGAGCTTCGTTCGCACATAATGACAACCCAGAGTACAGGGTGTCAGATAATGTCAGTGTCTCTGCCAAGAAGAAAGTGACGGGGCCCGTGTCCCTGCATGCCCTGGCTCTGCTAAACCACTGCTTGTGATAGCTGAATGGAGTTATGATTTTGCATTTAACCCAGTGGAAAGCTTGACGGGCTTACAGGCAGCATGCGAGCCCAGCTTCTGGCCATGCCTGTAGTATCGTTTGGCCTGCTGGAGCAACTGTGTCCTAGCCCTCTCTTCTTCCATTCCCTTAGGTATCTCCCTGATCATGTGGAATGCCCTATACACGGCTGAGAAGATCATCATCCGTTGGACCCTGCTGACGGAAGCTTGTTACTTTGGGATACAGTTCTTGGGCAAGTAGATCTCTTTCGGGGAACAAAGGGACCAAGGGAGTTGCAAAAAATTGCAAAAAAAGAAATCTATTCACTGCATTTAGAGTTTGTCCAGGGATAACATCACATTGTGGCTGACTGTATTGGGAAGAAGACCATGAGGTTGGAACCAGTAGTAATATTTGGCTGTAGCATGTGCAAAGAGTGAGAAACCATAAGGCAATGGTGGGTAACTTGTGGCCCTCCAGATGTTTTCACCTACAACTTCCATGAGCCTTAATGAGCATAGCCAGTGATGAGGGATCATGGGAGTTGTAAGGCAGGGCCACAGGTTGTGCCCCCCCCCCCCGCTCTAAGGAAAGAGATATAACTGGTTTATTTGATCCCTGTGGGGAAACCATTGCCGTAATTAAGATTTAGCTCTACTGTGTACACTAAAACTGCATCTATAATGCCAGTTGGGTTTCTCAGATAAGAAATGCTCCATGTCTTATTTCGGCATCCTAAATTCTCTTCTTGCCTCCTGCCTTCCATCAGTTCAAAGCTGCCAAATTAGATGTCCACTGTGCCTATTCCTTACAGGAAATCATTCCTAAAACTGCAGCTATAGATTTGGGTGCATGGAGACAAAAGCCACGCCCACTAATCCTGGGAAGGAAATCTTAAGCTTGGAAGAAGTTTTGTTTCTGTGAATAGCAGAGTGCAGTTCCTGCCTTAGTACCTATGTCAGAGGGCTCTCGGCATGCTATTCCCAGAGGGGCATGAAGATGCAAGTTCATTGGCATACAAAAGCACTGATACCCCTGAGCACTTCTAGATCTGCAGGGCACAGCTTAGGGAAGCATCTTAGCCAGAGGTGGGCAACTGGTGGCCCTCCATATGTTTTAGCTATAGGAGGGATGTCAGACAAATCTAGTTGGAGGGTGGAGCTTGATGGGCTTTCATTGGCTTGCCCCCCCTCAAACTCCATTCCCTTTTCCGCCAGCTGGCCCGACTTGGTCTGCAGAGAATCAGGCCAGCTGGAGGATTTTCTGTACCTTTTTTTTATTTGCGGAAATCAACACCTGCGCAAATCACAGTTGCAACCTGTGCAAATTACACAAATTGCAGCTGCGATGTGTGCAAATGTGCAGCCGTGGAAGTCTGGTGAGCCCCAAAAGGGCTGGATTTCCTGGCAATGGACATCCCTAGCCTATATCTCCCATGATCCCTCACTACTGGCTACGTTGACTAGGGCTGATGGGAATTGTAGGCTAAAACATCTGAAGGAGATGTGCAGGCTTGCCTGAGGGTGTTTAAAGCTTTGGATCCTCTCTATACATTCTCAGAAGCATCACCATCTTCCCCAACCCACATGACTGGTAATAGACCTGACTAAGCTTCTTTCCCACCCTGCCTACAGACAGATGTGCAGTGGAAGGACTTAGGGAGTGATAAGTAAAGGGACACTGGCCATGTGGCATTTGCTTTGCTTCCTGAATAGTTCTTCCTTATCAAACATGCAGTTTTGACTTGGGAAATTGAAGCTTCGTAATTGACAGCTGAGTTGATTTCTCCCCTGCTTCTTTCCTCCCCCCCCCCCACTTTTTTATTATTGAAAGCAGGACTGTTTCAGAGACGAACAATTTCCTAAAGACGCCAAGCAAAACCTTTCTAGGGCTTGCCTACCTGATTTTAAAGGGGAAAATGCGAGATGATGGCATTCTAGGCTTTGTGGTTCTGGTGACTGACGTTGCGGCTGAGAAGCCAGACTAGATGGATTGGACTACCACTCACATCAACCCTAGCGACTGGAGTTGTAGTCCAACCCATCTGGGGAAGGTTGGCCCTGCACAGTACAGGTCCTGCCAAGTAACGTGTGAAGCAAATGTCTCTGTCTCCTCAAAGAGTTGCAGGAGGCAGAGAAGGCTTTTTGAGTATTTTGCTCCTGACCTGCCATCTTTCTCTTTCAGTGACGATCATCACCCTGGTCGAGAGTGGCCGGGCCTCCACCGGAGCCACACTCCTCCTCACCAGCCGGGCCCTCTTTGTACTTATCAGCGCTTATTATTATTACCAAGTTGGACGCAGACCCAAGAAAATCTAAGACTTCTGAGGGCTGGGGGTAGAAGAGCTTGTTCTTACTCTTGCCTTCCTTTTGTTCCTTTTTGTGTTTTGTCTTGAAGAGCAGACTTCCTTGTGGCATGCGTGAGTGTATACATCGAGCGCTGATGTCACTACCCCATCAGGCATGGAAGAGGAGAGATCAAAGCCAAGCTGCCTGTTTGGGGAGGGTGAGAAAACAGAGTGCAGAGATATCAAGGGCTCCTCAGATTCAGAGGGTTGAGAGAAAACCTTTCCAGTAGCCATTTTCCCCTGTGGCAAGGCCTTCCCCAACCTGCTTGCCTCTTGAACTTTTTGGACTACGGCCCTCACCGTCTCCAGCCAAACAGGTCACTGGCCATGCTGTCTGGGTTCGATTGAAGTTGTAGTTGCCACAGCAGGAGGGTACCAGGTTGTGGAAGGCTGCTGTAGAACATGATCAAAATCTATATGCGTCCATGGAAATGGAGCAGTGTATCTAACTGAACTCAAAGGGCCAAAGGAGCCCTGTGAACAGTGGGTCAATTGACAATATCCTTCTTCCCACTGGCCATCTGGGACTCTTTGCAGTCCACATACTCAAAATCATGCTACCTGGGCCTAAGCAGTGTCTTGCCTCATATGGGGCACAGGCAGTGGTAAACCTAAGGCCATATTTTGCTCAACATCTAGGAAGTTAGAACTTCGCATCCTTAAATAAACTCTTAGGTCAGAGGTGGGTCTTCAGCTCCCAGCATTCCTGGCCATTGGTCATACTGGCAGAGGCTTATGGGAGTTGAAGTCTAAAACATCTGGAAATTTACCTTTCACCCCACCTGATGTGTGGATTTTACTGCCCTACATGAAAACCCTTGATCTTTTCATTAGCATTAACTATACTAATTTAAGAACTTAATTTTTGAAGGATGCCTCATGAAAATAACTGAATCAGCCCTCTTTGTTTCTGTCCCTACCCACCGCCCCACATGAGTACTGCACCCATTTCTTTATTCTGTTGCTCTTTTTAGTACCAGGCATTGCAGAAATGCTTTCAGATGTTTCCAGATAGAATATAGGGGAAAGAGGACATGGGAGGGATTAATAAAGAAACCATGAGTTCTCACAATCACTTTTCCTTTTCTTTTCTTCCACAAAAATGCCAACACAGGTAAATGTACTGTAGTTACGGAGATTTACAAATTGCTGCCAAGCACCAAACTATTTAAACTGCAATTGTTATGCTTCCATATGGGAACACCTTTATAAACAAGTATCCAAGAAAATTGCAGGAAAGTGTCGCCTTGTTCAATTGTACTCCATATCTGTTGCATATGCTGGCACACTTGATTTTAGTGGTTCTTCTAGCCTTCTGTGAAATGGAAAGATTCTTATGTGTGATGGGCTGCTGGAAGGGGATTTACATCTGATTCCTGTATCCCTTCTGATGTGTGGTGGCAGGTATGGAAACATGACTGCACCCCACTGGACCTATTGAACTGCTAAATTTACTAGATTGTGAACCAGGCACTGAATCTGTGCCCAGAAGGGTGTTTGCATGTGGAATGTCCCTCTGCATGTGCCATGTGCAAGAGGTTGCCCGAACTCCTCAGCTGTGCTCAGGAGGGGGCAAAAACAGCTCAGTCAAGGGATCTTGCCTCTGCAGTGTTTTTCGTAAGCAGCAACTCAAACGTTTGAGGCACTCTGGTGATTGGCATTTATTTCTTAACCATTCCATCACCTGCAGTGTTCAGGGTTCACATGAGTAAAAGTTCCATTCCATTCACGTCTACTATCTTGAATCCAGAATTAATGTTAAAAGGACAGTGTAGTTTAACGTAGACTATAGGGCCACCTTCCTCAACCTAGTGCCCTCCAGGTGTTTTAGACTACAGCTGTCTCTTTATGCCTAGCCATTGGCCGTGCTAGTTGGGGCTGACAGGAGTTGTAGTCCAAAACAACTGGAAAACGTCAGGTCATGGAAGGGTGCTATAAGGGTTTCCCCAAAGTAGAAGGCTAATAATCTTGGTGTGCCAATGAGTTTTCTCAAACTTCTATTGTGTTTAAGAGGAAAACAGATTAAAGTTTGAGATCTCTTCTCTTCCTGGGCCTCTTCTACCCTGTTGGGATTCTGTGTAGATAATTTCACATGAAATTGGGCATGATGTGTGATCCCCATATAGACCTACAAACGTAAAGCACAGCAAGCTTGGAAAGGAAACTAGACGAATTGTCTATTTGATGTGGAGTTTAAGGCATTTTCCAACATGGACTTGCTAAGAGGGAGCAAGCAATTAGGAGTGGATGTGACAAGTCTGGAGTAAGCACATGGAGTTGGCTTTGCACTGGGATGCAGTATCAACATGGGAGCACATTACATCCATCAAACTGTGATTATTTTTTAAAGACATGCAACCACCATCACTACATCTTCAGCAGCAATCAACATTTATTTAGAAGTCCCAGGAACGCTTGAAGGACTGTTGGTAACGTGCTGGCTTTTGCCTCCTTTATACCTTTTTTGGCATCTATCCAACATGTGCATGAACTTGGGCTACTATATGCATTGCAGCTAATGGCCATGCAAAGACCATGCATCAAGTGGAAATCCTCAAATTATTTGAACGTATTGATAAATGTGGTGATTCAAGTGTAGACTTTCGAATCCAAGGGGAGTGCCTAGTGGTCTCATGTGAGGTTAAAGTCTCCACAGGAGCAATTTTGTTAATGCTACTTTCAACTATCACTCACAGTCCTTGGTCTGTGGAAAAGTTGGTCTGTACACTCTGTGAAATTAGTATGGTTTTCAGCATTTACTGTCTGGCTTTGAGCATTTTGTTCTGAAGAGGATGGGGCTGTGACTATGCCCATTTCAGAGAGAACTAGACTGCAGAAGGGAATCTGTGCATAGTTGCTCTCTCCTGGTGTTCAAAACCAGGAGTTTTGCCATGGGGAGAGGGAACCAAAAGTGCTTTAAAATCACAAAATGGGTCTTTAATCCTAACTTTTGGGTCTAATCTTCAAATACTTCATTTAAAAAACACACCAGAAAATCAGCAATATAATCAGAGCTGCCATCATGACCGCTTGCCCAAGATTCAGACAGTATAAACCGGTTTGGATATCACATGGCAGTTCCTGGGTTGCCCAAACCATTGCAGTTTCCTGTTTTATTCAACATGCCAGGAACATTTGCACCTGGAAACTGGGTTGTTTATGGGTTAAACAACCCAGAGTTAACCCACCAAATGCCTGTGATGCCTGAGTTTTCAGTTTTAATCAACAGTGAGCATGTGGCTCATATGCTTTGCTTGTTCCCACAATTCATGGGTTAAACAATTCAGGAATTGCTGCTATGATGTCCAAACCCATCAGTAACAAAGATTGTAGTGTCTGCCCTTTTAACTGGGCAACAACCATAGGCCTGCTCAGGCTTGCTCCCTGTATTTGGGAAAGCAATAAGGATGGGGAGGAGCTTCACACAGAGTAGAAGACAGAGCATATGTCCAGTAGAACACAAATATGTAAGGTCTCAGATTCATGTTGTGGTATCTAGTGCCCTGCAGATATTTTAGACTACAACTCCCACAGGTCTTAGTCAGCATGGCCAATGATAAGGGATTCTGGGAATTGTAGTCAAAACATCTGGTGTTAGATCAAGGTTCTGCCTTCTATGAGAGGGAGTGGTCTGTTCATGGAAGGTCCTGCCTGATTATGGGGAATCCCCCCCCCTATACACATCATAGCTCACCCTGTTCAGTAGGGTCTTCTGACTCTCTGTAGCATTTTCAGGAGTGGAGGGGCTGCTATAGGAAGGAGGAAGTCTTCTTCTGCCATGTAGTTGATCCAGCTTAAATCTGGATTTAACCCTTGCCTACCCTTGGCCTCTACTAGTGCTGGGAAAGGCCTGTCACAGGCTGAGAAAGCTGTTGCCACCACAGGGGTTCATATGGGCTGGCATGGAACAGGCCATTGGTATGATGTATTATAAGGTAGCTCTTACATCCCACGTCTGAGTAAGGATGGCTTCAAAATAGCCTCACCATAAGAAAATGGTTGCATGATGATTGAACACTTTTGTGAATGCTGTGCCCCCTTCTTTCTGAAATCAAGGATAACCAACACAAGAGCACAGAGTGTGGTGTGAAAAGCTCTAAGCTGCCACACCCACCAATGATCTTCGCAGATGTGAACCCTCTCCTAACTGGGTCATCATTGCATGCCAAAGCACAGAAAGAACCCAACATTGTTGGCTGAATAAAGGGAGCTGTAGCCTTCACAGCTGTATGGAAATCAAATGCAACACCAGATAGGAGTGTAGTTCATCTCAATTATTCTACAGTGCTCTGCCATGGCTTTTATCAGCCCATGAATGATAGCTGAGTTGGTAAGTATTGTGAAGGAGCTCAGCAAACTCCTTTTTGTTTACAAAGTATGTCTTAGTTTTACTGCCTCAACACTGCAGTCATACTTGGAATTTGCACATTTAGAACCCGGAATTTGCAAATTGGAAGAATATGAATTTGTCCAGCGAGATTTATGACCTATAGAACAGAGGTGATTTGGACATTTAAAATGACACAACATGACTACTGGGAAGACATGAGTTCTCCCTCTATTGCAGGACCACTTTCAGCCCAGGGATTGAATTCCATTTTGGAGAAGC
The DNA here is from genome assembly GCA_029215795.1 of Anniella stebbinsi. Classification (NCBI taxonomy): domain Eukaryota; kingdom Metazoa; phylum Chordata; class Lepidosauria; order Squamata; family Anniellidae; genus Anniella; species Anniella stebbinsi. The sequence continues at coordinate 305,558,052 of JARDYH010000001.1, read as the reverse complement.
TTTTGTGGATCCCATTCCAGTAGTGGACAGAGCCTAAAAGCAAAAGGAGGTGGGTCCAAAGGCAAAGGGAAAAGTATCGGCATATTTTAGCACAAACCCCAGACTTCCAGTAATTATGCCTTAGGAAAGAATAGGGAAAAATGGTAGAAAAGCAGAGAAACAACCCAATAACCAACCATTCATGGTGGGGGAAAGGGGTTAGGGCCATTGGAAGGGATGATGCCCATAGGACCAGATTCATTCTGCATCCCCTGCTCCATAGAATGACACACAAAGATCCTGATATTAGCTGAGAACTTGTGTGTTAGCAGCAGTTATCTACTATTAGACAACCTTACCCTTATCCACCGTGGTTAAAGCTCTGGTTTAAGGTGCCTTTTGAACAGGGCCGACATTTGAATTCTTTCCAACAGTTAATCATCCATTTACACTCTTGTTTAGTCTGCTGGAACATATTAGCAATCTTTGAGGACAACAATTTTAAACTTACATAAGAATCAACCTGCTTACTAACATATTCGAATTCTGAGGCCGGTTCTGCAAACAACTTTCCCCAAAAAACCAATCCATGTGTTTAGGAAAATGCTTGCATTCATGGACTGCTTTTACAAGGTATATTCAAATACCATAGCTTCTGGGTAGATAACATGTCTGTATTTATGCATTCACATGAAATATAAAATGTTGATTGTGTAATACACAAATCAATGCCTGTACAATTTGCTAACTGGAAGAAGAATGAAAATAGCAACAGTCACAGACTGACAGTATCCCATTTCCAATTCTAGATAGCACTAGTGTCCTGTGTTTGCCTTTAAGTAAAGCTCGCGCTTGCGATGTAAACATGGTATCACTCCTGTAAGGAAAAGACAACTATACCTCAAGGTGTTTAAAAAAAAAAAAAAAACAAGCCACGAACTGTGAAAAGTAAAGCCACTTGGTTGTCACAGTGTCTTTATTTTTGTCTTTTTTATTTTAAGAAATGCACATAGAAACTGTGCAAAATGCTTCAGAGTAGTGTTCTGTTTTATGTTACAAAAAACCCTTTTCAATATAAAAAGCATTACACTAGGGAATACAAGTTAAATTAGTTCTAGATTTCGAAGAAAAGTAACATTCAAAATAGATTTCAATGCTTACTTCAGAAGTGACCTGTTTCCCAGGCACTGGCAAACAGTGACAACAGACAGTGGAAGGGACGGGATGGATCTGGATTCACAAACACAAATAAGAATATGGACACAAATTCTGTGTGTGAAGTTCTCCTTCACAAGCTCCACTTAAAAGCATGAAAGCTGTACAAGAACTCAACTGCTCATGTTAGCTTCAGTGGGACTTATGCAGGAGAATGCCGTGCTAGATTGTGTTCCTTGCCTATAAAATTCTGAGAGGCAAAAGGTGCATCAATTCTGGCCTCAGTTTTTATAGCACTGGAAACTAACACCCTGATTAACACTGATATTTTTTTCCCCATTACTTGGATGTTCCATTGGTCTAAATGGGAATTTAACTTTCCCAAGCTAGCATATTCAGGATTTCAACCTATGCGCAAAACCTTAAATTTGGGAAATCAATTGCACTTGGAGCTTCCTCCGAACGTGCTTATGTTTGAGGAATGAGAATTCTGTCCCTCAGTAACAGCAACAATACAACTAAAAACAGCATGAGAGGCTTGTATTCCTTAAGAATTCCAAAATGAACCAGGTGCAGAATTGTTCACTTTGCACCATGGAAGTAATAACAGAGTACTTATAGTTGCACATTTTGTCAAAACATGATTGTCCATTTTAAGTCATTGTGGTCCAAGAAAATCTTAACGAATACAATCCTTACCTCTCCTCCCAATGATTCCTTCCCACTATAATTGGGTTTTTGCAGTTGTCAACTACATCTGTATTTTTGCTTCCTCCACTTTTGATAGGGGCCTTAGAAGCACTAACTTTTTAATAACAGGAAGTGATGGTTTGAGCCACCATTCCCACAATTCTGTGATGCTATTTACCTCTTCTTTTCCACAAAAGTTGATGGTGACTTGTTTTTGGGATTATTACAAATTACTAAGAAAGCAAGAGGAGAAAGCAGTTGGATGCAATTAGAGAGTGAAAACTGTAGAATAACTGGAGGAAACACAGAATGGATGAGAAAAATAGGGCCAAGGAGAAAAAGCCCACTAAGTGAGATAGACACAAGAAGTGAGATTTTGAAAGAACAAGATAATGCAAGGGACCTAAACTGAGGCTGCTGCAGTCCTCCCATCATCTGCTGTGGTTGTCACTATAGGTCATAGCTCACTGGTTGAACATGTTCTTTGCTTGCAGAAGATCTCAGGTTCAAACTCTTAAAGCAGCAGTAGGCAACTTGATGACCTCCAGATATTTTAGACTGCAGCTCCCATAATCCTTGTCCATTGGCCATGCTGACTGGGACTTCTGGAAGTTGTAGCCCAAAACATATGGAGGGCACTAAGTTACCTATCCCTGACTTAAAGATCTTGGACAGTTGCTTTTTGTCAGGTAGACAATACTAGGCTAGATAGACCAACTGTTCTGACACAGTATAGGGCAGCATCTTGCGATCTGCCTACATTTTGAGATTTTGCTCAAATAAGACCCTGGCTCAGTTCCTTCCACAAAATGCTATGGTGAGCTCATTTATATATAAAAAAACCCAACCCTCTTCCCACACTAGCATATTAGAGCTGTTCAAGCAAACCTGGGTATACACTAGGGACCAACATCGAATCTCAGGTCTTTGATACATGTACCTTATTTTCAAACACCCATTTGCTGCAGCTACTTTTTTCAAGAAATGTGGGAAGAGTTCCTTGGCCACAGTAGTTTCATAACAAAATATAGGTATTATCATCAGGCACATGTAATATCACTTTTTCCAATTGTGCTGTACATATTCCTTGCTGTATAGCCTGCAGAACTTAATGGCACATGAAAACCCATGCCTTTTGAGATTGTCAAGGAGTAAATTCAGATTTAGCTTAGCATTTAAATTTTTATTTTTTCAGCATTTTCTAATTGCTTGCCTCCTATCATGTGGGAATTGATGTTTTCTCCACTCCAGTGTTTCTCGGATAAATACCCATTCATGTGCTCCCTGTAGACCTCATCAATTGCTTTTCCCAAAGTCTCATAGCATGTGATGTCACCTTATGCTACTCTTGTCTTTTGGCAGTAGCCTACTACTTTTCCTTGGTGCCGCATATGTCATTTTCCTTTGCCAGTTTGCATCCATGTTCGTCACTTGTTCAGTATTACTTTCACTCTGATTTATGTATCCATCAGAATCTATGACAACAAGGATACCCTGCATACATTAGGACTTCAGTTCTGTCCCTTAGCCTGCTGATTGTGTCTGTTCCTCAAGTTGGCTTTGGGAACCTGAATGGATAACATACAACTAATCTCACAACTTGCCATCCATTAAAAAAGAAAAAGGGGAAAAAGGGGTGGGGAAAGATTCTGGTTAGAGTGTATTAGCATTTTCTGCGGTTCAAGAAAAAGCCAAGTAAGAATTGCTGAGAACAGACCACAAGATTCATAATGAAATTGTGCAAAGAACAACTGCAGAAGTTTCTCACTGCTTTCATTGCCATTTGGGGGATTTCTCCACACAGCTGAAAGGCACACCGAAACATGAAGACCACAAGCTAATCAACTGCTACAAAAGGCCAAATGAGGCAACACATTTTGCACATACCATGGTGATGACAAAATATTCAAAAGCTTAAAAACAAAACAAAATAGTACTCCTTAAGGGAGACAGCACCAACAATTCTAGATGAGAACACTTTATTTATTTATTTTAAGGTGAGGGAGGCAGCAGCAGAACTACCTTAGTCTTTCCTCTTCGCACAGAATACTGAACAGAAAACTCATTGTGACGAAGAAAAGATATGCACAAAGCTTCTGATTTCATCATATCCATCTTCTGGCCTTAAAAAGGATGCCTTTCCCCATATTTTCCAACACAGTAGGCTTGGCCCTTTCTGTAGGATTCCATGAGGAGGCATTATCCATTCCTAGTAATCCAAAAAAGCTTGCATCGCCTTGAAATTTTAAGTGATGGTTTACTGCTCATCTTGACTGAGGGCTGGTAAGTCAGTGTCAAAGCAACATTTTCTCAGAGTTGCTTAAAATTGGTCTGACCTGTATATATCACAATGCTTTGGCTGAGCAGTTCCTTAGGATGCTGAATACAGATCTTGCGTATAATGGGTGGTCTTTCTTTTCCTCACCAATTGATGGGCCCTATTGTGTTAAGAGGTGTGAATTCCATGCAACATCCTGCTTCATGGAGACTACCAGAGTTCACTTCCTCCCTGTCTTGCAGGCTCTTAGTGCAACCCACTGCATGTGGCTTCTGATGAATGACTCCCCTGGCAGAAGGCAATGTAGTGCACAGCACCTCAAAGTTCCAGCCCCTGAAGTACAATCCTTTTGGTCATTCATATATTACAGTCCTTTCCCCCCACTTTGTTAACCAAAAAATAAAGTTTATCTCCTCTCTTTCCTTCTTCCAAAGCATGTGATTGAAAAACTCTCAGCTGTTCATGGAATGCTTCCTACTGGATCCCTCGAAAGAGGCACATGGCAAAGATCATAGCAAATAGCTGTGAGGGAGTCAAAAATAAGACAAAACAGTTAAATGGGGTTGTAATAGCGAAAGTTAGTTAATTGTAACTACAGTCAGCAAAAAGTGCGCTCCCGAATAAGCACAGCAAAAAAACTCCATCAAAGAGCACAAAGAAATTTAGGACCAAAATGAGCCCTTCACCAGAGGAATTCGTTGGGGAAAAAATCCAACATAGTTTCTTTACTCTTCTGTTACAAGTTTGTATGCTTTTAAGAATATCTCATTCTCCTGTTGAAGGGCCCAGGGATTCTTTGCTGGATACTTTTCTCTCTGCATTCTTCTACTGACTTGTCTATGCCAGTTTTAATTAGGAAAATTCTGTAAATCCTACTGAATAGTTACATTATCTTGCTAAACACTATATCATCCCTTCCCTTAATTCCTTGTGTTGCCTCTCTGTGATGCAACTGTCAATTTAAAGCTTCTTCCCCTTAAACTCCTCTCTTTCCCTTACTCTCCAGTTTCTAACTCTCTAACTCTACTCAGCCCCAAATCATCTAATGTCTGATGCATTTGCCTCTTTCATTCAGTCCGGTCTCTGCATCTTCTTCCCTTTGACTCAAGGAATCTAACCAGAGCTGAAATGAATTTGTGAAATGAATTTGGCTATACTAACCACTAAGTTTAAGGTGATACCCCCTGCATGCAGCACTCTTCATGAGTTTTCCACATATGAACCCTATGCATGGAAAAGGGAACAACAGGGCCCTATGTCCCATGAAGCCGCAACCTCCAGACAGCCACATCTTGGCAAGGACGTCTATATAGGGAAACCCTACATATCTGCCAGGGAGTGTGGTCAGTGCCATGCAGGATGTCAGGAGTGGGGCCAGCAGCCCAGTTATGTTAACCCCTTATTCATGTGCATAATAGTGCCATTCATTCAATGCAATGAATGGCACTAGGATCTTGATAATATTTGGTAGTTTAAGTGACTATGGCTGCCTCTACAAGAGGCATTTAAAGCTCTTTCAAGGCGCATTAAAAAAATTACCTCTACAAGAACGGAGCGCAAATCGGGCGTAGAGGCGCTTTAAACATCCGATTATGCGCATTATCGAATACGCGTTAAATAAATAGTTTTATTTTGCTTCGGCCGTTAAAGCGCATTTTGACTATGTGAACAAGCGATTCTCCGCATTAACTACTTGTAAAGCGCATTTCAAACAACCGGTAAGGTCGCCCGTTGAGTGCTCAATTACCTCCTGCATACAAGCATTAACGATAAAGCGCTTCTGCGAATATGCGCATAATTGGCTAACCAGGCGTAAAGCCGAATTCTTGTAGATGAGGCCTCTGTCAAACAATATTGTATAGGTCAATATTGCAGGGTTGCACAAAACTCTATTGAGTTGACAATTATTGAAACGTGAAATCAAAGCAAATTATTCCTTTTTAAGTACATATTAATTTTGAAAACTTCATAATTTTAAATCAAGTAAAATCACTGAATTAATTTCAGATATGCATTCAGAATAAGCAAGTGTTCCAAGTGCGATGGATCTGTTGCTTATGATATACCTAACACTAGAGGGCAGTGCAGGATAATTGTTTTGCCCACATGAAAATTTCTTCCACTTTGTATTTTCTGAGGAAAATATACAAAAATACAGACAGGAAGGTCCATTAGGAACCTACACAAAGGCAACTTATATGGCCATTAGCATACCAATTCCTACTATACCTCAATGGCTAAAACACCAATGGCAAGAGCTCCTGCAAGGTACACGTACGTCTCAAAGGAGTTAAGTATTACAGTATAGCAGCCCTAGAAAGAAGGAAACAAAATTTCATTCAGAGTTTTTAGAGCTCTTTTCTGATGATGTAGTAAGACATCAAGTTACAGAGCCCTATCCATCCATGTCTTTGGGAAGGAGAATCCAATAAAAAGGTCAGCTTGACGGCAGGGTCCTTGGAGACACAGTTAAATAGCTAAGTCTAGAGGGAAGTCTGACTGAAATAGTACTAGGAGTCCTTGGCCCTACAGATGGTCAAACACACTGTGTTGCAGTAAAGGAGGAAGGTCTGGAGCATTTATTTAAGAACATAAGAAGAGCGATGGTGTATCAGACTAAAAATGCATCTAGTTCAGTATTCTGTTCACACAGCGGCCAACCAGCAGCCCATGGAAAACCCACAAGCAGGACATGAGTGCAACAGCATCCTCCTGCCCATGTTCCCCAGCAACTGGAATACAGGGCCATACTGCCTCTGATACTGGAGGTAGCATATAGCCATCAGGAGAATTGGCCACCTATAACTTTATCCATGTATTTATCTAATAAATTTCACTTCCTTTTACAGCACAGATCTGGAGATGTAAATTCTTGAGTTCCTGTCCAATTCCAAATCTGGAACAAGTCAAGGCCAACTGATATGCATGTTTTTCAGGTATAGTCCTGGAGTGAGACTGCGCCGCCTCAGCTTCAATTTTTATGACAATGAAAATCATGGAACCCTTCACAAATTTGAAAGAAGTTCACGTTTCTAAGTTCTCTGTCTTGACACTGTCAAACTTCTTTTGTATTTCTTTTAAATGTACCCCTTTAAGCTGCAACTCCAGTTTGCATCTAATATTTAATATCAAGTCAAGGTCAGTGAAATACTGAAATCATATCCAGATCATAGTGAATCCTCAAGCCAATGGCCATTCATCGCGCTAGTTTCTGTGGATTGCCCAATTGTACCAACCAACGTTCTTCTCAAGAGTCACCGGCTGATCCCTATTTTCCTCCATGCCCCCTCCCCCATAAATCCTGGAACCTCACTCCCAAAGGCTCTATGTTCACACATTCACACAGCCCACTGGACTCCTACACCTGGATCATTCAATCCTCCTTTGCTTCTGCTGTTCCTAAACAGCAGAGTTGGGTGCCAAATGACAGCAGAGAAGAACATTTCCTTCTGTCAGCTACTGGGAAAAAATGCTGTCCAGTCAAGCTGCCTACATGTAGACAGTAGAGAGACTGGCCCGGCCTTGAATTATTTTTTTTGCCAGTCATGAAAAAAAGTTTTTAATTCTGCATTATGCTCAAGGTGTATTTATGTATGTTTTGCAATTGAATGAACTATTATGGATCTGGAGGATCTCCTTAGGTTCCCTTCTCATCTGATTCTACACATACACTGTGCAGCCTTGAGCAAGTTACTGTTTCTCAGTCTCGGTTTCCCCATTTGTAAAATGTGGGTAACAGTGAACTGCCTGGCAGAACTGTTGTGAAGGCAAACATCATAAAATGTTCCATAATCCAGCTCAGTTAATAAAAAGTTAAGACAGAGAGGCAGACAGACATGGAAGAACTGGACAAAGGAAGGGGCAAATTCTGCATTAATTTAGGCAGAGAAGCTTTTATCAAATAAAGCAATTCTTAAGATAGGAGCTTGTGGACCCCCTGTAACTTTCTCCCTGTAGTGTTTAAACTACTTTATGAAGTCCCACTTCTGTGTATCCCTTACCTGCCGGTTTTGGTACATGTCATTCCCCTTGAGACAATCTTCTTTGTTGATGAATGCTCCAGTACGAGACTGGAGCTTTCGCTGGCAACATGCCTCGGGAACTACATCGTGTGAATACAGGTGAAGGAAACGAGGGGCAGTTTCAAAATCTTCAGGACCATTGACTCCACAGCAGCCAAACTAGCAAATATGAAAGGCAAGTAAATGGTTAATACTGTTTGCTTTCAGGACAGGAGGCAACACAGAGCCTTTAGAAAATAACATGAAATCTGAGGAGAATATGCAGGATTTAGCCAGGCAAACGAATTGAATATGGGAGGCTACACACCTTGTGCAAGAATACGAGAGTGCATGATTTGGTATTTAGTACAAAAGACAGCAGCAAACAACATATTTTGGGCTCTGCTAGTCTCCTATAGCTGCAATCATATATACTGGAGATAGAAGGTTTTATGGTAGTCAACTTTATACTGTTTTTTCCTTACAATAATAAAGTGCCATGTAATGACGGATGATGGATAATAAACAGATATTAAATAGTTTTCAGCTGTGATTTTTACTCCCAACTCTGCTGTTGTTTTATTAATAGGGCAACCCTACCTGTAGAGAGGCGGAGCATCTGCCATACCCTGCTAGGCAATTCACAAAAGGACTCACTAGGCAAGCTATTACTCACTGTGATCATGACGGAGTTCCAGGTGGTCGAGAAGACGTCAGACTCATTGTTCCCTTGATAGTGCTTTTTCAGCTCCTTGGTAAAGAACTCTCTGGTCAACTGCAACACAGAGAATAAAGCAAAATGAGAATTGATCCATGCTAGTACTTCAGTGTGCAGAATACAGTAGCAAGCAGTATTTATATGCAGCCAACACTACTAGCACTTAATAAACTAACCTTACAAGGCAGTCTAAGATTTGTGAATCAGATATTCACTAATAAATTAAATTGAAGTAGGATAAATATTTTTGTTTGTTGAACTAGGAAAGAAATGGATGTGACATGACGTTGCTTCACATTTTCCCTAAAACAACTTTAGAGGGGAAGGGCCCTAGCTCAATGGTAAGAGTACAATTGCATGCAAAGACTCTCAGGTTCAATCCTTACCATCTCCAGGTAGGGCTGGGAAAGACCCATGTCTGGATCCAGCTGCTAGTCAGTATAGAAAATATTAAGCTAGATGGACAATATATTTCCCTATATTTCAGGAGCCTCTCAACACCTTTCTGGATTAGGTTGTAGGAATTGCCCTTTTATTTAAGGAGCTCAGCTACTCCTCTCTGTCGATGCATATTCATGCTACCCAAAACAATGTACTTCTAGATCTTATTCTGTATGGCAATCTGTCCCCTTGACCATTTTACCCAGGGCCATATAAAGACACACTGAGGCCCTAAGCCATATCAAGATTCAGAGGCCCCTACTATAAAAAGAAAGAGAGAAAAAGTGTATGGCATTATAACAGGAAGAGTGATGAAAGAGTATCACCCGGTGTTAAGGGGTGCTTGTAGTTAAACAGCATTAGATAGCCTCCTCTTAAGATGTGCATAAAAGGACTAATAAAGTTTATCTGAAGTTCTTTTAAAGTTGCCCTAGTTTGCCCTAATTGCCTCCAATACTAAATGCTGCATTGCCACACTTTCTTTATATAAGGCAACTCTGCTATAAGTCACATCAGACTTTCCAACATATTTTAGCCAAAGTGATTTCACTTATAATACGTCGTAGTTACCTCCAACATATTTAGAGGCCCCTTATAATATGAGGCCCTATGCCATGGCTTGCTTGGCTTGTTCCTAAATTCGGCACTGATTTTACCCCTTGAATGTAGTTATGAATATTGGCCATGATTCTATTTATTTATTTATTTATTTATTGCATTTTTATACCGCCCTATAGCCGAAGCTCTCTGGGTGGTTCACAAAAATTAAAACCATGAAATCATTTTAAAAAATATAAAACAAACTACAATCTAAAAACACAAAATAACATACAATATAAAAACACAACCAGAATAAAACCAAGCAGCAGAAATTAATACAGATTAAAATACAAATTTAAAACAGCAAGGATTAAAATTGAGTTAATTTAACTGTTAAAATACTGGGAGAATAAAAAGGTCTTCACCTGGCGACGAAAAGAGTGCAAAGTAGGCGCCAGGCAAACCTCTCTGGGGAGCTCATTCCACAGCCGGAGTGCCACAGCAGAGAAAGCCCTCCTTCTAGTGGCCACCTGCCTCACTTCCTTTGGCAGGGGCTCACGGAGAAGGACCCCTGTAGATGATCTTAGGGTCTGGGCAGGTACATATGGGAGGAGGCGTTCTCCCATATGTACCTGGCCCCAAGGGTGCACCCAATGAAGCGTGCTTTTCAATCTGTTTTTATTTTCCATTGGTGAGGACTAGATCCTAAAGGAGTTAACATTCTCATACATTTCCTCAAGAAATTTCAGTTTCTGTACTTAGTTTGAATAGGTAATGGCATTTAAAGGGGTCCAACTTCAATCAGCGCTTGTTGTTCAGCTCAAGGATCAGTAGGGAAGATACAGGGTTGTATCCAATTCTATACATTTGCCAGTGGAACACAGATTTCCTTTCCCCCTGCAACCCTATAGAGTAGATTTCGGCAGGGAGTGTGATGCTGCAGGGGAGAGGAGAGGAAGGGAAAATTCTGTAGGGTGAGCAGTTTGTTGGATGTGTTCCACAGAACAGGGGCCCACAACCTTTTTGGTCCTGAGGGCTGCACTGGATGGCACCAAGGAGCTGCCAAGCATACCCACAGAAGCACATTAGAATGTAAGCCTGGGGATTCCCTTGCTAGCAGTTTCTAGTGCTAGCAATGGAACTTACTGAAATTTCCATACATTAAGCACAAATTGTATGCTAATTCAGGATTCATCCACATTTTTCTAATTAAATAAAAGTCTTTCAAAATGAATTACAAAACGAAGGTCTGAGAAGGATACTTTACATTCCTGCAAGTCTATAGATGATATATCTGCCAAACCTTCAGAATGCTCATGTCTGGGGCCCAGTTCCCCTTCACAACAGATCAAGCCATTGACCCATTAAAGGCTGAAAAAATATGATGAGCTGAATCCAAAATCCATATCGAACCATAACTAGTTCCCCCGTAAGAGCACCCTCTATGGCCACTGCCAAATGCCTCTTAGTCACATCAGAAGTATAACAGAATACACACTTCAAACAAGCTTGGTGAAAAACACAGCATGCTATTTTTGTTAGTGTGCATGTAACCAAATAGTGATAAATGGAATGTACACCAACAGTAAGAGTTAACAAGTTTTCAGTAATTCAATGTGTGTCACTGACACACTGGGGGTCAATTGACTTTTTATATTGTTTGCCCTGGAACTCTATTACTAAAATTAATGGAACTTTTGCAGACCTCACAGGATTTGTGGGGGACTTATTAAAGCTACACCTTAAACAACTACAATATGAAGAGGCCACTTTACCTTTATATGGAAATGCTTATTTGTCAGACCAGACAGGGATACTCCCTGGGGAAATAAGCCAGCACCAACAGGGAACTCCAGGTTAGGAGGTGTCCCCACATATGCTCAAACGTTGTGTTTCCCTTCCCTTCTTTTGCATAATTTACCCGCCTGGGCTTCCATCCTGCGGAGACAGCCTCCCAGACTTTTTATTGATGCTTGTCTGTTTCCTAAGTGCAGACTTTGAAACTAATATTACAGTTGGTAATAGTCCCAATTGGCTTCCTTTGACCAGCTCTGGAACAAAAGAGTCATTTGAATATAAAGTGAAACCTTTATTTTGACAGGCAAGATCCCAAAGGAAATGTTTGAGGTTTGTGTTTGTGATTTTTATGAGATTTGACCTAAAACAAAGCCCAGTGCTGGGACTGTGCTTATTTGCCAGAAAAATAACCCATTCCCTTTCACTAGTATGTATAATGTTTTACTCTGTTCCAAATATCTGGACAAAGAGGGAAAAGAGAGTTGAACAATTTAGACACGTAGCTAATTTTTTAGCTTTAAAAAGAATACATTGAAAGAAAGCAGCCTGACCCCTGTACTGCTGACCAAGAACTGCTTTTCTCCTTACTAGAGGCTGGTGTCAGGCTAAAACAGTTTCTCTGAGCTGCATCCTCAATGCACAAGCTATTTGGATCCACCACTGCTGGTGATTCTCTTGAAGACCTGTTCATCTCTTGGATAGCGATATGACCTGGGAGACTGGCACAATTATTCCCAAAGAACCTCTCCATGCCAGTGGAGCCAGACCTCCCTCATTTTCCAAGGAGCTCAGGGCAATGAAGCATCAGGGACAATGACTAGAGGAAGACTTGGGACATAAAAAATAATTCTTCTTTCTTAGTGCAATGTTCTACTCTCTAAACTTCTAGATGGTAGATATAATAAAACACCAGTTAACAACATTGCCCTTGCAACAACGGACAGGTGGAGTCTGTTCTGCACTTCTTCTTTAATTGCATTTTTTATCAAGAGGTTAAGGGAAACTTTTATTTACCCTATTACATAATCCCTTCCTGGACTATTTAAAGTCCTTTTTAATGATTGAACCTGAAAGTTCAAATATTTCAATTACAGAGCAAGTGGCTAAATTTTTTAATGCAGCTATCCAGATCAGACCATTCATGATTGTTTCATGACTCTGCTGTTACATTTCTATGTACTTTATTTTGTAATATATATTTTATAGTTTTTACTAGGGGTGTGCATCGGATCGGATCCGATCCACGATCCGAATCCGATCCGACCCAAAATCGGGAAAATCCGATCCGATCCGATCCGGACAACCTCCGATCCGATCCGATCCGATCCGATGAGGTCCGATCCGGATCGGACGCCATTTTGAATGCTTTTTCCCATAGCCAAGTATTGTTTTACAAAAACGCCTATAACTTTTTCATTTTTAAAGATAGAAGGATGAAACTTGGGCACATTGTAGACTGGTTAGGGGTAGTTATCTGTGAGAAATTTCAGAAAGATTGGTGCATGCATTTTGTGGCAATTAATTTTTTTAATAAATACCCAGGAATGCCTATAACTTTGTCATTTTTAAAGTTACACACATGAAACTTTGCCACATTGTAGGGGGTACCTTGGGACCTATGTGTGTGAAATTTCAGAAACGTAGGTGCTTGTCTTGTGTGGCAATTAATTTTTAGAAAAATGGGTAGTAGTGGGGTAAATACAGTTACGCCTCCCATTTTTTTATTTTTGAAGATACAAACAGGAAACTTGGGCACATTACAGGTACCACTTGCCTTGATATGTGTGTGAAATTTCAGAAACATTGGAGCTTTCCTTGTGTGGCAATTAATTTTTGAAACAATGAGGAAAGAAACACCTATAACTTTGTCATTTTTAAAGCTACACACATGAAACTTTGCCACATTGTAGGTGGTACCTTGGGACCCATGTGTGTGAAATTTCGGAAACGTAGGTGCTTGCCTTGTGTGGCAATTAATTTTTTAATAAATACCCAGGAATGCCTATAACTTTGTCATTTTTAAAGTTACACACATGAAACTTTGCCACATTGTAGGCGGTACCTTGGGACCTATGTGTGTGAAATTTCGGAAACGTAGGTGCTTGCCTTGTGTGGCAATTAATTTTAGAAAAATGGGTAGTGGTGGGGTAAATACAGTTACGCCTCCCACTTTTTTATTTTTGAAGATACAAACAGGAAACATGGGCACATTACAGGTACCACTTGGCTTGATATGTGTGTAAAATTTCAGACAGCTGGGTCCAGGCATGTGGTGGCAAGGTATTTTTGAAACAATGAGGAAAGAAACGCCTATAACTTTTTTATTTTAAAAGTTAGAAGTCTGAACATTGCTCACTTTGTAGATGGGTTAGGGGTAGATATGTGTCAGAAATTTCAGAATTATAGGTCCAGGCATTTGATGGCTATGGAATTTTTAAATTACATGTTTCAAAAAAATTTCTACAGAGGCCAGGTCTTCCCCTCCCGCTTCCCGCGAAGAAAAGGAAACACTCTCTCGTCTCGATCCCTTTGATCCTTGCTAGTAGTATCCATTACAGGGCTCGTGTTTCCTTTCCTACTTTCACTTTTCAAGCAGAACGGCTGAGCCTAGCTGAGTTTTGCAGCCATGCGTGCAAGGAAGGATCACTCTGGTCTCGATCCCTTTGATCCTTGGTAGTATCCATTACAGGGCTCGTGTCTGCTTGAGTACAAAGTGAAATGTGGCAAAGTTTCATGTGTGTAGCTTTAAAAATGACAAAGTTATAGGTGTTTCTTTCCTCATTGTTTCAAAAATTAATTGCCACACAAGGAAAGCTCCAATGTTTCTGAAATTTCACACACATATCAAGGCAAGTGGTACCTGTAATGTGCCCAAGTTTCCTGTTTGTATCTTCAAAAATAAAAAAATGGGAGGCGTAACTGTATTTACCCCACTACTACCCATTTTTCTAAAAATTAATTGCCACACAAGACAAGCACCTACGTTTCTGAAATTTCACACACATAGGTCCCAAGGTACCCCCTACAATGTGGCAAAGTTTCATGTGTGTAACTTTAAAAATGACAAAGTTATAGGCATTCCTGGGTATTTATTAAAAAATTAATTGCCACAAAATGCATGCACCAATCTTTCTGAAATTTCTCACAGATAACTACCCCTAACCAGTCTACAATGTGCCCAAGTTTCATCCTTCTATCTTTAAAAATGAAAAAGTTATAGGCGTTTTTGTAAAACAATACTTGGCTATGGGAAAAAGCATTCAAAATGGCGTCCGATCCGGATCGGACATCTGGTCCGATCCGACCAGCCTCCGATCCGATCCGATCCGATCCGACCCCCCAGGTCCGATTCCGATCCGCTATCCGATCCGATCCGGGGGGTCAGTGCACATCCCTAGTTTTTACTCTGTGGTTGGTAGATCGTAATTAATAAATTACTACTGTCTTGAATCTTGCCAAGCCCAGGCTACACTTCCTATTAAAACTATCCTGTGGCAATGAGGGCAGCAAAGAAAATCATACAATCCCACCACCATTGCATCTGCAGTCATGCAGTGGAGCTGTTTCATGTAGCAAAAGGGCTGTTACATCAAAGACCAGAGGAAACTGAGGATGTCTTGGCACCGTGACACTTTTGCTGGACACTTCACAAATAAAATCATTTACATTCACTCCAAATTAGATGTCAAGGGCATCTTCGGTACCTGTTTATCCGGTTGTGATGTATATGTTTCAGTCTGTGAAGCCTGACAGTGTAGACAAGAACCTAGGTAGTGTGAAACCAGCCATATCCTTGCCTATTCTGGCTGATTAAAGCAGTCAGAAGAAGCCTGGTCAAGAGGGTAAGCAACATGAGAAACGACTCCTTAGAGGAAGGCCTAGTTCTATCCAGCTTGAAGTTGCTCTTGTGAGACATCTGTTGAAAAAGCCCTCTATGGATCCTAACGTGTAGAATAACAACTGACCAATCTCAAATTTGCCATTTTGGGGCAAAGGTTTTGAGTGAGTAGTGGCAGCTCAGCTCTAGGGTTTTGGGGATGAAATGGATTAGCCAGACTGATTTCAATGTTTACCTTCTCCCAAGAACTAGGTGCGCACCCCACTTTAATACGCTGCTCTTCCTTATGAGATATTTTGGTGATTTATTAAAACATGGCAGTTTTTAGCCTCAGGCAAAGCAGCCTTACACATGACAAACCGCACATAATAGATTTTTTTGTAGTGCTCTGTCACTAATGAGAAAACCACATGTCACATGCCCCTTACTACTGGACTTGCAAATATTTTCCTTGACCTCTTTCCTTAAAAAAAAAAAGAAGCAGCAGCAGCATCACAACCTGTTGGAAAGAAATACAGCAACCACAGGTCTTCAGCCTCACCATCCATTTAATTTTATTTCAGACTCAAGTTCTAGACATCTAATACTGGTTTCCTCTTTCACTTTGAAAACCTCTTCATTTCTAATGTTGTTTCATACAGCTTTCACTAGTGGCTCCAATGTCAGAGGGGTGATGAATCTGCTCTGGGTTTCAGTCAAGACGAGTCAGAACTCTAAAGCTGACTCACCACCCCGAAACTTGCTGCACTGCTAGGTCTCTCTGTTTTGCTTTTTCCAGCCGTATTCAAGGGAAGAATCTTCTCTACAGCTTCAGTCATTTGAAACAGACTCCTGGCCTGTCTGCTTCACTGACTATTGGTCTCATTTCAAATCTCTGTAGAGAACATCTTCCTTGTTGTTGGTTTTTAGTTTCTTCTTTTCCATCTGCTATTAATTATTCAACTCTAACTATATTATTTAACCCCATATAGAGATGTGAGAGCTTTGGATTCAATATGTTCTACAAGATAAAGCTGTGCTGTAGCACAAGGCAAGCAGTAGTGTCTATCAATTACTTCTGTCTCAGAGGGAGATGGGCTATGTAGAGTAGAGCATTAACCATAATACCATCTTACAAGCCAAGAAGCTATTAAGGAAAGGTGAGAAGAATGCATCTACATAGAACGGTGCAGTATTCAAAGAAATCATTTTGTCACTTATCAGGATATTTTAATATCCTTTAACTCTGATCAATTACTTGTGATCACAACTAATTATCTTCACCTTTCTAGTTTCACCATCACCATATTTTGGTCTGCCTCAATAATGGCAAACAAAAACATATTTCATTATTGCTTCACAACCATTCTAAATATTTATCTCAGGGCATATTCATCCATCCTCTTTCTTAATTTAGGGAAAACATGTATTTGATACCAATCCAAGAATGGTTTACATGAGAAAGGGATACTGAAGTACTAATTAAGGGCTGACCATTCCCTAAACAAGGGTCCCCAACTTTTTTAGGTGAGTGGGCATATTTGGATCTTTGAGAGCATGTTGTGAGTGTTCTCACAAAGTGCCTGGCATGGAGGAGTTTGCCCATTCATAACATGGTTGCAATGGTGGGCATGGCCAGTCACAATACACTCATTTCCCAGCAGGCAAACTGGTGAGAGTAGAAGAAAAGTAACTTCACCAAGAACTAACTACAAGGCAAAGGTAGGGTCTGAGCTCTATAACACAAATCATTCTTTTGAAACCATATAAAGATGGTGCTGGAGGGCAGCACTTTGCTTTGCAGCATGCAAGCCCCCCCCCCCCCCGCCCCATTAACAAATAATTGATTTAAAATCTTAAGAATTAAAATAAAATCAGGAGGGGCAGGGAGTTTGGAAAGTGCTAAGAGGAGGTGACTAAGAGAACCAAGTTGGAGAGCTCACTCCCAGACCATATCAACTTTGATTAAGCCTTGAGCCCCAGATTATCTGCACTATTATTTACAGCCCTTCAACATTCCAGATCTCTGTAAGGAGGGGGAAGGTTAGGAAAAGTCTACAATTTCCCAGAAGCTCTTCAAACTTTGCATTAAAACTTTTCTTTGCACTCTTCAATTTACACCTATATTATAACAAAAACCAAGAGGCTGCTAGTATTGGTAACAGAACATTATAAACAAAATCAGGCTGGTATTTATTTCATGCTATGATTATTTTAAATTATCAGTGGTGTTTAAAGAGAGTTGAAGAATCTTGGTTGGTAGGCAGCATAGGCTTTTGTCTAGCTAACAAATACATTACAAATAAATAGAAAAACAAAAAGTAATTGCATATAACTACTACGATCTGGATTTTGCTTAAAATGTGCCCAGAGAAGATCTTACAAGTCAGATTAACATATTCCCAATGTTGCCTCTCTGTTGGCTAATAATAGAATACAACAATACTGAAATGTCGATGTAAAATCATGAACTGTTTTTTTTTTACATATTAAAATATGGGTCCCACAACAATATGTTGAGTGTATTTTCTTCTTCTAATAGGGACATTGATGTTCAGAGTTCCAGCCAGCCAACCATGTCCTCATCCAGGAAACTCCATTCCATTCCCCACCACTACCATTTTCCATAATTCTTTTCCAACTGACACTCAGTATTGGATGGCTACTGAGCATGCACTGTCATCTTCTGGCTGCTTTTCATAGGCTTGCCTTAGCCCCCTCATATTTTCAATGTTTTTTTTTTTTTTTTGGTAGTTCTGTAAACCTTGCGGTTTCCCTGAGTGTGCTGATATCTCCCTCCTGTTTCTCAAGTTGTTGTTTTGGCTACAATCTTGAATTTCTACATATCTGGATTTTAAGTTTATGGTGGGTTTTTGGGGGTGGTAGTAGGTTTTTTTGGTTGGAAAATAATTTAGAATCTTCCACCTGGACTGGAAAAAAAATAATCCTTCATTCAGTGGTAAAAACTCCTTTTAGATGCATTTGGGGATGGGGGTGGGCAGGAACAGTCAGTTGATTAATGACAGTTAGTGAGGTTGAGAAGGGAGATTAGGAGAAAAGAATTCCAGGGGTATGGAAGAAAAAAGTGGGCATATTTGTAACTTTGAGAGTGTGTTGTGAGTCCAGAAAATTCAACTAGTTCAAAATATGGCAGCCAGGTTGGTCACTGGTACACCTAGAAGTGACCATATTACATCAGCTTTAAAATCACTGCACTGGCTGCCAATTAGTTTCCGGGCGAAGTATAAAGTGTTGGTTATTACTTTTACAGCCCTACATGGTTTGGGTCCAGGTTACCTGCGGGATCGCCTTCTCCCATATAATCCACTCCACACACTCAGGTCCTCTGGGAAGAACTTACTCCAATCAGCCAGAACTAGGTTGATGAGTGTTACCCAGAGGACCTTCTCTTCTGCTGCTCCCAAACTGTGGAATGGCCTGCCGGAGGAGATTCAATGAATTTGCAGTCTTCATGAATTTAAGAGAGCCATGAAGACTGATCTCTTCCAGCAGGCCTACCCAGTTGAATTTTAAGATGTTTTTAATGATGTATTAGGTTTTTATTTGTTTTAATATTTAATCTATTTTGTGGTTCTTGTGTTTTATATTTGTTGTTGTTCCCCGCCTCAATCCGGATTGAGGCGGGATATAAATAAATATATTATTATTATTATTATTATTATTATTATTATTATTAAAACAATCAGAACAATAGTAATGGTTGCAGTTAAGGTTATAGGAACAGTTGGTATAACAAAACTAGTCTAGATAGTTGAATAGTTTGGACAAAGAAGTTTCACTTCCAAGGCTCATGCTGCGCTAGGATAGATTCCATTAGCGCTTTCCATTTGGATTTATTTTTGTTTTCTTGAAGATAAAAAGTTTATTTTAAAAGAAATCCTGGTAGAGTATCTTCTGATCTCTTGTGCATCATAAAAACATATCATAAAGTAATCAGTCCTTTTTAACAGGACTTTATTAGGATATTTGGTGAACATGTCACAGCAAATTTAGAGGTGAAATTAAAAAAAGGGTTGGTAGAAAAACATATGAAGAGAGATTTGGCTGTTGGGTGGTATAGAAATCAAACAAATAAATGGTTGCTGGTACAGTATGGCTCACTGAAGTGCCTTACCTAGATCAGCTACTTGGGCAAAGTAGGCAGTGTTTGAGTGAAGTGCAGCTGCTCATTTCACCACTTGATCAAAATCCCAGATGAAAAGCAGGCATTTTTTGTTTGGGAATGGTGCATTGACAAAGGGAAATGCTAAGCCAACACCACACTTTGAGGTGTACAAATTATGCAGCAGGTACTGGCTGTTCTGTTGTCTGCTTAAAGTGGATGTATGGATGGAGCAGGATGTCTTCTGAGGCCATTCCTGGTGCCTTAAGTTCAGTAAGGGTATATTTGTTTGGTAGTTCCCTTTCTAAATAGTGTGATATTGGCATGGATCCATGTGCAACTGGACTGGCAGAAGCAGAATTCCTTGTCCCCTCTTCTTGGCATTAGCACCTCCAGTCACCTGAAAATGCTAGATGTGGTTCAGAGGACACTGCTGAATGAGGTGAGCTGTGTCGTGTTGTGGAGGAGACCTCTGAAAACAAGGCAGAGGCATCTTCCATGAGCGGAGCTCTTCTGTAAAGTCTGGAAGAAATCACCACCCTAAGGAGGTGAGTGGTTAAGGCAGGTGGTTTTCAGATTGTTCTAGGCAAGGCTGCATTCAGGACTGTACACTGGGGTGCTTATTGATCCTACCTTCAGTGACATGGAGCTGAGGCTGATGTGTCAACTGCTGCCCCACTTGGACAGAGATAATCAAGAGATATCCAAGCTCTGGTAATCTCCAGACTAGACTACTGCAATGCATTGTATGTGGGAGTGCCTTTGGAGACTGTCTGGGAACTGCAGGTAAGAAATAATGCAGCTACTAAGGTATCAACTGGGACTGATCCCTCAAAACACTTCTTGCTGGAACTTAGAACTCTGCTATCTTCCAGTTCAATTCTGAGCTCAATTCAAAATGCTGGTGCTTACATTTAAGCCCCCACACAGCTGAAGGAAAGTCTGCTTCCATATCAACCTGCTCATGTGCAATGATAAACATCAGGTGCCCTTCTCCAAGTTCCCCCACCAACTAAGGTAGATGGGTAATAACTGGGAGGTGATCTTTGCTGGCATACTCCATTTATATAATTCTCTTCCCAGGAAGGCTCACCTGATACTTACTTTAAAGTCCTTTTGCTGCCTAGTGAAGACCTTTTTATTCTCCTAGGGGTTTACCACCTAAGATTTTTTTTATCATTTGATTATTTTATTTCTTTAAATCTGCTGAACTATCCGTTGTTTTATTATATTTTTATGATTGTGTGCTTTTATTGCAAACTGTTTTGACAATTTTATACCAAAGAGCAGTATAGAAAGATGATAGATAGATAGATAGATAGATAGACAGATTTTCAATTGATATCACAACCTGAATAGCATAGTCAAGAGGTGTCCTACTTCTCCTGCTACTATCTTTATCTACATTATAGACTGGGGTGGCTTGACTGCACAAACAACACAAAAGGCTTCTTGGGGCAGCAATATGCTTAGGGGAGGCAGTGAAGCACTGTGTGATCTGGGAGGTGCATTTCACAGTCCTTTGCAATGTTGCAGTGGATGTATCCCCAGCGAAAATGGCAGGACTGCACTGAACTGGAGGATGAAATTGACAAATTCTTTGACAATATGGAGTATAGCTCTGCTGGGCTAACTGAAGTAGGATGTGGAGAGGATGAAACTGACATGGATATTTACAAGGGGAATACATAGTGGACAGGCACAGTGAAATTCAGAAAATGTTTAAAAAAAATTATGACTCCATTTGCACAAACCATGATCCCTTTTGCACAAATTAAAAACAGCAACAAAATAATATTTTAAAAAAACCTATGACCCCATTTGAGCAAATCATGGGACCCCCAAAAAATGTCTATTTATTTAATGTGTGCAAAAAATTACGAACATTCCCAGAATCAGAAAATAGAAAATTCGCTATAGTCTGCCGCAGCTTATTGGAACAGAAATACTGTGAAATTGCATCAGGCTTAAACAGAATGGAATTCCCAGCATCATCAGCAGAAATAAAAGAGTTTGTGGCATGAGGACAGCAAGAGTGTTGGGTGCAGTAAATAAATGCAGTAAATGAATCGGATCATGCCCGACACCTGCAATTTGCCTTAAAACAAATTGTACCTTTGTTGGCAATGCAAATTGCAGGAGCTAGGTTCCTGATCCAGATCGCACATCCCTGCGCTGGAACATATTTTTTAAAAACACAAAACCCTGCTAAGGACAGAGCTAATTGCCTAACATCAAGAGTAGTTTGATTATTTGTCCATTTTTTTTGGTTTTCCTTTCTAATCATTGCAACATGCTCAGCAGTGCTATGGCAGAGGTGGTAGTGCCGTCACAGGAAAATAGCTCTCCCTTGTATGTAGAGATTAAGGAAGGAAGGAAGGAAGGAAGGAAGGAAGGAAGGAAGGAAGAATACTGGATTGGTAACACCCAAATGTATGATACAGTGCATTGTGCATGTGTGTGGTTTCACCCTGCTTTGTGTGAGGTCTTCTACTTCTATTCTCATGACAGACTTTAGTTCAGAAAACAAGAGCTGTATTGACCAGACCACAACAGACTCCCACAATGTGGTCACTATTTATAGAGCAATAGCTGTTGCCACCAAGACACAATTATGTTCTCTCTCTGTCTCCACTATTTGGAATGGGGCATCTAAACTGTTTACAAAGAATCATTCTTTTCCTTCTGTTCTGTTGTGGAGACCACAAGCTGACAAAGGAAATAGTCTTCCCTTCTAACCTTTGGACAGATATATCTGTTTTATCCTTGATTTTCTAAACCTCTCTTCTTTCTTTAAGGTATTTTTTAATGAGAAAAATATAGACTCTTTGGAATAAATTAAAACCATGTTAAATTCTTGTTAAGTCTGTTGCAAGGTTGTTCTGTACTTGTTCCCTCATTAATTCCTTCTGCATAAAACACAGTAGAATTAGGACTGCCAAACCATTAAAGAGCTTTCTTAAACTGGTTGTTCTACTTTTACCAGATTAATTAATGAAATAACAAATTGAATATTGTAGTATCTCAATACAGGTGATGTTTTGAAGACCTACAAAGAAAGTGTTCCTTTCTCTAAGCCATAAAGATAGATTACATATTGTTTTAGAAAACAAACACATATAAACAAAGGTTTTGTGTCATTTTTTCTATCTGTTCAAACATGCATTATATAAGACTGTTGCAATTAAACTAAACTAAATACCATTTTTAATTTCAATTTGGATAAAAATAATTAATCAATAAATTGACACAATTAAGCAATTAACCGATCACAAATTTAAGAGCTGATTTTAAGCTGCAATCACTACATAGCTTCATCATGCCATTGAGAGATGGCATTCAGAACAATCTGGCTTGAAAGCACAGTATCCATAATTAACATCCGTATTCTAGCAGCTTCTTAACATCTGGGTGTCTCTAACAACTGGTCCTTTGTGGTTGAGCAGCATTCCCCAACCCGGCACCCTCTGGATGTTTGGACTATAATTCTCATAATTCCTAATAATTGGCCATGCTGGCTGGGGCTGATGGGAGTTGTAGACCAAACCATCTGGAGGGTGCCACATTAAGGAAGACTGAATTAGAGTGACAAATACTGTGTGGTTAGTCCCTCAGGTCTGTGCTAAACCTGATTTTTGGTGTTCTACCCTGCACTATCCACTGGCCATTTCCCCCGCCCACAGAGCTCAGGGTTACACTGTTGAAGGAAACTGCAATGGACTCCTTGCGCATGGGATCAGGCTATCTGATTTCAGATTTGACTTTACTGTAACCACATAAAAATAGTGTAATTCTATTTTACAATATGTACAATGGTGTTTTTTAAAATAATAATAATAATAATAATAATAATAATAATACAGGTAACCATATATAACTAGACGTATACACCTACTGAGTTCAGAATATTAAACTGTAAGTATCTGGATGAAAAACCTGATTTTGAGAAGCCCTCAAGCTATAATTAAATGGTGAAGTGCTTAAATTAATAATGGTCTGGCCACATGTTATCTCATCATTATTTGATAGGAAAAGATTCATAGAATTTCAGGGAGGAAAAGCAGAGAAATGTGTTCACAACAGCTTGTCTCATCACCTGAACCTTTGCATTTGTCACAAGGTATGCCTATTTTACTGTGTGTGTGTGTGTGTGTGCGCGCGCGTGTGAATGAGAGAGAGAGAGAGAGAGAGAGAGAGAGAGAGAGAGAGAGAGCACATGAGCAACAGTAAAACAAAAAAAGAAAACCATCAACCAACCAATTTTTTTAATAAAAAAAGGAACCACGTCAAATATGACAGTCCAAACATGAAATTACAGACTTTTTGTTCCATCTGAGCTCAGTATAATTAACATCTCTGTTTTCAGTAAAGATGATATTGGACAGATGAGCACTACAATGCTGCCTCAACATGTTACAGATCTTTCACACTGGTACTATGACAAAAATATATATATAATAAGCTTTTTCTCTGTGCTGAGTGCTTTTAACCTCTCAAACCATTATTAATTTTGTCCCTGTACTGTGAAACTAAAATTAATTCAGCTTTAATTATAACCTTTTGTTTATTTATTTTTTAAAGTATGTGCCTGCAAAAACCTCTTAACTCTTAAAACCTTTGAGAAGCACACCTATCTCGTCTGCACATAAACATCTACCTTACACAAGCTGTGTTTGTTTACATTCAATAGGCTGCTGCAAATTGTTCAGGCCAAATGTAATAAAGGGAATGGTTCAGTGATACCCTAAACAAATGTCTGCTCAGCAGGCACATAAACTACTAACTAGAGGTCCACCTGAACCAAAACCTGCAGGATTTTAGAGAGCTTTCCATCATGCTATTAACATAATACTTACATTTTCTCTAAAGATAAAAGCCAGGATCGCCGCTGAAAGTTCTGCCAGGAAGATTAGTAAAATAAACATGAAGAACTGAAAGACAAAAAGGAAAGGCAGAAAAGTCACTGTGGATCTACAGTGAATAGCTGGGTCATAATCTCTCAAAATAATCAAAACGATAGAGAGATGTGTCCTCTCCACTCATCAGAAATCTACAGCTACAGAGGAACATATTTGCCAAATACTTAGATGAAGAAAATACCTAGAGAAATGGTAGGCCATAAGAATTAGGGTTTTACTTTATGAACCATTCATTAGGGATGTGCACTGACCCCCCGGATCGGATCGGATAGCGGATCGGAATCGGACCTGGGGGGTCGGATCGGATCGGATCGGATTGGAGGCTGGTCGGATCGGATCGGACCAGATGTCCGATCCGGATCGGACGCCATTTTGAATGCTTTTTCCCATAGCCAAGTATTGTTTTACAAAAACGCCTATAACTTTTTCATTTTTAAAGATAGAAGGATGAAACTTGGGCACATTGTAGACTGGTTAGGGGTAGTTGTCTGTGAGAAATTTCAGAAAGATTGGTGCATGCATTTTGTGGCAATTAATTTTTTAATAAATACCCAGGAATGCCTATAACTTTGTCATTTTTAAAGTTACACACATGAAACTTTGCCACATTGTAGGGGGTACCTTGGGACCTATGTGTGTGAAATTTCAGAAACGTAGGTGCTTGTCTTGTGTGGCAATTAATTTTTAGAAAAATGGGTAGTAGTGGGGTAAATACAGTTACGCCTCCCATTTTTTTATTTTTGAAGATACAAACAGGAAACTTGGGCACATTACAGGTACCACTTGCCTTGATATGTGTGTGAAATTTCAGAAACATTGGAGCTTTCCTTGTGTGGCAATTAATTTTTGAAACAATGAGGAAAGAAACACCTATAACTTTGTCATTTTTAAAGTTACACACATGAAACTTTGCCACATTGTAGGTGGTACCTTGGGACCCATGTGTGTGAAATTTCGGAAACGTAGGTGCTTGCCTTGTGTGGCAATTAATTTTTTAATAAATACCCAGGAATGCCTATAACTTTGTCATTTTTAAAGTTACACACATGAAACTTTGCCACATTGTAGGCGGTACCTTGGGACCTATGTGTGTGAAATTTCGGAAACGTAGGTGCTTGCCTTGTGTGGCAATTAATTTTAGAAAAATGGGTAGTGGTGGGGTAAATACAGTTACGCCTCCCACTTTTTTATTTTTGAAGATACAAACAGGAAACATGGGCACATTACAGGTACCACTTGGCTTGATATGTGTGTAAAATTTCAGACAGCTGGGTCCAGGCATGTGGTGGCAAGGTATTTTTGAAACAATGAGGAAAGAAACGCCTATAACTTTTTTATTTTAAAAGTTAGAAGTCTGAACATTGCTCACTTTGTAGATGGGTTAGGGGTAGATATGTGTCAGAAATTTCAGAATGATAGGTCCAGGCATTTGATGGCTATGGAATTTTTAAATTACATGTTTCAAAAAAATTTCTACAGAGGCCAGGTCTTCCCCTCCCGCTTCCCGCGAAGAAAAGGAAACACTCTCTCGTCTCGATCCCTTTGATCCTTGGTAGTATCCATTACAGGGCTCGTGTCTGCTTGAGTACAAAGTGAAAGCAGACACGAGCCCTGTAATGGATACTACCAAGGATCAAAGGGATCGAGACCAGAGTGATCCTTCCTTGCACGCATGGCTGCAAAACTCAGCTAGGCTCAGCCGTTCTGCTTGAAAAGTGAAAGGAGGAAAGGAAACACGAGCCCTGTAATGGATACTACTAGCAACTTCAAAGGGATCGAGACGAGAGAGTGTTTCCTTTTCTTCGCGGGAAGCGGGAGGGGAAGACCTGGCCTCTGTAGAAATTTTTTTGAAACATGTAATTTAAAAATTCCATAGCCATCAAATGCCTGGACCTATCATTCTGAAATTTCTGACACATATCTACCCCTAACCCATCTACAAAGTGAGCAATGTTCAGACTTCTAACTTTTAAAATAAAAAAGTTATAGGCGTTTCTTTCCTCATTGTTTCAAAAATACCTTGCCACCACATGCCTGGACCCAGCTGTCTGAAATTTTACACACATATCAAGCCAAGTGGTACCTGTAATGTGCCCATGTTTCCTGTTTGTATCTTCAAAAATAAAAAAGTGGGAGGCGTAACTGTATTTACCCCACCACTACCCATTTTTCTAAAATTAATTGCCACACAAGGCAAGCACCTACGTTTCCGAAATTTCACACACATAGGTCCCAAGGTACCGCCTACAATGTGGCAAAGTTTCATGTGTGTAACTTTAAAAATGACAAAGTTATAGGCATTCCTGGGTATTTATTAAAAAATTAATTGCCACACAAGGCAAGCACCTACGTTTCCGAAATTTCACACACATGGGTCCCAAGGTACCACCTACAATGTGGCAAAGTTTCATGTGTGTAACTTTAAAAATGACAAAGTTATAGGTGTTTCTTTCCTCATTGTTTCAAAAATTAATTGCCACACAAGGAAAGCTCCAATGTTTCTGAAATTTCACACACATATCAAGGCAAGTGGTACCTGTAATGTGCCCAAGTTTCCTGTTTGTATCTTCAAAAATAAAAAAATGGGAGGCGTAACTGTATTTACCCCACTACTACCCATTTTTCTAAAAATTAATTGCCACACAAGACAAGCACCTACGTTTCTGAAATTTCACACACATAGGTCCCAAGGTACCCCCTACAATGTGGCAAAGTTTCATGTGTGTAACTTTAAAAATGACAAAGTTATAGGCATTCCTGGGTATTTATTAAAAAATTAATTGCCACAAAATGCATGCACCAATCTTTCTGAAATTTCTCACAGATAACTACCCCTAACCAGTCTACAATGTGCCCAAGTTTCATCCTTCTATCTTTAAAAATGAAAAAGTTATAGGCGTTTTTGTAAAACAATACTTGGCTATGGGAAAAAGCATTCAAAATGGCGTCCGATCCGGATCGGACCTCATCGGATCGGATCGGATCGGAGGTTGTCCGGATCGGATCGGATCGGATCGGATTTTCCCGATTTTGGGTCGGATCGGATTCGGATCGTGGATCGGATCCGATCCGATGCACACCCCTACCATTCATGCTGTTGATCCCATGGAATATATGCTACTTCTCACTTAGCATGTGTTTCACAATTCATGGCCAATACCTTCACTGCAGATGTGACTGATGGCTTGGATCTACTGGAGGCTAGAGCTCTACAATAATACTCCCAGTACCATTGACAGACCTCTCAACTGCTCTGCATTGTGCAGAGTGATTTATTTATGTATTTGATTTGTAGCTCACTCAAGCCGGCTTACAATGACAACAAAACTTGATAAAAACCATGAAATAAATACATTAAAACACAATTAAAAATGCAACAGTGACAGAGTAAAAACACCATCCAACCCAACAGACCTGCTTGCGTAACAAAAGCCTGCTTGAATGAGATAGGCTTTGTCTGCAAGCAGAAGAACAACAGCGAGGGAGTGAATCTAGCCTCCCTTGGGAGGGAGTTCCACATCCAGAAGCAGCCACCAAACATGCCTCTGAGGGCAATGGTCTTGAAAGGAAGTCCCCTCCAGAAGACCTTAGGACCCAGGCAGATTCATATGGCAGAAGGTGGCCTTTCAAGTCCTAAGCCATATAAGGCTTTATGGATCATAACCAGCACTTTGAATTCTGCCTGGGAATAGACCAGTAGCTGGTGAGACTGTTGTAATTTATTGTAATTGTTATTTTTTTAAATCTGTACATCACCCTGAGATCCCAGCGATATAGGGTGGGATACAGATGATTTAATAAATAAAAAAGGGAGTCATGTAATCAGTACCAGTCAACAGTCTGGCCAGCATTCCGAACCAACAAATTTCTAAATAGTTTTCAAAGGCAGTCCCATGTAGAATACATTGCAGTAGTCCAAATGGGATGTAACTAAGGCATATGTGACCATGGTCTGATCAGACATCTCTAGGAATAGGTGCAGTTGCTGCACCACCCTCAGCTGTGCAAACACACTCCTGTCCACCATTGAAACTTGAGCATCCAGGTTTAAGACAGAGTCCAGAACTATACCCAAACTCTGAGCCTGAGTTTTCAGGGACAGTATAACTCCATCCAGAACAGGTTGGCTCCCTATTCCTTGACCTCTCTCTTGACTAATCAGGAGCATCTCTGTCTTAGCTGGGTTAAAATGTTTGTCCTCACCCAATCGATTCCTGACATCAGACACCAATTTAGATCTAGAACACTTCTTTAGATTTGGATGGAAAGGAGAGCTAGAGTTGGGTGTCATCAGCACACTGGTGGCACCGAACCCCAAAACTCTGAACAATCTCCCCCAGCAGTACCATGTATATGTTAAATTAGGCTGACCAGATAAAATCCAGGTCAGGGCTCATGTAACTTTAACAGTTGTAGAGAAAAGGGAATTTCAGCCAGTTTCATTTGTATGCAATTAGTTCCTGGTGATATTCCCTCTTCATCACACCAGTTAAAGGTGCAGGCACTATACTAGAGTGACCATATACAAAAGAAGGCAGGGCCCCTGCAACTTTAACTGTTGTGATGAAGAGGGAATTTCACCAGGAACTAACTGCATACAAATGACACTGGCTGAAATTCCCTTTTCTCTACAACGGTTAAAGTTACATGAGCCCTGACCTGGATTTTATCTTGTCACCCTATGTTAAATAGCATGGGGGATAAATGGAACCCTGAGGAACACCACAGGCCAATAATCATGGAGTCGAACAGGCATCTCCCAGCACCAATCTCCCCCTCCAACAAGGACTGGAGCAATCCCAGTCTCATTTCAGGCCAACACCTAAGAAGGATACCATGGTCAACGGTATCAAAAGCTGTCAAGAGAGCCAACAAAACTTAAGGGACACACACCTCCTGTCCAGAACCCAATGCAGATCATCCACCAAGGTGACCAAAACAGTCTCTGTCCCATAAACAGGCTTGTAAGCAGATTGAAATGGATCTAGATAAACCACACCATTCAGAAATCCCTGGAGCTGAGAAGCCACCACACACTACAGCACCTTGCCCATGAATGGAATATAGAGACCAGCCAGTATATAATGGGGTTCAGATTTTAGTTTTAATAATTATTATTATTGATAATAATAATAATAATAATATTTCTTACCCGCCTCTCCCTCTGGATCAAGGCAGGGAACAACATCAATACAAACAATATAAAATACATAAAACAAATTAAAATCATGTAACATTAATACATTATTAAATTACAAATAAAACTCTTAAAATTCGACTGGGTAGGCCTGACGGAAGAGATCAGTCTTTACAGCTCTCTTAAATTCTGGAAGACTGGTAAGTTGGCGGATCTCTCCTGGCAGGCCATTCCACAGTCTGGGAGTGGCAGAAGAGAAGGTCTTTTGGGTAACAGTTGTCAGTCTAGTCTTGGCCGACTGTAGTACATTCTTCCCAGAGGATCTGAGCATGTGGGGCGGATTATGCAGGAGAAGGCGATCCCACAGGTAACCTGGACCCAAACCTTGTAGGACTTTAAAGGTATGACCAACACTTTGTACTTCGCCCGGAAACAAATTGGCAGCCAGTAGAGTGATTTTAAAGCTGATGTAATATGGTCACTCCTAGGTGTACCGGTGACCAACCTGGCTGCCATATTTTGAACTAGTTGAAGTTTCTGGACTAGGCACAGAGATAGCCCTATGTACAGCGCATTGCAGAAGTCAAGCCTCAACGTTTCCAGCACGTGCACTACCTTCTTTAGGCCTTCCAACTCTAGGAAGGGGCATAGCTGGCATATCAGCCGAAGCTGATAATAGGCACTCCCGGCCGTCGCATCTATCTGAGCTATCATTTGGAGCGATGGATCCAGAATCACCCCCAAGCTGTGCACACAGCCTTTCAGGGGGAGTGTAACCCCACGCAGAACTGGTTGACACACCTCTAAACCCAGGTTGGGGCCTTTGACAGTAAGCACCTCTGTTTTGTCTGGATTCAGCTTCAGTTTGTTTTTCCTCATCCAGCCCATTACCACCTCCAAGCATTTATTCAGGGGAGACACACTATTCTTAGCTGACACTGTTGTCAAAGGCATAGAGAAATATATTTGGGTGTCATCAGCCTCGCAGATGATTTCTCCCAGGGGTTTAATGTAGATATTAAACAGCATTGGGGATTGGATGGTGCCTTGTGATACGCCATACAACAGCTCCTTCTTTGAGGAGCAACTATCCCCAAGCATCACCATCTGGAACCTGCCCAAGAGGTAGGATCGGAAGCACAGTGCCCCCAATTCCCAATCCACACAAGTGTTCCAGAAGGATACCATGGTCAATGGTATCCAGCAGTACCAGCAGGGACACACTCCCCCTGTCCATACCCAAGCATAGATCATCCACTAAGGTGACCATAGCAGTTTCAACTCCATATCATTCCCTGAAGCCAGTTTGAAATGTGTCTAGAAAATCTGTATCATCCAAAACTGCTTGGAGTTGGAAGGCAACTGCCCTCTCGATCACCTTGCCCAAAAATGGAAGATTTGATACTGGTCTAAAGTTATTAAGATCCAGGGGCTCCAGGGAGGGCTTTTTAAAGAAGCAGGATGGAAAACTCTTTTAAACAGGATGGAAAAGTCCCCTCCCTGAGAGATGTATTAATAATATGTTGTAATTGTAGTCTAATTACATCTCCTCCCTGGGCGACCAGCCAAGAAGGACAGGGATCGAGAGGGCAAGTTGTCCTCCTCACTCATCCAAGCAGCTTATCCATGTCCTTGGTACTCACAAACTGAAACTGATCCAGAGTAATTCTACTCACAGAGTTGCTGGACACTCCATTGTCAGCCTCTGCTATAATGACGGCATCTAAGTTGGCTCTTATCTGAGAGACTTT
This sequence comes from Anniella stebbinsi, assembly GCA_029215795.1. Lineage (NCBI taxonomy): Eukaryota > Metazoa > Chordata > Lepidosauria > Squamata > Anniellidae > Anniella > Anniella stebbinsi. The sequence continues at coordinate 305,526,706 of JARDYH010000001.1, read as the reverse complement.
ATCTGTGAAATGATCGTTAAAGGTATCACAGCGAACTACCAAAGGCTCTAAGATCAGGTTCAGGGGGGAAGGTGCCTGAGTTAGACCCCTCACTACCCTGAACAGTTCTGCTGGATGTAAATTTGCAGACACAATATGTGCAGAGAAGAAAAAATTCTTCACTGCACGTATTGCCACCCCATAGGAATGAAGATGTTCTCTATGTCGTGTCTTGTCGGATATAAGTTGAGTTTTCCACCATCGGCACACCAGTTGTCGTCCTTCCCGCTTCAACTCCCTGAGAACTTCAGTATACCAGGGTGCCCGATTAGAAGCGGGTTGGAGAGGACGTTTGGGGGTGATCATGTCGATAGCCAAAGTTAGGTCTTGATTCCATCTATTGACCTGGGCTTCTACAGGATTGTCGACGACACCAGTAATTAAACTCTCTAAGGCTTCCTGGAATCCAAGAGGATCCATCAGCCTTCGAGGGTTGATCATCTTAATAGGTCCGCCACCCCTGCAGGGGCAGGTGGTAGCCCTGACCAGAAAATGGTCTGTCCATTACAATGCAGAGGTATTTGTCACCTCTGCCTACAGATTCGTCTGTTCGGAACAGAAAACAGCATCGAGGGTGTGACCTGCTGAATATGTAGGTCCAGAGACTAACTGGGATAGACCCATGTTTGTCATGGATACCATGAACTACTGAGCTGCACCTAACAAACAGGCCTCGAATGGGATGTTGAAGTCACCCAGGACCAAAAGCCTGGGCGACTCCAATACCAGCTCTGAGACCAGTTCCATGAGCTCAGCCAGGGAGTCTGATAGGCAGCAGGGTGGCCAGTACACTAACAGAATCGCTAGTCTATCCCTGGCCTTCAGGCTCAGGTACACACACTCAATGTGATTCAACAAAAAAATTTACCGCCACTCTTTTAGGCAAGTTGGAATCACACCTTACCATAAAGAAGTGTTCACCACTACCCTTACCCATACAGCAAGTCCCACCCCCAGGCTACTTTTATAAGCCAAGAAAGGCAAGGGTACAGCTCACAAGTGGTAGGCCTCACTTCTCCAAGGATCCTGTCCACATCCTCAAGATGTACAAATTGATACGTGTGATGTTTTACTGTTTATTGCCAATTTATATAATGTAAGTATTTGCAATGTAAGGATATTTGCTATTCAGGAAGTAAGTGTTGTGTGGGACTTCAAACATTAGGTTGGTAAATGGCTAAAATTTGTGGGAGGGGAGAGAGTGAATAGAATGTGAAGTGAATGCTGATTGGCTGGTGGTTCAAAGGTGTGGATTGGCAGTTAGCTGTGAGGGTGAGGAGTTAAGAGAGGCAGTAAGGATTGTATGTGGAGAAAGAGAGAGTTGGATTCTGTGTTTGTCTGTGGAAGGGTCGGAACAACATCTTTTATTATTTTGGGAACAGAGTGAATGGGAGGAGAGAGTAATTTAGGGGGTAGCATAGGCAGGATTCCATTTGAAACTGATTTGAAACAAACAAGTACTGAAATTAATGTAACCATAAGTTTTGTACACTGCATAACCTTACTTATTGTTAATTAAACGTTCTTTCTGTTTCATAAACTGGAGTGGATTCTTGGAGTACCTGAGATAGGTACAGTGTTCAATGGTGGCAGCGATGAAGGAGAAGAGGAAATATAGAGTGCTGGGCTGGCTGCTGTGAGGCCAAAAGGGGTCAGTGAGTCACAGAGTCAGTGGGCAGCATTCTGATGCCCGTTCCATAGTTGGGATCCTTTGATTTAATAGGAGAAATAGAGGAGGACCAAGAGGGGTGGTGTCACAATAAGTATCCATTGAAACTAGAAAACCAGGTACCAAAGTTGCATTCATCCAGCTTGTATCAACTATGGAATCCGCGTTGGTATGGACACAATTGCTTTTATCTGCAAAGTTACGAAAATTGGTCTACAGAATGGTCCGTCTACTCTTCTTGTGGGCTAGAGTGTAATAGGCCTCTCACCACCTGAGGAAGCTCTGGTGATGGCAAAGAACTGCAGTTTCTTTGCTGCCCTCATTACTGCAGAGAAGGCTTTCAAATGAGCTCTAGCCTGTGTTCGATTGAACTCGTTCCACATTTTCCACTAATGGCAGAAACCCCACTTGTTTCATCAGCAAGCTGTGTGAGTGGAGTTTCAGCCTTCCCTGACCTAGTGTGCTCCAGATGTCAGCAGGGGCAATGGTCAGCATTCCTGACCATTGACCATGCTGGCTGTGGATAATGGGAGTTGTAGTTCAAAACACTTGGGAGGGCAGCTGGTTGGAAAAGGCTGCAATAGGGTTTTCCTGCCCCCTCATCTCTGGGGCAGCCCCTTGAAAAGCTAATCCTGAGCATGAGGGGAATTTCCAGGACATTATAGAATGTAGTGCTGGGGCTGCAGTGGGACAGAACTGATGGAAATTGCAAGGTGGTGGTGGGGAGCCCTGCACTAGAAGTACCTCTGCTTATAACAAGAACACTTAGGGGTTATCTATTAAGTATTCATAATGTTTCTACTTTGGTTTTTTTTAAAAATTCTTGGGTCCCATATTTTTTTATTCCTTGATCATTGGGGGTGGGTGGGTACCTCTCTTTCCTCTTTTGATATAAAAGATTTTCTGCCACAGATGCACCGGCTGGCCTCATGCAAATTGCTTTCTCAGCCTCATTTCCCCACCTGTACCTGCAAGTAATACTGTGACTTGGCTTTCATACCAGGGGTATTTTGAGGGCAAGCTTAATAAAAAGTAGAGCAAGCAGCACTGGTTTGTTCTCTTGCCCCTCCTTCCCACCAGGCTGGTGTTGGTGATGGTGGAGAGAAATAGGCAGAAGCAGGAAACAGGAATGTCTTATATGACCACACCAGAACTGATTTTTACTTAACAGTGGGGTTTTCTATTTCTTTTTTTGTAAATGCAAATATCCAGCATTGCCTTATGATATTCCATAGGCTAGCTTATTTATATGTTTCCAGAAAGCCTGCAGTTTTTTGTTTTTTCAAAACATGCTGAGTCCAAAGGCTAGGAACAGCTTTAGGGGGCAGTGAAACACAACCCAGCCTCATGTTTGATGCAACATATCAGATTCAACTGCAACAATTCTTATAAAAATATAACATGAAAAATAATCTCTGTAGGGGAAAAAACTTGAGTTGAGAACTTCCCTTGGGATGCCATGTTTCTCTCTTGTCTCTCATCCATGCCATACGCCTGCCTTGAGTTTACACTTCAGTTAAAAGCTTCAGGCATTCATTATGTATCACTGCAAAATCTCTCTCAGGAAGCCTCTGGCTCATCTATTTTTGAATACTTTGTAAGGAGAACTTGGATTTCTTTACAATCCATGAAAATAACACCTTTTCCCTAACCTAGCTATAGTAACAGTCATCTAAATCCCTTGAAAAAGTATGAAAACATTGCCAGGCCAATCTTTGCACGACACTCCCCCCACACACACTTGTTTTACATAGCCAGTTATTTGCTGCAAAAACCCTTTTTTACAGAAAGCCCCGTTCCAGAAGTCCTAGTCCCTGAAGAAAAAAATCTTACATAGCTTTTTCCACCCTATCTGTACACAATAAAATGAAATGCAACTGAGGCTAGATCTACACTACTGCTTTATAGCGGTATTGAAGTGCACTGATAACTGTTGGGGTGCAATCTACATTTCATATACTGCTTTCATTGTGTTATTTCCTGCTTTTTATTCCACATTTGTAATGATTTGACACAAGGTATAGTTCTGGCCTGACTTAGCAAATGAAATTTCCGAAAATTTGCTATCACAATAATCCATTTCACAGAAGGCAAATTGATGAGACTGAGAGACAGGTAACATGCCCAAGAAATGGAGTACAAGGATGGGTCTGAGACATTTTTGCACAACAAAACATCAATTTCATAGAAGACAAACTGTTGAGATGGAGAAAGAAGTAATTTGTCCAAGAAACCGAGTGCAAGGCTGCAATACTATGCACGCTTACATAGAAATCCCACTGAATTCAATGGGACTTTCTTCTGAGTAGACCTATATAGCATTGCTCTGCATATACCATTCACACACCCCTTTTTTCTCACACCTCTTTCTTTCTCTCTAATATTCCTCCCTCAGTTGCTGTCTTCATTTATCCTTCCTCATCTCTAAATTTCCAATCTGATGCTTGCTTCCATAGAAGTACATCCCACTGATTTACTTCACCCCTTTGGTATCGCTCCCACACACAACTCAATGTCTGCCTTAGTCTTCACACACACACACACACACACACACACACACACACCACTTCCTTTCTATGGCTGCAATCCTAGGTATGCCTTGACTAAGTCCCATCCAAGTCCCAACTATGAGACTTACATCTGAGATTACATGTGATGTGCTTATCAGCCTACAGGGCTACAACTGGACTTCTGGGGCCCGCATAGATTTTCTGCATGGATTTTATAAATATCAGAATATTCAGTGGATTATATGCATCTTTACAACTGGAGTTCTCAAAGCAACTCATAACATTTATAAAATGACATGCCCTTAGTTCTCAACTTTGCAAAACGTTCCTGTAGTCTAAGAAAATAACAGGATGTGGGCAAAAGAACATCATAATTTGTATCAGTAATACAAAAAAGTAGCAGTACTTACAAACAGAAGGAGGCATTTGTTCTCACGAATGGCTCCACAGCAGCCAAGGAACCCCAGCAGGAAGAGCATTGCTCCCATGGCCAGCATGATATACGCCCCAGTGAAGAGCAGAGGATTAGTAGCCACTATCTCTCGAAATCCTGTGGGATCTACGATGACCCATATTCCAACTCCCAGTAGACATGTACCACCCAGCTGCCATAAAAAGGAAAGATTTAGAATAAACCTCATTATATTCCAGGAGCATAACTCCATCAAAACATTCTAACCAAACATAATTGCCCCATTAGGAGGATCGCTCTCTATAGTACAAGCTTATTTTGCTCAGAGAGTGCTTTCCCCACATTTTTCCCTCCATTGCTTTTCATTATTGGGACTATTTACAGCAGGAAGTACCCACTGTTTCAACTATTCCAGTTATGTATTACTCTTCTTGTTTATTACATAGTCCTCTTTCATGGTTCCTTGTAACCTAATCCACTAGTTTACAGGCAAGGAATATCTGCAGGGATCCATGGGGAAAAAAACATTATTATGGAGGAAGGAATAGTACAACATAGTCGTTAAGTGTCCATTTTGCAAAACTTCTTTTCATTTTGGGATAACAAAGAGGAATGTGGTAAGGCTGCTAGATATCCCTTATTTCTATAAGGAATTCCTCACCCTGTGTTATTAAATCTCAACAGAATACAATGGGCACCCTTTATTTGTATATTGCGTTTTCCAAAATGTGCTGTACTCAAAGAGTTTCACAAAACAAAGCTTGCTGATTTCATATTACCCATTCCTCACAAAATAACTATGGTTTGGGGGGAGAAAATGCTAAGGGTAACAGAGCCAGTGTGGTGTAGCGGCTAGAGCGTTGGACTGGGAGTCAGGAGATCTGGGTTCTAGTCCCTACTCAGCCATGGAAGCTCACTGGGTGACTTTGGGCCAGTCACAGATTCTCAGCCCAACCTACATCACTGGGTTGTTGTTGTGAGGATAAAATGGAGAGGAGGAGGAGGATTATGTATGCCGCCTTGGGTTCCTTGGAGGAAAAAAGGTGGGATATAAATGTAATAATAAATAAATAAAAGTAAAATAAATAATATCCAATACTGCTGCTGTGTTCTTGCTAAATTCATTGCACCAGTGGGATTCACCACTAGCACAATGGGAACGTAGCACTTTCTAAAATAACCTGGAAATGAGTGGAAAGACTTGTCTATGGATCAAGTTAGGTCAGTGGAGCTCCCTTTTGCAAGTTTTGCTAACATGACCAATTCTAGAAATGAGTATTTCTGCTCATTTCTGGTTCCTCCCTGTTGTGCTAGCGGTGGGTCCTGCTGGCATGTAACCATGTAATACAATCCTAGACTAGATCTACATTACTCATTTATAGCAGTATTGAAGTGTGCTGATAACTGTTGGGGAACATTACAATTCCATATACCGCTTTCATAGCATTATTTCCTGCTTTTTATTTCACATTATTCACAACAAAAGTTATTTCGTGTTCTATGAGGTATAAATTTACAAGAGGGATATAGCGTTACCATGATGGGATTGTGATGATTTGACACAAGCTGTAGATATGGCCCTAGATTGTCAACGTACCCAGTGATTAGATAAATGTCACACTGGAAAGGCAACCCCAATCACTCAGAATTATGTTAATTAGCTGCTAAAGCACTAGTAACCTCCTTCCTTATAAGTGATGCCAAACTCCATGAGTTGTAAAATGTCCTGGCAGCTTCTCATGAGAGATGTTAGATATGTTTCTGATGCTGTTATATATGAATCTTAAAAGCTCAACCAAAATACAATAAGTACCATCACCTCATAAGCAGAGGCATGTAAGAGAAAGCACAAGACATGAAACAAAAGAATACTTACAAATATGAAGAAATTGAAGACAAACATCAGATACTTCATGCAGCTTAAACAATCCCCTTCCATGGTTGTGCAGGATACACAATCCAATTAATCCTGAAAAACACTGACAGCCCTTTAGCACTCCCTTGTTTCATCTACATAGCCTTACCCACCTCTTTCTTTCAAGACCCTGTGGAATTCATTACATAGAGTGAATTTCTTATCTGAATCAGGTAGAATAACATAGGTTAATAGGTAGTAATGATCACTTCTAATTCCCATTCCTGTTCTCTCCCTCATGCATCAGGACTGGAATGAAAGGTTAATGAGAAAAGGCTAAATGACTCACCATCTTGTTCAAAAGGCAAGAGCTAAAGATTCATCCTTTCACAAATTAGTACTCTTTCCTCATTCTAAAACTCTCCAGCAATCTTTAAGCTCTATGCAAATCTGCATTTATAGTGAAAAGAAGGGGAACTATTCAGATGAGTTATGCTAACTGTCCTGATAGATGGACATAGGGCATTGCCAGTGCTGTGGGTTGGGGAACGCCTCCACTACCCCAGTATTCTCTTAGATTCTCCACACTGAAATGTTATGGCTTCAGTTTTTGGTTCAATAGTAAGCTCAGAGCAAGGAAGGAGAAGCAATGACCAAATCCAGAAAATAGCTTTCCAAAATGTTTCTGTCCCTCATAATGCTTCCATCTCTTAAGGTCAAAGATGTAAAATAGCCAGTTACAAAAGAAGACAGCTCTCCTGTACCTTTAATAGTTGTGTGGAAAAGGGAATTTCAGCAGGAGTAGCTTATCAACTACACTACTGTTGAAGGTGCAGGAACCCTGTCCTCTTTTGCATCTGGCCACTCTACAAAGAAATGAGATATGGGGTTCATACAAATAGACTTTGCAACCCAGTCCCAGAAACCGTGCATGAAATAAGATGGAAAACAAGAAATTGTAGAGCAAGAGGAGCTATAGAAGGTCTGGCACAGGAGTTGGAAAATCAACAGGCATGATGTTTAAGAAAGAATAGTTAAGAATGCAAGTTCACAAAAATGCTGGATTGTGACCTGGAATCTCTCTCTCGCTCTCATTTGCTCTCAAATATTGACATAACTTGTTGGGTGAGGATAAAAAGTTCAGTTATAGAGGCACAGAATCATAGAATAGTAGAGTTGGAAGGGGCCTATAAGGCTATCCAGTCTTTAGTTAGTACCATAATAATCCAACACTCTGCAGTGTTATGATACAGACTAACAAATGACATTGTACTATGGTGCAGACTAACTAATAAACTGGAGGGAACATATGTTGTTTTTTCACTGTGAACAAATGCAGAGATATTGCTGTATTTTCTTTCTCTGACATTTAAGATCCAGGTTCAGAGTAGAGGAATCCCCTGCAAAATACTTAAGAAGGCTCACCTGAAGAATTGCATTCCAACAGCCAATTGCAATATAACATTTCATGCTCCACGAATGCAAACTACTACACCAGGAATGGGCAACTTGAGGCCTGCCAGATGTTTGGGCTGACAACTTCAATTCACCCTAGCCAGAACAGCCAACGGTGCAGGATTGTGGGATTTGTAGGGCAAAACATCTCGAGGGTTGCAAGTTGCCCACCCCAGTACTACACAATGAAAAGATAGAATATAACTTCCCATTTAACCTCTCCTGGAATTATGATCCTGGAAAAAGATTGCTGGATAACCAACCCTGTAGTAATTCCAATATTACAGGTGATGGGAGAGAATTGAAAGACAGTGGCTTGCCTAAAGCCAGTTAGTGAATATGTAATTGAGCTGATATCTGAACAAAGGACTCCCAACTCATAACTTCTACTCTTAACCACCACAACCTATCACTAGAGCAACACAGAATAGCACATGATGTGGGCTAACAATAAACATTATTATTAATAAAATAATGCTTGAAGACCAAAAGCATTATGAAATATTCCATTCAGATAAATGTGCATGCTCAGAAAAGCATATAAAGTCTGCAAGGAAAGATATATACACATGTTTGCAGCTAGGAAAGCTCTTCTTTGTGTGGCCACCCCATGTGGGAGGAGGACCTTTGGGGCAAGGAGCAGGGTCTTTACTGCAAGTATCCTGAAATAATAGCCACCTAAATAAAGTTCAAAGTGGGTTTGTGAAGCTTTTTCAAGGAGTTAAAGCTTGCATCTTTGGTAAGTTCTGTACTTGTTCAGTTGCTATTTCTGATTTTGCAATATTTGTTTTTTAGTTAAGAAGTTTTTATTTAAAATTGTGCTTTGTTTACTTTTTATTTTGTTGGAGGCCCCATGGAGATGGGAGATGGACTTATAAATAAAACAAAAACAGTCTTCCCCCCTCCCTTCTCCCCACATTTGGCTTTGTAAAGATTGCCCATAGCTGGAACACTGCACACGGGTCTCCATCCCTGTAACTTCCAAATTCTACATTCAATTACATGCTGTGTTAGAAAAATACATTTGATCCTGTTAAAAGCAAACACACAAATTATCTAAGGGTTTGCAGAGCATTTTTCACAGGCTGGGTGATAAATCCTTCCCTTTCATTCTCCTATTGTTCTTCCTAATCCAAAGAAGTTGGAGCTGCTGCACATCAGCACCACAGCTCTTCCCTGGGTGACCATGGTAACTGATCTGCTTTAGTTATGCTCCTTGATGAACCCCCTCAGCAAGCAGAAGTGCTCACTGTGAGGCAAGAGGCATGGTGGTGGCAGGCGGAGAAAACCTCAGGTAAACAACGTAGTTCCACGGAGCATTTTGTTTGCTGCACAGCATCTTAACTCGTTTAAAAAATAGATCTGGCTCTTAAGTGTGTGTGTGTGCACGAACGTGCATGCATAAGAGACCCAGAGACACCATAGGCTTTGGAAACAGAGAGGCAAACACAGCACCACAGATGTTCATAAGTATAAGCAGCCCTTTCCCTTTCCTGAAAGAATCTGCCTTTGCTGGGAAGAAAGTGGCAGAGAGCCACAAATGCTGACGGATACTCCAGCACTTGGGTATTCTCTGCATGCTACAGGGAGAAGGCAGGGAAACAAAGCTGATATTTCTCTACTGCATAAGAAGGATTCTCCTTCTGTGCTTAGAGGAACCTTATGGAAACCCTCCTTGAATGGCTGGGGTGAGGGGGAAATACACACCCCATGACAGATATTCAAAAGCTTTTTTTTATGATAAGGCAAACTATCCCAGCAATATTTCTCCTCCATGTGTGTGAAAGTTTTAGGGCAAAGGAAGACAGATGTTGCTGTATATTTGCACTCTCACGGGCCTCAAAAGCATGGTTTGTGATTCCTGATGGAACAGGCAATCAGAGCCTTGGAAGAACAGAGTGTAAAGTGTTGACAAGAGAAAGAAGCAGGAAGTATTTTCAGACCCAGATGGTATACCTCTCCAAGTTTGTGCCTGCTGTAATGTTTTTGTGTTTCATCTGTTTATTTTTTGCCTTTAGAGCTGTTTGATTAATATGCAAATACTTGCAAATTAAGGGTGTAATCCTCTGCATGTTTAGATAGAAAAACATCCTACAATTCCCAGCATTCTGCTGCTGGCTGGGGAATGCTGAAAGTTGAAGGACTTTTTCTATCTAAACATTCAGAGGATTGTGCCCTTAAATGATTAAAATGATTTGTGGACTGGAGTCGGTTTCAGCATATAAATCCACAAAAGCTTATGACATAATTAATTTGTTAGTTATTAAGGTGCCACAAGTCTCTTTTGTTGTTTATGGTGAAAGAAGTTATTTAAGCAATAGCTGCCATTTAGCTGTAAAATAAAAAATGATTCAGCGGCTCCTAGACCTCATGATGCTTTCAATATTATATGTGAACAAAAGAAGAACCCATCTCAAGCTCATCCTGAGCATTTTGGTCAAGCAAGAGGATAAAAGAACGTCACCTGTCCAAAAATACTTCTGGGGTATTGCCCACAGCAATTCTATGGAGGAGGCTGCCCTTTTTGAGATTTCCAGTTTGTTTGACTCTAAGTTCTGTTTGATGTACAGAGCAACACTGCCCCAGTCCTCCCTATAGTTGAGAGATAACTATATCCTACTGGTTCTCTCCCATCATGACTCTGTCATGTCCCCAGCATTCCAGCTCTCCCAGATTTCATATTTCATTGTCCTATGATAAAAGCTGCATGTGCACTTAAATTGAGGTGTTCATGTAGCATTTTTTTAATGGGAAAGATGCAGCAGCCACATCCAAATTAGTGGGCTAGTTTTAGTCTCCCCTCCCCCCCTTTTCTTTTTTGCTGTTTAGCATTTCTACTACTGGTGTACAATGTTGGGCATAGGTTGCCATTGTGGTTATTTCCCCAGATTAGAAAAACAACAACAAAAAGTCTTGTGGTACCTTAAATACTAGCAAGTGTATTGCAGACAGAATCAACCTTATTCATAGCAAGATAAGAAGCTACCTTATACTAATCAGGTCATATGGATCCATCTATCCCAGAATTATCAGCACTTGCAGCAACTCTCCAGGGCTTCAGACTTTCTTAGCCCTACCTGAAAATACCAGGGATTGAACCTGGGACCTTCTACATGCAAACATGTGCTCTGCCAATGAGCTATGACTTGCTACTTGCATCTAATAAAATTGTTCTAGTCCAATGTCAATGCCTATGCCACAATAAACAACATTTAAGGTGCACAAGACTCTTTGTTTTTTGGTAGTTGTGTTACTCAGACTAATATGCATCACTATAAGGATTTACTAAACTGGGCAGTTGCCTAAGGCAACCAAACTGTTCACTGACACAGCTTTGAGGGGTGGCTGCTTTCCACTTTGCCTAAGGCATCCGTCACACCAAGAGGAGGAGCTGATTTGTGGGTCTCAACAAGCTACTGAAGGGCTTCAGATCTACTTGGCTTTACCCAGAAAACAATTCTGCAAACAAAGCAGCAGAAAGACCTTGCACTGCTGAAAAATAGAATGTGAAAATGGGCTACTATAAGTTCCACACATTTAAAAATAAAAATAAAAAATAACCCTTATGCAGCACAAGTTCAAAATCATGACAGAGAACACTCCTATTGATTGAGCTTAAATATAGCATACATGAAAGCTATTGTAAATCACATGCATTGCCAAAATAAGAACAGATTTTTAAAAGAAGTTAGTATTGAAATTTGATTTCTGTGCAAATTTACAGCATGCATGGACCTTGCATTTCATTTACACTCTCACACACACCTCCCTGTTCAATCCTGTTATCGTATCACTGATTTAATTCCTATAAACATAAGTCATCAATATGCTCCAACCTCCATGTGCTTCAGAATTAAGTTCACAGCTGCTTTTCATAACTGAAGCAAAATACTTAGGCAGAGTATAAACAGTGAATATGGCATTCAGCCTTTTTCTAGCCTGGTTGTGACTCAGATCCTATCTACACTACTGCTTTAAAACGGTTTAAAACGGTTTAAAACAGTTTTGAGAACTGTTGGGGCCCAGGACACACTCCATATACAGTTTTCAAAACGTTTTCAAAGTGTTTTATCCTGCGTGTGTAGAGAGGCTCTCTCTGTGCCTGAACTATGGCAGTGTTACTCATTACAAGGCCTTGCCTCATGTGATCTCTCTACCACCTCTTCCACAGCTCACAAAAAGAGGCTAAAGGACTTGTTACTGATGTCGCCTGCTGTGGATGTGAGATGTTTTGTGTGGGTGGATATTGATGACAGTTGTGGTTTTCGGAAGAAAATAATTGAAGACCTTCGTCTGATGAAACATGATAAATGACAGCAAGTACTGAAGGGAAAATAAGCCACAATGGTAGTTACTTTATCCTTAACAACTAAAAGCTTCGCTTTGCAGGGGACATTTCAGTCTTGGAGCACTGATTCAGTGCATTGTGAAATATTCTGATTTTGCACCAATGCAAGTGAAATCAAACCCTGCTTTCTCTCCCCACCCCCTAAATCAGGCAGTTAATTAGGCCTCTAGGGAAAGATGGAGGTAATTCACACCTATTTTATTTGCAAAAATGCCCTGCAAACATATTTACATAAGCACTGTAAATATAAATGGTTCCTAGTAACTAGTTTTCAGAGGGGTGTTGCCTCCAATGAATAATTGGATGGCACTGGGTTTTGATATTATGAGAGAGGAAAACCCTTCCTATCTACTTTGTCCAAACCATGCATAATTTTGTACACATCTGTCATGTCTCTACTTACTTGCCTTTTTGCCAAGCTAAAAAGCCCCAAATATTTAACCTTTATCTTACTTGCTTTAGCCCCTTAAACATGTTGGTTGCCCTATTCTGTACCTTTTCCAGCTCAACAGTCTTTTTAGATGCAGTGACCAGCATAGATTTCTATAAAGGCATCATATTGGCAATTTATTTTCAGTTCCTTTCCTAATGGAGAAAGGGTGCCAGAGGCATAGTTCTGATCTCTGGGTCTTATGATCAACCACATATCACCACTTTTCCTGCCACTGAATAGTCATAAAGACCATTTCACATATTTCCCCCCACTTCACACAAATTGGTATACCTTTAATATACAGTACGAAAAATGAACTTATGAAGAGGTTCTTTCTTGTGACACAAGTATGACATCACTGCAAAGACTATGCAGTGGGAAAGACAGCAGAGTATTTGTTGGATCACGTCATTTTCTTTCCCTATTCATATGTCCCTTATTTTAAAGTGAGTCTTTGGAGGTAGGACATGATAAAAGTGGTAATAAATACATTTATGGGAGAACAGAAGGATCCCCCTTCCCCCTCAGACTGTCCACACCACAGCCTACCCTACTCATCAGGGTCCCCTGACAATCTGTGTAGCATTTTCAGGGGACTACAGTGGGGAAGAGGGGGTCATTGCACACACCAACCCAATCTCCCAGTTCACACCATTAGCAGGCAGTTAACAAGTCACAGTCTCTGCGTTCAGACAATACTTCAGTCAATGGTGTGTTAATAGTCAACTCACAGTTGATTATTTTGCAGGTACTCCCCACACAACATGTTCCTACACAACTGTGGAGTGGTTGGGGTTGGCCTTGAATGGACTAATAGTCAACCCGGCATTTAACTGACACAGTTCCCACCCCTCTCCCTGCCTTCCCTCCTCCTTCAGTCCTCCCGGTGCTATCCCAGCAACTTCTGCAAGTTATTCGGGCTGTAGCAGAGCAGCCAGCACGGGAACACTGTAGCCAGCTGAAATAGTCTACTCAACCTTGCAAAATAGTCCACTGACAGACAACTCACTAACCAACGGTTGTGCAGATAGCAAATTCTGCGGAGAATGGGTTATCTCACTTGGTTATTTTGGGAAAATAGTCAACCATGGGGTGGGTTTTGCCTGACAGACAACACAATAACTAACCAATAACCACTCAACTGATGGTTGACTACTTATTGTGTTGTCTGAACCTAGACAGTGACTTGTTAATTATGCTGCATGTGCTAGTCACATGCTTAGTTGTTGTTTTTTTTGCGTAATTGCCTTAGGTGGAGCAGCTTGTTGTGTCATCTGAGCCTGGCCAGGGTGGCTTGTTACAGCCACAAGACACCTTGGCCAGGTTTGCATGACATGACAAGCCAGGTTGCCAAGGATAATTATGCAATTTCCCCCAGAATGTAACCATCATGCACAGCATAGTTAACAAGCTTGTTAACTGTCTGCCAATTGTGCAAACCCAGTTACAGGTTGGGTTCACAAATCACGCAAGCTATGCTGGGTCGGTTGTTATGCAAACAGCCTACTATGCTCCCGTCAAACAGTCAAGCAAACAAGCTTCACAGACTACTTTATTTCACACACACCCTTGCCCCTGGTCCTCCTGTAGTCTTCCCCACTCAGCTGGGCAGGTATCCCAGCTTCCTTTGCACCGGGAATAGAGATCACTTGAGAGCAGCAGAGTGGCAGCAGGGTTTTTGGCTGCTTTTGCTGGGCAGTTCTGGAGGCGATCTTCATAACCACCCTGCATGACAGACAACACACTTACCCACCATAGGTAAAATAACCGTTACCAGAGATCATTCTCAGCGTGTCTTATTTTATGGAACTTACCCACCATGGGGAGGGGTACATCCAACAGACAGCATGCTAACAACATAAGTCATTCTGGAAAATAACCCATCATGGGTCAGCATGTTGTGTGAACCCAGTCACAGAGAACAAGGGCCTGGGAATAACTGACAAAAACTACTTATTTCAAAATGTTATAATTTCAATTAATGTTTAATACAATTAAAGCAACACATATGTATACATCTTTCTCCATGATGCTCTTATAGGATTGTGGATTTCATCTATATTTGCCTGAACAGAAATGGTGAAACTATTGAAAAGGGAAGGATCAAGAAAACTGTCTCTTTGAATTGCTGAGAGGAAAAGTAATTTAAAAGTCTCACCTATGCAGCTCTTTGAATGTCTCTTTTGACCTCTAATGGTTTATATGTCCCATGTATCTTTTATTGGCCAAGCTTGTCCTATAAGAAAAAGGTATTCAATTAATGTACAAGCCTATAAAACACAATCACATTAGATAAACCATTTATTAAAATACACCACCCTGATGAATACACTTAGTCTAATTGCATGTTTAATTCGATGTACATTAGCACTAATGAAAAGCTTTTAGCACCCACTGAAGCATCCGATTCTTCATAACCCGGCTCATCAACCTTTGTGTTGGTTCACATGCCTAAAGACCATATATCCCAAACCACATTTTGATTTTTTTGCTAGAGCATCATGCAAAGTTTACTATAAATTAACAGGAAAAATGAAGAAGACAAATAGGATTTTTTAAAAAAACCTTATTCCCCCCCCCCCCCCGCCCAATGAATAGAGTATTGGCTTTTGACATGAGTTCTATTCAGTCATAGACCCCTTATTTTTCAATCTCAGTTTCTTCTCTATAAATTGGGAATAAAATAATTTACCTCACAGAGAAGTTATGAGAGTAAAATGTGTTAAGAACTTCTATTGTACAAGCTCTATTGAAGTGCTTGAGGGTTTCATTTATTTGAATGGGTTGTGCCAATAAATTGTAAAACATGTTAAATCTTAGATATTCCACATAAGTGGCTAAGTAGAATAGGCACAAGCCACCAGAAATGAATGAAAGCTACACAAGAGCAGAGTAGTACATAATCATTGTTTCATAATTATATTTTCCCCCCTTCATTTTTTCTCAGCTAATTTGCTATACTAACTGTAGTTTTCAACGACATTAAAAATAAACAAATGTAAATTATCGAGCCATTGATTGTACAGGTTACAATAATGATATAATTATAAAATGAATTATATACCAATTAGGAATTTATCATTTTACTTTATGATTGTTCAAAATCTGCACTGCTTGGTTGCAAACAATCTATTAAGACAACTTGCGGTCCAATCTCATTACTGGTTAAATGTCCAAGTATTTCAGTTCTAGATATTTGAACATACAGGCGTAAAACTAGATTTTTCTTAAGTATACGGAAGCATAACTAGGGATGTAAGCCCTACTGTACTCAATGGGACTTACTTCTAAGTAGATATGCATTGGATAGCACTTAAAGACTCATGTCAATGTCTTAGGAGTAGCTGTGTGGTGTGTGCACATATTTAATTATTTGATGTTTGAAGTGATCATGAAGAGGGTGGTTCATTCATTTTAATATCAAAGGTATTTAGTGTCTTTCTGCACAACCACTAGGAATTTCTTCTGTGCAAGTCCCATGAAATGGAGGTTTCAAAGAAGTATTCAGATGTGCCTAGCCTAAACTATGATACTTCGTTCCCATTCTTTATGTTTTGATTTGTGTCTGGTTCTTCTCTTTCACATTTCCAATGTATATATGCATTCCCTCCTTTTAGGATTTGGCTGTTTTTGAGTTTCAATGAATTTGTTAAAGACATTTTTAAAATGCCAATAGTTAGATGAGCATATAATTTTGCTATTCAAAAAAGCCATTATAAAATACCTAAAATAGGGTAGGAGACGAGACAGTGAAGTACAAAAACTGTAGATGGTGTGCAAAATTGGAAACAAACTCTACTGCCCTTAAGAAATATGGTGTGGGAACTGTTACATTGGTGCACCTGTTCAGAGTCAGATTAAAACAAATAAACAAATACATAGTGATATTCAAAGACAGAAAACTCTCCTGGTGTAGAAAAAGTGGCAACTCAATAGCAAGGATGAGTTTGATTCCAAAATGTTTCTTTAAACAAATATGAGCTACACAGTGCAGAGTACTATTTCTTTAATATACAGAAAGAGCAGGCAGATCTTTGGTCAATTAGAAGGAAAAAATTGAAAATCCATAGTAAGAAAATACTTTTATTAGGACCAACTAAAATGTAGTGACATTTTAGTTGGTCCTAATAACAGTGTTGCTCTACCATGGATTTTGGATTACTTTGTTAATGAAGCACTAAATTTAACAAGGAAAACCAAGCAAACCTAGCGGAGCAAATCCTAATGAAGATATGGGATGAATATGAGCACACCTCCAAGCTTTTGTGTTAGAACTAGGGATGGCCAAATCTGTCCATTTCATTTCCTTTCAGTTTCTCATTTCCTCAGCCTTGCATTCATTTTGGCCCAGTTTTGCATCAGAGTACTACTTATTTTTTATGTCTATATGAATATTCATATGTATTTTGTTCACTTGTCTCCTAATATACTCATTATTGTGTGCACTATTTTCTAATATATGTATTTTTGTATGCGCTTTTTCATAAAGTATGCAGTTTTGCAAGCTATTTCGCCAGTACATGCATTTCTATATGCAATTTCCCCTAACATACGTACCTTTGTGTGCATTTTCCCTAATGTATACATTCTTTGTGCACACATTTCCCTATTGTATGAATTGTTGTAATTTATTTTAGTGGAGAACTGAGTTGCAAAATTACACAACGTGCGCATTTTGGAGCACAAGGCATTTTGATCAGCTGGTTCAGGAAGTGCGAATTAGTTATGTTTGTATATTCAGACTGAACTAATTCCTCTCCCACCCCTACTTACAACACTGAAGCAAATCACGTAATTTTTTTTAAAAATAGTGCAAGCGTGCCCTGAACACCTTCTGCAACTCCCACGAATTGCAATAGGGCTTGTTAAAGAAGTTACACGTGTGTTTGGTACATGTACATGTCTGTGTGCTCAACTTTGCCTCCCATGTGTTCTCCCATTTCTTATGCAGCTTGACCCACTTCCCTTATCCCTTTCTGCTTACTCTGCTCTACCCTTTATGTTGCAATGTTTAAATAGCTTAATCTGCTTTCATTTACTGCAGTGTGTATAGTTGCTGCTTAAAAGCAGGTTTATATTTTTCTTCAGAGATGTAACTGCTCCATATAAACCTATCATTAGGGAAATAAAGCTACTGATAGGATTCCTGCTCCTGCTGTGCCTGTGTGTATGAGTGCATATAATTATGCTGCTACCAGTCCTCAGAGGTTTGTGTGGGAGGAGAAAAATATTTTCTCTTAACTCACAATATTTTGAAGGATTTACTGCACTTCTGAGAGAGAGAGAGAAACTTCAACGTGTCACCACACAGCAGCAGGTGCTGCATCAGCAGAGAAGATGTTAGAAATCATCTGGTCATGCTAGACAATATCAATGTATTACCCTTCCCTTAGAGGCAAAAGCTGAGGAGAAGCTTTCGCCAAATGGACTTCTTCAAAATGAATAACTATGATTTAGTCATTAAGGAATATTAAAGTGAGCACACAACTGCTGTGGCTAATTGCAACTCAATCAGGTTGCTTTCATTAATTACAATCTCAAGTGGAAACACAAGATGAAGCACGAACTGCCAAAGCAGCCGGGCCTCACCCATCTGTAACAATTCACCCCAGTGCCATCCACTCTCTTCTTAACTACCATTTGACCTCCTCTTTTTCATTCAGACTCTACCTTAAAACTAAATCTCTCAAAACTCTTCTGTGATGATAGAAACTATTTAGTCAAGAAATAATATTTAATTTCTGGGGGACATCTACTTGACTCCATGGCATTTATTCATTGGGGTCCTGCAAGGTTCCATAATGTTCCCTGTGTTATTTAACACCTAAATAACAACAGCAACAAATTATTATTATTATATTTATTAATATTAATAATAGTAAATGAAATCACTGAGTGGGGACATTTTGATATTTACAATGATGTCATCAGTATGATGCTGACACAGCTCTATCTCTCATTCTTATCCGATTCAGGTGAGCTAGAGAAGGGGTTACTTAGTGCCTGACCATGCTAATGGATGGGATGAAGGCTAATAAACTGAAGCTCAACCCAGATAAGGTGGAGGTACTGCTGGTGTGCAGTTCATCTGTCTGGATGTGTAGTATTATTCAACCTGTTCTGGAAGGGGTTGGACTTTCCCTAAAGCAGGAATGGGCAACTTGTGGCACTCCAGTTGTTTTGGCCTACAACTCCTATAATTCCTCACCATTAGCTGTGCTGGCTAGGGCTGATGGGAGCTACAGGCCAAAATATTTGCATAGCCACAACATGTCCACTCTGCCCTCAAGGATCAAGTTCATAGCCTGTAGTTCCAAGTTTGTCACTAGAGGCACAAGTATATTCTGCAGCACAGAATATGTCTTTTAGCAACTTAGGCTTGTACACTAGTGTCACGAACCGGGAAGGGGTGATTACTTTCCCTCCTGGTGGATCCCTTCTTTACAAGAGTTTCCCCAAATAAGAATTACTGATAGACTGCTACAAGTTAGCATGAACCTCCTGACACACCCAAGTCTATTCAGCTGCTTGAGGATTTTCTAAACCTTGTTACCAAGGCTTCTTTCTTTCTTTCAGCCAGCCGTAAGAACAAATCAAAACAAAGGTGCTTTGGATCCTTTTAAAGTGAGTTTTATAATAGGGTGTTGTTGATAGGGAGAAGACGAAGGGCGGGGTTGATTTAAGAGATGTCAGTTTGCTGGTAACAGTGGTTTCCCTCTCACCTATAACTTGGCCTGCTCTAAGGTCCTTGAACCCTTCTAGATGTTTTCAATAGATGGTGGAAGATGGAGCTCTGAAAAGGTTGCAGACCCTATGTGTACTCTCAGGGCCAAATCAGACATTATTTTAAATGTGTGTCTAGCAGCTTCTAATTTTTAAAATTATTTTTAGTCTAGTGCAGGTCCCATGGTCCAGATCCAGACCCTAACCTGGAGTCTAGGGGAACTTTTAAGATTCGGATTCCCCCTGCATAAAAATAAAACATAGCTGCTAGACACAATATTAAAGTAATGTCTTTTTTGGCCCTGGGTCAAAAAATTTGGTGGTGAATGCTTTCCCGAGAGAAGATGTGATTCTGAACTCCAAATTTAGATTGAAGAATTCTGAATGTTATGGACAAGTTTCTAAACTTACATTCTAGACAACCTATTGGAGCACTGATGGTCCCTCTCCACTCCTGGGTGTATGGCCCCTTCTTTACAGGCTTTCAGGCCTGCACTGAAGAGTTATTAATATCAGGTTGCTCTTTCTAGGTAGGTTCTGTGATCCTATTGATTTTACTGGTTTAAATGGTATTTTTATGGTCTTATGGATCTACTGATTTTAAGTGGTTTATGCTGTTGGCATTATTCTTTTCATCTCTTTGGCTCAATCTATGATTTACCATTTTTATGATTATTTTGTAATGGCCTTTAATTTTGACTTTTGATGTGTAGCTGTATCCCGACTCTTTGATGGAAGACGCCTTGGGAGGGCATTTGCTTTAAAAGGCAGCCCATAAACATTTAATTTGTTTATTTATATTATTTATTTTAAATAAATAAATAATATAGCTTGTTAACTGTAGCTTCTGAATATGTAGATAATAGAACAAAACTTTTGTAACACTTACATAGTCATTCCTGTAACAAAACTACATTACTGCACCTAAATCCAATTAGATGCCAAAAAGAACTGTGTAACTACAATCTGCCCCCACAGAGCACTGGAGAAGGGACTGTATAAAGCCAGGAATTGAGATATGAAATTACAGTCAATCCAGCTTCTATTTAGTTAATAATAATAATAATAATAATAATAACAATTTATTTCTTACCCGCCTCTCCGTCTGGATCGAGGCGGGGAACGACAACATGATAAAATAAATAAAACATGACACATATTATTAAAACTGCATAAAAATCCTAAAACATCCTAAAAACATCCTTAGTTGCATTAAAATGCTAATGCGGCTGCAACGGAGGACCCATTTGCCAGGAACAACTTCTTCAACTTGTAATGCAGAAGCCAAGGGAAGTTATTGCACTGCCTGACTGTACTGAACTGCTCAGGACAGCTTTCTTTGCCATGTCCCTGGGAGCAGATTTATAACTTAAAATATTAACCTCACGGCTCTTTGTTAATATTAAAACACCCACCAACCTTACAGTTTGTTTCAAACAAAATTAGCAAGCTTCTTAAACTCTCTCCTGTTCTCCCCTCCAAAGTATAGTAACTGCTCACCATGTTTTAACCTCAGAAGATTAAATTAAATGATTAATATTCCCACATTTAAGCCAAAAATGGCACTCAAGATTGCTAACAACAATAACATCGAGATTAAAACAAAAACCTAATTAAAATATTACATAAAAACAAATTAAAAAAATTAACATCACCCAATCAAGACTCCCTTCAGCAGCAGACAAGGTTTCATGCCAAAGGCCTGGTCTAATAAAAACATTTTTGCCTGCCGGTAGAAGGACAGCAGAGAAGGAACTAATTCCTCTTGACAGGCTATTCCTCAGCAAGGCAGAAAAGAATTACATAAAGGTGGGTGGAAAATCTACATTGTCTTAGCAGAGATAATGACAACATGGCACTGGGTAAAAGGGAGCTGGAACACTTAAAGGTCTATAATAAATTAAGCAATTCTGCAGTGGGAACCTCTTGGCACTTATACAATGCTTTATATCTCCAACTCGCTATGGAAACATCAACAATTCAAAATAAAAATTGTATGCTGAACTTCTTAGTTTGATAGACAATTTCATGCATGGAGATGATATAAACAGCTATGATAGCGAAATAGATCCTCCATGCAGAATTCCATAAATGCACTTGCCAGGTCACCAGCAGCCACCATGAACTTAATTCTGGCACCAGAACTCTCATCGCTATAAAGAAGCAGCATAGAGAGAAGTGGCAGAGGGGCAGCAGATTCTTTCGATCAGTGCCGTACGTGCAGAGGCATCTCATAATACTTTAGAGACAATTGCAAGAAGCCCAAACTAATTTGGCCACAGAACACTTTTAGACTTGAAATATATTGACAGCATCCATAAATGCTAGTCTAGGGGTATGGAAAAAGAGAAAAAGAGGGATGGGGAAAATTTGAAGCAAAACAGAGAAAATTAAAAAATATATTCTCAATTTGGGAACATAGGAAGCTGCCTTATGCTAAGTTAGACCATGGGTCATTCTAACCCAATATTGTTGTCACTGACTGGCAGTGACTCCCAGGATTTCAGGAAGGAATTTTCCAGTCCTACCTAGAGATGCCACGGATTGAACATTCTGCATGCAAAGCATGTGTTCCACCACTGAGCAGAATGACTAGAGGAGGGCTAATGTTGCCCCTATCTTCAAAAAGGAGGAACCTGGAAACTAGAGGCCAGTTAGTCTGACATCAGTCCCTGGGAAAATTTTGGAGCAGATTATAAGGAAGTCAGTCTGTAAGCACCTTGAAAACAATGCATTGATTACTAGAAGCCAACATGGATTTGTCAAGAACAAATTTTTGATTGGGTAACCTTAGGTTGTCCATATGAAAAGGATGACATGGCTTCTGTATTTTTAGGGATGTGCGCAGCCAGAAATTTCAGAATCGGACCGGAATTTCTGATATTAAAAATATTGTATCCGATCATATAAGGAGGAACCCGGATTTGATTGGATCCGATATCCAATAAATATCAGAAGTTATGATCCAATTACAGACTGCCATTTCAGGTGTCTTCCCCATCGGGTTGCATTGGGGAAAAGAAAGCTTTCCCCCAGTGCAAGTCAATGGGGAAAAACACTGGGCTGGCACTCCCCCCTCCCCACATTCATGCTCCCTCCCCCACTCGCTGCCGCTGTCGCTTCTGCCGCTGCCACCACCACTGCCGCCGCCGGTCTGTAGTACTGTGAAACAGGCTTTCTGGCCTGTTCCTCAGTACAGAGATGCGCTGAGTGATGATGTCATCACTCAGCGCGTCTCTGTACTGAGGAACAGGCCTGAAAGCCTGTTTAGCAGTACTACGGACCAGTGGCGGCAGTGGGGAAGGCCGCAGGTAAGGGGGGACTTCTGGGGACCCCTCCCTCCCTCCCTTCCCCCCCCCACTCGCGTTCCTTACCTGTGGCCTTCCCCACTGCCACCACTGGTCCACTGATCATCACTTGGTGCTTCTCTGTACTGAGGAACAGGCCAGAAAGCCTGTTTAGCAGTACTACGGGCCGGCAGCAGCAAGTAAAGAGCGTGAGTGGGGGAGGGAGTGCAAGTGGAGGGAGGGAGGGAGTGCTGGCCCACTGTTGTTCCCCATAGACTTGCACTGGGGGAAAGCTTTCTTTCCCCCAATGCATGCCTATGGGGAAAACACCTGAAATGGCAGTCCAAAAATCCGATATGTCTGATAGTTATTGGATATATGGATATTGAATCTGATCAGATAGGGCCTCCTTAGGGAATTATCGTTATAGGTCATCGGATGTCTGTTAACGTCCTTATCAGTTCGTTATTGGACATCGGACCCGATACGATACACATCCCTATCTTTAACAGTTGTATTGAAAAGGGAATTTCAGCAGGTGTCATTTGTATGCATGCAACACCTGGTGAAATTCCCTTTTAATCACAACAGTTAAAGCTGCAGGAGTCCTGTCCTCATTTGTCCCTTGTGGACTGTGGGAATGCTGTAGACATAATATAACTTGAATTCAGCAAAGGTTTTGACAGAGTGCCCCATGACGTTCTGATCAGCAAACTAGCTAAAAATAGGCTAGATGGAACAAAGAGTGCTTATCAATGGTACCTTCTCAAACTGGGGGGAGGTAATGAGCAGGGTACCGGAGGGCTCAGTCCTGGGCTCAGTGCTCTTCAACAATTTTATTAATAACTTGGATGAGGAAGTGCAGGGAATGCTTATCAAATTTACAGATGACACAAAATTGGCTGGGATAGCTAATACCCTGGAAGACAGAAACAAACTTCAAAGTGATCTTGATAGGCTGGAGCACTGGGCTGAAAACAACAGAATGAAATGTAATAGGGATAAATGCCAAGTTCTACACCTAGGGGGGAAAATACTAATTCACAGTTACAATATGAGGGATACTTGGCTCAGCAATACTACAAGCAGGAAGGATCCTGGAATTGTTGTAGATCACAAGCTGAATATGAGCCAAGAAAGTGATGTGGCTGCAAAAAAAGCAAATGCTATTTTGGGCTACATTAATAGAAGTATAGCTTCTAATCAAGTGAGGTACTGGTTCCCCTCTATTCGACATTGGTTAGGCCTCATCTTGAGTACTGTGTCCAGTTCTTCACACCACACTTCAAGAAGGATGCAGGCAAGCTGGAGCATATTCAGAGGAGGGCAATGAGGATGATCAGGGGTCTGGAAACAAAGCCCTATGAGGAGACACTGAAGGAACTGGGCATGTTTAGCCTTGAGAAGACTGAGGGGAGACATGATAGCACTCTTCAAATACTTGAAAGTTTGTCACACAGAAGAGGTCCAGGATCTCTTCTCATTCATCCCAGAAGTGCAGGGCACAGAATAATGGGCTCAAGTTACAGGAAGCCAGATTTTGGCTGGACATCAGAAAAACTTCCTGACTGTTAAGAGTAATACAACAATGGAATCAATTACCTAGGGAAGTAGTGGGCTCTCCCACACTAGAGGCATTCAAGAGGCAGCTGGACAGGCATGCTTTAATTGGATCCCTGCATTGAGCAGGGGGTTGGACTTGATGGCCTTGTAGGTCACTTCCAGCTCTTCTATTCTATGATTTTATGAGCCACCGCCCCTCCCCTACAGAGTCTAGAGCTGCAACGAAGCCTTAAAAAATAATTTGCTCTGTCTAAAGCTGCACCGCAGCCCTTAAAATTGATTTACAAAGCCTAGAATTGCATCCAAGTTGTAAAAAAAATGGAAAATCTTTCCTGCCTTCTGACTGATGCTGTTTGGGTTTGGAAGGATCCAAGTTGGCTGACAGTCCTGCAGGCTGCCAAACCCCCACCCCATCCCACATAATTCTGAAATACAAATTTAAGACACATACAGTGGTTCTGCTCAGATGTTCATACTAGCCATGTGATGCAGATCCTTTGCTCTGAGAGGATCATGCATTGTCAACGTCACCCATAATGTCCTATGGATGGGTGGGGGTTGTTCTGTATTCCTCATTGGCTTTACAATCTAAATACTATTTAACTAAGTATTTTTGATATATACATAACTTCATATTTAATATTTTAGAGGGGAAAATATTGTTCCCGAAACAACTGGAAATTAGTGAAAATATTTGCTTCTGTTCTGCTGACCTTTCCTGTTCCAGAACTGAACATTCATGCCTTCCCAATGGGCCCGGCTTGCCTGGGCACGTGGAGGCTGTTGCAGGTGGGGGAACGAGACAGCGTGGATGGCAGCCATTGGCTGCCTGCATTGCATCTCGGCGGTGGGGAGGGGACAGAAGAAGCATAAATGTTGGCTCACCCCTTCCTGCCGCCTCTTCTTTTTCTGAGGCTCCCTCCCTCCCTCCCTGTAGGTAGTGTGGGTTCGCCAGTCGCTCTTCATGGGGGCCAAGTAGTAATTTTTGCTCATAATCAATTTTTGTTTATGAGTTTTTTGTCTACTTCACACTGCAAGACAGCCAAGGAGTATTAAATAGGCTAATGCGATCGATCAATTAATTAGTTGGTCACAATTGGGTTTGGCAGGTAGGTGCGGGCATCTGGAGCATTCACAGGCACTGTTTCGGAGATTGGTAATGCCTGCGGGCCCCCAGCTGTGAGTTATACGGACTCAGCCGACAGGATAAGGGTTACCTTTAAGGCCAACCTTCCTCATCTACTCAGAGCTGTACGGCGCAAGGGCAGGTCAACATCGGAGGGCCTTCCTACCTCATAAGGGGCAGTCTGAGAAGCGCCAGCTCACAGACGGTGAATGTCTTGCCGTGAAATATTTAGGATGCCCGCATAGGTTAACCCACTCTGCAGATTTTTAATAAAGTGGCCCTGTTTAAAATCCACTTCTGTGTGTCACCTCGTTATTTCTCCACCCTCCATTACCTGCAACCGCAAATTTCTGGGGTTGCTTTAGGAAGTGTGAGCTCCTACTGTGCTAATCTTGGGTCTTGCTAGTGCAACAAAAGAAGTGGAGACTTAGTGGCAGTATACGATACTGCCCGTTGACTGTGTATTTTTCTTTTTTAAAATAAGAGGGGTGGTGATGGTGGTAGGGTGATGCTGCGTGATAGCCCTGCTGCTATCCTCTGGCTTTTCTTTCCAGTTTTGATGGCTGGTATGGTAAAGTTTCCTTCAAGAGAAAAAAAAATATTCTCATTGCGATTAGAGGTTCCACTGCAGGAAACCTGACTGACAGAATCTCTGACAGACAAGCAGTCAAATGTCCTCTCAGCAGAAATGGGGGCTGTCTATACAATGGCGCATTAGCATCATGTATCTCCAAACCCCCGTACTTTCATTCCTGCAGTGTTGTCCCCACTGCAGGGCGTGAGCATGGGGTTTGCAAAGGAGGAGGAAGAGCCGCCGCCCCATGCGTACCAGTCCACTTTTTGCTGTGGCACCACACAAGCGCCATTCCCCCACCCCTTCCGTGCATCCCTCCCCTCTGTTGTTCCCCACCTTGGAGCCTGCCGTATGTTTCTTTCTCCTGGAAGCCAAAGGATGCTCAGAGTCATTCCAGCGGTCATTCGGCTCACTGGCCCACCCCTCCCCTCTGTTTGGGCAGCTGGCAACCAATCAGGGGTCACCATCTGCCAGCAATACCTCTGATGCAAGTGTGGAGCAAGGTGACAGATGGAGATGTGCCGGCGTCGCCTTGCTCCACAGGAAATAGTCGAGATAAGTCCCCGACTTTTTTAAACTGGAGCTTTGGGGGAGTGTCCACAATGGCTGCTGCATCATATAAATGACTTAGCACCATTGTAGAGCCACCCTGGGGCTTTCCCATTGTCAAGACAAGCCCCTGGTTTTAGGGGTTTTAGGAGATAAAAAGTCAATTTATAACAAGGCTGCCATGTGTGCTTTGTTGTTTGTGTCGTCATTTGCCCATATTTTATCCTTCATTTTCTTCTCTGTTATGCATTTTAATTTTAAAAGAAATCACAACAGAAAATGTTTTCCAAACCCAGTGGCTAAGTGAACTTCAGCCTGTGAATCAGGCAGGATCTACTCTACTGCTTTATAATGGTTTATAATAGTATTGACAACATTTGGGGCCCAGGACATATTCTATATACTGTTTGATGTAGATCTGGCCAAGGATATTATGCAGATTTTAAAGGGCGGTGACAGGAGGGAGAAAATTAGGGGGATTCAACTCAAGACTACAGTGCTTGGAATGGAGCTATTTTGCAATTAAATTCATCTTGTCCACTTCCTGAAGCAGCACTTTGCTCTACCCTCTCCTTAGTGTTCAGGCAAGCAGTGAAGATATTCCTGTTTTCCCAGGCATTGGTTTCTTTCAATTATGTTCCTGCTGTTGCCATTTGTTTTGTTGGTGATGCTGTTTATGTCTGTATTATTAATTGTATTCTAATATAGATTTGGAGTAATATAGAAAGGACTCCTCCACATCTTCCTTTACCTTTAGTAAACACATTTTCATTCAGCACATTTGGCACTGTTCTGTTTCTCCAAACACCAACTCAAATAATTCCCCATTTTCCTGGTTTGTTAACTTAATGTCTGATCAAAACATGCAGCAATCTTATCCAAATTTCAACAGGGCAGTTACTACAGTAACCTTCCATACCATAAAGTATTTATTTCTATATCTTAACAAGCTATCTGATGTGTTACAGATCATAGGGAGAAGGGCTTGAAGGAAAGTATAAAAGATTTTATGGCAAACAGGCCATGAAAGTATCAGCAGCCACACACTCAACTACCTGAAGTAGCTATTCTGAGTGTAGCCCAGTCTTCCCCAACCTGATGCCCACCATATATTTTGGACTACTACTCCCAGCATTCCTGATCATTATTCACGTTGGCTGGGGATGATGGAAGTTGAAATCCAAAATGTCTGGAGAACAAAAGGTTGCAGAAGGCTGGGGTAGCCCATTATAAAGCCATATTTTTTAAAAAAAAATCCTCAGTCTACAATACTCTTATTCAGAACTTTGCCCGAATAAGAGCATTATGATGAACATTATAATGCTCTTATTCAGGTGTGCATTATATCTCCTATAATGTGGAAACACAAAATTAATTAGTCCTATTATATTGTTTATGAGATGGACCTGTAGATTCTGAAGACCAACAATGGGGCAAGGGCTATTGTCTTCATTCTCTGCTTGTCGATATCCAGAGTAGAATCATAGAATAGTAGAGTTGGAAGGGGCCTATAAGACCACTGAATCCAACCCCCTGCTCAATGCAGGAATCCACCTTAAAGCATCCCTAACAGATCCAGCTGCATCTTGAAGGCCTGTAGTGTGGGAGAGCATACGACCTGCCTAGGTAATTGGTTCCATTGTCGTACTGATCTAACTGTCAGAAGAAGGAGACAGCACTTCGGTATTGGGTTTGTTAACTGGTGGGGTAATTAACATTTTTTAAAAAATAATGAAAAATATATATCATCCTCAGTGCATCAAGTATTTGTAGAAGTGAAGGTTTCTCAGCTTCTTCATTCTGAGTGGCTGCCTACTATTGGAAAATGGATGACGGACTTGATGGAGAATTGGAATGATCTAGCAGGGCTCTACTTACATTTATATAAATTAGCATAGCATGAGATGGAAACATCTTTATGTTAAAAAAATGATTAACGAAAGAAAAATATGTGGAAAAATAGGGCACTTTGTGTTCTTCCGAAACCAGAGAAAAATATGAGACATTGCTGTGTCTCTATAGTTAGAACAAGGCTATTAGTGTTAACATTACCAGAACAAATCAATACAAAGTTATCCTCATATGTTTCGCTGTCTTGACAACATCAGCCCTCCACAGGGAAATTGTACACTAACCAATAACTGATGAGTTCTGCTCTTAATATGCTGAACATTCCTTGGAGTCATTCATGAGGTTGTGAGTTGGAAACACAAAAAGCAGTTTTTGCAACTGTATGGGTTGCCAAACAAAATGTGGAAGAGCCAAAAGTTATGAAAGGTTTTTTTTCCTTCTGCTTTTGGAATGTGCTGCTAGTGTTCCTCTTCACTAGCAAGATGCTAATTTCTATATGTATAGAATTATGAATAGCAGTTCATGTCTCCAAATTTAATTAATTCTGAAGATGAAAAGCGGTGCTCCTGCCAGGCTAACCAACGTTCTGGGCTTTGCATTTGTTGTCCATCAGAAGCCAGGGATCTGTTTTATATCGATGTGGAAGATATTCTATGTTGACTAGAAATATCATATTACCATATAGCTTCAAAGAGTTACTAATATATTCTTGGAAATGTCAGACTATTTTTTCCATTAATGAGAATCAGGGCCTGAATCTTAATTATGATCTTTTGGAGGCCTGAAGCCAACACAGGCCACTAACATTTACTCTAAAAATCACTTAATTGCTTATTTGGAAAATATTTCATAACAACACTTTCAATGTCAGGAATTTCCCAAAATTACCTTTTACCACCTAGTTGTGCAATTGACATTAACTTTACTGCAGATCCCAATAGTTCATTAGAGTTTAAAATTGTGATCTCAGCACTTGATAATGGGCAAGCCCACAACTCCTCTACCAGTTCAAATGCTATACCAAACTATGGCTGGAGTTCCAAATATGCAGGCAAGCCATGGTTTATCCTGCCCTGTGAAGTTGGGCTGGGAGATTGTGGTTATTGGGCAGATTAGAGCATTGAGAGTGATGGATAAGAGTGCAATGGGAAGCACCACTGAAAAATTGTCCATGCTTTCATTTCTCATTAACTCATTCCTTTCATCTCTATGGTGCAATGAACCTAACTACTATTTGTCAATTTGGAGGTCACACCAAAACATAGTTAAGCTTCATTAACTATGGTTTAGCATGACATCTGAAATAAGCTTTAGTCAGCCCTGAAGGAAGAGCTGATGGGGGAAGAAACATCTTCAATTATGATTAGAAAAACATGATCAAAGACAAATTAGTTTACAGGGCATGACGTTTTTGAGGCCAGGAATGTCTTCCCTAATTTGTATTGTTGGAATGCCCCGGCCACCACATTCTGCTGAACATGTATGTGCAGTTTTCCAAACATATTCCTCAACATTAGGCACAAGCAGCAATTATGTACTAAATGAAATAGGGAGTGCCAGGCTGCAAACCATTCCAGACTTTTTTGACTGGACATAGCCTCAGCTGAAAGTATTAAATGCACTGCACATAAAATCAATGGGTTTTCTGAAAGTGGCATTGTTATAGTGACTGCTAAGTAAATTAATAATGACAGGACACTTAAAAATTGAAAGAATTGATATGCAGTTATAATTACAATCAGAAGAGCAACAAAGATTGCCAAAGAAGGAGGAGATAGCACTTTGGTATTGGGTTTGTTAACTGGTATCACTCTCAGTAAGTACATCAAGTATTTATAGAAATGAAGGTTTATCAGTTTCTTCATCCTGAGTGGCTGACGAAAATATGGACTAAGGGTTGGAGTTTGTACCAAGTCAATAAATAAAAATGATATATTCTTGATAGTTCCAAACATTGGCAAAGACAATTCTGTTCACCAAAAACAGAAAACTAAAGGAAAACTAAGTATTTTCGCAGCATTCACTATTGCATGGCAATAAAACAGTTTGGACAGGCTTTCAAGGCAGTGTTTCATTTGAGATGTACACCAAAATTGTTGCCAGAGCATCTCCATTTTCTACCATTGCCCCATCTTGCCTGACTATAACTGCCACACTGACAAAATTCTTGTTGTTTCGACCAGTACAATAGCAATGGACACGAGAATGTCCTAGCACCTGAAAGCTCAGAGCAATGGAATTCTTGAAAGGCTACATCTCTCCCACACCCAAATGCAATCAGTGTAAACACCCTACCGCTCAATCATTGACAATACTGAGAGCCCTGTGTGCTTTATGACCATCCAGGTCTACAAACAGCTCAACCACCTACTTTTCAGAAATCAGTCCTGGCACCTCCACCCCTTTTATTTTCTGTAAAACTCCCTTTGCAGCAGACACTCTATATACAAAATATAAGATTTCTCAGAATACTATGCTTAGTATTTCAAGACCAGTCCTGGGGTCAGTCACTTTGACTGATTTGCAGAGATGGACAGATCTGAAAATCTCATTCTGAGCTCACAGAGATAGTTAGATTTTCAGGATTAAGACTGTTATGCCCTGTTTCCGCATATGTGTGTCAGGGTTTTTTTGTGGAGTTTTTTTAAAAAAAAGTCTTCATGAACCTTTTGTGGTATATTTTTCTGAGTGTATGCATTTCCCAAAAAATATTTCTAACAGATGCCCTGCAGTTTTGAGTACACATATTTCAAATATCTCATGTTGTGCACACTTTTCACTGATATGCACATTTCTGTGTACATTTACCCTGATGAGCTGCATCAGCAAACTCAGAAAAGTGCAGATTTGGGGATGCAACTGTAACTCAGCTGTCATGTTGGTTTGGCAGGTGTTTGCTAAATTTGCAAAAAAATCCAACAATGGATCCAACCTATCCCTCCCAATTTTCCTTGGAATTCCCAGGTAAACACCATCCCATCACTCAGCATTTCTGCCCAATGGAGTTCTACTGCATCTTACAAATGCCTGGTCCTCCCAAATCCCAGTTGGTTGCCTGTCCTTGTGCCACAACATCCCACTTTTCTGGATGGTAGATGCTTGAGAATGCCTGATTTTCCCTGCCTGGATCTAACCCAGAACCAAATGATTACTCATCTCAGCATATTAAGGATAAGTAACAAGCCTTTTTTCTTCCCTTTCCCTCTTCTAATTTTTGGGTCTCATAAATCTTCCTTTCCCTACTGGGAATAGCCTGTAAACCCATAGTCTGTAACAAGAGGGTTCTTTTGCCTCTCTCTTAATAGACTGCCTTTTCTTTGTTATGACCTGAAGTCTCAGCTGTATCTTTCCTTTCCAGAAAACATACCTAGACCATGGGTCCTAAATTATGCACACTGGCTCCTGTTAATCTGGCTACAGTATGAGTTTTCTGAACAGCTCTTCCAAACAGAAGGCAGTCTGTCCTCCAGTGGGAATTGAGACAGAGACTGCAGAAGAAGCAATTTCTTAATACCAGACTAATTCCCTAACCTATTAATCCTAAGGGAAGAACTCTTAGGATGTGGAATTAGGTTCAGATGTACATCAGAGCTGAGCAAGCATGGTAGGAGTTCTCACAAGAATAACGAACTGAAGCACAATCCAGAAGTGATGATGCTAAGACAACAATTCCAATGCCAGACAGAATTGCAGCAGTGACAAATATCAGATGTCATACTAATATGGATTTACAACATGACCCTATGTATGTTAACCAAGAACTGGTGCCTGAGTTTGTTCCTCCCTACCAATCCCCTTCTCTTTTGTGACATGTATTTTAGACTGTAAGCCTAAGAGGAGGATCTGTCTAATTTTTGATCTATTTAAGCCATTCTGGGAGGAGTATTATGGGGGTGGGAGAGTTGAAAACCTTTCAAATATACAAATAAATAAATGTTGATTAGAAATAAGTTTCACTATGCTCAATGACATTTATTCCCTAGTCCGTTTGGGGTATTAATTGCAGCCTTAGTGTGCTAATTGTAAAATAATACATCAATAGAACAACTAATATTTATTTTATCATCTGAAGTAGGGGAACCATCAGCATATATACATATAACATTTTACTTATGATATGAAACTGTTCTCACTTAGTTAAGGTACTTCTAAGAATAAAGGAATAAAAAGGCTGGCTAATGAAGCTGTTCTTGTAAGTGCCTTGACCGCATTTATGAAGTGGAGTATGCAAGCTAAAATTAGATGAGAGAGGCTAGAGGGATGGGGTGAAAAGAAAAAGATATAGCTTATGCTTCTAGGCCACAATCCTGCACTTAATTATGCAAACATAAAATCCCAGAGAATTGAAGAGAACCTGTGCATATATGTCTATAGAACTCAAGATTGGAAGTGACTGAAAGAGCACACCCAAATGAGTTATTCATTACCAAAAGACTGAGAGAGCTTCATAACAAGATTAATATCACGATGAATACAGAAGGGTGATAGATTTACAAGTAACCCTTGCAAGCATGATGGATTGGACATTGACAGTATGGAATGTGATCAACAGTATCTAAATGAAACACAAGGCACAATTATGTCTATTTAAATTCAAGCATAGAGGAATCAGTGTCAATGTAAACAGGCCTCCTAATGTTCTCCACAATGAAAAGGAGGTGGCTGCAGTCTTAAAGTCACCTGAAATTGATTCTAGTCACCTGGTATGAATTTGGAAAGGGCACAATGTCCATCAGCAACAGGATTTACTGCAGATATTCCTAACTCTAGCCAATGAGGGCAAATACCTGAACAACCATGACTGAAGTTCAAAGCTACTTCAGAACCTCTTAATAAAAAATAAATTAGGAATTAATATGCAGGCCCTGTTTATCTTGGATGTATCAATGTTTAGGAATGCTTGCCCAATTCCATCTCCCCCAACTCGGTTTTTGAAAGAAATGTCTCAACTAACTATTTAGATAGCAGAGAAAAGATGCATTCCAAAGCTAACTCATTATGCAAGCCCTTTGTATATAACAATAGGAAGAAAGCATTAAATAGAAGTAAGTGTCTTTAGTTCAAACCTCATGTACTCAGATGTCTCTTGAGAGTGATCGGTGTTTCTGGAAAAGAGATCAGTCGTAATTATTTTAATTTGATACTTTCAGGACATGCCGTTTTCTGCATCTCATGCTTTGTTTGACGTTCCTTTGCATAAAATAAAATGGCAAAGTGAGTATGGCTGTTCCTTGAAATATTTCTTTCTAAAATTCTCCTGAAAGCAAACAATTTAAAAAAGAGAAGGGGTAGTTTGAAAGTGTCCTAGTTTCCTCTCATTCCCCCACCCACCCACAGACACCTAATGATCAGCCTAATAGCTTCTCTCTCTGAAGTTGTAATAAGCTTACAAATTAACTTGCTCAGTGTATATTAAAAAGCAAGGGATGCTCCTGTTGATTATTGTCTTTGTGGGAAAATATGTGATCATTGTTTTGCTGCTGCACAACGACAATTAGGATGTGCTGCTGAGAGTCCATGCAGCTGACAGGGGCTGTGAATTTTGGAGGCATCTTGTGAGTGCCATGGTAACAAATTTGCTCCCACTGTTTGGAGCACAAAATCAATGGGGATTCTCGTTAGCATCTAGGCCAGTTGAGCATACTTCTGTGCTTCTAGGAATTAAGAAATAAAAGGGAAGCTAATGAAGCTGTTCCTGGAGGACTCTTGACCACATTTATGAAGTGGGATGACATACTATGTAATAGAGCTCCCTAAACCCAGTGAAGGATGTCATAGTGAACATCTGCCTTATTTGGTCTTCATAGTATATTTTGAATTTCTGCGACAAAGTGGCAGCATGAGAGAGAGAGAGAGAGAGAGAGAGAGAGAGAGAGAGAGAGAGAGAGGTATTGTCGTGACTCTGGCTAACTCTCTAAAGTTCTTGCTCACGACTTTAGGTACACTGATACACAACAATAACAGTGAGATTTCTTTTATTGTAATCACACGGAATTCAAAGCATAACGGTTTCATTTCTGCAAACAC
This sequence comes from Anniella stebbinsi, assembly GCA_029215795.1. Classification (NCBI taxonomy): domain Eukaryota; kingdom Metazoa; phylum Chordata; class Lepidosauria; order Squamata; family Anniellidae; genus Anniella; species Anniella stebbinsi. The sequence goes on along the minus strand of JARDYH010000001.1, from coordinate 305,492,285 downwards.
ACACTTGAAGCTGAAGACGGACCACACAGCTTTCAGGTAGAACGGCTTAATGAGAACAGCACTCACTCAGGGACTGACATTTAGAGATTAACTCTAGTCCTTAGAAGGCAGGAGCGGCCACGCTGCACTGGAATCCTCTGGAACATAGAGAGACTCTAGGATTAGGCCTCCTAACAGTAGTATAACGGTCAACTGGCAACTAAATCTTCACTCAGCCTGTCAGGGAACGCTGAGCTGACCACGGAAGCCAGAAGCCAGGAAATGAACCTCTTCGACCTAGGGAGCCTTCCCAATTCACGTAGCTTTAGCTCTGAGGAAGGTCCTCTCACAGGTCTCACACACACACGAGTTTCAGAACAGCAACGATCAGCTTCTGCCTCCCTCTGCCCGTAACTTTGGCTCCATGGAGGGAGACAGCAAGCTATAGAACACGAATCCAGAACAGTACTCTCAAGTCCAAATCTATGAAAAGCCACAGTGCACTTTTCATGGCAGAGTTCTTTAGAAGTAACAAGTCCAAACAGCAACAGAACATGTATAGAGTGCATCTCACAATTCTAAATCAGATAGTAACTCACAGCAGCAACAGAGCAGCAAGAGGATAGACGAGATAATTCCTAGCAACGGAATTACTCTCAGGACAAAGGCAATATAGTGTGGAGGCTGGGCAAATTCTAAGCTACTTTGATAGACAGGGCTTCAAGCCTGTAATCTAAACTCACGTGCCAACAGGGCGGCACGGTTCAACCTCTTCTGATGACGCCACAGTGTGAGGAAGATAGCCCCCACCTTTGCAAAGCATAGTTTAATTCCCAGAGAACGTTCAAGGCCTTCGGCCTACCATTTGAGATAAGCACATACCAGAGAAGCAGAGATACATTTCTCATGACAAATTGCCAAGTCTTCAGTCTACAATTCACAGGGCCAGCCCTGTGAATTGTCTACGAAGTATCTGACACTTAACAGGTATACTCTAAAGCACTCAGCCATTGTTATTTAGGCTGTAGGGTTCTGTTTCACACTTTCAGGATCACCAGATGCCTGGTAACCCATCTCCTGATCACTGCAATAGACCAATCTTTCTAAGGCTTGTCTCATTTGTTTAGTTTAGTTCTGTTTTCTTAATAAAACTGATGGTAGCTTCGGCTCTAATAGAGAAAGGACTCTCATCCTTCTTACTGTGATAGTATTTTCCTTCTCAGAAAATTCTTACTCTTCCCCAACCTGTCTTTTCATCTTCAATGAAAATGGCCAAGATCCTGAAAAGCAGCCAGCATAAAATATAAAAGCCATTTTTTAAATTTTTTAAAAAAATCTAATAAGGACATTCTTCCACATTTCTTTGTAGAATTCCTTCTCCGACCTCATCAGACCGCCCAGAGAGCTTTGGCTATGGGGCAGTATATAAATGTAATAAATAAAAATAATAACCATGCTGACAAAGGTATCTATATTGTACTGAGTTAAACAAATGAAAATCAGTCTGATAGCATTCCAAAAGCTTCAGGACTGTAAAGAGTAAATCGATGTATACATGCATCAAGCAACTAATTATCCCTTAGAAGGTCCAATTGGGAAACCATTGCAAAGACATCTTTGTCTTTGCAATGAGTCAATTAAGGAACAGAATGTACATAGAACACATTATGGATAACTCTCCCAAAGCACTCTTGATGGTTATTTCTGTATTACGACTATAGTAGACCATCACCAGAAGGAAGAGGTTGGTATGCCTGCAGTCTGGGAAGTTTTATGGAGACTGGATTAAACAAGATAGTGACCAATAAGAAATAGCACCAGATAGGTCGGGCAAGAACCAAAGGAACTGCCTAGGAATTAAGATGAAGGTGAGCAAGTGGAACATAGGAAGCTGCCTCATACTGAGTCAGACCATCTAACCCAGTATTGTAAACACTGGCTGGCAGCAATTCTCCAGGGTTTTACTCATGATTCTTTCCAGTCCAACTGGAGATGCCGGGGATTGAACCTAGGTCCTTCTGCATGCAACACACACACTCTACGGCTGCCTCTACAAGAGAGGTTTAAAGCTCTTTCAAGGCGCTTAAAAAAAATTACCTCTACAAGAACGGAGCGCAAATCGGGCGTAGAGGCGCGTTATCTCTCCGATTATGCGCATTATCGAATGCGCGTTAAATAGCAAGTTTTATTTTGCTCCGGCCGTTAAAGTGCATTTTGACTATGTGAACAAGCGCTTATGCGCATTAACTACTTGAAAAGCAGGGGCTGATGATTGGGTCCATCTGAACAAGGAATAGTTAAAGAATAGTCAAACTATTATCCATGTGGGCTAAATAGAGGCATTTTAAATCAATCTATTAATTGACTCGTATGAGTTCTGTATTTTAAGTATTTCCTGCTTTTTATTGCTGTAGTTCAGTCTTCCCCAGCCTAGTTCTTTCCAGATGTTTTAGACTAAAATTCCCAGCATTCCTGACCATTGGCAATGCTGACTGGGGCTGATGGGAGTTGAAGTTCAAAGCATCTGCAGGGTACCAGTTTGCAGAAGGCTGCACTGCTGTGGTTGATGTTGATGCTTTATTGTATATCATATTAGGATTTATATTACATTTGGTATACCATCCTGGTTTTAAAAGTGGCATAAAATATTTAAATAAATAAATAAATAAATGTAAATCATTTTTAATCTTAAGTGAAGAAATACCCTATATCAGAGCAGGCTTTCCTCCAAAGGCAAAGACAACAATGACTGTTTAATGTTTCATAAAGCAAATAATATTTTCCATTTGCAAGCACCAAAGATGAATGATCTCCTAGCCTGTTTAGAGAGACTTTGCAAGAGTAAAGACCTCCAGCAGTAACATTCAGGGTTAAAGGAAAGAAAGGCTTCATTGTAGCTTCTTTTAGTGAGCCACAGCCACAGATTTCTCTCTGATTTTTCAAAGATCCTAATGTATGCAATTGATAACTGATCACAATTTTGACACACAAATCTTTAGCAGTATTGCAAAACTGGGCTACATGTCACCTGCGGGCTGCACTTTGTCCATTTCAGCTTCTAAGTGCTCCTACTCACTGCAGCTGAACATGTGTAGGTGACAAAATCAATTTCCCTTTCTGTCAATTTGATGAGCCATGAGGGCACTGAGGAATGAAGGGATGCTATGTTTCTAAGAGGAGCAGCACAGCTGGCGAAAGCTGAGCGTGCTCTTTACTGATGCTTTCCTTACTTACAGAAGCTTGATCATGAGATTTTCTGTTTCCCCACCAATTCCAGAGCTTTGGATCTCAAATGATGAAAACACTTTTGACTTTCTTGCTGATTCAGTCAATCCCTCTAGCTTCCTACATTTTAGCAGTGCAATCATTAATTCTACAATGTAACACTATATTATGTGCCCTGCATTAATTCATGTAAGCTCTTTAAGGAATCCAAGCAGCAGCATGAAAGAACCTTAATGTTTTGTTCTAAAGGGAAAACATAACCTCTGCTTTGATTCCATAGGACAATGAATAAGATACTAGTGACTTCTAAAAGACAGGATTCTTAAAATCTGAGTACTTAATTATTAATTGTTTACTGACATCTTTTAAAATACAGCTACTGCAAAAGCTGCATGAAAGTTAAAAAGATTGGGCTGGATCAAGAATAAGGCTATAATTCTTATACCCACTCTAAGGGACTTACTTCTGCCTAAATATGCACAGGATTCTGCTTAAAGTTAGTCATACTTTTGCCACATTTAAATTGTTAGGTTTATTACATCAGAGTGCTGATATAATTCTGAAGATCAATCACTTTGGAGCCTAAGATGGTTTCCTGTTTGCAGTAGCTTACAGCCTAACTGTGACTTTTTTCCCAGAGCAAGGAAATTTGCCTGGGGCAAGGAAAATTTAACCTCGGGTAGCTTGAGAATATCTGCCAGAGATTGTATTTCACTTTCCTAACCCCATAACAAGAATAAACTCTTATTAGAAACTTACAGGTTACAATTTTCTTCAGAGTTGGGAAGAAAACAGAACTAAGTGGTTCTATAAACATTTTGATCAGGTGAAACCATCACGACAATGTTCATGTGCATGCATGTACATTTTTAAAGAGATCTTGAAAGTTATTGGGATTGAAATTGGACATAACCTCGGAAATAGTTGGATTCATTAACTTGCCACTAGGGGCAGGACCACACTTTATGCCACAAACCTAAAAGTTGGGGTACATCTATGTTACTCCTATGCCTCTTTCAGTGAATATGTAAGCCGTGTATTAACATAATTTTGTTCTTGAATACTCATGTACACTTCTCAAACAACCCTAACTAGGCCACAATTCCCAGATACATGTGAGAAGAAATGCCTAAATTTTTGAATCTTCATTAATGCAAGTTTATTTTTTAGATGCCAGCCAATTATGGCCATTATGGCCATGAGCTACTGGAATTTTGTTCCCCAGACTCTACTGGGGTTCTTCTGATAGTTTTAAAAGTCAATATTCAAATATTCTTGTGACCTATTAAAATAACTGGCAGTGGCAGCTGCAAATTGATGTTTTAATGTAAGTTTGAGCCCTGTGGAAACCTGGAAAGGTTTTTGGAGGATAGGTCAGCATATCTAAGTCCTCCACAGTACATTTACAAATATGCTGAAGATAATGTTGCAGTAAAACAGGTGTATACATAGCATTCAGTGTTACCATGTAAAGTGTAGAGCTATCTTTAAGGACGAGTTAGTCAGTGAATGGTCAGTTTGAACATTATTCTATTAAAGAAATTGAACAGGTGTACAAAATGAATCAAAGCAGTTATTTTAGTTGGAGGAACCCCAATTGACTTAAATAAACAAGAGTGAATATAATGTGTAAGTACAATGGAAACTGGTGGTGATTTTGTGAGATCACTCAGAAGTTCATGTCATCAAAGGTTGCAGCCTGATATTGTTTGATTTGTATATACATTTGCAAACATAGTTTTATCCCAATAAGAAAGCCAACAGTAAAGCTAAGCTACTTTTGTAAGATTAAATCAAGTTAGCTGAAGTCCTTTTGCTCAATTGGCCCATGTACATACAGGCATAATCAGAGAAAACACATCAGTTTTCCTCTCAGGTCAAATGCATAGACAACAAAATTGTTCTAATTCTATACATTACAACACATCTGTCACTTCGGGTCTTAACAAGCTAACACAATGGATTCAGATAAACACTGCTTTTCATTTCATTTACTCAAGTGCTTTTAATTCCAAAAAGATTTCAGAAGAGCAAATGAATCATATTAGAAACACACACACACACACACACACACACACAACCCCACTTTGCTCTTCCAGTGAATGGGTTGGAATACATATATAGCATAAGAAAACATGTAATAAGGTAAACTCTTTTCATAGAGTAGGCTGACAAGGGAAATAGGCCTCACACTGTGTGTAAAGGTCAGATAAAATGAGGAAGCAAATTACTAAATCACTGGATGTCTAAATACAGGCACTATCAGCCTAACCGACTGTTGCCATGGTCCACAGGAAGAGTTGCTGTGTCAGGTAGACAATACCCAACCAAAGCATAAAGGCAACAAATCTGAACTACAAATGGATGATGAGAAGAACTAATGCATTTGCAGCAATGGCCTATGATTACTTCTCTCACCTACCAGCATCTCTAGTGCAGCTTTCAAGTAGCATTCAAAGACACATACCATTGTACTTAGCAGGGAAAAAATATCCATATGTTGAATGTAGGACCTAGATTAACCCATCAAAATATAGTTTATGATTAGAGCATTTCCCAGACATGTGGCAAATATGTGAAACTTATTGCTAAGATGTATTTTTGTTCCCTAACCATTTACATTGCTAACCCTTCAAATGCTTAAGGTGGCTAAAAATGAAAAAAAAAACCACAAATCAATCCCTTCCCTTCTGTGCCTGGACTTATCACACAAGTACCAGATGAACATCTGCTTGCATTTTAGGGGAAATGTATTCGACATGAAACTGCTCAATATTAGGAAGCCATCACACAATGTAAAGACAGAAGTCACAATCCAAAGTTACTGAGCTAAATTTTCCCAACCATCAAGCTGCTTTTGAAACTCACAGACATTTCAAAAACAGTTTGCAATATGGCATAGTGAGCTCATGTTCAAAGAAAAATCATATTAATAATAATCCTGCTCAATGGACTGGAACACACTAATTCTTCTGGACACCCTGCTAATTATATCTGCTCATTTCTTTAAATCAAGTTAAACATGGTTATTGATTATCATAGTGCCAGGTTACTTTACAATAATCCTGCTACAAAGATTTTCCTCCCAACTTTTTTGGGCAAATTGGATCGTATTTATTTGGGTGTATATGAATGCAATTTTGAAAATTTCACCTATCAAAGAAAAAGAAATGGAAAACACCATCACCAGCCCAAGCCTGCAATGCTTGGAAGAGATATAGCCTGCATACAAGAAACACAGAAAGATTTGTTCCAAGGCAATGTAGGGCAAAATTAAAATGCAATGCGACAAGAGCGATGGGCTGAATGCATTCTTATAAACTGACTATGTAGTATATGTATGGATGTTTATCTTTTTGTATTTCTGAAACAAGCAGATACAAAGTGGTGCCAAATATCTCGGGAAAGGGTCTTTGTTCTTCAAAGACCGTATATAACTATGAGGTACATGCTAGAAGTAGCTACATAGACAGACACCATTTTGCAGACACCCTGAGGATAGTAATTGCTGGCCTTCTCATTTATCATAAGGAATGTAGCCTTCAGAGCAGAGTGGATACTCTCTGGGCTAATGTGTGAGGCTTCAGTATTAATGAAAGTTCAGTAAAGAGTGCATTGCTTCACCTACTATCCAAATAAAACACCAGATAAGTTTTTAAGCAGCAGCAGTATAACTAATTATTTCTTAATGGGCTCTGATTCAAGAGTACAGTATATAATCTACCAAGCAATAGAGAGGGCATAACGACATTAATAAGGGCAATTGAAATCACTAGTAAAATCTTGTTTGTCCTTTGACTGTTGCCCGAAATAACACCATTTCATACATTACAACAGAAAAAACTGAAGTCAAAGTGTATGTGTAATGGATGATTATGTGATTAAAGGGTGTCAGAGGTGATAAGGGAAGTTACTGGGTGTTTGAACTTGAAAGTAAAAACGTGGCTGCCTTTTGTCCCATTAACATCCATTGCATTGCTCCCATTTACTTTAATTAGGGTTAAGAGCAATTACACACAGAGCTGTCTATAATTAATGTCAATGGCCATTATGTGTGGGTACTGATGGATGATATGTTTGCATCCTCAAAGTTATATAGCCAATGCCTTATAAGTGTCAGGGTACAATTTCATCTCATGTGAATCAAGCTCTCATTTAAATTAGGGGGACTTCAAGGTGGTCAAGAATATCTAGTAAAGCGGCAGACCGATGCCTACACTTAGACACATACTTACTTGGAAGTAAATTGTATCATTTAAAATGAATACAAATTACCTTGAAATTGATTATTTAAGGTTTGAAATGGCATCACCACACCAATACATATATATGCTGGACCATACCATATTGATTTCCACAGAAATCCATGTTCACATATTGCCAAGACTTACAATAGTCTCCTATACATGTACTTATATAGACATACACACTGGCACAAAAAGAATGCCTTTTCTAGTGTATCTGAAAAGTAAGTTATTTTCAATTAACGATCAAGGAAGAAAACAAGATTATGGCAACAACTTCTATTACCCATATTAATGTCATTATATAACTCCCTTGGCTGATATACTCTTGTATTCCCAGCTCAGATTTTATTAACAAACCATTAAATCTTTAAATTAGAGCAGCAACATTATCTGGTTTTATCTGAACAGCAGCAATAATGCACCTTTTATTAGGCTTCTGGCTCCAATCTTAAATTCTACAGTAGTAGTTCATTAAAGAACATTAACTGGCAGCTCCTAGCCAGGGGTCACTTATTAGCACAAAATCTGCCTCTCTGTTTCCCTCACTACACATCCCCCCTCTTCCATCTCTGTGCTTTCTTATTCCTTCACAAACTGAGAATTTCCATGAAGCTTATGTAATTCTGAAGCTGGACATGCTTCTAACTGGTTTATAGTTGAAAATGCCTACGGAGATGAGACAAATATGTTGTTGTTCTCCGCATGAGACATAGGTATTATTTGGGGGAAGTCTTATGATGTTTAAAACTCTGCCAAATAACCCTTCTAAGAGAACAGAAGTATTTGCAAGAGCTGAAGTTTAGAAGCAGCAAAGAAAATGGCCCCTAAAGCAATCCATAACTCCCCAACTCCACTCTCCAATCTTATGCATGCTTAGATAGAAAAAGGTCCTGCAACTCCCAGCATTCCCTAGCCTGCATGGCTGGCTGGGGTATGCTGGGAGTTGTAAGATTTTTCTTCTGTCTAAATATGCATAAGATTGTGCCTTTGGCCTATCAAAATAATGTTTATCATGTGATATGTAACACTTCATTTAACTGTGCTAATCAATTACACAAAGGCCATGTGGCCATTTCAGTTATGCATTACCTTTTTCTTCTTGTGATCCTAACATTTAATCTCCTCTGTTAAATAGATGCCATTAACATAGTTCATCTCTGTCACCTTGATCTTGAGACATGCGGTAAACACTAAATCTGCAGCTATTCTAAATGTTCCAATATACCATTGTTCTTCCACTGAAGAACACATGAGGAAACTGATGGAAAATACATCAGGATTTTTCAAGGACCATGCACAAGAAGACAACCATCTGTTGGGCTGTGGATTTCTTGAATCAAGCAGGGGGTTGGCCTAGATGGCCTACAAGATCCTTTCAGCTCTCTAATTCTATGTGCTACAGGGATCTACTATTGTGCTTGCAAAACTTTTTTGCGAAAATATGTATAGATTTATTTATTATGAAGTAACTTTTTTCTACCTATATCTCTCCACATTTATTAGTACTTTGAAAAATGTATGTCAGAACCAGCACTTGAATTCCCCTATATCTTTCCCCCCACATGAGTGATAACAAAGGCAGACTGCACTGAACTAGTGTGTGTGTGTGTGTGTGTTTGTGTATATGTATTTCAAATAGAATTCTTATGGCATGCCTTTCTCTGTGTTACTTTAGCAAACCTTCCTTCCCAATCCTAGGTCTTTATGCAGCAGATCTTTGGGAAGTCAATAAGAAAGAAAAACCAAGTTTAAAAACATCCAAAACAAATCCATTTCACCAGTTGGTCAGTCAAAGAATTGTTGTGTACATTATGGGGGAGAACACACCATTTTTAATCCTCCTGTTCAATAAAACACACTATCCAGCAAAGAGAATTTTCTAGATTCTTCAGGTATACTGTTGCTAAAAGCAACTAAAAGCAACATTATAAAATATTCACTATATCTTTCTTAACAACACGTAGCAATTTGTTTTTGCATAAAATTAACTGAGCTCATTTGGCATTAGCTCCATACACAAAGAGATATGTGTCAGTACAGATTCACTATGACCTTTTCCCCCAGCTAACAATAGTAAGTCAGAAAACTGCTTCTGGTTATAAGGTACCATAAAATCATTTAGCTACAGTCAATCAGGCAGAACATAAGAATTTTCTTTTACCCACCAGAGGCTAAGTTGTGTCTTAAATGTATGAACCATATATTTTCATGGGTCACATACACTACTTTCCAGTTCAGGGCTAGTCTATTGTTTTAAAAAGCCTAAGTTGGATGTAATGGAAGCTCCTCTCCCATCCCTGTTTCCTCTTCTTTGTACATATGCCTGGTATGTAAAGATATTGGTGGAGATTATATATATCTATATCTATATCTATATTGATAGACCTCATCACAGGGTACAATAATAAAAACAATTCAACATAAATTCACAACAATATGAAATCAGCATTAATAACCCAAGGAACAAAATCAGAACGGAGCTACTGTCAATAAGGCCCAAATGCTTGGGGAAATAGCCAGGTATTAACCTAGTGATGAAATTAATCCAGCATCAGTACCAGCGGGGCATCCAAGGAGAAGACTTCCCATAACTGTTTGCTACCATTGTGAAGGCCTTCTTTCGTGTCTCCACATAATGTACAATGCCCAACAGTAGATACAGAGGAGAGCACCCTCAGCAGATCTCAGTACCTGGGCAGGTGTATACATGGAGAGGCATTCCCTCAAATATCAAGGTCCCAAGCCATTTAGAGCTTTAAAAACCATTACTAACAGTTTGAACTTGGACTAGAAATGGATTGGCAGCCAGAGCAGATCCTTTAAAATGGGTGTTGTGTAATATCTATAAGCTGTTCTTATACATGGAAATTTCATCAAGTCCTATAGTACTACTTTCTACAAGTACTACTTACAGAGTTATTTATCACTTTGGCCTTTTCATAGCACTCAAACATGTTGCTGGGAAATGTGATTTTTCTCCTGTTAGTGCTTCCATGATTAACATGAGTTCAATGTGGATGTGCTCATGCTATCTCTTGCGATAAGATGCAACAGTCTGCAAATGGCCTATTTGAAGAGTATAAAGATCCATGCAACTTAAGAAAGTGTACCAAGCCAAATATTTCTGGCCAGCATCTGGTGTGATACCCATCTATCCTAGTAAAAGTTGCCTTCTCAACCTCAAATATAATTCACTATGAATAAAAATCATTGGCACCTTCCATTGTGCCAGTAGAAGATGAAGAGAACTGGTAGAAACAATAAATTATCCCTTGTCACATGTACGGCAAGATTTTTTTAAAATTATATTGTATCTTCAGCTTATCCAGCTCAGCAAAACCCTTCCTTTGAGTTACAACTTCAATTTGTTAATTGCCATTTGTTGTGTAGTCATAACCTTCTTTAATCTAAATCTAAATTTGCTAAGTGAGCCTGTTACCATAAAGTAAGAACATGTCTTCCAATGATGGGACCAGATAAAAATCAGGCTGAAATTTTCAGGTTATTTTATGCACCAATCGGTTGCTGTCATCTATTCTTGCAGGCCCATGAAGTGGAAAGAAGGTTTTCATGTCTAAATGAAAACATCATGCGTTAAATATTCTGCATCTTCTTCCTTGCGTTGTTCATTCTGACAGTTATCTCAGACTGACAGTGATTCTCAGGCTGTAGTCTGGTGCCAGATTGACCACACTCCTGAGCAAGCTTGCTTTTCAGCAATTAGGCTGGCGGCTGGCAACAGCAGGAGCTGCAGAAACAGCATTTGAAATAAAAAGCTTAAATGTGGAGATAGACCCATGTCTGAGTTTAAAGGCAGAGAAAAGTGTTTCTCTTCACAGGTTTGTTTCAGATATGGTACCCATTTGTCTTGAAGAGCTTGCGTGGGGGAAGGGGAGAGTTAATAATTGCTGAATAAAAGGTAACTCCAAGCTTACAAGTTAGCAGAGGTGAGGGTTTTTTTTTTTTTTGCTCCTGCCTGCGGGTGCATTTCACTTAAATCAGTCACAAATGGTACTTGCATACATTGCCTCAGGGTTGAGGGGCAGCCTCGAAAGCTAGACTCGGGGCATCCAGGCAACAGCTGTGCTGAAAAGCTTGCAAAGCTCCCTCAATACCCTTTAGCATGAGTTAGGGGTGGCCTCTCTGTAGTCTTGAAAGACGGGGGAAGTTTTCAGATATATAGTATAGAAATAATATGACACACACACAGAGTTCTATAACAAACTACATTTCCACATCTTAAGCCACTAACTGTTCCATGTTGGTTATTTTAAAACATCACTTATAATTTCTAAAAATAAAAATGGATACATTTCTCAAATCAGCCTGAATAGGAGGTACTAGCAAATCAGAAACCTAAAAGGAACTTCAACCAGCTAGTTGGGGGGGGGGGGGGGAGGGGGGATACAAAACTACATTTTCCATTTGTTTCACCACTAGTTGATTTTTGTCCTCCTTCCTTTCTTTTTCTCCATCCCCAACCATTATGTAAATGGTTGGGGATGTATGTCCCCAACCATTATGTACTGAAGTTGTTCTATTAAAAAAGCAAATTAAAATAGCTACTCTGTAAAGCACCTGGCACATCAATGACACTATATTAATAATAATATGCACAGACACTTGTAACACAAAAAGCAAATTAAAATAGCTACTCTGTAAAGCACCTGGCACATCAATGACACTATATTAATAATAATATGCACAGACACTTGTAACACAAAAGGCAATATCCAAGTGGACCACTCTGCAAGCAAAGCCCAGTGATGACTTCGTTTCATCAGTGGGGGCCACCACAGATTCCATTCTGCAAGCAGCACCCAATACTTCCTTTAGGAAACCCTGAAACAGACAGAACAGCTTGTTTCTGGATCTGGATAAGTCAGCAGAGCTCCCTTAGGCAAGCTCTGCCAATCTGCCCCATTCCAGAAACTAGCATTTCTATTTCTGCTCATTACTGGTTACCATAGGAACCGCAAAATCCCACTGTGGGATTGTGCAAGCAGTGGGTGCTGCTTCCAGATGCCTACTTGCACAATGACCTTCTTGGTGATGCCTAATTATTGCTTCTTCAGAGTTGCATAGGGATCTGAATGTCAAAAGGCGAGTGGCTTCTCACTACTTGATCATGAGGCCTTCTTTATGCCATACAGCAGCTTTCTGCGCAACTTTTACAGCATTTCGGCCTAGAGGAACTCATTCCATACACCAATTGCAGTTACTGGATTGGGCCTCTATCCCCAAAGGAACAATATTTTAAAACTCAAGTATCTGAGACACAAACTTGATTTCCTGGGGAGGGGGGGAATGAATGTACAAATTCCTAAACTGTCGACAAACTCTCTCTCTCTCACACACACACACACTCAGTTCAAATTGGTAAGTGAAAACAAATTCTATTTTAATGTAAGGCATCTTTTTAAATTAAAAAAAACCCCAGAGAAATCACAAACTTTTGTTTTGATAGGAAATAACATAGCTTTTCATTTTGACACATCTAAATAAAAATAAACTAGTTAGGATTTTCTCTTTCATGAAATGTTTGGAGCTTCTTTGAGATCCAAATCAGAATTAGATTGATTTTGACAACTGTAATAGTTTCCTTGAGATGACTATACTCTTTTCTAACAATCTCTAATGAATAAAACAAGTGTGTTTATCACTTTGACAACTCACACTTACATTAAAGAGCACTTTATAGATTGTCCCAATTTGACTTGCTGTCTTTCAGAAGGACCTTTCTAAATTTCACTAAAAGTTTGCCAGTAGTTTACAGTGTATCTACTACTGAACATAGTCCTTCCCATTGTACAATTTGCAGCTCAATAGCTTCAGATAGTATTAAATTACTACTAGACGATTCAAGTCAGTTTTACCCATTTCAAGGGGTACAGTGGAGACGTTTGCACTGGAGAAAATGTAAAGTTAATCCTCCAGCCGAAAAACTATGGTTGGACAAATCAGTATTTTTCCAGTCCACCTCTGGTTTTCATGTGTCCATTCATAACACTGTTCCACTTCATTTCTGTATTAAGCTATGATTTTAAAAAAAACCTCCTACACAAAAATTGATATTATGTTTTCCCAAAAGGCATGAAGTTTGAATTTTACTCTGAAATATACATTTTGTATACATTGTGTCCTAACGTATGCATTTTGGTACAGTTTGTGAGATAAGAATTGTATTGCAAAGTTCAGGGAAGAACGAAAACAAACGCATAACTGTTCTCCAATCAAGTGTATTAATCCTGGAAATGCGAATCAGATTGGGTCACTGAAAAATGTGGACTAATGGAACAAAACTTTCAAGCATCACTTAAAACAACTCCACATCTTCCACACAACACTTTTCTCAACACAAAGAAATATCAGATATCTACTTCCTTATTCTCAGCAGATGGAAAAAGAGGACAGGAAAAGTAGTAGCTCAACTGACATGTTAATGAAAAACACACAAAGAAATGTAAAACATTACTGCTGGAGTTAAAGTAAGAGTACTGTTTGAAAAAGGCAGATGTAAATGTATCCAAAAGCTAACAAGTGAAATTCCAACCATAAAGTAGGTAGAAGTGGAAGCATCTCAAAACAGTGTGAACACAGACAACTCCAATCTTCATAGACCAGCACAGTTCAAAACAACTTTATTGTAGAGCTATCTTGATCTAGATTCTTGCTTTCATTACTCATTGTCAAACACTTAAAAGGATGCTGGCTTTAACTACACCTTTCTCAGCATCACGCATAATTTTATAAAACTGTACCGCAACCCTTCTGTCTTGGTTGTCTTCCTTGTGAATCATTCCACAATAGTAGAGCATGCAAATTTCCATGCAGAATGTTTCAGGTACAGGTTTTTTTAATTGATCAGGTGAAGGGAAGACCTCTGTTCAAGACTAGCTGTGGCTAGTCAGAATAAACAAGAGTGAGCTTGATGAAGAAATAGTCTGTGCTGGTCTAAAGCAGGTTCCTATATGTATCTTAATGCTTTAGTTCTTCTTTTTTGGGAAGGTGTTGCAACTTCATGATGATTTTGGTTGCCACTTCTGAACCAGCTCAACAATATCTATTCTAAGACTGGGGGAGCAGAACTGTATACATATTTGAAATGTGGTTGCACTAAGAATTTATATAACAGCATTACGATATTTTCTACTTTATTTTCAATGCCTTTCCTAATAACCCTAATGTGGAATTTGACTTTTTCACCACTGCTATACAAGGAGTGTATTACTTGTTATTGCAATATTTGAAAATATGAAAAACATTTCCTACAATGCAGGGACAACGACAGTAGCACCATCCTTAGTTTTAGCCCAAGCCACAATTCAATTATTTTAAAACTATAGACTTAAATGGATCTGGGAGGGTTCATATTACCATTTTTCTTTCATACAGATGGATTTCCCCATTATCCCAGTCTAAACATGTGGCCGGAAACCAAACTATTCTACATTCCTTGAAATCTGTCCTCACAGATTACCAGAGAGGGAGGGAGGGAAAGAGAAAGAGAGAATGCCACACGTAGATTGGGTCACAAGCTGGACACATTCTGAAGCAGTAACAGGAACGCATAGCACTCATAAACTTCAGTCTACCTTGAGTTGACGGAAAAGCTAGGACATTATCTACTTTTACAGTAAGCAGAAACCCCTGAAAAAACTGTTCTCTTACCTCACTTTTAGTCTTGTCAGTTAAAGTCACAATCCATCTAGAACATTTTCACACAGGCCCTGCTAAACTGAAAAAGCCTATAGCCAAAGAACTGACTCACTAGTTCAAAGCAGTATGTGAAATTCAGCATTCTGCCATCCCCTGTCTCTTGGCCTTCACTGTTGCTTCAGATTTTTTACCTAAAAATGTTGTAGAGACCACAGAAGGCATTTCTGGCAGAATTTGTCCTTATATGACACAGGAGCCCAATTATACTATAGACCTAGCAATCCTAAGCTTCCCAGCCCACAATTGCTTGGAGCAGCTTATAAATAAAATAGAATGAGATAAAAATAAAAACAATCCCAAGATTTTCCCTCTGGCCCTGCCTTGTCTCTTCCACTTGTTGTTTCCATTGTTGTTTTTGAATAAGAATACTGCCTTTCAGCCACCTTACTCCTGGGGTATTTAATGCTTTAGGGACTTCCTCCAAATCAGATTTCCCATCAGCTCACCCATATGGAGATATGTATTCGAAAGCAGGTAAATGTGCAAACTTTGGTGATATCGTAACTAAGCTGGACATAAGGGTATTATTTTCTAACATGTAGTTGAAAGGACTACCTCTGTTACAGTAGTAGTGGTTTTACTTTGCTTGGTGCATCCATGCTTATTCCCATACTGAAACTTCTGATATATCTAGACAGGAATGGGTGAGCAGCACACAGGCCATGGGCAGCATGCAGTCCTCAGAGGCCATCTATGCAGCCAACTGCAGGTGTCCTGACCCTCAATGCACCCTTACCGCTATACAGGACACACAAGGAAAATCACCATCATGTACCCTGGAAAATGCCATGCAAGGGTGACTCTTCTTCCACTGTCTTCCAGCAGAACCCAGGAACATTGGGAGGGAAAGTGTATGAAGAGAGTCATCCCCACATGCCATCTTTCCTAGTAAGAATGCTATGATGGCAGGGCTGATGGTGGAGGCTAAAGGCTCATCCCTACTGCAGTGATCTTCAGCAACATTTAATCTTGTCCTAATTACAGTGAAACATCGCCGAAATGCCAGGAGGCTTGATGGTCTATTCCCCACTGCAGCAATCTGTAGGAGACATGTGTGTATATACTTGCGTGTGTATACCACCCACCTACACTCAATGCATCCCTCAGGGCTGTACAAGTTACCCACCCTTTATCTAGACCTTAATATGTTTTGATTTAGTTTCGTCTTTGTTGCCCCACTTCGTCTCTTCACTGATCCTCACATCTGCTTATACATGCAACGCTGTCCCTCTCTAAAAAAAATTAGCAGAAGAGTGAGGGGGGGTCTGAAAAGAGAAGAGAGGGAAAATGCTCCATAAGATTGGAAGAGAGATCATTACCAATATGAAAGACACCACAAGATTTAATGAAAAAGAGGTGCCACTAAAAAGTTATCACTTGTTTAATGAACACTAATTTTCATGGAAAGAAACCAGAAATTATAATGCTCATCACATGATGTTTAGAGTTGCTGATGGAGTAGAACAGATCCTGTCCATGCACCTTATTAATGTTAGGATCATTTTACATTTATGCAAATAATAAAGACATGTTCAGAGGAGAATGTCTTCACAGGAAGCAACACAAATTGCTTCACCAAGTGAATAAAAAAATGTCTGTTCATGCAACTGGTTTTCCACGCACACAATGGGACTTTTCTGTCCTTCCCCTTCAGCCCCACTTGCACCCCCAAATCTACTCCAGAGGGTTGGGGAACCATCTAGAGTAGATTTGCTGTATGCACAGAGGGCTGCAGGGGGGAGGGAAGATCCATTCCTCCAGTGGTTTCCCTTCCACTGGTGGAACAACACTATTGGACCCAAGCCACTGTGCTTAAATGTCGTATATCCTAAGCATTCATGTGTGAAAATCTCAGCACAACATTTTATGAGTTTCATATTTCCTTTCCTTGTGGCAGCCTTTTGTACTGGAGAGTTGCTGCGATTGATTACAGTAATTATAGCTATCATCATGTACTGGTTCTTCTCTAGCAAGTAAGGGATCAAAGAGAGCATTAACTCCTTTTGAGATTTGTAAATCACTCCTTTATATTTGACTTGATTTACAAGGAAGATTTTATTCTGCCTATCATGGCAGTGCTATAAATTTACTGCTTTGTCTAGAGGGAAATTTGTTTTCCGAATGATGGAGACCTTAGGTGAGTTAAATGGGGACTTGGAGCTACATGACGTACAACTTATTATTGTTGTTTCTCTAGACTAATTTATTTTCAACTTTATAACTGTAAGAAATTTGTTTCCTTGCTGCTGGTCTTGTTCCTCTTGTTGCTATCTCCGATAAGCAATTCTAAATTCCCACTCACAGTATTAAACTACAAGTGCTTATAATACTCATTACATGTTGTCTTTGGTAATTTTTCTTTCTCTTCCCTTTAATGGTCCTAGTTTCCTGGGGAGAACAATAAATGCTTTTCTTTCCAGATGACATAGAGTAATAACAGCCCTGAAGCCTCTAAGAAGCCTCTGTATTTAAGACCTCTCTTAATGATATCATTCACTAACTTGCTTCTTTTGCCTTTACCCTCATCTAGTACATTTATCAAAGGAGCAATCCTCAGTCCCGGTGATAGCATCATAGAGATTTTCCCCCCTCTTTGGAGTGAGTGGATTTATCCTGATGAAAGGAAATGCTGTTTTAAAATTAGAAGTTCTGGGTCTCACTGGCTTCATGGAATGAGACTTAATTTTGGACTAAACTGATTTGAAAATGTGACATTGTGATTAAATTCCTGAATGTGTTCCTATAAATGTCCTTTGCATAAGATGACCAGCATCTGTAAAACATCAATATGTTGTATAATTGTTTGTAAATTTGATTGAAAAATGCAATAATTTTTTTAAAAAAATATATTTTCAAATATATCTATCAAATGGTGCAGTTTATAGGGGCACAGAAGGACTTGCAGATGAAATCAATCCCATTATGAGAGCTGTGAAAATTTCTAATTTTCTTACTAGTTAAATTAGGGTTTAGTGCTTACATTGGATCACATTTTCAGTTGTGACAAATGAAATCTTTCCTGGGACTAAGAATCAATAATGAAAATACCCTTTTTTATGTAATTGATTCCAAATGTATGTATTCTTTTCTTTTTAAATGTTTAGATTACTCAAATCGCAATCTTTCACGGCAGAAGGAGTCTTAAACAAAGCTTGTAGACGTCCCAGCTTTATCAGAGATAGAGAGACCAAGACCCCCTCTAGATGGATTCTGTTTGACGCCTGGTTAGCCGATTATGCGGATAATCACTGAAGCGCTTTATCGTAAATGCTTGTACGCAAGAGGTAATTGAGCGCACAACTGATGGCCTTACCGGTTGTTTGAAATGCGCTTCACAAGTAGTTAATGCGGAGAATCGCTTGTTCACATAGGCAAAATGTGCTTTAATGGCCGGAGGAAAATAAAACTCGCTATTTAACGAGCATTCGATAATGCGCATAATCAGAGAGATAAAGCGCCTCAACTCCCGATTTACACTCCACTCTTGTAGAGGTAAATTTTTTAATGAGACTTCAAAGAGCTTTAAACGTCTCGTGTAGAGGCAGCCTTACATTCCTACCTATTTATGGCTAACATGGTGATTTGTTTGGACACTAGTGGCCAATCAATTGCCCTGTAAAGTTGAAGGACAGAGATTTACCACAAGAACCTGGCTCATAACCTACCAGAACATCCCCCAAACAAACCCTATTCAATTAATTGGGTTTGTGCTTTTCTGCACGTATGTTGTGGCAATGAAGTCTCTGATACAGAGTGGGTGAGCTGTTGTATTGATGCCAAAGAACATAAGAAGAGCCATGCTGGATCAGACCAACATCCATCTAGTCCAACATTTTGTTTACACAGTGGCCAAGCTGCTACCTGCAGGGAAACCCACAAGCAGGACTTGAGTGCAACAGCACCATCCCATCTAGTTCTCCAGCAACTGGTGTACATAGACATACTGCCTCTGATACTGGAAGTAGCGTAAAGCCATCAGAACTAGTAGCTATTGATAGCTTTCTCTTCCATGAATTTGTCCAATCCCCTTTTATCCAAATTGGTGGACATCAATACATCTTATGGTAATGAAGAGGTACTTTCTTTTATTTGTCCTGGAGCTCCTACTAATCAGCTTCATGGGATGACCCCAGGTTCTAGTATTATGAGAGAGGGAGAAAAATGTCCACACCATGCATAATTTTGTACGCCCCTATTATGTACAAAAGAATCATCCAGTTTCTTGGGAAACAAAACTGTTTTGAACAAAATGTTTACAAAAGGGGGAGGGTTTGCTTTTCCATACAAAGTTATTCTCCAGCTTTGAATGAAAAATGAACTTCTGAAAAAGCACAGGTGAAACTCCGATCCAATTAATGTGTACTAGGCTCCATCATTACAGGTCTTCATTACCTGTTTACCTTGGCCTATAATTATGTTATTGGGTGTCATTGTGGTGTAGTGGTTAGAGTGTTGGCTTGGGAGTTGGGAGATCTCAGTTCTAGGCCCTTTCTACACCATAGGGGTGTAAAGGGTGGGGAGTGGGCGATCCTGGAAGTAGCCACTTCCGGGATCGTCGCTCTCAAGCCACATGTAATGGCCACAACGGCCCGGGCTGCTCTTGGGCTGTCAGAAGTCGCATCCACCATTTTGTTTTGTTTTTTAAACGGAGAAGAGTGCTCCTGCGCTCCAGTGCAAAAGTATATTAAAAAACACCACGTGCAATCATGCCCCCTCCCCCCTCCCCCCGCCATCCTGGGGATGGTGATTCCGCTTCCTCCCCTCCTGATGGCCTCAGAGCCACGCTGTGTGGCTCCATGGCCATCAGTGCAGCCATGCTTACTCGCAAGTAAGTGCGGCTGCACTGGGGCGGCTGGCCACATCTTCCACGGTCCTGGAAGACTTCCCAGGACCGCGGAAAAAGTTGGGATTTTTCTGGTTCCGGGGAACCAGGAAAATCCCTGTGCCTGCCCCCTGCCCCCGATACTCCCTGTGCGTCATGTGGACTCACAGGGAGCAGCCGGGGTCCATCCCAGGCGTTTTGCCTGTTGTGGAAAGGGCACTAGTCCCCACTTGGCCATGGAAACCCACTGGGTGACTTTGGGCCAGTTACAGACTCTCAGCCCAACCTACCTCACTGGGTTGTTGTTGTGAGGATAAAATGGAGAGGAGGAGGATTATGTATGCTGCCTTGGGTTCCTTGGAGAAAAAAAGGTGGGATATAAATGCAATAATAGATAGTACGATCTTGGTTTTAATTGTTAATTTTATTGTTTTATCATAATTTTAGTATGGTTTCTAGTATTAAATTTTGCTGTATGTCATCTTGGGAGAGGGTTTGGCTTATAAAACTTTCAAATAAATAAACAAAAGACTGCGAAGAAGTCTGAAATATATTTCAACACAGTAGGTTCCCTACCTACTGTTAAAGACAAGACAATGGTGTTCAGCTGCAGACACATAAAATATCTTATGCAGAAACATTCTAAATATTAAATATGCACAATGAGCTATTTGAAATTCTCCTGTGAGAAAAATGACTTCAAAGTTCTTTGCTTTTAAATTTTCCATAATATACAATTAAAGAAAAAAAGCTTGATTTTTTTTAAAAAAGTTTAATATTATTTCCCATTTTTAAATGGGAAGTCTTGAAGCAAGACCGTGATCCCAGTCAGTTCGATGGAGGTTTAACCTCTTGAACTACTACTGGCTAAGGCTTGGAATTGGGATGAAAAAGGAGAAAGAAATGCGGAGCAAAAGAAGTTTTGGCAAGTGATGTTACTTTCCAGTAACATAATCCACACTCAGAGCCAATTCAGCCAGTAGGCAAATAATTCATGGTAAATCCATGGCTTAGTGTGAAAATTAATGTATTTCTCACATGGAAATAATAGACTCGATATTGATCTTTAGTTATTTCTTTGGTTGATTTATTTGCGCTGATTATGTATCACTGATCTCTCCAGAATGAATTACATGGGTTTTATTTCAACTTAAAATTTAGTCTATGCAACATCAACAAAAAAACCCTAACCCTTATGACTCCACAGAATACACTGTCAAAAAAGGTTGTGCTCACTACAGATTATCATTAAGTGATTTAACTATGGATAAAACTGTAATCAGCTCAATACGACTAAGGTTACCAGACCTTCCCACAATAGATTACTGATACTGTTAAGACTTACAGCTGGAACTCTTTAAACTTCTGTTTTACAACTCAACAAGCCAGGGAAAGGGGGGGGGGGGAATCGTAGCAGAACTGTGAGGGCTTGCTGAAGATGCCAAATCTATGGATCCTGCCAGAGCTAAGGATAGAAAGACACATAAGTGGCTATTAACCATCATTGCTAGAAATTAAATCTTCATATGCAGAGGCAATATTTATTTTATTTAAAATATTTACACCCCACCTCTTAATCAAAACAAAGGCAGCTAACTTTTTAAATTTGCAATAATAAAACAAGCAAATATGATAGAGTAAAGCATCAACAGCACTGACTTCAATCTCTTTCTAAATGACAGCAATGTTGGAAGTCTGGTGAAGAAACAGAAGAAATCTATTGACTGCGTTCAAACAACACGATAACCAAAGATGGTTTAAATAGTCAACAGTTATGCAACCCACCATGGGTTATCGTGTTGTGTGGCAGGAGTTTTTTAACCAATGGTTGGTTATTTGGCTGAAATAACCAATTCAAATAATCAATACTGTGCAGAGTTAGCTATTTGAACCTCCATTGGTTACTGTTGGTTGTTTCCTCGGCCACCATTGGTTATTTCGTCAGCCACAGAGTTGCAAGGCAAGAGCCTACTCTAGTCCAGATGTCAGGATAGATTTTCAGCAGCAATAGCTGATGGGATACTAGCAGGAGGATTAAAGGGAGGAGAGAGGATGGGGGATGAGTGACTCAGCTCAGCGTGGACTAATAGTCAACTCAACGCTAATACTAATCCACACCACAATAGAGTACCCCCTAGATAACCAACTATCAAGTTATTTATTACCCCACCATCAGTTCAATTCGGACAACACGTTAAGCAACTGAGGGGAATTAACCCACTGACGGTGTGTTAAAAAGGTGGGCTCAATTAGGACGACACGCTGCAGCAGGCACTGCAAAGAATTTTTAACCACCCTGGTGGTTAATAACGTACTCGGTTCTGACTGACAGCCCGGCCGCCATTTTCCCCGCTTATCGAACTCCATCAGTCCTCCAGCAGGTATCCCAGCACACACTGCGGCCGAAAACCATGGGCGCCGCCATTGTAGCCAATGCAGGACACGCCTCCCAAACCCCATTGGCTGCCTCAGTCAGTGGGCGGAACTCAGCAGCCTCGGGCAAAGAGGCTGCTAGGAGGAACGGCAGCACCAATACAACATTCACACCCCATGCCCAGCACTGCAATTCCAACGTTGGCACCCACGCCCCAGCCCCCAGCCCCCCTCCCTCCTAGAGCATCTTTTGCACACACAGGAAAGAAGGCTAGAGTGGGGTGGCGTAGATAACTTTATTCAGCAGGGAGCTCAGACATAGACAATAAGGCACATGGGCACCACTATGCCAGGGCAGAACCTACGGAAAGGACAGTCGCCCCCGGGAAGGGAGGAGGCGGCTGGAAGGCACAGCGGTGAAGAGGGGACGGCCAAGGCCACACTCCCAGGGAGCCAAGCACGGAACGTGCCAAGGGGATGTGGTGGAGAGTGGCGGCATGCCAGGGAGAGATGCCAGTCCAGAGATGGAACTCCACAGCCGACGCTCACAGGGGGTGGGAGTAGTGCTGCCAGATCCAGGCACTGATGCATTCACGCATCCGGGATGCCTCCGCACAGGCGCGGCGCTCCCCAACGGGGTTCTCGGGGCCTGGCAAAGGCTCGCTGTCCGGCCGTGTTGGGCAGATGAGGGGGGCTCTCTGGTCGCCGCTTCCCCTGCCATCATCCTTCTGGGTGAAGCGAGGGTGGAGGTGGAAGTGCGGTGGGGGTCTGCTTCGGGTGGAGTGCGGTTCTCCCAGTTGGTGTGGGGGAGGGGCTGCCTCTTGCTCCAGAGCGCCTGGGGTTTTTGGTTATTCCGTCTCCCCCTCCCCCCCTTTGCCATACTGCCCTTCTGGTGCGCTTCCCTTTCTGTTTGGGTAGCTGACTGGGCACCCTGCGTGAGTTCGTGCAGGAGCCGGCCCCTTGTTGAGCTCCGTGCCGGCTGCCTGGTGGGGGAGGCGGGCATCCTGGTTGCTATGGTGGCGATACCAGCGGTCTGTTGCGAGCGTACCTGAGCAGCCGCCCGCTTTCTGCCACTCTTGCCGCTCTCCTCTATGGTCTTTTGTGTTAACGTACTCACCTCAGTTGTTTAACCCACACACCTCAAGCGGCTGAATTCGGACAACACGTTAGTCAATTGACTAACTTTTAAACAACTCGCAAGCGAGTTGTTTAACTCAATTGTTTAAAACTCCAACTTAACCAACTGTGGGTTGTTTATCCATTATGTGGCTGAATTCGGACGACACGTTGAGCTAACCAACTGACGGTTGTTTAACTTAACAACCGTTGCTTAACGTGTTGTCCGAATTGAGCCATCGACTATCATGTTGTCCGAACATAGCCGCCGTCACCGGAAAGGTCTAGCTTCTTACTTTATAAGGTGAAGGCACTCTAGACAGGGGATCTGAAGATGATGTTAATAGTTGGGCAGGTTCATAGAATCAGTGTTGGAAGGTACCTTGCTGTCATCTAGTCCCACTCCTGCAACCAGAAAACATTGGACAGCTGCTCTGCTAACATTGTGCATAGAGTCGCATCTAAGTGAGAAGACTTTGCAAGTTTTCTTGTACTCTTACTTCATCTACTGAGTTGCTTCATCAGCAAAGCATTATGCTCTCAGCTCTCTCCAACTTTCTAGTAATATATAATGGAAAACATGACAGCTTATTATTCTTGCTGATCAAGGCTCAAATCACATTGTCAAGAGGTGCAGGGCCCAAAGCACAAACCAGATAAATTGGAATAGTCCTCTTGATTTTAAAAGAGTTAAATCTTAAATGTAAGCACTCTGCTTTATGTATCTGATTTCTAAGGATCAATCTTCCCATGTCTCTGGCACAAAACATATTTTGATACATACAGAATGCTTCCTTTGCAATTCCCTGAGGAATCTCTAAAGCAAAAGAGCGACAGTAAATCAAAACGTAATTGAGACAAGTTCACCTCTCTCACTCGGAGTGTTTAAAACTCGCAGAAGAACAAGACGGCAGCCTGTGCAGCAATCAAAATAAGGAATCCAATGCCTTTATTATCCCTCATGAGTGACATCAACTCTACTGCTTGCTCCAGGAATCCACACCTTGATGAAATGCAGCTCGACTCTTCCATCTGCCATTCTGTGTGAGCCTTTTTTGCTTGTCAAAAGTAATTTGCACAATATATAATCATATATAAAAGGAGTTTATTAGCAACTGCATGTTAGAAACATTTATCTTTTACTAAGAGAATTTTATAGCTGTAAATTGCCTCATCTCCCTATATTCCTTAAAAAAAAAACCAGAATAACGAGCTGTCAATTCCACAACAGAAAGGATGTCCACTTTTCCATGAGAAAGGAATGACTCTTCCAACACAATAAATAGGCTAGGGAAGTCCTTTTAGCAACAAAGAAGGTACATAGGGAGGAAGAAGTTCTTCATCAAAACTTGTACCCAGCAGCAAAAAGCTTCAGTTATATTACTACTTACAGCACCAGCTTCATGCACCAAGAGCACAAACATGCCAGTATTGTATATTTGTCTTCAGAATACCTAGAGTAGTTTGTCTATATAATGGTTGAGAGCCAAGGTATTTCCTCCACAGATGGAAGGGTTCCTTTCATCCATAATCTGTTGAGATTCCTACTGGCAAACCATGAAAAATATTTTTTTTGTTGATTGCCTCCCCACTTTCTGCTGTCAGAAACATTCCAAGTGGAACTCCACTCAGGGAATGCCCCCACGAGTGGAAAAGAACCTGGATTAACCCAATGTATTTATAACTGAGCTGAAGAGAAGGTTGATTTCATCAACGTATGATTCATTACTGAAAACATCTTGGGAATATTGAAGGCACCCCCAAAATGTTGTTTGCATAGTTTTAATGTTACACCTCTATTAAGTAAGATAATGCTGATAAAACAATGAATGAAGATAACAAACCTAGATAAACCCCATCTTGATTGCTATGGGTTGGCCAAGTTCAACCATTTTCTTGCCCTGCCTGCCCATGCCTCTCACCCACTCCCATCTGATTTCAACCATCAAGCATTCTCTCCCCCACCTTGATTTAGGCACAGAGCTTTTTACATTTCCATGTCATCACAAAAATCAATGGTATGAATAAAACTGTTCTGTTTCCATATGGTGGGAACATGGAAGCTGAACATTACTAAATTAAATATTGAAACTGTGAAATTCGTAATAATTCTGGAAAGAACAATTTGTTATGAGGGAAAGCAAGTAAAACCCACAACAACACCTAGATACACCTTTATGACACAGAATAGTTGACTGAATTGTAAAGCAAAGGATTCGTTTAAAATGAAGCAGCAGGGAGAAGAACCATCAAATCCAAAGATGGTGCAAATCTTGTGAAACAACACCATGCAAGTTCAGCTGTATTGCATGCTGTACTGTAGAGAAAAGCTAGATTTTTTTCACTGGGTGAGGCTGAAAAATTCAATGCGCACAGCCACGTAACAGTTTTTCCTAGCTTAGGAATCCTTGATGACAAAAAAAAATTGAGAATATTCAAGGCGACTGAGAAAATAACTCCCCATGAACTCATACACTGACCTTGTTCACACAACATGGCATGGCTTATTATACCTGGTGACTGTGGGTTATCTGAGGGCTAAACCTAAGCAGATATGCAGAATGGTGCCGTACACATCTTGCACGTGCCACAGCCTCACCATGTGTTAAATTGTTGTCTTGTGCAAATTGGCCTTCTGTAAATGGTTTGAACATGATGTGCAAACCTGGTTTGCAAAAACCACAGTTTGCTGAGTTTGAATGAAATCACAAACTATGGCTAAGTGAAGAACATAGAATCATAGAATAGTTGAGTTAGAAGGGGCCTATAAGACCATTGGGTCCAACCCCCTGCTCAATGCAGGAATCAACATTAAATAATACCTGACAGAGATCAGGAGTTTCTATTCTCAGTGTGTGAGGGAGGGAGGATGAAGAAGGTGAGGATGGGGTGTGCTACCCTGAAGCTTGTTCTCATGAATGCTAAATTATGGTTTGGCATTATGTATTAATAGCCTAAGACTGTTCACTAAATAACATAGTTTTAGTTTCACAAAAGTAACTGTTTACCAGGGCATTTATGAGTAGTTAGTTGCCACTGTAATCAATCTCGCTGCTGATTTATTTTATTGGTTTTATCATATGTTTATTTATTGTGTTTTATTATTATTGCTGTTTTAACAGTAATAATGCTAGCCCTGGAATTTTTTTTCATGAATAGAACAAAATATAACAAAATAAATGAACAAATATCTTTTTCATGAAATAATGTATTTATAGTAAACTATTAATGCCTGTATTGTGGGATAAATATAAATATATAAAAAGTATCTTCACTATCAGCTTCTGCCTCAGCAGTGCTCCCCATGACCACCACTTTGAATGTGTGAATCCTCGACCTCAATCAATTTATCTGCTTTCTTTTCTGACCTCCTAAGTCCTTCTCAGCCTTTCAAATTGCTTATTTCAGACTAGACAAGCAACTGTGGTTAAAATGTCACTAAAGTTAATGTTTTCACCTATCAGTTCAAACACTTCTGCAGCCGGGCTTCAAAGGGAAGCGAAGCAGCAGAGACACATAGGATAACCTGATCTTGTCTTCGTGGAGCAAGACGCCTCATATGCAGGTGAGAGTGCGTGGAGTGTTCAGCTTCTATCTCAAATGGTAGATTAAGAAAGAAGAAAGTAGGGGTGGAAAGGACAGAAATCAGCTCTTTTTAAAAAGGCAGCAGGTTGACTTCCTTTGTTTCCAACATATATTTAGTCACATCTGTTCTATTCTAACTTGTCCACATCTGGTAGCAGAGCAGTAGGAAAGGATATAGAGCAGAGATGGGCAGCACACAGTCCATGGGCTACCTGCAGCCCCCATCTTCCTCTCTTTGTGTGTGTGTGTGGTGTGTCGCTCCTGTCACCCCCAAATCACTGCTGCTATGCTGCTGAATTGCCACAGAATTTCAGTGGCATGCAGCAAAGCCACATTTCCCCTTAAAACAAGGCATGTGGAGAGCACGCACCTTATTTTAATGCAAAATTGTGCTCTTCCGAAGGTTCTGGGGGTACAATATTGAATTATGCAAGACTCACCCTACCTTCATGACTTAATTTAAAGGGGAAATGTGGCTTTTTTATAACTATCAAAGTGCTGCTGAAATTTAATGATTTTGGCAGCGGGGCAGCAACAATTTTGGCAGAGGGGTGGTATGCCCACAAGTGGGTTTGAGGGGACAAAGCTGACCACCTCTAACATAGACAGTTTTGGGGGCAAGTTGAACCCCACTCCTTTGGCTCATAAATTACACCTTCTCAATCAGTTATGAACAGTAGCAGGCCTGTTTGTCACATCAATACACTTATTTTCCTTATATCACTCTATCCTATCTGTTATATTTCCTTGCAGTGGGCAACATATTCTACTCTTTTTGCTGACAAGTAAGCTTAGGGTGACCATGTGAAAAGGAGGGCAGGCTTCTGTTTTTTGAATAGTTGTATAGAAAAGGGAATTTCAGCAGGTGTCATTTGTATGCATGCAGCACTTAGTGAAATTCCCTCTTCATCTCAACAGTTAAAGCTGCAGGAGTTCTGACCTCTTTTGTTTCTGGTCACTCTAGCTATACTCCTGCAACATACCACAGGCAACATAAAAACATTTAAAACAATTTTAAAAGATAAAACAACTAATGAACCATACAGCATAATAGCCAAACCTAGCTTATATTCAAGCTAAATTTCCCCGTTGGTGCTCAGTAGCCATTATGAAGCAACAAAAAGGTTAAATTTAACTACGGTAGCACTTCGTAGTGTTATGGACCAGTTTGCCACTAAATTTTGGTACCACACCAGCAATTCAGGAACATTTTGGGGGCGGGGGCTTCCTCATGATCTGTGGCCCACACCATGAGTCTGGGAGGGGCAAAAATTGCCCCCAGACCTCTCGAATTTATACACCCCTGGTATAAAGGAGACGTTTCTTGAGGTAACCTGGTCCTGAATTGTATAGGGCTTTAGAGAATAGGGCTTTTAGTATGTGAAAGTTTCAGC
The DNA here is from genome assembly GCA_029215795.1 of Anniella stebbinsi. Classification (NCBI taxonomy): domain Eukaryota; kingdom Metazoa; phylum Chordata; class Lepidosauria; order Squamata; family Anniellidae; genus Anniella; species Anniella stebbinsi. Next base: position 305,463,825 of record JARDYH010000001.1, on the reverse strand, counting down.
ACTTCTGTTTTTTGTTTTAAATTAACCACTGTATAGAGAATCACTCCTTACAGTCTCTCCTAGCAACATAATGGATCTGATGCAGTCAATTCCTATCTTATTACTTCCCTTGTTCCACCCTTGTATCACCTTGATGGGAGTACCCATATGGGCAGGATGAAAGATGTGGTTCCTTCATAAGCCAATGTCATACATTCCAGAGACCAGAAACATTTGAATCAAAAGGAACAATTTATTCACCCTACCATGTTATCACTTCCATCAAGTCATTACCAAAACAATAGTTCCTGCACTGCTATGATAACATAAGAGTTGTGCTTGAGAGAACCAAGGGAAAAGAGAAAGAGTTCACAGTGGCATATGTGGTGATATAAAATAAGAATCCCTACATATCATGGATCGAGGAAAGAGATAGTAGTTTCATGGAGTTATGGGAGTGGGAGTGCAAAGCGATGGCACTAGAGATTCTTTTGGGAAGAAAAGTAATGGAAAAGCAATAGGCACTGTGGAGTCATTACACTCAGCCTTACTTAGATATTGCGGTGGAGATCTTAGGCTTACAATTTTTGTTTCAAACTAGTTCATTTAGTGGCAAAGCAACATTGTGTACCTATGTACAAGATCAAGGCCTAATCCAAAAGCAGCTCATTGGTTCTTGTAACAAAAAAATATGTGGTTGTAAAGGTGCAGTAAAAACTGGATTCTTCCTTTTACCTCCTGTTAGTTGTTATTGAACTTACCAGTCTTCAGGAATTTAAACGATCTATAAAGACTGAGCTCTTCCGGCAGGCCTACTCAGATGAATTTTAAGTGTTTTATTGGTGTTTTATTGGTATTTTAATGATATATTGGTTTTATGTATTTTTAATCAGTTTTGTGTGTTTTATGATGATGTTGTTCCCCGCCTCGATCCAGAGGGAGAGGCGGGTAATAAATAAATAAATATATTATTATTATTATTATTATTATTATTATTGTTGTAGAAATCTAATGTTAAGAGACATTTGTCAGGTTAATTCTATTAGAGTGTGGAATACTTTCTCAAAGAAAATGGAGGAAATCCCCATCATTACAAAGAAGTCTCAGGATACACCTCAGATAATACTATTGCAATGCTTTAAGAGCTAATATTTTTTACCTGGAAGGCATTAACACATTAAAAGATGTCAAGCCCTGTAAACATGTAAAAGGAGGAATAAGCCTTTCTATATAAAAGCAAGAAAAGCATATTGAAGTCCCCTAGCCCCTAAACCAGACTTATTTATTATACTTAGATACCATTTAACATAATAAAATCTCTAGGGTGTTTACACTAAACTAAAAAAAATGTAATATAATATAAAAAATAATAAATAATTTAAAACTTACAACAATAGAAATAAACAATAATACAGAACAGTGTCATAGTCCATTACAAGCCAATGTAAACAAAGGAGTTTCTTAAAGGCATTAGAAACTTGCCACTATTTCTGCAATCCCTTACCTTAATCTTCTGTGCAGGGCAAACTCAGACTTCAGTTTAGTATTTGTTCTTTTCCAGGCAGGAGTCAAGCTGAAATAAGTGTGCCCTGAATAGGAGGTGCTACATCAGCAACTTACAAGTCCTCGTGTTTCATTGACCTGTCAGGAATAAATGGGAAGAGGGGAAAACAGCAGAATGTCAAAAGCCAAAAGAATATTTAGGTCTGTATTGTTCAGTTCCTTCTTTTACATGCACTGTTATTGTAAAATTGTCCTCCAGGCATTCTGAAGCAAATGCTGATATACGTATAGAAAATACCACAGAAAGCTTGATCAGGAGTTCATACACAGTCTCCCCTGCTTTTCAAACAAGGCCCTCCATTCAGATTGGCAGCACCAGTTGAGGCTATCCATATAAGGAGGCACACTTGTGAGGGATCCAGCTCTCCAAGTGTGAAGAACCCAAGTGACAAAGCATCAGCAAACAAGTTAAGCAACTGTGAGAGTTTAGCATCAGGGTAAGGAGCCAGGGCAGTTGACTCTCCCTTCTCTACTCACAGTAAATTACTGTAAATAAATTACTATAAATAAATTTCCCACCTTCTCCTAGACTGTGGAATGACCTGCTGGGAGAGATTCGTCAACTTAACAGTCTTTCTGACTTTAAGAAAGCCATAAAGACTGACCTCTTCCAGCAGGCCTACCTAGGCCCTTTCTACAATATGTGTTTCACCTGGGCTGGCCCCCAGCTGCTCCCTGTGAGTCCAAATGATGCACAGGGAGTCTTCCCAGGACTGGGGAAGATGTGCCCGCCCATCCCGGGTGCTGCCACGCTTACACGTGAGTAAGCACAGCAGCAAAATGGGCCGGGAGCTGCACCGCACGGCTCCGTACCCATCAGGGGACGGGAAAAGGATGACCGCCATCCCCAAGATGGCGCCCCCCCAATTTTGTGCACATTTTTTTAAACTTACCTTGTCACCTGGTGCTCTACTGAGAACTAGGCCATGAAGCCTGTTTCTCAGTGGATCGGAGTACTGGAGGGAAGCGGCCACCCCAGCAGGCCATCCTCACGCTTCTTACCTGCCGGGCCATCCACTGGTGCCCACAGGCGCCAGCAGACGGCAGTGGACGGCCCCGGCAGGTAAGCCCCCTCCTCCCTCTCGCGCTCCTTACCTGCCGGGGCTGTCTGCTGCCGTCCGCTGCCCCCTTCTACTGAGAAACAGGCTTCGCAGCCTGCCTCTCAGTAGCGCGCCGGGTGACTTCTCACCTGGCACACTACTGAGAGGCAGACCGCAAAGCCTATTTCTCAGTAGAAGGGGACAGCGGACAGCAGCGGACAGCAGCAGACAGCCCCGGCAGGTGTGGAATGCGAGGGGAAGGAGGAGGTCTGATCCTCCGATTTTATCCGAACCGGATCGGGTCTTTTTGGACCAGTTCAGATGAGATCGGACGATCCAGAAGCCGGGATCATAATCGGATAATTTTATCCGATTTTGGTCGGATCGGCTTCGGATCGTGGATCGGACCCGATCTGATGCACACTCCTAGTCTCTGCTATCTCCATAACCCCTGCATTTATCCAGGAAACTGCACGTGCTTTCAAGAAGGACACAATAAAAATTGTTTCAATGTATCCTCATTCCAAATAGGAGTGGTACAGTTCAGAATTCCAACCAGCCATTCCATCCATGCAGGTCCTTCCACTCTTCTCCCCACCCACCACAGATTCCCCTGGGTGTGGATAACTCTCTCGTTTCTCAATAGCTCCGTTTTGGCCTCAGGCCTGCAGAGGGAGTGCCATAACAGGCCTGAGACTCTCCCCCACCCATCCACCCCACAATTACTCCTATAATCCATTTAAGCCATTAAGTCAGGGGATAACAACAGCTGTGCTGCTGTCCAATATTACCACAGCATTTACTTCACTGGCCAGTCAAATGAAAATGTCATTAGAATTGAAGAAAGCTGACCAGTGCTAACGTGATGTTGGAGTGTATTAAATTAGATTCCTATCATGTGTACTGGTTATTGCTTTCCTCCATAACCATAACATGTTCTAATTTTCCCCAGTGTGTGATATTTTAGAATGTCAAAATGGAAATATATGGGGCCAAATTCCACAAACCAGGGATTGCAGCCTGACAGACAGGTATGTGACCCTCTCAACATTTATATTATTCCAACTTGACAATCAAATGAGGAATACTATTATCTACTGTTTATTGAGAAGGACTAAAAACATCTGGTTTATGTTCTTCCATCTGATTTCAATCGACTGCAACCCGATGCCAAAGATCTTTCACTATACTTTCTACTGTAGGATGGGTTCTGGTAGTACTATTCATTCCTGACACTGTTATTGGGTCTCAAGTGCTCTACCACACCCCTCTGTACTTCCATTCTAACTGAAACATCAACATCTGGGACATGCCTGACCAAACACAACTCAGAGTTACTATCTTTTGGGGGACTATATGACTGGATTATACAGTAACATTTTTGATTTTGTGCATACCAACTCAATCCCACATCCTAAAGTCCTTGGAAATAATATCCATATATACAAAATGAAAAAGTGCTATAAGGATGGATTGATTAAAAGCAATTTGGATCCTAGTTGCCATGGGACTGCAGAACCGAGGGGAGGCCAATCTGGATTCTGCTGCTAGCTAAAGAAATGGGCCACTGAGAGATTGTTCTCCACCCTTTCCAGAAGGAGCATAGCCAGGGGAAGACCAGCTTGACCTCAGCCGTCAGCCAGAAAACAAGCAGCGGTAGAAAGATTTGGCTGATGGGTGGTATAGAAATGTAATAAATAAATAAATACATACATACATACAACAATAATTCCAACCTCCCTACTACAATGATCTGTGCTCCAACTGCCAGTTGTCCTCAGACTACAGAAGTGAGGAAAGGGCACTGTGGCTTCTGCTACCACCCAGAAAAACAAAGTCATTTTTGTATTGTTTGAATGGGAGATAAACTGCCTTGATAACAGGACTGGATAAAAATCCTTAAAAAAATAAACAAACACACATTGTTGATTTAAATCAAATTTCACATTTTGAAATGCATATATACTTTTCAAATGAAGATGCATGGTGCACGATTGCTTCAATGATTAAAACATACGCATCTACCACTTAACAGAGTTTATACTAGGGGTGCGTAGCAGATCGGGTCTGATCCATGATCCGGACCCAATCCAGGCGAAATCGGATACAATTATCTGATTCCAATCCCCCGCAGCTGGATCGTCCGATCTCATCCAATCCAATCCGAAAGGACCCGATCCGGATCAGAAAAGATCAGAGGATCGGCCCTTGGACCTCCCCCCCCACTCGCACTCCTTACTTGCTGCCTCCTCGCTACCATCCACTGCCACCTGCTGCTTCTGTACTACTAAAAGGCCTTGCAGCCTGTTCCACAATAGAGCGCCAGCGCACCGGGTGACGTCATCACTCAGCGCACCCTCACTTTACTGTGGAACAGGCCTCAAGGCCTGTTTCTCATTAGTACTGAAGCAGCAGTCGGCAGTGGATGGCAGCGAGGAGGCAGCAGGTAAGGAGCGCGAGTGGGGGGAGGGGGGAGGGAGATGGAGGTCCCCCGTTACCTGCTGGCGTCCCGCGGTGCCGTCCGCTGCTTCCGTACTACTGATAAACAGGCCGCAAGCAGCGGACGGCAGCGTGGGACGCCAGCAGGTAAGAAGCGCAAGTGGAGGGAGGGCCCCACTTACCTGCCGGGGTGCCTGCTTCCGCCCGCCTCCGTCCGCTGTTCCAATCTACTGAGAAACAGGCTTCGCAGCCTAGTTCTCAGTAGAGCACCAGGTGATGACGGCAATGGACGGAAGCAGGCGCCCCGGCAGGTAAGGAGCATGAGGGGGGGAGGGACAGGGAGGGAGGGAGGGGGAGTTAGGTCCCCACTCACCCACCCCCATGTTTTCATCATAGGCTTGCATTGGGGAGATGTTTTCTTTCCCCCAATGTAAGCCTATGGCAAAAACACCTAAAATGGCGTCCAATCTGAAAATCGGACGTCCGATTTTCGGATCGGAATCGGCTCTGAACCAAACCGGGAAGCCTCTGATCCGATCTGAGGCACCGATTCCGGTTCCGATCCAATTTTTTGGGTCCATGCACACCCCTAGTTTATACCCAACCTAGGAGTATAATCTAAAACCTTTGGTCATTCAGCCCTCATAAACTGCCGATTTGTCTCTGCTTAGAAACAAGAGAGAGATTTCTATTTTGCTCTCTTGGTATACACACACGGCTACTATGCAAGTATGCCTTTACTTGAGGGCTGCAATCCTATGCACAATTATCTGAAGGTAAGGGTATTTCCAGACAAAGGGCTCCGAGAGCTCACTGCAGTCACATGGCTGCCCTCTCAGCGCTAGGCAACAAGGAAAGAAATTGTGGAATACCCTCCTCAGAAATATTCATTTGCTGCCTAGCCTTTTATCTCTTATGTGCCAAGTTAAAATTGTTTTATTTTCCTGGGCATTCAATGGATGATTTTTTTTATTGCTGTCCAACTGGTGCTGCTATTTTTGTTACAGTGGATTATGCGTTTGGGTACTTGGTTTTATCTGGATTTCAATGTTAATGATTATTTATTTATTTATTTAAATAAATATGTAAATCATTTCTCTACCACCCATCAAATAAGATTCCAGGGTGGTATAAAATATAAATGATAAATTATTTAAAAACTGATATAATGGATCAGCAATACAAATTTCAATTACAGTTTCAATTGTAAAGGCATTTGTAATTTTGTAAGCCACTTTGAAGGGTGCAACGTGGCAGGAAGCCATGTTATAGGCATGATTAATATAAATAAATCAATGAATGAAACCAATAAATCAAACCACTGAAACAATAATCAAGGTCTCTCTTTCCCCACTGAGCCCTAAAGCAACCCATCATTTGAGAATCACACAACTAAAGTGGCATATGCCCTGTGGACCAACCTGTGGACCACACTTGGCCAGGATATGTCATCAATCCATCCTTCCTAATAACTAAATTCTGCTCCATAACCACATATTCTGCCAACACTGAAAAGAGAGATAAGATCAAGCAGCTTCTCCAGAAGATAAGCTTTAGGGTAGGCCAATCAGCTGAGAAACACAGCCTTGAAACACACCTATCAATTTATCACAAGCGGTATGTGGACAGGAAGATAGGACAATATAAATCTGAATACTTGCAAACTATGCGTCAGAGCAATGCTGTTATAATAGCTTGGAGAAAACGAAGGCACGAGCATACACTTCAGAGCTTAAGAGACAAAGGAATTTCATGTGGCTAGAGTTTATTAACGGCTCTATCAATTTAGAAACAGGTAAAAACACAAAACACAGAGAACGATGGTTAAGGTTAAGCAGACAATGTTTCTGACTGGGGTGTGGGGAGGAATTTGGTGACAGCAGGTATTTTCCCCTTTGCATTAAGAAGGAATAATGTTATATCTATCTATCTATCTTTCTATCTATATCTATCTATCTATCTATCTATCCATAGCCTATGGCTCTTTTAACTGATGCACCATAGTAATTAGGGTCACTAATGGAACTTTCTAAGCAGCAAAGGCAGGCGCTCAGACAAGGACGTTTATATTATTATATGCAAGCATAGTAGTCAAAAGTTTAAAAAGGGAGCTTTCACTGCCTTAATACTGGCCAATAAATTATTTCTCAGTTCTTTACTATTTGCCCGCCTTTTGTTCTGTCAAGCTCAAATGTTAGTAGAATGGATTTTTGACCAAATTGTGTTATTTGGGTTAAAAAAGTTGAACATCTCATGGACATACATGAATAATACCTAAACATTTCCTGCTATGGATCCCCCCTCACAATTACTACTCCTGTCATGAAATAAGTGACTTTTCATTTTTATACTTTTTGCTTATAAACTAATGTTCCCTACACTGAGAGAATGTGGCCAGTAAGATCCCAATAGAATTAAATTAAAATTGAATGAACAGAGACAAAAAACAAGAAGTCTACATGCTCACAATGTAATATGAAACTTTTACAACATCTCTTTAAATAAATAAGCCTGCAAGTGGTTCACTAAAATGCTATTAAACAATGCAAGATACTGTCCCGAAACATCATCTTATATCCAACACTGACCTAATATTAACACCAAACATTAATATCCAAAAAATAAACTTTGGTTGCCACTGAGAACCATCTTTTCTCTCTCAAACCTAATCTGCAGAGTTTGGTAACTTTAGATGTCTTTGAAATACCACAAACCTTTCAAATAGCACCACGGTATTATCAGGAATATGTATTGTGCCAGTATCAGAAATACAACTGTGTCTTCTGGAAATATGCTCCATGTATCCCAAGTTATCTTTTTGCCTTTCCAAGCAAAAATTATTATTATACTCAGTGGCATGTGCTCACATGCTTGTCAGTGTCCTGTGCTCAAATGAAGAGTTGAACCAGACATGATGGTGAGCCTATCTACACTACTGCCTTAAAATGGTTTAAAACTGTTATAAACTGTTTTAAAGCAGTAGTGTAGAAAGGCTCGGTATCTCACTCATCCCATGGTGGTCTGTGTGTTTGGTCTCAGGAAGTCCAAAGCTTATTCTGGGGTGCACACCACCACTTCTGTATTAATTTCTGCGTACATTGAGTATTATTTATATGGGGACTGCTTGAAAGCGTCTTGCACCCCAACAAAGCATTGGACCAGATTCGATGCTGCGGCATCTCATAAGGTCCACTCTCCTGGAATTTTGGCTATATGATTTGGGATGACCCAAAGTTTTGTTTGGGGTACACACAACTCAAGTTCCTTATTCATTATACATGTATTTATTTTATAACCTGCCTTTCTGCCAAAAATGGCATTCAAGGTGACTAACAATAAAAACCAAATTTAAACAAAATCTTAATTAAAACACAACATAAAAACAAATTCACAATTTGTATTTACACAATTAAAACACAACAATAAAAAATAAGTAGCACCAGCCAATTAAAAATCTGCAGCAGAGGATCAGCTTAAAGGCCTGCCTGAATAAAATGTCTTTTCCTGCTGGGAAGGAGGCAATCTAGTCTCTCTCAGCAGGGAGTTCCAGAGTCTGGGAGTGGCCACCGAGAAGGTCCTTGGCTATTATTGGTGTGAGTTTGCATGCACAAAGCATGACAACAAATGTGATGGTATGCCGTCTTATAGAGGACATTCCACTGGTGGTTTGGGTGTAAGATCTGAGGTGGCCCAAAGCTTACTGTGGGTGAACAGTTATGTATTCATTTCTTCATATATTAGATATTATTGGATGGGGATGACATGCTTGACTGTATCTTGTGCCACAGTTAAGCAATGGGCCTAACATGAGGCTACAGAATCTCAAGAGGCCATGTTCCCTAAAGTTTGGGTATATGATTTGGGGTGGTCCAAATCTTAGTTTGGGATGCATATCTCAGTTCCTTATTCATTTATACATAGTTTGGCTAGTTTTGGTATGGTGGCACAACGTACCCTAGACAGCATTCTGGGCCAGATGTGAAGCTGTGGCAATTCATAGAGGACACGGTAATGTAGGGTGTGAGTGACCACACAAAGTGACTGAGACAGTATGTTCCCCTTCCCTGCTGGTGATGCTTCAACTAGGTCAATTGCCTTTGTTGCATAAGAGGTCAGGTCAGGGTAAGATTTATATAAACCCTGATTACACGCAAATATACATGAAGCCCAATTATTTCTGAGGTAAGGAGAGCCTATTACGAGCTTCAGTTGGTATACCAATTACACCCTTTCCTGAATGAGGATAGCCTGACCACTGTAATCCATGCATTGGTAACCACATGTTTAGATTACCACATTACACTTTATGTGGGGCTACCCTTGTGTTTAATTTGGAAGCTACAGCTGGAGCCAATTACAGCAACCAGGATGCTGAGGTATCTCAATGCTAAAGCCACTTTCCTGCCTGTCTATTAGTTACCAAGTCATGTTCAAGGCTTGCTGCTGGCATATAAAGTGCAAACAACTTGGGACCAGGTTACTGGGTGGATCGACTTCCCTAATATATACCCATTGAATGGCTAAGTTCATTGGAGGAAGCTTTGTTGGTTGTATCTAGCAGCAACCTAGAAGCAGCCTTTCTCCTTGGTGCCACTCCGGAACGTGTCAGCGGTGGCATGTTTTAGGCACCAGTTAAAGACCTACCTTTTCAGCCAGGCCTTCCCTGACTGATTATGCTGCCCAGATTGATCATTAGCGATTGACTTTTAATGTGTTAATTGAGCATGTTTAGCTTTTGACTTTAAATGTTTTTAATTGAGACGTTTTCTATTTTCTATTTTAAAATGTTTCAACTGAGAAAAGACAGGCCCTTCCCCACTCCTGTGCCCTCGTTGGTCATCCCACCCACCCCCAAAGGCAGTGCCTGATTGGTTCAGATTGCTGCAACACAAAACGTATGGTTAAGATTTCATTCTGAAATCACACTTGGAAGCCCCAGCTGCTGTGGTACTTCCTTTTGCCAGTGGAGCTGGCCAGGCTAGGAAGAGGAGGACTAGAAGAGGAAGAGAAGGTACTAATGCCCCTGCCACCACCAGGTTAAAAAGAAAAAAGGAAGGAGGGAAGGCTGGTAGCAGTGATGGAGACTGGTGGGAAGGCAGGTAGTGTGTAAGTACAGATTCCACCAGCAGCACTAAGTTGAGGGCTTACTGAAGACTGGCACTGGGCCTGCACTTTCTCATTCTCTCTCTCTCTCTCTCTCTCTCTCACACACACACACACACACACACACACACACGCACCCTAAAAGTTGAGGTAACTAGTAGAGATTCCTAATCTTTTTTAAAAGGCATTCAGAATCTATTGTTATGCTTTTATAATACATTAAATAGGATGGCAACTAAAGACCATGTAAACAGCGATTGAGTCTATAAATGTGTTCATGCAACTTCCCAGTGAAATAATCTGTAGGGTGGGAGGAATGAGAAGGCCAATGGACTGATTGCCAGATTAAATACCTGCTGTATTCTTCATTTCAATACATGGGATTCAGAGGGAATATTTCTCATGCTAGTATGTATTTCTAAGCACCCTCTTCCCGTGCAGCTCATATACTTCCTATAATGATATTCATGATCATATGAACCAAATAAGCTAGGCATAGTAGGATAAATGAACTTGTGCGTAATATGGAAGAGAGAGAAGGAATAGATTCTGGCTGTTTGTATACAAAAAGAGAAAGGTGAGATGAAGTGAGACTAATATTGTGATGAGCAGCACTAAATAAATGAAAGAACCCCCTCCCCACCCCAAGGAACTGCTTCATTTTACGACAGCCACAATGTAAATCTCAGTAGATCAAATGAAGCTAAAATATGGCTACCAACATGGCACTAATTTGACAGGTACTGAGACAAGCTCACTAGAACTCATAATTTTAGTTCCTACAATGGTACATTTCAAAGCAGCAGTATACTACCTGTTTGATAGGAATGTTTATTTACAAAGATAGCTTACTAGTTCTTCTGAGAACTGTTGAGGCATACATGACAAGTCTGAATTAACAATCCGTATGAAGTAGACAGCAGGAAGGAACACCATTCCAGATTTTAGTGGTAGGGAGAAGAGATTTCAGTAGAGGGTGGCAAGATTTAGCAAAGGCCAAGTAATTATGAAGTGCAGTGATTTTCAGATGCTTACCGAGTATCTGAGCACATTTAGCTGTTTATAGCAATAGTCAAGAGAGCTGCCAGATTAAAGTGATGAGGGGGGAGAATCACATATCATCCTTTGACAAAGTAAAATAGACATGCTTTCACATTCACTGAACAAAGGATTCATGTAATGGTAGTGAGATAGACAATTCAGAAAGCTTCTTCCATAGCAGTCCAATTGAAAAATTACAGCCAAGCCATGGTTTCGCTGTCACAAATGTATGCAATGCTTACATGCAGTTTCTCTCCATCATCTCCTCATGCAATGATTCCATCCTCTGCTTCCAGGTTCACTCTAACCAGACTTCAAACCCACTTCTAACCAGACTAAAACCCATTAAAAGTAGTCCCCTTCATGTGTTACGTGCATGAAAGGGCAAAGTATATTGAAAGGGGCTGCGGGTTCATACCCCTAGCCCACCCTTAACATCATGTGGCTTCCCTTCAGGCGCCACCCATTATGGTCCATGCATTAGTGCAGATATTTGAGCTGGTGAAGCTTTTGCACATAGACTTCTATGTGTTGTGGCTTCACTGCATCCTGGATTGTGCAGTAGTGAATGAAACCTCCATGCATAGAAGTCTATATAGAAAAAACCTCCACCCATAGTAGTCTACACAAAGGAAATCTCCATGCATAGAAGTCTATCCACAAAAGCTTCCCTGCCTCCAACAACCACACTGACACATGGATGATGCATCAGGAGTAATACACAATGACAGGTAAAAGGCACAACCTTGCAGCCCCTATCAATACAGTTTTCCCTTTCAAATAAGTAAAGCATGATAGGGGATAAAGTATTGTCTTATTTTGGCATGGAGGCAAACTATTAAGGGAATGTGGAGTGTGGGAAATAACGAGGTGCACACCAAATTGGGATTTAAACAGGGCTACGTTTATTAATAGATCTGCAGAAAGGGTAATCCTAAATGGGCATCTTCTCTAATCCAGCCTCATGCCATTGTTTTATCAGGCAACATAATCACAGCCTGAGAGTGGAGCCTTGACATTCACCATCACCCAGGCTTCCCCCTTTTGGGGTAGGGAGGCCTTCTGTGTCACTCTCCCTCGTGCCACAAGGCTCCGAGTGGGCGAGGAAGTTTGGCCTCAAAGGTAACCCTTATCTTCACCAGCTGGGCAACAAGAACTGCAGCTGGGGAGCCTCAGGCATTATCAAACACCACAACGGTGCCACTGAATGCTCACTGACCCTAACCCACTCAAGATGCCCGCACATACCTCCACAGGGAGTGACAAGCCTCTTGCTTAGTCGTTCTCCCTCCACCTGCACAGGATTGCATCCCACAGGCCTTTCTACAGATCTAGCAACTACAAATCATTGCCAAGATCCAACAATTGTACCATCTTTTCTATAATGCTCCCTCCGCACTTCTACAATTGCCGGGTATTAGATGCTCCAATCCCCATGTTTAATGAATTCATTATCAATTTCCAATCCTCTATTAAATTTTCCCAGGCACCCCCTAAGTGGGTACATGCCCTTCTTACAATTCATTCTGTGAATCCAGTAAGACCAAAATATCACCAAAATATTTTGGTCCAGTAAGACCAAAATATCACCAAAATATCATGCACACCCTTGTTCTGGGATGAAAGTCCAGTGCTACCACGGATAACTAGGCCTCACTTGAGACCACCCCCTATCAGACACCTCTCAGTTCTTAAACAAAGCCAGAGCTGCCCACCTACCCGGTATCATTTTGTCAAAAAGCTTCTGCTGTGGGGCTGCATATTATCATGAACTCACTGCTCATGGATAAGGACCCAGGCTGCCTTCCTAATACCATGTGAGATGGTATTATCCGACACCCTCCAGCACTTGGTCCACAAGGACAGAGCAGCATCTCACTGGTGATAGTTCCAGCCAAAAGCTGTATTTGTGAGACACACTGAAAGACAGCAAATGGTCTGTGGGAATAGGCCAATACAGCATTAAATGTCAGTCCCTCTGAAGGCAAGAGGTCCCTGCCTGTTAAGGATCAAGAGGCCTGGTGCTGGTGGCTAAGTATTGTGTCATGGCCTATCCAGCTTCATCTCATGAATCTCCCCACGTGCTCCTGGCCAGTCTCTGGATATGCCCTTTCCTATGGGGGAGGTGCTCAAAAACCCTTGTACTGACTGGTGCAACCCGGCATCGGCATGTTAACTAAAGCTGGTCTTTCATGCAATAACCAGATGTGATGCTGCAAGAATAAAAGTGTCATCATCCCTGGTCTGTATGAGGGTGGTGTGTAAGTGTCTGAACCATTACTGTTGTCACAGCAAAATACGCAACAAGATTATAAAACTGGTTTTCCCATATTTGAGTGCTGCCATGATGGGGAAAACTCCAAATGAATAAAATCCCTCTCCATCCCTGTATAAAATCAGGATACCAAAGCCGAATGCCCCTAGATGACTCCTAGTGGTTTCGCAATCTGGCCTCAAAACGCCCAAACCACACGCCCTTGAATGTCTGCCATGTTGCGGCAAACAGGCATATATTTCAACTAGAAAATGTTATTCTAGCCTTAGATGTGGCCAGTCCAACTCTAAGATGATAAAACATACAACTTCCCACAGTCCAGCAGGGCATGGAGTGTGAACCAGTGTGAGTACAATAAATGTGGTTTAAAACATAAAACAGAGAGTTTAACACTGTGCAGTCTGCTGCACTGGTTAATTGTGTCAGCTGTATAATAAACTTGCCATTATGGAGTGGCACTGCAGGAAAAGGTCCTGGAGCCTGTCTTTTGAAGGCCTAGAATGGACTTCTGCTTTGCAAAAGAATGGGCCCTTCCTGAAGCTTGGACTGGAGTTCTCAAACCAAAAGAAACACCTTGGCTTGAGATAATAAATTGCTATGTTTGAGTAACTCCTTAAAATTTTTGCTATTAACTTTTCTCTGGGCCCTCCAGGTCCTGGTGGTCATTATTCTCCTTCAAATTAAGCCTGGGAATAAACAGGGCCAAACAATCAAAATGCCTGGCCAGCATTGCTGAATTGTATGAGAGTCAGCAGTGCTTGCTAGATAATGGGGTTTTCCTTTCAGCCAACCTAAAACATTGCCTCCCTGATGAATGAGTGAAGCCCAAGCGGTGACACTGATCAACACAGCTGAAATAAGGTAGGCAGGAGGCTCTCAGTATGCATGACACGTCTGCCCGACCATTGTATGTTGCCATATGGGCTCAATCCAAGCTGTGTCCCAAAACATGATCTGAAAGCCCTCTGTCTGGCCACAAATGTTCACGTGCATGGGACATGGCCCAACCAGACATCCTGGTCCAAGGTTATAGTGTTCACTATTCCAAAAACTGCTTATGTGCCCCAAATGGGAATGGATGGATTGGTGTCGCAGGGGATCCACTACCTGAGAGTGGTTGTGTTACCCTTATCACAGCCGTCATGTGAGCAGAACTCCAGGAAGCTTCTGCTGTATCCAAGTGGGCCAAGGGCCAAAAACTTCTTGGTGTAGACCTGTGATTCCCCAAAGCCTCGGAGTAAAGTCTTCAGATATATGGAGGAAAAACACTAATTGAGATATAAAGGTAGAGGATTGCCCAAATGTCCAGGCCTATGCAACAACTGCTCCTACCAGAACCAGAGAAACAGAATGTTTAGCCCACTAATGGAATTAAACCCTCCGAGTTTGGATATACCGCTAAGGCATACCAGTCCCAGGGCTATGACTACTCTCCCACACTAGAGGCCTTCAAGATGCAGCTGGACAGCCATCTGTCAGGGATGCTTTAAGGTGGATTCCTGCATTGAGCAGGGAATTGGACTCAATGGCCTTATAGACCTCTTTTAACTCTACTATTCTATGATTCTATGATTAACTAGAGTCTCCACTATTCCTCACCAGCCGGCTGATTATAAAAATGGTTTCCAAGCACAGCCTCCACAGAAACAGACCTCCTCCTCTGGGGGTTTGAAATCTTTGAAATAAAGCTCAAGAAAGTCTCTTCAACAGAAGTCAAACACAGTTCTTTGTCCATAAAAGGAGATCTTCTTTAACAAGAAAAGAGGATAATTAAGTAGCTAAAATCCCACAGTCTTCAAGAAAGGCTGAGGAATTATCTATCTATCAGGATGGTAATGAGGAATATTGGAAGCCTCACACAGACATTTAACTGCTTCATACCAACCTCACTGGCACTCCAAGCAAGCTCAGTATAAAATCAACTATTTCCATCCCATGGTAGACAAAACTGGGTAACATCACCATCGACATTTATTCCCAAAAGTAATAATGGCTCTGAGCCCAAGACACAGGATTCAATTCCATATTCACTCAAAGTGGGCACGATTCCAAAGACTATGTTATTTCACAGAAAAAACAAATAAGATTTGTTTTCACAGAAAACTTTAGACTACAGACTGAATCCAAGTAATCTATTTTTCCCTTTGGCTCACAGATTTTCTGAAAATTTTATGTTCCTGAACTCAGCACAGTTCTCAGGATGCAACACAAAATCCATACTGTTAATTCCATGATTGGTCTGAATTTTCCTATAGTGTCAAAGTAGTAAAAAAAAAAAAAAAACTTCGTGAGAATCATGTACAATGGATGGAAAATACACTCATGTCATAGAGAGTAAAACAGACTCATAATCTCCATAGGACACATGCCCTTGTCTGTTATGGTGTTGACTACTGAAGTACAAGTAAAACAAATATGCTTTTTCTGTAACTGTGCACCATAGTGACTTAAATGAAGGAACAATGGAGCTGTGAGGATCCTGTGGCATCCTTTGTCATATGAACGTGCAGTCTCTGGACAAAAGAAGCTGAGCCTATGATCAACAAGGCCACACTTCCAATCTTCTGTGAGACCAGCAGAAGCCTAACCCTGACATACTCATGGGCAGGCAAGTGGTACACAATGACCAAAAAAACCTTTCCAGCTATAATGGCCGGCAAAAAAAGTGAATGAATAATGTTTTCAACAGCACACAGGGAAGGCTTTGTACACTAGAATCTGAACTTCAGGGACACACTCATGCTATACCCACTCACTCACTCACTCTCTCACTCACACTCACACACACATTATAAACAGAGGGTGAAAAGTAAGGAATGCTTTTGCTTTTTTTTTTTCAGTGGATGGGAGGGGGCAGCCTAATAGATTTTAATTACTTGCCCACGTGCAATGAAAGAATTCTGTAACAGAGCTCCCAAGAAGCATTATGT
Source organism: Anniella stebbinsi (assembly GCA_029215795.1). Classification (NCBI taxonomy): domain Eukaryota; kingdom Metazoa; phylum Chordata; class Lepidosauria; order Squamata; family Anniellidae; genus Anniella; species Anniella stebbinsi. Next base: position 305,447,455 of record JARDYH010000001.1, on the reverse strand, counting down.
TCATAGAAGAATTATTTCATTATTCTGGCATAAGCCATTGTGAGTTCATTTTCGCTGGCAGAAAGGCATGATATACATAAAATAAAATAAATAAATAACGGAAGAAGGAAGGAAGGAAGGAAGGAAAAGAAGGGCATCGTAGTTACTATCCAGACTTGCTCTGGAATTTTAGAACATGTTGACAAGTCCAGGACACTGAACATTTCCATAGCTGATGATGGACCTCACCAAAAGAGTATTCATCCAAGACAAGAGCTAGTTTGAGAACTTTCTTCTCAATAAAGAAGAACTACTTAATGAATAATCATCCCTTACTCCCTCCTTCCTTTCTTCTGCTCTGTTGTTTCCCTCAGAATTTCTATTAGATATGCATCACGGTCTATATAATTAATTAGAAAGGCTCAAAAGTCCAATCACAAATTCTTTGAAAAGGGCAAATATGAAAGATTCCCATCTTCAGGCAGAAGCCTCCTGAGAGAATCCATTTTTCTCATGTCACATCAACAAGTCTGTATATGACAAGCACTTACAATATTCAATACATTGTTTGATACACTTAATTGCAGGTCATTAACGCTGACCTGACCAATTAAAATGGTGTTGTGGCACATGTCTTGCTGAAGCAGATGTTTCATATATTACCTGCATGTTATCAATCAACACAGTTAATACTCCCACCATATGAGATAATTATTTTGCAATTACATTGAAACAAATGATATTTCTTGCAAAAGGTTCCACTAATTATCTAGGCTTGCCAAAGGGTAGGGATAATGGGATATTTTTCTTCAATTGCTTACTCTCATTAATCCTAACACCCTCCTAGCCCCAAAACTGGGAGGGGGAAGAAATGACAGCAATGACAGCATGATAGTATAATTCTATCTGAAAAGGCAGGTTTCATGAAAGAGTCTCTGTAATACTAATGGCAAACTTCCAGATCATTTTGCATCATCTTCCCTCCGACCAGCCTTTCAGCTGCTTCCACATTTTTTGAATAAGAGCTATATAAACTGTCCAAACAATTGTCTCCAAATAAACCTTTCCTTTCAGAGGCAATTCCCTTTTGCTTGTCTTGGGAAGCCAAGGAGTCTGCCTCATCATACTATTAGTAAGTACTTTCTAGAGCTCTTAACTCATGAACATTTTGGCTCAGCTGAAATGTTGTGGCTATTTTAGTCCTTCTGTGCTACTGTTATAGATAATTCAGAAAGATAACAGCAAAGGTAATCTTTCCTTCCAAGTGGAAGCTTTTCTTTGTTGACTTTTTCATGAAACTCTGCCCTCCAATCAAACAAAATATGCTATATTGAAGTTATGTTGATTTGTAAATTTGTTTAAATTTGAATTGGTTAAATGCCTCATTGGCGAAAAGGCAGATGATTCTTCATCACCATCAACATAATTCTAATCAGTAAACTCCTCTAATATTCTCTATAGCTTTTCCTTTTATTTTTTTCTGTACTCTTGGGGCAAGTGCCAAGAAGTCCTTGGGCTAATAAAGACAAACACACACAAAAAACTTTGCATGTAAGAAATGCCACTATATGAATTACCTATACTGTTTTTTATAATCTGCTATTTTATGTTCTACATTTTTCCATGTCCTCTTTTTCTCCTCCCCATTTGTACATCTCTCTGCTATCCCACAGAGCAGCCTCATATTAATACGCCTCTTGACACTTACAGAAATTGAAAGGAAAAACAAAAGGAAAAACTGAGCCCTAACAGTACTGCATGTGGTTATATGAGGGCCAAAGTATACATTACTTTAAACCAAAGGTAGGCAGCCTGGTGCCCTCCAGATGTTTTGGACTGTAACTCCCATCAGTTCCAAACATCATGAATTATGAAAGCTGCAGTCCAATCAACACTGGATTGGCACTGGATTGCCTACTTTCGCTTTAAACATAGTGCTAGCTATGTCTCTTTTTAGCTGCTAGCTATGTCTTTTTTTCTTTTTTAGTCTAAAGTAAGTGCAGGGGACCGGATTTGGATTAGGATCCTAGCATGGAAGGTAGGCATTTTTAACTCTTTGTTCTATGCTGTGGTTCTGAGCCAGATCTTCCCACACCTGCAATTAACATTGGAGTGGGTTTACATTTAGTCATACTAGAAGTAACTTTTAGGTTCCATTCATTTCAACAGCTGTACTCTAAGCATGACTAAATCTGGATCCAATGTGTATATGTGGATATGTGTGTAGTTTGGTCCTGAGGATTCTGACCCTGCACAGCTAATCATTTAAGGTGTCAATCTGAATAGCTTGAAGGTGTCAAGATATTCTGCACAAACGTTTCCACCCTCCACATCCACTGCAATTGAAATTCTGGGCATTATGTTGAAGGCTTCTCCTAAAGATCTCACAAATTGTAAGCGTTGCTTGGGCATTGCCTGAAGCTGCATTTAGAAAGGGCTTTAAAACTGCATATGCTGAGTATGCCATGTGGACTTCTGGACTGCAATCTAAAAATCTAAGAAGAGAATTTATTTAGCGGAGGTTTCAGTTCTTGATCTTCTGTAGAACTTAGTGCAGTTTAAACATCTCAACAAAAAACATTCAGCCTGAATATTTGCTGGACTACTTGGAAGAGGTACAGAAGTGAAAAACGAACTGCTACACAAGGGAGGCTTTCTAACCTCACCCCTTTTCTGGAATGCAAAGTTTAGTCCTCAGAGTTTATATTCTTGGGTACTATCTCCTAGATATTGTCTCTCTGTAAACAATCTCCAGCTGTCAACCACACAAAGTGTCTCCATAAAATATAATTATTTCACTTTAAAACAAAACAAAAATAATAATTTTGAAAGACTTAGCAATGATATTTGAAGAAAAGCTAACCACAAGTGAGCCTAAGACATTGGCAAGCATTTATGGAAGGGGATAGAGAGCTGTCCTATTCTCCTCTAGAAATAAAGAGTCAGAGCTAGCGAAATTCCCATCAAATCCCTTAAACACAATCGATACTGTTGTGACCACAATAAACACAGTTATTGCATATTGTGTATCTCAGCATTTTCATCAAGTTCTAACCTCTAGGACTTGGCTAAGAGCCACCAGAAAAGGATTCACAGCTTCTGCCTAATGAATTTTGTGGTCAGTACATAAAATGAGAATGCCAAATGGAAAGGGAAATCATTTCCTAAAGTACCATGTAAAAGAAATATCCCTGTGTTATTCCACTAGCAAGCCTTAACTGTACCAAGCTTTCTACTCCACCTATTTATGCTATGGCTTCCAAATTGTAATTTTTGAAACATTTTTTAAAAATGTGAAACTACATAATTTGCATTTTTAAAACTCATACATGGATTGAAACACAGTTACACTTTGATATTCACACTTTCTGAATTTTGCAATGAAGGTTTCCAATGAAGAAACAAGTACCACCAAACACCTTTATTTGTGCAAATAATGTACAAAAATGAGTATATTAGAAATGCACCATGAAAATGTGTAAAAAATTCATGAAGATATTAAAAAATTGTAAACTGACACAGAAATGGGATGAAATGAACTTAAGGTTGGAAAAATGAGAACTGAACAAAACCAAACTTGACAGATTTGTAAATGTCTAGGGTACTGAGGTTTCTTGCACGTGTTTTTTTTTACTTGCAATGATAAGAATATAAGAAGAGCCATACTAAATCAGACCAAGAGTCCATCTAGTCCATCATTCTGTTCCTACAATGGCCAAACGGATGTCAACCTATAAGTAGGACACAAGTGCAACATACCCTCCCACCCATGTTCTCCAGCAACTGGTGTATATAAGCTTACTGCTTACAACTAGTGCATACAGGCTGACTGCCTCTGATACTGGAGGTTGCACTTAGCCATCAGGACTAGTAGCCATTGATAGCCTTCTCCTCCAGGAATTTATCCAACCCCTTTTTAAAGCCATCCAAACTGATGGCCATCGTTACATCTTGTGGTAGTGAATTCCATAGTTTACTTGCTGTGTGAATAATAATAATAATAATAATAATAATAATAATAATAATATATTTATTTATCACCCGCCTCTCCCAACGGATCGAGGCGGGGAACAACACCAAACACAAAATACAAAAACTGATTAAAAGCAGATAAAACCAGTACATCATTAAAACACCAATAAAACACTTTAAAATTCATCTAGGTAGGCCTGCCGGAAAAGATCAGTCTTTATAGATCTTTTAAATTCCTGAAGACTAGTAAGTTGGCGAATCTCTCCCGGCAGGTCATTCCACAATCTGGGAGCGGCAGAAGAGAAGGTCATCTGGGTAACGGTTGTCAGTCTAGTTCTTGTTAACTGTAATAAATTATTCCCAGAGGACCTGAGCGTGCGGGGCGGATTGTATGGGAGAAGGCGATCCCGTAGGTAACCTGGACCCAAACCATGTAGGGCTTTAAAGGTAATAACCAACACTTTGTACTTCGCCCGGAAACTGATTGGCAGCCAGTGAAGAGATTTTAAAACTGGTGTAATGTGGTCACCCCTAGATGTACCGGTGACCAGCCTGGCTGCCATATTTTGAACTAATTGAAGTTTCCGGACTAGGCACAGAGGTAGCCCTATGTACAGCGCATTGCAGAAGTCGAGTCTCGAAGTTACCAGTGCGTGCACTACTGATTTTAGGTCTTCCAACTCTAGGAAGGGGCGCAGCTGGCGTATCAGCCGAAGCTGATAGTAGGCACTCCTGGCAGTCGCATCTATCTGAGCTGTCATTTGGAGCGACGGATCCAGGAGCACCCCCAAGCTGCGAACACAGTCTTCAGGGGGAGTGTAACCCCATCCAGAACTGGTTGACACACCTCCAACCCCAGGTTGTGGCCCTTGACAGTAAGCACCTCCGTCTTGTCTGGATTCAGCTTCAGTTTGTTTTTCCTCATCCAGCCCATTACCGCCTCCAAGCATTCATTCAGAGGAGACACACTATCCTTAGCTGATGCTGTTGTTGAAGGCATAGAGAAATATATTTGGGTGTCATCAGTGTATTGATAGCACCCCGCCCCATGAAGTAGTAAAGCAACATTTCATAACAAATTCTGCTTTTGTTCACTGCATATCTACCATAGACAAACTGTCCATGAGACTATTACAATTCAGATTGAGTAAATCAATTTTCCTAATTTTACTCAAAATGCTAATCTTCAAAGCAACTCAATTTTTGTTTTGCTGCGAGTTATATATGCAGTCAAGTTGGAGCTTTGTGAGGCCTGTGCAGCTGTTCCTAAGAAACAATACTTGCCTTTGCATTTGACAAGGAGCCAAATTTGCCACTAATACTACTATGACACTGAACATCCTTTGTCTTGCTTTTTTGTTGTAAAAGAAGTTTCAATTTCTAAAATTACAATTCAGCACTTCGATGCGCCACTTTCTCCTCCCTCACCTCTATGTTATAGGATTTATAGTGTAAGGGAAAAAGCTTAACAGTGCGATCCTGCACATGCCTATCCAGAAGTAAGTCTCATTGTTTTCAATGGAGCTTACTTCCAGTTAAATGCGGGATTATAGCCGATGGAACACCTCCTCGATATTTAAAATGCCTATTGCAGAATTGGAAACATGTGGCCATCCAGATGTTGCAACTCCCATCATCCCTCACCATTGACTATACTGCCTAGGAGTTGCATTCCAACAACATATGGAGGGCCCCTACTTGCTCACACCTTAGCTTGACTTCTGATTTTAAAATATTAAAGCTAGCTGTCCTGGATGTCTGCACTTTAGGAAACTGTCATCATAAGACTACAGTAACCTATAAGCGGCTAAGAAAGTGTTTTGAATAATATTTCTTAATCAAGATAAAGTATCTGTAAAAACAATTCAAAATTCATGACAATCAATATACTCTGAAAAGCATCATCCAATCTAATAAACTACATTCAAGAATGCATACTATATAGATCATAATATTAGGGTGACCAGATAAAATCCAGGTCAGGGCTCATGTAACTTTAACAGTTGTAAAGAAAAGGGAATTACAGCCAGTGTCATTTGTATGCAATTAGTTCCTGGTGAAATTCCCTCTTCATCACAACAGTTAAAGTTGCAGGCGCTATACTAGAGTAACCATATACAAAAGAAGGCAGGGCCCCTGCAACTTTAACTGTTGTGATGAAGAGGGAATTTCACCAGGAACTAATTGCATACAAATGACACTGGCTGAAATTCCCTTTTCTCTACAACTGTTAAAGTTACATGAGCCCTGACCTGGATTTTATCTGGTCAGTCTACATAATATACAGTCATATATAGCATAAAAGCTCAAAAACTTTAAACATGTTGAAAAATATAACAATATTATCAAGAAAACACTCAGGGAACTTTCTATGCCATGCACACATATCCACACACACACACTAAAAGTGGATATAACTCAATATTATACAACAAACAGACATTAATATACTATGTTATATATACATCTATTGTTATATTATGTTCTATATTGTTATAATATACATTTCTCTTGAGAAAGGAATGGGTTTTTTTTCATAATGTGTATGGAGCTACCAAGCTTTGCAGCTGTCTTTTGTTTCCTTGGTTTTTCCCCCTCACAGCTGTTTTGATTCCCAAATTTGGTGTTAGGAAAGTGTCCTGGCTCTCTGGAAGCATCTTAATGAGGGCCAATTGACATCTTAATGACCAGCATTTTGGAGGCTACTGTTAACTGTTCCATGCAATCAACAAGAGGGAAAGGCACTGGATGTCGCACAGAAACAAGAGATAAATTATTCTCAAAGTACTTGAAATGTTTATTCTGCCAAGTGTGTTTTAGAAATACAATTCCTTCTTCAGGGGCTTCTAGAAACACAAATAAAACTTTATAAAGGAATCACTACTCTCAATTAAAAACATGACATTATAACGTGTTCATATGCAATGAATGGAGTTGAGCAAAATTTACTACATGCCATAAATACTTGCATTTGGAATGGACAAAACTGTCCAAAATTTATGGTAAGCTACTGAACTCTAGGGATGGTAAAGAAATTTATCATTTTTGATGAATATACTGCTGAACACACTCCCATGCTGAACTTCACACTTTTCAGAATTTTGTGAGTTCACAACTCAAAAAATGCACACAAAAATGTGTATATTAAGAAAAGATGTGCACAAAAATCCATATATTATGGGAAATAACACACACAAATGCATATTAGGGGAAATACTTGTAAAGAGTGCATATAAAATGAGTATATTAAGGAAAATGGACACAAAAATGCATATGAATTTTCATGCGGACTTTTTGTTGTTGAATTTTGCTATTTTTGCACACAGATGTGACCATGAGCCAGGAAGATGAGAAATTAGTTAAACTGACATTCATAGATTTGCTTATCCCTAACATAAATAGGTTGTAATATGGAACAGCAAACATGTGATTTACAGCAGCCTCTATTATCTCTAAAACCTTAACTAATCACAAACATGATCAATAGGTGGACTGGACAGGAAATGGAGCAAATAAAGAATGGGCCAGAATTTTTGCTAAGGTGATACAGAGGAATAGCTATATTTTTGTGAGGTTGTAAAAGAGAGAAGTGACATGATTTGGTCATGGACTAAATATGGGCTGCAAAGGAAATAGAAGCATTAAAGGGATAACCTGGGCTTTATGCCTGATCAACAGGAAGTTTGATGACAAATAAGGAGAATGAACAAGGAAAGGAAAGCTTGGGAGGAAGTTGAGAAGTTCAGTTTTGGACTTACTGAGCTTGAGTTGAGGAAGCATCCAAGTAGAAATATGAGAGGTCGTTGGAAATGTTGGATTAGATGGAAGAAGAACATTTGGAGGTAGAGAGGTAGAGCTAGATGTTGTCAGTACATAGTTAGTTCTAAATCCCATAGGATATTATTTATAGAGAGGATAGCAGTGGCCATGTACAGAGCCCTGAGGAATTCTAATGGAGTGAGGGAAACTAGAGGAAGAGCTTCCCCCAATGGAAACATTGAAAGAGTGATTAGAGGTTGGAAAAGAATCAGCTGCCAAAAAATAATGGACATCTAAGAGATGTCAAAGGGGGTTAAAGCAGAAGAAGTAATCAACTGTATCAAAGACAGCAGCGAAGTCAAGGAAGATAATTAAATACCTTCGAATTTGGCAATGCAGAAGTCATCAGTTTTTTTTTCATGGAGGATAGTCTCAATGGAGTGCTGGAGGCAGATTTGGAGAAGAGGAAGTTCAGACAGCAGAAACAAGCAGCACACTCAGTGAGTTTGCAGATAAAGGGAAGAACAAGTATAAGATGGTAGTTTGAGACGGCATATGAATCAAAGGACTTTTTTAAGAATAAGTGAGTTAGTGGCATGTTTAAATATCAAATGGAAGCAGCCAGAAGAGAGAGAGAAGTTGATAATATGTTTGAGATGAAGGATAATGGAAGGAGACATAGCAACTAAAAGTTGTGAGGAGATAAGTTCAAGGGGGCACATGTGGGGGTGGTTGTAGATGAGAACAACAGTGTAGTGAAGCCATCAGATGTAATGGGAGAGAAAGAAGAAAAGCTGAGAGAGAAGCCAGAGGAGGGGAAGACTGGATGAGAGAGAGGTCAGAGCAGATGGATTCACTTTTAGCAAAATCTTGACCACAAAGTGAGGAGTTGCAAAACGAAAGCCTAACCAGAGCATCAAAGCTAGAGAAGAGGCAACTGGGATTCTTAGAATTGGTGGGGATCAGAGAGATGAAGCCGTGTCGTTTAGCCGGATTGATGGCAAAACAGAAAGACTGAAGGATGAATTTATAGTGGACGAAATCAGCATGAATTTGCAGTTATCAATGTGAGAACATCTGTGAGAACTCCTGTTCTTTACAGGAGGTAGGCTTTACCACTCTGGCCTAATGCTGTCAAAATGGCTTTTTTCCTCATCTGAGTTATTATCCTATCGTTCCCATCTTTGGCTGAATCTTGATGGTGAAATCCCCATCTGGCAACCCTTAGGATCCAAGTTCAGGACCTGCTGACAGTTGCACATACTGGGATAACTAGTCACTATGCAACCAGACACTGTGCCTTAAAGATTGTGGGATTTGGATTGTGTGTGCATAGCTTTCCACAAATATTGCACTGGTTTTTAAAGCAGTGTCATTTGTTTCTGAAGGCAGCTAGACACCCTAACTGAACCTAGCTATGAAGTTAAATCCTTTCCCCCTTATTTTTAAACCTAGCCAGATAAAAGTTGCTGTCTGTAACAGATTAACTAAATTAAAATGCTAGCACTGATTTATGGCACACAACTATAAATATATGACATTGCAAGGGCAATGAAAATAAAATTTATGCCAGCCATCTAAGAAGTGTTTTAGTAAATATAATATAAAGTAGGTTTGCTTAGAATTAGTTGCCTTTAGAATATCAAGGCAGAGTTTATGAACTCAGTGGTAACTTTAAGTCTTCAAAAGTTAGAAATTACTCATTTAGAGAGCAATCCTATGGTCTTGACAATGACCCCTCTCTGACAGCATGGAGATAACCATGCCAGCTGCTTCTACGAAGTTGGAAAATCAACCTCAGAGAGGGGGGAAGGGGGTGTTCCGATGGACAGAGAGGGGAGGAGACTAGAGACACCAGGATATGGTTTATCTAAGCCTCCTCTATCTTCCTTCGCTCCCCCTTCAAAGCGCCCTTGCTAGAGGGGCTGAAATTGGAGATCAGAGAAGCAAAGAGTATCTTCACCACTCCTCCCACTCTGTCAGCTTCAGCTCAGCAGGGCAAAGGAACCTCAGAAGCCTCTGAGTTTGGGGGCATCTGAGCAGCAAGGGTGCAAGCCATAGGGCATTACAACCTTATTAGTTTGTTTTTTTTTAACTTAGGGATGCCACCAAAACCTGTAATTAGACAGCTTGTACGTCAAAACAAATGGGTTTGTAATTTTCAAATGCACAATGAGTCCCAACTTTGTTCCAACAAATTTTAATATTTTTGTAATACAAACCAAGATTGATTACAAGTTAATTTATATTTTCTGCCCATGGAAATTCTTTACGAAGATAGTTCAAAAAGTCATAACAACATACAGCTTTCATCCAAATTTATAGGGTTGGTTTTCTAACTCATTGAGCAAATTACAAATTATGACAGAGTCAGTTCACCCATCATTACTCATGATTTACTAAAGCTGTTACTGTCTAACAGAGGACTCAAATTCCTACTGTAACAGATCATCTCAAATAATCTCAATAATATGAAGTATGCCCTAATCCGCAAACACCTCTTACCAATAATGTCTTCTAACATTTTTATCATAAACTCACAAGATCTGTGAAAAAATACAACTTGTTAATGGATCTGATTATCTGGATTGGGCATGAGAGGCACAGCTTGAAATTGGTTCCAGTCTTTTCTGGAGGAACGGTCTCAGAAAGTGGTGCTGGGGGACTTCTGGCCATTAGCCTATAGCGTATCTTGTCCCCCATGCTTTTTAACTTCTACATGAATCACTGGGGGTAGTCATCAGGAGGTTTGGGCTGAAATGTCATCAGTATGTGGATGATACTCAGCTCTACCTCTCATTTCCATCTGCACATCCCAGCGAGGCTGTGGAACTCTTGAACCAGCATATGGAGATTGTTTGGGATGGATGAGGGTGAACAAAATGAACTTTAATCCAGACAAGCCGGAGATACTGTGGGCTGGGAAACCAATTACTTCTGATGAGGTTTACAACTGGTCTTAGAAGGGATTGCACTCCTTCTAAAAACCAAGTGTGCAGTCTGGGAGTCCTCCTGGACTGAGCTCACCAGGAAAGCCCAGGTGGCTGCAGGGTCAAGGAGTGCATTCTACCAGCTTAGAAGAAGAGGATGGATCTTGCCTCAGTTGTCCACATACTAGTCATGCCCAGATTAGACTATTGTAATGCCCTGTACATGGGGTTGCCTTTGAAGACAGTTCAGAAACTTCAACTGGTGCTGGATGAGGCAGCCTGAGTAATGGTGGGGGTGAGACAATTTTATTATGCCTATACTGCGCCAGCTGCATTGGTTACAAGTGTGTCTCCGAGCCTAATTCAAAGTGCTGTTTTGACTTTAAAGCCTTTAATGGTTTGGGACCAAGTTACTTGAAGGACCATCTTCACCCATATCAGCCTGCCCCCACTTTAAAATCAGAAAGAGAGGCCCTTCTCATTTGCCCACCCGTGAGAGCAATTTGGTGGGTGATCACACATGAGAGGGCCTTCTCTGCAGTGGCCTCACACACCTCTGGACGATCCCATTGGAAGTCCACCATGCTCCATCATTGCAGGCTTTTAAGAAGACCTGAAAATATATTATTTTATTGTGGCCTTCTTGTGATATGACTACCGTTGCTGCTGCTATTGACATTGTTGTTGCTGGTTTTATTGTTGGCTTTTATTCTTGGCTTTTATTGCTATTTTATTATGTTTATGTTTTTGTTGCTTTTAATATTTTAACTGTTTTATGTCTTTCATTGTTGTAAGCCCCCTTGCAAGGGCTTCTGGCCTGAAAGGCAGCCAAGAAATGTTTTAAATAAATACCCAAAGGATTTTACCCAAAAATAATCACTGCCAAGGTATGGTGCTGGACTCCAGTGGACTCTCATCATAGTGCTGCCAATGGGCCCCCATCACCCTCACCCATGCACTCACCACCCCTGCCCCACTGCATGCCAGCCCTCCCACCAGGTTAAATATGGAAACGTTGTTTCATGTTATGTTATACGTATCCTGATTCTAGACATCCTGTTCCTAAATGCCAAAAAGAATTGCAAAAACTCCAGTTTTCCTTGAGATTTAACTTTTTTAGTTTCCAAAGGCAGAAGTTGGAGATACTTCAAGGGGGATTGCAACCTCTCTGGCTTGGCTTTGTTTGGTTCATGAACTTCATTGTTTTCATAATGTTGCAGCCTTGCAAGTGATTCCTGTGCTTTGCTTTTATTCATAAAGCTTTATATTCCATGACATGGCTGAAATTACTGCTTCTTGCTGTGGGGGAAGAGAACCAAGAAAATATGCTGAATAAACAACATGGGCTTAATTTATGAGATCAGGAGAAGATGCGAGGTTGTTTCCTTTTTAAAATGCAACTAGCAGGTCTTCATTAACACAAGAATCTTCCGCTTGGGAAGGTCCATTCTTATTTCCTGTTTAATGGTTCCATCCCAACACATACACATTTCATTCTTTATATGTTTGCCATCAATTCTGTTTCTAAGGAACTTTGTTAATAGGAGAAAGAAACTAGACATTACAATCTCAAATTGTAATTTTAAGCAAAGTTATGCAACAGCAGCATTTCTGTTAGATCTTGCAGTACATGACTTTACCTATAAACTTGCTTGGAGGTACCTTGATAGCCATGAAGCACTAGCCAATAAACCTTAACGTGAGTTACTATTTTTTTTGCTAAATTCTTTATTCCCAAGGATGATACCCTCCCCAGCCTGTACTAGTCATGAAAAAAATGCTTTGAAAAGGATGGATTATGGAGCACTTCACATGAACATAAACTTGGAATAATGAAGTGTGCAAACAAGACTAATGTCTTTGGAATAGAGAGAACAGGGAAGTAATTGAAAAAGACCAGGGAGTGCCTGAAAATATATATAGTGTACTGTGAATGCAGAACCCAATGGATTGGAAGGTCACACTAGTTACGAGTAATCATGTTACACTGCATGCTTAGCTGCACATTTAGGATATGCTTTTTTTTTCTTCCTGTTAGGGTCACCAATCAAAGGTGACCCAGATACTGGCTCTCTCCTTTGAGGTTTTATTTAAATAGATTTTTTTTTGACAAACAAGGGACATTGTCTCACATTGATGTCTAGATGATTACCCCCACTTGGTGGTACAGGAATAAAAAACTGAAGGAGACACAAATCTGCATTTGCCAAGACTTAAGCCTGGTAATTAAGCTGTTTTCCTTTTAAAGCCAGATAGCTGTCTTGAGTTTCCTTCTTTTAACTTCTTTCTTCACTTTCTTTTAACGTTGGGTTTGCAATCCAGCTGCCGTATGACATCCAGCTGCAACCACTCCACAGGATTCGCCTTCATAACTTTCCAAAAGGGCTGTCTAGTCAGTCCCAAGGGTACTGTCAGAAGAACATTTTCAGCCTTGCCTGAAACCAGAGTGTTTCCCTCTGAAAGTGTTCCCAGCCATTGCTTAACCAGAAAAAATAACACCGCTTAGTTTCTCAAGTAGCATTTTTACATCCCCATTATACAGATGATGAAACTGAAGAAAACAGAATTAACATAATTTAATCAAGACTATTTTTAACAGGCCATCATAAAAGAGATATTTAAGTTCCAAACTTCTTGAAACACATTAATCCTGAGTGACTTATAAATAATAACCTGGTCTTTTGGGTTTTCTTGAATGCTGCTTGCCATACAATACATTTGCTCTCCAAACCCTCCCAAAAAGGTCGCTCATCTTTTTGTAGGGAGTTAGGAAAATTAAGACCTTCAAAGTAACAAGTAACTCCTTGATCCTCTTGAGCTATCAGCAGCTTTTCCTCCATTTTATCCTACAGTAGAAAGATTATTCCAAGCTTGAGACCTTTATGGATATATTAGACTATTAAGGATTTGCCAGTTCTAGCACTGAGGCATTTGACACCTGCTAAACTGGCCACAATCCCTGAATGGACCATCATCTACTTCGCATAGTCTGCAGCCAGTGACTGTCTGGACATAAACCCAGATTTTTAGGAAGTCCATCAGAGACACAGATTTAGAAATTGACCCTCTTTCCCCAGATTATTCTGTGCAGCAAAAATGTGAAGATGCTAATACAACTCATTTTGTTAGCCAACTCCCTATTGGCCTTTTTGAGAAAGCAAAATGAATAATGAAAACATATGAACTCCTTTCATTAGTGACTCTGAGCTCTCATTTCCTGCCTGATATTTAAACATCAAAAATGAGCTCCCGCATCCCCTCCCTTGTGCAAAGTGATTGGTGTTTCTGTACAACTCCCTGCAGACATAAAGAGGCATCTAATGCATTTATTATGTCATGGTCACTATCATACATTCTTTTCAAAGTGTGATAATCCCCTCCACATGGTATTGAATTTCCCAGTGGGTCCTTTTGCAGTCAGGTTAATAACCTTTATATTATGTAGACAGAGAGAGAGGGATTAACAAGGATTGTACTTAATCCAAGTATGTAGTATTCTTTCTGCTTTGGACTTTATTCTCGTGCGGATTCTTTCAGTCTCCATTTGCTACTGGATGATTAAGCCAAATTGACACAACTCCTAAAAGGTTGGAAGCACCTTTTTCCCCTGAATGCCACACAGCCATAAATGCCTCACCGTTCAAGTAGGGATGGAGCAGGAATCCACTACCTAGTTTCAGCTGTACATATTCGCCCAGTGTCGATGTATCTTTAAATGCCTACATTCCTTTCTAACCCATATTTTCTTGTGGGTTGTTTTTCCAGTTACAATTACAAGTGACTTCTAGACTAATTAGTATTTAGGATCTTTCATGAAGCTTTGTAAATCCCATCTGCAGTCTCAAATATGGTTTAATATTCTTTATACAATTTGAAGCAAATTGTTTAACTTGCTTCTTCCTCTTTGATCAGTAAACATACCCCAGGCCCCCTACAGAATGCTAAGGCAACTATCCATTCATATGAAAGTACTGGAGCAATGAAGGGAGCAATCCTAAATCCCCTAGACAACATCGGGGGGGGGGGACACAGGACTTTTTGGTTTTCTAGTTCTGAGCTTATATTCAATGCTCCAAGCTGGAAGTCAGGAACCCGTGCTCCCCATTCTCTTCCCCTCGCAGCCAACAGGGAGTGAACCATGATGGTTGCCTCTCCGTGCTCGTAAAACTGAGTGCAAAGAGGGTGCGCCCAACGGTGGGAGGGGAGGAGACTGCAGAAACTGGATTAGACAGCTTCCTAAGCACTGCACAGTTTCCCCCTCCCGCTCCAAAGCCCCCAACTAGAAAGCCAAAGTCATCTAGCCAAAAAAGCAGGGCAGACAGAGAATGGAAGAGAGGATCCCCTCTGGTCTGCTGTTGCT
The DNA here is from genome assembly GCA_029215795.1 of Anniella stebbinsi. Lineage (NCBI taxonomy): Eukaryota > Metazoa > Chordata > Lepidosauria > Squamata > Anniellidae > Anniella > Anniella stebbinsi. The sequence continues at coordinate 305,432,455 of JARDYH010000001.1, read as the reverse complement.
CTGCACTAGATAATTGTAAATCCCCACATTCGGGGGCTTACGAGTACCATGGTGCAACCCATAGGATTGCACCCTAAATCAGAATAGCAGGAACAACATGGTAGATAAATCAGAAATCACTTTAGCCAATAAATGTAAATATTTTGGTAGATAGTTGTTTAATAAATTGACTAATTCATATAATACATTAAATAACGATATAATCTGTGTAACTTGCACAATATATTTTACTATTGGAGAGTGTTTTTTTAGGTAGGAGTTTTGATGGTCAGTGAATTTTCTCAGAGGTGTTTTTAGTACTAAATAGTAGCACTCAATGACACAAATCTTAAGATATTTATGACAACGTACCACTATCTTTGGGTGGAGCAAATACTTTGAAGTTTGTGGGAAATGAAGCCTGGGGAAGACCCATAGCTTAGTGGGAGAACATATGGTTTGCATGCAAAGGAGCCCAGGGTCCAGTCCCTGGCCCTTCTAGTTTTAGTTTGGGAAAGACTCCCATCTGAGATCCTGGAGAGCACTGTCAGATAGTCTGACTTGGTATAAGACAGCTTCTTATGTTCCTAACCATAATTAGAAAATTGCAAGGCATGCCATGCGGATAAGAAATGAATAAAATTGCAGCAGAGATGAGCAATAAGGCACAGGATATCCAGTGAAAATCACTTTGCCCCATTTCTTACTGTATATTCTTGTTGAACACATTCTACAAAAACACCTCCTTGTCTGGCTGAAACACGTATGCCTCCAAATACTGGCAGTGATGGTGGGCCTAATTGAGCACAGACCAAAATCAATTTAACATAGAGAAAGGGAGACAGACAGAAGAGCCTGGGCCTGAAATCCTAGACTGCTTTGGCATAACAAGAGTAGGATTCCACAAAACAGGATCCACAGACCTGCTTTTAATCAGAAACACACATGAGTAAGGGGGAAGCAGCATAAGCAAAGACCACCTGCTATAGTATTAACAGATAGGCTGCTCTGCTTGCAGAAACATCACACTTAAAAACAAAAATCCCATAATCAAATTTCCACAACTTCCTATGACTGACGACAAAAGCCCTCATTGCTTGTGCTTTTAAAACAAGGCACTTACTACTTTTTTATTATTATTATTTGAAACATTTCGTGGCCGCCTTTTAGGGCAGAAGCCCTCCCAAGGAGGCTTACAGAAATAAAATACATAAAACAGGTAACATATTAAAAGCAGTATAAACAATAAAATAGCAATAAAAACAACATGAAAAGCCAACAATAAAATCAGCAGCAACAATAATGGCAACAGCAGTCATATCAAGACAAGGCCACGGTAAAATTATACGATTTCAAGGTTGTCTTAAAAGCCTGCAATGATGGAGCATAGCAGACCTCAGATGGCAGCTTGTTCCTAGCCAAGAAAGAAGTTCCTAGCCAAGAATGTAAAAGTGTAACATTGCTGAAAGGAAGGAGTGACTTAAGCAGCCTTATATAGAAAAAGATTCAAGGTGTGGCCACTCACACAGGGCCAGCCCTTCCATTAGGCAGAGTAAAGTGACTGCCTCAGGCAGGAGGAAATGTTTGAGGGTGAGGAGTTGCAGTGAAGTGCTGGAGGGCAGTGCTTTGTGTGCTGTGTGGCCTGCCCTGCACCCCCTCAGCTACCCTGCTGCCCTGAAGTGCAGTGGAGAACACTGTGCTGTTGTAAGTTTTGAAGTAAGATTCTGCTATCACAACAGCTGGCTTCTGTACATGGAATTGGAGGGATCCCCCTCTTTTCCTTCACCTTAGGCAGGAAAATGTTTCTGGATGGCCCTGCACATGCAGCATTACACATCTGAGGCTCCCACACCAGCCCACTATGCGCTTGTCGCTGTGCTCCTACTACATGCAGAGGTATTGCTTCCCCACAAAAGCTGAAGCAGCATAGCCATCAGGCTACAAGTGTCGCTGGCCTCTGGATACATTGCACTGATCTAGTCTCATTCCATACATTGCATTTCTTTCTCTCATTGCTGTAAGGCATAAGCCAAATGGAGGAGTTGGCCTCCTAGGCTCAATATTCATTAAACAAAAAACCTACGGTTTACAAAAAACAACGTTAAGGCTCCACAGTTTCCAACCAAGCACCAAAAAGCAGGAAAATTGGGAGTTAAGGCTCCCAAGCCTTAACGCCACATCCTCCCTAAGGAGGCAGAAAGTGCAAGTGAAATTCTCATTCTCCCAAAGCAGATAAACCATGAGGACAGGATGGAGAATATGATATGCAGAGGTGACTGTGGGGTTGTGGAAAACTGATAACGAACAACTTAGGGCCACCTACTTCTCTTTTTTTGTTTAGAGCAGCCCTTCCCCAACCTGGTGCCCTCCAAAGGTGTTGGACTACTACTCCCATCATTGCGAGCCTTAACTCCCAATTTCCCTGCTTTTTGGTGCTTGGTTGGAAACTGTGGAGCCTTAACATTGTTTTTGTAAACCGTAGGTTTTTTGTTTAATGAATTTCATGGCTTTGTGTAACGGATGACTGGATATTATACAGTTGACAAGCAGCCAGCATCAGCTAGGATGTTACACCATTTTGACATCCAATATAAAATCAAAGCTAGTGATATGTGTTGCACCCACTTTTCAAAATAATAAATGAACCCCAGAAGTTATGCTCTCTCACTTCATATCTGAGGGGTCTCATTTGAATTTTTCAATAGCCAATGTCCAGAAATAAAAACTTTCTATGACTGACTCATGAAAAGAAGCATTTCATGTTTTGTGTCTGTATTTGGAGAGAACCTGAAAAAAAATTCTACTGGACTAAAAACTCCCCAATTTATTCTGGAAGCACACAAGATGATACAGGAAAATATCCTAAATTAGAATAAGTTACAGTTTACTGTATTAATTATTTTAGCTCATTTTATGCTACATTCTTTTTCTTCCTGTTTGCATCTTAAAGTAGCAGATTGTGATCATGTTTGTGGTCAAGTTTCAAGCCTGCATGGGCTGCATTTCCATCCATAGATATTTACTTAAAAGACCCACTGAATTTCCTTGGTTCTTTAAAAGCAACATATTTGCTTTTAGATTTGCCACTCTCAGCACTCTGCGCGTGCTATGTATGCCTGCTCTGTCTACCCTATTGTTCCCTGCAAGGCCCAGCCAGGGGAGGTTAGTAAATTAAACCAAGGGATGAAGGATGGGATTCCATCAAGTTCATCTGAGAGCATTTCCTGTAGGACATGGACCTAACAGGAACGGTGAGGTCAGGTTTCTGGCAGACCCATTTAAGCAACTTTATGGCCTGATAGTTCTCTGTTCGGTAGCCTGCAGAAGCCTCATAAAGCAATGGGCATATGAACACAGTTATTATGGTCTGCCACTTTGCCTTTAGTAGTCTGAGGTCCAGACCTCTTCAGAAAGGGGAATAGTGTCATGTTATAAGGTGACCACATGGAAAGGAGGACAAGCCATCAAAAATGGTGGCCAGCACAACATCTTGTGATACTAAATTCTATAGTTAACCAGAACTGTACACAGTATTCTAAGTGTGGTCACACCACAGATTTGTATAAAGGCAGTATGAGACTGGCAGTTTTATTCTCAATTACTTTTCTTATAATGCCTAACATGGAGTTTGCTGTCTTTACAGCTGCCACACACTGGGTTGACGTTTTCACTGAGCTGTCAACCACATTCCCAAGTTTTTTTTTTCTTGTTTAGTCACTGCAGGCTCAGATCCCATCAGTGTATATGTGATGTTGGGATGCTTTGCTCCAGTGTGCATCACTTTACAAATGCTTACGTAGAACTGTTGTTGCCATTTTGATGCCCATTTCCACACTATGGAGAGATTCTTTTGGAGCTCTTGGTAATCTCACTTCATTTTAAAAACCCTAAATATTTTGAGGTCAGCAGCAAATTTGGCCATCTCACTGCTCACTCCTATTTGCATGTTGTGAGGAAAGTGGATAGGGAGGCAGTTTCTCCCTTTCTCATAATATTAGAATGAGGGTGGAAGTGAGCAGTGACGTAGCCACGTTTGGTGATGATACCAAATTATTTAGTCTTGCTAAAACAATGGAGGATTGTGAGGAGCTCCATAAAGATCTCTGCATACTGAGAGAATGGCCATGAAAAGGGCAAATGCTGTTCAATGTAAGCAAGTGTAAAGTGATGCACATTGGGGGATCACAATTTCACATATACACTAACAGGATCTGAGCTAATTAGCGGTGACTGACCAAGAAAGAGTTTGGAGCAGGGGAGGTGGACAGCTTGATGAAAATGTTGATCCGGCCACTGTGAAAAAGGCAACCTCCGTGTAAGGCGTAATTAGGAAAAGAATCCTAATTCTTGAAGACTAATATGAAAAATAGTAGGTTCTCTGATTTGCACTTGATGTATGTGGATTCTTTAATCTTACTATAGTAAAAATAACATTTTAGTTTTAGATTCATGACTGTATTAGGAAGTGCAAAAAGTGAGTGTATTGCATAATTTGTGACAGCTCTATTCATACATAGTTTATGGTATGTAGTAAGTTAAGAACAAACCTAAGGATGCCTTTCTGTGTGTGTATATATGAAAGAGGCAGGCACACAGACATAGATAGTGGGCCAGGCCTAAATTTCCAGCCTAATCTATCTTACAGGGTTGTTGTGAGGGTAAAAGTAGCACATGCCATACACCCAAACATTACCAAACGCTTGTTTTACATTTCTGTGAAAGTGAGCAGCAGAAGAAACTCACTAGATGGTTTTGAGCCAGTCATAGACTCTTAGCCTAACCCACCTCATGGGTTTTTGTGGGGGGAGATATGACACTTGAAAGAATGATCAGTCTAGGGCTTTCCCCTTCCTCCTTACTAGAGAAGCTTCTTTGCAACTGATCAACTAAATGGAGTCTGAACATCCTCTTATATCACTACATCTGACCCAGTACCAAGAATAGCCATGTGGGTGTTTAGAAATATTGCTCAATTGAATTTTAATTTATCCAAGTTTGGATTTTTATTTTTATTTTTTTTCCTCTAAAAATAGCCTGTGGTCAATGAATCCCATATTAAGCCTGTCAAAGATGTTGGTACTGGAGATAACAATACACAATAGTTTTGTTCAACCTGATCAAAAAAATATTAGAAAAGCTAAGAGAATTCAGAATGTCACTGACTCTTCTACCCTACAGGGTTGTTGTGCTGATAAAATGGAGGAGGATTATGTAAGCCACCTTAGGTTCCTTGCAAGAGGAAAAAAAGGCAGGATATAAATGTAACATTAATAAACGTATTACTACTACTAATTATTATTATTAATTATAATAACAATGAAGGAATAAAAATTCTTTAAAAATCAAATACATGGATTTTTTAAAAAAAAAAAGAAAAAGAGGGGGGAGCTTAACCTCTTCTCTTACAAAAAGCCTTGGTCCCTAAATACACAGAGCTCTCAAAGAGAAGTACAGCCAAATCCACACACCCCTTCAAGCTAGTGGAATGGGAATGAGACTCATTGCACTCAGTGGAACTAACTTCTGAGTAGACATGCCTTGGATTGAATTGATATGAAAATTAATGATCAGCAGCCATAATCAAATGAACATACACACATGCAAAGCATGCAAGCAAGTTCTTAATTGTAGAGTTATAGTGCTGTAAAGGAGAGGGAATTCTCACGCACATCTCTCCCTCTCCGCCTTCTAAGGTTCTAGACTGTTTTTTAAAATAAAGGCTACAATCTTCTACACACTTACCTGGGAGTAAGACCATTGCATTCAGTCCATGGAACTTACTTCTGAGAAGAGACTACAGCACTGTCTTTGCTAGAGGAAGCAGCCATTGTAGCTGATGCAGGAGGGAGGGGGGAGACTCTACTGAGCGTGTGCCATAATCAAAATGGCCGCCGGATTTCTTAAAGAGGCACAGCTTTAATTTAATAAAATCCACTTAAGCGAATTTTTAAAAAAGAAAAGCAGTTCCATCTACACTAGAACGGGAGGAAGTAGACCGTGCCATTGGATTAATGAAAAGGCTCCCTGAAGGTAAGGACAGCTGCGCAAAAATGGTTGCAAGCCCTGAGTTCAATTTTCAGTTTCAGATTCAGGGGATTCTTTAATCTTTTTACTTTAAACTGCTCTCCTTCCCTCAGTCTTTCACCAATCTTCATGAAATTTTCAGGTAATGTAAAACAAACATTTCTTTCTGGCACCTGTACATTTCAGATAGATTGGTGAAACATTTTCGATTTTATGGCTGTTAGAATGACCCCTCCCCAATTATCACTTTAACATGGTGGAACGTGTTTTTTACTGACCGCCCTTAACAAGGGAGGCACTGCCGTGCCTCCCTTAATCTAGCAGCAATTGTCAGTAACCTCCTAATTCTTTGGGACAATGGTCTTTGTGCCTGCTGTAACAACACAGCTGCCCTATTTTGAAAGAGATGAGTGAGCTCTCACATAGGATCCAGTCCTGCACTATAAAGGCAGAGGTGTTTTTTTTTAACATTCTAGACATAAGCAGGAGCTAATCTGTATGATATGGTAGGCCTACCAACAAGTAAACACACACACATACATTTTCTAAGAAGCAGGAAAATTGATATTTTGGACATTCGGACTTCCAGAGTTGTGCAGAGATGCAATTCTGGACACCAGACTTCATGGGAGCTCTTGCTTGTTAATATCTCACTTGCTCTCTATTCCACAATGAGGAGCTACTTTCCCACACAATTTAAAAACAAAACTAGAATTTGCTTTTTCTTCTTAAAAAGATGGGATAATGGGTGGTTGTTAAAACATTCAAAGGTCTGCTGGAGCAGCAGAATCCAGTTCAAACATAGCACATAGAGAAAGAAGTTTTCTGAGACACAATGCCCAAAACTGGAGCTTCAGAGCATCATGATTAGAGGGGAGGATTTTTTATCTCTTCTCCCACAGTATGTACCAAATATAAAAATAATTCAGTATCCTCTTCTGGCACTGAAGGCTACAGCTTATAAAGCTGAACAAAAGGCCACTTGGCTTCAAACCAGAGAAATGTTGACGCATAAACTAGCTGTTGAGAATGTGAACGTAGTCCAATAAAATCCACAAAACTGTTTGTTTGTTATTTATTATTCACTGTTTGTTTGTTTTTATTTAATAGATTTATATACCACAGAACATATTTAAAAATATCTCTAAGTGGTATTCACATACTACAACCTTCCCCAACATGATGCCTTCCAGATATTTTGGACAACAACTCCCAGCATTCCTGACCATTCACCATGGTGGCTGGGGATTATGGGAGTTAAAGTCCAAAATATCTACAGGGCACTTGGATGGGAAGGAGAGTAGAAAAGCAAGAGAGATGGTGCTCCCAACTGCAGAGACAAAATCCTAATGGTGCACATTTATATTTCAATAGCATAAGACATTTTCTTCTCTCTTTTTTCCACAAGGAGACATTCTCAGATCAAGACCAAAGATTCTTCATTTGATAAAAAAACCTCTCTATTGTTTAGAGGTACCAACACTCATAAATGTCAAAGCCATTTATTGCCAGCAGGGTTGGGATTAATCACTCAATCATGTGCCTTTCCACAAGGAAGAATTATCCTCTTGAGATCTCCATCAACAAAAAAGACATTAAAAAAGGGAAAGTCCTCAGAGACAAAGTAACTATTTGAACTGAACATAGCCCTCCAGAGCTGGCTAACTCTCCTCTTTGGCAGAAGTAAGGGGAGAGAAGATCAACCATTCAATGCAGTCTTAAGGCTTATTTCTAAAGTTACGTATCACTCTTCGTGTTGTTTTACAACAAATAAACAATTTTAAAGATGTAAATCATCCCCAGCCAGCTGAGAGTTGTAGTCCAAAAAATTTGGAGGGCAACAGACTGGAGAAGGCTGTTCTAAAAAATAACCCTAGATGCCATATTTTTTGAAAGACAGATGAAAAGCTCAGACAAGAGTACAAGACCTACTTTTTCACTTTAACACCTCATTTGCAGATGATGCATAGCCTTTCCAACATTCCAGCTACTTTTTGCCATTTTCACACTTGTACTTTCAAATAGATCTCATATGAAAGATCTTATAAGAAACAAATCTTTTAACTGCTAAATTCTGAAGAAATACAACAGTCAGGAGGCTTTCAACCCCATCACTACTGTCACACACCATACAAGTACTGAATCTGCATACTCCAGCATTGAGCAGGGGGTTGGAGTCGATGGCCTTGTAGGCCCCTTCTAACTCTACTATTCTATGATTCTGTGTAACTTTACAGATCAAAATGTGATATTCCGCAGTATAAAATCTTGTTTAAAAAATGAGGAACAGAATAGTTGTCAGACATGTGTGTCCTCACTAGGTATAGACAAGTCAATCTGTTTTGTTTTCTCTAACTTTCAAACCTTTTGAAAAACAAATTAGTTCCAGACCATTTTTTGCATCGTTTAGTAAATTTTGTGGTAAATCCACATGAAAACTGATGTGCATTTTTGTATGCATTTCCCCTAATATACCTATTTTGACAAGCAATTTCTCCTAATAAATGCATTTTTGTACACATTTTTATTGGACATTTTTTATTGGACAATTGCATTTCAACATTCAGAGAAGTGTGACAACAGAAGGATTATTGTATCCCAGTTCGTGAATTAGTCTGGGAAGTGTGATTCAGTCTGCTTATAATAAAACACAAACCAAATGAATTCCTTTCCCATCCCTATCACAAACATGCCAGGTATTACCTTATAAGTGACACCAAAAGCTTCACATTTCATCTGTGGCTTGCATAGTGGAAAGGAACACAACCACCAATGAGAATGGTCCAAGCACAAAATTTGAAATGCATTATAGTGAAGTGCAGTTCAATCATACTAAGTGTGTCTAGGAAATAATCAAAAATGTCACAAGCTGTTTTATAGGCTTCCATAGCAGAGCCTCAAGTAAATCACCCGACGGTTTGGAGCTTAGCATGGGAAATTTAACAGAGACTATGTTCTGGACTTATTTAATCTTCCTCAGACTACTAACATCTTAGCTTGCTATAAACCTTAACAGCAATTTTGTTTTCTGCAGATGTTGAAAGCAAACAGAACTGCCAGCCAGCAGACAGAGCTAAACTAATTGATCGAACTGCCCTGATAACAAAACAACTCCACGTTCCAGACCTTCTTAACCTGGATTCATGTAAATCCTTTCCAGTAAATGTGTCTTCTGTACAAACATCATCAGGCATTTTTCACACACAAAAAAGCAGAGAATGGCAATGGTAGGGGAAACAACAAGGTATCTCTACAACACAATAAGAACTAGAGAAGGAAAGAGTATCTTAAGACAAAAGCCTTATTCAGTTATCAAAAACCCTTTCAGTTTAAGGGCTTTCCATGTTCACTCAAGTTCCAAAATTATGGGAAATTACAGCTGTTAGGGGGCATTTCCTTAACAGATGTGTTGTTTGGACAATATGCTATGGTATCTTAAGCTAGGGCTAGTTCCAGCTTCATCACTACCTTGGAGCTAGATGGCTGTCAGTGGCAGAGTGGTGAACCTAAGACCCAGATTTGTCTGTCCATTGGAATAGACATATTTTGTTGAATATACCCACTTATATCTCTCTTTCTCTCATGTAAAGGAACTTAATATTTTCTACATTTCTATTACACTGAGCCTTTAGCAAGGATGACAAGGGCTAGAATATACCCTGTTCACCAACTGTTTCCCAGAAGAGCCAGCGTCTCTGTCCAAATGTCAGAGGCTTTTGAAATTGGAAATGTCTATATTTTCATCAGGATTCACAAAAGCCTCAGACTTGAAAAAATATCCTAGTCACTGACCTGCTTGATACCAAATGACATTTAATTACAGTAGAGACAACAAATACTGGTCATATCAGACTATTTCTTCTTTGGCAGTGCTTGGATGTAGATGGTTTCAATAATAAAACTCATTACTCCTTATCTCCCTTATCCTATGGACTATCCAACTCAATTTCATAAGGCATGAACACATATCTGTCCAATAGCTATCAGAAGAATCCTTAATTTACTTCATCAACCATCTAGCACATTTCAACAGGAAAACATGAACATTATTTTGGAATCAATTGCTGAAAACACAAATCTCTGAAGGGAAGCAGAGATCCAGCCCAATAAAGGACTGGTAAAGAGAGAGAAAGAGAGAGGGAAGGAGTGAGGGAGGGGAGAAGTTAACAGATAATGGAGCACACAAGCAGACATGGTGGTCTGGAAAGGCTTTGCTGTGAAGGAAGAGTGAGAGTTGGACTGACAAATAGTTGACCTAGGAAGAGCAACGAGGCAGAAGGAAACTGGGGTTGTGCTTACCAATGGATTTGATTGTAGCAATGAGTGCAAGAAGAGGAGAGAGAGAGAGAAAATATAACGTCAGGGTGAGACAAACGTGTGGAACATCAAAGATTTAGATCAGGGGCACAGAACTCTTTCAGCCCAACAGCCAAATTCCATTGTGGAGAAGCTTTTAGGGATCACGTTCCAATGGTGGGCAGGGCCAAAGGCCAAGGGGATAGGGCAGCTAGCAAAGGGTGTGTGGCCAAAATACTAAAAAGGCCAGCATGTTTTAGCTTAACGCTCTTACTGCCAGTAATTAAACCTTAGGGTCATAGAATCATAGAACAGTAGAGTTGGAAGGGGCCTATAAGGCCATCGAGTCCAACCCCCTGCTCAATGCAGGAATCCACCTCAAAGCATACCTGACAGCTGCCTCTTGAATGCCTGTAATATGGGAGAGCCCACAACGTCCCTAAGTAATTGGTTCCATTGTCGTATTGCTCTAACAGTCAGGAAGCTTTTCCTGATGTCCAGCCAGAATCTGTTTTCCTGTAACTTGAGCCCATTATTCTGTGTCCTGCATTCTGGGCTGATCGAGAAGAGATCCTGGCCCTCCTCTGTGTGACAATCTTTCAAGTATTTGTATTTGAAGAGTGCTATCATGTCTCCCCTCAATCTTCTCTTCTCCAGGCTAAACATGCCTAGTTCTTTCAATCTCTCCTCATAGGGCTTTGTTTCCAGACCCATAATCATCCTCGTTGCCCTCCTCTGAATACGCTCCAAATTGTCTGCATCCTTCTTGAAGTGTGGTTCCCAGGATAGGCATTTCAAATTTTTGGAATGGGGAGAAACTGCACAAAAACCAGGAAACCACCAATCTGTGGTTCAGGGAAAGGGTGCAGGGCCATCTGGAGAACCTCTTAGAAGTAGCCAACAGGCTTGAGAGTCTGCGCCCTGACCAAATAGGTTCTGCATGTCTTTGTACCCAGGGCAGTTTCTCCGTTGTTTTATGAAGCAGAAATGGGTCTGAGGGGAGAGAGGGAAAACCTAACATCAGTTCTGAGATCACTTCCTTTTTACATCCAACAATGTTGCAGCTGCAATACTTAGCTGCGAAATGTATATACTTCCAATTTCTTCTAAAATTATATGTCTGATTTAAATTTTTGGATACAATACATTATACAGAGGATGAGCATCTACTCTTATTTTGTTCAGAAATATAGAATCGAAGGAACCCATAGTTCTTGAGTAGCATAGGTTAACAAAGAAGGGTTTTGTCTGAAGCAATTTAGGATGTGAACTGGCTAGGATGCCTATTAAATCTATGTTTATTGAAAGCTAAGGTGATTTTTAAAAAAATCTAGATTGAGAGAGATGGGAAAAAACATGATGAGTAGTTAAGTCATCAAATCTTATCTTTTATGTTATTTTTTATTATACAGATTCGTAATCAACTTCTGTCTTAGATTTAAAAGTGTTCAACCATCAAATCACATTGTGTACTTTCCTCCTCTGGACAAGACAAGCCAGTTACATCTGGATACTATAACACTTCATATAAGTAATGGTTGTACCCTTGTGATTTGGAGAGTGGCAGACATCATCACATACGTACTTTACTGCCCTTGAATAGATTCCTGAGAAAGATATTTTTAAAGCATATATGGCCAAAATGACTGCTTGGTCTGCAAAATTTAAATGTATCTATCTGTTTGCTTGCTCATGGCAGTTTTTCTAGACGGATATGACGGGCTTTGCCAAGTCATGCTGTCTTTTATAGATTCAGGAATTTCATTATTATTATTATTATTATTATTATTATTATTTGCAGTGGGTATGGCCAAGGTTCATTCAAGAATGTTGACCAATGAGATGACAGACTGTAGAAGTGATTAATATAATTGACATGATAATTTCGCATCTGCTATTGATGATGCATTGATTTATCCTTATGACTCAGTTTGGTTGTCTACAATATATTTTATGCAGTATTTCTGCTATGCAATAAGGATTTTATAGAAAAAGGCAAGGCAAATATGAAGAAAAGTATTCCTTTAAAGAGATAGCAATCTAAGCCCCCTGATTATTTTGATACAACTGCCACAATTTATTGCAGTGATTTTTTGCATAGAATGTTACAGCTAGTGGCAAGCACGTGCAGATGGATAAAAACAGAATTAGCAGAAAAATCCAGAAGAAGACAAACTGTAGCACATTCCCCATGTTTATCTACTTTATCCAGACATTTCTGGAAGGGTTTTGTCTAAAGCAATTTAGGATGTGAACTGGCTATAGGATAAATAGCATCATGTCTTCTAGTTTCATTTAAGTTTTTGCTGGGAATTTTTAACCTTTATTTACCATAAATGAACCTAAAAGCTATAAGCAGGGCACAATGAAAACACAGGAATATAGTGAGAAATATGTGTGGTGTATCAGCAACAACAGCGAAATGCAGGTAATGTGAATTACCTAGGGAGAAGCAGTTTAAATGCACAAATAATTCATTACCCCCTAGAGCAGAAAGAGAGGAGGATAGGAAAGCAAAAACAAAGACCCAGCTGATTATGGTGATGATTTCTCAGCAAGAATCAATAAAAATATAGGGATGGGACCTTGAAACAGCATGAGCGATAATGAAAGCAGAGCCTTAATGCTGCCCAGCTGCACATCCCCATTACATGCTATGGACAAGAGCAGGCTAACTTACCCTGATCCTAATTGGCAAGGACAAGCTCAGGGCAGTTTTCTCTGTCTAATGCTTATGTATTATACAACAAAGAGCCAGACCAAGATTTAGCAGTAGTTTTAGTTGATAGTTGTTAATAAGGAGCTCCTTGTAATCTAGATAGCACCACCAATCCAAAATGCAAGAATGAGAAAAGAAGCTCCAAGGATAAATGGATTCCAAAAGCCTAGATTACACCTCAGTATGCCAGTTTCTCAAATTGATGCTTCATGCCATTAAAAGTCAAAAGTTAAAGATTTTATACACAAGGATAGGCTTTTGGTCATCAGGGGGTATGTATCTGTGGGAATGAAGGATAGACATTTTCCAAATTGATGTGACAGCATACTAATAGCTGTGTGGAACACAAATGGGAAGAGTTGAATGCCCTCTCCATGACACAATTATTATTACAATTGTATCACACCATTCATCCAGGGCCCTCTAAGTACCTTTTCTTCTCTACATTTTATCCTCATAATCACCCTGCATGGTAGGGTTATGCTATGGTGTAACCAAAAGTCACTCAGTACCCTTGCTCCATGGCTGAATCACCTAAATTAACCACCACATCACTTTAAATATATTACACAATGCTTTAGATGCCCCACCATCGGAGATGCAGTGGGTGGCGATAGGAGAAAAGGACTACTAGGTGATCACACCAGATTGGGGAACATCTTTGATATGCTTGCCATGTGGCCACTGAGTACATACAGCATGCAGTCAACAGTAGGGATGTGCACTGACCCCCCGGATCGGATCGGATAGCGGATCGGAATCGGACCTGGGGGGTCGGATCGGATCGGATCGGATCGGAGGCTGGTCGGATCGGATCGGACCAGATGTCCGATCCGGATCGGACGCCATTTTGAATGCTTTTTCCCATAGCCAAGTATTGTTTTACAAAAACGCCTATAACTTTTTCATTTTTAAAGATAGAAGGATGAAACTTGGGCACATTGTAGACTGGTTAGGGGTAGTTATCTGTGAGAAATTTCAGAAAGATTGGTGCATGCATTTTGTGGCAATTAATTTTTTAATAAATACCCAGGAATGCCTATAACTTTGTCATTTTTAAAGTTACACACATGAAACTTTGCCACATTGTAGGGGGTACCTTGGGACCTATGTGTGTGAAATTTCAGAAACGTAGGTGCTTGTCTTGTGTGGCAATTAATTTTTAGAAAAATGGGTAGTAGTGGGGTAAATACAGTTACGCCTCCCATTTTTTTATTTTTGAAGATACAAACAGGAAACTTGGGCACATTACAGGTACCACTTGCCTTGATATGTGTGTGAAATTTCAGAAACATTGGAGCTTTCCTTGTGTGGCAATTAATTTTTGAAACAATGAGGAAAGAAACACCTATAACTTTGTCATTTTTAAAGTTACACACATGAAACTTTGCCACATTGTAGGTGGTACCTTGGGACCCATGTGTGTGAAATTTCGGAAACGTAGGTGCTTGCCTTGTGTGGCAATTAATTTTTTAATAAATACCCAGGAATGCCTATAACTTTGTCATTTTTAAAGTTACACACATGAAACTTTGCCACATTGTAGGCGGTACCTTGGGACCTATGTGTGTGAAATTTCGGAAACGTAGGTGCTTGCCTTGTGTGGCAATTAATTTTAGAAAAATGGGTAGTGGTGGGGTAAATACAGTTACGCCTCCCACTTTTTTATTTTTGAAGATACAAACAGGAAACATGGGCACATTACAGGTACCACTTGGCTTGATATGTGTGTAAAATTTCAGACAGCTGGGTCCAGGCATGTGGTGGCAAGGTATTTTTGAAACAATGAGGAAAGAAACGCCTATAACTTTTTTATTTTAAAAGTTAGAAGTCTGAACATTGCTCACTTTGTAGATGGGTTAGGGGTAGATATGTGTCAGAAATTTCAGAATGATAGGTCCAGGCATTTGATGGCTATGGAATTTTTAAATTACATGTTTCAAAAAAATTTCTACAGAGGCCAGGTCTTCCCCTCCCGCTTCCCGCGAAGAAAAGGAAACACTCTCTCGTCTCGATCCCTTTGATCCTTGGTAGTATCCATTACAGGGCTCGTGTCTGCTTGAGTACAAAGTGAAAGCAGACACGAGCCCTGTAATGGATACTACCAAGGATCAAAGGGATCGAGACCAGAGTGATCCTTCCTTGCACGCATGGCTGCAAAACTCAGCTAGGCTCAGCCGTTCTGCTTGAAAAGTGAAAGGAGGAAAGGAAACACGAGCCCTGTAATGGATACTACTAGCAACTTCAAAGGGATCGAGACGAGAGAGTGTTTCCTTTTCTTCGCGGGAAGCGGGAGGGGAAGACCTGGCCTCTGTAGAAATTTTTTTGAAACATGTAATTTAAAAATTCCATAGCCATCAAATGCCTGGACCTATCATTCTGAAATTTCTGACACATATCTACCCCTAACCCATCTACAAAGTGAGCAATGTTCAGACTTCTAACTTTTAAAATAAAAAAGTTATAGGCGTTTCTTTCCTCATTGTTTCAAAAATACCTTGCCACCACATGCCTGGACCCAGCTGTCTGAAATTTTACACACATATCAAGCCAAGTGGTACCTGTAATGTGCCCATGTTTCCTGTTTGTATCTTCAAAAATAAAAAAGTGGGAGGCGTAACTGTATTTACCCCACCACTACCCATTTTTCTAAAATTAATTGCCACACAAGGCAAGCACCTACGTTTCCGAAATTTCACACACATAGGTCCCAAGGTACCGCCTACAATGTGGCAAAGTTTCATGTGTGTAACTTTAAAAATGACAAAGTTATAGGCATTCCTGGGTATTTATTAAAAAATTAATTGCCACACAAGGCAAGCACCTACGTTTCCGAAATTTCACACACATGGGTCCCAAGGTACCACCTACAATGTGGCAAAGTTTCATGTGTGTAACTTTAAAAATGACAAAGTTATAGGTGTTTCTTTCCTCATTGTTTCAAAAATTAATTGCCACACAAGGAAAGCTCCAATGTTTCTGAAATTTCACACACATATCAAGGCAAGTGGTACCTGTAATGTGCCCAAGTTTCCTGTTTGTATCTTCAAAAATAAAAAAATGGGAGGCGTAACTGTATTTACCCCACTACTACCCATTTTTCTAAAAATTAATTGCCACACAAGACAAGCACCTACGTTTCTGAAATTTCACACACATAGGTCCCAAGGTACCCCCTACAATGTGGCAAAGTTTCATGTGTGTAACTTTAAAAATGACAAAGTTATAGGCATTCCTGGGTATTTATTAAAAAATTAATTGCCACAAAATGCATGCACCAATCTTTCTGAAATTTCTCACAGATAACTACCCCTAACCAGTCTACAATGTGCCCAAGTTTCATCCTTCTATCTTTAAAAATGAAAAAGTTATAGGCGTTTTTGTAAAACAATACTTGGCTATGGGAAAAAGCATTCAAAATGGCGTCCGATCCGGATCGGACCTCATCGGATCGGATCGGATCGGATCGGAGGTTGTCCGGATCGGATCGGATCGGATCGGATTTTCCCGATTTTGGGTCGGATCGGATTCGGATCGTGGATCGGATCCGATCCGATGCACACCCCTAGTCAACAGCTATGTTAAACTAATCTAGAATTTATTTTTACTATACGGAGAGAAAGTCTGGAATAGCTATGGTCACTCAGTGGCCCAGTTTTCACCTAACAAGAAGTTGGAATTCTAAAGAATTGGTGAACGATGGCCTGATCACCCTCACTGCATGCAGGAGCACTTGAACAAGCCATGGACCTTCTGTATATGGTTTGCTTATCATGATGTGCAAACCAGAAACTCTGATTTGTCTTTCCTCCAACAAGCCAGAGTCATAAGCCATGGTTTATTGATGCCTTATGACTCTGGCTTGCCAGGGAACTGACAAGTTAAGAGTTTCCAGTTGGCACATCACAGTAAGCAAACCATGGACGGAAGGCACATGGTTTCTTCAGCCATTCCTGTTTGTTCAGATTTTCCCTAGTACCTTGACATTGTTACATATGAACCATTATGCGCAAATCATTATGTAAGAACCAGACTAGCTTGTAATGCAAAAACCTAGTTTTCAATTAATTGCATGGTGGTTTGGAATGAGAATGAATGTTAAACTCAAGCCTCTCCTCAGCCCTTCTCTCCTTCTCTACAGAACCCCACTTCAGAGGGGACACCCCAGTTTTGAACTGGGAGCTTCCCATGAACTTCCATGTCTGAATTAGGCAACTGTGGTTTATGTACTCCCTACAAACCAGGGCCAGATCTATACCAAGCAGGATATAGCACTATGAAAGCAGTATGAAAGCGGTATATAAGAGGCAGGAGCCACACCAAGCAGGATATAGCACTATGAAAATGGTATGAAAGTGGTATATGGTATGTGTCTATGGGCCCCAACAGTGATCAGTGCACATCAATACCACTATAAAGCAGTAGTGTGGCTCCTGCCTTTTATATACTCCTTTCATAGTGCTATATCCTGCTTGGTGTAGATTGGGCCCAGGACTTCAAACAAGGATGAATCCTAGTTTATAGGAAGCACTTCAAACACTGGGCTCATCTACACCTAAGGATGTAGAGGGAGGGAGAGGGGAGGATTGCAGACTTATCTGCTTCTGTGATCCTCCTCCAGTGTCTAGACTGCTGCGCAACATCCCAGAAGGGAAGAGGGACATCGCAGGTGCCATTTTTCCCCCCTGAAGAAGAGCTGTGTGGCCCTGATCCAGGGAAAGGTAGTAAAAATATATTTTTTAAAATAGACATGCCCAACCACCCCCATCCCAGGGATGGAGAAATTGTTGGGGAGGCCCACACACCTTGGCGCCGTGCAGCTTCATGCCCATTTTAGGAACCAGGAGTGTGTGGGCACACCAGTCATAGTCCTCGGAACAGCCCCAGGACCGTGGAAAAATTGGGATATCCCCAGTTTCTGTTATCCTGGGGTTGTCCCCAGGTCATCCTCCTTTGATCCCAGGATCCCTGTGCACCATATGGACGCACAGGGATGACCCTGGGATAAAGTTCTGGTGTAGACGTGGTCACAGTCTCCCAATTTAGACAACGGGTAAAATATGCTTTAACACAAGAACAGGCAGAAGGTAGATCTCCATGTTTTTGGACTTCAACTCCAAGAAGCCCCTGCCAGCATGGTCAATGGTCAGGAATGCTCAGAGTTGAAGTCCAAAACACTGGAATATCTACTTTCTCCTATCCCTGCTTTAATATACCAGAAAGTGTCCTCTGAAGCTGGGTGTGTAAGAAAAGAAGGAAGAGAACGGGGGAGGAAGAAGTACTTGAGCTTGTCTTTCATTTGCACTGCAAACCACCATGGTTTGTGGAACTGGGAACATAAACTTAATCCAGGCCAAAAGATGTAATGGGATGTGAAACTGGTCAGGAAGACAAGAGATACAGCTAGCTAAACTAATAGTGCTAATATAGGTCAGAGCATTGCTAAAGCCTCAGACTTTTATTTTTTTTAGCTCTATTGGATTTCTGCCAGGAGTGCAAAATATCTTGCATCCCTTTAAACAGAAGGGAAATTTGTTTGTTTACTTTACCCTGAACAAAACTTAAAAGACAGAAATGAGCAAATGTAAAAGCCACCTGCTTCTGCTGAAAATATGAATGTATGCAAGTCTGTTTAGTTCACAACCTTTCTAAAGATAAGAAAACACTGCTAATTGAAGGCTTCCACAGACAATATTAATATGGGAAACCAATAATTCAATCTTTGTATTTCAAACAGAAAAAATAAATTAGGGTTTGTTTGTTTTTTGCATTCAAAGGGCTTAACTAGCTATTTCAAGTTGCTTTAAAAAAAATTAAAGAACACCTATGCCCTGGACCCTTTTCCCTTATTTGCTGATTACACAGCCAATAGATCTGGCTTGAGAACTTATATCCAGGAAGGAATAAAGGCTTCCTTGGGAGACTGTTTTAATATTTTTATTGTTTGTATTTATCGTTTTGGTTATTTTATTGTTTTGGTTTGTTATTATTGTAAAACACCCCCAGGGCAGCATACAGATTTTATAAATAAATAGTATTGAAACTCTAACAAAAGAAACCAAGTGCAGGATCGGTGGAATGAGTGTGAATCATCATTGTCCAGTTCAAAATGGGACTATTTAAATGAGATTAATTTGAAGGGCATCTAACAAATTGTTGAGGGTTCTGACCCCATGACGTTCCTGAAGTCTTCCAGTAGAGCACCAGTCCCCATCACACTTTCCCCCAAATGTACTAAAGCCGGAGGGGGCATTGGGAAGGTGCACAGAAAACATTGCACACCTGGATACTGCCACAACCATGCATAGCAGCATCCAGGCATGCCAGGAAACATGGGAAATGTAATTGAAATATACAAAATGGCCCTGAATGAGGTTTGCTTTGCACCTTTGAAAACATGCAGCAGAAAGAATGATTGACGTGGGTTTAACCTACTCCCACTTTCTAGGTAATATTCAAAGGGAGGTATTTGCATTACCCCAGAAAAGAGATAAATAACCAACATTTGTGACAAAACCTTAGAATTCTCAGCATGGGGAATGTCTGTTTCAGATGATACACTTGAGGTATGTGTAATTCATGGTTTTTTCCCCTTTGCATGCCACCCTCTGGCCAACATTCTGAATATATTGTTTTGAGCTTACTTTTTGTGCTCATGGTGCATGCCCCATTTATGGGAATATCTACGCAATATATTGTTTGTCAAAACAGCAGTTTCTGAGAAGCAAAAATCACTATAAAATTAATTCAAATTCCTTTGGTTATTTGATAAAATTACTTTGCATTTAAAAAGTTTACATTCAAAATCATATTGTGGTCTATTCGATGCCAGGTGACAGTCTTTTTATTTTGCCAATCTTTTTAGTTCTTCAGGTTTTAAAAAAAAATGTGTTGCATTTTTAGATCTCCTGGTGTTTACTGTGGTTTTTACTTTACGTTTTTTCTTGCTTTTTAACTATTAATTATTTTATATTATGTTTTATCATATTGCATTTTATGAGTAGTATCCAACTGTGGCCCACTGCTACTGCTAATGATGTGAACTAGCATTTGCTTGGGCAATGGGCAAAAGTGGCATTTGCTGCCGAATTTTAGTGCCAAATTGCCGCTTTTTGTCATTGCCATAACAAATGCTACTTACATTGCCCAATCATTGGTTTACCCAAGCACACTGTCATTAGCACTTGTGTTGGGATACAGTTGGATATCACCCTATGGTTTTAATTTCTGAGAACTGCCCAGAGAGGTTTGGCTCCTGGGTGGCATAGAAATGTAATAAAGAAATAACTCATGGCAAGGTTCTCAAGACTATTATACTCCGTTAAGAGTTAAACAAGAAACCTGCTAGCAACAATATTCTGCTGCCTTGGTAGCACTTATAATAACATTTCAGTAACACACTGTAATGCTTGACAGTAATAAATCTTGTCAAAACATTGTATGTAATAGAACTCCCACACATGGGAGTGTTTACAAGACACCAGCAACAGTTTCATCTCGGAGGCTGGCACATTAACTACTACAGAAATGTTTTTCCAATTCCTAATCCCCTTTTATCTTGAGCATGTTTCGGCCTATTGTTCTACGCCGCCACAGGAGACTTTGCTCCTTACCTCCTGTCCTTCTTCACTCAGAAATGCAGGTTGCTTACCTGTAACCATAGTTCTTCGAGTGGTCATCTGTGCATTCACACATATGGGCTCTGCGCCTGCGTGGAGCCTGTCTTGGAAACTTCTACAGCTAAGCCAAACGTTTTTGGCGGGAACCCCTCCCCCACTGTCTACTGACTCCATGTTCCCGCCTTTCTCCTCAGTTCCAAGAGACCAACTTGCTGGCCCCATAACTAGGAGAGAAACCGCTCTGTATCGACAGTACATTTACATCGACACCAAAGTGGGGACGGTGGGTGGGTTGTGTGAATGCACAGATGACCACTCGAAGAACTATGGTTACAGGTAAGCAACCTGCATTTCTTCTTCGTGGTCTCTGTGCATCACACATATGGGCGATTAACAAGCTAAATTCCTGGTGGAGGGTAGGTGCAGATCAATGTTCCCTCACAAGACAATGAAATTGGTTGCCCCAAATTGCAGTTTGTCCTGGTACAAACAATCAAGTGGTAGCATGTAATGAAGTTAAAGGACTTATACCAAATAACTGCCTTACATAAGTCCGGGATCGACAATCCCCTGCTAAAAATACGGACTTCGATGCACTGCGCATTGACTTAGCTGTTACCGGAGCAACGAGTTGCAAACCCTCAACTAGTAGGGCAGTTTAATAGCATGTACAATCCACTCCGCGAGTCATTGCAACTCTTGCATCTTATGAAATTTGTCAGTTCTAGCCCTGTGTGGAAGCCCAGGTAGGGTGCATCAATATTGAGGCAGCTAATTCACTCGATCTGCGTAATGTTGATATAGCCATTAGAAAACAACTTTCTAAGAAAATTAATGTGATATCTGAAGGTGCCATTGGTGTATCTGGTTTCAATGTCAGAGATTGTGGCATGACAGAGAAACTCCCTGCCAGAATGAAACTCCTAATTAGAGGAGCCAGATTCGTAATGCCCAGATGAACCCCCTAACAACGGGGTTGGTGCAAAAACAGGTAAAGCAGTCATACCCGCATATTGACAACTATTTTAGCCCTATAGTGTATAGGGGGTGTAAAGTGTAAGGACATCGTTAAGGAGGCTGAATGGGGCTTGAGGCCCTGAAGATCCATGTATTTAGAAAAGAATCCCATTGTGCAGTATATGACTTCTTCGTTGCCAGGCTACAGGCTGGATGAAAAAATGGAATCGACCTCATGTCGAAAGTAGTTATGGTATTGGGATACCCCATGCCATGGGTCTGAGCATATGCAAGGGCGTAAACTATTGGGGGGGGTGGCGGGGGGGCAATGCCCCCACCGGGATTTCCCAAAGGGGGCAATGCCCAACCAAGTAACATCAGTAAGCTCACAGCCTGACTGACAGTTGTCTGTATTCTTATGTGTTTGGAGGCAGTCTAAGTTACATCCAAGCACATTCTGCTTCCTCATCAGCTGCTCAGCAGATCTCCTTGCAAGACAAAAGCCACTCTCCTGTTGTGTCAGGGTCAGGCTTCCCCAGATTCATTTTCTTCTACCCACTCAGGCACTGTAAGACAAAAGATTGCCCATTTAGGAATTACAGTCTGGGTACATCTTGACAAGAGTTTTGCCCCCGGTCGGGGTGTATCCGGAGTGGCAGCAGGTCATCTATATGATGCAGCTGGCATCCCAAAGCCATCCAGGAGCAAATCCCTGAAGCTCCGGTTTTAAAAAGTCAGGTACTTACCACGACTTTTTTATCTTCGGAGCTGCAGCAGAGCTGATGGTAACCTGATTGGTCGCCATTGGCTGATATCTTCAGAAGTAGAGTGAGCCACACCTGTCTCAGCCACCAAGGGGTGACTATGATGGAGACTGTGTGGACTACAGATTATTAATATTATCATACCACAGTAGTCATGGAATGAGAGGAAAAATGAGGGCAGCAAAGACATTCCCAGTTGAACAGGAAAGTGTTTGTATGAGGACTTGAGATGGGGGAGGAAGTGGGAAAACGCATGCCTCGTAGCAAATAGTCTGTGCAAGTACACCGATGTAGGGTTGTTAGATAAAGGTTGAGTCTGGATCCTGTGTTCACTATGAGGCCCAAAGAGCTCAATAAATTGAGTAGACACCCTGCCTTCGATAGCATTTCCTTTGAGGATGCCACCAGAAGCCAGTTGTCTAAATATGGGTAGATTTCTACCCTTGAAGGCAAATGAACGGAAGGACCAGTGCCATACATTTGTAAATACTCTGGGGCAGGGCTTTATGTGTCATCAGAAATTTGTGGTTCAGATGTACGTATGGAGCTGTCTCAAATCCAGAACAGGTTTAAGAGATCTGTAGAGGAGTGGACCAAATATTAAATCAGAGAATGATATAGGTCTTCCAAAGGAAGCTCCACTCTATACAGCTACCCCATCAACAGGCGATGCAGAAGAGAGCAATGTTGGGTCCAACTGAGAGCTCTCTAAGGATTGAGGGGAATCAGGTTTAGTTCTATGATTAAACCCATCTTCTCCAAGCTGAACTTTTTGACACCCCACAGAGTGGAGCTGGGAAGGAGAAGAGCTAGGTGGATGTACTGACGCATTCATGACGGTATCATGAGTCAATGGTTGAGCCCTGTGGACAGGTCACAATGACAGTGATCTCGGTAGAGCTAGAGGGAGTTGCGAGAAAACTTCCTCCAGTGGCAATCGCGATACCGATGGAGGTGCTCAGTATCGAGAAAGGCATATGTACCAATATAGAAGTTGGTATTGATGCCTGGTACGAGAGTTATGGGTCCATTGCAAGAGGTGTCCCTCTCATAACTGATGTCAATCTCTGTACTGGTATGGCATTCTCAGGGGCGGCAACCCAGTTGAAGTTCCATCCCTCTTTCTTTTTTTTCCTTTTTTTTTACAGGGACCCGAGAATGATGCCCCTAGACATCACAGGCATAAAAACTCTCTCTGTTGAAATCACAGCACTGTAGGGAGCAGCCCTGTAATTGGCAGCTAGCCTGTAATGGCTGTGCTAATTAACTTGGTGGAGAGATGTCTACTTCAAACTGCATGTTAGACGTCTCTTCTTGGTACCAAGAGATTGGTACCAAAAGAGGCAGTTGAGTCTCACCCTTTGATGTCGATTCTGCCTGCTAGACATCTCATCTTGACGTCAAAGCTGCATGTTAGACATCTCATTTTGGTACCAAGAGCTCTGCACCGAGGAGCTCGGTACCATGGAGCTCGGCACCGAGAAGCTCGGCACCGAGGAGCTCGGCACCATGGCGCTCGGCACCAAGGAGCTCAGCACCAAGGAGCTCGGTACCGAAAGAGGCAGTTGAGTCTCACCCTGTGATGTCGATTCTGCCTGCTAGACGTCTCATCTTGACGTCGAAGATGCATGTTAGAAGCTCCAGTATCGAGAGCTTAGACCTCGGTACCGAAGGAGCCAGTTAAGTCATCGCCGCCAAAGGTGCCACCCTTGGTATCGGGGGGAAGGGCTAACAGCTGCAGAGGAGTTGAAACCTGGTCTCTCTCTAGCTGTAGAAACACAGGTAGAGAGTATCCAGATGTTGGAAGATCGGAATGACCTATGGTTAGGGTGGGGGTCTGAAGACACTGAGGGGCTCTCATCCATAGAATCGCTCCAAGCGATCAGTCCCCAGAAGTCCCCAGAAGGCCTTCTTAGATATCCCTTTCACTGTAGAGACAGCTAGGGAGCGTCCAAACATTGGACGATTGGAATGACCCATGGTCAGAGTCAGGGTCCGAGGACACAGAGGGGCTCTCCTCCGTAGAGTCACTCCATGCGATCAGCCCCAGAAGGCTCCTGTCTTCTTAGATATCCCTCTTACCGCAGATACAGCCTGGGGAGCGTCCAAATGTTGGAAGATCGGAATGACCCTTCATCAGAGTCAGGGTCCGAGGATGCAGAGGGGCTCTCCTCCGTAGAATCACTCCATGCGATCAGCCCCAGAAGGCTCCTGCCTTCTTAGATATCCCTCTTGCTGTAGATACAGCCTGGGGAGCGTCCAAATGTTGGAAGATCGGAATGACCCTTGGTCAGAGTCAGGGTCCGAGGACGCAGAGGGGCTCTCCTCCGTAGAATCACTCCATGCGATCAGCCCCAGAAGGCTCCTGCCTTCTTAGATATCCCTCTTGCTGTAGATACAGCCTGGGGAGCGTCCAAATGTTGAAAGATCGGAATGACCCTTCATCAGAGTCAGGGTCCGAGGACGCAGAGGGGCTCTCCTCCGTAGAATCACTCCATGCGATCAGCCCCAGAAGGCTCCTGTCTTCTTAGCTATCCCTCTTGCTGTAGATACAGCCTGGGGAGCGTCCAAATGTTGGAAGATCGGAATGACCCTTGGTCAGAGTCAGGGTCCAAGGACGCAGAGGGGCTCTCCTCCGTAGAATCGCTCCATGCGATCAGCCCCAGAAGGCTCCAGCCTTCTTAGATATCCCTCTTGCTGTAGGTACAGCTGGGGAGCGTCCAAATGTTGGAAGATCGGATGAGGCATGAAGCGGCCATGTCTCCAGCAAATCGAGGAGCCTGTGCCATAAGTGTAACGATTGTCTGTAAGAAACCATGGCTTCTAGAGATTTTATCCACAGACCTGGCGCCAACACCGTTATCTTTTCAGCGCCAGGTCAAAACTTTTCTCCTAGGCATTTCAACAGCTTAAGTTGAGGTTTTAACTGAATTTGTAGCCAGGGTTAACAGTTTAAAATGTTTTAAATGTCAGCTGTTTTATGTTTATGGTTCTAAATTTTGTAAACCACCCAGAGAGCTTCAGCTATGGGGTGGTATATAAATGTAATATAATAATAATAATAATAATAATAATAATAATAATAATAATACAGTAGTGACAGGTTTCAATGACCTGAGCCGCTCTCAAAACAAATTAAACAGAGAAAAGTCTGTCTGCTGGGGAAGCTTGCTGATGCACTTAACACATTTTGAAAAGGGGCCTTAATGGCTGTGCGATCCCCCTCAATGCGATCCAAGATCGCTGGAGAATAAAATATCTAAGAATATAGTAACAATAAATTATATTTTTTTAAATGTACGTGTGTACGTTGTATATTTTTAATTGTTTTAAACACATGTAAACCGCCCAGAGAGCTTTGGCTATGGGGCGGTATACTAATGTAATAAATAAATAAATAAAGACTAAAAATGAACTAAAAACAAAGTAAAATAACTAAAAACCTTAGCACTCTAAAGCTTTCTCCTCAGGAGAAAGACAGACGTTCCCAACAAGACATCCTTTCAGCAAGGCAGTCGAAAAAGAACTGAGGAGAAAGGCAGGAACACGGAGTCAGTAGACATTGGGGGAGGGGTTCCCACCAAAAACGTTTGCCTTAGCTATAGAAGTTTCCGAGACAGGCTCCACGCAGGCGCAGAGCCCATATGTATGATGCACAGAGACCACGAAGAAGAAATGGTGGCTACATTTGCAAGGTTGTTCTTTCACATACGTATAGAGGGGCAAATATAGAACTGCTGTTCTTTTGGGGATAGGGGAACAATGACTACATGAATGAGAATAGAGTACTTTTACAATGACAGGATGACATTTTATATCCACTTCTATGGAAGCCAGAGAGGGCATTTACTCAACATGAAGGACCCAAGGCTCTATTGTAGCCTTCTCTAAACTAGTGCCTTTCACTAGTGCCCTGGGAGATGCTGGGACTACAACTCCCATCATCCCCCAGCCAGTGCTAAAGTTCAATACATCTGGGGGGCATCAGGCTGCATAAGGCCACTTCACTGTAATCAGGATTAGCACCTGACTGAATGGCATGGGCATGTACCCTGAGCAACGTGTGATCATCCAAGGGCAAAAGACTGCTGGAATTCAAAGAGTACAACTTGAGTCCCCTAAACCCAGAAAGGTAGCTGTTTTCTAGCCTCCAACTTGAGATATGTATGCTCAGAGAAAAAGCAAGTGCTGCTCTTTCCACGAACTCTATTCACTGCCTTAAATGAGATTCTTGCCAGGGCCTAAAATGGAAAGGAAAAGAACTCCATAGTAAGAGGCACCCACTCCTCAAGTCTTAATAGTGTCCACTAATTAAAACACAAAACAGCTGGAGCCATTGGATGAATAGACTTGGCTTTCTCTTTTCATGTCTCGCCTGCTGACAGATCGCCTCATTCCTTCCCTGCTCCTGAACCTTTCAGAAAATAAAAATATAGCTTGCTTATCTTACAGTGTGGGGTTGCCGTGGAAACTGCATCCCCCTGTGAGATGCTCTGTCATAACATTTCAGCACTGTACAGCTTAAAGACACAGTATCCTCTACTCTGAGGTCTTGGAGTCTGCCTCAGTCTGTGAAGACATGCAGCAGTCGTAGCAGCTAAGAAAAGAGACAGAAACAGAAAGGGTGGAAAAGAAAGATTCAGCAATCATCTACTCTGAAGTTGCTGCCTTTCTAAGTGGATACTCAGCAACTTCCACCAAATGATATTTTCAGCTCAAAAGCAAGAACTTGACATTTGTCCATTTCCCCTTTCTATAAGCCACCCCCCAAAACCCTATTACCATATTAGTTTCATTTCAGATCTTATTTTGTGAAAGTGATCATTTCTAAGCCTTGTGTGAAAACGTGGGAGGAAGCAATATGCAGCCATCATTAATCATAATGGGAAAAGGTTTCCAGTAGCCCGCTCCTTAATTAGGAATAGGGCTTCCAGGCTTTAATCACTAAGAGTCCAGATGGAAGTTCTCCAGGCTCCTTGAGTGACAGAAAGCGTCAGTTATTAATTAAACATACAAGGCAATTAGCTTCAAACCTTTATGGCAAAACATCACAACAGCTGTGCAACATTTGGAAACGAAAAACAAATCAAGGTACAACTCATGTTACAGAAGATTAGCAGCAGCCATGTAATAACATCTTTATTACTTGGAAAGGTTAAATTTCTTAAGATATACATTGAGAGGGCATAGCAGCCCAGACAGATCTGATAAAACGTAAAATGGTTTCACATTCGTTTCTCCATAAAACCTACTACAGCAATGCATAGCAGAACGTGGGGAGTCACCTACTTCCATGTACGTTCAAGAGAAAATGTGTGTCTGGATAGAGTGAAATTGATGCAAGCAGAAGAACCAATCCTCCATCAATGTCTCTAGAGAGTCAGTCTCTATCGCAGCCCCAAAATGCATGAACAAACAAAGAGCTGCTTTTAAAAATTATATTGCTATTCACTTTCCTGAAACATATGTACCAGGAGACAAGTGTACCCCAGGAGTCACAATCTGGACACCTTGCTACATATAACAGGAATTGGTAGCAGTCAGCAAGTTGGATGGAGCACTTGGGTAGTTTCACAGGATGGTCAATATAGAGGCAGTGTTACATGCAAACCAGGATATCCATCTGGATGGAGGCTTAATGACTAGAGTGACCAGATAAAATCCAGGTCAGGGCTCATGTAACTTTAACAGTTGTAGAGAAAAGGGAATTTCAGCCAGTGTCATTTGTATGCAATTAGTTCCTGGTGAAATTCCCTCTTCATCACCACAGTTAAAGGTGCAGGCACTATACTAGAGTGACCATATACAAAAGAAGGCAGGGCCCCTGCAACTTTAACTGTTGTGATGAAGAGGGAATTTCACCAGGAACTAATTGCATACAAATGACACTGGCTGAAATTCCTTTTTCTCTATAACTGTTAAAGTTACAGGAGTCCTGACCTGGATTTTATCTGGTCAGCCTATTAATGACAGAGTAAGCAGGCAGGCAAATAGAAGCCAATAGACACTGAAATACATGGATGTTTGTTAATATAAGTTGCAGGTATGCTTACACCCACCCTGCCCAATCCAGATCAGGATTACAGTGGGGGCAAACATGTTGTGGTCTTGATCTGGATCAGATCCCCTGCTCTTATTTTAGTGATTGAAATACTCATAGCTGCTAGTAATGTGTACTTTAGCACAGAGGGGGAAAAGTAGGCAGGAAGACATGCAAAACAGGTAGGCTGACAAGGTTGGAAAGTCTGGGTAGAAACCCCCACAAGCAACGCCAGAATCTAGTTAGTGCCCAGACAAAGCTGCAGGACTGACTTAGAAATATTTATATCCAGTCCAGGTGGAATCAATGGGTTGTCTGGGAGTGATGCCATGCTGGGACCTGGGACAGCAACATTGCTTCATTGTTTTCCTACTTGAGTGGTACCAGGAGACTTCTGCTTTAATCACAACCTTGATGGGTTTATTTTTCCTTGAATGCAATTGGCATATTACTGCTATACATTGCAATGCACCTATCTCTTTATTAAGGGAGGGAAGGCAGAAGAGATGTATGGAGAAATAAATATTTCAGATGAATTAGAAACAGCAGGCAAACCCACAGTTTATGAAACAACCACACACCACCAACTTCAAATAGGTTTAATCCTCAGGCTTCCAATTTCCCACGTCCCACAAATAATATTTAAATATGCAGGGTGTACTGAGTCTCCTGGGAATACGTAATCATTATTCCCACAACTTCCAGAGTATCTAGACCAGAGACATTTCAAACTGAAGCTTAGTGAAGTTACACAAGAGGATCTGCTTAGTGTCACATAAAATGGTGTGAACACAGTTAAATAGTATTCCAAATAAGTTTCGTGCTCATAGAACTGTGGAATTTAAGAGGCAGAAAAATAGTTTTTAAGCAGAACAAGAACTTACAAGGAATGGTCAGCAATTTGTAAATGCCATATTTAAGCTATTGATATGACCAGCTATTGACATTATCTGTTTGTATTAAAGATAACTTCTTTGGCTTTCAGTAGAGAAAAGGGAATATTATTAGTTTTTCATTATTGAAGTTTTCTTTAGACTTGCCACAGGCTACGTTATATTTGTATCTATAGACATAAGAAGAGCTGTGTGCATTCTTCCTTATTTGATTTCCAAAATAGAGAGTGCTTTGTCATGTCCTATGGGTTTCACAATAAACTTTGAATGAAAAATTGCTGGTGAATCTATGTTACTTTTGCAAAAGAAAGGATACTTTTCATGCACAGCTGAATGTGTACAACATAAACAAATGCATCACTCTATGGACCTGGTTTCCAATTATCTGCAGATTCCAATTTACATTGTCAGTGAAAAGAAGTACAAAAACCCTGAAAGAATAGAAATGGTATGAATAGGTTTTGAAAGTTTCTAAAAACTATTTCAGTTGTATAAATATGACTGGGAAAGAGCTGATGACTTGTGTTCTTGAAGAGGAGATAAGCATGGTGTAGCACAGGGGTGGGCAGCTTGTGACCCTCCAGATGATTTGGGCTACTACTCCCATCAGCCCGAACCAATTTAGCCAATGGTGAGGGATTATGGAACTTGAAAGTCAAGTTGCCCACTCCTAGCGAAAATATTGGATTTGAATTTTAGATACCAGAAATTCAGATTACAATGCCTGGATAATCTAGAGTCAGGCTTTGAAACAGGGTTTGGAGAATCTGATGGTGGGACTTAAAGCTTTTAAGGGGAGTGGGAGTAAATGGCAAAACTGAGCGGCCAGGGGGGCGGGAAGCAACACAAGAAGGGTTTTGACAAACAGCCCAAACTCCATGTAGGTTTGTGAGACTGGGACCAAACTTCACAGGTAGCCTCTCCTACTGGGGGCAGGGTGACAATTCACCATGAAAACTCTTTGTACATACAGGGAGAGAAGGGGAAATCACGGGTACTTCAAAAGGGAAGTGACGCCCATAACTCCATGGAGGCTTGTAGGACCAGGACCACACTTCACAGCCAGCCTCTCCTAGTGCTGGGGGGGGGGGGGTGCCAAGATGCATTGATTATCAGCAGAGAGGAAGTAACTGTCCCATTCCCAGCACAGACAGGAGGGAGAAGAAACTTCCCCTAGCACAAAGATGGCCAATCAGAGAAAGGCCACAGTGCGAGGGTCAGTGGGATACATTTCCACTCCATGAAAATATGGGATACTAGCAGGAAGCCTGAGAGGGGGCAGGGGATGACTCAAACAATGTACAGTAGCTTAATAAACTACTCACAGTAGCTTATTTGTCTGATCGTGTGGGGGGATAACAGTAGCTTATGTTCAAAATAAATTACTGTGAGTAGCTTATTAACCCATCATGGGCTATCATGATGTCTGAATGCAGTCCACAAATAGCCTTGGACAACTCAACTTATTTTTAACTAACTGGCCTCCCAGCATCACTGTGAGAATAAATTGCCCTTCAGAACTTCTTAAAAGGGGGAGGTGAGGTGATACACAAATGTATTAGTTTTAAAAAAGCAAATGCTTTAATAAAACGTGTCAGTTTTGTAAGCTCATGAAATGTATGACAGAAATGTATTATTAAGTATATGTTTTAGGTCAGAAGTGATACAGGATTCAATCATCTAAGATGGGCCCATCCCATATGACAAGATGGGGAACCTCCAACCCACAGCTTTTTTCCCTGGCTCTACCCTCTTTGCTAGAAGGGAAAGATCTTATCTCCAATCAATTGCTGTCAGGAAGACACAGGGGTGGAAGCTGATGAGTGATACAGTTCTGCTTGCCCTGCAGAGGCTCGCCCTCTTCTGGGTGGTCATGCAGATGCTTGCCATGCTTGCTTGTGAGTAGACATGATACTCATGCTTACTTCTGATTAAACATGCAGACTTGATATTCTGGCTACTGTTTGAAAGTACTGCTGAGTGATTCAGTCCTGCTTACTTCTGAGCAGACATGCTGAGGTTTGTTCTGCTTATTTGTGAGTTGACATGCTGCTCATGCTTACTTCTGACACACTTCCTACTATATATTGGTAACAATGCTATTATTATTATTATTATTAATAATAATAATATTTATTTATTTATTTATATCCTGCCTTTTTCCCAGGGCTGGGACTCAAAGTGGTTCACAAAGTTAAAACATGACAATTAAAACATATAAGTTTACAAAAGTTAAAATAGAATTAAGCCTACAGTAAAATTAAAAACATTTTAAAAATTTAAAAGCAGTAACAACTTTTAAAAACTAAACAAAACCATACATTAACATAGGTCCAGAGTATTTCAAAAAGTCTGCTGGAATAAAAAAGTTTTTGCCTGCCTCTGGAAGTGCAGCACAGAGGGAGCCAGTCTGGCTTCCTTAGGAAGGGAGTGCCAAAGCCTTGGAGCAGCCACAGAGAAGGCCCTCTCTCGCGTACCCATCAGGCATGCCTGGGATGTTGGTAGGACTGAGAGAAGGGCCTCCCCAGAAGATCTCAGAGCACTGGCCGGTTCAAATGGGAGAATACGGTCTTTCAGATAACCTGGACCCAAGCCATATAGGGCTTTATAGGTGATAAGCAGCACTTTGAATTGTGCTCGGAAACAAACCAGAAGCCAGTGGAGCTGTTTTAACAGGGGAGATACAGGGGACTGGATTTCTCAACCGTACCCACTTTTGCCTGTGCCCCACCCACTACAGGAATGGGCCCTTGAGACCTTCTCCAAACATGGAATCTGGCCCCCAGGCCAAAAAATATTCACCATCCCTGCCATATGGAAAGTTAGTATTAATCCTTCGAATACTAAATATGGCATTGTTGGCAGGTGAGCACCTAGCAGGATATCATGACATTATAAAATGCGCTGAAAGTCTGTGTTTGCTCTTCATCACGCTTTTTATTAATGTAGTTTTATACCTCTTCCTAGCATTTTACAATATGTTATGACCTCCAAAAGTGATAACGAGTTAAGCGACATACATCAGCCTCTCGGGAATACACACATCTCTCTCTCGTCTGGTACACTGTGGTCAAGAAATACTACGTATCACATTGGCTTGATTTCTGAATCAGAGCTTTATGTGACCTCAGGTATTTCCATTAATTTTAAAATGGTGCAAGACAACATAAACTAAAGGACACAATCATTTTTCCCAGTAGCTCCTAAACTGGTGCATATGAGAGAGGATCATCATAAATCCTTGCAGATCCTTTCTCTCCTTCCCTGCCACTAAAAGGGCAGACATGCAGCAACACAAAAAGTCATTTTCTTGAATGGGAGGCCCATCTAGAATTCCCTTACAATGATCCAGTGTCCTCTTTTCTCCCTCAGGGTTAAATACACTGGGCAATCCTATTAGGGCTGCGTTCGGACAACACGGTAGTCAATGATGGGCTAATAATAAACTCAACAGTTGTTTATCTAGGGGGTACTCCCCACACAACATGATAATAATCAACCATGATGTGGATTAGGATCAGTGTTGAGTTGACTATTAGTCCACGCTGAGTTGATTCACTCATCTCCTGCCCTCTCCCCCCCTCAGTTCTCCTGCTAGTATAACATCAGCCATTGCTGCTGAAAAACTATCCTGTTAGCTGAACTAGAGCGGTAGCCACTGCTCTGACCACTCTCGCCTTGTGACTCTGTGGCTGATGAAATAACCAACAGTGGCTGAGGAAATAACCAATGGTGCCCTCCACACAACATGATAATCAACCATTGTTCAAATAGCCGATTCTGCCCAGCGTAGGTTATTTGTGTTTGTCATTTCAGCCAAATAACCAACCGTTGGTTAAAAAACTCCCTCCACACAACACGATAACCCACGTGTTGGTTATCGTGTTGTCTGAACCCAATCTAGAAGTATGAGTCATTTGCATACTGAGGTCCAGGAGAAGAAAGGCCCACTTGATTCTTCAGTGGTAGATATGAAAGGACTTCCAAGACACTAGCTGAGGGTTGACAGGAAGGTTCTCTATAATGCCTTACTGCGTGGAAAACCATCAGATACAGCCTGTAGAGCTTTCAGTTCAGGCCTGCCTCCTCCTCCTTCTTCTTTCCCCCCCCCCCCACATGATGGTTACACTTTTTCTGAGGCTAATTGCTTTGCAGGGGAGTGCAATCTTGATGGAGATCACAGCTTCCCTCAATGCACCACACTCTGATTTCAAAGATTCTATACACCGCACTCAGCAATTGGAGCTTTAAGAAAAGTCTCCTATTGGCTCCAATGAAAGGCTTTATCCAAGCACAACTGACACACCGGGGGGGGGGGGGGGGGGGCAAGCAATATTCATGAAAATTGTAGCTGGGAAGAGAAGGGTTAACCTTTTCAAGTGTATACCTGCAAGTGGAAAATGCTCCCTGAGTGAAGCAAGGTTGGAGATTTATTTATTTATTTATTTATTTATTTATTTATTACATTTGTATACCGCCCCATAGCCAAAGCTCTCTGGGCGGTTTACATAGGATTAAAAACAATTAAAAACAATATACAAAAATTAAAACAGCAAAAACATACAACATACACACAATCTATACATTTAAAACCACATCAACACTTCAAAAACTACAAAAACAAAACAAAACAAAACAAACCCAGGCTCCTCAGATATTGCCAAATGCCTGAGAGAAGAGGAAAGTCTTGACCTGGCGCCGAAAAGATAACAATGTTGGCGCCAGGCGGGCCTCGTCGGGGAGATCGTTCCACAATTGGGGAGCCACCACACAGAAGGCCCTCTCTCTTGTTGCTGACCTCCGAGCCTCCCTCGGAGGAGGCACTCGGAGGAGGGCCTTAGATGTTGAACGTAGTGTTCGGGTAGGTTCATGTCAGGAAAGGCGTTCCATCAGGTATTGTGGTCCCAAGCTGTGTAAGGCTTTATAGGTTAAAACCAGCACCTTGAACCGGGCTCGGAAACATACAGGCAGCCAATGCAAGCGGGCCAGAGTAGGTCTTATATGTTCGAACCTACTGGTTCCAGTTATCAATCTGGCCGCTGCATTTTGCACAAGCTGCAGCTTCCGAACCACCTTCAAAGGCAGCCCCACGTAGAGTGCATTGCAGTAATCTAACTTGGAG
The DNA here is from genome assembly GCA_029215795.1 of Anniella stebbinsi. NCBI lineage: Eukaryota > Metazoa > Chordata > Lepidosauria > Squamata > Anniellidae > Anniella > Anniella stebbinsi. The sequence continues at coordinate 305,398,042 of JARDYH010000001.1, read as the reverse complement.
GTTACCAGAGCATGGACAACTGAAGCCAGGTTATCCCTGTCCAGATAGGGACGTAGCTGGGCCACCAACCGAAGTTGGTAAAAGGCACTCCGTGCCACTGAGGCCACCTGCGCCTCAAGTGACAGAGATGGTTCTAGGAGAACCCCCAAGCTACGAACCCGCTCCTTCAAGGGGAGTGCAACCCCATCCAGAACAGGTTGAACACCCTCCATCCGATCAGCGGAACCACCCACTAACAGCGTCTCAGTCTTGTCTGGATTGAGTTTCAGTTTATTAGCCCTCATCCAGTCCATTGTCGCAGCCAGGCACTGGTTCAGCACATCCACAGCCTCACCTGATGAAGATGAAAAGGAGAAATAGAGCTTCGTGTCATCAGCGTACTGATGACAACGCACTCCAAAACTCCGGATGACTGCACTCAACGGTTTCATGTAGATATTGAACAGCATGGGGGACAAAACTGACCCCTGCGGAACCCCATACTGGAGAATCCACGGGGCCGAGCAATGTTCCCCAAGCACCACCTTCTGGAGCCGACCCACCAAGTAGGAGCGGAACCACTGCAATGCAGTGCCTCCCACTCCCAACTCAGCCAGTTGTCCCAGAAGGATACCATGGTCGATGGTATCGAAAGCCGCTGAGAGATCAAGGAGAATCAACAGAGTCACACTCCCCCTGTCTTTCTCCCGACATAGGTCATCATACAGGGCGACCAAGGCTGTTTCCGTACCAAAACCAGGCCTGAAACCCGACTGAAATGGATCCAGATAATCAGTCTCATCCAAAAGTGCCTGGAGCTGGCTCGCAACCACCCGCTCCAGGACCTTGCCCAGGAATGGAACATTTGCTACTGGCCTGTAGTTATTAAGATTTTCAGGGTCCAGGGAAGATTTCTTTAGGAGTGGTCTCACTGCCGCCTCTTTCAGGAGGCCTGGGACCACTCCCTCTTGCAAAGAGGCATTAATCACTTCCCTGGCCCAGCCAGTTGTTCCATCCCTGCTAGCTTTTATTAGCCAAGAGGGGCAAGGATCCAATATGGAAGTGGTTGCACGAACCTGTCCAAGCACCTTGACAACATCCTCGAGCTGCACCAACTGAAACTCATCCAAGAAAACAGGACAAGCCTGTGCTCTGGATACCTCACTAGATTCATCTGCTATAACACTGGAGTCTAAGTCCTGACGGATGCCAGAGATTTTATTCTGGAAGTGCCCAGCAAATGTATTACAGCGGGCCTCAGATGGTTCTACCGTGTCCTTGGGGCCAGCATGTAAAAGCCCCCGGACAACTCTGAAAAGCTCCGCTGGGTGGCAGGTTGATGATTGAATAGTGGCAGCAAAGTATTGTTTTTTTGCTGCCCTCACTGCCCCTGAATACAGCTTACCATAAGCACTTACCAGTGTTTGATTGCATCCATCAGGAGTTCGTCTCCATCTGCCCTCAAGCCATCTCCTGTTTTGTTTCATCACTCTCAGCTCTGGGGTATACCACGAAGCCGTTCGAGCTCTACACAGGAGAGGGCGCTCAGGAGCAATCGTGTCAACTGCCCGGGTCATTTCTGCATTCCACAGATCAACCAGGGTTTCGACAGGAGAGCCAGCCCTATCAGCCGGAAAACTCCCCAGAGCCCTCTGGAAACCATCTGGATCCATTAGCCTCCGGGGGCGGACCATCTTAATGGGTCCCCCACCCTTGCAGAGGGGAAAAGCCGCTGTAAGTCTAAACCTCAGCAGGTGGTGATCTTACCATGACAGAGGGGTTGATGTAAAGTCCCCCACTTTCAGATCCCCATCTCCATGTCCAGTTGAAAAAACCAGGTCTAGAGTGTGCCCTGCTACATGCGTTGGGCCGATGGTATGTTGGGACAGTCCCATGGTTGTCATGGAGACCATGAAATCCTGAGCTGCCCCAGATAAAGTGCCCTCGGCATGAATGTTGACATCCCCCAGAACCAAGAGTCTGGGGGACCTCAACAGTACACCAGAGACCACCTCTGTCAGCTCAGCTAGGGAGTCTGTTGAGCAGCGGGGTGGGCGGTACACCAACAGAATCCCTAATCTGTCCCGTTGGCCCAACACAAGGTGCAAACACTCCAGACCAGTAGTCGCATGGACAGGGAGCCTGCAGAGGGGGATGGAATTCCTATAGACCACAGCAACCCCCCCTCCCCGGCCCTCAAGTCTACCCTGATGCTGAACCAAGTACCCCGGTGGGCATAACTGGAAGAGACTAACTCCTCCTCTCCCACCCAGGTCTCGGTTATACATGCCAGATCGGCTGCCTCATCCACAATTAAGTCATGGATGAGGGAGATCTTATTATGCACTGATCTGGCATTTAAAAGCAGCACCCGGAGGCCTGAGGGCTGGCTGATAAGGCAACCAACAAGCCTGTGGGTGTGAGGGGGACCGGAACAAGGCACAGCCATTAACTGTCTGGGCCTTGTTTCCCTAACCTGGCAAGTCCTCCTCACAACGCCATATCTCCCTCTACCCATCACTACCCCAATTGTGCTCTCCTCAGATCCCCCCACCTGGCCCTGTATCCTCCCTCCCAGGCACATAGCTCAAGCCTGGGGAAAGGGGAAAAAAACAAACAAACAAACACCAAAGACAAAAACAAAAAGCCAGCAGGCAGGTGGGCACACTCCTCTCCTCCCCTGGCAGCAGGCCTCCTTCTCCTGCAGGTTGATGGCTTTCCCAGGCCCCTTCAGCCAGCAGCTTAAATATCCCTCCCAGGAAGGGAGGGGGACTGATGTAATTGTCCACAGCAGCTGGCTCAGTACCTGGGAGCCTGGTCCTGCAGGGAGTGGCAGTCTGCCAGGCTGAAATCCTCTGGAGGGTGGTGGTGGTGGTGGCAGCAGCAAAGACCAGGAGGCAGGCAGGCAGGCAGGCGCACTCCTCTCCTCCTCTGGCAGCAAGTCTCCCTCTCCTGCAGGTTGATGGCTTTCCCAGGCCCCTTCAGCCAGCAGCTTAAATATCCCTCCCAGGAAGGGAGGGGGACTGATGTAATTGTCCACAGCAGCTGGCTCAGTACCTGGGAGCCTGGTCCCGCAGGGAGTGGCAGTCTGCCAGGCTGAAATCCTCTGGAGGGTGGTGGTGGTGGTGGCAGCAGCAAAGACCAGGAGGCAGGCAGGCAGGCAGGCAGGCGCACTCCTCTCCTCCTCTGGCAGCAAGTCTCCCTCTCCTTTATAAATTTTTTCCACCAACTCATCCAGAAGAGTTGGTGGAAAAATGGAGCCAGCACAGGCATGGGCATTGAGGGTGGAAGCGATGCATGTATCTCTGCCACCCTACATACTTTGACCCAACCACAAGAAAGCTTGTGGTTGGGTCAAAATAAATATATTAAATTGACTTTAAATGATTGTTAGAAGACAAGATTCCTTCAAAAGATTAAATTAGTCCCACCCGGCTCAAAAGCAAATGTACACATATTTTAGATGACAGGATATTTTATTACACCTATTCAAAATGTAACCTCAGTGGCAATAGAATGACCTTTTCCTGTTCTCCTTAAGCAAAAAACAAAAGTAATTTTACTGAGAAGACTTTATTTATGTACAAACCTGAAATATGAGCTTTTGTCCAATAAGAAAATTCAAACCATAATTAATTTTTTTCAAATGCAAGTCAAGTGCAAGTTTACAGTAATTAAATTCCATAATCAAGTTGCAAATGCCATCATTTGCCAAGTGTCAAATGCCACCCAAAAGAATGATACATTGCAGAATGGGATAAATTAAACACTGGGACACAAAATATAGACTTCGTCACAGTCTCATTTTTAATAGCTGGCATTTCCAAGGAAATGCAAATGGAAGAAATAGCATACCATCTACCCAAAAATCATTAGCCCTTACCATATGCAATCCTACAAGTCATTAGATGCCTCAGTAATTATCTCCAATGAGTTCAAGTTCAGGTACTACCCAAATCCCAGCACTTCCCCCACCCTCAACACCTGTACATTCAACATTCCAATGATGTGCTCTCCTCTCACACTGCTTGCTCAAGCCCAGCTATCAGCCTCTTCTATAACCACAGCACCCCCAGTCTCTCCTTTTCTGTCCTTGCACTTTTCCCCTCCTACCTTCCTATATCTCTGTGAGTCATGTCAATGTACTATGATCCCCATTCCAGGTGGCTGTCTATATGTCTTCTTTGTCCTGCGGTGGCTGCATGGTGGTATTGCGTCAGTTATATGATGCAGCTGCTGATTCACAGCCACTGCTGAGCTTTTCACCAAAGCTGTGCCTTGAAAAAGTCGAGGATGTACCCTGACTTTTTCCTTTGAAGCAAGGTCACCACGGCCCTTCCGCTGTGTGACCTTTCTTCAGTGATGAGCAGGGGTCATTCTGAGACTGATGGTGACCGGAAGCTGGGCAGGGAATGGACTCAAGTACCCAGATGGCTGCCAGAAAGCCCATGCTGCCTCTGCTACTTCTGCAATGGAGATTACCCACCCCCACACCGCAGCAGTGAAACCGCAGGGTTTAGCAGCAAAGTGGCACTGTGAAGGCAAACTCCAACTCTTCAGGCTCCGTTCAGCATGGCTGACTGGAGATGTTTGAGTCTTCCAGGTTGAGGAAGGCTGTTCTAAATTCCAGGATTCTTCTTTGTCAGAAGAATGTGCCGGAGCCACAGGAAAAGAGCAATACTTAAAGCAGCCTGAAATAGTTGACCAACACACCCAGATATTGTCTCTTTCCCTACACTCCATTCCTGGAGATGGATGAATCTGTCTGTTACATTTTCTATAACATTCACCTTTTTTAAAGCACACGTTGTTTCCATCCTCTCTATGCATCAGTTTGCGAAGGTTGTTTTAACATCTGCATGGAAATTCGAACACATTCACACTCATTTCATATTAAAATTCACACTCATTTTAGTATACCATTTCCCCTAATATACATATCTTTTGCAAACACTTTCCCTTAATATATGTATTTTTAAATACATTTTCCTACTGTATGCACTTTTGTAGGAAAATATCCCTAATATATGCACTTTTAATTTGAGAACTGCATTGCAAAATTTGGAGAAGTGTGGAGATTGAAGCATAATTGTGTTCCAGTTTACATATTATTTTGGGAATTGTGAATTACATCAGTTCATATTAAAATATGGACTAAATAAATTTTGCCACATCCCAACCCATTACATGTTAATATAGAACCTCCCCTTTTCAACTCCACAGCATGAAATACAGACAATTATGGAACTTTATTATTAAATTGAAAGAAAGCAGGCAACATAATCTAAATGGACAGATCTTGTGTTTAATTGCTAATCTAAACCCTTTCTATCCCAGGGTAGAAGAATCTTAATTCTTAAGATTATCCTATTGGCCTGTGAGGTGCATCAGGCAGAGAGACCCAAAGTTCGCAATAAGCTTTATGGCTGGGTGGGCATCTGATCTAGGATCTCCCTCATCTAATCGAATCACACAGAAACCTGTGTGACCAAGAAATGAACAGGACTATGCAGATAGACAGGGTTGATGGGTTTTCTAGGACTGCTTTTGAAGAGATCTTTTGGCTTTGGAATCTAAAAGCAAATATGGAAGCATTATTCTAAGAATCTCTTCTTTTTAAGAACATTCTAGACATTTTTATAACCACACTCTTTTGAAGCCATTACAGCCTCTGCCATTAGATTGCATTCATCATCAGGAACCGCAAGATGGAGTATAACTATATTTTTTCTTTCAAACCAGTTGTGGACAGACTCTGGAGCTTTTATCTATGAGAGGTATGTCACATTCTCAGCAATTATACTAGATTTTGCATTATATTTTTGCTTAATTTGAACTGCAGGTGCATTTATGCTGCCATAACACGCATTACAAGCTGAAAGGATGAAGTAACTCTTATTGCAATAGAACATACTAAAGGGAGAAATCTAACCCTTCGGAGTGTGCAAGGACCAGATTCTTATCAACTCTCTTAAGCCATAGGGTTGGAGGGTCCTCCTGAACAGTGGGGACTCTGTTGTATGGAGCTGCAGTGGAAGGATCACCTGAAATTGGGTGAAGAGCTGTTGCACCAACAGAGCTCCCACTAGCACAAAATCCTCCCTCCTTTACCTGATTTCAGGCAATTCCCTCTTCCTCTGTAGTCCTCGACAAAATACCCCCCCCACACACACACACTGTTCAGGAGAGTTCCCTGACATTTGGATTAGCTTTTCAGTGGGTCAAGAGGGCTGCAGGGGAAAGAGAAAAATTGGTTGTGCAAGCTGCCTTCTGCATACACAGCTATTGGATACAACCTCGCATTATTTTATTTAGTTTTTTTTTAATGCTGTTTCAAAATAATAAATGATCATAGTAAAGTATACCAACAGGAATGACTAGAGAAAAGTCAAGAGATTATAGATATAGACCCCTGCAGGTGTTAATTAGGGAAGGACAAATCTGTCATTTTTGCTTCTCCCACATTCAAACTTTTTAAATCTCAAATTCGTTCTGCCCTGTCTATGAAGAAATTTGCAGATTTTGGTAATTTCTTACAAATTGACAAACTGAACAAAATTCTCATCCATTTCCACTAGCCAATTTCAATGGGTACAGTATTCCCAGTATTGCACTTTCTTCCTATGCAGCTGCGAAAGACAAGGAGCCTGTTAAAGAGATGTAGCAACCCTAAAACAGATGACAAACATGGCTTCATATACAGGGATGAATCTGTCGGTTTCACTTTCTCACACATTCATTATTAAATCTCAAGTTCTTTCCCTCCTGCTTATGGGGAAAAAATATGATTGCAGTATGTTCTTATTGAAATACGAACCATATGAAATTCTGACCAATCCCAGTGGTGAGATGTCACTTGAAAATGGTTTTATACATGGTACCAACTCCTTTACCATCAATGCTATTAGATATGTCAATTTCTAGTCATATATACCATAAGTGTTTTATACCACCTTCAAATCATTTTTAAAGGGCAGTTTCCAAAAAGAATGGAATAATTAAAATGTAAATATAAAGGATGAAAGCTAATCTCTCCCCTGCAGCCCCACCACCACCACCCATACAAATCTACTTCATCTTCCCCCTCCCCTTTGACGGCATGTGGAGGGCTGTAGGGGGGAGAGGAAATAAACTCCTCCATGTTTTGCTGACAGAAGTAGTTTCTTCAATGGAAGAACCTACTTGGATACTACCCAAAGACATAATAAAATGAAAGGTCACCAAATCACAACTCAGTCAGCAGGATGAAAACAGTATTGGAACCATATTGCGGTTGTCCTGAAAGACCTGCACTGGTTGCCAATTACTTTCTGAGCACAATTCAAGGTGATGGTTTTAAACTTCAAAGCCTTAAATGGGCCAGGATCTGGCTATCTGAGGGACCAACTATCTTGCTATAAACCTGCCCAAATATTAAGAACTGCAAGAGAGATCCCCTTCAGGTCACCAAAGCCCTATGAGGAGAGACTGAAAGAACTGGGCATGTTTAGCCTGGAGAAGAGAAGACTGAGGGGAGATAGGATAGCACTCTTTAAATACTTGAAAGGTTGTCACACAGAGGAGGGCCAGGATCTCTTCTCGATCATCCCAGAATGCAGGAACCCAGATTCCAGCTGGACATCAGAAAAAACTTCCTGATAGTTAGAGCAGTACGACAATGGAACCAATTACCTAGGGAGGTCGTGGGCTCTCCCACACTAGAGGCATTCAAGAGGCAGCTGGACAGCCATCTGTCAGGTATACTTTAAGGTGGATTCCTGCATTGAGCAGGGGTTTGGACTCAATGGCCTTATACGCCCCTTCCAACTCTTCTATTCTATGATTCTATACTCACAAGACTCATTTGCTGGGCATACATGAAAGGGTTTTTTTCTGTGTTGCCCCCAAGCTATGGAATGGGCTCCCTCAAGAACTATGACTGGCCTCATTCAATTTAGAAAGGGTATAAAGATGGCTGTTTCAATTTAGCATTTCAAAATGTGTGGTTTTAATGTTTCCACTGTTTATAACGTTTTTGTTTTTATGGTTTTAAATTGTTGTTTACTGCCTTGATGGCTTTCTTTAGCAGATAAGTGGTAACTAAATGATGATGATAATCTTAATATTAATAATCTCAGGAAAATAAAACGGCTTCTGTCTGATGCTGAAAATAAAATAAAGTAGGCACCAGGCAAACCTCCTTGGGAAAAGTGTTCCACAACTGGTACACTGCTACTGAAAAGGTCCTTCAATTGAAGATGTTTAAGGTCAAAACCAGCACTTTGAATTCGGCCACATATGTAGGCAGAATTTTCTTTGAAAACAAATAATACCTGCTGTGAAAATCAGTAGAAATTCTGGAAATTTTAGAGCTGGATTCATTCAATAAGAAATTTTACACTTGCACCTTCACAGTGTTGAATGAGGAATCTATCCTCACTGGCTGAGTCAAGAGCATAAAATCACATGCTGCAAGAAGATCTGAACTGATGAAATGATCAGGTTTTTTGAAAGGTTACAAGGTAAGTAAGTCATTTTTCCTTTCCTACTATTCTTTTATTTCCAACTTTACAAGATAAGAAGCAGGCCTTGCAAATAAATCTTAGACACAGCGCCTTTGTGCATTATTATTTAGAAAGACCAATGGCTTCTGCTACCACTGCAACTTGGCAATTCATCCTCTTCAGTTAACGGAACAGTTCACAGGGAGATGAAAACTGTTTTGATGATCTCTAAATCTCTTGCTGCTTTGGCTGAAATAATCGTCTGCAGCCAGGAAAAACAGAAACACACACTCTTCCCTCAGATCACTGCTGACAGAGTAACGCCTCACGAATGTCATGTTCCTCCCCAAACACAATGAGGGAGTCCCAGCTGATACTTTAGTCCTGACAGGCCTTTGATAACCCTTCTGTTCATTCACTAATAGAGAGTAGTAAATCTTTGTATAGTAGCTGGCAGAAGGAGTGAAAGTCAGTTGAAGACTCAACTTTTGATGAGGTTTAGAAAAATTGAGCTGTTAGACCATTAAGCAATTCCAACAAATTTCAACAAATTTCAACAAATCTTTCAAATTAGTACACTTTTTTTAACCAACAACCACTCTGTGGGATTCAACACATTTATGTCTCTGACTTAATACTTATTGACAAGAATATCCAAATTTCACCCTAGAGCAGCCCTCTCTATCTAACCTGGTGCCCTCCAAATGTTTTGATCTTCAACTTCCTTCAGACCTAGTCAGCATGTTTGACAGTCATAGATGCTGGGAAGTTGTAGTCCAAAATATCTGCTTTGCACAAGGTTGAGGAAGACTGTCCTATAGAATCTCTGTCTTTCTTTACAACTGGGCAGGAATAAATTTCTGGGTTATCAGTTAGGAGTTTGGGATGCTTCACACTCAAAATTTTTCCTATAATGTCCACTTAGGAAAACAATTATAGATCACATGTGTAGCACTGTACAAGATATTTGAGCAAAAGTGTGTGAGAGGACCATTCTTTTTATTTTATTTTTTAGAGAAACATGATAAAAAATATCTGCATCTCCATTAGATTTGATTTAATATCGGATGATGATGATGATGATGATGTTAATTTAGGTGTTCTTAGCTGCCCTGAGTACTAGAAGGGAAGAATAGAAAAGATCATATAACTAAGTATCTTTCTGAGAACATAAACATATTTTATTTATTTATTTATTTATTGACTTATTCTTTTGTTACATTTATATCCCGCCTTTTTTCCTCCAAGAAGCTCAAGGCAGCATACATAATCCTCCTCCTCTTCCTCCTCTCCATTTTATTCTCACAACAGTCTGTGACTGGCTCAAAGTCACCCACTGAGCTTCTGTGGCTGAATGGGAACTAGAATCTGGATATCCCAAGTCCCAGTCTAGAACTCTAGCAACTACACCACACTGAGTTTAATGAACACAAGAAACTAACATCATACTCCAAATAAAAATGATTTCAGTAAATCAAGCAATACTCATTTAGCATATAACATTAATTCCTAGTCAGCACCAGAGAAAATAGATGTAGTCACCCAGGGAGGAGTTTGAAATCAGAATAAAAGCAGAAGCAAAAAAATGCAATTTGCAAGACTTTGGTTTAAAATACCCATCGTGATTAAAGCGAAGACAGACTTTCGTTATACAAGCTGATAACAAAAAGAGTGGCTATTACACTTTCAACTGAATAATGATGCTATTTTAATGTACATGCATTTATAATGAAAGAGAAAGCATGGAAGAACATTAAGAAAAAACAGCTGCCAAAAATATCTTTTTATAAAGGCAGACATAAAGTTGTAAGGCGCCTGATATAAGAAGTGGAAAGAGCATTACACATAACAGCTACATTTGGAAGGGTATTAATATTTCAATGGACTTCTGCAGGAAAACTGTATTGTGAAAAATTCACCACTCTTAGATCAACACTGAGGCTGTGCGATCAGCAGCAAGTTACATTTATAAAAGTATACATTTATATTCATTAATAAATGTATACTCTGTCTCCTCCACAAGCTCTCAAACAGAAACAGTGACCTAATAATGTCAGGAAGGATGACAAACTTTACTAATGGCAACTACCTGATCTGAACAAATCAATTTCAGCATCATAGACTCATAGAGTCATAGAATAGTAGAGTTGGAAGGGGCCTATAAGGCCATTGAGTCCAACCCCCTGCTCAGTGCAGGAATCCACCTTAAAGATGCCCGACAGATGGTTGTTCAGCTGCCTCTTGAATGCCTCAAGTGTGGGAGAGCCCACAACCTCCCTAGGTAATTGGTTCCATTGTCATATTGCTCTAACAGTCAGGAAGTTTTTCCTGATGTCCAGCCAGAATCTGGCTTCCTGTAACTTGAGCCCATTATTCCATGTCCTGCACTCTGGGTTGATCGAGAAGAGATCCTGGCCCTCCTCTGTGTGACAACCTTTAAAGTATTTGAAGAGTGCTATCATATCTCCCCTCAATCTTCTCTTCTCCAGGCTAAACATGCCCAGTTCTTTCAGTCTCTCCTCATAGGGCTTTGTTTCCAGACTCCTGATCATCCTTGTTGCCCTCCTCTGAACTCCACGCTCCAGCTTGTCTGCATCCTTCTTGAAGTGTGGTGCCCAGAACTGCACGCAATACTCAAGATGGGGCCTAACCAGTGCCGAATAGAGGGGAACCAGTACCTCACACGATTTGGAAGCTATATTTCTATTAATGCAGCCCAAAGTAGCATTTGCTTTTTTTGCAGCCACATCACACTGTTGGCTCATATTCAGCTTGTGATCCACAACAATTCCAAGATCCTTCACACTTGTCGTATTGCTGAGCCAAGTATCCCCCATCTTGTAACTGTGCATTTGGTTTCTTTTTCCTAGGTGTAGAACTTGGCATTTATCCCTATTAAATTTCATCCTGTGGTTTTCAGCCCAGCGTTCCAATCTATCAAGAGCACTTTGAGTTTGTTTCTGTCTTCCAAGGTATTAGCGATCCCACCCAATTTTGTGTCATCTGCAAATTTGATAAGCATTCCCTGCACCACCTCGTCCAAATCATTAATAAAAATGTGTGGCTTCCCAAAATTTTTCCTATATAGAAAAAAAGGTCAGTGTGTACATGGCATTGACATTTATCCTCAAACTCATATTTCTGTCTTGGATTTGTTAAGACAGATTGGGGGTCACATTTATCCTCAAACTCATATTTCTGTCTTGGATTTGTTAGATGATTGGGGGGCACAATTTAAGCATTGTGAACCCTAGGGAACAGATGTCAGAATGCCAAGTTGCTTGCCATTTGAAAATTGCTTTCCTTGACCTTGAACAACTGCACATCCAGTGCTTACAAGCTGTACATTGTTGGGAGCATCCAAGTTAAATTTCAGGATCAGTTTTGCTTTCTGTAAAAGGCGACATACTACAACCATGAATATTATAGAAGACTTTTCAAGACACTTATTCATGTTGGTGGTGTAACAATAGGAAGAAATATTTCCTTGTGCCAATGCGAGGAGCCAGTACTTAAGCCTGTGTTTGCTTCTGGATAGAAACTATAGTATTGGACTGAAGAAGTGATTAGAAAATCCTATGTTGACAAGTTTATAGCCAAATAGTAGAACTAGTTATCTACAAATAAAATTTTCAAATTCAGCTTCAGTCTTAATTTTGCCACTAGTCAGATCATAACCTTTCTATACTATACTTTAATTTCCGTGTTCTCCAAATATTTGGAAGAAACAAAGACTTTTGAAAAACAGGTGAAGAACCGACGTTCAGAAGCCATATCCAGGCATTATTTACCCTACCACCAACATGAATACAATTGGGCTGCAGGGTAGCACATAAGGCCTTACCCCCTAAGCAGGCTTTTAGCACACGCCGCACCCTCCCAATTGTGGGTTGGTGGGGGCAGGCAAGCGGTGTGCTTTGGGGAATACCCATTTTAACTCCAATCATTTCGTGGAGATATTGTTTCTGCCCCAAGCCTGCAGTAGCTTCTGGGGGGGGGGGGGGGCTTGAGGTATGCGTGAGAATCCCCATTACCTCTGATCAACCTACTACAGAAGGCCTTCTCTGCTGTGGCACCCCAGCTGTGGAATGAGCTCCCCAGAGAGGTTCGCCTGGCATCTACATTATACTCCTTTAAACACCATTTTCACAGTGTTTTAACAGTTCTTCAGTTTAATTTTTAATCTTGCTGTTTAAATTTATATTTTAAATCCCTATAAATTTCTGCATGGCTGCTCGGTTTTTATCCTGGTTGTGCTTTTATACTGTATTTTAAATTATGTTTTTATACTGTCATTGTTTTATATTTTGATTGAATGGATTTTATGGTTTTAATTTTTGTAAACCGTCCAGAGAGCTTTGGCTATTGGGCAGTAAATAAATGAATGAATGAATGAATGAATGAATGAATAAATAAATAAATAAATAAAGGATTAAAAAATAACAGAGGAATTCCTGCCACCATCCCAAGCCCCTGGTGGACTCCTGGGAGAAGGGCTTGGCCAGGACCCATGGAGGAAGGCAAAGCCTCTACAGGCTGGATGGGGAATGTCTGCAGGCTGGATTAGGTTCATGGGCCAGAGGATCCCCTCCCCTAGTCTAGAAAGAAGTCTACCCCCATCACATCTAGGTAAGCGCTAAAGCTGCAATTCTGTGCACATGCATTTGGCAGTAATCCACACTGAAATCTGTGGAAATTAGTTCAGAGTCAACATGTACAGGATTGAGCTTCATATGATCCATATTTTCTAACAATTAAGTTCAAAGGTCAGACAGGAAAAAATTGTGCAGATAAAGTCTAAGCATCTTAGAAGAGCAGAAGCCATAATAATTCACTATAATGCTTCTGTTTGGTGCCTTGCTTGATTTCCAGTATGATCTCCATGTTCAGTCCAAAGTGTCCACTTAGCAAAATTGGTATGCTATGGATGTAGCCATTTTCCATGACTGTTGCATGTTTACAGAGCCTACTTCCCATTTCAGGAAACCATGTAACACTTCTTGTGTGCTTGTGTATGTGTGTGAACTGGATGACATGACATGACATAGCCAGAGTTTATTACATTGGGAGTTATTTCAGTTTTATTTCATTATAATTTGCATTGTTTTTACTTTAAAAAGTTTTTGATATTGTGGTTAAGTCTGGTATACACATACATAAATTTCTCTCCTCTGCAAGATATCAGGCAAGTCTTTCCTTCCCTGCTATACAAGAGCTTTTTATTGCTTCCAGACAGAGGGCTATGAAAGCAGTACCAATCAGAAAGCACTGTGCGGCAATTCCATCTTTTTTTTTTCCTTAATGGATCTTCTATATTAAGGGGAAAAATGGAAGAAGTGGCATGAAAACATGGGAGGGTTATGAGAGCAAGATGACAATGCCTGGACCCCATCCCCAGTAAAGTCCATGAATAAGGCAAGGTGATAGCAAGATAAAACCCTTGTATGGAAGCACCCTTTAACTGTAGGTGTTAGGGTCTCTATCTGTTGGCCTGAAGCAGATACAGAAGCTCTAATATTTCATAAATAAATCCCCACGCTGAATTTCTAGAGCATCTCTAAAATCAGAGCTAACAACAACAAGAGTTGCTCATAACAAATCCAAAGCAAATATTAAAAGCATATATAACATATAGACCTCACAGTTCAGGAAGCCCAAAAGACAGAGAGGTACATTGTATTCTTACAGTAGACTGACTGTCTAGTGAATTAATATTTATCATGTGCTTTACATTGTCTTTTGTTGAAGAAGGCTATTCCTATTAAAAATACATTTAAAAAGCAGGCGCAACTAAAAAGGCCAGCTTCCACAGAATCCAGCTTCATTTGTTTGAACTAACAGCAGCTATTTATTTAGTTAGAAACTTTTTAATATATGGAGGATTTATTTATTTATTTAGAGAGTGGATTTTTGGAATCCTCTTGGATTATTCCTTCAGCAGCATCTCTGGCATTCTGAATTCAGGTTCATTAGCATCAAACTTACAAGGACTGTTCCCCACCTAGAGTAAACATTTGTGCAGATGAAGGCTAAACAGCTTAGCGAAGCAGGAGTCAGGGTGCTCCGTCTTATTTATTTACAAGCTAATAGTCACTCAGGCATCAGATGATTTCAGACAGCAAATGCTTTCAAATACTGAAATGAGCTCATTACAAATTTTGGTAGATCCAAATTGTATAAACCACCCACATCATACTGACAAGACAGATAATGCCCTCTCACCCAAAAAAACATCACATATAAAGCTTGAGCAATAATTTTTTTTGAACATTAGTGCACATCATCCATAAAAAGGATATCATCCCCAGCATAAAAACAACTCCAGCAACTGTGGGAATATTACCTATATTACAGACATATCCATTTTATAACTTCTTAAAACTACCATGATTCTTAGTTAAGTACCACAAAGGAAGTTTAGTTTGGTGAGGGTGCTGCAGGTTCTCAGAGTACCCTAGCCCACATCACTAAATTACAGCCATGACACTTTCCAGGGGGAGAGGTAAAGTCTGGAAAAGCCATTTACAGTGCAATCCTATACCTGCTTTTCTGGGAGTAAGTCCCATCAAACTCAATACTACTTACTTCTGAGTAGACATGTATAGGACTGCATTTTCAAGAACTAAAACCAACATTACACAACCAGAGTTTGGCTTGTGCAGTGAAAGTTTCCCTTCCACTGCTCTCCACTGGATACCCCCTAAATCTGCTCCAGAGAGTCTCCAGAGGGTTCCTAAAGTGATGTGTTATTCCAACTAAGGCCATATCTACACCAAGCAGAATATGACACTTTGAAATTGGTTTGAAAACTGTATATGGAGTGTGTCCTGGGCCCCAACAGTTCTCAAAACTGTTCTAAACTGGTTTGAAGCAGTTGTGCAGATCCTGCCACAGACAAACAGAGGTTATATTGGGCATGTCCAGGAGAGTCATTCATGCAGCATTAGAGAACAAAAACAGCCTAGATGTACACAGCAGTAAACATTTACATTTCAGTTGTTTGTCTAAGTAGCCTTTCTCTATTTATTTGTGGCTTCTGGCCTGTAGTCTTAGAGCAACCACAAACCATTAATTTAACTGAAATCTTCACAAAAGACCATGGAGCTGTTCGGGAAGAAGTGATGAGATAATTACATCTAGGACTCATCTACACCTGCAGCCCTTTGGGGACTGGGGAGGGACAATCACAGAGTTTTTCACATCTGGGATTGTCCCTCTGGGGCCACACGCCAGCAAGTTGTCCTAGAAGTAAAGAGGGATGTTCCAGGGCACCATTGTTCTTTTAAAAAAAGATGAGACATTTGAGCAATTGCACAGGCATGATCCTGCACCAAGGAACACTTAAAACAAAAAACACACAACAAACTCGGTGCTGAAAGACGTCAAGTGCCATCCCAAATTGGCAAAAATGCTCTCCCCCTCACCCCCTATGCTCACAGCCATTTCCTGACCCCCACTACTCGTGGGAAAGAGGGAGAACCTTGGGAGGAAGAGCCACACTGCCCGCAGAGCTTGGGATGGTACCGAGAAGGCAGGAAAAAATGGGAAAATAGCAGTCTCAGCTATCCTGGGAAAACTGAGTGCTCATCCCCAGTTCACCCCAGGATCAGCTGTGCATCATTTGGACGCGCAGGGACAACCTCGTGACCACCCCAGGATAAATGGCAGGTGTATACAAGCCCCTAGTGACCAACATAAATTAGGAATGCAGAAAAAAAGTTTATGTCTTTACATTCTCTGTTCCTCAAATCACTGCCTCAGTGTCATAACAGAAATCTGTTCTTTCTGAAATACATTTGAAATTCCTATGAGCATTTACCATACTGCAATGAAAAGCAAACTTAGGCACTGCAAAACAGTGGTGTTTTTGGAAGAATGTAAATGGGTGCAAATGCTTCCTGCCTCCAAGATTCCTGTGCAGCTCCTGATTATGTGATTTTTGAAGTCTGCAAGAAATTTCAACCATGAGAGCTACATTTCATAGTTAAAATATCTCCAGTGAGTGGTGGGGCGAGGGGAACAAAAAACAACCATCTATATCCTAATGTTATCCAAGTTATGTGATTTTTAATTAAGGCAGTAGCTACAACAATTTTCCATGGGTACATTATCATATAAATAGGCAGGCAAACAAAACACAGTCCCCAGGGAATTCATTTTTGGAGATGTGTTAGCAAGGGATTCCTCTCATGGCAAACTTAAGAAATTCAGTTGCAAAACTACACAGAAATATCCAAATTTTGCACACACACACACAAAAAAGGATAGAAGGGAAAAGCTGCTGGTAAACTAAATGAAAAGGCACTGAAGGAAGAGTTGCAGAAGTCAAAAGATTTGGAAACAGCCAACCCAAATCAGCAAATTGGTACTTCAAAAAATCCATGTGTCTTTAAAGATTAATAAATGCATTGTGGCATAAATATTGGTACCAAAGTACTTGTTAGATGTAAGTAATACAACAACCTTCTTCTCCCAAATTACCTTCAGTAAATGAAGAGGTTTGGTGATCTGAAGTGTGAAGGAACTTTGTACACACCCACCCTGTCCCTCTTGCTGGGTCTGCAGTCTTACCCACATATTGGCTGCTAAAATCCCAATTAAATTAGTAGAATATAAGCAACCTTGGTCTCTTGCTACAAGAGTTACAGTGACCATATGAAACCTCACCATAATTAAAATGAAACCCGACATGCCTTTAATTTCAGCGAGAAAGAAAGACACCTTGTCTCATCTATATGTGTACAAAGACAAAATATCTAGCTATATCCCTGTGCAGATAATGCATGTGCCTCAATCAATGTAATGCAAATACTTATGTTTGACAGCCAAAGATGACCCAATTGTTTCTCCACTGGACAGTGGTTCTTATACAGCAGCCTTCCCCAACCTTGTGCTCTCCAGACATTTTTAGACTACAACTCCCAGCATTCCCGACCATTGGCCATGCTGGTTGCAGCTGACAGTAGTTGAAATCCATAACATCTGGAGGACAGCAGGTTGGGGAAGGCTGCTACTGGCTGCTAAGTAGGACTGAAAGCACCCACAGAAATGAAACTAAGGGTAGAATACAACTTCTAAACAAGGGGAAGGCAACCTGATACCCCCACTACAGGTGATTTGGACAACAACTCTCATAATCTCTGACCATTGGCCATGCTGGATGGGGAAAATGGGAGTTGTAGTCCTAAAATATCAGGAGAGCACCAGGTTGCTTACCCATGTACAACAGAACATCCTGTTGTACCAATGAGAGTTTGATTATTTAAAGAAGAAACTTAGAAGCCCTGCTTTAAAGATAAGTGTTTATCCCACACAACATACCTCACGTCTGAAAGAATTTTCGACAACATGCTTGCTGCTGAATTTCACAAAACAAAACACAGACATTTATAATATCCCAATATCTGATTTATTGTTAGAAAATTGTATCCCTTTCTTGCAGAAAGGCAGTTAAGAGGTTAAATTTCCCTCTCACTCTTTTGCCTCTAGTCCTTTCCCCTGAGTAAGAGAACAATGAAATCTCCACACTTGGGGTATTGATCATGCTTCCTGTAGGGAGACCTGTGGCTGGCCACAAACAGGATTATGATTACAACTTAAGCAAAATGTGTATTATATTGCTGTGGGAAGCAGAGGGGTTTTAAGAGGAATGAATCAAGTCCTCCTCTAACTAAACACACAAGACCACTGATTGCCTCTTCTACAGTCTGTATGGGGTAAAGTGTGTTATCTGAAGCAGAGCCTGTTTGTCAGCATTGATTAGCAAGAAAACAAATCTAAAGACACAGAAACATAGAGGAGGAAACATATTTCTAATACCAAAAACTAATGTTTATGGAACATCTTCCTAAAATTGTCTTTATGCTTAGTAATTTATCCACTGTGTAGATCAGCACAAAGGTTACATTAATCATACTTTTAAAAAATCGTGCTTAACAATTATGCCTCCCAAATTTCAGGAGAACATGTGCAGCTATTTGTGTGCTATGCACCCTTATAGTTAGATTTAGGAAGAGTGCCTAACTTTTTCCTTCCTTCCTTGGCAGAATTGGCTCAATCCTTCTTAGGGGAATGAGCCTACAAAGTTTAAGATGAACAGGTGCAGGGAGTTTTATTATTTATTTATTTATTTATCTATCTATTTATTTCATTTCATGTCTATACCGTCCAATAACCAAAAGCTCTCTAGGCAATTCACAACAACAACTTTTATGCAAGAGCAGACTTTACATTTTGAGATATCCAAAAAAGGACATGCTTATGGCCTATGTTCCTTACGGACCTTCCTTCTAAAAATTACAGACAGCCTAGAGGTGTTTCTAAATAAGAAATAAGCAATGTTTCAGAAGGATAGGTGCAGTGGTTTCTGTGGAAGCGGAGACCTCAAATTGGGAGGGTGGGGTGTTGATTGATTCATTCTTCCTTCTGTCCGTCCCTCACTTTGGGAGAGGGGCAATTTGTATCAAATTGGCACATATCATAGAGGAGTCTCCAGGCAAGAGAACTACAAAGTTTTAAGAGGAAAGGTGGAGGGGCTAGAGAGTTATGATGACTGAACATTTTATGGCTTTTTACACAGTAAAGCCTGGTGGCATTGGAAGAATGGCCATCCCACAGTCCCATCTGTGCCCCTCCCTCAAAGCACAGGGGTTGGAGCCCCTTGGAAAAAATATGCCCTGTGATTAGACCTGTCAGTCACTCAACACCTTCCCCCCCCCAATCAGCATTTAGAGGGAAACCAAAAGACACTATTTTGGAGACACATTGTCTGCCTTTCCAAAGCCAAACTGCAAACAAGCACTCATGCAGAGTCCACTTTCAGTTCTGGTCACTTCGGAGGGAAGTCCACTTCAGGAAGCATCCAAAATGGTCCAAAGCAGGCTAATTTGACACAGTCATTGGCTGAATCAGATGCATATCTCTAGTAACCACCCAGTGCCACAATATTTCAATGTTATATGTTCATCCAGCAGTATAAATCCTAGTTTTATTATTTTTTCTGGTTCTTTTGCTCTATTCAAAAACCATCTCACTGGTTATGAATAATGAAAGTTCTTAAAGGGATTAATTAAATTTCTAAACTCCACAGAACAAACTCTATCAAATCTATCCATTAATGTATACACACTGAGCCATGCTCCACCAATCTCTGAATGGGTACTCTCATGCAGTGTAGGTTACAGTATCTCAAAACATTTGTCATTCCAAGTGCAGTTCAAAAGGCATTTCAGAGTCCCAAAGAGATATGACTGTGCACAAGTCAAACTACAGCATTCCTGTTGGGAACTAACTAGCTCTTAGAGGTAGACAAATAAGACTTCATCCTCTCAGTCATCCAAACAAACCTTTTGCATCTGGTGATAACTTGGCTCCTTCTTTTCTCTTGGGACCACAGGAATCTTCAAATTTCCCCCTCTATCTCGCTCTTACAACTAATTTTTGTGCACTGGGGAAGAAAAAAAAGAAAGAAAAGATAAATGATTAGATAGTTTTTAATGTTTTAATCAACAGCTTCAGATAGGCTGCTTTCCCCATTCTCTCACTATGGCCTTCAAACAAACAAACAAAACAAACAGAACAAAACAACCTTTGCAGACAAAGCCTTGCCAAATTCCATTTAACTGGACACATTTAGCACTTTCCTGTTCATACTGAACAAAGAGTATGCTTGCAGCATGAAACACACGCTGGAAGTGTACTGGAAGAAATTGCTGCTTACAAATCTTAATCAAGTTGTCATTTTATTTCCCAGGAAAATGGTGGTGGCAGGACAGCTCTACCTCATCTCTTCTCAACACTCAACATTCCATCTCACCCATTCCCCCAACTTACTTCCTAGGGCAAGCAACTTGGCTCCATTAAGCTCAGAGGCAGGCTGCACAGCAGCCCAACTGGGAATGGCCTCTCTATTCACACTAGGCTTGAAACAACACTACATTCCAAGTTTAAGTATGAATCGAAGTCACAGCAAACCCAATCCTGGAGTTTGGGCTGGCATCAAGGGCAAGCATGATTGAGCACCTGCTGATGTCCACATCCCAGCAGGGGGCTACTATCAATATCCCCCTAGAGTTATTTCTCCTCTTTACCACTGCAATCTCCTTGTTCACCTGCCTTTCACTCTGGCTCAGACAACAGTGGTTGTGAGAAGAAGGAGCAGTACATGTTACTGCCTGCTTGCTTACTGGCTCTTTGCCTGTCAATCAAGCAAGTGGAGAAATAGGAGGAGGAGCAACAGCAGCTGGAGACAATGGTGGTGAGAAGGTAGACTCCCTAAGGGAGGGGACCCATTCAGGGAATCCTACCCACAGGCCATATATTACCTGGAGCCAGCACTGCCTGGAGTGCCAATCCAGGCCAAGCAAGTGCAAGTCAGGAGGAAACCATTGGTGAAAACGGGAGAGAAAGTGCCAGGGAACAGATGGAAGAGTTCCAGAGAGCTAAACAAAGGTTCAAATCATCTGGCCCAACCACAAACCTTCCTATTTATTTTGTTAATATCCAAATTCTGTTTTTAGTCTCCAGCAAAACATATGAGGTCTTGTTGAGAGTCCTACATTTTGGATGTGTGTGGTTTTTCTATTCTAAGCAACTAGATATGCTCTTTGAGCATACATTAGGCTACTCTATTCTTTCTGGAGGTTTGGAGGCTGAAGGTAAGTTAAATGAAAAATTCATTAAAGCATTTTAAAAACAAAATAAACTGCAAGTGCACACCACTAGTGTCCCCTTTATATTCATGCCAACTTTCATGGGTCTGAGTTTCATGGTCTTGAAATGATGGCACTGAAAGACAGACAGGCATGCTACCTCTTTTACTATTATAGCTATATGGCTCACTACTAGAATATATCATTAAACAAAAAAACTGCAGTTTACAAAACAATGTTAAGGCTCTACAGTTTCAACCAAGCACCAAAAAGCAGGGAAATTGGGAGTGAAGGTTCACAAGCCTTAACGCCACATCCTCCTGAAGGAGGCAGAAAGTACAAGTGAAATTCTCATTCTCTCAAAGCAGATAAACTATGACGAAAGGATGAAGAATATGATATGCAGAGGTGACTGTGGGGTTGTGGAAAACTGATGACAAACAAGTTAGGGCCACCTACTTCTCTTTGGGGGGATTTAGCGTAGCCCTTCCCCAACCTGGTGCCCTCTGAAGTAAACTGAATTTTTTTAAAAAAACAAAAGCTATGCCATCAAATATAAGATCAAATGAAAAGGAAATAATCAGGATTTGGTAATTCTCATATGATCACAAAGGGTGGACAAAAAAAATCACCAAGTTGTTTTAACAAACACTTTGGCCAAAGGTCTTTTCCCCTACTTTAAACTGCCCTCCTTCCCTCAATCTTTCACCAAACTTCTTCCATTTTTTCAGGTTAGGTAAAACCAACATTTCTTTCTGGCACTCATAAATTTCAGGAAGATTGGTAAAATATTTTTGATTTTATAAATGTTAGAATGACCAACCCCCCAATTACCACTTTATCATGGTAGAATGCTTTTTTCCCCCTAAGGATGCACGGCTGTGCATTTTTAAAGACGACAATAGGTAGTAGTATGTAACACTATGACTACTCAAAGTATGATAGAAGCAAAATAGAAGTAACTATATGTTCAAAGTATTTTTAAACGTGTGCAAAGTGCCTCTCTAAGATATGTGTAGGACAGAAGACTCAGTCGAATTAAATCTAAGGCACACCTCCCCGTCTCCTTCTAACTCTGCAAAGTAGCTGTAGTTCCCAAGCCATTACCAGTTGGATCAACACTAAACTGAGAACCCATGCTGGATATAAACTGAAAAATTGGTATTTAATTGTTCCTCTCAACTCATTCACCACCTCCGGAACTACTGAGACCATCAGTCAAAGAGGCTTCATGAACCTAAATATCCAAGCATTCACTGCCTGACATTAACATTTCTCTGCATCTGAAGATTTCATTTTGTTAATTTGAAGGATGCAATATGTGCATTTTTAAAAGTCATCACAGGCACTAAACTA
Organism: Anniella stebbinsi; assembly: GCA_029215795.1. Lineage (NCBI taxonomy): Eukaryota > Metazoa > Chordata > Lepidosauria > Squamata > Anniellidae > Anniella > Anniella stebbinsi. The sequence goes on along the minus strand of JARDYH010000001.1, from coordinate 305,375,574 downwards.
AGCTTCAGCAAATAAAAAAATATTACTGAAGTATGTATCAGTCCTGGGAACGTAGGTGAATGTCATACATTAAAGAAATTAAAGGGCTGCTTTAGTGATAGTAATGCAAAGTGCTGCATTTTCAAAGGCTCTCGGGTTAAAGCCCCTAAGTATCAAAATTCAATTTCTTATAGGTTTTCAAAATGCTAACTGCATTGAGAGGAATGTTGCCTGCCTGCAACCCTTAAGAAGATTAGGTTATTACCAGCCAACTATGAGAAACGTAAATCCAGTATTAATCCTAATTCCCATTGAACCAAATCTGCATTGTTCAAAGAAAGCCAGGCACATACAGTTTTTCCCCTGTGCTCATATTCCACTGTATGCAGTGATCCATGTCATAAATGCTAGTTGCTAAACCTTTGGCATATGTAAGAAATAAATCCTGACTGTGGCTGCAAGAGCAATTCAAAGAGAAGATGGCAACAAACTGGAGCAATCCCAGTTTTTAGACAGACATGGCACTGCATGCAATAAGAAGAGGATAAGTTCTATTTCTTAAAATAAAAAATATGAATAATGGAAGACACCAGTCATGCTTTGAGGAAAAGTGGTGAATAAAGATAAAGTCTAATGGCCAACTTCTCTGCTGCTCCAAAATAGTCCAATTGTCCTTCATGTAGTTATTACTGCAATGGTATGATGGCAATACTAGGAAGCTTTAAATTCTACTAACCAATATTCCCTGATATTGCAAGACCAAGAGACCATTACTAAAACGCTTATCGAATGCGTCAAGCATGACATGCCAATCACTTTTACTACTAGAGAAGCTCAGCTGTGCAGTGAGCATGTAACCCGTATAGGTATTATATTTACTATCATAGCGGGCTAGATGGACTCACTACAAAGAAGTTGGGATGTACGGATTTTGTAAAATTCATTCCGTCTGTGTTTCATGGATTGTCCACTTATTGACAAAATCAAATATTTTCCAATTTTCCAAATTTGCACAAATTCATATTTGTGCAAATTCGCAAATCTCAAAAATGCACAAATCCCCCCACACTACACAAATCCCCTAAAAGCACATTTTCCTGCTTTAGTCTATGAAAAGCACATTTTTAGCAGTTATTTTTATTTTATGTATTTTTCTATGACTATATTTGCATAAAATTCCAGAGTGTTTAAAGTAAAACAGTCTGTAATTTCACAGAATCTGTGCCTCTCCGAACAAGCTGGTCAGCTACAGAATCCATGGGTTGGATTCGTAGATATCTGAACTCATCTGATTCTGTTGAGGATTCCTCCAACATCCCTATAAAGGAATAAATAAAAACATTTCCCAGGAGCTACTTTGGCCTTGTCTAGACTAGGAAAGGGGAGAAACTTCCCTTCTTCCTTCACCCTGTAACTTGCAGTCACTGGAGCCATCCAAGCTTAGTAAGTGAGGTTGAAGGTAAGGATAGTCAAAGGGAAGACAAATTAAAATCCAAACTTGAGAAAGATTCAGGAGTTCTAACATTCACCTCATAACTGAATGATTGCAAGCCTTCTGAAATTTATACTTCCAAGCCTAAAAGTTGGTATTCAGTGACATCACCAACTCCAAAGAGCAATTCAGTGATATAAAAAGCAGTTCTACAAGGCTGAGGCTTCATAATTCACACTATTCCTAAAGCTCAGGACATGTACAATGTCTTTACCTTATGTATTTTCACAACAATCCTGCAAATTAGCAGCACAGTATCCTTATTTTATATAATCTATAATAAAGAAGAACTAAAGTTTAAATAGTGGCTAACGCAAGGCTATAAATTGAGTTTATGCCCCTTACCTGCCATTTGAATTCAAGTCTAAGTCCAACACTGTTCAGTGTTAGGCTACCTCTACAAGAGAGGTTTAATGCTCTTTCAAGGCGCTTTAAAAAATTTACCTCTACAAGAACGGAGCGCAAATCGGGCGTAGAGGCGCGTTATCTCGCCGATTATGCGCATTATTGCATGCACGTTAAACAGCGAGTTTTATTTTGCTCCGGCCGTTAAAGCGCATTTTGCCTATGTGAACAAGCGCTTATGCGCATTAACTACTTGTAAAGCGCATTTTGGTCATCCTTTAATGCGCTTCGCCGCCTCTCACCACCTCTCGTGCAGAGGTATTAGGCGTAAATGCGCTTCAGCGATTATGCGCTTAATCGCCTAACCAGGCGCAAAAGCGAATCCTTGTAGAGGGGACCGTAACTACAATTTCTTCAGTCCCAATCTAAATTAGGACCCCCTCCCCTTTTGCAATCTCCTAGCCTTTAGTAAACTGAGTATAATTGCCAGTATAATTGTGATTACTGAGTATAATTCTAATCTCATCTTGATTGGCTTATAAAGTGCATGTGTGAGAAACCTACATGGACCCAAGGCTGTCCAGCTCAAATACCGTAATATGACAAAAAAAATCTCAAGGAAAGGTATGTAAAGGTAGTCATGGAGGGCAGGGAAAGATAAAGGTAAACCCAGATTCAAGAGTAAATTTGCAAAGCTTTTCACCAAAAAATACTGAAGCAATAAAAAGTTAACATTGCTTGGGTTTTGCATTTCTCATCCCCTGAGATCTAATTGACAACAATTCTGAACACCAATTTCTTGTTCCTCTGCTGCTTATAAATGCACCCACCTGGTCCCCAAAGACTTGGATGTGCAGCATTTCTCACTTCTTCGCCCATTTACCATAAGCATTCATTAGAGCAAAATGATACAACATCCTGTTAACTTGTCTGCAAGTAAGAAGATCAGAGGTGAGAAAACAGAACAGGTGAGTAGAGCAGTAAGAAAAGATGAAAGTAGTTGGTGTAACTTTAGTGTTTAGTGATGAAAATGGCATATAGCATACTCATTGGAAGACCTAATGCTGACTGTAACCCTCAAGGCTGCAGTTCAGTGAATCAGAATGCCCTACAGAGGCTGAAATTGCCTCACTAGGCATGTTTAAAGGTAAGTACAGGCAGCTCCATTGTTCCAGGGTATTTCACAGAAGGATAATGAGATGGCAATCTCAGATGTTTGTTATTACCAGAATCTTATTCTTGTTGATATCTCAAAGAGGATAGAAAAGACTGTTTCCTAAAAAAAAATGCAATATCATAACAGCTCTAAAATAGATATAATTAAGTACCTTCAAAGTGGCAAAGGAACACTACTTTTATTTTATTTTTAAAAAATGCTTAGAAAAGACAGCAAACAGAATCTGATCCAGATTCGCTAGCTGCCACAATACAGCTCATGGATATATGCAACAAATACATTGGAGATAAACACGCTTGAACAGCCATCAGTTTCATTAGATATGTTGATACTCTTACCTCCAGGACAGAGGAACATTTACATGCTTTCTAGATGACTAGGGATTAGACAGATGCAAATTGTTGGCTGCAGATATTGGTGAAGAAATTCTACATGACCTGGGACCACGGAAGATGTAGCCGGCTGTCCCAGGTGCTGCCGTAAGTACACGTAAGCGTGGCAGCAAAAATGGGCACAAGGGGGAAGCCAAGTCCACCATCCCCAGGATGGCGGGGTGGGAGCCTGATAGCACAAGGGTTTTTTTTTTTTGGAACACTTACTTTTTTTGTAGCAGCACTCGTTTGTTACCCTGCCCTCACAAGTTATTTTACAATATTACAACAACCTGAACATACAATTACAATTAAACACACACAGAAGCAGCAACACCAGTAGCAGGAGTTGCTAATGATATTAGTCTTGGGAGAGTAAAAACATTATGCATGCCTCTTTTCCCTTCATGTTGCTAATAGGAGCTTTGGGTGGGATGGAGATTCACATTGGGTTAAGGGCAGGGGAGAAAAGTTTCAACCCCCCTCTTCCAGAAATTTCAAAGTAGCTGTCTCAGGCTTTTAATTAGTAAACAATAGTGCTGTGCCAAAATTTTCTCCCATGAGAATTTCAACCATTCGAAATTCTCTTTGATAGAAAAGAAATTATTTTCGAAAATAAATTCAAAGGAGAAGAAATTTCAGAGAAATTCTCATGGGTTTGGTTCAGTATTCTTGTGTTTGCCTTACTTATGAGATGGCTGAGGAGTGTACGTAAACATCCTGTCTTTCATTGTACAGTCATCTCTCTGACAGCCTGTAGCCTCTTTAGCTTCCTGAACATCCTGCCCAGGGAAAATACCATAAATTTATTCCTCCTGTAGGGCCTTTTCAGATCAGGAAGTGCAGACAGCCTGGGAGACTGCAGAGCAATGGTGAGATGTGTAATAGAAAGACAAATATAGACAGTACCCTCAGTCACCTCAGTGATTAGTTAAGGTCAAAAACATCATCAACACACATCAAAATAAGCTATAAAATGCCCTGGGAATGAGGCAAAAAAAAAATGGAAGCCCCTTTCATAGGAGAAAGAAAACTTTCCGGAAATTCCTGAGAATTTTTCTTTGTGTACGTCCTAGAAATTAAAGGACGCTTTTTAGAATTTTCGCCACATTTTCTTCAGCATTATTTTTTGTAGTTACTGCATTCCCTCCCTTTAATGCACTAGAGAGATGAAAGGCATATGAGGCATTGTGGAGGATGCAAAATGGGGGCCAGGTTGCCAACACAGTTGATTCAGTGCAAACAAAACAAAACCCTAAGGACAAAAAGTAAGAAAGAAGCTGTTCTACAACCCTTGCCAATGGTGATACCTACCTGTGAGAAATTGTTGGAGAACAATGAAATTGCTTTGCCAATTTCTCTACCCACAAATAGGGTGGAGAATTTTGAGAGGCCACTTGTGCACAGCTCTAGTAAACAACAACAACACAGGAGATCCTAAGTATGTATCTCCGTTGACACATGTATCTCCTCTGTAACATCTAATTTGGCCTTTATTGGGAAGGATGCCTGTCTGAACTCAGTGCAATTTACTTCCATGTAAATTGGCACAACATTAGGCTATTGACCCATTTTCTGAATATGGACTATATCATGAAAGTGGATATAGATCTAAAATGCTACTTTGCAATAGCAAAATCAAACAATTAATTAAAATATAGCTTTTTTAATGTTTTGGACATGCTTCTAAGATAAGATGTCCATAGTGTTTCAGATGAATTCTTCAGCCTCATTCTCCTGTCACACAGAGCACTGAAGAATTTACATAAAAGTCTTGCAAATTACTGAAGAATTTGCCCACATTACGTTAGCTCACAAAACCATTTATGTGCATTAAGGTACACACAGCCCCACAACCTCCTCCTCCCATTCATTCAACATGCAGAGGGGGGAGTACACCCCACAGATGGTAAAGCAACAGGCAGGGCAGCAATCGTGCAACAAGTAGGTGACTGCATTCCCTCCATTAAAATCAGAGTCAAGCACTTCCCCAGGTTCAGTGTTTTAGCACTTTGTAAAACCAGCAACAGAAGCTTCCAAAACATGGCCAATTCCATGATAGGTACAAGTGTACAAATTTCTTCCTGACACTAGACCATTAAATTAAATGTTTACAAAACACTGAACATATTAAGAAATAAGAGAGTTTGTTGAAGGTTAAGGCAGCAGAACCATTAGCATTTTGATAGCTTTCCACAACACATAAAAGAAGTAAGTCTTTAAAATTCATTGCCCAAAGATTAATCCTCCTCTTACAGCCTTTCCTTCTCAGCTTGAGGCAGCTATCAAGCTAGCTTTCTATTCTTTAATACCTTTATGAAGAAGAAGAAGAAGAAGAAGAAGAAGAAGAAGAAGAAGAAGAAGAAGAAGAAGAGGAGGAGGAGGAGCAGGAGGAGCTGCTCCAGGAGGCTGCTAAGGCTGGAAGGCTCAAGTCACTCAGAAACTGAATCCCACAGTTTTGGATAGAAAGGTTGCCTCTTGCTAGAACAAATCCACTCTCCACAGTGGGACATCATTAATAAATGAAAGGACGATCATCTTCAATCACTGTAAATTCCTTGAAGAGTATCTGGTTCATCTTTAGAAATTCATGAGCCCCCAGAATGTCTATTATTGACTTGAAAGTAACATTGCAGTATGCACAACATATTGGTAAGGGGTGGGTGGGTGTGGAATAAACAGGCCTCAGCAGTTAGATCGTGAAAAATACAGAAGATAACAATTAAAAAGCATAGTTGTAACTCCTATGCCTTGTGCGTCCTTTAAAATAGTTTCAGCTGTAGCTTTGGGCTCATCTTGATGGTGTTTACCTTTGAGTAAACATGCATGCATAGGATTGGGCAGCATATATTATCTTGTTCTGACAATGCAACTAGGAAGATTTCAACTGGTGAATTTGCCACTCTACACACAGCCCCCAAATGCAAATACAAAAGAAAGATTATGCTTAAGTGAATCAGGTGCAGACTTATGAAGACAAGACTAAGTAAAACAAAATGGTCTCATACCTCATATTTATGAACACAGGAAGTACATAGGTTGTCTTTAATTCTGAAATAGTTGCTCTTTCTTACCAACCAGTTACGGTACTCTTTGATTTGTGCCCAAGCATTTTTATATGCAGTAACTCATACTTGCCCAAATATTAAAAGGCAAGTCTGACTTTCATAAAGAACTCAATTCAACTTTGTTTCAGGGGCAACACCTGGATCTTTCCATGATGTTTAACTACAGCACCTCAATTCGCCTTCATCCTTTCACAAAAGGATATTTATTAAAGATACCTGTCTAGTGGGAAGCACAAATCCTACTTGAGGGCTGAGCAATGCATTCACTTCTTGGACATGTCTTTGAGTCATTATTATTTCTTGGCTAGCACAGGCTGAACTGATGGAGGTGATGGAGAAGTCAACACAGTCTTCTGTCACAAGCCAAGTTTTCCACCTAGAAAGCTACTAAAATCAGTAATTTTGAAGCATTTGTAGTAATGCATGAAATTGGGATACAGGACTGGATCATTCTGATGAATCCTTTACCACCTCAACTATCTATCAAGAAAGAAAGACGGTGCATGGATAAAAGATAAATAAATGGTCCCATGAACTGTCAATTCCTAAATAAGAAGGTTCCCTTTATGTTTAAGGCAGGCCAGTTACTGCATCACACGTGATAAATCTTCTAAAACATTGACTCCAATGATGAAGTTCTCTAAAGGTAGGATGCCACTGCTTCTGATCCCTACTCAGACTGTTTGCCTTTGCATACTGTGCCATTTCATTACTACCAGCCACACTTTTGATTTATGTCCATGGGTTTATACCTAGCAACAAATGCTGCTAATAAATTGAATCCTCTTTGAAATGCATTTAGAGAGTTATTGGAAGACCCAGAAAATTACTGTATCATCAGCTTACAATTGATGCATCTGTTTCACTTCCTCCTTACTAAGCAATTCAGAGTCTAGACAGAGCCTACTTTTACTACAAGTCACAATTCTGAATCATAAAGAAAGAAAGGAAAAAGAGCCAGGAAATCAGATAAGGATCAGATCAAGGAACACTGAAATGTTTATTGATTTATTTCATGTATATTCCATTTTTCATTTGAGAAACTCAGTGGCATACATGGCATTCCCACGCAGGCTCCTATCCAGGCATGGCCCAAGCTTAGCATCAACAATGCAACAACATGATGTGCTATCAGACTATTCCCTTCTAGGCCTTAGAAGAAAAACATGGCAATAATGCTTAGAGCAGGAGGTCCCCAACCTTTTTGGACCCATGGGTACATTTGGGAATTGGAGGAACTGCTGTGGGCACCACCACAAAATGCTTCACCAGTGGAGTGCTGCTTTGGCATCTGCTTGTCACGTCTATGGATCTTAGGCTGAGCCTTATTAAGCAAAAATATTTGTTTCGTGTCTATTGAACACCACAACACAGAAGAGGTGACAGTAAAGGAGAGAGGCACCAATTCATTATGTCACTTGGCTGATCCTCAGGAACAACCTATTCTTGCCTGGGGCAAGTGGAAATGAGTTGGTTTCTTCATAGGATGTTATAAATTAACAGCCTTAAATATTCTCCAGTGGTTTGTAACAAATTTCCTATGACTTGAAGCATGTTCACAATAAAATTGTTATGGCTTATTTTTCAATCCAGGTCACTTTTTTCCTTCTTGAACTAAGCAGGCACGTAGGCTAAGTGACTTAGCAAAGAGATCACACATTTAAGTTATGATGTGCACAAATCAGCAGTGTATGAAGCATTTTGCAGCAATCACACTGGGGATTTGCTCTCATGGTCCTTGATTCACAACACCCATTTTCCACACGCATGCTTCATTCCATGCAGGAAAAAAGAATGAAATTTACAGAAATAAAAAGAATAGATTTGTGAAGTTTTTATTGAAGAAAAGACAATAAAAATAGGGGGGAAATAATAACGGAGAACTTCTGGAAACAAAAGCATGGTATCTATGGTTTAAATATGCTGGCTTCAGAGAAAGAAGAATTGCTATTACTTAACTCAATTACATAGCAACAGCTTAAATACTTTGTCTTTAAAAGGACTGTTTTGTTTTAGCCCATATAAACTGCAATTTAAAACTAGCAGACATATTTTTGTTCATCATTCCATAAAGGGGTGTGTGGAATTTTGATCCAAGCACAGCTCAAGTAAATGCCCAGTATGTTTAGTACAGTATGTTTAGTACAGTTGCAAACTCTGTGTGAAAGGATCTGTCTGATCCAACAAAAACTTTTAGAATTAGCCATAGCAATGGCTGCCATATAAAACAGGGATCAGAACTGAATGATTCCATCACTTCCAGAAATCATAAAACAATTCCATGACTCGCAGGTTTGTGTAGTATACCTGAAATGTAGTTAAGGCCTTTTCAATAAACGGAGATGCTCTTTTTTCTTGAGAACGTGCGCCCTTTCCTTCTTTTCCAAAATCAGAATTTGGAGAAAAATAAGTGGAACCACTCTTCCTTTAGCCTTACAAAACTGGGGGGTGAGGAGGGGAAGGAGAGAAATACTACATAGCTTAACCTTATTTCCAATCATCTGAATAAATAAAGAGAACCCATTTATAACACAAAGGCTCAGGTTGAGTTACAATGCAAAACCATGCCTCCCAAAAGATAAAAGACTATTAAATAAATAAATATTGTTGAATTACACTTTATCTTTCTCTCTCCCTCCTATTACTCAGGAATTACACAACAAAAGCATGTTCCAAGAAGCTAATTTCCCACTTTACATTATTTTACAGTCAATTTCTATGGTCTAGGCAGAGGTCCCCTCTACAAGGTTTTGCTTTGACACCCGGTTGCCTGATTATGCGCATTTATGGATAAGCGCATTTACTCCTAATACCTATTCACGAGAGGCGGTGAAGCTCATTACGGGCTGTATGAAATGCGCTTTAAAGTTGTTTACATGCAAAGAATCGCATGTTTACATGGCAATAAAGCGCTTTAACTCCCGCGGTAAATTTTAAGTTGCTATTTAACACGCATTCAATAATGCACATAAGCGGAGATAAAAAGTGCCTCAACCCCCGATTTGCACTCCGCTCTTGTAGAGGTAAAATCTGTATTGCACCTTGAAAGAGCTTTAAATCGCTCTGGTAGAAGCACCCATAGATATCTGCCATATGAATTTTCCTGGGTTATTGTAATGATTTTTCTAAACAGCAGTCTGAGAACGAAAATTCTGCAGAAAATATACTGCCTCGCCTTTTCTTCCCAGTCATTAACAAACCCAAACACAAGAAGGAAATTGTGGAAATGTATATCCCCGCCATGAGTTTCTGATGGCACACTTTTCTTCCTTTTCTACCTCCACCAACACCACCACTACTACCACCCCTCAACCTCAATTAGGATAGTCTCATTCCTAAGGACTGTTCTCTCCTACACTCCACACCCACCTACATTTTGTTTTCAGTCCTTTTGAAGCTGCACATCCCTTCCTGAATCAGCTTTCCCTGTGATTGCTTTAAGGTCAGCTCTCCAGTTCTCTGGATTCTGAAACCTGCTGAGCTTACTGACCACAGACATATTTCTCTCTCTATTACAATGAACCATGTCAGTGGTTGGCAGAGAGCGACTAAGTAATGAAGCCAATCTTGTGGTGCCCTTCCTACTCATATTTTCATGCAAACGTGAGTGTTCAATAAGTTGGTTTCCACTGTGTGGCCTATCACTACAGGCAACCAATTACCTGCGTGAATTCAGCTGCTATATAGAGAGCCTAAAAGTGGCTACAGTTTAGCGTATGTCATCTGAATCATCCTATATTTAAAGCTTGATGATTACACCAATCTAGAAGCTGGCCTCAGAGCCAAGCATTGCTACTAGAGCCATACTACACAAATAAAGAAAATAAGTAGGACAGAATTTCTTGGACTTTAGGTGGGGACTGAATGCCCCCCTATAAAATAAAGATCCCTGCACACAGAAAACTAGCACATCAGCAGGTAGGGTTCATGGTTAACCTTCCCTTTTACATATTACTTTTCAAATTAATGTCAGTCTATGATAATACTTGAATAAATAAGCTAATCAAGGGCTGAAGTACAGACTTCAACAATAACTTCTCTCCAGTGACTGCAGCACCACCATCTGGAAAGTATGAATAGAAAGCCTTCTTCCCAACTCTGAAGCTACTGAGGTGGTTGGGAATTGGCCCAGCAGTTCTGCAGCAATCTTCTCCCCTTCCCCATCTCCAAGGTTGGGAGGAAACCTGGGGGAAGGTGTTAGAAGCACTTTCCTTGTCTCTCTCTCTCCCTACAGGGAACAGGTAGAGAGAAGGAGGCTCCTGCAGGCACTGCTCAGTAAGGGAGGGGCAGAACTTCAATGTTGATGACTGGCTGAGCTCCTTCCTGCAAAGAGAAGCAAAGATGGGAAGAGTGCTTGCAATCCCCTGCTTGTCAGAGAGATTCTGAGCCCCTTCATCAAGCACCAACTGAAGCTAGAATGCTAGCCTCATGACTTCACTGCAGAAAAGGGTTTTCTGTTGGCCATTCAGCCACCAGATGGGAGGACCCTGGAGACCACCATTTTTAGTTTGGCTAGCCAGACTAGCCAAATATGGCAGACCTATGTTGAAGTGTACTGGTAAAAAGTCAAGAGCCTTCACCATTAAACTGGCAAGTCCAGAAGATCTCCACTCATTTCACCGTCATCTGAACATCCTTTATCGCTGTTGCTACAAAGAGGATATTATCGATAGCAATACTACAGATATCTGACAGCCTCTGACACAGAGAGGTTACAGGTGGTGCCAGCAATACTGCCATACAGTACAATCCCCATAAGGAATCACCACTACATAGAAGCACTTTTCATATGAGGGCTGTAAACTGTAGGTCAGCTCTATGACAGGGTGTATTGTTACAAGGTAACAAATTCTGAATTTTCATTTTATGTAAACAAGCCCTCTCACAGCAACATTTCAAAAAGAAGCTCCTATATAACATCATGGCACTCCACTTACTTTTAGCCTGTTTATTTATAATATAATCCATCTCACCTAAATCCATGTGCTTTGTGTGGGCATAATGTTGCTGCAATCCAAGAGCACATATACGTTTATTCTCAAGACTTGGTTGATTTTAATAATGTATTAATTTTATACGCTTTTAATCAGTTTTATGTATTTTATATTGTCTGTATGATGCTGTTCCCTGCCTCGATCCGGAGGGAGAGGCAGGTAAGAAATAAATAAATATATTATTATTATTATTAAATGGTTTTATATTGCCTTTTTAACTTTTAATGCTTTAAATTTTTCTATACTTGTTATATTCTATGGTTTTTAATTGTGCACTGCCCAGAGAGTTGGATCATGGGAAGTATAAAAATGTAATAATAAATAAATAGTTTCAGAGGGCGGGTGCTGCAACACTAAATGCTCTACTGCAAGTGCATTTTGTGTTGACTAGTGGCTGACTGAGCCTTACAATCAATAATACAGGTAAAAACATACTAATGTTATTGTGCAGGTCATTCAACAACACAAAAAGTCATTTCAGAAGGTCATAAGTTGGCATAGCCAGAGCAGCACAAGGAAGTGAACAATCTCACTTGGTGTCACAAGAGCATAGGAAGTTGCCTTATACTGTTCTCAGGCCATTCGCCTCTCTAGCTCAGTTTTGTCTACACCAGCCTTCCTGAATGTGGTGCCTTCCAGATGTTTTGGACTTCAACTCCAATCAGCCCTGGACAACATGACCAATGGTGAGGGATATTGGGAACTGTAGCCCTAAACATCTGAAAGGCACCAGGTTGGGGAAGGCCGGTCTACATTGATTGGTAGCAGCCTTCCAAGTTTACAGATGGCGGTCATTCCGAACCCTAACTGGAGTTGCTGGGGAATGAACCTGAGACCTTTTGCATGAAAAACTTGTGCTTTATCACTAATCTACAGCCCTTCCCTTTGAAGAAGAGAGAATATGGATATTCATCTAATGCAAAAATCTTGCAGAAATCTAAAGTTCACATGCACAGAATCACTGTATAATCTTGGGGAAAATTCCCTTTCCCCACACCACATACAGTGATTAGTTCAACTTTTCAATACAGCTCCTTTAAAGATCTCACTTTTTGATCCATAGTGTCCAAGACTCAGTACAAAAATTAGCAGCTCTAGATGAGCTTTAGTTGTTTGTCCACTAGTCTTTTTGATTGTCTGCTGACCAATACAGCTAAATACAGAAGGGCCTTCATGCTGGCCAGATTTAATGTCCTTCCATCTAAGATACTGGAGGGTAGATTTTAAAAAATCTCAGCAGTCAATCGATGCTGTCCATGTAATAACTATGAGGTGGAGAATGTGGAACATGTACTGTTTTTCTGCAACTTTTATAACAAGGCTAGGGATGATCTGTTACGTCCCATTACGCAGTGTTTTTCGGGATGTACCAGGGAAACCCTATTGGCTAACCTTCTCCAGGGCTCAAATAAGTACATAAACCTGCAAGTAGCAAGATTCCTCTGTGCTGCGATGAGGAACAGAATCCAGCTGAGTTAGTGATGAGCTGCAGGAAATTGGATTTTTTAAGTATTAATTAACGAGACACATGGTGCATAGATAGTAAGAAAAGATTGAACAAGCTTACAACATATTGGGTCTGTTAGGGCTCAAGGGAAAGTATCACTTATTCTATAGAGATTGCTGAATATTCAAAACTTACTAAGCCTGCATTTTAACTTATAAGTTTTTTTTTTCTTATGTTCTGTTCAAATCGCTGTTGTATGGTCTGTGGACTTTTAATAATAAAGTTGTTGTTGTTGTTGTTGCTGACCAATACATCTAAGCATCAGGTAAGTGGTGTCCAGTCCCCTTAAAATCACTGCATACAACACGACCCTATCTATGATATATGCACTACAAGACAAAGCAATGGGTTTCTAGCACACAATCACAAACAATCCGAAATGTGGATTAGTAGTATCATTCTAAAGGCAATGCCTGCAGCTATGTGTGACGTACATTCACTATGGGCAGCCAAATGCACTCAGTGATTTCAAGCAGACAACACTTAGTCAGGTGATCCTATGAATCTCTATAACACTTGGACAAATCTCCCTCAGCTGGAACCATTTCAATGTTGTATAGTTTCAGAATCTGTAATATATAACGGTTCCACTGATTCTCTCTGAGATATGATCCAATACTTGACACATTCCCATCTGGTGTAAGTTACTACAGTATCACAATAAGAGGATTATAGTAATTGCTTTGAATAAAGGATAAGCAGCAGAAACAGGTGAATTTAAGTAGCAAGAAGCCTACAAGTTCAAAGAGCCCTATTATTAATATTTATTATTTGGTAAGAATTCTGAATATTCTCAGTGCAATGCAAAGCACAGAATGTCAAGGCTACTGCTTCAGGGAGCGTGAAAGTTGAATAAACTTACATTGCTCATACAAAATGTGCTAGAAATCTAAAAGAAAGTCTACACACAATGTATGATGAGTGGGAGACAGAATGCAGCTATAAGAGAAAGATTGTAAAGAACCCAAAACAACCCTGCAACAAAATATAAGTTAATAAAAGTAATTTAGAATAGAAACAACTTGTTGTTTTGAACAAATGTAAACTTCTGCTGTCTCCACCATATTTCTTCAAGATCAGATGCAAGGAAAATGTTATCAGGTAGAAAAGAAAAGTAATTTTTGCTGTATTTATTTCATCCTTCTCAGTCCTCAACAATATTTCCCAAATAGTCCAACTAGTAAGTGTTCAAAATGAGAAGCTTTGAAAGCTTCTGATCCTTTCACTACAGTAAGGAAAAACTCTTAATCCTTTCAGACTCCGATAACCGGTTGCTCCTTAATCTCTTGAGACTCCATCACTCACAACTGACATGTCCCTTCATACAACTTGAAAGCAAAAGTATCATATTTAATTGGCACTCTTACTGTATACTTACAACCACTATCAGTCTGGAAAGCATCTCTAGGCCATGAATTTGGTATAAGCACCTTATTAGAAAGATGTTTAAAATATTATGACTCATAGAACAAAATCCAGTTATCATATGCTAATGCCCATAAAAATGCAGTACACATGAAAATAGAGTGTCTACAAACAAAGGTATTCAGAACACTGACTATATATGTTTCAACACCAGGTTAAGGCCTTCCTCTTCAAGCAGTCATTTCATTTTTAATCCATTTCTGTGATTAGTAACTTTACTGCTGGCTCTTTAATGTTTTTAATACTTTAATATTTTCATTGTTGCATTATTGTTTTTGTTATTTTATTGTTGTTTTGAGTTTTTGATGATTGTAAACCATCTCAAGGATGGAGGTGTGAATGTCCCCCCAAAAGGAAAAATAGCAGGTGGGGGGCCTTCTCCCCATTTTTTTCCAAGGACCATTTTTGTTACAACTGTGGCACAGCAGTAAAAAGTGGAAAGGCAGTGATTGAGCCCACATTGGCAACAGTGCAGTTTCAAACAAGTAGGACTAACTCCCCTCCCCATTCCTGTAGTTAGCAAAGTGCAATGGAAGGCAATGTGTTACTTCTGGGCAGCCATGTTTTGTCCCTGCCCCAGGCAACCTTCCCGAGAGCCAATCAACATTGCTTCTACCAGCCCATGCTGGAGCCAGCTAAGGTCAAACGGACTCACAAACTGCACTGAATCCTCAGTGACAGGAAAATCCATCACAAAATCAATTTGGAAAAAGACCAGATATAGGGCAAGAAATCCCACACTAGCTACAGAGAGGGCCGTGCATCATCTGACACAATCGACTTGGGGGTGGAGTAGAACTGGAGTAAAAGCTCCATGTAGATGTCCCCTAAGGGTTGGATTCAGTATGTGGTATCCAATGTTAGTCTAACTGGTCTCCCATTTATTTCAGTTAGTCTACTCTAAGTAGGACTAATATTGGATACAACCCTAGCTGTTTTATTGTGACATGAGCTATTATAGGCAACAGCCAACTTTGACAGAAATATAAAACAGGCCAAGGAGGTAGCTGGTATAGATTCAGAGCATGGACAACATAGCACTCCTCTGTATATTGGCAATACACTACAATCTGTATTCTGAGTGAACTCTAAATGGATCTCAAGTCCATGCAAAACCACCAGAAGCACTCATCCAATGACCTCAGTGACCAAGCTAAACAATAAGGGACAAGGCACACTCTCAGATACAACATTGTTGTTTTTTCCAAGGACCATCTATGGGTTTTTTTCCTGAAAAACTGGAAAAAAATTAACAGCTTTGTATTATGAAATATTTTCTTTTAGAACTCAAGACAAAGTATTTATATATTGTTACCCATCCTTTAATCCCCCAAAATGATTTCTAAAACCTATGTAATAAAAAAACCTCTCTTAGAAAGACTAGAGATGTAAAATGTCTGGAATTAATGAAGCCATGGAGGGGAAATGTTTTTTTAAAAAAAATCCTCTGTGCAAGTTTTCCAGCCTACTTAGTTCTTTCATTCTTTATTAAACTTACTGATAGACATTTATGCTCAGTTTCCAGCATGTGAGTAGAATCACCATTGTGCATTCCTGACAGTAAACGTGCATCCTTGACAGTTTGAGTTTTGTTCTATGCAGTCCTGTGTTTCTGATGTAGATCTAATCTATTCAGACGATAATTACACATTTACTAATTGAGTTTACTTTTAAAAGTTTTAAAAATATAATGATAATTTTATGAGCAAACTAAGTTATACATAAAATAATTACAGGAGCAGAAAGGGTGCTTTATGTTCCTAAAGACAGCCCTCTCCAACCTGGTGCCCTCCAGATGATTTGGACTGTACTGCCCAGCATTCCTGACAATTGTCCATGCTGCCTGAGGCTGATGGGAGCTGACATCCAAAATATCTGGAGGGAACCAGGTTGTGGAAGGCTGTCTTAAAACAACAAAGTGACTTTAGATCTGTAAAGAGTGCTAAAGAGAGAGGGAGGGAGGAAAAGACAGAATATTGCTGATTTTTTCCATTTTCCACCAAATTTCCATTTTTTCCCCAAATTCCCTGTCCCAGGAAAACAAAACTGGTTTTTTCCCATGGTCTCAAAATTCCCAAAAATGTTACATCTCTACTCGAGGGCATCTGATAGTTAGGGGGTACATATATTTAAATCATCATCATTACCCTGCACTCTCAAATAACAAAGCAGAGCTTTGCCATCCTAACCTCACTGGCTTCATTGGAACTATGAATCCTAGGTACAGTTACACTGGCTAGAAGGCACAGAGATACCAAATGCACATCCCCATGCCCAACTGGGCGGAGGAGGATAGTTGTGTGTGTGTGTGAGAAGAGGAGATGTGGAGGCTCGCCATTGGAGGCCTCGTGTGGTGCCACTGGGCGGTGATAGGTCTGCAGGGATTAAGGAGCCTGGCAACGGACCCGCCCGGCATTCCTTCTTCTGTGTTGCTCCCTCCCTCCCCTCCCTGTAGACAGTGTGGGCTCCACCAGTCGTCTTTAGGAGGCCAAGTAGGAATTTTTTGCTCTTAAACCTAATTTGGCTAAGAGCTTTTTCACCTACTTCATACTGTAAGTCAGATGGGGTGTATTAAATAGGTAAATTGGCAATGATTGGTCACATAATATTGGCGGTAGGTGCGGGCATCTTTAGCTGTTTTGTAATGGTGAACATTCTCAAGCACCGTTGAGGTGATGGGTAGTGCCTGAGGCCCACATCTGGGAGTCTTGCGGCACCAGATCATTGGGATAAGGTTTACCTATGAGGCCAACCCTCCTCTCCTACTCGGAGCCATGCGGCACGGGATGGGCAACACTGGAAGGCCTCCCTTCCCCAAAGGATTGGGCACCACCCCAAAGTCGGAGAATTGTTTTCGCCTGATCCCAAGATTTGGCCTGTAGAGGCCAATGGAAGATGCCCGCCTTGGTGTTCATTTCCCCTTTTACAGATCTTTAATAAAAAGTGGCCCATTTTAATCCCATTCACTTGTCTCGACTCTTTATTTTGTACTACACTCGCAAATACAGGTTATCTAAAAGACCACCTGCTCCTGTACAAGCCTGCCCAGCTTTTAGGTCTTTGGAAGAGGCCATTTTTTCCGCCCCGCCCAAATCTGATTTGGCAGGCGCTGCCTCTGATGATCTTCTGCAGCTGGCAAATATCTTTTTTATTCTGGAGGCCATGGTTTCATAAACTGACCAGTTATGGCCATTATTAAGTTTGCAGAAGTTGTTTTAACGTGGTGGTGTTTTTATTGGTTTTATTGATGTGTTTTACCTGACTTGTTTTAATGTTTTAGATTGTTCTTTTACTTTGCATTTTATTGTTATTAGCTGCCTTACCCACTATTTGGTGGAAAGGTAGGATGTTTTATTGTATTTTGTAATATTTTATTATATTTTTATCATTGCTGTTAGCTTCCTGGAGCACAATTTGGTGGAATGGGGGGATACAAATTTAATCAATCAATCAAATCAGTGCATTGGCTTAACAATGCTTCCCCCCCCCCCAACAAGTAGTAGCAATGACTCCCACAAAAGATACACAAGGCAAGTATGAACCATGCAGAAGAAGAAAAGATTCTTGACTATGAAATTTCCAAAGGCAGGCAAGCTCTCATATGTACTTTTCAAGGCACCAGAGAATCCAGCCATCTTTCTAGGTGTTCAGCAGGTACTACACTCCAACCTCACTTCTGGTTGCAGCAAGATCACAGCATAGTCGCATGCAGTAGCACAAAGAGTCACTCCAAACAAAATTCCACTGCAACTTACTACAGGGATGAGAGAACATTGTCTCAATGGCTTCGTTATCTTCCCCAAGAAGTGGATCTCCAATGTAGATGGGTGAGATGAAGGGAACTGGGCAAATGGAAAGGCATTCTGAAGCACATAAGAGCCAAGCAATAAGCTATATGGGGATACTGGTCCACAAACCACTCTGAGCAGTTGTGGAACAGTAGTGCATATGCAGTCGTGTCAACCTTTTTTAGTGGGTGATTATATGCAGGTTTTGGACCTGGAGCCTCATACATGCAAGCCTAAACTGCTTCACTAGGCCACGGGTAGCAATGTGGCTCTTTTTGTCTGGCTATTTATGGCTATTTATGGACCGGGCCATGAGGAGATTACAGTTGCCTCATGATGTGTCCTTTTGTCTGTTCCCATGGCTGTATCATTAGAGACTTGCTCTGTTGAGTGTGATACAACGCCTCTAGACCTGCCCCCTTTGGTTTTGTGCCTCCAACATTATCATTGTTGGCTGAGTGCATGCAAGTTTTGCCTTAATTCCATATTTCTCCTGGTGGGATGACAACATCCCTTCTTCAGTTTCCCATGTCAGTACTCTATCAGGTAATGCTTGTTCCCTGTGACAGGTCACTTGGATCCCATTGTTGCATGGCCAGTGTATCCTTGCTCCTTTTGACAAAAGCATTTTCTCCTGAGGGACAGGCGGCTCTCCCAGCAGGATGTAAATCCTTTTCCTGTTTCCCCACACACACACCCAAATGCCTTTTCAGAAGTGAGATGTAGAGCTGGCTGAATTATGTTGGGCTGTCAGTTCTTCCCTCCCTGTTTCTCTACTTATTGAAAGGGTCATGCTTTGTTTTTGTTTTTTTGCTGGCCATGTGTGTTTTTAGTATAGCAGGATCTAAACTTTCATCTGCAGATATCACTGGAGTGTGTCAGTGACTGGCATTATGCTAGGTGCAACATCGTGGTTCACACTGTTGAGTGAATTGTTATATCTTTACAGTGTGTGTGTGGTTGGACAACCTCATACCATGGATACATGTCCCCACTGCCATTCATAGGTTAGTCTCTTTCATACATAGCTGATTGGGGTTGTCATCAGTAAATTGCACCATAATTGGTGTATATCTGTGGAGTTGCTATGGATGCTAAGCAAATGTCCACTGGTATTACATTATGTTCTGTTCAGTGGTGTAGTGGAGCCAGTTATGAAGGGTTAAAGCATCAGGACTTTTTGAGTAGCAGAAATTATATTAGCTGTCACCCTCCACAATTGCAATCCTCATAGCAACTATTGGGAAATGTCCCTCTTGTAATGTAGATGCCCTGGTCTTGAATGGGCAATTAAGTCCCATTAACTTGACAAAAGACCTCTCCATTATGGCTATGTACAGACCCCCTCAATTCACCTTGGAGGCCATTTGGGGCCTTTGAAATGGCCCCAATTCGACTCGGGTCACTTCAGGGGGTGCCCGCCGAAGTGAGATTCCCCCTCCTCTCTGAAGCACTCAACCTTGCAGGTTCCTAGGTGCCAGCGATGCCCCATTCCCACTCACAGCCCCCTCACCCCCCCCCCATTTGCAGCCCCCTCCCCCCAACCCAGAGTCGCCACTGTTGGGACTTATTGTAAAATGTGTCCTCCTCCCAGAGAGCTGAGCCACATGTCATACAGCTCTCTATTTTTACTATATCTATGGATGTAAACTATGGCGGCTGTAAAGGGCCATTCCTCTTTATGACAGTGATTTACAGATAAGCCACAGCGACAGGCAACAGTGGCATGGTGGCGATGGAAGGAGGTGCCCAGGGAGAGTGGGGAAGCCAGCCTTCCACAGCCAGCCTTGCACCAGCTTTCCCGGGAAGGGGGGGAGTGGCCCAGCACCACTCCAAATCGGTCTGAGGCACCCCAAGGTTTTGGTACCAATCTGCTTGGGCCTTGGGGCGCCTTGGGCCGACCCGGTTCTGACTCAGATCTGGGCTGAGGTGGGCCAAATTGGTGCACAGCCCTACTCTCCAGGTAGGTAGGAAAACTGCTAGAATGGTTTTGTTGATATGGAACAATATAGCCACCCGAATGTGGGGGCTTGGATCCAGAATCTTTGTTCCGCCAGTGGAAGGATACCACTTGCGGAACAGGACTTTTGCATCCTCTTCTCCCCACTGCAGCACCCCCACATCTCCTCTGGCAGGAGGAGTGAGTGCACACCACAGGAAGGGAAGCTGCTCTGAATTGACTTCCAACTCTCTTTGAAACAACTGTCTGCGTCCAGCCTAAAAATACAACAGATGCCTGTTTATTTTGGCAATGAGAACCATCTGGTACAATTTGAGATAAGGAATCTATTTAAGACGGCCATATCAATTTTGCTTAAACATAAAAGGTGTTTTCCTAAATAGGGGCAATCCTCCTAACAGACTTCGTTTAGAAACTGGTTCAGTAAGTCAATACAATGTTCTCATGCTGACAAGTTCCAAGAGGAAAAGTACATTCTTCTTTTTAAAAATAAACAAACAAAGAACTTCTAGCTCAAGGATGGGTTTGTTTTTAGATAATCATTTGGCATAGGGGAACTTTCCACTCTACTCAGAGCACTCCCCAACGATATGTTCCTTGTTCCATATTTGTTATGCAATTGTACTTTACAGCACCCTTAGAGTGAACTTTTATTTACAATATTTATATACTGCTTTTCTACACATTTACATAACAAAGTTAATGGCACTGAATGCCAATGAAACCATAAAAGCTCACAATTTACAACTCCAGTCAGCAATTTAAGAGCCTCACTCCTCAAATCCCAATGGAATGAAAACATTTTTACCCATCTCTAAAAGGAGACAAATGAGCTAAGGGGGTGAGGGGAGGCAGACCTCCCCAGGGAGCACATTTCACAGTGCCAGAGCTACCACAATGGAACTTGTATTGATGCCAGCAAACTGGAAGCATTGTAAGTTGAGTTGTTCCTTTCCAATGCAATCCCATACATGTCTATTTCAAAGTAAATCTCACTGGATTCAGTGGGGCTTACTCCCAAGTAGCTGGGTATAGGACTGCAGCCTGGGTGCCATCTGTTTGGCCTTTGTCTGTATGTGAGTGCACACATCTCCTGACAGCCCCCTCACAGCTTAATATGCCAAGACGAGTGCCTTTATGGGGGCAGCAACAATAGCAATGGTGAAAGATGGGCATAAGAATCGGGTCAGTGCCACACATGCAGGAAATAAGGCTTTCATAAACCATTCAGTCCTGCCCTTTCTGTCCCTTGGGAAGTCGCCAGGAAAAGCTGTGAACAAAGTAAAAAGAGTAGAGCAAGAGAGTGGGGTGAATGCAAAACCTCAAAATAATTATAGGGAAGTCTCAGAATGATCTGGAACGAGGTCCCTGTATTTGAATGGAATGGGCAGGGGCACCCATTACACTCCTCACTCAACCACATTACCACACTTGCATTTGCAATAGCAATGGATCTGTGTTCAGTGGGGGTGGGGTGGGGTATAGAGACCTTGCCAAAATTATATTTGGAAAATGCAATATCCTGCAACAGCTGCAGCACCTTGAGAAAGATCAGGATTCACAACTAGGCATTTTCCCCCATAGAATACCACATTGCACAGAATGCCCCCTACAGTGCTTTTTGCCCCACCCACTGCATTTGTGGTTAATGGAGTAGTGAGATCAAACATTATCATTATCCTTATTGTCTGGCCTCCTACAGCATTGCCTGCCTGCCCCATTTCCCAACTGCAGCTCACAACCGTGCTGTGCCTGACCCTCTGTGGTTCATTATTAGCCAATTTTCCTTTTTGACCCTGTTAATTAAACTGCCCCCTCCAATTCACTTCTCCCCTCAGGCCCCCTATGTCTAGACTAGTTTCTCACTAGCCTCCTCAGCCTTCCAGACTGAGTTGCCCTACTTTCCCTATTAATAGGACACACAGCATCCTTGTCTCTAGATCAAGGAAAAGGATTTTCAAAAACAAACTGACCTTTCATTTTTCTTAAAGAAACTGCATTGTTTATCAACATTCTATAGCTGAATTCTCCACTTTAAACAGTTAGACCCAGTTCAAATAGCACAACAATCCACAGTTTTAAAAAAAACCATGGGCTGTTGTGAATGAATGGGAGAAAGCTCCCAATGTGCTAAACAACCCAGGGACGCTCTGCCCAAGTTGTTTAGCACAACATGCAAACCTGGAATTGTGGGTTGTTGTGGGCTTAACCATGGGTTCAAAATATAGTTTGTTCCTCCCCCAACAGCCCACAATTTTGGATTTACACATCGCACTAACCAACCCAGGGATAGTGCATCCCTGAATTGTTTAGCGCAGCAGGAGCAGGCAGGAGCTAGGATGCTTCTTCACTCCTGAACAATCTGCAGTTCGCTGTGCTGTCAAAACCAAACCTTAGATTGTTCATGGACATTTCAAGGCATCCCAGCAGCTCCACCAATAGGAGGAGAAGGAGCAAAGCCAATAGGAAAGCAATAGCCACTTTTAGCAATACTTTATGTACACTCACTGAGACCTCAATGAAAGAACTAAATTATAGAAATGGTAATATGGCAATATGGTCACCTAGGGGTGACCATATTACACCAGCTTTGAAATCTCTCCATTGGCTGCCAGTTAGTTTCCGGGCGAAGTACAAAGTGTTGGTCATTACCTTTAAAGCCCTACATGGTTTGGGTCCACGTTACCTGCGGGATCGCCTTCTCCCGTACAATCCGCCCCACACGCTTAGGTCCTCTCGGAAGAATTTATTACAGTCAACAAAAACTAGACTGACAACTGTTACCCAGAGGATCTTCTCTTCTGCTGCTCCCAGATTATGGAATGACCTGCCGGGAGAGATCTGTGAACTTACCAGTCTTCAGGAATTTAAATGATCTATAAAGACTGAGCTCTTCCGGCAGGCCTACTCAGATGAATTTTAAGTGTTTTATTGGTGTTTTATTGGTATTTTAATGATATATTGGTTTTATGTAATTTTAATCAGTTTTGTGTGTTTTATGATGCTGTTGTTCCCCGCCTCGATCCGGAAGGAGAGGCGGGTAATAAACAAATATATTATTATTATTATTATTATTATTATTATAATATTTATTACTGCTCATTAGCTGAAACTCTCTAGGCAGTTTAAGAACAAAGCTTAAAACCATGCAATACAATAACATAATAACACATAATTATAAAACCATACGTTTAAAATAGAATAAAACCAAAGAAGTAGCCAAGATAAAAGCCGGCAGCAATGCAAAGATCTAAAAATGTTCTAACACTTAAAAAAAACAATGAAGAACTAAAAATGATACACCTTTATTTATTTTTTATTTATTTATTTCATTTCTAACCCGCCTCTCCATCTAGATCGAGGCGGGGAACAACACCAAATATAAATATAAAACAATAAAATAGATAAACCGTTAAAACAGATAAATAAGTGAAGGTATAGAAAGCAGAGGTGATTTGCTTGCTATGGCAAATCTTGAACATATGAAAAGTCAGAACTACAAGAAATGCAGGGCTTTCACCATTTCTGCAGTGCATCAACTTCCCACTAGGATGTACCGTATTTTCCGGCGTATAAGACGACTTTTTAACCCAGGAAAATCTTCTCAAAAGTCAGGGGTCATCTTATACACCGGGTGCTGAAACTCCCGGTCCCCCCCGCCCCCCGCCCGCGCCACCTGCCCCCCCCGCCCGCGCCGCCCGCCTGCACCGCGCCACGCCCCCTCCCCCTGCCCCCTGCTTACCTTTCAGGGACGTCCGCTCCCGTCCGGCGCCGGCTGCTACTGCCAGCGGTCTTTGCGGCCTGCTCTAGAGTGGCGCGCCGGGTGATGTCATCACCCGGCGCGCCACCCTGGAGCAGGCCGCGAAGCCCGCTGGCAGTAGCAGCCGGCGCCGGACGGGAGCGGACATCCCTGAAAGGTAAGCGCGCCGCCGCCCCCTCCCCCCTGCCCCCCCTCCCCCTGCCCCTTGCTTACTTTTCAAGGACGTTCGCTCCCGTCCGGCGCCGGCTGCTACTGCCAGCGGGCTTCGTGGCCTGCTCCAGGGTGGCGTGCCGGGTGATGACATCACCCGGCGCGCCACTCTGGAGCAGGCCGAAGCCCGCTGGCAGTAGCAGCCGGCGCCGAACAGGAACGGACGTCCCTGAAAGGTAAGCGCGCCGCCGCCCCCTCCCCCCTGCCCCCCTCCCCTGCCCCCTGGAAAGAAGTGGAAAGAAGTGACTTAACTTTGGAAAGAAGTGACTTTGGTGTGCGTTGGAAGAGGGGTAGTCTTATACGGCGAATATATCCCAAACGCTATATTTTAACTGGAAAAGTTGGGGGTCGTCTTATACGCCCAGTCGTCTTATACGACAGAAAATACGGTACACTTAAATGGGACCAGCTGCAACTACATAAGTGTGGAGAAATCATGTTCTCACAAGATATTTCATTCTGTTCCTTCTCTCCTCACCCTGGTTTTCCAGCTGCCCTCCTCCACCCAACATACACACAACAGTCCATGGCCAGTGAAAATACTCAGTGGGCTGTTTTGGGGGGTTCCCCCATGAGCGTTTTCCCCCTAAAGTTTTTTTGTACTTTTTCATACCTTGGGGGTCCCCCATGCCTCATGATACTACTTTCTCTTGTGCACAGGTTATGCCAGTTTTTGCTACACAGGTAAGAGTATTTATGCCTGAACATTGGAAATAGAAGGAATGATCTGCAGTTAAAGTGGCATAATGCCCAGGTTTAAGTAGGACAATTTTTACCCTGCTGCTACACATAACATTTTCACAGCCATGGTTCATGTGTTGAATTTAAGATTGCCCTCCCCACGCCCCTTACGCCTTTTAAAAGTTATTATGGAAACAGTTACTGTACTTGCTTTTTCATGAAAAGGTTTTGATGTATGACAGTTAAGTGCCAAAGGAATATTAGAAAGTAGTAAAGACGATGCAGTGCATGAATGTATCTACATTATGTTATTTGTTGAAAATAGACTAAACTTACAGAATGGCAGCATGCCAGTTTTTGAAATGTGGCTCTCTCAGGGTATACCAATTTAAGCTGTAACACATGTGTTCTATGGCAAAGAACAGAAATAAAGTGTGCTATTGGCTTCCTAGCCAAGGTACATATTAGCTGTCTTGCCTAGATTAACACAATCAGATCTAACTTGTTAGCATTTAACTAGCTGAGGCTTTTCCACAAAATTAACACTGAGTGCTAACCAATGCACCACCCCCTGCATGTTCAGACTCTCAAAACTCAAATGGATTTACTTCAATGACTTTAATTACTACTTCAGCACTGATGCAATTTACACAAATGATCACCAAAAGTTATTAGAGGCTAATTCTTTTTTAAAAATCAAAACTCATTTTTCCAAAATCCACAGTTGGGCAATACCTTTATTAGGACCATCCAAAATTCCACAAAAATATGCAAGCTTTCAAATTCTCCAGAACTCTTCATCAAATGAGATGGTTAAAAAATAAAAGCATAGAAGAAACAGAAAAGTCCAAGCATTTTCCCAGATGTTGTGGCCATGAAGTCTGCAGTTTAGATAGACCTAGTCTTAAAACCGAGAATGGAGATTGCAGATTGAATGAAACAAAAATCTGTCAATCATGTTCAAAGAGTACAGACTAGAGAGATGACACTAATGAAGAACCTACCTTAGAGCAGGTGATCCAGATGAAGAAGAAAACATGGCAGTACTCAGAACAGAACTGGGATGAAATCAAAACTGGCTAAGCAAGGAGTGTTATGCTACTTAGAAGAAAAGACTGTATGACCAATTAAACTACACTCCAGTTGTTCATCATAAAAGAATAACTGGTTCCACTAGGGCAAACTATGGACATTCAAATCTAAAGTGAAATAAAGCAGTTCTGGAGAGGAATGGACACTCTATTCTGTGTATGGGTAAAAAACGAACACTCTTGAAAAACAAAGTTGTACATTATTAAAATTATATGGTCCCCCTCAAGAAAAGGACTCTAGAAGAGGGGCAAGTAGTGCCCCCAGACTGAACCATTCTACTAAGCTCACCACCCATAAATTGCAGCAAGCATGATATAGGCACTATTCATGAGCAGAATGTAAGACAAGGACACGTACAGCCGCAAGCTATTTGTATCTCAGTTTATCTCTAAGGCTCTAGGCTTAAGACATATTCACCTTTTTGAATAGGTTTTCCTCAAACTATATTCCAAAATAGTTAGTACTCTGGATGGCAGTGACCACCGCAGACTATCTGATATACATGCTGGCATACAATCTCAAGTCAAATCTGAGCTCTCAGCCTTCCCAGGCTGATGTTATGAAAAGTTGCACCATGACCCATACGTAGATGGTATAGTATCCAGGTTCTGTTCTTCTCTCCATTTAAGTCTGCTGTAAAACACTCCTTGCAACAACAATATTTAATCATCTAACTGCAATCCTAACAACAGAAATGACCTAGCAGCCCTATATCAATAATAAATGGTCCAAATATGACATTTCCCTACAACAGATTGAGAAAAGTCAGGACTAGAGATAATCAACGAAAACAAGACAAATCAGATTATTTATTCTGAAGTAAAATGGATCTTCTTGGTAGAGAGATCTTTATTTGAAGCAAATCTGTTAGCTATTTATCAGCTTAAGCTCATTATGTGCACATATGGTCTTCGAACTGTGTGTATGCATGTTTTTAAATTGGGCAAGTATTTGCTGGTGAAATGTCATCCATCCAAGTGGAGGAGGAGGGGAGGGTGAGGAAGAGTGGATAGAAAATGTCTTGTTTTTAATAGCATCAAGTTAACTGCTACCACAACGCAAGCCATACTACGTTAGCCATGGAAGACTCCTGTATCAAGCAACCAGGAGAGGTAAATGCTTAAATATTGTACTGATGGGGAAAGGCAAGAATAAGTTTATTTACAGAAATAGAAAGCCATGCAATATGTTTTCCTGTTTTTATATTCTGATGCTCCATGGGCCTTACGGCAGATAAATTACACCCATGAAAATATTTTTACCTCTATATGCACATTAGCGACATCATATGCAAATCTCATATACAACCACAACATTCATATCTTAAAGTGAGCTCCAACTTCCAAGATTCCACAGCTTTACCCCAGATGTAAAACATGTATCACGATGTAGACTTTGCCATGGAGTTAGTATGGAGTGATTCTCCATACTATAGCAAGTGATTCTCATATGCCCAATAAAATCATCTTGAGCAATACACAGCTACAGCCAATGGATGCACAGCAAAGTATAGTATGGCTTCACTTACCATATCTCCAATACACAACCTGAAAAACCTAAGAGTCAATAGCAAACTCTGGCAGAACTAAGGGCCCAGAAGCTAGCTAAATAGCTATGATAGAAAACCTAAATGCCAGCTTTTTCAGAACAGTAAGTTGGCAGGCCTAAATGGCACAACCAAGCTACAAAAATACAAAACCAACAATCGTCTTCTGTTTACTAGGACCAATTCCATGAAATAAGCTATTTTAAATCCTCCTCAGCTATCTAATGACCTATAATGGTAGGTGAACAACAAGAAGAAATCCCTTATTGATCTAATGCAACTACAATTCAGCAGGGAAGGTGAAACAGAAAGTTTGTTGTAGGATGTTAAATATAAGAATCCAAACTGTCTATAAGAGGTCCAAAGAAAACAATTCACCAGTTGTCCTGGGACCACAAAGCAAAAGAGAAACACACTTTGGCTTCTCCCATTATATTAGCCAGGGGACCTTGGCCCACTGGGAGGCTCCACCCTGTGTTTCCCAGGAACAACATCAAGCCAAGGGAGAGATCGACTTGGCCCACCTATTGGCCAAAGAAGAAATATTTATGGGGGGCTCACTTTCCTCCCCATGCCGTAAGGAACATTCTGGGCCAACTGACAATTAATTGCCTGCAAAAGGGAAAGAGAAAGCACACCCCGGCCCCATCCATCAGCCAAAGGAACAAGAGCCACCAATCGCTACTCAAGCAAGAACAGCAGCAAGGGGAGTCTGGCTTGGCTCGAACAGAGTATAAATCCCACTTATGACTCACCACTTTATTCTGGCCTTAAGACCTGATTTCGCTTCTCTGCCTTTTCCCTCCATTCCCTTTCCTTGTCTGTTTTCATGGGGGTTTGTTGTTTTTGTTATGTTGTCTGTTTCATTTGTAAACCTGAGTGCAGGGCTTCTCCCTCTCCCTCTCTCATCGCTGTGAGCTACTTTAACTGGCAGGATCTACACTTCTGTTTATATTGGTATTGAAGTGCACTGACCACTGTTGGGGTCCATGACACATTCCATATACCGTTTTCAACCCACTTTCATACCATGTGATATCCTGCTTGGTGTAGATCTGGCCTCAGTCTGAAAAGTGGGAAACAAATCCAGTAAATAAATAAATAAACAAACAAATAATGAAACAGGAGAAAATTACAGGGACAGAAGTTGCTCTCGTTTTATGTTGTTCCACTCCTTTCTATACATACCTTTTTCAGCTACTTAATATGGAGCTAAAACATACTGTGTATTAAATAATGTTTTCAACTAAACATACACAGATACAGAACTTGGCAGGACATTTAGGACTGATCAGCACTTTTACAAGCGCACTTCAATTACTATTTTTTTCTCCTCCTCTTCCCATCCTAAAAACCTATAACAAAACACAGCAAGCCAAAAATGATATCATCCTGGGATAAAGATGCTGTTAGAGAGATGGAGAAAAAGAAGCAGTCTTTCAGAACTAGCACTTCTACATTAACAAACTGACAACTCAGGACAAAATGGGTGAAGGATGGGGAGGGGGGGTTCTTATGCTTGTATGTTTTATTAAGCCTCAACTGAAACAATTTAAATTTCCAGGTTACTGGGGTGGCCTTCTGAAAAACTCAGTTTTTCCAAACTGTGTTCCTTGCAAGGGTCTTTCCGCAACATCTTTATGGAGTAATAAACTGTGTGATGTCATACCAGTAGTTGTTAACTGAATCATGAGGTTTAATTTCCTCACCTGATGTTAATGGTCATGCTTTTGTGCAGTTCTTTCCTCATTCTAAAAGACTGAAATGCCTCTCCTGAGGCTTAGTTCCTGGTAGGAAGAGCTTGAAGCCAAAATATGCTGCTATTTTGGAATTTTTTACCCTGTCCCTTTTTTGCCCTCAATCCCACCCACTAGAATACAGCTCCTGAAAGCATCACCAAAATGGAATCCATCCCCCAAGCTGAAAGGGGGTCTGCACCACTAGTGCAGAAGGGATCAGAGGTAGTCTCGGTAGCTCCGGTTCCACTGCCAGCAATAGCTCCCAATAGTCACCCTGTGACTGAGTTCAAATGACTGCAGCAGGAGAAGTAACCATTGCGGCTCCTCCTCGTGCCTCTGCACATGCCAGGTGTGCAACCATCATTTTATCCCCCCACTGCAGTAGGAGTTGGCATGTCATCCAAGCCTGGCATGTGGCAGGGGGCATTGTACCCACTCTACAACCTAGGACATCCTGCAGAGGTTATAGGCTGGGTACAAAGCATGCCCCGATGCACCACATTCAAATAACACAACATCCTGCACTAGGGTGACCAGATAAAATCCAAGTCAGGGCTCATGTAACTTTAACAGTTGTAGAAAAAAGGGAATTTCAGCCAGTGTCACTTGTATGCAATTAGTTCCTGGTGAAATTCCCTCTTCATCACAACAGTTAAAGTTGCAGGCACTATACTAGAGTGACCATACACAAAAGAAGGTAGGGCCCCTGCACCTTTAACTGTTGTGATGAAGAGGGAATTTCACCAGGAACTAATTGCATACAAATGACACTGGCTGAAATTCCCTTTTCTCTACAACTGTTAAAGTTACATGAGCCCTGACCTGGATTTTATCTGGTCACCCTATCCTGCGCTACAATACAGGGAATAATGCAAATAGAGGTCACGCACATAGCAAGTGCAGGGGGAGCAGCAATGGTGGTGCTTCCTCTGCTGCAATCATGTGAACGCAGCCACAACGTGAACCCTTAATTGTAATTTCATTTTTACAATTTGTAAATGCTAGAAATATATTTATATATAAATATCCCTTTTAAAGGGTCATATCTGCACATGGACTTTCAGCCGAGCCTTCTAGTTTATAAAACTTACAGAATAAGGGTTATTTGAGTTACTTTGAAAGAGATTACTGAACCTAAAGGGTATTATTTTTATTTTATTATTTATTTATTTATTTTATTTCTAACCCGCCTCTCCATCCAGATCGAGGCGTGGAACAACAATAAATATAAATACAAGAATCATAACATAGATAAAACATTAAAACAAATAAAAACAAATACATTATTAAAAACATCTTAAAATTCAACTGGATAATTTGGAAGTAGCAAAGTCTTCTAAGGAAAGCAGGGAAAGGTCTACCAAAATTGCAAGTTTCACTGTACAGATAGACTAGAATTAAGATTTCGTCCTCTGTCCTCTTCACCCATTTCATTTGTACTAAATAGCAGTTCCATGTTATAATAATTGTGTTGTACAGTATGTTAGCAATGTGCAACATAAGCAGCACTTTAACTGCAATAAATACTGAGATATTAGTTTGGTCCCATTTCAGAAACCAAAAGCATTTGATAATTATCAAGATCATTAAAGTGTTCCGAGATAAATCAAATAGATCTTTAAAGCAGAATGTACAAATAGTTTCCAAAACAAAGAATTAAAGGTTTCTATTTATAGCAATGCAAACTTGGCTTAGTTCTTAAAACAATTTAAAATTGTTCCTTTGCTGACTACATCTTATGCAAACTTCATGGATTGGTTCAGACCCAACAAATAACCATGGTTTCCCATTACATAAACAAGCTGTGGGTTTGTGTACTCCTCCCTCTCCCTTGTTTACAACTGCAAGGAGATCAGAATTTTTCACTTCCAGTTTAGACAAATGACAGTTTCTCATGATGTCTGAATTGGAGAAATGGTGCTTTGAAGTATAATGGTTAGTGAAAACCAGCCAGTATAAAACCATTGTTTTGTATCCTGGTTTGTTCTTATTAGAATTTAAACAAATCAGAGTTCCCTGCATTTAAATCTCATGCAGAACTGTCAGTCATTCAAAAATAGAAGCAGAAACTTCTGATCTCTTCCTCTGACATGCAAAAGAGGAGCAGAGGGGAAGAAGAAGCATGCAAGTTAAGGCTTGCCATGGCTCATTCATGGTGGGAAACTATGATTTCCTGTTATGGGCCCCCTCTAGAAGAGGTTGCTTTTACGGCTGATTCTCTGAATCTGTGCATTAACTTACAGTCGAGTTTACGCCTAATACCTATATATGAGAGGCATGGAGGCAAATTTCGGGCTCCATACAATGCGCTTTAAAGTTGTTTACATGTGTTTAATCGCATTATCAATTAAGCATATAGCGATGCTAGCACCGCCCTGTTTCTTGGTTGAACTGCCCCCTCAGTTTCCCGCCATTTGTTAACCCTGCCCACCTGAATCTCCTGCCGTTGGTCACCTGATCACTATTTGTAGTGGTCCCCCCCCAACTGCTCAGGAGTAAATGGAAATGCAAGCCTATGGATATATGCTGGAGCAGCATTACTTGCGACCGGCGACGCTTGGGCCAGGCTCGTACGGGATGGGACGGGAGAAACCCCCACGAGACACTCCCTCCCAATCTGCCCCTTATCTCCCCCTGATTCGCAACCTCCTACTAGGCACATCTGCAGCTTCAAGGGCAAATTTTTGTGTAGCCTTTATGTCACAATGTTTCATCTTGCACTGATGTCCTCTTCCCATACCAAAAGTTCCCCTCATTATACACACGGATATGGCTATCGAGATGCCTCTCGCCTATCGTCCTGCTTGCCAAAGCGCTGAACGGGCACAGCGAATCAGAGGTGGGTGAATGGCCATGAAGGATTGGGTTAGAAATACCCCCAACTCCCCTCCCCTGAAGGCTATTTCTCATCCTTTTTCTCCACTCTTTTTCCCCCCAGTGCGGCTGATTTGCCACCACCTAGCCGTCCTTAGCAGGCAGTAGCAGCGGTGAGAGAGGATCCTGCACAGTGTCGTGCGTTCAATGGGCTTCCTGCAAAGTCGTTTCAGGAGACTGCAGCGGATAGTCTGGGGTGGCCGCAGTCATGTACCCCACTGCCAACCGGCCGTGCCAGTGGAATGAGTGGCCAGGGACCACCCCGAACATATGACTGCTGTGGACTGACATTCCTTCCCATGCTTTGCTTTGCAATGGGCTTCTTGTGCCCACCTGTAACCATTTGTAGAATAAAGATATTGCAGTGGTATCTCAGTAATAAATGTTTGTTTTGATCCGATACTCCAGACAGACACAGACACACACACACACACACACACACACACACACAAACACACAACTTTCTGGTAAAGCAATGACAGAAGGGAGGGGGCGGTAGGTAACAGGAGTAGATACAAAGCCCAATCCCAGCTCCTGCGCAATGCTTCCCGGGGAGCAAGCCCCAGGAACCTGCTCAATTAGCCTTCCTCCTGAGTAGAAGAAGAAGGTAGCGGGGAGAGGGTTTGCCTTAGTGGATCTCAAATTATGCGCATATCCTTATTCCAACCCCCTTGCCTCCTGTAGAACCATCTCCATGTGAGTAGTCACACATCTCGCCGAAAGAAAGATTCCAGAGGGGTTTTAAAAGAAATTTTACTTTAAATACTGGTATGGTCAGCCATTACTAAACAGTCCAACATGACTCAAGGGAAGAAGAAGAAGGAAGTGGGAGGGAGAAGACAGGAAATGAAAAAGCACAACTGTGGGAGGTGTTCCCACAGAAGGGGCGAAGGGGCAGTTCTTCATGCATGACATCAGCACCACAATCCGCCCACTATCATCGTTAATGCGAATGCTCAGAAGTTGATTACACTAAGATAAGGCGCTGTAACTTTGGAGAAAATTAAAAGTCGCTCTTTAAAGCAAATTCAAAAAAGCGCATTAACGAGGATAAAAATCGGCTGCACGCCTGATTTGCACTTCGTTCTTACAGAGGTAAAACCATTAATGTGCCATGCATGAGCCTTAAATCTACTGTCTAGAGAAACCTATGTCTGTATTTGGACAATGCTTAACTATGGCTTGTTCTACTTAACTATTAATTATTATTGATAACTGACTGCAAACAAGATGATTGCATTTGCACATCACAATAAGCCATGATGGCTTATTTTTTATGTTGTCTGTGAGCAGTTCTCCCCAACCATAGTGGTCAAAATAAGCCACCCTGATAATCTATGGGGGCTGTTCAGACATCACACTAACCCTCCATGGATTGCTTAAAAACACGACCCATGGTGGGTTAGCATTTTGTGGGAGGTATTTTTTCTCCCCACGATGGTTCAAACACCGAACCCCTTTACCTACCTTCTGCAGTGGGGTAAGGGGCCATGGGGAGGGCTTTCCACAGTTTGCAGAGGTTGCTCAGTGGTGCAAAGGTGTTTTCGCTCATATGGTTTTGCACTTGCACAGGGTTTTGGTGTTACATACTAGGGGAAGCTGTGTTCTATGGATGGCCATGCTACAGACCACCACAGTGGTGTGAAGAGAGGCAGGGATGCAGGCAAGGCAGAAGGAAAAAGCATGGAAATCTAGTTGGTGACCAGGATGGTGGGAAGTGGTGTAGCACGGCTTGGGTGGGATGATGGCAGGTGGAGATGCTAGGATGTGGGTAAGGATTAACACCAGTGTGAGATCAGTGGTGACAAGGCAGAGACAGAAGAAGACACCCCCTAGCATGCAGCTGGCCAATCAGACAGAGGAACATGATGTAGCTACAGTGTGAGGGTCAGCATCTTCTGTCTCTGTCTTGTCGCTGCCGATCTCACACCTTCCCCTGGCAGTGCACCTTATCTAAATCTCAAACACATTTTTGAGTGTACGGTGGCAGCCATGCAAATTTTCCACTGTGCATTAAGAGCATCCCCACCAGGGGCTAATCCACACCAAGCAGGATATTGCACTATGAAAGCAGTATGAAAGCGGTGTATAAAAGGCAAGAGCCACACTATTGCTTTATAGTGGTATTGAAGTGAACTGACAACTGTTGGGGCCCATTGACACATACCATATACTGCTTTCATAGTGCTATATCCTGCTTGGTGTGGCTCCTGGTTTTTATATACCGCTTTCATACTGCTTTCATAGTGCTATATCCTGCTTGGTGTGGATTAGGCCCAGGTATACCTGTATGTGAGTTTTGATTGCAGCCTGCAAATTTCTGCGGAGTTACAACCTGCACCCTCTTTTTTTATTATTACTTTTCCATGAAAAAGGAAAGCCACACAGTTAATCAGTGGAGCACTTGGATGAAAACTGTCAAGGAGTTAGACACACCCACCCACATGCACACACCCTTTTGCTGCACATGGGCGGGCATAAGAGAATGGCTTTGAAAACCAGCTGGGAATCGGGTGGTGATAGTGGGAGGAGAGAGAAGAAACACCTTGCAAATTGAGGCACCACTGATTTGATGGGGTGCGGGGAAGATCAGAAAAGAGGCTAATGATTGCCAGCACACTGATAATGGCAGGGCTCCAACAGAGACAGGAGACAGAAGGATACACCCCTAGCGTGAGACAAGCCAATTGGAGAGATGGAGGTTATGAAGCAGTGACGCAAAGGTTGCCAGGATTTGGATTCCAACACAAAGAAAGCTGGGATACCATCCGGGCTGAGCGGGAGGACTGAAGAGAGAAGAGGGGTGAGGGTGAGGAAAATAAGCCAAACATAGTAGCTTATTTGTCTGATCATGTGGGGATAACAGAAGCTTATTTTCAAAATAAGATACTGTGTGTAGCATATAAACCATCATGGTTTCAAGTGACATGCGAACCCATGTGAAACTCTGGTTTTATGTAGGTTTTCAAACATAGTTAATGTAGTTTTTCTGCCTCTCCAGCCTCGCTGCTTGCAAGGTGACAAACAAGTATCTCTCTATATATGACCCCTGTAGGCAAAGTTTGGCTCAAAAAAACATGTTTTCAAATGCATTTTGGCTCTTTACTAGGATTCAGTGCATATATATTGGGCTGATGAAATATACAGGGAGGCATTTAAAACTAACATAAGAATATATCAGTGCCCATTCATTTCAGAGTAATTTGACATATCCTAAACTTTATCAATCTAGCAAGAAAACTGTGTATTAGAAAACAGAATCATAGATTTGGAAGTCTCGCTCCATAATTCACCAAGTCCAGCATACCATCCAATGGCAAGATAACTTAGGCTGCCTCTACAAGAGAGGTTTAAAGCTCTTTCAAGGCGCTTAAAAAAAATTACCTCTACAAGAATGGAGCGCAAATCGGGCGTAGAGGTGCGTTATCTCTCCGATTATGCACATTATCGAATGTGCATTAAATAGCGAGTTTTATTTTGCTCCGGCTGTCAAAGCGCATTTTGACTATGTGAACAAGCGCTTATGCGCATTAACTACTTGTAATGCACATTTTGGTCATCTGTTTATGCGCTTCGCCGCCTCTCGTGCAGAGGTATTAGGTGTA
Source organism: Anniella stebbinsi (assembly GCA_029215795.1). Classification (NCBI taxonomy): domain Eukaryota; kingdom Metazoa; phylum Chordata; class Lepidosauria; order Squamata; family Anniellidae; genus Anniella; species Anniella stebbinsi. The sequence goes on along the minus strand of JARDYH010000001.1, from coordinate 305,339,961 downwards.
AATACGCTTCAGCGATTATGCGCATAATCGCCTAACCAGGCGCAAAAGCGAATCCTTGTAGAGGGGACCTTAAATTAACAGCATTGCAGAGAGATGTCAGTCCAATCTTTCTTTTACAAAATCTCTTAAGGATGGAAATTCAACAACTTTCCCAATCGACTATGCTTCAATTATTTTGTAGACTTTTCCTAGAGTCTATAGAATAACTGAAACATACTATCAACCACGCTATTTTCATATGATATAGTGTTCTCAATAGTTACAGAATCACAAACAAATACCAGATGATCAATTCATTCCTGACCTGGGAGACCATCTCAAATGTGCAGAAATAGACTAGAGTGCTGCCGCTGCCTTTCCTGAACTGTTTCACTTTAGATAACAAGTGTGAATCAAATGTTTTAATATTTCCCTTTCTAAACAAAACAAAACGTTCCTTGTACAAGGCAAGTTAATCAGGGAGAAGGCTAGGTTAACATCCTTTCCCTCAGCATGTTAACCTTGCATGTGAAGGGATACTTCTTCTCATAAAAGGAACGATACAAATAGAGACACATTTGCAGCATGAAGTGGTACTGCCCAGCCTTTTTCCCCCCACGTTTGAATCAGCAAGATATACAATACACCTCCAAGGAAGAAGGTCCAGTAACTTCAGTAACCTTTGCCTGTTCTCCTAACCTCAATGGCAGTAGCCAACAATCACAGTATTATTCAGGAGTACAGTTATACTATGGCAAGCATATAAATATGCATACGCAATACAATAGCATTCCCCAACCTAGTGCCTTCTAGTTGACTACAACTCCCATCAACTCCTGGTTGGGGATGATGGGAATTATAGTCCAACACATCTGGAGGATACCTCATTGGGGAATTTTGCATCAGAAGCAGAATATATTTTAAGAATTAAGAAGAGAACACATAAGATGTTAAATCACATAGGGACGTATTTTACTGAGAACTACAGCTAATAATAGAAATTCTAACTTGCAATAAGTGTATCATACTAGCAAATTTTCTGCACTATATTTTAGGAAAATAAAGTATTAGCAGCTGGAGACTTGGCTGAAACAAGGGTTTAGTTGTTAGATCTGTGCAGAGCAGAAAGGAGATATTCTTGAATGATTATTAGAGGTATTTCTTGCACATTAGCAAATAATAAGCTACACATTTGATACGTGACTTGTATCTGAAATCTAGATAACTCTGTCACTTGGATCATTAGAAACTTTCCAAGTCACAGCATGCCCAGAACAGGAATACTTATGACAAAATGTTCCAAATCCTCCTGTAACTCTATAAGAAAACAATATATTCAATTACTTCCCCTGCTGTTAGTGGCATAATAACAAAGCAGTACAAGCACAAAGCGGTACAAAGCGAGATGATTAAAGGTGACAACCCACTAAACTGATCTTTGAAGATAAGCCAACAGACTAGTTCAGCACAACTAGGAATTTGGCTCCATGTATTGTAACAGGACAGGAGATCACCCACTGAGATTGTAGTATCAAGAAAATGTTTTACGATCAGCTACAAGTTTGGTTTGGCTTGGATGATCCGAAACCTCTAAATACATCTTCTTTTTCTGTTATTATCAAACACTGCGACAAGGAACTAACTGACAACTGTACGGAAAGCACATATATCAGGCTTGGTGGGAGGAAGGAACTCTGCACCCTCCAGCAATTCAGCCAAGGTCCAAGAAACTCCCTTCCTATGCAAAAGAGAATGGAATAGAGCACTCTGTTGATCAGCCATTACCACCACTCCTGTCTGGGAATTGGGCAGTAGCCCACTTCTGACTTATCTCCAGACTAGCACATTTTGTAAATATCCACTGATTCTGATGGGGTGGGGGTTAAAACACACACTACCAATTTGGCTTGGACTCACTTGACCCCTTCTTAAGAAAAAAATAAATAACAAAGATTGGAAAAGTGGAGATTTACTATTACCTTTGCCTTATACAAAAGAAAAGCAAAATTAGTTCAAGACAGATGTAGTGCTCTCACAATGGTCATAGGTGACAGAAGGAAACACTGAAGGTAACTATGTTCAGAGCAGAAGCAGGACTTTAGAGAAAACAGCACCAAACTTCACGCCTGGAGAAGTTTTGCAAGAAATGAACTGCATCCATGGAAGTGCGAATTTAAATATGGGTAGAGAAAAGGACTAAAGGCAGCCAGCCCTTGTGGAAGAGCCACAGTGCAGGGCATTTGGTGGAGAGAGGGAGAGCTCAGTGAAGAATTAACCAAGTGGGGTTGCAAAGGGTGGCAGAATTTTTGGAGGCGCGGCTGGGGAGAGGCCCCCCAATATTAACGGGGTATCAAAACTCTAAGGTTCAGGACTCTGGCGATTGATGGTACCCCTTTACTGACATGCCTAGAATACTATGGTACATGCGGGGAGGGAAAGAGAGAAAGGCGACGTTTGTGCGGAGAAGGATGCTTAATGGAGAAGAAGTGTCCTAGCTTGGAAAACGTAGAAAGGGACAAAATCCAAGGCACAGGAGAACCCCAGTGGGGAGCGCGTTTTTTAAAGAATAGCTGAGAGGGTCGGCAGCGCCCCAAAGTTTGGGGTGGGCATTAAAGCAATTCGAACTCCAAGGGAGAAAAGTAATTTAAAGGGGGGGCTTTATCCCCTAAGGAGAGTGTTCGACCAGGAGACTCGGGGGGAGCACATGAGATCCCCAGAGCGTGTGCCGAAGAGGAGGGGGCTGCTGGAAAGGGCAGCGGCTGAAGCAAAAGCGGCACCAGAAGGGTGCTTTTGCCGGGCCGAGCTGCGGGTAAAAGAAGACCCGGCGGTGCACACGCGAGGGAAAGCGCGCCCAAGCGGCAACCCGGTCTTACCCTCGGAGCAGCAGGAGGCAGCCCAGCCGCCTCTCCTCCTCCTCACGCAGGCAGTAACTGCAGCTTCTTCCCCAAAGCAGCTGAGGTAACTTTCCGAGGAGCCCAGAGGCCGGCAGCAGCAGCAGCCGCCTGTGGCGTTCAAGTTACAACCAGGAGCTCTTCGCGCTGACACGAGGAAAGGGCTGCGAGCTCCGTTGCAGCCTCTCGGCGCTCTCTCGCTGCTTGTGCGGAGGAGCCCCTTCGCCCAGCAGCTTGGGAGAACTGGAGTCGCCAGCTGCAGCCACAGCTCCACCTCCCCGCCGTGCCCCCTCCCTCCCGCTTCTCTCCCCTCCCCTCCCCTCCCGGCCTTTGCGTCTTCGTCGCATTGTTCCCTGCATTCACTCACTGCGCGGAGCAGCAGACGCGTCCTGTTCCTGCCTGGTGGTATCTCAACGCCTGCTCTTGTTTTCTGGAATGCCTTCGGCCGTCCTCTGGTTTCTGTCTTTCCCGCCTCCCTCTCCGGGCAACTGGTTGCTTCCACCCATCCACCCATTGACCTCCCGGAGAGCTTTGCAAGTTTCTGCCTTTTCCTGCTTCCCCACCCCCCTTTCGACTTTTCTCTGTCCCTCACTCGGAAAACTTTTAGTTCTCCTTCTGGAGATGAATGAAGAGAGGAAAAGGAGGAATGTGGGCTTGGACATCCTTCTCCTTCAGGTCAAACCAGGTGTTTTTCTCCCTTATACTAAGAACATGATTGTTGTAATTGTGAACTGCCCAGAGCCTCAGCTATTAGGCAATATAATGTAATAAATAATAACAACAGAGCAAAGGGTACATCTAGTACAGTATTTTGTCCACACAGTGGACCACCACTGCCCACAGGAAACCCACAAGCAGAGCATGAGTTCAATGGGTTCCTCCCACCAGGTATCATCTCATGGTGGAAGATTTAGGACAGATACTTTCCTACTCAGAGCCTAGTTAAACTATGGGCTTCGCTATCACGAGATGTGATGGCCACCAACTTTAAAGGGAGTTAGAGCATAAGAAGAGCTGTGCTACATGCATCACTGGAGGATAAGGCTTGCCATGGCTTCTAGTCATGAAAGCCACAGTGGCTCTGTTAGAACTGGACTTTGGGGTCCAAATCCAGGGCCCCTACAGCCTAGGATCTCTTCAAACAACCACCAGAGGAGACAGTGCTGGTCTATGATGGGGACACAGTGATGGCAGGAAACAGGTTGACAAACCTTTCTCAGCTGGAAGTCAAATTCTATTCTGGAGACGCTACAATTCTAACCAATTTGGCCTCTTTTCCCATCAAGCATATAAAGCACAACTGAATTCTATGTGTGTCTCCTTAGATATTTAAATAGCTGGTTCTTGTCTAAAGCTTAGTCAAGTAATTGACACTTGGACTTAGTGCTCTTCAAATTGTGATGAGAATTGCTATTAGAATGTATGTGAAAGGCTCTGGGCCCTTAGAAATGATGTGATATGATGGAATGACTTTTTACAGATGGTGTTTGGATGGGAGAAGCCTCTAGACCAAATGTATTCCTTGCCAGATCTGCACATCTATTCTTTCCCAGCTTCTCTCTTCTTCCACCCAGCACCACTAGTGATGAGCAACCTCACACTGCAAAGCAAAGGGGAAGGAAGCCCCACTGAACATGGAGTGATTTTCTTCTCAACAATCATGCATCAGATTGTGTTGTAAATCGATTTTAAAAACTAATTAATTTAGTAGATATGAACTCATTTTGGAGATTGTTGCTGTACCAACATTAACCACCATACCTTCTCCAATTTGTTAGTACAGACTGGGTCAGGAAAAAGTAGGTCTGGCCCTCATTGATAGATGAGAAGATGAAAGAACCAGTGTATCTCTGGTGCATCTGCTCCCTTTTCCCATATTCCACAAGTCAGCTCCTGGATTTGCGGGGATTCCATCCTGAATCACCTCTTTAGCCTGCCACTTCCCACAGTTATGTCATGAAGTCAGGGCTATACAGTCATGTAATAAGAATATTTATGGGTGTGCATCTTCCCATAATGAAATTAAGACATACTTAATGCAGACCTGTGGGTTTTTGTTCAAGGGGAGGGCTTGTTTGTGGGAAGAACTTCATGTTCTGCAATGACCCAAGCAGTGAAAGTAGCTTGGCAAAGGACCATTCATGGCTAGTTTTGCAGGCAACATCTTCTGCATTTGGCACAATTGCAGGGAAAGCCAAAAAAACCAAAACACATGATGAGAATCAGAGATTGAAAGAATAATGAGGGCCAGAGGGCAGCTTAAAATTTAGGTTCAAATTAGGGACACTTGACAAGCATGGGCAGTGCAACCCCACACTCTTCTTACTAGTGCAAATTCGATCTGGCATCCAGATGCAACCGAAATGGAAAGGAGGGAGGGCAAAAAAGAATATTAGCCCAAGCTCATTTATCATGTAACACCCCCACCCACCCACGTGAAGTTTTCATACATCGATTAATAAGCAAAACGTAGAGTTCCCAGATCCCCTGTGCTGTGGAGAGTATTATTTAGTACTTCACTTACAGGAATGTGCAATAATGTTTGGCTTCCCATAAAAATCTGTGTGTATTATCAATCACTATGCCAAGCAGTGGGGGGGGGGGGGAGACCCAAAGGTGATGGGAACAGAGCTACACATACCAGATCAGTCAATGATTGCAAATTGCTATGGCTGACAGCACTTTTAAGGCCAGAAGGGATCATTGTGACCATGTAACATTAGCTGGGTTTTTAAAAGAAAAGTTTTAGCATTTTTTCTCATAATATTCTTATTTTCCTCTTCCATCACTGCCTATGTCAGTTGCATGCAACGTCCTAAAAGACAAAGCTGGGCTAACGCCTTCAAAGCATGCAACTTTGGTGAAATCAGGCAATGTTCACTTCTTGCACAAGAACATACACAAACATTCATTACAATGGAGTATACATTACAATGCAAGATCTCTCTTCTGACAGGTTCTGTTGGATGAATTCCACATTCTATCTTGTTGTAACCATAAATGCCAACTTAGATGTTTTACAGGAGGGGATGAAAATGATGGGAATGGGCTCATCTGGGAGGAAGAATCACAGTGTTTAACATTCAGAGGCTTATATACAGAGATGGCATTAGTGATTGGCATTGTTGGGCAGATGCTGGTGCCCCTCCTTGCTATTGCTGGCTGTTCACCTGCAGGGAGAGAAGCAAGGATAAGGAGCAGTAACCTCTGCATGCCTCATTCTGTCTGGGTGATGATGTAGATTAGATTGGACACAGAAGGGAGTGTTTTAGGAATACATAGTTCAACAGTAGTAAGGAGAAGGAGGTATGTGTAGTCAAGAAGGCTCCCCAAGACTTGGAAACAGCACTTGGATAACCTAGCCACAGTAATTCACGCACTGGCAACCTCCCGATTAGACTACTGCAATGTACTCTACATGGGGCTGCCCTTGAAGACAACTTGGAAGCTGCAGCTAGTGCAAAATGCAGCAGCTAGATTGCTGACTGGAACATCTCATAGAGACCATATAACACTGGTCTTAAAGGAATTGCAGTGGCTGCCAATACATTTCCAGTCGGAATTCAAGGTATTGGTATGGATTGGGACCTCGATACTTGAGGGAGCGCCTCTCCCTATATCTGCCTGCCCGAGACCTGAGATCTGTCGGAGGAACCCTTCTCTATGCCCCACCAGTGAGAGTTATATGCTATGGTGGGACATGGGAGAGGGCTTTCTCTGTTGTTGGCACCCCAGCTGTGGCATGCCCTCCCCCCAGAGGCCCAACTGGCACCAGCACTGGCTTCATTTCGGCGCCAGGTTAAGACATGGCTTTTTAATAAAGCCTTTAATGGCTAAATCCACCAGCCTGCACACTGTCTTGCATTAATTGGATTTTACTGTTTTAAAATTTCGTATTGGTTTTAATATATTAAGGGTTTAATGTGTTTTAGAATTGTATATTCTATTTTATATGTATGATTTTATCTGTACGCCCCCCTGAGATCCTTGTGATATAGGGAGGGATATAAATGTTTTAATAAATAAATATTTAGGAGAAGGATGCCGAACCCATTACAGCCTGAGGGCTGAATCCAGTTTCAGAGAAGCTCTCGGGGTCCCATATTCCAGTGTTGGGGAGAGCTGAAGGTGAAAGGTGCAGGGCCAAAGGCAAAATGGGCAGGCCAAAATAGCCAGCACATTTTAGCTTAATTCCCTTACTGCTAGTAACTAAGCCTTAGGAGAGGCATTTCAACTTTTTGAATGGGGGAAAAACTGGGCAAGAGCTGGGAAACCACCAAATGATGAGCGGATTGTGATCCCAAGTGGGCCAAATTTAGCCTGCAGCCTGAGGTTCAATACCCTTGGTTTAGGGAGTGGGAATGCTGAGGCTTGATGCTTCAGTAACTCTTCCTGCTCATACTAAATTGCTCATCAAAGTTTTTTCTGGAAGTTTGGGTATAAAAAAAAGTTTAGGTGGGTGTGTAAAAGGAGTGATGGGGGAGGGTTAACACCCTCAGGATTCAACAGAATCCCATGAAGAAAAGTTTGATAGTAGACATTTGCACTGGCAGGGCTGGGGACCAAGATAGATTAGGCAGTATTCATGCTTAGCATGCATTATGGAGGTTTATTAAATTGTTGGGATGTGGGATAAGACTGTTTTCCAGTGCACAATAGATACAATTTTAAACATTTCAACCCAAAATGAATACTGGCTAAAATAGCAACAGCATAGCAAAAGAAAGTAACATTCAATGTGTTTTTACTGAGCACAGTTCACCATATTTTACTTTCCCCTGATTACAAATTCATATAAACTCAACCTAATGATCCTTTATTTTCAGGATAAAGATATACAACATGGCACTCATGTGAATTAACACCTCATTCTGGTAGCACATTGAATTCAAGAATTCACATTTTATATAGCTAGTTCTTCCTTTGGGTCCTTAGCTCAAAATGTTAATGCCTGGTTTTCCATGAGAATCATTAGGCATATCTGTGCAATTCCTTGCAGGGCAAATGCTCAGTGTCCCTCAAAGGTATTGCAAGCATCCAGCAGCCACACAAAATATGCTAATGGTAGCCTTGGTATTTTCCAGAAGGCATTTTTCTTTATTCCCATTCCCTTCTGTCACCCTTCTGAAATAGTTTTTGGAAAAAAAATATAAATAACTGTCAACTTTCTACCAACCCATTTGAGAGTCTGTTTCCTGTCCTTAATGTAGTGGATTCAGAGTACAAATGTAGCAACATTTTGGCTTCTGCTTCAAGAAGACAGAAACTCCATCTGATGCAGGCTTAACAGTCTAAAAAGTCTGCCCAGCAATATACTGTAGGCTGGCAGCAAATATGACAATCCCAAGGGATGTATTTCCACAATTAAAGAAATGGCGGTTGTAACTCCATCAGATAGGCCCAAATTAGTTTTGCATGGATACATGGCATTCTCCTTGCCAAATTGTCTAGGTTTGTCATGCAGCTTAAACCAAGATAATAGCTACAACATAATTAAGCAGTTATGAGATCATTCTTTCTAGAGCAAGAAAGGCATCATCCTTGAAGGTTATTAGATCTTCACTTAAGCAATGGCTATAATATTTTTGGTATGCGGAGCTCAGTTCTGAGATGGAGATATTCTCATTCAATTCATTATATTTCTACACCACCCAATACCCAAAGCTTTCTGGGTGGTTCACAATAATTAAGACCCTAAAATACAACATGATAAACAATGTAAACAATCTTTAATGTACAAAAATTGAAACACTTTAAAACAGCTAAAAACAATTAACAGTAAAATACCAGGACTTGATAAAACAACTAACATTTAAAAAAGAAAGAAAAAGCCCAGCATATGCCATGAAATGTCTGGAAGTAGAAGAAATTTCAATCTGGTGCTGAAAAAATGACAATGTTGCCACCAGGTGGACCTCACTGGGGAGAGCATTCCACTATCGGATGGCCATCACCAAGAAGGCCCCCACCCTTGTTGCCTTCCTCCAAACCCCTTCAAATGAAACATTTGTGGAAAGGCCTCAGATGTAGATCACAGTGGATAGGTAAATTCTCAGAGGAAGAGTCTGATTGGCTTTGGAAACCCTAAGGCAGAGTCCATAAGACAGAGTGGGGAAATTGTGGCCCTCGAGATGTTGTTAGACTGCCATCAGCCCTAGCCGTCATAGTCAATAGTTGCAGTCAAACAATATCTGGAGGGTCTCAAGTTTTCCACCCCTGCCCTAAGACATTAAGCTTTGCAAACACCCAGCCTCCAGACTCCGCTACAAGTAAGGAAAACAGGGAACAGCAAATACAATGACCCTTAGTCAAGAGGCAAAGCAGTTGTGATGCAACATTTGTGAAATGATTTCTGTGCAACTCACTGTGGAATCTACTGAGAGTAGGATAAAGCAGGCCTGGATCCAGATGGCGGAGAGGTTGAGCTCTTGCTGAGGCCCAAAGGCCATCAAAGGGCCCTGGTAGGAAGAAGAGGAAAAAGAGCGCCACCAAACTGATGAAAAGAAAGAGAGCCAAGCTGGTGCTATGAAACATAAAAAACAAGTATAACTACAAATTTGACAAACAACAACTAAGACGTAAAATAGCTTAAGATTGAAAGGATTTTTTGAAAACAAAAAAGTTACAGTGTAAATGTTTAGTTACAGTGTTTGTTGTTAGCAAAGGATTTTTAAAGTTGTTTCTTATCTGATATGGGTGTTGTTTTGTGTTTAATTTTAAGCTATTTTACGTCTTATCTTTTAGTTGCCGTTTGCCTAATTTGTAGTTATACTTGCTTTTTATGTAGCTCCTGATGAAGGATTTTTCTAAAACGCGTAGAGCAGATTGAAGAATATTATTAAAGATTAAAGACAAAGATTGTTTCATAGCACCAGAGCTTGGCTCTCTCTTTTTAACCATCAAAGGACCCACCATTCCAATAGCACGGATATTCCGACTTTCCATTAACCATGGAACACCCAAGCAGGTGAGAGGCAGTGACTACACTGCACATCACACCTCTTCTAGTTTAAGAGACCAACTTTGCCCAAGGTCCCCCCAAATCCTGGAGTCTGTCAAGTTCACAGGTAAAAATGTGAAGCCAACTTTTTGTATTCAAGTCCTCAATTACATCTGGGTGCAGTAACCTTGTGACTGAATTCTACTGCTCTTGCTAGTCTTAACCATGTTGGAGGTTGCCTTTAGCAAACCTTTTGAACACTTAGATTTCATCAGAGCCTCATCTGCAATTGTTGCTAAGGACTCTGTTAGCTTGCAGTTTAGGATCCTCCTACATTTTCTCCCCAGTGCCACTCTTTCCCCCTGGTTTCATAAATGTGCTTGTTGGAAGACTGTTGCCACACTGCTATTGAAATGGGACTCTGGACCCTTAATCCTTACTTTAGTCTTTGTCCCATACACATGCAGCTGTTTATTCCTCTCCTTTACCTTGGACACTTATTCTATTCTCAACATCACCACTGCAGGTTGCCTCCTGGCTGCCTATTCTGCTGACACTATAGGAAAGGAAAGCTCCTCGAGTGAGGTACTTACTTAGCAGCTGCACAATGTTATTTCCAGCCATTCCAGAGGATGCACCCAAATGAGTACTTCCTGTGGTTGCTAAAAGACAGAGATATGCAACCTTTCACACTCCTTGGAAGCAAAGCTGCTCTTTAGAAGTTAAAGTGGAATAACAAAGATAGGGGCTACAGGGGCAAATGGTCACATACAGCTTGGTACAGAGCTGGACATATAGACAGTTGTCACCTCCCCAAATACTCAATTTATCTTATATTTTACCATCTATTTCTTTTAAAATTGTTGTACCTTTATTTATTTATTTATTTGTTTATTTTAAAAATACCAAAGAGAGAGAGAGAGGGAGAGATGTCTTTTCCATCACAAAAAGTTCAAGTGTCCTTCTCTTACCATGATTTGAAAGAATGCAAATACATTGTGTTCACATTTCTACTACTATTGTATTCCTTACTTGTTATACAATATTCTGATTACATGATTAACTGCTTCCCATCTTCCTCCCCAGGAAATACTATTATGAGTAAATTAGTTGATACATCTAACTACTCATTTCTGGTAGTAAATTTAGAGATGGATTTTGCCACATCTACTATATGTTCCCTTCCCCTTCTGACTCTTTCCTTATTTTCCATTTTTCCTTCCTTCCCATTACTGACTGTGTGTTTTCCCAGCATCTCCCATAGCCTTAGATTCTTCTCTCCTCTTTAAATTTTCCTCTCTTATGTTTTTAGGATGTTTTAGGATTTTTATGCAGTTTTAATAATATGTGTCATGTTTTAATCAGTTTTATGTATTTTATCATGTTGTTGTTCCCCGCCTCGATCCAGACAGAGAGGCGGGTAAGAAATAAATTATTATTTATTATTATTATTATTATTATTATTATTATTATTATGTCTTTTCTAAGGGAATAAATGTCAAAAGTGACCCAACAGCAGAAACTCACTTGGCTCTAGTTCCTTTTCTTACACTTGTACTTAACACAGTTCAGTGCCTAGGCATATGGGCACAAAGAATCGCCCAGAGTGCTGTTTGCTGGAACCTAAAAGTTTCTCTTTTTCCAGAAAAATGCTGAGAGACCCAGGACCAATCTGTGTTCTTTGGGACTCAAATATGTTAACATTACATGCATGTATGCCATGAATTGTTCATGGAGCCAAATCAAGCATATATATAAGCCCCCTTAAAAATTGAATCTGACATTTCAAATGCGAGTGCTTTAAATAGGGAGCCTAAACCGATATTAAAGCAACACTTAAGTGACCTAATTTTCAAAGTGCCAACAGCTCCAACTGTAGCTGCACTGATTAGTAATCTACACAGTTTATCCAGATCCTGGCAGGGAGAACAGAGACTGTGGGAAATCAGAGTGAAGTGTGCATGATGTACAAGTAGCTGGGACACTGTTAAAACTTGATTCTATTACATTTATGATTAACCCTTGATGCTGTCTTCCCCTTGCTCTGCTTCACCAGTATCAATTGAAGAGAATCTGAGAATTAAAAGCTCACAGCCGTGTGTGTGTTGCATTTTGTCTCACACTGTTTTGTCCAATCTTATAGCTATTCCTCAGGTGATCTTTGTACCCTCAATCTGGTCCTCAGTTTTCTTCAGTATAGGGTTGTTGTTGCTTTTTAAAAAAGGACTGGTTCCCTTGGCAGGGCTAGGATTAGGGACACTATGGGCATGTCTGACATTTTTACACGTAAAACAAACAAACAAAAATCCTCATGTGGTTCCCCCTTTTCCTCCCAAGCTGAGTGTGCATTGGATAAGACGGCTTTTCCATCAGGGCAGCAGTAACATTTCTCCAGCCTTGGCATCATGTGAGTATAGAATTACTGTTAAACTAGTATTATTGAAGGACTGAACTCTGATTATGAATTTAATTCTGTAACAGCAACAATATTTGAAGACTGGGCATTTTAAAAAATATATATATTAACAAAAACAGCAATAAAGAAACATGTATTCTTTCATTTTCATGAAATCACCTTGTCCTTACTGTTTCCCTTTTGAAGTATGAATGCCCCAGAAACAAAAGCAAAGTATCTGAAAGTTAATCAAAGAAACAATGTAGTATTACAGAAGTGGCATACCAATTAATCTTTACAACTTTCTGAAGCACGTGTTATCTTTCATCATGAAGCTAGTAACAAGTTAATGTATTCATTTCTTTGGGTAAATTCAGTGTTGCAATAGTGGAAATCTACTAGCAGGATGGGACTTCGGCCAGATCTACACCTTGTGTCAAATCATTACAAATGTGGAATAAAAAGCAGGAAATAACACTATGGAAGCGGTATATGGAATGTGGATTGTGCTGCAACAGTTATCACTGCACTTCAATACCACTATAAAGCAGTAGTATAGATCTAGCCTTCCCCTCCCCTTGCCCTGCAATCCTCTGTGCTGCCTGAATATCTGCTCTGGAGAATTTACCAGCAGTCTGGAGCAGATTTTGAGGGCACCTTGGAGGTGGGGAGAGGGGGAATCATTCCTCTCCCGATTCTGCTGACAAAATTGCTTCCTTCAACAGAATGACAGCGTTGGATCCAACCCCTTATTATAACATAATTTATCTCCTGCCTTTCTCTGCAAAGCAGACATGAGGTTGCTGACAACAACAAACATAAAACCATCTAAGAATAAAAGATACAACACACAATAAAAGGGCCTCTTTTTAACTGCTCATGTTCATGCAAACATTGGCCCAGACAAAGCAGAAAAAACCACAGCCTCTTTCCCATCCAGCTGATCATCATGTCTTGACCCTAAAGTTTTCTGAAGCCCAGGGAGCAGTCTGTATCATACAGACCAAGCTAAAAAAGAATAATAAGATTTTCCTTCAGTTAGGAGCATATTCTTTATCTTCCTTGTGGCTGTCTTTAATAGAAGCTGCTGTGTTCTGAATTTTCCCTGAATAATTTTATTACAGCCTGACCCAGTTAATTTTATTACAGAGAAGCAGAAAACATGAAACTTAGGAAAAACAAAGGATTATGGTAACAGCTTCCTTTCTCTGCTAGTTAGTGAGGATGGACTTACCAAGCAATGCTTTAAAAAAACATGCATGCTCCCAGATTTCTTTCTTCAAAGCATTTCAAAGAGTCTAAAATGGCATTGACTTATTCTGGAGTGGCCCTCTGCAGTCCATATATCATCTACATAGACATAAGGTAAAATTCGTAGAAGAGAGAGAACTGCCTGTATTACATCTAAAGTCTTCATGACTGCGGAAAGGGCAGTCATTCATCTCTTGTGATGTAGTCCAATCCATACTGACAAGTCAGAAAGACTGCAAAGAGGTGGTGCTTATGAAAAGGCAACCATGGAAGCCATTTCAAAGAAGAGGTTCCCATCTGCCATGCTCATTCAGATTCCCTGTTGCAGAAAAATAACTTCTGGGCTATGTAGGAATTGGTACATTCCCCCTGTGCTTTCAGGATATTTAAAGACGCTCACAGCACAAACCTATACATGTGTACTCAGAAATATGTTCTGAGTACTCAATGGGACTTACTCCCAAAGAAGTGTGTATTGCAGTTTTAAAGGTGAGTTATATTCTATTAGCTAGTTTGTGTGTAGAGGATGGCAAGGATGGAGAGTTATCCATTGCTGTCTGAGTAACAGAAAAATAATACAGAGCACAACTAGCATTGATTAACTGTGCAGTCTTTGTTATCCTCAAAAATAGAGTTTGGGATTTTTCAGTTGGCAGTTCCAAGGAGACCTGGCCCATAAATATTCTTGAATTCAAGATGGCTATGTAGGAATAAGGAATAATCAGCAATACCAAAAGCAGGTACCTATCCAGCAATTGAGCTGGAACTGTGCCTGAGTACTGGCCCAAGGACCATTTGTCTCCATTTATGGATGTTAGACATCTTCTGCAAGATTCTAATGCAGTGGCTCCATAATTTAGTTAGAAGTCAACAAGCCTAGTTTCCTTAAATACATCCTGTCCATTCTGTGATATTTCTAATCAAGATAGCAGCCCTGCCATCTTAGACACTGGCTCAGTTCGGACGACATATTAAGCAACGGAGGGGTAAATAACGTACTGACCGTGTGTTAGGCAGGAGGAGCTCCACAGATGACACACTGCAGCCAGCGCTGCTCGGAACCGGCAAACGCCCTGGCTGCAAGGAACTTGCGGTGGCCATTTTGGTTGTAGCCTCTCCTCTGTGTGTCCCCTAGCCGTATCCCAGCATGCACCGTGAGTTCTGCCGGCTGCATAGAGCGGCTGGGGTTTTTTGGCTGCTCTAGGCAGCAGAACTCTATTCCAAAACAAAAAAGTCCACAGAGAGAGGGGCGCTGAATTCGGACGACACTTTAAACAATGGGGCTTTGGGCTAAACAATGTGCAAACCCATTGTTTCACTCTCTTGTTTAAAGTACCTGATTAACGTACTGTCAGTTGTGTGTGCATTGTGTGCTGCCCTCCAGACCACACAATAAGCAACACAACTGATGATTGTTCCCCCCTCCTCCGTTGCTTAATGTGTCATCCGAACTGAGCCACTGACTGGGTTCAGACAAGATAACCAACTGTGGTGTAAATAGTCAATGGTTGGTTATTTAACCCATTGTGGGTTATCAGATTGGGTGGAGGGAGTTTGTTTTAACCAACGGTTAGTTATTTGGCCAACATAAGCAATGCAAATAACCAACGCTGTGCAGAGTTGATTATTTGAACC
Organism: Anniella stebbinsi; assembly: GCA_029215795.1. Lineage (NCBI taxonomy): Eukaryota > Metazoa > Chordata > Lepidosauria > Squamata > Anniellidae > Anniella > Anniella stebbinsi. The sequence goes on along the minus strand of JARDYH010000001.1, from coordinate 305,324,870 downwards.
ACTGTTGATTATCATCTTTTGTGGAGGGCACCATTGGTTATGTCCTTCGCCACCATTGGTTATTTCATCAGCCACATAGTCGCAAGGGAAGAGCGGTCAAAACCTCAGCTGCTGCTCTAGTCTAGCTGGCAGGAGCAGCAATGGCTGATAAGATACTAGCAGGAGGACTGAGGATGGGAGAGGGTGTAGGGGATAAGTGAGTCAACTCAGCATGGACTACTAGTCAACTCAATGCTAATTCTAATCCACACCAACCATAGATAAAGAACTGTCAAGTTGATTATGACCTTACCATTGACTATGCAGCCACTGAGTTGTCAAAGGTACATCTTATTCCTGAAGAAAGAATATAAAGAGACAGTAGAGTAGATGGTCATGTTTTCATTATTAAACCCATTTTACAGACAGCAAACAAAAACAGAGAGAGATGCTTTTCAGTTGGAGTGAGTCTATGGTACAATCCCCTTTCATGCCTTCTCACATGCAATACAGTGACATTAATTCAATAACAGTTTTTCAGGGCTGGGCTACAGGCAGTGGTTCAGAGAGAGTCAGGAGCCAAATCCTGAAAAGCAATCAGGATCTGAGGGCAAACCAGAAGACAGGAGCAAGACCAGAAATATGAGGCATACTAGATCTCAGGCAGATTTTGTTGTTCAAGCAAGGCTCAGCTGGAAAAAGAAATTCTTTATACTCCTCCCTGCCCAGGAAAAGCCAAAGGTCCAACTTGAACACATAGACCCAAGCCAGAACTGGAAGGTTCTCTGATATGCTGCAGTTACATGGCTCTCCACATGGGGCAACAGTCAGCAATTCATGACACATTCTTCCTTCCATATGCTGTGTTCCATTGGCATCATAAAACCATATCCAGAACCAATTAGGAAAATATTTGGCATGATTAATATGTGCAAGACAATAAAGTTTCCCATGCAATTATGGCACTGGACTTATATAAGGCGTTTGACACCGTAAACCCAAAATTTATATTAAATTTGCCAACTATATACAATTTGGGAAGTAAGTTTAAACATATAATAGAGGCAATATATGTACAAACAACAGCTAAAATAAGATACAATGGATTAGAAACAAGGGAAATAAGACTTAATTCAGGAACAAGGCGGGGATGCCCCCTATCACCACTTTTATTTACAATGGTAATTGAGTTTCTTGCTGACAGAATTAGAGCAATTACAGATATTAGAGGGATACATGTGGGCAGTAAGGAATTTAAACTAAATTTGTATGTAGATGATATTTTATTGTCATTACAAAATTCAAAAAATGGAATAAAAGAAATGATAAGGGAACTAGCAGAATTCCAACAGGTAGCAGGACTTAAGGTAAATATAAAGAAATCTGGTTTGATATGTTTGAACATAGGACCTCAAGAACAAATAGAAATCTCAAAAATGACAGGCATTCCCCTAGTAACAAAAGCATTTAGATATCTAGGAATCCAGATTCCTAAAAAGCAGGAAAATGTATTGAAACTAAATTATGGAAAACTGTGGAAAGAACTAAAAAAATGACATAGCCAGATGGGAGAGAATACAATTATCACTTTCAGATCAGATTATGACTATAAAGATGATGTTATTACCAAAATTTACTCATTTATTTAATGTAGTACCGCAGGAAATCCCAATTAATTGTTTTAGAATATGGCAAAATAGGATAAAAAAATATTTTTAAAAGTAAAAGACCATGAACAGTGAAAGCCTTTAGATATAGATTTGTGCAAGAAGGAGGATGGAATATACCACACTTAAAAACATATTATGATACATATCAATTAAGACATCTATTAGGAAGGGGTGAGCATACAATGGGTAGAAATAGAAAGGGAATTGATGGGATTAAAAGAAGAAGAAATACAGAATATGTTCTATAGTAGAAAATGTATAAAACAGCAAATGAGTAACAAACGAAGTACGATAAAAGGAATGTTGAAAGTATGCTATTTCAAAAAAGAAAAATTAATGCCAGTGATCTCACCATTAACACCAATCTGAATACATCTGGAATTTGATATAAAAGGGAAAGCAGTAGCTAAAAGTAAGTTGAAAGAAATAGGACTGATACAAATGAGATTTTTTTTATGAACAACAACATCCCATAACACAGGAAATATGGAATAAGCAAACACAAAATATAGAAATGTCATGGATAGCATGGATGCAAATTAGTAAATTTATAAGAAATAGAAAGATAGTAAGGCAAAGCACAAGGGATTTAACAGAATGGGAAAAAATGTGGACAATTATAAAGCAGGAGATAAAGGTACAATAACACAGATATGCAGAACTTTAATAAAGCAGGAGATTAGGGTTAATGTGACAATAAAACAGATATGTGAAGGAAATTTTGAAGAGGGGATTGAGGATGAAGAATGTGGGGGGGGGGATGTTTGAGAGATTTCCCTTCCAAACAATATCTACAAGAATAAAAGAAGGGACATTAAAATTAGTTCAGAAGTGGTATCTGATAGGGATGTGTATCGTACCGATGTCCGATAACGAACTGATGAGGTTGTTATCGGACATCCAGTTAATGATAACAATACACATTCCTAGAGGCCCTATCTGATCGGATCTGAAATCCATATGTCCGATAACTATTGGACATATCAGATTATCAGATCTAGGGCCGGCCCTCCCTCCCCCCTCCCACTCGCACTCCTTACCTGGGCCTTGTCTGCTGCCGTCCGCTGCTCTGGACTACTGAGAACTAGGCTTTGCGGCCTAGTTCTCAGTTGAGCGACGACGTGCCAGGTGATGACGTCACCCGATGTGTCATAGCTCTATTGAGAACTAGGCTGCAAAGCCTAGTTCTCAGTAGTTCAGAGGAGCGGATGGCAGCGGACAGCAGCGGACAAGGCACAGGTAAGGGGGACCCCTCCCTCTCTCCCTCCCTTGTGCTCCTTACCTGGGCCTTCCCCACCCCCACCCCTGCCACAGCGTAGTACTGCTAAACAGGCTTTACAGCCTGTATGTCAGTACAGAGCTGCGCCGAATAATGCCGACATCACTCGGTGCTTCTCTGTACTGCCAAACAGGCCGGAAAGCCTGTTTAGCAGTACTACAGGGCGGAGGTGGAGGCAGGGCGGGTAAGGAGTGCGAGTGGGGGGGAGGGAGGGAGGGAGTGCCAGCCCTGTTTTTTCCCCATAGACTTGCATTGGGAGAAAGCTTTCTTTCCCCCAATGCAAACCTATGGGGAAAATACTGTTATCGTTATCGGAACTTCCAATATTTATCGGATTTCGGATCTGATCAAATCCGGGTACCCCCGATATGATTCGACCAGAATTTTTTTTCTACCGGAATTTCCAATAACGATACGTTACAATAATTTTGGCCGTGCACATCCCTAGTATCTGATACCTATGAGATTGGCAAAAATTAATAGAAACTTGACACCGTTGTGCTGGAGAGGGTGTAAAGATAACGGAACCCAAATTCATATGTGGTGGGAATGTAGAAAGGTTAGGAACTTTTGGGATAAGATTTTTCAAGAAATAGAAACAATTACTGATCAAGGGATTTGCAAAACTCCAGAGCTATCTTTATTGAATTAAAGAAAATAGAAAGATAAAATAAAAAGTATTAATTGGTTTTATGTTAACAGCGGCAAGGCAATTGATAGCAATTAATTGGAAGACAGCTCGGATGTTGACAATAACTATGTGGAAAAAATCTTTGGAACCTAGCGATTAACGAAAAGCTGGCACAGAAGTTAAGAGTTCACAGAGGAAAAAAGAAAAGAGATACTTTCAGGACCGACTGGCAAAAATACATAGACTATATGAAAAAAGAACCGAATAGAAGAACCATGGCAGAAGCGTACGAAAATTTATGGGACTCATGAAAGGAAGAAAATATAAAAAATTGATTTAATATACCACCATGGAATAGAGAATAGGGAAAAATTCTGAAACAAACCAAGTGAGGGGAGGGAATGTTTGAGGCTTATTTATTGGGGTTTTGTTGTTGATGATGTTGTTTTGTTTGTTTGTTTTTTCTCCTCACTGTATTTTGTTATGAAAACGTAATAAAAAATATTTAAACAAAAAAAAACATATCCTGGGCAACAAAATATTCTGTTGCTGTCTGTTAAGATATTAGAATAAGTTCTTGTTCATTTGGGGGGGGGGGGGGAGAGAGAGAGAAAGTTATCTACCTTTCTTTTACGCTTTTGGATCTACCTCTCACTGAAAAGCTTTAAACCAAATCACACTTTATTAGACAATTTAGAGTTTCTCTCAGCTGTTTTTGCCAGTAAACGACATTAAATAAAAGCTCAAAGTGCTCTGCTACCCATAGGGAAAATGAGAACTGCTGGGGTGAAAAAAGCTGTTGAAAAAACTCACTTTTCTTCATAAAGGCAGCAAGATTGTCCCCTAGCAATTTATGTCAACATGCCCATTTCTGCTGATGTCAGCCCCTAGGCACTTGCTGAGGAACACGGAGCCTTCCAATGGGAAGCCATTCAGTGGCACCATAGATTTCTCCCTACCCTTGGCACTTGAGAGCAGTCACAATATGGCATTCAAGCAACACATTTTTACCATAAGTGCTGGAAAGGTTAGCCTTTCATGCTTTCTCTTTCCCATTGCTTTGTCATGAGCAACATCTCTTCATATGGAGAGCTTGACCATCTTCCAATTTAAATTACATGGCTCCAATGCCTCACACTTGGGGGCAAATCTGGCCATCCGAGGTCATGCCCCTTTTGCCTAGCCCCACTCCTTTCCTCCACCACTAGTTTTTCCCCCATTCTAAAAGGATGAAATGCCTCTAAGCCGTGGCTACTGGCCTTAAGAGCTTTAAGCTAAATCATGCTGGCATTTTTGGACCCATTGCTTTTGCCCTGCCCCCTTCTGCCTTTGGAACCACCCCATTGGACTGCAACCCCCAAGAGCCTCTGCAAAATGTAATTTGGCCCTCAGGCTTAAAGAGTTCTGCACTCATGAAATTAAGCCTTGGCGCATATCAAAGCTCAAGGCTGTCTAGCCTACATCTTTCATCGGGGCAGCTCTGCCCCCAATCTCCATTGTGCAGGACGTAGACCTGCTCGTTTTCTGAAAGCAGCATAGGAACAATTTTTTAGAAAGTATTTAGGCACCACACTACCAGCAGACCATATGATGCTAGGTCAGGGATGGGCAATTTGCAGCCCTCAAGATCTTTTAACCTCCAACTTCCATCAGGCCTAGCCAGTATAGCCAATAGTGAGGGGTGGTGTAGGCTATAACTTCTGGAAGGCCATACACACACACACACACACACACACACACGCTAGATGCTCTTCCTGGTTCACAGAACTGAAGCATTTTCTTGACAACTGGAAACTACTAGTAACAGTGTAAATGAATCAGCAATGAAAGGTAAAAGCAAAATTTCAGAGTCATTATATTAGCATCTGGTCACAAATAGAAAATGTCCCAGAACATAGGGGCCAGACCTGAACAGAGGAAGGGACATTACTTAAAAAGATGCAGCAAAAGATGCTAGGTGGCAGAGATGAGGGAAATGTGGATGCTAGGGTGAAAGATAGAAAGATATCTGACAAACCATAGCTCTGGGGATCTTGTCACTGCCTTTGATGTGTTTCATTCACACTATTGCCAGGTTGCTATGGTTTCTTTTAACCTTCATCTGGAAACCAGAGCAACTCTCACTGCTCTTGTAGATTCAAGACTAGCCAGGCTCCATGGGTGGGAGCCAACTTGAATGGATGCAGCAGGAGGAGGGCTCAAGCCAGCCATAGGTAGATCAGGTGAAAACCACACTATTTGAGTCATTTCCCCCTTTTGCATTCTGTGCGCTTATAGACGGGATACTCACATGGACTATAGATGAGTTATTTGTTTTCTTATTTAATACACTTATGTGCATCTTTAAACAAAAAAACAAGCAAGCAAAATAAGCTCAACACATCTTAGAACATCTGAAATCCAAAACAATAATATAAAACCACCAGTAAAAATACCTACCAAACCAACCAAAACCCTTGGGGTGTGGGGGCAGCATATGCTAGTCATGCAAAATGTCCCAGGTCCAGTCCCTAGCATTTCCAGGTAGTGCTAGGAATGCCTTAAAGCATGGAGGATATAGAACTCAGGGGTAGGGGGCACCTTCTAGATATTTTTGATGACAACTCCCATAAGCCCCAGCCAGCATGGGCAATGATCAGGGATTCTGGGAGTTGTAGTCTAAAACACCTGAAGGGCACCAGGTTGCCTACCCCAGGTGCAGGCAATACTGAGATGGACCAGTTGTCTGACTCAGTATAAGGCTCCTATGTAAACTATGCAACCCTTTTCAATCTTCCCTAAAAGAAAGCAAAGAGGAACAATTCCTCATTTCTGGAGGGAGATAATTCCATAACATCAGGGATATAGTTGTACATGTTTAAGGTGACCATATGGAAAGGAGGACAGGGCTCCTGTATCTTTAACAGTTGCATATAAAAGGGAATTTCAGCAGGTGTTATTTGTACGGATGCAGCACCTAGAGAAATTCCCTCCTCATCACAACAGTTAAAGCTGCAGGAGCCCTGCCTACTTTTGTATCTGGTCACTCTAGTATAGCTCCTACAGTTTTAACTGTTGTGATGAAGAGAGAATTTCACCAGGTGCTGCATGAATACAAATAACATCTGCTGAAATTGCCTTTTCTATACTGCTCTTAAAGATACAGGAACCCTGTCCTCCTTTTCATATGGTCACTCTATAAATGTTCTACTTCTTGTGGCAGCTGTTCATATTTCATGTACTGATAGAATGAAGCAGGGCTGATTAGATGAATGTATTTTGGGTGAGGGGGTCAATAGAGGGAGAGAGAGATCCTAAGCTATGTGTATTCTGTTCCTAGGTCTTAATAGGACTTGGAAGCAAAGTGGTAGCCAGTACAGCTAGCTGGCAAAGTAAAAGCCAAACATGATCTTGCTTCCTCACATTTAATAGGAGTTGGTTGCACTATTTTGCACAAGCAGAAGCTTCTACATCCTCTTCAAGGGTAGGCCCAGGTAGAAAGCATTACAGTAGTCACATCTAGGAAGTTTCAAAGACAAGAGATCAGTATAATAAACTACTAATCTTTTAGGACAAGGCCAAATCCACACCATGCAGAATATAGCACTATGAAAGTGGTATGAAAGCAGTAAGTATGTATGTATATGTTATGTGTCTATGGGCCCCAACAGTTGTCAGTGCAATACTGCTATAAAGCAGTTGTGTGGCTCCTGCCTTTTATATACCACTTTCATAATGCAATATCCTGCTTGGTGTGGATTAGGCCCAAGATCACAACAAATATAGTTGATAAAAGCTGATCCAGAGAGTGTAGTTACCTGCTTGTCAAGTAGTAAGTTCGGGTCTAAGATGACACTTAGGGTCAAACTACACATTACATTAATTATGTAGCATAGGGTGACCAGATAAAATCCAGGTCAGGGCTCATGTAACTTTAACAGTTGTAGAGAAAAGGGAATTTCAACCAGTGCCATTTGTATGCAATTAGTTCCTGGTGAAATTCCCTCTTCATCACAACAGTTAAAGGTGCAGGCACTATACTAGAGTGACCATATACAAAAGAAGGCAGGGCTCCTGCAACTTTAATTATTGTGATGAAGAGGGAATTTCACCAGGAACTAATTGCATACAAATGACACTGGCTGAAATTCTTTTTTCTCTACAACTGTTAAAGTTACGTGAGCCCTGACCTGGATTTTATCTGGTCACCCTAATGTAGCATACAATCGACCCTCTTTGTCTTTTTTTTCAACTTGAAAGTAAATGTACAGGGCCCCGATCCAGATTGTGACTACTGCACGTGGGGATTTACTGAAAAAGTAAAGAGGGAGCCAAAATGCACCAGATAAAAACATTAAGAGCCGATCTACACACTAGGTTTTTAATGTTTTATAAGGGTTACGAAAACTCTTTGGGCCACATGACGCATTCCCTTGAATGATGTATACCCGAGGTTTTTTAAAACTCACTTCAGCTATATACAACGGTTTTACTTTTAATAAATAATTTTAAGTAAAAGAATGTGTCCTTCCTTACCGTTTGTGATTCATGGGGGCAATGCTTCGTTTACCAGTGCCCAAATGGTTAGGAGTTGATTGGTGGAGAAGAAAGAGGAGCTAAGGAGGAAGTGGGCGAGTGAACTACAACACCCACAATCCTTAGCCCTATACTCATTGAAAGCTAGGGATTGAAAGAGTAACTAAGGAGGAAGTGGGCGACTGAACTACAATACCCACAATGCTTTGCCCTAAACTCATTGTAAAAATGAAACAGATTGAGGTGGGGCAGAAGAGCCTGTGATTGCACACACCGCTTTGAAGACTGAGAATTTTTCTCCTGTAATGTGAGTACTCCTTAATGTGACCAAAGACGTTTTAGAACGCACCTATTTGGAATGTTTTAAAATACTATTTAAAACGTTCCAAGGAACTGTGTAGATAGGGTCTACGATTTCCCTTGCTAAATAAAAGCAAGGTCCAGCTGGTCCCGATTGTTTTTCCAAAAAGAGTCAACCACATGCTCCCTGGATGCTACTAAGCAGGGGCAGGCACAAATAGAGAAAGCAACAATAAGCAACAATATCTGTCATTTTAAGACAGGTGTGTTTGGAAAGTCACAGAGAGAATAAAGCAATAAAAAATTCAACATGAAAGACACACAGTCAGGCAACAGAAAGCAAAAGATAGCATGAGAATGACCGATGTTATCTTTCATTGGGCCTGATTAGAGAGAGATGCCCCCATTGCTGACACAGAAAGGCCAGTCCCTTGCTAGAGAGACTCGATTGTGTTCCAGGGAGGTAACTCTGCGAGAATGAGCTCCATCACAATTGCATCCAAGTGCAACAGGCCAAGGAGAAGCCTTGTTTTGAGCTGGATAAAATGCAGCCTATGTGTGAAAGCTCACTCAAGAGCCTTCACTCTTCATCGGTCAGGAAAAGCAGATTTCTCTGTGCAATGAGGCCTGTGAAAAAAGTATAGAGGTAAGCTATTAAGAGTAAAGCTTAATGGGCCCTTGAGAGAAGCAGCAGCAGCAGCAGGGGTAATAGGGGAGGAGGGCAAAGCAAGGAAAGTAGGATACACACACACACACACACACTGGCTGAATTCGAACGACACAATAAGCAACTGGGGGAGGGGAAACAATCGTCAGTTGTATTGACTATCGTGTCGTCCGAATGCTGCTATAGTCAACTCAGCACTGATCCTAATCCACACCACAGTTGATTATTTATTACCATGTTGTGTGGGGAGTATCCCCTAGATGAACAACTGTAAAGTTGATTATTACCCCACCATTGACTATCATGTTGTCCAAATTCAGCAGGTGTGCCATATGTGTGTGTGTGTGATTTTTACCTGAATTTTAATCACACCCAGGGGACAACATGAGATTAACTACAAAACATTACACAGCCGCTTTGCTACACAAGATTAACTTCACGTAAAAATATATTCCCACTCCAAAGTTCAGAAATGCTCTGCCCTAGGCAGTTGGAAAAATGGGCATGGAATGTACAATGAGGCAGAGAGATGTGTTTAAGCATGAGGCAAACCATGGATCTAGAGCTCTGATCTAAGGCAAGTCTTCTCCAGCAGTTCTCGATAAATAATGGACTTTTAGCTGCGGTGATTAACGACAAATCCACCTCTCCTTGTAGTGAGATCTGATGGATCTTAAATTAATACATCTACAAAACAACAAACCTTTGACAGTCCTATTCATTTTTGAAAGCAAGCAACAGACTGTGGGCTCCTTAGGATTTTGCTAATCCTGCACTTCAGATGTCTGGGCAAGCCTTTGTATGTGTTTGTGTGTGGTGATTGTTCTACTTCTGCAACTGAGAGTTTGGAATTTCTCCTAGTTGAATGCATGATGTTTTGACAGCATGCTGTAAGAATGTTCCAGGAATCCAGGGAAGCAACTGTGGGGCAGTGGGGTGGGGAGAGGACTACCATTGCAGCACAGGTGTGTTTTAGTCAAAACTTCACAACAGCCCAAATGGATGTGGTGGAAGAGAAGCAGTTTCAAGAATCAGCAAAAGACATTCAGAGTTTGGAGAACCACAGAGACCTTGATTTCCTTAGGGTTCTGCTCTCCCCCCGGTATATTATCTTGAGAATTTGCCTCATTATATTTCATATTGAAGTTCAGAGAAACAGATAATTTAATTAATGTTGTTGTTCCCCGCCTCGATCTAGACGGAGAGGCGGGTAAGAAATAAATCGTTATTATTATTATTATTATTATTATTATTATACGTTTGTCTTCTTTGGGTTATTTAATAGGTTACATTTTTAGCGTGTAAAAATAAGAACCAATGAGGTATAGTGGTTAGAGTATTGGACTGGGAGTCAGGAGATTGGGGTTCTAGTCCCCTCTCAGCCATGGAAGCTCACTGGGTGACTGTGGGCCAGTCACAGACTCTCAGCCCAACCTACTTCACGGGGTTGTCGTGAGGATAAAATGGAGAGGAGGAGGAGGAGGATTATGTACACTGCCTTGCGTTCCTTGGAGGAAAAAAAGGCAGGATATAAATGCAATAAATAAAATATTAAAATAAATAATAAATAAAGGCTCAAATGATAAATTTTAATGGAATTCCACACATTATTCCTCTGCCACTGCCCCCCTATAAAAAAGGGGGGAAGCCAAAATCAGCTGCACGTCAGTGGCAGAGGCTGTCTCTACAAGAGAGGTTTAAAGCTCTTTCAAGGCGCTTAAATTTTTTTACTTCTACAAGAACGGAGCGCAAATCGGGCGTAGAGGTGCGTTATCTCTCCGATTATGTGCATTATCCAATGCGCGTTAAATCGCGAGTTTTATTTTGCTCCGGCCGTTAAAGCACATTTTGACTATGCGAACAAGCGCTTATGCGCATTAACTACTTGTAAAGCGCATTTTGGTCATCCGTTAATGTGCTTCGCCGCCTTTCGCTGCCTCTCGTGCAGAGGTATTAGGCATAAATGCGCTTCAGCAATTATGCGCATAATCGCCTAACCAGGCGCAAAAGTGAATCCTTGTAGAGGGGACCAGAGAGAGGAGAACAGCTGTTCCTTAACCCATTTCCCTCTCAATATATTTAGTAAAATTGCTAGAACAGCTTACAACAGAACAATAAAACAACAACACTAATAAAAACCAGCAATAGTTGAATAGCTTAAAACCAACCTCCCAAAGCTGCTTTTTCACTCATGGGCCAAGGTGTCCAATTCATCCCTGGCTCTCTCCCAGTGGAGGTGAAAACCTAGCTTGGAGAGGGTGGTTTTGACCTCAAAAACAGACAGAGGGGAAAGGGTTAAGGAGCCTCTTTTCATCTTCCATTTCCAGCTCATTGTGTGCCCTTAACTGTTCTTGTCTTTTAAAAAACACTGGGCGGGGGGGGGGGGGGGGTACTGAACTCCATGTTAAAAAAGATGTTGTTTTGAGTCTAAGGGGGAATCCACACAGTCCTTTGGAACGTTTTAAATTGTATTTTAAAACATTCCAAATAGGTGCGTTCTAAAACGTCTTAGGCCACATTACTGAGTACTCACGTTACAGGAGAACAGTCTTCTGTCTTTAAAGCGGTGTGTGCAGTCACACACTGTTCTGCCCTGTCTCTTCCTCTTTCGTTTTTCAATAAGTTTAGGGCAAGGCATTGTGGGGGTTGTAGTTCAGTTACACACTTCCTTCTTAGTTCCTCTGTCATTCCCTAGCGAGTATAGGGCTAAGAATTGTGGATGTTGTAGTTCACTGGTCCACTTCCTCTTTCTTCCCCACCAATCAACTACTAAGCATTTAGGCACCAGTAAAGGAAGCACTGCCCCCATGAATCACAAACGGTAAGGAAGGATACATTCTTTTACTTAAAACGATTTATTAAAAGTGAAACCGTTGTATATAACTGAAGTGAGTTTTAAAAAACCTCAGATATACAACGTTATAGGGAGTGCGTCATGTGGCCCAAAGAGTTTTCATAACCCTTATAAAACGTCAAAAACCTCGTGTGTAGATCCGCCCTATCAGTGCAATCCTATACTCATAGCTATCAGTCGAGGCCCAGGTGGTTTCAGCAGTGAGGAGTGCTTAAGGCCAGCTACAGCTGGTTCACCAGCCATACCTGCTTTTGGACCTGGCAACAATAGTCTATGCTCTGATAACTTCCTTTTTGGATTATTGCAATGCCCTATACATGGGGATTCCCTTAATGATGGTCCAGAAGCTGAAACTGGTGCAGAATTCTGCTATCCATGTGTTGACAGGGGTAGTAAATTTCGTATATCGATTTTCATGTTTTAATCTTTTGTGAACTGCCCAGAGAGCTTTAACTATGGGGCAGTATAGAAATGTAATAAATAAATAAATAGCAAGATGTGAATGTGTCAAACTAGTTTTGAAATCTCAACACTGACTGCCAGTAAACTACTCTCCTAAAGGCAAACAGAGTGAGATCTGTCTGTATATCCAAGTGCTGGAATATGTGGCAGTATACAGTAATTCCATATATAAAGTGTGTGTATGGGAGTTCGGGCAAAAGACTAATAATTGTCTGGTGTTCTTTTTGCCAGCCTTGTATAAGAGTTCAGTAGCAGGAGGGCTATACTCAACCCTCCTGTTTAGACAGAAGACAAAGGGTAATACTAGAGACTTGTGTCATCTACCTCAAGCCCTTACTACTGGTTGGTGGTTTGAGTTTTTTTATTGGTGTTGTTGCAGAAATAAGAGAATCTGCCATACAATTGACTCCAACATCATTGTGCAGGATACAAAAGGAACCCTGTTTTGCACAGATATTATGTGAGAAGACGATGATGTGGTTGTTGTTGATGATGGGGATTACATGTCTATACCGTCCCATAGCCGAATCTCTCTGGGAGGTTTGCAAAAAGAGTAGAGAAAATTAGGGACTGTATCAGGATAGGGTGTCATGTATTTCAGATATTCCTCCTCTCCTAGGGTGTCAAATTATAATACATTTTTATTGTTCTTATTGTAAAATGTTTATTCTTTATTGTAAAACAATAACGTTTTAAAGTATGGCTTTGGAGAAACCATCTCTCTTTAAATCTACCATGGCTGTAATTGCAACTCTACAAACTTAAAATGCATTGATTTACTGCTTCCCAGGATTTCCTTTAAAAGACAAAATGTATCACAACAAGAAGGTGTTTTGCTAGCATATGGCCACCCAATTGCCCCGAGTCTTGATAATATGTTGATACAATATGGCATCCGATCCCAATAGGTATGTGTCCATAAGTACATCTTGTGCAAGTAACACACTGACCTGTGAAAAATTCTCCCCACATTGTAACACAAAGGATGAATGGCCTTGCTCCTCTCATGTGCAACTTTGTCCATAAAAGACACTGAATCCAGGGAAATATACAGAATATAAATATAAATATAAAAGACCTGTTTTTGATGCACTTGGTTGCCCCCTTGCATTCATGGATGTACTAGTTATTCATTCCGATTTCTGTTCTTTCCAAAGATGAAAGGCCAGGGATGAGTGTGGGATGTCCCCAGCCAGCTTCATCAGGCAGGGGGAATAATCTTGCCACTTGCCGCCCCTGAATCTGTCAAAATGATAATGTATTTCTGTTATGGGGAAGCAATTAGGGATTCCCCATGGCTTCTTTTTTGTAGGACACCAGCAAGCTGGCTTTTTGCTATCCATGTAGGCAAAGGTGGTCTTGACAGAAGCTAGTGGAGATATTGTGTCTGAGAGAGAGACACACACAGAGACACACACACACACACACACACAGAGGGGTTATTGGGGCAGACAAATCACCCTCCCTCAGAACCAGACAGTAGTACCATAGATTTTGCCTTTCAATTTAGCCTGTGACAATTTCCAGCCAGCAAATGAAAGGGTTTCTCTATCGATTTTTTCAACTAATGAGCGCAGCTTTTGTTTCCATGCCCAGTACATGTTGTCACTCTGTAGTATCTGGCCTGTTGTGCACTCTTCTCATGTGTCTCCCATCTGTGCTAATGTTTCGCATCGTTCATTTAAAACCATACAAGCTGCCATGTTGGATGAGACCAAAGGTCTAACTAGTCCAATGTTTTATCGCCAACAGGGGCCAGATGGAAGTTCACAACCAGAGAGATGTAAATTGCTTTCCCTCGTTTGTCCTCAGCATTTGGTAATCAGTTACACTGACTCTGAACACAGAAGTTTTGTTATTAGCTATCGTACCTGACTGTTGTAGGTCTCCAAAATTCTCAATGGTAGAGACCCACAGCATACTATCCAGGGCCAGGGCCAAAGCAAGTTTCTGTCCCTCCTGTTTGTAAGAAGACTGTGCTGGCCACTTGTTAAAGGCTTTAAAGTAGGGTGACCAGATAAAATCCAGGTCAGGGCTCATGTAACTTTAACAGTTGTAGAGAAAAGGGAATTTCAGCCAGGGTTATTTGTATGCAATTAGTTCCTGGTGAAATTCCCTCTTCATCACAACAGTTAAAGGTGCATGCACTATACTAGAGTGACCATATACAAAAGAAGGCAGAGCCCCTGCGACTTTAACTGTTGTGATGAAGAGAGAATTTCACCAGGAACTAATTGCATACAAATGACACTGGCTGAAATTCCCTTTTCTCTACAACTGTTAAGGTTACATGAGCCCTGACCTGGATTTTATCTGGTCACCCTACTTTAAAGCCAAGATTTTGAGAAATGTGCTGAGATTTGCTGTAAATTACAAGCGTTTCTATTTTTTGTGTCATTATGCCAAGAAAGTGCAACTCATACCACATAGAAAAGTGGGGGTGGGGGTGGGGAGAGAAACTTGAACAATGAGGGTGAGACTGCTCAGATTCCTGGAGTTTACATTCTCCCTGTGGCAGCCTGCTCAATCCATTCCTAGATGTAGCATGCGGTAAGCTCCGCCTATAGCCAAGAGGTCACTATGCCACCTGCCGACCTGGGCTGACACACAGCCTTGCACAAACACATATGGAAGGAATTACAGAGGTGATGGAGCTGGGAATTGAAGCAGAAACCCCTCAGGGCCACTGCATTAATCCTTCCAGCTGAGCAGGAGAAGAAGTTTGAAGTCCGAGAGACCTGAATGCTTCAAACTCCAGTTCGATGTGCAATGCAAACAATGGATTGGTGATTCATTGCTTCCTCTTGGCTAATATGTCACTACCTTTATGGGAGTGGGGATTTTGAGGAGAGGCCAGGGGATTTTGTGCATCGGTCAGCTATTTTAGAAAGGGGCAAGAATAAATTCTGTTCACAACTGCTTTAATTGGAGTCTTGATTCAAGTTAGCACCAGTAATTTGCAGAAACCTAATTGGTTGCATTTTGTCCTTTGGGTGTGTCTCCAAAGTGTATTGTGGAGAAAATGCATGCACATCCAGACCTTACCATTAACAGTAAAATTATGTTTAGCTCATCCTAATCCCCCACTTGCTCATCCTGCTGACAGGAACAAATGTGAGACCAGCATGGTCATGACTTCAGAAGTGATGCTGCTGTGAGGTTCTCCCATTCCTACTCAGGGTAGAAAACTCCAGTAGAAACCATTAGCTGGAAATCATCAGACGAAGATATAAGTAGGTCAATCAAACACAGGAAAAGCATAATCCCTCTGTCTCAGTAACTCCTGATGGCTATCTCCAGCTGTTCCCTCTTGGGTAATCAGGGTTTCCCCCCTCCCCACTGTTATCTTCCTGCAATTCAAATGGTGAATTAATGCCATGATCAGCACTCTCAGTTTGGTAAAGCTGAATATAAAGAAAGTTACAGTGATTTAATACAACAAAAAAGAGATATTTTAAATACCGTATTTCCTTGATTCTAAGACGCATTTTTCCCCCATATTTACATCTGTAAAAATGAAGTGCGTCTTAGAATCGATGGTGTCTAAGAATTGCCAGATTTCTCCAGCACTGGAATGGGGTTGAAGATACATCTTAGAATCGACACAATGCTTTTTTCCTGACGGTGGCCCTAAAATTAAGGTGCGTCTTAGAATCGATGGCATCTTAGATTTGGTGAAATACGGTACTTGAATATCATCTGCCACTCAGTTGCAGAGTCATCCAGTAAATTAAAGTATATTTAGGACTGCAGTCCATTGCTATTTCCTTGTACTTTTTCTGTGTCTATCAAAGGCAAGAAGAAGAAGAAGAAGAAGAAGAAGAAGAAGAAGAAGAAGAAGAAGAAAGGAAAGCCCTCAGGGAAAAGCATCAAACAAATCAGTGACTCTCTGTGCCTATGCCAGACTGCAGCCATAAACTACATTTCTTTTCTGATCTGGGATAAAATTTTGGCCTGTGGATCATAACAAGCAATGGCAGTCAATAGGGTTGAAATGTGAAAAACTAATTAATGCACTAATCATTATTCATATATATGTGATTTAAAATCTACATTTTAAAGTCAGCTCTCTCTGTGTAAGCGTGCTGATGACATTATGATAAACAATTAAGGCAACATGTTTAAAAGGGAACTAAGCTATGGAATCCCCCAAGGATCTGCATTGGAACTGGTACTAATTAACACTTTTATAAATGATTTGGAGTCAGATATACACAGTGAGGCAATCAAGTTTTCAGATGTTTTCAGATTCAGGATAGTTAATTCCAAGAGAATTGTGAAGAACTCCAATAAGAGCCCCCCGTAACTGGGTGCCTCTGGAACAGTGTGACAGTTGCTATTCAAGTCCCCTTCACATTGACCAAGTTCAGACAATAAGCTGCAGCCTGTCATGGTTTCTTTAACCCACCAGGAGCCACAATGCCCACTGGCACCAGTTTGCATATACAACACCCACTTGGAAGGTTGTCCGGTCTTGTGAACCTGCAAGCATGGGTTATGTGAGGGTTGAAACAGACCATTGTTTAACTGTTGCATAACCAATACTTGCTGGATTTGCATGACATAACGACCCCCAAGTGGGGGTTGTATATTCAAAATGGCACCTCCACATGCACCACAGCCTCATGAGCTGACATGTTGTGCAAACTGCATGATTGAATGAAGGAACCATAGGCAGTCCTCTATTTGAAGATGCCCAGTCTTTGAAGAGCTATCCAGACCATGTCCAATATAAAGATAAGGAATCATAAGAAGGGAGATCAGGAGCCTTGCAGATGCCCATCACCTTTTAGCATCTGGAAAGAAGACTGTGAAGACACACATATCACCAGGTCAGTCTTCCCCACTATGGTGAGATAGATTGTGTTTTGATTAAAATTTCTAAATTTGCATCACTACATATAAATTAGGGTATGCAAATATTATTCAAATTATTGTCGTCTTTTGTCTTATTTTTTGGCAATGCTTAAGTGGCCACCCTAAGCATCTTGAATTTAAGGAGCTGCGGAGGTGCACCACTGGCCACACCCCAACAGCTGCATGGCTTCCCCAACCCCAACAGCCACACATTAGGCCTCTACGTGCAGAGGCATCTTTGGGACCAGGAAACCTGATTGTGCAGAGTTCCAGGTTCTATGTCATGGGGAAGCCTATGCACATAGAGTTGAAGTAGACTTCAATATAAGTGAAAAGTGATGCACCCTGGGAATCTGACCTGGGGGTCCGTAGTAGACCAGTCCTCCTTACCTGTGTGTCTCCAGATTTTAAAGCTGGTTTTCCAGCTTTAAAAAAAGGCACAATATGCTAATGACCCCCTGCCATTAATATCTCTGGGGAAAATTACAGCTGCAATTTGCATATTTTATGCCATTTGCAGTTGTAAAGCACTTCCGCATCAATTGTGGCTGTAAATCACTTTACAGCCTCAATTTACGTAGAAGTAAGCCCTTTACAGCCATGATATGCCATTAGCGTACTGTGCCATTTTTAAAGCCGAAAAACCTTTCCGCAAAATCCAGAGGATGTGCCGGCACTCTGGAGAAATCTGGAGAGCCCCAAGTGGCCTTGATCTTCCTGTGGCAGGCCCCCCACCCCACTCCAGACCAGACATGGGGGGGGGGGGTGCCCATCCCTACATTGACGCATTCTAAATTAGTTTTAATTACCAAGAAAGTGATTTTGAGACCCTGACAGAAAGTTCACCAAGGAAAGAGAGAAGAGAAATAATTTCTCTCTCTCTTATCCATGAAACCAAACTGCCCGTAAGATCAAAACAGGAGCTATATCTTTATGCAATGCATATGGAATTTGTTTCCACAAGATGTAGTGATGGCAATGACCTTAGATTGCTTTTCAGATCATTAAATAAATGCATGAAGCGGGATTACTCAATGGCTATTAATCAAGATTTTCCTGGGCATGATCCAGGCAAAGTGAAATACGTTGGCAAGCATTTTAAGTTTATTGTACATTAGCCCAAGAATGCTAATATTGGAACCTTGGTCAAAAACAGTACAGCTCTGCGTGATTACTTGATGCTAGGGACTAAGAATAGGGAATGGTCATCTCCATTAAACACTATTTGTGTACTTCCAGAACCATCTGGCTTGTTGCTGTGAAAGGCAGAAATAGCAGTTAGTCTGGCTTTAAGATAGCGCCATAACATAACTAAGGATACAAGCAAGCCAAAATTATGCAGTGGGAGTGTTTAAGTACATGATTAATTGATTTTCCCATTGAAACTAAGGGGACTTAAACATTTCACTTTGCCTGGACTCTGTCCAATTTTTGTTTTGTTTTGTTCTTGAGTCAGAAAAACATTGTCACTTGGGCTAGATCTCCACCAGTGATTTTTATCAGTATTGAAGTGTTGGGGCAAATTACACAATCTGTATACCGCTTTCCTTGCATCATTTCCTGGGTTTTATTCTGCATTATCCAAAATACTGCAACAGATGTCATTATGGTATAAATGCACAAGAAGGATATAGCGTCGCCATGCTGGCATTGCATTGATATGACAAGAGGTGTACATCAGGCCCTGGTTAAAAGATACCATAGCAATTATATAAGTCAATTGATTGTTAATAGACTTGGGCTGCAATCCTATGCACACTTGTCTAGGGGCTAAGTCATGGTTCATGTGACATGCTAAGCCATAATGTTTAGTTCAAAATGCTTAACTACCATGGCTTAGCATGTCATCTGAACACAGTCTGGGGGTAAGCTCACTGAACCCAATGAGAGTTGGAAGTAAAGATGTGTAGGCTTGCAGTGCAAAGTCCTTTCTTAGTACCTACATTGCTCTGTCCCTACACCAGTTCTGTGAGTTATATCAATGTTATTCCCATTTGGCAGGTGGAAAACTAACACTGCATGTCAACCATGTTCCTGTAGACACCCAATATGAGTGCAATCCTATGCAAATTTAGACAGCTGAAAATCCTGTAGGCCATTTTTCTGTCTAAACGTGCATTGGATTGTGCCCTAAGTGAGGTATGTTGCACTGAGTTACCTTGACCACCTATATTCTGCCTACAGGGCTATAGTGTGTGTTTCAAAGCATGTCTACGTGGGTCTTAGGGGATTGTTCTTGCTGTTTCAAAGCACCCATCCTCTTTAGCAGTGACCAACCCTGGGGTTTTTGATACTAGAATACATACTTGATGGGGGGAAATGTTGTGCCTGTAACCTCAAAGGAAGTCGCAGGTACCCATCAGCCATGTAAGCTTCATTTTAATGAACTGAGTCAAATAAAGTAAGGTGAGATTCAAAGTTGGGTTGGGTGGGGTCCTCTCAATGCCATTGAACTGCAACTCCCATCGGTCCTAACCATCATAACCAATGGTGAGGGATGATGGGAGTTCAAGTCCAACAACAACAGGAAGCCCAAACATTCACCATCCTTGATTTAAAGGAACTTCACAAAATAGTTTGAAAAACTACAGGCTGTGTAACTTGGCTGACTTCCCACATTGGGTTAGGATACCTTAAGGGAAGTGCCTACTTTTTCTTGAGTCACTAACTGTACTTCAGCATCCAGCCATGTGATGCTATACTTCAGCATCCAGCTATGAGCCTAGACTGCTGCTATCTAAATATGCCATTGGTTGAACTCTTTTATTGGCTCAGTTCAGACAACACATTTCTCAACAGTGATTTTAGAACTCCATGGTGGGGTATTTACACCACCGTTGAGAAATGTGTTGTCTGGTGGGAAAACTCCACACAATGGTGGAGGGTTTTGTTTGTTTTGTTTTGTTTTAAACACTCCATGCAGAATATCCATGCTGTGCAGAGGAGAGTTCCTGCACAACCGAGGCATTGTGTGTAGTGTGGTGTGCTCCATGGAGTTTTCCGTTGCATTGAGTTGACTTTCCCACTGGCTACAGAGTTCCCTGGCAAGAGCGGCGAAAGGAGCGAGTGCCACTCTAGGAGAGATGCCGGGATTGTTTTGTTGCAACAATGGCTGATGGGATACCGTTGGGTGGACTGGAGGAGGAGAAAGGGTGGAGGAATTGTCAATCAAACATCGCAACGGATTTTACTCAACTTCACGGTAGCCCACAGTCACACAACAGTGGAGTTAGAACATGTTGTGTGGGTAGTGCCTACTAAAAACTCAATCATTGAATGGAGTTTTCATACTGCATATTGTCTGAACTGAGTCATTGTCTTATCAGTAAATAATAAGGGAGCTTCAGTTGGCTCCTGCCCCTAGGCCTTTTGCCAGCAATTAAACGCATTTTGGTTTTCTGAGACATTTCCAGTTCACTGCTAAGCAGTCCCTCCACAAAAAAAACCCCATGATGAATAGAAAAATGGGTCTTCTCTGCTCTTTTTATGATTTGTTGAATATTAATTTAATGCTGTATTTTATGGTTGTAGTGATGACAAATTGTTGTGATGAACTGCCAGTGCTCTAAATGGGTTGGAAATGCAACTTGGTGGTTTTATAAATAAATAAAATAAACGTAGAATGGAGACATGCACTAGTTCACAGCTTCAGTAAAGAGACTACAGGATCCAGCATGCACTAAATATACTGTTCAGTTCAGCTTTTCATATGTGCTTAATATAAAAATAGAACAATTCTAATTAATGAACAGGAACTAAGGCATTGTTCATCTTTCTCAGTGTGAAGTATTGGTTAGAGTGTTGGACTGGGAGCTATGAAGCGCACTGGATGACTTTGGGCCATTCCCTGTTTCTCAGCCTAACCTACCTCACAGGGTTGTTGTCAGGATGAAATGGAAAGAAGGAGGACCATGTAAGCCACTTTGGGGTCCTTCAAGAAGAAGAAAAAGCAGGATATGAATATAATAATAAATAATCAGGGGCATTTTTTGTAACAAAAAGTCTGAGTAAATGGCCCAGAAAGTAGGAGAAGGGGACATCTTATGCACGTTTGGCAGAAGAAAGTCTGATGCATAGAATTGTGCTCTAAACCTTATTCTGCATCTTCAGTCAGCGGAAGAGGAAAAAACCTACTTGTGAGTGGGAAACAACAGAAGCATTTTGGGAGACAAACTGCAGATTTTGAGGCAGACTGAGAGTGGGGCAGGAAGAGAGCAAGCTCTGGACACTGCCTTTTAGGGAGATGCCTCTCTGGCTAGAGATGTATGAACATAAGATGTGGGGCAATGGATTTAGCATGTAGATGGGCTACTGAAAAGGTCTTTGAACAGCGTGACATTCTGGTCTTTCTGAAATGGTTCTCTTCTAGCCCTGCCCATGTCATCCTTACAATAGCTCTGTTGTGACTGTTAAGCTGATGGCAGGGGTGCAGGGTGCAGACTGACAGGCCCAACTTCAAGGCTACAGGGATTGAACCTGACTGTCCCTGGTCCTAGTCCAAAGGGTGTAGAACCTCCCTCAGGATGAGGGCTAAATTCTATTTAAGAGAAGCTCTCTGGGAGCACATTCCCATGGTGGATGGGGACAAAGGCAAAAGGGGTAGGGCCAAAATACCAACATATTTTAGCTTAAAGCTCTTAGTGCCAGTAACTCAGCCTTAGGAGAGACATTTTAACTATTTAGAAAGGGGGACAGAGCTGCACGAAAGTAGGGAAACCACCAAAAGATCGGTGGTTGAGAGGAAGGGAGCATGGACATCTGGGGAATCCCAGAGGGCTGGATTGGGCTCCTAGGAAGGCCTAATTTGGCTCCTGTTCCTGAGTTTTTGCATCCCTGGCCTTTTGTTGGTGCACTCTTTACAAGGGATTAAGGCCTTCTCAGCCACATTGGTAAAGGAAGGTTTCCTCATGACAACATTTCAGGTAATTTAGATAAAGTGACAGGAGATGGAGGAAGGGACAGAGAGTTCCATACCTTAAGTGAAGAATACCTCAGATAATTTAATCCCCATCCTGCTCTGTGTCTAATTATACAGAAAATCTTCTCTTTGCCACAACCGAAATCATATTAAATGCTTGTATCACGAGGGGTGAGGAGTGGATACAGGGAATTCTGGATACAGGAAAAAGAGAGAATTGTGGATACAGATCCTTGGAAAAAATTGTTCAGAGGAATCTAAATGTGTAGTTCACCAGGCTAGATACTGCCAGTGACAACTTCCAGGGAGGAGGAAAGACTTAGAAGCCAGAAAAGCACTAAGGAGTACTGTGTAATGATAGTTTCGTCCTCAATATTGAACTGAACAAAGGATTCATTTTCTTTGCTTCAATTATGTTACTTCTATCTACATCTGATGATAAGTTATTAGAATTAAGTTTATTTGGTAGACTTCTGGAATGAAGAGACATGGCTAAGCTGATATTTATGGCTTCTCAGAACATCTTCTCAAACTCTAAGAAATTCTTCCAGTGTTTAAGAAAACTAAAGAGCCATTTCTCCACAACTTTTGTTAATCATAGACTGGGTAGTATTGTTTGAATATCTTCCTAGGGTTTTCTCTCTTTGGTTCCGCTGACATATGAGAATAATGACTGGATAATGTCCCAAATATCCTCCTTAATGCAGGGAAGGATAAAGAGAAATTCATAATTTTTAAAAAATAATCATTTGGCTGCTTTGAATAACGTCATTGTATTATCAAATTGAATCCTTTGGCAGTAAGCTTGATAATTGTTTCTGTCCACATTTTGTGCATTTGAAATTGGATGCATTCACTTCCCATGGACTAAAGTTCATCTCACGGTTATCAACAATTTTTGTCAATGGCAGCTTGAGTAGCACCTATATTAGCAGAATATGCTTCTCTCTCTCTCTCTCTCTCTCTCTCTCTCTCTCTCTTGCCAACCAAAGTGCCATTTTGGTGAAAATTAGACAATTTTGTTAAGGACAGAAAGGCGGATATTAGCATAGCTAGAGTATAGAAATATACTTTATTTACTGGTACATGCTGAGCTTTGACATGAAATCCGCTGGTTCATAACTAGCAAATTGCTCATGTAGAATATTGGCTCTCCCCATAAAGCCAAAGAAAAAGCTGAATAACAGCCTATGCTTGGTTTGCTCTGGCAGTTAAACGGCACCTCTCTTGAGGGGAATCTAAAATAAAGCTAGTTCGAGTTGTCAAATGAAGCATTTTTTACAATGCAAAACATCCAAGTGAAGCCATCAAAAACACACTAGTCTAAGAGTTGGAGCCTTCATACACTGATCTTCTTAACTGACACGTTCAGTCTCTGGTCCCTGATTTTCTCCACTGCTTAGTTTAGTATTTTTCATTCCCCATTGCACCAAAGAAATAGCTTCAAGTGGTTAATAATACCCAGCGAGGCCAGTGAGCTACCTTCACAAGAGAAATCAAGAATAGCCGTAATCAGGCTTGAATAAACCACTTCAAGTATTCCCCCCAATCACTTCAGAGCAATGCTCACTGCAACATTAGTGGACAGAATGGTAGCTGGACTCATTGTTGCTGTTCAAGTCTGAGATGCTTATTAATAGCCAAACTTGCCTACATCATTTCATAATAAGACACTTAATCAGGACAGCTTGGGACAAATACATATAATATGAGTTGCAGATGCTGCTATGTGTGATTACCATGTATACATGTATTCTATTCTTACATTTAATGATTTTTTTAAAAAACTGCTATTTTAAAGACCAGAGTTAAGGCTATCTCATGTTGGCTCAAACTCCCAAAAGCTGATGCCTCAACAAATATGCCCTGTGATCAGTGATGATGTTCTGCAGTGTCACAAATTATGCTTGCTTACAACTTACACTCCACAATTTTCTTTGGTCTTTCAGGTCCAAAACCAGGTGGGGAGCATGGTGTACCCTGGACCATCAAAAATGCCCCATGTAGTCCTGGTCCTGTATTGCCTTATGAAGCATCTGAGGCTTCCTGTATTGGGACCGAAGATTAGGGATGCATGTAAGGTGGTGACACCCTCCTTCTACTTTTTTTGGGATGCATATGTACAGATAAACTGAGTTGAATGCCTGCCCATCCATTCCCAACCTCAATTCCGTGTGCAAACATTGTTTTTGTTTATTCTAAACTGCTTTTGACGGTTATTTGGTGTTTAATTGCTGTTAGTTTTAACTGCTAATGCTAGTTAGTTCTTTAAAAACATATTTGCTACTGATTAATATATTTTATATTGTTTTACTCTGCGGAAGCTGTTTTTCTCTGCTGATGCAATAAAATATTTTAGAAATTTTAGCTTATGATTCTGTGGCTTGTAATATGTCGTATATATTGTTTTAATATGTTGCAGATCATCTTGAGAGGAATAGCCCTGAAAGATGATCTATAAATACAAAAATAAATAAGTACAATAAAAAAATTGGTTGCTATTGTAGCAACCCAAAGACAACAACTGATTGATCGCAGCTTAATTTAAGCCTTTTTATGGTCCAAATAAAAAAGGGTAAACCAAGCCCTTTTTAATTTTTAATTGTACAGGTTTGCTCCACTGCTTGTATTTGCAAGGTTTCCATAGCATCTTTTGAACTTGCATCTGCTCTCTTGCTACTGAAATGATCTAGAGATTAATGCCTTTCCCCTTCCATATCTTCCAGTATTCATTTTGTTTGTTCTGCTTCTATTCTATGATTGGCAGCTGTAGTTAGACCAACAAGTGCATCCTTCCTTGTCTTTTCCTTCTACAGCATGATGCTAAATGCTGTGCCATCTTGTTAGACACCCCACTTTCTCCTCTGGTATCATTTGAACAAAAGGTTGCATATAATGGTAGCAATTCAGAAGGTGAATGTTCTCACACAAGGAGCACAACATGATTGTTGTGCACAAATTTATTCAGCTGAAGTCAGAAATCCAACAGGTAAAGCTCACTCTATTTATGCATCATTAGAGCAAATGTAAGCAATCTGGCAACTAGAGATGTTTTGGTCTACAATTCCCATAATCCCTGACCATGGCCATTCTGGCTGGGGTTTATAGGAGTTGAAGTCCAAAACACTTGGAGGGCACCAGGTTGCCTATCCCTACCCTAATGATACATGGCTAGATACATTATAATATTCCACTGAAAGCATGGTAGGCAAGAACTTTAATTTTTCACCATGGAAATAAATAATCATTTTACAGTTATGCTTTTAATACAAAACCCTAACCCAGCAACATTACTTGTATTTCCGTTTTCAAACTCATTTTCCCCTTATACGATTATTCAAGGAATCCATAGAGCCTTTTTGGAAAGCATGTCATCCAACCGTTAGAAATAGCACACTGTAAGGAAGTATTTTCTAATAGAAAATCTAATCAACAATAACATATGGGATGCATAACTTATTTTATATTAATTTAGAAAGCTATTTGTAATTCAGAAATCTCCCCAATTCAAAAACCTTATCCAATCATTAAGAATGCAGTCATAGGTATATTGTTATTGAAAACCTAATTCAAACTTCATTTAAAAAGAAATAAGAAAATAAGAAGTTTCACCAGCAGCAAGGACACACCTATATAGTTTAAAGGTGTGCAGAATTAAACATTTGGTGACTATCATAAATTACACACAACTTTATTGGCATCCAGCAAGAGGCAGTTATGTTAGGATGCAATCCTATTACTTCCATGCCCTATGCTCAAAAGTCTCCAAACTCAGAGGCTTATGAGCATCCAATGCTGAACAGGAAAAGTGGTGGAAACAACCGTCACCTCCACCACTCCTCCCAATCTGCATTTTCGTTAGATGGGCTTTTTTTGCCCATCTAGCTGGGACATGTCACATCTGGAGCCTCCCTCTACGCATCAGAATCCCCCTTTACCCTCTCCCCAAGGCTGCTTTTCCAATCTTGAAGAGGCAACTGGTGTGGTTCTCTCCATGCTGGCTGCAAGGGGGAGGGGGCAGGGAGCATGGATTCCCAGCTCCAAGGTCAGAGCACTATCTCCAACCTCAGATCTGGGAATAGAAGTATCCTATGGCCCCACAGATGCTGTCTTGGGGCCATAGGATTGCTCTCTTAATAACATACAGATAACTCTCAATTTCCTCTATAGCAGATGGTCACAAGCAGGGCCATGCAAAGGGGGTGCCAGTGGGGCCAGATGGCCCGGGGTCCACATTTTTGAGGGGGCACTCTGACAAGGCAGTCCCCCCTAGCTTACGCTACTGCTTCCATTGAGAAGCCTTGCGGAAACAGCACAGAAGCCATCCGTTGTGAAATTCTGAATGTGAAGACGTGATGTCTTAGATCTTGAATAAAAGTGCTTCCCATTACCTTTTTTATAAATCGCTCTAGTTCATATATGTATTTAGCACTGAATCAGTGCCACTGATTAAAAAATACTTAATGAGCAGTTTGAAATGGGGGGCACACACTTCCCATCTGGCTTGGGCATATTACCAGCTCTGCACGGCCCTGTTCACATGTAAGAGCTTTTGTATAGTTTAGATAGCAAATTTGTTTATTTATTAATTGAAAACACTTTAATCCCACTTTTCCTTTGAATGATCCTCATGGCGGCTGACATTTTCAAATAATAAATCCTGTCCAAGTAAAACAATTAAAGGAATTCAACACACAGCCAAGTAGAACAGCTAAAAAGAGGGCACATGTCATATAAATAAAACAGAGGCTGAGCTACCCTGCAGCAAAAGCCTGCCTAAAGAGCCACATCTGAAAGCAAGCAGTGAAGTAGACAGGCAGGCCTTTTTAGGGAGAATGTTCCAAGCATAACTGCAACATTCAAAACAGCCTGGTCTCACGTTCCTTTGCACCAGTTGTACTTCAGAGGACGGGAGGCAGAAAACAGGTCTTCGGTCTTCGAGCAGAGTGCAGGGAATAGAGAGCCAGTGTGGTGTCATGGTTAGCGTGTTGGACTGGGAACTCGGGAGATCTGGGTTCTAGTCCCCACTAAAGCTCACTGGGTGACTTTGGGTCAGTCACTGACTCTCAGGGTTATTCTGAGGATAAAATGGAGAGGAGTCAGAGTGTGTAAGCCACCTTGGGCTTCTTTCAAGAGGAAAAAAGGCAGGATATTAATGAAATAAACAAATAAATGGTTCATATGAAAGAAGGCAGCCCTTAAATTATTCTGGGGCTGTCTATACGTGTTCAAAGCCTCATGGTGGCTGCAAATTGGTTATATGATGCAGCTGCAGATTCACAGCCACCACGGGGCTTCTCTGTGAAGCTGCACTGTGAAAAAGTCTGGGACTTACTTCAACTTTTTTGTTGGGAGCAAGGTCATCTGTGGCTCTTCCACCATATGACTTTGCTCCATGGTCGATCCAGGGGGTGTTCTGGGTGGATGCCGATTGGCAACTGGTCACTGGAAGCCAGGAAGAAGGTGGGAGGAGGCAGGGGTGGCTTCAGTAACTGGATGACCACCAGAAACCTTGCATTCTGTCCTGACGTGGGGATTACCCGACACCCCACAGGAGCAAAACCACGGGGTTTAGGAGGAATGTGGTACTGTGAAGACAGGGCCCTGGTCCCTAAGACATAAAAATATTCAAGCAAACAAAAGTTTGCTTCACAACAATAGTTAAACTCTGAACAGTTTGCTTTGTGTGTGTGGAGGAGAATCTTCTATTTTTAGAGCTGCCAGAAGACTAACCTCTATTTTGAAGGCATCCTCTATTTGAAGGGCAGTCCAGTCCAAATCTGGATTAAGAATAGAAGGAAAAGCTGGGTCTTGAATTTGCCCATCAACAGCACTTGGATAACTTAATGAGCAAGGCACACATGCCACCTGTTCAGAGTCTTCCACACTATTGTGAGATGTACAGTTTTTCTGTTTAAATTAAAATAATTATTTCTAAATTTGTATCTATGCATATACATTAGCAGATGCAAATTTTATGCAAATCTGTGCCCTTCGTTGGTGATGAATTTCCTCTTTTTGGGTGATTCACAAGTGGCTATCGAAGTCCTAAGTGATCAGGGTACCACATCTTTGTGGGAACCTATGCACGGAATGTGGTTACCTCTACAGATGTGTCGCTCCAATGTGTGTTTGGGGAGTGAAGACATGATGGCGGAGTCAGGACCAGCAAACATGGCCCTGTTCTCATCCTCCATGCGGTCGTTAATTGTGCGAGGGGAACGCCTGAATAGAACATGTCTCAGTCTACTAATCAAGGTTACGGCTAAGAATAGCTTTTAGGCTTGGAATGCTTGTGTGTCAGTTAAAAACAATCCCTGTCCCACTCAAGGCAAAATGGAGGGCAAAGAAAGAGATGGAGCAGATGTGCTTAAGCCCCTGAACTGTGTGCCCCCTCCCAAGGTTATAAAATACTCTCATTTGGGGTTGTTCTAGCACTATGTAAAACACCAGGACCTGGTGGGGAAGGGGAAAGAAAAAGGTTGTTTATCCTACCATTGCATCTGAAACAAACTGCCCCCCTCCCTGCCCCTCCCCCAGAGGCCTGAACAGCGCAACAGACATTCTGTTCTAGGTTGTCTGGCGCCATGAACAGGAGGACTGTGCTCTCAGGAGATGGGGATACACCACCATGTTTCGTTGAAAGTCCAGCTTTTAAGAACTTAACAAAGAGACAGAAGCTCCGTACACAATGCATGTGAAGTAGCTGTAGTGGAGGAACTTCTTTCCGGCTGCAGATTGCATGGTAAAGTGGAAGAATGAAAGAATTTTCATTAATCCAAAATATTTTTTTTTAAAAATAGGATAGGCGAATGTAGCTGTTTTGAACTGCAAATAGAATTGATATCATATCAAATACATCAAAAGATTCTTCAGAATCTGGTGCAAACACAGAAGGATTTGTGGAGGTGGTAGTGGCTCATATCCAGAAAGAAGGGGGAAATTTCCATGAGCATCCACAGTGTTCAGATCAAACAGTTACTGTGAATGCTGCTTGGTTGAGGATCTTCTTCTTCTTCTTCTTCTTCTTCTTCTTCTTCTTCTTCTTCTTCTTCTTCTGATACAGACATTTCAAGCAGGTCAACAATCTGTAAATTAAAACAAGGAACTTTTGTGTTTCAACCTAACATTCAACTTTACAGCTTTGACAATATTTGTGAGTGTGTCTTTCCCCAAAAGTAATTCCTATTCCAGTAGAAGATGACTTTTTAATTCAGTCATCCACAAAATAAGTCATAGAATTATCACTCCCCTGTCATATCTTGACAATGGCCATTAATTTGCACAGGGGAATTATATTCCATATCTTTTCTGCACTCTTCTTCCACTGTTGGTTTTAAAAAGAAAGGCTTTCCATTTTTTGCAAGAAGCAATTTTGCTCCAGGTAGTAAATTACCAGCCAGCATCCGATAGATTTTTCACAGACAATTTCTAAAGAATTTAATGTTACCACCTGTGTCATGTGTCCTAGAACAGCCCAAGACTGTTCATTTTTTCAGCATATGGCTTCATTCTAGTTGTCCTCATAGGGGCAATGCTTATATCAGCTGCCATTTGATCTAGTTTACCATAATAAGGGCATTGTTTTAGATCGCTACCAGAGGAGCAATTTTGCTTCGCTCTTTTATAGTCTCGTTTAAGGGCTTTGGTTTATCACACAGCACTCCAAAGCAGCACTGTTATGCCTGTGTGGGGCCATCTGGAAAGATGTCCATATTTTTCTATTCCATTTTTCTATTCCACCTGTTGTTCACCCCATAGATCTAGTATATCCAGAATCTCTGGATGCTTCCAAATGAAACTGTTCACATTATTATTATTATTAGCCACCACAGCTCTCGGGTCACTTTACAAAAGAGTAGCACATAAAACTAAAAACAAAATATGCAAGCAAAAAGAAGGTGAGTAGATCAAAGCACACAGTTCCTTAAGGTATGGATATACCTCAATGATTTTTTTCTTTTTTGCCCCAAGAAATCTATTTGAGGATACACTGAATGAAGGTATGCCACTAGAAAAGATTGCATTGGCTGCCTGTATGTTTCCGAGCCCGATTCAAGGTGCTGGTTTTAACCTATAAAGCCTTACACGGCTTGGGACCACAATACCTGATGGAACTCCTCTCCCAACACAAACCTACCCATACACTACGATCAACATCTAAGGTCCTCCTCTGGGTGCCTACTCCGAGGGAAGCTTGGAGGTCGGCAACAAGGGAGAGGGCCTTCTCTGTGGTGGCCCCCCAATTGTGGAACGATCTCCCCGACAAGACCCGCCTGGCGCCAACATTGTTATCTTTTCGGCGCCAGGTCAAGACTTTTCTCTCAGGCATTTAGCAATATCTGATGATCCTGGGTTTGTTTTGTTTTTAGGCTTATAGCTTTTTAAAGTTATTATAGTGGTTTTAAATGTGTGTGTATATTGTATGTTTTTGCTGTTTTAATTTTTGTATATTGTTTTTAATTGTTTTAATCTTATGTGAACCGCCCAGAGAGCTTCGGCTATGGGGCTGTATACAAATGTAATAACATAAATAAATAAATAAATAAATAAATAAATAAATAATTAAGATAGCACACTGTGGATGGGAAAGTGCATGCACAATTGTGTATAAGGGAAGGAAAGAGAACAAGCCATGGAGTGCAACGATTGGAGGACAAAATCCTGCATGAAGAACCCATGATCTACACACTTTAGGGAGCTCCTTGACAGTTCAACTCAAGACAGGGATTGAGGGATTATATTGACCAGAGTGAAAGTACAACCATGCTAGCCTTAGAGAAGCTGACATATAGAGTGGGACAAGTTAATTCTGTGCTTGCATGCACACCTTCACCCCCATAGAGTAAGTATCTATGAGCAGCCTAAAAGGGGACGGTATAAATTCTGTTGTCCCCTATTTTTCTTCCTCCTCCACCTGTGTTCATTGTGATTTAGACTTTGTGGCATTTGGGTGGAGGCCTGTTCTTTTACTTTTTGTAAAATACCCAATATACCTTAAGAATAAAGATAACAATAATAACAGTAAGTCCCTTGAGATATCACAACGATTCACCTCTCCAACTATTGAAAGAGTATGCAGAATTCTGTCTCACATTTCCAGAAATATGTTCTGAAATGGGCAAAAGGATTGGATGGCCAGAGCTGAAAAAGTATCATTGCCATTTCTCAGTTCCCTAAGCCAAAGTATTTTTACAAGTATTTGAAGCAAATTTGATGAGATAAAGTAAAGGGTTAAGCAGGCCCACGAGCTAGCCTGGTGCAGCTGGGAAGCAAATCGTCTCTGTACAAAAGTATACCAGCCAAAGTCACCATCTGCTGCTCCAGGGAATTGGAGGTGTGCAGCCTCAGAGCCTCCTAGGCTCAAAGCCATTGTAAGTATTTATTCAAATATCTGAAAGTTAACAGTGCCAGAGAGAATAAAACAGAGGAACCTGGATTTAGCTGATTTCCTCAGTTATTAGTTAAAAAAAAACCAAAACCCTCACACAGCATAATTTGGCCAAAGAACATGACCAACATCCAGTACATTTAGATGAACAATGAGACAACTTCATACAGTCTATTGCAAAGGGGGGGGGGGGAGTTAGTGAGAGAAAGCCAGGATATCTTCTGATTGCCAGAATAACTCCCAAATTCAATTAGTTCCTGGTGAAATTCCCTCTTCATCACAACAGTTAAAGTTGCAGGGGCTCTGCCTTCTTTTGTATATGGTCACTCTAGTATAGTGCCTGCAACTTTAACTGTTGTGATGAAGAGGGAATTTCACCAGGAACTAATTGCATACAAATGACACTGGCTGAAATTCCCTTTTCTCTACAACTGTTAAAGTTACATGAGCCCTGTCCTCCTTTTCATATGGTCACCCTAATTTAGGGTCAAGGCCCATCACTGCAGATTGCTCCTGTTATGCTAACAAGGTGAACATAAAAGCCCAGGAAAGACAAAATACCTTAGAAGAAAAATATTCAACAAAAATAAAAAAATAAAAAAATGAAATGAAATGTGGACAGCGATTTCTGATGGAGGATCCAGTGTGAGAGACAAAGCTCTCACCTCCACGACTCTCTGTAATGGCTATATTTAGAATAAACTGGAATTGAAAATAGAGTCATTATCTGTAAATATTTACAACAGGGGATGAGTCACTCAACTTTACTGGCACTTAATGACTGTTTTGATTGCTCCAGAATTGTAGGGCTGATTCTGCTGTGTTTATCACATCACTCTGAAACAATATAATCAATAATAGGAACAATAGACCTGCTGATTTTTCTTCTCTTCAACACTTGGCCAGTTATCCATTCTCTCTTTTTGTCTGTGCAATGGTTTCTGGAAAATGGGGTGGCACTGTGCCAAAGGCAAGAAAACAACATTGTCTGAAAAAGAATGATTACAAGAGGCCAAAAGCTAGGCAGGGTTTGCTGAGTTATGACCACATCTGGCAGTTTACTGTGACATGTGTAGGGGGATGGAGGGAGGACAACTCTTTTAAACCCCTGAAGCTAAATTGTTTAGAAAATTATTTATAATTACCTTGATGATCCATCCCTTTGAACAGAGACCTAAGAGCATTTCTATGTGAGCCTTTTATTGCTTGCATGTGATTGGTTACTCACGGAAGTTTGCAGATGCTTTACATGACATCATTAATTCCAGAGCAGCTCCTGTGCTTTTTGATCTTTACCCCGCTTTTTAAAAGATCAGAGTTAAGCCGATAATAAATGTTAATGTGAGATATTGGCAGTGTGTAATGATGACATTGCACTATTATACAGCCACTGGATTTCGCTGTATAATGAAACTAAATATAGGGTGACCAGACGCCCGGATTTGTCCGGACATATCCGGGAAATGGGGTGCAAATCCGCATCCGGGCGGAAAAAAACGTTTTGGGGGGCCAAATCCGGAAATTTAGCCCCCCAAAACGGTGACCAGATGGCCCTGGGGCGAGCTGGGCCAACCGCGGGGCGGCGGGGGCAAACCGGGGCAGCGGGGGGTCACGCGGCGGTGGCGGGAGGCTGGCGGCGCGAGGCACCTACCGGCTGGGGCGTCCGTTTCCCTCCGGTGCTCGGAATCTACTGAGAAACAGGCTTCGCGGCCTATCCCTCAGTAGCGCGCCGGGTGATGACGTCATCAATCGGCGCACTGCTGAGAGACAGGCCAAGAAGCCTGTTTCTCAGTAGATTCCAAGCATGGAGGGAAACGGACGCCCCAGCAGCAGCAGGTAAGGAGCGCGTGGGGGGTAGGGGGGCGGCGTGGGTGCTCGCGGTGGGTGGGGGGCGGCGGTGCGGGTGCTCACGGTGGGGGGGCGGTGCGGGTGCTCGCGGCGGGGGGGCGGCGCGGGTGCTCGCGGCGGGGGGGCGGTGCGGGTGCTCGCGGCGGGTGGGGGGGCCGTGCGGGTGCTCGCGGCGGGTGGGGGGGCCGCGCGGGTGCGCGTGGCGGGTGTGGGGGAGGCACGGGGGCGCGGAGCGGGGGGGCGGCGCGGGGGTGTACGGCGGGGGGGCGGCGCGGGGGCGCGGGGCACTTACCTGCTGGGGCTTCCCACCGGTGCTCGGAATCTACTGAGAAACAGGCTTCGCGGCCTATCCCTCAGTAGCGCGCCGGGTGATGACGTCATCACTCGGCGCACTGCTGAGAGACAGGCCAAGAAGCCTGTTTCTCAGTAGATTCCAAGCACGGAGGGAAACGGACGCCCCAGCAGCAGCAGGTAAGGAGCGCGTGGGGGGTGGGGGGGCGGCGCGGGTGCTCGCGGTGGGGGGGGCGGGGCGGGTGCTCGCGGCGGGGGGGCGGGGCGGGTGCTCGCGGCGGGGGGGGCGGCGCGGGTGGTCGCGGCGGGGGGGGCGGCGCGGGTGCTCGCGGCGGGTGGGGGGGAGGTGCGGGGGCGCGGGGCGGGGGGGGGTGCCGTGCGGGGGCTCGCGGCGGGGGGGGCGGCGCGGGGGCTCGCGGCGGGGCGGGCGGTGCAGGTGGTGCAGGTGCTCGCGGCGGGTGGGGGGGCTGCGCGGGTGCGTGCGGCGGGGGGGGCGGCGCGGGTGCGCACGGCGGGTGTGGAGGAGGCGCGGGGGCGCGGGGCGGGTGGGGGTGCCATGCGGGGGCTCGCGGCGGGGGGGCGGCGCGGGGGCTCGCGGCGGGGGGGGCGGTGCGGGTGCTCGCGGCGGGGGGGGCCGCGCGGGTGCGTGCGGTGGGGGGCGGCGCGGGTGCGCACAGCGGGTGTGGAGGAGGCGCGGGGGCACGGGGCGGGGGGGGTGCCATGCGGGGGCTCGCGGCGGGGGGGGGCGGCGCGGGGGCTCGCGGTGGGGGGGGCCGCGCGGGTGCGTGCGGCGGGGGGGGCGGCGCGGGTGCGCACGGCGGGTGTGGGGGAGGCGCGGGGGCGAGGGGCGGGTGGGGGTGCCATGCGGGGGCGCGGGGCGGGGGGGCGGCACGGAGGCGCACGGCGGGGGGGGCGGCGCAGGGGCGCGGGGCACCTGCTGGGGCTTCCTTAGGGTGACCAAGGAGGACAGGGCTCCTGTAACTTTTAACAGTTGTGTAGAGAAGGGAATTTCAGCTGGTGTCCTTTGTATGCATGCAGCACCTGGTGAAATTCCCTCTTCATCACTGTAGTTAAAGCTGCAGGAGCCCTGCCCGCTTTTGTACCTGGTCACTCTAGTATAGCTCCTGCAGCTTTAACTACAGTGATGAAGAGGGAATTTCACCAGGTGCTGCATTCATACAAAGGACACCAGCTGAAATTCCCTTCTCTACGCAACTGTTAAAAGTTACAGGAGCCCTGTCTTCCTTTTCATATGGTCACCCTAATTTAAATGGAATTTGCTTCTTTCCATGCACTTAAGCATGCTTTGGAAAGAAGCAAACTCCATTTAAATTAGGGTGACCATATGAAAAGGAAGACAGTGCTCCTGTAACTTTTAACAGTTGCGTAGAGAAGGGAATTTCAGCTGGTGTCCTTTGTATGCATGCAGCACCTGGTGAAATTCCCTCTTCATCACTGTAGTTAAAGCTGCAGGAGCTATACTAGAGTGACCAGGTACAAAAGCGGGCAGGGCTCCTGCAGCTTTAACTACAGTGATGAAGAGGGAATTTCACCAGGTGCTGCATGCATACAAAGGACACCAGCTGAAATTCCCTTCTCTACGCAACTGTTAAAAGTTACAGGAGCCCTGTCTTCCGTTTCATATGGTCACCCTACCATATACAAAAGAAGGCAGGCCCCCTGCAACTTTGTGATGAAGAGGGAATTTCACCAGGAACTAATTGCATACAAATGACACTGGCTGAAATTCCCTTTTCTCTACAACTGTTAAAGTTACAGGAGCCCTGTCCTCCTTTTCAGATGGTCAGCCTACCCTAGGTAGGTGGGCGCGGGGTGAGTACAGTGCAGGTGGGGCAAGTGGGTTGTGGGGTGGGATGAGGCAGTTGTGGGGTGTGCGGTTGTGGGGTGTGCAATTGTGGGGTGGGCGTGGGGCGAGGCTAGCGGGTGCGCGGGGGTGGAGTGCGGGGTGGGCAGGCAAACTGCAGGTGAGGCAGGTGGAGTGGTTGTGGGGTGCACAGCTGCTGGTTGCGGGGTGGGTGGGGCGGGCATAGGGTGCGGCGGGCAAGTGTGCAGGTCATGCGAGATGGGCGGGCGTGGGGTTGACGAGGCGGAAGCGGGGTGGACGGGTGCTGGGCCAGTGCAGGGTGGCACGGCCTGGCACGGCGCGCAAGTTGGCATGGCGTGCGGGCAGCACAGCTTGGCACAGTGCAGCCTGACCCAGTGTGACCCTGGGGCGGCGCAGTGGGGGAGCATCCTCACCCGGTGTCCTGGGGCATTCCTGGCCGGGTGTGGGGCAGTCTGGCCTGGCCTGGAGTATGACACGCTGGACTTCAAGCCCATGGGGTGGCCTGGCCCAGTCGGGAGTGCAGGCGTCTTAGCCTGGCCTGGCACTCGGGGCTGGGGCTGCCTGGATGTGATTTCATTTATTGTTGGGTGCTGCTACTGTTTAGTGAACTTTTCTTTAATATTTTTGATATATTTTGATGAATTAATTGGGGTGGTGCATGTGTGTGTGTGTTTTAAAATTATTATTAGGTTTGCCATGGGTGAGTATGCTGGTGTGTGTGGATATTTATTGTATTTTCAGTCTTGGTGAGTGTGTGTATTTGTTCTGTTGGTTGTTTTTTGCCTTGGTGCTTGTCTGGATTTTTATTATTTTTCCTTGGGTGGGTATGTGGGTGAGTGTTGTATTTTTAATATTATTTTATTGCAATGGGTGTGTGCATGTTTTTGTTTTATTTTGCATTGTGTGGGTGGTTTATTATTAATATTGTCATTATTATTTTGCCTTTGGAGAGCATGGGGGTGGATTTTTATCCCCTCTTCCAGTTAAGTGTGTGTGTGGAGGTTGTTGTTGTTTAAATTGCTTTCAGGAGGATGTGGAGTTTTCCCCCACTTTGGGCAAGTGTGCAGGGGTATGTAAATTTTAATTTTTATTGCCTTTAGTGAGCATGAGGTGTGCGTGGATGCTGCTACTGCTGATCTTTCCTGGGGTGTGTATGTCTGCCTTCTTTAGTATCTGGTCATGCTAGGATGGGCTCCTGCAGCTTTAACTGTTGTAATGTAGAGGGAATATCACCAGATGCTGCATGCATACAAATGATACTTGCTGAAATTCCCTTTTCAATACAGCTATTAAAGATACAGGATCCCTGTCCTCCTTTCCATAATCACTCTAACTAATGGAATAATTGTAACTTTTTTCCTGTTACCATAGTTCTTTAACTTACATAGCCAGTGGTGTATAGTTTTCTCTTTCCCTCTTCCTTTAATGCAACGTTTGTGTCATTATGTAGTGCTATGTCAAT
Organism: Anniella stebbinsi; assembly: GCA_029215795.1. Lineage (NCBI taxonomy): Eukaryota > Metazoa > Chordata > Lepidosauria > Squamata > Anniellidae > Anniella > Anniella stebbinsi. The sequence continues at coordinate 305,287,900 of JARDYH010000001.1, read as the reverse complement.
GAAGTAGTGTGTTTTTCATTTTTGTTTATGACTGTTATGTCTGGTTGATAGCAAAGTGTTGCCTTGTCCCAGAATTGTTCTGTCCCAGCAAGATAATATATGAGTGCATAGTGTGGCTTGTCTTGTCTTGTTTGACTGTGTCTGGGACTCCTAGGCTCTGAAAGCATCGTTCTGAGAGCATCTGCTGGTTGCATGATCCACGAGGCCGGGTTCTGGTGAGTGCACAGTTTTCCTTGACAGGAGGGGCTTGCACTTGCTATATTAAGGTGAACAAATGTGAAGAAGCTGCAATCCCATATGTATCTGGGAGTACGGTTTATTGAAGTCAACAGGACTTATTCCTGAGTTGTCATAGGATAGCATTGTATGATAGGACATAGGGAGATGATAGCTTCTGAGTTATCTGCTACTCAGTTTTCTTTGGGTAAAGTATTAAACTCTCTGATTGGGATTTCTGTTCTCTGCACACTGAGGCAGTGTAAATTCAGGAGACATTTGGATAAAAGGAGGGAAAGATCTTTGTCTAGCATTGTGATAATGGGCATCTGTTCTGGCCTTTCTTTGTACCTCTACTGACCATGGGCTTGTTTACATGGCTAATGAACCAGAGATATAATGACACATTTTTAGATTAGTTTCTCACTGATAAACCAGAAGTTGAAACAAGTTAAGAGATGCTAGTGAGAAATAACTGCTACAAGCCTTTAGTCCATTTTGTTCCATGACTGTTTGTAGGGTAATAGTATTTTATACTCTTTCTGAATGCTACATTACTCATTTATTGTACTAGATTTTCCTGTACTAGATTTTTCTGCACTTGTCAACTGCTTCATTTGTTTAGTGCTGAATCTGTGAGTATGGATATGAGAAAGGTGATGAGGAAAGAGTGTTAAATGTTAGGAAAGGTGAGACTACGGTCATCCAGTGAAGGATTTGCAGTCAGAAAAGATATGTGAGGGAAAAGGAGACTGTATCACACAAAGTATAGCAAAAGCTTTAAAGTACAGCAAAAGCTACAAAAGTAGGAGTGAAGTTAATTTCAGATACACTGAATGTCTCAGTGATTTTAACATGAAGATGTTATGCAGAACAGGTTTGTCTTAATTGTGTGCTGTGAAATCAGACATGTGACGAAGGCCATCTTTGGGTGGGCACGTCCCTTTGGGGGCTGGCCATGTTGGTGATCACGCCCCCTTGGAGGCCGGCCATGTTGGTGGGCACGCCCCCTTGGAGGCTGGCCATGTTGGTGGGCACGCCCCCTTGGGGCGGCCATGTTGTCCTCCTTTTTGGTTTCCAAAATATGGTCACCCTAACTAAATAGAACATTGCTGAGAGAGGAAGTTTTCAATTCAAATCACATGCTCGCCATGTAAAGAAGCCTATCATAATCCCACAAAGAAACTGGAAGAGGAAAGTCCCAGTAAGGATGAGGGATTTCAGCCTGGTTTGGTGAAGCCCTAAGTAATACATGGGCTAGATTGGGTCCTCTTTGGCAAGTAAGAATAGGCTCCAGATAACTAAACCTCTTGGGTGGCAGTCTTCCCCCCTTTTCAGGTGGTTAACATGCTGTGAATTATTAACACAGATATGCATGAGTATATGAGCAAAAACATCTTAAATATGAGAACCAGTGTGGTATAGTGGTTAGAGCAGGGGTAGGCAACATGGCATCCAAGTCTTTAGCTTGGACATGATAGAGGTGTACACAATTTTGCATGGTGTGAAAAATGTGGATAGCCTAGGGAGACATTTTTCTCCCTCTCTCATAATATTATAACCCAGGGTCATGCCATAAAGCTGATTGGTGGGAGATTCAGAACAGATAAAAGGAAGTACTTCTTCACAGAGCACATAGAATTCACTACCACAAGATGTGGTGATGGCCACCAATTTGGATGGCTTTAAAAGGGGGGTGGATAAATTCCTGGAGGAGGAGGCTATCAATGGTTATTAGTCCTGATTGCTATGTGCTACCTCCAGGATCAGAGGAAGTAAGACTGTATACACCGGTTGCTGGGGAACATGGGTGGGAGGGTGCTGTTGTACATGTGTCCTTCTTGTGGATTCCTGGTCGACAGCTGGTTGGCCACTGTGTGAACAGAGTGCTGAGCCAGATCTACAACAAGCAGGATATAACACTTTGAAAGCAGTTTGAAAACAGTATATGGAATGTGTCCTGGAAAGAACTGTAGGTTTTACCTGCAGGTGGAAAGACGTTGGAGAAACAACAGTGGGGCAGATTTGCCCAGCCTCACTAGATATACCAAAAATGGGAGACCAGGGACCTATCTACACCAAGCTAGAAACAACACTTTGAAAACGTTTTGAAAATTGTATATGGAGAGTGTCCTGGGCCCCAACGGTTGTTATTACTGTTATAAACCGTTTTCAACCATTTTCAACCATTTTAAAGCAGTAGTGTAGATAGGCTCCAGTTCTCCGACAATAGCTCTGTATGTATATACTTTCCCCCAACCACGGGAAAAAAATGCTGTTCTTTGGACAGTATAGCACATTTTCACAGCTTCAACAACAGCAAAATAAAAAAGCAGTGGAAGTATCCCAATGTCTTTCTGCCATTGCTGAGTGCCATGATTAAAACAACAACAACAACCAGCATTCAGTACCAGTGAAATGCTACAGACACCATCCAGAACACAAACATGAAGCTTCTTATTCTTGTAAGGGGGAATATTCCTTAGCTGGACCCAAGGATGCTTGTTCAAGAGCAGTGCCACCCTTCTGGCTTGAATGTGTGGGGGGCAATGCCTGAGGAGACCTCAAAAGCCAAAGGAGTGGCCAAATCCCCTGTCCACTCAGGAAAGGGTGTGGTTCTGACTCCTTGCCTGCAGCTGGCATAATCCAATTTTCCTCAGCACAGAAATCCCTTTTTAAAGCACATTTAGCCCTGGCCATGTCCCGTGGGAGTAGGACAAGCTACAAGGCCTGATGGGATGGTTGAAAAGGCTCCGCCAAAGATCTGGCATAGATGTGGCAAGTGAGTGTACCACTTTACTATTTTGCTTACATGGCTAAAATTCCTAAATTCAATTCTCAACACCACAGCTGGTTCAGATTGAGAGAAGACGGAGGGTTTTGTGGCTTCTCTGATTTCCTTAGCTAGTTAAAAGCGTTCCTTGCTCTCCCATTTTGCCTCTCCCTTCCCACATCTTTACATGGAGGTCTATCTCCTGCAATGTTGCTTTGCTCTTAAATTATACAGTGTGTTACTACTTCATACGGTGATGGAAAATAGCAACTATGCTAATGCAGAAAGACTGAAAGGCCTCTGTGACTATAGGAGCTGTTCGAATTTGAGGCATTCCGCCACATGCATGTCATTGCACATTTCACTTCATCCGGAGAGCAACCGTTAATAAAATATAACATGAAGATTAAGAAGTAGGACAAAACATGGAGCCATCCTTCCCTCTGCAGCATCAAGTAGCAATAAATGCTGCGCCAAATGCGTTCTACTTTCTCCATTAACATATGGGTATGGAGGAGAAGGATGTGTAGCTCAGTGGGAGAGCACATGCTTTCTACGCAAAAGATCCCAGGTTCAAACCTTGGCATCTCCAGGCAGGGCTAGGAAACTGCCTGAAACCTTGGAAAGCTGCTGACAATCAGGGCTCATCTACACCTGCAGGCCTTCTGGGACGGGGCAGGGGAGGATCTTGGGCTTTCCAGCTTCCGGGATCGTCCCCCAGGGTCCAAACGCCAGTGCGTCATCCCAGAAGTGAAGAGGAACATTCCAGTGCAGTGGGTTTTTTTTTTTAAGTAGATGTTTGCGCAGTTGCGTGGGCATGATCCTGTGCCAAAAGTTAGTTTTAAAAAAAACAACCTGGAAACTCGGCGCCGAAAACTGCTGCGAGCCATCACAGGGATGGGGAAAAGGCTCCCCCCTTCACTTCGATGGGTACAGACTACCCCTGCAGAGCCCTGTGCCTGTTAGGTGAGCCCCATTACTCGCAGGGATGAGCACCACACTTGGGGTTGTCCCGGAACCACGGGAAAAACTATGAAAAATCCAGTCTCTGTTATCCTGGCACAACTGAGAGCACGACCCTGGCTGACCCCAGGATCACCTATGAATCATTTGGATGCACAGGGATGATCTCGAGCCAACCCCAGGATAACTGGCTGGTGTGGACACAGCCTCTGTGTACAGACAACACAGGAATGCATGGATTCATGGCCAAACTTGGTATAAGGCTGTGAAAAAGCACAAGCATCCTACTGTTTGCCCCAGAAGGGATTGAGCCTTTATGACCATTGAAACTCCACCTCTGCTGCGTCTCTTCTTCCCCTGCTTCAGAATTCCCATCACCAAAACATATCCTAGGCAGGAGGAAAGCAGAGGCCAGCAGTGGAGGCCCACCAGTCTTGCTGGAAAGAAGAAATTCTCGATATGACGGTGATGCTCATAAGGCACCTTTCACCTCCACAACCACTGCCTCAGCTTACTCTAGCCACAGGGAAGTTCCCTACGGCAGGGGAAGGCAGTGGCAATGGAGCCACTTTGAGGATCAGAGTGAAGTAAGTAAGTAAAATTTTATTACGGCCACAAGACCAGCAAATCAGACTGAAGACAGCCCTCATTACTTGCACCAAGTTACCATCACAGTTACATTTGCCCTGAACCTTCTTTCTAGTGATCGATCATGCAGTGCGCATTTGCAACCTCCCCATGTCAACTTCTCACAACATCGCTCTAAGGCAGTTTTCCTACGCTCACTCCAATCTGTCTCTGTTGAAATACTGTTGTATATTTGCATGTTAAGGGAGAAACAGGTTGCATGACATTCTGGATGCCTGGAACAAACAGGCCTTATATTATGAATTCATGCGGCTTTACAAAATGGAACCATGGTTTTAAAAAACAAACATTGCCTTTTGAACCATGGCAGACTTTGCTCAAAGGCACTGCGACTGATTTTGGGGGAGGCACATTTATTTATTTATTTATTTATTTATTTATTACATTTGTATACCGCCCCATAGCCGAAGCTCTCTGGGCGGTTTACATAGGATTAAAAACAATTAAAAACAATATACAAAAATTAAAACAGCAAAAACATACAACATACGCACAATCTGTACATTTAAAAACCACTTCAACACTTCAAAAAAAAAAAAAAAACTACAAAAACAAAACAAAACAGACCCAGGCTCCTCAGATATTGCCAAATGCCTGAGAGAAGAGGAAAGTCTTGACCTGGCGCCGAAAAGATAACAATGTTGGCGCCAGGCGGGCCTCGTCAGGGAGATCGTTCCACAATTGGGGAGCCACCACAGAGAAGGCCCTCTCTCTTGTTGCCGACCTCCGAGCTTCCCTCGGAGGAGGCACTCGGAGGAGGGCCTTAGATGTTGAACGTAGTGTTCCTTTAAAACCATATTTATCCCAACATGGGTTATATGTAAAAAAAAAAATAATACAAACAACATCAACACTTCTTTAAAAAAAATACAAAACACTAAAAGTACAACAGGGCATGGGAGAAATAATAACATCAGCAGGTAGCACCACCATCAGAATTAAGCTTTATAGAGTTTTACAAGGTCTATAAATGAAAAGAAAGATAAATGAAAAAAAAGTTTTTTCCCCCAGTGCCTAAAGATCATTAGATTTTGCAGCAGGTGTACTTCCATGGGTACAGCATCCCAGAAAAGGTGTACTATAGTCAAAAAGGCCATTTCCTAGTCTCTGATGGTGGTAAGTAGCTAAATGAAAAGGGGTTTTTTAACTATAAAGGTGCATGGGCTCTGCCCTTTTTTTTCCATCTGCTCACCCAAGATGACAGAGGCACCCAGGGAAGGGCCTCAGATGCAGATTTTAACTATCAGGCAGGTTCATGTATGAGCCGGAAGTCCTTCAGACACCCGTGTTGCAAGTCATGCAGGGCATCAAGGTTAAAACCAGTAATGGAAAGCATGAAATCAATTTTCAGCCTATGCTTCCAGCAGTGTCAAAGCATACCATGGCACACTAATGAGTATGTTAGGTGCCTTAAATACATGTCCCATGTCAGCAAACCTGGAAAAGTCTTAGGCAGAAGGACTGCAGAATGAGGAATTCTGCATGCCGGTTGACACTGATAAAATCTGGAAATAAAACGACTCTAAGATTCAACTCTGCTTATAGTAATTGCTCCCAACAGTGCTTTGGGATCACGTAAACTGGACTATTAATAGACATTTACCTTCTATGGTCTCTCAGAGGCTGCTTCCTTCCATTCTTCTGCTGTTGCAATTCAAGACCTCGTTTAAATTTCTCTCTAGCTCCCACATTTGTTGTTATCTTTCCATCCACTGAACATCCTGCCAGGACTTCAACTTGGGAAAAACTGGAAACCTCTTTGTGCCTTTGTGATTGCTAAAATGTTTAAAAACGTTAAACAAATGGAGACATGCACACAATGGAATGCAACAGACTGGCCTCCTTCTGAGAATGAAGGCCTGTCAGCATGGCAGACAGAGAGGCCAAAGTTAGAGTTGCCTGGTCCTTGTCCAGAGATAGATGATGTCTAGACATTTGAATGCTGCAAGGCATCAAGCAAAACTGCAATCACTGTTCCTCCAGGCAACTCCTGCCTGTAGCAGGGGCAAAATTCAACCTAACTCTTATGTTCTGTTGTGACTCTGTCCCATGCTGTGGCCAATATGGAAACCAAGGGGCTGCCTATTCAGCCACGGGTTGCCACTGCGAAAAGCAAAGCCCCATGCCTTATTCTGTGTCAGAGTGGCAGCGGCTAATCCCAATGCATTGCAAAAGAACAGGGTTTCCGGTGGCCAGGCTGCCCCTAGCCCTCTGCCCAGGTGGACGGCGACCAATCAGGGCTTGTCATCCGCCCAGCCATGCCTCTGCATTGAGGATGGAGTGAGGTTAGACTGCAGAAGGGCCGTTTTTGCTTTGCTCCATCCTAAAAAGTAGGGTGACCATATGAAAAGGAGGACAGAGCTCCTATATCTTTAAGAGTTGCATAGAAAAGGGAATGTCAGCAGGTATCATTTGTATTCATGCAGCACCTAGTGAAATTCCCTCTTCATCACAACAGTTAAAGCTGTAGGAGCTATGCTAGAGTGACCAGATACAAAAGAGGGCAGGGCTCCTGCAGCTTTAACTGTTGTGATGAAGAGGGAATTTCACTAGGTGCTGCATGAATACAAATGACACTTGCTTGAATTCCCTTTTCTATGCAACTCTTAAAGATATAGGAGCCCTGTCCTCCTTTTCCTATAGTCACCCTAAAAATTCAAGGTGAGTTCCCAAGTTTTAAAATATGAAGTTTCTCTGGAAAACCTTGTGATGGCTTCAAGGTGGCTGCTACAATGTATAATTGATGCAGCAACACCACGGAGCCACCTCAGGGCTTCCAGAGCATGTAGACAGGCTCCATGCAGGAGGAGAGGCATCACATAGGAAGAAGAATGATGCACTCCAACCCAGCTTTTGATGATAGCGGAGTCCTTTCCATTTATTATTTATTTGTTTACAACATTTATAAGCCACTCTATATTGAAGAAAGATTCTCAAGCAGTGAACAATAAAGAAAAAAAAAGAATCAAAATGCAAAAGAATAACAATAAAGGGGCAGTAAGCAACCCTTACCTTAGTAAAAGTAACCTCTGGCAGTAAGCCAATAGCATGAGCTGGCACAACGGGTTTCCCTAGAAAACATGTCAGCACCTTATGCTGTTGCCATACCACTAGAGGTTGCTTACTTCAGCAGTATACCACGTCTTGCTGGCCATTCCAAAATGAATGGAATGTCGCCATGAAGAACCTTGATGGCAGGCCTTCTCTGTAGCAGCACCCAACCTCTGGAAAACCCTCCCTCATGTGGATCTGAAGGCAGAAAATGTAACATTCTTCCAATTTCTCCTGAAAACACAACTTTTCAAACAGGTTTTCCCTGGGCTGTATCTGCATCTGGGTTTATTTTGCTTTTACGTGGTATTTTAAAACTTTGAGTCTATCCAGATTGCCCTTAAAACGACTTATATTCTGTATAAAAAATCTGTTTTTTAAAGTCGTTTCATTACGTGGTAGGACACACTAAACATTATTCCCTCTTCATCACAACAGTTAAAGTTGCATGCACTATACTAGAGTGACCATATACAAAAGAAGGCAGGGCCCCTGCAACTTTAACTGTTGTGATGAAGAGGGAATTTCACCAGGAACTAATTGCATACAAATGACACTGGCTGAAATTCCCTTTTCTCTACAACTGTTAAAGTTACATGAGCCCCACCCACTTCTGTCTCCCTAACTCAAGCAGCCTGCAAAACAAAAACTAAAGAAGACAAGTTAAGGAATTAACCCTGTAATACACCAGTGAACACTTTGAGGATGGAGGAAGCAGTCACTATGAAACGTAAGTACTGCTCAGTGTGTCCTACCATGTAATGAAACGACTTTAAAAAAACACGTTTTTAAACAGAATATAAGTCGTTTTAAGGGCAATGTGGATAGGCTCTTTGAAAACTTTATACTACGTTTTGATTTGCTGAATTTTATGGTTTTAACTGTGAACTGCCCAGACAGCCTCAGCTATTGGGCAGTATAAAAAATGTAATAAATAAATAAAAAATAATAAAATAGTGTACTAACAGTATTGGATACTGCCCAAGTTATACAATAAAACTATGGTTGGTCATTTGGGGAAAGCTTGTTTAAATGAAAATGTAGTTAGCAGATGCTGAAAATAAAGCAGCATTGGTCCCTGCTTGACATCATCCGGCATGGAATTCTCCAGAGATGGGAGACAACACACTGAAATCTGTACTCTGAGTGAACTCAAAATGGATCCCAGGTAGAGATGTAACTCTGTCCCCCTCAATTTTTATTGGGGGTGGGAGGAATGGAAATTTTGGAAAAATTGAAAAATAAGCAATACTTTTTTTTTTTTTTTTTTTTACAGAACTTTACAGAACTGAAATCACCTTGTTGCTTTAAGTCAGACTTCCCCAAACTGGTTCCCTCCAGGCTCCCATGAGCCTCAGGCAGTATTGACAATGGTCAGGAATGCTGGGCAGTGTAGTCCAAAACATCCGGAGGGCATCAGGTTGTGGAGGGCTGCTTTACGAACATAAAGCAGCCTTTGTGTTCCTAAAGTTATTTTATATATAACTTAGTTTTCTCATAAAATTATCATTATATTTTATTTTAAATAAACTCAGCTAGTAAAATTGTAATTATTGTCAAAATAGGCAGAAACTACATTAAATGACTACTACAGCAACTATACTTTACATCAATAATTTTAATAAGGAATGAAAGAACTAAGTTGGCTGGGAATCTTACAGAGAGGATTATAAAAACATTTCCCCCCATGGCTTCATTATTTCCTGACAATTTGCATATCTAGTCTTTCTATAAAAGTGTTTTTATTGCACAGTTTTTAGAAATTATTTTGGGGGAGTAAAAGCTGGGTAGCAGCCATCAGAGTTTTCAAGTCTAAATTGGTATCTCAGATTCTCTTTGGAGCCCCAATTTGGTTCCCTTTGGCCAAAGGAGCACCTGAGAGTATTCAAACGACCTATTTATGACTGCTATTTGCAGTCCCCAGATGTGTTTCTAGGGCTACTCTTGCTCTAGAGGGCGGCTTGCCCTCACTGAACAACTTGGCCTGGAAACACACAGTACATTACTGGTTTAGATTATATCACGGCTTGGCTTCAGGTTCCCTGGTTTCCCAGGCCCTATTAGATTCCTATATATCACCGTGAACTAAAGCAATAGTACAGAAGGTTAAATCGTTGGGACTTTCCTTACCTCATTTGCTGTTCACAGACCCAGATATTGCTAAACGGACGATAGGGCAAAGGATACTTGATATTGATTTTCAAGAACAGCTGACAAAAGCTCGTGGCCCATGCTCTTCCTTTTCGTTGGGCCTAACCGAGTATAATGGCAGAAACGGAATGCTTTATTTGAGCTGGCTATCTGTGTCTAAGTACAGGAGAGCTTTCACACTAGCCAGACTCAATGTTCTTCCCTCCAAGTTGATGGAAGGGAGATACAAGAAAATCCCATTAGAAGCCAGACGTTGCTTATGTAATGATCTGGATGTAGAAACAGTCGAACACATGCTGCTAGATTGTAGCTTCTACAAAGAGATAAGAAACTCTATGATGGGCCCAATACTACAAGAACTAGGTACGAATGGACAGCAAAAAATGATAAGCACTTTATTGCAGGGTAAGGACAAGAAACTCACTTTGCAAGTGGCAAAATTTGTACACTGCATAATAGTTTGTAGAACTCAAATATTTAATAGCTAGTTTTTTATAGATTGTAGATATCTCGTTCCCCTTTTATGACAAATATATATATATGTACCTGTTTTTATTTTATTCGCTGATGTCTGGCCTATTGGCTGTAAATAAAGAGTTTCAGTTTCAATATAGTGTGGTGTAGTGTAGTGGTTAGTGTGTCAGACTGGAAGCCGGGAGATCTGAGTTCTAGTCCCCACTCGGTCATGGAAGCTCACTGAGTGACTTTGGGCCAGTCACAGACTCTCAGCCCAACCTACCTCACAGGGTTGTTGTTTTGAGGATAAAATGGAGAGGAGGAAGAGGATTATGTATGTCACCTTGGATTCCTTGGAGGAAAAAATGTGGGATATAAATGTAATAAATAAATAAATAAAAATTAATAAATAAAAATACTTTGTCTTAAATGCTAAAAGAAAATATTTCATAATCCAAAGTTGTTTAATTTTTCAGGAAAAACAAATCTAAAGCAGTCTTCAGAAAGAAAAAAACAGACACTTCCCCCTATTCCCCCCCCCCCCCCGCTTTTCCCCCCCAGGCCTTCACATCTCCAGTCTTAGGTCCATGTAGAACCACCAGGAGCACCTCAGCTAGAAGAAAGCTATGGGTAAACAGACAAATAGAACAATCAGGCAAGAGGCACCATTACTGGAACTTAGAATAATAGAATCATAGAGTTGGAAGGGGCCTGTAAGGCCATTGAGTCCAAACCCCTGCTCAGTGATGGAATACACCTTAAAGTAGGGTGACCAGATAAAATCCAGGTCAGGGCTCATGTAACTTTAACAGTTGTAGAGAAAAGGGAATTTCAGCCAATGTCATTTGTATGCAATTAGTTCCTGGTGAAATTCCCTCTTCATCACAACAGAAGTTGCAGAGCCCTGCCTTCTTTTGTATATGGTCACTCTAGTATAGTGCCTGCAACTTTAACTGTTGTGATGAAGAGGAATTTCACCAGGAACTAATTGCATACAAATGACACTGGCTGATATTCCCTTTTCTCTACAACTGTTAAAGTTATATGAGCCCTGACCTGGATTTTATCTGGTCAGCCTACCTTAAAGAATACCTGACAGATGGTTGCCCAGCTGCCTCTTGAATGCCTCTAGTGTGGGAGAGCCCATGACCTCCCTACGTGGTGTGCAGCACAATCTTTTACACATCTATTCAGAAATAAGTCCCGTTGACTGCAATGGGGCTCACTCCCAGGTAAATGTGTAGAGAATTGCAGCCTTAATGGACACTGTCTCCAAGCAAAGAGTTGGAAATGCCACTCAAAATGCATGGACCTCTCTGTATGTGTCACCAGATGTCTGCTGAACAATTGACCAAATTTAATGCTAACTTTAATGACATGCCTGGAATACCCGATTATCTAGTTTTAAATTCCCATTTCTCCAAAACACTCCTGCGGCACCTAGGAGATTTTATGACAAGCCTCCCCCCGAGCATGTCTATGCTCGTTACCTACAGGATCGCCTTCTCCCATACAATCCGCCCCACACGCTCAGGTCCTCTGGGAAGAATTTACTACAGTCAACAAGAACTAGACTGACAACTGTTACCCAGAGGACCTTCTCTTCTGCTGCTCCCAGATTGTGGAATGACCTGCCGGGAGAGATTCGCCAACTCACCAGTCTTCAGGAATTTAAAAGATCTATAACGACTGATCTCTTCCGGCAGGCCTACCCAGATGAATTTTAACTTGTTTTATTGGTGTTTTATTGGTATTTTAATTATGTATTGGTTTTATGTGCTTTTAATCAGTTTTGTATTTTATGTTTAATGCTGTTCCCCGCCTCGATCCGTTGGGAGAGGCGGGTAATAAATAAATAAATTTATTATTATTATTATTATTATTATCAAGATCCAGAGATTTATGTCTATTTGAGAGCATGCCTTCTCCCATATCAACCAGCCTCATCCCTGAGGTCATTGGATGAGAGCTCCTGGTGGTTCTGCATGGACCTGAGACCTGAGAATATAGATTTTAGTGTATTGTCAGTCCTACTTAGAGTAGGCTAATTAACATAAATTCATTAGACATTGATTTGACTAACATTGGATATCACACATTGAATCCAACCCTTAGTCTCCCCAAGTTGCTAAAATACTTCTTGTTTCCTGCCTTTAATAGTCACACTGCAAAATCTCATTTCTTCAACTTTCTGTCATTCTTGTTCTGCTTCTAGAATTACAAGCGTACAACTTCAGTGAATGTACTTATAAGGCCAAGAGCCACAAGCTTGCTTTAGCACAGTAAAAATATTAGAGGAAGCACCCGCAGCACAGTGAAAGTGTATAAAAGCATGCCAAATGGAATGACAAATTTCTCTGTGGTTGTCTTTTTTTTGCTGAGAGATACAGGAATTGCTGCCTTCTACCCATTCCTAGCTCTGAATGGCAGATGGCCAAGCATCTCTCTCTTTAAACGTCTTCTCTAGGACTACATACTCAAGATCACTTAATGGGGATTGATTACTTGCTAATACACATTTTAGCTCCCCTGTTCTACTCACAATCAGGATCATTAAAAAGTGGTCAAAGCATGGATTCTTTCCTCTTTCTAAAGCAGGTAGTGAGTGTGAATGTAGCAGTAGGTAATGGTAGTTGTACTGAATTAAGATGGGACTATAAAAGTGGGATCGTATGTATGTGACCCCCCCAAGGCTTTCTACATGCTTTTTCCAGCCTTCCCCAACCTGGGTCCCTCTAGATGTTTTCACCTACAACTCCCGGCATCCTTGGCCTTGCAAGCTGGGTCTGATGGGAATTGAAGTCCAAAACATCTGGAGCACCAGGTTGGGACAGCCTGGTTCTAGCCTATTCCCCACTTTTGAGACACTTTTCTAGGTTTTTCATCATAATGTGATCCCTCAAGTTTTAATAGTTTTGCTACCCACCTCCCTACCCACCTCCTATAGTGTTTAAAACAATTTGGGGGGAAACAACATGTTACTCTGGAGCTGCATATAATGGAGTCCTGACGGCCCCTTCTCCACTGCAGTGCACTCTAAAGAAGGGTCAAATAAAGAAGAACAAGAGATGAATGCTTAACCCTTTGGTTTCCAATCACATGATTAAAATACAAAAAAATCAAAATGACATCTTTAAAAATGACATGTTTAAATCCAATTTTTAAAAAGCATGGGAAAATAACAAACATTTCTTTGTCTGGAGCTGAAAAGAAATAGTGTTGGCACCAGGCAAATGTCCCTGGGAAGGGAATTCCATAAATGAGGTGTCACCACCAATTAAACCCTCTTTCTGGTCATCCCATGCCTTCCCTCAGATGGTGGTGCCTCCTGGAAGAGACTCCCTGAAGATGACCTCAGTACATGGGCAGGTTGATATGGGAGCAAGCATTCCTTCAGGTCTACAAGCAGCCATTAGTCATGATAGCTAAATGAAATATCTGTGTTTGGAGACTGTGAATTTCTTTTTTTGAATAGCAGATGCTAGCACCAAATGTCAGGGAATGGTGTCTGCCTTCATATGCTGCTTGTAGGGTTTCTGGCTGGTCAGTGTTGGGAATTAGATCACTGGCTGGGGCATGCTGGGAGTTATAGTCCAACACCAGATTGGGGAAGGTTGGACTAGATGAACTTTTGCTGGATCAGAATAAACAACCAAGCTAAATTAGTGAATCCAGATGATACACACTGAATCTCCATGATAGCAAAGATCTCAAAACTAATTGTAAATCTTGAAATGCTATGGATGCATAGTTCACTTTGGCTTCAATGTGACATAAAAACAAACAGGGAAATGCAAACAAGGGAACAGGTTAGATTGTTTCCATGGACGATCACCAAGAGCCTGTTTTCAAGGACAGCCCCAAGAAAAGAGGGGTGACATGACGCCATCTTAACGAATGCATAAGCACAACCTTCCCCAGCTTGGTGTCCTCCAGGTGTCTTGAACTGCAACTGCTTTCATCCCTAGTTTGGTGTGACTTACAGCAGAATTGTTTTACACAAAGAAAGTGTGTTAAGACATCATTTAGTATTAGAGGAAATAAACACAGGCTAGAGCCGGTTTAGAAGGAGTTCAAATAAATTTATTAGTGATTTTATACACAACATCAAAGAAGGCTACCTAACATTGTTTAACTCCAAGCACCCCTGAGAGCTGGATGCATGAGTTTTAAGAAAGTGAAGGCATAAAATATGATTACTCAGGAGAGAGCACATGTTGCCTGTTGCAGAGGCAAAGAGAAGAAGAAGGGGAAGGACTAGGAGAAAGGAACTGATCAAGTTACAGGACAACAAGGCAGTTGAATAAGACAAGCGGCTGTTGGGACAACACATTCTCTATCACACCGCAGTATCTGGAAGCATGCAGAGTTGTATCTATCATCCAGCACCTAGCCAGCAGGGCCATTAGCTTGCTGAATGGGGATGATGGGAGCTGTACCAGGTTGGGGAACACTGCACTGGCATAACTGTAACATTATATGAGAAAGATGAAAAGTCTCTCTCTTCATGTTCAGTTCCCAGTAAGCCAGGAAAGAGATGCAGAAATGTGATATTTGCCCATAAATGTTCAACAACATTTTTACAAGCAACATTACTTAAGAAAAGATTAACTAGAATATAGATTCATCAGAATTGGCACCCTTCCAGCAAATTGTTATCTGTGCTGATATAGTCAGGTAATTACACCATCCCCAGCAGCCGAGGGAGGATGGGGTAGGGGAAAAGATGACCAGCACATCAGGAAATTCACAAAGGCATATGCTTATTATGCAGGGGAAATTCCCCTTGAGCTGGCAGGACAGGACACCTTTGTCTATCATATGCCATTATGGTTTACAATGCCTGATTCTCATGCAGTTCGACAGTCCACATGGCAAGAGGCCAAAGGCTGAAGAGGTGGTGGGTATTGTAAAATTTGGGTGTGCTATCTACTTTTAAACCTAAATTTGACTTTGGCCCTACACCTAAGGGTGTAGAGGGAGAGACGGGGAGGATCATGGATTTACCTACTTCCGTGATCATCCCCCAGGGTTTAAATGGAAGCGCGATGTCCAGGAAGGGAAGAGGAACGTCGCACCCACCATTTATTTTCCCAAAGACACCTGAGCTACAAGCGCAATTGTGCTCCTCTGAAAATGTAAGTTAAAAAAAATGACCCCTCTCCCCCCACCCCAATGCCCCTGGACTCCCCCCAGACTGGCTCCTTCCCTCTTGCTGACCCCTGCTACTCACAGGCAGGAGGGAAGAAACCAGGATGGGGGCCCACACTGCCCGCGGTCCTCAGGATTGTTCTGGGACTGTGGGGGAAATTGGGATAACTGGGCAACCAGTTATCCTGAAAAAATGGAGGGGTTGTTGATTGCCTGGTCCCAGGTATGACATAGGGATGACACAGGGGAAAATCCTCAATGTAGACATGGCCTTTGAGCATCTCTACACCAGTGATAAATGGCACACTCATGACTGGGTCCTTTAGATGAAGTCATCAACCTCCTGCATGTCTCCTGCACCTTCCCCTGGTAATCCCATTCTAAAAAGAAAGAAAGAAATCCTAGATATCCCGATTCTTCTGAAATATTGAGGGATTTCCTAATGTGTGCAGCTGAAGTTGCACTACAAAGCACCCACTAGAGGGTGCTGTCCCATTCAAGTATATAAGCACTAAGAGGAGGGGAAGTTTTCAATTATAGACCATGTGGTCAGCAATTCAAACCATGTGGTCGCCCCTCTCTGCCTGTGTAATGAAGCCCATTACAATCACGCAAAAGAAGCAGGAAGCACAAAGCCCCCGCAAGGCAACGTAGTTTCTTCTTAATGTAGAGATGCCCTTTGGGTGCGGGAATGTATGAAAAGGGATTGGAGCTGATGTGATCTGGTTAATGGGATCCTTTAATGGAACTATTGGAACTTTAATGGGACTTTAATGGGATTAATGGGACTATTGTTGCTGCGGCTGCGGCTATCTTCCCAGCTGGGACTCTGCGCCAATTCCAGTTTCACATTTTAATATAGGTAGAGATTCTTAAGTACAAAAAACATGTGCCTTTCATCAAGTCCGTTTGGAGGGTTTGCAAGTGCAGAATTGCATGTGTCCCATTAAACCACTTGTAAGGGGATATCCAATCCTTTATTGTTCACTGCTTCTGAGTACTTTAAATTCAGGGATACACAGCTGAATTTTACACATGGGTGCCCTCCAGATTTTATACAGATATCTATTTATGCCATCGTAAAAAATGTAATGTTCCCCCCCTTTATTGTGAATTTCAAAAAAACAGAGCAATAAAAACAAAAAGAAATAGTGAAAAAAAATTACATATACAGCAATGTCATCATTTTTCATCAAATGTTAAAAAGGGGGAGAATTATACATAGGTTTAAAAAATGTACAAAATGTAATGTGAGAATTGCCCTCCATTCCTTCCCCTTAGAGCAAACCACAATGAACCACGTCTACCACTGTAATGGTATTTTGGAAAGGTGTGGGGTTGAAACTATGAGATTTTTGTTGTCTTCTCACTTTACTTCTGGAAAGCAGGGCAAGAATGGAACTTCTAAAAACCTGAGCGACTAGGGACTCTACTCTAGAGACAGAAGAAAATTGGTAATGAGGAAATAATTCGTTTGAATAATGTGCATCCCACCTTTAAAGTCAATTTACAAGATAGCTTCCAAGGATTTAAATCAGTCTTCCCCAACCTGGTGCCCCCTGATGTTTCGGAGCACAATTCCCAGTATTGCTGAACACTGGACATGCTGGCTGGAGCTTCTGGCAGTTCAACCAATGGGACTTAATTATGAGTAGACATGTAAAGGACAGGCATAGTTAAACTATGGAATTCACTACCATAAGACATAATGACAGCATTAGAAGGAGAGTTGAAAAATTCATGGAGGATATGGCTATCAATAAGTTAAATTCAACATTGCATAAGTGAACATCCTCTTTCTCTCCTCTGCCCTGCAGCCCCCTCATGTGCTCCCCGAATGAGAACATCCCCAACCCTCCAGAGTGTATTTGGGGGTGCATGGGAGGAAGTAGGGGGAGAGGAAATCCATTCCATTAGTGCTTCGCATTCTGCTGGCAGAGGGCCACCACTGGATCCAATCCAATTAGGCTGACCATATGAAAAGGAGGACAGAGCTCATGTAAATTTAACAGTTGTAGAGAAAAGGGAATTTCAGCCAGTGTCATTTGTATGCAATTAGTTCCTGGTGAAATTCTTTCTTCATCACAACAGATAGAGTTGAAGGGGCCCTGCCTTCTTTTGTATATGCTCACTCTAGTATAGTGCATGCACCTTTAACTGTTGTGATGAAGAGGGAATTTCACCAGGAACTAATTGCATACAAATGACACTGGCTGAAATTCCCTTTTCTCTACAACTGTTAAAGTTACGTGAGCCCTGTCCTCCTTTTCATATGGTCAGCCTAAATCCAATGCATGATGGCTACATTCTACCTCTGGGATCAGAGCATCATATCTCAGAATACTCATTGAGGAACATCTCACCCTATAGGATAAATTCTGAAAAGTTTTGGTATGCCATGAGAATATTCCCCTATAGTGCCTTGTGCCATGTCAACGGTATTATGGAATGTCATAGAAGCAGGAATTGTGGTACAGGACCAGCATACTTAAACAAAATGTAGTGATGGTTGCCAACTTTGATGACTTTAAAAGGAGTTTAGGTGCATTCGTAGATGATAAGGCTATCAATGGCTACTAGTCATTATGGCAATATATTACCTCCCGTATCAGAAGCAGTATGTCTCTGAACCAGGGATGGCCCGAGGATAAATAATGCCCTGGGTAAAAAGTGGCGTTGGTGCCCACCCCACATAGATAGTTTTGCAGGGCCACCCAGAGGATTATGGGGACTGGTGCAGGTGTGATGTCCATCAAGAACAACATTGCTCAGAACCTTGATCTATCAGCCACTGTGTTACAGTTAGCACAAGCCAAAATGTGAAAAGACACATTCTGAGCAATGGCAACACAGCACTGTGCAACACAGAACTATCACAGGTTTTATGTATAGTATTTGTTTGTTTTGTAGCAGTTCTATCTTATAGTAAGCATTCTTTATTTTGGAATATCCATTATTTTTATCTTCAAAAATAATGAAGTTTTAAATAAAAAAGGTATCGAGCTGAACTCTTACAACTTATGACTCTATTTTATTATTATCTATATAGTGCTTATAGTGTTTACAGTATCTGAAGTGCCTCAATGTAAAACCATGTTCCACTGATTTTTTTTGCCTAGTGCAAAAGACAACGAAGGGGAAATTGAAAAGGAAATATCCTCTAGAGCTAATTGAAGGAAGATCATTTTTGTAGTTATGACCTGAACAATCAGTTGAACCTTGAAGGAAAAGTTTGCCACTCTAGCTCATTACAGACAATACATTAAAAACACACAGCAATTGAGCTTAGCTTGGGGCCCCCTAAACTCAACTTGGCACCGCCTCTCAGTTTGGCATCCTGGGAAACTGCCCAGTTTACCCTCCCCTAAGGCCATCCCTGCTCTGAACACCAATTGCTAGAGAACACAAGAGAACACAAGAGGGAACACAAGAGGGAGGGTGTTATTGCATTCATGTCCCACGTGTGGATTTCCCTTTGGCATCCGGTTGTTCACTGTGGAAAGAGAATGCTGGACTAGATGAGCCTTTGGTCTGATCCAGCACGGCTCTTCTTTTGGTCTTATGAATGTACTGCAAGTAGCTAGCATGTAATCAGCCTAGGAAAGGATTAATTTATCTTGCTGTAAAATGCATTTTTTTGATGACTGAATCATTATCACTATTAGTTTTCACTTCAAATTATTCCCCAAGCCCTTCAACGACTTAAATTATCTCAAATGTGAGTCTTTTGAGAACAGAAAACATGTGTCTTTGTTACAATTGTGGTTACCCCTGCTGAGTCCATAGGCCAGGGCAGGCTATAAACTTAAACAAAGAAAAAAATAGAACAGTAGAGAGGAACAAATGGTCCAGTGGTGATGTTTTTATCTTTCGTCAAACTTGTGGGAATAGAACTCCAGGAGAAAGGCTGATGGCAAGAAAATATGTAAAGGTGTGAAGGTTACTAAGCAGGGCAACAGACATATGTTCCTGATGAGCCTCAGGTTTTGCAGGACAAGGCGATGAAGTTTACTGTGGTATAAAGAAGGGGAAATGGTATTTGGACTGGTTTGTTTAGACTTCAAAGGCCGCAATCCAACACAGAGCTTGGCATACCTAAGTCTATTGATTTCAGCAGGCTCACACATGTCTCCGTCTTGAATTGTAGGCCAAATGTCTTTCCTTTTTGTCACTTAATGGAACGGAGTAAAAGAAAATAATAATTAAAGGCGTCTGGAGATGCTTTGGAGTGCCTTTCACTAGCAGGTGAAGCAATGTAGTTCTGTAATCGAATGAAAGCCCTACCAGAACCATATGCATGTTTCTCAAAACTTCTACCCAATATTTCAAGCCACAGCCAGATCTATCACTTCTGTTTTCTTATGTCTTCTTCTTCCCCTGTTGTTTGATCATGATTGAAAGAATGTGGATGGTATTAACTGACTCCCCTCTGACCTTCACAGTGTTTCAGCTGGAACAAAAGCTAAAGCAGTAAATATGAGACAGAAAGCTGGGCACTTCTGACATTGCAAAGGGATGTTCTTATAGAATTGGAAGGGAACACAAGAATCATCCATTATAGCTTAAAACAGTAACATCTATATTTAAACCAGGGTTGGGGAACCTGTGGCCCAGACCCCAACTCACACCACGCTTGACCATTGACCATACTGGTTGGTCTGATGAGAGATGGAATCCAACAACATCTAGAGAGCTATAGGTTTCACATCCCTAAACAGATGGCCAGTCTTTAAACGGGAACGGTTCTATTCTACAACTGTACAGTAGGATGTTTCTCCCTACTGTTTCACCTACATAGACCTTCTGCGAAAAGGATTTTAAATGCAATGAATGGTACCGTGGGCAAGACTGTAAAATGTGTCAGGAGGAAAGGGGCAAACCTTCTTGTTTTCTCTAGCATTGACAGTCAGCACTCAGATTATAAAGCTAAAAACCTAGTTCTACAAAGAGAGTCTATTCAGAGATACCCATTTGAATTTGACTATTAAGGCGGACCATACATATAGTGTGATTTGCACAATATACCTGCCTCTGCTGGGTGCATTTTAAAGTGCCTCAGTTGCAGTATTTGGTTGAACTGTCATCATGAGGACAAAATGGCAGCACAATTGTGTAAGCATTTCAAATATTCCAAATGTAAGTTGAAGGCTGTTGTGCAAACCCACAGATTGTGCTTGTTACAAGCTACAGCTCAGTGCACTCAGAGCTAAATAGAAGCCTGATGCTTGTGTGAGTTGGCTGTCTGCCCCGTCATATAAGAAGTAACACTGGGAGGTGGCACGTGTGTTTTGATTATCATCGTCTGACGTGCTGTTTGCTTAGTGCGGTCAATGTGTATTTGTACAATGGTCATAAAGTGTGACTAATGTTTATGCATAATAGGCAGTGACTTTATGGAAAACACATGCCATAACTGTTTTTGAACTATAGGAAGATGGAAGAACAAATGGTTCTCAGCTGAAGACACAAGAGGGCAGAGAACATGGCAACAATGACTGGGTTCACACAACATGCTAATCCACACTCAGTGGTTGAATGTTATTGAACCATGGGTTAGCATGTTGTCTGAACCCAGGATAGGGTGGCTTGTTAACCATGCAGTGTGGCTTATTGTTCTCGAACAAGCCACCTTGAGAACCCATGATTTGTTAAGAAGCCACCCTGCAGAAAACGTCCTGGTTTCAGACAACAGACTAACCCACAGTTCAACAAACCACCCATGGTTCAACAGCCCATACTGAACCACCGAGTGTGTTAGTGTGTTGTGTGAACAGCCCCAATGACACATTGGGGCAATGTTGGGCCTTCAGTACTGTTTCACAGAGCTTAGTCGACATTCAGGCAACATATGGAAAAAAGAATGGCAAGGAAGTTGTGACACCTCTGTACCCTTTTAATTTGGATACTGGGGTGTCACAACATAGGTTTACCTTCACATTAATATCCTTGTGGCACAGCCCCCATGTATGAATCAAGCCATCCTATTGGCCTTTTCCACCTAATTGGAACTTTAAGTGATATGATTGGCCCTGCTCCCATGCTTGCTTGATAGACACTTCCTCCTCAGCAATTGCAAGATAGGGAAATGACTCCCACACTACTGTGGACGTGTGTGAACAAAAAGAAAAACAATTGTATAATATTACCTAATATATGTATATGATCCCCACACACTTGGATGGCTTTAAAAGGAGATTAAATTTATGGAGGATAAAACTATCAATGGCTACTAGTCATGATGGTAATATATTACTTCCAGTATCAGAGGTAGTATGCCTCTCAAAACCAGTTGCTGGGGAACACAAGTGGGAGTATAACATTTCCCATTGATGATTTCATAAGACTGCAGTGGTTGTTACTCACACGTGCATTCAGACACAGTGGGTGGTGCAATGTAAATGTGTTCTTTACACACACACACACACACACACACACACACCTATATAACACCTATAAATAATTTCCTTAGCTCTGTTTATTGCAATACTATGCTTAAGCAATCATGGGAGAAAGATGGAAACTGTAAACAGAGTACAAAAGGCAAAAGTAATTTGAAAAACAGTTGTTCAAGGAAAACCACTTAATCAGCAGGGACGAAGAAGTATCAAGTGATATTTATAGGAGATCATGGGCTCAAACTTCTATAATTCCAATTAAAACCACAGGTCAGGCATGGGGGGAGGGGAGAAAAAAGAAAAAGAAAAAGAAAGAGCCAGGAGAGAATGAGCCTCATTTGCTGATACTGAGGCAGGGAGCTGGCTGAAGACAGGCAGAGGGGCAGGTGAGACAAACAGGCAGTCCGGCTAGCGTTCGAAGGTAATTGATTTGGCAAGCGTATGATTAATGAGCTATTATGCCGTTACATAAAGAGGGACTAGACAAGATTTTTGTTTACAAAAAGCAAGAGAACAAAACATTGTATTTGGCACCAGAAGTGGCTGGAAAAAGGGGACGGAGGAAGAGAGTGGGTTAGTGCCCCGGCTGCATTAACCATTGCTGAAGAAGCAAAAGAAAGAAGAAGAAAAACCACAATTGGCTTTATTAATCCTGTTTTATGCGCTACTTTTATTCCATGCAGATGTATTCCATCTGCCTTAAAGGAAATGAAAAACCAGTATGGTTGATTCATTAGATTAAGGAACAGCAAAATAGACTTTGGGTAGCACAATCCTTTAACGCCACTTTAGCAACTCTGGCTGGCTTGTGCTGTAGAAAAAGCAGCATTTCACTATTCAGGGTTGGATTAACCATCATGCTAAGTTCCCTATGAAATAGAGCATCACTAGGCCCTGCTTTGGTTCCATTGGAATTTCAAGGTTCAGACAGAGGCTCTGAATAAGCAATTTAAAGCACGCTTGTGACTGGCCACTCTCAGATATTTCTGGGTCGATTTCATGATGTCATCACCAGGCAGGACATCTCCTGCCCTTTCCGCCCTTTATCCCACTGTCAGAAAACACAGATAAAATCAGCTTTAGAAAATAAATCCGGCAAATCGCCCCATCTATTGGTAAAGTTGAGCTATAATTCTGTTAGTAGATGGCACTGTTTGAATGGAAGTTCAAACTCAAGGCAGAGATAGAAAGTATTCCATTCAAACCACATGGCCGCCCATGTAATGAGCTGATTGCAATCTTGGAATGAAAACAGAAGCAGAAAGCAGTGGTTTTTTTAAAAAAAAAATGTAGGGAAGCTTATAATGATAACAATCCAGAAATGGTGTATTTCCTGGTGGGTTTCTGGGAGAGCATTCTGACAACAGGGTTCTTGTTGAAAATATCTCAAGCATATTTTACCAAGTGTTCAGGTTTTCCAGTCAAAATACATTCACTACTGAGATCTTCGACTACTCCATCAGTTCTGCAGAAGGAAATTTATAAATCAGGTGAAGGGAAACCTCATATTGGATGGAAAAGGCTGTAATATACTGAAGTGAGTTTAATTTCACACTTTCATGTATTTGGGGAGAAAAAATGCATGAAGAGAGGCCAGAAAGTGCCTTTGATGATCAGTTTTGCTGATAACAGACCATCTGGGCTCACTTTGAGAACAGGTGGTAAGGGAGAGCCATGTTGACCTTACTCAAGGCTCTTTGATCTCTCCGTCCATCCAGCATTGATTGATTAGCTAAGGGACCAAAGTGTAGAGGCCAGAGGTCACCAATTAACCTACAAATGTTGAAGTGATATTTTGCAAATTGTTGAGAGATTTAAAATACACAGCAGAACTAATCCAGTTTGATTGTGTATACTGAGTTCTGAAAATTCCACCACTGGAGAATGATTTTTCTTTATTTCTATTGTAAAAGTTCACATTTCCTAAATCATAGAAGCTGGTCCCCTCCCTCTTTGAACTTTATGGGGCAGCAGTAGGGCATCTGTAGAGGGTTGTCATTTCAGTTATAGGACCATCCTAGACTCTAATACCTGGCTTGCATTTTAGATCTTTTTGCTTATGTGTAGCTCAGTGATATGGTTATTGGATCATCTCCTCTGTCTGAGCTGAGTGTCACTGCATTCAATAAAGTGGTAATATTTTTGTTTTAATGGAAAATAGTATTCTTATCCATTCATATTTTAAAGAAATGTATGTCTTGCTTTTTTCCACCAGAAAAGGAGCAGCTGTCTTACAAAATATAACATGCATAAAAACAATAACCAATCACCCAAAGGCTATCTACAACAAGCTAAGAGTTGTTCCTCCTAGTGCTGGCTGAATCTCCCATGGCCCCTCATCCATGCTACTATCTCTGATCTGAGATCAGAGATAGCAGTGGGGATTCCTCTAGTGGTGATTCGTTCAGAGATGGAGCTTGTCCTCCATGCCCTGCCCACTAGATGAATGAAGGAGGCTCATGGGCCAGTTGCAGAACCTCTGCAGAAGCTCCTGCTGGCCAGTGGTTCTGCATCCCTGGTCAACACCAATTGGCAGGGATTCTCAGTGGTTGCAGACTGTAATCTTAGCTTTAAATTAGGATTGCTTAGCCTAAATCCAGAAATTAAGCATGTATCAATAGGACTAAGGATGCTTCCACATGAAGGGCTCCAAGTTTCATGTACCTTTTCCACTTTCCCTCCTTAATGGAATATTTCACGTAAGCAGCAGTGGCAAAACACAGGAAAGTTACATGTGCATATGGACCCACCAAAAATCCCTTGTTTGAGGCAAAACAGGATAAAAGTGTTCATTGGAAGTGCATTTGCTTACCATTTCCTTCTTTTGCTGCACAGCACAACTAGAACCACACTTGCTAAAGCAGTTTCAGTGCTTATTCTGTGACTCTTCAAGCTATTGGCAGTCTCCCAATCTCGACCTGGGAAGCCCCTCCTCCGGTTCAAACTGTACACTTCCATTCCATTAAGAAAATCTACACCACTGTCTTTTCGGACTGTTATAGAAATCTATTTCCCCAATGCTGGACATTGCAGAACTCCGTATATACAATGAAAGTTCACAGCTACCAGAGGGTAGCTGTGTTAGTCTATTGCAGAAAAACCAACAAAGAATCTTGTGACACCTTAAAATCTGGTATTGGAGCAAGAAATTGGGGGGGGGGGGGGTTACCAGCCAATACAATACATTGGGAGGATATGCTTTAGTATTCAGTACAAATTTAGGAATAACACACTCTTAAGTAAAGTGGTAATGCACCTATTGAAGAGGTCAGATTGGAGAGTATGAACTTGTTCATCGTTGTCCTGGTACTACACTCCCTTTTTATGCAAAGCTTGCTAGTGTTGGTTTTCTCTTCTTTTTCTTCCTCATTGTGCTGAATGCTATAACATCTATTTAGAATCCCCATAATAATTGGATCATGTGATCACAGGCCAAGAAACACTCTTAGCTACGAATTTCTGTTCAGGTAGGCAGAACTAATTGGTCCCTGTTGTGGGGCCATGTGCACACAGGCTACCTTGCATTCTAGTTCTGGTTCAGAGCAATCTCAGGGCACATACAAAGGAAGATCCCATTCTCACACAGCGTTCGTTGCTAAAATTAGGTCTGCAAAATGCAACCAGAACTTGATTTCCATTTCTAGAAGTGTCCTTAGCATAAGAATACTACTAGTCCATGGTTGAATAGACTGACCATCTGAAAAGGAGGACAGGGTTCATGTAACTTTAACAGTTGTAGAGCAAAGGGAATTTCAGCCAGTGTCATCTGTATACAATTAGTTCCTGGTGAAATTCCCTCTTCATCACAACAGTTAAAGTTACATGAGCCCTGCCTTCTTTTGTATCTGGTCACTCTAGTATAGTGCCTGCACCTTTAACTGTTGTGATGAAGAGGGAATTTCACCAGGGACTAATTGAATACAAATGACACTGGCTGAAATTCCCTTTTCTCTACAACTGTTAAAGTTACATGAGCCCTGACCTCCTTTTCAGATGGTTAGCCGATGGTTGAACATTTTCTAAGTTAGAGCTGGTACCAACCAACGCTAAATGAGCATCCCCCACAATTCTTCAGTATTAGGAAACCAGCTTGAAGAAGCCAACAGAAGGGACTGGTTCACTAAGCCTGATCACACATAGATTCATAACTACATCACCCCCTTTTATCATACTTAAAGCATCCCTATCTATCTATGTATGCAAGTGAGAATGGAATAGTTTCCCAGCATTCTATGCAATTAAGGACAAAAGCCAGCAGAAATTGAAATTAATTACAGCAGAAGAAGAATTGTACCATGCAAATCACACAGAGGATTGAACTATAAATTTTATTACGGTCAACAAGACCAGCAAGTATAAAACATCATAATATAAAAACATATTTACACATTAAATTTTCAATTAACCCTCCTGATAATATAAAAACATTTAATAATTGAATACATAGACAAGTCACCAACCCATAGGGAAATGGTAACACGTATATTATAGCTGTGCTACATGTATACAGTATCATTTGAGTATAACTATAGAATAATGCATGCTAGTTGTTCATTCTTTCATGTTTACCAGTCACCTCCCTGCGACGGGAGATGGCTGCTACACAAAATCCGGCCACTTTTAGTGTGACTGGATCATCTAAGTCAGACAATAAATATTCTTCATAAAATTTGTCCGGCCTGCCCGGGAGTTTTACTATAAGCGGGGCAATAAGAAGAGATTTAAGACCTTTATATATATTGCAGTGTAGTAGAACATGACCTACTGTTTCGATTGCCCCCTTCCCACATGGGCATACCCGTTCTCTGTGAGGAATTTTTTGGAATCTGCCCTCCAACAGAGCGGATGGCAAAACATTGAATTTGGCCAAAGTAAAAGCTCTTCTAAGTTTTGGAGAGGTCAGGGCCACTAAGTGTTTAGCAGGTATGAGTGGTCTACTATTTTCTCTGATAGCTGGATACAGTATTATTTGGCTTAAGTGATTTTGGAAATCGACATCTCGGATTCGCTGTGCTATCTTGGCTTTTGCCTTTTCATAGCCTAGGCTCTGAACAGCAGTCATCGAAATAAATGAAGACCTTAGAAAAGTAGCAGTGTGGTTAAGCTTCAATCATGCCCGTTAAGTTAAAAGTATGAAACTCAGCACTCAAGATGTTTTTAATGTTGCATTGTTCTCTTGGTTTTTTTAAATTTTAACTGTTGTGATTTTTATGTTTATATGTTGCTGTTCCCCGCCTCGATCTGGAGGGAGAGGCGGGTTACAAATAAATATTATTATTATTATTATTATTATTATTATTATTATTATTTATACATTGGCCCATATATTAAACATTTTTATATGGATCCTAGTAAGCTATGCTCCCTTTTGAGTGTCTCTATATTAAGGGGGGGGGGGGGGGGAAACCTGCAACCTTGACATTTCTTCTTCTTCTGGGGTCTTTCTGCATTGACTATGGCTCCCTTAGATGGTGACCAATGGCGACCATGTGATTTGTAAATGAAAAATTCCCATCTTGGCAATGCTCCATAAAGTTAAATGAAACAGTGCCATCTAGTGACCCATTGATATCCCACGATAATTTTAAATAATGCATTATCTCTTACCTTTTTAAAAGTGAGTTTACTGGGAGAAGATGCAGGAGATGTCCTGGAGATTGATGGCATCATGTAAAGAACCTGCAAACATTCATGAGCGGCCAATCATGAGTGTGCAATAAATCGCTCATGTAGAGAAGCTCTTTGTCTTAAAGTTTTGTGGTTGTTCTAATCCACATATGGACTGAATGTGCCCCAAAGGGACTCTCTCCCGTGACCCTTCATGGGCCCTACACAGCTCTCAAAACACCCCTCCTGCCACCGATTTGCACTTTGCCAGATAATCATGATGGAGAGGACAATGTTCTAGCAGCCATGTTGTCAATGGTTGGCCCTCTGAACAACAGCGGCTAGAGCATCTGTTCTATCAATGATGCTCAGAGGGCCAGCCATAGAGACCATGGCTGCTTTGTGCATTGTCCAGCACAGAGAGGCCAGGATTGCTCCTAGGAAGTCCAGAGCTTATCTACACTACTGCTTTAAAATGGTTTAAAGTGGTTTATAACAATTTTGAGAACTGTTGGGGCCCAGGACACACTCCATATATAGTTTTCAAAACGTTTTCAAAGTGTTTTATCCTGCGTGTGTAGATAGGCTGCTAGTAAAAATGATCCTATTTGTTAGGCTGACCATATGAAAAGGAGGACAGGGCTCCTGTGTCTTTTACAGTTTCATAGAAAAGGGAATTTCAGCAAGTGTTATTTGTATATATGCAGAACCTGGTGAAATTACCTCATCATCACAAAGTTAAAGCTGCAGAAGCCCTGCCCTCTTTTGTACATGGTCAAGAGGACAGAGCTCCTGCCACTTTAACTGTTGTGCTGAAGAGGGGATTTCACCAGGTTCTGTATGTATACAAACGACACCAGCTGAAATTCCCTGTCCTTTGCAACTGTTAAAGATACAGGAGCCCTGTCCTCCTTTTCATATGGTCACCCTATTTTGTGTTCCTAACATGGAGTGTGTGAGGGGCCAATATTCATGGGTGTTGCTGGGAGGCAGGGAAGGGAGGCGTGTGTGTGTGTGTGTGTGTGTGTGTGAAAGAAGGGGGGTGAAGGATTTGTGTGTCCATGTGTGAAGGGAAGAAAATGTGTGTGTGTGTATGCAGTGTAAAATGAAGGGGGGCAATTCTGCCCACCAACACAGCCCCTGAAGGATTTACCAGCTACCCATGTGGACTTCACCCAGAAAAGGTTGCCCACACCTGCTCCAATCATATATTTCAACAAAATAAATAAAAACAATATACTTCACTGAAACAAGTTTTAGTGCTGTAGACAGTATTTCAGCTATGTGTACTACCACAGATATGATTAACATAAAAGTGCTATGAGTTGTGGCTTCTAATCCAAACCCCCAAACTGTGCGTGTTGATGTGGAACTAAAACTGCAGATTCCATGGCTTCAGAAGCCTGCAGTGCCCCTCCTGGACTGCAGTCTGCTGTAATGCTCACACTGAAGTATCATCCTGGTAAGGACCACTCATACCATCCTCTAAATGGACTGTCTACACTACTGCTTTAAAACGGTTTATAACAGTTTTAAACCAATTTAAAACTGCTATATACTGTTTTAAAGCAGTAGTGTAGATAGGCTCTGTGTTCTCCTAAGCATCTCATGAATTCATCACACTGTAAAAGAGTTAAGGTATGGGGCTGTGGGGAAAGTTACTTTGGAAAAGGGTTGACATACTTCAACAGGCTTGGTTGTTTGTGGGTGGTGTAAGATAGGCAAGGTGAATATCAAGCAGACTAGTCATGATACAGTAAAACTATGCCAAATAGAGAAGACCCTTTGAATTTCACTGTTTGAGGTTCAAAAATGAAAGCCAAGGAATGCAGTTTCAGTATTTATCAATTGTTCTTGAACTGGAACTTTGCATACTGTAGCTAGGATAATCAATTTAGGAAGGAAACTTTAGAAAGTATCTTGAATCACTTGTGTGGCTACTTCCATGGGTGTTAAGCTTTGATCATGTATGCTCCGGATGGTTTGAGGCACACAAACAGAGTGACTATTCTCTGTTAAAGCACTAGATCAACCCCATGAACAAAGTCCTAGTTAAAAAGAAGGTGGAAGTACATTGGGCCTGACTGATAAGCCTTCAGCACTAAAGTGCTTGATGCTAGCTGTACCTAAAGTATACATGATAATTCAGGAATTTGAAAATGCCCCCAGTAGCCAGGAATGCACACAGCATAACAAAGCACTTGATGTGCAAGTGTTCTTTGCCAAGGAAGTCTGAGCTGTGGTTTACAGTCATCAATGACATGGGAAACCCTTTTAGAGAAGATAGTGGTGACCTCCAAAGTTTGGATACCAATGACATAATGACTTCTTGAGAAGTAGATACTGTCATAGGTTCATACAGACTAGATCAGGAACAATATGACCTCTTTGTTAGAGTCGGGTGGAGCAAACTAAACCAATTACAGAACTAATACAGAAGAACAAGTTGCCATTCTTTTCGATAAAAAAGTCTCCTCCAAAGCAGAAGGGCCAATGTCTCAACACTGAAGAATGAATGTGCATTATTCATTCTTTGGTTTGTGCATAGCATGCTGGTTCCAAGATGCCAACCTCAAAGACATTTTCAAGCATGGGAAATCGGCCATGGATGCAATCATTGTCCAAGAACAGACACAGCATTAGTTAACCTTCAAGAGCACATGTAAAGATGCCTTGAATTTCCCAAAGATACTTGCAAATGCATGTGGATAAGAGAACACAACAGGACATTATTGCAGAGTTAGATATTCTTAACAGGAGTCAAGCACCACAAAGAACATGAAGTACTAGGCAATATGGTTGCGACAGGAAAAACACTGAGGGTTGGTTTATATTTTCAAGTATATTCATTGCTCTCTCCGAAGCACCCTATTAATGAGAGGAAGGGAGGGAAAGCAATGGGAGAAAAGAAACTGAAGATTGTAGAGATGGGCTGGCACATGCTTTACATTAGCAGGGTCACACCAATCGGTGTTTATTTAATAAGGAAAAGGAATAAATGAAAGGCCACTTTTTCGTGTTTACAGCAGCCTCCCCCAATTCATTGATCTCTAGATATGTTGGTTTCAATACCCATCATCCCCAGACACCAGAGCCATTGGCCATGCTGGCTGGGCATGCCGGGAGTTCTAGTCCAGCACATCTGGTTGGGGAAGGCTGGTTTAAAGGAAGAGCCTTATTTTTGATACTTACAGGAGAATGTATTGCATCCCTGTTCAGATACACTGCCTGATGCACTCTGACAAAATATCTTCCTCCTGAATCAATAAATGCGGAATAAAATCAACACCAGCACCACCCTTCAATGGGACAGATGAATAATATTCATCAGCAAACAAAGTACAAAGTGACTATAACAAGGACTAACATTGTGCAGCACATTACTTTTTGACCTGCCCAGAGAGTTTTGGCTGATGGGCAGTAGAGAAATGAAATATCATTAATGTGGATCGTTATAAAACCAACAACAACCCATGAGATTTATAAGCTAGGTATTTGTCAGACAGACTTGTATACCAGATACACACACAAAAGATGCTAACCAAGCTGATACTTTTGGACTACAAACACTGGCTACACTGGTGTAACTCAAACACCCATTGTTATATTAATCATTAAAATTTTAAGCAAAAAATAACAGTGAACTAGTTGCATAATGTAAGCTATTGGGCCAGCCCAATAGGCAAAATGAGGCAGCCGATTTTAGGTGTTATCAATGGGCAGTAAATTGTTGTATGGCCCTTGCAGGGATTTTTTTTTTTTTTTTTTTGCATCAGGTGCCAAAATAACTTAGCTAGTCTTGATTTGCAGAGGAACTTCATTCTCCATTACACCTTTGGCAACAAAAATGTCTCGGGCTGGCCTTGCATAGTGCCAATTATATGGTGCATGAGACACCCAAGGCATTTGAAGTCTGAAACATATACTACATTGCTGCACTCCAGCTGAAATTCTGTTGTTTTTGCTACCCTCTGGGCAGAATGTTCTTTTCCAAATCTGAACATTACATCAGATAGGACTATGACAGAAAATGATAATATCATTCTTTTTATATATATATAAATCAAGTTTGGGAAAGGAAACACAGAAAAAGCAGCTGATTCATACTTACGAAAGCTTCCTCTATGGTTTTCAGTTAGATATGTCCTTCTCCTCTTCTAACGGTGGAAAAGGACTCTAATCTACAGATCCTCAAATAGTAGGAATGGATAAATTTTGATTTTGCTCAGTTTCTCATTCTCTAGCATTAAGTTCATTTTGCCCCGTTGCCACATCAGTATGCAATTTTTTTTTGTCTACACAAAAATTCAATGCATTTTGGGGCATATTTCTCCAAAATTATGCATCTTTTGTATGTATTTTTCTAACATATGCATTTCACAAGCAATTTTCTTTAATATAATGTATTTTTGTACATAATGTTCACTAATATATACATTCCTGTGCAAACGTTCCCCCCAATATTGGGGTACAGGTAGCCAAATTGGGCTTCCTGGGGTTCAAGTTCAGACCTCTAGAATTTCCCAGAAGGCCATGCTGCCTTCCCCTGGCCCCACCTTCTTTCCCCTGACCACAGATAGTTGGATAGTTTCCCTGCTTTTGTACAGATTTTTCCCTATTCTAAAAGGTTGGAATGCCTCTCCTAAGGCTTCATCACTGGCTATAATAGATTGAAGCTACAAGACGCTGGCATTTTGGGCCTCACCCCTTTTCCTTTCACCCCCCCCCCCCAACAGTTTCTCCAAAATTGGATTCATTCCTTGGGCTGAAGGAGATTTCCCACCCTGCCCTAATATATACATTTTTGTATATAGTCAAGATCTGAGAAGCCAGATCACAAAATTCAGAAAAAAAGAGCGAACATCAAAGTATAGCTGTGTTTTGATTCATATATTGGTTGGGGAATACAAATTAGGTCGCATTAAAATGCAAACTAAATGAATTTCTCGCCTATTACTAGGAAAGAGCAGAACATTAAAGAGTGCTTGTTGAGAACTAGAAAATGAGGACTTTTGAGTTGACTGTACCAATTCAAGGGGCTGTCTAAATACAGGGAAAGTCCCAGGGTGGGGGCATGGCAGTGCTGCATTGATTATATGACGCAGCAGCCACCATGCACCCATCCCAGGGCTTTCCAGCAAAACTGCAGAGAAAGGAAGTCAGGGACTTACCCCAACTTTTTTCTGTGGAGTGAAGCTAGTGTGGCGCATCCACCATCTATCCTCCTCCAGAGTCACAGCAAAGGCATGGCCAGGTGGATGGCGACCCATGATTGGTTGCCATCCACCCGGGCAGAAGGCAGGGGGTAGGCCTGGCAAGCCTAATGGCTATTGGAAAACCCGCACTTCCTCCCTGCATCAAGGCTACTCACGGCCAACCCACACCAGCAATACTGTGGGGTTTGACAGCAGAGCAGCGCCAACACAGTGCTGTAAAGACAGCTCCCAGATTTGCACCCAGAAGAAAGTCCCTTTAATGATAACTTTTTTCTCATGAGCTTTATAATACAAACCAAGAAAAACCCAAAATCATGAATGTACAAACATCTCTGGAATATTAGGGCAGATTTGAGCATTGTCTTGGAAAGAAGGTTCAAGAACATGTAAACACCCATGGTGTAGCATGTCTTATGATTGAATACATTCAAATCTCCAATTGTCACCCCATAGACAACCTGCCTCAGCCCAGACTTGCACTTTTCTGTTGAGAAAGCATAACACCTTCATAATGAATAACTCTGTGTCTTCCTTCTTTAATGCTGAAGTTCTGAGCAGATCCACAGGACTTGATACATTTTCAGTTGCAACTCATTCCAATCCCACTGGGAGTGTCATTGAAGCCGGCATCTTGCTCAACTGTAATGGAGTCATGACATTAACACAGTCTCAGTTAGTCATGTACATTATCACATGCATGAGTAAGTGAGACCAAGCAATCACAGTGGCAGTTATTGGACTATCTCTGTTCTGCAATGGTAGAACCTCCTATCTGTGAGGGATTCAGTACAACTAGAGCCTGAATAGCTTTCTGAAGTATATAGGTGCATGGAGTGGGGGGGGGGGACAGGTGGGGGAGAAGAGAGATTAAGGTGAAGATGTGACTTCCTATCTAGAGCATGCAAATGCAAGCTTGTGGCTAGCTCTCATGACCCTTTAGGATACTATTACTGTCACCTCGATACAGAGTCAGTTCTTCTCTCTTGAGACAACCAACATGTTTGGGTATATCTCTGCCGATGGTAGCTTTCTAATACTGAATAGAACTAAACAACAAAAAAAACCAAAACCCCAGCATCCTATTCTAGATAGTACTTTGTAAATAATAATAATTAAAAAGAATCAAGCATACAGAAACATCATTACTGTTTTTGACTTGGCTGTAGAATGTGATCTGTTGACAGGGCTTACAACCCCCAGAGACATTACTCCAGTGAGAAGTTCTCATTGTTGGCTCCCTACCAGTATGAATCAAGCTGAACTTGTGTGGTATTAAAAGAACTTGCCCTCCTCCCACCACCTCTGATTTCCTGCTGGAGTTCTTCCTGTCACTGAGCACGATACAGTTTTCTCTCTTTATGGCTATCTGTCAAGATTCCCCTCTCAGGCATTCTATACTCATCCAAGTGGAACATAGGCTTGAATTATCTTCAGACTACGAACGCCAGCACTGCCATACTTTATGACTGCTTGACAAGTGCTTTGGAATACAGTTGTGGTTTGTATGCAGAATGACAAAATGGCCAAAATACCTAGGGTGACCAGATAAAATCCAGGTCAGGGCTCATGTAACTTTAACAGTTGTAGAGAAAAGGGAATTTCAGCCAGTGTCATTTGTATGCAATTAGTTCCTGGTGAAATTCCCTCTTCATCACAACAGTTAAAGTTGCAGGGGCCCTGCCTTCTTTTGTATATGGTCACTTTAGTATAATGCATGCACCTTTAACTGTTGTGATGAAGAGGGACCAGACGTCTGGATTCCCCCGGACATGACCAGAAATTGGGGGGAGCAATCCACATCTGGGGGGAATTTTCAATATTTCCCCCATTGTCCGGAAGTTGCGCACAGATTGGCCGCGCAGGAGAGGCTGATTTTTGTCACTTCTGGAATCAGCACTCTTCCGCCTCTTCCGCACGGCCTCCGGTGCTGCTGGGCTCGTGCTGCCTCCACTGCCGCTGGTGGGCTCATGCAGCCTCCACTGCCGTTGCCGGGCTCGTGCCGCCGCTGCTAGCGGGCTTGTGCTAGCAGAGGAGGCCGGAGGCCATGCAGAAGAGGCGGGAGAGGGCCGATTTTGTCACTTCTGGATTCGGCCCTCTCCTGCCTCTTCCGCGCGGCCTCTGGCTTCCTCGGGGTTCATCACCCTCTCCCGCCTCTTCCGCGCAGCCTCCAGCCTCCTCGGGGTTCGTCGCCATTGCAACGAGCCCCGAGGAGGCCGGAGGCTGCGTGGAAGAGGCGGGAGAGGGCCGATTTTGTCACTTCCGGAATCGACCCTCTCCCGCCTCTTCCACATGGCCTCCAGCCTCCTTGGGGCTTGTCGCAATGGCGATAAACCCCGAGGAGGCTGGAGGCCGTGCGAAAGAGGCGGGAGAGGGCCGATTTCATCACTTCCGGAATCAGCCCTCTCCCGCCTCTTCCGCGTGGCCTCCAGCCTCCTCGGGGTTCGTCGCCATTGCAATGAACCCTGAGTAGGCCGGAGGCTGCGCAGAAGAGGCGGGAGATCGGCCCTCTCCCGCTTCTTCGCGCAGCCTCCAGCCTCCTCTGCTGGCACGAGCCCGCTGGCAGTGGTGGCATTTGCCCAGCGGTGGAGGCAGCACGAGCCCGGGGGCGGCGGCAGAGGCAGCACAACCCCAGCAGCAGCAAAGGCAGAGGCAGCACGAGTCCGCTGGCGGCCAAGGCGGAGGCAGTACGAGCCCGCTGGCAGCGGTGGAGGAGTACGAGCCCACCAGCAGCGGCAAAGGCAGCACGAGCCTGGCAGCAGCGGAGGCAAAGACAGCACGAGCTCGGCGGCAGGAAAGGCAAAGGCAGCACGAGCCCAGCGGTGGCAAAGGCAAAGGCAGCATGAACCTGGCGGCGGCAAAGGCAAAGGCTGCACGAGCCCGGTGGTGGCGGCCGCAAAAAAACAGTAGCCCTACCCCAGGGTCAGGCTGCAGTGGCATAGTAGAGATGGAAGGACACTCTGCACATGCTCTGAGGTACTTTATTATAGAATATATCTGTTTCTTGGTCAAAAGGGGGAGGGAGTTGTGCTAGAGATTTTATTTTTTATTACATTTATATCCATCTTTTTTCCTCTTCCAAGGAACCTAAGGCATCTTATGTGGTCTTCCTCCTTTCCATTTTATCCTCACAACAACAACCCTGTGAGGTAGGTTAGGGTGAGAGTTGGTAACTGGCCCAAAGTCACCCAGTGAGCTTCATGCCTGAGTGGGGACTAAAACCCAGATCTCCCAAGTCCCAGGCTGCACCATACCTCACTAGATTCAGCTAGTGGAGGTTCTGTCATAATAAGCAGACCCTCATTGGCTTCTTCAGGCCCCCTGAACCAGAAGTTGAAACAAGCTAAGCGGTGCTAGTGAGAAGTGACAACAACAACCCTTTAGTCCATTTTGTTCCATGGCTAATGCTTAAAGGGTAATAGTATTTTATACACTTTCTTAATGCTAGGTTGCTAGTTTGTTGTACTAGATTTTTCTGTACTTATCAACTGCTTCATTTGTTCAGCGGTAGCAGGATGCTGAATCTGTGAGTATGGATATGAGAAAGGTGATGGGGAAAGAGTGTTAAATGTTAGGAAAGGTGAGACTATGGTCATCCAGTGAAGGATTTGCAGTCAGAAAAGATATGTGAGGGAAAGGGAGACTGTATCACACAAAGTATAGTAAAAGCTTTAAAGAACAGCAAAAGCTACAAAAGTAGAAGTGAAGTTAATTTCAAAATCACTGAATGTCTCTGAGATTTTAACATTAAGATGTTATATAGAACAGGTTTGTCTTAATTGTATGCCATAATTGGGTGGCCATGTTGTCCTCCTTTTCGGTTTCCAAACTATGGTCACCCTAGTGTTTTCTATCTAAACATTTTCTACCTAAACCCTGCCTCCATGTCTCCCTCCTGCATTGACTTACATGAAAATACCTGAGAGAGCGGCTTCTTCCTTATCAACCTGCTGAATCACTGAGGTCATCAGATGGCATCCTCCTTGTGGACCTATGGCCCGATTGGAGTCCACCAGGAGAAGAGCCTTCAGTGTGGTGGCCCCCTTTCTGTGGAATTCCCTTCCTCTGGAGGTCAGGCAAACACCAACATTGAGTTGCTTTTAGCACCTCCTGAAAAAATCTTTATTTATTTCAAGGAGCCTTCTTTGATGGACCAGCCATGTTTTTACAAAACAAAATTTTTAATGTGGCTTTTTATTCTTTTTTATCTTTTATTGTTCATTGCTCTGGAATCTGCCTAGATGTGGAGTGCTATAAATACACAAATCAGTTTTGTATAATTTAGAGATCTAGCTGCTAGATATGATACCAGAACTATTTATTGGAAGACCTTATCATGTATTAATCCAAAGATTGGAATTGAACCCATGGAGCTTTGAAATTATTTTCATGAAAAGGAAGGCAGAATTGGGCCAGTGATCCAATTTTAACAAGCCATCTATTACTGCTGCAATCGGCAATTTCTTGTCTGTTACAGTTGGTGTTGTATCAGTAATATTAGGTACTATGCCGCCACAGCCTCAAACACTAGGCCTAGACGAGCACACCCCTCGCAGGCTAAGCCCCAAAACTTAAATACCTGAGGGAAGGGCAAAAGACACACCACTTTTCCCTTATAGCAGAGGGGAAAAGGGTGTTAAGGGTTTTGAATAAGGTTCTCCCGTGAGTGTTGGCTGAAGGTGTCATGATATGTATTTCTTTATTATACTGATAAAGCAGGTTACAAAGCCAAGCTGACACATGGGCCTCCTCCACACGGGGCGTTTAATGAGCCTTGAAGGCTCATTATAAATTTTACCTACACACGAGCGGAGCGCAAAACGGGCGTACAGGCGCGTTATCTCCCCGATAATGCGCATTTTCGAACGCGCGTTAAATAGCGACTTTTATTTTGCTCCGGCCGTTAAAGCGCATTTTCGCTGTGTGAACAAGCGATTATGCGCATTAACTACCTGGAAAGCGCTTTTTGGGCATCTTTTAATGCGCTTCGCCGCTTCTCGCCGCCTCCCATGCAGAGGGATTGTGAGTAAATGCGCCTCCGCGATAATGCGCATAATCGCGGAACCAGGCGCAAAGGCGCATTCTTGTGGAGGGGGCCTTCGTTTGTGATAACAAAAATAAAACAAAATGTTTATTGTTGTTAACAATCTTTTCAAATCAGTTTAAAACCTGCCTATTCTTAATACTTCAAACAATCTTGTTGATAATAATCCTAGGTACTTCTAATCTTTTCACACACTCCTGACTAGAACACACACAGCTATAATCCACCCCACCAAGACAATAAGATGATAAAATAATCTAAAACACTCCCTCACTCAATATATACTCCTCCCTCTCCCTTTCCCAGCATCATCAACCACACCCACTCAGTCCAACATTCCTCACTCTCCAAACACACTAACCCAGACATACTTAACGAGACAGAAATGTGGGGTATTGTCAAAGGTATCTTGTTACAAAGCAAGTTTGGCTCATGCCAAGTTGGTCTGTGTCTTCCCTAATAGGATTTAGAAGATCACTGTTGTTTAATATCCTAAGTTGTTCTGAAACTGGTAATTCCTGGCTCAGAAAAAAAGGGAAACAATGATTAATTAGAGGCTTCCAAGTTTGATTGCTTACACCACAAATGAAAGAGCTGCACATGCAGACAAAGGGCTTCTTCATCTGAAAGATTTATTGAGGTAAGATATGGGGGCTGCCTTGACGGTGCTGTTTTGCCCCCGCTTTTAAATAAAAACACGCTTTTGCTGATGTGCAGTAGCATTGGTAATCCTGACACAGGAAGCAATACAGGCTTTCCAGTGGCCATTTGGCTCCCCAGGCCCACTTCCTCCTCCTCCTTGCTTGGCTTCTGGTGACCAATGGGAGGTTGCCTTCCACCCGGGAACCTCCCACCCCCCATCGTGGCACCAGAGTGAGGACAGACGGTGGAAGAGCCATACTGACTTTGCTCTGGCAAGAAAACTTGGGGTAAGTCCCTGATTTATTGTTCAGCTTCATGGGAAAGCCCCATGGTGGCTGCAAGGTGACTGCTGAATTGTAAAACTGATGCAGCACCACTGAGCAACCACCATAGGCCTTTTTCACCTGCATAGACAGCCCCATGAACTAGGGCACTATTTGTGAGAAATTAGTGGCTCCATGTAAGGCAGGGGCATTGAGCCTCAGACCCCAGGACAAATCTGGCCCGCTTGGGGTTCCCCATATGGACATGTCACCTTTCCCTGTCCCTGTCCCCAACCCCTTCCCCCTGATTATTTGGTGGTTTTCTGGGTTTGCACAATTTTCCTCCATCCTAAAAGGTTGAAATTAGGGATGTGTCCGATCCACAATTTTCCTCCATCCTAAAAGGTTGAAATTAGGGATCGGGTCCGATCCACGATCCGGACCTGATCCAGCCGAAATCAGATAAATCAGATAAAATTATCCGATTCCGATCCTGGCATCTGGATCATCCGATCTGATCCGAACCGGTCCGAAAGGACCCAATCCAGTTTGGATAAGATCGGAGGATTGGACCTCCTCTCCCCCTCGCACTCCTACCTGCCGGGGCTGTCCACTACCATCCGCTGCCACCCGCAGGTGGCAGCGGATGGCAGTGGACTGCCCCAGCAGGTAAGCCCCCTCCCCCCTTGCACTCCTTTCCTGCTGGGGCACCCGCTTCCTTCCACTGCTCCGATCTACTGAGAAACAGGCTTCATGTCCTGCCTCTCAGTAACGCGTTGGGTGAGGACGTCATCGCCTGGCGCCCTACTGAGAGGCAGGCTGCGAAGCCTGTTTCTCAGTAGATCGGAGCAGCGAAGTGGGCACCCCGGCAGGTAAGTGGGGCCCTCGTCCTCCTCCCCTCTCATTCTCCTTACCTGCCGGGGCGCTTGCTTCCCTCCACTGCTCCGATCTACTGAGAGGCTTCACGGCCTGCCTCTCAGTAGCGTGCTGGGAGATGACGTCATCACCCGACATGTTACTGAGAGGCAGTCTGCAAGGCCTGTTTCTCAGTAGATCGGAGCAGCGGATGGCAGCGGACGGCCCCAGCAGGTAAGGAGCATGAGTGGGGGGGGAGGGACAGAGGGGAGTTAGGCCCCCACTCACCCACCCACCGCCATGTTTTCCGTATAGGCTTGCATTGGGGGAAAACTTTCTTTCCCCCAATACAAGCCTATGGCGAAAACACCAAAAATGGCGGCCGATCTGAAAATTGGACGTCCAATTTTTGGATCAGAAATGGCTCTGATCTGAGGGACCTCCGATTTTGTCCAAACCAATCCAGGACAACATCGGAGGTCCCGATCTGGGTCCCGATCTGTTCCGGGGGATCCGTGCACATCCCTAGTTGAAATGCCTCTCCTAAGTTAAAATATGCTGGCATTTTTGCTCCACCCCTTTTGCCTTTGGCCCTGCCCATTTCTGCTTTCAGCCACGCCCACCACTGGAATGTGGCTACTGAGAGCACCTCTGAAACTGAATCAGGGCCTTGGGCTGAAAGAGCCAATGCATCAACATCCTGATGTAGGGGCTGTCACTTGGGGGCTTGCTGGATGTCAGCCCCGAAGTCCATTCCTGGTTGCCACACTGGCTGGGTCATGAGACAATGGCATTTCCATAGACTCCCAAGGTGCTTAAGCAGGAACCACAGTTGGGTTAGAGAGCACAGGCAAAACCATGGGCCTTTAGGCTCCACAAGCATTGGGCAGAAAAAAAGGAGAGAACGTACATGTGGCTGATGGGAAATTCCACGAGTTCCAACCCAAGCTCTCAGTCCATAACCTTAAACATTTTGTAGGCTATTAATTTAATCCCCACCCTATTAACCTCAGGGCTCAAGGAGGGCAGGGGTTGTCACCTCATTTCCGAAGCTGCTTGCGGAGAAAAACAGCTGGATATATCCTGCTGCTTTTAAAAAAATGAAGGAAAAGACCAATTAAAAAGGAAACCTGCAGAGGTTTTCTTTAACAAGAGATGGGGTGATGGGGAGAGAAAGAAAACCAAACACGAGATGAGACAGAGAGAGGTTAACTGAAAAGAGGAAAGGGTATTTTGGAGGAAGTTGCTTTAAATAAATGTTTGTTTTATGGGAGTTAGAGTAAGCAAACTTGGCGAGGAGGAGCTGGTCTACCGAGGGAAGAGGAGGTGGGGGGGGGGGAAGGCACTTGGGAATTGGATTGAGGAAAGATGTAGGGGCTGTACAGATTGTGATCACATATGGGACACTGTGAGGCTTGTGAGAGGCTGCCCGTTAAGTACTTAAATGGCAAATATGTCAGATTAGCAGCCAAGAGCACCTGCTTTGTTGGACGGAAAGCCTGAGGAGGAGTTGCGGGCAGAGCAGAAGCAGCATCTGCCACAGGAAAGGTTGTTTGTTGGTTGGTTTTGTGACCTGCTTGGTGATTTTAAGCGTTTTAAGCCCAGCGGGTGGGATGTGGAGCCATTTCTGACCACTTCGCCTTCTCACTGAGTTCAGTCACTAACCTCCTTGGCTTTGCTTGTCAGAGATAATTCTGCCCACTTTAAAACAGCAAACGCACATTTAGGAAAATGTGTCTCCCAGTTAAAGTGAATGTAGGGGTCATCGGTGGTGGTGTGGCATTCACATTTGTTTAGTTGAAGGATTTTTACCCACTCCACAGCCAAAAAAGGCAATCTTTGCCCACAGGATTACAATCTAAAAATTAAAAATGACAAAAAATGGGAAAAGGATGGTGAGGGAAGAAGAAAACATTAAGAAGAAAGTCAGCCAGCCTTCCTTCCCTGCTTGGAAAACCATATTGGGTGTCTCTTCAAAGTGGCTGCTATATGGTACATGAATAATCACAAAATGCTAGAGCTCCCTCTTTCTTGTGTGTGCTCTCTCTCACTCTCTCTTTGAGCTCCATCACACCAGTAGTTTAACGTAGGGTGACCAGATAAAATCCAGGTCAGGGCTCATGTAATTTTAACAGTTGTAGAGAAAAGGGAATTTCAGCCAGTGTCATTTGTATGCAATTAGTTCCTGGTGAAATTCCCTCTTCATCACAACAGTTAAAGGTGCAGGCACTATACTAGAGAGACCAGATACAAAAGAGGGCAGGACCCCTGCAGCTTTAACTGTTGTAATGAAGAGGGAATTTCACCAGATACAAATTGCATACAAATGATGCCAGCTGAAATTGCCGTTTCTCTACAACAGTTACACGAGCCCTGTCCTCCTTTTCATATGGTCAGCCTATTCCTGGTGAAATTCCCTCTTCATCACAACAGTTAAAGTTGTAGGGGTCCTGCCTTCTTTTGTATATGGTCACTCTAGTATAGTGGATGCACCTTTAACTGTTGTGATGAAGAGGGAATTTCATCAGGAACTAATTGCATACAAATGACACTGGCTGAAATTCCCTTTTCTCTACAACTGTTAAAGTTACATGAGCCCTGACCTGAATTTTATTTGGTCAGCCTAGTTTAACGAACTCTCGCCACGTCTGGTATGTGGTTTTGCAGCGTGGGATTCACATGACTTTGTCCCTGTCCTGCACCCATTCCCCCCTCTTTTCCTCTGTTTTGCATATTATTTTGGTGTGGGAAAAGTCTGGATTATTTTCCCCAAGCGGATTTAGTGTGCCCTTATGTCTCCATGTATTGCTGTCCTCCCGCTTTTTCCTTTGTTGGGGGCGTGTGCTTTGAGAGAAGGGGCGGGGTGGAATGGAAGAGCAAACAAGTGAAAGGGAGGTTTCACAATGCAGAGCAATACTACAAACCCATGTGAAAGGGACCATTAGTTTGACATTCTTATGAAATGGAGGTAAAAAATGTGGAGGCAAGCCAGGGGAAAAAATAGGTGTGATGGAGCCCCCCCCCTCCCGCTGTCTGTCTGGGCTTCTCCACATGGGCTGTTTTTGTGCTGTTGTTGTTTCCCAGCAACAGTATTTTCTGCATGCCATACACAACGCCATTGTCCTCCAGCAACTGTCCTGTGTCTTCCCCCTTTGTCTCCCCATGTTATTTCTATATGGGGAAAAATGTGTTTTTTGTTTTGTTTTGTTTTGCAGCTGTGCTGTGCCATCAACTGCCTGTGTATTCCTACATTCGTGCTATGCCAGCTTTGGTGTGGGGCGAGATGGGCAGTGTGGTGATGATATCAGGTAGGAGTGTCGCCCTTCAGCACCTCCTTACAACTTCTCCCCCTTCACCATTCCACTCCCGTGAACCACAAGGTACTTTGGAGGAGCAGCAGCATACCATCGCTTTGCTACTCCTGCCTGCGCCTCCCTCATGCCTCAATGTTTAGCAAAGAGGCAAGGGAAGAGCACATCTGAAGCAGAGTGAGGCAAGAACTCCAACGCTTTAAGCAAGGGGAAGGTGCAAGTGGAGGAGAAAGATTGCAGAAGTGTCTTGCTTGCGGTTAGGTGCGGCATAGCAGGATTGAAAAGAGGAACCCCTCCACTTTTTGCCAAAGATGGAAAGTCCTACATGGTTTCCTGAAAGCAGTACACTGATCCCCCATGAGGGCAAACAACTGCCAGGGTTTTCCTAGAATTTGGGGGGGGGGGGGAGAGGAGTGTCCTGCTCTGTCAGTCCCAAAGCCATAACCAATAATGATAGGGGAAGGGGAAAGGGGGAGGCCCAGAAAAGCCGAATCCGTGACACAGATGTCCGTGTAAAGGGACTTTCGCTGTTCTGGAGCAATGTTTATCGGAGACCCCACCCACCCATGTACACATACAAACCAGAAAGTACTGGTATAACTGAGGATACTGTACATGGCCAGTGTGTGATTAGGAATAAAAAACAGCATCACAGTGGTGGGTTAAATAGGCGGTGTAGAAAAGTCCCCCATCTCTCTGTACATCCTTATTTTCTCTCTTTCTCTCTTTGGGTGTTTTCTCTCCTCAAACCTCCCCCCGCCCCCAGCAGCTTTCTCACTCTTTCTCTCTGGCCACTTTCTCACACACGTTTCACTCATTGCTCTTCTCGTTCTCACAGCTGCTGGGGTGGGCAGGCGTCCCCTCAGGGCCAGATCTTGCAACCACTATGAGCCATTTCCATACTCAAAATTATGTGGCAATGGAACTGAGGTGAGCCAGGGTCTTGTGGGCACCATGACATGTCTTCAGGGGTACGACAGCACCCGCAGATGACATACTGTTTATCACTGGGTGGCCTGGATCACTTTGACTGGGCACAATCTTATGCATATTTAGACTGAAAATGTTCTACAATTCCCAGCATGGCCCAGCCCCCATGGGAGGCTGGGCTTGCAGGGAATTGTAGGACTTTTTCTGTCTAAACATGCATAGGGTTGCTCCCTTGGGGTTTCTTTGTGCATGCTGCACATCCCTCCCCCAACTCTATGATATGAGAGGCCCTTACATAGGCTGTCATAATAATAGGCATTTTTAGTATGCATTTTTGCTGATTAAAACTAATCAACAAAAATGCTGATTCTGATTATGGGATTACATGCTGATTATATGTCATGGGATAAATGCTGATTACATGTCCTGGGACATGTAAAATTCTTCTGCCTTAAAAAAAAAAGGTAGAAGAATTTACATGTCCCATGAAGCTTTGGAGAAACTGGTGAAATTTGTCAGGTAAAGCACAGGTAAATTTTCCTTTAGTGCTGAAAAGAGGGACCATTTTGGAATTTGCTTAGAAATCTCCTTTCCTGGCGGCTACTGTTGGAAGTAGGAGAGAGACAAAATTAAATAACCCAGGACACTCAGCAAGTATTTATGCCCCACCCCCAACCCAAGGGGATAAAAATA
Organism: Anniella stebbinsi; assembly: GCA_029215795.1. Taxonomy (NCBI): domain Eukaryota; kingdom Metazoa; phylum Chordata; class Lepidosauria; order Squamata; family Anniellidae; genus Anniella; species Anniella stebbinsi. Next base: position 305,243,538 of record JARDYH010000001.1, on the reverse strand, counting down.
TTCTGGAATTACTGAGCTGGAAATCACTGTTATAATAAAGTGGAAATGATCCCTTCGGGTGAGGCAGGCCAGCTGTGTCATTACCAGGCCTGGGCTGAATCCTCAGAGAGACCATTATACCATCAGCTGAGCAATTACAAGGGCTCTAACTGCACACGCCATAATCACAATGCTTAGCTGTGCCTTGGTCTGCCTGAGAGTCTGACTTCCAACCACAACGAAGTGCTGTGTGAACAAATGCCTCCTGCCCATCCACATTTGATGAAGGGAAATGGCCGTTCGTGCAACAGTTTTCGCTTTCAATTCCTGTACTTCTTACAAGAAGCAGAAACTGCCTGAGTTCAGACTACACAATAACCCACACTTGAAGGTTGAGTATAAGATGAGTGTGGGTCATCGTTGAATCATGAGTTGTTGTTGAAATGCAGATTATTGTGTTGTCTGAACACAGCCACACCAATAAACTATGGCTTGTTATTCATGAACAATCCATGAAGAGAACCCATGGTTTGTTACTTGGTTGTGAACTGTGGGTTATTTGTGGTTTGCAAACTATGGTGTATTAGTGCAGCTGGGTTCAGACAAAATGATAACCCACATTTCAACAACAAGCCATGGCTCAATGACAACCACACTCAACCCATATCCAACCATTGAGTGTGGGTTATCATGTTATCTGAACTCAGACTCTACATACAATTGAATACAATTTCTTTTTGTCCTCCTTTAACCCTTTCTATTTTCTCTAGGGGTATAAAATGGGGTGAATAACACACAGCTCATGGGCTGCATGTGGACCCTGCTTTGGCCCTTGCTACCCCCTGCTGCCCCCAAAATTTTCCAAAACAACATTCGGGGAGTGACCATTTTTACCCTCTTGGCACTCTGTAGATGCTCTAAATGCCTTTTTTTGAAATTTGGGGGGAGAACTACAGGTGGGTGATCTGGGCAACAGAAATGGCCTCTGGAACTCCCAAATTTGCCCATTCCTGCTATAAAGTCTGGGATCATGTAAACATCTAGGAATTTGTTTAGAGCCCACATGTGTTTGTGCTTGCTCAGTCCAAGTTGAATCTCTTTGATGAACATACTGTATGTAAAATCTGATGGGGAAATGTATGAGATTAGAAATCCAAAGTTAACCCATATTTTATCATCACGACGTCAATGTAGACCCATTCTTGTACCCTGGCCTTCCTATCTCTTTCTGTCTCCGCTGGTATAAAAGAGAAGCATTTACAGATACAAGTCTATTCTCCAGCTGTTTGTATGGCATGGCTAAGGTTTATGAGGTCTCATGGTATGATATGAAGTCTTAGGGTTTCACCTCCCTTCTGGGGGGTTGCAGAGGAAGGAGTTACTTTCAGGGGAGCAAGAAGAAAGGAGGCAAACTGTTTCCCACAGGCCCATCTCCAACCTTCTCTCTCATTCTATGGAGGAAGGTAATTGGGAGGCAGACACCAATACAGTTATAAATGAGTCTATGGCTGAATTCAGACAACACGATAGTCAACAGTGAGGTAATAATCAACTTTACAGTTGTTCATCTAGGAGGTACTCCCCACACAACATGGTAATAAATAATCAACTGTGGTGTGGATTAGGATCAGCGCTGAGTTGATTATGGCAGCATTCGGACGACACGATAGTCAGTACAACTGACGATTGTCCCCCCACCCAGTTGCTTATTGTGTCGTCCGAATTCAGCCTATGTATTCAGAAAGCACTTGGGAAAGAGGAAAATAATCCTGTCAGTTAAAAGAGCTTGAGACCTCCTATGCCCAACTGGCTATGTCCACCAAGTCTCAGGGGACCTGGAAAACTTTAGTCAGGGTTGATGAACTTCCTTGAGCCCAAGGACTGAATTCAATTCTACACAAGTTCTTGGGGGCCACATTGCAGTGGTGGGTGTGGCTGAAGGCAAAGAAGACAGGGTCAAAGGCAAAGGGGTGGGGTCAAAGGCAAAGGGAGCAGAGTCAAAGGCAAGGGGGGCAAGTCCAAGAATACCAGCACATTTTAGCATGAAGCTCTTACTGCCAATGACTAACCCTTAGGAGAGGCATTCCAGCTTTTTAGAATTGTATGGGGTGGGGGTGGGGATGAGCAAAAGTCACAAAACCACCAAACAATTGGCAGTTGTGGGAAACGGGCTCTGGCAATCTGGGCAACCTTGGAAGGCTGGATTTGACCCATGCGCCTAAGGTTAGAACAGAAGAACAGAAGAAGAGCCCTGCTGGGTCAGACCAAGGGTCTATCAAGTCCAGCATTCCATTCACCCAGTGGCCAACCAGCTGTTGACTGGGACCAGGTTCAACACCCCTGCCCTAAGTGCAGTGAATGGCATTCTTTGTGCAATTGTGCCCATCTGCCATGTCTCTGTCCACATGTACCGCTTCATGACATGCGTTGCTGCAAATTGAAAGTGCTGTTGAAATAGGTTCATCTAATAATATAAGAGTGAGATGTACAATCTATGCATTTCTGTGATAGATTTTCCCTATTTATTTTTTAAATATCAGATGAAAATAGAAGTATATGGGAGGGAAAAGAGGAGAAAATTGTACCAAGAAAACCTGGAGATGGAGAGACCCTTTTTTTGTTTTTTTGCAGAGGCCTACTTAAAGCTCTGAAATCCACAACTCTTCTAATTCACTCGAAGTTAAAGGGAAACATAAGCCCTTTGAGCCAGCACCACAGCAGTCACCTAATTGTCTTTCCATGTTATGGAGGGGGGGGGGGCAATAGTATTTTGTGCATATTTTGTGCCCTCCAAAGAAGGCCCGCATCTCCCCAATGCCCCATCTCATCCACAAACATTGTTTTCCTTCCTCCGCAGCTGGTGTGCTGGTCCCCTCCTGCCATGCAATATGGCAGCATTGCGGTAGCTCTGCTATTAGGAACGGTTCTGTTTGGCTTGGCATGGGGGAGGCTGCTGCTATGGAGGTGGGGAGGGGGAAAGTTGCTGCTGATTCATCACAGCTGTTCAAACAATCCATTCACCTCGTTCCCTCCTTTCCTTCCGAAAGACTAACTCAGCCATTCAGGGCTGGCCACTTGCTTTCCTTGCATCAGAGTTCAGCAGCATCAGCTACAATGAATTGTTTGGCAGCCCTCTTCCCAGCCAATATCCTTATCGTAAAACGTCTATTATGAGCAATGCAGAGTTCAGGAATGGCAGAAGTCTTCTTTGTCCTTCAGCATCAATGTGATGGACCACGAAGCCAGAGTAGGCCTTGAACTTTTTCAAAGACGCCTGCCTGTTAGATGGCCAAATTAAAGTGCCTATTTATCAAAGAACCAATCTAACCTTTCGCTTACTCACATAGTCCAAGGCAGGATTTTCCCAAATCCACCCCCTTGGTCTCTTATGGGGTTTTCAGAGGCCATTTCTACACCAGACTTTTTCCCTGGAGTTGTCCCTGGGTCCTCCCTGTGCATCCAAATGATGCACAGGGACTCCCGGGGGCAGGGGGGATGGGCACGGGTTTTCCCAAGAATAAAGAAAACCTGGGAAAACCTGATTCTTCCAGCGGTCCCGGGATGATCCCGAGGACTGTGGGCAGTGTGGGCACCTGTCCCAGCTTCTTCCCTCTTCCCCGTGAGTAGTGGGGGTCTGCAAGAGGGAAGGAGATGGGTCAGGGGGCATCGGGGGTGGGGGGAGCGGGGTCAGGGCTTTTTTGTTTGTTTTTGTACTCACTTTTGCGTTGGAGTGCAAGTGCGCTCCCAGCTCCAATGCTTAAAACAAAATGGTGGGCGCGATGAGCACAATGTCCCTGTTTGCATCTGGGATGTCACACTCTTTGTGTAGAAAGTGGGCGATGATCCTGGAAGCAAGTAAGTCCAGGATCGTCCCCAAGCCCTCCCTCTACACACCCTTAGGGGGTATCTACACACGAGTTTTTTGACGTTTTATAAGGGTTATGAAAACTCTTTGGGCCACATGACGCACTCCCTGTAACGTTGTATATCTGAGGTTTTTTAAAACTCACTTCAGTTATATACAACGGTTTCACTTTTAATAAATCGTTTTAAGTAAAATAATGTGTCCTACCTTACCGTTTGTAATTCCTGGGGGCAGTGCTTCCTTTACTGGTGCCCAAATGCTTAGCAGTTGATTGGTGGGGAAGAAAAAGGAAGTGGACCAGTGAACTACAACACCCCCAATTCTTAGCCCTATACTCGCTAGGGAATGACAGAGGAACTAAGAAGGAAGTGTGTAACTGAACTACAACCCCCACAATGCCTTGCCCTAAATTCATTGAAAAACGAAAGAGAAAAAGACAGGGCAGAACAGCATGTGACCGCATACATCGCTTTAAAGACTGAAGACTGTTCTTCTGTAACGTGAGTACTCAGTAATGTGGCCTAAGACGTTTTAGAACGCATTTATTTGGAACGTTTTAAAATACTTTTTAAAATGTTCCAAAAGACTATGTGGATTCCCCCTTAGGTGTAGAAAGGGACAGATTTGTATTATGGCATTTCTAATTGCAAGGTTTTTTTTTTGCTGTAAGTCAGAGGTGGCCCTCCAGATGTTTGTTTGTTTATTTATTTATTTATTTATTTTGTAACATATGTATACTGCCCCATAGCCAAAGCTCTCTGGGCGGTTTACATAAGATTAAAACAATTAAAACAATATACCATATTTCCTCGATTCTAAGATGCACTTTTCCCCCCATATTTATGTCTGTAAAAATGGAGTGCGTCTTAGAATCGATCGCGTCTAAGAATCACCAGATTTCTCCAGCACTGGTATGGGGTTGAAGATACACCCCCCCACACACACACACAGAGCCTTCACAAAGGGGCTCTGCATACCCCCCAAGCGACTCAGCCTTTCCCACTCACCTCTGCGGCGCTGGCACCAACCTCCTTGGCCTCCAGCTCCGCCCCGGTCCGCCAGTGCCAGCGCCGGGGAGGCTGCTGCCAGCGAGGAGCGGCCGCCGTGGCAGCGAGGACCAGCTTTCCCCACTCACCACCATCACCGCCCTGGTCCTCGCCGCCAGCACCGCTTGCAGCGGCCTCCCCAACCTGGAAACGTGGTGTTACTACAAAGTAGGCCACGATCCCACGAGAGCCCTACTGTATTTCTTCGATTGTAAGATGCACTGATCCCCAATATTATGTGTCTGAAAATGGGGTGCGTCTTAGAATCGACGCAACGCTTTTTTCCTGACGATGGCCCTAAAATTAAGGTGCGTCTTAAAATCAATGGCGTCTTAGATTCGGTGAAATATGGTACAAAAATTAAAACAGCAAAAACATACAATATGTACATACATTTAAAACCACTATAATAACTTTAAAAAAGCTATAAGCCTAAAAACAAAACAAACCCAGATGTTGTTGGAATACAACACTGATCATCCCTGACCAGTGGCCATTTTGGTTTGGGTTTATGGGAACTGGAGTCATTTCAGGTTCCTTGTAGCAGGGAATGCAACAAATGATTCATGTACAGTAGAATGCAGCATTATGTTATATCATTATACAGCATCATTATATCCCTTCTCTAGCTTCACTGAGGATAAACCACTAAGAGCCTGGACCTCCCCTATGTGCAACAGGCTAAACTAGGCTTTTGCTGGCTTTTGGTTCCTATAATTATGAACTGTGCATGTGATTTATCAGTTTTCCCCCAGCCCAATTTCAACTTGCTCAAATAGTGTGCCCTGATGCAATCTGGATTAGACCCACCTGACTCATGTGCCACGAGCACATTGAAACTGGCACACACCCAGTGATTGTATATCAGGCTTGAGGTTCTTTCCAGTATAGTTCAATTTCATTACTTTTTGGGTTCTTGCCTGGTATGGTTGCTTCATCCAGGGATGGGCAAATTGTGGCTCTCCAGATGTTTTGTCCTATAACTTCCATCATCCCTAGCCAGCATACCCAATGGTGAGGGATGATGGAAAGCCAAAACATCTGGAGGTTCACAACTTGCCCAACTCTGGCTTAATCTGAAGTAGACTTTGTTCATTTTATATAGTATCAGAGACAGAGGCCGTTTCTACACCTGCCTTTTCCCCTGTGTGTCCAAATGAGGCACAGGGACTCCCGGGGGCAGGGGGGACAGGCAGGGCTTTTCCCAGGGATAAAGAAACCCTAGGAAAACCTGACCATCCCAAGACCGCAGGAGGTATGGGCGCCCATCCCACCTGGTGCCCACTTTCTCGTGAGTAAGTGCAGCACCAGAAACTGGCATGGAGCTGTGCGGCATTGCTCCGTTCCCATGGGGGTGAAGCAAGTCCACCATCCGGCGGGGTTCCTTACCTTTTCCACTGCACTCCTGGCTCCTTTAAGTTTTAAAAAAATGGTGACTGTGAGGAGTATGACATCTTGGGACATTGCACTTCTGCTTTGGATGCCCAGGGACGATCCCAGAAGCAGGTACATCCAGGGTCATTTCCCCTCCTTCCCTCTGCACCTGTAGGTGTAGAAAGGCCTGAAGTCCCTTCTCTGGGCTACTTCTGGAAGTATCCTGGTTCTTATTTTGCTGTTGTCATGTGTACCACAAGGCCTCCAGCCTTGTGGACTGTAAAGTTGATGCATTAGAAATAGTTTTAGAAAGTCAATGTCTCTGGAAGCTGATATCTGTCAGAGTTTCTCACAGGAGTAGCTCTCTCACTCCCTGTTGTAGCCTTGCAGCTGTAACAGGTTTCCCTGAGAACCTGGATTTGGTACAATGGTGGGTGCCACTCTTGGAAGCTGTCACTCAGATTGTAGCATCATCAGAGTGGGTGGAGCAATCCCACCCTGTTGGCACATGGGCATAGTTTACAGGTCAGAGGACCTGTCTGTCAAGTGGCTTGGAATAGGCCAGGCCTTAGTATATAATGAATAGAGCAAGGCTGAAGAACCTTGGTAGAGATCAACTTTCGATGCAACGGCTGAAATCCCTCCTGTTTGATTCCACCTCAGATTGGGACGTTGGAAGCACTCTGCACATGGTTTTTATAGGCTTGAATTTGCATTTGCTGTGGATTGTGTGTTTATGGCCAGACTCAGGTGGCAGAGAGTTACCAGTCCTTAGCACAGGGATGGGACTCCTGGGCCTGAGGTTTTACCTTCCTTGTGATCACGCGTACTGTATCAGCTCAGCATTTGGTAGGCTGTGTTTGATAGGGCATGATCTTTCGTCCCTGCCCAGCTCTGGTGGCTCAGAGCAAAAGTGTTTCTTATTTAGGCAATAATAATAATAATAATAATAATAATAATAATAATAATTTATTTATTTCTTACCCGCCTCTCCATCTGGATCGAGGCAGGGAACAACAATATGATAAAATACATAAAAGCCATGTCCCTTGAGGTGCCAGCGTATGCAGCATCTGGAGAAGCTCAAATTGGATAGTGGCTAACCCTACCCCCCACCCAGTGCTTGCCAGAAGAATTGTATCAGGAAAGGAGCCTAAAGCTTTCTAACTATCATTCAACTTTAAGTGGTGCTGTTTCGAGAATGTAACCATTATGCTTTTTACCGCATGATTTCCTCAATTGAAAGAAGTCTGACCGACGTGTCTTTTGTCAGTTTGCCAGCACGTGTGAATGCCAGAGGGAATGGGCATGCTCACGACAAGGATCCAGTCACCATCTGATATCGTGTCATAGCAACATAGGGAGCTGCCTAATGCTGAGTAAGGCCATTGGTCCATCTAGCCCAGTATTGTCAACACTGACTGGCAGTGGCTCCCCAGGGTTTCAGGCAGGATACTTTCCTTGCCCTATTTGGAGAAGTTGGGGATTGAACCTGGGACCTTCTGCATGCAAAGCAGGTGCTCTTTCACACTGAGCTATGGCCCCTTTACTACATATGATGCACTGATCTTTACTACACATGATCTTTACTACATATGATCTTTACTACATCTTTACTACATATGATATTTACTACATATGATGCCCCTTTACTACATATGATGCATATGATGCCATGTTTCCACATAGCAGTATCAGCAGCTGAACTTTACTGGGGTGGGAGTTGTTATTATTTATTACATTTATTATTTATTACATTTATATGCCACTCCCTAGCTGAAGCTCTCTGTGCAGTTTATAACGGCCATTTCTACACCAGAGAATAATTCTGGGGTCATCCCTAGGTCGTCCCTGTGCATCTAAGTGATGCACAGGAGATCCCAGGGGCAACCTGGGATGACCTGGGGTGACCCCGGGATAACCCTGGAATAGTGGAAACCAAGGATATCCCAGTTTTCCCGCTATCCCGGGACATGAAATGGGCACATTGCCACACGGGGTTGCTCCGTGCCCATGGGGGGGAACAATTCTGCCATCCCCAGGATGGTGTGTGTGTGGGGGGGGGTTCCCTACCTTTTCTGCTGTGCTCCCGCTGCTCCCTGTGCCTTTAAAAAAAATGGC